>OX637480.1:19013200-21543200 GCA_951800055.1 Cenopis cana | reverse complement strand
CCTTTTTTTTTTTTTTTTTTTTTTTTTTTTTGACGGTGTGAAAATGCATTACGCATACCCCCGGCCCGGGGAGGGACTTACGGGGGTTATGTGGGACTCTCTCCCCCCGCAACTCCCTCTGCTAGCCAGAGGGAGGGGAGGAGCATACCCACTAAAAACACACCGGCGTCACCCGCACTGCCGTTAAGGGGGCGCCATGGGGTCGCGAGCATTTCAACCGCGACGCCCCCCGGCGGTCCCGGCTTACTCGAGCCAGGACACCCGCGCCAAGGAGGGGAAGGTCAGCGACGCGTGACCCTCCCCCCAGACGTGTAGGGCCGTGCTGTGTGGGTCCCCAACCCACCAGCCCTACTGGGGGAGGACGCGGCCAGCGGCTGCGAACCGTGCGCGCCCTCGACCCCTCCGTCTGCGCCGGAGCGGGAGCGCATCTTCCCTTTCTTCGCGCTCCCTCTCCGCGGCCTCCTTCTGCGAGATGATTGTTTCGCAGAAGGAGGCCACCGCTTCCCAGCATCTCTCGCTGCGCAGCATGGCCGCCACGATGCTGGGCAGCGAGAGATCCACCGTCTGTATTTCAGTCGCAAGTGTGCGACGCTCCACGGCCCAGCGAACACAGTGCTCCAGTGTGTGCTGGGCCGTGTCATCCCCTTCACCGCAATCGTGGCACATTGGGCTCCCCTCCCTACCTATCTTGTGCAGGTAATGACCAAAGCATCCATGCCCGGTCATTACCTGCGTCAGTCTGAAAGTCACTTTGCCGTGACGCCTCTCTAGCCAATCGTCGAACGACCCGAGGAGTGCCCCTATGGTGCGGATTCCATAGGGGGAGTCCTCGAGGTCGCTCTTCCACCTATCCCGGAGTCTGCGCTCCGTTTGTTTCCTGGCCGCCCTTACTTCTTCGGGAGCGGGAAACTCCCCCGAAGCCCTCCATCGTACCCGCTCCCGATGCGCCTCTGCAAGCATCTCTGCATCCATTTCCCACGGGGGAGTGCCCGCTAGGGCACACGCCGCCGCCCACGCCACCGTGACGTAGGCCCTGCAGATACGGATGGCCACCACCCTTTGTGGCCTCCTTAGCAGGGCTTTATTCGCCGTGCCTAGCTTATCCGCCCAGATTGGGGCCCCGTAAAGGGCCATACTGCGGGCTACCCCGGCATACAGGCGCCGGCACGCCACGGAAGGCCCCCCCACGTTGGGCAGCAGTCTGCCGAGGGCCGAAGCAGCCGCCACGATTCGGGGGGCGAGTTGGCGGAAATGCTCCCCGAAGTTCCACCTCCGGTCCAGGATGAGACCCAGATATTTAATGTGGGGCCTCATCTGGACCCTCTCCCCACTGACCCTTAAGGAGGCTCCTGCGGGCGGCCGCCACCCCCTTCCCCCGAACAATATCGCCTCCGTTTTGGGGAGGGACACCTTTAAACCCAGCATCTGGATGCGGGTGATTACAAGTTCCGCAGCCACCTCTGCCCTCCTTAGAGTAGCCTCCAGCCCGGACCCCCGGACGGCAACCATCGTGTCGTCCGCATAGCACATGATCGCCATCCGGGGAAGGAGGACACCTCGGATGGCCCAATCGTACCCCAGGTTCCATAAAAGGGGGCCAAGTACGGACCCCTGGGGCACTCCGCAGGCCATGAGCCTCTCCCTCTTACGCCCCTCTCTGTCCTCGTAGAGCACTACCCGCTGTGTGAGGTAGTGCTCCACGATGCGCCTCAGGTACGGGGGCACGCAATGGTACCTGAGGGCCTCCCCAATCACCGAATATGGGAGGGAGCCGAACGCATTCGCGATGTCTAATGACACCGCGATCACTCCCTCCCCCCTCCCTGCCGCCTCCTCCGAAAATCCTCTTAGGGCCCCCAACGCGTCCATACAGGACCGCCCAATTCGGAAGCCGAACTGGCGGTCGCTTACGTTGGGGCCAGCGTCGTCTAGGTGTTGGACGATACGGGAGGCGAGGACACGTTCTAGTATTTTCCCCGTCTCGTCCAACAACACTATAGGTCTCCACCCGGTTGGGGAGTCTGCCGGGCGACTCTCTTTCCGGAGGAGGCACAGTTTCCCTTCCTTCCAGCACTGTGGGAACCGCCCTGCCTCCAGACACTCGTCATATAGGTCCTTTAGGCGGCTCCCAAGTTCCCCCAACGCGAGCGGCAGGATTCGGCCGTGTACGCCGTCTGGGCCTGGGGCCTTTTTGCATGCCCTCAGACGGTGCACTGCCCACGTGATTTCCGCCTCCGTAATGGGAGTTACCTCCACCGGCCCTTCCTCCCGCGGCTCCGACATTACCGGTGGAGCAAACTCGGGGGCAGGCGGGAACAGCCCCTCCACCACCCGTGTCAAGAGCTCCGGATGGAGGGAATCCATGGTGGGGCCATTGCGCATTTTATTGCGCACAACCTTGTAGGGCCGCCCCCATGGATCCCTGTCCAATGTGGCCAAGAACGCCTCATGTGCTGTGTCCTTGGCTCTTGCGATTGCCAGACACAGGGCCTCTTTCGCCTCTTTCAATGCCCCGTGTAAGAGCTCCTCCTCTTCTGGGGTGTGCCTTCGCCGCCGGCATCGGGTGTAACTCCTACGGGCGCTATTGCATATGAGTCGGAGAGCCGCCACCTCCTCTGACCACCAGTAAATTTGGCGTTTGGCCCTGGGCTTCCCGGCTCTGCGCATACTGGCATCGCAAATCGACTTGAGCGAGTTCCTAAAGTGGAGCGCCTTCTCATCTACCCCCCAATGTTGGTCCGCAGTCTGCCCCCATCTTGCCTCGATCATGGCCGCCTCCTTCGCGGCGTCCCTGTCAAGGGTGCCCAGGCTCCATTTCGGGAAGCCATCCCTCTGCCTTTGCCCTCTGTCCGGGTTGGCTGGTTGGATCCGCCCAGCCTCGTAGACCCTCAATCTAATATATAAGTGATCAGAGAGGGTCTCCACGTCCCCCAGGACACGCCAGTCATTTATTCGCGCGGCGACGGCAGGAGTTGCAAACGATACGTCCACGATGGACCCCCCTTGCCGGCGCACGCAGGTCTCGGCCGTGCCCCGGTTTAGAACTTCCAGCCCCAAACCAGTCACCCAGTCCCAAAGGACCTCTCCCCTAGGATCTGTCCTTGGGCAGCCCCACGCTTCACACTTGGCGTTGAGGTCCCCCAACAACAGTACTGGTGCCGGCGCTGCACCAACCACCACCCTTTGCAGCTCCTCTAAAAACTGTTCGAAGGCAAACAGCGGACGGTTGGGAGAGAAATAAGCTCCAATGAGCACTATTCCCCCCCAATCAACAGCCACGAACCCCCGCCCACTTCTTAATTTAGTTAGAGGCGGGTGATTGCCTACTGGTGGGACAACCACCGCCACCAAACCGTCCATATCTCCAGCCCAGTTGGGCTGAGGGGGGACGAAGTACGGCTCCGCCACAACTGCAACACCAATGTTCCATTCCGCCATGTGCTGGATTAAAAGATCTTGAGCACGGGCACAGTGATTGGCGTTGCATTGTAGAACCTCCAAATGCGCAGTGGGTCTTACTGGCATTGGAGGTCCATACTTTGCCCCTCACTCGCATTCCCGGAGGTCCTTCTGGAGGGCTCCCTTCCTTTGACATTTGGGGGGGCACAGGATGGTCCCCCCATGATGTGTCCCGCTGCCAATTTTGCCTGATGGCACACCGCGCACCACGGAGTGGCATTGCACTCATTTGCGGTGTGCCCCGACTTACTGCACCTGAAGCAGGAGCCGCTCCTATCCACCGGGGACGGACACATCGCCCTAGTGTGGCCTGTCCCCATGCACTTGTAGCAACGCATAGGTAACGGCTCCAATGCCTCCACCTGTGCCGCCGTCCAGCCCAACATCATGCGACCCGCCGCCACTATAATTTGGGCCACAGTAACTGGGCACCTCACAATTACGGCCCCAGTCCCGTTGCCCCCCCATCTAATTTTGCCCACTTCAATTTGGGCTTCAGAACATTTGCCCTTAGCGGCCACCTCACTTCGGATGCGGTCCGAGGTCACCGACTCATCGAATCCGTGTATACGGAGCTCCGCCTTTTTCACTGGTCTGGTGACCTCGGCCACTTCCCCAATGAGGCTGCGCAGTCTTTCCGCCAATTCATCGGCCAATGGTCCGCTCTGGGCCCCGGGGACCTCGATAATGCGCGCTCCTGTCGCCGTTTTGCGCACTTTAACTTGTGCGATGCCCAGCTCCGCCAGCTTGATGGTGGTCGCCTTACCCATAATTGTTAAGTAGTCAGTGTCAGCCTCTGGCTTCAGGGTGACTACTACCGCCGCCGATGTGGGTGCAACCAATTTGGGAGGCGCGGGCTTTTTTACGGGCTCGGGCTTCGCCACCTTCTCAGTTGGTGTTTGGGACGGCTTCTTTGATTTGCCTCCTTTCACGACCTCCGTCCACTCGTTGACACGAGGTTGCGGTCTCGGCGCCGGCGTCGGGTCAGGTGTCGACACTGCCGTCTCGGAGATTCCGTCTACCTGTGGTGTGAGCACTGCAGCCGATTTGGCAGCGGGCGTTTTCTTCGTTTGTGAGCCCTTCTTCTCTTTCTGCGCTACCTGGCTGAACGAAGGTTTTGCAGTTTCGCCTTCTTTAGCCTTAGCGGCCCTATTGTCTGCAGCCAGTGGGGGCCTCAGGATAGGTTCCGGAGGGAGCCTGCTCTCAATGTTGCCTATTCGGGCATCCATCATTGCCCCTAACGAGACGAACATGTCCCTCTTGAGCTCTCCTAGGCGAGAGTCTAGGAGGATACCCAGTTCTTGGAGAACGTTGGCTGCACCGTCTGCACCCCCCGTGGATTGCGGGGTTGAATTTCTCTCCGAGAAGGCAGTGCGCAGAGCCTTTACTTCGTCCTGGCACTGCTTCAGTTGTTCGCCCATTCGTTTGTTGTCCGCTCGTAGTGAGCGGACCACTTCTGTCTCCTCGAGACCTTCGCCGACCTCCATCAATTCGCGGCATAAGGCGTTCATCCGTCCCCGAATGTCACCCTTAATGTTCGTGCAGCGCGCAATTTCGGCCAGCAAGGTCTGGGCGCTGTCCTTTACTTTCTCCGCAGGAGCAGGTTGGCATGAAACCTGCTCAATTTCGTTGGTCGAAGTAGTCGTTCTTTTGCCGTCTCCCCTCTTCCTTGGTGCCGCCTTTTTGGGAGCAATCTCCTCCGGCTCCTTTAGAAACTCCGGTATTGGGGACTCTAGGAGTTTTTCCCTAGCTTGGCTAAGGCCAGCATAGGCTCCCTTAGGACGCCCCCTCGTCGCGGCCGAGATCTTTCGATCTGGGGCAAGCTCTTCTCCTTCGCTCCCCTCCTGGGAGCCGTCTTCCCTTCTCCTCTTTAATGACGCATCCTGAGCATCCATCCCCTCTACAGTCTTTGTCCTCTCTGCGTCCTCCTCAACCGATGAAGGCAGATCCCTATCGGCATCGACACTGTCCCAAAATTTAGTCCTCCTTTCCTTTCCCCTAGTAATGGGCCCCCCAATGGGCCCCCCCATGTCCGAGTCGGAGTCCGAGTCCAACAGGTAACTCTCCCCCACGTTTTCACCCTCCCCGACCGAGGATCCAGCGCAGCTGTCAAACGACTCCACGGGTTCCGTCCCCTCTGTCCCCTCTGGAAGGCCCGATTTGTCGCTCTTCCCACTTTCCTCCCGCCTCTCCCGAGGTTGCGCACCTTTTTTTTTGTTCATTTTATGGGTGGGTGGGGACCCATAAAACCATAAAATACACAAAAAACCACTTTCTTGAAAATTTTTTGGTCAAGTGCGAGACGGCCTTAATTTACAAACTTAACTTCCGCGATTTTTGCAGCCTCTCCTGGAGGAGCTAGAAAGGCGCAAAAAATTTCAGGGGGTACCTTACGGGGTCCCCTACCTAGCGCTGCTATGCAGCAACCCTTACCTGCAAGGGTTCAGGCGGTACAACCCCAAAAACACGAAAACCAACTTAAGTCGAAAGTTGGCAGCCCCTAAATTAACCTACAGGCAATCTACAAATTATTTTGTAACTCCCGAACGGAGCGTCCTAAAATTACAAACTAAACGCCTACTGATAGTCCTAACCTAGCTTAATCTAACTATGCTAACACGAAAAAGATATATACAACACAGAATTAATTATGAATTTTTGAAAATCTAAAACTAAAAACACAAAACCGCAATGCAAGTTGAAATGAAACTTTAAAGCGCGATATCTTTGGAACTAAGTGTCCAAAAAATACGCGGTAAAAATCCTCCGATACAGGAAAATAAGACAGATTTTACTATGCAAACAGAAACTAAAAAAGACTAACAAAACAGAAGATATGAATTTTTTAATGGCAAAAATGAAAAGTTGAAAAAATTACAAGTTGAAAAATTTAAAAAAGTATAGAAAGACTCAACGCAGATCAATGAAACTTGGCTCAAAAATCGCCCGCAATTAACTTCGTATAACCTCCAAATTTCACCTCAGTGGCCCTTTCCGTTAACCTCAACCTAACCTAACCTAACCTAACCTAACCTAACCTAACCTAACCTAACCTAACCTAACCTAACCTAACCTAACCTAACCTAACCTAACCTAACCTAACCTAACCTAACCTAACCTAACCTAACCTAACCTAACCTAACCTAACCTAACCTAACCTAACCTAACCTAACCTAACCTAACCTAACCTAACCTAACCTAACCTAACCTAACCTAACCTAACCTAACCTAACCTAACCTAACCTAACCTAACCTAACCTAACCTAACCTAACCTAACCTAACCTAACCTAACCTAACCTAACCTAACCTAACCTAACCTAACCTAACCTAACCTAACCTAACCTAACCTAACCTAACCTAACCTTTTTTTTTTTTTTTTGTTTTTTTTTTTTTTGTTGACCCAGGGGAAATCCGTTATGGATCCCACTCGGCCCGGGAGAAACCGAGCGGGTATGTCCGACTCCCACGGACTAAAACCCCTGGGGGTGTTCCACCCTTCGCCTTCAGGCAGAGGCCCGGGGACGCTACTGTACTCTTCCGGAGCTCTGCCAGCGCTGCCCAAATAAACAGGCCCTCCATAATCGCAGGCAGCTCGCCTACTCCGCTGCTGACACCCCAGAACACCATGGGGGCCTACCAGCTCTGGACCCCTTCAAGGCAGGTGACGGGCCTCCCAACCCATCACCTGCAGGCCCTCGTTATGGCGGCTGCAACCGGCCCGCAAAGGCCCTTCGTCGCCCACCTGGCCGCCTACGTCGCTGAGGGTCCGCATCAGCGTCATCCTCGCGCACTCGCTCCGCCGCCTCCTTCTGCAGGAGGACCGACTTGCTGAAAGTGGCCACCGCCACCCAGGCCTCCTCCCTACTAACCATCTGACTGACCAGCGCTGGCAGAGATAGGTCAACACCGACCACCGCAGACAAAGTCGCTCTAGGCCCCGCCCACGCAGGGCACTCCTCAAGCGTGTGGATCGCTGTATCTACGGCACCCCCCACACAATGGTGACACACCGTCGTCGGCTCCCTGCCAACCACCTCACACAGATATCTGCCGAAGCAGCCGTGCCCCGTCAAAAGCTGTGTGAGGTGATAAGAAGGGGCGCCATGCTCCCGACCAATCCACTGCTGAAGCACAGGTCGCAGAGCCCCCACCAAACGCTCACTGACACCCGGACTGTCAAGCCTCTCCGACCACCTCCGCAAAAGAACATCACGGGCCTCCTCTCGCCACTGACGCACCTCTCGTGGAGCTGGCCAAGTGCCACCCCTCCTTGCCGTCTGCACACGCCAGTAGACTTCAGACTGCATCTCGGCCTCAAGGTCCCAGGGGGGACTACCGGCCAGCAAGCACGCCGCCGTATGAGACACCGTACGGTACGCTCTGGCCACCCTGAGCGCTACTACCCGCTGCGGACGACGCAAAAGAGTCAGACTCCGAGCGCTCAGAGCGCCTGCCCAAATAGGTGCCCCATAGAGCGCCATCGAGCGCACGACAGCAACGTATAAACGGCGGCAAGTAGCTCCAGGCCCCCCCAGGTTAGGGAGTATTCGCCCAAGCGCTGCAGCCGCCGCTACCAGCCTCGGAGACAACCGGCGAAAATGCTCCTCGAACGACCATCTGCTGTCCAAGACGAGGCCGAGGTACCTCATCGTGGACCCGACAGCGATGGCCGTTCCCCCCACTGTTAGGGACGCTCCTGGCAGTGGCGCATTTCGAGGCCCGTGGAAAACCAGCGCCTCCGACTTATGAAGAGCCACGTCCAAACCCAGCGCACGAATACGCTCCACCACATGCGCAACGCCAACAGTGGCCAGACGTGCTACCTCCTCATAAGTCCCACCACAGGCCGACACGAGGGTGTCATCGGCATAACACGTTACGCTCACCCCACGCAACATGACTCCCCGTAGCACCCAGTCATAACCGATGTTCCACAGAAGTGGGCCCAAAACCGACCCCTGTGGAACACCGCATGACATCACTTTCCTCCGCCACCCTTCTTTAGTTGGGAATGTCACCGCCCTGTCCGCAAGGTAGTCTGCCACAACCTTCTGCAGATATTCCGGCACATTGTGGTGTCTGAGAGCCTCCTTTATAGTCTCCCAGGGTAGGGTATTGAAGGCATTGGAAATATCCAATGATACAGCCATCACTACCCCACCCCTGGAGACCTCCCCAACAGCGATATCTCTCACCCGTTCTATCGCATCGAGCGTCGAGCGATGGGGGCGGAAACCATACTGCCACTCACACAAGCCCGGGTCCATACTGTTTACAAGCCGCGCCGCAAGCACACGCTCAAAGAGCTTGCTTATCTCGTCAAGGAGAACAATCGGACGATAGGCTGACGGCTGATCGGGCGGGCGCCCCTCCTTCCGAAGAAGCACCAACTTCCCCGTCTTCCACCTACTTGGTACCCGGCCCTGAGCCATACAGGCAGTAAGGAGAGCCTTGAACCTGTCCTCCAACTCTGATGCCGCAACAACTAAGGCCCGACCTGGTATACCATCCAAACCAGGAGCTGTCTTCTTGGACCTCAGTCTTTGGACAGCTGCCCTAAACTCCGCCCCGGTAACTGGCGGCACCTCCGCCACAAGTGGTGGGCGGCCAAACCCAGGAGCCATCACCGGCGGCACGAAAGCACCCCTATCTGGGAAAAGACCATCCACCACCCGCTCAAGAAGCTCAGGCTGAAGAGTGGCAGTCAATGGAGGAGCCCAAGGTCGGAGCTTCTTCCTTACTACCCGATACGGCTTCCCCCAGGGATCCCGGTTGAGCGTCTCCAACCATTCTTTCCATTCTGCCTCCTTGGATCGCGCAATGGCAGCCTGCAGAGTGCTACAGGCAGCCCGGTAAAGGTCGTACAGGGCATCCTCCTCAGCCCTGTCCCTCACTCGACGCCTCCTGTAACGCGTGTATTGTCTGCGCGCAGCTACACACTCGGCGCGCAACTGGCGTAGCTCCGGACGCCACCAGTATACACAGCGCTTCGGAGCAAGGGACCTGATCCTTGGCATTGCCGCATCACATATCCGAGTCACGGCAGAGCGCAAACATTCCGAGTCACGCTCAACCTCCTCAACCGAGTTCGACTGGGCACCCCAAGACTCCACAATAGCTGCCTCCCTGGCAGTTTCCATGTCCAGCCGACTCAGCGCCCAACGCGGGCCGTCCTCACTACCGGGCCGGGCCACATCCACCCGCACAGGGACAGCGGAGACATCAAATCTGATGTACCGGTGATCAGATAATGTTTCCACCTCAGTCTCCACTCTCCAGTCGCGAACCCGACAGGCCAAAGCACGAGACGCAAACGTGACATCCACTATCGATTCCCCCTGTCGGCGCACGCACGTGCTCTCCGACCCGGTATTAAGGACCACTAACCCCATGGAAACCGCCCACTCTTCAAGCACTTCTCCTCTTGCATCCGTCACGGGCGACCCCCAGGCCACCGACTTGGCATTGAAATCTCCAGCCACCATTAAGGGAGTGGATGAAGCCTGCCCAACCAAGGCCCCAACTTCCGCAAGTAACCGCTCAAAGTGAGCGAGAGTCCTGCTGGGCGCAAAGTACACTCCAACCATTGTGAAGTCCCCAAGCTTAGCATAAACAAAGCCTGAACCCCTAGTTACCCCACTGAATGACGGGGCGCCCACCACAGCAGGAGCCACCATAGCTACGACACCATCACGATCAGTTACCCAATCATCCCGCACCGGCACATAATAGGGTTCAGAGACCACTGCCACCCCAATTTGCCACTCAGCTATGGTCTGGAGTAGCAGGTCCTGAGCCCTAGCAGAGTGGTTGATGTTTGCTTGGAGACACTTGCAAGCCATTACTGGTTCGTATCCATGCTCACCTCCGTAGCATTTTGCTGGGGAGAAGGGGGGGCTACTGGGCCACCCTCTACCCTCATGCCTCCAACCACCGCGCTCTTACGGCCCGTCCCGCTTAGACACCCCTTCCTACCAATATAATGTGCCGCTGGCCTACCAGCGCTCGCACAAGCCATACAATGCGCATTAGAGGCGCACTCTCTAGCCCTATGGCCAGCCTGACCACACCGAAAGCAGGCTGCACTGCGATCGACATCTCTATCGCATTTTGCTGCTATATGGCCCTGTTCAAGGCACTTAAAGCACCGCAGTGGCTTCGACTCTAGAAGCACCACCCTCGCTGATATCCACCCAACCTTAAGGCGACCGGAGTCCACTATCTTCTTGGCTGCCACCACTGGGCAGCTTAGGAACAGCGAGCCAGAGCCATCCTGGTTGCGAACCATAACGCCAGCCCTGATGGCATCAACGGTACAACCGCCACCTTCAGCGACCGCCGCTACCACCTCCTCTGCAGCCACAGAGTCATCTAGCCCCGAAACACGCACTTCGACACATTTTACAGGACGGTGGATACTAACCACGCTCGTATCCAAGGCATTCCGGAGCTTCTCCGCTAGAGCATCCGCCACCTTCTCCGAATCACGTGTGCCGGGAGGGAGCTCCAACATCCGGGCCCCTGTAGCAGTCGTACGAAACCGAACCTGCTCAAGCCCTACATCCGCAAGCTTCACACGTCTTTTCGCCTCTGCCAAGATCGTCTCGTACTTCACTCCTTTCTGAAGTGCATCTGGCTTCAGTGTTAACGTAACCGCCGCAGTACGAGGCGGGCGGAGCTTCCTTCTCGATCGAGCATTGCGCGCACTCGATGCTTCATTAGGCTTCGCCTTATGTTTCCGCCTCACCTCCTCCTGTGATGGGGGTGGCGCTACTACCGAAGTGACCCTCTCCCTAACAGACGCTGCCTCCCGAGCAGCCAATGTCGCCCGTTTAGGCCTCTTACGCCTAGGGGCAGCCCTCCTAGAAGCACTCGGCGTTGCAGGCGCAGGCGCAGGCGTAGGCGTCTCTGTTCCTGTTTCCCGGCCTGATTCTACTGCGGCAGAGATTTCCCCGGAGGGGACTCCCTTATTGCCTCGCTTTTTGGTGCGTTTTACGGCCCCCGAATAAGGCGCTCCCCTTTCGGGTGGGCTGGGCGGAGCCCGTTCTTCAACAGGGGCACCTGCGGGGGGCATGTCAGACTTCGGCTCTGTTCCCCGAGCTTCGTCCCGGGTAGCCAGCGGAGGCCGCACCCTATTCTCCGGGAGGAGTCTGTCACTGATTTCAGCCATGCGGGCGTCCAGATACGTCCCGACCTGGGCCATGACCACACGACAGATCTCCTCAGTTTTGGGGGTAGAAGGGGTCGCGTTGGCACAAATGTCCATCCGTCCACTGAGAGAGGGCAGTGCAGGGGGCTGCCCCTCCTCGTTTCGTCTGGGTGGCGAGGGTGCAGAATCACCCTGCTTCCGCAATCCCTCCAGTTGGGCCTTGATTTCGGCCATCTCCTTTCGCAGGCCGGCCACTTCGCTTTTTAGCCGGTTGTTGTCGGCTTGGAGCCGTGCCGTTTCCTCAGAAACGGTGCGTTTGCTCAGTACGTCAAACGCATCCGATAAAGCGGACGCGGCGTCTTTCAGGCGCCGGATGTACACGCCCTGCAGGTTCTTTGAGGTGGCCGCTACCTTTAGAATGACGGCCACGCTGTCCGCCACCTGCTGCCCAAGTTCTTTAGTGGCAGCAGCCTCTTCAGGATTCGGTGCCGTCGAAGAAGGAGTGCCTTTGGAGAACCCTTGTCGGGTTCTTATGTGCATCTCTTGCACCTCTCTCTCCGCCGCAAGGCGCTCCTCCTCGAACAGAGCGCGGTTGTAGGCCTCCTTCGCCTTAGCCAGGCCCACATATTTCCCCGTGGTAGGGGGGCGGCCTCGTCCTCGTCCTCGTCCTTTTGTGGCCTGCGACGAGCCCTCACTCGCGGCGGACGGACAGGACTCGTCCCCGCTGGATCCCGACTGGGAATTGGAGGAGTAGCGCGGCCTCTTACGGCGTTTTTGCCACAACCGGCCGTTTGTTGACGAGCCGTCCATATGGGGAGGAACCAGTTCCCCTCCCGCACCAGGGGGGTACGTCTCCGAGGCTTCCACACCTCGTCGTGGCCGGTTTAAAAGTTGGTCTGCTTCGTTTGAGCGTCCTTTCCCCCACGACATCGGAGATGAGTTGCCACTTGCCGTGGACTGGCTGGACTCGTCCTTGTCCTCGTCTTCCTGGAGGCGAGGCCTCTTGCGGGGTGCCTGGCAGGGCTTTTCGTACGGTGGCTGGTCACGCGCACGAGCACCGGGGGATTGGGAGCCCCTACTCTCCACCTCCTCAAGCCACGACGGGTCCTCCGCGTCCGACAGGGGTACTGGAGAGTCGACGGATGACTCCCTCGCCCCCACTGGGTCTTCAAGCTTGAAGGGAGTCAAGCGTGGGCGTACCCGGCCCCTGACCATTGCTCTGGTTTTCTTCTTCGGAGCATCCAACACATCAGCAGGGGATGGCCGTTGCCCCTCTGGGTTAGCTCCGACAGGTGAGACGGACCGCACTGTGCTCCCATTTTTGTCCGCATCCTGTTCCCCACGAGGCACACTCTCCTCGTCCAAACGGGTCAGAACCACCCGGGGGATTTTCTCAAAGTGGGCCTCTCGCCCACCCTCCACTACCAGCACCAGCGCGCACCTCTCCTTTGGAGCTTCCTGTTCCACACTTGCGGCCACCAGTTGGGCCGAGCGCGAGGCCTCTTCCACGGATTTCTCCTTGCCCCGCCCTCGCGGCAAGAAGCGGCCACAGCCGTCGCGCGCCGAGTCGTCTGTATAGGCTTTCGGCACGATCTGAATAGCAGCCGCGTTCAAATCGATACGTGGACTGCTGCCCTCCCCCTGCACTGGCGAGCGTGCAAGGGTGAGGCGGGGGCGGAAAGCCCCTTCTTTCTCCGTGGGGCTGTAGGTGGGCGCCATTAGGGCGTCCTTTTTCGCCGCTTTTCCAGCATCGCCTTTTGTTTGGGCTGTGTTGGGTCCGCCTCCGTCAGTCCCACCGCCGCCCCTCAGCCTCAAGATCTCTCTGCAATCAAAGTCCGGTGTGATAGAGCCAAAGTCGTGTTCACGGAAGCCGGCATCTGGCCGGCCTACGAAGCAGTTTTTGCCCCCTCCGTATACGACGGGGCAGCCATCCGCCGAAGCGGATGGACGGGATTGGTTACCCGCCCGGAGATAATCTAAACTGCTTGTCATTTCGTTGTTCCCACAATGCCTCCACATCGTTGTCTCTTTTTTCGGGGGTGAGCTCCCCCGCACGCTTGGGACTGGACTCCCTCCAGCCATGCATCCCATCGGCACGATCCGCTCACCTTAGGATTGGGGTAATTTATTATAGTGGTTTTCTTCCACGCGGCGCTACTCTCAATGAGCAGCGCCCCCGGTCCGCTCAGTGCGGATTACGGGTTGCCCGGCGGGGAGCCAAAACTCCACCAGCAGCCACACGAAAGGCGACCGCCAGACCCGCCGCGCCGCAAGCCTTGAAGGCCCGCTATTCAACTCCGCCTGAATACCACCACGACCACTGGCTGTAAATACGCATCACCACCACCCAAGATGCTGCCAAGCAGGCAGCCTGGCTGAGACGGCCACATCCCTTGCCACCTCAGATGAGCTGAGGCATGCTGGGAGCGGCCAACCACAAAACACGGCACTGAAGCCCACGCAGGAGTGCACTCAACTGCATTACCACGACTGTGACTGGTAGTTAGCAGAGGGAAGACAGGAAAACGCGCAACTGAGCGGCTATCTCCCCCCTCCCAGGGTGCACCACGAGGAGGTCTACCAGCCCACGCACCCCAACCTAACCTAACCTAACCTAACCTAACCAAACCTAACCTTTTTTTTTTTTTTTTTTTTTTTTTGTTGACCCAGGGGAAATCCTTTATGGATCCCACTCGACCCGGGAGAAGCCGAGTGGGTATGTCCGACTCCCACGGACTAAAACCCCTGGGGTGTTCCACCCTTCGCCTTACGACAGAGGCCCGGGAACGCAACCGTACTCTTCCGGAGCTCTGCCAGCGCTGCCCATACGGCCCTCCAAAAAATTGCAGCTAATCCACCCCTCCGCTGCCAGCACCCCAGAACACCATGGGGGCCTACCAGCCCTGGGCCTTATCTAGGCAGGTGACGGAACTCCCGACCATCACCTGCAGGCCCTCGTCAGGGTGGCTGCAAGCGGCCTGCGTAGGCCCTCCGCCGCCTCCCTGGCCTTCTACGGCGCTGAGGAGCCGAATTGATATCGTCCTCACGCTCTCGCTCCGCTGCCTCCTTCTGCAGTAGGACCGCCTTACTGAAAGCAGCCACCGCCACCCATGCCTCCTCCCCACCCACCATCTGCCTAGCCAAAGCCGACAGCGAGAGATCCACTCCAACCACCGCGGACAAAGCAGCGCGAGGACCTGCCCACGCGGGGCACTCCTCCAGCGTGTGCTTCGCCGTGTCCACGGCTCCCACACCACAATGGTGACACTCCGTCGATGGCTCCCTACCGACCACCTCACACAGATACCTGCCAAAACAACCGTGCCCCGTCAAGAGCTGTGTGAGATGGTAAGAAGGAGCACCATGCTGCCGCTCCACCCACTCCTTAAGAACCGGACGCAAGGCAGCCACCAAACCATGACTAGCATCCGGGTTCTCCAGGCGCACCGACCACTTTTGTAGGAGGACAACACGTGCCTCTTCCCGCCACTGGCGCACCTCCCGCGGTGCCGGCCAATTCCCGCCTCTCCTAGCCTCTAACAGGCGCCAATAGACCTCCGACTGCAGCTCAGCCTCCAGGTCCCACGGTGGACTACCAGCAATTAAGCACGCCGCAGTGCACGACACCGTGCGATACGCTCTAGCCACCCTGAGCGCTATAACTCGCTGCGGACGACGCAAAAGAGCTATACACTGAGCGCTCAGGGTCTCCGCCCAAATAGGCGCCCCATAAAGCGCCATTGAGCGCAGCACGGTGACATACAAACGCCGGCACGCACCACCTGGCCCCCGCAAGTTGGGAAGGATCCGCCCGAGAGCTCCAGCCGCAGCCACCACCTTCGGAGACAAACGACGGAAATGCTCCTCAAACCTCCACCGACTGTCGAGGACGAGCCCAAGATACTTCATCGCCGACCCCACCGCGACAGAAGTACCTCCAACAGCCAGCATCGCCCCCGCCTGAGGCGCATTGCGACGACCATGGAAGACCAACGCCTCAGTCTTGTGGAGTGCCACCTCTAACCCCAGCGCCCGGATACGCTCCACCACATGAGCCACGCCAGCAGTGGCTACGCACGCAGCCTCCCGGTGGTTCCGGCCACAGGCCAACACAAGGGTGTCGTCAGCATAGCAGGTGATGCTGACACCGCGCAGCATGGCCCCCCGCAGCACCCAGTCGTACCCGATGTTCCACAGGAGCGGGCCCAAAACCGACCCCTGTGGAACACCGCACGACATCCTCCTAACACGCCACCCCTGCTTCGTCGGGTAAGTAACCGCCCTGCTCACAAAGTAATCCGCCACAATCTTCTGCAAGTAGACCGGCACATTGTGGTACCTCAATGCCTCCTTAATAGTTTCCCAGGGCAGGGTGTTGAAAGCATTGGTGATATCCAAAGACACAGCCATTACCACCCCACCCCTCGAGACCCCCACAGTCGCGATATCCCTTACCCGAGCAATCGCATCCAGCGTCGAGCGGTGGGGGCGGAACCCAAACTGCCACTCGCACAAGCCCGGATCCATGCTGCTGATGAGACGCACTGCGAGCACACGCTCAAACAGCTTACTCAACTCATCGAGCAGCACAATCGGACGATAGGCCGACGGCTGGTCGGGCGGGCGACCCTCCTTCCGGAGAAGCACTAACTTCCCCGTCTTCCACCTACTAGGCATCCGGCCCTGAGCCATGCAACCGGTGAAGAGGTCCCTGACACTCTCCTCAAACTCCGACACAGCAAGCACCAAGGCCCGACCCGGAATGCCATCCAACCCAGGAGCCGTCTTCTTGGGCCGCAACTTGAGAACAGCTGCTCGCAACTCAGCCTCCGTAACCGGAGGAGCCTCCGCCCCTATTGACTGGCGGTCAAGGCCAAAAGCCATTACAGGCGGCACAAAGGCATCCCTGGCTGGGAAAAGACCAACCACCACACGCTCGAGAAGCTCAGGCTCAAGAGTGGTAGTCAGCGGTGGAGCCCAAGGACGAAGCTTCTTCCTCACAACCCGATAGGGCTTCCCCCAAGGATCCCGGTTGAGCACCTCCAACCACTCTTCCCAAGCCGCTTCCTTGGCCTGAGCCACAGCCACCTGAAGCGCACCGCAAGCAGCCCGGTAAACATCGTACAGGACATCCTCCTCTGCCCTGTCCCTCACCCGTCGCCTCCTATAACGCGTATATTGACGACGTGCTGCCACACACTCATCCCGCAACAGGCGAAGCTCAGGACGCCACCAATACACGCAACGGCCCGGGACACGAGACTTGGCCCGCGGCATCGCCGCATCACACACCCGAGTCAACGCACAGCGTAGGCGCTCAGACTCATGCTCGACATCCACAACCGGGCCTGGGCGAGTCCCCCACGACTCCACTATAGCCGCCTCCCTGGCTACGTCCCTGTCCAGCTTACTCAACACCCAACGCGGACCTTCCTCAACATCAGGCCGGACCCCACCCACTCGCACAGGAAGAGCAGAGACATCAAACCTAATATACCTGTGATCAGACAACGTCTCCACCTCCGTCTCCACCCTCCAATCACGAACACGATGGACCAAGGCCCGAGACGCAAACGTGACATCCACGATCGACTCGCCCTGCCGACGCACGCACGTACTCTCCGACCCAGTGTTGAGGACAGCCAACCCCATGGAGACTGCCCACTCCTCAAGCACCTCCCCTCGCCCATCCGCTACTGGAGATCCCCACGCCGCCGACTTAGCGTTGAAATCTCCAGCAACCAGCATGGGGGTGGGAAACACCTGCCCAACCAGAGCCCCAACCTCCACAAGCAACTGCTCAAAGTCGGCAAGGCTCCGATTGGGCGAGAAATAAACACCAACCACGGCCAAGCCTCCGAGCACAGCCATAACAAACCCAGAACCCCTCACCACCCTAGAAAAGGAAGGAGCGCCCGCCACAGCAGGAGCCACCAAAGCCACAGTACCATCGCGATCCACAACCCAGTCATCCCGCTCGGGAACATAATAGGGCTCCGAGACAATCGCCAAGTCCACCTGCCACTCAGCCACGGTCTGGAGCAAAAGGTCCTGAGCCCTAGCTGAGTGATTAATGTTTGCCTGAATGCACTTACTGGCCATTATTGCGTGTCCATATTCTCCCCCGCAGCATCCTGCTGAGAAGCCTGTGGGGCTACCGAGCCACCCTCAGCTTCCCTAGCACCCACCGCGCCACTCCTACGGGCCGACCCACTCTGACAACCCTTCCTTCCTATGTAATGCGCAGCCGGCCTGCCCGCCTTCGCACAAGCCACACAATGCGCACTCGCTGAGCACTCTCTAGACTTATGGCCAGGCTGGCCACACCGAAAACAGACGCCACTGCGATCAACACCCCTGTCACATTTCGCTGCTACATGCCCCAGCTCTAGGCACCTAAAGCAACGCAACGGCTTCGCCTCAAGGAGGACCACCCTCGCCGAAATCCACCCAACTTTTAGGCGGCCTGCGTCCACAATCTTTTTAGCTGCCAACACCGGACAGCTCAAGAACAACGAACCGGAGCCATCCGGATTGCGTACCATAGCGCCAGCTCTGACCGCATCCACAGCACAGCCACCACTCTCCGCGACTGCCGCTACCACCTCCTCAGAAGCCACAGAGTCATCCAGTCCCGTAACCCGCACATCAACACACTTAACAGGCCGATGTACACTAACCACGCTCGCATCTAAAACACTCCGGAGCTTCTCAGCCAGGGCATCCGCTACCATCTCCGAGTTCTCAGTACCAGGAGGGACTTCCAGCATCCGAGCGCCAGCCGTAGTGGTACGGAACCGAACCTGCTGGAGCCCTACATCTGCGAGATTCACACGACGTTTCGCCTCCGCCAAGATCGTCTCATACTTCACGCCCTTCTGAAGCGCATCAGGCTTCAACGTCAGCGTAACTGCCGCAGTACGAGGCGGGCGAAGCTGCCTTCTCGAAGTTGCTGCTACTTTCACAACACTCTGTGCACCCGGTGCCTCCTTTGGCTTCGCCCTAGGCTTCCTCCCCAGAACCACACTGTACTCCTCCTGAGACGGGGGTGGGGCCACAACCGCAGCAGCACTCTCCCTAACAGACGCCGCCTCCCTAGCAGCCAGAGACACACGCTTTGGCCTCTTACGCCGAGGGGCAACCCTCCTAGCCCCCCTCTTCCCGGTCCTAACCGACACACCCACAGACCTGGATGACCCAGCAACGGCTGAGGACGCAGCCGCAACCCCCGCACCACCAGTCACTGCTCCAGCTGAACCCCTCGGACCAGCCCTCGCTACTCCCGCCGACGCCAGGGAAGGCCGAGCAGCCGGCTCCAGAAACGCAGACAACCTCGCATCTATCCTTGCATTTACTATCGCTCCAACCTGAGCAACAAGGTCACTCTTGAAGCTTTCCAAGAATGCTGTAACTGATGAAGGAGGCACATCCACCTCTTCGGCAGCTGCCACCGGAGCCACCGGCGGGGCAACTTGCACACGCTGCCTCAGCACCTCCTCCCGAAGCTCCTGAAGCTCTCTCCGGACTATGACCAACTCAGCCTGCAAGCGCTCATTAGAGGCCTGCAACTTCAGAGTCTCCTCCGACTGAGTCCTCTTCGCGAGCTCCGTAACGTCCAGCTTAATTGCTTCTGCAGCATCTTTCAGGTCTTTGACCAAAGTGCCCTTCATATGCTTGGACTTGACTGCGATCGTATTAACCAAGTCAGCGTAATCAACTATCCTCCCCCGCAATTCAGAGGCCAAGGCATCACCACTGGCCATATTGAGCGGCCGCGCCGATCGTTCACGCGCCCTACCGCTCATCTCCGCAATCTCCTTCTCATCCGCAAGCCTCCTTTCCTCCTGCACCGCGGCATTCAGGGCCTGTTTAGCCCTAGCCAATCCAACAAACTCCCCCGTCGTAGGAGGGCGCCCTCTTGGACGCGTAACCGGCGCTGAAGTCGATGACGGATCAGACTCATCCGCCTCCTCCCCTGACAACTGCGAGCCTGCTCCACCTACTCGCTGTCTCTTCACTCCACGCCCTCTTCTCCCGCGGCCTGCTGACTTACCAGCAGGTCCACCGCGCACCGCTCCTGAAGGCCCACCTTCATGGCGCTCTACTGGGGGCTCAATATCAACCCCTGCTTCCGCACCAGCGTTAACCTCCACAACACCCTGCTCCATCTCCTCTTCAATAACATCATCTTTTTGGTTTTTGTTTGTTTGTAAATTTTCCATTTGGTTCCCACGAGAATGGGGGAAATAAATAGTCCACCCAGGTAGTGCCCCCTGTACCTGAGTAACCCTAAATACACCGTGAGGTCGGGCGGTATCACGGGAAACTTAACCTAACTCTAACCTATTGTTTTTTATTGAGGTTATCTCCTCTTGACCCGGCCGGCTAAGGCAAGGCCCTCGGTCCTATCAGAGGCCGCGAGACATGATCCACGACACCCCATCACCTAGGGAAACGAGCTTGAGGACGGCGACCGAAGCCTGCCCACCCAACAACGACACCGAAGCCAGGCGAGCCCGTCACTCCCCCCACAACCACACTACCAGCCTCCGCAACACCCTCCCAAAGAAGGCCCCCCCCACAACAGCACCTGAGGAGACCTCTGCATACATCAGAGGCACACCCAGCGCTTTCCCTCCCCCCCCCCCCCCACGTCGGGTTATTAGTAGCACCGGTAAGCGATATCCACACAGAGAAATCACTTACCGATGCTTCCAGGGCGCACCAGCCAAGACCCTTCCCTTCCCTGCGGATCCGCAAGGATCCAGAGGGATTGGAAGAGCCCAGACATTCATGGAGGTTACCCGACCTAGCGCCCCAACCTAACCTAACCTAACCTAACCTAACCTAACCTAACCTAACCTAACCTAACCTAACCTAACCTAACCTAACCTAACCTAACCTAACCTTTTTTTTTTTTTTTTTTTTTTTTTTTTTTTTTTTTTTTTTTTTTTTTTTTTTCAGGGGGGGAAAATGCATTACGCATACCACCCGGGCGCGGGGGGTGACCCGAGTGGTTATGTGGGACTCCCGTTCAGGCTGATGAGACCCACGGTGTACCCACTAAAAACCCCCCCATTTGCCGCCTCGTCGCCTTGTGGCGAGGTTACGGGAACGTTTAGGTAATCTTCCGCGACCCCGCCGGCGTCAGCCGCCCCCAAGCGGCTCCATCGCGAATGCCCGGAGGCCCTCCACGTCAGGCACGCCAGATGTTATCGGCGCGCCTTCCTCCTCGACCTCCCACTAGTACAGTAGCGGACCCCCCCGAGTCCGCTACAAGGAGGTCATGGGTGCCGAAAAACTTCCGGCACCCGGTGGCGGATCAGGTCTGTGGTTCCGCCACGAACCACACCTCGGCCGCAGAGGATAGGGAAAGCGGCGCACCGTAATACCGGCATTCCTCTTCCTCTGCGGTCCCACCGACGCCGCTACCGCGGAACGGCCCCGCCAAGGTCGCAGGGGGTAGGGAGAGTGGCGCACCGTAATACCATCACGCCTCTCCCCCTGCGATCCCGCCTCGGCCGCAGAAGATAGGGAGAACGGCGCACCTCAATACCGGCACTCCTCTTCTTCTGCGGTCCCACCACAACGCATCCCAAACGGGCTAGGCTAGCCATTAGCCAAGCCCGCTGGGAGCGCCCTCCTCGGGCCAGCCGGCAGCGCGAACCAGCCGGCCCTGGTGCCTCTTAGCTTCACCGTGGGTGACCAGTCCACGGTTACTAAGCCCCCCCGCCCCGGCAAGGCGGGCACCCTCGGGGGGGAACCTAACCTAACCTAACCTAACCTAACCTAACCTAACCTAACCTAACCTAACCTAACCTAACCTAACCTAACCTAACCTAACCTAACCTAACCTAACCTAACCTAACCTAACCTAACCTAACCTAACCTTTTTTTTTTTTTTTTTTTTTTTTTTTTTTTTTTTTTTTTTTTTTTTTTTTTTTTTATAGTGGGGACATGCCCTTTACGCATACCCGGCCTTGTAGAGGGGGGCCGGGTTATGTGGGACTCGCTGGGTGTAAAATGTCCAGAATACCCACTAAAACCCCACTTGCGCCGCTTCGCCGCTACAACGGCAGGGACCCGGGGACGCTCGCGCACTCGTCCGCAACCCCGCCAGCGGCTGCCCACAAAAATAGGCCTGACTAGATGTTAGGGGGGAGATCACACTTCCCCCCTTCCTGTTTTTGTGAGGCGCACTTCGCTTTGCCTCAGTGCGCCTCTCGACTCGAGGGCTCTGGCGTAGTGCAGCGGACGCCCTCTTGTCCGCCGCCCGCTAGCCTTCCTCAGGGCGGTAATCGGCGCTCGTGCGCAGCGCGTCTTCGCCCCGGTCTTCGGCGGCGAGCGGGATCCGCTTCTGCTGCGGTTTCCCGGTCGCGCTCAGCCTGCTCCTTCTGCGCCACCACATCCTCGCAGAAGGAGAGAACTGTGTCCCACGCCTCTCGGCTCTGGACCATTGCCGCCACCACCGCCGGCAACGAGAGGTCCGGTCCCACCTCAGCCACGAGCCCTAGGCGTTGTCCGCTCCACGCTTGGCACTCGGCCAAGGTGTGTTGGGCGGTGTCTTCGGACGCACCACATTCATGGCACCAGGGACCCGCCCGGTATCCCCTTCGAGGGTTTTTGAACGGGTTTTTAGTAAGGCTTTGCTTACCCAATCCGTTGCGCTTCAAACCCATTCATTTGGCTTTTAAAGCGCTTTTAATACGGTATCCCCTTCAAGGGGTTTTTGAAAGGGTTTTTAGTAAGACTTCGCTTACCGAAGTCGTTGCTCTAAAAAAACCCATTCATTCGGCTTTTAAAGCGCTTTAAATATGGGTAAGCCGTTCAGTTAACGAATATCAGATATTTTTACTAAGCGCTTAAAAAGCCTTTCGAAAAGGCAACAGTTTGAAGGGGTTTCCCTTTCCACGCTTATGCAATTTTCATCCTTTTACTGATGACAATAAGAGCAGTAATTGCAAATTTACGTTTGTCGACTGGATGACTGCCGGCGCCGACGGCACAGGTGCCATAAAACGCCGGCGCCTTTGAAATACCGCTAAGTTGCGATTTAAAAATACCTTATCACATTGCAATACGGTTTCCTTTGGCATGGCGAAGGGCCGGAACAAGTTGAAGCGTGCAATTTATCGAACGGGCCGACTTTTCTGCAGTTGTAACATATTTAAAAAAGTAGTGTTCAAAAAACAAATGCTGATTCTGTTAATGCAAATACTTTTTAGGGTTCCGAAACCGAAGGCTCTAATCGGAGCCCTATTGCTGTCACTCACGCATCCGTCCGTCCGTCGATTGTCACAAAATTTTGTTCCTAACAATTTTTTAACTTCCCGTTGACCTATGAACTTGAAATTTGGTGATAATGTTTATTATTTTACCAACAAATACTAATATATATATTGATAAATGAGGTTTTTCCTTTGAAATTTTGCGGATGGTTCGGAACCCTAAATGTGCGAGTGCAACAAGCACTTAGCTGGGTTTATTATGTTAATTAATTATTAAGGTACCTAAAAAATATAGATATACTCACGGATTAATGCTTGGATTTAGCAAAAAAAAAAAATCGGATGAATGTGTTAGTGTTAATCTCGGTACCGATCTACCGATACCGATGTTCCCCTGAGTGACGAAATTGAAATTAATAAAATGGTTGTTTAAAATACGATAATGAATATATTTTTCCCTAAATTATGAATATAGACTACAACAATATTCAAAATACAAAAAACATTGCATATATAGCAAAACCTTTTAAAATAAAGACATTTTAATTTCCACTGAGTTACATTTTGTACAAGGTGTACGTATACGTACACTATTATTTAAGTAACATAATTTACCTAAAAAACGAGAAAAAGGTACATATTTTTTTTAGTAAAGTGCCATGTAATAGACCGGTTCTATTTGCATGCATTATAAACGAAGAAAAACATTATATTCCACAAAATTATTTTTTGTGAGATGTTAGTAATAACAATATGACGTATAATGCACAATGTTGCCAAATCTTATGTCTTTAAACGAGCAATTCTTGTATATATATTTATTTATTTTGGGGATCTCTGAAACGGCTCTAACGATTTTGATGAAATTTGGTAAGTGGGGGTTTTCGGGGACGAGCAATCGATCTAGCTAGGTCTAGTAGGTCTCATCTCCGGGAAAAGGTCGAGCAAAGCTCGGTCACCCAGATATTTATATTTGTTTGACAGCTCATTTTCATGGAAGAGTTAACGTAGTGAAATTGAAGTTTGAGCTTCCAGTGTGAAGAAACAAGGTAGAATTATACTACACACAAAACTATTTAGACTGAAAAAGAACACAGTAAAATAACCGAAGAAAACATTGAAAAATGCCTTAGATAACTCTGTCATAAATCCTAATATCATCGTAAAAATCAACTTTAGTGCTGATTATTTCGTAATTTTCAACGTCAGTTATAATTATGTTCTTTTTTTACGAAACCGGTAAAGTGCGTGTCGGGCCACGCACAATGTAGAGTTCCGTAGTTGGTCACCCGTTACATTATGTGGACTAAAAAGTTTGCAAACTTATATTTACCTACTATGTTTTTGAAATACTTAATTAAAAACATTATCTGAGGAACCTACCTCAATGGAAATTGTATGAAAGTTCGGCTTTTAGTCGTTAACTAGTAATGTCTACTCAGCTGTGATCATTTTACTTATAATTTCATTATATAGGGTGTAACATTTAAATCGGTCAGTATGGGAAGTCTGAAACTATAAGACATACGAAGATCTGTTCTTAGGAACGATGTCATAGATTTCAGTAACAAGAAAAACGCAATAGTAAAATCATCACCTAAACGAGTTTAATATTGCATTGAAAACCATGGTTGCCATTTCAAACATCAACTTAATGAAGGGTTATGTTATGAATTTATGATGCATTTTATTCATTTTAGATAGCATCATAGTAACATTTACTTATGAAGTTATGACCATACCTTTTAGTTAGCACAACTCGGAACAAGTTCTAGGGATTTGATATCGATTAAATTAAAATTTTAATTGCCAGCAATGTATTGCAAAGTAAATTGACAACTCAGTACAAATGACAGCCCTTAGTGTTCTGTTTACTATGACGTTCTCTTAGGCAGTGCGTTACGTAGTACATTGAAGGTGCGGAATTAGGAAATTTAATTTCGCAGTTTTTGGGTTTTTGCTACTCCTAAGCTTAGTGAATCCTCAAATTTTATAAAGGGTCGGCAATGCGCACGTTACTCCTTTAGAGCCGCGAGCGTTTATAGGCTACGGTGTCGGCTTACCATCAGGTGGACCGCACGCTTGTTTGCCACCATCGTAGTATAAATTCTAGTCGACGTAGAATGGCTAATGGAACATATTAATATCAGTTTAAAATTAATACCTGCTTCCCGGTACCCCTGTACCACTACCGGTATACCTGTTTCACTGTATCAATACGTGTGCTCATTGAAAATTCTACTTACGTCGCCATGAAAAAAGTAATCAGTCAGTAACAGGAAATTTCAATAACCAACACTTGGTAGCTTAATATCACGCCAACAGATTCTTCAATCAAAAAACGGTTTGAGTAACCTCACAATATTTAGACAGCACCAACATGATGCGGTTTGAATGAAACAAAAATAAATTCACCAACACTTGATGTCTAGGGAAGGTACCCTAAAAAAACATGTTTTTCAAGATGTTGTTCTATATTCGTCCGTTTATATTTAGTACCCGTGCCAAATTACAGCTTTATAGTACTAACGGTTTTTGAGCTAAGCTGGAACCGGACGGACGGTTCGACGGACATGGCGAAACTATAAGGGTTCCTTGTTTATTACGAAAACATGACAAGCAAGGATAGCTTTTTATTGTTCTAACACAATTGGTAACCGGATAGATTTTTGATAAGTGATCCAGTATTCCAAAAAACGATCAAAATAAATATTTACGAAAACTACGCGCAGAGTTCCTTAAAGAGCGGGATGGTTAATTGCAAACTCACGCGTGTTAGAGCGAGACATCTGTAATGGCACTGCAATAAACTAGTACAGAATTCATATTTTAATTATTATCCTTCTTTATGCACTTATAACGCGGCTTTACCGTTACACTGAGTAACTTTTCGATCCAATGAGAAACAAAATTTCTCAGTGGAACTTCACGCTTGTACCTTGAGATACAAAATTTAAGTTATTTTATTATGAAAAGTAACGTTATTTCTATATCAATGAATGATGTTATTAATAACACCACATATAAGAAATACGATAAAATACGATAATTACCTTCCAAAACTCCGTCACTAAATGGAACTAAAAATAGTCAACCAAAAACTCTGCAATGTAAACTCCTTTTGCAACGAAAGCTTTTAGTATACTGACTAACCAACAAAACCAACACGGCACGGATAAAAGAATGTAGCCTTACCAAAATAAAATTGTCTTTTTGGAAGAATTAATCAAGATATCATCGAATAACATTCGTTATTCAATAGGAATCTCTACAGCGCTACTTTTTTGAGCAATATTATACACTAAACATTTAAATTAAAACCATTACAATGATGTAAATATCGATGTATCTATAAACTTTATTGCTAGTCAAATCATATACTCTTACCATACAAAAATCTGCATCTGCAATAAAATGCTGGGACATGGAAAAAATATATATTATTAAAAAAAGTTCCTACGCATTATTGATGCAAAATTATCTATTAACGTATTTAATAGCACAAAAGATACGCAACTACTTTAAAAACATGTCTAAAGTGATAAAAATAATGGTAGGACATACCAAAAATGCCGCTATGCAACGGTAGAAAAATCGCCCGAACACGAAACAAAACAAAACTTCGGCGTCGGCTACCCAAATATTAAAAACTAAAGTGAAACTATTAATTCACGCCGCTCTACGCGAGTTGCAAGTACTTACGCAGCACAGAAAACTGAAGATCTTCCAAAGGGTAAGCGCTAAACTCGTTATGGTTAGCCTTTCCCGAAACTATTCATTGAATGGGCAACCAGCGCTTAAAATTGTCGGAAAGGGATACCCTTATAAAAGCGGTGGTAGCCTCTTTCCTAGTTCTAAGCAAAATGAAGGGGTTACCCCTTCGATTGGGTTAGCAAGACGTTAGGGCTATTCATTGAACGACTAAGCCGTTCAAAGGCTTTTTTCTGGGAAGGGGTGGTCGGGTCCCTGCATGGCACACGGGGGTAGGCTCCCTTCCCACGACCTTCCACAAGAACCTACCAAAACAGCCATGCCCTGACAGGATTTGGGTCAGCCTAAAGGTTAGAGCCCCGTGTTCCCTCTCCACCCATTCCTTCAGGACCGGACGTATTGCCTCTATTGTGCGGAGGCCAGCTGTCGGCTGCTCGAGCCGATATGCCCAGACCCCCATCGCTCTCTGGGTAAGCTCGCCACGGCGAGCCTCTATTTCCAACGGGGCCGGCCAGTTTCCCCTTTCCCGTTCTTCCCTTTGCCATCGATACAAGTCAGCCAGCACCCTGGCATCGATGTCCCAGGGTAGTGTCCCCGCTAGTGCGCATGCAGCCTCCGCCGACACTGTGCGATACCCGCGTATCGCCCTCTGCGCCATCGCTCTCTGCGGTCTCCGCAATAAGGCGACGTTCCGGCCATTGAGAGCGTCAGCCCAAACGGGGGCACCGTACAGGGCCATTGACCGCACCACGCCCGTGTAGAGGCGGCGGCACGACGCTTTGGGTCCTCCCAGGTTAGGCAGTATGCGCCCCAGCGCAGCCGCCGCTGCCATCAACTTCGGTGCTAAATGCTCGAAGTGAGCCCCGAAATTCCACTTGCTGTCAAGCATGACGCCGAGATATCGCAGCGCCGGCCTGACAGCAATCGGGACGCCTCCCACTATAATGTGGGCATTTGCTGGAGGTGCCCTCCGCGGCCCATAGAAGCATATAGCCTCTGATTTTTGGAGAGCGACCTCCAAGCCCAATTGCCTGATGCAGCCGACCACGTGCGCCACTCCGGCCGTCGCTAAGACGGCGGCATCACGATAGCTGGGTCCCCTGGCCGTCACCAACGTGTCATCGGCGTAACAGAATACGCTGACTCCACGAAGGTTTACCCCCCTCAGGACCCAGTCATACCCCACGTTCCATAGGAGTGGCCCCAGAACCGATCCCTGCGGGACGCCGCGCTCCATCTGCTTCCTGCCCCACGTTCCTTGACCCGGCCACACGACCGACCGCTCACTTAGGTATGCTCGGATTATTTGAGCAAGATACCGGGGAACCCTGTGGTACCTGAGCGCCTCATGGATAGTCTCCCAGGGTAAGGTGTTGAATGCGTTGCGGATGTCCAGAGACACCGCCAGAACCACATGACCCTGGGAGACGGCCTCCTGTGCCAGCTCACGCACGCTCAAGATGGCGTCCACCGTGGAGCGGCCGCTGCGGAACCCGAACTGGTTCTCGGCTAGATCTGGCCCCACACTCCGCAAGTGCCCGTTGAGGCGGGAAGCTATGACGCGCTCTATTAGTTTCGCCACCTCGTCCAGCAAGACGATCGGCCTATACGTCGACGGCGAGTCAGCCGGGCGACCTTCTTTCCTAAGTAGGACTAATTTCCCCGTTTTCCACGCTACGGGGAATCGGCCCTGCACCATGCACGCTGTAAAGAGGCGTAGCATGCGCTGCTCCACCTCGCTTATCGCGAGACCCCATACCCGTCCGGGCACTCCATCCGGTCCTGGGGCCGCGTTTTTGGCCCGCATCCGCAGCACAGCTGCCCCGAGCTCGCTTGGCGTGACGGGTGGCACCTCTTCCTCCAACTCCTCCACATTAGGCGGCGCCATCACCGGCGGTCTGCCGCTTTCTCCGCCGGGAAACAGGGTCTCAACCACCTCGTTGAGAAATTCCGGCTGGAGGGTTTCTGTGAGAGGGGGGCCCCATGACCGCAGCTTGTCGCGTACAAGCTTATAGGGCCTTCCCCAGGGGTCCGCATTTAGTGTTGCCAAAAACTCCTCTCTTGCCGCATCTATGGCGCGTCCAATGCCGACTTTGAGGGAGTCCTTGGCAGCCTTGAGCAAGGCATATGTGGCTCGCTCCGCCTCCTCATCTCTGCGCCGGCGTCTCCGCAGTCTAGTGTACTGGCGTCGCATGGTTGTACATCCCTCGCGCAGCTGCGCGAGTTCGGCTGTCCACCAGTACACCTTAGTGCGTTGTGGGGGAGGTTTAGCGCGCGGCATTGCCGCATCGCAGACGTCCGTCATCGCTCCTCGGAACCAGGACGCTTCAGCCTCGACGTCCACTTCACCGTCAGGCACAGGCAGCCAAGCCTGGACTATTGCCGCCTCTTTGAGCCGATCACGGTCCAGTTTGCTAAGCGCCCAGCGCGGTCCACTGCCGGTGATCGGCCCTCTTCGGTGAGTAGGGCCGTTTGCGGTAGATGGGGACGCGGAGATGTCAAACCGGATATATCGGTGGTCCGACAACGTCTCCACGTCAGCTAGCACCCTCCAGTCCTGGACACGGCGTGCCAGGGCGGCATTTGTGAACGTGAGGTCCACGATGGAGCCACCCTGTTGCCGCACGCACGTGTTGACTGCACCCCTGTTGGCTAAGACCAGGCCTGACGCTACTGCCCACTCCTCCAGAACCGCGCCGCGCACGTCCGTCACCGGAGCCCCCCATGCCGTGGACTTCGCGTTGAAGTCGCCGGCCACCACCAATGGACCGCGGCCATTCAGTTGGCCAACTCGAACCTCTAGCTCTAGGAGGAACCGCTCGAAATCGGCCAGACAACGGTTCGGGGAGAAATAGACACCGACGAAGGTGACCCCGCCACAGCTTGCCGACACAACCCCGTTACCCTTTGAAACGCGCTCAAAGGCGCCCGTGCTCCCTCCAGACCACAAGGCGACGACCCCATCAATGTCCGCCGCCCAGTTGTCGCGTGGTGGAACCCAATACGGCTCCGCCACCACCGCCACCTGGATCCCCCACTGCGCCATGGACTGGGACAGAAGATCCTGGGCCCGGGCGCAGTGGTTGAGGTTCGTCTGCAGAATTTTGAGGAGGGCCATTTATTGATTCGCAGACACTACCTCCATCTCAGTCTCCTCTAATATGCCGGAGGAGGGTACAGCAGCCTGGGAGGGGGCCCGGGGGCCATCGCCAGCGCGCTTCGCCTTCTTTGTGCGGGGATTCGTACACGCCTTAGACCCAATTTGGTGGTCCGCAGGCTTTCCCTCAGCAGCGCACAGAACGCAACAAGGCGACCCCGAGCAAGTCGACCGCTTGTGTCCCTGTTGACCACACCGGTAGCATAGCCCACTGTGGTCTTCTTTGGCCGTGCACTGGGCCCTTACGTGGCCCATCTGTAGGCACTTAAAACACCTCAGAGGCCTCTCTTCTAGCAGCGTAACTCGAGTCGAGAGACCCCAGCCGATTTTGAGGCGCCCACCCTGGACAACCTTTTTAGCCGCTGAAACAGGGCAGCGCACCCAGACCGTGCCCAGTCCCCGAGGGCCCCGCCGGATCTCGCCCGTTTTTATTTGGTCGGCGGTGCATTCGCCGACCAGCGCAATCGCCGCCGTGACTGATTCTAGCGTGATACTGTCATCCAGCTCAGCTAGGCGGATTTCTGCACACTTGACTGGCCTCGTGATGCGGACAGCATTCTCATCCAACTTTTCGCTCAGCGCTTTAGCCAGCTCGTCGGCTTTGCTGCCACTGGTGGTTCCTGGCACCTCCAGTACTGCGCCTCCAGTCACACTGCGCCTTATTTTCAAGGCCGTAATCCCCAACGCTTCGAGGTTTACCTTGTTCTTAGCCTCCGCTAGCACGTTGGCGTACGTGACTCCCTCGTTTACGGCCTCCGGGAGCAGCGTCAGCACTACAGCCGACGAGCGAGGGGGCACCAGCTTTTGCTGCTTCTTTGGCCGCTTGGCTCCCTGTTTCTGTGGCTGGGAAACGGCCTTGGCTTTCTCCTTATTATGGCCCTTTCGGGTCACCTTCTGCCAACCCTCTTCCTTTGACAAAGAGGGCGTGAGTTGGGAGTGTGGGGCTGCCATGTCTTCGCGAGTCTCCTGTGTTGAAGCAGGAGTACTCTTGCCCTTCCCCTTTCCTTTCTTCTTTCCTTTGGCCTTGTGACCACTTGTTTGGGGCTCCTCCGTGTAATTCGATGGACCTGTTTTGGGCGCGTCATTTGCTGGAGGCATCAAGGTCGTCGGGGCAGCTGTGTCGACCTTTTTCCTCTTGTCTCCAGTCAGGGGAGGGCGGGGGCTTTGTACCGGCAGGAGGCGGCCCTCCCTCTCTAGGCTGTCGAAGCGGGCATTAATCATCGCCCCCACTTGGTCTGAAACAGCCCGGACGATGTTCTCTATGTCGCAGGCCCCCATATCGGCTTGGCGCGGCACGGCTGGGCGCCTAGCGGTCTTTTTGGGAGGCGGTGGCGGTGGCAAGAGCAGGTCTTGCGACGCCGGCTGTGTTGCCATGGGAAGTAAGTGTCGCTGCGGCCTCATTTCCTGCCGCTGCATTTCCTCCCTGATTTTGCGGAGTTCACAAGGGATGTCCGCGAGCTCCGCTTTTAGTCGCCTGTTTTCGGCCTCGAGTTGCCTCGTCTCATCAGTGACAGTGTGCGACCGGAGCACTTCGAAGACCTCCCTCATGGCCTTGGCCGATTGTTTTAATACTTTCTGGTGTGTCCCCTTTAGGTGGCCGGATTTTCTAGCCACCTCCTCGATGGCCTCTAGACTGATTTGGACACGTTCATTCAGGCTGGAACCTTCCAGCTCCTCTGGCTCGTCCGTGGACGTGTCCAAAAGTCTCAAGGCCACCCTCGTGCTATACGAATCACAAAAGTCGTCGAGGTCTTGCTCTGCACGAAGGCGCATCTTCTCTCGTTTGGCCTTGGGGTCCTCCTTAAATTCGCCTCCGGCCTCTTTGGCCTTCGCTGTGTCCGCGGGTGAGCGGCCTTTACCCGTCGTCTCTAGAAGTGAGTTACCAGTTGCCGTGGACTGGCTGGGCTCATCTTCCTTCTCCTTTTCGTTGGCCTGGAGGCAAAGTCTTTTCCTGGGTGCCTGCCCGAAACCATCGCGCAGCAGCTGGGCATCCACACTGGAGGAGTGGGAGCTAATACTCTCCGTTTCTTCACGTGCCTTTGCCACCAGTGTCCCCGGCGAGTCCTCCGCCTCCGACTGGGGCGCTGGGGAGTCAACGGACGATTCCTTCGTCCCCATTAGGTCTTTAAATTTGAACGGGGTGAGTACGCATGTGCGCGCTCGCCTCCTAAACTTAACTCTAGTCTTTACGGGCTGCGGATCACTCGCTTCGTTACCGGAGGATGGCCGCTGCCCTTTCAAGTCGGTGCCGCCGGCAGGCGAGTCGGATCGCACAGTGTACATCGTCTCGTCGGTATCTGGCGCCGAATCCCTGGGAGTCCCATTACCCTCTCCCTCTTTTAGCCGGGTCAGCAGCACTCTGGGGATCCTCTCGAAGCGGGCTTCTCGCCCTCCCTCCAGCGGCGGCACCGGTGGACACTCGTCATTTGGGGCCTCCTCCCCGGGGCACCTCTCGCCTTCCCCTCGTGGCATGCAGCGGCCAGAGCTGTCACGTGCTGGATCGCTGGTGTGACCTCTCGGAACAATCTGGATCGCGGCCGCGTTAAGGTCGATACGTGGGCTGCCATCCCTTCGCACTGGTGAACGTGCAAGGGTGGTGCGCGGGCGAAATACCTGCAATTCCACCGCTGTGCCATCAACGTCCCTCCCCTGGGCTGCGTCGGGTCTGCCTCCGTCAGCCCCACCGCCACCCCTCAGCCTCAATATCTCTCTACAATCAATGTCCGGTGTGATAAAGCCAAAGTCGTGTTCACGGAGGCCGGCATCTGGCCGACCTACGAAGCAGTTTTTGCCCCCTCCGTATACGACGGGGCAGCCATCCGCCGAAGCAGATGGACGGGATTGGTTACCCGCCCGGAGATAATCTAAACTGCTTATGCTCATGTTGTTACTCCCACAATGCCTCCACATCGTCGTCTCTTTTTTCGGGGGTGAGCTCCCCCACACGCTTGGGACTGGACTCCCTCCAGTCATGCATCCCATCGGCACGATCCGCTCACCTTGGGATTGGGGTAATTTATTATAATCAGAATCAGAATCAGAATGTCATTTATTGTGTATCACAGGTAGTTCAATACAGATCTTACAAATAGGTCAGTTCTCTGTGATATGTCTTACGACGTACAATAATTTAATAATAATAAAAATTAACAATTTCATGCAAAAATTAAAAATATAACAATAATAATCTATTACTTATGTCAAAATATCAAATACATTAACATCAAATTGTACTTATAACTACAGTAGAAATGTCAGTCTCATAAATAAATGTCAAACAGTAAATAATAAAATATCACATTATACTCATACTACTACACTACTAGCTATATTGTAAAATTGTCAAATAAAAATTCATTTAAATTATAATAACATTTCTCTTTTAATAGATTATATAATTTTATCTTAAATGTTGACAGTTGTTCATCTTTGATTGACTCTGGTAATTTATTATACAATTTTGGAGCCATTGTGTAAATAGATCGTTTCAAGAAAGAAGTTTGACAGTTATCTGGTGGAAGTACTTTAAATTTTTGCTTAGCTGGTCTAGGATGCTTATTAATTTGTATTTTAAAGCGACTCATGTACTGCTTAACAAAAACACATGCTTCATAAATATATATGGAGCTTAGTGTTAGCAGACCCAGCTTCTTAAACAAATGTCTACAGCTTGTTCGTTGGTTTACTTTAAACATCACTCGTACTGTTTTCTTCTGGGCTCTAAACAAAGGCGCAAGTTCACAGGCGGCTGCATTGCCCCAATGAATGATACCATACCTAAGATTAGAAGATACGTATGCGTGATATGCAGTAACAGCTGATTGTTGTGAGACTGTTTCTGTCAGTTTTTTTAAGACATATACATAACGATTTATTTTTTTGCAAAGGGTATTTATGTGTTGCCTCCATGTAACTTTTATATCTATTTGAACTCCTAGAAATCTAATTTCGTCTACATGCTCTATGACCTGATCATTATATTTCGTAATGGCACGTGAAGGCGATCTTCGTAGATGAAATTGCATGCATTTAGTCTTATCTAGGTTAATAAGCAGATTGTTATCATTCATCCAATCTATTACATTTTTAAGCGATATATTTATAAGATTTTCATATGTGTCCTTATCATCTTTACCTTTAATTATTATGGTCGAGTCGTCAGCAAATAGAATCATTTGATCGTTAACGACCCGGGGCAGATCATTGATATACAATATGAATAAAAGAGGCCCAAGAATACTACCCTGGGGAACCCCATATTCTGTGACTTTCAACTCAGAACTTGCTTTCCTTTCTATCCTGTGTTCATCTATGTAGTTAATTTCTGTATATTGTTGTCTGTTTGTCAAGTATGATTTAATAAGAGCGTGCGCTGGACCTCGAATACCGTAGGCTAATAATTTTTGAAGGAGTGTTTTGTGACAGACGAAGTCAAATGCCTTCGACATGTCCATGAACACAGACATAACGGGTATCTTTTTATTGAGGCACTCTGAAACTGTTTTCATCAAATCATAGATGGCTAAGTTAGTAGATCTACCCTGTCGAAAGCCATATTGTTCATCAGCTAAAAGTTGGTACTTTTCTATAAATTTATATATACTATTATGGATTACTCTCTCAAATATTTTTGAGAATACTGGAAGAAGTGAAACAGGTCTATAGTTTTCGCAAAGGTGTTGGTCCCCCTTTTTGAAAAGAGGTCTTACAAGTGCCACTTTTAGTTTACAAGGGAAAATTCCATCTCTGAGCGATAAATTGATTACATGGCTAAGAGGAGCCGCTAAAATTTTTGAACAATGCTTAATTACTATAGTTGGAATGTTATCATAACCTATGCTATTGGTAGATTTTAACTTCATAATTATTTTATCAATGTCAATTGGCCTAGTTGGTGTCAAGTAAATAGAGTTCAATGTGTTGCTTATATTAATCCCTGTAGTTGTAGTAGTTTTGGTAAATTTATATTTTTTTACAAGGTCTACGTATGTATTGTTAAAAACATTCGCTATATCTGTAGGTTGTGTAATAATTTCCCCATTGTGTTCTATTTTAGAAATGCCTTTTGGTACATTGCACTTGTTCTGATTTATAATTTTCCAAGCCGCTTTAGTTTTATTAGCAGCATTATGTATGAATTTATTATTGTTTATCCTTTGAGACCCAGCAATCACCTTTTTAAATACATTGCGATAACATTTATACGTTGATAGTACTTTTTCACACTTTGATTTTCTACATGACATATATAATTTTCTTTTGTATTTACTGGATATTTTAATCCCTTTTGTGAGCCAAGTTAGTTTACGTTTCGATGTTATTTTTATTTTTTTTAATGGAAAACATATATTATAGTAGCATGTTATGTATTCAAAGAAATGATTATAAGCTTCATTTACATCCCCACTTTCATAAACTTCGCTAAAAGATGTCTTTTCTACTAATTGTTTAAACATATCTAAGTTATCTCGGTCATGGGTACGTTTTAGGATGTACCAATGTTTCATGTCCAACTGTCTTTTTATGGAGAAATTCAATATTTGTGCCAAATGATCAGACAAACATAATTCCACTATTTTACTTGTGCAGTTATAAATATTGTGAGCGATGTTATCTAAGCATGAGCCACTCTGAACTCTAGTAACTTGTTTAATTTCTAATCGAAGGTTATGATTAAGCAGTGTATTTTCAAAGTCCTGTGACAATCTAGATAATTTTAAAATATCAATATTGAAATCCCCACACAAGACAATTTTTTTATTTCTATAAACTGAAAGTTTATTCAATAATTGATTTAATTTTTCCATAAAAAGGTCAGCATTTGTGATGTTTGGTGTTCTATAGATGCATGCTATTATTAATCTATGTTCAGGTACTTCAACTGCACTACACTCAAATACTGATTTGACAGAAAGTTTTTTTATAGATGGCAAATCCTTGCAGTCAAGTCCTTTTCTAGTTAGGATGCATGACCCCCCTCTTTTTTCTTGTCTACAATAATATGAAGATAATTTAAAGTTTGTTAATAAGATGTTATTCACATCATCTTCATGGACAAAGTGTTCAGTCAAACAGATTACATCGACAGAATTTCCATTGTCCGCGAGATCCAGTAATGCCAACTCTAGTTCATCTTTCTTGCCCAAAAAGCTTGCTATATTTTGATGAAGGATTGTAAAATTATTTATATTCTTTTTGTTACTCGGCTTTACTGTGATCAATTTTGTTTTTTGATTTGATCTGTGAGATTGGACTTTGCCCTTGGGCACGAAAAAACTCTGTAGAACCGGCATTGCTACTGGATAGTTTATTTAAATTATTCCTCATAATCCAATCGATATTATGATCTAAGCTAGCAATAATATTTCTCATACCAGAGTTATTTAATCTCCCAGTTTTCATAGAAAACATGTCAAACGAAACATCACAGTTTGTATCATATACATAATAAGATTCATTGTGGTTGTGCAAGTCGTCAAACATCAATTGATTAAAACTTTCGACTCTACTATTAAATAATGAATTACCACATATGTAAGTAGGACAAGCAACAACAAGATTCGTAAATGTGATGTCTTTTACAACTTCTCTTATACAGTTTACAAGTCCGTGAATGTCTGTAGAACTATTAAAGTCCTCCTCTCCAATTAAAACCACGCAGCAGTCACTCTTGGTCATGTCGCGAAGTCTAGTCGGCATATCTTTGAAAAGCTCCTTTATACTGCCGCCCGGTGTGATGTTGTGACAAAAGGAAAATTCCTTAAAATAATCGCTGTATTTTATGATATTTAGTATTTTATTTTTATTGTTGCTACTTAGAATAAGTAATTTATTTTTAGATAAATCCTGATTTAATGACTTGTTAGTTTTAGTTTTATTAGTTTTAGGCGTGCTAGAGTGTGGCATCTTATTTTCCGGAGGATCAGTTAAGCTGTGTTCTTTTTGATCAATTTTTGGTGAATGTTTGCGTGTATTGCACAAAGTGTTATTAAAATGCGAGTTATCAATAATGCTCTGGTTTAAGCTTTGTCTGCTTGACTTTTTTCTCTTAATACACGACTTTTTACTAGTGTTTCTTGTAGTTGTAGATGTGCTCAATATTTTCAGGTGATTTACTTTATTCTCATAACTTTTGATCTTCTTTTTAAGAGAACTATTTTCAGTCATTAAGTTTTCCATTTCCTTTTCAGTGATCAGTAGCTTTTCGCGTAACTCTGAAACAATGTTTTCTAATTCTTCTATTCTATCATATGTGCAGTTTTTTTCGGGGCAGCTTCTATTCAATGGTGATGCCGAAGATATGTACTCAGTGTCTTCCTCTTCATCTGAGTCATCTAATCCTTCCCCCAGAGCGTCAAATGAATTATGCACTGGAACAATAGCGCGGTATTTCTTGCGTATGGTTACATTTTCGTCGTCTGGAAATTGAGGAATGACTGCACAGTGTCTGCATTTCCATGATGTTCTTTGCTCTGAGTCCATCAAGTAGTACCGTTCCGATGAAACATGGGCACAGTCAATATGATATGCTAGCTTGCACCGGATACAGGTGATAAATACACTAGGAAATTCACTGTTACTGTTTTGGTCCTTACATTTATTACAGACTTTATCCATGTTGGCAGGCCACGTTAGTACCTTTTTATTTTGCACTGATATCCAATGATGTTCAAAGTATAAAGTATGTTATACGTAACGTGAGCACTATTTAATTTAGTTCATGTGGAGAAATTATAATAATTTATTATAAATGTTCAACTTGCATAAAAATCAGTATATATCAATCCTTCAAGCAACGACGGCAGCGGCACTATCTCACGCACACAGTAAATAGTTCTTACTTCATTGTTTCGCCGGCTGACGCTGCGATGATTCACCCCGTCGCGGACGGCACAGAACGGCACAGAACGCGATCCTTTCCATCTACGCGCACTGTGTTTCGCTGTGTCGCGTGAGGCGCGAGCGCTGCGCGGCCGGGGCGCTGCGATGAATCATCGCGACACAGACGGCACAGAACCCGATCCTTTACAACTACGCACACTGTGTTACACTGTGTCACATAATTGTGGGGCCGTTATTGTAAATTTTAAACTTTGTTTGCTGATATATCCGGAATTACGCACTATTTTATGTTAGTTTTTTCACTAGTTAGTCACATAGTTTATATGGTACTATAATTTACACTCTTCTATAAGCGGCGAGAGTTTTTGACACGGAATTTGAATTAAAATACGGAGGCGTTAAAAACGTACGTAGTGCCACTTGAACGGCTCGCGCGCGATCTTCAATAGTGGTATAGTGGTATAGTGGTTTTCTTCCACGCGGCGCTACTCTCAGTGAGCAACGCCCCCGGTCCGCTCAATGCGGGTTACGGGTTGCCCGACGGGGAGCCAAAACAAGGCAGACCCGCCGCGCCGCAAGCGTTGAACGCCATTCCACGTCACTGGCCCAAAAGGAGGGCCCCAACATGAAAGGTGAGCTAACACCTCCACCACTGCCCAGTGAACCAGGCGAAGGCTGCATCCCCTGCCACCTCAGATGAGCTGAGGCATGCCGGGAGCAGCATACTATAAAAACACGGCACTAAAGCCAGCGCAGGAGAAACTCGACTGCCTGTGACCACAACTGTGACTGGTAGTTAGCAGAGAGAAGACAGCAAAACGCGCAACTGAGCGGCTATCCCCCCCCTCCCAGGGTGCACCACGAGGAGGTCTACCAGTCCACGCACCCCACCCCAACCTAACCTAACCTAACCTTTTTTTTTTTTTTTTTTTTTTTTTTTTTTTTATAGTGGGGAAATGCCCTTTACGCATACCCGGCCTTGTAGAGGGGGGCCGGGTTATGTGGGACTCGCTGGGTGTAAAATGTCCAGAATACCCACTAAAACCCCACTTTCGCCGCTTCGCCGCTAACACGGCAGGGACCCGGGGACGCTCGCGCACTCGTCCGCAACCCCGCCAGCGGCTGCCCACAAAAGTAGGCCTGACTAGATTTTAGGGGGGAGATCACACTTCCCCCCTTCCGGCTTTTGTGAGGCGCACTTCGCTTTGCTTCAGTGCGCCTCTCGACTCGAGGGCTCTGGCGTAGTGCAGCGGACGCCCTCTTGTCCGCCGCCCGCTAGCCCTCCTCAGGGCGGTAATCGGCGCACGTGCGCAGCGCGCCTTCGCCCTGGTCTTCGGCGGCGAGCAGGATCCGCTTCTGCTGCGGTTTCCCGGTCGCGCTCAGCCTGCTCCTTCTGCGCCACCACATCCTCGCAGAAGGAGAGAACTGTGTCCCACGCCTCTCGGCTCTGGACCATCGCTGCCACCACCGCCGGCAACGAGAGGTCCGGTCCTACCTCCGCCAGGAGCCCTCGGCGTTGCCCGCTCCACGCTCGGCACTCGGCCAAGGTGTGTTGGGCGGTGTCTTCGGGCGCACCACAATCATGGCACACGGGGGTCGGCTCCCTCCCCACGATCTTACACAAGAACCTGCCAAAACAGCCATGCCCTGACAAGATTTGGGTCAGCCTGAAGGTCAAAGCCCCGTGTTCCCTCTCCACCCATTCCCTCAGGACCGGACGGATTGCCTCTATTGTTCGGAGGCCAGCTGTCGGCTGCTCGAGCCGACGTGCCCAGACCCCCATTGCTCTCTGGGTGAGCTCGTCACGGCGAGCCTCTACTTCCAACGGGGCTGGCGAGTTTCCCTTTTCCCGTTCTTCCCTTCGCCATCGGTAGAGGTCGGCCAACACCCTGGCATCGATGTCCCAAGGTAGAGTCCCCGCTAGTGCGCACGCAGCCTCCGCTGACACGGTACGATACCCCCGTATCGCCCTCTGCGCCATTGCTCTCTGCGGTCTCCGCAATAAGGCGACGTTCCGGCCATTGAGAGCGTCCGCCCAAACGGGGGCACCGTATAGGGCCATCGACCGCACCACGCCCGTGTAGAGGCGGCGGCACGACGCTTTGGGTCCTCCCAGGTTGGGCAGTATGCGCCCCAGCGCAGCCGCCGCTGCTATCAACTTCGGGGCCAAACGCTCGAAGTGAGCCCCGAAGTTCCACTTACTGTCAAGCATGATGCCGAGATATCGCAGCGCCGGCCTGACAGCAATCGGGACGCCCCCCACTATAATGTGGGCATTTGCTGGAGGTGCTCTCCGCGGCCCATAAAAGCAAATAGCTTCTGATTTTTGGAGAGCGACCTCCAAGCCCAACTGCCTGATGCAGCCGACCACGCGCGCCACTCCGGCCGTCGCCAAGACGGCGGCATCACGATAGCTGGGTCCCCTGGCCGTCACCAACGTGTCATCGGCGTAACAGAATACGCCGACTCCACGAAGGTTTACCCCCCTCAGGACCCAGTCATACCCCACATTCCATAAGAGTGGCCCCAGGACCGACCCCTGCGGGACGCCGCGCTGCATCTGCTTCCTGCCCCACGTTCCTTGTCCCGGCCACACGACCGACCGCTCACTTAGATATGCCCGGATTATTTGAGCAAGATACCGGGGAACCCTGTGGTACCTTAGTGCCTCATGGATAGTCTCCCATGGTAAGGTGTTGAAGGCATTGCGGATGTCCAGAGACACCGCCAATACCACGTGACCCTGGGAGACAGCCTCCTGTGCCAGCTCACGCACGCTCAAGATGGCGTCCACCGTGGAGCGGCCACTGCGGAACCCGAACTGGTTCTCGGCTAGATCTGGCCCCACACTCCGCAAGTGCCCGTTGAGGCGGGAAGCGATGACGCGCTCTAATAGCTTCGCCACCTCGTCCAGCAAGACGATCGGTCTGTACGTCGACGGCGAGTCAGCCGGTCGACCTTCTTTTCTAAGCAGGACTAATTTCCCAGTTTTCCACGCTACGGGGAACCGGCCCTGCACCAAGCACGCTGTAAAGAGGCGTAGCATGCGCTGCTCCACCTCGCTTATCGCGAGACCCCATACCCGTCCGGGCACTCCATCCAGTCCCGGGGCCGTGTTTTTAGCCCGCATCCGCAGCACAGCTGCCCCAAGCTCGCCAGGCGTGACGGGCGGCACCTCTTCCAACTCCTCCACATTAGGCGGCGCCATCACCGGCGGTCTGCCGCTTCCTCCGCCGGGAAACAGGGTCTCAACCACCTCGTTGAGAAACTCCGGCTGGAGGGTTTCTGTGAGAGGGGGGCCCCATGACCGCAGTTTGTCGCGTACAAGCTTATAGGGCCTTCCCCAGGGGTCCGCATTTAGTGTTGCCAAGAACTCCTCTCTTGCCGCATCTATGGCGCGTCCAATGGCGACTTTGAGGGAGTCCCTGGCAGTCTTGAGCAAGGCATATGCGGCCCTCTCCGCCTCCTCATCTCTGCGCCGACGTCTCCGCAGTCTGGTGTACTGGCGTCGCATGGCTGTGCAGCCCTCGCGCAGCTGCGCGAGTTCGGCGGTCCACCAGTACACCTTAGTGCGTTGTGGGGGAGGTTTAGCGCGCGGCATTGCCGCATCGCAGACGTCCGTCATCGCTCCTCGGAACCAGGACGCTTCAGCCTCGACGTCCACTTCGCCGTCAGGCACAGGCAGCCAAGCCTGGACTATTGCCGCCTCTTTGAGCCGATCACGGTCCAATTTGCTAAGCGCCCAACGCGGGCCACTGCCGGTGTTCGGCCCTCTTCGGTCAGTAGGACTGTTTGCGGTAGATAGGGACGCAGAGATGTCGAACCGGATATATCGGTGATCCGACAATGTCTCCACGTCAGCTAGCACCCTCCAGTCCTGGACACGGCGTGCCAGGGCGGCATTTGTGAACGTGAGGTCCACGATGGAGCCACCCTGTTGCCGCACGCATGTGTTGACCGCACCCCTGTTGGCTAAGACCAGGCCCGACGCTACTGCCCACTCCTCAAGAACCGCGCCACGCACGTCCGTCACCGGAGCCCCCCATGCCGTGGACTTCGCGTTGAAGTCGCCGGCCACCACCAGTGGACCGCGGCCATTCAGTTGGCCAACTCGAACCTCTAACTCAAGCAGGAACCGCTCGAAATCGGCCAGACAACGGTTCGGGGAGAAATAGACCCCGACGAAGGTGACCCCGCCACAGCTTGCTGACACAACCCCGTTACCCTTTGAAACCCGCTCAAAGGCGCCAGTGCTCCTTCCAGACCACAAGGCGACGACCCCATCAAGGTCCGCCGCCCAGTTGTCGCGTGGTGGAACCCAATAAGGCTCCGCCACCACCGCCACCTGAATCCTCCACTGTGCCATGGACTGGGACAAAAGATCCTGGGCCCGTGCGCAGTGGTTGAGGTTCGTCTGCAGAATTTTAAGGAGGGCCATTTATTGATTCGCAGACGCTACCTCCATCTCAGTCTCCTCTGATATGCCGGAGGAGGGTGCAGCAGCCTGGGAGGGGGCCCGGGGGCCATCGCCAGCGCGCTTCGCCTTTTTCTTCTTTGTGCGAGGATTCGTACACGCCTTAGACCCAACTTGGTGGTCCGCAGGCTTTCCCTCAGCAGCGCACAGAACGCAACAAGGCGACCCTGAGCAAGCCGACCGCTTGTGTCCCTGTTGACCACACCGGTAGCATAGCCCACTGTGGTCTTCCTTGGCCGTGCACTGGGCCCTTACGTGCCCCATTTGTAGGCACTTAAAACACCTCAGAGGCCTCTCTTCTAGCAGGCTAACTCGAGCTGAGAGACCCCAGCCGAGTTTGAGGCGCCCACCCTGGACAACCTTTTTAGCCGCTCTAGCAGGGCAGCGCACCCAGACCGTGCCCAGTCCCCGAGGGCCCCGCCGGATCTCGCCCGTTTTTATTTGGTCGGCGGTGCATTCGCCAACAAGTGCAATCGCCGCCGTGACTGACTCTGGCGTGATACTATCGTCCAGCTCAGCCAAGCGGATTTCTGCACACTTGAATGGCCTCGTGATGCGGACAGCCTTCTCACTCAACTTTTCGCTTAGCGCTTTAGCCAGCTCATCGGCTTTGCTGCCACTGGTGGATCCTGGCACCTCCAGTACTGCGCCTCCAGTGACCCCGTGTCTTATTTTCAAGGCCGTGATCCCCAACGCTTCGAGGTTCACCTTGTTCTTGGCCTCCGCTAGCACGTTGGCGTACGTGACCCCCTCGTTTACGGCCTCCGGGAGCAGCGTCAGCACTACGGCCGACGAGCGAGGAGGCACCAGCTTTTGCTGCTTCTTTGGCCGCGTGGCCCCTTGAGTTTGGTTCTGCGGTTGGGAAACGGCCCTGGCTTTCTTCTTATTATGGCCCTTTCGGGTCACCTTCTGCCAACCTTCTTCTTTTGATGAAGAGGACGTGAGTTGGGAGTCTGGGGCTGCCGTGTCTTCGCGAGTCTCCTGTGTTGAAGCAGGAGTACTCTTGCCCTTCCCCTTCCCCTTCCTCTTGCCTTTGCCCTTGTGACCACTTGTTTGGGGTTCCTCCATGTGATTCGGTGGACCTCTTTTGGGCGCGTCATTTGCCGGAGGCATCAAGGTCGTTGGGGCGGCTGTGTCGACCTCTTTCCTCTTATCTCCTATCAGGGGTGGGCGAGGGCTCTGTGCCGGCAGGAGACGGCCCTCCCTCTCTAGGCCGTCGAAGCGGGCATTAATCATCGCTCCCACTTGGACTGCAACAGCCCGGACGATGTTTTCTACGTCACAGGCCTCCATGTCAGCTTGGCGCGACACGGCTGAGCGCCTAGCGGTCTTTTTGAGAGGCGGTGGCGTTGACAAGAGCAGGTCTTGCGACGCCGGCTGTATTTCCACGCGAAGTAAGTCTTGCTGCGGCCTCATTTCCTGCCGCTGCATTTCCTCCCGGATTTTGCGGAGTTCGCAACGGATATCCGCGATCTCCGCTTTCAGTCGCCTGTTTTCGGCCTCAAGTTGCCTCGTCTCATCAGTGACAGTGTGCGACCGGAGCATTTCGAAGACCTCCCTCATGGCCTTGGCCGATTGCTTTAATACCTTCTGATGTGTCCCCTTTAGATGGCCGGATTTTCTAGCCACCTCTTCGATGGCCTCTAGACTGGTTTGGACACGCTCATTGAGACTGGAACCTCCCAGCCCCTCTGGCTCGTCCGTGGACGTGTCCAAAAGCCCCAAGGCCACCCTCGTGCTGTACGAATCACAGAAGTCGTCGAGGTCTTGCTCTGCACGAAGGCGTGTCTTCTCTCGTTTGGCCTTGGCGTCCTCCTTAAATTCGCCTCCGGCCTCTTTGGCCTTCGCCATGTCCGCGGGTGAGCGGCCTTTACCGGTCCCACTTGCCGTGGACTGGCTGGACTCATCTTCCTTCTCGGCTTCGTTGTCCTGGAGGCAAGGTCTTTTCCTGGGTGCCAGCTCCAGTTGTTTCTCTCGGCTCCGTTGCGCAGCGGCTAGGCACTTGCCGAACCCAACAAATAAGCCAGTCGTGGGCGGCCGGCCTCTACCCCGTCTCGATGATGGCTTGAGTAGACGTCTCGCCGGAGATGGTTTTCCACCCTTAGCCCCAACGTCGCTGTCAGAGCTGGAGAGACATAGTTCCTCCCCAGCACGGCTCTCTCCACTCCCCCAAAACTTTCCCCCACTGAAGGCCCTCGAGGCAACCGTCTGCATACTCGCCACAGATGATTCCGAGCCCGAGAGTCGCCGCGAGATTTCACTGTCCGGGAGCCGGGTCAGCCGAACGATCGGTTCCATATCAATTTTATCTTTGCCACAGTCATTGGCTTCAGTGCACACCGTCGGGGTGCGCACTTCCGCCGCCACTTCGTTATTGAAATCAGTGTCCTTGTTTTCGTCGCCTAGGTCGTGTTGGTCCTGAGAAGGACCGTTTGTGTGTTGGCCCTGAGAAGGGCCGTTTTGTAGAGGGTTTTTATTTGAACTGTCCATAAAAATTCCCACGAGTCGGGGAGAACGGAAACTCCATTTGGGCAGAGATCCCCTATACCCAAATGGCCCTAAATACACTGCGAGGTCGGGCGGTATCGCAGGTTTGGTCTCTAGAGACTGGTACACACTCCAGTCGCTCCGAAGAGCATCCTGACGCGGAGTTCCCTCACGCCAAGAATTGTGAATTTTTTGTGGGGTTGTTTCCCCTTGGACCCGGCCAGTTAAGGCAAGGCCACCGGTCCCGAAGTAGGGATAACGGCTTCGCCGACAGTGATTGCCATCTGCAATCTGCGTAACTAGCTCTGACCGAGACTAGCAGCACACGTCGCCCTGTGGTTTTTATAGAGGTGTCCTTCCTCACGGTCCCCGTTCGCAAAACGGCGACCCTCGTGCCGACCCCACGGGCCTGGTTACGAGTCGGCCGACAGCTAACCTAAGTCAACCGCCGCCCTCTACTCCGCCTCTACGACCTCACGGTCGACGCTCATCTCCTCCGTGGAGAGAGCCACCCAACTCGGCCTCTGCAGGCCATTCCCCTTCCCCCCCGGTGTCGGGTTATTGGTAGCTCCGGTAAGCGATCCCCAGGATCACTTACCGTAGCCTCCAGGGCGCACCAGCCAGAACGCTTCCCTTCCCTGCGGATCCGCGAGGTTCCAGAGGGATTGGAAGAGCCCAGGCATTCGTGGAGGTTACCCGACCTAGCGCCCCAACCTAACCTAACCTAACCTAACCTAACCTAACCTAACTTTTTTTTTTTTTTTTTTTTTTTTTTTTTTTTTTTTTTTTTTTTTTTTTTTTTGACCCAGAGAAATGCATGAAACTGCATACCACTACGTAACCTAAGGCTCCGGGGGGAAGCCAGAAATTACGTATTGGTTATGTGGGGCTCTCCAGTCCAGAAGGGACTAGCCTACCCACTAAAACTCTGGGATGCTGCCCTCGTGTGCCTTAGTGGTGATGCCATGGGATCGCGAGCATTCAACCACGACATCACCGGCACCTTCGCCCTCGGGCGAACCCTCTCCGAAAAAGCACACTGCAGCATGGACAGTGTGCTTTCCCTCACCGGCGTCCCTACACCCCCGGGGAGGCCTGGGACCGGCACCAGACACACGGTGTTCCGGTCCCACCCTCAAGGCACCGGGAGGGCAAATACCCCTACCCCGGTGCACCACCGCTACGGGAGGACATACGCCCCTACCCCGTAGCACCCCTCAAGAGGCCGCGGGAGGACAAATGCCCCTACCCCGCAACCACGCCGCATCCGATCCGGTTCTAGGCCCTCTGCCAACCGGAATCGGAGCAGCCACCTCGCAACGGCACAGGTCCCTAGTTACCGACCAAACGGATCAAGGGGAATTGGTAGAGCCCAGACACTCGAGGAGGTTACCTGACCTAACCTAACCTAACCTAACCTTTTTTTTTTTTTTTTTTTTTTTTTTTTTTTTTTTTTTTTTTTTTTTTTTTTTTTTTTTTTTTTTTTTTTTTTTGACCCTGGGAAAATGTGTTTATCCCCTCCGAGCAAGCCCAGAGGGGCACATACCCCCCGGTCGGGGAGACCATGGTGGGGGGTTATGTGGGGATCTCTCCTCCCGTAACCCCCTCCGCTATTCGGAGGGAGGGGAGGAGCCTACCCACTAAAAAACCCAGGGGCGTCATCCGCTCTGCCGTTATAGGGGGACGCAATGGGGTCGCGAGCATTCAACCACGACGTCCCCCCGGCTGCCCCGGCCCTTATACCGGGGGCACCCTCGCGCCAAAGGAGGGAGGAATCGGCGACGCTTCGATCCCTCCCCCAGGCGTGTAGGGCCTTAAGTGGTGGGTCCCCAGCCCACCGGCCCTACTGGGGGATTTGGCGGTTAACGAATTGTAAGCGCCTCCTCCCCACCCGCCTACGCCGGAGCAGGGGCGCGTCAGCTCTCTCTTCGCGCTCCCGCTCCGCTATCTCTTTTCGAGACATGACCGCCTCACAAAAGGCGGTCGCTGCGTCCCACGACCTCTCGCTGCCCAGCATGCGAGATATTACGCTGTGCAGCGAGAGGTCATCCGTCCTGATTGCTGCCTCCAGCTCCTGCCTCTCCACGGCCCAGGCTGCGCATTCAGCAAGAGTGTGCTGGGCCGTGTCGTCGTCCGCCCCACAATGGTGGCAGGCGGGGGTCTCTTCTCGTCCGATTCTGTGCAGGTAGTGACCAAAGCACCCGTGCCCGGTCACCACCTGCGTGAGTCTATAGGTGAGGCTGCCACCCCGCCTATCCAACCAACCCTCAAAATTAGGGAGGAGTGCCCCTATGGTTCTAGTGCCATAGGGGGGGGGACTCCTCCAGCTGTCCTTTCCAGCGGTCGCGCTCCCTCTCTACAGCTCTTCGTCTTCTTGCCGACACCTCTTGCGGAGCCAGGCGCTCCTCACCCGCCCTGGCCGCCACCCTCTCCCTGTGCCTCTCTGCCAGCAGCCCGGCATCCAGCTCCCACGGCAGGCTGCCAGCGAGAGCGCAAGCCGCCTGGAACGCCACCGTGCGGAAACTCCTTGCTATGCGTTGCGCAATCACCCTCTGCGGTCTTCGGAGGAGGGCCCTCGTTCTCTCCGTTAATCTACTCGCCCATATCGGCGCCCCATATAGCGCCATGCTTCTGATGACATTGGCGTAGAGGCGCCGACATGGGGCCCTGGGTCCTCCCACGTTCGGGAGAAGGCGGCTCAACGCGGATGCCGCGCCGACGAGCCGGGGAGCAAGCTGTCGGAAATGCTCCCCAAAGTCCCACTTCCGGTCCAGGATCAGGCCCAGGTATTTAATATGGGCTTTCACCTGTACCGCTTCTCCTCCCACCGGTAAAGACTCGTCAGCGCGCAATCGCCACCCTCTTCCTCCGAACACCACCGCATCCGATTTGGCCACGGCCACTCTGAGACCCAGGAGGCTGATTCGGCCCACTGTGAGCTCCGTGGCCACTGCCGCCCTTCTTAATGTTTCCCTCAGTTCTTTTCCCCGCACGGCCACCATCGTGTCATCTGCATAGCAGATGGTGATCATGCGGGGAAGTTGCGCACCTCTTATCGCCCAGTCATACCCGATGTTCCAGAGCAGGGGTCCCAACACCGACCCCTGCGGAACACCGGCCTCCATCCTCCTGACCAGGCGACCATTACTGCCGTCGTAAAGCACCACCCTGCCCGTCAGGTAGTGCCCCACGACAGTCCTCAAATAAGGGGGCACCCCATGATAGCGGAGTGCCTCCTTAATTACCTCATAAGGGAGGGAGCCAAAAGCGTTAGCAATGTCCAGTGACACCGCTATGGCCCCCTCCCCTCTTCCCGCAGCTAGGTCACTGAACTCCTTTAGAGTGCCCACCGCGTCAATTGTAGACCGCCCCTCCCGGAACCCAAACTGTCTGTCACTGATGTCCGGGCCTGTGTCCTCCAGGTGCTTGATGATGCGACGGGCAATGATCCTCTCTAACATTTTGCCCGTCTCATCCAGAAGGACAATGGGGCGGTATCCTGAAGGAGAGTCAGCTGGACGACCCTCCTTCCGCAGCAGGCACAGTCTTCCCTCTTTCCATATTTGGGGGAAGTTACCCTCCTTGAGGCAATCGTCAAAGATGCCTCGTAGTCTGAGCCCCAGGTGTTTGAGGGCCACGGGAATAACTTTCCCCGGTACCCCATCCGGGCCCGGAGCCTTTTTGCACCCCCGTAATCTGACGATCGCCCCATGCATCTCTCCGTCCGTTACCGGCGGCACTTCACCCTCACCCTCCTGGTCCTCTACAGGCACTGACATTCGAGGAGGCACAAACGGCTGGTTCGCCGGGAAGAGGCCCTCCACAATCCTCGCGAGGAGTTCCGGCTCCATGGAATCCATGGGGGGAGCGTGTTTTAATTTATTTCGTACGCATTTGTACGGTCGCCCCCATGGATCCCTATCCAGCGTGCGGATGAATTCCTCGTGAGCCTCGTCCTTTCTTTTTGCGATGGCAACGACTAGGGCCTCCTTTGCTGCTTTAAGAGCAACCAGCAATGCCTCCTCCTCTTCAGCGGTGTGCCTTCGGCGCCTGCACCTGGTGTACTCCCGCCTTGCCGCATTTGCGGTGGTGCGGAGGGCCGCAATTTCCTCCGACCACCAGTATACTTGGGTCTTACCGGGCAGTCGCCTCGTTCTCCTCATTGCAGCGTCACACACCGTAGTTAGTGACGTACGGAAGCGAACTGCCCGGTCTTCCAGTAAATTTGCTGGAACAGTACACCAGGCCTCTATTATCGCCGCCTCTTCCGCCATGTCCCTGTCTAGGCTGGCCAAGGACCATCTCGGAAAGCTTCTTCCCTCCGCCCGACGGCCGACTGGGGCGGCCACCAGGGACTGGGAGACCCTCATCCGTATATACAGATGATCGGAGAGGGTCTCTACCTCTTCTAGGACACGCCAGTCACCTATTCTGGCGGCAACTGCTGGGGTCGCCAACGTGATGTCGACGATGGACCCCCCCTGGTGCCGCACACATGTGTAGGCGCTTCCCCTGTTCACTATAACCAGCCCCATTGTGACCGCCCAATCCTCTAGGGTTGCTCCCCTCGCGTCCGTAATGGGGGAGCCCCATGCAGCGCTCTTGGAATTGAGGTCCCCCATTAGCAGCACCGGCTTTGGTGCCACCCTCCCAATTAGCCTCCCTATTTCTTGTAAGTAAGCCTCGAAGGCCGCAAGAGGCCGGTTGGGGGAGAAATATGTACCGACAATCACCATATTCTCCCACCCGGCCGCTACATAACCGAGTCCCCTGTCCAACGGCACCAGGGGAGGGAAGTCACCTGTTGCCGGAACGACTAGGGCCACACTTTCGTCTTGCGCCCCAACCCAATTGGGCTGAGGGGGAACACACCACGGTTCTGCGACCGCCACCACGCTGACGCCCCACTCCGCCATTACCTGCATAAGCAAGTCCTGTGCGCGGGCGGTGTGGTTCGCGTTGGTTTGTAGTATTTCGTGTTGGCGTGGTGGCATTAAAGGTCCATTTGTTCCCTCTCAGCCTGTTCGGCGATTTGTCTGTCATGCCCCTGGGTCCTAACGGGGTCTTGTCTACCTCTCGTGCTCGGGGGTTTGCATGATAACCCCCCCATTATGTGTCCAGCTGGGCGTTTGCCGTGATGGCATACCGCGCAGAAAGGTGCCTCATCGCAGGACGACGCCCTATGCCCCGGCTTGCTGCATCTAAAACACAGCTGTCCCCTTTCCACCTCAAACGGGCATGTGGCCCTGGTGTGCCCCGCTCCCATGCACTTGTAACAACGGAACGGTGTTGGATCCAGGGCCTGGACAGTTGCGCTCGCCCAGCCCACTTTGAGTTTGCCGTCCTGGCACACCTTCTTGGCGGCCACCACAGGGCATCTGACTAGGGTTGAACCCGATCCGTTGTATGCGGCCCGGATGGAGCCCACTCTCACATCGTCTACTTTGCAGCCTCCCTGGGCCGCCACCGCTGCTGCCACTGCCTCCGGGGTGACCGATTCTATGAGTCCCGACACCCTCATGCCAGCCTGTTTAACAGGTCGATACACCCGGGCATCTTCGCCAATGAGCCCCTCTATCTTTTCCTTCAGGCGATCAGCCGCCCTGCCGTCATCCGCGTTTGGGACCTCAATTATACGGGCCCCATCGGCCGTCTTTCGTACCCGGACGTGGTCCAGACCAATTTCCGATAGACCAAACGAATTGGTTACCTTTGTTAGAATGGAGGCGTATGTGGCCTCCGATTCTGGCTTGAGGGCCACCACTACAGCAGCCGTTGACGGGACCGCCAACCCTCTATTTTTCGTTTTAGGTTTTGTTTGCCTCACCTGTGCCGTCTTGTTTGCCCTATTTTGGGCCTTTCTTCCGACCACCTGGGTCCAGGTCCCACCCTCCTCGGCGTCCTCCCTAGGCTGGGATGGAGGTTGCGACGATGGGGGTGGCGGGGGGGCCACATTTGGGCGCTGCAGAGGCGCGCGCCGTGGAGCCGGAGGGGCCGGGTTGGGGCCGGGCGTCTGGGGGGCCAAATTCCCCTGGGTGCCCTTTTTCTTCTTTTTTGGCTGCTTCTTTTTTGAAGCAGCCGTCTGTGTGTGACCCGCCGGTGTAGCAGCCTTCTCAGTGGCCGCTGGTGGGTTGACGGACTGAATGGGCTGACTTGCCGCCCCAGCCGCTCTCCTGTCCGCCGCCAAGGGGGGACGCATTGTCGGCTCCGGGGGGAGACGCTGCGTAATAGCCTCCAAGCGGGCATTCATCATCTCCCCCGTACTGATGATGATATCCCGCTTGAGGTCCTCCCTCATCTCCTCCAGGGCGCTCTTCAGGAGAGCCGGCAGCTGCTCAGCCGATGAGTCCGCTGGAGCCACAGGCTTCCTTTGAGAGAAAGCGGTCCTAAGCGCCTTCGTTTCTGACTCCAGGTGCGCCAGCTGCTCCCTCATGCGCTTATTGTCAGCTCTGAGCGCGCGTAATTCCTCCCCTTCCTCCCGACTTTGTAGGTCATCCATGACCTCCGCAATGTCCCTGAGGGCAGAGTTAATTTTACCCACTACTCTCCCACTCAGATTACCCGATTTGCGGACCTCCACCCGCACCGTTTCCGCAGCTGCCCGAATCTTTTCCCAGTGGGCTGCTTCTTCAGTCGTCTTTGATTTTTCTAATTTCTCCTGAGCTGACTGGAGGCGAGCACTTCGTCTGCCTCCATTGACCGCCGCATCCAAATTAACGATAAACTCCTCGTCAACGTCCCCCCTTAGGCAGCCCTTCGACTTTGTCAGGCCCTGGTAAAAGCCTGGCGGGGCCTTCTTGAAAAATGCCGCTTTTTTGGGGCACACATCCTCAGCCTCTTCCACATCCTCCATGGCGCGACCTCTTTTGCCCTGTCTTCGGCTAGGCGCCATTTCCACGTCTGTCGCCTTCTGGACCTCCTCGACTTCAAAAGAATCCTCTACCTCGGAGTCGGATGAATCCGACAGGATCGTGTCTTTATCTGTTGGACTAAGGCTCCCCTTGTCCTCCCTGTTCGCTGCAATGTCCCTCTCCGTTTCCTCCCTATTGGTGTCCATTTCGTCGATCCTCTCTAACGAAACCCTCGGTTCCCTTAGTAACCCCAGCGCCCGCTGCGCTGTCCCCTCCATGTTTTGGCCCTGAGAAGGGCCGTTTGAGCTTTGGCCCTGAGAAGGGCCGTTTGAGTTTTGGCCCTGAGAAGGGCCGTTTGGGGTTTGAGTTAAAATATCCATATCCTAATCCCACGAGTAGGGGAGAAAAGTAAGACCATCACGACAGAGATCCCCGTTATCGTGGACTGTCACCAGCAGCGGATCGGTTTTCCCTCACCATATTAGAGGGGGTGGAGATATCGAACCTGATGTACCGGTGATCCGATAACGTCTCCACCTCAGTTTCCACCCTCCAATTTATAACACGGTGAGCCAATGTATTGGACGAGAACGTTATGTCCACAATTGACTCACCCTGTGGTCGCACACACGTGCTCTCCGATCCGGTGTTGATGACAGTCAATCCCAGGGAGATCGCCCACTCCACCAATACATCTCCCCGCGCATCTGTCACGGGAGATCCCCATGCTGCGTGTTTTGCATTGAAATCCCCCGCGACTAGCACAGAAATGGGGGATATCTGCCCAATTAGGGCGCCAACCTCGGTGAGCATCTGTTCAAAGTCGACAAGGTTTCGGTTGGGCGAAAAGTATACGCCAACGAAGGCTACCCCATCAAGAACGACGAACACGAACCCTCGACCCCTCGCAGTGCTCTCAAAGGTTCTAGTGGGACTGATGACGGCCACTGACTCTTCGTGATCAGAAACCCAATCATCCCGGCCGGGTACGAGATAAGGTTCTGAGACGACTGCCACTTTAATTTGCCACTCTGCCATGGTTTGGACTAGGAGGTCCTGAGCCCTAGCGCAGTGGTTTATATTCGCCTGTAAACACGTTAGTGCCATATTATTGGGCGGTGTCCATGGTTACCTCCACAGCACTTTGCTGGGAAGACGAGGGAACTGCTGGGCTCAACGTCGTCTTCTTTCCTGCTGTTTTGGTGGCAGTGCGAGATTTGCCACTTTGGCAACCTTTGCCACCAATGCGGTGTCCCGCTGGCTTGCCGGCAGATTTACAAATGGCGCAGCTGGCTGCTGCAGTGCACTCCCTCGACTTATGACCTAGATCCCCGCAACGGTAGCATATCTTACTGCGATCTATCTCCTTGTCACACTTGGCACCCACGTGTCCCGTCTCTAGGCACCTAAAGCACCTCAAGGGTTTAGCTTCTAGTAGCACTACACGTGCAGAGACCCACCCGACTTTAATTCGACCTATATCTACCACCTTCTTGGCAGCCACTACAGGACAGCTTACCCATAGCGCGCCGCGAGAAATCACGCCTGGCTTGATGGCTTCGGCGGCGCAGCCTCCTACGTTTGCGACTGCTGTCACGACTTCCTCCACAGTCGCCGAGTCGTCTAGTCCAGTAACACGTAATTCAGCGCGCTTTGTGGGCCGCTGGACATGTACTTCGGTGTTAAGGAGCTCTCGAAGTTTGGTTGCAAGAGCATCCGCAGCATTGTCGGCATTTTTTGTTTCAGGTGGAATCTCAAGCATTCGACCTCCGGTCACAGTTGTCCGAAAGCGCACTTGGGATATGCCGAGCTCTTCCAGCTTTATATGCTCCTTTGCTTTGGCCAGAACTGTCTCGTATTTCACCCCTCCCTCTGCAGCTTCCGGCTTCAGAGTCAAAGTGATCGCAGCGGTGCGAGGAGGACGAAGTTTCCTCTGACGTGGTTTAGGCGCACTTTTTGGTGTAGGTGCCGCTGTTGCCTTAGTGGCCGAGTTTTTACGTTTGCGACCTACGACGTCAGTGTAAGATTCCCGTGAAATGGGCTCCGCAGGTGCCTCTGGTAGGGCAGGTGGGGCGAGCCTAGCAGCAGCTGCCTCCCTGGCAGCCAGGCTACGCTTTTTCCGCCTTTGTTGGGATTTCCCTTTTTTCTCGACTTCGGTAACGAGGGCAGGGGAGGTTTCGGCAGTGACCTCTCTCTCTGCTTGCTCATGTTGGGTAGCTGCTGATCCAAAGCCAGTACTATTCGGCCCAGGCACTGTAACCTCCTCTGTCCGACGGTCAGCGGCCGGTGCAGGTTGCATTCGTGGTTCCGGGAGCAGCCGACACTCAATGCCTTCCAGCCGGGAGTTTAGCATCATACTAAACTGCTCACGGTTGCAGCGCGACACCTCTTCGATGAGTCTCCGCATTTCGGGCTCTGTCGCTGCAGTAGGTTGAGCGCGCAGCTCCTCAACCTCTTTTCGTAGCTCCGTCAACTGCCAGGATAGACGCGTATTTGCCGCTTCCAGGCGCGCAACCTCCTCGGTCACGGTTAGGGACCGTAGCTCTACAAAGTTTCTCCTCACGGTCGCGACCACTGTCTTCAGGGCTTTCACGCTTGTGCCCTTCATATTCCCTGACTTTTCAATCACTTTGTTCGCCACATCTAGGGCTTCCTCCACTTCAGCTACTATCGCGGCTGAACTTTGTTCGACGAACTGCCTGTCACTCAATTGTTGGCGGTTCAAAAGGCGGTATTGCCTTTCGTTTGCCGCCACCTCCACGGACCGGTTGTAGGCGGCCAGTTCATCCTCCAGCTCCAGTTGTTTGTCTCGGCTCCGTTGCGCAGACATCTCGGCTAGGCGCTTGCCAAACCCAACAAATTCACCAGTCGTGGGCGGCCGGCCTCTACCCCGTCTCGATGAGGGCTTAAGTAGACGTCTCATTGGAGAGGCTATTCCACCCTTAGCCCCAACTTCGCTGTCGGAGCTGGAGAGACATAGTTTCTCACTAGCACTGCTCTCTCCATTCTCCCAAAACTTTCCCCCACTGAAGGCCCTCGAGGCAACCGTCTGCATACTCGCCACAGATGATTCCGAGCCCGAGAGTCGCCGCGAGATTTCGTTGTCCGAGAGCCGGGTCAGGCGAACGATCGGTTCCATATCAATTTTGTCTTTGCCACAGTCATTGGCTTCAATGCACACCGTCGGGGTGCGCACTTCCGCTACCACTTCGTAATTGCAATCAGTGTCCTTGTTTCCGTCGCCTAGGTCTTGGTGTTGGCCCTGAGAAGGACCGTTTGTGTGTTGGCCCTGAGAAGGGCCGTTTTGTAAAGGGTTTTTATTTGAATTATCCATAAAATTCCCACGAGTCGGGGAGAACCGAAACTCCATTTGGGCAGAGATCCCCTATACCCAAATGGCCCTAATACACTGCGAGGTCGGGCGGTATCGCAGGTTTGGTCTCTAGAGACTGGTACACACTCCAGCCGCTCCGGAGAGCATCTTAACGCGGAGTTCCCTCACGCCAAGAATTGCGAATTTTTTGTGGGGTTGTTTCCCCTTGGACCCGGCCAGTTAAGGCAAGGCCACCGGTCCCGAGGTAGGGATAACGGCTTCGCCGACAGTGATTGCCATCTGCAATCTGCGCAACTAGCTCTGACCGAGACTAGCAGCACCTGTCGCCCTGTGGTTTTTTAAAGAGGTGTCCTTCCTCACAGTCCCCGTTCGCAAAACGGCGACCCTCGTGCTGACCCCACGGGCCAGGTTACGAGTCGGCCGACAGCTAACCTAAGTCAACCGCCGCCCTCTCCTCCGCCTCTACGACCTCGCGGTCGACGCTCATCTCCTCCGTGGAGAGAGCCACCCACCTCGGCCTCTGTGGGCCATTTCCCTTCCCCCCCGGTGTCGGGTTATTGGTAGCTCCGATAAGCGATCCTAGGATCACTTACCGTAGCCTCCAGGGCGCACCAGCCCGGACGCTTCCCTTCCCTGCGGATCCGCGAGGATCCAGAGGGATTGGAAGAGTCCGGACATACGTGGAGGTTACCCGACCTAGCGCCCCAAGTGGATTCAACCTAACCTAACCTAACCTTTTTTTTTTTTTTTTTTTTAAGAGGGGAAAATGCTTTACGCATACCTCCAGGGTGCGGGGACGGACCCTGGTGATTATGTGGGACTTCCGTGTCGGCTAATGAGGCCTACGGCTTACCCACTAAAAACCCCCGCCTGCGTGCTATAGGGGTCCTGGGAACTAACTTGTACTCTACCACAACCTCGCCAGCGGCTGTCCGGAGCTCCGGACTCGTCTCCGGGGAGAAAAAAAAAAAAAAAAAAAATCCCCCCGCTTCTTCTCAAAGGGCTTGCCTAGCGGCATGCCCGCCACTCGGGAACCTTTGTGTAGGCGACCGACGTCCCCGTGCCGGCCGCCCACAGGTACCCTTAAGGGGGAATTCGACGGTCGTAGGCCAACCGCCGCCGCCCCACGCGTTTGCGACGCATTGGTTGGGAGGCCGGATCTTCCTCCCTTCCACGCTCCGCCGCCGCCTTCTGCACCATCACGTCCTCACAGAAGGAGGCCACCGCCTTCCACGACCTGTCGCTGCCGACCATGGCGTCTACCACGGCAGGCAGGGAGAGGTCGCGCCCCACTACCGCCACGAGTGCGGCCCGCTGCTCCGCCCAAGTTGGGCACACTGCCAGCGTGTGTTGAGCCGTGTCTTCGGCATCGCCGCACGCGTGGCATTCCGTCGTCGGTTCCCGTCCCGCCACCCTGCACAGATATCTCCCGAAGCAGCCATGCCCCGATAGGATCTGCACAAGGTGGAAGGAGAGAAACTCCCCTTTTCTTCCGACCCATCTCTCCAGGACGGGCCGGATCGCTCCGATGGTCCAGTGGCCAGCACTCGGCACCTCCAGCCTTTCCTTCCACTTCTGGATGAGGACACGGCGGGAGTCGAGCCTCCACCGCCTGATCTCCTCCAAAAGTGGTTGTTCCCCCCTAGCCCGCGCCTCGGTGACACGCCAATATACATCGGCCAGAACCGAAGCGTCGAGGTCCCAGGGCGGGGTCCCCGCCAACACGCAGGCCGCCTCGTAAGAGACGGTGCGGTATGCCCTCGCCATCCTGACCGCCATGACCCTCTGCGGTCTTCGCAGTTGGGCCTGGTTCTTGGCGTTCAGGGAGCCGGCCCAAATGGGCGCCCCGTACAGAGCCATCGACCGCACCACTCCTGCGTACAGTCTTCGGCAGCTCGCGTTTGGCCCGTTCACATTGGGTAACAGCCGACTGAGTACCGACGCCGTCCCAATAAGCTTCGGAGCAAGGCACCTAAAGTGCTCCGTGAACGTCCAACGACTGTCAAGGACTATGCCTAGGTACCGCATTGTCGACTTGACAGCGATGGACGCTCCTCCCACTACCAGGCTGGAACCCGCCGGAGGACCCCTTCGGGGCCCATGAAAACACAGGGCCTCGGATTTATTTAGGGCAACCTCTAGCCCCAACCTTCTGATACGGGTCACCACCGTTGCGACGCCTGCCGTGGCCCGCATCGCCGCCTCCCGGAACGTGCTTCCACGTGCTGTCACCAGGGTGTCGTCGGCGTAGCACGTCACCTTGACCCCCGGCAAATTTCCTCCCCTCAGCACCCAGTCGTACCCGATGTTCCACAGGAGTGGGCCAAGAACCGACCCCTGTGGAACACCGCACGACAACCCCTTCTCCTGCCACTCCTCGCGCGTTGGGTACCTGACGGCTCTATCGGTGAGATAGTCCTCAACCGTCTTCCTCAGGTACTCAGGCACGGCATGGCGCCTCAGTGCCGCCGTGATACAGGCCCAGGGCAAGGAGTTGAACGCGTTGGCGATGTCGAGGGACACCGCCAATACCACCTCTCCTCGGGCCACTGCTTCATCCGCCAGGGCCCTCACACGCGCAATCGCGTCAATGGTGGACCTGCCCCGGCGGAATCCGAACTGGTGTTCGCTGAGGTCCGGACCTACCCCCTCCAGATGCCGGTTAAGACGAGCAGCCACAACTCGCTCCAACAATTTGCTGGCCTCATCCAGCAACACTATCGGCCTGTAGGCCGAAGGCGAGTCTGCCAGTCGCCCCTCCTTTCGCAGAAGTACCAGTTTGCCGGCTTTCCACGGGCGCGGAAACCGGCCCTGCGCAAGGCAAGCGCTGAATAGCGCCCTCAAGCGCATATTTAGCGGGCCCAGGGCCAGAACCCAAGCCCTTCCGGGAACTCCGTCGGGACCGGGAGCAGTATTTTTGGTGCGGAGCCGTAGCACCGCTGCTCCCAATTCACCCTCCGTTACCTCCGGTGCCTCGCTCGTCTCCGCCTCTCTCCCCCTGGGAGGTATCATGGGTGGAGGTATGTGCTCCTCTCTTGTCGGGAACAGGCCGTCAACCACCTGTTCGAGGAGCTGCGGCTGGAGACTTTGCGTGAGTGGGGGTGCCCAGGGGCGAAGCTTGCGCCTCACCATTTTGTACGGCCTTCCCCACGGATCGCTATTGAGAGTCTCCAGCATCTCCTGCTCGGCTAGGTCCTTCGCCCTGGCGATTGCCCCCTGTAGCAACTTGACGGCCTCCGAGTATGCGGCATACAGGCGCTCCTCCCTTGGTACGTCTCGTATCCGCCGCCTCCGGCTGCGAGTGTACTCGCGTCTTGCAGCGACGCAGGACTCGCGTAGCTGCGCGAGTTCATCGGACCACCAGTACACTCTGCGCCTAGGGGGGATCGGACCGACACGCGGCATGGCAGCGTCGCAAACCTCCACCATGGCACTGCCAATGCTCTCTGCCTCTGCGTTTACGTCAATCGGACCTCCGGACGCTGGCAGCCAAGCCTGCACCAAGGCTGCCTCCACCAGTAAATCGCGATTAAGACGTTTGAGCGCCCAACGCGGGCCATCCCCTCGCAAGGGCCGACTCGGGCCACTCGGATAGACCGGAAGGGTGGAGGCTTCGAACCGAATATATCTGTGGTCTGATAATGTTTCCACTTCTTCCAGCACCTCCCAGCCTCGAACAAGGCGCGCCAGGGTGGCGTTGGCGAACGTGACGTCCACAATGGAGCCGCCCTGTTGGCGCACGCACGTATTGGTGGTCCCTCTGTTGAGGATAACCAGTTCGGTGGTGACCGCCCACTCCTCTAATTCCGCCCCTCGGGCGTCCGTACCCGGGGATCCCCAAGCCGTGCACTTGGCGTTGAGATCCCCGGCCACGAGTACCATTCTAGGACGACTTCTGCCGATCATGGTACTGATACCGACCAAAAACTGCTCAAATTCGGCAAGGGGTCGGTTCGGTGAGAAGTACGCCCCTACCACCATCATGTCGCCAAACCACGCCGCGACATATCCACGGCCCCTTTCCACTCTTTGCGGCGGTTGCGAACCAGCAGCGGCGTTCGTGACAATGGCCACTAAGCCATCCAAGTCCCCGACCCAGTTATCCCTGGGAGGGACGGAGTAGGGTTCGGCGACAATGGCCACTCCAATCAACCACTCTGCCAGGCTCTGAGTCAGCAGGTCCTGGGCCCTGGCAGAATGATTGATGTTCGCCTGGAGAAAGCGAGTGGCCATTATCCTGTGACCATTTCTTCCACTACCTCGCTGCTAGCCTCCGGTGCTGTTGAGACTGGCTGGGAACGCTGTGAAGAGGCCCGGGAGCCATCACCAGCGCTCTTCTGTCTTCTTGGGCGTGGTGCGGAGCACAACTTTGAACCCATCACGTGCTCTGCCGATTTGCCCGCAGTTTTGCATAGCACGCAATGCGGTGCGGCCGTGCACTGTGCCGACTTATGGCCGGGCTGACAGCAGCGGTAGCATAGCTCGCTGCGATCCGTCTGAGCTTGGCACTGTGCCCTAACGTGTCCACTCTCCAGGCACCGGAAACATCTCATTTTTCTCGGCTCAAGTATTTTGACCTGAGCCGAGGACCATCCCACCAAGAAACGGCCACTTTCAGCCACCTTTTTCGCCGCCGTAACTGGGCAGCGCACCCAGAGCGTACCGAGGCCGGAATGATCCAGGCGGATATCACCGGCTTTCACCTGGTCCTCAGTACAGCCGCCAGCTTTAACCACGGCAGCAACCACCTCCGCAGGAGTCACGGAGTCATCTAGGTTAGATAGGCGCAACTCCGCGCATTTAGTCGGCCTGGAGACCCGAATCCCCTCCCCTAGCTTTTCGGCTAGCTCTCTTGCCAGCTTGTCGGCCTTTTCGCCACTGGTGGCTCCCGGCAACTCCAGCACCCGCGCGCCTGTGACTGCTCGCCGGAAGCGCAGGTTCGCGATACCGAGATCAGCAAGGTTCACCTTCTCCTTGGCCTCAGCAAGAACTTTGGCGTAAGTCACCCCTTCGGCTTCCGCCTCAGGCAGCAGCGTCAGCACCACTGCTGCAGACCGTGGAGGGCGGAGCTTATGCTTCTCAGGCTTCCGCGGCATCTTTGCCGGCTCCTGTGCCGCAGCCTTTTTTCCCCTTTTGCTCCCGCCGGCCACAACAGTCCAGGCCCGGTCCATCGACGGTGGCGCTGGTGGCAGCGGCACGGGAGCCGGTGTAACGGGGGGGAGAGCCGCCACGGTTTCAGCCCTAGTGCGGTTCTTCGACTTCTTCCCCTTCCCTTTTCCTTTACGTCCCTTCACGGGCTCCTCCGTCATATTCGGGGGCCCCCGTTTTGCAGCTGGAGCGGGGGCCGGCTCAGGAGCGGGAGAGACCTGCTCAACCTGTCGCTTTCGGTCGGCGGCCAGTGCCTTTGCGGACAACGCAACTGATTGCTGCTTCTCGGCAGCTATGCGCTTTTTGTCGGCCTCTAATTGGGGCCGCAAATTCTTAGGGGGCAGTAACCGCCCTTCTACCTCTAGTGCTTCGAACCGGGCATTCATCATGGCAGCAAATGTTGCCCTATCCGAAGGCGGCTCCGCATGCGCCACGTGAGGGAGCGGACTTGCCTGAGCTTCAACCTGGGTGGGTGCCCTGGGCGCTGTTCTTATTTCGGCCTCAAGGCGGGCCAGCTTCTCCTTAATTTCGGCCATTTCAGCTTGCAGCCGTGAGTTGCACGCCTCCAGGTGCTTCACCTCTTCCGATGATGTGCGCTTCTCTAAGACTCCAAAGACATCCTTAATCGCCATGCAAGCGTCCTTCAGCTTGCGCTGGTGCCCGCCTTTAAGGTTGCCAGACGTCTTCCGCACCATTTCAATGACGGCCACGCTGTCCATCGCTTGCTTTCGGAGCACAACAGAGGGTACCGCCTCCGCTTCGTCTCCTGACATGTCCGAAAGAGAATGGCGGGTTTGAATGGTCATTTTACTGACCTCCTCCTCCGATCTCAGCTTCATTGTTTCCCGTAGCTCGGCGTTGTACTGGGCCGCCGCGGCTGCCCTACTCATGAATTCCGCTTTGTTTCGCGGTTTTCTTTCTCTGCTCGGAGACCCAGACTCGAGTACCTCCGAGTTCTCTCCTTCGTCGCCGACCGAAACCGCCTCCGAAAGCTTTCTGCGCTTGCTATCGGACTGCCAGAAGCGCCCAAGCGCAAGCGGAGACGACGAGCGTGAACGCACAGTGAGCGGGCTGTCATTGTCTTCCGACTCTGACACCTTCCTACTACTCGGCATTGTTGGCGAACGGGATCTTGATCGCGCCTCTTCGCAGCGGGTGAGAAGCACCCGTATGTCCGGGAGCGATCCCTGACTCCTCAGTCCGGTACGCTTCCGTTCATTCACCTCAGTAACCAGATCTGTATGCAAATCGGTGTCCTTGTTTCCATCGCCTAGGGTCCATCGCTTGAACCTAACCTAACCTAACCTAACCTAACCTAACCTAACCTAACCTTTTTTTTTTTTTTTTTTTTTTTTTTTTTAAGAGGGGAAAATGCTTTACGCATACCACCAGGGTGCGGGGACGGACCCTGGTGGTTATGTGGGACTTCCGTGTCGGCTAATGAGGCCTACGGCTTACCCACTAAAAACCCCTCTATCTGCCGCCTGCGTGCTATAGGGCGAGGTCCTGGGAACTAACTTGTACTCTACCACAACCTCGCCAGCGGCTGTCCGGAGCTCCGGACTCGTCTCCGGGGAGAAATATTCCCCCCGCTTCTTCTCAAAGGGCTTGCCTAGCGGCATGCCCGCCACTCGGGAACCTTTGTGTAGGCGACCGACGTCCCCGTGCCGGCCGCCCACAGGTACCCTTAAGGGGGAATTCGACGGTCGTAGGCCAACCGCCGCCGCCCTACGCGTTTGCGACGCATTGGTTGGGAGGCCGGATCTTCCTCCCTTCCACGCTCCGCCGCCTCCTTCTGCACCATCACGTCCTCACAGAAGGAGGCCACTGCCTTCCACGACCTGTCGCTGCCGACCATGGCGTCTACCACGGCAGGCAGGGAGAGGTCGCGCCCCACTACCGCCACGAGTGCGGCCCGCTGCTCCGCCCAAGTTGGGCACACTGCCAGCGTGTGTTGAGCCGTGTCTTCGGCATCGCCGCACGCGTGGCATTCCGTCGTCGGTTCCCGTCCCGCCACCCTGCACAGATATCTCCCGAAGCAGCCATGCCCCGATAGGATCTGCACAAGGTGGAAGGAGAGAAACTCCCCTTTTCTTCCGACCCATCTCTCCAGGACGGGCCGGATCGCTCCGATGGTCCAGTGGCCAGCACTCGGCACCTCCAGCCTTTCCTTCCACTTCTGGATGAGGACACGGCGGGAGTCGAGCCTCCACCGCCTGATCTCCTCCAGAAGTGGTTGTTCCCCCCTAGCCCGCGCCTCGGTGACACGCCAATATACATCGGCCAGAACCGAAGCGTCGAGGTCCCAGGGCGGGGTCCCCGCCAACACGCAGGCCGCCTCGTAAGAGACGGTGCGGTATGCCCTCGCCATCCTGACAGCCATGACCCTCTGCGGCCTTCGCAGTTGGGCCTGGTTCTTGGCGTTCAGGGATCCGGCCCAAATGGGCGCCCCGTACAGAGCCATCGACCGCACCACTCCTGCGTACAGTCTTCGGCAGCTCGCGTTTGGCCCGTTCACATTGGGTAACAGCCGACTGAGTGCCGACGCCGTCCCAATAAAACCTAACCTAACCTAACCTAACCTTTTTTTTTTTTTTTTTTTTTTTTTGTACGTGGGGAAATGCCTTTATGCATTCCGCCTGGCTGGGGAGGCCAGGACGGATATGTCGGACTCCCGGGAACCGCCCAGACTACCGACTAAAACCCCACGGTGTTCGTCTCTCTGCGTATCGGCGGGGTCACGGGAACTGGTACGCGTCCGCAACCCCGTCAGCAGTTGCCCCGTTTGGGCCCATCGCGGGAGGACTATAGTCCCCCGGACAGCATGTATGGGCGTGTCCGAACACGTAACACGCCCTCCGACTCGAGGACCTCCTTCCTATGGGTGACAGACGCCCCCGTGACTGTCACCCGGAGATCCTCGTTATGGCGGCAAGCGCCGATTGTGCGCGGCACGCCTTCGCCCTATTCTGCGGCGGCGCATTGGGTCAGCTTCGGCACTGACCTCTCGCTCGCGCTCCGCAGCCTCCTTCTCGGCCATGACCTTTTCGCAGAAGTCCAGCATCGTTTTCCAGCTGGCTTCGCTGGACAGCATGGCCCTCACTACAGCTGGTAGTGTTAGGTCCGGCCCTAATCGGGCGACCACCTCCTGCCTTTCCACGCCCCATGCAGGGCACTCTGCCAACGTATGTTGAGCGGAGTCTACGTCGGCTCCGCACTCGTGGCATTCCGGGGTCGGCTCTCGCTGTGCGATTTTGTGCAGGTAACTGCCGAAGCAACCATGCCCCGACAGTACCTGTGTCAGCCTGAATGTTAAGACCCCGGAGCGCCTTTCCAACCAGCCTTGGAGGACTGGTTGTATCGCCTCTATGGTGCGGAGGCCGGCGCTTGGCCGCTCCAGCCGCTGCCCCCATCTCTCCACCGCTTCTTGCAGTAGCTCTGTCCGTCGCTTCTTGATTTCCTGCGGTGCCAGCAGGTCCCCTCGATTTCGCGTCTCCCCGCGCCACTGATACAAGGTCGCGAGGGCCCTTGCGTCCAGGTCCCAGGGTAAGGAACCGGCCAACACACACGCAGCTTCCGCGCTTACGGTGTGGTATGCCCTGATTGCCCTCTGAGCCATTGCTCTCTGCGGTCGGCGCAGCTGGGCAATGTTATGGTTGTAGAGGGCGTCTACCCAGACTGGTGCACCATAGAGCGCCATCGAGCGCACTACTCCCGCATATAAGCGGCGACACGAGCTCTCGGGCCCTCCCATGTTCGGTAGTATGCGCCCAAAGGCCGACGCCGCACGCAGCAACTTGGGCGCCAGGCGCTCAAGATGTGCTTTGAAATTCCACTTGCTGTCAAGCACGACGCCAAGATATAGCAGTGTCGGCTTGACAGCAATTGGGACTCCTCCCACCACGATGTGTGCGTCGGCTGGGGGTGCTCGCCGTGGGCCATAGAAGCATATGGCCTCGGACTTTGTTAGAGCCACCTCCAGGCCCAACCGTCGAATCCTAGCGACGCAATGGGCAACTGCCGCTGTCGCCAGCACGGCTGCGTCTCGGTAGCTGGGTCCCTGGGCCGTCACGAGCGTGTCATCAGCGTAGCAGATGACGTTGACTTCACGCAAGTTTTCCCCGCGTAGGACCCAGTTATAGCCTATGTTCCACAGGAGTGGTCCTAGAACCGACCCCTGCGGAACTCCACGACACATTCCTTTCCTGCCCCATTCCTGCTGCTGAGGCCAAACAACAAACCTCTCGCTGAGGTAGGCCCCTATAATGCGGAACAGGTGGGAGGGTACCCGGTGGTATCGTAACGCCTCAAGTATTGTGTTCCAGGGCAGTGTATTAAAGGCGTTGGCAATGTCTAATGACACCGCCAAGACGACCCTACCCTGGGATACGGCTTCGTTCGCCATTCTTTTGACCCGCTGGATTGCGTCGACCGTCGAACGGCCTCTGCGAAAGCCAAACTGGCAGTCGTCTAAGTCCGGCCCTTCATTCTCCATGTGTCTGATGAGGCGAGCAGCGATTATCCGCTCAAAGAGCTTGCCCACCTCATCGAGCAGGACTATTGGTCGGTAGCCAGACGCAGAGTCCGACGGTCGCCCCTCCTTTCTCAGTAGCACCAGCTTCCCGCATTTCCACTCCCTTGGGAAGCAGCCCTGCTCCAGGCAAGCGGTCAGGAGACGCAGTAGCCTCGGCTCTAATGCATCCATAGCCAAAACCCACGCACGGCCCGGGATGCCATCAGGCCCTGGGGCCGTGTTCAACCTAACCTAACCTTTTTTTTTTTTTTTTTTTTTTTTTTTTTTTTTTTTTTTTTTTTTTTTTTTTTTTTTTTTTTTTTTTTTTTTTTTTTTTTTGACCCTGGGAAAATGTGTTTATCCCCTCCGAGCAAGCCCAGAGGGGCACATACCCCCCGGTCGGGGAGACCATGGTGGGGGGTTATGTGGGGATCTCTCCTCCCGTAACCCCCTCCACTATTCGGAGGGAGGGGAGGAGCCTACCCACTAAAAACCCAGGGGCGTCATCCGCTCTGCCGTTATAGGGGGACGCAATGGGGTCGCGAGCATTCAACCACGACGTCCCCCCGGCTGCCCCGGCCCTTATACCGGGGGCACCCTCGCGCCAAAGGAGGGAGGAATCGGCGACGCTTCGATCCCTCCCCCAGGCGTGTAGGGCCTTACGTGGTGGGTCCCCAGCCCACCGGCCCTACTGGGGGATTTGGCGGTTAACGAATTGTAAGCGCCTCCTCCCCACCCGCCTACGCCGGAGCAGGGGCGCGTCAGCTCTCTCTTCGCGCTCCCGCTCCGCTATCTCTTTTCGAGACATGACCGCCTCACAAAAGGCGGTCGCTGCGTCCCACGACCTCTCGCTGCCCAGCATGCGAGATATTACGCTGTGCAGCGAGAGGTCATCCGTCCTGATTGCTGCCTCCAGCTCCTGCCTCTCCACGGCCCAGGCTGCGCATTCAGCAAGAGTGTGCTGGGCCGTGTCGTCGTCCGCCCCACAATGGTGGCAGGCGGGGGTCTCTTCTCGTCCGATTCTGTGCAGGTAGTGACCAAAGCACCCGTGCCCGGTCACCACCTGCGTGAGTCTATAGGTGAGGCTGCCACCCCGCCTATCCAACCAACCCTCAAAATTAGGGAGGAGTGCCCCTATGGTTCTAGTGCCATAGGGGGACTCCTCCAGCTGTCCTTTCCAGCGGTCGCGCTCCCTCTCCACAGCTCTTCGTCTTCTCGCCGACACCTCTTGCGGAGCCAGGCGCTCCTCACCCGCCCTGGCCGCCACCCTCTCCCTGTGCCTCTCTGCCAGCAGCCCGGCATCCAGCTCCCACGGCAGGCTGCCAGCGAGAGCGCAAGCCGCCTGGAACGCCACCGTGCGGAAACTCCTTGCTATGCGTTGCGCAATCACCCTCTGCGGTCTTCGGAGGAGGGCCCTCGTTCTCTCCGTTAATCTACTCGCCCATATCGGCGCCCCATATAGCGCCATGCTTCTGATGACATTGGCGTAGAGGCGCCGGCATGGGGCCCTGGGTCCTCCCACGTTCGGGAGAAGGCGGCTCAACGCGGATGCCGCGCCGACGAGCCGGGGAGCAAGCTGTCGGAAATGCTCCCCAAAGTCCCACTTCCGGTCCAGGATCAGGCCCAGGTATTTAATATGGGCTTTCACCTGTACCGCTTCTCCTCCCACCGGTAAAGACTCGTCAGCGCGCAATCGCCACCCTCTTCCTCCGAACACCACCGCATCCGATTTGGCCACGGCCACTCTGAGACCCAGGAGGCTGATTCGGCCCACTGTGAGCTCCGTGGCCACTGCCGCCCTTCTTAATGTTTCCCTCAGTTCTTTTCCCCGCACGGCCACCATCGTGTCATCTGCATAGCAGATGGTGATCATGCGGGGAAGTTGCGCACCTCTTATCGCCCAGTCATACCCGATGTTCCAGAGCAGGGGTCCCAACACCGACCCCTGCGGAACACCGGCCTCCATCCTCCTGACCAGGCGACCATTACTGCCGTCGTAAAGCACCACCCTGCCCGTCAGGTAGTGCCCCACGACAGTCCTCAAATAAGGGGGCACCCCATGATAGCGGAGTGCCTCCTTAATTACCTCATAAGGGAGGGAGCCAAAAGCGTTAGCAATGTCCAGTGACACCGCTATGGCCCCCTCCCCTCTTCCCGCAGCTAGGTCACTGAACTCCTTTAGAGTGCCCACCGCGTCAATTGTAGACCGCCCCTCCCGGAACCCAAACTGTCTGTCACTGATGTCCGGGCCTGTGTCCTCCAGGTGCTTGATGATGCGACGGGCAATGATCCTCTCTAACATTTTGCCCGTCTCATCCAGAAGGACAATGGGGCGGTATCCTGAAGGAGAGTCAGCTGGACGACCCTCCTTCCGCAGCAGGCACAGTCTTCCCTCTTTCCATATTTGGGGGAAGTTACCCTCCTTGAGGCAATCGTCAAAGATGCCCCGTAGTCTGAGCCCCAGGTGTTTGAGGGCCACGGGAATAACTTTCCCCGGTACCCCATCCGGGCCCGGAGCCTTTTTGCACCCCCGTAATCTGACGATCGCCCCATGCATCTCTCCGTCCGTTACCGGCGGCACTTCACCCTCACCCTCCTGGTCCTCTACAGGCACCGACATTCGAGGAGGCACAAACGGCTGGTTCGCCGGGAAGAGGCCCTCCACAATCCTCGCGAGGAGTTCCGGCTCCATGGAATCCATGGGGGGAGCGTGTTTTAATTTATTTCGTACACATTTGTACGGTCGCCCCCATGGATCCCTATCCAGCGTGTGGATGAATTCCTCGTGAGCCTCGTCCTTTCTTTTTGCGATGGCAACGACTAGGGCCTCCTTTGCTGCTTTAAGAGCAACCAGCAATGCCTCCTCCTCTTCAGCGGTGTGCCTTCGGCGCCTGCACCTGGTGTACTCCCGCCTTGCCGCATTTGCGGTGGTGCGGAGGGCCGCAATTTCCTCCGACCACCAGTATACTTGGGTCTTACCGGGCAGTCGCCTCGTTCTCCTCATTGCAGCGTCACACACCGTAGTTAGTGACGTACGGAAGCGAACTGCCCGGTCTTCCAGTAAATTTGCTGGAACAGTACACCAGGCCTCTATTATCGCCGCCTCTTCCGCCATGTCCCTGTCTAGGCTGGCCAAGGACCATCTCGGAAAGCTTCTTCCCTCCGCCCGACGGCCGACTGGGGCGGCCACCAGGGACTGGGAGACCCTCATCCGTATATACAGATGATCGGAGAGGGTCTCTACCTCTTCTAGGACACGCCAGTCACCTATTCTGGCGGCAACTGCTGGGGTCGCCAACGTGATGTCGACGATGGACCCCCCCTGGTGCCGCACACATGTGTAGGCGCTTCCCCTGTTCACTATAACCAGCCCCATTGTGACCGCCCAATCCTCTAGGGTTGCTCCCCTCGCGTCCGTAATGGGGGAGCCCCATGCAGCGCTCTTGGAATTGAGGTCCCCCATTAGCAGCACCGGCTTTGGTGCCACCCTCCCAATTAGCCTCCCTATTTCTTGTAAGTAAGCCTCGAAGGCCGCAAGAGGCCGGTTGGGGGAGAAATATGTACCGACAATCACCATATTCTCCCACCCGGCCGCTACATAACCGAGTCCCCTGTCCAACGGCACCAGGGGAGGGAAGTCACCTGTTGCCGGAACGACTAGGGCCACACTTTCGTCTTGCGCCCCAACCCAATTGGGCTGAGGGGGAACACACCACGGTTCTGCGACCGCCACCACGCTGACGCCCCACTCCGCCATTACCTGCATAAGCAAGTCCTGTGCGCGGGCGGTGTGGTTCGCGTTGGTTTGTAGTATTTCGTGTTGGCGTGGTGGCATTAAAGGTCCATTTGTTCCCTCTCAGCCTGTTCGGCGATTTGTCTGTCATGCCCCTGGGTCCTAACGGGGTCTTGTCTACCTCTCGTGCTCGGGGGTTTGCATGATAACCCCCCCATTATGTGTCCAGCTGGGCGTTTGCCGTGATGGCATACCGCGCAGAAAGGTGCCTCATCGCAGGACGACGCCCTATGCCCCGGCTTGCTGCATCTAAAACACAGCTGTCCCCTTTCCACCTCAAACGGGCATGTGGCCCTGGTGTGCCCCGCTCCCATGCACTTGTAACAACGGAACGGTGTTGGATCCAGGGCCTGGACAGTTGCGCTCGCCCAGCCCACTTTGAGTTTGCCGTCCTGGCACACCTTCTTGGCGGCCACCACAGGGCATCTGACTAGGGTTGAACCCGATCCGTTGTATGCGGCCCGGATGGAGCCCACTCTCACATCGTCTACTTTGCAGCCTCCCTGGGCCGCCACCGCTGCTGCCACTGCCTCCGGGGTGACCGATTCTATGAGGCCCGACACCCTCATGCCAGCCTGTTTAACAGGTCGATACACCCGGGCATCTTCGCCAATGAGCCCCTCTATCTTTTCCTTCAGGCGATCAGCCGCCCTGCCGTCATCCGCGTTTGGGACCTCAATTATACGGGCCCCATCGGCCGTCTTTCGTACCCGGACGTGGTCCAAACCAATTTCCGATAGACCAAACGAATTGGTTACCTTTGTTAGAATGGAGGCGTATGTGGCCTCCGATTCTGGCTTGAGGGCCACCACTACAGCAGCCGTTGACGGGACCGCCAACCCTCTATTTTTCGTTTTAGGTTTTGTTTGCCTCACCTGTGCCGTCTTGTTTGCCCTATTTTGGGCCTTTCTTCCGACCACCTGGGTCCAGGTCCCACCCTCCTCGGCGTCCTCCCTAGGCTGGGATGGAGGTTGCGACGATGGGGGTGGCGGGGGGGCCACATTTGGGCGCTGCAGAGGCGCGCGCCGTGGAGCCGGAGGGGCCGGGTTGGGGCCGGGCGTCTGGCGGGCCAAATTTCCCTGGGTGCCCTTTTTCTTCTTTTTTGGCTGCTTCTTTTTTGAAGCAGCCGTCTGTGTGTGACCCGCCGGTGTAGCAGCCTTCTCAGTGGCCGCTGGTGGGTTGACGGACTGAATGGGCTGACTTGCCGCCCCAGCCGCTCTCCTGTCCGCCGCCAAGGGGGGACGCATTGTCGGCTCCGGGGGGAGACGCTGCGTAATAGCCTCCAAGCGGGCATTCATCATCTCCCCCGTACTGATGATGATATCCCGCTTGAGGTCCTCCCTCATCTCCTCCAGGGCGCTCTTCAGGAGAGCCGGCAGCTGCTCAGCCGATGAGTCCGCTGGAGCCACAGGCTTCCTCTGAGAGAAAGCGGTCCTAAGCGCCTTCGTTTCTGACTCCAGGTGCGCCAGCTGCTCCCTCATGCGCTTATTGTCAGCTCTGAGCGCGCGTAATTCCTCCCCTTCCTCCCGACTTTGTAGGTCATCCATGACCTCCGCAATGTCCCTGAGGGCAGAGTTAATTTTACCCACTACTCTCCCACTCAGATTACCCGATTTGCGGACCTCCACCCGCACCGTTTCCGCAGCTGCCCGAATCTTTTCCCAGTGGGCTGCTTCTTCAGTCGTCTTTGATTTTTCTAATTTCTCCTGAGCTGACTGGAGGCGGGCACTTCGTCTGCCTCCATTGACCGCCGCATCCAAATTAACGATAAACTCCTCGTCAACGTCCCCCCTTAGGCAGCCCTTCGACTTTGTCAGGCCCTGGTAAAAGCCTGGCGGGGCCTTCTTGAAAAATGCCGCTTTTTTGGGGCACACGTCCTCAGCCTCTTCCACATCCTCCATGGCGCGACCTCTTTTGCCCTGTCTTTGGCTAGGCACCATTTCCACGTCTGTCGCCTTCTGGACCTCCTCGACTTCAAAAGAATCCTCTACCTCGGAGTCGGATGAATCCGACAGGATCGTGTCTTTATCTGTTGGACTAAGGCTCCCCTTGTCCTCCCTGTTCGCTGCAATGTCCCTCTCCGTTCCCTCCCTATTGGTGTCCATTTCGTCGATCCTCTCTAACGAAACCCTCGGTTCCCTTAGTAACCCCAGCGCCCGCTGCGCTGTCCCCTCCATGTTTTGGCCCTGAGAAGGGCCGTTTGAGCTTTGGCCCTGAGAAGGGCCGTTTGAGTTTTGGCCCTGAGAAGGGCCGTTTGGGGTTTGAGTTAAAATATCCATATCCTAATCCCACGAGTAGGGGAGAAAAGTAAGACCATCACGACAGAGATCCCCGTTATCGTGATGGCTTTGCCGCAGCGTGTGGCTCTAGGTGGCTGGTAAGCACTCCAGCCGCTCTGAAAAGAGCATCCCTACGCGGCGTCACCTCGCGTAGGGAATTGTGGTTTTTTTATTGGGGTTTACTCCCCTTGGCCCGGCCAATTAAGGCAAGGCCCCCGGTCCGCGCGCCGACTGGCTGGCATCTCTCGTATCCCCATAACGCCAGCGATGGGGGTCGCTGAGAGAATGCTGCGGATAACGGTGTGCGGGAGACCTGGCGTAGGCCCCCCTGGTAGTTCGGTTAGGAACCACCCCCTCCCCCCCCCCCCTTCCCCCCCGGTGTCGGGTTATTGGTAGCTCCGGTAAGCGATCCCCAGGATCACTTACCGTAGCCTCCAGGGCGCACCAGCCAGGACGCTTCCCTTCCCTGCGGATCCGCGAGGATCCAGAGGGATTGGAAGAGCCCAGACATTCGTGGAGGTTACCCGACCTAGCGCCCCAACCTAACCTTTTTTTTTTTTTTTTGTTGACCCAGGGGAAATCCGTTATGGATCCCACTCGGCCCGGGAGAAACCGAGCGGGTATGTCCGACTCCCACGGACTAAAACCCCTGGGGGTGTTCCACCCTTCGCCTTCAGGCAGAGGCCCGGGGACGCTACTGTACTCTTCCGGAGCTCTGCCAGCGCTGCCCAAATAAACAGGCCCTCCATAATCGCAGGCAGCTCGCCTACTCCGCTGCTGACACCCCAGAACACCATGGGGGCCTACCAGCTCTGGACCCCTTCAAGGCAGGTGACGGGCCTCCCAACCCGTCACCTGCAGGCCCTCGTTATGGCGGCTGCAACCGGCCCGCAAAGGCCCTCCGTCGCCCACCTGGCCGCCTACGTCGCTGAGGGACCGCATCAGCGTCATCCTCGCGCACTCGCTCCGCCGCCTCCTTCTGCAGGAGGACTGATTTGCTGAAAGTGGCCACCGCCACCCACGCCTCCTCCCTATTAACCATCTGCCTGACTAACGCTGGCAGAGAAAGGTCAACACCGACCACCGCAGATAAAATCGCTCTAGGCCCCGCCCACGCAGGGCACTCCTCAAGCGTGTGGATCGCTGTATCTACGGCACCCCCCACACAATGGTGACACACCGTCGTCGGCTCCCTGCCAACCACCTCACACAGATATCTGCCGAAGCAGCCGTGCCCCGTCAAAAGCTGTGTGAGGTGATAAGAAGGGGCGCCATGCTCCCGACCAATCCACTGCTGAAGCACAGGTCGCAGAGCCCCCGCCAAACGCTCACTGACACCCGGACTGTCAAGCCTCTCCGACCACCTCCGCATAAGAACATCACGGGCCTCCTCTCGCCACTGACGCACCTCTCGTGGAGCTGGCCAAGTGCCACCCCTCCTTGCCGTCTGCACACGCCAGTAGGCTTCAGACTGCATCTCGGCCTCAAGGTCCCAGGGGGGACTACCGGCCAGCAAGCACGCCGCCGTATGAGACACCGTACGGTACGCTCTGGCCACCCTGAGCGCTACAATCCGCTGCGGACGACGCAAAAGAGTCAAACTCCGAGCGCTCAGAGCGCCTGCCCAAATAGGTGCCCCATAGAGCGCCATCGAGCGCACGACAGCAACGTATAAACGGCGGCAAGCAGCTCCAGGCCCCCCCAAGTTAGGGAGTATTCGCCCAAGCGCTGCAGCCGCCGCTACCAGCCTCGGAGACAACCGGCGAAAATGCTCCTCGAACGACCATCTGCTGTCCAAGACGAGGCCGAGGTACCTCATCGTGGACCCGACAGCGATGGCCGTTCCCCCCACTGTTAGGGACGCTCCTGGCACTGGCGCATTTCGAGGCCCGTGGAAAACCAGCGCCTCCGACTTATGAAGAGCCACGTCCAAACCCAGCGCACGAATACGCTCCACCACATGCGCAACGCCAACAGTGGCCAGACGTGCTACCTCCTCATAAGTCCCACCACAGGCCGACACGAGGGTGTCATCGGCATAACACGTTACGCTCACCCCACGCAACATGGCCCCCCGTAGCACCCAGTCATAACCGATGTTCCACAGAAGTGGGCCCAAAACCGACCCCTGTGGAACACCGCATGACATCACTTTCCTCCGCCACCCTTCTTTAGTTGGGAATGTCACCGCCCTGTCCGCAAGGTAGTCTGCCACAACCTTCTGCAGATATTCCGGCACATTGTGGTGTCTGAGAGCCTCCTTAATAGTCTCCCAGGGTAGGGTATTGAAGGCATTGGAAATATCCAATGATACAGCCATCACTACCCCACCCCTGGAGACCTCCCCAACAGCGATATCTCTCACCCGTTCTATCGCATCGAGCGTCGAGCGATGAGGGCGGAAACCATACTGCCACTCACACAAGCCCGGGTCCATACTGTTTACAAGCTGCGCCGCAAGCACACGCTCAAAGAGCTTGCTTATCTCGTCAAGGAGAACAATCGGACGATAGGCTGACGGCTGATCGGGCGGGCGCCCCTCCTTCCGAAGAAGCACCAACTTCCCCGTCTTCCACCTACTTGGTACCCGGCCCTGAGCCATACAGGCAGTGAGGAGAGCCTTGAACCTGTCCTCCAACTCTGATGCCGCAACAACTAAGGCCCGACCTGGTATACCATCCAAACCAGGAGCTGTCTTCTTGGACCTCAGTCTTTGGACAGCTGCCCTAAACTCCGCCCCGGTAACTGGCGGCACCTCCACCACAAGTGGTGGACGGCCAAACCCAGGAGCCATCACCGGCGGCACGAAAGCACCCCTATCTGGGAAAAGACCATCCACCACCCGCTCAAGAAGCTCAGGCTGGAGAGTGGCAGTCAATGGAGGAGCCCAAGGTCGGAGCTTCTTCCTTACTGCCCGATACGGCTTCCCCCAGGGATCCCGGTTGAGCGTCTCCAACCATTCTTTCCATTCTGCCTCCTTGGATCGCGCAATGGCAGCCTGCAGAGTGCTACAGGCAGCCCGGTAAACGTCGTACAGGGCATCCTCCTCAGCCCTGTCCCTCACTCGACGCCTCCTGTAACGCGTGTATTGTCTGCGCGCAGCTACACACTCGGCGCGCAACTGGCGTAGCTCCGGACGCCACCAGTATACACAGCGCTTCGGAGCAAGGGACCTGATCCTTGGCATTGCCGCATCACATACCCGAGTCACGGCAGAGCGCAAACACTCCGAGTCACGCTCAACCTCCTCAACCGAGTTCGACCGGGCACCCCAAGACTCCGCAATAGCTGCCTCCCTGGCAATTTCCATGTCCAGCCGACTCAGCGCCCAACGCGGGCCGTCCTCAATAACGGGCCGGGCCACATCCACCCGCACAGGGACAGCGGAGACATCAAATCTGATGTAGCGGTGATCAGATAATGTTTCCACCTCAGTCTCCACTCTCCAGTCTCGAACCCGACAGGCCAAAGCACGAGACGCAAACGTGATATCCACTATCGATTCCCCCTGTCGGCGCACGCACGTGCTCTCCGACCCGGTATTAAGGACCGCTAACCCCATGGAAACCGCCCACTCTTCAAGCACTTCTCCTCTTGCATCCGTCACGGGCGACCCCCAGGCCACCGACTTGGCATTGAAATCTCCAGCCACCATTAAGGGAGTGGATGAAGCCTGCCCAACCAAAGCCCCAACTTCCGCAAGTAACCGCTCAAAGTGAGCAAGAGTCCTGCTGGGCGCAAAGTACACTCCAACCATTGTGAAGTCCCCAAGCTTAGCATAAACAAAGCCTGAACCCCTAGTTACCCCACTGAATGACGGGGCGCCCACCACAGCAGGAGCCACCATAGCTACGACACCATCACGATCAGTTACCCAATCATCCCGCACCGGCACATAATAGGGTTCAGAGACCACTGCCACCCCAATTTGCCACTCAGCTATGGTCTGGAGTAGCAGGTCCTGAGCCCTAGCAGAGTGGTTGATGTTTGCTTGGAGACACTTGCAAGCCATTACTGGTTCGTATCCATGCTCACCTCCGTAGCATTTTGCTGGGGAGAAGGGGGGGCTACTGGGCCACCCTCTACCCTCATGCCTCCAACCACCGCGCTCTTACGGCCCGTCCCGCTTAGACACCCCTTCCTACCAATATAATGTGCCGCTGGCCTACCAGCGCTCGCACAAGCCATACAATGCGCATTAGAGGCGCACTCTCTAGCCCTATGGCCAGCCTGACCACACCGAAAGCAGGCTGCACTGCGATCGACATCTCTATCGCATTTTGCTGCTATATGGCCCTGTTCAAGGCACTTAAAGCACCGCAGTGGCTTCGACTCTAGAAGCACCACCCTCGCTGATATCCACCCAACCTTAAGGCGACCGGAGTCCACTATCTTCTTGGCTGCCACCACTGGGCAGCTTAGGAACAGCGAGCCAGAGCCATCCTGATTGCGAACCATAACGCCAGCCCTGATGGCATCAACGGTACAACCGCCACCTTCAGCGACCGCCGCTACCACCTCCTCTGCAGCCACAGAGTCATCTAGCCCCGAAACACGCACTTCGACACATTTTACAGGACGGTGGATACTAACCACGCTCGTATCCAAGGCATTCCGGAGCTTCTCCGCTAGAGCATCCGCCACCTTCTCCGAATCACGTGTGCCGGGAGGGAGCTCCAACATCCGGGCCCCTGTAGCAGTCGTACGAAACCGAACCTGCTCAAGCCCTACATCCGCAAGCTTCACACGTCTTTTCGCCTCTGCCAAGATCGTCTCGTACTTCACTCCTTTCTGAAGTGCATCTGGCTTCAGTGTTAACGTAACCGCCGCAGTACGAGGCGGGCGGAGCTTCCTTCTCGATCGAGCATTGCGCGCACTCGATGCTTCATTAGGCTTCGCCTTATGTTTCCGTCTCACCTCCTCCTGTGATGGGGGTGGCGCTACTACCGAAGTGACCCTCTCCCTAACAGACGCGGCCTCCCGAGCAGCCAATGTCGCCCGTTTAGGCCTCTTACGCCTAGGGGCAGCCCTCCTAGAAGCACTCGGCGTTGCAGGCGCAGGCGCAGGCGTAGGCGTCTCTGTTCCTGTTTCCCGGCCTGATTCTACTGCGGCAGAGATTTCCCCGGAGGGGACTCCCTTATTGCCTCGCTTTTTGGTGCGTTTTACGGCCCCCGAATAAGGCGCTCCCCTTCCGGGTGGGCTGGGCGGAGCCCGCTCTTCAACAGGGGCACCTGCGGGGGGCATGTCAGACTTCGGCTCTGTTCCCCGAGCTTCGTCCCGGGTAGCCAGCGGAGGCCGCACCCTATTCTCCGGGAGGAGTCTGTCACTGATTTCAGCCATGCGGGCGTCCAGATACGTCCCGACCTGGGCCATGACCACACGACAGATCTCCTCAGTTTTGGGGGTAGAAGGGGTCGCGTTGGCACAAATGTCCATCCGTCCACTGAGAGAGGGCAGTGCAGGGGGCTGCCCCTCCTCGTTTCGTCTGGGTGGCGAGGGTGCAGAATCACCCTGCTTCCGCAATCCCTCCAGTTGGGCCTTGATTTCGGCCATCTCCTTTCGCAGGCCGGCCACTTCGCTTTTTAGCCGGTTGTTGTCGGCTTGGAGCCGTGCCGTTTCCTCAGAAACGGTGCGTTTGCTCAGTACGTCAAACGCATCCGATAAAGCGGACGCGGCGTCTTTCAGGCGCCGGATGTACACGCCCTGCAGGTTCTTTGAGGTGGCCGCTACCTTTAGAATGACGGCCACGCTGTCCGCCACCTGCTGCCCAAGTTCTTTAGTGGCAGCAGCCTCTTCAGGATTCGGTGCAGTCGAAGAAGGAGTGCCTTTGGAGAACCCTTGTCGGGTTCTTATGTGCATCTCTTGCACCTCTCTCTCCGCCGCAAGGCGCTCCTCCTCGAACAGAGCGCGGTTGTAGGCCTCCTTCGCCTTAGCCAGGCCCACATATTTCCCCGTGGTAGGGGGGCGGCCTCGTCCTCGTCCTCGTCCTTTTGTGGCCTGCGACGAGCCCTCACTCGCGGCGGACGGACAGGACTCGTCCCCGCTGGATCCCGACTGGGAATTGGAGGAGTAGCGCGGCCTCTTACGGCGTTTTTGCCACAACCGGCCGTTTGTTGACGAGCCGTCCATATGGGGAGGAACCAGTTCCCCTCCCGCACCAGGGGGGTACGTCTCCGAGGCTTCCACACCTCGTCGTGGCCGGTTTAAAGGTTGGTCTGCTTCGTTTGAGCGTCCTTTCCCCCACGACATCGGAGATGAGTTGCCACTTGCCGTGGACTGGCTGGACTCGTCCTTGTCCTCGTCTTCCTGGAGGCGAGGCCTCTTGCGGGGTGCCTGGCAGGGCTTTTCGTACGGTGGCTGGTCACGCGCACGAGCACCGGGGGATTGGGAGCCCCTACTCTCCACCTCCTCAAGCCACGACGGGTCCTCCGCGTCCGACAGGGGTACTGGAGAGTCGACGGATGACTCCCTCGCCCCCACTGGGTCTTCAAGCTTGAAGGGAGTCAAGCGTGGGCGTACCCGGCCCCTGACCATTGCTCTGGTTTTCTTCTTCGGAGCATCCAACACATCAGCAGGGGATGGCCGTTGCCCCTCTGGGTTAGCTCCGACAGGTGAGACGGACCGCACTGTGCTCCCATTTTTGTCCGCATCCTGTTCCCCACGAGGCACACTCTCCTCGTCCAAACGGGTCAGAACCACCCGGGGGATTTTCTCAAAGTGGGCCTCTCGCCCACCCTCCACTACCAGCACCAGCGCGCACCTCTCCTTTGGAGCTTCCTGTTCCACACTTGCGGCCACCAGTTGGGCCGAGCGCGAGGCCTCTTCCACGGATTTCTCCTTGCCCCGCCCTCGCGGCAAGAAGCGGCCACAGCCGTCGCGCGCCGAGTCGTCTGTATAGGCTTTCGGCACGATCTGAATAGCAGCCGCGTTCAAATCGATACGTGGACTGCTGCCCTCCCCCTGCACTGGCGAGCGTGCAAGGGTGAGGCGGGGGCGGAAAGCCCCTTCTTTCTCCGTGGGGCTGTAGGTGGGCGCCATTAGGGCGTCCTTTTTCGCCGCTTTTCCAGCATCGCCTTTTGTTTGGGCTGTGTTGGGTCCGCCTCCGTCAGTCCCACCGCCGCCCCTCAGCCTCAAGATCTCTCTGCAATCAAAGTCCGGTGTGATAGAGCCAAAGTCGTGTTCACGGAAGCCGGCATCTGGCCGGCCTACGAAGCAGTTTTTGCCCCCTCCGTATACGACGGGGCAGCCATCCGCCGAAGCGGATGGACGGGATTGGTTACCCGCCCGGAGATAATCTAAACTGCTTGTCATTTCGTTGTTCCCACAATGCCTCCACATCGTTGTCTCTTTTTTCGGGGGTGAGCTCCCCCGCACGCTTGGGACTGGACTCCCTCCAGCCATGCATCCCATCGGCACGATCCGCTCACCTTAGGATTGGGGTAATTTATTATAGTGGTTTTCTTCCACGCGGCGCTACTCTCAATGAGCAGCGCCCCCGGTCCGCTCAGTGCGGATTACGGGTTGCCCGGCGGGGAGCCAAAACTCCACCAGCAGCCACACGAAAGGCGACCGCCAGACCCGCCGCGCCGCAAGCCTTGAAGGCCCCGCTATTCAACTCCGCCTGAATACCACCACGACCACTGGCTGTAAATACGCATCACCACCACCCAAGAAGCTGCCAAGCAGGCAGCCTGGCTGAGACGGCCACATCCCTTGCCACCTCAGATGAGCTGAGGCATGCTGGGAGCGGCCAACCGCAAAACACGGCACTGAAGCCCACGCAGGAGTGCACTCAACTGCATTACCACGACTGTGACTGGTAGTTAGCAGAGGGAAGACAGGAAAACGCGCAACTGAGCGGCTATCTCCCCCCTCCCAGGGTGCACCACGAGGAGGTCTACCAGCCCACGCACCCCAAGCCCCAACCTAACCTAACCTTTTTTTTTTTTTTTTTTTTTTTGTACGTGGGGAAATGCCTTTATGCATTCCGCCTGGCTGGGGAGGCCAGGACGGATATGTCGGACTCCCGGGAACCGCCCGGACTACCGACTAAAACCCCACGGTGTTCGTCTCTCTGCGTATCGGCGGGGTCACGGGAACTGGTACGCGTCCGCAACCCCGTCAGCAGTTGCCCCGTTTGGGCCCATCGCGGGAGGACTATAGTCCCCCGGACAGCATGTATGGGCGTGTCCGAACACGTAACACGCCCTCCGACTCGAGGACCTCCTTCCTATGGGTGACAGACGCCCCCGTGACTGTCACCCGGAGATCCTCGTTATGGCGGCAAGCGCCGATTGTGCGCGGCACGCCTTCGCCCTATTCTGCGGCGGCGCATTGGGTCAGCTTCGGCACTGACCTCTCGCTCGCGCTCCGCAGCCTCCTTCTCGGCCATGACCTTTTCGCAGAAGTCCAGCATCGTTTTCCAGCTGGCTTCGCTGGACAGCATGGCCCTCACTACAGCTGGTAGTGTTAGGTCCGGCCCTAATCGGGCGACCACCTCCTGCCTTTCCACGCCCCATGCAGGGCACTCTGCCAACGTATGTTGAGCGGAGTCTACGTCGGCTCCGCACTCGTGGCATTCCGGGGTCGGCTCTCGCTGTGCGATTTTGTGCAGGTAACTGCCGAAGCAACCATGCCCCGACAGTACCTGTGTCAGCCTGAATGTTAAGACCCCGGAGCGCCTTTCCAACCAGCCTTGGAGGACTGGTTGTATCGCCTCTATGGTGCGGAGGCCGGCGCTTGGCCGCTCCAGCCGCTGCCCCCATCTCTCCACCGCTTCTTGCAGTAGCTCTGTCCGTCGCTTCTTGATTTCCTGCGGTGCCAGCAGGTCCCCTCGATTTCGCGTCTCCCCGCGCCACTGATACAAGGTCGCGAGGGCCCTTGCAACCTTTTTTTTTTTTTTTTTTTTTTGTACGTGGGGAAATGCCTTTATGCATTCCGCCTGGCTGGGGAGGCCAGGACGGATATGTCGGACTCCCGGGAACCGCCCGGACTACCGACTAAAACCCCACGGTGTTCGTCTCTCTGCGTATCGGCGGGGTCACGGGAACTGGTACTCGTCCGCAACCCCGTCAGCAGTTGCCCCGTTTGGGCCCATCACGGGAGGACTATAGTCCCCCGGACAACATGTATGGGCGTGCCCGAACACGTGACACGCCCTCCGACTCGAGGACCTCCTTCCTATGGGTGACAGACGCCCCCGTGACTGCCACCCGGAGATCCTCATTAAGGCGGCAGGCGCCGATTGTGCGCGGCCCGCCTACGTCCAATTCTGCGGCGGCGCATTGGGTCAGCATTCGAAGAAGCTTCCCGCTCGCGCTCTGCCGCTTCTTTCTGTGCCATTACCCGATCAGAGAACTCGAGCATCGTTCTCCAGTCGAGTTCACTTGACAGCATTTTTCTAACTACAGCTGTCAGTGAGAAATCCTCCCCTAATCGGGCAACCACCTCCTGCCTCTCTGGCTCCCAGACCGGACACTCGGCCATCGTGTGCTGGACCGAGTCTTCGTCAGCTCCGCACTCGTGGCATTTCGGGGTCGGCTCTCTTTGTGCAATTTTGTGCAGGTAGCTGCCGAAGCAGCCGTGCCCTGATAAAACCTGCGTGAGCCGAAAGGTGAGCACCCCGAAACGCCTCTCCACCCACTCATGGAGGACTGGGCGAATCGCCTCTATGGTGCGGAAGCCGGCCCTCGGCCGTTCCAGCCGCTGTCCCCATATTTCCACCGCCTCTTGGAACAGCTCCGTCTTCCGCTGTTTCAATTCTTGGGGGGCCCAGAGCTCGCCTCTATCTCGTGCATCCCGGCGCCAATGGTACAGCGCCGAAAGCGTCCTTGCGTCAAGGTCCCACGGCAGAGAGCCAGCCAGTACGCACGCAGCCTCGGCGCTTATCGTGCAGTACCCTCTTATTGCCCTCTGAGCCATCGCTCTTTGCGGTTGCCGCATTTGGGCAGTGTTATGGCTGCAGAGGGCATCAGCCCACACTGGGGCACCATATAGTGCCATCGAGCGCACGACACCCATGTACAGGCGGCGGCACGAAGTCATGGGCCCTCCCAGGTTCGGCAGTATTCGCCCAAAAGCCGACGCCGCACGCAGCAGCTTGGGCGAGAGGCGCTGAAAGTGCGCTTTGAAATTCCATTTGCTGTCAAGCACAACACCTAGGTAGAGTAGTGTTTGCTTGACAGCAATTGGGACTCCTCCCACCACAATTTCCGCACCGCCTGGGGGCGCTTTTCGTGGGCCATAAAAGCATATGGCTTCAGATTTTTCCAGTCCCACCTCTAGGCCAAGCCGTCTTATCCTGCCCACGCATTGGGCAACTGCCGCCGTCGCTAGCACGGCCGTGTCGCGGTAGCTGGGTCCCTGGGCCATCACGAGCGTGTCATCAGCGTAACAGATGACGTTTACTCCACGCAAGTTTTCCCCCCGCAGGACCCAGTTATAACCTATATTCCACAGGAGTGGCCCTAGGACCGACCCCTGTGGAACCCCGCAGAACATCTCCCTTGTTCCCCATTCATGTTTCCCAGGCCAAGTGATAAACCTCTCACTTAGGTATGCCTTAACGATGCGGAACAGGTGAAGGGGAACCTGGTGGTACCGCAGCGCCTCCATTATTGTGTCCCAGGGCAGTGTGTTAAAGGCGTTGGCGATGTCTAGTGACACCGCCAAAACGACGTTACCCCGAGACACTGCTTCGTTGGCTATTTCTTTTACGCTCTGGATTGCGTCTATTGTTGAGCGGTTTCTGCGGAAGCCGAACTGGCAGTCGGCAAGATCCGGACCCTCACCCTCCATATGCCTTATGAGGCGAGCAGCAATTATTCGCTCAAAGAGTTTAGCCACCTCATCAAGCAGGACAATGGGTCGGTAACCGGACGCGGAGTCTATTGGACGCCCCTCCTTTCTGAGCAAAACCAGCTTCCCTGATTTCCAGTCCTTCGGGAAACAACCCTGCTCTAGACAAGCCGTCAGAAGGCGCAGCAGCATCGGCTCTAAGGCGTCCATGGCCAGAACCCAGGCACGACCCGGAATGCCATCAGGCCCTGGCGCCGTGTTTCTGGTGCGGAGCCGACGGACAGCGACTGCCAGCTCTGAGGGGCGGACAGGTGGGACGGTTTCCTCCGCTCTAGGTCTCACCGTTAGCGGCGCCATTGTAGGCGGCTGGTGAGGTTCTCTTTGGGGGAAAAGTGTCGATACGACGTCAACTACCAACTCCGGCTGCAGTGTTTGGGTTAGCGGAGGCGCCCATGGACGCAGCTTGTTTCGCACAAGTTTGTAGGGCCTCCCCCATGGGTCAGAATCGAGGGTCTCCAGGAATTCGGCACGACTCGCCTCAATTGCTTTCCCTATGCCCTTGCAACCTAACCTAACCTAACCTAACCTAACCTAACCTAACCTAACCTAACCAGTCACGTGCCTCCCTGCGTCGCAGCAACATCGTTTTCGTTGAGCTCCGCACTTAAAAATTCATAAAAGTGGCAATTATAGTCCGATCGCTGTGAAACAAGTGTCAGTGTGTGCATCTTGTTGAGTACCATAAAGTGGAATACAGTGTATCAGCAGTGGAGTGCAGTGTGAACTAGAAAACCCAAAAAACCTCGAAGTTTGAGGTTAAATACACATAAAACGGTGTATGCTGTGTGACTGGTAGTCGCAATCAACAAGTGCGATACGTCGTTTGAAGCGTCTCGTCGAGCCCTATACAACGACGTATTACACGCGCCCGTACGAGTCACCGTCGAGGCGCAATCAGCAAAAAAACAAGAACCACGTGGTGGCGTGGTCACAGATCCAGCTGCGTGCGACTGCAGTTTTCGACGCAGGATTAAGCTACACATCATAAGGAACAGTACGGTACTTTGTTTTGAATTTTTGGACCCACAGTTTGGAAAATATAAACATTTAAACATTCAAACTTCACGAGTGAATATCTCAAAAACTTCAGGCAGACCATATACTTTTTAAAATCAATTCTGCTGCGCGCTAGACTAGTGTACAAGTGTATAAAATTTGAGACTTCAGCCTGTGAAATTCAGCGAGACAGAACACTTTTTGTGAAAAAACTGAAAAACTGAAATTATTTATAGAAATTGAACTCCCTTTGTGTGTTAGAATAAGTATATTGTAGCCCTGTATTTATCGGTATTTTAGCAATTTTTTGTGTATTTTTAGGTTGCTCGGTTACGGAGACATTGAATTTTAAGTGCTTTTCGTGTATAAACTGAAAAATAATAATAATAGTGTCATTTTCATAGTGTATATAGTCTTAGTATAGTAGTTTTAGTTGGACGAACCCAAAACCAGGGTCACCTAGCGCTTAAAACAACGAGATACCGATTTTCCGCCATTTTGTATTTTGTGGTATCAAAATTAAAGTGTAAATATCTCCCGACCCGATCGACCTAGAGAATTGGGATTTTCACCAGGGAACACGTTAATACTGTCCCTTTGAGCTGTGTGTGGTCTCGGTCAAATATCTCAACAAAATTTTGACAGCGTCGAGACATATCTCATTCGACAGAGGAAGTCAGGCCACACACCACAGAGAAAGTCCGGTCTTCGTGGGACATCTGGTTGCTGAGAAACAGACCATCAAAGTCAAGGTTTGACAGCTCGGCGGCCATCTTGTTTCTCTTAGAGTCGCTGTAGCTCGGAAACCAGAGGACCTAGAAAACCGCGGTTTTCGCAAAGGACATCAGGACCTGACCTAGTATCCCCCCCCACCGTCAAATTTGACATAGCGACCCACAAAAATCGTGACTCCAAAACCACCTCTATTGAATAGACAAGGTCCATATTTATAGTGCTGGTCAAAACCCCGACTTTCTGCGGCCACGGGGAGCGGAGTAATCAGGAGTCAAACATTAAGTTTGACAGTTCGGCCGCCATTTTGAAAATTTTTAAAAGCTCCTTACTCCGAAACCGCTTGCCGTAGCGAGCTGGGATTTTCACTACAGACACAAGGGGCTCAAGCGCTGTATTTTAGATTGGACCCCAGAAAGTTTCAGACATTTTCAGCTGTCAAAAAATTCACTTCCTGAAAACGTCACTGGAAGGTGCAGCTCGAAGAGCCCGAAAGAACGAGCCTAAGCACGGGCAATTTGGCCCAACGGGTGCGGAGATACGACCAGATACCCGATCCGGATACCGGTTTTTCGGCGGATACCAGATCCTCTGAGTTGGAATATCTCCGGAACCCTTTGACATAGCTAGGTCGTGTTTGGGTTCATTTAAAAGGGCTCGGAGAGAGCCACCATTTGGTGTCAACAAATCGGCTCTACATAGAGTCAAAAATTTTGGACCTCAAGATCTGGAGTCTTTTGACGGCTGGAAGTGCCCCAGCTTTATTATACGTGTAATTAGAATTAGATTAAGTGATAATAGAGTCTGCGACTCTACATTAAGAAAATTTATATCGACTTTACTCTTAGCTACGCTTAACTATAACACCACCTCCACTTTACAGAGGTGGTATATTATACAATAAAACTAAGATAAGACCAGAGCTCCAGGTAGAGCCAATTATAGAATAAGTGACCGGTCCCTATTGACCAACACAGCTGACTACCTCCGACAATGATTTCCGGTATTAGGACCCCCGTGACCCATAAACAGTCGGGCAGCCAATCGCCCACAAAAACAAAGAAGACACCGGAACAAAACGTGAGAAAGAGTATAGGAGAGTGGGAAGCTGCGTGCGCAGACTCTACCCCCACTCTCACGCCCACCGCCGCCCCAATGACTGAACAGGCGGGCCCTGCAAAGCCGAAGATACCATCGTCGCAGGATAATAAAATAACTACCGCGCGAAAGCCACTGCAGAGCCCGTCTGGCAGAAAGGTCTATGCCACCAAAACGGCAGAAGCAAGAGCCTACCACGACAAGGCAAAGACCAGCTTAAACACGGGGAGAAACATCAGAGCGGATATATAAAGGACGTGACAGAAGCTCTGGACAGGCTGTATCAGCTCGTGAAGGAGACTGAAACAGAGGCAAGGAAGGAGAAGCCAGGGGTCAGCATGGGGGTACCTAAGGAAAAGACGGGAGCCAACACCACTTTCGTGTTGGACGTGCATTCCGATCCTGTCGTGTCCAAGATTGAAGAACAAACGGCAATGATCCAGGAAAACTGCCATCGGCTGGAAGAACTAAAAGCCGCAATGGAGACACAAAAACAAATACTGGAAAGAGTGGCAGCGACGGCGACATACGCGAGCGTAGCGGCGGTGCCCTCACACGCGCTACCAAATGAAACCAAGAGTGCCAAACCCGCTTACAAGAGAACCACACTACACTCCGTCGTTGTCACCTCGAAGGAGGACACAGATAGCGGAGAGGAAGTATTGGACAAAATAAGAAAAGCAGTCGATGCGAAAGAAGGATGGGTAAAAGTAGAGAGAGTACGAAAAGCCAAAGACCGGAAGGTAATAATGGGCTTCCAGACGGCAGAAGACCGTGACAGGTTCCAACAGCGAATGGGAAACAGAAAAATCGATCTCACCATAGAGGAGGTGAAAAACAAGGACCCGCTCCTTATCCTCAAAAACGTCCTCTCCATTAATTCGGATGAAGACATCCTCAAAGGCCTCCGGAACCAAAACCGGAACGTCTTTCAAGATCTTGGTGAGGGAGACGATAGAGTCGAAATAAAATATAGACGCAAGACAAGAAACCCCCACACGTGCCACGTGGTGATCGGAGTTTCTCCAATAATTTGGCAAAGGGCGACCGACAGTGGAAAAGTGCACATCGATCTTCAACGTATCACTGTAGAAGACCAAACACCGCTATTGCAGTGCACGCGATGCCTGGGCTTTGGGCACGGGAAACGCTTTTGCACTGAGGCGGTGGACCTGTGCGGCCACTGCGGAGGACCTCACATGAAATCGGAATGCGAAGACTGGCTAGCTGCAGTACCGCCAAAATGCCGAAACTGCTCGAAAGCCAATCTGGAAAAGACCGATCACAACTCGTTTAGTCAGACTTGTCCGGTACGACGTAAATGGGATGACTTGGCTAGATCTACAGTAGCCTATTGCTAAGGGCACCCCAACAGAATCAATACCCTATCGGGTAGTGCAAGCAAACCTCCAACGTAAGAAGCTAGCCACAGACGAACTCCTCCTCGAAGCGCAAAAACAAAAAATTGCAGTGGCGCTTATTCAAGAACCCTATGTAGGTGGAGCTAAAGAAATGAGGAGTCATAGGGGCGTGCGAATCTACCAGAACTCTGGTGTCGAAGAGGGCACTGTCAAGGCGGCTATCGCAGTCTTCGATAACAGCCTAGACGTTATACAGTACCCAAAACTTACCACAAATAACTTCGCAGTGGTAGGGATCCGCACAAAAACCTGGGAGATAGCACTGGTCTCCCTTTATCTTGAGCCAGACCAACAAGCGGAAATGTATCAAGAACACCTAAAGCACCTGCATAGGATCAAAATGGGTAAAGGATCAAAGAGCTGGCTAGTTGGAGGCGATGCAAATGCAAAGAGCACGTGGTGGGGAAGCCCGGAGGAAGACCTCAGAGGACTCGATCTGTCTGGTGCTCTGGAAGAGCTGGAACTCAACATCCTAAATCAAGGGAAAATCCCAACCTTCGACACCATCAGGGGAGGCAAAAGGTATACCAGCTTTGTAGACATAACAGCATGCTCCACCGATATACTGGACCTGGTAGACGACTGGAGAGTAGACGAAGGTCTCACGAGCTCGGACCACAACGGCATACACTTTAGCATACATCTAAAAAGAGCACCTGGAATAAATATACAAAGAACTACTAGAATCTTCAACACTAAGAAAGCCAATTGGACTGAATTTTGTGAAAAACTAAGCCAATTGATGCTGGAACACAAATTACAAAAACCAGACTTAGAACTAATCCATAACACTAATCAAATAGACGACGCAGTAGATAAACTAAATACAATCATAACAGATACATGCAACGCGACCATACCCAAAAAGAAAAGCCAGGAAAAACTTACCTTGCCGTGGTGGTCCGAGGAACTCGCCGAGATGAAGAAGAATGTCGCTACCAGAAAACGGAGAATAAGAAATGCTGCCCCCGTCCGAAGGCAAAAGGTTGTCGAAGAGTACCTAAAAGCAAAAGAAGAATACGAGTTGAAAGCAGCCAAAGCCCAGACGGACAGTTGGAAGGAGTTCTGCGGGAAACAGGATAAGGAGGGGTTGTGGGAAGGCATCTACAGGGTTATAGGTAGAACGAGGAAAAGGGAAGAGGATCTGCCGCTGGAAAAAGATGGAAAGTCGCTGAATACAATGGAATCGGTCAAACTGCTCGCACAGACCTTTTACCCAGGGGATTCCACCGACAGCGATACAAAACATCATCGCCAAACAAGATTGAAGGCCGAAACCGTGAATGCTGAGGAACAAGCTGAGCTGTGTGAACCACCATTCACGATGGAGGAACTCATATGGGCCAGCGATTCCTTCAACCCAAAGAAGGCCCCGGGGGCAGACGGATTCACAGCCGATATATGTAGGCAAGTCATTGGAGCAAACCCCGAGGCTTTCTTAGAACTCCTCAACAAGTGCCAGTCACTCCACCACTTCCCAAAGACCTGGAAACAGGCAACAGTCGTTGTATTAAGGAAACCGGGTAAAACGACATTTGCCAGCCCGAAATCCTACCGCCCGATAGGACTCCTCCCAATATTGGGGAAAATACTAGAAAAAATGCTGGTAGCCCGTTTGAAGCACCACCTAATCCCAAGGACAAGTAGGCGTCAGTATGGCTTCATGCCACAGAGGAGCACTGAAGACTCCCTCTATACCTTAATGCAGCATATCCGCATAAAATTGAGTGAAAAGAAAATCATCACAATAGTATCACTGGATATAGAGGGAGCCTTCGATAACGCCTGGTGGCCGGCCATACGAGTTCGCCTCGCAGAAGAAAAATGTCCAATTAGTCTAAGGAAGATTCTCGACAGTTACCTTAATGACAGAACAGTCAGAGTGAGGTACGCAGGTGAGGAATTTAGCACAAAAACGGGCAAAGGCTGCGTTCAAGGCTCAATCGGCGGACCGATCCTCTGGAATCTCCTGCTAGACCCACTCCTGAAAAGTCTGGAAGCTATGGAAGTATACTGTCAGGCATTCGCAGACGATGTGGTGCTGATTTTCGATGGCAAAACAGCACTGGACATTGAGGAACGTGCAAATGCCGCTCTCGCGCATGTTCGTGAATGGGGCATCCACAACAAACTGAACTTCGCAGCGCACAAAACCAACGCTATGGTTATTACCAAAAAGTTAAAATACGATGCCCCACGACTGAGCATGGGCGGGACTGACATAGCAATGTCCAACGAAATAAAAATGCTGGGAGTTACAATAGACGAAAAGCTAACCTTCAACTCCCACGTCTCGAATGTCTGCAGGAAGGCCATAGCTATCCACAAACAACTCATAAGGGCAGCAAAGGCGAGTTGGGGACTCCATCCCGAGGTAATCCGCACTATATATATGGCAACTGTAGAGCCCATAATCCTGTACGCCGCCAGCGCATGGGCACCAGCAGCGAAAAAACTGGGAGTTAAAAAACAGTTAGGAGCAGTACAGCGGGTAATCGCCCAGAGGCTCTGCAAAGCCTACCGCACCGTCTCACTGGATTCAGCACTGGTGTTGGCTGGAATACTCCCCCTCGATCTTCGAATCCAAGAGGCAGCATCATTGTATGAAGCCAAGAAGGGAGTACTCCAGCCCGCACTGGGAGATAGGACAGTCGAACGGATGGCATCACCAACTGAAACCCCTCACCCGGCAATGCGCAGCGCCATCAAAATTGAGAAACTGGTAGATCAAGAACAAGTGGACCTACACAGCGGCTATGAAGTTCGCATTTACACCGACGGCAGCAAGATAGAGAATAAGGTAGGAGCAGCGCTCTCCATATGGAAAGGAGAGACCGAAACCAGAGTCCTCAAGCTCGCGCTGTCAAATTATTGTACAGTCTACCAGGCAGAGCTCTTGGCGCTGTGCAAAGCATCCAGGGAAGTGAAGAAGATGACAGCAAAGTCGATTGGAATCTACAGTGACTCTATGGCCGCCCTCCAAACTGTCATAAATTACTCATGCCTCCATCCCCTGGCTGTCGAGACGCGAGAAAACCTACAAGCTGTTTCTCTCCAAGGCAAAATAGTACGCTTGCACTGGATAAAGGCTCACGCAGGATTGGAGGGAAATGAAAGGGCGGACACACTGGCGAAGGAGGCGGCTGTAGGTTCCAAACGGAAACCGGATTACGATCTGTACCCGGTCTCAGGCGTCAGGCGTGGCCTTAGAATGGCTACGCTTGACGAATGGAACCGGAGATACACCACCGGTGAAACGGCATCCATCACAAAACTTTTCTTCCCAGACGCGATGAAGGCGTACAAAACTGTTAGGAAGCTGCAGACATCTTATCTAGGGACGCAAATAATGACAGGGCATGGTGGGTTCTCGGAGTACTTGCACCGGTTCAAGCGCAAAGAAAACCCATCATGCATATGTGACCCCACGAAAGAAGAGACAGTGCCACACATCATACTTGAGTGCCCCGTACATGAGATAGACAGATACACGATTGAGCAAAAACTAGATGTGAAACTAAGTAAAGATAAAATACATGAAATAGTTGCTGGAAATAATAGAGACATATGTAACGTAGGCGCTTCGACGCCCGAACATCAGCGGGGCGCTACGTCACAGCGGGGGCAGCGCGCGGAGAGCACGCCCACCGCACCGGCCGATCCCCACCAAGCGCAACGTATAAAACCGGACGCGCAGCCGCGGGCGCTGGAGTGTGAGCTACCGCGCGGTAGTGAGCACTGCCCCTCCTCCCTTTCCTCTCCTGGCAGCGGGGTTACCATCCTCGCTCCGCCGGAGAATCCCCGTCTTAGAGGCCGCGGGGTTACACCTCGACGCCCAAGACACCTAGCCTTGGAGGCAGTGGGGTTCCGTCCCCTCGCTAGCCACGAGACTAGGCCAGTCACCCTAGAGTCCTCCCGAGGCTGTAAGGGCTACCGCCCTCGCGCGCCCAGGGCTCTAGGTTCCTATAGCCGCGAGGCGGCGGGGTTGATACCCTCGTAGCCCAGGCTTCCATACTAATTCGCACAACCGCCACTAACAGCGCCGTCCGTACTAACGTAGCCGTTTCCGTAACAATCTAGACTCGCGTAAATCCGACCGTAGAGTAGCTTTCTAATAGGTTAAGGTTTGGTTATCAATAAAGGGCGTAAAAGACCCATATTTGTCGTAGTTGTAAACTTGTGTTTGACTCTCGCTTCCCGCTTGATCCCTAGTAGAACCCCTGAGTTAGTCGGAAAACCCTCACAAGGGCATAAAGCTCGAGGGATTTGTATGTGTGCTCACCACACACATTACAATTGGCGCCCAACGCAATAACTCACACAGGAGTCTTTAGAAGCTCTAGGGACCGGGAGTCAACAGGAATAATATAACAATATTTTACAGTAACATTTAAGCATAAAGCACGCGTCGCAAGCCGCGCGTCGCATCCCGCCCACCCGAATAGTATAAGCCCGCACCGCACCGTATTTCCCGGGAACCTCTAGACACAGATGCAGACCGCCTGGATATACCAACTGCATAAACCGGAACTGGTTAAGGAAGCCGAGGAAAGAGGAATCGTCACCGAGGGCCTAACAGTTGATCAGATAAGGAAACTGCTCGCGGAGGCACTGAAAGCAACCGAGGAATTCCAGACACCGACTAAGGAACCACCCGTGAAAATGGAGGACGAACAGGACAAAGGAAAGCGAGACAGGCTAGACCGACTTATAAAAGAATGGAACCCATCCTTCACGACCTCAGACGACCCCGTGGAATTTGTAGAAAGGTTAGAAGAGCTCGTAGCAGCAGCCGGGATAGACAAAGAAGACGTATTACCGGCCCTACCGCGTATCCTGCAAGGGAAAGCCCTCCTGTGGTACAGGAACAACTCCGAGTCCTGGGAGTCATGGGACCAATTCCTGGAGCTCTTCAAACTTTATTATTTTCCAGTTAACTACGAGGAGGACCTCATAGTTAAGATCGTGGCCAGGAAACAAAAGTGTAGAGAGAGCTTCACAGATTACCTAACGGATCTACAAACCCTTATGCGGAGATACGGGAACATGACTGAAAAGGAGAAGCTCCACCGTATACATGAGAACATGCAGAAGGAGTATAAATTATACATAAAGAAGCACGAGTACCAGAACCTCAACGGTTTACTCAAATTAGCCGCCGAATACGAAAGTATTACCGCATCACCAAGCCAGGGCCAGGACCGATCCGACCGATGCATGAACATTAGGGAACACGCAAGCAGTGTATATGAGAGACCACAAGAAGAATGGAGATCCGTCAGACCGTACAAACAACATTTGAACCTTCCGGAACAACCGTCAGGCGCCCGTAGACCAGAAACCGAAAAGATAAACAAAATACACCGAAACTACGACTCGACGACCTGTTGCTGGTCGTGCGGAAATCCGGGGCACGACAGACAGGAATGTAGATTCCAGAGCCGACTGTTTTGCAGTGGATGCGGAAAACTGGGAGTGCTAAGCAGGAATTGTTGCAAAGCCAGAACAGGAACGCAAGGGCGAGCGCTAGGAGCGGTCAGAGAACACCGCAAATCAGATAACAGAGTATATGAAGACGTTACAATATCGGATAACAATTACACGTGCCTCATAGATACCGGGTCGACAAATACTTACATTAATCAGCACGCATATAACGCCTGCAAAAGACATGGCGTGTTAGAGGAGCACACAATGAAGGAAAGCGTGCTAGCCGATGGAACGACAACATACATCACCAAAAGTGTGTTAGCAAACATAAAGATAAAAGGGAGGAGCGTTATGCACTGGGTGCGAGTGCTGCCATCGGCTACATACTCTATCGTAGGCATGGACCTAATGAGAAGACTAGGCATGACCATGATATGGCCAGAGGACCAGCCGCCACCAAGTAAACCTCACACCGACTCCAGAATCCCGGAAAAATTCCTAAACTCCGTAGGAAACCAGTATATAACCGAGAAAGCGAAGGACCCCATACAAAATACCGAAAATAGAATCCGTACCGACAACATACCGAGACCCAACACGCAACCGCTCCAACGATACACGGCAGTGCAACCCGAAAGTCCCCAAAATTCCCCGAACAACGTCCGCAACGCGACGGAGCGCGGCCGGTATAAAGCAAAACGCAAACGTGTGAGAATACAACGCGTAAACCATAATCGCAATTTACAGACCGCCGATAAGTCAAATATTCGAATAAATAAGACACAACAACAGTTACCACGAAACCCGCCCGTATACTCTCCGAACTCCGTACTCCGAACTCCGCAACAAATAAATACGGCAGTAATTCGTGAGAGTAATAACCGCAACAACTTAACTGAACGCCCTTCCAGTGCAGGAGATCGCCAGCGAGACACATCGCTCAACACAACAGATAAGCTAAACACGCAGCGACACAAACAGAAAGCGATCGTAATGACATACAAACAAGATCGACACTCGAGTGCGCAAGGAATAGAGGGGGACAGGGAAAAGTAACCAGGGGATAAAGTCATTATATTTTTCCAGATATTTTTTTTTCTTTTAATGATAATGTTTGTTATTTTTGTATAATTTTAGTTTACCGACATTCAAGGTGAATTTTCCCCCTCAGGTAAAATTCTCCAGAACAACCGGGGGAGTGTAACGTAGGCGCTTCGACGCCCGAACATCAGCGGGGCGCTACGTCACAGCGGGGGCAGCGCGCGGAGAGCACGCCCACCGCACCGGCCGATCCCCACCAAGCGCAACGTATAAAACCGGACGCGCAGCCGCGGGCGCTGGAGTGTGAGCTACCGCGCGGTAGTGAGCACTGCCCCTCCTCCCTTTCCTCTCCTGGCAGCGGGGTTACCATCCTCGCTCCGCCGGAGAATCCCCGTCTTAGAGGCCGCGGGGTTACACCTCGACGCCCAAGACACCTAGCCTTGGAGGCAGTGGGGTTCCGTCCCCTCGCTAGCCACGAGACTAGGCCAGTCACCCTAGAGTCCTCCCGAGGCTGTAAGGGCTACCGCCCTCGCGCGCCCAGGGCTCTAGGTTCCTATAGCCGCGAGGCGGCGGGGTTGATACCCTCGTAGCCCAGGCTTCCATACTAATTCGCACAACCGCCACTAACAGCGCCGTCCGTACTAACGTAGCCGTTTCCGTAACAATCTAGACTCGCGTAAATCCGACCGTAGAGTAGCTTTCTAATAGGTTAAGGTTTGGTTATCAATAAAGGGCGTAAAAGACCCATATTTGTCGTAGTTGTAAACTTGTGTTTGACTCTCGCTTCCCGCTTGATCCCTAGTAGAACCCCTGAGTTAGTCGGAAAACCCTCACAAGGGCATAAAGCTCGAGGGATTTGTATGTGTGCTCACCACACACATTACACATATTTTTAAAATACTGTGAAAAATTAGCCTTACAAGTGGTAAATAGGAACAAGGTATAAAAATTATGCTTTCATAATATATTTGTATATTAACGATAAGCATAAGTTGTAATATCTGTGGTTAACAATGTATAAAGTGTGTCTACAATAAGCCAATAAAAAAGCGATGTAAATAGATTTAAGTAAAACACAAAAATTGTTAATAGCGCAATAAGCTCAATATTGTGATTGTAATAAAACCTGCCACCCGTGTACAATTATTCCATCCCTAAAATAAGACAAAGTAAGAAAATAAATAAAAAGTGCAGAGTAGCAAAATAGCATAGGTGGGAATCCCACCCACATGAGAAAGAAAGGTGAAGAATGATAGAAAGACAATGTATGAAGTATGAAAGTACGAGAGGAATAAACGTGAGAACTGGAACGAAAGAGAAACCGTAGACATAGGCTCCGATACTGTTGGAGGTAGAATAGCAATATTAAAAAAAAAAAAAAAAAAAAAAAAAAAAAAAAAAAAAAAAAAAAAAAAAAAAAAACCTTTTTTTTTTTTTTTTTTTTTTACCCAGGGAAAATCTTCATAGATTCCACCGCACTTTGGGGGTGGCGCGATGGATATGCCGGATTCTTACCGGCTAAAAACCCTGGGGAGTTCTTCGCACTGCTTTCGGCGGAGTCGCGGGAACGCTCGCACATCCGCAACTCCGTCAGCAGTCGTCCAGCTCCCTGGACCCAGCTGTGGGGGAATTTGATCAAGTGTTCCCCCACCACCATCGTTTGTGACGTACGCTTTGGATTCGCGCACTCCTACCCTGGGACCTCGATCCAGTGGGCAACAGTTGTCCCCGTGCCTGTCACCCGGAGGTCCTTTCTAGGGAGGCAGCCGGCGGTCATGCGCCAGCCTTCTACGCCCGGGGCGTCTGCGGCGCCGTTGGTCGGACGCGTTTGAGTCCTCCCTGGCCCGTTCCGCCGTCTCCTTCTGCCGCATTACCTCCTCGCAATAGGAGGCAACCACCTGCCATGATCTCTCGCTGTCGACCATGGATTGAATCACGGCCGGCAGCGAGATGTCGGGTCCCACTGCCAGTGCGAGACGAGCCCTCTCCTCGGCAAAGGCGGGACACACTTCCAACGTGTGTTGCGCTGTGTCCTCCGCCCCTCCGCACTGGTGACAGACTGGTGTCGGTTCCCTCCTTGCAATCTTCCACAGATACCTCCCGAAACAGCCGTGTCCCGTGAGTATCTGTGCGAGATGGAAGGAAACCGCACCCCACTTCCTATCAAGCCATCCCTGCAGGACAGGCCGCACTGCCGTTATGGTCCAGTGGCCAGCACTGGGTTGCTCCAGGGCTTCCGTCCACTTCCGGAGAAGGGTTTGGTGGGCGGCTTCTCTCCATCGCCTTATCTCCTCTGGGCCTGGTTGTTCTCCTCCGTGGCGGGACTCGGCTACCCGGCGGTACACTTCCGCCAGCACCTCGGCGTCCAGCTCCCAGGGTGGGGTGCCCGCCAGAACGCAGGCCGCCTCAAACGAGGTGGTGCGATACGCCCTCGATACCCTGACCGCCATAACCCTTTGCGGTTGCCGCAGGTGGGCCTTGTTCTCGTAGGCGGACAGGGCGTCCACCCAGATGGGTGCCCCGTACAGGGCCATCGACCGCACCACGCCCGTGTACAGTCGGCGGCAGCTTGCTTTCGGCCCGCCCACGTTCGGGAGAAGCCGGCTTAGGGCGGAGGCTGCCCCCACGAGCTTTGGGGCCAATCTTCGAAAGTGCTCCTTGAAGTTCCATCGGCTGTCAAGAACGAGTCCAAGGTACTTCATCGTCTTCTCGACGCCAACAGTAACTCCGCCGACCACAATCTGTGCAACGGGTGGAGGCGCCCTCCGAGGTCCGTGGAAACACAGGGCTTCTGACTTGTGCAGGGCGACCTGTAGTCCCAGTTTCCGGATGTTATCCACTACGTGGGCTACGCCCGCCGTTGCCAGGAGGGAGGCGTCTCTGAAAGTGTCGCCACGGGCCGTTACGAGGGTATCGTCGGCGTAGCACGTCAGTTGGACCCCCCGCAAGTTGGCGCAGCGCAGCACCCAGTCGTAGCCGATGTTCCACAGGAGCGGTCCTAGGACTGATCCCTGTGGAACACCACACGACATGTTCTTTACTACCCACCGATCTTTGGTGGGGTATCGGATAGTCCTTTCCGATAGATACGCGGCCACTACCCTGCACAGATACTCCGGCACGCCGTGGTATCTGAGCGCCTCTTTGATAGTCTCCCAGGGGAGGGTGTTGAACGCATTTGCGATGTCAAGAGACACCGCCAGCACCACCTCTCCCCGGGACACCGCGTCATCCGCCAGGGCCCTCACCCGCGCTATGGCATCGATGGTGGACCTGCCCCGACGGAAACCAAACTGGCACGCGCTCAGGTCTGGCCCTGGCCCCTCCAGATGCCGGACGAGTCGGTTTGCCACAATGCGCTCGAAGAGTTTTGCCACCTCGTCCAACAGTACTATGGGCCGGTAGGCCGATGGTGAGTCAGCCGGTCTACCTTTCTTTTGGAGTAGGACCAATTTTCCTGACTTCCAGGCGCGGGGTATCTGCCCCTGTCGAAGGCAGGCGCTGAACAGAGCCCTCACTCTTGGCTCCAACGGGCCGAGTGCCAGCACCCACGCACGTCCGGGAATGCCGTCGGGACCCGGGGCGGTGTTTTTTTTTTTTTTTTTTTTTTTTTTTTTTTTTTTTTTTTTTTTTTTTTTTCTTTTTTTCAGGGGGGAAAATGCATTACGCATACCACCCGGGCGCGGGGGGTGACCCGATTGGTTATGTGGGACTCCCGTTCAGGCTGATCAGACCCACGGTGTACCCACTAAAAAACCCCCCCATCTGCCGCCTCGTCGCCTTGTGGCGAGGTTACGGGAACGTTTAGGTAATCTTCCGCGACCCCGCCGGCGTCAGCCGCCCCCAAGCGGCTCCATCGCGAATGCCCGGAGGCCCTCCACGTCAGGCACGCCAGATGTTATCGGCGCGCCTTCCTCCTCGACCTCCCACTAGTACAGTAGCGGACCCCCCCGAGTACGCTACAAGGAGGTCATGGGTGCCGAAAAAACTTCCGGCACCCGGTGGCGGATCAGGTCTGTGGTTCCGCCACGAACCACACCTCGGCCGCAGAGGATAGGGAAAGCGGCGCACCGTAATACCGGCATTCCTCTTCCTCTGCGGTCCCACCGACGCCGCTACCGCGGAACGGCCCCGCCAAGGTCGCAGGGGGTAGGGAGAGTGGCGCACCGTAATACCATCACGCCTCTCCCCGTGCGATCCCGCCTCGGCCGCAGAAGATAGGGAGAACGGCGCACCTCAATACCGGCACTCCTCTTCTTCTGCGGTCCCACCACAACGCATCCCAAACGGGCTAGCCATTAGCCAAGCCCGCTGGGAGCGCCCTCCTCGGGCCAGCCGGCAGCGCGAACCAGCCGGCCCTGGTGCCTCTTAGCTTCACCGTGGGTGACCAGTCCACGGTTACTAAGCCCCCCCGCCCCGGCAAGGCGGGCACCCTCGGGGGGGAACCTAACCTAACCTAACCTAACCTAACCTAACCTATAACCACTAAATCCGATATATATCTATTTTTTTCGTCCGCCATCTTGGATTTGAAAATCGACCTCGAATTCGAAATTTGCGCATACAAATTAGTCGAAAACGAGTATACTGACGATATTTTGGAAAAACAAATCCGCCATCTTGGATTTGAAAATCGACCTCAAATTCGGTCTTGCGGCGGAAGGTTTTTTAAGGCGCATAAAAAAAAAATACCTAACTACCTACCTGACCTTAACATAAGAGTCGGTCTTGCGGCGGAAGGTTTTTTAAGGCGCATAAAAAAAAAACCTAACAACCTACCTCGCCTTAACATCAGGTAGGTTGTTAGGTATTTTTTTTTATGCGCCTTAAAAACCTTCCGCCGCAAGACCGCTTGAGAGTACCTACTACAGAATTTATTTACCTACATTTTTGATAACAGCGCCACCTACGAAGAATACGAGGCACTAATTATACAGAACTAAACATGCAGTGTGAGAAGCCTCGCTCGCTTGTTCGTTAACACGGTAAAAAATATATAGGTGGCGCTGTCATTTGTACACATACATAAATTTATGAATAAATTTGTATATTGTCACGTGTAGGTACACGTCACCGGATTTTAAATGTATGGGTAACCATTTTCTGATCGACGTGAACACCCCAGGGGTTTTAGTCCGTGGGAGTCGGACATACCCACACGGCTTCTCCCAGGTCGAGTGGGATCCATAAAGGATTTCCCCTGGGTCAACAAAAAAAAAAAAACCTAACCTAAACCTAACCTTGACCTTGACATGTATTATCCTTGTTATAATTACTCAAAGAATACATCTGAATGTCTGTCAACTGGTACAAAAAAAAAAAACCCCTGGTGAAGAGTTTACTATACAAATGGTCCTATGAAGCAAGGCTATTTGCAGATTCAAACCTGCCTCCGGGGGCGACGTTACGTAGTGAAGGGAAACTAATGCATGTAGTCCAGAACATCCTGGCTAGATGCTGGCCAAGAGCAATCCCATTATTAATAAAAAAAAAAAAAAGGTTGTCCTCGGTGGCACTAGGTGACTGCTGTTGTGTTGTGCGGGATATCAGTAGGTACGAAGTAGGTATGTAAAATGTGCCAAAACCTAAGTAAGTAGGTACTGAAAAACCATCGCTCATGATGTGATTATAATACTATTTAATCAGCGCAATTAGGTAGGTACATCACAATAATGGTAATGTCAATAAAATTTGAATTCGCTGTATTTGGTAGCAGTGTTCTGCTGTAAGGCTTCTCTGGTGTAAGGTCCCTCTGAAATGACAAATGAACACACCTCAGAAAACTGTAATAATAATCAAAATATTACTAACCAAGGTCGGTAAAACAAAGAATGTCTCAGATCGCATGTATTTGCGATGATATTGATATTTGTGATGTATTTGTAATGTAATATGCGATATGAGGCTTTCATTATTACCGCCCGTGGTAAGTACCAACTTTTATGTCATCCCTGGCCAGGACGTGAGATTTTCAGTGCGCGGAGCGTGCGGTAATTGCCACTTTATGGCCAGGTGTGACATAATATATAAATATATTAGGTATTTATTTTATTGGTTTGCAGAGATAAACGTGTAATAGAATTTTCATTTTATAGATGTAGATTGTAGGTAAAGTGGCTCGTTTCGTTGTATGCTCTTATTGTTGTACAATCAAATCTACTATTGCTTATAAAGTGTCGCAGTTTTAACCTAACCTAATTTTCTCTTCTACTACACAATGAAAAAAAGTTTATATACAATGAAAAATCTACGAAACTTCATTCTATGAGTCGTATGTCGATGCTTAAATTTAAACTTTTCGTGAGACATGTTATAACTTTATTTTATGCCACACCTGGCCATAAAGTGGCTATTACCGCACGCTCCGCGCGCGGGAAATCCCACTTCCTGGCCAGGGGGTGACATAAAATTGTGTACTTAACACGGACGGTAAAAAAGAAAGCCTCAGATCGCATATTCGTCAAATACCTGCGATCTAAGACATTCTTTGTTTTACCGCCCTTGTTAAGTAATGTACTATTACTAAACGGTTAAAACTCACGTATTAATTGTCACTTCGGGCGACATGTTTCGAACTCTTCGGGAGTTCTTCCTCAGGATGAGTGCCCGAAGTGACAATTAATACGTGAGTTTTAACTGTTTAGTAAAATAACGTATGTCGATGTGTCAAAAGTGGACACCATAATTTATATTACCTACTTAAATCTTAAAGATGATGACGGACGCGCGACTTTTGGACTTTATTTTACTTTGGGACCTTATTACAATGCAGTACCTAAGGTGAAAAAAAAAACTGTATACATATCTCTGCAGGAGACTATATTGATGTCACCCGTCGTCTACCAGTCCCTGGGATCCCAGGGCAGATAACAAAATTATGGCATTGTATTTTTTTTTCGCCGGGAGAGGACGGCTTAAACTACGGTAAAGGTCCCAGTGTTCGACACTGACCCAAAACTTGTCAGACATGAAGGTGAGCCTCATGTGTAGATAAAGGAGCGCACCTATTTGGAACCAGTGGTCGCGCGGCAAGCCGGCGTCGTGGCGCGCGGCGTGCACGGCGGCGCGCAGCGCGAGCGGCACCGCCACCGCCATGCAGATCGGGGGCTCGCCCACCGCTGTAACATCCACCACACATACTGGTCATGTTTAGGTACGTACCTTGCAGTGGCGGCGCGTCAAAAATATTCTTAGGGAAGCCGGAAATACTTGGCTTTTCCTATTCTTCATGAGCCGTAGTAAAAGAACTGGACTGGCTGGAAATTAGGCAAGCCGGTGGGAATCGAGTTGTATGGACGCTCCGCCCCTGGTACCTTGCCTACCCTACCCTACCTCATTTGAAAATATGTAATATCAACATTTGCGTCGAAAACTTGGCTAAATTTCCCATAGACAATATAAATTATGTATGGTTGGCTGGTAGAGAGTGCCATTTGGCATTAAGCTCGCCGTTTGTACAATTCTGTGTTTTGTGCAAGAAAGTTCAAATAAATAAATGTATCGTATGTATATCGAATTATCGATCATACAAAGTGTTGCGTCCAGAGACGCAATTTAAGGCAATTTGATAACATCAGGAGTCTAGATTCTAGTTGCAATCCCTATTCTAGACCCACGCTTACGCTTTTTTTCTTGAAGCTTTCTACAAACCGGCACCGGGACACCGCGTTACTGGCTTTGTTGGTTTAATTCGCGCGCTTGATCTGGCATGTTTGATTTGATGACCAGCGCGATAGGTGCAACAGTGTAATATCAAGTGTGTACGGGACGGGATATTGGACAGACTGAGACCTTATACATCTCTAACTATACGATATTGTAATATTTGTAATAGATAACTAATATTTTGACATGAAAAAATTATTATATTCTTATTGTCATATTTCTTAAATTGTAAATTAATTTTTCTCATGAAAAATGCATTTAAGCTTGTATTGTCAGACTTTATACGAGTAAATTGTACATTGACATGTAAAAGTGCCCTTGTGGCCTATTTGCAGAATAAGTAAATGTTTGTGATAAAATAACAAGAACAAAGACTTCGAATCAAAAGATATATTATAAAAGTAATTAAAAAGTACAGAGGCACAATGACACGGGAAGATTACGAATAGCAGAGAGCGTACCTACTATACAAGACGATCAATAGTAGCACCGCGCATTTTGCTATTATAATTTTAGTAGGAGTCAATGGGACGTGCGTTCATACTCCAACATCCTCCTCTGGACGCAAACCCATTGCTTTGGTGAAGGCTCCATGTTTTGGTGCATGCAGAGCCTTTGTCAATACATCGGCCACCATATCTTGCGTTTTCATGTACTCCACCGTTACTTGATTGGCGGCAATTTTTTCCCTCACGAAATGGTAGCGGACATCTATATGTTTGCTTCTAGCGCGGTATGCCTCGTTACCTGAAATGCTAATTGCACTTTGGTTATCACAATATAGAGTTATTGGTGATTCTGAGAGCTCTGGCCAAAAATCATCTTGTAGCTGTTTTAACCAGAGTCCCTCTTGAACAGCTGCAGATAGCGACATGTACTCCGCTTCTGTACTTGATAGTGCTACAGTTGATTGACGTTTAGAACACCAACTTATCGCAGCACCCTGAAACATAAATATGTATCCAGTACAAGATCTTCGGTCTTCAGTGTTACCAGCCCAGTCAGCATCACAATAGCCAGTGATATCTTCGTTATTTTTATAGAATGTCAACTTGTAATTCATTGTAGCTTTTAGATATCTCAAAACTCTCTTCAACGTAGTCCAGTGTTGAGCAGTAGGCTGGCTATTGAATCTACTTAACGCATTAACAATATATGATATGTCGGGCCTTGTTCCTTGAGACAGATACAATAAGCACCCTATAGCTTCGTGATAAGGTATGTTTTTTATTATCTCTTCTTCACCTTTAGCTTTCTTTAATTGAATATTTGCTTCACTTGGAGTCCATATTATTTTACTGTCTGACATCCCAAAGCGATTTATTATTTTCTCAATGTAGACAGATTGGTCCAATGATATTGCATCTTGATCGTTTTTTGTAATTCTGAAACCAATGCATTGTTTTGCTTTACCCATGTCCTTCATACAAAAGTTTTCTTTTAATTTTTCTTTTATCATTTTCGATGTACTATCGTTGTTAAAAAAACATAGTAAATCATCGACATATACCGTTATGAACAGGATATCAGTCTTGTCTATGGATCAACTTTGGACCGGACTAATCCAATTTCCAATAAAACCTTATTCAACTTTTTATTCCATTGCCTGCTGGCTTGTTTAAGCCCATATATAGCTTTGTTCAGACGAAACACCTTGGTCCCTTGGTCATAGTAAGGAGGCGGAGACATAAATATCTCTTCTTCTATATCGCCTTGTAAAAATGCAGTAACAGCATCCATTTGATGTATTTTCAGTCCGTATTTCGCTGCTAAACCAATTAGGTAGCGAATTGAAGAATATCGCACTACGGGTGCATAAATCTCATTATAGTCAATGCCTTTTCTTTGCTGATAGCCTTTAATAACTAGCCTCGCTTTGTAACGTGTGACATCTCCATTTTCATTCAACTTTGTTTTATACACCCATTTACATGGGATAACTTTCTTACCAGCCGGTATGTCCACTAAGGACCAAGTATTATTTTTGATCAATGATTGGTATTCTTGATGCATCGCTTGTATCCACTCTGACGCCTTGTCACTTTGCAGAGCTTCATCAAGGCTTTCTGGGTCACTATTTAGCAAACTTTGTGTAGACTCAACATTCATACACATATATGATGTTGGTTTAAATTCTTCAAATTGTTTATTATTACGTGGTCTAAGTTTTTTTTTATACGACTGAGGAGTATGAAAACTCTCATCATCATCAGGCATGATTTCAGGCTGTGCAGTTAAAGGTAAGAAAACCACATTTTTCTTCACATTTTTATCTTTCTTTTCTTCTCTATGTATAACTACCTTTGTTTTTTTTTCAGGTGTTTCAGGCGCAGATGGAACCATATTTCGTTTTATGCTAGCTTCAAGAAATACTGCATCTCTACTCATGATAGCCTTTTTAGTTTTAGGGTCTATGAATCGGTACCCTTTAGTACATTCAGAATATCCCACAAAAATTAATTCCCTTGATTTGGCGTCGAGTTTCTGACGTTTTTCTTTTGGTATGTGCACCATTGCTTTGCATCCAAATATTCTCATGTGACTTAAGTCTGGTTGACTTCCGGTCCATACTTCTTCAGGAGTGATGTAGGAGAGGGCACGAGTTGGTGAGCGATTTACAATATGTGCTGCGGTTGCCACTGCCTCAGCCCACAGGTCATTCTGTAAACCAGCATTTAATATCATACACTTGGCACGTTCAATGAGAGTGCGATTCATTCGTTCGCTCAGACCGTTCTGCTCCGGGCTGTATGGATTGGATGTCTGGTGCAATATACCATTTTTTTTTAAATAACTATCAAAACTATTATTTATATATTCTGTTCCATTATCACTGCGTACCACCTTTATCTTTTTGTTTAATTCATTTTCTACACGACTTTTAAACTCCATAAATTTATCAAATACTTCAGTTTTGCTTTTTATGAAATAAACAAATACCTTGCGCGAATAGTCATCTATAAAAGTTGTGAAATACCTGCAACCTCCTATTGATGCAGTTTGAATCGGACCACAGACATCGCTGTGGATGAGCTCTAGCAATCCATTTGCCCGGGAGCCACAGCTTGGAAAAGGCTGCCTCGTTTGCTTTCCTTCCAAGCATGAAATACAAACACAACTTTGAGATGGCTGTGCTAATTTTACACCGGTAGCACAATTAGGTATTTTGTCAACATCATTGAAATTTAAATGACCCATCCTTTGATGCCATAAATAGCTGTCAGTCGTTGTAGTCGCTATCATCGCTCTTTTATCATCACAGTGAACATTTAGCCTGTAGGTATCATTTATGAGACTGGCACAAGCCACAGTTTTCCCACTTTGATTTTTTATAAGACAGCCATCTTTATTAAAATCTACTTTACAGCCAGCTTTAATTATCTTACTCACAGACAATAAATTTGTAGATAATTCGGGGATGAACAATACATTTCTCACCTGAATTGAGTCACAGTCGCCATTTTTACTTGGTACCTGTATTGTCACATCACCACAACTTTCGACATGTAACATTTTGTTGTCAGCGATCCGGATGGTGTTGACAGGTGGAGTTTTCTCATTTACCAACCACTCCCTATGTAAAGTCATATGTTGAGAAGCACCTGAATCAAGAATCCAATCCATTTGATTACTTGACTGCATGGCTGAAAAAGCTGCTACAAAACCTGAATTATTTTTATTACTTTTAACTTCAGACTTCTTCTTGTGCCAACAATTCTTGCTTAAATGCCCATACTTATTACAATGAAAGCATCGGGGGCCTTTACTCTTTGATTGAGACTGACTAGGATTTTTCGCATAGTTCCTTGAGTTTGTGTAAAAGGCATTAGTGTCTGTTTTTGTAACCTCTTGTAGGAGTTTAGTTTTGATTAAATCAGCACTAATTTTCACACCCGAACTCTCTATTCCCATTATCATTGGCTTGTAATTGTCCGGCAAGCCTGCTAACATCAGAGTCCCGAGCCACTCATCATTCACTTGAAATGATATATTCCGCAATTTATGAGCTGATGACATTAATTTGTTTACATAATCTTCCACGCTATTACTTGTTTCCAGAGTTGTATTTATCAAGTCCTTTAATAAGCCAACTTTTCGTAGTAAACCAGAATCTTGGAAAGCTTGTGTCAAATTGTCCCATACCTCTTTTGCCGTCTTTGCCTCTTGTATATGAACATACAACATGGGATCCACTAAAAGTATAAGCTTCGACTTCGCTTTTAAGTCCTTTTTTGAGTCTGTAGCTGCACTTTCTATACATTCCCAAAGTTCTTCATGTTGAAGATAAGCTTTGACGGCAAAACTCCAACTCGTCCAGTTATCACGGCCAGTGAGCTTTTCAATTGCCATCATGGGACTATTTGATGCCATATTTAATCACTTTCTTAAGCTGAAAAGCTGAAAAAAAGAAACTCCGGCGACCGTAACTTGCGAGTTTTTTGAGGTTAACTTGGTTTATGAAATTTACTTTTATACTGAAATTACTTGTTATTTTAATGAACTAACTTTTACAGGTAGGTCTGGGCCCATAACCTGATAAAATAACAAGAACAAAGACTTCGAATCAAAAGATATATTATAAAAGTAATTAAAAAGTACAGAGGCACAATGACACGGGAAGATTACGAATAGCAGAGAGCGTACCTACTATACAAGACGATCAATAGTAGCACCGCGCATTTTGCTATTATAATTTTAGTAGGAGTCAATGGGACGTGCGTTCATACTCCAACAGTTTGAATTGTGAATTTGAAAACTTGTACGCGTTTCAGAAACATTTGCATGGGAAACACTGAACACTAATTGAACATTTTAAAATCTTTCCTATTACACCACAGATTAAGGCAATGATTTATGATTTGTTAAATATAACTATAATTATGTCTTCCATATAAACGTCAGGGCACAAAACTGTTAATTGCAAGTTGTAAAAAGACCGCGTCATACTTACATTTGGCACCTAAAAGTCTTGGTTCTGAGTAAGAGTTGTTCCGGAAGTAGACCCGGAAGTCCTGCGGGATGTCGCGGGCCTGCGGCACGTGGTAGTCCCACGTGCGGTCCGTGAGCACGGCCCCGGAGCCGCCGTCCAGCACCGTGCGCTCGCTCGTCCAGTACCCCACACCCATGATGAACGCTCCTTCCACCTTTCGATTAGAACAAAGCATCATCAACCCGACACACTGAACAATACTATTTAACCTAAATATTGATTTTTCAAGTGAGCGTATAGACGATTGGGGTCCTTTGTTCCACAAAAACAACGTTATATCGGCTTTATTTGCTAGACACTAGGCGGCGTATATTTAGAAGTCATCCACTCCGATTAATATCCAACAGAGATCCTTATACAACGCGAAGTCTCTAAAATCTAGGCATCCACGTCAAAAGATTAAAAGTACAAGTGTGGAGAGATATTTTGGCTACCCTAATAGGTATGTCGCGAAGTGCCGGAATGTGGTTGGAATACAGGGTTCGGCTAGAAGCTGGACAGAGAAGTAAGTGCGAGAATGTGATTAGAATACCGGAGATGTCTACTGTAGTTAGGTCATTCTATGTTTTCAGACAAACAAATTAATAAAGTTTTGAAACTTGTGTGGCATGATACCTTTGAGTGTGGTCTTCAAAACTCACAACTCTCCCCTCCCCTCCACCTGACGCTTCACCCCCCCTCACCCTGAAATATGACCCGTTTTCCGGTTTTTTCAGTTTATTTCGAAAACTATTACAGATACGAAAAAGGTGTTAGGGGAAGAAATAATCCTCATTAAATTGTTAACAAAGGTATCATGCCACATAAGTTTCAAAACTTTATTAATTTGTTTGATTTCCCCATACATTGATACACAGAATGACCGTACTACTGGTACAGTTGAATGCTTCACTGATCTTTGTAAGATGTTAAATGATTGAAAGATAAGGTGACGATTTATATTACATCTTTTAGATGAGAAAGGCCAAGAATATGCCAAATAGTCTTAGAGTGGTACGGACGGTCTATATGGGAATGGAGGTAGGCACGGGGCGAGCACAAAGGCCCGCCAACAGATGAAAATAGACCTAGAAATCCTAGAATAGATGTCAAACAAAGGCCTGTTCAGAATAAGAACTTGGAAATCACCTTATCTCTTAACCGTTAGTACCATGGCAAAGGTTATGTCTGTGCAGTATATTCAGACAAGTGACGGTGTTTATGTAGAATTACATTATGAAACTCGTCTTGCACTAGAATCAGAATATAGATGCATCTATTTGTATCCATGGATATGCACAGTTGAACGTAACGACAGGACAGCTATTAGGAAAATTCCTAGGAATAAAGTTGTCCGAGTATGTCACCTGTCCGACGTCTATCTCGGGGCTGACGCTTTGGCCGACGTCCTCGAGCACGTCGACGCGGCTCAGCTCCCACTCGCCCGTGAGCACGTCCAGCTCCGCCTCGGCCAGCGTGGCGCCGAGCACCTCCACCCGCTGCGTGTCGCCCATCGCCACGAACCCGTGCGCCTGCAGGTCCACGCTCGCGTTGAACGCCGCCTTCACCAGCGCCTCCCACGGCGCGCCTGGGTTGGCCTTCCTTATCGGAGCCAGCCTCATCAACAGTTCTTCGCAGCACCGCTGCACTCCTATGCCGATGTTGATCGAGGTCAAGCTTCCCCCTGATATGAACCCGTTAGGATTTATTATCGTATTATTTCCTTTGACTTGGATTTTATCGATCGATATTCCTAGAAAGTAGGCAGCGATTTGAACAGCTTTCGTGTTTAGGCCTTGCCCCATTTCGATCCCGCCGTGCGTTATGGTGACCGTTCCATCGTCGTGGTAAACTGACATAGTCAAATCAAAATATTGCCCTCCGAAAGGCTGCCATCTCAGAAGGGAAAACCTCAAGCCTCGTTTCTTCCATCTATTTTGCCTATTGAACTTGTCAACTGCAGCCTTACGGTCCGCGTACTGGCCGTCAGCTTTCAGCCTCTCCACTATTTCCCTGACGTCCGTGTTGTAGGCGGGGTCCAGATTGCGCAGCCTTACTTCCAACGGGTCTAGAGACAGCTCGTACGCTATACGCTCCAAGATGAATTCTGCAGAAGCAATAGCTTCAAGAGTACCTGTAAATGGTTCAATAAATTACTGCAACAATGCACCTGGCCAGCGCACGTGAGTTTAGGAGGCCGGCTGGCACTATTAGTTCAAGTATTATATAAAATGGAAATCTACATATTCTGCGAAGGAATTCCAAGGTGTGCTAAGCTTTCACTCACGGAAGAACAGTTGAATGAAATTGAAGACACATTGCTGCAGATTATGCAACGACGAGTGAACGTTTGTCATGGGATGGGATGGTGTGACGTGGCATTACCTGGTGAGCGGCACCAGGTGTTGCTGGCGGTGTCGGTGGTCACGTTGAACACCTTGTAGTCGAAGCGCGCGCGCTCGTAGCAGTTGTGGAACACGTCGAGCGTCGCCAGGAACAGAGGCTCGTCCACCACATATCCGTTATCCATGTACAAGCTTTCATTGCAGTATTGAATTTTCCCTGTTGCATCTACCGCTACCTGAAATAGTATTTTTTACCGTTCCCTCTACCACTATTCCTATTAAAACTAAGGTAAACGCCCCAATGCCCGACACTTTAATGTCAAATGGACGACACCTCTCCTTTAAAATTACATAAGTTTGAAACGCCACGTTGAATTGTTGAGCACTGGAACTTTTACCTTCTAACTTTTAAACTCTAGAACTATCACCAACATTTACCCAGAATGATACGAATTCATTTATTTACAAGACAATATATGCAAGGATAGCCCTTGATGCCAGAATTAAGTATTTGATGGGTTTCGTTCATGCAAATGTGACATGAACACCACAGTATAATTATTTTTATAGTAGCCTTCATAAAGAGTTTTTGAACCCCAAAGCACAGAATAAGTAATAGTACAAGTACAGAAGCTTCACTTCCTAACAAAAACGGCGTTTGGGAAAAAAAAGCATGCCTACTCTGTGCATCCTTGTCTATCGTATAACTTGTATTCATTCACACGCGGCACGTGTAGCGCTAGGGCTGTCACGCGAACATCGATGAGGGCGAAAAATGTTCTAGCTCACCAGATGTCGCTCGAGTACAGTGAACCGATATTCATTAATACCAGTGGCGGAGCGTCCATACAACTCGATTTCCACCAGCTTTCCTAATTGTCGGCCAGCCCAGTTCTTTTACTACGGCTCATGAAGAATAAGGTTAATTATTTCCGGCTTATTATTGGGGAACGGGACTTAATCGCGTACAATTATAACTAATTATTGGGTCATTGTTAGTGTTGTGTGTCGTGCGAGTGACAACCCTAGTGAGAATGTAATTAATGAAGACCAAGTGCGGGTAGTTCGGAAAACCCGTGCGGCTAGAAGATGTTGATACCCGCTCACGCCAGTCAGTTCGCGACCACGGATGTTGTGATACATTCGAAACGTCGGACAAAAACCTTAAAAAAGGTAAATTAGTTATAATTGTACGCGATTAAGTCCCGTTCCCCAATAATAATGTGTGAAAATCGTGTAAGTTTAAATCAATATATTTCCGGCTTCTCTAAGAATATTTTTGACGCACCGCCACTGTTAAGTACCTACCTATGCGTTCTTCATATGTATGTATGTATGTATGTCTGTATGCATGTCAGTGTCATCATGAATAACGCCACACATAAAATTGATCTACTACTTGAACGGAAATTATATTTAACTCTTGAAATTTTAATTAGTAAGTACACTGAGCGAAAAAAAATACTAAGTATTAGTAAGTTTTAGTGTTACTTCACTCTCGGTAAATTATCGACTCGTCGCGTTCTAGTCGGCGGCGGCGGCGGTAACGTACACGCGTTCGCGCGGCGGCGGGCGGCCCGCGACTGACGAGTGGCCTCAGGCCGCCGCTAGATGAGTAGTTATTTAAAGCGACGCGCGCCGCCCACTGCAAGCCCCCTGCCCAAAGAGACTAGTGCCGAGTTGTCTTTTGATGAATTCCCAGTTTCCGAACAGGTGCCTAATAACTCGTAACTAATATTACAATCGGAAGTCTCTTTCGAATGCGAGCAATTGAAAAGAGACTTTCGCTCGCAATATGCGGCGAGCGGCAGCATCACGCGGGCGGGCAGGTTCAGCTTCACGCTCACGAGCGCGCTAAGGGCGGGTCAGACCTCATAGTCGGTGGAGCAGGGTAGTCGCTTGCCGACGGCGCGGCTGAGCGTGGCGAGCGGCAGCATCACGCGGGCGGGCCGGTTCAGCTTCACGCTCACGAGCGCGCTAAGGGCGGGTCAGACCTCATAGTCGGTGGAGCAGGGTAGTCGCTTGCCGACGGCGCGGCTGAGCGTGGCGAGCGGCAGCATCACGTGGGAGGACCGGTTTCAGCTTCACGCTCACGAGCGCACTAAGGGCGGGTCAGACCTCATAGTCGGTGGAGCAGGGTAGTCGCTTGCCGACGGCGCGGCTGAGCGTGGCGAGCGGCAGCATCACGTGGGAGGACCGGTTCAGCTTCACGCTCACGAGCGCACTAAGGGCGGGTCAGACCTCATAGTCGGTGGAGCAGGGTAGTCGCTTGCCGACGGCGCGGCTGAGCGTGGCGAGCGGCAGCAGCACGCGGGCGGGCCGGTTTAGCTTCACGCTCACGAGCGCGCTCGCAAGCGCCACCTGGTTGCCGCGCGAGATCTTCAGCCCGTATGCTCCGCCGAGCCGGCGCACGTACACATCTATCCTACAAATATTTAACTGTTCCCAATTTTTGCATGCCTCTCACACAAGGTAAACGTACCCTTTACCGAACGCTTAAGACCTACATGTAAGTATGTTTTTTTAATAAGGTTTTGAATTTTTGTACGGTTATGATCAACAACATATTGTGAAGATAGATAAATTTTTCATCATTTAAATGTACGTCGAAATGTATTACATAGTTAGACGTATATAAAAATAATTTTTAAAGTTTTTTATATCGATTACACTGATTTGTCCCATTCAACGAACTAAGAAACAGAATTAGCACTCATTACCGGATCGGCATCGGCATGCCGTATCACCGAACTAGGGAAGAAATGTATGGAATGATAGCAGTGACTTTGTAAACTGATGAGTGACTATTTATTACAAACTAACTGCACTAGTTTTGCGATTTCGAGCTATCATGACGGTAATTTAAACCTAGAAAAAAAATTAAAATAAAATATTATTTTTTATAAATAATATAAATTGTATAACGTTTAATGATTAATGAGTAAAAAAATAATTTTATGTCACACCTGGCCATAAAGTGGCCATTATCGCACGCTCCGCGCGCGAAAAAACCCACTTCCTGGCCAGGGGGTGACATAAAATTTTGTACTTAACACGGGCGGTAATAAAGAAAGCCTTTAGATCGCATATTTATCGCCCTTGCCTTCGGCTCGGGCGTAAAATACCTGCGATCTGAGACATTCTTTGTTTTATCGCCCTTGGTAAGTAATGTACTATTCAAAACATACGTTTTCCCTGATTCCGAACGCTGTTCGGTAAAACCTTCAAGTAGTAGATGAGGGTTGACCCATCACCAAATTTACATTTTTGTTGAATTCTGGAAATTTGACTGCACCTAATTCACTTATTTAACTCAAACACACACATTTATTAAATCATGATACGATAAACTAAATTCACTTTTAAACGCTTTTATGACCTTCCGAAGTACACTCAGTTTAATAACCATTTTCGTAAGGAGTCCCATACAAACTAGCGATCGACCTGCTCAATCGAATGTCCCGTGACTACTGAGCACAGACAACCTCCTCTAGACAGAGCTTTCAGGGCGACGCGCTCGCGCCACACTTGGGAGAAATTGCGCTTAATATACTGCCCCGCCTCACGCCGCTCAGTCAGTCTCGTCCAGGTTCATGACCTATACGTACGTGGCACAAAAAATACTTAAATTTGGTTCCGACTAACCGTAAGCATGGGTTTTTGTTCGGTAAAGTGGTGTGAGAACGATTCCCGAACTAAAAATCTAAAGAAAGGCGGAATTACATATCATAGGTAAGTTAAATTAATACAAATACACATTTTATTCTGCCCGGCGGGGATCATTTTACACTGGCCGGGCCGGCTTATAAGGCGTAGTGAAGTGTGCTTGTTCCTTTCCAACCACCTCAAATGCCAATATACTTTCTCTTTCTGACAGCACGTGCGCGGGCTAGTGCTGTGCCAGTGATGTTCGGTTCCGATTTCATTTAATTATCGGTTCATCCGTATTTTATATATCACAATGATTTTAATAAATATTAAAATTCTATTGGTAAACATTACTGATTAGTTTTATTTTTGATATTGAATGTCAGTATTTACGTAGACAATATTATTTTACTATATGAATCATAGAGGTTCGTATAAGGAGGTGAAAGATGGTAATAGTGTAGTGTATTTTTATCTCGTTTTACTTTATACGCTAAACAAATCAGTGTAGTTGTATGGGATAGAATATTTAGTTAGTTTGTTCTCATTGTAGTTTTGTTGTTGTCTTATTTTAATATGAAGTTTATATAGTAGTAACATAATTAGTGGTGGTGGATTCCTTTTAGCAATCAGGACTAGTGACACGAGAAGACCTCAATACTGAATTTCGAAGAAGTGTAAGGGATTTAGAGATAAACCCATTGCAATTAGGTTTTTTCGAATCGTCTTGGTGGGCAATCGAGTTGTATGGACGCTCCGCCACGTTTGTACATTACGCTATATGTAATAATATGTATGGATCAACATTTGGTCTGAAATAAACGATTTTTATTTATTTATATACAGCGCATATACATGAATCAAAATAAAATTGTTTCAAATCTCAATTGTATACACTAGCAAAGGTTGTAAACACGCCTAGAAGATATTACTATAGTCAATTCAATAGATAAAGTATACACGCCATGTAAAATAATTTACCTAGAATAAATTGGGGTGCTGGTAAAAACCGATAATCAACAACCGTGTCTCATCACTAGACCGCGCGCCATTTTGCGGCGAAGTCGCGCGCATTTTGAAACGGCCAATCGCAGCGCTGTTGCCGACCTCCCCTCAGCCCGCACCTACCGCTAACCTTGGTGACTTTTGATTCGAACTAAATCGCTCATACGAGGTGTCTAGAGGAGGTGGTCTGTGCTACTGAGAAACAAATTGGCTTTATTTGCCTTGTAGTGGAACAGGAAGGAATAGGTGTCTAGCTATCGGAAAAAATATCACAACGTAATATTAGCTGTAAGAACTCGACATATGGCTTAAAATAGAAAAAATCCGGTGATACAGCAGATCCGGTGAAGGATACATCTATCTTCGTTATCGTCGGTCTAGTCGAGCGTCATTCGGGAACTAGTGTCGTTGTTATACCAAAGTTCAATGCAAACAAAAGTGTTACCTGTGCTCAGGTATGTTGAGCGCCCTCGATATCATATACTGCACGCCGTCCATGTGCTGCGCGGTGGCGTGCACCTCCAGCCCCTCCTCCGTGGGCCGCGCCACCGACACCAGCGTCTCCATGCAGAAGTGGCTCTGCTGGTAGATCGTGTCCCCGCCCTTTATAACTTTCGACACCTCCGTTCCTTTGCTGGTAGCCGGAACCGCTTGGCCCATTTTAGTCCTGTTGGGATCTTTCTTCGCATCTTTAACATCGATGACGGGCCTCTTGACATTCTTGTATTCGACCCGGACCAGCTTGGCCGCGTACTCCGCGCCGGTCCTGGTCTCCGCCACGAGCACGCCGATGACTTGGCCGTTGTACTTGACGGGGCCGGAGCAGAACAGCTCCTCTCGGCTGAGGAAGAACGGGTTGTCCCCGGGGGTGAAGGAGTTGACTCCCGGGATGTCTTTCGCCGAGTAGAATGCTACCACGCCCGGGTGACGCTGAAATTACGTAGGTATTATTGTTGACATGATACCTACATCACAAAAATTGATTTCACTTTCCATTGTAAACTTAATCAAAATTAGGCACGTGACGTGACAGACCGGCGGTTAAGTACGTGGAGCTTGAGTGGGTGGTAGACGGCGTGATAGATTAGATGGAAATTCGCGATATTTACTCGGAATCGACATCGACACAAATGTATGTACGAGCCATAAAATCATACGTTATAGCTCGTACGTTTGTCTCGATGTCGATTCCGTTCCGAGCAGAGTTCGTGAATTTCCGTCCATCAACTTGTCTATCACCTACTTAAATTCGCGTACTTAACCGCCCGTCTGTCACGGGCTTAATTTTGACACTTGTCAAATGAGCCGTCCACTCACCGTCTACTATACCTATTTTTTTAAATCGGAACTGTCGGGAAATGACTAAAGCTATGGGTCTATTCGGGCGTAGAACTGGAGTTATGTCATTACAGAATTCAAAAAATGATATTTAAATTAAATATGAGGCTCATGAAAGATTTAAAACCGTTGGCGTGTTTCTTTTTTCAAGCAGAATAGAAGAAGAAGAAATATTTATTCACAAGACACAGGAGACACACATATACAACAAAAATGGAATAGAGGGAACGAATAAAATTGTAGGCTTAAAAATATGAAATGTTGTCAATTATGTATCTAAATGTCTAAATGTGCCAGTGCCCGACATTGATCCGTTTTTTTTGCAGAAATGCAGAAGCAATCTGCCTCATAGCAACAAAGGTGAACAACAGGGTAGGTAGCATTTATTCGAATAAACGTAAGGTTTAGGGTGGGTTTAGGTGTCGTTTCGACCATAAAACGTGAGCGTAATGTCCTGATGGGATGTTGTAGTCATACAGTATCACTCATTTTTTTGATTTTCTTTGGTTTTACCGTTTAAAGAACAAAAATGTTGACCTAAACAACTTCCAATGATGGCACAGGGTATATAAATGATTGGTGTCGTAAAAAAGGGCGAGTATAACTTACTAAGGCATCACTGGCGTCGATGGCGGCGATGTCGCCGACCGGCACCTGAGCCAGCACGAAGGCTCCGAACACCTCGCGCGGCAGGCTCGGCAGGTCCTCGGTGTACGGAGCCTCGCCGGCGCACTGGATCTACAATTGAAATGCTCGTCTAGATTAGGTCAAACCGCGCGGTATTAATTAAGAGCTCGCAGCGGATCTTTTCTCCAGTCGAGGCTGGGGGATTGAGGGATGGTATTATCGAATGCCCAAGCATGAACAAGGTGGACTGATGACCTGGTAAAGGTCGCGGGAGTCCGCTGGATGCGGGTGGCGCAAGACCGGTCATTGTGGCACTCTTTGGGGGAGGCCTATGTCCAGCAGTGGACGTCTATCGGCTGATATGATGATGATGATGATTATCGAATGATCAAAATGTCGTCGTTTCAAAGCCTAGTTTTTTTTATTTACTACGTCGGAGGCAAACAAGTAGCGCACAGATTATGACTAGTACATTACAGACGTATGATCGTACTAATCTCTCGTACCTACATGAGTATGAATAGGTAAGTAGTATGATCATACTGTCTGTAATCATTGATAGCGCATCGATTGATATGCAATCGATTGGATGGAGTGACTCAGAGCTCAGTCATCAATTTCCATCATCAAAAAACCTACTTCTGAGTTATGTTAGGTGTTGTACTCACGAGTGCCTCAACCTTCTGTACGGGCTGGTTGAGCGGCCAGAGCGTGGGGTTGGTGGTGAAGACCTGGCGCGCGGTGGACACGGGGCGCGCGCGGCCCAGCACCGCGCCGCCCGACGCGAACCGGGGCGCCACGATGTTGGCCGGGCATAGCGACAGGAGGCCCTACCCACAAACCATGCTCTTTTACAACGTTCATCAATATTTAGACTACTTAAAATACCGAAGTTTATGAAGGACTGACGAGAAATCGAGAATAATCTCGGAAAACGTGTAGGTGTGATAACATAAACCTTATAGAAGAGGCCTAGGGCGAGGTCCCTGCGGTAGTGTGCGGAGGGCTCGGGCGGGCGCTCGTCCGCCGCCAGCTCGTGGCGCAGCGCCCGCAGCGCGCCCTGCAGCGTGACGTTCGAGAACAGCTCTCGCCCGACCAGGAACCTCGACCAAACATAACATAAACCTTATAGAACAGGCCTAGGGCGAGGTCTCTGCGGTAGTGTGCGGAGGGCTCGGGCGGGCACTCGTCCGCCGCCAGCTCGTGGCGCAGCGCCCGCAGCGCGCCCTGCAGCGTGACGTTCGAGAACAGCTCTCGCCCGACCAGGAACCTCGACCAAACATAACATTAGAGGAAAGGGGTTCAAACTATGTTTTACTATGGGTTTTACTAATTTTACGGTTACTTGAACGGTTACGGTATGTATATCATTTTGCTCCCTTGAGATATACCTATTTATATCTCAAGGGAGCAAAATGATATACATATATTTACGCCAAAGACGGTATATTGCATCCTGTGAGTGAAGCGAAAGATTCTACAATAGAATCATTGTAGAATGTTCAGCGTAACGAGGGATTCAAGTGTTTACGCCCAAGACGTAAATAATTTTGCTACCGTGTGCTATGACAGTATATTGCTTTTCACACCGCCTATGGCGCCCGCCGCTAAAACATGAAATGTCTTACAAATAATTTTGCTACCCAGTGGCACACTGGCATACTAATATATTATACTTACTGCTTTTCACACCTTCTCCTCATAGAAGGTGTGAAAAGAGTCATTGTTGTCCTTAAACGACGGAAGAAAAGTACGAGTTTGATCCCTTATTCGAGCGCAACCATGACTCTTCTGAATAGCAGGTGTGAAATAGTAGATTGTTAACCAAATAACCAAGGGTTGAAAGTGACCCGTTTCAACCGAGATATTTTGGCGCTCGAACGAAGTGAGAGCGCCAATATTTCAAGGGTGAAATGGGTGCTTTCACCCGAGTTAAACACTCTACTTTTCATTTCGACTGTGAGGAAAATAATTGAGAAATAAAAATAAAATTAATAGTAAATGATATTCTAAGGATTCAGTAATAAAAACACGCGCTGCATCCGCCAGCAGCTGGCGCCGCTGCGACCCGTCCCCCGTCCCCCGTCCCCCGCCCCCCGCCCCCCGGCCGGGCCGCGCGCCCGCGGCTGGCTGCCCGCGCAGCACCCAAGCGCGGCGGGCGCGCAGCCTCGGCGTATGGGAATTCAAAAAAAATACTTTCCACCCTAGGGTTGGAAAAGCGATTTTCAACCCGGCTATCTATTCATGAAAATCAAACTTTCCGAACAGGAGAGATGAAAAGAGCATTTGATACTTATGCCTAGTATGTATAGGTACATCATTTGTGTGCCTAAGCCATATGGGTTTCTGTATTGTAATATATTACCTCTCCGTGTCGTGGGCGTGCGCGAAGTGCGGCGCCAGGCCGCCGAAGAGCAGGCGCGCGCGGCACACGCGGTCGCGCGGCGCGCACAGCTGGTAGAGGAACGCCGCGTTCACTATGGCGTGCGCGTTTTGAGCGCGCGGCATTATCTGTGGTTGCACTCATGTGTTCAAATGTCTAAGAAATATACTGTTTTTTAGGAAACTGTAAGTCTAGAATTTAAGCAAAATCGTTAATGTTACATACAACTATATAAGACTGTTTGTTTTTTATTAATAAATAAATAACTTACCTACATTGATTGTCTACTTTTATTGTATAGATTACTTAAATTGGTTACGGTTATACAATGAAATCGAAGAGAAGTATTGATGGCTGAGATATGATTACCTATGATGATAATAATCATCGATTAAGTAAAAAAAATGATTCTTGTTTTTTTAATTGTAGTTATACGAGTAATACGTTTGGTTGATACCTTACTTAAGCCATTAAAATAGTTGTTCCTATACATGTATAAAATATGGGCTCGTACCTTAAAGGACACGAACTTGTGGTCGCGGCTGAGCGGCGGCAGCAGCACGTTGAGGATGACGCGCCCGCGCATGTCCGTGCCGAGGAACGCCTCCGGCGTGACCGTGACGGCGGCGCGCGCGCCCTGCCCGTCCGCTAAGGTGGAAGCACTTCATGTCAACTAGAGCAGTGCCAGTCCAGTAGCACATTAAAAAAATTATAACAAACCAGCCGCAACGACGTTAGCCAACAATACGACTCCAGAACAATCACAGCCGCGTTGCCGACCTTTATTTCACATGAGGATTCCTTGTGTTGACAGCCACACATATATGCAGGGATTGCACGGCCTTCACTCTGAGTTCTGTCTGCCTTTCCTGTCGACTTACAATTGAAACCTATTGCCAAGTAGCAACTGAGGGTCAATTTGGCTTAAGTAGACTAAAGATTAAGTACAAGAAATCAAAATGATGGGCGTTTTTCCAACCCTTGCATGTAGGTACCTAGAAATAAGGACTCACCAATAGTAAGGTACGCTCCGACGGCCTCGAGAAGAAGAAATACGTCAGATTGAAACTCATTGTGCTGATGCTTAATCATCAGATTACCGGCTATCGTCCCCAACTGAAAATAGTACATTTATAAGCACAGAGTCATCGTTAGAAACATTGACGAGACCATATATTATATATCGTGCCGATTGAAGCTCAATGACTCGCCCTGATTCACATTGCTCGTGGCCGGGCTAAATACTAGTCGCGCTACAGGTGTATCACTAAAAACAAACCATTTCTGCTGCCATTGTAAATTTGTAGATCTAAGTGTAACGGCATAAGGTCTTCTGTGGGATAATCCATTACTCTCACTCGTCATCGCTTTAATGTGCATAATGTCCAACGAATATTAATATTACAAGGTCTAATGTGGTTTGTTAAAAAGTAAAAGTTGTTTGGACAGCAAAATATTATAATGCTACATCCTACTACAAAAAAATGTTCAAGTTTATATATTTGGATGAGTAAGTAATACCTATGGACTTTTGTTACTGCGAGTTACGCGAAAAACAAAGTTTGCAAGTTTTAAACTCCTGTTATAGCATTGAAGGCATTCACACAATAATCATCAAATGTGCCTAAGTTTTAAACTTAAAACTCCGTAGTCTAATAATTATCAAAGCCTGCAAAAAACCTAGTTTAATTCCGTTACAAAAGCGTCGGAAAATTGTTGATTATAACATATTTTCTTGAAATTAACCACTGACAATACTAATTGCCTCGAACTGCTATCCAAACTATCGCTAATTATACACCTGCTCGGTCGAAAAGCCCATTTCACTTCAAATCAATGTAGATACCTCTACTGCAACTTATATGCAACCAAAATAGTGTTCTATGTCGTGCAGCACATAAGTGAATACTTAGCTTGTCGAAGGATCTAGATATTGGCGTTTTAAATTGCTGTGCAAAGAAGCGAATTTATGTTTATAAAAGATCTTGGAACTCCTAGAATCAATAAATAAAATAAAATAAAAAAATTGTGGTCAATCTTAAATAAATAAATAAATGAACGGCTGAACGGAGTTAGGTAGCTACTTATAATGAAAATAAATACATGGGTTGTTTAAAAAGGTCACAAAAACAATTAGAAATATAATGGTTAGACTAACATTTCTGACGGGTATGTGTGCCACCAACGTCAAGTGCTCTCTCAACTTGTCCAGATACCAGAAGGAGTCTTCAGCAGCCGCAAGGTGCTGGAAGATGTCCATCGTCTCCGTGAGGGTGTTGCCGGCGCCCAGCACCAGGTTCTGGTCCAAACGGTAGCCCTTCAACTCCTTCACGTCGCTGATGTCAATGAGGACTCGAGGGTATTCATCTATGGGGTAGGCTCCTAAAAGCAAGAAAAACTTAAGTATTTTGGTTAAAATTGTTCAAATGTTTTTATTTTACTTATTGACGATCTTTTTGTGAATTTGTTACCTATATTCTGTTTGACATAGATTACAGCAATTCAACTTTATTTAATTATAATTGCATTCAATAAATCGCTCTGAATAATTCGATTCAAACGATGTAATATAAAACTGACGATTTAAAAGTGCTTGTTGCTAGGCCTATTTGAATATAAAGAATATTTTGAATTTGAGTTTTCAAATAAAAAACTATCATCAAAATCGAAACATTTAAGGTTTCATTAAAACCCTATTATTTTGTTTACATTAAGTTTTTCATTTAGAGGCATAATTATAACATAAGTAGGTACTTTTGAAAAAAAAAAAGTTGTTTAAGTATGTATAAGCCACTATTTACAACGTCGAGAGTTAGGTAATAGCCGGCGAATGGCGAGGTACCTACCTTTAGCAGTATTGCCAGCAATAAGCATGTAACAGTCGTCTCCTTGCCTCCGCAGCACTTGGAATATGTCACTCACAAACTGCACCCTCGTCCACGACTTGCCGTCTTTGAGTTTTATCTCTATGTTCCCGGGTATGTGGACATCTTCGGGCTGCACCACGCACCAGTCGCTCTCGCTGCACTGGCTCCTGCGGCAGGTGTCTCTGCGCTTCCTGCAGATGCTGAGGTCTTCAATGTCGAGCAGGCCGGGCGCGGGCGCGGGCGCGTCGCTCGCGAACTGCTTGAACGCGTCGAGGATGGGCCGGTAGCCGGTGCATCTGCAGATGTTGCTCCCCAACGATTGCTCTATTTCCATCATTGTTAATTTTTGTTTAGTCTGAAGGAGGCTGGAATTAAGAATTGAAGAGAAAGAGAATGAGAAGTTTGTGGTGTTCCCATGATTCACTAGATATACAATAACGTTGCCGCTTCACCAGAAGGTAAAATGAACATTATCATTACATCATTCGAAGTTTAAGCACAGTAAAATAAGATTGTTTGATACTGTTTGATAATGTTACCATATCTCGCTTGAGCTAGTAATAAGTATGGAGCGTCATTCTCGTCTAACGACAAAGCTCCTTGAAATAAGATAAAAGAAAGACCTGTAAAATTGTTTAAAGGATGATTCACGCTAGACCGTTCCGTGTCCGGGCCGGCCCGTTTCCGAGCGTCACCGTCGCGTCGCGTCACCCGGCCGGAACGTTCTAGCGTGAATTCACCCTTAAGTTGTAACATCACGCATTTCCATTATAGTTTATTTATTTGGAATCAACATAATATTAAAAACAGTATAAACAACTAAAACTAGACCTAGAAATAAAACTAAATTAAAATTTAATATCTATATCTATTATAGTTAGTTAAAGGTCGGACCGGCATTGTATCTCCACTCCAGCTGTGTGCTGTGGTTAGATACTTACCTCAATTCCGCTGCTGATCCATGCATTATGTATTAACTCTAGATTATTCCGTTCTAGATAATCTTAGATAGTTAGATACACGCAATAAAAAAAAGAATAAGTATACCTACATTGAAAAAATATTTGCTTTTTTCGTGGTTGATGGGTTAAATTATTTTCACACCACCTGCTCGAAAATGCCAAATTATACATCATGCAAACCTTATCCTTACCGAAAGCAAACTATTATATATGCCAAGGTCGTAATGTTGTACTGAATTTCATATAATACGCTGTACGGGTGAAGCTAGAGCCCCGCGACTGAAGAAAAAAAATATAACCGATTAAAAAAAAACACTAAACTGTAAAAAATAATTGCCTAACTTCTAATAGCTCAAAGACTTTGAGTTTCTTGTAACTTTTATTGAACAATGAACCTAATACTCATGTACCTAGGTACAGTAGGTACAGAGCTGTGTTGAAGACGGTGCCACCCAAAAAAATGCCTAAAGTTGAATAAATGGCAAAAGGCTCGCTAGAGGTGAGAAATGTATAGTATACTCCTGAAGATAAAGCTGTTTTTGTCTTGGGCGCGCTTAAATCTCTCACTGCAGGAAATTAGTCCTGAGTGCAGTGCACTGCACTCAGGACTAATTTCCTCGCTTCGCTCGGGAACTAACTTATAACAACCTTGCTCCGCTCGGGAGTAAAATCTGGAGTCCTTCCTTCATCACAATTCAATATCGCACCCGTGACGTAAAACAATGCTTTATCGCTTGGGGTACAATCTACTATTTTGATTTTGATCGAATATGTACCAATAGAGGGAAAATACCTAAAGGCTCATTATGAAAGCTGAGCTTGAAGTGTTGCATGTGAGAGTATCACTCCACTCTCACATGCAACACTTCAAGCTCACTTCATGCACATACCCGTACATAGCCATGACCCACCCCGGCGAGCAGTACCCGCACTGGGTTCCGTTGAGCTTGGCGAGCGTCTTCTGCAGCGGGTGGTAGCCCTGCAGCCGGTTGCCGACGCCCTCGATCGTGGTGATCTCCCAGTCTTGGCATGACGTCACCGATACCAAACACTGCGGAGAACGACATGCTGCTATGGCAACGTTGTCTCCTTCGTACATGTGACGAGCGGGTATTCTTAGAGATTGAGACTAATAACTGACGTATCATGTGGCAGAATTATGATCCTAGGTTTAATATTAAAGTCACACGGCCCTGAAGAAATATTGCCAGACACTTTGGCCTTTTTTATCCTGTGTATAAAATAGTAGATTGTATGACGAGGGCTTAAAATAAGACGTACTTATTACTTACCAGGAGATGGTTATTTTCCCGAACTAATTGAGGGAAAATAGTTATAGTGGTATTTAATATGGCTTTTAGACATGACTTTCAGACAAAGTAGAGTGTATACATAACTCTGGTCTAAAAAGACCAGAGTTATGTATACACTCTACTTTTCTATTCGATTGCGATAAAATAAGCAAAGATTTTGACCCATAATGAATAATAAAATTTTACAATGCGAATATACCTAGCGGCAAGTTTTTTTAAACTGCTTTGAAACAGATACATGTACAACCTACTTAGTTGAAATAGGGACGAATAATAAACAATTGTTTTTAAGAGTTAATAGATAAACAGTGTTGCCAGATTGCCTATTTAGGTATGTGTTTAATGATTGATGGATTTAATATGGTGAATTATTTTGATTGGGCAAATAAAGATGTTTTATAAATCGTACATACAGTCTAATATTCTATCCCTCATCTTTAAGTCTCATATCATATAAAGTTTATATTATCAAATCAAATCATTTTATTTTCAGATAACATTGATCCATACAAAATACATTACAAATTAAATTAAAATAAACAAATTTATATTATTAAACAAATTATTTTTGAAAACGTTAAGCCCGAAACGCACTGACAGCGGTAGCGGGGCGGGGCGTCGCGGTGCGGAGGCGGTACCGGGTGTAATATTCGAACTAATATGAAAGGGTCCGCACAGATAACCGGTCGGGAAAAAAGCGTTCTGTGCGGACGCTTTCATATTAGTTCGAACATTACAACCGATACCGCCTCCGCACCGCGCCGCCACCGCTGTCTGTGCGTTTCCAGCTTTAATCATTGCCACACTTTTCTCTAGGTCTACCTACAATATTATGTGAACTTCTTTACCTATGTATTTTCATTCATCATATATTAATGTTAGGTATCAACATGTTAAGTGATGATTGTTCTGTAATCCTAGAGAAAAGGATGATAATGATTAATGTCTTCAAAAGAGTTTGTTTACACGATAGGAAACATAAGGATGTATAGAATGTAAGTAGGTAAGTAGGTATGTACGTATATTCATATTTTCCCTAGGGGCTAAGTGTAGGTACCTACTGCTTTAGCCCCGCTTGATAAGCGTAGTATGACAGTAATTTCGAGCATGAGGGAGGTGAGGAGTGACAGCATAGTTACGGAGTTGACGGCGTGCGGCGGGTGTCCGGGGCGCAGGGCGGCCACGAGGCAGGCGCCGCAGCCGCCCTCGCGGCACATGTACTTGGTCCCGCGCAGCTCGCTGCCCACGCGCAGGTACTCCAGCAGCGTCACGTCCGAGCCCACCTCGCAGCCCACTGCCGGTTACATTACAAACAAACTATATCACCATCAACAGTAGGTACAACACACGCCTCTCCAGTACAATAGGTACAAGCCAAGCGGGAGCTCCGGGTAGCGGGCCGGTTTCACCCACTTTAATGAGGGCTTGTTTTAAAACTTTGACTTAACATTATAAATTACGCTAAAAGGCTAAAACACCGGGTGTTTAAATTAAGCAGTCAATAAGAGAAAAGCATTAGAGCAGATGAAGTAGGTACTGACCGGAGCGGGGTTCCCCGTTGAGGCGGAAGCTGACGCGGTCCATGGCGCGCGCGCAGACACTGCGCCCGCCGAATTATTTACGATACTTATCAAACATATGCACAAGAGCACACGGCGTTGCAATGCTAACGGGTGCGCTGAAATTTGCATTGTATTGGAATATTAATTTAGAGACTAATTACGTATTTAAAAGCATACACAAAAAAGTTACGTGTCTTCGAATGCCAGATTTTGGGTAAGTAAATTATTAGGTTTTTTTAAAAAAAAATCGTACCTCCATGACCGTGTCTCTTAGGACCCAGGGTCCAAGGGTGGAAAGGTAGCAAATGACCCAAATAGCACCCAAAAAAAATTTGACGGTCCATGTGCCGAACACCCTGTATAGTTAACGCACCCACCAGTATGTACCTAAGTTCGAGAGGCATGAAAGCTAATACTTACTCGTATATGTCCCAGCCAGACCCACTACACACCTAAACGTATATGTCCCAGCCAGACCCACACACCTAAACGTATATGTCCCAGTCCCAGCCAGACCCACACACCTAAACGTATATGTCCCAGTCCCAGCCAGACTCACACACCTAAACGTATATGTCCCAGTCCCAGCCATACCCACACACCTAAACGCGATCATGCTAGCTATAGGCTTCCCATCATTACCATTTTATCAATAAGTAGGTACCTACATCCCTTTTCGTTTGTTGTAACTTCTTATATACCTAGGTTAGGGTACTGCACCGGACACATAAACCTGCATCACTTCTAAAGTCGGAAGATTCTAAATATCTCTCAGCCTAATAACTATAATAATAAGACCAAGACCCTATTAACTGATTCATGCCAACAATTTATGCTCTGTGATGCCAACTAAAGAAGTTGAAACTGCTGGGTCAATGGGTAAAAACACCTACAAATAAATTAGAGATAGACATAATATATATTTTATGTCACACCTGGCCATAAAGTGGCCATTATCGCACGCTCCGCGCGCGAAAAAACCCACTTCCTGGCCAGGGGGTGACATAAAATATTGAACTTACCACGGGCGATAATAAAGAAAGCCTCAGATCGCATATTTATCGCCCTTGCCTTCGGCTCGGGCGTAAAATACCTGCGACATTCTTTGTTTTATCGCCCTTGGTAAGTAATGTGCTATTATTCAACGTCACAAGGCATGACTTAACTTTTACAAGTATCTTAAAATTTGACTTAATAGTAGACGTACAAGTATCTTAAAATAATCATGCATACAACTACTTATATCTACTGAGTCTACTGACTAAAGAAGTTGAAACTGCTAGGTCAATGGGTAAACAGTAAACACACCTACAAATAAATTACTTACCTACTAACTAAATAAGTACTTGTTCTCAGATGAGAATCTGACTACTGTATCAGTACCTACGTTTGGCGTGGTTTCGCCGCTCACTTGTCTTGTCTGGCTGAACGACGGAGCGCATCGTACGGTGCTGGTGTCATATATTATGAAAATGCTACACTACACAATACTTATAACAAACGCGCGTGCTCGCGGGTAAAATGCATCCGTGTGTTGTTCCGGCACCGTTCCCAATTACAATGTGCACCTTCGCACTAACTGTTAAGAAACTGGTTTGATTCCGGCAACACTGTTTTTTTTTGCACAGGGTACGCGCGGCGCACGGCCACATTAATACGGTATTAAACCCCTAGTCAAATCAGCAACTTTTTATTAAATGTCAAAAACGATTTTAAATGGCGATCTTTATGACTTGTTGTTATGGTATATTATGTCGATCGTTGGCGCTTAATCCCATCAAAAACATTTCTTGTAAAAAGATGCAAGTCTCGCTACACAGTTCTTCTACAACAAAAATGGTTGATATGTAATGTTAAACCAAGTCGGTTATATCTTATTACACGACTGCCCAAAAAAAGGAGTGTAATGTTTAAAAACCGGCCAAGTGCGTGTCGGGCCACGCGCAAGGTAGGGTTCCGTATTCGTCCACCCGTTATACTATGTGGACTAAAAAGTTCGCAAACTTATATTTATTCACTATGTTTTTGACTGAATTAACAACATTATCTAAGGTATCAATGGAAATTGAAGTGGAAACTGAAGTTAGGCTCTTTAACTAGTAATGTCTACTTAGCTGTGATAGTTTTCCTTTCATTCATCGTATATACTACTACCATGATTTTTTTCACATGCCTATAGTAGCCGCCGTTTAACTGGCAGGGGGGGGGGGGGGGGGGGGGGACATGACCATAACAAAAAATTATCACTTCAAAGCTTAATATCACGCTAACCATTCTTTAATCAAAAAATGCTTTTAGTAACCTTATAATATTCTTAAAAGAGCTATCCAACGATACCCCACACGATGGGGTTTGGCAGAAAAAAATATTGCACCACCACTTTACGTGTAGGGGAGGTACCCTAAAAATTTTTTTTTAAATATTTTATTCTACCGTGTTGTCGGCGTCATTGATATGTATATTCATGCCAAATTACAGCTTTCTAGTACTAACGGTTACTGAGAAAAACGGGGGTCGGACGGACGGACGGACGGACGGACGGACATGGCGAAACTATAAGGGTTCCTTGTTTACTACGGAACCCTAAAAAAAGGAGTGTAATGTTTTCAGGTTTCATGGTTTTCAGGTATGTATGTATGTATATGTATGTGATTTTTTTTTGTTCCCCCAGAACTTCTCAACGCCTTAACCGATTTTGATGTGCAAGGAACTCTTATAGTTTCGCCATGTCGGTTTGTCCGTCCGCCAGTCCCCAGGTTAGCTCAGTAACCGTTAGTATAGATTTCACTTATACCTACATAACAATGGCGCCGAAGAAATGGTAGAATAAAATCATGAAAATAGACACGTATAGTGCAATTGCAATACTGCAAAGTGGTGCATTTTTTTTTGTTTCACAACCCGTCGTGTGTGGTATCGTTGGATAATCTGTGGGCGTGATATTATTATTTAGCTTTAAAATTAAAGTAATGGGTCCAACAAGCGATATCCAGTATAAACACCATACAGCTTGAAGTAAAGGAACCTGAGATACTTATTTTGAATACGTTGCAACATTCTATGCGCATCAAGAAACCGGTTACGGACGTTACGGTGCGCTTTCTTGCACAGCCTATGACGTGGTCACGGAATGACAAATCGGTAGTTAGACGGACTCCGAGTTCACGTATCGCCGTACACGCGGCATTGGTCTTTGCCCGACCACGTACCGGTGGTGCACAGTACCTACTGTGCGTACGGCTTACCGAGATGATGGTGCACTTGGCATCGTTGAAGTACAGCTTATTGTGCACGCTCCAGTGGACAACCCTATCGATATTCTCCTGTGACTTATGACAATCTGAGATGTCCTTGATTACGCGGACCAGTTTTAAATCGTCGGCAAACAAAAGGCACGCAGACTTCACCAACACATCAGGAAGGTCGTTGATGATGCATGAGGAGAATTAAATCCCAACACATCAAGTAGACATTGCTGTTAGCTAGGACGCAGGGGTGGGCAAGCTCTCTCCATACAAACAAAAGGCACGCAGACTTCACCAACACATCAGGAAGGTCGTTGATCATGCATGAGGACAAATCCCAACAAATCAAGTAGACATTACTAGCTAAGACGCAGGGGTGGGCAAGCTCTCTCCATACAAACTTTGTGCAAGATTTTCTTTCCTGTTTGCAACTTTGCACTACAGTTACTTATGATTTTTGGTTAGTATGCTTATTTTTCTGTTAGCCAATAGCCATAACTTGAAGAAATATTTTTTATTTTTTGTATTTTTTTCTATTTTTTAATTTTCAATTTTTTTTCTTGAGTTTCTTCGTAGTTATATCCAATATTTAAAAGCAAAAATATATACAATATGTTCGGGCGTACCAAAACAGAGTTTGTATGGAGAAGGCCTTGCGCCTTAAGAATAAATGTAGGTACTTTGAAAAAGCAAACTCTTAGAAAATGTTGTTAATTCTGCCAAAAACATTCTAAATATAAATTTGCTAACTTTTTAGTCCACGTAATGTATCGGACAACCACGGAACCCTACATTGCGCGTGGCCCGACACGCACTTGGCCTGTTTTTTTATTACAGCGCATATGAATATGCAATAGCAGATAAGTAACTGTTTGTAATGTAATTAATTTATTCCTCACTTACCGTTCGGCTTGCCAGTTCGGCCAAAAAGTATATTCAAAATGTAGGTAGTTAGGCCAGGTAGTCTAGGTATAGCTATTAAGGCCGTGTATTACCACTTTTGAGTTTTTAAAAACCATCTGAGACATAGAATATAGTGTCTTAAAATCTAAAAAAAATATATGTGTTACATAAGGATATTGTCTAGTCAAAATCGCAGTCAGTAACATGACCTGATGAATTTCACTCGATAGAAAAAAATCGCGAAGTTACCCCTTTCTGGAATGTTTTTTCAATACTACGGCTATATTACTGATATATAACATTTAATTTTTGTACTCAATTAAAGATCGTAAATAGTTATAGACATTTTCGCAGGGTTTGCTTTGATAAAATGACTGGCTTGATGACTATAGCTAAATATTTACAAAACTGCGCGCAGAGCTTGCGTAGAGAGCGGGATGGTTAATTGTAAACTCACGCATGTTAGAGCGGGACAGTTGCGTTGGGGATACCTCCCCTTAAATAAGACCAAAATAGAAATCACTTTTTTATTAAAAGGTAAAGGTTATCTACTTTATTACATGTCATTATATTTCATCACTATACGGAAGCAAAAATTCATTTTTAGGGTTCCGTAGGACCCAAGGGGTAAAATGGGACCCTATTACTAAGACTCCGCTGTTCGTCCGGCCGTCCGTCCGTCCGTCTGTCTGTCCGTCTGTCACCAGGCTGTATCTTATGAACCGTGATAGTTAGTCAGTTGAAATTTTCCCAGATGATGTAGGTATTTCTGTTGCCGCTATAACAAAACATACTAAAAAACAGAACAAAATAAATATTTAAGGGGGCTCCCATACAAGTTATAGTTACAACAGAAATGATTTTTTTGCCGTTTTTATAAATAATGGTAAGGAACCCTACGTGCCCGAGTCTGACTCGCACTTGGCCGGTTTTTGAAACCCCATAATTGTTGGACAAATACAATATGTCAAAATAACATACCCAGTACCTACTAACTACGTAACTACTTATAAGTTGCCATTGTGTTGTCTGAGTATTATTAAAACATCATTTCTGATGTAAAATTAATGATAGCCTTTCGATATTTCTGTGATGCCTCATTAAGTCATAATCATAAAGCAATATACCTATCGTCGTCTTCGTCTATACTACGAGTAAGACCCCTAAACCAGGGGAGCTACCGCGAACCACAAACGAAATTATCCCTCCAGAATACTTCGTTTACGGTTCGCAGTAGGCTCCCAGAGGGGCTAAGATGATCGCGTATACCTACAAATACCTACCGTGATGTTTTATGTGACGTTTCGATACATTTCGGCCATAAAACGTGACGGACGGTAGGCATACTAAGTATACGCGATAATCTTAGCCCCTCAGGGGCCAGGTAATTATACTAAAGTAGGTAATGTTATGTAGGTATGCGCCTTCGTGGACTGCGCACTATAATTTGCTAAAAACTTGTATTATATTCTAATAATAATAAATTCATTTATTTCAAGTATCATAAAAGGCTCATGCAAATGGATAAAAAATATACAATTAAAATTATTAGAAATACAACACACATACAATTACATTAGACATTACATTATTATTTTAAAAGATTGTTATTATAGTCATGTTACTAGAAGTACCTTCATAAGTAGATTCATAATGTAAGTACCTACTTCGAGAAAGAGGCATAACACAGTGCCTCAAATATGGGCAGCATGAAGTAAGTAGGTATAGATGGAGCTGATGATACACACATACAAAGGTGTGTGAAGGAGATGTAAGCATAGACGATAACACACGCGGGAACGAGATACAACGTCAAATCTTCTGTCCCTCATCGCGTATAAGGCAGCATTTGTCTGCCACCGGCCCGTGCCACCAAAGTGTCATCGATGAACCAGTGGCCAGCGTATAAGAAAATATGTTACCCATAATGTTGGGTAAACCAAACCGACTCGAATGTTAAAAATAACAGATTAACATTTTTGTCGTGATTAAAATACTGAATAATGATTGGTGTCAATAAGGTTTTTAATGAGATTTTGCACTAATGTGGGTAAATATCATTTTTACAATGACTGAATAACTAATCATAAGTGTAACTTAATAAGCCACAAGATCAATTTGTTGCCCGCTAACATTTATTAGGAGTTTATTTCGAAGATTCTCAATAAAAACCTACCTCTGTCAGTAAAAATGGGGAGATTATTCTTTTTGTGGTATCCCCAGAAACAACTGTCAAATTATCTCCGTCCCTGTTGGACATTCGCTAACCCTCCTTCTATAGGATCCTCTTTCTACGATGGGCAGTCAAACCTCTCAGCCAACAAACGCAGGATGGGGTTGGGGCTGGCCCGCACCCGGCGCACCAGGGATGTGTCTCGTATAAAAACAATCTATGCGCTCTTCAACAAACATCCCTGATGCGCTACAGGAGCGGGACAGCCCCACCAGCACCCTGAACGCGTTGTTATACTGGACCCGGAGAGCCTCATAGGCCCGCTGCGTGTAGTTTGCCCATAAACTGCACGTGTACAGGGAAGTGCAATAAGCTCTAAAAAGAGTTATTTTCACCACCCTAGTACAGCACAGCGCGCAAATTTACGCATATTTACGTAATCATGTTCGTTCGCCCTGTTACCGTTCTCGCTCGATATCACTCTATATCCATGTTGTCTTTTAGGTCTACTACTACTATTAGTTTAATTATGTGAGCATATAAGGAAGAATGAAAGAAAAATCAGATTTATCAATATATTAATATTTGTGGGTAATATACGTAATATTTAATAAACATTATCACTAAATTTCAAGTTCGTATTATGCAATAGGCCCAAGGTTTATAAACTGGCAGCACTGGTCAGTTGAACGTCAACAGCGTCAACGTCAAACATACGTCCGTAGAAAGAGGATATATAGAAGGAGGGTTAGCAAATCACACACAAGGACGGAGATATTGTGACAGTTTTTTCTGGGGTTACCACAAAAAGAATAATCTCCCCATTTTTACTGACAAAGTAGGTTTTTAATTATTGGAAATGTTCAAAATAAACTCTTAGTAAATATTAGCGGGCAAACACAAAACATCCGATGTCCTCCCAATTACGATATAAATGTGTACTAATTTAATACCTACATTAAAGTTAACAAAATCACGATTAGATTAAAACGTCTTAGTTATTCAGCCATTATAATAATGAAATTCACAATAGTATTCTAATCACGTCACAATTAAATTTTTTATCTGTTATTTTTAACATTCGAGCCGGTTTAGTTTACCCAACATTATGGGTAACATATTTTTTTATACTCTGGCCACTGGTTCATCGATGACATTTCGGTGACAACGGCCGGTGACAAATAATAAATAATCGGTTCCTTATACGCGATGAGGGACAGAAGATATGTCATTTTTTCTCGCTCCCACGTGTGTTATTGTCTATGCTTACATCTCCTTCACACACCTTTGTATGTGTGTATCGCCAGTTCCATCTTATACTTGTTCCATGCATACGTCAAACAACAAATGTCATTATGTCATTTGCATTGCATTATTTGCATTTTATTTTGCAGTCAAGCCGCCGAATGCCTTGTGTTTATCGTTTATAAATAATTAATTATAAATATATTGTAACCAAAAAAGGTTTTCTTTGCAATATAATTAAGTGAGAATTACTGGTCCCAGTTCGGACTCCAGTAGAGTAATGTAGATGTGTTCTAGGTTCTAGCGGTCTTCGCAAAATACGCGAATATGGAGTCATCATCAGCAGTGTATCTGCTGGTGCTATCATTGTTTGTTTTCTTTACGCAGGCCGATTCCGTGGCGTATGATGGTATGCCTATATTTTGATGAGATTCTAACGATATAAGAAAATTGTTTTATTAACACATTGACTGAAAATTTTAAAGGTTATGTTTATTTAGTTATTGAAATTGGCTTTGGCTTGTAGCTCCCGCGCGGCGGCTGCACCGCGGTCTGCAGCCGGGGCATAGTTTTGGATTTCTATACTTATGTACTCACAACAGGAATAAAATCATAAAACACAGTATAAGAGCACCTGCAACCTGGTTCAGGACAGAGCCAGTGCACCTATTTATTGCTCTAGGACTACAGTTGTTACGTACGTAGGTGGGACTTGTGAGAGTGCTGGATACATTTGACATGGGGATCGCAATCATGATTGTTGAAGGTTGAAACACAAAATCCACTGAAGTAAATATGTGTGCAGACTAGAACAGTATAATCTCTTGAAAAGTCCTTATCAGTTCATTTTACATTTTGCTTGTAATTTTTCATACTTATTACAATTATTGTTTGCAGTCTAGGACTGTTGTGGAATTAATTGGGGCTGCACTATTTTTATTATTATTATTTCTCTTTCTTTAAATTGCTCAGTAATAGAATACTGGTGTAATGAAATACACGGGCCGAAGCCAAGTGCATTTCATAATATTAGAGGTCAAGTCTCACTTCAGGGGGGTACCTACATCACTCTGCAAAAATTTACGTACTATCCTACACGTGTTCAGAATGACGGCTTTCTTATTATATAATCTTTATTGCACAAAAGAAAACCTTATCGTACATAAGGCGGGCTTAATGCCATATGGCATTCTCTACCATTTCTGTTTTTATTGTACCCATTGTGTTGTGGGTTTTGGCTGGAGTGATGATGCTCTTCATAGTTTATTTATTTGTCATATGGCATTTATTTTGAATCATGAGACCTTTGAGGAGACAGTACAGTTGCCAATAGATAAAAACAAGGACTTCTCAACTAGAGCTGTGACTACACTGCTGCTCAAAATATGGTGATGGTACGGACGGAATCACAGTGACGTGCCTCATGCGTGGCGCATAAGTCTATCCATCTCATTCATATTTCTTAACTCTTGTCTTTATACAACAGTTGATTTATGCGATACTGTAAGCTTGTATGTTTCACAGTACACTGGTTGAGCGGGGCGCAAACAATTGACCGAGACATCTCCTCTATTAAGCAGAACATAGACATCTACTGTTACCGGGGGACGTCAAAAAACATCCTGGCCCTGTGGCAAACGGCTAAGGTAATCATTTAGAAAAAAATATGTGCAAGATGTGTACCGATTTTTACTCCCTGCCAGAGTTTGGAGTAAACATGTGAAGTGTTTTTTTAACCTTACTTACTTTTCCAGTTCCACATAAGGATAAAAAATGATGAGTTCAGTCAATACATGGGGCGCACCCCGGAGGAGGTGTACAAGGAGTACACGGAGGACAGCTCCGGCTGGGCGGTGGTGAGCCCGTTCCACCGGCGCGCGCTCCGCACCCTGCCCGTCGACCTGTTCAACACCACGTGCATGGCCGTCAACACCAAGCACCGGCACAGCATTGAGCTGCAAATCATTCGTGAGTATGCTCCGTTAGAGGCTGACTTCGGCGATCATTCATAGCAAGAATATATATATATTTTTTTATTTCACTGTAAGTTTACAGTTATTACAATTTTTAGTTACAATTCCATGGCTCGTATAAGGTAACTAGGAACATGAATCCCAGAACTCTAAACTAGGATTATATATAAATGAATTTGTTAAAATTGTATTTAATAGAAATGGGAAATTGGTGCTTTGCGGATCAAAAGAGTTGGAATCCAGGACAAAGTGTAATATTTGATGAAAATCTATAAAATTGGGAATGTTTATCGGTCGCGTTCGACAATGATGAGGTGCGGTGCTCGCTAGTCTAGTCTCGTATGTACCTATACCGTATAACGAGCTGGGAACGAGCGGCTGCGTCCGCGAGAGCACCCGCCACGTGGCCTTCGTGAAAGAAATGTAACTCGGGCCGGCCGGTCGTGTGATGTCGGCAGGCGTGGACCTGTGGCGCGCATTGCTAATGGTGTGCGGCGCCGGCGCGGTGCTGCTGTCGCGGTCGCTGAGCGGGAACCCGCTGTTCTTCTACCTGTGCGGCGTGTTGCTCGGCGTGTCCGCCTCCTTCATGGTGCTGGTCTACTACCTCAGCCGTCTGCTGCCCCGGGTGAGTCTCCTCCCGTACTAGCTGATCATATTCATAATCATTATTGACCCCTTGGTTTATGTCTTATGTATGATTTGTATGTAGTAATACGATGTGGTTTGTTGTAGAAAACGTTGACGTACGGCGTGCTGATCGGCGGGTGGACGGTCGGCGTGTACGTCTTCCAGCAGATCTGGGAGAACATCCGCAGTGCGTTCATACTTCCCACATTCTATTACTCCAGATCCAGACCAGATGGACCTCCTCACATAAACAAACCAGTGTTCAGACCACAAATATGACAGACGAGTTATGTTCACTGAACACCCTGAACACTACACTGTTACACTATTTCTTTGTTTATATTATACTAGTTTTTGCCCGCGACTTAGTCCGCGAGGAACTCGTTCTTCGATAGAATGTAATTGCTTATATTTTTATATCAGGCGCTTACCTGTTTATCGGTCCTCCATACAAACTTCCACTCCCTTAAGGCTCCGTATAACAAATTCTGCCGATTTGGCTAAGATTGATGACGTCGTATCTCATAATCTATTAATATTTATATACATTTTATTACAGATTATGAAAGATCATTTCATTCTGAATGGAATAAGTGTACTACTTTTTAAATTTTCTTATTTAGTTTCGAATAATCTTGATTAACCTAACAGCTGTTTCCTCGATTTGCGCTTGAAGAGGCTTTAAAAACGACCTAGTTAAGCTATATATTGGTGCCAAACCGGCTTGGAAAAAATATGCACATATGCAATAGATACTCCTGTTAGGGATGAGTGGAAGGGTTTTTACAAGTTTCATACAAAAATGTTATAAAAAAAGAATTTTAAAAATTTGTAAATTTTCTGAAAAACTTCAAACTTCATTGCATCTTTTAGTAATATTAAAGCTAATAAAAAGGTTTTTTAGCATATGACTATGATAAAATAACTTCTATTTTATGACTTGAGATAATAAAAAGTAGCAACTAAGATAGAAATATATTAATTCTAAATGATTTACAACATGCCTTTTTCACGACATTTTCATTGACACGGTCAGTGACTCAGTACCGGCCGAGCGGCCGTCGGAGGAGGACGTATATACCGTTTTTTTGTGGCTATTTATAAAGCTTACCACAACCCCCTCAAACAAACCAATACAAATTGTGACCTCCCATTATGTGTATTTATTATGAAAGTCGCAGTCAAAGTATACTAGGAACGTAATTGTGAACTAAATCGAGACAACTTATGAATCACATAGCTGATAACGCAGTTGTCAAATGCTTTTCAAGTACTGTCCTTGATACTTGGTGGATTTAATTTGTCTACTCGTGACTTTTTTATACCTATTTAGAAAAATGCTTTATTTTGATGAGCATTTCATTATTATTAAAGTCAGCAATCAGCATCTAGTGGTTTAACCTGGAAGGTAATCATTTAGCAACTAGACATTTGTCAAAGTATATTTCGTACACAACTGTAAGGCCCGTCTCTCACGGCGCTATTTAAATGCAACGCGACTGAGATGCAAACCTCGGTCGCCTACTGGTATGCTACTCATTTCCCCACACGGCGCTACCCAAATGAGACTATTTTTCCCAGCAAGACAGTCGCGTGCGAATGATGTCAAACGCGTCGTCGACCAACCAAGTGAATATGTATGGCGGCGACTCACAAGCGACGCGTATGATACGCGTATGAAACTCAAATCCCTTGGAAGTAGCGCCGTGAGAGACGGGCCTAAGGCCAAGTGCTGTCAAATTAACGCAAGCAAAAATCTACCTAACAGTCAGAGCTCTAAGTTGAGTTTTACTTGCGTTCCCCTGACAGAATTTAGCCTTAGAGTTGTGTCCGAACTATACCTAGGTAGTACTATGCAGTTCTGCGAAATATTGTCTCTCAGAATGCTACAATAAGCATCTGATACGTAGATGCTCAAAATGTAGGCGCACGATTCTATCCACCAAAATTCGGCCGCAGATAAACACAAAAACTGACTCGACAAATAAATTTATTTTTATTTTCGAACCTGTTCACCAAATTTCACGAGAATCGGTTTAAAAATGCGACCTGTAGAGGCGGACAACCGGAAATCCGGACATACGAAAGCATTTATCTGGAAGCTAAGACAGAGACCTTCGTTTCACTCGGTCAAAAAAGAAATATTTCCCGGCCTTCAATTTTGTACGAAATTTCTTTACCGTTCTCTCGGGTTATTCTGCCTGAAACGTTATACTTTGAACCCTGTTATAAAACGCACGTAATGACGACAGTTCATTGCACGTTTGAGAAATAGTACCTACATTACTACAGATGCCGCGAAGTAAGGGGTCGCCGGCCGAGTACATACAGATAGTTACGAGGCTGACAATCCCTTTTCACACCGAGGTATGCATAGTGCTTTTCTCAAACATGCAATGAAATAAATCAAAAAAGCTCCTAGAAATCAATTTTGATTTTTATAGAAACTGAAAGTAAACAAGCGTGAGGAGGTAACAGACAGACAGATAGACGCACTTTCGCATTTACGATATATGATAAGTATTAGTATGGGTTATTGTACATATTATGACTATTATGTCACGAATAAATGTTTGAAGTTTGAAGATCAAGAATGTCAACGTGTGTTAGTTCCACAAGTGAGCATAAATAGAGTAGTGTTATGGTGTGTGTTGCAGGCATAGTGTTGTCGTACCAGACCTACCTGTTCTGGTACACGCTGGTGGCGGGGTTTGGCAGCTTCGTGGTGTGTTACCGCGTGGGCCCGCCCCGGGACCGGCGCTCCAGGAACCTCGTCATGTGGACGCTGCAGGTTACTCTCCCTCCCGAATATACTCTACTTGTGTCGACTCAGTTCTGGTACACGCTGGTGGCGGGGTTTGGCAGCTTCGTGGTGTGTTACCGCGTGGGCCCGCCCCGGGACCGGCGCTCCAGGAACCTCGTCATGTGGACGCTGCAGGTTACTCTCCCTCCCGAATATACTCTACTTGTGTCGACTCAGTTCTGGTACACGCTGGTGGCAGGGTTTGGCAGCTTCGTGGTGTGTTACCGCGTGGGCCCGCCCCGGGACCGGCGCTCCAGGAACCTCGTCATGTGGACGCTGCAGGTTACTCTCCCTCCCGACTAGACTCTACTTGTGTCGACTCAGTTCTGGTACACGCTGGTGGCGGGGTTTGGCAGCTTCGTGGTGTGTTGCCGCGTGGGCCCGCCCCGGGAACGGCGCTCCAGGAACCTCGTCATGTGGACGCTGCAGTTTACTCTCCCTCCCTCCCTCCATCCCATACTCTACTTGTGTCGACTCAGTCCGACTTGCAAAGTCAGGAGGAAGGATTCACATCGCAAAATTGATAAAAATCATTTTGCTGTCTTGGGAAGAGTCACATGACGCCATTGGAGTCGTGTATAATGTTTCCGATTCCGAGGCTTTCGATTCACCTTACATACCTTCACCTACCTACCGTACCGTACCTTCTTTACGTACCTTCCTTTATAAACTGAAATTTTATGGCATTAGAGGACATGAATTAGCTGTATATTTGTATGGATTAATAAGGATAGTGGTGTGGCCAGGGAGCGGGCGCGCTGATGATGTTCTTCAGCAGCGAGTACCAGGAGGCGGCGACGGGCGCGGCGGTCGCGGTGCTCGCACTCCGCTACTTCCCGCAGTCCGTGCTCACCGCGCTCGTGGGATACTGGTGAGATACTGGTGTGGCCAGGGAGCGGGCGTGCTGATGATGTTCTTCAGCAGCGAGTACCAGGAGGCGGCGACGGGCGCGGCGGTCGCGGTGCTCGCACTCCGCTACTTCCCGCAGTCCGTGCTCACCGCGCTCGTGGGATACTGGTGAGATACCATCCCTCAATAGTGTCAATACTGAACTATTTACAGTTCCGGAGCCAAAATGGCGAAACGGCGAAAGCGAAATCCTTATAGTTTCGTTCGATATGTCTGTCCGTCCGTATGTCACAGCCAATTTACTAGGAGACTATAAACACTACAAATATGAAATTTGCTAGGAAGATGTTATCTATTCTATAAACCGCTATATAAAAGTGATGTGAAATTACGGAAAAAATATTAAGTTAAAGGGGGCACACCACACAAATGTAACTGTAACCGGAAAAAAATGAGGTTTCTTAATAAATTTTCCATTTCGGTCAACAGTTCGTGAGATAATAGTTAGTTGTGAAAATCGTAAAAAATGTTTCACGCGCAGTTGTAAATAACATCGGTGTGTATGTCCAGGCGGCGCAAGTTCCCGCCCTCGCCGCGTCTCCTCACGAGCGAGCAGTACTACGAGCAGGGAGCTCGGGAGACCAAGCGAGCGCTCGAGGAGCTGCGCCAACACTGCGCCAGTCCCGACTGCGCGCAGTGGAGGATCATGCTCAAGCTCAACGACTCCAAGCGGTAGGTGACTAGTGAACAGTACTGCGGAGACCGAGCGAGCGCTCGAGGAGCTGCGCCAACACTGCGCCAGTCCCGACTGCGCGCAGTGGAGGATCATGCTCAAGCTCAACGACTCCAAGCGGTAGGTGACTAGTGAACAGTACTGCGGAGACCGAGCGAGCGCTCGAGGAGCTGCGCCAACACTGCGCCAGTCCCGACTGCGCGCAGTGGAGGATCATGCTCAAGCTCAACGACTCCAAGCGGTAGGTGACTAGTGAACAGTACTGCGGAGACCGAGCGAGCGCTCGAGGAGCTGCGCCAACACTGCGCCAGTCCCGACTGCGCGCAGTGGAGGATCATGCTCAAGCTCAACGACTCCAAGCGGTAGGTGACTAGTGAACAGTACTGCGGAGACCGAGCGAGCGCTCGAGGAGCTGCGCCAACACTGCGCCAGTCACGGGACCGGCAAGCCGGACCCACTCCCCTGCGACAGACCATCAAATAATCCCCTCCTCGACTATTACAACAATAAATGTTATCGCGAAAGTTTAACAGTCACCGGGGGGTCGCGTCGATCACTTTGACAATAGACGGGTACAGGGCGCGTTTCGGATTAGGGTTTTGTCAAGATTTTGCCTAAATAAAAGCTAATCGAGTTCGGTTCCGATATCGACTCAAATAGTACTTATAGGGATTGTGAATTCGCTTCCCGGCAGGTTCGCGTCGTTCGTGGAGGGCGACTCGCACCTCCGCGACGCCGAGATCCTGGACTACGAGGCCTACGCCTTCTCGCCGGAGCGGCGCAAGCGCAGCGCCCCGGCCTCGTCCCCCGCACAGTCCCCCGCCCCCGCCCCCGCCCCGGACCCCGCCGAGATCTCGGACGACGAGTCGCTGACGGACGACGACATGTGAAGGGGGACCGCCCGGTACGATCACACCTAGTATAGTTTTCTCGCTCCGATTTCATGGCTTCATTTCGTTAGTCGTTTCGAGACGTAGAGGTATGCTTATTTTGTAAAATGAGACTAAGTAAGTAAAATGATCGAATACAAAATGAGACTCGTGTAGAAGTTTTTATTACCAAAAGCAAATGTGCTAGAAAAAATATGTAATGTAATTTGTAAAAAAAATTGGACGTTGTAATTGAAAAAGAAAAACCAAGATAATGTAAACCTTATCTTGTAAGTGATAAGACTGAATCTACTTTGACATTGTGTAGTAAATTTTTCCACTAGTTGATCTAGTCTCAAATGACGTGCGCCTGCGCTCTCAGCGCGGGAGTTCCGCCCACGCCCCGCTCCGGCGAAGGCGAAGCGAGCCGCGGCCGACGGTTGTACAGTTTTACAACTGGAAAGTGACTGTTACCAATAATGATGTCAGCTTATTTGGATTTTGATCTGTCTGTCATTATTATTAACTAGAATAAAATCTCATGGTAAGTATACGATATTAAGTTTATTTCTATTTAACTCTTTTTGGGAAGTCACTTTTCACTTGCAGAACAAGTTTGTTAATTATGTGGTTTCCTAATCTTATGGTGTTTGCCGACAAAGAAGAGCGCAGCAACTCGATGACACGACCTCTTCAATTAACTCGTGTATGGTTCCGTTCCGTGTTTATAATAACCCGTGTGTTGCTTAACTTACTCGTAAGTATAACATTGTTATATTTTTTGCAAGTGTTTGGAGTAAAACCCTGTGTGTAAAAGATATCCTTACTTTTAAACGAATATGTATCTCTTCTCTTGGCGTCATGCAAGAATAAAACAAATAAGTAGTTAGTAATATAATAATTTAATTTCATTGTATAAAATTTTCATTTGTTTTAGTTTTGTAACTACAATAATAGTGTGTCTTACGCTAGCACCATCGAATGTAAAAATATTTTCCTAAACATAACGCTTGTCAAGTGCCCTCGTATCGATCCTCATTATTAATAATTAGTAGGTAATGTTATCTCGCGTGACATTGTTCAATTCGTTATAAGATTTTGTATGTTGAACGTGGATGAATAAAGTTATATTTATTCAAAAACAAAATAAAACATTTCATTTACATATAATTTTTAAGCTAAACGACAGTCCCCACGCATTGTTAAATAAGTTAATACTTTTGTGTAATTATTAAGATGATTCGTACATACATAGGTATAAATATAGTAAGTACACGGGCGACACGGGCCGCTCACAGGTTACTCGCATTAGTCGCGTCGGTACTTCTGTACACGACAAATAATTTAATTTACGGCGTTTCATTTTACGAAGGAGAGCCAAGCAAAATTCAACTGCTCAGAGGGTTAAAAGGGGGTGGTAATATTGTATGGATATTTTTTTAAGGATAGAAACTTCAAATTCCACTAATAGACTAAGCATTAAACAAAAGAAAACAGTTTTCAGCGTTTTTGAGAAATTCACCCTGTGCAGGATTGCCTATCTATCGGTAGATTTAAATTATTGATATAGCAACCCAGGCTATCACCTTAACTTCCAGTGTTATTGTGGCAATACAGTTAGTCTAAAATTGTCTTTACTTAAACCTTGAAAAGTATATAAATATATCGTCGCGAGTGGGCTCGGCGCGGCGGGCCAAGTCATTAGGTATATCAAGATACCTAATTTCGCCTAAGAACAAGTATCAAGATTGCGAGTTGGCTGCTTTACCTGTTTGTGCGACATAAGTTGTAGGACTGAGGTGAGGGTAATGCTTAACTGGATCATCCAGCACTGGGCTAGCCTAAAGGAACTGCAGCTTCGCTGCCGAACATCGCCAAGAAGACCTCCAGGTAAGCCAAATCGCAACGCCTTCCAAAAGTGTAATTATTAACTTCACATAAAATCAATTCGGTATAATCTCACGGGAAAATACTCCGCAAACTCTTTTCAAAAATACAGTCCGCTCTATCGTTCTCGCTCACAGCCATTAAAGGGGTGAAACGGGGGTTGAAAGTTTCTATCGGCATCAAATATAGCATTTTTTTTTAAATTGAGGAGCTTGAAACTGTTTGTAGACCTAGCATTATATGCCAAGAAAACTGATTTCAGAGTTTTTTGAAATTTACCCTCTGAAGGAGCGAAAACGGGGGTTGAAGAAACATTGTATGCAACTTGAGTTTTTATAAATGAGTTACTCACTTTAAACACACAAACAACAGGTGACAGGTTGCCGCAGGTTTTCTTATATTTTACCGGAAAGTCTACTCGCCAAGTATGAAGTCACTCACTTTAAAAACCCCGGATTCCCATACAATGTTTCTACTTCCTTTTCACCCCTTCAGAGGGTGAATTTATATTATAAAATCAGATTTCTTAGTATTTCATGCTAGCTAGGTCTACAAAGTTTCAAGGCCCTCGTTTAAAGAAAATGCTTAATTTGCTTCCGATATACACTTTCAATCCCCGTTTCACCGCTTTAAAGGGTGGATTTCGAATAACGCTGAAAACTATTTTTATTTTTTATTTTAATGCTTAGTATTAGGAGAGTGAGTGGGTTTCAATGCTTAGTAGGGCGAGTGTTATTAGGAGAGTTTGAAGTTTCTATCTAAAAAAATATATATGTTGCAGTCAAAAGTGTGAACTGGTCAAAAGAACTTTTAACCGACGTTTTTTTATATATTATCCATACAAAATTAACACCCCCTTTTAACAACCTAAGCGGTCGAATTTTTTATGGCTCCTCTTCTTAAATCATGCTTTTAGGCCCAAGTATCAATGCGGCAAAAGGAAATAGCGGCATTAATCGCCGTATAATCGAGTGTACCGACGCGAGTACAAAGTACATGGCATTATCACAAATATATTATTATTTGGAGGTTATGGCACACGAAGCTCAACCTTTCTACGGTCGACGCTGAGGTCGGCGCCGCGCCGGCCGGGGCCGGGGCCCGGCGTGGTCCGGGGTCCGGCGTGGTCCGGGGCCCGGCGTGGTCCGGGGCCCGGCGTGGTCCGGGGCCCGGCGTGGGCCGGGGTCCGGGGGCCGGCGTGGGCCGCGGCTACAGCCGGGCGCGGGTGGTCTAGGAGCGCGCGCGCGAGGCCTTCTTGGACTTGTCGAGCGTCTGCGGCGGCGGCGGCGGCTTGGCCGACGCGTGCCGGCTGTACAACCTGCACACACACACACAACTGTACAACCTGCACACACACACACACAACTGTACAACCTGCACACACACACACACACACACACACACCAGTCACGGCCGGGTACCATAATGTTCATTCCTGTCCCGACACTATTTACATTCATTTTCCCCCGGGGCGGAGCGGAACGGTGAGGAGCGAAATCACTCCGAGCACGAACACTTCCTGTAAACCACGTGAACGTGACGCTCCCCGAGTCCGGGGGTGGGGGTGGGGGTGGTCATGTTTATCCCGTGATCGGACGACAAGATAAAGTTATGTATACTGTTTTGAAAAAATGACAACTCGCCGAGTTTCTTCCGCCGGTTCTTCTCGAGGCAGAGGTTTATTTTATGAACCGGTGGTAGTGTTTTGACATTCATAGGTGCATGTAATATGCCTAAATTGAAAAATAAATGAATCAAATTTTTTTTTTTTTTTTTGAAATTTTTAAACACCTCTCGCTTTCTGATACCACCCGATACAAAGTGACAACCCCTTTATCTTGTCACAAATCCCGCGACACCTGCGATCATAATACGGGGCCAGTGGTGTATATTACCGATGACTGTACACTGTAATCTTGTATTTACCGACTGTAACTCACCATATTCAGCAAATAAAATATCATTCATTTGTAATCGTCGTTATCATATTCATCATTGCCATCGATCTACATCCCGGTGCTAAGTAATTAATAGGGTTTCATACAGAGCTGCGTGGAGCCCCCCCACATAAGAACAAAAAATTTTAGTGGATAAACCCAGACGTCCCCCGATATCCGAGTTCCAAGTTCACAAGCATTTTCCACGTAAAAAATACACTGACCTGCGCACTAGTCGGGTGCGGATCGGGTGCTTTATTTACGCTTTAAAATAGTTAAGCATTTTAGGCAGGTCTCGTATACAAGACGTGTGATGAGCATGTACTCACACGCGGTAGGTCTCGGAGCGGAGGTAGTCGAGCACGTGGCTCGGGCCCAGCTTGAGCTGGTCCTCGATGGGCGGCACCCAGAAGTTGCCCGGAGCATGTACTCACACGCGGTAGGTCTCGGAGCGGAGGTAGTCGAGCACGTGGCTCGGGCCCAGCTTGAGCTGGTCCTCGATGGGCGGCACCCAGAAGTTGCCCGGAGCATGTACTCACACGCGGTAGGTCTCGGAGCGGAGGTAGTCGAGCACGTGGCTCGGGCCCAGCTTGAGCTGGTCCTCGATGGGCGGCACCCAGAAGTTGCCCGGAGCATGTACTCACACGCGGTAGGTCTCGGAGCGGAGGTAGTCGAGCACGTGGCTCGGGCCCAGCTTGAGCTGGTCCTCGATGGGCGGCACCCAGAAGTTGCCCGGAGCATGTACTCACACGCGGTAGGTCTCGGAGCGGAGGTAGTCGAGCACGTGGCTCGGGCCCAGCTTGAGCTGGTCCTCGATGGGCGGCACCCAGAAGTTGCCCGGAGCATGTACTCACACGCGGTAGGTCTCGGAGCGGAGGTAGTCGAGCACGTGGCTCGGGCCCAGCTTGAGCTGGTCCTCGATGGGCGGCACCCAGAAGTTGCCCGGAGCATGTACTCACACGCGGTAGGTCTCGGAGCGGAGGTAGTCGAGCACGTGGCTCGGGCCCAGCTTGAGCTGGTCCTCGATGGGCGGCACCCAGAAGTTGCCCGGAGCATGTACTCACACGCGGTAGGTCTCGGAGCGGAGGTAGTCGAGCACGTGGCTCGGGCCCAGCTTGAGCTGGTCCTCGATGGGCGGCACCCAGAAGTTGCCCGGAGCATGTACTCACACGCGGTAGGTCTCGGAGCGGAGGTAGTCGAGCACGTGGCTCGGGCCCAGCTTGAGCTGGTCCTCGATGGGCGGCACCCAGAAGTTGCCCGGAGCATGTACTCACACGCGGTAGGTCTCGGAGCGGAGGTAGTCGAGCACGTGGCTCGGGCCCAGCTTGAGCTGGTCCTCGATGGGCGGCACCCAGAAGTTGCCCGGAGCATGTACTCACACGCGGTAGGTCTCGGAGCGGAGGTAGTCGAGCACGTGGCTCGGGCCCAGCTTGAGCTGGTCCTCGATGGGCGGCACCCAGAAGTTGCCCGGAGCATGTACTCACACGCGGTAGGTCTCGGAGCGGAGGTAGTCGAGCACGTGGCTCGGGCCCAGCTTGAGCTGGTCCTCGATGGGCGGCACCCAGAAGTTGCCCGGAGCATGTACTCACACGCGGTAGGTCTCGGAGCGGAGGTAGTCGAGCACGTGGCTCGGGCCCAGCTTGAGCTGGTCCTCGATGGGCGGCACCCAGAAGTTGCCCGGAGCATGTACTCACACGCGGTAGGTCTCGGAGCGGAGGTAGTCGAGCACGTGGCTCGGGCCCAGCTTGAGCTGGTCCTCGATGGGCGGCACCCAGAAGTTGCCCTCCAGCCGCAACACCGACTTGTTGCTCGCCAGGTCCATGTTGCCTGTACCACACACACACAACACACATATTAACTACTAGCGACCCGCCCCGGCTTCGCACGGGTGTATAGTATACATATAAATAAACCTTCCTCTTGAATCACTCTATTACAAAAAACCCTATCAAAATCCGTTGCGTAGTTTTAAAGATCTAAGCATACAACTCTTTATATGCTATGCTATGCTATGCTATGCTTGCTATGCTCTTTGGGGGAGGCCTATGTCCAGCAGTGGACGTCTTTCGGCTGATATGATGATGATGATGATGATGATGAAGCATACAACGGGACAGACAGCAGGAAGCGACTTTGTTTTATTTATCCTATGTAGTGATAACAATATATTGATTTGTCTGTGACCGTGAAGTATTTTAGACCCGTCCGGGACTCACGCCATGCGCGTTATAAATAAGGTCAAGGTAGAAAACTCACACTTTAGTGAGGTTTGAGTTTCACGTGATCATGTGGACACGCTGGACAAAAGCACCAAATTTTTTCCAGGGTCTAGTTAGGTCCATAGTTTTATGATTTTGATAGGAACCAGCTCCTCCGTCGGCCATCTTTTATTTTATGGGGGTGGAAAGTTTGTATGGAGAAAAGAAATATTTTTAAGATAGAAACTTGGAAATTCGCTAATAGACTAAGCATTTAAATGGAAGAAAACTATTTTCTGCGTTTATCAAAATTTGCCCTTTAAAGGGGTGATAAAGGGGTTGAAAATTTGCACAAGTAACATTTTTTTTCTAAGCTAGAAACTTGAAACTTGGTTTATAGACCTATCATTAAATTACAAGAAAACTAAGTTCAGTGTTTTTCAAAATTCGCCCTCTGAAGGGGTGAAAAGGGTGTTGAAATTAATTTGACGAGCAAAAATTTTTCTAAAGAAGAAATTTGAAACTTCGTTTTGTTTTTTATAATACCTAACAATAAAGTATAAGAAAACCAATTTCAGCGTTTTCAAAATTCACTCTTTTCCTCGTTTAAAAATATATTTCCTCCCTAACAAACTTTCAACACCCTTTTCACACCTACAGAGGGCGAAGTTTGAAAAACGCTGAGAGTAGTTTTCTGATATATCTCACTTGCACAACTAATACCAAAAGGTAATCTTAAAAATGTGTAGTATGTAAATGTATCTCCCGAATGGGGTGGAAAACGATTTTTTCACTTCTCATGCTCGAAAAGTGTGTCATATTAGACTTGTGAAGCGGGGCTAAAGTAGTACATTTAAGCCCTAGGGAAAATATGTATTATGTATACATATTTATGATTTACAAAACATTTTAATTTGACCAATCAAAATACTTCACCTATTAAATCCACCAATCACAGAACAGTAATTTGACAGATTAAAAAATATTTGGTAAAAATATCAACCAACCAGAACACATCATCATCATCATCATTATTTAAGAGTTTCACTCTTGTCGGTGCAGTTCTCTCCAGTCCGTTCTACTTAACGCCAGTTCCTTGACCTCTCTATACGACACGACGTCTATCTTTTTCTTTATTTGGTCCATGTAATTAACCCTCGGCCTTCCTCTTCCTCTTCTTCCCTCAATTTTACCCTCCATTATCTTTCGTATTAGATCGTCGTGTCGTATCAGATGACCTATCATTTTCCCTCTTCGAGTTTCTATTGTACGTAGCAAATGTCTCTTTTCCTTTACTCTTTCCAATACTTCTTCATTGGTGATCTTTTCCGTCCAGCTTATTCCCTCCATCCTTCTCCAGCACCACATCTCGAACGCCTCAAGCCTTTCTCTATCCCGTTGCGTCATGGTCCACGTCTCGCAGGCATAAAGTGCAATACTCCAAATATATGTTTTAATGAAACGTTTTCTTACAGATTTGGCCATTTTTGATTTAAAAATATGTTTTTTATTGTGAAAGGCGTTTTTAGCTATTGCTATTCTAGTTTTAATATCTGTAGTGCATCTCGAGTCTTCTGTTATTATGCTGCCTAAGTATTTAAATTGTTGAACTTGCTGTAATACTGTGTTATTTATTTTAATTTCATGAATTTCTCTATGTTTAGATGCTATTAGTGTCTTAGTTTTATTTAAATTTATCTTTAAGTCGAAGTCTTGGAAAATAGTGTCCATTAAGCTTAAAAGTGTTTCTAACTGTTTGCTGTCTTCTGCTAAAACTGCTATATCATCAGCAAATCTAATAAAGGTAATTCTATTTCCGTTAAATGTAATTCCTTCCGTTGTGCTTTCTAGAATATGGTTTATTGCACTTTCTATGAATAAGTTGAATATGAGTGGCGAGAGTGAGCACCCCTGTCTTACTCCTTGTCGGATCTTAGCCTTTCCTTTCTCGTCCCCTATTTGAATGATTGTTTCTTGATTATGATAAAGTTCGTATATTATTCTCCTATCTCTATAATCAAGTCCAGCGTCCTTTAAGGCTTTCATCATTTTTTTCCAGTTAACTGTGTCAAACGCTTTTTCTAAGTCTACAAAAGCTATGTGTGTATTTAGTCCAATATCTAATCGTCTGTCTATAATCATCCTAAGTGCTAAAATGGCTTCTCTAGTACCTTTATTCTGTCTAAATCCATACTGGTCTTCTCCTAGGAGTGTTTCTATTTTAGGTCTAATTCTATTTTGTATGATCTTTAATAAAATTTTAGATGCTTGCGAAATAAGGCTGAGTGTTCGATGCTCCTCACATTTTGAAGTATTGGGTTTCTTTGGAAGGGGTATGAGTTTACTTATTTGAAAATCCTTTGGTATAGTTCCCGTCTTGTGCATATCCTTAATAATTTCATACAATTCATTCAATAACATGTCATTCGAGTATTTAATTAATTCAATATAAATATTATCATTTCCAGCAGCTTTTCTATTACCTATACTATTTATTGCTTTGTCAAATTCTTCTCTCATAATCAATGGTCCTTTTTCATCATCGTCCTCATCTAACTCCTGTCCTATGTCATCTATGTGTAATCCTTCACCATCATATAATCTTTCTATGTATCTTTTCCATCTTTCCATTATGAGCTTGTTATCTAATAGTAATTCGCTGTTTTCATTGATTATTGCAGTGCTTCTAGTTTTGTTTGTTGTGTTTAAATTTCTTATGCTGTTGTACGCTTTGTCAATTTTCCCTTCTTTCATATATTTCTCAATGCTTTCACATTCATTTTCTATGTATTGTTGCTCGCTCTTTCTACATTCTGCTGTTATCTTATTTGTGAGCTTTTTGTACTCCGTAACACTGCATTCGTCATTTTTGTTTCTGAATTTTCTTCTTTTTACCATTAAATCTATTATAACACTATTCAACCATTTCTTTCTAGGCTTAACTTTACCTTTCTCTAGGCACTCTGTAGCGCTATTATTTATAATATCTCGTACGGTACTCCATCTATTCTCTATGCATTTACTCTCTTGTGTATTACTACTATTCTTATATTCTACTAACTTATCTCCTATACTATTACTATATTGCACGTGAATATTGCTCTCTTTTAATTTGCTGAGATCTATCATTTTGGGTTTGTTATTTCTTCTGGTTTTACTTAAATTTATATTAATTTTACTTACAAGTAGATTGTGGTCGGTGTTGAGATCAGCACCCGGGTATGTTTTACATGCTGTAGCGTATTTCTTGTATCTATTCTTTACTATAATGTAGTCTAGTTGATATCGTGCTATATCTCCGGGCATTTTCCAAGTATAAAGCCTTCTCTTTGGTTGTTTAAATAAAGTATTCAACACTGTCATGTCGTTCTCTTTACAAAATTGTATTAGTCTCTCTCCTCTAGCATTTCTGTTCCCGAGACCAAAATCTCCTAATACACCTTCTACTCTACCCTCCCCGACAACGGCATTGAAATCCCCCATTACAATTAGCATATCCTTTTCTTTTACCGAATCTGTTATTGTATCTATTTGTTCATATATTTCTTCTATTTCTTCATCTGTGTAATTTCCTGTTGGCATGTATACTTGGATTATCACTAAATTGGATGACGGCGAGATCTTTATCTTGACTACTGTAATTCTGTCACTATGGTGAATAGTATTGTCGACTAGATTCCCAAAAGTTTTATTTAAGATTATTGCCGTTCCATTCCTTCCTTTCTTTTCTCCGGTATAAATTACTCTGTACTTATCACTCCAGTAATCCCCACTACCCTCCCACCTCACTTCACATAGCCCCAAAATATCTATCTTCAATCTCTCCATCTCTAATTTAAGTTCTTCTAATTTTCCTGGCACTAACATTGTTCTCACGTTCCAAGTTCCGATGTGACAAGGATTTCGCCTGATGACGACCGGGGTAGCCTTGCTCCTACCTCTGCCGGACTCGGACCGCCACGGGATATGACATCGTGGAAGCCCGTTGTCAAGAACTTCATTACTCTTTGTGGACATTTTCATACTGCATAATTGGGAAAATAGTGCAGTGGTTTCCCATTGCCTTCTGCACCGCAGTATCCTGACCGTTTCCTGAACACAGCTGTACTAAAATCGACCAATCAGAAAAGACGTTTTTCAGTTCTCTAAAGATTAAGCGGTGTCTATGGTCAAAGGAATTACGCCTCTTAAAAGGAAAAAAAGCGCATGTTGCATCTCTTTCTTTAATAGAGCAAAAGAAAGGCAGGCGAATGCGCAAAGCGAACACGCATAGCGAGGCATGGTGCTGTTCTTAGAAAAAAAAACATGCTGTCAAATTTGACATACGCCCGCCAAGAGTTAAATTATTCATTTAAGGTGAATAATTTGTGTTTGTGTTTTCTCGCAATCGAAGTGAAAAGTAGAGTGTATAACTCGGGCCGAAAAACCATATTACCACTCGAACAATTTTCCCTCACTACGTACTTTAGATTAGACCCTTGTCAAACAATCTACTATTTTTCAGCTAGCCTCGTTCAGCGGCAGCATCCAATATTACATTATTGCCGTGGCCGGGAAGGGAGCAATTGCAGGCTGAGTATTTGTTTAAACGGACGAGCTTGCGAGTCCGTTTAATTATAATACGAAGCCTGCAATTGCCATTCCGGCCGAGGCTAATATAGTGCTTTTCTCAAAAACGGGGAAAATACGACAAAAATTTAATTAAGATTTGATAAACATAACCTTAAAACGTCAAAAACATCATGTTTTCCCGCCGTTTATTTTTTTTAACAGAATCGCAAGTGTATTTTTCCACCGAAAAACGCAAATTATTCGAGACACATAAAAAAACGTCGCGTTTTCAACAGAAAAATACGAGCTGAATTGGCTGAATACGACCTGTGCCTCCTTTTATATGACAGTTTCTACATTTTAAAAAGTTTATAACTCGACAAATAAAGGAATTTATATGTGACATTGCAGGCCATATATGTGGCCTGCAATGTTTTTAACACGCTTTTATTAGGTCGACCTGTATGTAACTATGTAATGGAATCTAATGTAACTAATTTAACCATCTTCCAAGTATCGTAGCGTTATGAAAATTGGCAGCTGTATGTAGTTCTGATGACAATACAATAATATGGTACTGTCGAACTGATCTGATGATGCAGCCGGAAGATATGAACTGGAACTTCATGATGGAACATCGTATCAAAGCTGTGTTTGGATTTGTTAGAAAAGTCTTGCAATGATCTTTGACCACGATTAGGTTTCAAGGTCTGATGATGAAGCCGGAAGATAGGCACTGGCATTCCATGATGGAATATCGTATCATATTCGTGTTTGCACTTGTGAGAAAGGTCACGTAATGGACTTTGAACACGATCAGGTTTCAATTAACACGCAAAGCGTGTTTTTGTAGTGTTTTTAAACTATTAATTTATTTACTTTTTAATTTGGATCTGACCTTATACTATACACTTTACCTTCCAATATGTAGCGAGTAACGTCCCGTTTGCGGGCCATTTTTGAGAAAAAACCTTTATTTTCGTTGAGTTCGGTAAAGAATTTGAACTGGGACGAATGATGTTTAAAAAAAGCGTCTGGCGAACACTGACTACACAATGTTAGTATTGTGATTGTTGAAGACAGTGTGTATGTGTGTTGTGTTGTGTTAGGTTACCGATGTCTGGCGGCAGCACGACGAGCCGGTTCCCCTGCAGGTGCAGCTCGCGCAGGCGCGGCAGCTGCGCCAGCTCGCGCGGCACCTCCACCAGGTCGTTCTCGCGCAACGACAGCTGCAACACACACCCGTCACCGTCACCGTCACACCACACCACACCCGTTACTTTTCTACTCGTACCGTACCACTCGACCACTTCAAGGGGAAATAGTACACTGTGGCTCATCTCAAGGGAGCAAAATTATAAATTTACGGGTATTGAATACTGAGTGAAGCGAAAGATTCTATAACAAAATCCTGAGCATGGCGAGTGATTCTAACGTAGAATCTTGAGCGTAACGAGGGATTCTAACGTAGAATCTTGAGCGTTACGAGGGATTCAAGTGTTAACGCCCAAGACGGAAATAATTTTGCTATTGTGTATGCTTTTCACACCATTGCAAGTTTTAACTTCAGTGATTAGAAAATTGTATCAATGAAGACAGGATATTTAAAAAAAACAGCCGGAATTAAAATATCGTAGACACAAACTCACAATCTGTAAATTCTTGAGGTTCCCAATTTCAGCGGGCAGCAACTCGAAGTCATTGTCACCCAGGTACAGGGCTCGGAGACTTTCTGCAAATTCATTTTTTCCTTAAGTACTTTAACTGGCTCCCAATTTCAAATAAATAGCAATACCTACAAACCAGCTGTGAAGGTGTTATTCACAAATAAAGTGAAGAAAGCCCTTTGTGATATCCATTCAAAATAGGTTTTAATAGGTGACTGTATCTATGTATATTATAGATTCAATATTCTATACTTACCCATCATGAAGAAATTTCCAGGCAGTGTTTTTTCATTCAAATTATTGTAAGTAAGATCCAATATTTCCAGCACGGGGAAGGCTCCGAAGCCCCGGGGGAGTGTGTAGAGGCGGTTGAGGGAGACGTTGAGGATCCTCAGCTTGGGCAGCGAGGACAGGCTCACGGGCAGCTCCTCGATGTGGTTGTTGGCCAGGTTCAGGATCTCCAGGTTCACCAGGTTGGCGAGGGCGGCCGGCACCGTCGAGATCTTGTTGTGGCTGAGAGACAGCCGGGTGATGTTGGCTAGTGTGACTGGAATATAATATCTATTAAAATTTTATATCCAACTGAGAAATAAATTTTATGTGCCTTCAGGGAGTACAGGTTTGATTTAACTATACCCCCCCCTACATACACTATACCAGTCATAAGTTATAAGGAATGGTGGTGTCAAAAAAAAATTGCATGGTTGTAATGCAATTTTTTTTTATCTTATTTCCAAGTTATGACCTTATGCCATCCAATAGGAGAAAGGAAACTGATTGTGGTAATAAATTTTCTTTTAATGATTTACATTAGCTGTTTTGTCGTTGATAAGGTCAATACTCCACCATTTATTGCATTGGTAGGTGCAGTAATGTTACAAGTTATATATGATTTTTTCATTGGATGCTTTCAACTTGGCTTCATTCATATTGAAGTGTATTTAAGTTAGAGTAGGCGGACCAATCGGTCGGCCTCTATTAAATACAGCACTAGACACACCCAAACGTCAAACTTATAGCATAACCAAAAGGAATGAAACTAAAAGTGCCCAAACTGGTTCCATTAAAGGTGGCATAACAGTACTTACATAGCCCAGGTATTTCCTCCAAGTTCGAGATCCCTTTATCCACTAAATCTATCTCGGGATTGTTTATCTCCCGCGCTTCTTCAATCACTTTCTTGGCTTTCGACATCTTCGTAGTGTTTGGAATACAGGAAACTGGAGGATGGTGACTCATTGTAATATTTTCCTCCTACAACCTGTTACGTTCTATACGAACTAGTTTCATACCTTTTGGGTTCCATTTAGTTAATATTTGTTAATCAAGTAAGAACCTTATGATTACACAATAAAGGTTATTTTTCTTTGCTTTATATTGATTTTGTAATTTACCAACTGTTTACAAATTAGCGTGGGCTTGTATTGTTTTTTCGGGCTATTATATACTTTAACACAATGCAATAAACTCATATTTCGCTTACATCTAAATTATGTCACTGTCCAGTGCACCAGTGGTCATGTCATGTTAGTGTCAAAACTGTCAGAATTATTTCTGAACGAATTGTTAATAACATTATTTATTGAATTGAAATAGGTATGTAATTTAACTTCTATTTTATCCTATCCTTGTATGGTTTACAAATTACACAGTTTACAAATCGAAAGTATCGATAACCAAGTAGTTTTTTTCCCACGAAGGGCCTTAATATTGTAAAGGTGGTTGAAGGTGAAATGTTTATAATAGTAATGAACGTATCAAAGTATTCCTATTGACGCTAATAACGTTATAATTTCTATATTGTGTTTTTTATAAACAAAACACAAGAAGACGTCAAAGAAACGGAATATCTATTTCAAGGATATAAAGTTGAATTTATTTTCTCTATTCAAAAGTAGATTTCTTGGGAATAGGGATATCCCATACATCACAAATTATCATTAATTAATCATTTTTCATTCATTTGTTTACTTACTAGTGGAATCGACCTTTGTTTCAATTTTTATACTTTACGTATCTTTGGCTTTGTGTACTTGCTACTTAGCTGGCGTGCTAGGCAAATAGTAGGTTTAATCAGAATTATCCTTAATATCATGATTAGCAGATAAGCGGTTGTCGTGGAGTGATTGAGAGTGGCTCGTTCATTTACTTGATAAGGTTTATTCAAATTAACACCAGTAGGTAAGTACTAATTCCACCACTTATAATAACTGACATCATTGTCTGTAGTAAATGCCTAGTAATATTACGCGAAGGATTCATAAATCATCTTTCTTGGTGGTAGTTTCCAATGTAAACAAGTAACACCTGGCTTATCGCTTATCAGACCTAAGTTTAGAACATGCTGTAGCCGACTCTAGTACATAACTTCATAATACTTCTTTCTTTGGTATACACTTTATATTGTGCTGATCTAGACTCATGAATACACAACAATATTAAATTTAGAGAGCAGTTTTGTGTGTCTATGTATATAATGAACAACCTGGTTCTTCTGTTAACTATTATTTCGTCCATTGAGTAACCACAAAAATGTAGTCACCACCTGTTGAGGGCTTGACCAGGACACCATTTTTGTATTGAAGGCTTGTAATCTCCTAAGTCTCCTAACTATCTGATCAGCTTATAGAACTTGTCCAGAGATGAGTTCGCGCCCGCAGCCGCTGAAGGCCATGAACCGGCTGCTGGAGCGGCGGGAGCCGTGGCAGGTCGTGGCCCTGACCGCCTCCTCCGTGCTGGCGTTGGTCTGGGCGCACAGCCTCTACAATGCCAAGGACTGTGAGTATTAAAAAAATGAGGAAAAGGTTTAATATTAGAAATAGAAGCACACTAACATAACAATTGAAATATGTTGCTCCCTAATTTGTAAATCTTGTAAATAACATAATTGAAAGACTGCATTAAAAAGATAAAAACTTTTAAACCCACCCATTTATTTGAACTCGGTAAACCTCGAAAGAGTGTTCAAGTATAAATACCTAGGTCATATACTTACTGCCCACCTCAAGGACATTGCTGACATTGAACGCGAACGTAGGGCCTTGTCGATAAGAGCAAATATGATTGCCCGCAGGTTTGCTCACTGCTCATATGAAAGTAAAGCAACCCTATTCAGGGCTTTTCGTACAAATTTTTACACATGCAGCCTGTGGAGCAAATTTACTAATAAGTCGTACAAGGCCCTACAAGTTCAATATAACAATGCGTTCCGGGCGTTGATGGGGCTGCCGCGTTATTGCAGTGCTTCACAGATGTTCGCTGAGGCGCGCATATCCTGTTTCAAAGCGAAAATGCGCCTGCGAGCCGCGTCGCTGGTGCGCCAGCCCCAACACCATCCTAACTATGATTGCGGACAGGATTGACTGTCCGTACATTATTCACTGTTGTGGACTTCACAAGCCCAGTAACGGTGAATCGCTACATGTATAATTTGTATTTTTCGTGGAATTGAAATTGTCACTAACATAGTTTATAAGTTTTACTGTAACTAACTTTTTATGGGCCATGAGCCTGAAATAAACGTTAATTTAATTTAAAAACAAGTTTCCTAATAAAGAACACAAGGAAATATATTTTGTTTGCAGTCGGGGGACCTACTACATACAAGTAAAACCAAAATATTAGGTCCCACGACTGCAAACAAAATAGATTTCCTTGAGTTCTTTATTAGGAAACTTGTTTTTATCTTATTAATGCAGTCATGTTTTTAATTTTTATAATTATCTTTTTAATGCAGTCATGTTTTTAATTTATGTAATTATTATTTTATTTCGAACTTTTTTTGCTTGAAACACATACATTATTTTTTGGCAATGAAACGCCTAAATCAATGAATAACAAACTGTAATCGCGGTTTTTATATAAATTCAAGGAATCTAAATTAAAATTAACAATTCATCAGTACGAAAGCAAGAATCAACGCGCCCATTACACTCTTATTTATGAACGCGCCTAACCAATCAATCTAGCTTACATCGAGATGTCAAATCTGATGTCCAAACGAGCTATTGCCGCGCAAACTGACAGGCGGCTGTCAGTGGAGCTATTTAAGGCTGCCTTAAAGACTTCGAATCCAATATTATATATATTTTTGGAATCGTCTCTTCAAATGCTTCATTTTGATACCCCACTTGATAGGATAGATTTTTTTTTTACGGTACCCTCAAAATGGAGTCTACACTTCTACAGTCCGCCATATTGTTTTTATTGCAACGTCATATCCTATGTCACCCGGAATGACGTAAGGATTCCAACGATACCTCACACATATAAATTGGTTAAGAGGTTGAGAAGTTCTGGGGGAACAAAAAAAGTTCACATACATACATACATGAAACCCGAAAACATTACACTCCTTTTTTTGGGCAGTCGTGTAAAAAGTAGGAACACCGTACAAGCAATGGGCTGACAACATCATTCAAACAACAGGCAAGCATTGGATAGAAATTGGAAGAGAGAGAGAGTAGAGTGGAAGGGATTGGAGGAGCCCTTCAGCCAAAGAGGGATCCATATTCAAAAGAAATAAAAATACAACCACAGTTAGCTAAAGTCACTATTTCAATCAATTTTTATTTATTTAATCGTCATTTAATCGTCATATATTGCATCCATGGTATTACATATAGGTCTAAAAATTATAATTTTGCGTTCACATGGACCCTGGTAGGGCACAGCAATATGTAGTCTTATATCTAATTTTAGTTACTAACTAGTAATAAATTAATTAGTACATTTTTTTCGCATAGTCATAAATAATCAATAATTATGCAACCATGTACATACAATAGACACATCATGCAACTTAATGCTAGGTACAAGACTACAAGTACGTACAAGGACCCTGTTAGGGCGCAGCAAATACTTAAGTAGTAGTTTTAATTTGAGTAATTAATTAACACTACATAGTATAAAACAAAGTCGCTTCCTGCTGTCTGTCTGTCCCGTTGTATGCTTAGATCTGACACTGCTGTAATCTTTTATAGTTAAATGGCCAGTAAAAACTATTCCCGGGTGCTAAAGCACTAATCAATTTCCAGCCATCACGAGTAGACTCCGCAAGGAATTCTTCAGATGGCTCCGTCAGGTCCCGTTCGTGCGGCGCAAGATCGAGGAGAAGATGTCGGAGATTCAGCGCGACTTCCGCGCGGACGTCAGCAAGCGGCTTGCCGGAGTCACGGTCCGGCGGACGCTGCCGGAGCGGGGGCTGACGGCCGAGGAGGTGCAAGAGGAGGTGCAGCACCACCTCACACTGGGTAAGATGTCGGACGTCAGCGAGCGGCTCGCCGGAGTCACGGTCCGGCGGACGCTGCCGGAGCGGGGGCTGACGGCCGAGGAGGTGCAAGAGGAGGTGCAGCACCACCTCACACTGGGTAAGATGTCGGACGTCAGCGAGCGGCTCGCCGGAGTCACGGTCCGGCGGACGCTGCCGGAGCGGGGGCTGACGGCCGAGGAGGTGCAAGAGGAGGTGCAGCACCACCTCACACTGGGTAAGATGTCGGACGTCAGCGAGCGGCTCGCCGGAGTCACGGTCCGGTGGACGCTGCCGGAGCGGGGGCTGACGGCCGAGGAGGTGCAAGAGGAGGTGCAGCACCACCTCACACTGGGTAAGATGTCGGACGTCAGCGAGCGGCTCGCCGGAGTCACGGTCCGGCGGACGCTGCCGGAGCGGGGGCTGACGGCCGAGGAGGTGCAAGAGGAGGTGCAGCACCACCTCACACTGGGTAAGATGTCGGACGTCAGCGAGCGGCTCGCCGGAGTCACGGTCCGGCGGACGCTGCCGGAGCGGGGGCTGACGGCCGAGGAGGTGCAAGAGGAGGTGCAGCACCACCTCACACTGGGTAAGATGTCGGACGTCAGCGAGCGGCTCGCCGGAGTCACGGTCCGGCGGACGCTGCCGGAGCGGGGGCTGACGGCCGAGGAGGTGCAAGAGGAGGTGCAGCACCACCTCACACTGGGTAAGATGTCGGACGTCAGCGAGCGGCTCGCCGGAGTCACGGTCCGGCGGACGCTGCCGGAGCGGGGGCTGACGGCCGAGGAGGTGCAAGAGGAGGTGCAGCACCACCTCACACTGGGTAAGATGTCGGACGTCAGCGAGCGGCTCGCCGGAGTCACGGTCCGGCGGACGCTGCCGGAGCGGGGGCTGACGGCCGAGGAGGTGCAAGAGGAGGTGCAGCACCACCTCACACTGGGTAAGATGTCGGACGTCAGCGAGCGGCTCGCCGGAGTCACGGTCCGGCGGACGCTGCCGGAGCGGGGGCTGACGGCCGAGGAGGTGCAAGAGGAGGTGCAGCACCACCTCACACTGGGTAAGATGTCGGACGTCAGCGAGCGGCTCGCCGGAGTCACGGTCCGGCGGACGCTGCCGGAGCGGGGGCTGACGGCCGAGGAGGTGCAAGAGGAGGTGCAGCACCACCTCACACTGGGTAAGATGTCGGACGTCAGCGAGCGGCTCGCCGGAGTCACGGTCCGGCGGACGCTGCCGGAGCGGGGGCTGACGGCCGAGGAGGTGCAAGAGGAGGTGCAGCACCACCTCACACTGGGTAAGATGTCGGACGTCAGCGAGCGGCTCGCCGGAGTCACGGTCCGGCGGACGCTGCCGGAGCGGGGGCTGACGGCCGAGGAGGTGCAAGAGGAGGTGCAGCACCACCTCACACTGGGTAAGATGTCGGACGTCAGCGAGCGGCTCGCCGGAGTCACGGTCCGGCGGACGCTGCCGGAGCGGGGGCTGACGGCCGAGGAGGTGCAAGAGGAGGTGCAGCACCACCTCACACTGGGTAAGATGTCGGACGTCAGCGAGCGGCTCGCCGGAGTCACGGTCCGGCGGACGCTGCCGGAGCGGGGGCTGACGGCCGAGGAGGTGCAAGAGGAGGTGCAGCACCACCTCACACTGGGTAAGATGTCGGACGTCAGCGAGCGGCTCGCCGGAGTCACGGTCCGGTGGACGCTGCCGGAGCGGGGGCTGACGGCCGAGGAGGTGCAAGAGGAGGTGCAGCACCACCTCACACTGGGTAAGATGTCGGACGTCAGCGAGCGGCTCGCCGGAGTCACGGTCCGGCGGACGCTGCCGGAGCGGGGGCTGACGGCCGAGGAGGTGCAAGAGGAGGTGCAGCACCACCTCACACTGGGTAAGATGTCGGACGTCAGCGAGCGGCTCGCCGGAGTCACGGTCCGGCGGACGCTGCCGGAGCGGGGGCTGACGGCCGAGGAGGTGCAAGAGGAGGTGCAGCACCACCTCACACTGGGTAAGATGTCGGACGTCAGCGAGCGGCTCGCCGGAGTCACGGTCCGGCGGACGCTGCCGGAGCGGGGGCTGACGGCCGAGGAGGTGCAAGAGGAGGTGCAGCACCACCTCACACTGGGTAAGATGTCGGACGTCAGCGAGCGGCTCGCCGGAGTCACGGTCCGGCGGACGCTGCCGGAGCGGGGGCTGACGGCCGAGGAGGTGCAAGAGGAGGTGCAGCACCACCTCACACTGGGTAAGATGTCGGACGTCAGCGAGCGGCTCGCCGGAGTCACGGTCCGGCGGACGCTGCCGGAGCGGGGGCTGACGGCCGAGGAGGTGCAAGAGGAGGTGCAGCACCACCTCACACTGGGTAAGATGTCGGACGTCAGCGAGCGGCTCGCCGGAGTCACGGTCCGGCGGACGCTGCCGGAGCGGGGGCTGACGGCCGAGGAGGTGCAAGAGGAGGTGCAGCACCACCTCACACTGGGTAAGATGTCGGACGTCAGCGAGCGGCTCGCCGGAGTCACGGTCCGGCGGACGCTGCCGGAGCGGGGGCTGACGGCCGAGGAGGTGCAAGAGGAGGTGCAGCACCACCTCACACTGGGTAAGATGTCGGACGTCAGCGAGCGGCTCGCCGGAGTCACGGTCCGGCGGACGCTGCCGGAGCGGGGGCTGACGGCCGAGGAGGTGCAAGAGGAGGTGCAGCACCACCTCACACTGGGTAAGATGTCGGACGTCAGCGAGCGGCTCGCCGGAGTCACGGTCCTGTCCACGATCATCATTAGTAACCCAAATTTATGTTCCATTAAAATTAGCCAAATCAAAATTAGGCAAAAACAATGGTAAACCATACTTATTTGGCGATCAGTTTTAAATTTGGTTGTAATTTGAAACTAAAATGGGGGTATTATTTTGGTGGTAATGAATCTTCCCTTTTTATACCTAGTTGTACACTAAAGTAATTTTTGCCGTAAAATTTTCTATATAATGGAGGTCGGCTGTAAAATCTTGGATACAATTTTACACTAATCTTTTTTTTTTGTTGATCATTTTACTCGTTTTGGTTGTACAAAGCAATATTTTGGTGTGTTATTTTAAAATATAATGGTGATCAATTGTAAAATTTGGTTTACAATTGTATACTGAATTGGGTATATAAATTTGGTGTGCATTTTAACCATTTTGGGTGTAACAAAGGAATATTTTGACGCCATATTCTACTACATTTGGGAGTATGTTAAACTACAGCCATTCTGAAACGGTTATAAGTACTGGAGTGGATGCTTGACCATCCGAGCCGTCCGGGGTGCATCTGAAACAAAGTTTACTTGACGCCATTACGCTGATGTAGGAAGTCCGTCATCATTTGCTATCATTATTTGTTGTAGGGGCTTACAAGAAGTCCCGTAATAATTTGATATAATTTGTTGTAGGGGCTTACGACGTGAACAGCGGCTCCATCTCCGGAGCCGTGTACCACGTGAGCCAGGAGATAGCCAAGGTGAGCGTTGTGGGTGAAACAGGCTCGCTCAGCATGGACGGGAAGGGACGAGACGGGACGGGACGGGACGGGACGGGTTGAATGCCAACGAATGTAACGGTCGCAGGTGCGAGCATGACGAGACAATGCAACACTACAACTCCATCATCCGGTTTGTGGAGAGCAGCCGGAAATATTGGAGAGCAGCTTGGAGTAGGTATAAAGGAGGGGGCAATTGCACAAAAGATCCCACTTGAAGTGCATCCGCAAGGGCTTTCATATAAATAAGATAAGATGGTGTCGGCAGGTGGCGTGCGCGGCGTACGCGGCGACGGCGTACACGAACCCACTGCATGCGGACGTGTTCCCCGGCATCAACAAGATGGAGGCGGAGATCGTGCGCATGGCCGCCGACCTCTTCCACGGCGATGACGACTGCTGCGGGACGGTAACTATATACTCTACCACATGTGACATCTACCTACCATCATTTGGGCATGCTGGAACCTTAAGCTTAATCATTTGAAGCCCTCGCCTCGCTCGGTTTCTTCTTTAGGATCACTCGCTTCGTTTAATGTGCACGTTAAACCTCTCGCGCCGTTCGGTATCATTCCTTGGGACGTGACTTCTTGCCCGGTTTCATGAGTCTATTGAGTCTAGTTCCGAATCTACGGCTTCACGCTGAAGCTTAGCCTTATAATATTATGAGGATTCAGGGATGGGGGGAGAATAATAGCCCCGAGTAGATGTAGTATAATGAAGAACGTATAATGAACCTTTACACCACACCTTGCCAAAAAGCGCGTTTTTCTGCACGCTGCGCGATCAGAAAAACCCACTTTTTGGCCAAGTGGTGACGTAAAATTGTGTACAAAACACGGGTCGTAAAACAGAAAGCCCTCTCTCGCATATTTGAGACCCTCGCCTGCGGCTCGGGCCCCAAACATCTGCGATATCGGCCTTTCTTTGTTTTACAACCCTTGTATCGTAAATAACTATTGCTACCTGATGTATGCATCGAGCAATATGCGTTATCGTTACAGTAAATTATTGTCACTGTTAAACTCTGAAAGTGGTCTATTACCATATCACAGCCCGATGGTTTGTAATACAGTTCATGACAATGATATCAACCGCAGGTGACGACCGGCGGCACGGAGTCGATAATGATGGCGTGCAAGGCGTTCCGCGACCTGGCGTACAGCCGGGGCGTCAGCAACCCGCAGCTGGTGGTGCCCTCCACGGCGCACTCCGCCTTCGACAAGGCCGCGCAGTACCTCGGCCTCGGCCTGGTCACGGTCAAGGTGGACCCCACCACCATGACGGTGGACGTCGACGACATGCGCCGCGCCATCGGCAGGAGGACGTGCCTGGTGAGGGCCCGCCACCGACGTGGCGTGTGGCGTGTGGCGTGTGGTACCGAGCGCGCAGTGTTGTATGTAGATGTAGTCGCAGGTCGCGCGAGTCGGCGGGCCGCGGCCGGAGCTCCGAACAGACAGCGGCGACGGCGGCCGCTTGTTTCTTTGCATTTTCTTCTATTTGTAATCATTCATGCGGCCAGAGAGCAGTTAAAAACATTGGACTCGCACTTTCCTCCCGGCCCCTAGACATCCTTATGCCAAAATGAACGTTTTAATTCGACCCGAATACCTATCCCGAACGTTCGGGAGTTTGAGTGATGGCGATGTTGATCGTGATCGGTTCCCAGATGGTGGGGTCCGCGCCGAACTTCCCGTACGGCACGATGGACGACATCGCGGCGCTGTCGGACTTGGCCGTGGAGTACTCGGTGCCCCTGCACGTGGACGCGTGCCTGGGCGGGTTCGTGGCGGGCTTCATGCCGGCGGCGGGCCACGCCGTGCCCGTGTTCGACTTCCGCCTGCCCGGCGTGGCCAGTCTCTCCGCCGACACGCACAAGGTGGGCCGTCTCCCTTCATTAACTAACACCGTGAGCACGTATACAAAGCATCATCGATCGACACATATTTACTGAACTTATCTTATAATATAAAGATGTAAAGTATCTCTGTGGTCCTCCTAGATGATATTGTGACTTTTAACTTTGCTATATGTTCATTATCTTGTAAGCTTCGGCGCCATGCACTATATTGATCTGTTCCCGTGGAAGTAGTAACCGGTTCACACACTTGTTGTCGGCAGTACGGGTTCGCGCCGAAGGGCACGTCGGTGGTGCTGTACCGTCGGCCGGAGTACCGTCACCACCAGTACACCGTCACCACGGAGTGGCCCGGCGGCGTGTACGGCTCGCCCACCGTCAACGGTACGGTCCCTCCACTCCTCCTCCTCCTCCTCCTCCTCGAAGGGCACGTCGGTGGTGCTGTACCGTCGGCCGGAGTACCGTCACCACCAGTACACTAAATTTTTTTGGGTCCTATACAAACTTTTGATCCTGGATAGAAATGGAATCGATTAGCATCAAAAAAAAATAATTCAAAAATGACCTTTTTCTCGCACCCTGTATGTTTTACCCAAAATCTGAAAACGCCAATCTTCATTAATTTGAAATCGAGGCAAGGTCTTCTAAGACCATTTTCACGTAGCAACACGGGATCTGGTAACTGCTCTCACTGACCCAAAAAGAAATTCCACCCTGTATACCTAGGCAATTATGATGATTCTTCTTCTTCTTTATCCCGTTACCCTCTGCTCTGCTGGGGTGTAGTGTAGGGCTTTAATCAATTCTCTCCATTAGCTTCGGTCTTGGACTTGGACAACTTGGGTTACTTCTTCCCAGTTCATACCCATACAACCCAACTCCTGATCCACGGACCGCCGCCAAATTGTCACCTAAATCAATTATTAGTACCTACATTATTGCCGCGGCCGGGAAGGAGGCAATTGCAGGCTCAGTATTTAATTATATTAATTATAATACGAAGCCTGCAATTGTCATTCCGGCCGAGGCTAATATAGTGCTTTTCTCAAAAATGGGGGAAAATAATAATAATTAAGATTTGATAAATATACCCTTAACGTCAAAAACATCATGCTATCCCGCCGTTTATTTTTTTAACAGAATCGCAAGTGTATTTTATTCCGCCGAAAAACGCAAACTATTTAAGACACATAAAAAAACGTCGCGTTTCCAACAGAAAAATACGAGGTGAATTGGCTGAATACGACCTGTGCTTCTTTTTATTATATGACTGTTTCTACTTTTTAAAAGTTTAAAACTCGACAATTAAAGGAATTTATATGTGACATTGCAGGCGGCCTGAAATTTTTATTTATTTTTTAATTTTGATCTGACCTTAAACTATGCACTTTACCTTCCAATAGGTAGTGAGTAACGTCCAGTTTGCGGGCTATTTTTGAGAAAAAGTACATTAACCGGTAATATTGTATATTGCACGTCAGACTTTGGAAAGAGACAATCAGCTGTGTACCTACGACTATTTTCGAACACTGGCAAACATCCATCAATTATCTTATTTCGGAATCAAATTCACAAGATAGGAGAAGAAAAATAACGAGCGGGCCGTTGAAATTTAATATTTTGGATATTCCTAGTTTTATGTAAAAAATAGTAGTTTATGCAACTGGTACATAATGAGGGGCATTGGATGCCTAATTATGTACAGTTGCATACACTACTTTATCTACATCCATATATTAAATCCTCTTTCATGTGTTTCGTGTGGGCACTTCTCGCCGGCGTGCGCCATGTTTGCGTCGACAGGCCGGCCCGCGCCTTATATAATTTTGTACGTGATCTCGTTAAAGTGTTATATTTCGTGATCTAATAGGGGACGCACGCAACAGCCGCACAGTATATTATAAAGCGGGGTCTTATCTACGGTATTTGAACTTATAAAAGAGGATTTACTATATGGGTGTAGATAAAAAACGTTATTGTTGTAATTTTACTCATCGATACGAATAATGTACTTTCGATGTTAGTTTAATTTTTTTCGATGTGAATAATCACGTGGAAGCACTTCCAACTGATTACAACCTGTATATGTATACTATAAATTGACACAAGTATAATTATCTCCCCCCCCCCCACTAGGCAGCCGAGCGGGAGGACTGATCGCGGCGTGCTGGGCCACCATGGTGTTCGTGGGCCGCGCGCGGTACGTCACCATGACGGACGAGATCCTGCGAGTCACCAAATATATCGAGGCCGAGTAAGTCACCGCGTTACCAATATTTTTTAGTACACACTTCTGTATTACCCTGTACACCCCTCAATGTAAATGTAATGTTCGGCACAATATTTATTGTTCGGAACAAAAAACCGATTGATTGTATTGATGTAGACTGCGCGGCGTGGAGGGCATCTTCATCTTCGGCAGGCCGGCTACCACGGTGGTCGCGTGGGGCTCGGACCGGTTCGACATCTTCAAGATGGCCGAGCTGCTGCACAACAAGGGCTGGAGCCTCAACGCGCTTCAGTTCCCCTCCGGGTAATGACCCTACTAATATACATATGTTTCATTTATCACCTATTTCACGTTGATGTCCTCATCGTCAGTTTTATCCGACCGTTGTTGCTATCGCTCCGATCGGTCGAATAGTTGTTCAAATAATAATACAATACTTTATTGTACCTAATGGTCATATATACCATTAGGTATTATTACACGTGAACGTTTCGTATAGTATCGTCCCGGATTGTTTGTGTGTTGCAGCATCCACATCTGCGTGACGCACGCACACACGCAGGCGGGCGTGGCGGAACGTTTCGTCGCCGACGTGCGAGATGCTGCGCGCCAGTGTCTACAAGCCGGCCAAGGACCCGTGCAGGGCAAGGTGAGTCACTCCTCTGTACCGTACAGACGCAGGTGAGTCACTCCTCTGTACCGGACACACGCAGCTGAGTCACTCCTCTGTACCGGACACACGCAGGTGAGTCACTCCTCTGTACCGGACACGCGCAGGTGAGTCACTCCTCTGTACCGGACACACGCAGGTGAGTCACTCCTCTGTACCGGACGCACGCAGGTGAGTCACTCCTCTGTACCGGACACACGCAGGTGAGTCACTCCTCTGTACCGGACACACGCAGGTGAGTCACTCCTCTGTACCGTACACACGCAGGTGAGTCACTCCTCTGTACCGGACACACGCAGGTGAGTCATTCCTCTGTACCGGACACACGCAGGTGAGTCACTCCTCTGTACCGGACACCCTGCAAGCTTCTCTCGACCCTGTAGAGTTTTAATTAGGTTCATTTTAGCTCGCTCCGTCTTTCACCCGTCGCAGCGCAGAATATCCGAAATTGACCCGTCTGTTTATGGGCAGGCGAGCGAGCAGTCGTTCCTAACAAACGAATAAGCTCGGGTCCTCGTCGCGTCCTCAGTAAATACTATACCAGACTACTATACCTTGTGGGCAGATGGCGATCTACGGCGTGGCGCAGGAGATCTCGGACCGCAGCCTCGTGTCCGACATCACCAAGTACTTCATCGACTCCATGTACTACCTGCCGCCGCCACCTCCGCCACCTCCGGCGGCCGAGCCCGACCACACACTGTAAACGACCGTCCACACACTGTAAACGACCGTCCACACACTTCACACTCGCGCCCGCCCCGAGGATCGCCCAGGACGGAGCCCCCGGAAGTGCCCGACACATGAACTATACTTACATGTTCGCCCGCCTGGCTCGGTCGTGTCGTGTGTTATACTGGCCGAATGTTCAAGTTCTAACGGCCAGTAAACTTAAATAATAGTGGAATTTTCAACTTTCGATAATTAATCTAAGCATTCGGATGTGGCATTTTATATTATTTTACGTTAATGACTACTAATAAAGTTGTGTGTACATTTAGTCAATTATTATTATTCACGCCACTCTTATTTAGGTATCATAGACGAAATATACCTTAAGTATAAAGTGTGGAAAGCCATTCCAAATTGAGTCATTCCTTTATTTTAAATTCTAACAACATACTACAAATATACCTTACTAACATATTTTTAATGTACATCAGAAGGGAAGCAATATAACGTTTTTAAAAATACACAAGTATCTGGTTCGTTGCGTCACCTCCTATAATACAAGCAGCGTAGGACGAGGCGAGGCTAGCCGTCTCGTGGACGAGGCTAGCCGTCCCGTCGGCGAGGCTAGCCGTCCCGTCGGCGAGGCTAGCCGTCCCGTTGGCGAGGCTAGACCCGTCCCCGTCGGCGAGGCGGCGGGCATGGCCACGGCTCGGCGCTGTGGTGCCGGCACACACGTTGTTACTTCGACCGTCGCATTTTGTCAAACTGAATAACATTTTGTACATTATTGCTAATCAATATACCGTACTTAAGTTACCATTAGTTACTTGATATGATAACGATTATGTAACAACTTTATTTTAAACTACCTACCCATCTCGAGTAGTGCCAACAACGCTTCCAACTGTTAGGTTAGATCATAATGTTTAACTTATCAATTCTTATGTTTAGACAACAAAAGTTTCGACTTATGTATCTGTCTAGTAACTCAATACAAAGCTTATCTGGTTACTTAAAATGTACGTACCGATTTTATTATACACATATGTATTATTGTTAGTGGAGACAGACAGACGTTGTCTCAACCCGGCGCCGGGTAAGGGTTTTGTAATCACAATTTTTATCTTTTTATAATAATATTTCTTAATATGGCCGTTGTTGTTATTACTTGTATTTATTATGTGATAAAAATATAGAAAAATGTTGTGTAGCGTATTGTTTTATTGTACCAATGTCCCCCTTGAATTGTATGCTTCTTACAAATGTGCTAGTCAGCACTGTTTCACCGAGAGGGCAAGCCGTCACGATGCCGGTCAAACATTTTGTAGTTTTATGTTAGCTAGCTTGTATTGTTCGGATCCGAACGGTTGTATTTACCTGTTAGAATGAGGGAGACGTGTTTTATACGATCTATCCGACGGATTGATAGCATCTCTATCTTGTGACGTGTAATAGTAGTATAGGTATGGATACGGAGCCCAGCCATAGTTTATCGCACACCTTAAACTGTTTCTGTCTCTCAATTTTACATTTGTGAAAAAAGGTAAACTCGTCTCTTCGGTCTTCATAGGCAGATAGTGTTTTAAGGCGGCTACAACAAGAAATATCTCGTTCTTTGAAACGCTGTTCTGCGCAGACGAGGAAACAGGGATTGATTTTTAGATACATGATTCTTGACTTGACTATATGATTGTGTTTTTGACAATAGCCGAAACATGATTGCTTAAAATTTTCCCATTAGAAAATAAAATCCAAATTATTAAACGAAACAAATAAGTTAATATGATGGCACTTTACCACATCTAAACTCTGTCAAGAGGAAATTTCATAAAACTATACACACATTCAGATACCTACTTATTGAGATTTGTCTAAAAAAGTAATTCCCGAAGATACAACACATCCCGTTTTGCCGTGCGCAAAAGACAATAAGCGTGTCTCTTTCACGGGGGGGCGTGGTTTTCCAAATCGATATATCCCCTTAATGACAGGACGGAATTTGGACGGAACGCCAAAAATAAGTAGGTAAGCCAAACTTTTTGGTCCGGGAGTCGCTGTCACCACACGTCACCACGCTGCCACCGATTCTGACGTGTTTAATCTCAATCTCTCCTTCCAAATCGTAAATAATAAAGCAACATTTTCCCAGGCCGAGCCATGTATTCAGTGTTAGTGATCGTGTAAGATGAGATGCTAGGTGTGAGGCAGGCGGTGGCGGTCGCGGTGGTGGCGGTGGCGGCGGTGCTGGCGCGGGCGGCGGACGGCGGCGCGGCGGCGGCGCGCTACTGCGGGGCCCACATGTGCGGAGGCACCGACGCACACACCTTCTGTCAGTATCCTGTAAGGCCACACCACATGTGAATATTGTAATCAAACTATACAGTTAGTTCGACAGGACGTACACTAATAAAAGACGTTGTACCTAGTCGCTATAGCCGGTGTACACAGGGGTAACTATATCGCTCTCCCCTGCAACCTGCAATCAAACGGCGGGGTATAACTATCCTCTCCTCCTTCACATAGGAAAGATATCACCGGAAAGCAGAAACAAAGCGGGCTCAAAGCATCTTTGGGATTGGGACATGTTTTTTAGGATTCCGTAGTAAACAAGGAATCCTTATAGTTTCGCCATGTCCATATATCCGTCCGTCCGTCCGTCTGTCCCCCGCTTTTCTCAGTAACCGTTATTACTAGAAAACTGTAATTTGGCATGAGTATTACATATCAATGACGCCAACCAATCGGTACAATAAAATCTTGAAAACACATTTTTTCAGGGTACCTACCTACCTCCCCTACATGTAAAGTGGTGGTGCATTTTTTTCTCTTCCAAACCCCATTGTGTGGTGTGTTGTTGGATGCTCTTTCAAAAATATTATAAGGTTTCTAAAGACGTTTTTTGATTTAAGAATCGGTTGGCGTGATATCGTCCCTTGGCTGCAAAAACCGCTTAAGTGCATGAAACGTAGTTTCGAGAAAACCGCAAATAAAAATTAGCATGTTAATATTTCCATGATAAACCAACAATCGCTAAAGTATTTTTGTGTTTTTTTATGAACAGTTTATCGCTTAATAAGACTTCTTTAATTAGTTTACGTTTTGTTTAGGATAAGAGGATAAAATTTAGGATTTACCGTATCAAATGCTGTAGTTAAGCGGGTTTGCCTGAAAACACTTATTTTTTCTATTTTCTAAAATAATAGCCTTAGATTGAAATTTTCGATACATAATACTTACTGATGTAAAGTAATCAAAGTTTGACCTGAATTAAATTTTCAAACGATAACAGATTTTTTATTATTTTAGTTTATTTTAATATCACGAGACAGTTAATAGGTTTTGCCTGGAAGAATTCTGAAAATAAAGCAATTAAAAGCATTTATAATTAAAAAATACGCTTTCAATGTTTTCTCCCGTGAGGTTTCATTACAATTTATTTTATAGGTATCCTGTGGTTTACTTACTTGATTTTTGTAACAGTCATGTTCACCGAAACTGTAACCTATTTTCTGACTATGTTCAATAAAAGGAAAACGTTAAAAATAATTACAACGTTGTTCAAAAGGTATTTTCGTATTTACTGACCTTTGACTTATAAACTATATTTTAAAGACTACAATTTATGAATATTCGTTTATTCTGACCACCTTAGACAACTGACTTAAAATCCAAAACTCTTAATGCTAAAGTTAACATGGATCTTAAATGGTCTGCTAACAGTCTTCCTCACTACTAGTCGTATCAGTTACATCCACGTCAGGAATGCAATCAACGATATTGGGGTCGCAATTTAAGGAATTGAACCAACCGTGGTATTCCTCTGGTATGACGCCCTTTACACAGAGGTTTAACAAATCCTTTTATCTACACCCATATAGTAAATCCTCTTTTATAAGTTCAAATACCGTAGATAAGACCCCGCTTTATAATATACTGCGCGGCTGTTGCGTGCGTCCCCTATTAGATCACGAAATATAACACTTTAACGAGATCACGTACAAAATTAAGACACAGCTGCGGGCTGGCGGCGGAGGCGCGGGCCGGCCTGTCGACGCAAACATGGCGCACGCCGGCGAGAAGTGCCCACACGAAACACATGAAAGAGGATTTAATATATGGATGTAGATAAAGTAGTGTATGCAACTGTACATAATTAGACATCCAATGCCCCTCATTATGTACCAGTTGCATAATAGTAGTTTGTGTGTGTGTGTGTGTGTGTGTGTGTGTGTGTGTGTGTGTGTGTGTGTGTGTGTGTGTGTGTGTGTGTGTGTGTGTGTGTGTGTGTGTGTGTGTGTGTGTGTTGTTTATGTGTAGATAAACTACTATTTTTTTGCCGCGCTGATGGGCAGGGGATTTTGATAGAGTTTTTTCAGTGTAGGAAGTTGGAAGTCTTCTTCTGCCACTGATTCTACAGAGCAAGGATTGGACTTATGACTGCTTTTTCTCGTCCGAGGGCTATGTTGAGGAGGTCTGGGGTCAAAGGTCTTAAAGTCATTAGACATATCATAGTTGAAATATACGTTCTTGTCCCCTTTTACATGCTTCATGCGTTTAATTTTCAACCAACTTATTTGATTACCATTATTGTCTTTTTTTTTATTCAGTAGGTAACAAAGTTTCTGCTAACGTTTTCAGGTCATAAAACTCATCAAATTTTAATTCTTTCACATTGTAAGCTGGCTTTCTTACCTTTTTATTAGAGTTTGGTAAGTAAAAGAATGCCTTAGTTCTGGCTTTACCGAAAATATTTTTCCAATCAGTTATTGAAAACACATCACAATGTCTTTTCGCATTTTCAATGCATGTGCATAGAGTCAGCTTCCATGTACGAATGGCCAGATTCTAAGAACTTCTGCTCAATCACATGTAAATTATCAATCGTGTTGACAGCCCACATCAAAAGAGCTGTGACAAATTGGTTCCGGTTTTGCCCCCCGCATGTATCTGAGAATAACGATACTTCTCTGATATGTTTAGGTACGCATTCTGTCAAATAGTAAAGCAAAATCGTACCAATTTCACAGCTCCCTTTTTTGCCGTGCACCTCTGACCAAGGGAAGCAAAAGCCATTATTAGGCACAGCACTTTCGTAAATGCACAAGTTATACAGTGTGAGTTTGCGCACATAATATAGTAAACCCACTTTTGAACACGGTATTTGCAGGATAGCCTGCAAATCGAAAGAGGCTGAAAGAAAGTTTGTGTCAGTTTCAGCTCTTATTTTGTCGTTCTCTTTTTCTTGTGTGCACTTGACTTTCCTTTCTATGTGTTGTTGGTAGGGAATTTCTAGCTTGATTTTTGTTTCTTCGTTTGCTGATTGATATTTATTGCAATTCTGACATTGATCCTTTTTGGGGACAAAAAAGCTAAGATTGAACTCCCTTGAAAAAAGTTGTTTCGGAGACAGGGTTTTCATTATACTGTTCTGAATAAAGTGCGTACATTTTTGAAATATTCAGGCATGCCTCTAAATATTGTCGTTTTGATTTTTTTCTTATGTAGTGTCCCTCCATTTTTGGGAATGAGTTGATATGATCAATTACTTCTTTGACTCTGGCAGCTGATGTTTTGTTGCTTGGCTCTTTCGGACCTCTTGGGTCTTCATTATTTGAGTAAACCCCGGCTGTGTTCCTGTGCTGGATAGCGTCTTTTATAACTGCAGCCGAAATACTTAGAGTGGCACAGAAGAACGGCTGACAAACTTGTTTCTTGTCCGTACCCAAGTCAAAGGAGCATTTAGTGGTGTAAGGTCTTGGACGTTTTCTCTATACTACTGCTCTTTTAGGTTGTTGGACTATCAGGCGTGAGAGGATTAAGTTTTTCTTTCCAACGAAATCTAGGTTCCAGTACAATCGACATATTTCTTCGCGGTATTCCGAACTAAAATTGTCCGTGCACTTGAAGATACACTTCGAACAATCTATGGGCTGTGGCACTTTCGCGGCTCTTACAGTGTTGTTTGTGACATAGGGCAAACCGTCAGTGCGCCGTTTCTTTGCAACATTTTTCTTCCATTCTCTCTCATTTGCGGTGCGCCGACGGCTTCGTGGTTTCACCTGATGCCAAGCCATGTCAATGCACTCTGTCAGTATAACTTCAACAAACTCGGCTATACTTATTCTTTCGCGCACGGGTGGTGGTTCTACGAGCTGATTACTCGGGCTTGGTTGCGACTCTACATGCTGCGAACTCTGACCTGGTTGTGGCTCTACGTTTTGCCAACTAGAACCCGGTTGTGGTTCTACGCTCTGCCAACTTGGGCCCGGTTGTGGTTCCAGCCTCGAATCTGCAACATTGTTATTAATGTGTCGATCTAAAAAATCTGCTAATCTCACTAGATTATTCTCGTCTTCCGAGTCACTGGAAGAATCATGCAACGACTCATTTGGTTGGAAAGTTGGGTCGTTATCCGAAAAATCGCTACCAAATAATTCAGACTCAGTTTCTGACACCCGTATTGGTGATCGGCTACACTTTGGCGATGGCTGAACTGATTCGGCAATACTGTCGTTACTCCCAAACATATCAGTATTCCCGATAATCTGACTCATTTCTTCGGCAATGATGTTGTGTGAATCATCGAGATCTGACGACAGTGACTGACCCACACCTGCCAGCTAAACGGTGGTTTCTATGCTTGTGAATAAAATCATGGTAATAGTATCCTCTAGCCGCCCATCATATGAAATGAAACTAAACAAATGCAACTGCTCAATTTTTTTGAAAAATAATAATTCCATTTGAGATTGGTCTGTACCCAAAATAGACCTCTGGGCGGCTAGAGGCTAAATACGATAAATTTAAGAAGAAAACTATCACTGCTAAGTAGACATTACTAGTTAACGAGTAATAGTCGAACTTAAGAAATGTACTTCGCAAATAAAGCACTGTCTAAAGTCCGCGTAGCCCTAAAAAAAGCCCAAAAGGCCCTTAAAACGGCAATGTACAAAGAACAGCAGTCGGCCATCGGGTAAGTGCCGTACCTACCTACCTGCATTCCTAGCTTATCTTATCTTATCTTATCTAGATGAGGGCCCTTGCGGATGCACTTCGACCCAATGGGATCTTTTGTGCAATTGCCCCCTCCTTTATACCTACTCCAAGCTGTTCTCCAATCTCTCCACAAACTGGATGATGGAGTTCAACGGGAGTACTCTGAATTCCTTTGGTTCTGGGTAACCATTGCCAAAGTCGTTCATTCTTTGTCTGGCGAGGGCGTGACATTCACACAGCAAGTGTTCCATTGTCTCGTCCTCCTCGCCACACATCCTACAATCCATGTTGTCGCATAGTCCCATCTTGGCCAATAGTCCTTTGACCCCGAAGCACAGACCACCTCCTCTAGACCCCTCGTATGAGCGATTTAGTTCGAATCAAAAGTCACCAAGGTTAGCGGTAGGTGCGGGCTGAGGGGAGGTCGGCAACAGCGCTGCGATTGGCCGTTTCAAAATACGCGCGACTTCGCCGCAAAATGGCGCGCGGGCTAGTGATGAGACACGGTTGTTGATTACCGGTTTTTACCAGCACCCCAATTTATTCTAGGTAAATTATTTTACATGGCGTGTATACTTTATCTATTGAATAGACTATAATAATATCTTCTAGGCATGTTTACAACCTTTACTATTGTATACAATTGAGATTTGAACAATTTTATTTTGATTCATGTATATGCGCTGTATATAAATAAATAAAAATCATTTATTTCAGACCAAATGTTGATCCATACATATTATTACATATAGCGTAATGTACAACAGTGGCGGAGCGTCCATACAACTCGATTCCTACCGGTTTGCCTAATTTTCAGCCAGTCCAGTTTTTTTACTACGGAAGCTAGGGCTAATAAAAAAGGCTTATTATTATTATTCCGGCTTCCCTTAGAATAATTTTGACACGCTGACACTGATGTACCTACAAGTAGAGCACTGATGAATATAAATAAAATAACTGTAAATGTAGATTTATAATTAAGAATTAAGATTATCGGTGGATAGGTAAAGGTACAATTTGTAAGAAAGACAGATAAAATACAATTCTCTTTATTGCCCATCCCTCATAATAAAACAGCATGTAAAAAAGAATATACAATGATACAGGAGAGAGTAATAAAAAATTGTAGTGGACAACCAAAACTGACTATCAATTCTGTCTTTACTCTCAAGTAAGGTCAAGTGGACCCAAATTTTAAACGTGTAATTAGTCGCTACCGGGTCAAACTGACCCATCCATACAGACTTTATCCATCTGCCGCTCGCAAGGGGACCGCGCCGACGGACTGGCGGTACTACGATTCGAAGCGACAAACATTCATTTGAAGGGACCTACTAAGAGCCGCGTGTTTTTTTTTACTCCGAGATCCCCTATACTTCTTCGAAGTCCAGCAGTGGGTCAACTACGTGTCACTAGTCCTAATTGCCCACTAAGACGATTCGTAAAACCCAATTGCAGTTACTCCATCTCTAACCAACTCCGAGATCCCTTATACTTCTTTGAAGTCCAACAGTGGGTCAACTACGTGTCACTAGTCCTAATTGCCCACCAAGACGATTCGAAAAAACCCAATTCCAGTTACTCCATCTCTAACCAACTCCGAGATCCCTTATACTTCTATGAAGTCCAGTAGTGGGTCAACTACGTGTCACTAGACCTAATTGCCCACCAAGACGATTCGAAAAAACCCAATCCAGTTACTCCATCTCTAACCAACTCCGAGATCCCTTATACTTCTTCGAAGTCCAGGAGTGGGTCAACTACGTGTCACTAGTCTTAATTGCCCACCAAGATGATTCGAAAAACCCAATTCCAGTTACTCCATCTCTAACCAACTCCGAGATCCCTTATACTTCTTCGAAGTCCAGCAGTGGGTCAACTACGTGTCACTAGTCCTAATTGCCCACTAAGACGATTCGAAAAACCCAATTGCAGTTACTCCATCTCTAACCAGCTCCGAGATCCCTTATACTTCTTTGAAGTCCAACAGTGGGTCAACTACGTGTCACTAGTCCTAATTGCCCACCAAAACGATTCGAAAAAACCCAATTCCAGTTACTCCATCTCTAACCAACTCCGAGATCCCTTATACTTTTTCGAAGTCCAGCAGTGGGTCAACTACGTGTCACTAGTCCTAATTGCCCACTAAGACGATTCGAAAAACCCAATCGCAGTTACTCCATCTCTAACCAACTCCGAGATCCCTTATACTTCTTCGAAGTCCAGCAGTGGGTCAACTACGTGTCACTAGTCCTAATTGCCCACCAAAACGATTCGAAAAAACCCAATTCCAGTTACTCCATCTCTAACCAACTCCGAGATCCCTTATACTTTTTCGAAGTCCAGCAGTGGGTCAACTACGTGTCACTAGTCCTAATTGCCCACTAAGACGATTCGAAAAACCCAATCGCAGTTACTCCATCTCTAACCAACTCCGAGATCCCTTATACTTCTTCGAAGTCCAGCAGTGGGTCAACTACGTGTCACTAGTCCTAATTGCCCACTAAGACGATTTGAAAAACCCAATTGCAGTTACTCCATCTCTAACCAACTCCGAGATCCCTTATACTTCTTTGAAGTCCAACAGTGGGTCAACTACGTGTCACTAGTCCTAATTGCCCACCAAGACGATTCGAAACAACCCAATTCCAGTTACTCCATCTCTAACCAACTCCGAGATCCCTTATACTTTTTCGAAGTCCAGCAGTGGGTCAACTACGTGTCACTAGTCCTAATTGCCCACTAAGACGATTCGAAAAACCCAATCGCAGTTACTCCATCTCTAACCAACTCCGAGATCCCTTATACTTCTTCGAAGTCCAGCAGTGGGTCAACTACGTGTCACTAGTCCTAATTGCCCACCAAAACGATTCGAAAAAACCCAATTCCAGTTACTCCATCTCTAACCAACTCCGAGATCCCTTATACTTTTTCGAAGTCCAGCAGTGGGTCAACTACGTGTCACTAGTCCTAATTGCCCACTAAGACGATTCGAAAAACCCAATCGCAGTTACTCCATCTCTAACCAACTCCGAGATCCCTTATACTTCTTCGAAGTCCAGCAGTGGGTCAACTACGTGTCACTAGTCCTAATTGCCCACTAAGACGATTTGAAAAACCCAATTGCAGTTACTCCATCTCTAACCAACTCCGAGATCCCTTATACTTCTTTGAAGTCCAACAGTGGGTCAACTACGTGTCACTAGTCCTAATTGCCCACCAAGACGATTCGAAAAAACCCAATTCCAGTTACTCCATCTCTAACCAACTCCGAGATCCCTTATACTTCTTTGAAGTCCAGTAGTGGGTCAACTACGTGTCACTAGACCTAATTGCCCACTAAGACGATTCGAAAAACCCAATCGCAGTTACTCCATCTCTAACCAACTCCGAGATCCCTTATACTTCTTCGAAGTCCAGCAGTGGGTCAACAACGTGTCACTAGTCCTAATTAGAGCTCCCGATACACGTGTACACGTTGACACGGGTACCCGTGTTCTTAAGCCCGGCGGTGCTAAGAACCCGAACTACACGAACCCGCCGGGATCCGTGAAACGTGTACACGGGTACACGGGTACCCGTGTACACGGGTACACGAATACACGAAATCACGGATCTTATTTACACGCCGGTTCGACCCTTCGTTCACGTGTAGCGAACATTCGTGCTATGCAGAGAAATGATTGAATATGTGATAGATTAGGAAGATACGATTATTTTAATTTTTATTGATTGGTAATGTTAATAATAGGTAAGTAACACACTTTTGTTTCAATAAATTTATATATTTTGAGATTAAATTTAACACGAAAAATATCTTAGTAACCGTTGACTTCACTGATAGGTATAAGATCAAATTATTTAAGATGTCCGATTTTTTTTATAAAACTGCCATTAGATTCCCACGCGCTAATATGTGGCGCTGTTGAACCTTCTTGCTTTTACAGTAAAGTCGCTTTTTGAATGGACTAATTTGGTACAACTCGGACAGTTTAAATAATTTTAAGTTTATCATTGATGTAGTTTTTAGATACTAATGCTTAGTTAAATTATCACAAACGGCTAGGTATGTCATATTTTCCTTTGGAGCGCGAAGGTGGGCAACTTTGTTGGTCGAACAAACCAGTATAATATCGAGACCTGAAGCATCTATGAGTAATCCGAAAACCCTCCAACATTGGGTAGCTTGATAGATCAATTCGCTACCGCTCCAATGTATTGACAATAGCGCTGATAAATAAACTGTGTGTTTTATTTAAATATTGAATAGCGTAAAGAAAATTTACAATAATTTATACTTAGAGTTCATAACAATATGGGTTTTAAATGGCCAAAAAAAACCTGACAATTAGGACACGACGTTAATAAACAAAGTGCAGGTGTTTCATTCAGTAGAGCGTGTTATTTTTACAACATGCATTGGTGGTTTTGGCCTTATCTCTTTGTAATTAGCAGAATACATCGGCAAAAATACAACAAACAATCTTGCAGGTAGGATTATCCCATTGTTTTGTTGCGTGGCACTATAAAGTATTTTGACGATAAACGATGAATAATATCTAAGCCTAAAATGTATAAAGTATCTCATAGAACATTAGTTAGACTACAGTTAGCCACTTGGTCAGTTGGATACTAAAGTCTTTCTGCGTTAATCGTACCGTTTTGTTTTATTAATAGTTTTTGTTGTGTTGTTTGGGTTCGATTGTTGTTTGCTGTTAATTTATTTTTATAAACTTTATTGTTACAAAATGACGATTCCTGAGTAAGTACATTTCTTCTTACTACTGTACTTCGTATAGCCTCCTACATATTTTTTGCGTATTAACGTATATTGGTTGTTTTTGACGAATGCTATAAGCACCTACCTACATTACACTTTCTGACGATGGTCTGATGATGTAGTCAGGAGTGGATAGTGGAACTCTTCATTGGCTACTGACTAAAGTTAGATACAGATACCGAATACTGTTTATTTTTTTAGGTAATGATATTGATAACCAATACTTTATTTTGTTTCCGAATTATCTTTGGTGCTTTCACTGTCCGGCGACTCGGCGAGTCGCTCCCAACAGTCCCAACATTTATTACATAGTCAGAACATGGTATTTTCGATAACTTATTAGACGAGACGATAACATAGGATAGGATACGTATTCTAGATTGTTTAATGCACCGCCAGCTTCAGGTGTTTACAAAGAAATTAACCGCCACGACTTAATCCTATTGTTAATGTTATTGCACTTATTGCTAATGAATGGCGGTCTCAAACGCGGCAAACACGCCGGACAATAAATACTATTCATGCTGAATTGCTGAGACTTACTAAGAATCTAGCGATAACCGTAGGCAAGCCATGGGGTTTTTTTTGCCTGCCATTATTTGCTATCTCTTTTACCCTATTAGGTTTTCCTAGGTGTAAAAAAGATAGTATGCTAAATACTAAAGCTCAAAACGCACTGACAGCGGTAGCGGAGCGAGGCGGTAGCGGTTGTAATGTTCGAACTAATATGAAAGGGGCCGCACATAATACCGGCCGGGAAAAAAGCGTGGCGGTGGCGGCGCGGTACCGGTACCGGAGCGGAGGCGGCGAACCGCCTGCACCGCCCCGCCACCGCGACGCGCTCGCCTGTCTGTGCAGGCGGTTCGCCGCCTCCAAGCCGGTACCGGTACCGCGCCGCCACCGCCACGCTTTTTTTTCCGGCCGGTATTCTGTGCGGACCCTTTCATATTAGTTCGAATATTACAAGCGGTACCGCCTCCGCACCGCGACGCCCCGCTCCGCTACCGCTTTAAGCTCGAAACGCACATAGCGCGGCGCGGCGCGGTCCGGGGCGGAGGCAGTACTGCGGTAAAGCGAAAGTGGCCCGGAGGACGTCGCACCAAAGAACCGCCCGGTATCCGCGCGGGATTGCGGCGCGGAGGCGGCGTTATATTGCCCATTTTCTCACTTAATAACTCCTTTTTTATTGCATTACAGTAATCTTTTTCCTGCCTATTATAAAGGCCCGGGTCCGATTTAACAAGTTTGCTACGCATTGCAGAAACGAATAAAACGTAAACTAAAGTTGTAAAAAAATACAACTCCTGTCACCGCTCTGAGCTGAGCACGCCTCCGCACCGCGCCGCGCCGCCACCGCCGGTGCGTGCCGGTTATGCCGGTACACTGACAGCTGTGTAATACAACGTCACACCGCTTTACCGCCCCGCCCCGCCACCGCCACGCGCTCGCCTGTCTGTGCAGGCTCGCCGCCTCCGCGCCGGTACCGGCTCCGCGCCGCCACCGCTACGCTTTTTTCCCGGCCGGTTTTCTGTGCGGACCCTTTCATATTAGTTCGAATATTACAACCGGTACCGCCTCCGCACCGCGACGCCCCGCTCCGCTACCGCTGTCAGTGCGTTTCGAGCTTTAGGGAGGTTGGTGATGAACTTATCTTATCAAAACAAAGCAATGTGCTGTGCTGTGCCCAAACGCGAGGGGTATACAATACAAGTAGCCATTCAAGAGTTCCGCAATCCACCATCTGGGTCCATCATCAGATGAGGTCAGCTTAATTTTACCAAATTATTATTTTTTATTTGTTCACTATCAAATTAAAAATAATTCGATTACCAAAATTATGTCATAGTTCATAGTGGTCTTGTAAGATTTAATTAGATGTACGTCAAGTATAATGTAAAGCAGTTAGTACCTACTGCCCTATACCTACCTAATAAGTCATATTTGCCCCGGGTACCTAGACTGCATTCGTAGAATATTATTTAAAATAAAAAATAATGATTAAATTTATTTAACTAAGAATAAGTTATCCTCACGTTCTCTCACGTAAGAATTATTCCCGTCAAAATTATTTGAATAATTTTGTCGGGAATAAAATCAATCTGATTTCATTCTTACGAATTCTTATTCAAATAATGATTTTATTCTTGAGTGCCCAACACTGGCACTAGCAGAACGTAGCACTAAACGGACTGATTTTCTTTGAAAATGTATGGTATAATTCCTAACGGCAGGTGATTTAGCAGTCGTTAAAAGCTGTCAAATGTTATATGCGGAGTCGTTATAAGCGGATTCTACTCTACTTTATTTTTATTTCGATTTACTTTTATTACCTACTTGCACCTAATGAGAACAATGGAGCTCACTATCGAAAAGAATTGACCAACAGTAAGTGCAAACAATCCTATAATAAATACCATGCATGCTAGGCAGTTGGTCACTAAGGGCAATAAAGATTCGAACACCTGCATCTCGCAGTTGACTTTATGTTGCCGATTGTTTATTATTCTGCCTGTTGTTATTATTTACCACTGGGTCCACGTTGACTATACTAGATGCGGCGGCGTTATCTTAAGTGTTATATTTAATAAGTAAAATTAATCAAATTTCGAGGTCGCGTATAAAGAAACGATAAATTCAGAAAATGTGAATTGTGCGTCTGTTAACTAATTTAACTGAATTAACACCACTCTTGACACCCAATTGAGCTGAATTTTAGTATAATATCTATTTATATTTGGTCACAATGGGGTAGATGACTCATGTTACAATTTATAACACAGTGTGGCTTTATATAGAAAATCATCAAGAAATTAATCAAAATCACAAAACAAATGGGACTACAAAAATTTGTAAAAAGTTTTTTTTTAAAGTATGAAATGTAAATAAATGGTTACCAATAGAATTCAATAAAAATGAAATTGTATGGCAACTTGGCAACTATGTATCTACATAAACGCAATATTTTACGACCAAAATGGCAAATTCCCCTTCTTTCCATACAACGGTAGTACGAGGCTACGAAAGTGTGACGTCACATTTTGCTGTCAGTCAGTACTCAGTATCTATGGAGCGTTTTCAGTTCTCGTCAGCTATGCTGTACTTTGTCATTTTTAGGGTTCCGTACCCGAAGGGTCAAACGGAACCCTATTGCTGTCACTCACGCGTCCGTCCGTCCGTTCGTCCGTAGTCCGTCACAGTGGTTTTACAGCTAAATCGTTGGAGCTACAGTCTTCCAATTTGATGATGATGATGATGAAGCATCTTGGTGGCCAAAAGCTATACAAATAGTCAACACTTATTGCTAACTGTTATAAGAGGAGATCCCATACGGTACTAGTGGGGCGCGAAAACAAACCAATTTAATTATGCGGTTGGTACGGAACCCTAAATGTGCGAAATCTGACTCACACTTGGCCGGTTTTTGTCGCTGTAATTGTAGTTGAAGAACGGACTTAGGCGCGCGTGTATTTAAGGTCCGTTCCGCCGTGTACACGGGTACACGGGTACACGGGTACACGGATACACGGATCTTAATTACACGTGTACACGACTACACGTGTAGGACGGGTCAGAAACCCGTGTACGTGTAGTACGGAAACGGATACCGAACACGTGTACACGAAACCCGGACACGACCGCGAGCCCTAGTCCTAATTGCCCACTAAGACGATTCGAAAAACCCAATTGCAGTTACTCCATCTCTAACCAACTCCGAGATCCCTTATACTTCTTTGAAGTCCAACAGTGGGTCAACTACGTGTCACTAGCCTTAATTGCCCACCAAGACGATTCGAAAAAACCCGATTCCAGTTACTCCATCTCTAACCAACTCCGAGATCCCTTATACTTCTTCGAAGTCCAGGAGTGGGTCAACTACGTGTCACTAGTCCTAATTGCCCACCAAGACGATTCGAAAAAACCCAATTGCAGTTACTCCATCCTTAACCAACTCCGAGATCCCTTATACTTCTTTGAAGTCCAGTAGTGGGTCAACTACGTGTCACTAGACCTAATTGCCCACCAAGACGATTCGAAAAATCCCAATTGCAGTTACTCCATCTCTAACCAACTCCGAGATCCCTTATACTTTTTCGAAGTCCAGCAGTGGGTCAACTACGTGTCACTAGTCCTAATTGCCCACTAAGACGATTCGAAAAACCCAATCGCAGTTACTCCATCTCTAACCAACTCCGAGATCCCTTATACTTCTTCGAAGTCCAGCAGTGGGTCAACTACGTGTCACTAGTCCTAATTGCCCACTAAGACGATTTGAAAAACCCAATTGCAGTTACTCCATCTCTAACCAACTCCGAGATCCCTTATACTTCTTTGAAGTCCAACAGTGGGTCAACTACGTGTCACTAGTCCTAATTGCCCACCAAGACGATTCGAAAAAACCCAATTCCAGTTACTTCATCTCTAACCAACTCCGAGATCCCTTATACTTTTTCGAAGTCCAGCAGTGGGTCAACTACGTGTCACTAGTCCTAATTGCCCACTAAGACGATTCGAAAAACCCAATTGCAGTTACTCCATCTCTAACCAACTCCGAGATCCCTTATACTTCTTTGAAGTCCAACAGTGGGTCAACTACGTGTCACTAGTCCTAATTGCCCACCAAGACGATTCGAAAAAACCCAATTCCAGTTACTCCATCTCTAACCAACTCCGAGATCCCTTATACTTCTTTGAAGTCCAGTAGTGGGTCAACTACGTGTCACTAGACCTAATTGCTCACCAAGACGATTCGAAAAATCCCAATTGCAGTTACTCCATCTCTAACCAACTCCGAGATCCCTTATACTTCTGTGAAGTCCAGTAGTGGGTCAACTACGTGTCACTAGACCTAATTGCCCACCAAGACGATTCGAAAAAACCCAATTGCAGTTACTCCATCTCTAACCAACTCCGAGATCCCTTATACTTCTTTGAAGTCCAGCAGTGGGTCAACTACGTGTTACTAGTCCTAATTAGCCACCAAGACGATTCGAAAAAACCTAATTGCAATGGGTTTATCCCTAAATCCCTTACACTTCTTCGAAATTCAGTATTGGGGCCTACTCGTGTCACTAGTCCTAATTGCTAAAAGAAAACCACCACCACTAATTATGTTACTACTATATAAACTTCATAATAAAATAAGACAACAACAAAACTACAATGAGAACAAACTAACTAAATATTCTATCCCATACAACTACACTGATTTGTTTAGCGTATAAAGTAAAACAAGATAAAAAACACTACACTATTACCATCTTTCACCTCCTTATACGAACCTCTACGATTCATATAGTAAAATAATATTGTCCACGTAAATACTGACATTGAATATCAAAAAATAAAACTAATCAGTAATGTTTACTAATGGAATTTTAATATTTATTAAAATCATTGCGATATATAAAATACGGATGAACCGATAATTAAATGAAATCGGAACCGAACATCACTGGCACAGCACTAGCCCGCGCACGTGCTGTCAGAAAGAGAAAGTATATTGGCATTTGAGGTGGTTGGAAAGGAACAAGCACACTTCACTACGCCTTATAAGCCGGCCCGGCCAGTGTAAAATGATCCCCGCCGGGCAGAATAAAATGTGTATTTGTATTAATTTAACTTACCTATGATATGTAATTCCGCCTTTCTTTAGATTTTTAGTTCGGGAATCGTTCCCACACCACTTTACCGAACAAAAACCCATGCTTACGGTTAGTCGGAACCAAATTTACGTATTTTTTGTGCCACGTGCGTATAGGTCATGAACCTGGACGAGACTGACTGAGCGGCGTGAGGCGGGGCAGTATTATAAGCGCAACTTCTCCCAAGTGTGGCGCGAGCGCGTCGCCCTGAAAGCTCTGTCTAGAGGAGGTGGTCTGTGCCCCGAAGTGACCTGTGAACACCCCAGATATGATCCTGAGGTGCTTCCTGCTGCATTTCCAAAGTTTTTTGGTCCAGCTAGAGTTCACTCCTTCAATGAAGAGCTTTGAGTGCCTTAGGCCCGCCTCCTTCCTCCACTCGGCTTGGTGTTTGGTTTTGGCGTAGGCTTTTAAGGCCGTTGTTATGGTTCCCTGCGAGAGTCCCACAAACGGTTCCGGACCAACGAGTTGACTCGCAGATACCATTCTTGCAAGCTCATCAGCCCTCTCGTTACCGATGAAGCCTTCGTGCCCCGGTATCCATACCAGTTGCACCTTGTTGTGCCTTCCAAGCTTATTCAAAGCTTGGATGCCATTGTAGACCAGTCTAGAGTCCACTCTTGGCGCTGTAAGCGCTTTGAGGGCCGCTTGACTGTCACTGAGTATATAGATAGTCTCCCCCTTGGTATGTCTGTCTATATTCTCCTGTGCACAGGCAATTATGGCATATGTCTCCGCTTGGAAGACAGTTGCGAACTGCCCCATGCTTACGCTACTGCTATAGTCATTTGCATAAATGCCTGCTCCCGTACCGGATCCCATTTTTGATCCGTCTGTGTACCAGATCTTTTCTTCGCCACCAGAGTTTGGTGGTTCCAGACCTTCAGCCCATTCGGCCCTTAAAGGAACTTTTGTCGTAAAGTTCTTATGGAACACATACTTGGGTTGCATTTTATCGCTTCCCATGTTTGTTATTCTGTCTAGGAAACTATCCGTTTCCATATTAGTGTGTTTAGTCTTCGGCTTGTTATCGCTCCACAGTCCAAGAACCCTCAGTCTGTAGAGCGACTTACGCGCTTCCGACATAATCACCGTGTGAAGCGGCGGTAGGTCCAGTAGTACTTCTAGCGCCGCCGTTGGCGTGGTTCGAAACGCCCCTGTTATAGCCATGCATGCTGTCCTTTGCACTTTCATTAGTGCATCTCTGCACGTGCTTTTTAGAGTCCTTGGCCACCATACAAGGCTTCCGTACAGAATTATGGGTCTCACCATCATGGTGTAAATCCATTTCAGTACCTTTGGGTTCAACCCCCACGTTTTGCCATACGCTGATCTACACATTCCAAACACTCTCAAGGCCTTGGTTATGGTGAGATCTGTATGCTTTTTCCAATTCAGTTCCTTATCTAGTGTGACACCCAGATATTTCACTTCATTGGACATTTCTAGCACCCTCCCATACAGTTGTAACTGCTGTATTCCTCGAAGGGTCCTTTTCCTAGTAAATGGTATTACTACAGTTTTGCCGGGATTGATGGACAATTGCATGCATTCCTAGCTTCCTCGCTGATATTTATTAGGCATAACGCTGTAGGACTATTTAGATGCGTATTACTGTGTGTAGGAAGGTCCCGGGCCGACATGTTCCGGCTACGTGGACGACCGGCTGTCGGGCGCGGAGAAGGCGCGCGTGCTGGCGCGCATGAACCGGCGGCGCAGCGAGGCGGCGCGCGGAGGCACACAGCTGCCACCCGCTAGCAACATGCTCGAGCTGGTAACTAGCCCTGCACTCTCGCTGACAGCGTCCCGAGGCTGCACCTGCCACCCGCTAGCAACATGCTCGAGCTGGTAACTAGCCCTGCACTCTCGCTGACAGCGTCCCGAGGCTGCACCTGCCACCCGCTAGCAACATGCTCGAGCTGGTAACTAGCCCTGCACTCTCGCTGACAGCGTCCCGAGGCTGCACCTGCCACCCGCTAGCAACATGCTCGAGCTGGTAACTAGCCCTGCACTCTCGCTGACAGCGTCCCGAGGCTGCACCTGCCACCCGCTAGCAACATGCTCGAGCTGGTAACTAGCCCTGCACTCTCGCTGACAGCGTCCCGAGGCTGCACCTGCCACCCGCTAGCAACATGCTCGAGCTGGTAACTAGCCCTGCACTCTCGCTGACAGCGTCCCGAGGCTGCACCTGCCACCCGCTAGCAACATGCTCGAGCTGGTAACTAGCCCTGCACTCTCGCTGACAGCGTCCCGAGGCTGCACCTGCCACCCGCTAGCAACATGTTCGAGCTGGTAACTAGCCCTGCACTCTCGCTGACAGCGTCCCGAGGCTGCACCTGCCACCCGCTAGCAACATGCTCGAGCTGGTAACTAGCCCTGCACTCTCGCTGACAGCGTCCCGAGGCTGCACCTGCCACCCGCTAGCAACATGCTCGAGCTGGTAACTAGCCCTGCACTCTCGCTGACAGCGTCCCGAGGCTGCACCTGCCACCCGCTAGCAACATGCTCGAGCTGGTAACTAGCCCTGCACTCTCGCTGACGGCGTCCCGAGGCTGCGGGCCCAAAGCGGTGAAGTACTACCTACAGCACTGCATTATCGGTGAAGCACTATGCCTATTTAGTTTTATGGTAGGTAAGTACCTAATGGACGCGCGAGGCATCATGATGATGATGATGATGATGATCTAATGGACAGCAAGGTAGCCTAAATATGATGAACAACGCTTATCAATCCAAACTTGATCAACTGTCTTCATAGTGCTGTATATTGTCCGTAGCGTTGGGTGGAGGAGCTGGCGCGCGAGGCGCAGCGCTGGGCGGACCAGTGCCGGCCGCCCGCCGCGCCCGAGGACCACGACGCCTGTAGGGACCTGTGTAAGCGCCCTCCTGTGTTCCTTCGTATAGGGTTTGACAGCTCTGTACCTAAGTTTTAAAACTGATATAGAGAAAGGACAGGTTATCGTTGGCGTTCAGTAACCCGCCTTAATGGTAGTCTATGGGTCCATGGGTCACTGCGTAATTTGGGTCAGAACTCAGCAGATAACTGGGCTAAGGGATTTAATTCAAGTTTGACTGGTCCTTCATCGTCGTTTTCACTCTTGGATGTAGTCATTATGTCAGAGACTGGCGACAAGCGTTATAACACCCCGTGGTGCTCGCAGGTGTGTATAGCGGCTCATCGTCCGCATGTGGGATTACTTTTCAGATTCGATAACAGTGGGTCAGTGCGTAGCGTCGGTGGTGGGCGAGGCGCCCGGGCTGCGCCCCGAGTCCATGGTGGACATGTGGTACCTGCAGGGCCGGCAGCACCCCCGCACCGTCTCTATGTATGCCATGTAAGCAAACCAACATGCATATACGCCTCTCTTCATCTAGAAATCATCGTTCTTCTAACCTTATATGGATATTAATTGTCCAGTTTCTTTCGGGCCCAAGCTGATCATCATGTACAGTCTCTCTGTCTCTGATTTGAAAGGGCGTCGTGCTCCTTGATAAGTGGCTGCTACCTGCGATATCGGCCTTCCACGTGAAATCACCGATCATAGAAATTAGCCCTCAAAAATACTTATAGAGAAAACAGTGAAATAAACGAACCATAAATATACCTAGTCTTCTAACTCAGCGGTCGGCAACAGGCGGCCCGCGAGCCCCTTACTTTTGTCTGATAGAGTCACAAATTGTTAATACGAGCGGCCCGCGACCATTTTGTTAGCTACTATGTGGCCCTTGGCTGCTAAAAGGTTGCCGCTCCCTGTTCTAACTGATGTGTTTTTGAACAGGAATAATAAGCAGTCTGTGATGGACTTCGCGCAAATGTTGTGGGCGCAAACTTACCTTGTCGGCTGCGCGAGGAGCCGATTCATGGTGAGTCCGCTTCAGAAGCAAATGTCGTGAGCTCACGTCTTGGCAATGGCACTCAACTCACTCTCCTGGACATCTGGATCAGACCGTTTAAGTTCGCGTCCCTCCTGTGGACCTATATATCTCAAGATGGGCCAGTTAACTAAATCCAACAATATTATTTTGTTATTCCGCTGAAAGAACGTGTAGGTCTATCAGTAATGATGAGATGCACCCACTTGCTTTTTTTTGCATGCGGTTTAATGCACCCTCCCTCCGTACACGCAAACATGGAAGTCGATACACCAAACCACCACCAATATTGACAAAAACCTCGACAAGTGTTTTGCCTCTCTCCGAGGCATAATCAGGATATGCTGTCGGATGTGGCTTGCGCCACGTCCTAGCTTCCTCGCTGGGAGGTCCAGGACCTTCCGCCATATTTATATCCTGACCACAAATACTACTGCGCATGCGTGAAAGAGATTCAGTTAACTAAGTTTTGCTTCAGATTTTACTCATAATCCTCATGAACGGCAACTAGACTATTCTGATTTCGTGAGGTTGTTCACTTTGGTTGCGCTAACTGGACCGCTGGTGCAGACGGAGCTGGAGGGTCGTCTGCGCACGGTGACGCGGCTGGTGTGCAACTTCGCGCCGCGCGGGCCCGGCGCCGCCGCGCTGTGGCTGCCGGGCGCGCCCGCCGCCGCCTGCCCTCCGCGCGCCGCGCCCGCGCCCGCGTCGCCCGGCCTGTGCGCCTACCGTGAGTCCTACCTGCACAGACAGTAAGGCAGCTCCTCGGGGACCCATGCTGGACCCGGAGCTGAGCGCCGCCGGCGAGCACCTCCCTGTGTCCCCTTCCCGGACAGACTGGCGGCGAGACAGCTATGTGGAAACTTTCCAGACACGGTGGCTTTGCTTTATAAATTTGTTATTTTTAAAGCAAAGCCGCAGGAGCAGGCATCCATGCCTGGTCTCTCTGGTTAGCTATGAAGTGGGGGGTCTGCTCCCAATATTCTAGTAAGGCATTTTCTGTATTTCAATACCTTTTAATTCTCACCTTCTTTTCCATTTTTTATGCCTCCCCAACCGGCCAAGTGCGAGTCCGATTTCGCACATTTAGGGCTCCGAACCAACCTCAAAAATTTGATTTATCAGTATATTAGTATTTGTTAGTAAAATATACGTAATAATAAACAGTATCACCAAATTTCAAGTTAATAGGTCAACGGGAAGTAAAAAAAAACTTAGGAAAAAATTTTGTGACGGACGACGGACGGATGTACGGAAGGACGGACGCGTGACAGCAATAGGGTTCCGTGTTGACCCTTCGGGTACGGAACCCAAAAATTTTGCAAATACGGAGGGAAAGACACGTAGAAACTTTATTGATTTTTTAGATCACAACACGTCTTCCACATATGACGTCACGAATGAGACGGTTCTAAAGGAGCAGTTGGTTTTGGATACAATCCTGGAAATAGAACGGAATAACTCTTTAGACTACCTCGGTAGCTTGGATCAGATATATATGACAAAAATGATGGCGGCCAGCATGATCAACCAGACCGACCAAGAATCGCAACACAACTCTACGAACAAGGAAGGCCCTGCTGAGACCACAACTCTGGAAGATAAGTACGTCTCGAGGAACATTACTGATAACAATAATAAAAATATAATAGATGATGTGATTGAACAAATAATCAGAGACATGCCCACTACACGAGTAACCAGAAAGACATTAAATATAGTCGGACGGCCGAAATCGTATAACATGGAAGACCTTGACAGAGATCACAGGGATTCTGAAAGTAAGTCACACGAAGAATAAGATCACATTGCGTATAAAATATTAGAGGAGATGAAATTGATGATGATGACATTGTTACGTTACAGATGGAACGACTCGCCCAGTTGATACGCCTAAGGAAGATGACGCGTACAGAGATTATGAACTTGACGACATCAAAGATACTAGTGATCAGGATTATACCGAGTCTGTTACAGAAAGCATTTTAACAAGTACATCAGTGCCAAGTACTGCCTTACCAAAAAATGGTCCGTATTTTCTGCATATTTTCTAGCCTAATTTAACTTCAAATCATTTTGCATTTACATAAACAGCATCCTATTTTAAAAATCTCGTAGTACTTAACTATAGAAAACATGAGTAAATTTAAAATGCCGAATTTGAAGCAATGGAGAAAAATATTAAATAAGAAATTATTACATATTACAGAAAACGCAACAGAGATATCAACTTACACTACGACAATGAGTGAAACTGTAAATTCAATTGGAAGTGAATCAAGTAACGCTTTGCACACAAACCTCGAAGACGATTTCATCACTCCCTATGTTCAAAACGATATTCTGAAAAGACTGCTAGATTTAAGCCATAAAACTGACCAAAATCCGTCGGATCGTAAGTAAAAATAAATATAAAATAAAAATACAATTACTACTGGATCTACTGTCCCATGAAGTCTGCTGCTGAAGTGATGCTGTGGCGGTATCTTATCTTAAAATTCTCAATTCACCGCATTCTGAATTCTGAAGTAACTTTACTGGATAAATACATATAGGACATAGGTAAATAATATATGGTTGTTCTTTAGGTAAAGACCTACCTACATATTTGTTTAGGTATTTATGTTTATTTATTCAGAAAACCAACAGCGATACAAATATAACTTATTGCTATATAACAGTAGTACGGTCAATTACAGATTTCCCTTAATTATCTGTATTGCACAATGTTTTATTATCAAATATGGTATACCTGTAGTTACTCCGATGTTTATACTTTAGCTATACCTAGTTGCATTAGTGTTAAAATGTTATTGTTCTTCCTAGCCCAAACGGCCCGGCAACTGGAAGAAGCCCTTGAAAGCATGGAGCGAGCCCTCGCGGCGCCGGTCTCTAACAAGGTCATTATTGATACTAACACTGGTTGTAATACCTTCTCTAATCTACATTACCTGTAGATCCTTTGCACCTAGTTGACTTTACATCTACGATTAATTATTTACTTGAAGGTTCGTCGTGAGCTGCGTTCTCATTCCGAGGAACCGAGAAACGAGCAGCCGAATCAGATAAGTCAGCCAAGTCCACATAGTCTCCGACATGAGGCTCCCATGGAACAGAGCCAAAGTGAGAAGCTCAGAGCCATCGGTACTCCAGACTCCGCCCCAGTCCTGGCCATCCTGAAGAGATACGCCCCCCTGTTAAAGGGATACGATATATTTTCCCGGAGCGCGGCGTCCACTGCGCCTCTTAGTTTAGTACTTCTACTAGGGAGCATAGTTTCAGGAACCCTAAAATCATAATACGTAAACAAACGTTACTCAACACGTGAAACTAATTGTCCTTCACTTGTGTCTGTTGTCCTTGTCATCGTGCAGTTGTGTGGAAACTGTTTGTGTCAGTGAAACGTTACTGTAAGGTTTTATAATTATGTTTTGTTTATTGCTAACTGTATTTTATTTGTTACGTGTTTAACTATAAACCTCGTATACATCTTCATTTGTTTCATTTCAATTATAGTCTGGACTACAGGACAGATGCCAAGTTGATAAGTAACTATAGGACATTGTGCATTCAGGGAGGTAAGTAGGTTATCACTAACGAAAGTCCAATGTCAACTTTTTCAAATATCGTCTTCCACAGATAACGCAAATAACTGCGTTTCGTTTTCAAACTTGACAGCCGTACTGCCATATTGTACCGATTTTCAAAATAAAATTTATTAAAATATTTGTAAATCTCTCTGAAATAATAGTTAAATTGTACCGTAGAAAATTTGGAACAAAAGCTTTTCGTGATTACAAACTATAAATTGAATAAATTAAATAATGCTTAATTATATAAAAATGCATTTTTCTAATTTGGGCCAAATTTTCTGCCGGTGAGTATATTCGCTGGGTGCGAAGTAGGTGGTGGGGGAACCACGAATCGATCGCAGCGCGCACCGTGGCCAAAAAAGGAACTTACCGCGGACCAACTGTCACTTTTTACTAGCGAAATTTACCTACATATCCGTGCATTTGAAGTAAAAATAAATAAACATGCCTTACGAAACCAGCTGCGTAGTTAACTGCAAGAAGAATGGCACAAACAGTGATCACTAATTCTATAAATTTCCACAAGCAAGTTGGAAACGAGCACAACAAATGAAATGGACAATCGTTGTCGAGGAAAAAGTAAGAAAGCTAACCTATAAGGCAACAGTTTTAATATTATATTTTGTATGCTGTAGGAAGTAACGGTTAAGTTACTATCATTTATTTGTTGCTTTATTTCAGTGCCAATCGATCGCCATGGTACCCAAAGCTACTTGACAGGATTTGCAGTGCGCACTTCATTGGAGTTTTTATAATTAATTTAGCCATGTTTAACTGAAAATACACAAAAAGTCTGCATTATATACGACACTACAGTCATAAATGATCGTCTCATATATATATGAAATGCGTTATTCAATTATATTCGTTTATTTCTTTACTTATTTCTCGTGAGGTCAGCCATGAGAAAGTCCGTGTGTACTACCTGAAATTGATTGATTTAGTCATTTTAGGCGTGAAATAGACACTATAGATTTACGTGATCGAATAGAATATATGAAAATTACGATATTTCATTGAAATTATTTGTTTGTTTTGCTTCTTTTCGTAATGATAGCCAGCCATTGGATATTTCTAAGTCCGCCGTAATTGTGACCGCTAGTTGGCGTTGTCATCGCGTACCCAGCGAATAGGTACACTACAATTATTCTGTAGCCAAGCTTTGAAAATCGGAAATAAACTTTGGCTGATTTTTAACCTCCTTAGTCTGAAATGACGTCCGAGTGTGTGCTATATTTTAAAACTAAACTCATAACTCCCGTGGGAGGTAAATCAGCTATAACTGCTCTATACGCCTGCGTGCAATGACACCCTTTTCGAGCAAGTGTGATGAAAAATTCATTTTATAGGTCAATTTCCAAAGCCGTCCCGTTTTAAATAATTATCTGTATAGTGATAGCGTGATTGCCAATTTTTAGATAATAGTCAATTCCAATTTATTACGATACTATACAAAATCAGACCTCGGAAATATTTGTCAGCGGCGATGTGTACAGCTGAACCGATTTAGATGAAATTTGGTGTGAATATTGTTCGAGTCCGAGGAAAGGACATAGGATAGTTTTCATCCCATCCCTTAAGGAAGTGGAAGTTTGTATGGGACAGAAGATAACTATTAGGTAACCGCCTGAAATAAAAGAAAAGCGATAAAATTCTAACGCGACGACGGAGCTCTACGCAGACGAAGTTGCGGGCAACAGCTAGTGTACAATATACCTAATAAAATCGAATGTCTGAAAGTTTTTAATTGTATGAAAACCGTATTTGTTTAGAGGCTCTCTTGCTCGTGCATTTATCTAACAGCTACTACTCTACATTATTGCCATAAAACCACATACTATGATATTGTCACCGTCATACGGAAATGTACTTCCTTAGATAAATACTAAAAGAACGCACGGCCGAACTAATTCGAGCATGTAGGCTACTAATTGCTCCACTGATAACTAAACAAGTTAACCAAGTTACAGAAATTAGATATTCCGGTGTGTTTGTGGACGCTCGTGGGCATCTAATATGTAACCAGGTTTAGCGTGGTCGCGGCGCGTCATGCCGAAGCGGGCGCCGGACGGTGTGGCCGGAGACTGTGGAATAAGGCGTTTGTGAAAAGGTCCACTGTTTCGACTACCACAGTTGTATTACGGTCACGTGCATTAATTTAGGACCCATTTCGCAAACTTTTTCTTTGAATTTCTATACTGTTTGACAGTACTGTCAACCTTAAGGGAATCTCAAATTAAAACTCGTGACTGTACTTTGGAAGGTCTGTTTGTTCTGATAAATGTTTATTAGGCTTGAAGGAAACACGCTAGGCTGTAACGCAATACATACATTAATAAGGAATGTGCATAGTAAACCATCTAATTATCACAAAAAAGTAAATGAATAAGTAATTCATTTTCATACAATTTGTATAGGAAACGTTATCCGCGATTTGTGACTTTTCTAGCCGGAAATTCTTTTTTGGTCCCATACAAGCTTTTGATCCAGATAGGAATGGGATCGATTGCCATAAAAAATTGTCAAAAATGACCTTTTTCTCGCACCCTGTATCTATGTTTTTTCTAAAATCTGTAAACGCCAATCTTCTTTAATTAGATATTAAGCGTAGCAGCACGGGATCCGGGAGCTGCCCTCACTGACCCAAAAAGAAAATCCACCCTGTATTTTAACTCGATTGTGCTCCCTGCACAAGCAGGCAGGGCAGTATCAGATTGTAAACATTTTGAATAAAGTGTAACTTCGCTTGTGCCGGTGGCGTCGCCGACCCACTTGACTGGCCGCCGGTCATCGTCCGGCGCGGCGGCGGCGGCGCGGGCAGTCGGCGGCGGCGCGCGGGCCTCGTAGCACGCACCGCGCTATTCGTAGCACGCTACGGCATCCCGCTCTACGATTCTGTAGAAATAAACACCGTGCGTTCGGGAAATTGTTTATTATATCTTTTTAACTTTATTAATTGTGTTCATACTGAAGAAACTTAAACTGAAGTACCTACGAATCTTACTATAGTAATTAACTAATTCAATGTTGCCGCAAACAAGTATAAACAAACATTTTTGTGCATTTTGACAGTAAGCATAAACAAGTTATAATAATAATCAATCTTTATCTCATCATAAAATCGCACAAAGATACAAACAACACGGCGAAAAGAGTTTTGTAAATCGAATACAGTGAGTTATTTTGTAAATAACTCAATTCGAATTCGAGAAATTAAGATTTGAAGTATGACGAACGACGATAAGGCCGGACCTGAGGCGAGGGAGGCGAGAGGCTCGTGGCCGCGGAGGTCGGAGGACGTCAAGATCGAGTTCGGGTTCGGCGTCCCGCTGGGGGCCATGGGGGCGCACCCCGCCTTCCACTCGGCGTGGGACCTCGGCTGGTGAGTGATAGGGAGCGAGGCTCGTGGAGGTGGGGGACGTCCCGCGGGGGCCATGGCCGCCTTCCACTCGGCGCTGGACCTCGGCTGGTGAGTGAGAGGGAGCGAGGCTCGTGGAGGTCGGGGGACGTCCCGCGGGGGCCATGGCCCCCTTCCACTCGGCGTGGGACCTCGGCTGGTGAGTAAGAGGGAGCGAGGGTCGTGGAGGTCGGGGGATGTCCCACGGGGCCATGGCCCCCTTCCACTCGGCGTGGGACCTCGGCTGGTGAGTAAGAGGGAGCGAGGGTCGTGGAGGTCGGGGGATGTCCCACGGGGCCATGGCCCCCTTCCACTCGGCTTGGGACCTCGGCTGGTGAGTGAGAGGGAGCGAGGGTCGTGGCGAGGTCGGAGTACGTCAAGATCCAGGTTGGGTTCATCGTGCCTATACAGTAGTGTCATTTAAAGCGAACTAGAAACAAACGAAATGCTCGTTGGTAAATAAATAATGACTTCAATTGGCCAATTTTCTACTCAGTTCTGCAAGGCTTATCGTAACTAGCTCTTCAATAAAGGAGTGTTCTTTGTTTGCCATGGTTGCTCAGGTTTAGAGACATATTAACATTTGAGGTTTATAACTCTCTTAAGGTTGTTATGAACCTTTCTGATGGACAACTGTATATTTGCTAACAGTCATTCAAGCACACAGTACTTGTACGTTACTAGTAATCATGGATATTCCAGATCAAGTAAGATTGCAACTTCCTTCGTAATGCATCCTCATGCAATGGGCCAAATGAAACCCCTTCTAGTTTCAAGCAGGTTTCAAGTTTGTCGTATTTATGAAACAAACCCCTGACGAGGTAATACAACGCGGCCTGACCTCCTTCTGGGTCGCGTGTGATCCCCAATTACCCAAGAAACGTACGAGTGGCGTACAACTTTGAATTTTATTTCTAATGCATAAAGTCGAAAGTCTGTTGAGGATGAGTAATAGTGGACAAAGGGTTCGCAAGGAGGCCGCCCTGCGGGTAATTAGTCCGAGCGGAAGTAACCGGAATTACTCGTCGCAGGTGCCATTTATGTTGTTACTTTTTTAAGGTACTCCGAACCAAACTTTGTCCAAACTGACCAAACTGGAATAAGGGCGAAATCTGAGATTAAACTACAAAATTGTATGAACGAAAGGAATAATGTTCAGGAGACAGATAAACAGAGGCCACCGAGCTTTGCTAGGCGTCGTGAGACTCGTCGTGAGTGAAACCCCGGTTAAAACGATTTTTTTCAGATATGGAATATATAGCTTTATAAATCGATTTTTCTTCTCGGAAAGCTACTATTCATACTATTGATTATTGCGTAAAAAACATTTTTGGTAAACAAATACATTTTTACTTTTTAGGGTTCCGTAGTAAACAAGGAACCCTTATAGTTTTGCCATGTCCGTCCGTCCGTCTGTCTGTCTGTCCCCAACTTTGCTCAGTAACCGTTAATCCTAGAAAGCTGCAATTTGGTATGAGTATAAGTACGAGTAAATATCAATAACGCCGACAAAACGGTAGAATAAAATTTTGGCAAAAAAATAATTGTGTCTCCTACACGTGAAGTGGACTTTTTTTTCTCTTCCAAAACGTATCGTGTGGGGTATCGTTGGATAGCTCTTTCAAAAATATTATTAAGTTTCTATAACCATTTTTTGATTAAGAATCTGTTCGCGTGATCATATCATATCATTTATTGCATATACATGTGTTTATTCGATATGGTCGAGTGTCCCCCCCCTCACGCATGATGAATTTAAAAGGAAAAGTATCACAGCTAGGTAGACGACGAACTTAATAAATTTACTTTCGTACAATTTCCATTGATACCTTAGATAATGTTGTTAATTCTGTCAAAAACAGAGAAATATAAGTTTGCAAACTTTTTAGTCCACATTATTTATTTATTTATTTATTTAAACTTTATTGCACATTAAAAAGGTACAAATGGCGGACTTAATGCCTTAAGGCATTCTCTACCAGTCAACCACTGGGCCAAAAAGGAACATTTGTTGGGTGCAGGATAAAAACATAAAGACAAATAGATACACACATTTACAACTAGTTAAATTTCTCATCTATATCATATAATTATAGAAATATATATAGTTATATATAAACATACACAAATACTTTATATAATAAACTACATACATATATATATGTGCCTACATAGTGCGAAATATCACGAGAACATGAAGAGAATAAGTCTCATCAATTGCCCAATAAATGCTTGCGCAACATCCGCTTGAAAGAGAGTTTGGTCTGTGCTTGCCTGATCGTGAGTGGAAGAGCATTCCACAGGCGAATTGCCTGAAGAGTGAAAGAATTGGATAAGAAGCCGGTGCGATGAGGAGGAATAGTGAGCTTAAGACTGCGAGAAGTACGGAGAACGCAACCGGGTCGGGCAGAGACAAACTGAAACTTGGACTTGAGATAATCAGGTGTGTTTGGATCGAATAAAATTGAGAATAGAGTACTCAAAATGCGAAGATTTCTTCGTTCACGTATGGGAAGCCAGTTTAACTGTTTACGAAAAATGGAAACGTGGTCGTACTTGCGAAGATTGAAAATAAATCTGATACAATTGTTGAGAAGGCGATCCAATTTGTTGAGGGAGACTTGAGTGACGTTGGAGTAGCACACATCAGCATAATCAATTATAGGCAGAGCAAGCGCCTGGATAAGGAGAATCTTAGTACCGACAGGGAGAAAGTTTTTAAATCTGTAGAGCGCTCTTAATACATTAGTCACTCTGCGACAGACATCAGACACCTGCGGATCCCACGTAAGGCTATTATCAATAATCAGGCCCAGGTTTTTCACTGTAGGTGATATGGGAATAATTTCACCTTCAAACTGGATCGGTGCAGTGCGAGTGAAATCGACCAGTGAAAGCATCCGGGAACTCCCAAGAACGATGGCTTGACATTTAGTGGGGTTAACAGAGATCCCAAAAGAGCGCGACCACATGGAGAGATAGTTTAGATCTCTGTTAATTCCGTCAATCGCCTGATCAATGGTGTTAACACTCGCCTGGGTGTAAAGTTGCAAGTCATCAGCGTACAGATGGTAAGAGCAGTTGATGTTGGAAGTAACCTGATTAATAAAAATTGAAAAAAGAAGAGGGGAGAGAATGCCGCCTTGGGGAACCCCAGAAGTGAGGTCACACCAGTCCGAGAACGATTGATCAGCTCGAACCGATTGGCGGCGATCTTGAAGATAGGAAGTGAACCACTTAACCACTGACGATGACATACTAAGGTGTTCGAGGCAAGCCAATAGCAGGTCATGGTTAACGGCATTAAAAGCGTTAGAAAAATCAACCAGGACCAGTACCGTTAACTGCGATGATTCCATACCTTGCCTTACATCTTCCACCACTTTAAGCAAGGCAGTACATGTACTGTGACCCGGGCGAAAGCCAGACTGAAGAGAAGAGAGCAGACGGTTGGAAAAAATATGAGAGGAGAGTTGTTTATGGACAACCGCTTCTAAAACCTTGGATAAGAATGGGAGAATCGAGATCGGACGGAAATCTTTAAGTAACCTGGGGTTGGAAAGTTTGGGCAGTGGTAGGACATAGGCATTACGCCAAGGAGAAGGAAAAACCCCAGTAGACAATGAAAAGTTAATAACATATGTTATAACTGGGAGAATACATTCTAGAATGCACACAATCATCAACCTGCTTATCTCGTCGTGACCAACAGCATTGGATTTAATAGATAATACTATTTTACGAATGTCATCGTCAGTGGCAGTGGTAAATGAAAATGAATCTATTGAAGGACGAGGCAAGGCATTAATATAAGAAATACTCTGGGCTTTTGTAGAGGGGTCAAGAGAAAAAGATTTGGCAAAATGGGAATTTAGTTCGTTTAAAGAGAAAGAAGAAGAAGCCGTGAAACTACTTGAAGTTTTGACTATCCCGATAGATTTTAAGAATTTCCACGTTTCAGCTGGAGAAGCAGATGCAATGCTTTCGGCAATGTGCTTACGTTTAGCTACTCTACTATTATGTAACGGGTGGAACCCTACATTATTGCGCGTGGCCCGACACGCACTTGTTTATTATTTTATTATATACTTAGGTAGGTACTGCGTTCTTGGTGACACACGGGCGCAACTAATGATAGGTTAAATTGAAAAGTTAAATTATATTCACTGTAACAAGTATTGAATTTATTCAGCCTGGATTCTATGTAGACTGCCTTAATAGGGTACAGGAAAAAACATGAGTCACTGTCACTACCAATAAACATTTAAAGGTACCATACAACAAGACATTTAAAAAAAACGTCACGCAGGTCAGCTAGCAGTTTTTACCTTTATTGGCGGGGGCAAACGATTTAAAATTGTATCCATGGTCTACATTTGACCACAGTCCGTACATAATTGATCCAGCACCGTTAGTCGTCTAGACATCCATTACCATATGTTACCTAAATTACCTACATGATTTACGTTTAGAACTTTGTTACAGAAAATAACCATTCACCTCAAGTTCTTCCCTTCGCGTCAAATGTTTCATTAGCACATGAAATGGTTCCAAATATGTTTAGTGTTTTTTGTTCCTTGGCTGGAACATAGAAGGGGGGTGTACATACTACATATATCAGTGATATCTGATCTGATCTATTATACAGGGTGTTGCGTGGAGTGTTGGGTTTAGCCTTGGGTCCGATTCGCGGTCAGTAAACAAGGCAGTTTGGCGGCGCCGGCTGCCCGCGACTATGACTGATTACCGAGTTTATTTCTGTACTTGGAAACCAACCAATATTGTTTTTCAAGGTAAAATTTTCCACTTAATAAGTTGTTTTTCAACTAGAGATGATAACCTCTTATATCATCATCTGGGTCCTGTAATACAGGGAATCCTAGTTTCGGACCCAAACACTTGTGTATTCACTGTATTTTGTTTGCAGTCGTGTCGTGGGACCTAATATTTTGGTTTTACTTGTATTATACTTGTAAAGTATATTTCCTTGAGTTCTTTATTAGGAAACTTGTTTTTATCTTTTTAGTGCAGTCGTGTTTTTAGTTTTTATAATTATTATTTTATTTAAAACTTTTTTTGCTTGAAGCACATTATATATATTTTTGGAATCGTCTCTTCAAATGCTTCATTTTGATACCTCACTTGCAAGGATATTTTTTTTTTACGGAACACTCAAAATAGTGTCTACAGTCCGCTATATTGTTTTTATTGCAACGTCACATATCCTATGTTACCCGGGATGACGTAAGGATTCCAACGATACCTCACACTTCTAAATCGTTTAAGGCGTTGATAAGTTCTGGGGGAACAAAAAAATTCACATACATACATACATACATAAATACATCTTCTTCTTCTTCCTCGGTCCCTCACTGCTGAGGATCGCGACTACATATGGCTTGTTTCCAAATAGTGCGGTTGTAAGCTGTGTGAACCGCGCGGTGCATGTCACCACCCAGTGCCTTCTTAATAGGATCAGACCACCCAGCATATACATACATACATGAAACCTGATAACATTGCACTCCTTTTTTTGGGCAGTCGTGTAAAAAAGGATGCATGACTTGTATTTCTTGCTTTGCATGTCTTTTTTAGGGTTCCGTAGTAAACAAGGAACCCTTATAGTTTCGCCATGTCCGTCCGTCCGTCCGTCCGTCCGACCCCCGTTTTTCTCAGTAACCGTTAGTGCTAGAAAGCTGTAATTTGGCATGAGTATACATATCAATGACGCCGACAAAACGGTAGAATAAAATCTTTAAAAAAAAAATTTTTTTTAGGGTGCCTCCCCTACATGTAAAGTGGTGGTGCAAATTTTTTTTCTGCCAAACCCCATCGTGTGGTGTATCGTTGGATAGCTCTTTTAAAAATATTATAAGGTTTCTAAAAGCATTTTTTGATTAAAGAATTGGTTAGCGTGATATTAAGCTTTGAAGTGATAATTTTTGCTATGGTCAAGTGTCCCCCCCCCCCCCCCTGCCAGCTAAACGGTGGCTACTAGGCATGTGAAAAAAATCATGGTAGTAGTATATACGATGGATTTAAAAGGAAAACTATCACAGCTAAGTAGACATTACTAGTTAACGAGTAATAGTCGAACTTCAGAAATGTACTTTGCAAAAGCAAACTTTCGTACAATTTCCATTGATACCTTTGATAATGTTGTTAATTCTTTCAAAAACATAGTAAATATAAGTTTTCGAACTTTTTAGTCCATATAATGTAACGGGTGGACGACTACGGAACCCTACCTTGCGCGTGGCCCGACACGCACCTGGCCGGTTTTTTCTTTCCTTCTGACCTGAATTACTTGAACGAATACCTACGACTAAAAGTATATAAATACTGATACATGCATCTGATATTTAATAAATCATCCTCCTCCGTCCTAACCGTTAAGGAGTTTCTCCTTTCATCATCAGCTCACCTGAGTATAGTTTGAAAGAATTAACTGAAAGTCTATATGTGCATATGATATTTAAAGAATCATCCTCTAACTCCTAACCGTTAATGAGTTTTACCTTTCGTCATCAGCTCAACTGAAAAAAAAAACCGGTTAAGTGCGTGTCGGGCCACGCGCAAGGTAGGGTTCCGTAGTCGTCTACCCGTTACATTATATGGACTAAAAAGATCGCAAACTTATATTTACTTTGTTTTTGACAGAATTAACAACATTATCTAAGGTATCAATGGAAATTGTACGAAAGTTTGCTTTTGCAAAGTACATTTCTGAAGTTCGACTATTACTCGTTAACTAGTAACGTCTACTTAGCTGTGATAGTTTTTCTTTTAAATTCATCGTATATACTACTACCATGATTTTTGTAACATGCCTAGTAGCCACCGTTTAGCTGGCAGGGGGGGGGACACACACTTGACCATAGCTAAAATTATCACTTCAAAGCTTAATATCACGCTAACCAATTGTTGAATCAAAAAATGCTTATAGAAACCTAATAATATTTTTAAAAGAGCTATCTAACGATACCCCACACGATGGGGTTTGGCAGAAAAAAAAATTGCACCACCCCTTTACATGTAGGGGAGGTACCCTAAAAAAATTTTTTTTTAAAGATTTTATTCTACCGTTTTGTCGGCGTCATTGATATGTATACTCATGCCAAATTACAGCTTTCTAGTACTAACGGTTACCGAGAAAAACGGGTGTTTACTACGGAACCCTAAAAAACGAAAGTACCTATACGACTATAGATGTTTTGTTTGTTAGAACTTGAAAGGATATGATGCGCCAAGTTAAGTACGGAGTGGATCCCGTAAGACCGTTACCGTAGCAGAGGCAGACCAAAAAGGAGATGGCGGGACAATTTGGACGCGTTCTGTTTGGATTGGAAAAAGGGGGGGGGGGGAGAACTTTGCCCAGCAGTGGGACACATAAACAGGCTAATAATAAAAATAAATGTAACACAAAGGATATTTGTTGGCGCATTGGGTTGCTGGTGTAAATAAATACCACATTTCATCACAACTCCATAACACGAATTCCCCTACCTGTCCCCTGGGGACTGAAACATGAAATGTCATTTCGCAGAATTAACTCCACAATCGTGGTTCAATCATACAAAGTACACTATCCATTTTCCTTTGTTCCATTGCAAATTATATCATGAGTAAGTGAATTACACTCATCAAATACCTTTGTCATACTGTTAGAACGTAGTGGTTATCTTCTCTTTGATACCTACTGTTATTTATAACGTAACATCCTGAAATTAGGACGGTTATTGATACAGAAATCTTCAACGCCCACACGACGCCTATTAAAATAAATGTCTCCGACTAGGTACAGCAAAATACACCTTAAGGCGGTTACATAAAGTGTCTTGCAAGATTAACAACGAACATTGATAGTGTTAACCTCTTCATCATCTCTTCAGTCTTTGCATGGCCATGTTGCCCTGCGATTTCAAAAAGGTATATCTGCATTTGGAGTTCATAGGACATAAAGATCTTCTGATGTAGCAGGACAGCATGATTGTCCTGCGGCGTGGGTTTGTGTGGTGTCACGTCACGTGTAGTCGGCATTGGTAAATTGCCCTTGTTATTCACTTGTTTTAGCGGGTTGACACATATGTTGATGATACACACGATTGAAGACGACGGAGGAATAGTTTTATCACATTTTAAACGAAGGTCGTCTGTTGTGGCTATTTATTTTAGAAAAAAGTTGACATAGAAGGTGTTTTTTTTTTTAATATTAAAAATGGGATCGCTCTTGGCCAGCATCTCGCCAGGGGGCAAAGATGAGGCCGACGATGAAGCGAGCTCACCCAGAAGATGCCTATTCACTCGTGCCTTAAAAAGGTCTACGAGTAGGTTAGCTGTAGGCTGCTGTTAGGTGTAGCTGAACACTGTCAAAATTAAAAAAAAAACTGTATGCACTTAGGTACCTTCATATTGTAACATGGAAGTAGGTCTCAGAGGCTCGGAGCACGGTTCCTACAGACCTAGTAATCGGCCCATTATCCCATCGGTCCGCGATGTAGGTAGCTGTCTACGGCGTTGTTTACACTCTACACACGGATGTGTGCCAAAGGTCGTCGACCCGGCCGTTGAACCGACCATTCATAGCCGATGCAATCGATGCTTTCAAGGAAGGACACTGAAAACTCTTAGTGGCAGTTGGGGATATCAATTCGATTCATACCCGTTTGATTTCAATATTTTGATAAGCCTGATTTTAACACATTCAGTGACATTACTTATCTCGACGCTCGTGGCCGCGGCGTGTGCGACGTTAAATTTAAATTAGCATGTTTAGAATTTTCCCCTGTTCTTTAGGATTCCGTACCCAAAGGGTCCAAACGGAACCCTATTGCTGACACTCACGCGTCCGTTAGCCCGTCCGTCCGTCGTCTGTCACACAGGTTTTACAGTCAAACGGTTGATGCTATAGTCTTCAAGGTTTCACAATATAAGCATCTTGTTGACCCAGTCATAAAAATTTTATGTTTTCTCGCATACAGATAAAGGAGGATGCGAAAAAAAAGCTTAATTTTGCTGTTAGTCCGGAACCCTAAATGTGCGGAGGCCGATGTCACGCACATGGCCGGTTTTTGTTCATATCTCTTATGTGGGACTTTTTACATATACGTAATAATGAACATTGTCACCAAATTTCAAGTTCATAAGTCAATGGGAAGTCAAATTCTTTGGAACATTTTTGTGACAGACTACGAACGGACGGACGCCTGGGCGACACCAATAGGGTTCCGTTATGACCCTTTGGATACGGAACCCTAAAAACGGCCTTCCTGAGGATAAGCCTCCATAACCTATTGGCACTCGCAACTTGAAAGGTATCAGACACAGGCATATAGGCGTATAGAGGTCTGTGAGCGACTTGTTACTCACTAATGATAAACCGATGATGATTAAGGAACTGTGTCATATATATAAAGGTAATGAGACCCACGAAATCCCAAATACATTTCGACAACCTTTGACACACATGGATTCCAACGACCGCAGTGCTCGGGCCGTCACTATCATTAGCATTCAATGGCATGGCCGCTGACAGCTGACCTAGAACTGAGCCTTGAATCACCCTTGTTCATGTTTCGGGGGTGTTTCATAACTTTGACATTTTAGGCTTTTAATGAACGACAAAGACAAAGTTTACATTGCATTGTTGACGCATTTTTAAACACTGGTATAGGAAATGAATTGTATAGTAAAGCATGTAGCAAAGGCCATTAAAAATTGGAAATGGAGGAATTAGTCGCGCATGATTATTTTTTGGTTGAAATTTCGCCTGGCAAATGCATCGGTTGTGGAATTAGCTCCCAAAGTAGCTCCCTATGAGTGTGGGGTTCCGTAGAGATCTTAACAGGTTAAAGTATCGGCTGTCTACTATATTTCCTTAAGCCTTATTATGTTTATTTCTTTATCTACACCCATACAGTAAATCCTCTTTTATAAGTTCAAATACCGTAGATAAGACCCCGCTTTATAATATACTGTGCGGCTGTTGCGTGCGTCCCCTATTAGATCACGAAATAGAACACTTTAACGAGATCACGTACAAAATTAAGACACAGCTGCGGGCTGGCGGCGGAGGCGCGGGCCGGCCTGTCGACGCAAACATGGCGCACGCCGGCGAGAAGTGCCCACACGAAACACATGAAAGAGGATTTAATATATGGATGTAGATAAAGTAGTGTATGCAACTGTACATAATTAGGCATTAAAACACTCGTGTGACCTTATTATGAAACTCGCCTTCGGCTCGTTTCATAAAACACACTCGTGTTTTAATGCCCCTCATTATGTACCAGTTGCATAAACTACTATTAACGCGAATAAACATATTATTCACGTTAATGAAATGTACAAAAATCTATAGTGTGCCTACTATTTATGCTGCAGGTGTAGGTAAACGTCTTGATTTCACATGCCATTTATGGTCCATTTTAGTGATACAAAACTACTTTAAACACATTAAGCGCCGAGGACTCGATATCGTGTTCGCCGTTAGTAGACAGTTTCCGCTACAAAGCAGAAAAACCATTTTATCGGCTACGAGCGTGGCTCGTAACACACCGGAGAATGTCTGTTAAGCATTTCCCCTCTTTTTTTAGACCTGACTGGGGCTCTATGGCTGGGCCCAATGAAGCGATAGGAGTGCGTCTTTTTCCCTCGATAAGGCCATTAACTACGAGTGTGACCAATTATTTCATTACAAAGTCATATAAAAATGTAAAGATTTATGGTTTATTCTAATCAAATAAATTATAAACTGAGCAAGTAGGTGCTATTTATGTCCATCGCTTCCGATTCGGGGCGGCCGCCTCCCGTCTGCCGCGCTACTGGCGGAACGTATGTACGGAACTGATGAGATTGAACGGAATGACTGTATAATCCACTCGTAGAACATTAAGTGAAAAAAGTCACAAAATTTCGCAGTTTTTTGCGTGGTGCGCAGCGTGCACCATTTTTACGATGTTGCAAATTTGGATTTATACTACGATCCGTACAACAATCAAAAAACCAGAACTATATAATGCTATGAATTTTTAGCCTTTGGTAGAGTCGAATTCTACTGCTTTAGTAGGTAATTCACATAAAACAAGAAATGAAATCATCATGATAATCTGAAAAATTATGCTCACCTACTTTCGCCAAAACTAGTCCAGTCAAGGACCTCCTTACTACGAAACCACGTTATCTCTCGTCGCCCACAATAATTCCATCGTTCTTATGCCTAAAGAAATAAAGCACGAGTTCCATTATAAAAACCTTAAAGGGCGGCAAAGCAATTGCTATACGCAACGGTCAGTCACAAAGGCGTGTTTCCGCACCGCGTCGCCGGGCAACCGCCTTCAAACAGCACTGTCAAACTCACTCCCACCCAACACTTTTACCGACTCAAGCACCACACATAATACATCAAAGAAATGTTTTTATGACAATAAAACTGACTCGAATGTAGCGCGCACGCCACCCCGATGATTTTAAGAAGTTTTCGGAGGATTTGGAAAACGGCGATGGATTTTGGTTTCGGTGACTTTTTGTACCCCAATGTCCGAGGGCTGAGACAGTTTTTTGAACATGAACCGCACACAAGGTGAGTTCGAGGGACTGCAGATGCTCGATTTCTAGTTCGAGTAGATTTAGGCAAGTCGGCGTACTACAAGTATAAAAGTAATGGATGCAAAAATCGGAGTCACTACTTTGTTTGGAAATAATTATAGATTTAAACTTACACGATTTTCACACATTATTATTGGGGAACGGGATACCCGCTCACGCCAGTCAGCTCGCGACCACGGATGTTGTGATACATTCGAAACGTCGGGCAAAACCTTAAAAAAGGTAAATTAGTTATTATTGTACGCGATTAAGTCCCGTTCCCCAATAATAATAATTATAGATAATTACATATTTTGCAGCAATTACCTAAATAAATAAATAAATAATAAATAGTTTATTCACAAAATTATACAAATGTTTACATTTCATACACTTCTGCCAAACCACATTGCGGTTTATTGGCAGACGAGGCTCCATTTATGTTTAGGCACTTAAATAGGTAACATTTGTCTTAAAGAATAGGTATTTGTATTTAGGTATTGTATTTGCTTATTTATCTAATCTAATGCGAGAATACATAAGATTAAGGTTCTGGGCAGACATAGCTAAGGGATAATAATCATAGAATTGCATTTCTTACTTTACTTATTAATATGTTACTAACTTTCTTCTTAAATAGTTTTTTAGTGATGCACTTATTTTTTATATCTGAGGGTAAGTCATTATAGATTTTGGGAATTAGGTACTTTCGACATCTTTTTCCATAGTAATTCTTAAAAGTAGGTACTTGTAAGGTATCAGCATCCCTGTTTCGGGTTAATCTTTGTTTACTTAATACATTTTTAAATTCGTCATTTACAGAGTTGCTCCAAGGCCAGCGTTAATACTACCTTCTCATGAACCGGCAACATATTACATTCCAGGAAAAGCTGTTCATAATTACTATTACATTTTATCTTGGTTTTTTTGTCCACCATTAGCTTCATGAATCTAATCTGTAACGCCTTGATTTTATCTAAATATGTTTTAAACGTACGCCCGTAACTTGCCAGTCCATATGAAAGCAGCGAGTCCACCAGCGCGTAATATACTGTACCTAGTTCATTTATAACTTAAAATTCAGGTATAATCGGGACTATCGGGAGTAGTTTACCTAAACGGGAAGTCAAAGCTTGCAGATGAATCTTTAGTACAATAATATAAGTAATACTAACTAATGGTAAAAAAATAAAGTGCATCACCAAATTTGAAGTACAAAACTTCCCTGCAATGTGCTCTTGTTGGATCATATCATATGTTGTATTGTTTTTAAAATTAGCTGTAGATCCTATGTTTGTTTCAACTGTAATCAAATGGTAATTATGACTAATCGGAGTCTCTTCGACTAATTGATATTATGGAGGACTTGTGGCATTATTTATTTATTATTTGACTCAGGCAACAAGGCCCATATTTTCATATACCTTACAGACTAACATACATATCTATAAAAAAAGAATTCATTTGGGCGACGTAACGGTGTGGCTCCGCTGCGCCGTCAGCTCCGATGTAGGGTTCGGTAGGTTGCCCCGGAACCGCCGAAATACGACACCCTTCGGCCAGAAGTCAGGGCACGCGATGGTCCCTTCCAGCGGCCGCGGCACTTTCTTAAAGTCACCATTTGGTTTCAGAGGCCAAGAGCTCTTAGGTATTTCTTTATATTACAGACTTGACACATCGTATGCATCCTACTTGTTTTTTGTGCAATCGGTCGAGAGTTGAGAGTTTCCATTTCCCCCCAGCCCGTCATCAGGCTTCCACCACATGGCCCGCATGATGGACCGCATGATGCACGAGAGCCTGCAACCGTTCGGGTTCGCGCGCATGAGCACGCGGCGCGGCGGCGGCGGCGGCGCGGGCGCGGGCGCGGGCGACCGCGAGCCGCCGCGCGACGGCCTGCGCACCGAGCGCAGCGATGCGCGCCGCCAGCGCGCCGGCGCCGGCGCAGGCCTGCCTGGGACACACGCCGCCACCGGCACCCGACACCCGCCCACACAAGGTGACCTTTTTTTACGTGGAGAAAACCTGCGAACCAAGTGCCAGACATGGGGGGATGACTGGGTTATGTGGTATTTCTATCCACTACTTAAAAACTCCACGATGACCACCATCTGCGCTATCATGCGGGGGACTCCATGACCTAGCGAGCTTCTTGTATGTATGTATGTATGTATGTAAATACTTTATTGTACACAAGACAAGAAAAAGAAACAATACAGACAAAACAGATTATACATGTACAAAGGCGAACTTATCCCTGTAAGGGATCTCTTCCAGTTAACTCTTGTCTTGTTCCTCGGCACTCCGTCTGCTACGACGGTGCGTGCGGTCCAATGATGATGATGATCTCATCTCATGATCAGAGCTCGGCGGGGGTGAGCCATTTTTACGTCATAAATAAAGATAAAAAAAACCGGTACCGCCTCCGCACCGCGTCGCCCCGCCCCGCTACCGCTGTCAATGCGTTTGGAGCTTAAGAGAGAGATACTTCGTTTTCGGTTCGCAGTATGCCCTCCGGCTTGTAAAGGCTAAATAAATACTGTCATGTTTGTAATGGTTACTCTCAGACTTCCAAATTTTCTCGGTCTTACCACTCTCACGTAGATAAGATACAAAAATTCCGTAACTATTTCTGACATACATACGTGTGTACGTTTCGGCCGCAACGACCACTTATCTGACACTTTGTTGCAGTGGTAAGACCAACGAACGTGACCAATTTCCAAGAGCAGCCTATGGATCAGTCGAAGCAGGTGGACCCCACCACCGAGCGGTGGGCCGGCACCCTGCGGCGCAGAGACCCAGATCTGCAGCCAACATTACCTTCTATAGTAGCCACTAGAAAAACATCCACAGCGTCATCTGTGAGCAGTGGAAGGAAAACGCGATCAGTCGAAAGATTGCCGAAGACTTCTCGAGTGCGGCAGCTGGTGCCCATCAAGCCCATGATGCGGAAGCATGACGTGCCCAACGAGGGCGGTGACGTCACGATCCTGGAGCGCGACGAGAAGGTGTTCGACGCGACGGGGTATGAGCTGCACCTCGTCGAGACGCTGGAGCGGGACATCCTGCAGAGGAACCCCAACGTGCGCTGGAAGGACGTCGTGGGCCTGGACGACGCCAAGTCCGTCCTCCAGGAGGCGATGGTGTTGCCGCTTGTCATGCCTGATTACTTTAAGGTAAATTTGGTTCTTCTTACTTCTCTGTCCCGTACTTAATACGTTAACAGTTTCTGGCGGGTATTCGCGTAGAAACAATCTGATGCCTACATATAATTTCGAGTTTGCTTTGTACAATGGTGGCACACTCGAATGTTCCTAATGGTCCTAATGTCGCAAAGAAACAGCAATTGTAGCTTATTTTCTGGTAAATTTGAATTTTGCGTGATAGATGTTATCGTGGCCGAGTTGGCTCGAGTAACCTACCCATTCATGCCTCTTCGTATTTCTCAATTGGTTGAGGTTTGTTCGGGCAGATGATATAATCAAATAAGTTACAACCACGACCAGGTTACATACTGCAGTAATTAAGTTTGATTCCGAGTCGTTATGAATGTTATATTCCTACTTGCTAATCAGCTTTCTATAATCGTTTTTTTGAAATCATAAGTAATTAAATGAAATTCAGTGGAAACAGTGGCGGGAAGCCTTTTGCCCCGCAGTGCAGTTATTTACTGCAGACTCTTAATAAATTATATTATTATTTATAAAGAGTCTGCAGTAAATAAATAAACCCAAGAATCTATTTAATAAATAGATTCCTGGGTTACAAAACTGCAAAAAAATATAGTCGATATGTTTCGCTTGCGTGACTACAGCAAGTTCAATGCAACTTAATTGTTTGCGGTTATTAGAATAACTTCCTGAATCATTCCGGGGTTTTTATTTTACCATAGTTTTGACTTTGGCGCGCAGACTTTCTTCTTCTTCTTTAAAAAAGGCTTTCCATCAAATTTATGATGATTTCGCCAAGCAATACTTGTTCAAAGACGTTGTTCGGTAACGACGCCATGACAGTAGGCAACTGGTTTTGTTCGGTAGTGGATGCTACTCGTCGTCATGCCGAGACACGTGTGTTCACCAACGCGGCGACGAGCCCAATCCCTTTTATCTGATATAGGTGTTTTTGTGGATGACAGAATTATGGCTGTCGAGTGAAAAGATATTCACATTCATCAAAATCCAGGTTTAAAATATACACTCACGAGCAAAACTTTCGTGTCACCCTAGTTTAAATAGCTGCAATAGGTTTTTAAAAATATTAAACACTAGTTATATTTACATAATATACTATTCTTCGTATTGCCCAGCTGTATTAGAAATTTCCGGGATCCTATCATAAAAATATCAATATCCAAAATGACAATTTTTGCGATATCTCGCTCCGTTAACGTTGTTTTTTTCATGAGATATTATGAGTCTGATTTAAACCTGGAAACGTATTTTTTTTACTTTTTTTTTGCGGTTTATATGTTAAATTAAATACAGATCCTAACATGATAAAGTAAACTGTACATATGTATTTGCAGTATTTTAGGAAATATGACGGTATTTTACCGACCCGTATTCTTTGCCCGCGAGTGTATGTTACATTATTTGTTTAATATCGATTTCATTTCGGGACTTTTAAAATCAGATTACCCTGACTAGTAACCACCTTCCCCTTTTCACAAAACTAGGAACATTGAGACTAAAATGGAATTTAAATTGTTCACAATTTGGCAACCCCATGTTCATAACTAAGTCCAGCTACAGGAGCGACACATTGGGGTTGAGGATCATTTGAGAGGCATTTGTGACGGGACGGGACGGTGCGGTGTTTGTTGCAGGGAATCCGGCGGCCGTGGAAGGGCGTGTTGCTGACGGGCCCGCCCGGCACGGGGAAGACGCTGCTGGCGCGCGCGGTGGCCACCGAGTGCCGCACCACCTTCTTCAACGTGTCCTCCGCCACGCTCACCTCCAAGTACCGCGGCGACTCGGAGAAGCTCGTGCGGCTGCTGTTCGATATGGTGAGCCCTATATACCTGCCCTGTCCTCGGCTCTTATATAATAATAAGAATACTCCACGACTTTCTCTGCCTTCGTAGCCGGGACACGTTAAGCTGCGTGGATGGTGTAGCAGCACGCAGCAGGTGATTCGGTCCAGTCGGTGCGGTACCGCACAGATTTCGACAAGTAGGCTTCTTCCTGTCCACCTGCTTGTCACGTCGCGACTTCTTCTGACTATGCTGTGGCAAATCCTTGCGAATGGCTTCATAAGTGTTGTGCACCCTTGTTTTCGACCGCTGCTTAGGTTTTGCAGTAGCCGGTAAATCGGCAGTATTAGCGTAAGGACATAGAGCCGCGGCTGCTTGCTTAGCAAGCGGTGGCGCATCTACTTTCGCAGACTTTACAAGTCGGTCCCCTTGAACAACGTGGATGATGTCCCAGAGACTCTTCGGGCCTCCATCCCTTGTTGTCCGGTAGAGCAGTTCTCCTCCGAGAATGACTTGCAGATCTACACAAATACAAAATACAAATCTTTATTAATAACGCGAAGTTACATGTCAGGGTTAAGTACTAGGTAAATACAATACTGCACATAATTACAGTAACAATTTACAGTTATAAATGTGCGGCCTGTTAAAGTACCTAGCAGTCCGGTTTGTCCATCGGCCAAAATACCAGTCACGCGCTTACTTGCTATTCTCAAGTTATATCTTAATTAGACTGGCATTTGTTTATAGGCTGCGTTTCATGCACCAAGCACGATATTCCTGGACGAAGTGGACTCTCTGTGCGCGGTGCGGGGCGCGGACTCGGAGCACGAGGCCTCGCGCCGGTTCAAGGCTGAGCTGCTGATACAGATGGACGGGCTGGCGGCTGCCTTGTGAGTGTTTACACGTACTCCTGACGAGTGGCCTCGCTGTGGGGCGCCGGCTCGAACACGAGTGTTCAAACTCTTGTCTTCGTGTACCTTCGTGTTTTACGTAAAAGCTAAGCAATAACATACACAAGTACTTTTTGAACGAAATTTTTCGTACCCACTCGAGACTATAAGCATCTTTGAAAAAAACTTGGTGAATTCAAGCCTCATAATGCTACTAGTAAAGCAAAAACATGTTAGGTAAAAGGATTGTTCTTCCAACACTTTTTCCAATGAATAAAATGAAATGAATAAAATGAACTTTATTCTGTAAGTAGGCCGCAATAGCACTTTTAAAAGTCAAAAACTACTAGTGTTTCTCAAAGACCACTGAAGTAGATTATCACAAAGAGCATCATGACATGATGCTCTGTTATGTTTCAGCCACCGAGACAAGATTATCATGGTGCTGGCCGCCACCAACCACCCGTGGGACATCGACGAGGCCTTCCGCAGGAGGTTCGAGAAGAGGATATACATCGGCCTACCTGATGGTAAGGAATTTGCGCTTTTTTCTTTTTTATTTGCCGGGTACTGTATCACGTGATACGATGACGTATGTTGGAATAATCTGGCCAAAGTTTTGTTCAACAGACTCCTTTTAAAAATAAGTAGGTATCTAGTTACAACATTATTGATTCAAGGAAGGACGCGATCACCATCTGAGGAAATGCAGCCGAAATAAACCGAATACTGATTCTTCAAAAGCGGTCTATTAGAATTATTTACGGTATCAACCAACGCACATCTGCCAGACCCTACTTTGAGAAGTCTGAAATTATGACCGTTATTTCACTTTTTTGTATACAACTCAGTCCTTGAGGTTCATGAAAAGGCAAATACTCTCCTTAAGCGCTCTGATTGCCACAGCTATAACACGAGAAACAAGAGCAAACTGATGCTTTCAGCACTTAGATTAAAAAAGTGTCAAAAGCAGGGTATTTTTATAAAGATAAAATTTTACAACATATTGCCTACCCTTATCACCAACTTGGCATTTAAATGTTTTAAACGCGCTTGTTCCATTAATGAATATTTGTCACTTAAAAATATAAATATGTATAAATTCAGGCATTGATATGTTATAAAACTAAGATTTTGTTTTATATACACTCTGTATATACTTATTATTGTATACAATGACATACAGTGTAATTCATGGAACACTAAACTATAATTATAATTGTAATATTTACTGACATACCATAATAACATATCATGTTACAATATGGTTAATAAATAAATGAAATAAATGAAATGGACTTACCAAATTGTGGTTCAGATAGTGGGCTGTGTGTTCAGATAGTTGTGGTTGGTCGAGCAGAGTTTGATGTTGTGGTTGGTCGAGCAGAGTTTGATCTTGTGGTTGGTCGAATAGAGTTTGATGATGTGGTTGGTCGAGTAGAGTTTGATGTTGTGGTTGGTCGGCAGAGAGCACGCGCGTGAGGCTGCTGAAGCTGAACCTGCGGGAGGTGGCGCTGGCGACCGACGTGGACCTGGCGGACCTAGCCACCAAGCTGGAGGGCTACAGCGGCTCGGACATCTGCAACCTGTGCAGGTACCCACCCGCAGCTCCCACGCATCCGCACCCGCACCCGGAGCCCGGAGGCGTGGTCTATTGCGATCATACCCTACAGCAATGTTGTAAATGTACAAAATTGCTGTAGGAATCTTTTAGTTTAGTGTACATATTTAGTTTGCTACAACTGTGGGTTACAGGGCGTTTTAAAAGATTGGTTTATTAACCAGACGAGAAAAGTTAAACGCAACAAAAATATGCACGGAGTTGTGTCATAATTGTAAGGGATTAAATCAATAAATTCCCGCCGACGATCGCCGTGTGGACGTTTGCAACTGCCGCAGTTACCTCACTATTGTAAATTCCAGAGACGCAGCCATGATGACGATGCGGCGCAAGATCGCCGGCAAGACGCCCGACCAGATCCGGCACCTGCAGCGGTCGGAGCTGGAGGCGCCGGTGTCGCGCGACGACCTGGCGGCGGCGGCCGACAAGACGCGTCGCACCGTGTCGGCGGCCGACGTGGCGCGCTACACCGGCTGGATGCAGCGCCACGGCTGTTCCTAGCACAGGGCCTGCGCCGGCACCGGCGCGCTGCACGCGCTGCTCATGAAATTCAGGACTTAGGCACCATCTCAGTTAAACTACAGCTCCTTTCGGATACACTCAATTGTCCTCGACTACCGTCACAAACGTATTCTCAAAAATGTATGAAACGTGTCAATAAATTAAATAACACTTATTTGTACATGTTAAATAGTAGGTATGCATATCAAATTAGAAGATTCTGCCGTATTTCATTAATATAATAAATACATTAATATATAATAAATAGAAAAAATACTATATAGCAACAATTAATAAGAGAAAGTTTATAAGCATTTTTACCTTACCGAAATAAATACAGTGTATGATTAATAAGTGTTTTGTTTTAGAATTTAGAACCGATTGGTGAAAAGATCATTACCATACTCCTGATAAATAATGAGTGATATTGTGAACTTTGTTTGTAAATAAAAATATCTCACTTTTAGTGACTTGTTTTGTATGTGTACAATATGGGCTAAGCCTGAAATAAACGATTAATAATAATGAGAAAGTTCACATAATATTTTAAATGTCTATAGATGGTGCCTAGGCTAGACTGAATCTACTTGACAGTTAAGCATTAAGATAGGGGATAGTGAGGTTAGTGAGCCTAATTTTGAGCTAGGTCAATATATTTTATATAATTCGTACAGATTGCACACAACTCGTCGACCTGATGCCAGTCGCAAGTTAAAAACCAATGATTTGTGTGTGATTAATGAAGCTAGAATGGAACTGAACTTTATAATATTAACACTTCAGAGAATATGAAAATACTGTAAATATAATTGTGAATGGTTTTTATTACGAGGCAGCATCCACATTTACCACCTTGGAAAAGCATATGCAAGATATTATTGCTTATGTTATTAACTTATTAGTATGTAATTTACTTGACATGTTATTCATGGCTTTGCAAATTAAGTATGCTGCTCTAGGTATCTTTATTGATACGAGATTATTATAATTTTCTATTCTTTGAAACTAAATCTATCGAAAAGTAAACGATCCGTCTTCTTCAGGAAATTTCCATTGATGACGTTTTCTATAACTTGTTTAATTTATTATTCTAATTAACGATTGACTAATGGGATAGCATATCGATCCTAAATTAAGTGTAAAACGTTTGATAATTATTATTATGAAGATATATCAAATAGCTAAATTTGAAAAAAAAAAACCAAGTACTTATACGGATATAATACCAAGGTAGGTGCGTTTTATCAACGTACGAAATAAATATATTGGGGTTAGAATATTAAATTGTAAGAAAATCAATTTCCTTAAAACTGCTTTTGTGAAAATACCTATAGGTACGAAAAAGTGGCGTCGATGAATAAAACACAAAATTATGTATAAATTTTGTTTATTCATGGATTCGTGAATTGTATAAGTGGTTTAGTATCGTCTGTTTTGATGTACCTAACCCGTTATGTGCTGTTAAACTCTAGATACCTAAACTGAAAATAAAATCCGTAAACAGTGTTGCTAATCGTTGTTTGATTCAACCGTTATGAAGGACTGACGTTTGGACTTCGGACAAAGGAATTTGAACTACCTATCTACCGTCACGGTAGTTTAATTTCATTTAAATGCTAGCGCCGACGCTGTCCATTGCTACTGCCAAGCTTGCGGACATTGCTACTGCCATTTAAATATGAAATCTAACTTTTCTCAGAATGTTCAAAGTCCCCTAACTCTAGTTAGTCGCGCAACAATACATGCCGTTTGTCATACATTGTGTTATACTGATACTGATAACAAAAAACAAATGAAATCTCTTGTTTCTACGGATAAGGTAGGTATACTTTGTGATTTCTTACTTCAAATATTTGACACATGGCATCTCCCATAACGTAAACGACCATGATTTATCGAAATTATAAATAAAATCACATAATCGTAATAGGGCTTCTCAAGTAAATAAAAATATTATTTTACTTTTCTCAAACATAATTTAACCCACGTTACACATTTCAGATCATAGTTATTAAGGATTTTACGATAATAATTCACCACGCAAACAAATTACGTGATGTCTTCTTTTTTTAAACTAGTATTGTGACCAAGTGTGTCGTTTCGATTCAGATGACATTTCCGTAATTTAATAAAAAACAATTGAATGAACGATCAATTTATAACCAAAACAAAATATCAACAGTAAGTTAAATTAAATACGATATGATTTTTTTTACAATAAATAACACATTTTTGCTTGAGGAGACTGATACAATTTATGTGATAAAGTATATAAAGCCTAGATAATCGATTCGATCAACCATTCGTTAACAATCGCTAGATTTGACAAAATGATACGTAAGTATTCGCCTCAGCACTACAAAGGCCAATTCATAAATGTCAAATATTTGAAGTAAGGAATCACAAAGTTGTAACATGTTGTTCAATGCTCGGTTTTCTTGTTGGCTTCAATGTGCCACGATTATGGAACGTCACAAAATCAAGAGCTAGACGTCAAACAAAAGTCAACTCATTCGTAACATAACTGTCATTGGCAAGGGCCCTTGGAGGCTGCCACTTCTCCATTATCTATCTATCTAACATGTTGTTGTTGACGGCGATATCTTTGGTGGGTCGCCGTTGTTATAGCTAGGAACTCTGGGGCTTCTTACACCCGATGCCGCCATCTAAGAATTAGGCTGGTTTTCCACTAGAGCTATGCTACGCATCTATGCTGCGAGGATGCGCTACGAGCTATGCGACCGTTTCCACTAAAGCTGTTCTAGGTAGATGCGCTATGAAGATGCGCAGCCGCGAGGTAGCTGTGCGAGGAAGATGATGCGCAGCTCGAGCAATGCGATGTATCGACAGCGGGCGTGGTGAGGTTGGGAAGCGCTCACGCATCCGTAGCGCGCATCCGTATCGCGCATCCGTATCGCGCATCCGTAGCGCGCATCCGTATCACGCACCCACAGCACGCATCCATGGCATGCATCCGCAGCTCGCATCTTTCCATATAAAAGTCATGGCTTAGCTGAACCCTTTTTCAGCAGAGCTATGTTATGTGAATAAAGGAATGTGATTGGTGGATTTCAAACGCATCCATAGCAATGTAGCATAGCATAGCTCTAGTGGAAAACCAGCCTTACGGTTGACGCGCACTTATCGCCTCCTCATCGGGTCTCGTGACCAGCTAACGGTGGATAGGCGACGCCGAGGCACCCCTTGCGTTGGGTGGACAGCGCTGCGGCCACATCACACCGGTCCACGTGGGGGGTGACCGGCGCGTCGCGATCCGGCGAGGCGGCTAAGTGTGCGTCAACCTTTAAATGTAAGTAAAATGTGGAATGAAATTTCGGTACCTCCAGTGTCGCTATAACCGGTTCCAGCATTTTAATACCTAACCTATATTTACTTTTTACTTGCGTTAGATACAAGTTCCAAATGATAGCGATACACAATTACAAATGGCCCCCTAATAATAAGGCACGTAGTTCTTAGCCAAGCAAATATTACAAACATTATTCCAGGTTTTAAAAACTATTTATCGAAAGGCACTAAGGTTTCGAGTGAAATTTAAAAATATAAAATCGTCCATACATCTTTGGTTTCAAACGATAAACATTTAAACAGAAATAACAAAATTACTTAACTTACAATATTTAATATTCTTAGATATATTTTTAATATCGTCGATATAAGCTTAACTACAATATATAAGTATTAGAGATAATAATCAACTCACAATGTTCAAATACTTAAAAAGTAAGCCCAGAAATATAAACGCGTCTTTTTAATGGTTGATGATTACCTATTGTTTCAAACCTACTGTTGTTTAAAATGTTGGTAACACAAACAATAGAGAAACATTTCAAAATGACAACAATATAACAGGTATGTTTAGATAAACTATCGGGATTGTGGTTCGTCGGTTAGATTATCACCTCACACGAGCGGCACAAAATGTAAACATTTCTATTTTATCTTTTTTTCATGGATTAATTGAAATGATTTGAAGTAAATTAGTGTACAGTCAAGGGCACCAATATGTATACACTTTTTCACCTTATTCCACTGAAATAAGGTCCAAAAGTGTATACATATTTACATGTACAGTACCCGGCAATATATATTTCCTTTCGAAAGAGATTCAGCTAATTTCGGTTTCATAGAGCGTTGTCTCACACTACCTATGTGACGTTTCAAAATATATAATATAGAGTTGTTGCAACTCCGCAACTCCAAATTGTTCCATGTACAAAATGATACATGATTGTTTGACAATACTTTTTCTAGTAGTTGTAACATCTCTCTATAGATATCCAAAGTTTACACATGTCACCGATTTGACATAAACTAACAATAGTACATTACTTAACAAGTGTTAAGTACAAAATCTTATGTCACCACCTGGCCAGGAAGTGGGATTTCCCGCGCGCGGCGCGTGCGGTAATTGCCGCTTTATGGCAAAGTCCATAAAGTGCAGTATTTATTTGATATGAAAAATAATATAATTGATTAACGTTCGCCGGTGTTCGGACATCGTCGTAAACAGCTAATTGTCTCTTTCCAAAGACCGACGTGCAACATGTATATTGCCGGGTACTGTAACGTCGTGCGTTTATTTACTCTAGGGTTACCTACCAATGTAAGGCAACCCGAGTGCGACTCACCAGCGACATACCTACTCGCTCCTGCTCCCACCGAAACCTAATCTTATATTTATCGCGATTCAATAATATCAATTAGGTACACTGTTGTTGCTGAAGTCATGCACTATATAGTGATCCATGCATCTATGAACAAGAAACTGATATTTGATGAAATTAAGCACATTCGGACAGTAGTTACCTATAATATTGACATTTACGTAGGTAAAAGTAATTCGAATGGCAGTAGAATTTTAGTAGATTCCCAAGTACTGACCGCCCAGTTCTAGTTGCTGGCCACTATGAAATCATGTAACATTTGAAAATACTCACAATACGCATGAAGCTAAATCATTATCAATCTGAGTGTTTAAAGTAGGTATTTTTACAAATAGGTAACGTCTATTTGTACGCTAAAATTTGACGAGCAAACTTAAGGAGTAGCCAGTGTCAGAAAACATGTCATTATAATATGTAATCGATCTTAACGTGATTTTCTTCCTTATCTGGATACTTCTTATGTACTCGATGGTGCTTAAATAAAGAACTTATTTTAAGATAGTCTTTTACAAGCGATATGCTTATTGGTACTCCGGTCAGCTTTAGGTCAAAAACGTCAAATTGTATTCAATTATTATTTAAAAGAAATTGCCATTAATTAGTCCCAGTATTTAAGCTAATAATAATCTCAGTGTCCTTGGAGTTCTATCACGGCTATAATCTTCTAGATTAAATGTTTAAGGATTCTGTTGTCCAGTTTGAGGACACGTCGCTAGGTCGCGAGGACACTACTTCTAGACTAGTAGCTGACCGGGAATTGGTGGCCAGTTAGGGGCCGACTAATCCAATATCCTAGTCTAGTGGCTGACGGGGGACTCCGGGGGCCCGCCGGGGGCCTGCGCCGGCTCCTCGTCTTCGTTCTCCAGAATGGCGGAGAAGGAGAAGGGCGTGAACGGGTAGCCCTGCCCGTCGTAGAACTTGCTCATGAACTCCACCCTGGAAAACACATTGGATGATCAACATATTTGAGGGACACAGCAGAATATCATTTTGCTCAAGTTTGACAGTATCATCGCCTTACAGAAGACTGCTCATTTAATTACTACAACTCCACCAAGCTAAGTTTGCACCTCGCGTTGACCATACCGCATTCCAACGAGGTGCAAGCTTAGCTCGGTTGAGTTGTACTTGCAGCGAGGTGCGTGCAAGCTTAGCTCGGTTGAGTTGTACTTGCAGCGAGGTGCGTGCAAGCTTAGCTCGGTTGAGTTGTACTTGCAGCGAGGTGCGTGCAAGCTTAGCTCGGTTGAGTTGTACTTGCAGCGAGGTGCGTGCAAGCTTAGCTCGGTTGAGTTTCAAATTGATTTATAGATCGACAGATGGATGAATATAAATTATAAATTCGTAAATATTTAAGCCCCTTCTTTCCCTCTGTCTTTAATCTGTTTCGGAGCCTTTTAGACATACATTCCGGATAACAAATATGTATTAAAAACCGGCCAAGTGCGAGTCGGACTCGCCCACGAAGGGTTCTGCACCATTATCTATAAAAACGGCAATAAAAACATGTGTGTTGTATAGGAGCACCCTTAAATATCCCCCCTTAAATTCATCACCTGTGAAAATTTCAACTGTCTAAGTATCACGGTTCATGAGATACAGCCTGGTGACAGACAGACAGACAGACGGGCGGACGGACGGACAGCGGAGTCTATTAGTAATAGGGTCCCGTTTTACCCTTTGGGTACGGAACCCTAAAAACGCAAGAAATTATGAGAAAATGCATGATAAGTTCCAAACGGTCTCTATCTTCATTCACTAGATCCTCTCTCTCCTGCATGTAATTGTATTTGTTTTGATGTTGTGAGGTGTCCAGCAACAGATGGCGTGCTCACCAGTGCAGGCGCAGCGTGTGCAGGAAGGCGGAGAGCCCCTCCATGAGCACGAGGATGGCGAGCGTGAAGAACGCCCACACGGCGAACACCGCGTACATGACGAACCCGCGCGCCGGGAAGCTGCCCAGCCCCACCACCAGCACGCGCTGCCACAGCACCGCCGACAGCTCTGCACATACAACGCATCTTTTTTTATAGTAAAGCTTTGGTCCTGTTTGGCCAGCACAGCGGCCAGTAACAGATAAGACTGGTGGACAACCTCTGTCTGTAGCCTGAAGGGCCAGCAGAGAAGGAAATACAACGCAAAATCTGCACGAGCTGCTCCGGAACTACTTAGAGCTCTGCAAATAACTATCATCGATCACTTCCGCAAAACTAGCACGTCCGGTAATTCTTAGGAAGAAATAGCAGTTCAACGCTAGGTTTCTTCAAGCTGCGACAGGAAAATGTCATATAGGTTTATCCAAATTATCGACCCAAACCAAGGAATAATGAATGTCCCTCTTTTTGTGAATGTTTAGCTCTGGTTAGTACACTACTATTGAGCCTTTGAAGAAAATACAGATACGTCACTAGTAGTAGGTAGTTGCTTAAGAATGCAAGGCAAAGATTCGCCGGGATAAGTAGTGATCTTGGTGGTGTAATGGTAAGCACGCTGGTCCAGCAAACCAGAGGCACGGGTTCGATTCTCGTCTCAGGCTACGTGCAGATCACGGTTAGTTTTTCTTTGTATTTGTTATCTGTATCAAATAATTGAAGTTCTAGCTAGTGTAGTGTACTCACGCGCGTGCGCGAGCGAGAGCGCCCACAGGCGCAGGTAGGAGGCGGTGTGGGACACGGTGCCCAGCACGTACTCGATGGTGTGGATGGCCTGCGTGATCATCAGCTCGCCCAGCGCCCCATCTGGCGGGTCCTTGTCGGCACCCTCGCCGCTCTCCACGCCAGACTGGTATTTCTGGAATATCGCACCACGAGATTATGAACGTCTAAAAACAAAGAGAGATAGTCATCCAGTCTTCACGTCCGTCGGACATGAGGATACGACCAAGAAGAAGAAGAAAAAAACAAACCTGATACATGTAGCCGGATAGATGACCGTTCCGTTGATGAAAAACTCGACCCACTTCGTTGTTGAGAAACTTTCATGAAAAAGATCCAGGATCAGAGTCAGTTAGCGCCTGGGCAGGTTGACAGGCAATAATCTTTTTTAATACCATGTTGGGGGTAAAAAAGCGTACGGCCCGCTTGATGGTAAGCGGTCACCGCAGCCTATAGACGCTTGCAACTGCAGGGGCTGCTGATAGTGGTTGAAGGACTAGAAGAGCGGCTCACCCTGCGTTTCCTCTCAGCCAGCACGTGGTAGATGGGCTTCCCGAACAGCATGACGGGGATGCAGAGCAGCGCGACGGCGATGAAGGCCGACTGCAGCGCGCCCTGCCCCGGGAACATGTAGGGCTGGCACGGCGGCCGCGCCTTCGTCTCCGACATCAGCATCATGTTGATGAACAGTATCAGCACGGACGGCGCGCAGTGCGTGCTGTACGCATCATCTGGGGAAATGTTAAATAAAAAAACATTTATTTCAGACATCCATCAGATCCATATTTGTTAGTACATATCAAAATTCATAAGTATAGCTATTTGTAGGCAAATCTTAATTTTAAACCGTATCTCAATTATTATCTTTATATCATTTTAAGACTTAGGTTAGGTTATTATAATACCTTTATAAAAAGTAAAACATAAAATAGACTTACAAAACATAAAAATATTATAAAAACCTAATCTAGTGTGTCGCCGGCAGCGAAGCGGGGCCTAAGCTACCGGTAGTTAGGACGACAGAGAGAGGAACCTCCTGACTATCCGCGCCGTGTCTAGGAGTAGGTACCGCCTTCTGTATCTTACACTTGACCCAGCCATCTAGCGAAAGTCTCTTGAGGTGTTGGTCGAGACTCTCCTCGCTATTGAACCGTTCGCAGAATTCTTAATAATAATTATTATTTAATGCTCCCCGTCACATCGCCAGCCCAGGGTCTATGATGTGTTGTTATCCTAGTTACTGATATCGAACACAGTTTTGGTATCATATTCGTCTAAAAAAATTTTGGGGTAGTATAAACTGTGGAAATGTACCATGAATAATGTAGGTAGATGAATGTTTTCGGCAGGAATTAAGGTTTCTGAAATATTCATTATTCGGTTAATGGTATTTTGTACAAATATTGGTAATTGAACACGAGTCTGTTTCCTAGTTAAAATAGACATGTAGTCAAAGGAACTTGCGTTCGATGCCAAATTCGTTTTACAAAGCACATGTGGTACATATTTGTAAATTTTCCCGTACCTTGCGAAACTGCCGAGTACATGGTCCACTTCATGAACATGAGGATGCAGAGGTACCAGAACAGCAGCAGCAGGAACAGTATCTGCGGTATGTACTGCAGGTAGATCATCTGCGGCTTCCGCAGGAAGCTGTTGGACCAAACAATCATGAGCTTTGTTGTAATCTTCAAAGTACTAATTAAATTTTTACTACACTCGAAATATGCTTTGGTTTTGGCATTTTGAAGAATAATTGTTATAATATTGAAATGATCAAAAACAATTACAACATACTTATTTGCAACGTAAACTAAATAAAGTAATGTTCCTGATATTTCGGACGAGTGAGCTATTTATTTACCTGGCCGCTTGGCAGCAAAGCACTTTGTGTTTTATTAATTAGGTACATCGAAATTCTTACAAAGTTTCAATCACCGCTACGTGCAGTGCATATTTGAAAGCCGGAGTAATTGTATATAATTATGGCCGGAATATTGTCTGTTTAATTTATTAAGTAGTTATATAATTTAAAATTGGAATTAGTGTACTAAGTATATTTCGAGCATATTTGATCTAGTTTCTATGAATACAGTAATTACTTGAAGTTTACCACACTCATTGTTACACCGAACGCCATGTGTATCACCCCGAATATGATCGACAGTTTCATCTTGAATGAGTTTAAGAATATTATGTTATTCTCTGCAAACTGGAAAATAAATAACATATTAGCTTTAGTTCAACACGTGACAAACACTGGATGAATTTGGAGTGATGATTAGAAATGACAAAAAGTGAAGAAGTTGGTTGTACAGATAGACTGAGTAACTTTTCGGAAGAGACCAACCACTCCATCTTTGCTCAAAAATATCAGTTATTCCATAATTCATAATTCATAATTATTTATTTGACAATGACATGACATTAACTATGTATATGAATTCATAGTGAAGTATCAACTGACCTGCCACACTGGATCTAATCCGAACGGATACGGCAGTTGCTCGTACGCCTCCGCCGGGTCAAGCTCCAGCGCATGGGTTAACGTCAGCGTGTTGTTGTCATACAAGTTCTTCCAACTGCTGCCGAATATATTCAGCGACTTGGAGAACATGTCGTTGTATATCAACCCGGTGTATATGGAGAATATGCCCATCAGGAGGATGATGTAACGGCCTGCGAAGAAGATGTTCCATATCTCGTTGTCGGTCTTGACCTTGAGGAACCGCTTCTCCCCGAGCACGAGCACGGCGGCGAAGGCCGTCATGATGAGCCCATGCCCCACGTCGCCGAACATCACCGCGAACAGAAACGGGAATGTTATTATCGTGTACAGAGCTGGAACACAAACGAGAGGCTTGTTGAAAAATTTGAATAGTTTTGAACATGTTTTAGGCTAATAAACTATAAAAGATATAGGCTAGGCATACCGTGTATACAGCAGCAGTAGCTTTACCTAATAGTGATTTCAATGGAGAGTACTCCATTGGAACCTCTGTTAAAGCTTGACAAGTCGCCGCCCCACGTTATGCAATATGGCGAAGGCGAGGAAAAACTGGTTTTGTTCCCTATTCTACATTATTTTAAATTATATATGTAGTAGGGAACTGTAGGTTGAAACGTTGAGATTATCCAAATTTTCATAATACAGAAGGTATAAAATTGTAGCAGTCTTAAATTTTCAAAGGTTTTCATAGCTATTTTTATGACATGCACATGACATGACATTATAATTCTGTTCGGAAATAGTATCGGTTAGGTACCTGGGTTGACTTCTCTGTAGCTGGCGATTCCATAGGAATCGATGAGGTTCTGGAAGCCGGCCGTGAACTTGTTGGTGCGGTTGTAGGTGGGCGGCACCTCGAGCGAGGGCACGTGGTCCACGAACGACGGGATCAGGCTGCCCGTGGCGCGCTGCAACACACCACTCTTACAGACAAGCCACAATAAACAACCTTCCATGGCGCCAGACGCGACACGCTGTCCTGCTCAAATTATTGTTGAAAAAATAAAACCATGATTTCATTACATTTAATTTAATTATTGCTTCCAAATGACATTGCATTCTCATTTACTAAAATCTTTCTGAAGGACATTAAATTTGCTTGCATTGCATTGCTGCATTGTGGTGCCACAAGGTCTGCACGTTCAACTGAACAAATATGTTCTGCCTGAAAACTCAATTTTAGCTATATTCAACCTCGATTTCCCAGCTGTAGTGTACAAAGTAATTTATAATAATATTATGGTCCCTTCATTTCATTATCCTGTATTTATTATAAAATGATAATGCGTTCTCTTGTCTGTTATCACTTATCACTTCTCAGCTATATAATATCCGAAATATCATTTAACATGTTTTTAGGGTTCCGTAGTAAACAAGGAACCCTTATAGTTTCGCCATGTCCGTCCGTCCGTCCGTCCGTCCGTCCGTCCGACCCCCGTTTTTCTCAGTAACCGTTAGTGCTAGAAAGCTGTAATTTGGCATGAGTATACATATCAATGACGCCGACAAAACGGTAGAATAAAATATTTAAAAAAATTTTTTTTTAGGGTGCCTCCCCTACATGTAAAGTGGTGGTGCAATTTTTTTTTCTGCCAAACCCCATCGTGTGGGGTGTCGTTGGATAGCTCTTTTAAAAATATTATAAGGTTTCTAAAAGCATTTTTTGATTAAAGAATTGGTTAGCGTGATATTAAGCTTGGAAGTGATAATTTTTGCTATGGTCAAGTGTCCCCCCCCCCCTGCCAGCTAAACGGTGGCTACTAGGCATGTGAAAAAAATCACGGTAGTAGTATATACGATGAATTTAAAAGGAAAACTATCACAGCTAAGTAGACATTACTAGTTAACGAGTAATAGTCGAACTTCAGAAATGTACTTTGCAAAAGCAATTTCCATTGATACCTTAGATAATGTTGTTAATTCTTTCAAAAACATAGTAAATATAAGTTTTCGAACTTTTTAGTCCACATAATGTAAAGGGTAGACGACTACGGAACCCTACCTTGCGCGTGGCCCGACACGCACTTGGCCGGTTTTTTTTTTGTTAACAAAGCTATGAGTTTCCGCTATGGAAACAAGGGCCGAAGTAGTCATTTGATAATTAATGCAAGGCCGCGTTCACGTATAGACTACATGCCGCGCTACGAGCTGCGCGTCTTGTCAGGCAACTATGATGTATGAGTGCGGTGCGGTGTGTCGAACGTGATCGCTGCAATTCGTGTCGAAACGTCGGTAACATTAAAGGTATAGTTCGTACAAAACTCTAGGGCCAAATTCTGTCGAAAGTAAGCAAAAAACGACTAAGAGCTCGTACTGTAAGGTAGGTTCTTGCTTGCGTTCATTTGACAGCATTTGGCCTCACCGTTTTGAACGTACTGTAACGTGTAAAAACAAATACCCGTAAAAGCAAATCTTAATTCTGGTATCTAAATTATGGCATATGAAATCATGGCACATCAGATTAGTGCAAATGGAATCATGAAAATCATTAGTAATGCCTTTTAAGTATCTTGAGGATTCGCTTCTCCTATGTTCGGCTCGGACACTCGATATAAAATCTGTTATAGACAGCCGGATTAAAAAGCCTCACCACTCCGTCATCGAGCGCCTTCTGCAGCACGTTGAGGTCGCGGCGCGGCACCCAGCACTCGGCGATGAGGCACTTCTTGACGATGTCCATGCTGAACATGTTGAGCGTGTGGTAGATGGCCTTCTCCTTGCGCACCGCCACCATCCACGTACTGATGTCGCGCGCGATGTTCTGCAGCACCAGCCGCCGGTGGTTCTCCGTCTGCTGCAACACCTGAAAAAACGTCCATCTATTATTCATCGTCATCATCATCATCATGATATCAAAGAGTACCACAATGACCGGCCCTGCGTCACCCGCATGCTATTCCCGCATCGTATTATGATTGCCCCTATGAACCCTGAATGTTTGTGTTACTTAGGTTTGGTTTATGAAGAAGCGCTTGAGTCGGAGCGCACAAACAAAAAATGAATAGGTTTGCCGTTGAGTGTTCTGCATTGAGCGTTTTCAAACCGCCTGGCAGCTTGGCCTTTCGCCGCCAATCGCCCGCTTGTCTTTTAACATGGCCTTATTTTTCTTAGTCAAGTAATTTTGGATTGAAATAGTTCGATATTCTGCTTCTGTACCTCACCCCGCATGTTGAACCACCTTGTAGGCGGTCTACATCTCGCCACGACCTGTGCGGTGACATGAACACGGGAGACATCCCGATAATATTATGCTGAAGATACCTGAACAACATGCACTTTATAACATTAATGAGTGCCTTCTGCAATTTCTCAGAAGCAATAAAAGGATCATGATGAAATGTCTATCGATAAGGCTCCTTGAAGTTTCGCATCATTTAGATAAGGGAGACAAGTAGCTGTAATAATCTTCTTGAGTGATCATTTTGTCAGTATCAGTGTTCTTTCTTTACATTACATATTGCCTCTGTAAGGCTTCATTGTCTTGTAGAGTATAACATACAGTACTTAAATAATATGCTGCGAAAACTCATTGGAAGCAAGAACCCTGTAGTCGCATGCTTGAGCCAGCCTGCACAACGCTTACATACGTTAGGTTGTACAGTCAGCGTCATATAGTATGTAGCAGCCAAAGTGGCCAAATAGTTTGGTACACCATATATTTTGTATGGTGTGCCGAAGTATTTGGACACTGTGGTGGCTACATACTATATGACGCTGACTGTACTTTTTGAGATAAAAACGAAGTTAAATATACCTACAGCGTACATTTATATGTCACGCTGTTATTGTATCGATATATTGTGCGAGTGCGCACTAACACACTTATCATTTTGTTTAAACAATCGCGGATTGTTTTATCGAAATCAACCAAAGCACGTTGAGTCATGCGATTTGTTCAATATTGGTTGTAAAATATTATTTATCTACACACATATCATAAATCCTCTAATATGCGTTCGGAAACCGTAGAAAATGACTCTCATTTCAACATTCAATGAATTTATGGCAATTTTCTTATCTGTGGCTAAGGCTACAGCAGTAATAAAATATTTCATTTTAATCTCATATATGATGTTAAAATATTACGTCAAACAAAACTGTCAAAATTTAAATGTCAAAGTTGACATGTCCCTATTCTAGTATCACTGAAAATTCAAATTCAGTCGATGCGAAATGTCAGCTCGATGTTTTTTTAGTATATATCGCACGAAATTTGAGCTAGAACGACATGATCACATCAGAATAAGGACTCTTTACTTTTTAAAATAACATTCAGGTATCTGTTGCCAGTTCTGATTTCGATATTTCCGCAACCGTGCAAAAAAGGTTGTATTAACACAATTATTGTATTTATTTACTACGGTTTCTGAACCCATATTAGAGTAATTATAATATGTGTGTAGATAAAGTAATGTATGCAACTGTACATAATTAGGCATTAAAACACTCGTGTGACCTTATTATGAAACTCGCCTTCGGCTCGTTTCATAAAACACACTCGTGTTTTAATGCCCCTCATTATGTACCAGTTGCATAAACTACTATTTTATAGTTAATGTGTATTATATAATATTTATATATGTTATGGGATACTGCACGTATAAATGTGAAGTAAACTAGCGTTCATTTGTATAGGTAATATAGTACTCGTACTTATGACAGATTGCTTTTCCACGTGCCCGCTGAATATGGGCCTTATCATGGCCTTTTATATGGTGGCAGCTTGTTCTCTTAGCATGTCCAGGTCTCGGATTTCAGTGGCTAAACCAGCGAGCATGTCGAGCTATTCCTTTTACGTGGCCACGGACGAGTAGATGGAGATAGGTTTTGAATAGACAACTCCCGTGAGACTCTTTAAAGACGTGAGTAACCCGTTTATTATATTTCAATAGGAAGATTATATTGCAATAGGATGGTGTCTCTATGTTGTGATTGTTTGTTTATGTACGCACCTGACGAAGCCTGTGTTGTGGATTAGAATTTCTGGACTATTTATGCTTAGTTTGTTTTATGACTATATAGGAAGATGATATTCGTTTTCAATAGGAGGATGGGAAACCTGAAAATAGCACCTATAGTCGGTACATTGAGAGCTCATCGACTATGGTGGTACGGGCATGTTAATGCGGAGGGAAGAAAGCCATGTGAGAAGAATGGTATTAGGTATGAATGTGGACAGATGTAAAAGAAGGGGTAGACCAAGGAAAAGATAGATGAACTGCGTGAGACACGATTATGGTGAGGAAGGATGTGAGCGATGGGATGACGGGCGATAGAGAGGCCGACCACAAGTAAATGGGAACAGGGCAAGCGAATGACGAGTAGGTAGGAAGCTGGGTTAATGTGGTATTGTTCCCCTCACCATGTCGAGGTCCTGGATCCGGGTGGCGACTCCCGCCAGCATGTCGAGCTGCTCCTTGTAGGTGGCGGGGCAGGGGTACAGCGTGGCCTGGTAGCCGAGGCACACCTTCTTGACCCTCAGCTTGATCTGCTCGCCGTGGAAGAACACCACGAACACCGTCTTCTGCAGCTCGTGACCCTGACAAACACAACACAACACAACACCACTAAATTAATCTCTTCTAAAATGCAAGAAATGCACCATGTAAGTAATACTATTTTGTCATTTGGGTTACCTAAGACATACGTTATTTTTAGCAATATAAAACGAAGGCATTTTATATAGGTAGGTATCTACAAATGGACCCTTAAGAGCAGCTGTTATAATTATAAGTAGAAAAAATAATTTAATTTAATACACGTAAGTTAGTAACTATTAAAAAAATTGAAATCTGCTTTAAATTAAAAGAGTGTCTTGTACAAATTAACATGTAAGATTTCATCGTAAATATTAAAAGAACATGTGGATGATATCCGTGAAATTACAAATTGTGTGGTTACAAATATGGACTCTTTTCTACTATAGTCAAAAATCACAATGTTTTGTAAACAAACTCTCCCTTCATTTTTATCTCCATGACATTATCATTTGAAAATAATTATATCAGCATAACCCAGCGATTCGTAAATGTCCACTGCATAATGAGACGCTGTTTCAGGGAGTTAAAAAAGGCATAACTTGTAATGCTCATAAAAACTAACGACACAACTGAGGAAAATCAATAAGTCGCAGGTTATTGTCCGCAGTTCCTGCCTCGACGTCATCGTCAACGTGTTGCTGAGCTCACGAGGGGGAGTCAATATATAAAATCTTTTAATAATTATATTGAACGTGTATGTACTCCATCGAAAATCCTACACTGAATTACACACAAACATACGCCAGACACTTAAACAACAAATTATTACGGGCAACCAGATGTGGTCAGTGAGGTTGTAACTAAAGAATAACATATATTCTGTCAAAATTCTCAAATATACGCAAGCATGAAACAACGAAGGTCGTTTTTTGCTTGAATTTATAACAGAATTTAATCTTAATAGTTTCGTTCCCTTGCTCTGTGCTTTTTATTATAATTGAATATAATTTCAAATTATAGAAAGATTATAGAGAAGAATAACAAAAATATTCCTTTATTTTTATAGATTTTAGCAAAAAACAGACAATACAAAGTGAAACCATAAGGGTTCCTTTTTTACCATTATGGTACGGAACCCTAAAAATTACATTTAAATCATGATCACTTTATGTTAGGAAAAGACTAATAAAGGCAGCACGCGGTGTAAGGTGACAACAAATTAGTGTCTTTTCTATGTTTGAAACTGAAAAATATTTTTTAATAAAAAGAAAGAGATAAACATTTATAACAACTGTACTTCAGTTTATCTTTGAATACATGCATCACCGCGACTTGATCCGCGAATAGTAGTCGTGCTGACAGGGATATTACGTTTACGGCGAGTTAACAGTTTGTCGAGCGAGCGTTAAGCGGGTAATTGAGCGCACTCGAGATATTGACGAGCCTCGTAAAGAAGACGTACCTCTTTAGCGTTATGGGCTTATGTGAGACGTTTGCAAGTGAAACGAAGAGTTTAACTATAAGTAACATACATAAGCTTATGCCCGTATTCCTAAGAGGGGTAGGCAGAGCACATGAAATATAATTTCAGCGCCATTTAAGATATGTGATACTGTAGTGATAGGTTGTTAGTCCACCGCCCACAACACACTTCAGCCCGTTCCCCGTAGTCTCTTACGATCCCCACGGGTGGTGGTGCTGTTCTAACCCGGGTACCTAACAAGTTACTTTTAATTGTTTTCAAAATTACCACTCAATTCTAGTAGTAGATCAATCAAAAAAGAAACGGATTTTTCATTTCATTCCCGTAAATACTTAGGTAAATAATAAAACCGAAATGAATGCCACTCAACATCTACGTAAAAATGTCTGACGCTAGTTTGCAAGATATCCATGAAAATAAAACTAATAAGATATACATGGATTAAAGCGTGAAGAGAGAGACAAAGAGAGTGAGAGCGAATATAGAAAGATGCCAATAAAAAACCTATAGGTAGGTACAGACAGTCAGCGACAGAGAAAAGATACTCCCCCTTCATAGAAGTTTTGTATGCACGGGGGGTCCCTTTTCTCTGTTGTTGACTATACATTTTGTCGTGTTCACCATTTTCTAATGCCATTTTGATTACCTTTTAAACGTAGTAGTAGGTAGTTTTGAAGCAGATACGAATCTTGGACATGGACGCCGATAAAACAAAATCAAATTGCTTTTAACATTATTGCCGCCACATTTGACGCATTTAAAACGCACAGGGTTAATTACATGTCCAACAAACATTATTGATTTTTTCACACCACCTGCTCGACAACGCTAAATTATATCATGCAAACCTTACCGAAAGCAAACCATTATAGCCCTGGGCTTTAGCCGGGTTATTATATTGTACTGAATTTCATTATAACCCGCCGGGTAATAATGTGATTTCATTTGTCATAGTTCTTATTGTTATGTCCTTAAAGTCCGCACGGCGTCGTGCCTGTCCTGCACGTGCTCCAGCAGCAGCAGCACGCGCTTCCCGAAAACAAAAGAGTGCGACGGACCTCCAGCTTTCTAATAAAATGTCAAGTCACGAAAGTAATTTCGCTTCGACTGACTGATTTGATTCTGTTTCTAGTAGGCATGGTTTTGTTTTATTGTCTCGCATGAGGTGAGAAGAGTACCTATACTTCTCACGGCACCCCTTCCCTTTCGCATCACTTAAAAGCCTACTACTCACCGTGACAGGATCCCGCAGCGGCTGCTCAATGTGTGCCTGCTTGAAGAAGATGTTCCCGTGCGAGATCCGCCACAGCATTCTCTCGAAGGAGTGCACGCGGTGCGTGGCCACCACGCCCGCGATGAAGCCCAGGTGCGCCAGCACGCCCTCCCCGTTGTAGATCTGCACCGACGCCGAGATCTTCCGCTGCGCGCTGTGGTCCTGGAAGAAGGTCTGCATCTTCTCGATCAGCAGCTTCAGCTCGATCAGCGAGAGGTAGTCGGTCTTCAGGTTCTGTGCGTTGCGGGTTATCTCTTGGATTTCTGATTCGATGTAGTCGATTCTTTCCTGAAACATAGATCTGATTTAATCGTTTTGTCTATAATCGTGCTTGGAGAGAATTTGACTGGACCGAATATGAAGAGCTACCAGGACTTAAATTATTTCATTTTCATTTTCATTAAAATCTTTCCAAGGTCCCCGTTTAAGGGGCTATGGCAGGAACGGCACTTTATTGAAATATATTGCTGCTCCCTCCGTGTTATAGTGCTGTACGTTACCTCAAGTATGTTGATCTCCCGGGGCGTGAGGTTCCTGGGCCCGGGCTTGGGCGGCGGCGGCGGCTCGGGCAGCTGCGAGCCGACCCAGCGCAGCTTGCGCTCCATCTCGCTGCAGCGGCGTACCTCCGTCACGTAGCGCCGCTGGAAGTCATTCACGTGCGGGTTCAACTGTTGACAAACAAATTACAAATTAATTACAGCTAAGGCTATTTCCTGACTTGACGGGGTGGGATCGATATGTAAATAAAAAAAAGTGTACCTACCTGAAATAATGTGCCGTTTTCCGTTATGGTACACATATTGAATCCGTGTGGGTATCATTTTAACAAGATTAACAAGGCATAGTGTGAGCACGCTTCCTTACAGTAGCATTCTCTGGCCCAGCAGTAGTTTATTAGAGCCATTGTGTATCTGTGTCAGCATATCCAGGATGCGGCTAATTTCACCTCTGTCACGGAGCCGACAGTATTCACAAGCTCACCTACACGCCGGGGCCGACCAGTGCTCTCCTGATCCACGGTTACGCACACTTACTTTTGCTGGGATGAGTGGCAAGGTAAGCCGAGACAGGTTGTGAATACCAGGAATGGTGAGTGACCCGTTTTGCAGGACTCTGCTTGGTTCTCGCATCATAGCGCCGGATCTAGAAATTTTCTTCGAAGGGGGGCAAAAACTACAAAATGCCGCCCCCGTCTGCATATATAGTCTTACAAATTGTTACCTCTACCATTTCAGAACAGTAAAGGTAGCTACTAGTTATCTACTCTAAGGGGGGACGGGTCATAAAGTCATAACACATCTACGTATAGATGAAAACGCGAGCGCAGCGAGCGCGAAAATTTTCAAACAGATGCGGAAAATACTTCATACGCATCAAGTCATAAAAAAGCAGCGCGAAATTTTTTGTCCTGTCAAAACGTATTTTGGCCTGTCAAGAAGTTCGAATTGCCGCCCCCCTGCCGCCCCTAAATTTGCCGCCCCCTAAACTTGCCGCCCGGGGCATGGACCCCGGCTTGCCGGGGAATGGAAAGGTAGGCTGGTAATGGAAAGGTTTGGGTCACTAATGACTCCTTAGCATTCAAGGGGATATGCCTTTGCCAAAAATTGGAACATCCATATAGGGTAGGGAAAAAATGAAATGAATATGCGATACAGATAATTTCCCAATTGATCTGTATCGCATATTGCCCAACGTCACCGTAACGACGGTGGACGTAATACTAAATTATTTGATTGGTATCGATGGGCGCGGAAGGCGCGATAAAATATGGAATGTTTTATTGCAGACCCCACCTTGTCTAAAATTAGCTCATCAATTGCCCGCGACGGCCGCTCGTCTCCTCCGGTTTTATGAGCTCTTTTATTCTATCCACTCATATTCTTATCGTAGTGGTCGTAATCGAACACATTAAGGGCCTATCGTGCGGGGTAAATTCTCAGCGCCTGTCAAATTTCAATTTTTTAAATAATTTACCCAATTAACCCACACATGCATTATTCACGCACACTACCTCATTTTGCTGGGTCGGGTCATTGACCCATGTTTATGTCAACTTATGACAATATAGATTTTGAATATTTAAAGGTTTCTTGGTGCATAAGAGAAGTGTAACAAAAATCGTCAAGTTCTGATTTGTAACCAAAACTCAAGTATTAGTTGTATCTGAAAATGTCTTGAATTTGGAATTTGTGGTAGTAAAATACTCAGTTCCTTGTTTATAAAATAAAACTTTGAACCCCTGTTTTGTAAAATGTATTTTGTTTTGCCCTTTCCTCACAGACTCATTTTTATACAACTTAAAACAGAAAAAGACTTTTCCTAATCGGTTCGTGCATGTTATGACTGTTTTATGTTTATGACTTAGGTACTTATTTTGAGAGTTTGCTTGGTGATTTTCATGATACGAGTATATGTTGTACCTTAAATAGGTTATTTTAAGCAAAACTTTTCATAAATTGATTATTTTCTGTTTATCAGTTGGTTAACTCTAAAATGGACACTGATTTAATGCAAGTTTTAAGAGAAGAAGCGGTAGTTTTATTACAATATATATATAATAACTACCGAAACTATTTATACGGCACGGGATAACTGCAGCAATATTGTGAATCAACTTTGTATTTGAGGAACCAGTACCTAACCTTATAGGTAGTTCTTGTTATTCACGACCTCCCGTCGTAACCCAATCCGCAGAATTGCGCATAGAATAGTATGACATTCCCTGCGCATCGTCGTTATCGTGAATGACAAGCACTATAAAACCTAATGATATAACAAATATCATCAAGAAAGTCATTGTAACATTCTGCAATTGTGGAACTTGGCCGGACCACTACTGTATCAGCTCTGACAAATTAACTTTTATACAGTCGTGCCGTCGATGACACTTAACTGAACATCCGTGAACCTTATTGCAACGAGATAAGGTTCAATAATGGTTAACATTGCGTCTATTTTCATCAATAATAAATAGCAATTATTATTATTTGCTATTCGTTTACTATAACGTCGAGACAATTATTGCGATGCGACATAAGTACTTACTTGTACAAAATCAAAGCAACGCAACGGGATTTCCAACGCATGAAAGCTTTAGATAAAAACTAGCGCTGTTTAATATTATAAGTAATTACTGCATATTTGTTTGTTAGACATCGTCATTGTCACCACATCCCCAACAACTACTTGGTTTATTATTTATAAATGAAACATAGGTTTATTATTTTCATTCTAGGTATAATTATATTATGACCAGGCGGCTTAGACACAATTTAAATCCACATCACTCAAACTGGCGAAGAAACTCCGATATTCTTTCTTCTGCTCCCGCTGCAAGAGAGCACTCTAGATCTGTTTCTTGGTATAACGCTGATATTTTATAAACTTCTGTTCAAAGCACCATAATAATTGTGCCTGTTTGTACAGATTCTGGGATATGTTTTGTTTATGCAGATTCTGCGATATATTTAGGTAATCATTGTTTGACGTGAAAGCGCCGTACATATACACATAAAATATAACATTAGATTCGTTAAATTATTGAAATATAAAAATACAATTTGTTTACAAATTTTAATTTGAAATATGATGAGTGACATAAATGTCATAACGTTCCGTTCTGGGTGGCCAATTTATAAAAAGTAAATTACTTTGAACTGAAATACATCGGTAACCTTTTTACGTTTAAAATGCCTTTTCGTAAAGGAAATCATTATAATTTAGTTGCATTAGTATACATTGGGGACCAAAGATTGCATTTTTATGTTATAACGAATAACTAATACTAAAAATTCCATGTTAAAAGAATCTTCAATAGCCACACGTCAACATTTATTTACCCTACTTCAATTAATGCAATCTTTGTGTGTGGTATACATTTTGTATTTGTATACGAGCAAGCTGTCAAAAAGCGTGTTTTTATGAGATGTCAAACTGAGAAAAGCAGCATACGTCTGCTCCCATTGAGGGCCGGAGCCCATCTGCCGGCAAGAAAACTACGGCGGCCGGTCAAATTTTCGGAATTTCCTTTGCATTGTTAAAAAAATCTCCACATTTTGCAAATGTTAAACACATACGACCTAGATAACATGTAGTTTTGTTACTATTCAAAAATTGAAGACCTTTCATAAAGTATTAACGTTGTAGTTTGCGTTTATTTCCTTTAGTAGAGCTAACTTTGGATTGATTTTTTATGAAGAAAACTATAAGAAATTGTGTTTCTGAAACACATGACGTGTAGAGTATATCCTTAAATATCATATATAGGAATTACAGAATTGAAGCTTTAGTAATAATAATACAGCAAGTGATCCAACCATCGCAATTATTCAGAAATTTGCTCGGTGCAGTCTTAAGGGAACGCGGTGCGCGTCGTACGGCCAGCCACCTCAAACTCATAGCCTCGCTTGGACACTCGGCTCGGACAATATACCTACATCAGGAATTGTTGCCCCTCCCACTCCTACCAGCGGGGAATCTGGAGCAGTACGAGTACTTACCTATTATTATTATCTTTAAATGTATTCTTAGCTAACATATGTATTTAGACATGATAAGTTTAAGAATAAGAAAATCTGCAGTCTGCAATTAAGCACCATGAAAAGAAACACCGCATGCAGGTGTCGGTTACGATGACATCCATAATACCTACAGGCGGTATTGGAAACAGATTTTAGATGTCAAGTCAGTTTTCAGGACTCCGTTGTTAAGATTTTGTTTTGGCTGCCTATCTGTCTGCTGTGCTGCTTTTGAGTTGAGTTTAAAGGGCGTCTAGAATGATAAAATTTGGCTTTTTCTTAATTACTTTGTGTGAGTGGTTTCTTATATAGAAGATACAAAAACTCATCTATGCACTTAATACCTACACAAAGGAATTATTTTAATTTACGGTCCACCAATGAAAAAAAAACATTCATTACAATTGTCGCTTCAACAGACACATACATAATAACCCTTGACATCAGGAATTCGCCACTCATTAACCACCGGCTATCAGTTACAACAAACATAATCATTCACTTGACGAAACAATAATTCCTTGTCCAAAGCTCTACTTACTAGTCTTACTACGTACAAAAATCACCTTTATCTCAGAAGCTTTAAGAATCAAATTACTAAAAACCAGGTGGTACAATTTTAAATTAGATTGAAATTATGAATGCGGCCAAGCGGTCTTATTTTCAAGGAGTTAAAGTATAGTTTAGCGTGGCTAATCGTGATGCTCGGCGAGTGTGGATGATTGCGTGGATGTTGTCTCGTGACTGAATGACGTGGACCATTGTCGTTTCAATTAAAACAATATTTCCATAGGCGACAACAAGCGAGGTAAGGGGATTTTCATACTGACGTTTAGTGCCTAGGCAATTTTACAAAGAAAAATGGTTTTGTGAGCCTTTTTCTATATATTTGCAAAGGAAACTGGTCAGTGAGTTGACGCAAGTTTCGAAAGCTTAACAAGGGTGAATTGCTTCTGTAGCTCTAGTAATTTGTAGAGCAGTTGCCCAGGTCGGCTCCAAATATTCTAAGCTGCGTATTTTTGATTTGTTCCGATCATTTAGCCTGTTTAATTACGTATCTACATTCCAATGTAGGTACAGGTAAATTACTTTCGAGACGTGTTTGCATTTGTAGTAGTAGGTATTTGTATTTGTATATACAGGGATTAGTTCTACATTTAAATTTAAACACACAATGCAAAAACGTCTCGAATGTAATTTACCTGTAGTGATTTAGGGTCAATTAATACAGAAATTCAATACAAATTGCACTTGTTTTTATTGCTCTGGACTTCTAGTTTTAACACTGTCATTATGAGTATTAAAAGCTACAACGAAAAAAGGGATGTTGTATCTCTTGACAATCACCAATAGATTCAAATGATGCATCAGTGTAACTGTAACCAAGGCCTAACGCTCTAACGTGTGCTATAAATTAACCATCTTGACGTTTTAATTGATTAAAATATGGCGGCGGCCGAGTGTGCATTGTCTTCACGGAGCAGGGGCAGACAAGGCAACGGGACGATCTCAGCCAATTAAACCACTCTGAGCTAGTTGGTTTTACGCATCTGGTTGATTAAGATCCGCCGCATTCGACCGCCGAATTCAGCCGGGCTGATTCACCAGCAGTTGCTCTATATAGACCCTGCCTCAGTCAGGCAGGCAGGCGAATACCGCCTGTCCGTCCGGCAGGCTGACTTCGCCGCCGAATTCGTAACGCGTGTCTGTGACACGGCCAATACATTTTATATTGAGCAGCTCCAGGAAGAATCAGCCCGGCTCAAGTTGGTCGCCGAATAACTTCGTTGTAGATGTAGCTGCACAAACGGTATAGACTACTAGTTTTTACCAAGTATTACCTTCGATGTAATCTTGTGTAACTTGTGTAAGTATTGCAATGCCAAAAGAAAATTTATACTTTTAGGATCAAAAGCTTTCAAAACCTTGTCTGGGACTCAAAACCTAATATGTTTAGAAATTAGGTTAACGTAGACAGAGACGACATTTGAGCACCTTTGGCTTTGATTCTTCAGGTAACATTTGAAAAGATCCATAAAAATTAATACATTTGATTGTCATAAGTATACCACTTACCAGATTGTCAGAATAGCAGGCAAGTTCCACAAATAGGTTAAAGGGGTTGGTAACATAACATGGCGAATATGGTAAAATATTTGTACGTAATATAATATTAGAGAAGGCTGGCCGGCCGCGCCCTGCACTGCCACTTTTGTCAACATATTCGTGTATATTACTGTAGATTTCTATTTTTATTACTTAGTTATTTTTTGCCCACGACTGCACGTGGACAGACATATAATTTGTTAATCGTCTAACAAAATTCTGAAAACAAACTTACAAACTTTCTCAGTTTTTTCAACAGTTTGTTCAAGGTTTTATAGACACTAAAAACATACGTCGTCTCCGGTTGGTAGGTATATGGCATAAATCGTTCCGGACCGGACAATTTTGTTCTGCAAGTCTATTATAAGATGTGTCTTCTCATCTAATATATGTGGGTATTTCACGTTCGATCGTACAGTTCGTGAAGTGAAGTGGAGCGTAGAGCCCCTGGAAGCGAAAGTCAGACTCGTGCTTTCAATCTGACTTCAGGCACGGCTGAGCCTTGAAGAAAGCTAGTCAAGCTAAATTATCTACTAAGAAGACTGCGTTTAGCTCTCTCTAGCTCACAACACTAGACACGAAAGCGCTTTAGCCAAGTGGGGGGACCGTGCAAATCACATTGACATTCAATAAAGGTTTGTGATGCAAAGAACAAAAATACCTACACTGTGGCAAGTTTGTATGAAGAGTAATTTGTTAATATTTAACTACGCTTTTTACAGAACTTGTCAACAAGATTAGATAAGATTTTTATTTATTCACAATAAACGATTACATTATACATTTAAGGTACATTAGGTTAGGTATGTCAATTTACATGAATCTCTATCAAGTCGATTTTAGTATTTAAGTGTAATCGAGTGAACCCTGGCATTTCTAGACGATCATTTATTTACGTTTCGGAAAGAATGGGCTTCTATAAAAGGGAAGGCTAATAGCAGATCGATTGTGGTTCCAAGGGCTTCTTTTGAACTTTTGATCGGGTATGTTATAAGGCAAGCAAGGTTGCAAATAGTGGAGCCCATAGCTAAGTCACAATGTCAATGCGCAGGTCATGTCGCGCATAAACCTGACTCGTGGTGCGAAGTTCTGTTGGAACAAATGTCACCGGAACACAAGAGGTGACAAGTCCACATCATAGAACATTCGAACGCGCGCGTGGAGCATATCGTATGGCGTGAGGGGGAAAGATAACAATGAGCTTTAAAATAATTAACGCCCCGTCAGACGCCCCAGTTGCTCGGACAGGCGAACAAACAAGAAATGATGTATAGTGATCTGTGGTTGCCGGGAACGTGGAATCTTTCCAGCGGTTCAGCATCGGCCAACAGTTTACCCAGCCAGCGAGATCGCCTTTGTTGACGACTCCGAGGGTTTGTGATATTTTTGAAGGCTTATAATAGGCTAATATTTGAATCAGCGAGCAAGGTACTATACGATCTAAGGCCCGGATTTAATTTACCTTTACTCTAGATCCGTTAGACATTGAAACCGAAAAACCTTGCTCTGACCTGCCCTTCTTTAAATCTCACAGTCCAGGTTCAACGGCCGCTCGGACGCCGAAACGCGGTGACATTTCCCCGTCTATTTCGGGATTCCCACGTGTCTATTACGTACGGAAAAAATGGGCCAAGTGCGTGCCTGCATGCTCGCGGGGAATGCGAATGCTATGTTTAGTTCGGCAGCGCAATGTAGTTTAGAATACGTCATTCATTTTATTAATGGATTCGTATATCGATTGGTACTAACGATTGAATATTTTACAAGAGTACAGAATAAATAGAAATACTTATGTACAAAACGTCCGCCTCTGTCTGACAGTACAGATGTTAGAAAACTAAAAACTTGGCATTTTGGTATCTTTAGTCTAGTGGGGTCGTTACGTTTGCGTGTCAACGACGTGATATCGCATATAACGCCAGCCGCGGTATGGTCGTCAGCGTCAAGCGTCACTGCCAACCTCGTTCAGGTGAATTACACCTTGGAGGTGCATGGGAGCCGAATATACCTATTTAAAGTATTCAGGTGTTTTTATTCGATCTCATTCGAAAGACGCTACGGGTAGATGTTTGGCACCTATCTCAAGAAAAATAATGGCGTAGCCTACATCAGGTGGACATCCACGTCCGGTTTTGTTGTAATTTTTATTTAAGTTGTTTGTTTGCATAGTAGGTAAGTTATATAAAAACATGGGAATAATGTAACGGGTCAAATGAAATAACCTGATTGTTCTGAAAGTCGCTTGTAAACGGGCCAAGACCTCATTATGTACGCAGTTGCGTGCGGCGGCGACCGGGGAGCGTCCGCGACCTGTCATATCGATTGTACGAGTATTCCCACCAGCGCGGCACGCCAGATTCCAGCAGGGAAACCTACTGGGTACTCAGGTGTTTCGATTTTATGTATTAGTTGAACGAACGAGCGACATGCTCCAAGTCTCCTGGAACACTGCTGCGTTCCCGCACCGGACTGATGACCTAGTAAAGGGGGCCGAGTGTCGAACGCTCGACTTTTCACTCGACATCTGTCAAAACATCATAGTTTTTTGACAGATCTCGAGTGAAAAGTCGAGCGTTCGACACTCAAAAATCGGCTCCAAGGTCTCGGAACCAAGCTGGATGCGAATGGCGCAAGACCGGTCATTATGGCACTCTCTGGAGGTCTTTGGGGTTCTAGGTCCAGCATTGGATATCTTTTGGCTGATATGATAACAATGATAAGCCAAATTCAAGCTCATCAACTTCCGGGTTTGCAAGTTCACAGTTCGGGGCGAACTAGTTAGTAATCAAAGAGACGCGAGGTTGTTACAATAGTGAAATAGTATACGTTACAGGCCTATGACAATATGTAAATGGCTAATTATGACTCTAGAGACCCGACCCCGCATTAAAGGCTAATACGTAGGTCCCCACTTTGTTGTCCCTGCGAGTAAGTAACCTGCTGAATTGAATAAACGATAATAATAAACGATTGCTATTATTTATCAAATAAATGTGAAAAGCTGTCAGGAGAAATGAAATTTTGCCCTCTTTTCCTGAGGGCTATTACTTAATGCGCAAACTGTTTATTTGCAAAATATAATATTACTTAATATTACATATAAATAATTTGATATTGAATATTTAAATAAATCAAGATAATGTTAAACGTGTACGAGTAAAATAAAAACTCATTCCTAAATAAATTCAAAGCATTCGTACTCATAACTACATAACTATAATTTAACCTAATATTTATCCCGATAAACAAACACGGTGCGGTGGTATCGGGATCGAGAGTAAAGGTCGTCACACAGCTGATACCCATTCGAGCGGCCTACGAGCCGAGCCAGCCCAATATCGACCTAAACCAGCTTAGATTAAATTGATATTCAAATGAAGCTCTAGCGGTAGCTATTTTAAGAAAGATAAAAAATGACGAAGAAAGCTATTGAAGACGGGGTTCAACAGAAGATTCTTGAGCAATGGGCAATTAGGTTGCCAACGTCATGCGTTTTATTGTGCAATTGTCTAGCAACGCAACTAAAAGTAATCGAGTTTAATTTGAGTTTATTGTAGTTTAATACATGTACCCATTTTATACATACCTTACATTCTTTTTGTTACTTTTTTTTCGTTCTTATGTAACGTTTGAAACGTTACATAAAAACGAAAAAAGGGCGATGATAGACAAGCTTTGGGCATTTTGACTCTTTAATTTTACAGGTCTTTCATTTTATAATTGGATAATCTGTCTTGAAATTACAACAATACAATACAATACAAATATTCTACCACAACAACCACTGGTTCCTTCAAGAAGCGACAGACGTAGCATTCGGTTAGTGGGCGCCATGTGCGGGTTGTTTTCGGTAGCGTCCTCAGCCGATGCTCCGGAGGTCATGGGACCCTCCTCTGTAGAAACACTAGGTAAGTGACTCACGTCTCTGAACTGCGCGATGCCGGCCTCGCCCAGCTCGTACATGGAGACGTAGGCCGCCTCCGGCTGCACGAACAGCTGGCACAGCACCATCTCCTCGCTGCGGAACATGCCGCCCATGCTGGCTGGCTGCTGGCTGCTGGCCGCTGGCAGCGCCTACCAACACAAACAAATACGGTTCTAATACTTTGGACACTTTCAGGCACTGATGCCTGTTCTGATACTGACTGGTAAGTTCTTTCGGCATCGTCTGCAACCCAATTTGGGATAAATCCAACCATATTCCTTTGCAATTTTACACCAAATAAATGTATTTCTTCTTCTTCTTCTTCTTCAATTCCGCTGAAAGAACGTGTAGTCATCAGATACACCCACTTCCTTTTTTAACATTAAGAAATGTTTTTTCGATCGCATTGGTAGGGCACCCATTTCATGGAAAAGTGCGATATCGCCCGTGTCGTGAATTTAAGCTACGTGGATGATTGGGGTGTCCAAAATGGTGTAAAATTTTTCAAAATCAAAAACTTATAATTACCTACGAAATAATTACGAAAAATTACGTGATTTTTTGGTGTCTTCTCTTATTGAATCAGCGATTTCTCGAAAACGAAAACCGATATCGAAAAAATGAAATAAAGTCTTCGGGGTATTGAGTTAGGCTACAATTTGCAAAAACCGGGACCTCGCTATCTCACACGGTCTAGGCTGTAGCTTATCCTTTATGCGGCGGAATTTTGAAGGTCATACCGCGAGAGGTATGTGCGGCGCGCGGATCGGACTAATCTGGAGACATTAAAGTTTATGATTTTTACATATAAATATAATGTTTTGGAATATTATATGAGCGTAGCGAGGGTGTCATCATCCTTTGGAAATGGGTACCCTGAACCAAAGGAATTCAGAGTACTCCCGCTGAACTCCATCATCCGGTTTGTGGAAATGTTGGAGAGCAGCTTGGAGTAGATATAAAGGAGGGGGCAATTGCACAAAAGATCCCACTGGGTCGAGGTGCATCCGCAAGGGCCCTCATACTAATAAGATAAGATAAGAGGGTGTCATGAGTTAATTCCCGAGCGAAGCGAAGGAATTAAGACCGAGTCCTGAGTGCAGTGAGGGATTAAAGCCCCAAGATCAGAGATAATTTAAATTAAGTTTCATGGCGCATTGGACTTATCTGTAAGGTCATGTAAACACAAGTTATGAATAATAAAGAATAAATAATGAGAGTGGATTGCGATTAAATGAAGTAATACACTTATAGTGCATAGTATATTTCTTTACTATTTTTCTTTTCGAGTATCATAAAATTTAAAATCTAAGCAATGTTTAATAAATAATATAACAGAGAAAAATTTATTTGTGTAAAACTCAAATAATTTGTACACTTATAGTGCATAGTATATTTCTTTACTGTTTTTCTTGTGTCATTTAGGAGCGCACGTGGTAGATACTTCTTTACTATTTTTCTTTTCAAGTATCGTATAATCTGAAACCATCGACACGAGAAGAAGAAGAATTGAAAAGAATTTTTAATAAATAAAAATGTGAAAATCTGATTTATTTAATTCATTTTCAATGTACCCGAAGGTCGTGAGAGGCACGAGATCGTTGGATTTTTTGCCATCTTGGGATGCCATAGTCACAAGGTACTATGCCGGGAGGTATCTGAGGTGGTGTAATGATTAACTTTAATATTTGTTGACATGTAAAATGACATTTTATCAATAAAGATTCTGATTCTGATTCTGTGTGGCGGTCGTCTGAAAGTGAGTGCCCTTTTTTAGGGTTCCGTACCAAAAAGGTAAAAAAGGAACCCTATTGGTTTCACTTTGTCTGTCTGTCTGTCTGTCTGTCTGTCACATCGCTAAATATCTCAGGAACTACTTATCCTATCGATTTGAAATTTGGAATAGTTATAAACAAGGCTAACCCAGATACATAGAAGATGGTTTTTTAAATTATTTTATTTTATTTTCTGTGAATAATGACAGATAAAAGGGGGTTCAAAATTTCAAAGTCTGGCAACTATGTCAAGTGGGGTATCATATGAAAGGGCTTAACTTGTACATTCTGAAACAATTTTTAGTTTTTTTTTTCGTTGGGGAAATTTCGATTTACGAGGGAAAATATAAAAAAAACACCATTCCCCCCCTTTATCTCCGAAGTTTACGAAGAAAAAAATTTGAAATTATTACACAACATTAATATGCATGTATATTTTACAGGAAAAATATAGCCATAGCCCTATCTAGTTTTTCTTTTTTTTAATCATCAAAAAACTCTTCTATACTAAGTTTGTAATTTAATCACCTTTGTATATATTTTTGTTTTATATTTAAATTTACAAAATTACGTTGAAAATACCTTCTTTCAAATAAAAAAACAATTATTGAAATCGATTGATGTGATAAAGAATTATCCTTGAAAAACCAACATACGTACTAAGTTATTCAGTCGCGCAAATTAGTAATAATAACACAATGCGCCGATAGATGGTGCTGTCATGTTTTTTTAAGATTGTTCCTGAATTAATGGGGTCGGGACGGGTACACAACTACATATACAAGAACTGTGTACGGAACCCTCGGTGCGCGAGTCGGACTCGCACTTGACCGGTTTTTTTACATAACGCGTATGAATGAACTGTAAGTACGTTGTAGGTACATTGCCCTGATGTTTCATATCTTCTTAGTGATCTTAAGAACCTGTACTAGTTACTGGCAATTTACATTGACGGATCGTAAATGAGCTAGAATTTATTGATTTGCATGTAATTTGCATCAAGTGATAGTTGAAATGTAACATACCTAGTTACATAGAGAGTATTTTTAAAAGTTTTTTAGCGGTTATGAAGGATTATGCAACACATTAACTTTTCATTATCTGTAAAAAAACAAATATTTCCTGCCTGTAGCTAAGTATTTCGCACTCCAGAAAGCTTGTAAACCAAGAGGTTATTCACTCGTGTCCTATATTTGTCGCAAAATTTGGGCCACTTGCCGACCTTGACTCAGGCATTGGAACTCAACTGAGTAATGTGAATCTGTGTAGGAAAGTTGATTTGTAGGCTCAGGCTCAGTCTTGTGCATCACGTTTTAACCTGTCAGCTTATACCCCGTTTTTTTAACATTTAAATTTTAACGGTAATTTACGCCTACAATGCTTTGTTTCCCTGTGACATTAGAGGATAATATTGTAATAATTTCAGTAGTTAATCACGTCTCAAAGATAGAACTTCGTATATTTTCCCGTTTCAAGATTGTCTTACGAAATCGCATGACGACAATCGTACGACTTTTCTATTCTGAAAAAAAAACGAGGTATAGTGTGCGTACAAGTGAGCGCGCTAAATAGGTTATTACATTGAAATGTGATTGGGGTCAGAAGCGACGAATAAAAATAAACCTGGCCAATTAATTACTTGTAAATTTTCTGCCTTTATTTCGTTAATTCACTAATGCGCTAAGGAGGTGGCCGGACCAAATCTATAATACATAATTTTGTTCTGTTTTCAAGTAGGTAACGGTCAGCTAACTTTAATTCAAAGTAATAGTTTCACCGTTAAGTCGGTACTTACATGTAAAAAAAATATGTTAGTACAAATATATACCTATACTCATAATAGGGTGTTTAACTGTTTACTTAGCTGCGTACTTAATAGCGTAGGTAAAATACTTAAAGTATTAGTGTCGCAAGCGCAACTTATACGCAAACCGTATCCCCAGTGTTGTACTACTGTGTGTGTACTACTGTGTTTAGGTATTTAGTTTTAGGTTGTTTCAGTGATTCACACTTTCTTTATTTTAGTGTCTGACATTAAATGCGTTATTTAACTGACGGGTTTTTCTTGGCGCTGGTCGAGTTAGTTGCAATTATTGAAACAGACCGAATCACTGCGCAACAAGGTCGAAGTTACAATAATCGCGATTGACAACTAACTGTCTCCTGCCAACTGATGAGATGACAAACTTTAACAGTTGGCGATATAAAATACTTCTCAGAAACTGTTAGCTGATGCGAGTGAAACTATACCAACGTATGGAGTTCTTGGTATTTATTAAACTGCTTGTTTGTTAACGCGATTCGACATGGGTTTTGACTGGTCGTAATATCGCCCATCTAGTGATATCAAGATATAAGCTGTAAGTCCCATCAGTATCATGTTTTATTTTTACTAACTAAAAATATTTGAGTGCGACTTACGTTAATTACTATCCCAACACAACCGAATCTTGTAGACTATAGAGCACTTCAGGGCGTACTCGAAGTAAACAATATAATCAATGTCTTAATACATCGCAAATGTCGGGCTGTGATAATCCAGCGGCGCAGTAACATGCCCACTACACGGCTGGAATGCTTTATTGGATCCTAAACTGAGACGATGTAACTGGGCCAAGCGATTTATCCATTAATATCATAATCAATGGTCTACTACACGTATCTATTATTTACTATATAAATACATGCAGGGTGGGGAGTCTTAATACTATGCAAAAGAAATGCATTATAACATGGTCTCGTTTTTTAATGAAAGGATGCTTGTTTTATTTATTTATACCTACTTAAGGCACACTGGTAGCTGCACAATCATGATTTATATGTTAAGCAGTGATACAAAGCCAACTATTACAGCATTGCACGACTCTAAAAGTGTGTTTAGGGGAGTGGCACACGCTACTATCGGTAGCTGTGCGATCGGCACGGCACGGCATCGGCACGCGACATGCGGAGGTGATGTTTGTGTCCTGGCTGCGAACAGCCTCCAAGCGAGTTCTCTTTGCTCTCTCAAACAAATTGGGAAGTATTGGAAGGCACGTTTAGCCGTTCATTTGGTTGTTGACTATGCGATGTACCTAACTGTGTGCTGCTTTAATTGCAGTGTGGTATGGTTTAAGATCATTCGAAACACGTCCGACACGGAACTGTCCGCGTAAATGAATATTAATCAAATATATATTTTAAATTTAGGAATATCAATTCACAAAACTTGTATATACTTTTATGAATGTTTAAGCAGCCCCACATTTGTATCCCAACCAACATTTAAAATGTTTAAAAGTAAATTCGTAACATACCGGATATTGACGTCATGCTGGCCTTTACTGGTCTACAGTGTGTAGTGGCCTCGTGGTCACAGGTCACTCGTGTGCCCGAGATGTCGTATAATTGGCGGTAAGAAGGGTCATTCATAGACTAACAAACAAATAATGTGGTTTACTCAACCTGAAAGATGTTTGAAGAATATTTGCATACTACTAAAAATTATACCTACAGCGGGCGGGGTTAACGATACCTGGCCCAAAATATATATGTTCTAATGGTAGAGACTAGATGCTGAGGTAGAGATTGCGGCGGTCTCGACCCGTATTAAACTGACAGGTTTTCAATGACTGACACTGTTGAGCCAACGGGCATGAACAAGACAATCAAGAATCTAACTAAATCTGTAATTTGAATCAGAAAGATATCAGTCTATATTTGACGTTAAAGACGTGAGTGATCCGTTTACTATATTTCTAAATCTGTGATGTTTATCGAAGTGCACAACAAGAGATTTAATGATTCCGTTTTTTTTAAACGCCGTATCATAATGTTTTCCTTCTCTATATACACATTAGTTGGCTCTTATCTGCTTACTTTATCGTTATGACCCCTCGGTCAGAAGTTTTGACTCTCAAAACTGTCAAAAGCCACACAGCAGCTACTCGTATTGGCCTTCGCTAAATTTTTGTATGCGACGATTTATAAAGTTTGTGTTTAACACATTTTGAGAGTTCCGTACCTAAAAAAAGGAACCTTATAGGATCACTTTGTGGTCCGTCTGTCTGTCAAGACCCATCATCTCGGAACGCGTGGAGGTATCGAGTTGAAATTAAAACTATGATAGTACTTTTATCTCACGAGCGCGGATTGGTTATGGTTGTAGTAGTGACACATAAGAACACATAGACAACGTGAACTCATACCTTCTACCCTGCCAAACACATAAACAATCATGGCTCACCCGCGCTCGAGAGATAAAATTACTTATACTTAGGTCTACCTACGCAGTCACTTGAAGCTGTGAAGCCCTCGGCGGGCGAGTTTGAATCAGTAGTAGTAGTATGTACATAATATCAAAGAGCTAATTAAGAGGTTTCGCATGTTTTTTATGCGTCTGAGGCTGAGGACCCTACACGTGACCTTTTTTACGTGGAGAAAACCTGCGAACCAGGTATCCAGACATGGTGGGATGCCTGGGTAATGTGGTATTTCTAGCCACTAAAAACCCCGCGACGACCCCCACCTGTGCTCTCATGCGGGAGACTCCAGGATCTCATACTGAGCGCACTGGAGCCCCCCTCGCGCTTTTCTGCCCTTTGGCTTTGATCCCTGGGTGGTGCTAAAAATGCAACAAAAACTGGCAACCGTACTGTCTTCTTGAAGATCTCACAGTTCTAAATAATTGATATACGATAAATAAATAAAATGTTGATGTTATAATAATTAAGTTTTCTTTAGTATGGGAAATAAACTAATATAAACCCCGACAGAAAACAGTTCTTACAATACTTCTTCTTTCTGGTATCAAGTAAAGATAAAGATACATAATTCATAGCAATTGTGAAATCAAGTCCATAAAAATTTAGGTCTGCCAGGATAAGATCCGCATTCCGCAGATGTGGTTGATGTTTTGTACATAAGTTCAAAGCTCACGATCCTTTCATTCAATTCATTCACTTAGTATCTACCTAGGTGTTTCAAATGCAGAGCTGATGTTTTCTTGATTTGAATTACAAAATACCTATTGTGAGGAAAAGTATGCAAATTTGCGCAGGAACACCTGAAGCGAACTTTTTCAGGATCTCGCAGAAAAACAATAATCCAATTGACAGACGACTGTCTGCACTCAGTCCTATTGCCGGCAGTGTTGCCTATTGCCGTCGACAATATTGCAGCCGTTGCCAGCAACGACACATCACTACTTAGTGTCATGTTTTAAAAGAGGACAGTCCGTTGGTGTCATTTAGGTAATTAGGTCACAATTCTCCTACAACCTACATCACTTTAATGGTAAATGAAAAGGATGCAGAAATGTGCTAGAATGAGACGAACATACCCTGAACAATTCTTATTCCGGATGCCAATATAAGCTCTCGGCAGCTCAGTCTAGCTAGCACTTATCCCTAACGGAGGCCCTGTCGCACTCACCTGTGCAGAAAGAGACAAAACACCGCGACAGACAGCGGCCTATTCGCTCTGACAGCTGTCACACACTAAGTGATATTTACGACAGGACATCCAGCCTGTTGAGATCCTAATCTTAGTAGTCCCGGATGAGCCAGTTAGCTCGCCCCAGGCGCCGCGGAGACAGTTAGGTATTGTATTTTCGTACCTGGACGTCATCCAAATACTGTTTGATAATATTTAAAAACACAATTATCGCAAACTATTGTTTGATTCCACTTTAAAGCCACAATGTTTATTTTTAGTTCACGTTTTAGTGGTAATGCAACTGATTGTCTAGCTGCAATACCGTTAGCCTAATCAAATGTTACCAAATTTAAATTTGGAACATGAAAACCGTCAGTTGTTTTGAAATTGCGCGCATACCTTTAATTATTTTTAATTTGGGCGCGTGTGCGGATGGCGCGCCGGCAGTGGCAGTGAGTCTGCACTGGACGCCGCTGCAAGTGTCACTCGCGATCTTTGTGACACGCGGGCGGCGCGGGCGCGGCGGCGAGCTCGACTGTGTCCGCGGGCCGCGTGCCCGGCCGAGGGGTGTACTTTACTGTACCCCGCTCGCTCGAACATAGTACACCGTTTAAACATATCTTACGATCATTAACGAGTGTCGTCAATTATGTCAAGTTTTCGTTGCATCATAAAAACATGTATAAGATTTGAATAAATTAAAATATTCGGTGTTGAGCACCGGTCATTGTGGCACTCTTTGGGGGAGGCCTATGTCCAGCAGTGGACGTCTTTCGGCTGATATGATGATGATGATGATGATGACAAATGAAAGTTTAGCTTTTGCATTTACAATACCTACCTATTAGTAGGATGAAATGATAATTATAATTTTAATTCATAGCGATGAGGTTGATCTACTGTAGTGTCAGTTATTAGAATGAAGGTGCTAAACATTGGTATGTTTGTTTACCTACTCATGTTAGCACTTGTTGGCTGAATATATTACACCTACCTAATTATATAAATATCTTAGTTATTAGATATTAAATAATTTAATTTAGCATGCTGTCCGTTTTACTTGCAGACATAATTATTATTTCATAAGTTTCAAACCATACTTACATACTCGTATAATGTTAGTAGGCACAAAGTATCGCTATGTTCCGTGTATGCGCGCGCTGTACTCGAGTGGCGCGGCCGCGGGTACCTACAGTATAAAAATGTGGAACAATCCTATTTGCATTATCTATTCTGCTGAAAATAATAGATTCAGCGTGGTTAATTGTGCTTTTGTACGAGATTTACGACCGGTTACTGTCAATCATCTCTGGAAGGCGATCTCTTCCAGTCGTCGAGGAAGTTCATAATTCTTCTGAAACTACGAGAATAGATTGATTGATATAAATCCACCCGTTCACATTCTTCACACGCGCTGTGCACATTAGTGAGGAGAGTGGATTATCTCGAGTCGCGTTGCGTTGCGGCATCAGCTCCGCTGGAGTTGCAAGCGTCTCTCTCTCTGGCTGACCGGTTGCTTGTTTGCAACCAACATCATGGTAGCCCGAAGTTCATTTTGGCTCTTATTACCACGATAGGATTTTACGAAAGCGACTCTGACTTAACTCTCATCTAACCCAGTGGGAAAATTAGACTTTGGGATGAGACCGGTTTCTTCAAGATATTTGTCAGTGGCACAAGCCGAGCTCCGAACCCACGACCTCCACGTTGAATGTTGCGTGCCTCGCCGCGGGCTACAGTGGCGTCTGCTTGTTTGACAACGGCGTGGAATAAATAATCTATATTAATGTTAGTGTTTCTAAGATGTCCTGACGGCTATAATGAGGCAGGTCGCAGGAGCCACGCGAGGCTCGCGTGCTCGCCACGACGGGGTCTCTGCACTTTGCCGCATTGCCAGAGTAATGACTAATGAAGCGAATGTGCGTCCCGCCGCGGCCGGCATCATGTGACAATGGCTGATTCATGAGGGTAACATAATATATCATGTCATACGTCGAGACAGCTGCACTTGCGCTCTCTTGCGCGAGCGCACCCTGTGCTGTGTGAAGCGAGACGTTGGGATGAGATGGTACCTAATAGACTCGTGTAGCCTGGTTACAGTAGATTGTACACCAAGGGGATAAAGAACTGTTTTATGTCACGCGATATAGAATCCTGAAAGTAACGAAGGGCTACAAATTTTACTCCCGAGCGGAGCGAGGGTGTTATGAGTTGCTGAGTCCTGAGTGTAGTGAGGGATTCAAGCGTGTCCAAGACAAAGACAGCTTTATCCCCAAGGAGCTCTCTCTCTCTACTTTTCTGACCTCTAGCGACACACTAAAAACCATGGCTACTAGAGACAGAATCAAATCAGGCAGTCAAAGCCATTCACTTAATCATTCGACATTGTATTAGAATTTTATATTCTAACGCTCTAGCATGAACAAATTTGGCTTTCAAATCAGTTCGGCGCGGGGGCCTGGCCCGCGAGCCCTCACGAAATTAGACTTTAAAAACATAGTAATAAGAACTATGAGTAGTAAAATCACAATCACAATACTATTCAGTACAACATTACGATCCGGCTAAAGCCGAGGGCTTGTACTATTACCTACTTATTCTGTGCCGAGCGCTATAATGATTTGCTTTCGGTAAGGTTTGAATGATATATAATTTGGCATTGTCGAGCAGGTGGTGTGAAAAGCAGTACATTACCCCTACTTAGTGACTCACTAATTGGGTAATCTAACATGGTCGCTACATATGCGGCCCTATAAGCACGCACCATAACAAGGAACGTTTGCATGTAACTGTGGGATCACATGTCCGGTACCGGGTGTTATGCCACACCGCGTGAAAAATAATTTTGACTCTATCCGTTTAATCCGATTTAAACCCCCTCCTATTCAGTACCGAAGCACGAGTCTACACCTACTTGTATCGATTCATATATCCTACCCTCGTTGGCTTGCCTTGATTTCGCCCACAATTTGACTCAAATTGCTGCCACTAATTTGTTTTGAATTTTAATCGTGGTAATGGCGGATCAATGGTGTAATTTAATTTACGTTATGGGAGATAGGTATAAAAAGCCGGGTCTGTTTGTGCTGGAATTACAGACTACTTAAAACAGTTTTAAAAGTAAAGTATATAGGTACTTAATGTTGATATGAGGTCCTTGTTTGCTAACCAGATGTGTAAGATTGTGATTTAGAGAAACAATATTATAGGAAGCGTATAATATGAGAAGTAATGAATGTAGCGAAAGAACCTGCTAATTTATATTAGGTAGGATGACACCACCAATTATGGACACTTTAAGCACAAGCACCAATAATAGACACTTCAACCCTTATTCAGAGTTGATACGGTTTTAAATCGCTTGTTCTATGAAAAATTAATGACTCTTATTTTCTTTTACATAAGAGTTAATGTACATCATTGGGCCTTGTCCATTACTGGTGGTGTCACCCTACCTAGTTTACTAAAAACATGACTACGTAAGTAATATACACGTGTCGAACTAACGTCTAACATAAAAAAAAATTACATAATATAAACTCAAGAAAGGCAGGTCTTGTGAATCACTAACTGGATTTGTTACGGGAACGCCGCGCGGCTGCGCCTAGAACCAGGGGAATCCAGTCTCCACCAACTTTGAACATGCCTTCACCCGGGAGGGGCAATCTGTTCACACTTACACTGCCGAATACTATAACAGTGTCAAACAGGTACACTGCCTGCCTGCTTGATTTGATGATAAGCACGCTTGGAACTTCAGAATAGTCAAAAGCGCATGCTGACTCTTTACTGATTTGTGGAAGCGTTGCGTTGACAGCTTGAGACAAATGCGAGCCCCTCACTGTTCGGCTGCTTTTCGGCTGGCACAAATCATAACCCAGTAAGCGACATTTTAGATTTTTATTTATTTATTTTTTTACAGATAATTGTACTCAACTACTCAGGTGTCATATATATCTAGTTTGGTATCACTACGTTTTGTTCTACCATTGGGAGGGCTAAATAGTCCTCTGTTTTTAATTGTATTAATGTTTTTGTTTTTATTTTATTCTAACTAACATAGTTTGTAAGATATTCTTAAGTTAACTAACCACAATATGGATCAAAACGGTCTGAAATAAATGATTTTTTATTTTTATTTTTTTTATTTGTCTCCGTAACACAAAAAAATAGCTGTAATTGGCATGCAGTATGCAATATTCAACTTTGTATATTTTTATTCTTACCATAGACGTATATTTGGAAACTTATTGAATAGAAATCGGTTTTGGCCAGGAAAATTAACACTTTCAGTGCCAAGAACTCGCCTAAGGAGTTTTTTGTGCTCGCGCGTGCTTGTAGACGCGTAGCTGATTACATGTGTTTCCTTGTATGTAGGGGAAATTGCGTAGCGCTACGAAAAGGTTGGCAGCGAAAGTATTAAACTTCGGGCGTAGCGCTCGTAGCCTAGCACATTCAGTGCTCGTCTCGTAGGCGCTTTTCTCAACATAGGCGCTCTCGCAGGTTATTAGGTACGAGTTTAGCGCTACAAAATCTTTGGCAGTGAAAATGCTTAAAATAACCTTCGCAGGAACTGTACATTATGTAATTCATTCGAGGGAAGCGACCCAGTACTACGCCGTAGCATGTAGCAGCTATTTTCCGCTACGTAGCGAAAATCAACACGAATAATAGGCCACTCATTATGCATTTGTGGATCCCACGTTTCTTACAAAAGGATAAAGTTTGGGCACAGACAAACGGATGGACGGTGTACCTGTGCGTTTATAGTTATAAGTTTTTTATATATAACTCGATGGTGGCCAACTGCATACGGGTACTGCATGTTTGATAGTAAGACAGATGGTAAAAACTTGAAAGACAATACTACCACACCCAACATAGGATGATGGTGATTCTGTGTGAAGTTATGATTGTTATCTATGGTGTAGTCTATGGTTGCGTTCGTTCCGTATCCTGTCTTCTCTAGGGGAACAATTGAACTTAGCAACATGGCGTTGTACAGTTGTATTGTGACTCGGATTAAATAGTTTTATAGTAGCAGTTTACTTTCATTATAATTCCCACTGATCAGTCAAGTTCTCATAGATTCTAAAAGAAGTAAATATTAGTAATATGGATTATAGATAATGTAAATTGCGGTCTTCTGGGGGTAAATACGTATCTACTCAGTTACCCGACTTTAGACGATATGCTGCTGGGTATCTAAAACTTAGGTTAAAGTTATGTTAGGTTTGAGTATATAATTTTTCGAACCTTTTGTCAAAACGATTCTCAGTGTAATTGTTGCGCAGACCTCACATTCTCTCGACGACTTCAAGAATACGGGTTAGACTTTTTTGGTCCAAAATAAAGAAAAATTGAAAACAACGCTATCTGTATTCTATATCTGAAACTAAAGGCGCGTGCCGGCCGACTTTGCGCGCCGACGGCTTTAATATATACAAGATAATGCACCGACTGAAGCAGTGGTGTACGCGTTGTGATGTAGGTGGCGCTGTGGTCAAAATAGTGGCTTCCTAATGTATTCCATCCATCACTGTAACGTTTTTCATAATAATAAAATTAATAGACAGATCTGAGACAGTTTTATTAGGCAGGCGTCCATTGTCTCACCCAATAGCCCAGCCATTAGTCCATCAGATTCACCCAATAGCCCAGTTAATTTAGACTCCATCAATCAGCAATAGTTCCTATACACCCTGGCGGGTGCTGTCTCTGTGTGCGTCCCATGACACGGGCAGGGACAGCATCCGCTCGGTGTATCCCTTGCATTTCATTAAATTGTCAAAAGGGCCTCTACGTGTTGGCTATGTGGTACTCGATGGCACTTCGGTACCTCGGTACTTCGGCTCCGCGCACGCCTCCCAAAGGTCCGGGACACCATTGTCCCGTGAACGGGAAAGAAATTAATAGATTATTTAACACCTACCGACCTAAAATTGAAGCTAACATACAATCTGTTTAAAAAATTAGCTAACATTATTTTATAGAACATTGCTTATAGGGTATTTTTTCATAGACGCGTGAAAGCAGTGGTTTAAAGCAGTAGTTTGAAGTTAATAGCAGTCTTATTTTAAGACATTATTTTTCAACAAGAAACTCATACATTATATAATCAGGAAAGGATAACATAAATAATATTGTTCCAGAATTAGCCTTAGCGTTTTTGAAACATTCAACTACCTATCCTTATACTACTTACTCCTCTTAACAATAACAAAGATAGCACGAGTTCCCCCGCACGCGGGTTGCGGGCTCTAGCGACCAGTGAAAATAAATCGTAAATAATATGCACATTCCCGGTGACGACGGCGTGACGTGACGAGCACGACACGCGGGAAAGTTCCACCTCCAAGGCTGCTGCGAGGGAAGATAACACGGAAAACGTACAAGGGATAATTGAGGGCGACGCGCAATCGACGGATGGTTTCGTTTGCCACAGACTGACATGGAATAGACACCGCAACGAATCCTGACTAGAAATACGCGTATTTCTTAATACAGTCTAAACCACTAGGTAGTTTCAATAAAATCCGGTCATTTGGTGGGATGTTTGTTGTAATACAGACATATTACAATTATGTCGACAATCTTAAACAAATCGACCTAGTCCCGAACATAGAAAAACTTGCACAATGGGGTAAAAAAACCGGCCAAGTGCGAGTCGAACCAACCGCAAAATTAAGTTCTTCGGTGGCTTAATTCTCATTCGTTTGTTTTCCAATATTTTTTAAAACAAAAAATAAATACTGTATTTATCTACTCAACGAGCTCTAAACAACAATACTAAACACGATTGGGTAGGTCAACATTTTTTTTTCGCTCTCCCATTAAAAAAACATTTAAAAATAAGTTTTGAGTATTTATACTTATGCCTTTAGGCTAACAAGATGCTTATACTGTGAAAATTTGAAGACTTGTAGCTCCAACCTTTTGGCTGTAAAACCTGTAAGTAATACAGACGACCAACGGTCGGACAGACGTGACAGCGTTTTAGAGAGGTAGGGCACAGCAAAATGTAATCTTGCTCGAATTTGGAGCAGCCCAACTGGGGAAGTACCTCCGGCTTAAAGACCACAGCTATAATAACATTATTTACTGTACAAGTATGTAGTGTTGTGTTCCTGGAGGTGAGTAAGGTTACTAGAGCTCCCGAGGATGCACTGTGTTGAGAGCAAGAGACCTAAGTTTGTCCTTTCAGCTGTGAACACAGTGCATCCTCAAATTATATAGTGACTCCTTTGGAGTTGCAAGCGTCTATAGGCTGCGGTGTCCGCTTACCATCAGGTGGACCTGGACAGCACGATTGTTTGCCACCGTCGTTGTATGAAAAAAAATGGAACCCGAAAAACATTAGTATGACATGTATACGAATCCATGTCAATAAAGGGTCCGCAACGTGCTTGTGATTCTTTGGGGGCTTACATAGGCTCCATTATCTGCTGAGCATCAGGCGGGCCGTTAACTTGTTTGCCACCATCGTTGTGTTAAAAAGGAACTAATTTCAGATGTTTGATTTAACCTAGTACACATCCTTATTTTTTTTTAGTTACTTGAAGAAGTTTCTGTGTAATACTAATTTTCTTATTATTATTAGTTAATTGTACTAAATGAAAAAGTTAACATCGGAAAAAACTAAAAATGTAATAATGTGTAAAAACATCCTGTTTTGAGACATTTGACTAAATAAAAAATCTATGTATATTTTGCGTAGGGAATTTGTCACGAAACTTATCAAACTGCACCGACCATGTGCTTCCATGAATTTCATAGCACATGCGGTGTCTATGCGAGTAATATCTATGGTTTTAATAACACGTATCGTCAGTTGCTAGGGAAGCGCCGTATTTTGGCGAAAATCAAGGCTAAAATTCCACTTTTTTGTGACATGATCGCCGTCACGAATCTGGGGGTTTTTCACTCGATACTGCCAAAAACGATGAAATGATATTTTTGTAATTCGAGTGGTAGGAAATTGGAGGTTGAGAGGTATTGACCACTCGTATTCAATTATATCTGTAGGAATTGACTACCCATTAAGTAGATAGTTCATCCTGAATCTATTTTCTTCCTACTTGAATTTTATTACACTAATGATATTGATTTAAGCTGAATAAAACACTAACATTAATAATTTGTTTTTCACTTCTCATGCTCAAAAAGTGTGTCATATTAGACTAGTAAAGTGGGGCTAAAGTAGTACATTTAAGCCCTAGGGAAAATATGTACCTATACTTATTTATGATTAAAAAAACATTTTAATTTGACTAATCAAAATACTTCACCTATTAAATCCACCAATCACAGAACAGTAATTTGACTGATAAAAAAATATATGGTAAAAATATCAACCAACCAGAATACAGCTGTACTAAAATCGACCAATCAGGAAAGATCGTTGCTTTTCTGAAACAACACTGTATCTCAAAAAACGTGTTTTTTCAGGAGAGAGGTTTGAAAGTTTACAGAAGTTACTTTGTAATAACCTTTATTTAAACTAACAAAAAACAAATCCTCTTTTTGTAATACCTTCATTGTTTATTGGAGTATACGACAAACCAAAGAAAACCTACAAAACAAAACAAAAATAGAGTTAAAAATCCTAAATTAGTAACATATTCAGAGTTGTGACTCAATAATTATGGGTTGTTGAAACGTTTTTATAAGCAATAACGTCACAAGACAAAATAATGAAACAGGATGGTTTATTGTTTTGATGAATAACGGCTCATTCGTCTTTAAGACATATTTTTATATAATATATATTAGCAATACAGGAGTATTACGTGTTATATACCATAAACATTTTTTAACTTTGCATAACAGCGGCTTATTAGGACTCGTGTCAAAAATATACCTAACTATTAATATCGCTAACAATGGGTTATTTTTGATTACCTCCACTACTTGGTATTCTTACCAAATTATTTTCTTAACGAAACATTAATATAGTGATACAGTAGCACAATTAGTCAATTTACGTCAAATTTATATGCGATTGCATCTTATAGCAGCTGAAATTATGTGACAACATTGTTTATCAGCTGAATAAAAGCATGCGATGGCATACTTTAGCAGCATTAACATGTTATACCTAGCACTTATAGCATCTGAAATTATCTAATGATTGTCTCTCTCTCTATCTTTTTGCATTGTCTTATCTGGCTCTCAATGTATAAAATGTGCATAATGTAATCTTACAGCAAAACGTGATTTGATGGTGACGAAAGTGATTCGACCCTAAAAATCTAGGTACTGTAGGTTTTTATGGAAATTAATGCAAAGAGTCCTTTCTTTCTTTACGTACTCTGCTACAGGGACCCCTTGTTGGCGAATCCGTTTTAAAGCAATGACTGTAATTTGCTAAAAAACAGTTATTTATTGCATCTCTGTCAAGGTTTTGGATGACAACTTTTTTGTTGTGGTCAGTTTCGTTATTGGGATCTAGGGCGTTGGTAGTATAGGTACCTATATGTTTCTGGACTCTGTCTTTTACCAATATTTCGATTTATCTGTAGACTTTGGAACCGTGTCCATGTCTGTAACTAAAAATCACTGTAAAGGTTCATCAGTATCATCATCATAATCCTCCTGGCCGATTTCGACCTCGGTGACTAGAAAGAAGAGCCTGGCTAGTGAGAGCGTCGGTCACGAGCTCTCAGGTGACTGAGATATCCTATCTTCGCAGTTAATGTGCGAGCACTCTCCCCAGAAATCGACACCCCTTCGACATAATTATACTGAATGGCCGCAGGTGGTCGGCCTGGTCGGGCCTTCAAATCCTCACGCTTAGCGTCAAGTTCACTTCGTCTTTATATATGCCTCCATTTTAACCGATCTTGAGCCAAAAACTCCCAGCACGATGGTTCAACATCACGTCTCCGCGTGTGGCGCTTCAGCACATCGTTATAATGCCGGAGTTGGCTGCCCTGTTTTCATCTTGCAATCTTGCAGTTCAGAATAAAAGATGTGATCAGCTATTCTGTCTTCAGATATTTGGTGGATATGACCACACCATCGTAGCTGCCTACGCATTAGATAGGCTTCAATATCGTCGACATTAGCACGGCGTAGAACTTCCGAATTCCTGACACGATCTGACCAGGAAATGTTCATAATGTCACGCAGGCATTTGATATAAAATCTATCCAATACGCGGATGTGCTTGCGGTAGAGACACCAAGTCCAGGTTTCGAAGCCATACAAGAGATTAGGATTATTAGATGTATATGTTAATAAAGTAATAACAGACAGAGCAATGAATAAAAGGAATAAATATTTTTTTGTGGACTATCTTACACAAATCGACCTAGTCCCAAACCAAGCAAAGCTTATACCACGGGTGAAGATATACATACTCAATAATACTCATATAAATAAAATAAAACAATTTTTCGGGTTCATGATACAATTAAATGTCCTGACCGGGACTCGAAACAGGGACCAGCTTTTAGGCAGGGTCACTAAATACTAGGCTATTAATAGTGGTCGTCCAATGCATAATGTAGGTGCGCCCCACATGCGGTACAACGACTAATGAAGGCATAAGTCGATAGCACAGTCGTTTAACTGAATGCGGTATAACGACCAGTGAAATAAGGCTTGTCTTTAGTGCCCGCATCAGGGATACGAGAGAGATTTCCGAAATACGTGCCATAGCTCCCCAATGCGGGGAGCCGGGCCCTCTTGATCAATAAAAATGTCTGAAAATGCATCATGATGTATATCGATCAATTCAAAAACCGATAAAAAAGGATCTTTCCCTCACCCCGTATGCGGGTTATATCAACCAATGAAATTGCGCCTGTATTATAGATAGTGTTTGCAAGAGTACCCAGAAGAGTAAAAAGAGGTTGACAGTCTTACTTGTTGTAAGTGTAGTTTAGTGTTACAGGAAGCTTGTTAAAACTGCTGAATATAAAAAATTTTCAACTAAATCATTAAGTTCACCTATTTTACAACAAACAAATTTAATAACAATCCGAACTAATTCAGTTTACTACATGAATACTTAATCCAGTGTTATCAAGTATACAGGCCTATTTCGCTAACAAGACCTTGCTCACATCTACGCTTTTCGTAAACACAAGTGCATTTGCTGATAAGTCCAAATATTTGTACTTACTTTCTCTTGAATAATGGCCCTTCTATAAATATTACATTGTTACACAAATATTTCATGGTGCATTGATGAACTATTTCACAATATGACATTATAGCAGAAAAAAGTAAATAGATGTGTGCGTATTATTTCTCGATGTGCCAGTAGTTAGCAAAATATCTTGGTGTCAACGTGAAAAGCTACGTCTCATCTGGCCTGCGGACGGTCTTGCACAAAAGTGGCATCGCAATTCGACCAATGGCATAACGGCACAATGCTGCCATCTGGCCATTTTTTAAAGTAAAACGATGGGTGTTTTATTCACGATAAACTTTTGTGTGTTCCGCGTCCAGTCCTTTACTTAGTTGCAAAACGTAGTATTTCGAGATACTGCGTTGTTTTAGAAAAGCAACGAGATGTTTTTCAGTTCTCTAAAGATTAAGCGGTGTCTATGGTCACAGCAAATATGCCTCTTAAAAGAAAAAAAGCGCATGTTGCATCTCTTCCCTTAATATAGCAAAAGAAAGGGAGGCGAATACGCAAAGCGAACACGCACAGCGAGGCATGGTGCTGGCTTTAGAAAAAAAAACATGCTGTCACATTAGACATACGCCCGCCAAGAGTTAAATTATTCATTTTAGGTAGATAATTTGTGTTTATGTGTTTTCTCGCAATTGAAGTGAAAAGTAGAGTGTATAACTCGGGCCTAAAAGCCATATTACCACTCGAACAATTTTCCCTCACTGCGTTCGGGAAAATAACTATCTCGTGGTGATGTGACTTACTTTAGACCCTTGTCAAACAATGTACTATTTATTGTGACCTAGTTAATAATTAGAGTAAAATTAATTGGAGTTAAGTAGTTTTGTGAAATGTAAATGCATGTGCATGACTGTACCTTCAATTTTGCAATGCCCTAACAGGGTTGCACTATTACTGTTGAAGTACCTTATTACGTAACTGTACCTCGTGTCTGTAATAGTGCTAAGCAAGAATAAACAATAAACAAACATTACGAACATTAATTCAATCATGATGTTATAAATTACATAAGAAATCTAGAGCCAAATTTTATGAATTTTTAATACGCTACTTTTTTTTAATACACAGTGTCTCTATCTGGTCATTCTACAATCACCGGCCAAGAGAGCCATACGCGCAGGGTTCCGCCTCCGATGAGACAAAGTCATAGAAATATATACGTTCTCAAAGTAACACAAATATCTGTTCGCCATTATTATTTCGATATGTCGTTTGAAATCAAATTGGAATGCGAAGTACGTGTCACAAATTGACCCCTTGATCTGGTGGTAGAGTCTGAAGATGACGATCACCAATGCAAGCGCGCGAGGCCTAGATTGGGACATGCGCTATCAATACGATCCCAAAATGAACCCAATATAAGTCAGTATCCTCCCGGAATGGAACCCTTACTTAGGCGTCACTGCTCGAACCATTCAAACAAAATCTACAGCAGCTGACTTCATTTCACACACATTTTAAAACACCCAAAAACCCATTCATCAGCCAACCAAAAATAGGTCCTCGCACCTTATAGTAGGGTCGCAATTACATTTCATTGTTTAATCCCACAATAAAGTAGTTAACAAAACATTTTTTTTCATTGTTGTGCGATGAACAACTTTATACACCCCTATTATACTTCTGTGGTTGAGGCAGAGTGACTTAAGTGCATATAATGTTTATACCATTGTAGTATTTGAGCCCCTGCAAATACAAGGTATAACAGCACGTACCTATTGCAAAAATAACCCAGCAAACAATCATTCAAAATATTGCCAGTGTTACAAAAGGTCACAACGACTGAGTTTTTCTGTATTAGGGGAATACGTCAGAATTTTATTGGGTGCAGAAAAATATTAAGGACTAATTATTGAGACTAATTTTTTTTTTAATTTAACCAGAAACTGATAATTTACTACTTATTATAAAAAAGCCAACCTGGGGGCTATTGTAATCGGTTTGACAATAAATTTACATTTAATTGTGCTATGCGTAACAATTTAATTATAAATAAGATATTAAAGTAACATAACCGAAGTAAGTAAATATTAACCGATTTTTTTTGTATTTTTACCAGTGTTTTGTCTGCAATAAAATAAATTTTCCAGATTCTTTTATGTTCACTTAGTGAACACTAAGTATCAAACAGAATAGAGCGTAAACCACTAAAAATTTAAATTAAAATCTTATTGGTGACAGTGTTATCCCACAAAAGACCAACGTGGCCTATTTTGTTTTTCTTTTTTTTATCCATAGGTAAGCCATGTTGAATGGCTTACGGCAGGGTTGAAAATGAAATATGTGCTTAAAATTAGGCACCTAGTCTGTTTTATTTTTGCTATTAGCCACACAGGCTAATAGGGTTGAGAATCAAGGCGCCCAAAACGCAGTTTTCGGTGAAAAATCCTCGCCGTTTTCGGCGGCTCATGGCTCAGGGAGGCTGGGCGGCGCGTCAGTCGCGCCGAATCCACCGCCGGCGACGCCCGCGTGCGTTCCCGGGTCCCACGTTCCCGCCAACTCGACTAATTACTGAGAACAATGGTAACGCGTCACGAGTAGCGTTTTTCAGTGTTTTTGCGCGATTGCGGAGAGCTGAGATTAGCGGTGAGTACGTGACGTGGCAGGCTCGAGCGCGTTGTCTGCCGGGGCTGCCAGTGTTGGAGTGTTTCCACCGATCAACTACTAGAGGCTCTCGATTCGGCTGTTTGTATACACAACACACCTACATAGAATAAAAAAAAACAAAAATATTGAATACACCGTGACACGATTACTTGCTCCGCAGTAGTAAAAAACCGGTGCACATTTTTATTTATTTATTTACGCGCTTTCTGTCGCGTTGCTGGTTGTGTCAAACCTAAGTAGTTTTATGGATTTATATTAAAAATAAATTGTAGTAAGTACTGAAAATTATTTACCACTTTTTAAAACATTTTATCATTGAAAATCAGATTTATGAAATCCTTCTTTGACGAATCAAATGAAACTGGTCGCCTGGTCGGGTGTAATAATTCTAACTTTGCGGAATACGTTTAGATCCCCATTAGATTTAATAAAATAATAAGTTTTAGTGATTGGGCAGTATTTTCACGGAGGGCGGGAAATGATACATATTCATAGAAATCTGTAGCAAATAGATATGATGGAGTTCTCTGTTTTATTATTATACACATATTTTAATCCAACTATTATTTCTATGTTTTCGTTTTGTATGGCAATTAATTCGGACCGCGAGAAGAGAGAGGGTTAAATAAAAATAAATCTTATCCTAATCCTAATCACTACATAGTATAAAACAAAGTCGCTTCCTGCTGTCTGTCTGTCCCTATGTATGCTTAGATCTTTAAAACTACGCAACGGATTTTGATGCGGTTTTTTTAATAGATAGAGTGATTCAAGAGGAAGGTTTATATGTACACTTTGCACCCGTGCTAGTAATATTATAAACGTGAAAGTTTGTGCGGATGTGTGGATGGATGGATGCTTAATTCCGCTTAATCTCAAAAACTACTGAACCGATTTCTATGAAACTTTCCAGTTTTGTAGCCTAGACATCAGAATAGAACATAGGCTATAATTTATTTCAAAATTCATTCACTTAGGGGGTTAAAAGGGGGTGGTTATTTTGTATGGAGAACGAAATTATCTTTAAGATAGAAACATAAAACTTCCTTAATAGACTAAGCATTCAAATGGAAGAAAACCATTTTCATTTGAAAATTCGCCCTCTTTAGGGGTGAAAATGGGGTTGAAAGTTTGTATGAGTAGCAAAAAAATTTTTTACGAGTAGTAGTTACCTAGCTAATATAACTACGAGTAACTTGAAACTTCGCTTCTAGACTTCGCATTACATTATAAGAAAAATGATTTCAGCGTCTTTCAAAATTCGCCCTCTGAATGGGTGAAAAAGGGGTTGAAAGTTTGTATGGAGAGCAAATATCTTTTAAAGCGTGTAAGTTGACACTTCGTTTATAGACCTAACTTTACATTATAAGGAAACTAGTTTCGGTGATTTTGGAAATTCACACTGTGAAGGGGAGATAAGGGGGTTGAAACATTGTATCAGCAACCTGAGTTTTTTAAAGTGAGTAACTTCATTCTTGGCGTGTAGACTCTCAGTTAAGTGAAAGCCCCAGGAAAGGACATGTGATAGTTTTCATCCCGGAAATCATTCCTTAAAAGGGTGGGAGTGAGATAACTAGGTAAGCTTCTGAAATAAAAGAATAGCAATAACATTCTGACGCGATGACCGAGTTCTAAGCAGACGAAGTCGCGATAATAAGATTAAATAACAAATAGAGCTATGCGCTAATGGAGCAACTAAAGTTGTAGCTATGCAATTTTTTTGAAAAAATATGTGTATGGAAATTGGTCCGAAATGTTTCCATTGAAATTGTTTGAAACGGTAGCTACCGATCTCTTTAATCTGTGCGGGAACGCGCAGTATGTTAAAGTGCGTGTGGCCGCAGATCACACGGAACGGCCGATAAATACCGCTTAAATAAACACGCGGTTAAAAAAAGCCAAACGACGTAAACAGGAGTCATACTAACATTTTGCGGGCCGCGGACGTAACCACCTCAATTCATACTCATATTATATTATACGTGCAAAAGTAACTTCGTCCGTCCGTTTGTCTGTTACCTTTCCACACTCAAACTCCTGTTAAAGTTAAATCGTAGAGAGATGAAATTTGTATGGAGATAGTTAGATCTCAGGCCGGACTTAGAGAGATGAAAAGTCGAATGTCAGTTTATATGTGACAGCAATGATTAAGCTTGGTCCTTAAATAATTGAATAGCAAATTTAAGTATAACAAGTTCGAATCGGAGGTCACGGGCAAGAGCATACATGTTTAAAATTCAGATTTGATATTTCAACGTGTTTCGTATTTCAATGTGATATGTCGTGACGGACAAGTGGACATTATTATTCCTCCAAAACATGTTCATGTAAAATAGTGCCAAGACGAGATTATAATTTATAACAACGAGTCCCCATATCAATTTTCAGACCTCTAGCGCCAAAATTTGTGGAAGTGTCATACAAAATACCATCCCCTAGTTTAAGGGGTAGGGGGAAAATTTCAAAGTTATTGGATCTTTGGTTGGTTGTGTACTAGCTAACATAACATTCTAGGACTTCAGAAAGTTAGGACGGACTTCCTAGGAATTGTGTTGATCATCAGGGAGTAAATAAATGAGTAACGAATTGGGGTATTATAGATATCAATAAAATCTAAAGTATATGAGCTAAGCAATTAATCTTTTTATGTTTAATAAGTCTATTATTGACATTAAATACTGAGATTTTTGTTTATGTGGTATACCACAGAAGATACACAGACAAAGACAGACAAGACATTGACACTGTCAGATAAGACAGTGTAGATTATAATCTAAATCTCAAGTTAAAACGGACGAAGCACTTCGAGAAAAGGTAGGTAGGTAGTGCCCTTGATATTCGCTTGGTTCGCCTTGGCGGGCGCCCTGCGGCGCCTCCAGATAAAATTGGACTGCAAAATAAACTTCCCTAAAAACGTAGTTTCCTAGCCCGCGACTTCGTTCGCGTGGAACTCGTTTATCGCGATAGCATTGTAAGTAATTGCTATTTACTTATATCAGGCTCTAACCTAGTCATCACTATTTCATACAAATTTCAACCCGCCTAAGGGATAATTTCCGGGATAAAAAGTATCCTATGTCATTCCCCGGGACTCAATCTATCTCCATACCAAATTTCATGTAAATCGGTTCAATGGTTTAGGTAAGCGTGAAGAGGTAATAGACAGACAGATAGATAGACACACTTTCGCATTTATAATATTAAATTATTAAGTATGGATTATGATGGTAACTGTACCTACTTGTTTTTGTTCAGTAAACTCATTACAAGGAGCAAAACAAAGGCGGGCGGCGCGGCGCGGCGATTATCTCATTATGTCAATTTGAATGTTAGCTGACAAATTGACTCATTGTTACATAATTTGCCACGCCGAGATACACATCACACTGGTGGCGGTTCTGAAAGTGTTCTGCAACATTCAGTACCTCTAGTATAAGGTTTTTCGAAAGAAAACACAAACGAACGCGTTTGCGTTTAGTCTCATTTTGTAAGGCAACGCGAGCAGCGCTTCTGCCCCTCTAGCACAACATGCATCTCGTCTCTACTCGCGCGCGAGATAAGCTACCTGTCACTTTTTGACAGCATTAATCAGACAGTGACAGGTAGCCTATCTCGCGCGCGAGTAGAGACGAGATCCAATCAATCAATCTGGTGGTCAATTGTTACCATCAAAATGGTAACAATTTTTTGCCACATAAATTAAGACTACACGCAAACGTATTCGTTTGTGTTTTATTCCGATAAAACTTATACAGATACAGGTACAGGCCCGACAGCAGCAGGTCGCGTCAGCAAGCGGCGCATGCGGCGGCGCGGTGCGGGCCGCGGTCTCTCTCCCGGACCTTTGATCTTTAGCGACAACACCACCTGTTGGTTTACCTAAGATTTCTCCTGTCTGTCTCCTTGGATCTTTGTTCATTATTTTGCACATGCCGTTTTATTATTTGAGGTGTGCAATAAATAACCTTTATATAGTATATTTCTCTTTAAATTCAGTATGGAATGTAGTCACAATAGAACCAACCAAACTTTGTGACCAAGCTGGCATCACAAAAGCAGAACAAAAAGAAAAATCACTCATCAAATAAATTAAACGGTAACCGACTCACCACGACCTCCAAGTAATACTTTAATATTAAACGTTGTTAAATCTCAACCGGACTCCTAATTATCACACCATACCATACTAACTGTCACCCCAAAAATACGTTACCATGCGTTCTAATCTTACTGCCACCCGAAACTAGAAAGACGAAAGCGCCTAGGAACGACTATTAAAATACGACTGTTTGATGGAGGGCCGTTGTCTACGGCTACCCCTTTGTCATCGTCACGTTGCAGGGGAAGGGCCCTTCACAACAATGGAATAGAATAGAGCCAACTAAGGGGGCAACTACGAGGGGCACGGCTGCACAGTACGTGTATTAGCTAAAACAGTACAACGATACTCGCTCTCATACGTGTCTTCCTCACCTAGCTTGTGATTCGGAGCCCGGTTTCCACCTAACTTGTTTAAGTATGCTATAAAATGTAGCAATTATTGAGAAACTGCTTTTCCTCACGAACAAAATTTAAAGGTTTTGATCTGCATGACATAATATATGCTTCTTATGGTAATACATTTGCATGGTATTTAAAAAAAATGCCAGTACGAACTAGGACCCTTTTAAGGCACAATAACATGACTAACGCATTTCAAAAAACAAATTAATAATACAATCTTTAACAACCTACTTTTTATCCATATTTATATTTTTACCAACATATGATGACTAACAAATTAACATAAATGGTCCGTGAACTCTTATAGAGGATACTTCGTAATAGTGTCAGCTTATTGATGATACTTACAGAGATGTTGGTTTTAACTTCATGGACCAACGTCCCAATGTTAACTAATTGTTTAATTAGTACAAATTACTGTTTAATTATTGTGACATAAAATGCCATGTATTGAGTCAGTGTCAAGTTGAGCGTTTAACATAATATTTATTCCGTGGTTAAGGTACTGTTTTAGCAAAGATATATAAATCGTGACACTATTATTAAAAAGGATCTACTTCCATGTTTGGTGGAACTTTATTGGCCTTAGGGAGATTAGGATAGCACGGTTATTGGTTGGTTGGTTATCTTATCGTTTGCGCGCTTCGGAGTCTTCGGACCCACGGGACTAATGAGATTGGCTCGGTGAGTCACGGACTAGGCTAGACCTTTATCTCGCTAAAATAGGGCAATATACCAGCTACTACAAATCCTATTAAAACCAAAATTTACGAATTTTCAGGGACACTGATTCTGACAGTAACTGACACTTGTCAAAAGTTTTGTCTAACATTGTAGTGCGCAGATGTAGCTATGTTAGCGTCAATATTATTGCATTAAGGCTTTCTTATTGCAGCGAAACTACAAACGCGACACAAAAAATCCGCTAGGCGGCGCAACATTATCGTAATTCTCCCCAGTAACAAACACAATTACATTTTACACACACTATCTCACTTTACTGTGACAGGTCACTGACCTCGTTTTTTTTAATGATTGCTGTAACTTAGAATTTGAATATGTGACAGACCTTCTTTGTCAAATTGTCAGAATAAGCCAGAGTGGCGCACGTGATAATTAGGTTGTCAACCATTTAAATTTAGAACAGATTGTTATGACATTCACGCAAAAGAGTGTAGACTTGTCATTGCATATCTCTGTCTCTGTTGCGCAGTTTTGACAGATTTCACTTAACTAAATAAGGGCTAAATTTTATCACGACTCGACACAAAAAGTCAAAGTTGCAAGCCACAAATAAGTAGCTTAATTTCAACCACTAGGCCAAGTACATTGTGGTGTAATTAGTAATCGCTTGCTCTCTAAAGCACAGGTCACAGGTTCGATTCTCAGGCAAGAGCAAGTGTTTTTTTTTTGTGTTTTATTTAAACAACCGTAATTTTTAGAGCATAAATAATTATTGAGCGTTATTTTGGTAAATAAATATTTTGTACTTTTTTTATTTATTTAGAAAAAGATTCAACATAAATATTTTGCCCTGCTAATAAAAGCTTACAACTTTATTTATTAGTTCTTTATTATTCTTTATTTATCGTATGGCCTTTATTTCGAACCGTAAGATCTTCGAGAAGACAGTACGGTTCATAAATCCATCTTAAATAAAATTCAAGATTTATTATATAATTTATTATAAACATAAAACATAAGACTGAGGGATTATAATGCGTGCACACGTGCCACAGTGCGTCTATAACAGTTTGTAGCCTGTCTCTCAATAAGCTGAGAAGACGTTGATAATTATGTCAGTTCCCCGCATTTCCTCCCATATTCCATTGCAGTATCTAATATTGCTTGAATTGCTTCTTTGGTTCTTTCATGGCGATGATCCCACTGTTGAACCATTAAACCCCAAAGATTCTCAATCGGGTTCGAATTTCAGGCGATGGCATTACATCATTACATTTATGCCTGGATGTAGCTGTAGAGTAAACCATTCCCAAGTGACCCGTGCTGATGCAATTATCTTGAATAGTCAGGAAAGTCAGTAGAACAATTTGCAGCATCACTTCGTCCAGTAAATTCACGTAAACATTTGCGCATGATGTGGCTATGAAGTGAAGTTCACCGAAGCCGCTGATCATAGATCTGAGACCGCGACGCCGTCACCAGATATCCTCCCCCACATACTAGCCGTAAGCGGCCAGAATTCCTCAGAGCTTTGGGCCCTTTCTATTTCAGATATTATCCGAGGCATCTTTTCATTTAAATTTGTATTATTCTTTTTTTATCGTTTACGTTGATATATTGGAATAATTACACAATGCAATAATATTACTTTCATCGTAATACTGATGTCATTCTGTTTCACATTGAACTGCAGAGCAAATTGAAGTCGAATAGCGTCAAAACTTTGGCAGGATTACGGTCCGTTTGGGCATATTTATTTTGTTACAATACGAAGCTCAATATATTTAATAATTTAAAATATTGTATTTGAAATACCAAGCTTGAATTTAATTTGCTAATGTCAGATGTCAAACTATGTGTCAGGCGCTATGAATATACTTACACATACACATAAAATATACAATATGCTATATGAAGGAGTGTGACCCGTATAATGGAAAAAAAATCCACATTCTAAAAATACTCAATGAAACCTTTTGTAATAAGAGAGGGTTTAAAAAGGAAAAAAATGATATAATGATAAGCTTTATTAGCCACATTTTATGTTTTCCACTATCTCGAATTGTAAAAGTACCAGGAAAACTATTTTAAATGTTTATTCGTCGATATGACTCACCAGTAATTTACCCTGAAAATGTTAATATCATCTAGTTACTGGTATTAAATATGCGATTTTTATAAATGTCAAACTGCAAAAAGTGCGACAGACGTCCGTCCAGCTCGAGGCCCAACGGCCATCTGCCTACTAAAATGAAGCGCGCAGTTTGCTTTTCAGATATTTTTGAGTTTTGTTAAATATAAAAACATTTAAAAAAAAATTAGCCGTAAAATACACTTCTTCACATCGTTTCCTATCTATTGATATATTTTACTCGAGTCTGAGTTGGATATATTTTATATACGACTCACAATAAGATCAAAATTTACCTGTTTTTGCGATGTGAGATCATCGAGCGAAGTTTCAAATATCGTGTTTTCAGCCTTAAAATACACTAGACCGACTCTTAAACTATAACATATCTAAATATCCCATCAATAAAGTGAGTATTTAATGGTTTAAAATTGAATGAAAAATACTATGATTTCGAATAACGTGGTCTTAAATGTTTAGGTGCACTTACCAGCCGTGTGCCGATACGATACGGGGTGCTTTATACGTAATGGGTCTATTGTGTGACATTCTATTTTATATTTGATAAATAAGTCGGGACTCTTTATGTTTTATTAAACTTTTGTACTCATGACTTTAGTTTTTAAAGTTCTGTAGTAAACAACACCGTGGGTTCTGTACTAGACTTATTGTTATTGATTAGCTTTATTATTTATTTTTTCATTTTGACATTGTATTTACTATTATTATTCACAAATGCCTTTGGTACAATCAGTTGTACGTCGAACTCCGGAGCTGATCTGAGTACCTTGTCAGTTCCACACTTCAGTTTACTATTATTAAATACGTTTTGAGAATAAATAACAACTAAATTTATACAAGCGAGTTTTAAATCGCTGCCACAAATGATGTGCTTTGAATTGATTTGTGGATTAGCAGTGAAGAATACCTAATTGCTCCGAAAGGATCATAAAATGAACCATTTTCGAAAGGCCATAGCTTGATCGTCTCTAGAAGGCTTATAAGCTACTGTAGGCTTAAAACCTGTCGCAAATTTAAAAGCCATCCTCTCCCGTCGAAAAAAATAAACATTGCCCTGGAATCCCAGGGCAGACGACAGATTAAAAACGTACTACATTTTGTTGTCGAAAGATGCATTAGTCCCGAAAATGTGCAGTTTTGCGTGTGATGCGCAGCGAGCTTTTTTTTAAATGTTGCAAATTTTCATTACCTAACAGTCCTAAACTGATCCATACAGCATACTAAAAAACAAATCTACATCATGCTCTGCGATCGTAGCCTGTTTTTACTTTAATTAGTGTCAATTTCTACCGAGTTATCTTATATATTATAATGACATTATATCAATCAATCAATAATAATTTATTTCGGAAATGTCCATATCGTGTTAGTAACAATGAAACTTAAAAACTATGATTATATCAGAGTGGATTGACGTCACAATATACCAGGCCGGCGAGTAAAATTCATTAACCTCGTGTGAACAAGCCGTTGTAATCACAATCGCATCTTTCTTGTTGTGTTGTGTTTATGTAGTTCGGATATGATTAGGTATCCCCAGATTTTCTTAATGAAATAAATGAAATGAAATAATAATGAAATAATATATATTTGCTTTCTTTTATTTTAGGGTGCGTACAACATAGTACGTCCATTTTTACAGGACTACTACAACTACAGTTCATACAACTACATACACCATCAAATAACGGTCCTGTAAAATGGATCACTATGTGTACGTGCCCTTATTTACAAGTAAATAACGAGCATAAGACAGTAATATCTAGGCGACCGAGCTTTGCTCGGCGTTTTCCCGTGCATGAGACCTAGCTAGATCGATTGCTCGTCCCCGAAAACCCCCACATAATTTCATCAAAATCGTTAGAGCCGTTCCAGAGATCCCAGAAATAAATATAATAAATAAATATATGCATGTAACAAGACTTGCACGTTTAAAGATATCATAAGATAGTAGGTACGTTTGTTTCTTCACATAATTTTATGTTTCCTGGAGAAACTATGTAATATGAACAGTAATTACACTACAGACATAAAATGCACAAAATGTTATAATATAGTTTGAATTTTATCTAAGAAAGAAAGAAAGCAAGAAAAACTTTTATTCATGAGGAGACCAACAAACACATATCAGTTGATATTTCTTCATATCGCGAAATAGCAACGTAAGATAAACTCGATCAGACTTAGGTACTTTACCTTTGAGCCGTTGAAGACTATTTTGAAAGCAGGTTAGTGCATAGAGGACGAGAAATTTGTGAGTCAATGAGTGTCTGGACTGCGTATTGCAGCAATTTAGCTAGGGAGCGTCACTCCGTGGCAGCTATGTCTGGGACAAGCGACTAGACAAACTAGTTCTTACTAGGTAAGTAGGCTTTTATTTCATTTTTGCCTTATAATGCTGCAGAGGAGTGGTGTCGAATGCTCTCATGTACGTCTTCTGTACAAGTCATGTATCTATAGTTTGCTTTTTTAAAGTCTTGCAATTTGCGTGGAATAATCTGGGCTAGTAAAAATGTGCGCCACCGATATTTGAGTATTTTATATATTTGAGTCAGGTAGCAAAGACCCAAATTACCTTATTAATTATTATTAATAAGGTTACAGAGCCTAGTTAGATTAACATTATTAATAAGTATTGTAAAAATGTTAAGTGTGACCTCATTTTGGTCACAAATAAAATATCAGTCAAACATAGTGTATTAAAAATAAATAAATGGGACTCTGTACAAAGAAGAAAATTAAAAAAAATAACGGTTTTTAATAACACAATCAAGTATTTTTAATAATCAAATCAATTTTCAAATTAGTACACATTTTAAGAATTAAATATCTGGGCGACCGAGCTTTGCTCGGCGTTTTCCCGAGCATGAGACCTAGCTTGATCGATTGCTCGACCCTGAAAATCCCCACAATACCAAATTTCATCAAAATCGTTAGAGCCGTTTCCGAGATCCCCGAAATAAATAAATAAACATACAAGAATTGCTCGTTAAAAGATATAAGATATATTTAACCCCGTTTACATTATAAAATGAAAACATCAAAGAACAAGGCGAACCAATGAACTTGAAATTTAAGAGTGCTTTCGTTGCCGGGCACAAGTCAAATCTAGGTATTTTTTGACGTTTTTCGCTGCACACAAACGAGCACTGTACACGGTCCGTTCCAATGTGTTCGTAACAACACTATTGCACATAACTTTTCATTTGAATTTAAACCCTTATATAGTGCAATAAGGTATACAATGATATCTGTCATGTATCTTCGTATGCTGTAACAAGTTGCCGTATAGTGTGTGTATGAGCCTTGATACTTTTGCAGCGAAAATGTTGTGTTTAGGGATATACAACTACATTCATATTATTATCTTTTTTGTATCAGACTTACTATTGAATGTGAAAATATAATCAGTTGAAGATAAATTAGTGGGAAAATCATCCACATGCGTTTTGTAATATTGAAGGAAAATACAAGTCAATGAAATAAGTATATTCTCGTACCTACCTACTTATACCTATGATTCATCAATACTTCGTATTTGACCAGCTATCTAACGAGAGTGTCTTGAGGCGTCTTGATCGAATCTTTTCAAGAGACAACGTGAAGAACATGGCGGCGGCTTACAAGTTTTAGGGTGCCTTTCCATCAAAGTTGTGTCATTGCTATGAATGCGTTGATATCCACCAATCATATGTTCACATATCATAGCATTGGTTTAAACGGAAAACTATAACATCCTCGCAGCATAGCTGCATAGCATAGCTCTGGTGGAAAGGCTATCTTAGTCTTGCTAACTATGTCCTTCTCGGCCCTTTACAAGGTTCTCGCCATTGGGGATAATGATGTCATCGAGCGTTTTGATCGATCTGTCAGTAGTGGTAGGTGTGTAACCCTGGCTACCAAGTTATGCCTACGCGAGTGCATGCTTGCCGTTAGCAAGAGAACTGCAATCGGAAATGATATTCAAGGTGTAGCCAGTAACAGGAGCAAATATATAAAAGGACGCTTCCTTAGAGCATCCGCAGGAGCCCCTTGTGTGTGTATTTCAATTCGGCTTTATCATTTCAAGCAATTTATTAATTCAAGTTACGGTAGCCCAGTGGTTCAAGCATGCGGCTGTCAAGCGGCGGTCGTGGGTTCGAATCCCAGCTCGTACCAATGAGATTTTTACGGAATTTGAGCACGGAATATCATTTGATATTTACCGTTAGCTTTTCGGTGAAGGAAAACATCGTGAGGAAACCTGCATACATCCGCGAAGAAATTCAAAGTTGTATTTGAAGTCCCCAACCCTCTCTGGGCCAGCGTGGGGACTACTGCCCAATCCCTCTCATCTATGAAAGGTGGCCAGTGCCCAGCTGTGGGACGTAGATAGGCTGATGATGATGATGATTTCAATTCGGAGAAACTTTAATCTAAACATAAGACCCTCGACTTAAGTGCCGTGAAAGTCCACGGTAAAGGATAAAACTACCGTTATTGTGTAGATAAACATCGTATATTAAAATAAAAGAAGTATATGAAGAATAGGAAGTTAAAAATTGCATCAAAGGAAAAAGGTGCCTACACCACGGAACACCGGGAATGTGCAATTGCGAACCCCTGAAACAAGTAGACAAACATACTTACCTTGGCCTTATTATAGATAGCACATTTAACTGGGGTCCACACATAAACTATATCTGCAATAAGCTGAGATCCATATTGTCCAAATTATCCCTTTTAAAATACAAAATACCATTTAGTACCCGCAGAATGTTATATATGTCACTAGCCGAGTCAATTATTTCATACAGCCTAAGTAGTTACGGCCGAACGTACAAAACATACCTAGATAGCATATATAAGATACAGTTAAGCCTGGTTAAAACCATTGTACCTAACTCAATAAGAAAAATGTATAAAAACAATGAAACAAAACTATTCGAGTACTGTAAAATAATTAATATTTACGATAAGTTTAAAATGATGTTAGTAAGTGATGAAATCTCAAACTTACCTAATCTTAGAAATAGATCAAGGTCACAAAAACTAAGAAATATTAATGTACCTAACTATGTATTGCCATCTTACAACAACACATATGGGAAAAGAATGTGGGAGTTCATACTTCCCGCTACGTTAAACTCATGGCCTAACGATGTAAACCTAAGTATACAGAATAACACACATAAGTGTAAAGATATTATAAAAATGATGTTACTACCTAAGAAAAGTGCGCGACCAAGTTGTTTACAAATAACTGGTTGAAATCTACCTCCTTCCTTATAGATAGCAACAACAAAGTCTGTTTTTTTTTCTTTTTTATATACATATAAGATAACACATACATACATATTTATATATAAGATTTAAATAATGTAAACGAGCGACAACGGCGACAGATAAACCGCACGCGGTTTTCGCTCGCTGTTTTAGCAAACGATGTGTAGTATAAGTATTGTTTTTGAAAAAAAAAAAAAAAAAAGGTGATTTTTGTGGACATAAATCACATATGAACCTGAAATTTGGCGATGAAATGTTTACTTTTTTTTCCTAAGCCTATAAAGGTGTCCCACTATTGGACAAAGGCCTCTCCCCACGACTTCCACTCGTTCCGGCTTTGAGCTGTTTCGGGCCAGTCGTTTAGAAATGTGTCTAGGTTATCCCGCCACCTCTGCCTCGGCTTGCCACGTCGTCTCCGAGCATATTGTGAAACCCACTCTGTTGCTAATTTTGCCCACCTCCGTGGATGCATACGGCAGACGTGGCCGGCCCAGTTCCATTGCAGCCTGGCAGTCTTGCTCCAACATCCTCCAGCTCTAACATCTGCAATACCAGTTTTGAAGCGCAGCACAGAGTTCCGAACACGGTCGATCAGTTTGACTCCCAGCATGCTGCACTCTATTGCCCGTTGGTAAACCTTCAATTTGGTCTCGGTGAGTGACCATGTTTGTGCACCGTAGGTTAGAACAGGCAGAATGCACATGTCGACGAGCCTCCGCTTCAGAGCTACCGGAAGGCCTCCCTTCAGTAAATCTTTCAAAGCCCAATAGCTCTTCCAAGCATTTTGGATCCGTCTTTCAACTTCCTTGTCCTGTCTTTGGCTGAAAGAAGCTTATTGGCCCAAGTACGGATACTCGTCGACATATTTTATCTGAATTTTCTAATTCGTGATTGCGTGGTCCTAAATGTGCGTATTTCGACAATGACTTGGCCGGTTCTTTAACTATCTGTATTTGTAATGGTAACTCATTCCCGGTCTACACTATGTTTCTCCAAGCCACACTTCAGATTCGGTTGAAACCGCTCAACCAAGCTAACTGGAGCGCAAACTCTCAGAGTATTTCTATGTTTAAGCCGCCCGCGTGGTAGTATCGGAGATTTCCTCTGCTCTTTCCCCAGGACACCCTCAAACAGCGCACTCCTATCGCTTTAATGGGCACAGCCAGGTTAAAAAAGAATTTCCAAGCACATATTTCAATTTCAAGCTAGCATTGTTCATTTGCGCCAGATTTGCTATTAATACCATGTATTAAAAGGGATATTATACACAATAATATACCATGTTTATAAAAACATTGTTTCATATGTATGAAAATTAAACGCATCAAAATAAAGCATTATAGTTCAAAAAACTCTAGTCCAAATACAATAATAAATATATGAAATCAACCAAGTATCAAAGTTGTTAGTCGACAATCAATTGACGGTTGCGTACCATTCATAACTTGTCTCAATTTAGATCACGATTAGTCCCCAGTATAATCTGACTGTGTCGTTCTTAATAAATACGCCTAATCGGAGGTCACATGTTTTATTGGTTTCCTGAGAGTAATTACGGTAGCTTTGTGAAGAGCCACAACAAAACGATATATACGTCCTCCTCCGATGGCCGCTGGGCCGGTACTGAGTCACAGCAAGCGAGTCTATGAGAAAAAGGTCTGTTTTAAATCGATTAAAATTAATATTTTTATATCCTATTTGTTACTTTTTATTATTTAATATCGTAGAATAGAAGTTATTTTACCCTAATAGCATAGTTAAAAACCTTTTTATTAGCTTTAAAGTGACAATATGATGCAGCGAAGTTTGCCAAAAATATGGAGTTTTCCGTGGCTCTTTTAGTTAAACCAAATTTTAAATTGTGTATTTTCAGACAGTAGGCGAAAGAGACCGTCTTTCGGTGCATCTAACTGTATGTATTACATATTTTAGTTTCAATTGGTTACAGAATAAACAGGTTTGAATGACGACATGGTTTTGAATATTTCGAAATCGAGTGTGAGAAAAGTGCTCGAGTTTCTTTAATAAATGTTTGTAAAAAATGTTTTGACTGTAGCTCCCGTAGTCGATAAGTTGTTCTTCACGGGTCTGTAAACAGTGTTACAAAAAACTATACCGTTTTTGAGATTTTCTGTAATGAATACGTGGTAAAACGCGGAAACACGGCGTTTCCAGCGAATACGCTCTTAATAGGTAGGTAACATCTTACGAAACTGATATTTGTGAAGGGTCAGGATTCGCCCTCTCACCGCGGCCGTGTTTGTGTTCAATCGCGTGGAAATTCTGAGAAAGCCGAGAAAGGACTCAGTAATATTTTGTCTTTGTTATTGTTCTTTACATTATATCAAAATCAGTAGATCTATTTTAAAGAAAATAAAGTGCGACGAACTTGACGAGACTTTTTAATTAAAGTTCAGCCGTTATTAAGCTATTGAATTTCACCTTTTTGTTCCATCAATTATATATAACTTGTTTATCAATTAAGTAATTGATGACATTACTACATTTTTGTATTATCATTTGTATTACAAATATGTATACTTCCAAACCTTCCAATTGATACCACTAATGAAAGTGAATAAAAATATACTTAGTTTTAGTAACTTTCAACAGTTCAAGATAATTACTAGTGTTCGGCGTTTCGGTGGCAAATTTCACACAGTGGGTAATGGAGTCGTTTTCATGACTAACTTCTTAAGATTTGAATAAATAAATAATTCATTTACCTGAAGTACTTAGTATGACATTAAATGGCGGCAGGTACAAACATTATACTGTCCCGACTGTTTAGGTGGCATGCTTTTACGTATGTAATAAGTAAAAATAAATAAATTTATTAAACAATGTTTACCTACATACTTGTGTTATTAGTAGTCCTGTGTTATCGTGGTATGAGTAGGTAATGCTCGCAAGATAATTTATAAGGAGTATTATGCAAAATTAATCATTTAATCGTTATTCGTTTAATAAAAAAAATAGTTAGGCGACTCCATTTACCTCTGTGAAATTTGCCACCGAAACTCCGAACACTAATAATTACGAATGGAAATGAAACTTACTTCACCGTAGGTTCTCTCGAAACGCGATACCAAAATCAGAAATTCCACTAATATTATAAATGCGAGAGCTTAGATGTCTGTTACGAGCTCGTACACAATCATGCGATAACGGCTCAACGGATTATTATGAAACTTGGTATACAATAAAACGTATTCTAGAGTCTGGCTACGTTAACTCTACCTAGCAAATGAACTGTCAAACAAATATAATTTGGCAACACTGTGCATTATACGTCATATTTCTATGGAAATGTCACGGAAATGTGACGTGTGAGGTAGTGTTGCCAAACCAAATATTTGTTTGACAGTTCATTTGCTTGGTAGAGTTAAAGTAGCCAAACTCTAAAGTTAATTCAGGCTGGATCAACATTAGAATTCGTGTTATCCCGAAAATAGTCCCTAAAAGAGATGAAATGTGGAATGGAAGTTTATGTGGTTGAAGTCACGGGCAGAAGCTAGTCAAAAATGAAAGTCTCTCTCTCTCTCTCTCTCTCTCTGACCATTCTTGATATGGTTATCAGTTAGTGGAATGACGTTAGGCTTATGCGATCGTCAAGCCATCAGATTTCGGGAAATGCGCAAGATCGGGACAAGCAAATTCGTATCTTACTGAGTGGACCGGCTTCTGGTACTTAGCTGGTCGATCAGTCATTAATTAATTACTTGTTCCTAAATAAGATTAAGGCCAGGGTTTCAGGATTAGCACGAGCCTAGCATTCAAACGGTCTAATGACAGCGGGCGATTACAGGCTGAAAAAGATGATGATGATAGGGAGTCTTGTTTGTAATTTTCTCATCGTTGGTCGTGAGTAATTTACATTAGCTGATGAGAATTACGAGTATCGGACTCTTGCAAAGGCGTGACGTCATATTTACGACCAGCCTACTTTTTACATGCGTGACATACCTACGGCAGAGATATACATGTTATCATTAAATTATGTTGACTACGAGTATATATTATTTTTTATGGCAAAATCTCGTGATATTTGACTAAAACACACCAGGGTAATTGAACGAGTAACTAGATTTCGGGGTCGTGATTTTAATACAACACCCAAAATTTTCTAATGATAGTATATCCAGACACGAAATAAAACATTATAAACTCTCGCGATTTGTGAACTTAAAAGATTTTTGTTTAAAAATAAAAGCTCCATGATAATCAGTTTACCTACCTTGTAGTGCCATCAAATATTACACAGTCATATATTATTTGTAATACTTCTGATTGATAATATAAAAATAATTGTTTCTTTGTCTATATGGATTAGCCTTTACCTTACTTTTATAAAACTTTTATGTAACACTGTTACATAAAAATATAATGGTACTTTTATGTAAATAAGGCCAATTTTTGGTCCTTGCCCATTTAGTTATATTGTATAGTTCTTGGAATCACAAAGTTCCTTTTAACAACATTCCGCTGGCGTACAAGAGAGCTTTTATAGAGCTCCCGTAGCTCTAGTATAAGTTTTTTCACCTCACTAGCTCGGAAAGCCCTTTTTTATTCTTTAAAAACAGATAGCAAAACTGCATTTTATCCACATGTGTGCAAAGTAATTTTGAAATCCGAACGTGTTCCTAGTTACTTTTTTAACATAATAACATGTAAGGCCGTGTTCCCACTATCCGATACAATATCGGTGTAGGATTCATTACCGATAAAAATGTTTGGAAACCTGCTTAGTGCTCACACTATCCGATCCGATATCGGTCAGATTCGTATCGGATCCGATATCGGTTAGTGTGGGTGGACACAAAACAGCCAGGACAATTTTCGCCCATCTGATTTTTTTTTCAGGTGGTGTGAAAAAAATCAGTCCTTGGATTTCAGATTTTATATTTATTTTGAATTAAAATTTTTTTTTTATAATTATTTTGAATGTTAAGCAAAAAAAATATTTTTTTTGCAAAAAATCGTCATTATACTCGAAATCGACTAATTCAAGGATAAGGATTTCAAATTTAATATTTATTTTGAATTTAAAGGCTCCGTATAACATATTCTGACGATTTGGCTAAGATTGATGACGTCGTATCTCATAACCTATTAGTATTTATGTACATTTTATTACAGATTATGAAAGATCATTTCATTCTGAATGGAATAAGTGTGCTACTTTTTAAATTTTCTTATTTATTTTCGAATAATCTTGCTTAACCTAACAGCTGTTTCCTCGATTTGCGCTTGAAGAGGCTTTAAAAACGACCTAGTTAAGCTATATATTGGTGCCAAACCGGCTTGAAAAAAATATGCACATGTGCAATAGATACTCCTCTTAGGGATGAGTGGAAGGGTTTTTACAACTTTCATACAAAAATTTTATAAAAACAGAATATTAAAATTGGTAAATTTTCTGAAAAACTTCAAACTTCATTGTATCTTTTAGTAATATTAAAGCTAATAAAAAGGTTTTTGACCATATGACTATGATAAAATAACTTCTATTTTATGACTTGAGATAATAAAAAGTAGCAACTAAGATAGAAATATATTAATTCTATTTGATTTACAACATGCCTTTTTCACGATATTTTCATTGACACGGTCAAAGTGACTCAGTACCGGCCGAGCGGCCGTCGAAGGAGGACGTATATACCGTTTTTTTGTGGCTATTCACAAAGCTTACCACAACCCCCTCAAGCAAACCAATACAAATTGTGACCTTCCATTATGTGTATTTATTATGAAAGTCGCAGTCAAAGTATACTAGGAACGTAATTGTGAACTAAATCGTGACAACTTATGAATCACATAGCTGATAACGCAGTTGTCAATTGATTTTCAAGTACTGTCCTTGATACTTGGTACCTAGATTTAATTTATTTGTCTACTCGTGACTTTTTATATTTAGAAAAATGCTTTGTTTTGATGAGCATTTCATTATGATTAAAGTCAGCGATCAGCATCTAGTGGTTTAACCTGGAAGGTAATCATTTAGCAACTAGACATTTGTCAAAGTATATTTCGTAAAAAACCGTAAGGCCCCTGCCTGCTGTAAATTAACGCAAGCAAAAATCTACCTAACAGTCAGAGCTCTAAGTCGAGTGTTGTGTATATGGGTACATCCACATGTAAAATAGGTCTGGGTTCCGTCTTCATGGGAATCCAGATAAACAATGTATAAGTATATGCTTACAGTCTCGAAGCATACAAATAGGGCCACCAGGTGAGATACTCGTACTTATCCTCGATCTGTAACTCTCCAAATATACAACCGTCCCGAGCGTCCCTCGGCTAGGATGATTGCAGATTACTCGCGCTGAACCTCGACGTCTGATGTGGTCGCTGCGGCCACATGTGATGCTTCTCCTTGACCTCGAATCCTCGCCGAGGATATAGGATATCGTGAAATATGAACAACTGACTTGAATTTACTGACTTTAATGTCCTGATAACTTGAAATATACAATAAACTGATACTGAATAGTTTTAATGGCGGATCCTTGTCGCCTTTGCGTTCCTGAATCGCAATCGTGAATGCAATCGGTCTGACAATCCTAGACAGCTAGCCACTCGTAGAAACACATACAGACTCGCTAGGTGGCGCTAGTGGCCATGACTTAGCCAACATTATGTTGGTATGAATCAAGTTACCTACAATGTAATTCAGTCTGAACTCAATGTTGAATTGATTCAACATCGAGTTTTGCTTGCGTTCGTTTGACAGAATTTAGCCTTAGAGTTGTGTCCGAACTATACCTAGGTAGTACTATGTAGTTCTGCGAAATATTGTCTCTCAGAATGCTACAATATCTGATAAAGTACGTAGATGTTCAAAATGTAGTCGCACGATTCTATCCACTAAAATTCGGCCGCAGAAAAACACAAAAACTGACTCGACAAATTTTCTTTTTATTTTCGAACCTGTTCACCAAATTTCACGAGAATCGGTTTAAAAATGCGATCTGTAGATGCGGACAACCGGAAATCCGGACATACGAAAGCATTTATCTGGAAGCTAAAACAGAGACCTTCGTTTCACTCGGTCAAAAAAGAAATACTTCCCGGCCTTCAATTTTGTACGAATATTCTTTACAGTTCTCTCGGGTTATTCCGCCTGAAACGTTATACTTTGAATCCTGTTATAAAACGCACGTTTGAGAAATAGTACATTACTACAGAGGCCGAGAAGCAAGGGGTCGCCGGCGGAGTACATATAGACGGCCGAGCGTGGCGAGGCCGGATATTTACGAGGCTGGCAACCCCTTTTCACACCGATGTATGTATAATGCTTTTCTCAAACATGCAATGAAATAAATCAAAAAAGCTCCTAGAAATCAAACTTTAATTTTAATAGCAACTGAAAGTAAACTAGAAAAAAATTAAACTGACACATATATTACTATTTATTTGTCGACTTCTAAACTTTATTAAAAGTAGAAACAGGCGTATAAAAGAAGGCACAGAGTGTCTACTCCGAAATCTGTACTTTGCACATGCCGTCCCTTTCACTCTCGCGTGAAAGGGAAGCCACTAATACCAAGTACGGATTTCGAATTTCAGAGTACAGGCCCGGTCGTATTCAGCCAATTCAACTAGTATTTTTCTGTTGGAAACGCTACGTTTTTGTATGTCTTAAATAATTTCCGTTTTTCGGTGCAAAAATAAACTAGCGATTCTGTTAAAAAAATGAACGGCGGGAATGGGAAAGCATGAACTTTTTGACGTTTCAATACTTTTGGTTTATGTTTATGAAATCTTAATTCAAATGCCGTGTTATTATATATCCGTTTCATTTCTGTTTCGTCTTATTTTTGAGATTTTTTTTTTAATTAATTGTAGTGGCAGAATGTCTTAACGAACTAAAAATCAGTTATTGCTTATAGTTTTCTTCATAGCTGAACGCCGTGATGCTGAGTCACAAATGAATGAGGAATGAAAATTTCAAAATGAATTTTAATGAATAACTATAGGGATTATTTTTTAAATATTTTTGTATATTCATCACAGATATAAATAAATCAAACTACATATTATTTAATAAAACGTACAGTATATGATCGTACCATAATATGTATACATATTTTCGAATCAAAATGGGCATTTTATTTACTTGTACAACAACTAATATTATTTCATACAAAGTAATATTCATTTTTAAGTAAACAAAACGATCAAGATTTTTACGCCAGGCAGTAGGTTACTTAGGTAATTAAGTAATATTCTGCAACGCTTTGACCTCACCGTAGGAGAACCAATGCGTCAGACCTCCGATTGCATGTAGTTATAACGTGTCCTAGTGTCAAGATATACTAGAGGTAACTGGTGAGGTGATCGATGCTTGACTATTGTAAATAGCTCGCCAACGCCATCTATCGAGTAAGATTTCGTGAAAATGATGAAAGCGCAAAGCTTGACGGCCTCTTAAGCAAAAAAAATATTTTTGGCAAAAAATCGTCATTATACTCGATTCCGACTAATTCAAGGATAAGGATTTCAAATTTTTTAAATATTTTGAATTTTGAGCTAAAAAAATTTTTTTTTTTTGCAAAAAATCGTCATTGTACTCGATTTCGACTAATTCAAGGATAAGGATTTCAAATTTTATATTTATTTTGAATTTTAAGCAAAAAAAATATTTTTTTTTGCAAAAAATCGTCATTATACTCGATTCCGGCTAATTCAAGGATAAGGATTTCAAATTTTATAACTATTTTGAATTTTAAGCAAAAAAAATAATATTTTTTTGCAAAAAACCGTCATTATACTCGATTTCGACTAATTTAGGGATAGGGATTTCAAATTTAACATTTATTTTGAATTTTAAGTTGGAAAAATTTTTTTTGCAATAAATCGTGATTATACTCGATTTCGACTAATAAAGATTTCAAATTATATTTTTATTTGAATTGAAAGTAATTCATTTTTCACGCAAATTTTGCTTTATATATTTACTTTAGCATTTGTTTTTGAATTTTGCTTAATTTTTTTTGTTTTTTTGTTCAAATTTTGTTTTTATTTTCTATTTTAATGAAATGAAAAATTGGAAGAAACCCAATTTTTTTTATTGTTTTACTTTTGTTTTTTCCTTTTTCTATTTCCTCGCTTTAGTGAGGTGAAAAGATTAGTGTTACACACGGCTGCAAAGTTATTTTACCTCGTGTGTTGCAACACTCGCTATGCTCAGGATTCTAATTTTGAACCACTCGCTTCGCTCAGGATTCTATTTTCGAACCACTCGCTTCGCTCGTGGTTCAACCATAGAATCCATTCGCTAGCTCGTGGTTCAACCCTAGAATCCATTCGCTAGCTCGTGTTCCAATTCCACACTCGCGATTAAAATACAACTTTGCACCCTTGTATAACAAATAACTATTTCACCTCACTAGCTCGGAAAGCCCTTTTTTATTCTTTAAAAACAGATAGCAAAACTGCATTTTATCCACATGTGTGCAAAGTAATTTTGAAATCCGAACGTGTTCCTAGTTACTTTTTTAACATAATAACATGTAAGGCCGTGTTCCCACTATCCGATACAATATCGGTGTAGGATTCATTACCGATAAAAATGTTTGGAAACCTGCTTAGTGCTCACACTATCCGATCCAATATCGTTCAGATTCGTATCGGATCCGATATCGGTTAGTGTGGGTGGACACAAAACAGCCAGGACAATTTTCGCCCATCTGATTTTTTTTTCAGGTGGTGTGAAAAAAATCAGTCCTTGGATTTCAGATTTTATATTTATTTTGAATTAAAATTTTTTTTTTATAATTATTTTGAATGTAAAGAAAAAAATAGTAGTTTATGCAACTGGTACATAATAAGGGGCATTAAAACACGAGTGTGTTTTATGAAACGAGCCGAAGGCGAGTTTCATAATAAGGTCACACGAGTGTTTTAATGCCTAATTATGTACAGTTGCATACACTACTTTATCTACATCCATATATTAAATCCTCTTTCATGTGTTTCGTGTGGGCACTTCTCGCCGGCGTGCGCCATGTTTGCGTCGACAGGCCGGCCCGCGCCTCCGTCGCCAGCCCGCAGCTGTGTCTTAATTTTGTACGTGATCTCGTTAAAGTGTTATATTTCGTGATCTAATAGGGGACGCACGCAACAGCCGCACAGTATATTATAAAGCGGGGTCTTATCTACGGTATTAAGCGAGTGGTTCGAAAATAGAATCCTGAGCGAAGCGAGTGGTTCAAAATTAGAATCCTGAGCATAGCGAGTGTTGCAACACACGAGGTAAAATAACTTTGCAGCCGTGTGTAACACTAATCTTTTCACCTCACTAAAGCGAGGAAATAGAAAAAGGAAAAAACAAAAGTAAAACAATAAAAAAAATTGGGTTTCTTCCAATTTTTCATTTCATTAAAATAGAAAATAAAAACAAAATTTGAACAAAAAAACACAAAAAAAATTAAGCAAAATTCAAAAACAAATGCTAAAGTAAATATATAAAGCAAAATTTGCGTGAAAAATGAATTACTTTCAATTCAAATAAAAATATAATTTGAAATCTTTATTAGTCGAAATCGAGTATAATCACGATTTATTGCAAAAAAAATTTTTCCAACTTAAAATTCAAAATAAATGTTAAATTTGAAATCCCTATCCCTAAATTAGTCGAAATCGAGTATAATGACGGTTTTTTTGCAAAAAAATATTATTTTTTTTGCTTAAAATTCAAAATAGTTATAAAATTTGAAATCCTTATCCTTGAATTAGCCGGAATCGAGTATAATGACGATTTTTTGCAAAAAAAATATTTTTTTTGCTTAAAATTCAAAATAAATATAAAATTTGAAATCCTTATCCTTGAATTAGTCGAAATCGAGTACAATGACGATTTTTTGCAAAAAAAAATTTTTTTTAGCTCAAAATTCAAAATATTTAAAAAATTTGAAATCCTTATCCTTGAATTAGTCGGAATCGAGTATAATGACGATTTTTTGCCCTAAATATTTTTTTTGCTTAAAATTCAAAATAAATATAAAATTTGAAATCATTATCCTTGAATTAGTCGGAATCGAGTATAATGACGATTTAAAAAAAAAAAATTTTTTTTTGCTTTAAATTCAAAATAAATATTAAATTTGAAATCCTTATCCTTGAATTAGTCGATTTCGAGTATAATGACGATTTTTTGCAAAAAAATATTTTATCTACACCCATATAGTAAATCCTCTTTTATAAGTTCAAATACCGTAGATAAGACCCCGCTTTATAATATACTGTGCGGCTGTTGCGTGCGTCCCCTATTAGATCACGAAATATAACACTTTAACGAGATCACGTACAAAATTAAGACACAGCTGCGGGCTGGCGACGGAGGCGCGGGCCGGCCTGTCGACGCAAACATGGCGCACGCCGGCGAGAAGTGCCCACACGAAACACATGAAAGAGGATTTAATATATGGATGTAGATAAAGTAGTGTATGCAACTGTACATAATTAGGCATTAAAACACTCGTGTGACCTTATTATGAAACTCGCCTTCGGCTCGTTTCATAAAACACACTCGTGTTTTAATGCCCCTTATTATGTACCAGTTGCATAAACTACTATTTTTTGCTTAACATTCAAAATAATTATAAAAAAAAAAAATTAATTCAAAATAAATATAAAATCTGAAATCCAAGGACTGATTTTTTTCACACCACCTGAAAAAAAAATCAGATGGGCGAAAATTGTCCTGGCTGTTTTGTGTCCACCCACACTAACCGATATCGGATCCGATACGAATCTGAACGATATTGGATCGGATAGTGTGAGCACTAAGCAGGTTTCCAAACATTTTTATCGGTAATGAATCCTACACCGATATTGTATCGGATAGTGGGAACACGGCCTTACATGTTATTATGTTAAAAAAGTAACTAGGAACACGTTCGGATTTCAAAATTACTTTGCACACATGTGGATAAAATGCAGTTTTGCTATCTGTTTTTAAAGAATAAAAAAGGGCTTTCCGAGCTAGTGAGGTGAAAAAAATTTTATACTCGCTGTTTTAGTTTCCACTAGTGACCACCAGACGCGCTGTTCACGTTTTCATACCACTTTCATACATTTTGAGACAAAACGCAAACGCGTTCGAATTAGTTAATATTTCGAAAAAACTTATACTAGAGCTACTGACTTTGTTCAGGCATTAGGTGTATTGCAAAAAGTGTATTGGAACTCAAAATGAACTTTTTAAAATGTTATAACAATAAGTAATTGATCCGAAGAGTCAAGCCGCTGAACGCATCTATTGAACTTCCCTATGTTTTTAATCCATTCATTAAAGTAATGACCGTATAGAGGAGGAGCGTCGATTGTTCAGCCGCCGCGCCGGTGAACCGCGGCGGTCGCACGTATAATTGTAGGCTGTCGTGACGTGTGGAGCAAGCCGAGCGAAAGTGTCGCGCGAAAGGTCTTTGCTCGAAGAAAACCGTGTATTGTGTATCAACGTTTAGTTCTTTTTTATTATATAAGTTTCGGTTTTTATTCTAGTTACTCATTAATGATCAGCAGCAGGTTCTTCATAATTGGTGGTGGTTTGTTGTAGCTCCTGATTTGCATGTTTGCGCGTGTTGAAGGGCGGTTGGAACATTGACTGGTGGCAAACATATGTATGTCAATAGGTATTTTCACGCCTGCACGTTCATTAGTGGGATAGCAAATATCATTATAAAAAATCTCCCTATTTCACCAACTTGAAATTGTATCTTATTGTCTGATAAAAAATCGTTCAATAAAAAATATAAGATTAGCACGTGACATGACTATGACAATTAACTGTATGTACATGGCTGTACCTGCGTCGTTGAGTAATGTCGTCAGGGACACATACAGAAATGTACGGCGAATGTCATTGTCACGTGACAATTGTCAAGTGGTGAAGTACGGGCTTGCGGATATGGTATGGAACATATGGAATGATATAAGAACGAAAAAGTACGGAACCGCCTTCAACTATTTACTGCTACCGTTCATAAAAATAGATTATATAGCGCGTTCGTTAGATTCGTTTTATAGATTCATAAAAATAATAACACTCACACCTCAGATTCGGTTGAAACCGCTCAACCAATCTCACTGGAGCACAAACTTCTAGAGTATGCCAGTGTTTAAACCGCCCGCGTCGTCGTGTCGGAGGTTTTCCCTGGATTTACCTCAGGCCACTTTCCAACCGCGCACTCCTATTGCTTTATTGGGCCCGGCCTATAAAGCCACAGTTAGGTTTAAAAAAGATAACACTCTTTGAAATTGTATCAACTTATAAGTAGGAAAGGATACACAATCTAATAAATACCTCAACATTAAACTAAAATTAGCCCCGAAGTATCTGACCGCTCCGATATTATCCAATAACAATAACACTAAAAGCATTTTTACATAAACTCCCACGCGGCATATTCCTGGCGGAAGTAAACAGGTACTTTTCCTATTCGAGATTGCGATGATCAAAGAAAATGTGTTAGGTGAACACGAAATTATTTTTTGTGCAAAAGGAACTATATGGACTATTATTTCCATGAATTGCTTATCTTTGGTACAGCAAGATACCACTACTTCAAAATAGTCGGGTGGTTCGATAAAATTTAATTAAAATTAAAACTAAATAGAGCTTTAATTAAAGAAAAAAAAAGTTCGCAAACTTATATTTACTATGTTTTTGACAGAATTAACAACATTATCTAAGGTATCAATGGAAATTGTACGAAAGTTTGCTTTTGCAAAGTACATTTCTGAAGTTCGACTATTACTTGTTAACTAGTAATGTCTACTTAGCTGTGATAGTTTTCCTTTTAAATTCATCGTATATACTACTACCATGATTTTTTTCACATGCCTAGTAGCCACCGTTTAGCTGGCAGGGGGGGGGGGACCTTTGCCCATAACAAAAATTATCACTTCAAAGCTTAATATCACGCCAACCTATTCTTTAATCAAAAAAATGCTTTTAGAAACCTTATAATATTTTTGGAAAGAGCTATCCAACGATACCCCACACGATGAGGTTTCGAAGAAAAAAAAATTGCACCACCACTTTACATGTAGGGGAGGTACCCTGAAAAAATTTTTTTTTAAAGATTTTATTCTACCGTTTTGTCGGCGTCATTCATATGTATACTCATGCCAAATTACAGCTTTCTAGTACTAACGGTTACTGAGAAAAACGGGGGTCGGACGGACGGACGGACGGACGGACGGACGGACGGACGGACGGACATGGCGAAACTATAAGGGTTCCTTGTTTACTACGGAACCCTAAAAACCTCGCAACTGCATAATTCTCAAGATCGTGATTCAAAACAAAATAGTAGATTGTGTTTCAAGGGAAGAAAATGATACATTGACGGGAGGGTGGTATATTGAATCCTGAGTGAAGCGAACGATTATACAAAAGAATCCTGAGTATAGCGAGGGATTCTAAAGTAGAATCTTCAGCATAGCAAGGGATTTAAGTGTTTACGTCCAAGACGAAATAATTTTGCCATAGTGTGACACATACTGCCGTTCACACTGACTATGAGGCCTACTGCTAAAAAAAATCGATTACAAATAATTTTGCTACCGAGGGGCACTTACTGCTTTTCACACGTTCTATGAGGCAAAGAGTCATTGTTGCCCTCGACGAGGGAAGAAAATTACAATTTTGATCCCTCATTCGAGGGAGACAATGTCTCTTTTCTGAATAGCAGGTGTGAAAACTTGTTTCATTTCACTACTTGAAATATCTAAGACTACCAGTCAAAATGTCACTGAAAATGACTCAACGTCTCAAAAAGAGTGATCCCTAATTATTGAGGTAATTGATATTGTTGATCAAATGAAATGATTTCAGCAGTGTAACGTAGCTGTGCATGGCATGTCGAGCCCGACCCGACCTGATTCGGCGCGTAATGAACGCAGCACGCCGAGACAATGCGAGATTCATCGCACGCCTTTTCAGCTGCTAAAGTAATTAATACTACATCAATAGTAACGCTGTTACGCAATGTGAAGGGAGACTTTACAGCATGCTTAATAACACTTTGTGTGATGAGGAGCTTAGTATATATAGATATACGGAGGTCAGCCCATTATAAGCTTGACGTGGCGGGACAGTCCCACTAAAAGTATTCGCGAAGCGACAATTCTCATTGGTAACCTACCAATGTAGGTCTTATGTAAAGGTTGTATACACGCCTTTACAGATCTCCTCGTGACGGACTGGCTAGATGTAACATTTTAAATTAGGAATGGTAACGAACAAGATTACTGAAAGTGTAGAACACATCATTCGGATTGTAGCCGCGTAGCCGCGGTCTGTGTAATATGAGTACTACTTACCTCCCTAAATGCACAATGTACTATTAGATGCGTCTACTTAATTATATTTTTTTCGTGGTAAAGTGCTTACCAAATATTTGTCACGAAAATAGATTCCTAATCCCTACTTTATAACATGACTTTATGATTTTGATTACGTATGGTTTTTAAGGAAATATGCCTTTAAACGATGCGTGGCAGGGCCCAGGGCTGTGTCCCCCTCACCGACTAAATGCGTGGTGACTCTCGACTGCTCCCGGTCTGAATCCACTCTACCTCATCTAAGGATCAACGTGGCAAATTGTCACGTGCCGAGCACATACTCGAAAAGTGCAATGTTCACTTAAGAGTGCTTTCGTTGCCGGGCACAAGTCAAATCTAGGTATTTTTTGACGTTTTTCGCTGCACACAAACGAGCACTGTACACGGTCCGTTCCAATGTGTTCGTAACAACACTATCGCACATAACTTTTCATTTGAATTTAAACCCTTATATAGTGCAATAAGGTATACAATGATATCTGTCATGTATCTTCGTATGCTGTAACAAGTTGCCGTATAGTGTGTGTATGAGCCTTGATACTTTTGCAGCGAAAATGTTGTGTTTAGGGATATACAACTACATTCATATTATTATCTTTTTTGTATCAGACTTACTATTGAATGTGAAAATATAATCAGTTGAAGATAAATTAGTGGGAAAATCATCCACATGCGTTTTGTAATATTGAAGGAAAATACAAGTCAATGAAATAAGTATATTCTCGTACCTACCTACTTATACCTATGATTCATCAATACTTCGTATTTGACCAGCTATCTAACGAGAGTGTCTTGAGGCGTCTTGATCGAATCTTTTCAAGAGACAACGTGAAGAACATGGCGGCGGCTTACAAGTTTTAGGGTGCCTTTCCATCAAAGTTGTGTCATTGCTATGAATGCGTTGATATCCACCAATCATATGTTCACATATCATAGCATTGGTTTAAACGGAAAACTATAACATCCTCGCAGCATAGCTGCATAGCATAGCTCTGGTGGAAAGGCTATCTTAGTCTTGCTAACTATGTCCTTCTCGGCCCTTTACAAGGTTCTCGCCATTGGGGATAATGATGTCATCGAGCGTTTTGATCGATCTGTCAGTAGTGGTAGGTGTGTAACCCTGGCTACCAAGTTATGCCTACGCGAGTGCATGCTTGCCGTTAGCAAGAGAACTGCAATCGGAAATGATATTCAAGGTGTAGCCAGTAACAGGAGCAAATATATAAAAGGACGCTTCCTTAGAGCATCCGCAGGAGCCCCTTGTGTGTGTATTTCAATTCGGCTTTATCATTTCAAGCAATTTATTAATTCAAGTTACGGTAGCCCAGTGGTTCAAGCATGCGGCTGTCAAGCGGCGGTCGTGGGTTCGAATCCCAGCTCGTACCAATGAGATTTTTACGGAATTTGAGCACGGAATATCATTTGATATTTACCGTTAGCTTTTCGGTGAAGGAAAACATCGTGAGGAAACCTGCATACATCCGCGAAGAAATTCAAAGTTGTATTTGAAGTCCCCAACCCTCTCTGGGCCAGCGTGGGGACTACTGCCCAATCCCTCTCATCTATGAAAGGTGGCCAGTGCCCAGCTGTGGGACGTAGATAGGCTGATGATGATGATGATTTCAATTCGGAGAAACTTTAATCTAAACATAAGACCCTCGACTTAAGTGCCGTGAAAGTCCACGGTAAAGGATAAAACTACCGTTATTGTGTAGATAAACATCGTATATTAAAATAAAAGAAGTATATGAAGAATAGGAAGTTAAAAATTGCATCAAAGGAAAAAGGTGCCTACACCACGGAACACCGGGAATGTGCAATTGCGAACCCCTGAAACAAGTAGACAAACATACTTACCTTGGCCTTATTATAGATAGCACATTTAACTGGGGTCCACACATAAACTATATCTGCAATAAGCTGAGATCCATATTGTCCAAATTATCCCTTTTAAAATACAAAATACCATTTAGTACCCGCAGAATGTTATATATGTCACTAGCCGAGTCAATTATTTCATACAGCCTAAGTAGTTACGGCCGAACGTACAAAACATACCTAGATAGCATATATAAGATACAGTTAAGCCTGGTTAAAACCATTGTACCTAACTCAATAAGAAAAATGTATAAAAACAATGAAACAAAACTATTCGAGTACTGTAAAATAATTAATATTTACGATAAGTTTAAAATGATGTTAGTAAGTGATGAAATCTCAAACTTACCTAATCTTAGAAATAGATCAAGGTCACAAAAACTAAGAAATATTAATGTACCTAACTATGTATTGCCATCTTACAACAACACATATGGGAAAAGAATGTGGGAGTTCATACTTCCCGCTACGTTAAACTCATGGCCTAACGATGTAAACCTAAGTATACAGAATAACACACATAAGTGTAAAGATATTATAAAAATGATGTTACTACCTAAGAAAAGTGCGCGACCAAGTTGTTTACAAATAACTGGTTGAAATCTACCTCCTTCCTTATAGATAGCAACAACAAAGTCTGTTTTTTTTTCTTTTTTATATACATATAAGATAACACATACATACATATTTATATATAAGATTTAAATAATGTAAACGAGCGACAACGGCGACAGATAAACCGCACGCGGTTTTCGCTCGCTGTTTTAGCAAACGATGTGTAGTATAAGTATTGTTTTTGGAAAAAAAAAAAAAAAAAAAAGGTGATTTTTGTGGACATAAATCACATATGAACCTGAAATTTGGCGATGAAATGTTTACTTTTTTTTCCTAAGCCTATAAAGGTGTCCCACTATTGGACAAAGGCCTCTCCCCACGACTTCCGCTCGTTCCGGCTTTGAGCTGTTTCGGGCCAGTCGTTTAGAAATGTGTCTAGGTTATCCCGCCACCTCTGCCTCGGCTTGCCACGTCGTCTCCGAGCATATTGTGAAACCCACTCTGTTGCTAATTTTGCCCACCTCCGTGGATGCATACGGCAGACGTGGCCGGCCCAGTTCCATTGCAGCCTGGCAGTCTTGCTCCAACATCCTCCAGCTCTAACATCTGCAATACCAGTTTTGAAGCGCAGCACAGAGTTCCGAACACGGTCGATCAGTTTGACTCCCAGCATGCTGCACTCTATTGCCCGTTGGTAAACCTTCAATTTGGTCTCGGTGAGTGACCATGTTTGTGCACCGTAGGTTAGAACAGGCAGAATGCACATGTCGACGAGCCTCCGCTTCAGAGCTACCGGAAGGCCTCCCTTCAGTAAATCTTTCAAAGCCCAATAGCTCTTCCAAGCATTTTGGATCCGTCTTTCAACTTCCTTGTCCTGTCTTTGGCTGAAAGAAGCTTATTGGCCCAAGTACGGATACTCGTCGACATATTTTATCTGAATTTTCTAATTCGTGATTGCGTGGTCCTAAATGTGCGTATTTCGACAATGACTTGGCCGGTTCTTTAACTATCTGTATTTGTAATGGTAACTCATTCCCGGTCTACACTATGTTTCTCCAAGCCACACTTCAGATTCGGTTGAAACCGCTCAACCAAGCTAACTGGAGCGCAAACTCTCAGAGTATTTCTATGTTTAAGCCGCCCGCGTGGTAGTATCGGAGATTTCCTCTGCTCTTTCCCCAGGACACCCTCAAACAGCGCACTCCTATCGCTTTAATGGGCACAGCCAGGTTAAAAAAGAATTTCCAAGCACATATTTCAATTTCAAGCTAGCATTGTTCATTTGCGCCAGATTTGCTATTAATACCATGTATTAAAAGGGATATTATACACAATAATATACCATGTTTATAAAAACATTGTTTCATATGTATGAAAATTAAACGCATCAAAATAAAGCATTATAGTTCAAAAAACTCTAGTCCAAATACAATAATAAATATATGAAATCAACCAAGTATCAAAGTTGTTAGTCGACAATCAATTGACGGTTGCGTACCATTCATAACTTGTCTCAATTTAGATCACGATTAGTCCCCAGTATAATCTGACTGTGTCGTTCTTAATAAATACGCCTAATCGGAGGTCACATGTTTTATTGGTTTCCTGAGAGTAATTACGGTAGCTTTGTGAAGAGCCACAAAAAAACGATATATACGTCCTCCTCCGATGGCCGCTGGGCCGGTACTGAGTCACAGCAAGCGAGTCTATGAGAAAAAGGTCTGTTTTAAATCGATTAAAATTAATATTTTTATATCCTATTTGTTACTTTTTATTATTTAATATCGTAGAATAGAAGTTATTTTACCCTAATAGCATAGTTAAAAACCTTTTTATTAGCTTTAAAGTGACAATATGATGCAGCGAAGTTTGCCAAAAATATGGAGTTTTCCGTGGCTCTTTTAGTTAAACCAAATTTTAAATTGTGTATTTTCAGACAGTAGGCGAAAGAGACCGTCTTTCGGTGCATCTAACTGTATGTATTACATATTTTAGTTTCAATTGGTTACAGAATAAACAGGTTTGAATGACGACATGGTTTTGAATATTTCGAAATCGAGTGTGAGAAAAGTGCTCGAGTTTCTTTAATAAATGTTTGTAAAAAATGTTTTGACTGTAGCTCCCGTAGTCGATAAGTTGTTCTTCACGGGTCTGTAAACAGTGTTACAAAAAACTATACCGTTTTTGAGATTTTCTGTAATGAATACGTGGTAAAACGCGGAAACACGGCGTTTCCAGCGAATACGCTCTTAAACCTGATGGCAACGGCATCCCGGCTGTAAGGACTGTAATTCACTTATACAGATTGTATTTTATATTTACGAGTATACTAACATTAATTTTATGAAAGGTGGTTTATTCATTCACCCATTGAGTGTTGGACCTTTCGCATTTTCGCTTAATATGTAAATTATTTTCTATAGGTAAATATCTGCAAAAACCTTGTAGTTTATAGCTCCAGGGTCGAGTCAAGTAGCTAGAACTGCACTGCCTATTCAGTGCCAGGGGGTCAATCTGAGACAAACATTTTACATTCTGATTTCATTTCAACACGGTTAGCGCTCGGGTATACGCGCGTCGTGCTAACGTGTCAGAACGAGAATACGAAACATTATAATAAAGTCGGAATATAGAAGTGTGTCTCACATCGACCCTCGGTTCACTTGACCGCCAACCACCCGACCAAACTGGGGCAAACTTTAATTAAATTCACTTTTACTTTGGCGGGTGGAAATGAAACTGGACTGGTAGAGATTTAATTTAGCTTTTTGATTGCGAAAGTGATTATATTTTATAGATACATGCTGGAAAATGATTTTATAAGATAACAGGAATGAATACAAAACACAGTTAACGACTTTTATGCGTCTTAAAATTCATCATCATCATCACTTAGCCAAGTACCTACCTACAAATGAGACCATCTGTCGAGACATCCTATTTATTATGCGGCCACGTGCTTTTCATGGCGCATTGTTGTTCAAGCACTCACGCGCAGTGTCTCGGACCACCGTGGAAGCAGGAGCCATAATAAGAATCCCTAATCTGTTAGGTTATAAAAGTATTAACTGTAAGTAGACACCAACGGGCGAAAACGATCTAAAATTAAACTTCGATATTCGTTTACAACACTAGAGTGAACATTCTTATTTTTTGCCTTTGTAGTATGTATTAGAGAGATTAAAGACTTTAAACCTTTCCCTGGTTTTGCATTTCATGACTTAATCATGTCCCCTATCTTGAGCGTGACGTGGCGTTCATCATTCTCAATGGAGCACTGACAGTCTATTAAAATAAAATCAGGCCCAATCTCAGAAATTAAGCGCTCATTCGTTTGGATAGGTCTGGATGATGCATTCGAATTGAGCTTTATGACACTTTTTAACTGACACGATTTTTATGAGGGCGATCCCCAAACAAAATGTAAATATTAGGTACAAAATACCTACCTAGAAGTGGTAAAGGCACTATAGTTTTTGCGGAAGGTACTAGTTTTAAGACGCAATATTTTTTGATACCGTTTATGGGCGTCAGTCTTTTGCGCTGGTCGACACATTCGATAAAATATGATCTAAACAGTGGACAAGTTTGGTTCTAACTTGTATATTCTGACGGTATCGAGTTAAATCAGTAATACGTAGGCCACCTGACAGTTTTTAGAAAAACAAAAACTAAGCTAACTAGCAAGTTATTTATTGTAATTTTGTTTCATGGACTATTGTACGATTACATCAATATATCGCTGAATTCGATGGAGCCTCTGAAAAAAACTTTGCCCACTCGTTCTTATGGCTCGGTTCTACGGCGTTTTTGAGCTTCGGCCAAATTATGAGGTGCCCAACCAGTTCAGAGTATCCTAACAGCTAAATAATCATGAAAGATTTTCTGCACTTGACTCATACTGATGCCTAAGGTTGCCTGCATCTGCTGATAGGTCACTCTTTTATCAGTCTCTATCATGAGCCGCCCAGCACTGATGTTTTCTTCAGTAATCGCCATAAAATGACGTCCCTCACGAAGATCATCAGTGTCATTGATGCGATGACATTTGAACCCGTAAAACTAGTTGTAAATAGTCTTGGGGGATGTAGCTTCATCATCAAAGGCCAATCGAAAAGTCTTTCATAACTACATGTATTGTTGATTTGAATACAATAGAAAGTCATAACAAAAATTCGACCAAAATTTCTCACTTTAAATTCATCTTAATGTGAAACAAATTTGACGCTAAATTTTTAGTTTTTTAAGGGTAGCATTTAACGAACCACCAAATAAGTTGCCGAATGATGCTCTAAAAAATTACATTGATTACCAATAATACTAGATTCGCACCAAATTTTCAACTCCTTTTAAATATAAAGTGCAACTCAAAGAAGTAACATGTCGATAACCTATTAAATTAAATTGTTACCAAATAAATTAGTCACTACCCAAAAATACTTAATGATCACCTAATTTCAAACACCAAATTTCATATAATTTACATCCAAATATTACAGGGCTCGTAATCCTATTAAAATTATTTACACCCAAATAATTCTTTCGATACCCAGAAATACTACATGATCACCAAATTTCACGCGGCAATTGTTTTTTAATGCCCGTCGCGCAAAGCAGTTCCAATCTAGTCTAACCTCATTGCTAGTACACTGATGCGGTTTTCCATACGGTCCGTCTCGCTCGCACGTCGCACCGCGTGCGAGCAAGACAGCGCTAAATGATTTTATTTTATAGAAGCTTCAAATTTTTGTAACTTTAATGAGACACGTACATAACATAATTTAATTTAATATATTTTCAACAGTGCTTTCCTTACTGGTCGCATACAGCTATTTGTTCTCAGATGTTTTTGCCTCTACTCTATTCGCTGATAATCGTTAATTTGCCTAGGTAGTAGTATTTTTCTATGACATCTATTTTTATTTCAAACTAGTTTACATTGGAACAGTATTGACGGATCTCCGCTGGCGCGGAGCTCCTATTTTGAGTTGTTTTGGCCCTTCGGGCCGATGCAAAACTAACATAACCTAAACCTACCTATACCTATTTCTACCTATTAACTTTCTTTAATTTTTCCATGAAAGTCTATCTAAATTAATAAAGTAAACTCATTTGAGGACCTTTATCCATTTTCATAACAAACTAACAATTTAATAAATCAACATAACTCATATTCAAATAAAAGATTTCAATCAAACGCGCTAACGTCAACCCATTAAAAAATTAATAATAAAACTTCTTGCAGTTTGTAAACCATCAGCAATAGGTAGTTAGAATGAAACAGCAATAGGTACCTTTCACTCTAACGACATATCAATAAGTTTTATGCTCCAGACAATTCTTTGTACTTGATTGAGTGAGATAGCAGTATACGTGTTATTATTTCACAAGCCACATTGCGCGTTGCTTTTTAAATTAATTTAGAATTTTACTTTCTAATTTATAACATTTTGGAAATGACTAAAATATTTATAGTGCTAAAAACATTTAATTTGTAACTGTTTACTAAAATGTAGCATGCGATGTGTATAATATTTGGATGTAATTCTAATGAAAAAAGGTGCATGAGATTAGGTGGTAGTTTAGTGTTTTTGGTGGTACTTGACAATTTTTTTGATGCGATTATAAATTTATAGGAACGCAATAAGTAAAATAGGTGCAAGTGCTGCAAAAATAGGTAGAATTTTTTTGGTGACTCGGAATTGCTGATCGATAAATTTTTTTGAGTGTTCAACCTTATTTTAGGGTTCGAAAATTTGATGATATCAAAAGTTATTTAGGTGATCATTTTATTTGTTCCCGTTTTTTAATGTATGGTTTCTAAGTAACCATTTCTAAAAACTTTCAGTGTGGCCTACGTAAAGCCCTTCTTTCTTTCCTGTCGTCCTTTGTTCTCTGTTGGTTAAATGATAACATTTTTATTTTAAGTAGGTATAGGATCTTAACTCATATTATCTTCATGTTCCCAATACACATGCGAACATTCCAATACAGCTGTGACATAAGATCGGTTTGTGTGACCTCCAATTGGATATATCACCCGACACAATGGCAGTTAGTCTTTGTGGTTTCTCCAACCGACACGATGTGCGAATTGACTCTCAGGGTTAGTTAAAATCTAGAGAGGCCTTGTTAGACTACGTACCTATACGTAAAATTAAAAAAAAGCCTGATGAGTGACATGACTATCTTTAAAAGTAATTCCTGATACCGAGTATATATTGATTTGCATTCTTATATTTTAATACAATTGCCAATGCAAATTATGTAGGCGCGTTTCAACTCGTGTTGAATTTGACTGTCCTTTCATTACAAGAAAAGAGTTACAATAAGTACGCAAAATTATACTTTATTACTTACAACTTATTCCTAATAGAATGTATCCCATGATGAGGTAATAAACATTTCTTCCTCCGTCCGCTTATGGAATTTTTAAATATTTTTACTAGGTATGATTTATTTATATCGGCGATCTCGAAAACGGCACTAAGGATTTTGATGAAATTTAGTATGTGCTGGGGGTTTTCGGGGGCGAGCAATCGATCTAGCTAGGTCTCATGCCCGGGAAAACGCACAGCAAAGCTCGGTCGCCCACACAGAAATATATATTTCTGTGGTCGCCCAGATAGTTTTACCTTTAAACGAGCAATTCTTGATTTATATTTATTTATTTCGGGGATCTCAGAAACGGCTCTAACGATTTTGTTGAAATTTGGTATGTGGAGGTTTTCGGGGAAGAGCAATCGATCTAGCTAGGTCTCATGACAGGGAAAACGCCGAGCGTAGCTCGGTCGCCCAGAAGTTTAACATTTTAAATAAGCAGACTTAGTAAAAACTAAAAAAAAAAATTAACTTAACGTATAATTTAAAAAGAAAATAGTGGCATTCAATTACATGGTGGAGAGGCCGTGTGAGATTTGCTTGTATAATCTACACGTAATTGTCATCTATACTCGTATGATCATTTAATTTACAATAGTGTAACATACAGCCACTTTCCATACCCGCCCCAAGATAGTTCAAATGGCTAAAGAAACTCCAAATAACGGGTGAACATGATATAATATATGTTCTTCTAAAACTCTTCCGATATTTAGAACTGCAGACCAAAGGTCAAGAACCTTAGGAATAATATCAGGAATAAGTAATACAAAAGGTTTAACGATCGCGCGTGCGCGAGCATCGGACGTGACGATTTGATTAATCCTTGTCGAAGGATGGAGAACGTCCTAACTCGCAACAATTTACCGCGGAAGGGTGACGTTTTTGTTGAAGAACGGGGCGAGTAAACTGCTAGTGATCTTGAGCTTGAGATTGTAATTCAGATGCCAATGAATCATTCAATGGACAATTAATATGTGACAATTAAGTACTGATGTGTCGTATTTAAGAGGTGTGAACATTGGTTAAATAATATTTTATAGTGGTCGCATTCTTGATACTCATGAAGTTTTACTATAGCGGATGTAATTATAGAAGTTAGGAAGCAATGCCGTATATAATTCCTACTACGAACATAACTTCTCTCATTGTAGTTACCGCGGCAAAAGAAGGTTTAAAGATAACCTGTCATTTATAAAATACCTCTTTGTTGAATTTAAAGATTGCGAGGTCGCACTACTATACATCATAATAATATGTTTGTTATGTTTGTTGTTTCAGCTAAACAGCCAGTGATGTGATGACGCAGGCCCGCGAGCCCCTCGGCATCATGGACGGGAACCCTGCCGTGGACTTCTCCACCAAGACCAAGCGCGGCGTCCACCTCTCCAAGAGCCTCTCCTTCGTCATCCTCGTCATCTTCGCGCTCGCGCTGGTCGCCACCTCCTTCATAGTCTACAACTTCGCCGCCTGCCCTCGGACCGACCAGCTCGCCAACGTCACCAAATACGAACTCAGTCACTGTGATCAATCCAAACAACTCCTAGTGATACCCTTGACAACTGAAAATACTAAAAGTGTTATACCTTTAGAAACTACCCCTACTCCTGAGGTATCTGCTGAAGAAGTTGAGCAGACAGTCCAGGATGTACGGTTACCAACCAATGTTAAACCTGAGAAATACATCTTGAAACTGACTCCATATATAAAAGAAGACAATTTCACTTTTGATGGATTTGTCAGCATTACTCTGAATATCAAGAACAATACGCGAACGTTAACTTTCCACGGTGTAGAATTAAGGTTTCTTGACATCACGTTGTATCAGAAGGATACTGGGAAACGGCAGAAGATCGAGGAGACGACGGACGATGCTGCGCGCCAGTTCATTATATTGAAGCTATACGATACTTTGTATGTAGGGAAAAAGTATGTTTTAAATATAACCTATACGGGAATATTAAACGACAACCTACACGGGTTCTACAGGAGTTCGTATGAAGAGAAAAATGTAAAAAGGTGAGATGACCATTCATTTTCAACCATATAATTAGTATTCAGAATCCAATTTTGAAACCAACTGCGAGAAATTGATGATGCATGATGCTACGAGATTGTTCTTTGCTGCAACTTAGTTTATGTAACAGGCTCTTTAAGGGATAATATATATCCACACGCCTGTATTTTAAACTAGAACAAACATGTATCTTTGCATATACCCGGGCACAATGTTACTCTTCACACTTCCATGTTAACCTACATACTGCAGACAATTTAAATGCTTACTTTTCAGCAATTAATTTAGTAGTTGCTTAGAGCTAAAACATGACCTGCTTTGGGGCTGGGTCGCCTAATGCTAAGCGGGTCGCTTCAAAAATGTATTACTCGGTGCAACAGCCTTGTGCTGTTTGGTTTCCGCTATTGCCTTGAACCAAATTTTAAATTCAGAAAATGAACCTAAAGCTGTTTTCAATGACGAAATATTTATTCTCTTAGGTATTCATTTAATTTATGTTCAATACTTGGATTTACAATACATAATAGAGATGCAAATTATTTATTAATAACGTAAGTTAAATATCCCAGTAGTGCTCTAATGTGACCCAATACATGGCCCATTGAATCTTATGGTCATAATGAGACAGGGCATTAAGGTAACTTTATTTTTTATTTTACTAAACGGTTAAAACTCACACCCGAACAAACAAAAAACTCTGTTAAACATGTCGCCCGAATTGACAATTAATACGTGAGTTTTAACCGTTTAGTAAAATAAAAAATAAAATTATAACATGTCTCACGAAAGTTTAAATTCAAGTATGGGCATTAAGGTATCGAGAATTGAAACGTATTTTATTTATTTATACTAAACCAATCTAGAAAAGTGCAATCCGAGACATCTGTGAATGTATTTAGCAAGTATACAGCTGTTGGTAAAGTAATCGGTTGGAGGCGACGAGAATTTAATTGGCTTCTATTGATTGATTGGCTGAATCACTGCTGATAGCGGAGTTAGCATCCACGATGGAAACTTGATAGACAAGATTCAAATAATAGGTGTCTAATATGGGGGAAACTATTACTGTTGGTGCTAAAGTAATAAATGAAGCTTGCTATTATCTTAATTGTTTTTATAGCACCTTAATTGTTTTATCTTAAAATATTTTTTGGTCCAGGTGAAATATAAACTCAAAACTTAATCCATAGATGTATACCGCTGACCATCTGTATGTCAGTGATAAACAACAGCCTCATTAGTATTCTGCTCGCTGGCCGCATGAAGCAGAACGCCGGAAAACTGAATAGATGGGGAACTAAAATCACATCTATCCTTTAGATGTTTTGCATACAAATGTGACGCCTTTCGCGAAGCTAGGATTATAGGCGTCTTTGAAGGACAGTATTTGAATACTTAGTTTATTAAACTAAGAATACAATAACTGTGATTCTTCCAATATACTAGGCCATTATTTTGACTAAATGTTTTCACTGTTACACATGTTCGGCGTACCTATGTCAATCAGTCTCAGAAGATTTTTTTGTTAAGTTAAAGATTGTTCTTTGTCAAAAATAGCGTGTTTTATTGGCGTCTTCTTTAACTTACTTTTTTTTTTTTCAATAAAGGTACACAATGTTTAGCAATTATAGTTTAACTCGCCAAACTGACGAAGCAGTTTATTGGCGAGACCGCGCTTATTTCAACTAGTTTTTTTTGGGCTGTGCAATTAGTATCATTAGTGTTGTAAACGGCACTAAGGGTGGTTAGTTGCCTAATGTATTTATGTCACACCTGGCCATAAAGCGGCAATTACCGCAAATCGGAATATTGGAAATCCCACTTCCTGGCCAGGGGGAGACATAAAATTTTGTACTTAACACGGGCGGTAATAAAGAAAGCCTCAGATCGAATATTTATCACCCTTGCCTTCGGCTCGGGCGAATAATGCTCAAATACTTGCGATCTGAGACATTCTTTGTTTTACCGCCCTTGTTAAGTAATGTACTATTGTGCACGACTCAGATGGATAGCAGTGACGCAGTTCCAAGCGACGGACGCGCGGCGCGCCTTCCCCTGCTGGGACGAGCCGGCGCTCAAGGCTCGCTTCACCATCAGCATCGCGCGGCCGCGGCACATGACCTCCATCTCCAACATGAACAGCGTCGGCTCCCAGCCGCAGTAAGTTTTTTTTAAATATTGGTAGGAGAGAAACGACGTTTACTTGAAGTTATTAAAAATAGGAGAGGAAATATGTTGGGACAACTGATACGGCATGACAATTATATAAAGACCATAATTGAGGGGAAGATAGAAGGAAAGAGAGGAAGGGGAAGACCGAGGCGGACGTTTATGGACCAAGCTAAGGAAAAAGTTAATGTAGGTAACGTCGTATCAGGAGCTCAAGACAGTGGCAGAGAAATGAATGGACACCGACAAGAGCCCAGCTTTTATGATGATGAGATTTTTAGAACTAAGGTGTATGTACCTACGTAACTGATTGTTATCATTTTGATTAATCATTTATTAGTTATTATAATCCTTAACTTTGATATTGTGATATTGATATAAATTAGATACTGGGATATACTGATTAGGATGAATATCTTGCAAGTAGACTGACAATTACGCAACTAGATGTCGCTAATGTGATCAAATGACTTCTGTCCTGTACGAAAGTTTGCGTATGGAGATTTATTTTCGGGAAAGTGTAGTCTCCTACTACTTCTCTGAACTAAATAAATACCCACAAATATACATTTATACCTAGGTACAATCCTGCAAATATTATAAATTGGAAAGTTTAGATGTTTGGATCTTTGTTACTAAACTACGCAAAAACGTCTGAACGGATTATAATGAAACTGGGTATTCGAGTATATCGATTTTATAGCCTGGATTAACCTATAGGATACTTTTTATCCCGAAAGTTATCCCTCGAAGGAATTAAATTAGACACAAAACACATTTTTAGGTAGCAAAGGTTTATTAAGTTTTATGAATTAAGCGGGTAAGAGTGTACCTGAGTGTAAAAGATGTGTATAATTTATGGATTATTTTATCTCGACCAATTTCTATGAATCGTACCTTCTTTTGATGTTTTATTAGATACTGAGCATAGTTTGATATCTTAGGCGACTTCCTGACTTGGCGGGGCGGGATCGATATGTGACATTTTCTTCTTTGACGTAAACTTACTGACGTCGCAAAGATTCTCACTTGACATAATACTGTCAGTATTACGTTTGCGCAGTAGTAATATCATGCGCAGAAGCGGAGCAGTACCGCCTTCGAATCGTTCCGCTACCACGCATCCCGCGCCAGTCAGGAAGCACTCATTTAAATGTAGGGGCGTAGTAAAAAATGGTATCGCGTCGACTGACATCTGACACTGACATTTGACACTTTTCTCATATCGTACTGCCTCCGCACCGACAAATCAGGAAGTCGCCTTATCGTGATAGTTAGTTGCTTGATGTATTCCAGTGCCAATGGAAAAGTTATGCATTTACTATGGTTATGAATATGATGTCGGATGATTGATCCGAACCAGATGACGGGCAATCGAACCGTCTTCCGACGACGAGCGAGTGGAAAATATATTTTATCGCACGTTACAAATGTTTTCTTATACACAGACCAACGTTCGAGCAACTACAGGACACGTAGTACTTGTGTAGTAACTCTGTGGTGGTTTCTAAATGTACAGAAAAAAGTAGTTAGGATTCAAATTACACGAGTACTTTTGTTCTATCTATATCTAAACATGCCTATGATACAATATATATGGTTTGTATACAAATTATATAACTTAATATAAATACCATATGTTAGGTATTTAATAAGAAGGCACTGGTTCTTTCAGCAAACAAAAGATATAATCAAAAACATGACATAAGAAAAATCGAAAATAATAGACAATAAAAACGTATAAAAAGTAAAAGTCTATAAAAAGTTGTGCAATCTTGCACACCATAACCTCGTAAGGCCCCGCGTACTAAATTTAAGACAGTACTTTCAATGGAATTTGAATTATTTGCGATTCGAACAGAGATGCATTTTCATTTGTTACGTTCGATTTTCGAAAAAATAGTTTAAACCCTATTGATAGAGAAAATTTACTCAAATTCCTTTGTTTCTTTTTGTTGTATGGTGGGCCTTACGAGGATAAAACAATAGAAAGTAACAGTCCAATCTGTTACTAATTAATGATTAGTTAGTTTTCAAAAATAACACTACCTATTTCTTTTTCCAAATTGTTTCTTCGAATTCTCATGGCACCTCACGATTTTTCTAGCCTTTTGTGGAATAAGCACTGTGTAGGTATCACAGCAGCTGCCACCGTAACTCTTAATTGACGATAGTACAGTCGGCCCCATATATGTAGCTGGACATTTTTGGTCTTTCATCCGTTGAACATTTAGCATGACAGTTCAAACATGGCATTAAAGCGACGCGGTACGAAGGTGTTACTTGTGAGCGTTGAGACCGACCGTATCGCGCACTACATTTTGGTATTGTTTTAAATACATATACAAATATTTTCCAAACCTGAAGGATTATGGTGTTGTTTCAGCGAATCCCTCAAGGATTACACTTGGGACCACTACGCCGAATCCTTGCCCATGTCAACTTATCTCGTCGCGTTCGCGGTCACCGACTTCGGCAAGAAAAGTGACAACAACTTTACAGTCTGGGCGAGGAAGGAGGCGCTGCAATCTGCGTCCTACGCCTTGGACATAGGGCCGAAAATCCTTCGTTACTTGGAGGATTACTACAAGATTAAGTTCCCTTTGCCGAAGATAGACATGATTGCGTTGCCAGATTTCAAGGCGGGCGCTATGGAGAATTGGGGGCTTTTGACGTTTAGGTAAGTGTTCATAATTAGGTATAAAGATTAAACGAGTTGCAGAATGACAAAACGTTTCGCTTAGTTAATAGTGACTGCTGAGACATAGCTTTATATAGATTGATAGATCAATTGTGTATATTTATGACATGACAATACTCGAGATATAAAATGAGTTTTTAATAGAGATAAAATTTTGAACTAAAACTATACGTTAAAATTAAGAATTTTGATGATATCGTTACTGCGAGACCGACCCTTTAGATACTGCTTCTCGGCAGTTTCGGGGTGGTGACATACCTAATAACATAGGTATTAAAATATGGTACTATTTTATACAAGTGACCTAAGTCCCTTGCCATAAGGCAACAGACTCTACCTTCACCAAACACCTTAACAAAATCAATCAATTTAATTATCAGAATACGGGTCTAGCCGAGATAAAGGTATTATGTGTAATCTTTGATGAACGAAGGGAATTACCATACCTACCAGTGCAGTGCACTCATATATCATTGATAGGATCAAAAATCTTAAGCCTTACTGGTCTAAAATATGCAGACAAGATTAAAAAACGCCAGTCATGCTATACAAGTTATCATTTCTTATCCCCTCGTTTCGTTGACAAATGTTTCATAAGGATGTATTGTTTCGCTGAATTTTCGGTTTTCTTGTCGAATACACATTGTAAATATAGGTACCATTTTTTTCCTCGTTTTTATTCTTTGTTATTTTACATTTATACTCAGATTTATTTACCTTAAGTATTAAGTTAAAAAAATACTTCAAGTCGAGTTTCTTTCGGCGTTTCTTCTCGGCAGTGATTTATTTTCATATGAGAAACGCTCACTTGTAAAAGGCGGCCTACTTACAGAATAATACCTACATTTTATTTCGGGTTTAAGAACTTTATTTCTCAACAAGAAGATATTACAAGTGAGAATTAATTAACTTATAATTAGTAATTTCGCTAATGCTCACGTCACCGCCCGCGGTTTCACAGAATATCAATATTTTTGGAATTTTAGTTTTCATTTCTTAAATAATTTTTATATTTTTATAAACCGTTAACTTTTTAGTTACAGCATAAAGGTCATTGTGTAGAACCCATTAGGTCTCCCAAAAAAGTAGGATAAGTGAACTACTTTGTGAAAAATAAATCTATGAAATGAAAATACTGCATAACAGTAAAGTTTGTCTGCAAAACTATGGTAAACCATTATTACCTGTAAGTATGTAAGTATTTATTAAAGGTGTGTTAGGTTTGAAGCATAAAAGTAATATTCAATCGGCTCATATGCGATTTTATGGTTTAAGGTAAACTATGTAGAATGAATTGTAAAATGCATAGGTATTATTTGTCCTTGCTGTAGATAGTTGATGGTCAGTGGTAGTCCATTAATGCCTCTTCTCTATTGAAATATAATAAACGGGTCACTCACGTCTATATCGTCGAATATCGCTCGACATGTTTCGGGCCAATACGTGGTCCTTAGCCCATGCCATGCCATGGCCTCTTCTCTATATTAGTAATAATAATTTGACTTAGGTATTTAAACAATATTTTCTTGCGAATAAAGTAGATATATACGAGTAAATTTAAAATAAAAAAATATCAAATAGAAAACCCACCTGTTTATAATAATGACAAGATCTTTAATTAATGAACTCTAATCCCAAAAAGTTCTAGTTTTCCGTTTCGGAAGGTCAGATCCGTTCCTAAAACTAGTGCCTACTCCACAAGTCCACAAGGAGGGATTAGGTGTGAAAGTGAAAATGCTAGAAAGATGATGTAAGCTACTCCTCGAATTCGGTTTGAATACCAAGAGGTATATACAATCTTACCGTAAGATAATAAACGTATGTAGTTCAAGGGTAACTCCCTGAGCTTTCGTTCCCATCTTCTACGTGACTGCATTACCATATCCTAGCTACTTATTGTTATAGAAAAGAAAAAAAGATAAGAAACATTTATTCGTCAACGTCAAACACTTACAAATGGGACATTGCAAAACCGAATTTTGTCACGAAATGGTCACAACTCAGCGTTATGCTGGCAGAGCCAGCGCTGGTCTTCCGTTGTGACCATTTGGTGAAATCACAGCGCAGTGACGAAACAAACACAAAACAACAAGAAATACGAGTAGTACAAATACAATTATACTGATATTACGGGTCAATTTGAAACTGATACAGACGTATTTGCTTTATTATTTGCGAAATGAAGCTGCTAAAGTCAGTTACGGGCTTTCTTCATATAATTATGTATTAGATTATCTATGTTCAAGCAATTATAAACATAGGTAATATTTTAAAGTATAAAGTTAAATCCACTTAGTAGGCGTGCTGGCAACTATTGGTGAATAATTTTAGGTACCCTGAAAAACATTACGTTTCAAGTTTTAAGTACCAACTCATTCACTTTGTGAATGACTGTCTACCTGATATTACATTGCTGTCTAAAAAATATATCTCCTCAATACACACGTTCTATCTTCATTAGAATTACGATTATTAAATAATAAAATAAATATTTGTGGACAATCTTACACAAATCAACCTAGTCCCAAACTAAGCAAAGCTTGTACTATGGCAAGCTAGGCTAGGCTTGGTAGCTTGTATTAATGGGATACTCGTATTTACCATGTATATTTGTGTTATTGTATATTTGTGTAGTAAATATCCCGTTATTAATCGTAATTCTAATGTAAATGAACACGTGAGCTTGAAATCTTATGTCGTTCTATCCTCGTACACCTAAGGCAGCGGGACTAGGGAGACGAGCGCGCAGCCGATATCCTGGCCATAATGAATGTACGGCGCGTCAAGCGCGCGCGAATTAGCGCCGCAGCCCTGCCGAAGCCGGCCGACAAGGGCAGCACTTCATTAGGAGAGGGCCATCTATCATGTCCGCTGTTATTGGCTGCAGGGTACAAGGGATAGGAGAGAGCGGGTTTGCATAATACTGTGGTGTATGTCACACCCTAATAACTCAGCTGATCACAGCTGATACACATCTGATGGAAACTTAAGTAATATTAACCTTTGTACTTTTTCCCGGAAGTACTAAGGAATGCGAGAGACCTTGATATTGATTCCAAGAAGATAGTATTACCATATGTTCTATTTCGCATACCAAACTGTTAGTATAAAAGCAGTGTAATTGTTACTCAATAGATCAGTGTTAAATCAGTATTTCCTCGAGTCTCGTCTTATCATTATTACCCGTAACGCTCCACCTCTCATGGCTACCCTGCCAGGCGGGCTGCCACAGGCAGCCCTGAATTAGTGAACAAGTGCCAGAACCAAGATACTGAGAGCAGGTCATTTCATCAGCGACCCTGCAAGAGCACCGCACGTCTCATGGCGACCCTTTCAATGCCGAACAACTAAGTGGAGGGCGCCTCTCATGGCGACCCTTCCAGACGGTCTGCTCAAGGCAGCCCTGATATAGTCACCAACGTCAGCCGCTTCAGCACCGCATTGCCAACGTTATTAGAGGAAGAACCAAGTGTCAGTGCGGCTTTGTGCCGTACTGGCGGCGCACTGCGCCAGCCATCCAGCTCCACTACGCTACGCCAGCCAGTCAGATCCACTGCGCCAGCCAGCCAGCTCTACTGAAGCCGAACAAGCCAGAGCAGAGCGTCGCCAGCACCAGCCGCGCCGCCGCTCAACAGCCCAGCTGTTCAACAGCTGATACCACACAGATGACTTCAGGTCCATAAAAGCCAGACAGCTGATCACCAGCTGACCATCAATCCACGTGAAGAAGTAATTAATTAAGGTACTTATAAAGCTTTTACTACAATGTAAGTAGTATGTTTAAAAAAAAAAATATTTAACTATTGAGTGACGTAGATTTTTTTTTTTAAAGTAAAATTTAAATTAATAATAAAGAAAGTTAATAATAAATTTTATCAAATTGTTAATAATATTTTTTTAAAAATCTAATAATGTGTAAACTTTATGGTATTAAACCAATTTATGTTATAAATAATTAAGTAAATAAGAAATAATGCCGCTTGATGACGAGGTGATAATATGATTAAGAATTACAAATTTAAAAATAGCAACTAAAACAGTCCACCTGTACAACAACATCTGGACTTCTCGAGTTACAATACGTTCACGATACACACAGACGTATCGAGCAAAAATATAGGATCAGTTTTATCAAAATAAAAATAGATTCCCAGAATATAAAAATAAAATATTAAAATAATATACTAGAATGTTGAATAGTTTTAAAATAATGATAATAAGGATTCCAACTATGACAGGTCTGATCAACCAAGAATAGTGGAAATTCGTAAAAACCAAATAATTTACCAGAATTAAGTAAGTTTCAATAAACGAGATTATGACAAAATAATGAAACAAACAGACTGTATTACCAGTCAGAATAATAATATTTTATGCTCGCCATCCTTACTAATAGTGTGTCGAATCTAGTACTCAATCGCGTACGGAACGAGCTTTCCCCGCGAGAGAATTAGGTACGTTTTGCAAGGCACAATAAATAAAAATGTATGCATATGGCATACTATATAATGACGACACCGCGTGTATTATTAGCTACGAGTATAGCTCAATGTATAAATAAATGTAAAACCGGGTACTGCAGATCCCGAGTATGTATAATTAAAGGTGTCTCAAAAGTAAGTGATAACTGATAACGATGATAGGCGAGTCATATAGTCATATTAAACAACTTTCATTATTTGTCTTTGAGTGCTTATTAACTGAGCGCTCCCGTGCTTTGGAATGCACGTTAAGCCATTTATCCCGACAGCTGACTATGATAGCAGTCGTTAAGCCAAGTTAGAGCCGCCCGAACGGCTTGAGAATTTCTAACAGTCACGTTGCCCATTTACTTGACAAAAGCCTAATCGAAATAAGGTCTAGTTTCCCCTCGGGTTGGAAGGTCAAATGGCAGTCGCTTCCGTAAAAACTAGTGCCTACGCCAAATCCAGAGATTACGTAGGAGGACGATTATGACTAGAATTAAATAAATATAGAAATCGTGTCCCGCCGCAATCAGTGGTAAACCCGAGAGGTGCCATTGAGCGAGTAGGTAGATACATAATTATTAGCAAGGTACACCAGAAATACAAGGCAGGCAGCAAATCCTTGAAACCTTGAACATGATTCGATCGAGCATCAATCGTGCAAGTTCTTGGACACATAGTATAATGTAGTGTTAAAAGCACTGTCTGAAAGGTATATACCTACCTCTAAATGGTATTTACGCGCGCTTATGTATACAATTTATGTATAAAATCCTTGTATTACTGAGTTATAATTAAGGGTCGGCCGACCATAAAATAATGCATGCCGTGTACCTTACTACCTTAGCAAGCTTATCAAGCTTAGCAAGCTTAGCAAAAAGTGATGTAAAATTGCACACTTTATGTCACAAGTAAAATACTAAGTGACAATTAAAAAAAAATATATATATAGAAATATGACGTCGAAATAAAAGATTACAGTAGATGCGCATAAATAAAAAGAGAACAAAATAACTTGCAAGTCACAATGACTATAATGGTTTAAAAATAAATTAAAAAATAATGACAAATATTGATGTACACAATATTTGTTATTATGGTAAAAATTTTTTTATAACAAACAAAAGAAAAATAACGACATGGTGCAACGTCGTAAACACAAACTAATAATGGTATTATCATAAAAGAATACCATAATTTATGTATTATAAAATATATAATTATATATAAAAAAAGAAAATACCATATACAAAACAAGCGTCGTCATCAAAGCGTGCATTCAATTCCAGTTATATTAGTATAGATAAAGAAAATTTTGTATCATTAGATTTAGTTTAGTTTTAATTTATTTACTGTATCCGTTTTAATAAATATTTCTCATTCTGTTTGAAAAAGAAATAATGTCAATAAATAAAATGAGATTTCTTTAATTTTTCGTAATTAATATTAATTTAGTAATAAGTTCATTTATACCTATGTAGTTTTAATTTTTTTTTATAAATGTATAATCTTATAGTATAAATAAGTGTATTAACTAAAAAAAAAAAAAAAACAATGTTTACTTTAAAATTTACATTACGATGCTTAAACGATTATGCCAATCCATCTGATCGCATACCACCTACCATATAAGGAACAAGTAATGTAAACATTCTAAGTAGTATTAAGATACATTAAGAAACCATGTATACCATAGCCTTAAGATTAGTTAAGAAACCATGTAAACCATAGACATAAGTTAATTAAGTTTACTATAGCCAAAAAATAGTAGTTATGTATTTTACTATTTTTTGTCTCAAAAAAACGGGGAAGCTGTGGTGTATGTCACACCCTAATAACTCAGCTGATCACAGCTGATACACATCTGATGGAAACTTAAGTAATATTAACCTTTGTACTTTTTCCCGGAAGTACTAAGGAATGCGAGAGACCTTGATATTGATTCCAAGAAGATAGTATTACCATATGTTCTATTTCGCATACCAAACTGTTAGTATAAAAGCAGTGTAATTGTTACTCAATAGATCAGTGTTAAATCAGTATTTCCTCGAGTCTCGTCTTATCATTATTACCCGTAACGCTCCACCTCTCAATACCGTGACGTATTATGTATTCGTAAAAGTTACCTTTGCTATACATAAAAACTAATATGTCTTTATGCTATTTTTTCACACACAAAAATGCATAAGGACAAACGAAATCTAACTTCATTTTACTTAGATAATTTGATTAATGTTTGTGATTGGAGCCATTAGAGTCAAATGTAAATTCGATGTTTTTTGTCAGCTCGCAACACTTCCGCTAATTTCCTGACAAAGTATTATGAATTTGACATTTCGCCAGCAATAAAACAAGGAACTTTATAAAGGGTCGGCAACGCGCACAGGACTAATTTGGAGTTGTGGGCGTCTATGGGCTGCGGTGTCCACTTACTATCAGGTGGACCGTAAGCTTGTTTTCCACCGTTGTTGTATTAAAAAATCTGAATTTGCAATTTTCCAACAAAATAAATCAATGTTGTCGTCCGATAATATATAATTTCATCAACAAAATGCATTTCTATCTTCGTGAAATGAACTGTTTCTGATCCATATTTACAAATAAATTATTTAAAAGATTCTACCTTGCCGATGTAAATATTTTAAGGGCGTGTTTTATTTGCGTCAGTAAGGTAATGTTGCCTGTTTGGCGTCACCCAAAGGTATCTTTTTACTAGAAAATGCTATAGAAAGAAGAAATGATCGCGAAGAGGCATTTGTCGTTCGCTCATGACTCACCCCACAGCAGATCCCAGAATGCAATATAGCCCACAATCTATTCCCACATTGTTGGATCGCAAACAGCGGGCGGCGGCGGGGGCGCACCCCCGCTACATTATGTCGACAACTGTTACAATAACACTTTTTGTGACACTCGTCTCTTTGTGTTAATTTGGTGTGACGTTTGGATTATTGGATTTTATTTGTTTGTGGTTTCGTTTCATTTAGTTCGTTATTTAAATATGTACATGAGTAAGTAGGTGGAATACAATGCAATACAAGGTACTCGTACTCATTATTGCACATCTCAATAAAAAAAAAACAAATCAGTTCAGAAACGTAACGTAGCGAGTTATATAAGCAGATGTAGGGAATATACAACTTGAATCAAACATTATTAAATTGTAGCTGCAGTAGACTACAAAAAATTATATAACATGTTTTCCACCGTTTTCCAATTACATACTTACTCTAAATAATGTAGTAGAACATATCAGTGTGTATGAAAGTAAAAAAATAAAAATAAATAAAAATGTATATATATATAACAGTAAAGAAGATATGTAGTGCTAACCTCTTTTTACAACTACATTGTGTTGAAAAATAGATACACATACTCGTAAATGACATAATGCTTGTTTGTTTTGTAATGCAACTTAAATCGATCGGCGACTGTGGATCAAACTAATACCTGCCACTATACTTGTCAGTAATGGACGAATGCTACACAGTACTAAAGTACAGTTGGCATTTTGAACAGCCTCGCCCGCGTAGCAGCAAATGTGTTACATCCTTCTGTGCCTATACAAAATTGTATTTATTAAACAGATTCATTTCCTATGACTAGACAATGTATTATTTTAATCAATAAATACACATTTTGATCCTTTTAAAGTCAAAAAATGTCTAACGGGCTAACGCAATGGAACCAAGCGAACGAACCAAGCGCTTTTCATCACCATTTATAAATGCACACGGCTAAGGTTTGGAATTCCCTGTCGGCGTCTGTATTTCCGAGTTCTTATAACTAAGTAGACCTTTTTAAAGCACGAGTGAACAGGCATCTTCTTGGTGAGCTCGCTTCACCGTCGGCCTCATCTTTGCCCTCTGGCTAGATGCAGGGCAAAAGCAATCCCATAATTAATAAAAAAACCGGCCAAGTGCGAGTCAGACTTCGTACATTTAGGGTGCTGAAAAATCACTCAATCGCTCTGCTCGCCGAACTGTAGCTCAAACCGTTGGCTGTAAACGTGTATGACAGACGACGGCCGGACAGACGCGTGAGTGACAGCTATAGGATTCCATTTTGACACTTCGGGTACAGAATCCTAAATATTTAAAAAAAGCAATACGTTTCCAGGGAGATAGCGATGCTGTACGACAGCAGCAACTCGCCGACGACGGCGAAGGCGCGGGTTGCCGCCGTGGTGGCTCACGAGATCGCGCACCAGTGGTTCGGCAACCTGGTCACCCCGGCCTGGTGGTCCGACATCTGGCTCAACGAGGGCTTCGCGTCGTACGTCGAGTATGTGGCTGTTGATGCTGTAAGTATCGCTCAACAAACAGGTTGTCTTATTGGCCCAGGATAATCCGTGGACAGCTGATAGGGCTGCTGAAATACCTCACAGAATATCTATTTTAGGTTTAGGAAAAGTACCTTGGTTATCGAGTAACTGAATAGAAATAGAAGAAATAGAAACACCTCTATAAAGTTTTGGTATGTTTACTACGAATCAGGGCATCTTTTATATGTATTTTGCCACGAACTTCCAAAACTAACAAAAGCGCATCAAATAACAATCACTGGGCCATTAATCTAACGATGCGCTTTTGTTCCCCGGTGTTCATGCACAATTTGCGCGCCCTTTACACGTGAATGGGAATCGCTAAAGGTGGGAAGATGACCCCGTGTGGATTGTTTAGGAGGGAACATAATATACCTATGCAACATACACACACATGGGAACATAGTATACTTGCATAGATCGTTACAGTTATAATTTTTGTCCGCGGTTTTATCCACGTCAGGCTCATTAATAAGTAACTAAATTATGATCCTGAATATAGAATAATTTCCGAAAATATATGTCAGATGCCTAAATTAAGCGTAGCCTCTCCCATGGTCCAGAGAAGGCTATCGAAGGATATTTAACTAAAAATGCTGTTTTATTGAAGGTGGAAAAGACGTGGAAGCTGATGGAGGTGTTCGTGCTGAACGAAGTGCAGAGCGTGTTCAAGTTGGACGCGCTCACCTCCTCGCACCAGATCTCCGTGGAGGTGGGCAACCCGGAGGAGATCGGCGCCATATTCGACAAGATCTCCTACGGGAAAGGTAAATAGGATACTTTGGACTGGACGCGTTCATAGTTTCGCACCAGATCTCCGTGACAACCCGGAGGTGATCAAGGTTTCCTAATGGGAAAAGTAAATGCTCTCCCCAATCGTCTCGTTTTAACTGAGATCACTATAACCTCCTAAAATGACAATTTGCCTCGATCAAAGGTCCTTTCTGTCACGATCTTATAAAATCTAAATGATGAAGTGAATCTCTTTACTTGATATTGCGGCTTGATGCGACGGTTTGTCGCAGTTCAAGAATCAAGAGTAAATATTATCCTATCTTTGTTCTAGTTAGCGTAAAAATTTATGAACATCAGGAAAATCGTCTCCTTCCAGGATCCGCCATCCTCCGCATGATGAACCACTTCCTCACGGACGACGTGTTCAACGCCGGGATCACCGACTACCTCACCGCCAAGATGTATGGTGATGCGGAGCAGCGCGACCTGTGGAGCGCGCTCACGCAGGCCGCCCGCAGCCGCGGCGCCTTCGACGCGGACGTGGCCGTCGTCATGGACTCCTGGACGCTGCAGACTGGCTTCCCTGTGCTCACCATTACTAGAGACTATGCCAGTGGGGCTATATACTTTAAACAGGTAGGTAATTCTGATTTTACTGTTTCACATTTCGAATGCCAAGATTTTAATATGCAAAGATCCAAGTTGGTCTTTAAATAAATGAAATTGAAATAAACCTGATTAGGGGGCATATCCTTAATCATATTTTACGTCTATTACACCATTCTGAATTATTAGTCACTGACGAGTTTACTGGTTCTGCCGTTTCTTGTAAAAGATAACTAAAAAGGGTCACCGGGGCTGCAATAATGTAAATGTATTATTGTTGTGTACTTTCTAGCAATTTCTACAAAATACTATCTTAATTATAGTGATTAATCATCGGATGATAAATAAAGTGATAAACCAGTAATAATAATAAAATACGTTCTCTATCTTTATAAGTAAATTCCCCTAAAACGTGTTGTAATTCTTGGATTAAGAAAATTGTAGAAGACAAATTGTGTGCCATCTAATGTTATATTGGTGAACCAAGAGAGATTCTCGTAAGCTTAGGGCCCAATTTTGCCAAGGAATAAGAACAACTACGGACAATCGCCAAGATTTGCGCTAAAATACAAAAGAGTGTGTAAAGTCCCCAATTCGCACAAGGGGCAGCATGGGCAATACGGTTTTTTTCTCTCTCGTCCATTAAAGAGGCTTGTACGCAGCAGTGTGACAGTTTGCAGGCCAATGACGTAACACTTTTCCCATATCGCCTCTTAAACATCTTTTAACTTTTAGGAGCGCTTCGTCCTTATCAACAACGGGGACAGCAAAGAGTCCCCGGTGTGGTGGATCCCGGTGTCCTTCACCACCGCCGCGGAGGGCGACTTCCAGTCCACGCGGCCCAAGCTCTGGCTGCGCGGAGAGAGGTCCAAGGTCGTTACAAACATCTCCATTGCCAAAGATGACTGGCTGATCGCTAATATTCAGCAGACAGGTACAGAAATGGTTGCAATATTTTTACACAGTAGTTTTGACGTGTTTATGAACGATTGGGGTCTCCCTTCCGATCAGCACGACTGCGTAGGACTATACAACGAAAATTAGAGTCCGATTTTTCTCCCTCTCTATTATATTTGCAATATTCAAGCGAAGGAGATGACAGGGATACTCAAGTGTATCCCTGTCATCTCCTTCGCTTTGCTCTCTCTTGCGTGTTTGCGGCACTCAGGTTCAGATTCAGATTAATTTATTTCGTAGATGTAAATTACAATGTATATTTGCATTCAGCTCAAAAATATAAGAATTCACCTCATGATCGTCAATTATAGCCACTATATAAATAATAATAATGAGATAATGAATTGAACATACTTATTCTCCCATTAAGGATCATCATAACATACGTAACAATATACAAAAATATACTGTACAAATTAAGAAACAACAGTTTCGTCACTCTTTCACTAAAAGTACAAATCGCCCTGTTATTCATAATTCTTCGTATTTGGTACCTATAAATCATAAACGAAGTTCGTATAATAACCTTCGTCCACAGGTTTCTATCGTATCAACTACGACCAACGAAACTGGCAAATGCTGATCAAAATCCTGAACGACCCATCTCGGTTCCTCTCAATCCACCCGATCAACCGAGCACAGATCGTCGACGATGCCATGAACCTGGCGTTGGCCGGACGACTCGACTACAAGACGGCCCTGGATATCACCAACTACCTCTCCCATGAGAGGAGCTACGTCCCCTGGAAGGCTGGGCTAGTGGCTCTAGGATATATCGACACAATGCTGTCCAAAGGCGCTTATTATTTAGAATACAAGGTGTGTTTTTACTTGATTTGTTTTATATTTGTATGTAGGTAGTCGTAATCTAAACTATTTGTCTCGTTTGATTAGCTTTTACGGACCATCAACACCTACTTACCTTGGAAGGTAAGTGGTAAAAAAGGACTTTATGCCATAGATCATAAGTTACATAATTATATTTGTACTGTTTAGGGACGTTTATTTATGTAATCATATTATTAGTTAAAATCTCCAACAATAAGTGAAAAAACAACATCAAAACAAGTGGATCCACGCAAACAAGGCGAGGTGTTTTGAGGTTAATTCGCCCGCGTCGGAAACTGTGAACGAAACTGTCACTCGCGTTCCACGACGAAAATATGGAAACACAAATGGAATTATGGTTCGGAAAAATCAAGGAAGAAATGGAAAAGCAAACAAAAGAGATTACTAATAAATTATCGGCAACTTTCGAAGAAAAACTGCTACTTCTGAAAGACGAAAATAGGGAAATACGGACTACAGTGAGCAACTTGAATGACAAAGTGTCGAAATTAGAGAGAGAGGTCCGGAAGAATAATATAATATTACACGGAGTAAATGAGACTGAAAAAAATACAAAAGAACTAATTACTCTGGTCACAAAAGTCCTAACAAGTATGAATATAGAAATAAGCGAATCGGAAATAAACGAAGCATACAGGCTCGGGAAACAGTCAACGGAACAAAAAAGACGACCTATACGTTTCACGCTATCAACAATGTGGAAGAAGAAAGATATATTGCGCAACAAGAAAAATTTACCAAATAAAATTTATATTACGGAAGACTATCCAAAAGAGGTGCAAGCTAAAAGAAGGGAACTTCAAACTCAAGTACAGGAAGAAAGAAACAAAGGCAAATATGTGTATATTAACTATGATACACTGGTGGTAAAGGAGAATAAGCCGGAGAAAAGGAAGAGGACTAGCACTAACACATCATCGCCACCAAATCCCTCAGAAGTGGGAAATAGCCAAAAAACACAAAAGACCAACACACTCAGCGAGTTCCTACAGACACGGAATAGATCAAGCTCTTCCTCAAGCATACAACTAGAAAAACTTAATGTATAGCAATTGCCAACCGATACTCCCCCAAGCCGACTGGTCCTCGTGGGGGAAAACGACCACGACCCTCTAAAGGTTAAGAACAATACCAATACCAACACACACAGCCAAAAGAAAACAAATGATATTCATATAGCAACTATAAACTGTCGATCACTTAGAACCCCCGAAAAACTAGAAGAATTAGAAATAGCACTGGAAGATATAAAATGGGACATTATAGGCATAAGTGAAATGAGAAGATTTGGGGAACAAATTGAAGACCATGGAAAATATATATTACAGCATAAAGGAGAGACACCGGGACTCTATGGAGTCGGATTCATTGTCAAAAGGAACTTAGTAAACAACATAATAGAACTAAGAGGAATTTCAGAACGTATCGCAATACTGAACATAAAATTAAATGGAGAAGAATGGTCTATTATTCAGGCGTATTCACCAACGGAATCGGACAAAAAGGAAGACATAATAAAAACCGAAAAATTCTATGAAGATCTACAGAACACCATGGAGACGACACATAAAAATGTGATAGTGATGGGTGACTTCAATGGCCAAATAGGAACACAAAATATTGGCGAAGAACATATCATAGGAGGCCACGGTTCTGGCACGAGAAGCAAGAATGGTACAAGACTGGTAAACTTTTCACTAGAAAACAGATTAAGTATCCTAAACAGCTTTTATAAAAAGAAAAGAACAAAGAAATGGACATGGATCTCACCTAACGGTCTTCATAAGAATGAAATAGACTTTATTATGTCCAATAACAGAAAAGCTTTTAAAGATGTGTCGGTCATACAGAATCTAAATTTTAACACTGACCATAGAATGGTACGGGCTACAATGGCAGGAACAAGCACCAAGAAATCAAGACAATTTCATAATAAATATGCAGTTGTTCAGTACACAGGCGACACAGAATTACTGCTTAAAAATCTGCAAACATCATTAGATAGTAAAGAGCATTTACCGATACAAGAAAAATACAATAAACTACTACACCATCTAAAAACGGTAACTAGGAAGACAAATACAAAAAACAAGAAAGAAATCACATCAAAAAGCAAGGAATTACTACAGAAACGCAAGGAACTACTGCAAGATAGGAAATCAATAGAAAACCGTCAAAAAATATCAGAAATAAGTAAAATGATCAATAAACAACTAAGGGAAGAAAGAAAAACAAAACGAACTAATACAATGAAAAATTATATAGAAAAAACAGGAGGAATAAAAAAGGCACTAAAAGAACTTAATTGCAAAAAGGATTGGATACCGAACATAAAAAAGAAAGACGGTAAAAGCACAGGGAAGAGATCGGAGATACTAAAAGCTGCTACAGATTTTTACAGAAATTTATACCAAAGCCAAAAGATGGGACAAGCTGTGAAAGAATATGAGACATCAACTGAGGAAGAGGAAGTACCTGAAATACTAGTAGAAGAAACTATAAAAGCAATTAGTACACAGAAGAATGATAAAGCTCCCGGATCAGATCTCATCACAAATGAACTTTTGAAAACAACATTACCAGTGATCGCTCCGAAGCTTACAGATATATTTAACGAAATTATCATTACAGAAAAGATTCCCGAGGATTGGACAAAATCAACCATTACACTATTGCATAAAAAGGGCGATAAAGGAGATATATCAAATTACAGGCCCATTAGCCTAATGTCTAATGTTTATAAGGTATTTTCAAAAATTATATTATCAAGAATTACCAACACTCTTGAAGAAAATCAGCCCAAAGAGCAAGCTGGATTTCGTCGAAACTTTTCCACCATAGACCACATCCACGCCCTTAGACAAATGTTGCAAAAATATAAAGAATATAACAAGACCTACTATCTAGGGTTTGTTGATTTTAACAAAGCATTCGACACACTGGAACACGAGTTCATATGGAATGCATTAAAAACACAGGGTGTACAAACAAAATACATACGAGTACTCCAAAATGTATACACCAAAAGTACAGCGCAAGTTAAGCTAGAAACCATAGGCGAAGAATTTCCTATCAAGAGAGGCGTACGCCAAGGAGATCCCATCTCACCTAAATTATTCTCAGCCGTCTTAGAAATGATATTTAGGAAGCTAGATTGGAAGAATAAAGGATTAAATATTAACGGCGAAAATCTAAGCCACTTACGGTTCGCAGACGACTTAATCATTTTCTCTGAGAACCCAAAAGCATTGGAATTAATGCTACAACAACTAGCTGACGAAAGCGACAAGGCAGGTCTAACAATGAATCTAACTAAAACAAAAATTATGTCAAACTCTACACAAAAAGATACCATAATAGTGAATAAAGAGCAAATAGAATATGTACATGAATATGTTTACCTGGGACAATTAATATCTACCGAAGACTGCATGAAAAAAGAAATAGAAAGAAGAATAACGAACACCTGGAAAAGATATTGGTCACTTAGCGAAGTTATGAAGAACAAGGAAATGCCGATGAAAGAAAAAAGAAAGGTATATAACATGTGTATTTTGCCATGCTTACTATACGGGTGTCAAACCTGGGCATTGACAGAACAACTAGCAAACAAAATAAAAGTCTGTCAGAACGGAATTGAGAGAAGTACAATAGGTGTTAAAAGAAAAGATAGAGAAAAATTAAAAAACATTAAAAGTAAAACTAAATTTAAGAATGCATACGTAACATACAAACAACTAAAGTGGAGATGGACAGGACATATGACAAGAGAGAAGAAGGAAAAATGGACAAGACTAATAACAGAATGGTACCCGCTAGACTGCAAAAGGAATAGAGGAAGACAAACTAAGAGATGGGAAGATGATATAAGGAAAATAGCGGGTCCAACATGGACTCGAACAGCAAGGGATAGAATCAAATGGCGATCTTTAGAGGAGGCCTTTGTCGGAAGACAAGTTGAGGAGTAAATCGGAAAACCAATTGTTATTTCAAATAATATCAACAATAAAGGCTTTTTATTTTTATTTTATTTTTATTTATTTATTTATTTTATTATTAGTTAGTTTATGGTGGAATAATTGATACAGTTTTCCGGATATGGTCGTTGTTTAGTACTTATCTGTTACGGATAAGTAAGAAATGATAAAGCCTAATGATGCGTTTAATCTGTATCTTTATAAAATATATTCGATAAAAACAATTAGTTGATAAGATTAAGTAACAACAAGTCGTTACGATAGATGGCGCTATCAGTTTCATAATTGGAACTGATTTTACATCGGTCATCCATAGCCTTTTTATACGGGCGAAAATAAATGGTGTTGATCGCGTTTTAGAACCCGTATACTTTTTTTATCTTCCTTTACTGCTAAATATACGGTATATGCAGATACTTATGGACTCTTTACTACCCTATTAAACGCCGTATTTAACCATTTAGTCACTTTATTAGCGCTGCGTAGCCTTAGTGGTACAGGTACCTATACTGTATTTATATTAGTAAAGTAGCTATATAAATAAATATATTGTCATGTCAAAATGCCTATTGTATAATTGCTTGACACACCACGGGTCACGTCACAGCTCACAGCGCATGAGTTGAATGTGTCTATTGATACAAAATGTGTGACAACGTCAACGTTCTCACGCGTCACGACTCACGACACATGTCATCACGTCACGCAAGATCCGACGTCATTGTACTTTGTCCTCCTACCTTCACAAAAAAAATCGAGCACATAAGTCACCTAAGAGCGCACCAAAGAGTGGAACAACAGCACTCCAGTAATGCCTAACCAAACCTAATCTAGAATACACAGTCGCTGAGGGCGAAATTGGTCAGGTGCTCATAACCACATCATCACTTTGTCCTCCAGCGCTATGTCCTCAAACTGCTGGACGGGGCGGTCCAAGACCTGGGCTGGGCGGTGGCGGCCAACGAGAGCGTGGTGCGCGCGCAGCAGCGCGTGGACCTGCTGTCCACCGCCTGCCACCTGGAGCACGAGGACTGTCTGCGGACGGCCGTCGTCATGTACACCAACTGGATGCTCACGCCCAATGCTGATGCACTGAATGAGTGAGTTCACTCTTATTTGATACAGAGAACATTTTTGCCGGACCAGCGTCCTTGCCTTTGAGTTCACTCTGTTTACAAAAATAACTAGATAAATATCCAATTTAATATATAGCAATAGGCTGTAACGATCATACTCCGCAGCATGCCACAGTTCATTTCTTCCCATTCATACTCAGAGGCACATCGCCTCTTTGCACACACACACATCGCTACCCACCATTGCGCCACCAAGATGCTTATACTGTGAAATTTTTAAGACTGGCTCCAACCGTTTGGCTGTAACAGACGACCTGTGTGACACACGACGGACAGACAGACGGACGGACGGACACGTGAGTGACAGCAATTAGGGTTCCATTTTGATCCTTCGGGTACGGAATCCTAAAACTTGACCCACTACAAATTTGTATCCTCCCCGCAGCATCCACGCGGACGTCCGCAGCACGGTGTACTGCGTGGGCGTGCAGAACGGCAATGCGCGTGAGTGGGACTTCGCGTGGGCGCGCTTCCGCGCCGCCAGCGCGCCCTCAGAGCGAGAGCTGCTGCTGTCGGTGCTGGGCTGCACCAGAGCCCCCTACCTCCTGTACCGGTACGTGAGGCACTTGTTCCCACGAGTGACACGACTCGTACAATCTTTATCGACACCAGTGCTGAGCCAATTCCTCGTGTGGATGCTCTTCGGTATTTGCGTACCTAACGAAGTTCAGGATTTATTATTCCCTTAAATGTGCATTATAGCCGTGGAGTGGGGAACATTACCTTGCCGCGTTGAAAGCTTAAATAAATTGAGTAAAAGATGACAAACGATGACATTGTCTGTAATTACTTTTATTTAATCATTATCATGAGCCGAACGACTTCCACTGCTGAACATACGCCTCCCCCAGCTCTTTCTTCTTCTCCGTTATCCCAGCTCTTGCCAGGGTCCGCTTTCCGGATCGCTTGTCTCCACTTTGTACGATCCTGCGCGTCCTCTTTAGTGAGTTCCCCCAGCTTATTACTTTCAGCGCCGGCCCTAGCCCTAGATCCGGGTGGGGCGAGATGGTCTTTGGGCGCCCTTTGGTTTGAAATTTTTCGACGTTGCCAGTTTGGCGCCCCTGGACATCCCGCGCTTGGCGCCTATTAACATCCGACGCCTGGGGCGGCCGCCCCATCCGCCCCACCCTTGGGCCGGCCCTGATTACTTTGAATGATTGTAGATATCTGGAGCTGTCCCTGCGGAACGACAGCGGCATCCGCAAGCAGGACACGCTGCGGGTGTTCTCGGCCGTGGCCAGCTCCGCCATCGGACAGCCCATCGCCTTCAACTTCGTGCGCGCCAACTGGCACAGGCTCAAGGAATTGTGAGTGCCTTCCTTAAATGCCGGCTAGAAGCTCGTCCCGCCGTAGCGGTGACGCGACCCGCCACAGCTCTCAATGCGCCCAGCGCAGAAAGAGCTACCTAGCACCCCTAGCCAGAGGTACTGAAGATACTGTTCACCACCAAGTGCCTTCCTCGTCCTTGACAAAACCTGATTAAAAGTGAACAGGATTTTAATTAAATATGAAGATCCCCGAGATGTACATTGGATCCCTTTTATCCTACCTCGATATTAGATTTTCCTACCAGTTCAGCAAGCACATTAAAGCGATATAATTTCCTTCGCAGTGTCGGCTCCGCGGCAACCCTCGCCTCCATTGTGAAAGTGGTGACTAGACGACTAAACCAGCCACATGAATACGAGGAGGTAAGTTGTCCGTATGTTCCTTGATTAAATGTAGTATGTTATGTACGTCATTTTACAAAAAAACAAAGGTAAAATAAAAATATAGCCAAATTAAGTTAATATCGGTACAAAGGCTAAGATATCCCTGCCTATTCTATTGTTGCGAAAAGAATTGAACCTTAAACCAGTAGTAATGTTTTTATTTGACAATTCGTTACATCGTCAATTGTACATAAAGATTTCGCGGTTATTTTGCAGTTGAAAAGATTCGTAGCGGAATACTGCGCGGAGCTGGGGCGGCCTGTCCAACAGGTGCTAGAGCGGACGGAGGCCAACGTGCAGTGGATGCAGAGGAACTACCAGCCCATCGTAGACTGGCTGCTCGACAGGGCTAGGGCTGACGCGTGATCACACCCACGCAAGCGCAATGTCATCATGTCTCATGTTCGGACGAGCGCGCAAGCGCGAGAGTGACGGGTATATTATCCAAGTTGACGTCATGGCCAAACTTTTTCTCTTACAAAAGTAACGAGAACAGTTCAGGTTAATCTCGTAATGGAGGTATATTGGGGTCACTATACAGACTACGCTCTTAGCCTGGGGTGTGTTATTCACATAGCGAGTCGTACTCGCATGCCACCTCACCACTCACCCGTTTTTATAAACTGTCAAAAAGAGTTTCAATATAAAAACGAGTGAACTGTGAGGTGACAGGTCAGGACGAGTCGGTTTGTGAATCGACGATTATTGTAAAAAAAACTGTTTATGCAGAATGTTTGTCGAAGTAAAAAAACATGTTAAAAGGGTTCGGAACCTAATTCTAACTATTGGAAGACATCCTGTATATAACCCACAGAGGAGGGAATAATCCAGATATTAAATCGATTACGAGTTTTTTTGGGCAAAGCGGCATCTCGCGTCCTTTTTCGATGTGTCTTAGAAGTGTCAGATATACGAATAAGGTAATTCGAAGAAAGATTTTTCTACTACTTATTAACAGTCACAACTTAGTAGGTAATATTGAACTAGTCAAGGGTTTCATCAGTCGAAGGATTCTCTCTGAATTGATACCAAAGTTCATTATGTATGTACCTTATTATTAAATGGATTTTGAATTTTAATGGACCAAATATTAAATATTCTACGGTTTTCTAGTTCACTAATACGAAAGTGATTGTTCAGATATTTCTGAAAATTTAATTTCATCAACTTACCTACGCGAAAGTATTATTTTTAATTAATTTAATTTCTACTTGACTTGTCACCAATTTCTTGATTGATAAATATAAAAAATATTATGTTTGATGGAAGTCAAAAAAGGTGAAAATTATTTTTGTAGCCGGGAACTAAGTACTAACTAGTTTTGTTTTTGTATTAGCGTATTTCAGCAACGCTCTCTTTATTCTACGGTGTAACAACACTCTATGCAAAAGTCGTAATTGATATTTATACAAGTTTGCTGGTTATACACGACTGCTTGGTTCGAGACAAGTTCGAGATTCGAATGAGCTGTAATAATTTATTTAGTTTTGATTTTTGAAAATTCAGTTATAAGCAAGAGCTGATGGCTCTAACTTTTAACCGAGAGTGTTAGATTATTACTAGGTAACCGAGAGTGTTAGATTATTACTAGGTAATCTCGACGACATTTTATAAACATACAGAAACAAAGCTTTATTAATCAGTTTGCTAATATTGAGTGTTACTAAAAAATATTCGAAAGTGTAATCTTTGTCTCCTCTTTTTCACGATTTTAATGTAAAAGTATAAAATAACACCAATTTTATGAATTAGATTAGGTTTAAGTAACTTTTGAGTAATTTGAAAATGTAGGTTTACTTTATAATTTCTTGACAATTGAATGCTGGACCATTGAAAAATGATATAATTGAATTTTCATTCGATCTAGATAATATTGTAATTATATCTATAATCAAGCTTCACTCAGATATTAATTTTACCACGATAAACCATGACTCATAAATCTCATAATTTTTGTCACTGTTACATATATAAGGAATAAATTAAAATAAACTGCAAATTTCTTTATTTAAGCTAAATTAGTAATTTATTATTAGTGCACTCCTTAATAGTACTAAATGAGACACTAACTATTGACTTTTTTCTAATTCCGTACCTGGGTATTGTTGCCGTTTAGCTTACTAGTTCTGCACTAACTTACTTAATTTGAAAATATGTCTGCAAATATTTAAATTACAGTCGTGATTAAGTACAGGTGTTTGTAAGTATCTACTTTATATTTATTTTTATATTATAGACTATGTAAATAGAATAAGAATTGTAAATTAATGTAACAATCTATTGCATATTTACATGAATTAGTCGAAATATACGATTTAAGTTTATAATAATGACCTCTTTATTTCTAAACAATTGTTCTCTGTAGCCATGAATAAAACGAAAAGTATCTCCCTCTGTGTCTTTCTAGACCCTCGTGTGTACGGTATGTACAATATCGTATGAAGGAGATGACGATTGTGTTAAGTTTCAAACGTCTGAGTAATTGAGTATAGTCCTATGAGTTTGTGCTATTGTAGGAGTAGGATATCGAAAGAAATAGTGACTACCTATTTCTTCAGAGAAAGTTCCGGATAGGTATCTGTTTACGAATTATTTTCCAATCACGCCCGAATGCGGAACACGTTTTATCTAGGCCGATAACTTAGTAATTATTAAATTACCTATTAGTCTTGTGAATCATACAAATTGCATGTTTCTGTTTCATCACACATTTCATGTGTAAAAGAGCTAGGTTACGCCTATTTGCGAAATAAATAATTATCTTGATTTGATTTGATTTGATCTTTACATGCCCACGTGTCTGGTGCTACTGATATTCCGTCCAATAGATTTTTTTAGATATAGATATTTTTAGAGACTATTTATAACACAATACTAAGATTTCATTATATGTACATAAATTACATTCATGTCAATTTAAAAAATCTCACCCAAATGGATCGACATATTACTAATGTAGGTACCTATTCCCACAAAATATTGTTAAGCCAGCAGCTCGAACATGTGGGAATTAGGGGACCGGCATTAAAACTAATCCAGACTTACCTTACAGACAGCTTACAACTCAATGTATATAGTTTTAGACACTTATGTCAAAACAAAAAAAAACACTAGACTACAGTCAAATTTTGAACTAAATTTGCAAGGTATACCACAAGGCAGCGTCCTAGGACCATTATTATTTTTGGTATATGTAAACCCTCAAAGATGATGTTGACATGGAAAGGGAACGCAGAGCACTGTCGGTTAGGGGTAATTATGCTGTCACGCAGGTTTGCGCGCTGTTTACGCGAGGTGAAGATAATTTATTATTCACGATTTTAATAGAGTCACAAACTGGTACAATTTATTAGAGGTATCACTATACACAGGTATTACATTTGCTCAGTAGTAATACTGCAATGAGTCCGAAGGAAGCAAGGAGTCGGGAAGACATCGCTAACGAATGACTTGTGATCCAGGGGAAAGTCGAAGGCTACGAGGATGATCGCCTGCCTCAGGACAAATTAAAGCTGTATCCATCTGGATACGTAAGCATAAAGCAACTGCCAGAGGGGAATGGAGGGGTGTCGAAAAACTTGCTGTTAGGACCTTATATGATGACCACGACCAAGACTGAAATGACGACGAAGAAGAAGAATACTGCATTTGTATGTTTGTTAAGCGGATGCGTCCGCTAGCGAAAATCTCAATTTTTTAATCAAAGTGCAAATTGAAAAATTCAACACCACCGGTGGGATTTGAACCCACGACCTCTGGAATCCTCTTGATTGTTATCAACGATTCTCAATGCAACTTGGGACGTTGGTGCCGTTTCAGAAGTTGTAACAGCTTCACGGTAGATGTCGCTACGAGCCTCCCTAATAAGGCTTAATTAGAAGAGTGTTACGATTAAAAAATTCACCATCATAAGGGATACCACGGTGGCTCAATTGGTAGAGCAATGGACGGATTCCAGAGGTCGTGGGTTCAAATCCCACGTGTGGTGTTGAATTTTTCAATTTTCACTTTGATTAAAAAACTGTATTTGTATATTTGTAGGTGCGCAATAAAGAAGCGGTACTGACTCGACTGAAATTTGACACTGACGAAAATTCTTCGTGTCTTCAAGTGACGGTTTCCCAAATGAAGGATATATACCTCGAGTCCAAAGTAATTAGGTTTCTGATATCATGAAATTATACATAGCTATAGATAGTATAGATGAGTCGGCAGCAGATAAATTGTACCGATGATAACCTATCGAAGCCTGATTATATCGCCATGATTACCTATATTTCAATAATTTAGATTAAAATAATCCAGTCGCGAGTTCGGCCCGTTCCTTGGTGCCGGCTTATCCAGGAAAGGTATGATATTTTTTATATTACCTCTACTATAAACTCTACAAATGTTTTGCTGATACAGTAAAATAGAGATTATTATATGTTGACAGTTTACTCATCCTTACGTCTATTGCAGACGATTTGGTTAGATTTTCATATTTTTTATCCGAAAATAAAGCTGTTATGGTTTAAGACATTAATTTTCATAAGAATTACAAATTATATAAAAGCTACAATAAGTAGGTATATAGAGAAGGTAAAAGAGGTGATGATGATGATGATGGTACTTTTAGGAAAAATATTACCAATTTTATATTTCCAAAGAAAATTGCTTGATAATGAAAGTGCTCAAAAGGTAAGTATGTCTGATTCTTCAGTAGTAGGTATGCATACATACCTACTATTAATTAAGGTATTAATTGCTTGCAAAAGTCTTTTAGTTGGCATTATAGTATTTAAAATAAACCCCTTAATTTCCGGTCGGTTTCTAATCTCTATTGATCATGTCACTGATAGATATAACTTTTGCTGTATCTTTAAAGATGATGATTTACCTTTAATAACACCGGCCAAGTGCGTATACTTGTCAGGCCACGCGCAATGTAGGGTTCCGTAGTTGTCCACCCGTTACATTATGTGGACTAAAAAGTTTTCAAACTTATATTTTTTATATTTTTGACAGAATTAACAACATTATCTAAGTATCAATGGAAATTGTACGAAAGCTCGCTTTTGCAAAGTATATTAATTAGTTCGACAATTACTCGTAGTAATGTCTACGTAGCTGTGATAGTTTAAATGAATTATACATAGTACTACATTTTTTATCACATGCCTAGTGGCCTCCGTTTATGTAGCAGGCATAACAAAAATTAATACGTCAAACCCTATTTCTAGCTTAAAACCTTATAATATTTTTGAAAAATCCAAATTACAGTTTTCTTGTACTAACAGTTACTGAGCTAAGCCGGGGACGGACGGACATGGCGAAACTATAAGGGTTCCTTGTTTACTGCGGAACCCAAAAAAACGGAACCCAATAGATTATAATTTTATTTTTCAAATCTTCTTGTATGGTCTGTAGATTAAATGCACTTTTTTATTAAAAAATATGGGATTGCACTTGGCCAGCATCTAAGTCAGGGGGCAAAGATGAATCCGATGGTGAAGCGAGTTCACCCAGGAGATGCCTTTTTATTGCCTTCAAAACGTCCAGGTTATATTATGCGCTCGGAAATACAGACGCTGCATACGTTTATATTTATAGGTAATTAAGTAATTGTGCAACTAATTACTTAAATTTTACAGCCGGCATCGGTTAGATCATATCATATCGTGTTGCTTGAAGTAAATTACAGAATTCTTGGTATTAACGTATCAAATCAATGATATTGATTACCTACCGACTCTTATCAATACTAATATATTATACTTAATCATTCTAATAAAGATTATGTTGACAGTCAAACTAGATAGTTAATTTGAGACGTGTAGTGACGTCTGTTTTTTTATGAGTGGGCGAAATATATGTCGGATGTATGTTTTATATACCTACAGATAAAAATGGGCTAGTTTTCATAAAGAGTAATAGAGTAACATCAAAGAAATTTCCGTTATAGCTTTTAACTTGTCTATGAAATGCTAAAGTTTTTATTCAAGGCTATGATCTAATATGTGGTAGACTCTCGGATTAAATGTAGCTTGGTTAGAAGAGAACTGAATTAGCTCACGAAACAGGCAAGGTCATGGTAGAAATTGAGTTAATATGTTAGGCATTTATAATAACCATTATGTTTAGATGGCGGCCATTAAGCTTCTAGTCTTCGCGGTGGCGTGCTACTGCGTCTCCGGCCTGCCCCAGGACCCCCCGACGCCAAGAAACACAATCTTCGGCGACGAGCAACTTGAAGGAGAAATCTTTGAACACCTGAAGGACGGGATCGCCTTGAATGATCAAGACCCATCGCTGGTGTACAGACTGCCCACCACCACCAGACCCATTCATTACAATGTTCTCTGGGGTGTAGACTTCAACACAAACCCTCAGTCTTTCAGTGGAACAGTTGAGATTGAACTGCGTGCCACTCAAGCCAACGTGAGCCAGATCGTCCTCCAGTCTGCAGACCTTACTATCGGCACTGTAACACTGCGGCAAGGCACAACCAACGTCCCCGTTACCCATAACTTGGAACCTGCGTATGAATTCCTCCAGGTCAACCTAAACTCTGGCTCTCTCAGCTATAACGCCGCGAACCATGTGGTCTACACTTTAACCATAACTTTCGAGGCTCCTCTCCGTGAAGACATGTATGGCATTTACAAGAGTTGGTTCAGGAACAACTTTAACGATGAAGTCAGGTAAAACTTGTTTTAAAATTATAATTTTCATATATCTCATAGCAATATTAGCAATGAAATGTGATGGTTCGACGATTGTTTTCATTCAGCTGGATGGCAAGCACGCAATTCCAAGCCACGTCGGGGCGTAAAGCGTTCCCCTGCTACGACGAGCCCAGCTTCAAGGCGACCTTCGACATCACCATCAGACGGCCGAGCTCCTACAACAGTTGGTCGTGCACCCGCAGCAATAGAACCATCGATACTGTTGGCACACCGTAAGTGGCTTTGTACGAAATGTGTCACTTTCTGGCAAAGAATATCAGACATAAATACGACTATTTATAGTAACAGAAGTACGACCGAAATACCTGCATGATATACAGATGAGTTAAAAAATGTTGTTATGATTATGTATTATTATAAAGCGAGTTGAATAGTCACAAAACTCACCAAACATAATGTCAATAGTCAACCTATACGTGATTGTGCCCTATTTTAAATAAAATAGGGAGACAATGGGAATCGTATACAAATCTGTTCTTTAATCAATGGAGAGGTTAGAAGAGCAATGATTTGAGATTGCTTATAAGTTACTAACTTATAAACGGGACTTAATCGTAAAATTGGAATTTATTTAGCTTTGGTTGTCAGCTAAGCCATAAGTTGTGTTGATTGTTTGTATGTTTGGGCTCTGTAAGTTAAGGCTCTAAGCTTGCAATGGGTAAGGTGAACGTCCCAGTGCTGGACACTTCATTGTCTAATAGATGTCGCGTAAGATTGAAAGTGTCATGATTGGGTCAGTATCGAGCATAGGGACGCTTACCTTACTGATATTATTGTCATTTGAAAACTTAGATAATCATTATAAATAATCATTTATCATTATCCTCCATCTAGAATAATTATTCAGTTTCCTAATCATTCAATTTATTACGCCACATTTGACCATATTAATTATTTTATCTTACAGCGGCTACCAGGATGACATCTACTACAGAACACCTGTTATGTCAACATACCTCCTAGCCATAATCGTTGCTGAATACAAATCCTTGGCTCTAACTGATGATAACAATCAAACTGTATATGAAGTGATAGCCCGTCCTAGCGCTATCGACGTCGGTCAGGGAGATTACGCTTTCGAAGTCGGTCAAGAGCTCCTGGCTGAGATGAGTAACCACACTGACTACGACTACTTCAGTGTGAACGAGAACCTTAAGATGACCCAGGCTGCGATCCCTGACTTCTCTGCGGGTGCCATGGAGAACTGGGGACTGCTTACATACAGGTATAAATTACTAATAAATACTTGTTCAGGTAGGGGTAGGATACCTTTCCACTTGAGCCTTTAAAGTAGCATCAAGATGTTTCGTAAACTGAAAATAAGTTGCTATCAAATAAAAATTTTACCCACCGTGCCTTTTTTCACAGTTATCTACTTGCTTAGACGATTCCAATGAGTTTCGGTTTGCCCGCAATTTCTTCTTAAGGGATGATTTCCGGGATAAGGGACTCAATCTATGTATCTCCATACAAAATTTCATGTAAATCGGTTCAGCGGTTTAAGCGTAAGGTAACAGACAGACAAACAGACAGAGAGACACACTTTCGCATTTATAATATCAGTATGGATTGCTATGGTCACCTTTTGTTTCCATCATCGTATTACCTCGGTAGTATCATAATATAATATTGCATTATCGCCGAACTTACATAAGTAGGTATGCAAAATTTCAGCTCAATCGGTTGAGGATAGATCTGGTCTAAAAATGTGTTGCAAGATTTGCTCCGAACCCACATCATTATGTTAAATAACATCGAGCTCGTTAAAAACCTAAAATATTCATTTGGTTCATTTTCTAAAACCTAAAACTTTACTTTCTTCACAGGGAAGCTTACCTCCTGTACGACCCCGTCCACACCACCAGCAACACCAAGCAGCTCATTGCTTACATCTTGTCTCACGAGATCGCGCACATGTGGTTCGGAAACTTGGTCACTTGCGATTGGTGGGATGTGCTGTGGCTGAACGAAGGTTTTGCTAGATACTACCAGTACTTCTTAACTGACTGGGTAAGTGGACTTGGTCGAACACTCCGCCTCTAAAGGCTTCCAAGATTCTCTTTCTAATGCCATTACTGTCATGCCCAGTTGACGGCTCGGAGTTCCTCCATATTCTTCGTCGTTGTGAACCCGGTTAAAGCGCTTTATTGCATTTTCAGGTTGAGGATTACATGGGTTTCGAGACCAGGTTCATCGTTGAGCAAGTCCACACCTCCATGCTCAGCGACTCTGCCAACAACCCCCATCCTTTGTCCACTTCGGGCATCGGCAGCCCTGCAGCTGTCAGCGGCATGTTCTCTACTCTCTCGTACAACAAGGGTGCTTCAGTTATCAGGATGACTGAGCATCTTCTTGGCCATGAGGTCCATAGAGCCGGCTTGCGGAATTACCTGAAGGCTAAGTAAGGATAAACACAACTGCGTCAGAAAAAGAAGATTTTCTTCTTATATGCTTGTTTGTCTTACTACAGTTGATTTCGTATCTCTAGGGAATTTGAAACCGCCCTGCCAATCGACCTGTTCGAGGCTTTAGAAGCAGCCGGCCGAGCCGCAGGGGCTCTCGACGAGTACGGACCCGACTTCTCTCTGGTGGAGTACTACCAGTCCTTCACCGAACAAGCCGGAGTCCCCGTGCTTTACGTGCACGTCAACCATGAGACTGGAGATATGACCATTCAGCAGGTAAATATAATACAGAGATACTCCAACATAATTTATCAGCAACCAAAAACAATATCTTTTATAAAATTATTTTAATAAGTATGCATTAAATAAAATCTCGGAAATATTTTCCTGTTCATTGAAACCATTATGTAATCGTATATGCCCGCGTTATGTTAGGTCACAAAATTAATTCTTATTATATGGAGATGCCACAAACCACATTAAAATAAATTTATAAAAGATATTAAATTACTTGACTGGACGAAAAACTTCAATGTTATTATGAAATCATGCGAGTCAGCTAGGAAGGAGTACATTTCCAACTGTATTCCAGCGGCGCTTCAACATCAACACCGGTTATTCCAACGTGAACACCCAGTGGGTGATCCCGGTGAGCTTCGCCAGCGCCAGCAACCCCGACTTCGAGAACACCAAGCCCACGCACGTCATCCGCAAGGCCGTCACCGTGATCAACCGCGGCTCCGTGGGCGACGAGTGGGTTATCTTCAACAAGCAGCAGACTGGTATGTTTGTTACCTTTCAACCTTTATATAAAAACAACTTTCCACCGAATGAAATAACGCACTTCTTAATTCAGCTATAACGCATATTTTTCTAAATGATCATTATTTCAGGTTACTACCGCGTGAACTATGACGACTACACTTGGGATGTCATTACCGAAGCCCTCAGAGGAGATGCGAGGACTCAGATCCATGAATACAACAAGGCTCAGGTATTCGACATTATTAATATAAAGTCATTTTGACGTTAGTTTACTTTTTGAAAAGAGTAGTTTATCTAGACACGCGGCAGCGTGTCAAGCCAAAGTTCAAAAAAAAAGAACTGGCGTCGCAGCGGCCGTGTGTTATATTACATCTAGACACGCGGCAGCGTGTCAAGCCAAAGTTCCAAAAAAAAGAACTGGCGTCGCAGCGGCCGTGTGTTATATTACACCAACCATTTGGTGGCACTTTTGACCCCTACGTTACTCAAAATGTATTGAACGTACACATATGAAATTTGGTACGTTTATTAAGATCCTTAAGGCTAACCAGATCCCCAAATTTCATGAATATAGCTCAATCGGTTATTAAGATACAAACATCTAAAAATAGGATTTTTTCTACATAGGATAATTATTGGAGAAAATATAATCAAAAACCTAACCCACTTCCTGGGGGGCTAGCATAACATGCATTCCGTCTCTACTCGCGCGCGAGATAGGCTACCTGTCACTGTCTAATTAATGCTGTCAAAAAGTGACAGGTAGCTTATCTCGCGCGCGAGTAGAGACGGAATGCATGTTGTGCTAGAGGGGCAGGTGACCTAGCAAGTTGAAATTTGGCATCGAGCTGGGTAAATGTATGATCACGAACCTGAGAACCATAAACGGAGTTTTTTTTACGATTTGTAAATTTTGTAATATTTTACAAATAACAATTTTTATTTAGGTACACACTAAGCGCCTATTGATTTTGTACTGGCAAAAATGTACATATGTAAATTTCGATTTTGAAGCAGAAGCACTCATAAGGAGTTTGTAATGGAACGAAATGAATTTCGAAACAATTAGAGATAGACCTAGCATACGGTTTCCATGCGTCCCGGTACGCCGCCACATGTCCCGGTTTGAAGCGTGGTGTCCCAGTGTCCCGGCCATTAATCAAGGATAGTTTTAAATTAGTAGGGATCCGTTAGGTAAATAAGTATACATGTACGTAGTACGGATGACTATTAAGCCCGTCTAATACAGACAATGCCTGCGCGGCGTGCAGCGCATGAAGGATATCTTCCGACGGCAGGGACCTCCATGTTTGATGCCCTTTAACTTTGTAGATGAGGCAAGTGCTGATGTCCTTTGAATGTTTCTCTTTGACCTACACTATCTTTTCTTGAAATGTCCACCCGTCCCGGATTCCGGCCTTCGTCTCCATATCTATGGCAACCCTAACACTAGCTGTACACTCTCGTGCAGGCGGTACAGGAGCACTCGCGCTTGGCCTGCCTCGCTGTGTTCAGTATGGGAATCGCCGGCGAGACCCCCTCCCCCCCCTGTACACTCTCGCGCTCGGCCTGTCTTGCTGTGCCTCAGCGAGAGTGTACATGCGCTATATCTCGTTTTAACAGTCCTAATGTTCGAACAGCATAGGTGGTAGGCGCCACATAGTGAAACTCTCTGAATTGTAAGATCCTGTAACCTATGTTGGACAAATAAACGATTATGATTATGAGTAAGTATAGTACAGTCAGAATCATGTAGTTAGGAGCACATGCAGAGATAAGATAAGATAAGATAAGATATATAGATAGGTCTAATGGCCGGGAAAACGCTAAGCAGAGCTCGGTTGCCTAGATATTATTATCCATACTTGTGATATTATAATTGCGAAAGTGTGTCTGTCTGTTACCTCTTCACGCTTAAACCGCTGAACAGATTAAGATGAAATTTGGCATATATGGAGATAGTTTGAGTCCCGGGGAAGGACATAGGATACTTTTTATCCCCGAAATCATCCCTTAAGGGAGTGGAAGTTTGTATGGAAGAGCGATAACTAGGTACGCGCCTGATACAAAAATATTAGCAATTATATTCTATCGCGATGAACAAGTTCCGCGCGGACGAAGATAAAAACTAGTTAAATATATAAGGACACTAGCTGTACACTCTCGTGCAGGAGCACTCGCGCTCGGCCTGCCTCGCTGTGTTCAGTATGGGAATCGTCGGCGAGATACTTCCCCTGTACACTCTCGCGCTCGGCCTGTTAAAACGAGATATAGCGCATGTACACTCTCGCTGAGACACAGCGAGAGTGTACATGCGCTATATCTCGTTTTAACAGTCCTAATGTTTGAACAGCATAGGTAGTTAGTTTAGTGCATTCAGAGTCATGTAGTTAGGAGCAGATACAGAGATGGCCAACAGCAATCTCATTAGTAATAAAAAAAGCAGCCGAAGTCGCAAATATATCGTAACATATCGTAACACATTCTTACTCCAACTGTAATAAAGACGTGTTACGATCTTTTGGCCACCTTGACTGCTACTAATTATGTAATAACCACCGTATTCATAATACATGCAAATCTTATCTTATATATTTAAACGAGCAAAACGCGTCTGGTACAAAAATAATAGCAATTATATTCTATCGCGATGAACGAGCTCCGCGCGGACGAAGAAAATCTAGTTAAGGTTCAAATTTTACATACTCTGATTGACTTTGATTTTAATTAAAATAAACATGAAGTATTCTTTATTTACAAAAAGTAATGATATCCCACCAAAAACATAAATGTGAAAATGGGAGCCAAGTTCAATATTAAGAATATGCGTCGTTATTGACTTCGCCGACAAAAGAATTGATATCTATATGGGTGCCAAGTTCTGTGTAGAAAATCCTGAAACCTGAGATGTAATTCAAGGTCAAGATTTTGGCTTGGCTAGTTTTTACCAACAAACCAAAGTTCAGAAAAATACCATAGTCAAATATAATATAGCATGTACGTAAAAACCAGCCAAGTCAAAATCTTGACCTTGAATTACATCGCAGGTTTCAGGATTTTCTACACAGAACTTGGCACCCATATAGATATCAATTCTTTTGTCGGCGAAGTCAATAACGACGCATATTCTTAATATTGAACTTGGCTCCCATTTTCACATTTATGTTTTTGGTGGGATTTATTTTTCTCAAAAATGTCCCACAAAATGCTCGTTCCGTTACGTTAGGTACTCGTTACAAATTGGAAGGTAAAATTTGTATAGTATTTTGTACGTTAAGTAATTAACTCGTTGGACACAGGATCTTAATTATTGTAATGCAATAACCTTTTTTTAGATTGTCAACGATGTCTTCCAATACGCACGTTCCGGCATAATGAGCTACACCAAGGCCTTGAACATTCTGTCCTTCCTGGAGTTCGAGACTGAATATGCGCCGTGGGTCGCAGCCATGACTGGCTTCACTTGGTTGAGGACCAGGCTCACTGGCACCGAATTTCTGGAGCCTCTTGAGGTAATTACAAAGTTACGATGTAGACACCTAGTCTAAAAAATAGTCGTCAAGTATTGAAACCAAAACTTCGCTTCACGTGGCCCTTGACGGGTGTCTGTCAGACATCACACTCATATTTGGAGCAGTGCAAGGGGAAGTACCTGGAGACTGCAGCCATAATAACACCACTTCTTGCCTGCAGATAAGATCTTTAGAGCCCCCGAGTGTGAGGCCCAGTGTGTCGAGTCAACACATCGGTGTAGAGTGAGGGATTTTTCTCTTGATGTCGACAAACGCGTTTATGAGATCTTCTAGAGTCGCAGGCATTTACAGGCACCATTGTACTTGCTGACTATCAGGCAAGCCGTATACCTGTTTGTCAACATAATGGTGTAAAATTTAAAATATATTTATAATTAATTTCGTTCAAATTTCGATTTTGTTTTAGAATCTGATCATTGAATGGTCTGATACGGTCATGAATAACCTAACCTACGTCCCCACCTCTACCCCGGAGGACTTTATGAGGTCCTACCTCCGCTGGCAATTGGCCCCTATCATGTGCCAGATAGGCAGAGAGGGATGTCGTGCTGCCGCCATCAATCAGTTCAACGCCTTAAAGACGTCCAGTGTTGAGTAAGTAAAAAAAAACTTCTTTATTAATTTATCTTTTATGTTTCTATTAGTAGTATTTCCTGATTTGTGCAATGGCACAAATGACAAATGACATGTGATGGTGACAAATGTGTCACAGTTAAATGTATCCTTCTGGCAGACATTTTGCTTCATCACAGTCTGAGGTGTCTTACTCCTCTACAGTGTAAAAGTGCCATTACGGCCTACTTACAGAATAAAGTTCATTTATTTCATTTATTATTTATTAGTGCTTAGTTATTTAGGTAGTTTTTTATGGGATATATTTAATTGCATATCAAAAAATACTAACTGTCCATAAAAAAAATACTAATTACACATTAAAACCCCGTTTCTGATGTGCAATTAGTATTTCACATGTGCAACTAAGCAGTTTTAGGTTGTTAGGTATTTTTTTGTGTGCATTTAAATACTAGGTTTCTATTTACAGAGTGTACCCCGATAATCGCGCATACGTCTATTGCAACGCTCTTCGTGAAGGCAGTGAAGAAGACTTTTACCACCTGCGCACGAGATTCATCCAACACAATGTGTACACTGAGAAAATCCTCCTCCTTCAAACCCTGGGATGCACTCCTCATGCCGACGCTCTCAACCGGTGAGTAGTACAAACAAAAATGTATAAATTTCGCACTTTGCACTTCGCAATATGTAAACAGGACAGGCTATTATGGACACACTTTGCGTGAATAATAGACATTCGCTCGCTATAAAGCTGTATCCAGATATTCCCAGCAATGTGTAAACTGGCCAAAAGTTCTTGAATACCTCATCCAGCACATCGGCATCGATATTGAAAATTATAATTTTACACTACTCACTCACTGAGAGAGACACTATAATGGAATATAAATAGAAGAAAGATTTTTTTATGCCCAGTGATGACTTTGTTAAACTTGACTATAATCAATTTTATATCTATGAGCGTAAACTTACCGTGTCTAACAGTGAAGTGGCTTCCTTAGAACTGGTTTCCCACTGGGTTGCATAATTTACCATTATATTGATCGAATACTTACAACAAGCACTGGATTGAGGAGCGACGGAATGATGGTTTTATCTCCCGGGCAGGTTCCTGACGGACATCTTCAGCGCAGAGCTCAGGCTGGTCCGTCCCCAGGACTACACCACGGCGCTGAACTCCGCCGCCGCCGGCAACGAGAATAACACGCAGATCTTGTTCCAGTTTATCCAGAATAACTACAATTTGGTCAACAGCGCGTAAGTTTATTTTTTAATTGCATCGTATTTTAGTTTATGTTTGTTACCCAATCACACTTTAAATAACATTATACATAATTACTATCCCGAAATCATTCGGGGTTCATGGGGACGAACTCTCTCCCCAAATGATAGTTTTTTGACGTACATATTTTATACGTTTGTGTTGTGTAGATTTATGCATTACTTATGTATTTTTTTTTCAGATTCAACTCTATCGCTACTCCGCTGTCTTACGTATCGAGTCGGCTGAGGACTGAGGCCGAAGTTGACGCGGTAGGTATTTGACAGTCACTGCAGACACCGCCCGAGGATTCATAAATCCGATTATAAAATTCTCTTCGTTTGTATGTTCATACAAAATAGTTGTTCATAAAATGCGATCCTAACCATTATTACTATTTCATCAGTTCCAACAATGGGCGACCGAGAACCAAGCTCTCCTGGGCTCCGCGTATCAGGCCGTGTTCAACGGCGCGGAGACCACCCGGCAATCCATCCGGTGGACCGCCAACATCGTAGACGACGTCAACACCTTCCTGACCGCCGGCTACCAGCCCGTCGACCTCACCACCGCCGCGCCCCCCACCAACCCGCCCCCGCCGGTGCTCGACCCCAGGCCCGAGCTCACTGAACCAACAACCCCTAACCTCCCCGGCTCTGCTGCCACCTCGGTTCTGGCCATGTCTCTCGTATGCATGGCTGCCATCTTCAATTACGTTCTGTAAAAACTTCATTACTAACAGTACATCAATGGGACTTTAATTCAGTATTGTTCAACCTAAATAACTTAGTTTCAATATAAAGTGCCTTATGATAAGATTGTGATTGTTGTAAATATTATTTAATTTATGAAATAAACCGTAATAATAAAAAATGATTTTAAATTCGTTAATACCTGAACCACTAAATGAAATCCTTAATATCTCTGATTTTTACTGGCAGTTCATTTTGCCGAATAATCTACTCGCCTTCCTAGAAGCACCAACATCATCTTCAAAATATCCTGTAGTCAATGATGATATTGCTTATACGAAAGAAGTTACATATTACATTTAATATCATTGTCTGGCACTGAAATTAAATAAAAATTAAATGAGAAGAAAATCCTGCCCTTACTTAAGCTTAATGTGAGAAGTTTAGCAGAATTAATAGAAATAAGCACAGGCCGATAAGGAAAACATTGTGAAATTACTACATTGGAAATGTATCTCGACACTAATTACCTACCGATGCAGTTAGAAGAATGCAGACTATTTAACAGGATGTCGGAAAATGTAATAATAAATATAATTAGGAAATGTTCAACATTAAAGAACAACATTAAAGTGATTAAAGGATAACAAAAGGACAGTAAATTTTAATTAAAAAAAATATTTAATCTATATGACTGTATTTTATCATTAACGAATTAAATGCCTATCTTATAATTACCAATGTACATCGGATAAGATAAAGAGATTATGGAATTGATCGGTATATCGAAGGTAATACCAACAATATCCAATCAGTATTGCTTGACAGATCGGCGACAAAATGGTAAGTGTATCAAATATTATTAAAATTAATTAAAAGGTTATTAAAAATATAACTTTACTGTACTTATATTGAATTTAATATCATTGTTATATATTAGATAATAGTCAATAGATCTCATGGTATTTTGGTATTGTAATTAGGATTAATTTTTGACCTGTAATGTGTTATTACCAATAAATAATGTCTATGTCAATGTCTATGTCTATAACAACCTACAGTAATGGTCATTTTTCCAAAAATAGGTTTAAATTGTTTCCCGAATTAAAATGAAATTTGAATCTTAAGGTGTGTCGCTGGATGCCTGTCTTCTTGGGTATCGCCTTTATCCAAGGCGTATTCACCACCAGCCCGGCCATCTCGGACCTGGATAAAGAATGGGATTCTGTAGCGATCCCGCTGAACGATCCTAATTACCGCCTGCCCACGACTACGCGCCCGAGGCACTATGATGTTACCCTCACTCCTTACTTCGAGAACGTGCCTACTGGAGTGGAACCCTTCACTTTCGATGGAGAAGTCACCATCTACATCAGTGCAACATTCCCACCTCAAAATCGAATTGTGCTTCACTGCAATGACATGACCATTCAGTCTCTGACGGTTTCTTACACCGAATCTGGCACCACGCATCAGATTGCGTCGCCCGACCAAGACTTTCAATGCGTTATGCCGTACAGCTTCTTGTATATTAATACCATTGAACACTTGGACCCATCGCGGGAATATGTTATTTCGGCTACGTTTAGAGGCCACATTAACAACAACATGAGAGGTTTCTACAGAAGTTGGTATATCGACTCTACTGGAACCAAGAGGTACAATTTAAATAACTTTCAAAAACAAATGCTCAATGTTCTAAAATTAATAAGTCAAATGAACAAAAACAGTATTAATTATAACTAAAATAACAGGGCATTCATGCCTGAAAAATCTGTATGTAATGTTGCAATGAATAGCATCTGTATTATATTTGTGCAATAACAGGTGGATGGGAACGACCCAGTTCCAGCCCGGTCACGCCCGCCAAGCTTTCCCCTGCTACGACGAGCCTGCGTTCAAGGCCACCTTCGACATCACTATCAATAGGGAAGCTGGTTACAGTCCAACAATTGGAAACATGCCCATCCGGATTTCTACTCCGTAAGTGTTCGAACACTGTAAGCAAGCTTCGAGACCTCAAGGCGTTACAACGAGAAATAGGTATCGCATTCTTTGAAACGCTGCTCTGCCCAGACGAGTAAACAATCGGTACTGATTTTCAGATATATGATTCTTGACTATATGATTGTGTTTTTGACAATAGCCGAAACATGATTGCTTAAAATTTACTCGAAAGAAAAAAAAAACAAAGTTGAACCAACTAAACGCATCATTAAAAGACACGATTAAGTTTAGTTAATATGATGGTATTTTACCCCATCTAAACTCTGTCAAGAGGAAATTTAATAAAACTGCACACAGTCAGATATTTATCGAGATTTGTCTAAACAAACAATTCCCGAAAAGTGTTGCATTCCGTTTTGTTGTGAGCATCTCTTTCACGGGGGGCGTGGCTGAGCGAATCGATGCATCGCCTTAACTATCAAAATAAGTATTATTCAAAAGAAAAGACACAAGGTTAAAGCATTACGTTTTATAACCTTAAGTAAATATATCTTGAACTTGGAAATACGCAATGGATATAGTCGCGTCTGTAGACGACAAAAAAATAATATTTACGGCGTTTCATGATTAAAAGGTTTCCTTTTGCACAGTGAATACCTAGAACCCATAGATTATTTTACGAAGGAGAGCCAAACAAAATTCAATGCTTAGGGTGGTAATTAAATAGGAGTGGTAATTTTGTATGGATTTTATTTTTAAATTAAAGATAGAAACTTTATACTCCCCTAAATCACTTTAGACACACAAACAGGTGACAGGTTTTCTTATATGTTAACTGAAAGTCTACTCGCCAAGTATGAAGTCACTCACTTTAAAAACTCAGATTGCCCATACCTACAATGTTTCTACCCCCTTTTCACCCCTTCAGAGGGTGAATTTCAAAAAAATCTATTTTCTTAGTATTTAATGGCACCTAGCCACAAACGAAGTTTCAGCTCCTCGTTTAAAAAAAAATACTAAATTTGATCCCGATACAAACTTTCAAACCCCGTTTCACCCCGTTAGAGGGCGAATTTCGAAAAACGCTGAAAACTGTTTTCTTCCATTTTAATGCCTAGTCTTTTAGGGGAATTTGAAGTTTCTATCTTTAAAAAAATATTTTCTATACAACATTATCACCCCCTTTTAACCCCCTTTTTGAATTTTGAGCCCCGTTAGTTAAAACATTCTTAGGAACAAAATTTTGTGACAGACGGACGGACAGACGGTCGCGTGAGTGACAGCAATAGGGTTCCGTTTTGACCCTTCGGGTACGGAACCCTAAAAACTGTTTATTTAATTGTAGTCCATTAAATACAGATAATTATACGCGTATAAACCTAGGTTTATACGGGTATAATTAGCTAGGAATTAGATAGCAACGTGAAATTAAACAGTTTTATCATAAAATTAACAACGTCCACAGTTTGACAAACGGAAGGATCGCTGACGCATTCTACAGAACGCCTTATACCTCAACTTATTTACTGGCCTTCATAGTCTCCCACTACGTCAAAGTTGAGACCAACGATGATGTCGAGAGACCTTTTGATATTTATGCTCGTGACAACGTGGGCGCCACCGGCAAATGGGCCTTGGAAGTCGGAGAACAACTATTAGAAACCATGGAAATATATACAGACATTCCTTACTACACCATGGCCCAGCACCTGAACATGAAACAAGCTGCTATTCCTGACTTCTCCGCCGGTGCTATGGAAAATTGGGGTCTCTTGACTTACAGGTGAGAATTAAGATGTTAGGTAAACTATAATCAGAAAAACTGTCCGTTCCCTACTTTCTCATCCAAAAGAAATATAGGTAATAAAAACTCAAAATTGTTTTAGATTATTCTGACAATTTGTTTTAGGGAAGCCAATATCCTTTACGATCCTCTAAACTCCAACCATTTCTACAAGCAGCGCGTGGCCAACATTGTAGCTCACGAGATCGCTCACATGTGGATCGGAAACCTGGTGACGTGCGCCTGGTGGGATGTGCTGTGGCTAAACGAAGCTTTTGCCAGATTCTACCAGTACTTCTTGACTAATATGGTTGGTAATTTCTACGCTTATTATGTATTTGTACTCAATACCTATAAGGGTAATAGAAACCGAAATTCGGTTAAACCGAATAGACTTTTTTGTTTTATAGGTGAGGCCCGATCTTGGATATGAGACCCGTTTCATCATTGAGCAAGTTCAAGACTCCATGATCACTGACTCGATTGATTCTGCACATCCTATGACTAATCCGGCCGTGACTGACCCTACTAGTGTCAGTGCTCATTTCTCCACCATCACATACGCAAGGGGAGCGTCTGTGGTCAGGATGACGCAGCACTTCCTTGGAAATAGTACGTTCGTTAAAGGGCTTCAGAACTATCTGAAAGAAAGGTATGTCAAGTTATCGCCTGCTAGACGGTCGAAAACAAGCCTCCAATGGAGCGGCCTTGGTTCGTGGCTCGTGGTGAAGCCCTCCAAGTGTTCTGGCTGGACGGTCGGCCGACCAATACTTAACTACAGCGTCAGTCTCGTCAGTATGTCCAGGACCCGCGGACGGACAACATGCATTACAAGTGAATCATAGCGAAGCGATTTGGACCCGGGACCACCAGATGCAAATGCATGATCACCAACTAGGCTAAAGTGGTCGTTTTTAAAAGTCTAATAAAAGAAAAAAAGGACACGGAAATGGATAAAACGCTAGATTAAAAAACGACAATGCTAAGTAATTTAAATCTAGTTAATTTGCTGGACTTGCTCCATGCGAACTGGCCTGGCCCAGCGCGTTTGGAGACAGGCGTTCACACGGTTCAAAACCGGCAGCTCGGACCGTGGCCCGGTCCCTAACGCGCGCTCAACGACCAAAGGGCGTCCGAAGATTAAACTAAATTTTGCGTGAAATAACCGTCTACGCGGTCTTTGTGGACCAAGGTCGCTCCGTCGTAAGGACTTAGTCGGCGACCGTTTAGTATATAGTATATAAAAAAATAGTAACATGCAATCACGAAGCTATTCTTGGTCATATAATTACATCTTTTATATTGCTAACAAATAAAGTATATGACTGGTCATTAATATTTTAGGTCTCTCAATGTAGCTGAACCGATCCATCTATTCACTGCCTTTGATGAAGCCGCAGCTGAAGATGGCGCGTTGGCTACTTACAATGGCATGACCATTGAAGAGTATTTCGCTAGCTGGACAGAACAAGCCGGACACCCTATTTTGACTGTCGTAGTCGACCAGAGGACTGGCCAGATGACTGTTACACAGGTCAGCTTCGAAATACTTCGAATTATCATTCATCATCATCCTCCTAGCGTTATCATTCATCATCATCAGCATCCTCTAGTACAGTTGCATCCTGAAGGATGCCTGGGGTCTGCTACCTAATCCCAAGATTTAGTATAGGCACTAGTTTTTACGAAACCGACTGCCATCTGACCTTTCAACCCCGAGGGGAAACTAGACCTTATTGGGATTAGGCTTTGTCAAGTGAGTGGCCAACTTGACAGTTAGAAGTTCTCAAGCCGCCCGAAGGTCTCCAACTTGGCTTAACGACTGCTGCATTAGACAGCAACCGGGATCAACGGCCTAACGTGCCTTCCAAAGCACGGGAGCGCTCAGTTAGTAACCACTCAAAGTGGTCACCCATCCAAGTCCTGACCGCTGCCCACATAGCTTAACCTTAGATACCGCAAGGGGTACGCAGGCGCCGCTGGGACACCACGAGCGTTCCCTTCGAATTATCATTATTGTGTCAGATTTGAATTACGAATGTTTGCTAATTATTTGTTTGATATTCAGCGTCGTTGGGAGCGAAACGTCGGTGTGTCCACGATCCCCACCATTTACAAAGTGCCCGTCACGTGGACTCGAGAACGAGCGCCGGATTTCGATGATACCAAGCCATCTCAGGTCCTGAGCGCACAAACTACCGTAATAAATAGAGGAACTACTGGCAATGAATGGGTCATCTTTAACAAGCAGGAAGTTGGTAAGTTTCACATAAATAAACGTTTGTAACAGAGGCATTTGAATCTAATAGCAAAAAATGAAGCCAAGTGATTCACATTTTCGCAAAGGGGCTATAATAATTGGAGCGATCCAACAGTTAGCTTAGCCATTAATTTTTAGGGTTCCGTACCCGAAGGGTCTAAACGGAACCCTATTGTTGTCACTCATGCGTCCGTCTATCCGTCCGTTCGTCGTGTGTCACAAAATTGTGTTCCGAAGATTTTTTCAATTTCCCTTTGACCTATGAACTTGAAATTTGGTGATAATGTTCAATATTACGTATATTTTACCAACAAATACTAATATATTGATAAAACACATTTTTCGAGGTTGGTTCCGAACCCTTAATGTGCGAAGTCCGACTCGCACTTGGCCAGTTTTTTAATGATCGTTACAATATACCACTATAATACCAAACCTATTAAACATCTAATAAAATTAAATTTTCAAGTTATTATTATACAGTTTTTACCATAAAAAATACGAATATAACACTATTTTGTTATAGAAACGTAAGATTCATTTGTGACCGAAAACGCCGACCGCCATTTTTGTCATGAATTACGTTACGTCAATACAGCCGAAACAAACGCATTCTTAATTTTAGAAAAATCACTACCTAAAGGACTTGCACACTTAACGTTTCTATGTTTCCGGTCTGATAATTGCGGCTGGCTGCCTTTTTGGCGCGAATATATTATATCGTTCATATTTTAACCATTTTTTCTCTGCATGCTATATATTTTTTGAAGAAATAAAATTACTTGTTTACTATATTTCAAAAAATAGTAGAATAGCCTTTATTATAAAGTCTACAATAAATATGTTATCAAGCTTTAATTAATGACAGGATACTTCAGAGTCAACTATGATAACACCAACTGGGCTCTCATCACTCGGGCGTTGAGAGGCGACCAAAGAACAGTCATTCACAGATATAACAGAGGACAGGTTTGTATTGCTTATTGCTAAATTTGTTAATTACACATAGGTCTTTTCAGTTTCCTTCAAATGTGTCAAGATCCGACTTCTTTCTTGATTTTATCTCTTTTCTTGCTTGTTTATTAATAACGTTAACTATGTTGCAGATAGTCGACGATGTCTTCCAATTCGCTAGAGCCGGTGTTCTCCGATACGAAAGGGCTCTCAACATCGTCTCGTTCCTTCAGTTCGAAGATCAATATGTTCCTTGGATGTCAGCCATTACTGCTCTCAACTGGGTGATCAGGAGGCTCGCTCCTGACGCAGATAATCTTGCCAAGCTGAGAGTAATTATCCTATTTTCACACCACCTGCTCGTCAATGCCCAATTATATATCATGCAAACCTTACCGAAAGCAAATCATTATAACCCTTGGCTTAAGCCGGGTAGTAATATCGTACTGAATCTCATTATAACCCGCCGGGTAATAATGTGATTTCACTTTTCATAGTTCTTATAGTTCTGTGATTAAAGTCTAATGTCGTGAAGTCCACTAAGCGGCGAGGACGCGGCACACCAGCTCCGTGTTTTGTTTGGAACGTCGTGTTCGAAACAAAAGATTGCGTCGTCGGCCGCCGCGCCGCCTGTAGCGCGTCAAGCGCGTGGTTTTAGTACTGAATATTTGTAGAATTACATTTTGGAGTTTTCTTATACATTATTCTCATATTTTATTACATTTTTAAATAAAATCACTATGTAATATCCGTGCCTCGGACGTAGCTAGGGCTGGCCTTCCTCCCTTCGCACCAGTTGCAGCAATGTAAATAAATACATACTTACATATTTGTGGACAGTCTTACACAAATCTACCTAGTCCTAAACTAATCAAAGCTTGTACTATGGGTACTAGTCGACGATATACATATACCTATAAAGATAAATATATACTTAAAATACATAGAAAACATCTAAGATTCAGGAACAAAATACTTGTGCTCACCACACAAATGAATGCAAGCAGTCGTCGATGTACTAGGTATTAAATACCAAGTGAGTACGTGAGTTACAAGAAGCTTAATTATACGGAGTAAAACAGATTCTATTAAAATAGATACTAAAATTTGCTGCGATTGACTAATTTAATTCTGTTTTTAGTAGCCTTGGTTTTTTTATTGCCTCGCAAGTGGTGAGAAAAGTAGAGTATGTACTCCTCGGGGATAAAGCTGTTTTTGTCTTGGGAGCGCTTAAATCCCTCACTACACTCAGGACTCAGTCTTAATTCCCTCGCTTCGCTCAGGAATTAAGTCATTACTCCCTCGCTCCGCTCGGGAGTAAAATTTGGAGTCCTTCGTTGCGTTCGGGATTCAATATCGCACCCGTGACATAACACAGTGTTTTATCCCCTTGGTGTATAATCTACTATTATATTTTAACTCGGTAAACTTGCAAGGAGCAGTAATATTTACAAAGTTTGTTGTCCCACGAGTATCATACTATTTTGGTTTCTCGAGAATAAAATATTTCTGTAGCCCAAGTGCAGTCGATCATTGTAACCTCCAGTGCTTCTATTTAATTTTCTTCATCTGTCAAATACTATAAGTGATATCACAATCACTTTCATATATATGACAGTATATTTATCATCAAAAACGATATCGAGGGAAAAATCATGAAATAGAAGCAAGAGTACCTTACTTCTAATTTGTCTTTTAACTTATTAGTGGTTTACCATTTCATAGGCCGTTATCAACGAAGAGCTTAGCCAGGCCGTCGTCGCCCGCCTCGGCTGGGCAGAGGTCGACAACGAGGAATACCTGGACGGCCTCTTGAGGATGTACCTCGGCACGTTCCTGTGCAACAACGGCCACCCTGGCTGCACCGCCGCGGCTGTTACCAACTTCAATAACTGGTTGAACGATTCCTAGTAAGTAATTGGACATAAATCGTAGAATCGATCACTCCACTGCTACTCATTGTCATTGCGTATTTAGTTTGACCATATAGCCGCGGTAGGCATGTGTCATAAACAACCTGTCCCTGAAAAACCTGTGTTATATGACGAGAATTCGACACGGAATCTGGGTCCTTGGTGTTTGCTGTTGTTCAAAGATCTAATAAACACAACAACCGTCTTCACATTAATGAAGTTACTGCATTTTTAAATCCTATTGTGCAAAGTTGCTGATATTTCTACCACCTGTAGACTGATTGATTTGCATCAAGGTCAAATATATCACGAAGGACTTACATGAAATCTATGAAGGGATACATTAAAGACAATAATTTTATACCTCTTGTATTACCTCTAGTGTGCCCCCGAACATGCGACCATGGGTCTACTGCGAAGGTCTCCGGCAAGGAAGCGCCGCCAACTTTGACATCTTCTGGGAAAGATACTTGGCCGAAGACTTGTCCAACGAGAAGATAATCATGTTGCAAGCCGCTGGCTGCACCCTGGACCAGGCCAGCTTGGAGAAGTACCTGTCAGCCATCGTGGCTGGCGATGATGCGGTCAGAGCCCAGGACTTCACGACCGCTCTAAATTCTGCGGTTTCTGGCAATGAAGTTAACACTATGAGGGCTTTTGCTTGGCTGAGGAACAATGTACCGCAGGTTAACGCTGTGTGAGTATATGATATTATATCATGCAACACTTGTATTTATATTTAACAGACTTCAAAAAAAAAGGAGATTCTCAGTTTGAACCGTATGTTTGCATGTAAGTATGTATGTTTGTCTGCGATTATCACGCGTTTGACTGAATTAATTTTGATCCGGTTTTCATAATAGTATATGTTACATTTTGGTATACAATTTGAAGCCGGTCCCCTTATTTAAAAAAGTTATCGTCGACCGCTTTAGCTTAGCTGGTAGTGATCCTGCCTACGAAGATGGAGTTCCCGGGTTCGAATCCGGGCCAGGGCATTTATTTGTGTGATAAGCACGAAAATTTGTCCCTGGGTCTTAGATGTTTTCTATGTATTTAAGTGTCGCTTAGTACCCATAGCACAAGGTTTGCTTAGTTTGGAACTAGGTTGATTTGTGTAAGATTGTCCACTAATATTTATTTATTGCTGTAAGGGCCTTGACTCCTTGTTGACCTCTTTTTTAAATGTTGTACTTCGTTAAACATCAATTTAAATATGATACAATTGTTTATGCTATTTAATTTACAAACAATTCTTTCAACTGTAACGAAGTAGGGTTTATTTAATGTTTATCACGAATTTTTTTTTATAACACAAAGTCAAATTACCTTCGGGTTGATTGAACTGTTACAATAATTTTGTCATTTTCTTTGCAGTCTTGGTAGCGTTGCTACTCCACTTAGTTACATTACCGCCCGTCTTCTTAACGAGGAACAAATTGCTGAGGTAAGTTCATTCTTTCTTTTACATATTGATACATTAAGATTTATAAAAAATATATATTCTTCAGTCCAATGTGCAATGGTACAACAGTTTGGACAATGTGCATTCTTTGCGTCCTCTTAGATAAGTTTTTGTATCCGTGAAAGTTGAGTCATGAATAATAATATTCAACATGATTCAACTGAATTCTCCAATAAGCGATAAAATAACGCTTACGATCGCTATTTATCCGTTAATCAAATCGTTTACATACCAATAAAAAAACACATTCCAGGTCCAAGCTTGGCTCGACTCCGAGAGGGCTGTGATTGGTGAGAGCGCCTACAATACTGGCGTCAACGGCATTGCTTCCACCAGGACTTTCTTGACCTGGACCAGCACTAGGACCGTAGAGTTAGCCACTTATTTCGAAACTGGCTACACTGAGGACATCGTTGAAGAAATTGTTGATCCCGCTCCAGAGTCATAGGTCGATCCTGACACTGATCCTGAAGAACCAGAGACAGATGATAACGATCCCGACTCCGCAAATATTGTTGCACTGAGCGCTGTCACTCTCATGATGACTCTTGCTATCAACATTGTTATGTAAACTGTTATTGGTGTAAAATAAAGTGTGGTGTAAGGTGTAAATATTGAAAAATGTTATTTAAATAATTAAAGTTGGTCGTGTTACTACAACGTGTTTTACTTTGAAATAAAGTAGAAACCTAAAAGATCTTTACGAATTAAGGATGAATCACAGTAGACCGTTCCGTGTGCGGGCTGGTCGAAAAATTACACAATCACGTTATCATTACGCATATACCTACCAAAGTAAGCACAACATCAACTAATACATTTCATTTACTTAAAAAGTACACGTGAGGTTTCGTGGGGGGGGGGGGGGGTCGTCTAAATCCTCACCAAAGATCATCAAGGGGGGAGGGGGGGTCTAAAAGTGGCCCAAAAAACATCGCGTGATTTCTGGATAAACCCCAACATGAAATACAAAGGGTTAAATTTGTATTTTTTTTGAAAATAAGTTCCCATAAACAGTACAGTCTACGTCGATACGCAATCCAATCACAAAATATGCGAACATGGCTTCAATAACAAGGGCGTAAGAGCGTACGGATATTTTATGCAAAATAAAGATATTTGTATTTGTATTAAAGTCCTCTTCTCTTCCACAATGCTTAAAACCTCTTCATTTATTTTCCGATGCTTCCAACTAATCCTTTCCTTTAAGGCTCGTTTGAAAGTTGGTGTTGGAGGAGAACCAACACCAACTTTCAAACGAGCCTTTCTCAACGGACTATGTAAATGATCATAATTATCATTCGGTATACCGAAAACGACTCATAGTTCCGTGTCATCCAATGTCATCATGGCAAATCATCATTTCATTATATTATTGTGACAAACGTACTTTATAAAATTTGTTTGTTAGAAAATAGGATTATTTTGACATGTAAAATATATTTCGATGATATGAATAAAAAACCTTCCTATTGGAAAATAAGTAAAAGAACTTTATCCAATTTATACAATTGAGATTAAGTTTAGCATCTAAAGGAATGATTAATAGTAAACTCGTGTTTTGTCGAGTCCAATCTACGTTCAAACTTGCAGTCAATCGATATCTGAAGTCACACTAATAACTAACTAATGAAAATGTAGACAGGCCATATTTCAGAGAGCTAAACTTATTCAGATGCGAAGTGCAAATTAAACAGGCTACGCCAACCCGATTATAGAAAAGAAAGGTTTGTAACAACTGGACTAGCATTTACAAATACATCTCTCCGATTGCTTATCATATGACCATGTCATTGGTAAATAAATTGATACGCATGAGCGTACTTTAAAAAACTTACAGTTGTCGTATTAATCGAAGGCTAGAAAAATATTTTTTATTGATTTATCCAATCAAGCTTGTCCGATGATGGAGACAAAAAGTAAACTTAGGAATTGTAGGAATTATATAAGACTAGCGACCCGCCCCAGCTTTGCACGGGTGCAAATTATATACATATAAACCTTCCTCTTGAATCACTCTATCTATTAATAAAAACCGCATCAAAATCCGTTGCGCAGTTTAAAAGATCTAAGCATACAACGGGACAGACAGATGGAAGCAACTTTGTTTTATACTATGTAGTGATAAAATCTTCACTTAGATCCTACCAAGTCTAACGTGACAGTGATGAATACGAGTTACATTAAGAAAATGATAGGAGATACAGTAATAATACATATATGTGCTTTATATTAGACAAGGGCTGTATATAGAAACCATTTTTTTTTAATATGTATTGAAATTTAACTTCATGCTCATTATTTTAATGATTTCTCGTTATAATTCCACCTCATCAATAATCCTAATCAACGGACATAACATAATTATCATCGATTCCTTTTGATAACGCTACGAGTTCTTCGTCACTTTTGGTTGCTTTACGGTTATAATCTTTTTAATAACGTTGGTGATTATGATAAATATGGAAAATGTTAATAATCCGTCTAGTCGGTGAAAAGCTGCCACCGTGGTCACAATGGGTGAGCACTTTATAATCTATTTTGTGTGACGGCAAAGCTTAAATGTATTGGCTTCCTACTAAGCTTTTGACCTCGCAAAGTCAGATATTTGAGAATTAATACTGAAATATTACTGATACTGAAATTTTTGTTAAAATATTTATATCTCAAGAACTCTTATATAGACCTGGGATAAAATAATCATATAATCAGTAAGATAAAGCAAATAGTAACTATGATTTTGGTATCTTCTTCTTCTATTTAAGAGTTACTACTCTTGTCGGTGGAGCAATCGCCAGCCGTTTCTGTCCTCTGCTATCTCCTTCACTCTCTGATATGACATGACCTTACCCTTCTCTTTTATTTGCCCAAAGTAGTTTCTTCTTGGCCTTCCTCTTCCTCTCTTTCCTTCAATTTTCCCTTATATAATGATCTTAAGGAAAAGATCATGTCGTAGCAGATGACCCATCATTATTCCTCTCCTATTTTCTATGGTTGTCAATATTTGTCTCTTTTCTTTTATTCTTGACAACACTTGTTCATTCGTTACTTTTTCCGTCCATTTTATGCCTTCCATTCTACGCCAACACCACATCTCAAAAGCTTCTAATCTCTCCCTCTCTCTTTGTGTTCGTGTCCACGTTTCACTGCCATATAATGCTATACTCCAAACCAAATATATGACTTTACAAAACGTTTCCTGGTTTTAACCGAGATTTTGATTTAAAAATGAACTTTTTGGTATAAATGAAACTAACAAATTACCTAATAAAAAAATAGTAACGTAATCAATTACGCATAGAGTTTACTGGCTAACTTGAAAATAAATTATCAGCAGCATACAGCAAAAAATTTTATCATGCCTTGTGTTTAAGCAATTATTATTCGTAAAATCTCCTGAAAAAAAATCTGAACATGGTCGTCTGTTTATCATTTTCTGTTTCATCGTTGTTTCAAAATCTAACATATCAATAAAATGCGACCAATTTTCCTAGGTTCCACGATGTTGGTGGTATTACTAGCCCTGATTGGGCTCGTCAGTGCCCAGAGCACGCCGTCCATGGAGCAGAGGTCAGACCTGGAGTTCCTCGAGAACTTCAGCACCAACATTGACGGCGAGACCTCGTACAGGCTCTTGGACAACGTGCAGCCCAGTTGGGTGTACGTCGACTTGGACGTCTACCTGTCGGAGAGTAGGTTCAACGGCGTTGTCCGACACATCGTCACGGTAAGTAGTAACGATGGCCAACATTGATATTTTTAGAACCAGTAAGGTCCGTTTCCAGTTCCGTCCGTTCCCGTAGAAGAAGTTCCAGGGCATAATGAGTGAGACTTTTTTCCCAATGTTCGGTCAAAGGAGCGTAGAACTAATGAGACTCGCCCTATCCCTTCTAAAGTTGAGGGAAATATTGGAAAACTGCCACTAGTCACCACGGAACTTCTTTCACGGGACCACTGGGAATAAGCGGATATCAACATCTGTAATAAAAAAGCAATGAAAAGTCATATCACATTAAAAAATAAATTTTTAGTAAGCGAATCATATGACACATATACCGATACATTAGGTAAAAGGCAGTGGTAAAGATAATCCTAATCATGTATTATTTGATAAGTTAACTAGTTCAATCAATAAAATTATTATTGATAACATTTTTTATCATTATCGCAATGATCAAAAATTAGTCAAAAATGATTCAGCTATTTATATTTTGTAACGTAGACATGCTATCTTTAAAAAGAACCTAATGCAATAGTTACAATTTAAAAAAAAAAACCACTATGTATAAAAAATCTTCATATTGTTTTCTAATAAGGCGCGAAATACACACAAGCGGCGTAAGGCAAAAAGCGTAAGGCATACGGCACGTTTTTATACAAATTGCTTATAGCGATTAAATTTTACAACAATTTGTGACACCGCAAGGAAATATCTGCCAACAAAATTTGGTTAGCCAACAGCAATTTGGTTTGGTTTGGTTTGGTTTGGTTTGGTTTGGTTGGACTCTATCTATATTTATCTCAATAGTCTTAAACTCATCGTTCTTACAACGATACAAATCCAAACCAAACTATCTAAATCAAAATGTATTTACTTAGATTCAATTTCGTCGTAATAAAAATACCTCGTATTTTCAGGTCTCAGGGCAGCCTCTCGAAGAAATCGTGCTCCACCAAAATGTTGTCGCTATCACTGGGGTGAGCCTCCTTGACAGCAACAACAACGTTGTGCCTCTGAATCTCACAACCCCATTCGAGATCGACCGTTTTTACGAGCTCTTGATCATCAAGCCCGCCTCGGCTATCGTCGCGGGCGAGTACACTATCATCATCAGCTTCCGTGGAAACATCCACGGCAATCAGTACGACAGGGGATTCTATAAGGGCTATTACTACCAAAACGGTGTCAAGCAGTAAGTTCCTCCTCTAATCTGCATTCAATTCTACGATTGTGTCTTTAATGTGATCACAATGAAATTTCTTAAGCTTAAAACTAATGATGTTTATTGTTACAGTGAGTATGCCACTACTCAGTTCCAGCCCTACCACGCCAGAAAGGCTTTCCCTTGCTTCGATGAGCCTCAGTTCAAGTCAAGATTCGTCATCTCTATCACACGTGATGCTAATCTCAGTCCGTCCTATTCTAATATGGCTATCAATGACTCCCTTACTACGACGTAAGTTATTTACTTAGGTTTTACCTATGTAGTAAATAAAAGTTTAAGTAAAGAAATGTATTTTATATAAAACATTGTTTTTCAGTGTTTCCGAAGGTCGTATTAAGGAGACTTTCCTGCCTACTCCAACCATCTCTGTCTACCTTATTGCATTCCACGTCAGTGACTTCATTGAGACCACCACCGCCAGCACGCCTGGCAAACCTTTCGGAATCGTCTCCCGTCCCGGAGTGACCAGCCAGCATTCTTACGCCCACGAAGTCGGCATTGCGATTACGAATCAGATGAGCCAGTACTTTAACTATGAGTATTACAACATGGGTGAGGGTGCAGACATGAAGAATGATCACATTGCTGTGCCTGATTTCCCAGCTGGTGCTATGGAGAACTGGGGAATGGTTAACTACAGGTAAAACTTAGCAGTTAATACAACAAATCCTACCTAAACAGCAATGGACGTGCGCGTGGCGTGGCGTGGGCGTGGATGTTTATTTATTTATTTTGCTTTATTAAGGTAAACAAACAGCACCAATCATACAGCTATTACAGGTACCAAAACACACAAAAAAAAAACACCATTTTAAAAGGTAAAGGTATTTTGGGTTTCAAAATACCTTGGCCTATATGCCTCTTTCGACACATTCCGTGTTATAACTATGACACAACCTATAATAAATCAATCTCTTTCTTGATTATAATATATACCTACATAAGTCGACCAGCTTTCCTTAATATCGTACTCATTCAAAATGTTGTCACATCCGATAACGTTGCTTTTGTTACATTTCAGAGAAGCTTATCTCCTGTACGACCCCGCCAATACGAACATCATCAACAAGATTAACATCGCCACCATCATGGCGCACGAGCTGGCCCACAAGTGGTTCGGCAACCTCGTCACCTGCTTCTGGTGGAGCAACCTGTGGCTCAACGAATCCTACGCCAGCTTCTTCGAATACTTCTCTGCTCATGCTGTGAGTCATTTGATTTCTTCTAATAATCTCTCGAAGTTTTTTGCTGATTTCAAAATTATGCTAAAATTAAGCGACCGTGGTATGGTATTAATACTGAGAGTTATTATTTTTTTGATTATATTAAAAAAAACGGTTTTTTGCGGAAAAACTTACACAAATCGACTTAGCCCCCTTAGGGATAAGGCTTGTGTTATAGGTATCTAGTAGAATATTCAAGTTAATCGCACAAATATTTACCCTGACCAGGATTCGAACGCAGGACCGTCAGCTTCACTAACAACTGGGCTAAACTGCTCGTCAAATTTTAAGTTCCTTAATATCAATGTCATCTAGACATCTACATATGTAACCGTTTTGTTCTAGGTGGACAACTCCCTGGAACTGGCTGACCAGTTCATCGTGAACTACGTCCACAGCGCGCTCAACTTCGACGCCTTTGCTAGCGCCACCCCGATGAACCTCAGCACGGTGACCAACAACGTCTCCATCACCGGCCACTTCTCCACCGCCAGCTACGCCAAGGGCGCCTCCGTCTTGAGGATGATAGAGCACTTCGTTGGCCCTACGACCTTCCGGGATGCTCTGAGGACCTATCTTGCAGACAAGTGAGTATTCAAATAGAGAACTCCAGTGAACTTCAGACTTATCCTTGCCTTCGCCGCTGTCGAAATGCTGTCGCTGAAGATTTGAAATCCTGCTAATATTATGGAATCCTGCTAATATTATAAATGCGAAAGTTTGTGTTTAGATGTTTGTTACTCAAGCTCAATCACGCGTGATGAAACTTGGTTTGAGATTAGAGAATAGAATATTCTTCATGGGGATGAATCATCCCATGAAGCGATGAAATAGTTTAGTTTAGTTTTATTCATCACAAAATACAATTCTCATATTACAAATAAATACATAAAAATAAATAGGGGTCGAAGTTTATAATCGCTAACAAAAGCTAGAACTTACTGTTAATAAATTACTCGTATTGAAATGAGGTAACTCGTTGACAATAAAGTTCCCGACTTTATTGTCAACGATCGTTCTCATTTCAAAAATATTTAACTTTAAGGGATCATCATAAGGGATAAGTTCACTTTTACACTTGAGTTTACCTTTATAGTGCAATGTCTTTTACTTTGACTACTATTTTTAATTTAAATCTTCTTCGCCCTGTTGCTTTACGGCGAAACAAAAACAAACAATGACATTGTTTTGTTATGTGCCCGGAGATCTCCGTGCCAGGTACGAGGACGGCTTACACCAGGAGGGTCTCACTCCGTCAGTACCGTAGGTGGTACCATTCAGTGGCTGCCGCGCATTGCTACAGTCACGTCGTCGCGTCATTCGCTTGCTGTGGTCAAAGTTTAATTCGGGGTTGTAAATTGGGGATTAAAATTTGTTGATAGTGGGACTTCTGTAGGTACTTAATACTATTGCTTGTTCTGTACTTTAACTAACCTATTCTTTGTCAGTGCCTTCGGCCTCGGCACGCCCGCCGACATGTACGACGCGTTCCGCTCCGCGACGGCCGCCGACGCCACGTTCGCTACGCTCTACCCCGACATCGACGTCGGGGACGTGTTCGACAGCTGGGTGCAGAACCCCGGCTCGCCCGTGCTGCAGGTCGATGTCAACATGGATTCTGGAGCAATCACCGTTTCACAGGTACTGTACCACATTATATTTATATATTTTTGTGGACCCAGTCCCAAACCAAGCAAAGCTTGTAGTATGGGTACTAAGCGACGATATACATACATGCATTATTTAGGTAAAAAATATTTCGTAAATTGCATTGTCTAAAATCACATCATGTTTTTGTTACGTTTGAGCAGTTAACATTAAAACAATTGATCAACACAGGTGGGATTTTAACATACGACCTCTGGAATACCTTCATTGATTTGAGCTACTGTGGGTACCTGTGACGATACATTTTTAAATATTTCACTTGGATTGAACTTGAGTGTACCCACGAAGGGTCTGAACGGAACCATATTGCTGTCACTCACGCATCCGTCCGTCCATAAGTCGTCTGTGACAATATTTTGTCCCGAAGATTTTTTTCCTTCCCTTCCCTAATGAACTTCCTTATGACCTATGAACTTGATATTTGGCGATTATAATTGTATGTTTTTCCAACACATATATTTTGAAATTTCCTTATTTTTCATTAAAATACCCCAAATTAATTTTGCGGTTGGTTCGGAACCCTAAATGTGCGAAGTTCGACACTCACTTATTTTTTTTTATTCGCAGCGTCGCTTCCTCATCTCCGGTAGCGTCCCCAACGTGCTGTGGCAAGTCCCGTTCTCGTGGACCCACGGCGCCGCCCCAGACTTCAGCAGCACCAAGCCTTCCGGAGTCCTCACTGGCGCCTCCACCACCGTCAACATGCCCGCTGGACACAACTGGGTCGTGTTCAACATACAACAGTCTGGTTCGTTTGAAATCATATGCTTCTTATAATGTGGATCGACGCAAGAGGTAGGCCATCAAAAATATGTGAATGACGCGATAACGCGTGATAGATATATATACATAGACGAAAACGTCATGTTTCGCCAACTCCAACTAATTTGAACCAACAAGCAAATAATAATTGGGAAGGAAGTATTTAAATATTGTATGGACTATCTTAGACAAATAAACTTAGAAGCTTGTACTATGGGTACCAAGCGACGAAATACAATATTTATATAGATACTTAAATACATAGAAAACATACAAAACTCAGGAACAAATATTGGTGCCCATCACACAAATAACTGCCCCGACCGGATTCGAACCCGGGACCTCCAGCTTCGTAGGCGGGGTCACTACCAACGAAGCTAAAGGGGTCGTCAAATGTTTTACATAATTAACAATCTTTACATTTATCATAAGGTTTATACCGCGTGAACTACGATGATCACACCTGGGAGATGCTTGCTGCCGCGCTTCGCAACAACAAGAACCAATTTCCTAAGCAGAACAGAGCTCAGGTAACTACTTAACTTATCCCCTTATTCATAAAAATTAACAAACCTCTGCTCACTAAAATATGTTTTGTCCCTTTCCCACAAACACAAATGTCAAAGTTACAGATAAGGACAAACGAATAGTAACATGCTAGCTAGCTAAAAATAGGTTTGGTTAACGTTTATGAATAAAGGGGTTATTTTCTATGTTTATGTCTCAAGAAACTTTGGGTGACACGTTACATGAATCGTGATCGCAGTTACAAGAACTATTATCAAAGTATGATGTAGTTGACAATTTTAGCAAACAATTTTGATTTGCTTTTGGTTGCACTATAGTCCCTATTCCTCCTCCTCCTCCTATATTCCCACATGGTATCCAATATCCACGTAACCTTTAGAATTTATACTTACAACTGATAAGTATTGAATATTTTACACTTACATTACATATACTCACGCCCGTATCCCATTTGGGTAGGCAGAGACCAAAGAACGCCAAGTTCTACGGTCCTTACGTATACGTCTTTGGCTTTAACCACATCCATAATCCATACATCTCCTCATACAAACTCGTCGGTTCCGGGAACGAACTTCTGACCTTTTTTCAGTATCGCAGAAATATGATCAAGATAATCCTCGCCTTGGTTGCCTTTCGACCCTTACTCCCTATTTTGAATATTTTAATCAAACTTGATATATGTAATTGACTTATCATCAAGATCGTGAACGACGTGCTGCACTTCATTCGCGCGGGCGAGCAGTACCTCAGCATCTCCCGCGCTTTCGACGTGCTGTCCTTCTTGGAGCAGGAGGACGACTACTACGTGTGGGCCGGCGCCCTCGGCCAGCTCGACCTCATCGGCCGCCGCTTGGACCACATCCCTGCTGCCTACGATGAATTCAACGTACGTTTTAAAAAAATAGACTTTTTCATGGCGTTTTTGTTTAGAGGCATGTGTTTGGCATTCACGTAACTTTGTTTCAGTACGTTGTAGTTAAAAATAGCCTCAAGTTTGTATTAGATATACAATATTTATATCTCTGTTTGGCCCAATGGTTGGCTGGTAGAGAATGCCATTTTGCATTAAGCCCGCCATTTGTACAATTTTGTGTTTTGTGCAATAAAGTTTAAATAAATAAATTAAGGAAGAGATCAAGCAGATATGCCCAAAGCCACGTTACACTAAACATACCTAAGAGATGCTTAAAAAATGAGATCATCAATACCATTAAAGTTGCTTTCTCCTTTAGAACTACCTTCTAGAGCTGATGGAGCACGCCATCGAGTCCCTCGGGTACGAGCAGCTGGAAAATGACTCCACTGGCAGGATCTTGAACCGCATGCAGATCCTGAACTACGCCTGCAACCTCGGCCACGAGGGCTGCAACCAAGACAGCTTGACCAAGTGGAACGCCTTCAGGGCTAACCCTACCGGCAGCCCGTAAGTTGAGATTAAATTAATCCGAAAATTTCGAAACCCGTCGTCTACCAGTCCCTGGAATCCCAGGGCAGATAACAAAAGAATGGCATTGTATATTTTTTTCGCCTGGAATCGACGGCTTAATGGATGATTCACGCTTCACGCTAGACCGTTCCGTGTCCGGGCCGGACGCGCGACAGCCGTCGATTTCTTGTACTAGAAAACGGGCCCGCCCGGACACGGAACAGTCAAGCGTGAATCATCCTTTAGTCATCCTTTTGGATTTATCTAAAAATTACTTTGAATGAATGAATGAATGAATCACATTTATTTCAGATTATAAAATCCATAATTTTGTTAGTAGGTACACAGTAAATATTACTGTGTAATATTACATTATATACTTTAAATATACTTCAACCTTTACGGAAACTCTGGCCGCTCTGTACGGTAAAAAAAAAGTTGGACCACTGTTATTATATTCACTAGTTGTACCTATGTTTCCACCCACTCGGTAACAGCACATATCAATTTCTGCCCCACTAGTGGGCTTTTTCCTTGTAATAAGTGTGTTGTATGCTAAGTATCATAACATCTTAATCTATATTGTGTTTTTGTAAATGCCACCTATTTTGTTTGCATGTTTCTGTTTTATCTCCGAATAAATAAAATAAAAAATAAATAATAAATAAAATACGTATATGTACCCAGCTGCAAATAGTGATGTTGAAGAATTATTAATAAATAATATGTTGCAGGGTGCCCGTGAATGCTCGGCGCTACGTGTACTGTGCGGGCTTGAGGCACGGTGACGCGGGAGACTACAACTTCCTCTTTGAACGGTACAACTCCTCCGAAAACGCCGCCGATATGGTCGTCATCCTCCGGGCTCTCGGCTGCACCAAGGATCAAAACCGGCTGGCGCAGTAAGTCGATAATTAACTTAATATTCTTTAGAACACCAATAATTAGACATGTAGTTCTCTAGAGGAAAAGAGAGGAGGCCTAGTAGTTGCATTGAGGCACTGAATTGGTATTAGATTTAATATTAAATTTAATAATAAAACGAGTACTTAGCAATGAAACGATCAAAATGGAGGGTGAAAGAGAACGGTGAACGTATGCTCGAAAACGTTATGTAATAACTTCTCTGGTAAAATTATTTTCAGTGTATCCTTTCGTTTATTCTAATCGCTTGTATTTCGCAGCTATTTGGACCAGTCTCTATGGAACGACAAAATCCGCTTCCACGATAAAACCAACGTCTTCTCGTTCGCCCTCCAGGGCAATAAGGAAAACCTGAACACCGTCCTGAAATTCGTCGAGGACTACTTGCCCCACATCAGGGTTCAGTAAGTTGGCAACAGTATAATTATGTATTTCTTTAAATATTTAGATACTGTCGATAAATTGACGACATATCAGCTCCAATAAGCTTCAATACTACTATATCAATCCAGACCATTACTTGCACGAACTTTACAGAGTAAATTTTCAACTTTACAAAGTGTTCGATATAACACCATAAAAAACAATTTGGAATGTCAAAATATTTGCTAAAATGTTTGAAATACATGTGACACACATGTAATGTTTTTTACTTTTTATTATGATACCTTTTGGTTCAGACCTTCTGATTCAGTGATGTTTTCTTGATGTAGATGAGTGTTTTCCTGCCATTACTATGTATACTTGCTTAATTTCTATGTAAAAATAATTTATCAAACAATTTCAGGTACGGCGGTGAAGCTAGACTGAACGTGGCCATAAACGCACTGGCTACACATCTGACTGACTTCCAAGATATTTCCAAAGTAAGAATTATCTATCCCATTCTTAATAAAATATTTTCATCGATGATCGTCCACAATTTTTCTATTGCGCAAACTTCGTTAATTTAAGTAATGTTAATTACTTTTTATCGTTATGCTTCTAAACCAGGCCGTCTATGATGGTTTATCATTTGCCGTTTGTCGACGTCGATAAGGGCTCGATAAATGATAAACGGTAAATTTACCGAATATTTATCGATGTATAACATGGTTACTCTTGCTATCCACTGTCGACATCGACTAATGACAAACGATAGCAACTGACGTTTTATATAACATGGTCTCTCGTTAAACGATAAACTGACGTGATTTGACGTTTCTACGGGATAAATTTATATTCAAGTGCTCTCGTTGGTGGCAAACAAGCGTACGGCCTGCCTGATGGTAAGCGGGCACCGCAGCCTATGGACGCTTGCCACTTTGCTTGGTAATATACTACTTCTCGAATAGAATGGTGTGCGGGAGTTAGGCTACACATCATCATCCTCCTAGCGTTATCCCACTACAGTTGCATCCTCAAGGATGCCTAGGGTCCGCTACCTAATTCCAAGATTTGGCGTAGGCTCTAGTTTTCACGTAAGCGATTGCAATCTGACCTTCCAACCCGAGGGGAAACTAGACCTTATTGGGATTAGGCTTTGTCATGTGAGTGGGCAACTTGACTGTTAGAAGTTTTCAAGCCGCCCGACGGCCGTAACCCGCCGCAGCCGCTCGCGCGCGTAGGCCGTTTGCTGCCATAGACAGCAGCCGGGATCAACGGCTTAGTGGGCCTTCCGAAGGACGGGAGTTAGGATGGAGCTAGGCATCGGAGTTAGATTAGGTTATTTGTAGAATACACATTTAACTTGTGTTTTAGGTTCTTACATGTGTGTGAGTTTGTACGAAATTAACATCGTTAAAAGAACAGTTTAGATTAGAATGGTAACATTTGCAATACTAGCTTTTACCCGCGACTTCATCTGCGTAGAACTTGGTCATTGCGTTATTGCTATTCTTTTATTTCAGGCGCTTACCTAGTTATCTCTCTTCCATACAAACTTTCACCCCCTTATATTTTCCAGGGTAAAAAGTATCTATGTCCTTCCCTCGACTCAAACTATATCCATACCAAATTTTCATCTAAATCGGTTAAGCGGTTTAAGCGTGAAGGGGTAATAGACAGAGATACTTTCGCATGTACCTATAAACCGCGACGACTTCACACAGAGAGGGCAGTTTCTAGGATTCTATACCCAAAGGGTAAAACGGGACCCTATTACTAAAACTCCGCTGTCCGTCTGTCAGTCTGTCTGTCCGTCTGTCACCAGGCTGTATCTCATGAAACGTGATAGACAGTTGAAATTTTCACAGATGATTTCTGTTGCCGGTATAGCAACAAATACTAAAAAACAATAACATTTATATTTAAGGGGGACTCCCATACAACAAACGTGATTTTTTTTGCCGTTTTGTAGATAATGGTACGGAACCCTTCGTGCGCGAGTCCGACTCGCACTTGGCCGGTTTTATTCCATTTCTATGCTTAGTCTAGTAGGAAGGTAAGTTATAAGTTTCTATCTTAAAGATTATTTTGTTCTCCATATCAAATTACCTCCCCCTTTTGACCCCCTAAGGGGATGAATTTTGAAATAAATTATAGCCTATGTCCTATTCTGATGTCTAAGCTATAATACTGACAAGTTTAATTGAACTTCTATAGGCGTCTATAGGCTGCGGTGTCGGCTTACCATCAGGTGGACCGCACGCTTGTTTGCCACCGTCGTTCTATATAAAAAAACAGTTCAGTAGTTTTTGAGATTAAGCGGAATGTACATACACACATCCATCCGCACAAACTTTCACGTTTATAATATTATTAGGATTTTGACACGTCAATAGAAAATGGAAATTATGTAAACAAATATGTCTGACTGACAATTCATTTGTCGTCTATGGATTTGTTGTAAAATAGTGATGAGGAAAGTCTATAACAATAATTAAGCAATCCACTTGACACCCGAGAAATTATTTTATTGAATACTAGCTTTTGCCCGCGACTTCGTCTGCGTAGAACTCGGTCATCGCATTAGAATGTTATTGTTATTCTTTTATTTCAGGCGCTAACCTAGTTATCTCTCTTCCATACCATCATCCAGCCCATTGCGGTATGATTTCCTAGATTAAAGTTTCCCATGTCCTTCCCTATGTTTCGAACATTATGATGCAGGTGCGGAAAATACTTCATACGTATCAAGTAATACTTGTATAGGTGAAAACGCAAGCGTAGCGAGCGCGAAATGTTTCGAACATTATGATGCAGGTGCGGAAAATACTTCATACGTATCAATGAATGTAAATTAAAAGAAAACGCGAGCGTAGCGAGCGAGAAAATTTTCGGACATAATGATGCAGGTGCGGAAAAGACTTTATACGCATTAAGTAATGTAGTTAAAAAGGCGAGCAAAGCGAGCGCGAAATGTTTGGAATATTATGACACAGGTGCGAAAAATACTTCGTAGTCATGTAGATGAAAAAGCGAGCGCAGCGAGCGCGAAAATATTCGGATATTATGATGTAGGCGCGGAAAAGATTTCACACGCATCAAGTAATGTAGTAGAAACCGGGAGCGTAGCGAGCGCGAAATCTTTCGAACATTATGATACAGGTGTGGAAAATACTTCATACGCATCAAATATTGTAGCGAGCGTAGCGCGTGCGAAAATTTTCGAACATTAAGATGCAGATGCGGAAAATACTTCAATAGTCTCAAGCAATGTAAACGAAAACGCGAGCGAAGCGAGCGCGAAAATTTTCGGATATAATGATGCAGGTGCGGAAAAGACATCATACGCATCAAGTAATATACATGAAAACGCGAGCATAGCAAGCGCGAAATGTTTCGAACATTATGATGCAGGTGCGGAATATAGATGAAAACGCGAGCGCAGCGAGCGTGAATTGTTACGAACATGATGATACAGGTGCGGAAAATACTTCATACGCATCACGTAATGTAGATGAAAACGCGAGCGTAGCGAGCGCGAAATTTTTCGAACATTGCGTCGAAACGGATATCAAAAAAAATATTTTATACAAAAATACAGTACATATTTAGTTCAAATTATTTTCGTTGACCGAATTTCTATAAACACGTTATTAGATTTTGAACCTTATTATTTGAACAGTAAAATAGCTTTTTAAACTAATAAAGTTGATGCAACTCGGCCAACTCAAATTATTTCAATCATACGCATACATTATTTGCCGCAAGTGTTACCATGCAACCGAGATCCCGCTGCTCTACGTAGGTAGGTACCCTCCATCGAAAACAAAAAAAAAAACACCGAGCTTGCATAGTAAGACTGGTATGTACAGTCAAGGGCACCAATGTGTATACATTTTTTCACCTTATTCCTTTGTAATAAGGTCCAAAAATGTATACATATTTATGCCCTAGACTGTACCTAGGTTTGTGAATATTGATAGCGACTGACTGTCCAACATAATTAGATCTCTCATATCAAACAGTTAATATGGTTTGACGGACTTTTGTTTTTTTGTCATTGGCCTCTCAAGTATATTTCGTCCCCCGTTTTTTCAAATACTATCTGTTTATTGCACAATGTTTGGATGGGGTTCTTTTTACTTTGCTTCCAAGTAGATGCTTACCAATTTTCAAGCCTTTAAATCACGAATTGAAGGATTTTCCATACAAAGTTCAACCCTGTTTTCACCCTTTTTCGTCCCCAATCTGTATAATTTTTATAGCCTATAACCTCGCCGAAGGTCCAATAAACATATTATTGAAGGCTGTATTAAAATCCATTCGCTAGTTTTCACGTGATAGTTAGACAGATAAACAGACAGACAAACAGACATGAATTCTAAAAACTGTTGAAATGTGTTCTGTTATCGATTCTAGGACCCCTCAATCGATTTTTTTTCTAATATCTTCAATGTACAGATTTTCGACCCTCTTCTGCTTTATTATATGTATGTATAGATAGATTCATTGCGAGTATTTGTGGCTTTTAACTTCATGGCATCAAATAAAAATAAATGGGCAATGAAAATTCATAATTAAGTAAATGGAAAATGATGAGAAGTGAGGTTATTTGTAATTGAATCTATAATGACATTAAACTTTTTCGATATACTGATATTCCCATCACTTAAACGAACTTTTTTTCAATGACAATGTAGATTCCTAGCATTTTTATGAGTAAAAAAATTTACAAGCTATTGTCACATAACTAATCATTGTAAACGAAAATTGTTTTTATTGAAACATGAATAGTTAAAAGATATTATAGCTTAAAATGAATGCAAATACAAGGATTATGTCTATAAAATGTTGGTAAGACTGTGTTCGTTCTTTAAAAGTGCGTGATTACGAAGTAATGAAGGTAAATTGGTCTGTTTACATCATTTCCATTTTCTATTGACGGCACGTATACGTATAAGTAAAAGTGTCATCGGGTGCTATGTTTATCATTTATCGTTCATTTCTCACTATCGATATCCCATTTATATCGTCTTCCCGAACATGCTTCTGACACATGATAAAAATAAGAAAACGATTAAATGTCGTTAGGTAACTTCATCAACGAAAACGTCATCCTTCAAAAAGTTCAACTTCTAGGGTATTTAATCCATGTTTAAAAAATATATATACAAATTAATTAAATATAAATGAACAAAAGGAAAAAAAACATTAAAAATAATACTCAAATAAGTCTAAAACCTAACTACAAACTAAAAGAAATATTAAATTTTATACTGAATGAATGCATGCTTTTCATTAGGCGGTCTTTTTATTATGCCACCAAACTAAGAAGGTTTAGCAATGCCTTGTGCTTAGCACACTTAAGTGACTTTTTATAATATACGGTTAGTGTGGCATTTGCTGTGGTGTTGTTCCTTTCTTGTACTTATTGTGTGTTGATTTATGATAATCGTGAAGTCAAAACAATAACATTATGGTGCTACTATACTTCGCTACGCGTATTCGCGTTGCGTATCCGCCTCCCTTTCTTTTGCGATATTGTAGAAAAAGATGCAACACGAACATTTGCACACCCATAGCGAAGTGTAGTAGCGGCTAAATTAAATACAACAAAGAGGCCCAATGAGGATTGTTGGCTTCACACACTCCTTTGAAAATCTTCGTAGATGTACTGTGTGGAGGTTTCCTCACGAAAAGCTAACTGTAAATCATCCTCCTAGCGCTATCCCAGTACAGTAGCATCTAAAAGGATGTTCGGAATCCGCTACCTAGTCCAAAGATTTCGTGTAGGCACAAGTTTTTTTTTACGGAAGCAACTGCTATCTGACCTTGCAACACAGGGGAAACTAGACCTTATTTATTAGGCTTGTCACTTGAGTCCGCTGTATGCGGGCGGCGCAGAATCGTTCATTGTGGCATTCTTTGGGGGAGGCCTATGTCCAGTAGTGGCAGTCTTTCGGCTCATATGGTGATGATGAACCGCCATCTGACCTTCTGGCTCAGATAAAAAATTAGACCTTGTTGGGATTACACCAGTTTCCTCACGACGTTTTCCTTCATCGTAAAGCTACTGACTAGTTATATGTACAATTGATATTCCACACAAGTTTTTATTTAATAATGTCATTTGCCCTCAACTGTAGCCAACCTACATAACCTATAGAAAAAGCCGTGTTAAATTAATTTAATCATTTAAAAATCAAATGCTCGTTTTATGTTCAAAAACCAAGGTTTTTTCCATACGATATAGCTTATCGTCACCCCCTAAGGACGACGATAAAATTATCTGAGTTTAAACGTCAATTCACGATAGTTTATCTATTTATCGAGCGCCCATGTTATGTATAAACGTCAGTGGTTGTCGTTTATCACTTCTCGCTGTCAAAAGTAGATAGTGTGTTATCCATATTAATTTGATATTAATAGTCCGTCGAGTGCTACGGCAGATCCGATCGAGACCCATCTTAAATAAAAGTTCATGAAAAAATAAGAGTTTTGACTCGACAACATATATGGCCATAATTCGGATTGTTGCGTATTTCGTGTTTAAAATACTAAATGATGACAAAAACCATCGGCCATATTCGTTGGATGACGTTTCCCTTGGATAAAGGACTAAATGTCATTTAATCGACGCGACAATAGACAGCACGACATAACCATATTATAGCATACGATAAAAATACGATAGTGATAAACGATTAATGATAAATGACAAACGGCAAATGATAAACCATCATAGACGGCCAGAAATATATATGACCATTGTCAAGAGGGCGCTATAATTCTGATTTATATGGCAACAGACTATTATGACATTTTGATTTGTTTACAATCGATAATTCATTTCTCAGATTCTAAATAGGTTGCTCAAAATTAAATCTGCTAATTATATACGCCATGACGAACGGATCAGAACAATAATAGAAGAAAAGATAGAGGGAAAAAGGAAAAGGGGTAGACCTAGAATGAGATATATGGAGCAAATAAAACACAAAATAAATGCTACGTCATACAAAGAAGTGAAGGACAAAGTTGAATGTAGAATAAGCTGGCAATTACTCGACCGACAAGAGCCAAGCTCTTAAATATGATGATGATGATAATTATTATTCACTAACAGACGAACCAACTTAACTTATAAGAACAAAAATAGGTTATAGTATATAAAGTTAAGGCCCTACTGAAAGTCAGCGCCGGCATGTCGTGGCACCAAGCTGAGTGGAGATCCTATTTAGCGTTGCTGTATGTTGTTATAAAGTTAAATAAGTGTATTTCTTCCACAGTTCCAAGTGTGGGCCTACGAGAACCAAGTGGCTCTGGGCAGTTCGTTCGCGAACGCCAAGAATGTGGTGGACTCCGCCATCGCCAACATCCAGTGGGGCAACACCGTCGTCACCGACATCTACTCCTTCCTCCGCGCCAGGAGCTCCGCCGCCTCCGTCACCGCTCCTATAGCCTTGTTGCTAGTCGCCTTCATAGCTCACTTTATTCGTTAAATTAACAATTAATTAAAAAACTTCTGAATCAAAGTTTACAAGAGTATTGTAGAATTGTTATTAAAGATGCACATTAAAAGGCTGGAGTGGTTTGTTAATGTTAACATCATTGAGAATGTGGATTTAGCAATGTAAAAATATTTAAGCTTTATTGATGTAAGAACAACTGATGTATACAAAATAAATTATTTATATAAAAGTTTATGTTTTTTTTTATGATTACGACAATAAAGTGACGTTGAAGACTGAGATTATTAGAAATATAAGGGCTTTTAAGTGCTACATTGCACTAGGAGTGGCTTAGTTGACTAATTGGAGCACAATAAAATGTTTAAAACAATACCTACTAAGTAATTTTAGATAAGATATTGATAACAAAATTATGGAAGAATAAGGAATTGATAACAAAATACCAACAATTCAAATGACATTTTAGAATTCGTCATACGAGTATATTAAGGGTCCGTTTTGTTATCATTAATACATTTTATCTAATAATTTATGATAAATAGGCTTATGATAAAGAAGCACGTTATCTCATGGGACATAATTTTGTCATCATAATCAAATAACATCCGAAGTTGCCACTTGGTCTGTATCGATTTACAGCGGAGGACATTTTTGTAATCAGGTTTGTATTATATATTAAGAATCATTCGTAAAAAAATATAATGTCCTTTTAAATTGGGCCAGTATTTTAACAACGCCATTTTTATTTAATATTTCAAATGACGTTACAGAAATGTTCTGCCTTCCCATCGCCCTGGTTCTGACGCTCACAGCGCTAGCCAGTGGTGACCATCCTGTCTCCTTCCAAAGGGAACTGGACGCCCTAATACCAACGTCAGACGTCAACAGAAATGATCAAGAAGGATACCGATTACCCGACAGTATTATACCATTGGAGTATGAAATATTTATAGATTTATATTTCGCTGAGCGCACGGATAGACCGTTCAGTTTTGATGGTAGAGTGACCACTGTCTTTCAGGTTAGTGCGAATGTCCATAAAAATATTCATCGATATATTTGCTTACTTATGTGAGCATAAGCATATGCCTCGAGAATGATACAAATAATTAAAAATAGCCTTTATTTCTCTGGCTTTTTGACACTTAAGTAATATGAACTAAAATTACTGGTTAAATCTTCTTTCTTCTTAGAGGAGGCTTATATGTCAAAAGACAGCCTGACGAAATAAATAGAAACAGTAATTTGTAACATCGTTTTTAAAATAGAATTTAAGGAGAATGATATAAGTAGCCAATTAAGGCACAAAAGCAAAAAGTAGTTAACTTTTAAAATATTTTAGACCGTTAATTCACAACATACAGTGCAAAATAAATGCGAAGAATTGAGACATTTCTCTTATTTTGCAGGCAGTAGAGAACAACGTTTCGACAATTGTTTTGCACGCCAACGTAGACAGTATCGACACTGTCAGTGTTTTCAATTCCAATGGTAGACTGGTTGCTGTAAATGTATTTGAACCTTTCACCATCCAGCGAGAATACCATTTCCTTATCATTAACTTAGATGAGACTCTAATAATTGGAGAGAGATATACTCTTACCATTGAGTATTCCAATACTATGAACGTTGGGCCCATGAAAAGAGGTATCTGGAGAGGTTATTATACTGATGATGACGGCAACCAGAGGTAGGTCTAGTATTAGTTAACAAAGCTGCTTAAGAAAATGTTATCAAATGACCACTGGGTACCAACTTCATAAATATATTTACAGACGCACTTGAAATACCGTACTTTAGCACTGTTCTTAAGAACATTTCTGCAGATTTTGGTGTCGCAAATGACCCATCAGCTGCTTGCTTGTGGTGTTATTGGATCAATATTAGGCGACGCTTCTGTATTGTTACAAGGTGTTACGTATATACGGGTAACAATATAATTTAGCTGTTACTTTTCAGGATATATGCCGCCACTCATTTCCAGCCGTACAGTGCACGCCAAGCCTTCCCTTGCTGGGACGAGCCCATGTTCAAAGCCATTTTCAAAGTTCATTTGTCCAGCCCAGCCAGTTATAAAGCAGTATTTTCTAACACCAGGAGTGCTGGCACTGAGGCGTAAGACAACCTTGACTCATTTTACATTAAATTTCGTTGTTAAATGCACATTTAATTCGACGAAGTCGAGCAACTTTTTTAAACATTAATGTCTGTTATATCAGAGAAATTCTTTATGCCCATTATCATATTTTATTACCAATTATAATTGGTTTCCGAGTATTCGATAGTCTGACACAGGAATCCAAAAGCACCGCGGTTACCACCACAATTAAAACGTAAGAATGTATTTATTGAGAATATCTGAAATATTTTTGAGTATAAATTCATTTATTAGTTTTCAGGACGAGTAAATGAGTACTCAACGATAGTTATGAAAATGCCCAAAAACTAACCAAGTATATTTTGAAAAGCTGTAGTAAGTACCTACGTTCACCATATTTATTTCCAGTCTTGCCAACGGCCGCATCCGCAGTAACTTCATGGAAACCCCCAAGATGTCGTCCTACCTCGTTACCTTCCTCGTCAGCGAGACCTTCACCGTCATCGCCCAGGACACCTCCTTCACCCCCGCCATCAGGATCATCGGCAGATCCAACACCGTCGGCCTCGGCGATCATGCCTTGGACCTCGCTGTTAAAATGACAACGTTCTTCAATGACTACTTTGAGATTCCGTACGAAAATATGCATCCCAATTTGCTCAATGATCATATTTCGTCTCCTGATTGGGCATCTGCTGGCACTGAAAACTGGGGAATGGTTAGCTACAGGTAAACATATTAGACTCAAAGAAATGTTGGAATACGTTAAAAAAAGGGGGTTGTATCTAAGATACAACCGTAAATTATATCAAATGGATAGTACTTCTTACGTTGCCTACATATTTATTTTCGTAAAATAATTGGAATAATCAATAATCATCAATGTAAAATAAACCCAAACATAAAAGTATTAGTGTTTGGTTAATAACTGTATTAATAAATAGATAGATGGTTTGTAAGTTAGTGCTTTAGTCTCTTAAGATAAAGTAGGTTTTGGCATGCAGTTAAAATGGCGCCATCTATCCGTTTTTGTAACGAAATTACTTAAATCATCATTTCATCTCTCATCTCATTGACGCCCAGAATCACAAAATTAGTTAAGAAATAATCATTTATCAGGTTTATTTAGGATTTAGGCGCCCGTACCCTTCGCGGGGACTAAATTCAGACAAATACAGCATTAAAAAAAAAAAAAACTTAAATCATGAGTTTTTTGCTGGATTTAGTGTTCATACAATGTGCCAACAAAGAATTACTCACTTAAAAATTGTACAACATTCAAATCCAAATAATCAACGTAAATAATAGTATAACCAACCAATAGTGTAATTAGCTCTCTAGACAGTTAAAGCCATTAATTATGCAAGTTATTTTGCAGAGAGTTGTACCTCACCCTGGACCCCAGTCAGTCGGTGATGTCCAACGAGCACTACGCGGGTACGCTGGTGTCGCACGAGCTGGCGCACAAGTGGTTCGGGAACCTGATCACCTGCTACTGGTGGAGCAACACTTGGATCAACGAGGGCTTTGCCAGCTACTTCGGATATATTGCTACGAACGAGGCAAGACAAATAGCAATAACATAATATAATCATGCTCATTGTGAATACATTTAATGTATATGATTCATTGCAAATAAATGAGCTTTACATTAGGTACACGCTAAAAATTATAAAATGCATAAATTACGCATTATTTTGGTGATTTAATTTGAAATTGAAATAAATAATATTCCATTAAATTTACCATGAGTAATTTAATAGCTAAAACTTAAATTTAAAAAGAGTTTCTATTTTGTGACCAAACAGCGTAAGTAATAGAAATTGGTAATCCTATAAACTGAACTGTCTTCTTCTCCAAGAAAAATGTATTACAAATAGAAAATGTGATTCTCAGATGTTCCCAGAATATGAATACGATGACCACTTCAACTCCCGCTACCTTCAAAACTCCCTCGCCTTCGACTCCGGATCCACTGTGCCCCTCAACCACGACGTGAGCTCACCAGCTCAAGTGACCGGCCACTTCGGGACCGTCAGTTACTCTAAAGGAGCTGCTTTTCTTAGGATGATCCATGACATGATCACTCCTGCAACGTTTAGGAAGGCTTGTAAATACTTCTTGACTATGAAGTACGTTGATGTGAACAATATTTTACTCTTATTACATTCGCAAGTGAGTTTAATAAAAGCTACACATTTTTCTTGTAATTCATATAAATATACAAATAAATTATATGCAAGGAAATGTTTAGCATTTATATCTTCCAAGTTTCTCGGTCAATAATAATTTATTTCAGTTCTTTCGAAGCCACCGACCAGTACGACCTGTACAGAGCTTTTGCTCAAGCAATTGCAGAGGATGGGACGTTGAATGAATATAATGGGTTTGACTTCCAAGAGTTCTATCGTATATGGGTCAATGAAGCTGGCGCCCCCATCCTGGAGGTGGAGATCAATCACGAAACAGGATATATCTCTCTGAAACAAGTAAGACTTTCAGGTATTTTACTAAAACATTATACAGTGATCCAAATAAACGCAAAAAATAATTATTAACTATTATTAATTCAATAATTCCATCAACCATAATTTGTAGGAGCGTTTCTTCTTGAGTGCCACTGCCACCCCTACTGGACAAATCTACCCGATCCCCATCACCTACTCCACCAAGAGTAACCCAGCATTTGAGAGCCTTAAGCCTATTGCGATGATGTCTGGCGAGACTGCGGAATTAACAAAGCCGCCAGGCGAAGAATGGGTCATTTTTAACAACTTGCAGCATGGTAAGTTTAGTAGTTTAGTATCCAATTTTATTTTATAGCATGATACGACTGAACAAATTTAAAGACGTATGTTTTCCATATACTTTGTAATTTTTAGGACATTACAGAGTAAATTACGATGATCAATCATGGAATTTGATCGCCGAAGCGTTGTTGAACGAACGAGAGAGCATTCATTACATGAACCGAGCACAAGTGAGTAATAACGTTTCGAATTTTGAGTTATTTAGTTAATTTTAATAGATATAAAATGTTTCATGTGCTTATTTTGCTATAACAACATTGCTTTTATCTGCGTTAGGTAGCGCCGGCCCTAGCCCTAGATCCGGGTGGGGCGAGATGGTCTTTGGGCGCCCTTTGGTTTGAATTTTTTCGACGTTGCCGGTTTGAAGCCCCTTGACATCCCGCGCTTAGCGCCCATTGACATCCGGCGCCTGGGGTGGCCGCCCCATCCGCCCAACCCAGGATGAACCCAGGGCCGGCCCTGGAGTTAGGTATAAGTTTATTTACCTGAGTATAATTGTTCTAGATAGTAGACGACACGTTTGCTCTGATGAGGTCTGCTAGAATGAGCTACAGTTTCGGCTTCAACATCCTGAGGTTCCTGCGCGCTGAAGACAACATGCACGTGTGGGACGCCGCCATCACTGGCTTCACCTGGCTCAGGAACCGGCTGAGGCACATGCCTGACAGCCAAGCGGAGTTTGATGTATGCTTAAAATATAAAAAAAATATTAGTATATTCAGAAAACAATAAACAGCAATGTACAAAATAAAATATACAAAAATGGACGCCAACGTCGCCAACTAGGCCTCAAGGTTCTTATATTACTACAGAACCATTTCTCATTACTACAGAACCGTTATAATTACCTATTTAGTAGTGTCCTCAACCTCATACAGAGGCAAGACAAGCTATGATCTATGATCACAATGATCAATAATGGAACAAAATGAAAAGTTTATTGTTTATCTTAGCTATTTCGTATAGGGACCCTGTTATAGTTGCTGATAAAACGATTGATCACTGTAATAAGGGTAACCCATTTGCTGAAAAACAGCTTTTTTTATTGATGCAGTGAAAAGATATCGTTGCTGGTTTCGTCGTTTATGATCGATAAATGCTTACAGCCTTTTCTTATCATATTTATAAGTCCGGTGTTGTGCTATTACACGTCAATATACCTAATATAAAGAGATGATATTTATCTACACACATATCATAAATTCTCTAATATGCGTTCGGAAACCGTAGAAAATGACTCTCATTTCAACATTCAATGAATTTATGGCAATTTTCTTATCTGTGGCTAAGGCTACAGCAGTAATAAAATATTTCATTTTAATCTCATATATGATGTTAAAATATTACGTCAAACAAAACTGTCAAAATTTAAATGTCAAAGTTGACATGTCCCTATTCTAGTATCACTGAAAATTCAAATTCAGTCGATGCGAAATGTCAGCTCGATGTTTTATTAGTATATATCGCACGAAATTTGAGCTAGAACGACATGATCACATCAGAATAAGGACTCTTTACTTTTTAAAATAACATTCAGGTATCGGTTGCCAGTTCTGATTTCGATATTTCCGCAACCGTGCAAAAAAGGTTGTATTAACACAATTATTGTATTTATTTACTACGGTTTCTGAACCCATCTTAGAGTAATTATAATATGTGTGTAGATAAAGTAATGTATGCAACTGTACATAATTAGGCATTAAAACACTCGTGTGACCTTATTATGAAACTCGCCTTCGGCTCGTTTCATAAAACACACTCGTGTTTTAATGCCCCTCATTATGTACCAGTTGCATAAACTACTATTATTGATGTTGTGATGACGAAGACAATACGGTATATTAACACAATAGAAGTGTTAGTTTTGAGCTATTATTAAATGAATTGAGAATTGGGCTGGTTTTACATGAATCAAGGAACAATTTTTCACATCAACCCAGGCCTTCATCCTCGCCAACATGGCCCACCTGCTGGCCCACGTCGGCTACAACGTGCTCCCCACCGACACTCCTACGGACATCATGAACCGGCAGGCCGCGCTGCACTTCGCCTGTCTGCTCGGCCATGAGACTTGCGTGACTGATTCCAGGCAGCGATTTGTCGCTTTGAGGGACAGTGATACCTGGTGAGTTTAGTAAAATAATGTTACTTACTTACTTACTCCGATGGCTCAGCGACCTGAAGTGGATCTTGGCCTCCGATACGAGTTGGCGCCACCGCGCCCTGTTCTGTGCGATCTCCTCACAGTCTTCTGCTTGTAGGGCGCGAAGGTCTTTCTCCACTTCGCCCTTACAGCGGTATTATTAACAATAAATAATTAAAATAATCACATAATTCTAATTAATATTAAAGGAGAGAGTAGCAAATGGACCATGAATCTATCTCAGTCTATGTTAGAATTTAATTTTTTAAATTCACCGCTATTATACCGTACCTTTTTTCGGGATAGGTTGGAGTTAGAGGCTAAATCTAACGCTTTTGATGAAACAAAGTCGGTGTACTTAGGTATTTTTTTATATACTACGACTGTGGTAAACAAGCGTACGGTCCACCTGATGATAAGCGGACACCGCAGCCTATAGACGCTCGCGACTCCAAAAGAGTCATGTGCTCGTTGACGACCCTTTATAAAATACAAAAGTTCCAAATAAATAGCAATGTTTCTTTTGTAGGGGACAAAATTAGTTAATAAGTGTATTTTCTAAACACAGGGTGGCAGGCGGAATCCGACGCAACGTATACGTAGTTGGTGTGCGAGAGGGAGGCGAGCAGGACTTCAACTTCATCCTCTCTCGCTTCCGCGCTTCCAATCTTGCCCATGACCAGTTGGAGATGCTGAGAGCTATGGGTGCTACTAGAGTCCCAGCCCTGCTCACTAGGTACTGGTTATAATTTCATAGGAGATTTAGGCGATTTCCTGATTTGTCGGTGCGGAGGCAGTACGATATGAGAAAAGTGTCAAATGTCAGTGTCAGCTGTCAGTCGACGCGATACCATTTTTTACTACGCCTCTACATTTAAATGAGTGCTTCCTGACTGGCTCGGGATGCGCGGTAGCGGGACGATGCGAAGGCGGTACTGCTACGCTTCTGCGCATGATATTACTACTGCGCAAACGTAATACTGACAGTATTATGTCAAGTGAGAATCTTTGCGACGTCAGTAAGTTTACGTCAAAGAAGAAAATGTCACATATCGATTCCGCCCCGCCAAGTCAGGAAGTCGCCTTATAAGGGTTTAATTTACTGGTCATCGTCGCACTCAGAATGCGTCGTCGCATTATCTTGTTTTCCCCTTTAACAAAACAAGAATAGGACGACCTTTTCAAGTTCGCAAGGCGGGCTGTAACGACCCGTGAAAACGAGCCCTAAGTCTCTGGAACATAACAGTAATATTTTTATAAATAGTTTATTGTATCCAATGTACCCCAGAAATTGTTGTATCTCTTGATTTATCCAAATATCTCTCTCGAGGAATTTGAACAAAGTCTATTTTCCGATGTTCAGGTACTATTTAAAATTCCCTTAGGCGACTTCCTGATTTGGCGGGACGGGATCGATATGTGACATTTTCTTCTTTGACATAAACTTACTGACGTCTCAAAGATTCTCTCTTGACATAATACTGTCAGTATTACGTTTGCGCAGTAGTATTGTAGTAACATGTGCAAAAGCGGAGCAGTACCGCCTTCGCATCGTCCCGCTACCGCGCATCCCGCGCCAGTCAGGAAGCATTCATTTGAATGTAGAGGCGCAGTAAAAAATGGTATCGAGTCGACTGACAACTGACACTGACATTTGTCACTTTTCTGATATCGTACTGCCTCCGTACCGACAAATCAGGAAGTCACCTTATGGGGTGCGTACTGCGTGTGCGTGTGCGTGATGCGTTCGACACAATTGATCCGTAATTGAGTTTTCACGCATTTAAAAAATTAACGAAGTCATTACTAACGCCAAGACTTATATCAGTATCACAGAACAAGATTAAATAATTTTAATTTTTTTTTCGTGTCTCAGATACTTGGAGCTGACGTTAACGGATGAAGTGCGGTCCCACGACAAGGCGACTTCATTTAACTACGCGCTCCTTGGCAACAAGGAGAACGCGCCCACCGTCCTCGAGTTTGTGAAGAACAATATTGACGCCTTGAGAGTTGCGTACGAATTTCATTTATCTTTTTTTTTTATTAATAATGGAATTGCTCTTGACCGGCATCTAGCCAGGGGACAAAGATGAGCCCAACGGTGAAACGAGCTCACCCAGATAATGAACAAAACTGCCATACTTTAATTTACATATTTGAGAGCAAGTTGTTGTTGTGAAGCAATGTATCGTAATGAACGAAAATGAACAAATATAAATCATGCAGGTACTTTTAACATTTTTTTAAAACCACGTCGGCAACAAACTTTTAATAACTTGAACTATTGATAAAAACCGTTTTTTTTACAGGTACATTGAAGATTCCCAAGCCAATCCAGTTCATACATGCCTCTCCAACTTGGCTGCCTATCTCGACGAACCTGGGCTAGTTGAGGTATTTTCATGTTTAATCAGCTGTAGATAAAATTGCTTGCAAAAAAACTACAGTTAACTTTTTATGACGTCTTTGACCCAACTTATATCTAAATATCAGTGCCTTATCCGTGAGCAGATCCGTTCCACCCCGGACACAACAGTCTGTGATGTCAAAACAAGGCAAGGTGGCACGATATAGTCACGAGGAAGTAACATGCAAGGAGGAGGATATCACAATCCTGCTACAGAACTTCGAGGTCTATTTCGTAAATAAATCTTTTCTTGCAGTACGAAGATTGGCTGCGATCAACACAAGTGGGGACTCTGCAATACAACACAGCGCTGTCTGCCATCACATCAGCAAGGAACAGCAAGGCCTGGGGCACCAACAACGTCGACAATATCCTAGGAGCGACCAGAGATGATGCTGCAAAGATTGTCACTTCTGTGGTCATGCTTGCTGCCATGGCCCTTCTGGCCATTGTGGCTTAAAGGGTTGTGACCAATGCACTCACTGATGAGACGAAACATAGAACAGAAATGAAAATGCTCTTGGCAAAACAGACTTAAAAAGTGGCTGTTACAATCACAATTTTACGACATAAACGAATTACTATAATAATCTAAGAATGTAAAATACCTAATGTTAACAAAAATAAATTAAATACATATTGTATGAATAATAATACTTACGTACACTGTACCTAATGTACCATATATATATTATGACTGTGACTGACGTGTAACGATGTTATCAATAAAATTTTACTTTACTTTACTAAATCGCACTAACCATAGCATGAAATACTTATACCAATGTCAAGTATATATGTTATTCGTTAAGATGTTATATATGTCAGTCTCTTAAGATGTTGTAAATAAAGAAGTACATAATTAACGTGCGTTTTTTGCTACTTACTATATGCACCGATTATTTCATTTATTATTGAGAGATAAGAAAATAACCCTAATTTATCTAGATAACATAGTTTTATCGACCTAATCCGATAATGTTAATAACGTTTATCAAAGTAATATCTTCAGTGATGATGATGACTTGATTCCGTCATTTACCGAAGGATTGGTGTAACGTGTAAGTCTAGTTTCTTTTAGTAATATTTATAAATAAATATCAAAATTAAACATATTATTCACTTTTTAGTTTTACAATGTACAGAGAGTGATTCGAATTGAAATAATTGTATGTTATGTAATAATATTTATAAACAAAAATTAGAATTAGCATATAATAGCAAGCTTCCTTAGATACTAGACTCCACCAATAGTGTGACAGTAGCCAGTTCAACACAAATATAATAGTTTACATAGAATGAAAATAATTTGTAGAAGTTGAGGCATTTTTTGTAAAATAGTGCTCTGTGTGCACTAAAAACCCATTTCCATTATTGAATTTCAGCATCATGTCGGTCCTGAAGCTGGTGATCCTGCCAGCACTCCTGGCGCTCGCCCTCGCGGAGTTGCCCATAGACGACATGGAGTTGCAGGAGTTGCAAGAGTCACTCGTCAGAAACGACGCGGATCCAACCATTTACCGCATTCCTGAAGACTTTGATCCTGTTCACTATGACGTAGAAATAATTCCCTACTTTGAAGACGAAGGCGACAAAGAAGCTTTTAGTTTCGATGGTATAATGAGCCTTGAGCTTAAGGTAAGAAAAAGAATCAGTTTCCTAGTCTAGACGAAAACAAAAGAAATATAATAAGTATTTGTTCCTTATTAATAACCTTAAAATCAACCTTTTATTAAATTCATTCGAGATGGGTAGCCAAATCTTAAGTATTATAAGTTTTAAATTTATCTTGCAGCCTATTCGAGACGGATTAACCTCCATCACTCTACAAGAAAACGTACGGGCTATTGTTTCCGTGGACCTCTTTAACAGCGCAGGCGCACCTGTGCACTTAAACGAAATGCAGCCGTTTGAGAGAATCAGGGAGTACCACTTCCTCAAGATCAACCTCAGGGAGGGTGTAACCTTGGTTAACGGAGACACCTATGTTGTCAAGATCATCTATGTTGGTAACATTAACGAGACTCCTCTGTCTCGAGGTGTGTTCAGAGGCAGCTATACGGGAAGTGATGGAAGGCTTCAGTAAGTATTAGACTTACATGAATGTAAGATGGAGGTACATAAACTGCATCCTGTACGTTATTCCCTTTATTGAACAACTAAATACATTTTTCATTTACAGCTGGTATGCTGCGACTCACTTGCAGCCCGTGAACTCGAGACAAGTGTTCCCGTCCTTCGACGAGCCTGGCTTCAAATCCACTTTCAGAATGATGATCACCAGACCTCTGAACTTCACCGAGACTTACTCTAACATGAGGATTGCTTCAAGCGTTCAGTAAATATTTCATCAAAAGACACTAATATGCTACATTCAATGAATTACTTAGTAGAAAAGAGTTTCATATTATAATGGGTAACGAATATAGTAATAATTAATAGGTTTTTTGCCAATTGATTTCATAAGATTTTAGCAGTCGTCATTTTAATAAAATCAGAAGCAAGCCGCAGGTTCTAATTCTGATTGGAGCCTTAATTTTTCAATTTGCCTTTTATTTGAAATCAGGAGCATTTTGAGCATACCTCATTTCTTTAGAAGTTTTACTGAAGGACGCCATGTCCTATTTTAACAAATATTACTCTTGCAGTCTTGGTAACCGCATCAGAGAAGTGTTCCACTTGACTCCTATAATGCCGGCCTATCTAGTGTCCTTCCACGTGAGCGAGGAATTCACTGTCCTAGCCGACAACCACGACCGCGCGAGGCCTTACCGCATTCTCGGCAGACCGAACGCGGTCGGTCAGGGAGAGTACGCTTTGGAAGTCGGCCCACCAATCACCAAGTGGCTGGAAGACTATTTGGGTATCGATTACTACACGATGGGAGAGGACATGAAGAACGACCAGATTGCCGTGCCTGACTGGGCTTCTGGTGCTACTGAAAATTGGGGATTCGTGAGCTACAGGTGTCTTTTACAATTTAATGAAATATTATCGGTAATTAGAATGGAGTTGTTTGTTTTACATTAGCCACTTAACCCGCTTCAATTGAGTCGATTTATACCAATTACTGTAGCAATCAAAAACAGGACAGACATTGTCGACAGCTCCCAAACAGAAAAAAAAATATTAAGGTAAAACAATAGTGATTTTAAGAAATCAAGTATCAAGTAAATAATAGAATGTTGATGATGATGTCATCATTACGACGATTTATCATCATGCATCTTATAGCGTTTCATATGTGTTACAGGGAGCTCCGTCTTTTGTACGAGAAGGGTGAGACCAATGACCTGGATAAGATGAACATCGGGACCATCACCGCCCACGAGCTGGCCCACAAGTGGTTCGGCAACCTGATCACCTGCCGGTGGTGGGACAATGTGTGGATCAATGAGGGGTTCGCCAGCTACTTCGAATACTTCGCTATGGACGGGGTGAGATCAATTTTAGTATATGGTTTGCACTTATATCCTGTTGATATAAAAAGTTAGTTACTATTTCACGCAATCGATATCGAAAGAATTTTCTTTGACGAAAGTTTCTAGTTCGTCAAAATAACAAAGTATCTTCCGATCATAAATCGTGTGTTTCGCGCTAGGAACCGCTGACGAATTCATAATCAAAGTATGAAGTTATAGTTCATAATATGTCCAGGTTGACCCATCATTGGAGCTCGCGGACCAGTTCCAAATCATGTACGTGCAGTCTGCCCTGTCTGCTGACTCGTCAGCCGGCACGCGCGCCCTGCAGCACACCGTCAACTCGCCGGCCCAGGTCACTGGCCACTTCTCTGGTATCAGCTACTCCAAGGGCGCTACATTCCTCATGATGCTCAAGTATTTGTTTACTGAGGAGACTTTCAAGAAGGGGTTGAATTACTTCTTGAATGACAGGTGACGATTTCTTGGTGTTTAATTTATCGATGAGTGCTATCGGCTCTTTAACATTACGTAAATAATATTTCATGTATAAGTTGCTGAATATTACCTACTCTGTTTCTGCCGAAGTTGGATAATTTACACATTTTATCGTTCATGTGCACATAACAAAGATGGCATAAATTTTCATTTTCTGTTTGATTTATTTCTCTGGACTTCATTTTTACGCTTTAAGAAAAATGTGGAGAGGTAATTCAGTTTATAAGAGCGCTTGGGGCATAACGGTTCGAATTGAACACTAGAATAATTACCTATTCAGCCTGTCTTTATTTTGATCACTCACCAGGGCCTACGGACACGCGTTCCCCGAACATTTCTACGAGTCGTTCGCCCGCGCCGTGCGGGAAGACGGTACTACCGTGAGCAGCATCAACGTCGAGGACTTCATGAAGTACTGGGTAGATGAGCCGGGCTACCCCGTGCTGGATGTCAACGTTAATATGCAGACTGGTGTCATCAGCCTCAGCCAGGTATGCAGCACAGCTGTAAAAAAATGCAGGCAAACAGGACCACGGTAACAGCAATGTTGAGGACTTCATTTAGCCATTGATGAGTTCATTTAGGTTAGGTGGACGTGCCTGGCTAGCTTGTGCTTGATGTTGATATCAATATGGAGACGGATCTCATCAGTCTCTCTCTGGTACCACAGACAGTTGTACTGAAATTATAGCTATTCTCGTCACACAATCAATTCGTTTGAACCAAAATGTGACAAAGAAAGGATAAAACCATACTTTTTTATCGTAAGTGAATTAATTCGAACCGTGAGATCTTCGAGAAGACAGTACATTTGCCAGCAGTTTGATGCACTTTTAGCACCACCCAGGGGTCACGTGTAGGATAGCGATGGGTACTCCCTACGGCTGTGGTGCAACTTCGACTTCGATACGATAGTATGTACATACATATTACCTGTTTCTGTTTTTTAATCATTCACTGTTATTCCAGGATCGTTTCTTCATCAGCGCCACTGCCAGTCCGACCGACCAGGTGTGGCCCCTCCCCCTAACCTGGACCACCGGCAGCAACCCTAACTTCGAGAACCTGAGACCCTCGCGTATCATGACGGCCAAGACTGAAACTGTGCAGAAGACCGCCGGCCTCCATGAGTGGGTCATCTTTAATGTTCAGCAAAGAGGTGTTTCTTTTATTATATCGAACTAATAATTGTCACATTTTTTTATTGACTAGTCTTCGATTTTCATAAAAAATGGAACAAATATGACGTAGAAAACGATGGGATTTTCCTAAAATCTGTATCCCTACATCTACGGTATAATTTTCCCGGACTCTATAGTGTAAATTTTTGTACTATTTATGATTACTTTCTAGTTACTACTCGACACTGCAATTTTAACTTGTGTGATATTTTTTTGTTATGTAAGTAATTTATTTAAAGTAACAGGAATTAATTGTCATGATTACAATTTCAGTTATTAAGAAAGGGGCCTGTTATCCATTTTCTTAGTCGCAATATTATAATGTTCTTTCAGCTGGTATCTACAGAGTAAACTACGACGATCAGAACTGGCAGCTCCTGGGAGCCGCCTTGAAGGCTAACATCAGCTCCATCCACTACCTGAACAGAGCTCAGGTACGTTCCACTAAATCTCCTACATGCAGAAAGATGCTGAACGACAAAAAGCTATATTCATTTAGTCTCTTTCTTACTTGTATATGGGTCTTTAACTTTCTTAACGACATTTTTCATCTATTTTCATTCTATTTTACTCGCTACGCTCTGGATTCTGTTTCGGAAACCTTCCATTCGTTCGGGATTCAACATGCTAGGTACCTAGCCCTCGATGAAATATTGCATTTTGCTCCCTTGTAATACAATCTCCTATTTTCCCAGATTGTTGACGACGTGTTCGCCCTGATGCGCTCGGAGCGGCTGTCCTACACGTTCGGCTTCCAAGTGTTGGACTTCCTGAAGGAGGAAACCAGCTACTACGTGTGGTACCCGGCCATTACTGGCTTCAACTGGCTGAGGAACAGGCTCTTGCATATTCCTGCCATGCTGGCAACCTACGATGTAAGTATGTCTTCTGCAAAAATTATGACTGAACTGAACTGTCGTGCTAATCTTCGTCGTCTTTAAGTTGCGCACCATTCAAAAAATAGACAGTCATTGCACATGCACAAATTTAGAATTAAAGGAAAAATTGAAAAATTTAGGCTCGAGCAGGATTCGAACCTGCGACCTCCTGGTTCGCGGCCAGTCGCTCTAGCCAACTGAGTTATAGGAGCAACCCAACACCCGGCCCCCAAATTCACACATACACAAACAGAATAGTCATTATTAAGAATATTTTGACGCTCAGAGACCATTTACATCTTTGAGATATTATATAAAATTTTGTTATTCAGACTGAGACCTTATACATCTCTCAATTTTACTATTATTGTAATGTTTGTAATAGATAATTAATATTTTGACATGAAAAATGTATTAAATTCTTATTGATATATTTCTTAAATTGTAAATTAATATTTTCTCATGAAAAATCTATCATATGCTTATATTGTAAGACTTTTTTAAAATTGTACATTAACATTATGACATGTGAAAGTGCCCTTGTGGCCTGTTTGCAGAATAAGTGTTTGAATTCTGAATTTTGAATTCTATGTGTCTTAGATTTCTTGATCTTAAGTAGGTTAAGTATTATCATTGTAATAAGCATATTTTTGTGAGAAAATGGCTGACTGTCGAGTTTCTTTCGGCGTTTCTTCTCGGCAGTGGCCTCTGTGAAACGCTAGTAGGGTTTGACTTGTAAAAGTGCCATTGCGGCCTACTTACAGAATAAAGTTCATTTATTTCATTTATTTCATTTATTTACTAGGCTTAAAGCCAAACAACAGAAACTGTTCTTATGAACTGTTCTTGTGAACTTCTGTTGTTATGTAAACAACAGAAGTTCTTATCGCTAAAGAGCATCACGACAACAACATAGAACATGGGTAAATTTTAGTTCGAGTAATTTCGTTAATTTTTGCAACATATTCCATATTTCCACTTGTAATAGTAATGTTTATTGCAAACCATGGTGTTATTAACTGTTCTTGTAGACATTCGTTGACTTGTTTCTATCAACAGCACCTAGTGTACAAATTTCTGGACGCCGTGATCTCTGACCTGGGCTACAACGTGATCCTGGGCGAGTCGCTCACCAGGACGCTCAACCGCTTCTTCGTGCTGTCCTTCGCCTGCAACATCGGCCACGAGGGCTGCGTGCGCGACGCCCGGGACAAGTGGACCGCGTTCAGGACTAATGGAGTCAGGTGGGTTTAGTGTGCCAGTCTGCGAGATCTCCTTTTCCTCGGTCCTACATTGCTGAGGATAGTGGTAACGAACGACCACGTATGCTCTGCCTCTAATAGGTCCCACGCTGCATACTGCCACCAACCATCGTCTCCACCACTCAGACCATCTCGTGGGTGACCTACCTCGAGCACACCTGGTGTTCATTAGACCCAAGATTATAACTTTTTCTAGGTCACGATTTTTAGACCGCATGATAGTCTAGTATGCGAGATATTTAGCAGAAAATCGGCTTTGTTGCTTTTAAATTTTATGTTATATTTAAATTAAATTAATTGGGACGCCTCTTCTTCTTCCTGCCCTTATCCTTCGTAGAGCGTAAGTAATAGGTATACTTACAGACATTCGGAAATCGCGCGGTTTCAGAATTGGGTGATTTCCACTGAATGGGCTATATAGGTAAATTAATGAAAACAAATAGTGTAATCGACATGTATTGGTGTGTTTACAGTATTTCGTAAATGTTACTTTTCTTGTACTAAGTACCTTGTCACAGTGACATTGACATGAGATCTCTAGCGGCTTTCATAGAGATTTTCACTGTGACAAGGTACGAAGTGGCCCAGAAATCAAATTGGTTGACTGGACTAGAAAATAAAAGGTTGTAACATTTAAAAAGGTAAACAAAAAATACAATCATATATGTGTTGCAGTTATTTTGCCAACAGTGACGTTTCTAAATAATTGCGTAGAGCAATGATCCAGGCGTTAAATCTTAGGTTAGGTAAACGTCCCTGTGCTCGAGGGTGGAGGTTTTAGTCCGTAGGCGACTGGCCCAATTCCCAGTTGAGTCGGGCATGCGGCCGGAACCGGGCCGGCAGTATCCAATGAGGATTTCCTCCACCCACGGAAAAAAAAGACACTGACGCACTACATGGCACGTTCAATCTTATGTCATATGACAGAGGTGATTAATAGGTGTCATAATTGGGCACTAAGGTGTCTAGCACTGGGACGTTTACCTTATGGGGTGGAATAACGCATGTGGCGTATCGTTTATTACCCGTTTGTAGGTTTCTTTGCGTGTATAATAATATAGAAGCAAATAGTCGTCATGTCGAATGTTTATTGCACACATAAATGAAAGGACACAGTACAGTACAAAAACACAATAAGTAGAGGCAAACAAATGGCGATCTTATCGCTAAAGAGGGATTTCTTCCAGACAACCTTAGGCTAGCGGAAATCAGACCTAAATCATAACGATTGATAGTACTGAGTTAATATATCCTAGGTATGTTTTTATAGAGATACTTCCACAAATAAATAATAATTAGGTATTAAAAAGTGATTTTGAGAAGTGATTAAAATGAATACTGGTATAAAACTTGTAAAATACCCATTCAAAGTCATAAAAGAACTGCAACACAATGACAATGATAAAAGCAGGCAAACACATAATCTTCTCGTTTTTTTAAATCAGTTAAAAACGAAGACATGTCTGTAGCCCAGGATCAGTAGACCTTAAGATATTGCTAATTGTAAGCTCCTAGCCTATAGTTATTATTATTGTACAACATGTTTTTCAATAAATTATACTACTACTTTAATGGTAAAAACTTTATTCAATAACTAACGATATTCGTACAGTATATAAATTATAAAAAGTGTTTTAATCGATATGCGGGAGGGCAGCGCCATCTTCGAACCCGAGCCATCTGGCAAGCAGGTTTAAAACGGTGCGTGCCGCGGATGCACATTACTGGTGGCACGTATTACAGCGACGCTGATTCTTGCTCTGAGCCAGCCCAGTATGGTGCTTATGTTGCGATTCCTGCGTTCAGATATTGTTTCACTCATGTGTTTTATGAAAGACGACATTTGAGGCGCAAAGACGAATATACTAATATTAATTAATTGCAATACACGAACGTTGTATGTATGTGTTTGCTTCAAATAACCCCATCATAGACCGGCGGTCAGTTCGCGTGACCGCGCGCTATTTACAAAATGACGGCAGTAAATACCAATCAGGGGTAATGTCTCAATATGGCCAGGAAATTGAGTGCCAAGGATACCGGGCACCAATCTGGTTAAAGGGATTCAATTATTTTATATTAGGCCTTTTGCTAGATGTTTTAAAATGCCTTTATACTTGACTAATTTCATGTAGAAGGTAGAAGAAAATACACACTGCTCGTAACTCTTACCTGTAGGTCTAGCACATGATGGTCGCTAGAGTATGTCGGCTCGAAATAGACTACACGTCTTTTTTTTGATTGGTGCTGTAAGAAAGTGACGGATAGTCTATCTCGAGCCGACATACTCTCGCGGCCATCTTGTGCTAGGCCTACTGAGACGCCATCACATTCGATTGTAGCAAACAACATTCTTGCAGACACGACAGACTGAAATCGACTTTCTTTCAAGGCGTGTTCGGTTTGCCCGCGGCTGCATGAATTATTGACAATACCTTATTCCTGTGGGAGGTAATATTATACAAATACATATAAGTGGTATGTGTGAATCATTTCTTGGCACGCTTGTTTTAACCACTCAATGATTATTTCCACTATAAAACGTTAAGGCTCGTGTAACACTCAGGCCACTTGACATAGAAATTAAATGAATGTACTTATATCCATTGTTCAAATGCCGTATGTAGTGACCATTTGAACCATAAGACGTTGCAATAAACTTTAGATTTCAACATTCGACACCCTTTTGTGAAACGGAAAGTGGTTTTCAAAGTCCTAGTTAGTTTATCTAAAACAATCTAATTACATCAACCAATCGGTGGCCATTTAACTATAATTGATGAAGTCATCACGTTCGATTTTCAAGTATTGCACGATTGAGGAAAAACAAAAGTTTAATGTCTTCATCGGCTTAATTTCCCATCAAGAGGTCAATCTGACACGTACATTTCACATTCCATAACTATATGTAATTTTCACACACCGTTTGGCCGGGGTAAAATTATTATACCAGTGCCATGCTTAATCATAAACATTACGCATGTATTCCCTATTCTCAAAAGTTCCTCATAAATATGTATAGAGATTGAGATGGCGCCTATGACGGCACAGGGATAAGAGGAGAAAGTCGATGGGTAGCTGATGGGGAGCGCACGGTGGCTCCCTGGAGCGATCCTTCAGCGCTGACGCAATAACAGCCTGGCCATGACTTCGAGCGAATTGCGGCAAGCGTTTTATCTATTCATTGCACGGTCGACACGCGCAACGCACTGCTGTTAGAAGGGATCACACGCAATGGATTAGGAAACCCGCCGGGCCGTAAAGCGGTAGACCTGTAGTAGGTACAGTCATCCAAAAATGATTACCTCATTAGTGACATGTTCCTTTCAGCGTGGACCCGAATCTCCGTCGCCATGTGTTCTGCGAAGGCCTCCGTGCCGGCGGTTACGAAGACTGGAGCTTCCTCTACCAGCGTCGCCTGAACTCCAACAATCAGGCCGATATGGTTGCCATGTTGAGAGCTCTTGGCTGCACGAAGGACGAGACTGCTGTTAAGGAGTAAGATATAACCTTCAGTCTCACTAGGGATGAGATTGCTGTTAACAATGTTAACCTTTCCATTGATAACTTGATAATCATCATAATCACTCAAAATTCTCTCCAATAATTTTGTTCATCACTGTTTTGAAAACGTGATGGATTTCCCAAATTGACGTGTCTATCGATTCTGTCGATGGCTATAGATTAGGTTTTGATCGTATCTGCAATCAATGCCGTTTATTTTCTAGAATGCTGGAGAAGATTCTGACGGACGAAGTCAAGGCCCAGGACCGTGTGAATGCCTTCACCTTCATCTACATGGGCAACCGCGAGAACGCCAACATCGCCCTTGACTTCATCAAGGAAAGGATCAATGACGTCAGAAGGGCGTAAGTATCTTCACACATAGCTGTTCCTTTTTCTATCCCTTGGTGAAAAGCGGCAATAGGTGATCTGAACCGATTTTTCATAGTTGTGCTCTTAGAGTTGTGACTTAATACCATGATCTGGAGGTCGTTTAACGAACGCGACTGGCATCTGACTTTCCAACCAAGAGGAAAAAGGCTTTCTGCAGGATGTTTTCCTTCACCGAGAAGCTACTTTTTAATACCAAATGATATAGATGATTCGAACCCACGACCTTCCGGCTGAAAGTTACGTAGGTACCTTACCGCCCGGCTAGTGCAGCTCAGATTTTGTCATAGTATAACTTTGTATTAAAATTTAATGAAACTTGTTGTTGAGGCATATATCTTTTTTATTTTTCCATTCTTTGAAAACACGATCTTCTTGCACTTTTTGAAATCTGAAATAAAATGCATTATAAGTAGGCAAAGTCACTTTCCCCCAGAAAGTTAAAAATATATTTTGTCTATGTTTTACAGAACTATACTCCAGTCATGGTTCGACAATGTGCTGTCAAATCTGGCTGGTTACTTGAATGAAGAAGGCCTCAATGATGTAAGTAAAATAAACCACTTTTAGTAGGTAGGTTATCCTAATAAATAATATATCTACTCAATATTTGATGACAGACTTGATAGGCACAAACTAGAATTTCGAATTCAAACATTTTAGGGTGCGTTTCGCTTCACGGCTAAACTAACAGAGAGTTATTTTCGCATTTATCAACGTAGATTTATCAGTAAATTGAAGTAAAGTCAAGTTCTCCACTCTTTATCCCCGCGCCATATTCTTTCCCAGATGGAGGAATGGCTGCTGGCGAACGAAGCCTCCATCCCCGAGTACTCCCTCGGCATGAGCGCCATCACCTCGGCACGCAACAGTATGCAGTGGGGCACCGACCGCGCCGACACGATCGTCTCCGCCGTGCGAGGCTCGGCCGCCATCGCTGTTCCCAGTCTCATGTTGCTGGCCACAGCCGTGGTTGCTCTTTTGAGGAATTAGAAATGTAAACTTCAGTTTAAATAAACTTATAACTTACCTATTGTCGTTGTCTGTCCTTTTGGAGTCAGATTTACGAGGTACTGACGTACCAATTATACCTCTAGTTTATCCTTTTGTTGTATTTAACCGAGACCAGTCCTCGGTAGCATGCAGTGGAAAACAAACCGTTGCAGTAACATCTCCGCTGTGTGATGTTTGGCCGCCATTACTGTCCGTATATCTATATACTAGTTGGTTACCACTCTGGTCGCACTTCTGCGGAATTAGCCTCCTAAGGTCCGTGGTCATAAACTGATATGATTTTAATTTTTCCAAAGAATATAATATATATAAGCAATTTTCAATTCTGATTGAGTTTAATTTGGTTTGTTCGGTAGAATGTTAGAATGAAACAATCGCAATTCAACTCTATTTCATTAATTTTATGCGATTTTATTTTTTGATATTTACTGTTTATATACTTTTGTTGACACTGCTATTTTTATTTTAATGTTCCTTGTTTTGACAATCATGATCACAATTCTTATACTTTTGACATAAGTGCAAATTTATACTGTAAATAATTATCATGGAATAAAGAACCTAATCTATTTATTACACTAGTCTAGTTGATTCAAATTTAACTAAGTACCATGTTGTATTACAGGTTAGGAGGTTAAAAGATATTTCGCAGAAACAATTAAAATCGCACTATTGTATTTATTTAGGTATTTTTTACTTGTATATGTTTTTAGAATAATTATTGTATCTACTACTACTGTCTACCAATTTTATTAACGTTATAATGAGGTGTTGAATGTATCTGAATTATTGTAGGTATTACAATAAAAGTATTTTGTAATAACCGTTGTTTGATTTTATTGTGTTATGACCTTTGTTCTGTAGTGGTGGAGCGTAAATCATAATTAACTTTATAGGTCATTTTATTAAATGTAATGGAATCAAATGTTATCACAACACTACAATAATTGATTGACACAAGTAATTGAACTAAATAACAAAGTAAGATCTACTTGAGCTGGCTGTCATTTGTTTGATAATAAATTGTACTTAATACTCTTGACGTAGTTATATGAAAATCAAATAAACATGATTAATAATTTTCAATGTGTGCAGTTTTGAACTCCTAGATAACTTACTAAACAAAGTAAATGAACGCAGTTAATATCTTAGTCTGGATGTATTAATTTATCTTCTACTCAGAGATAAGGTACTCGAGATGCCTTATCGCCGGTGGAAATGCTTGCAACAGAACGTACAGTCTCTGCTCTGCTGAAGAACGGGAGGCAGGTTAGTCTATTATTTTAATAAAATAAAAAATAATACTGCAAAAGGTAAAATAATAGGATAAGGATGAGAAAAGGCAACAAGAAGAAACAAGAAAGGTCTTTCAATCTTATACACTTAATAATCAATGAGTTTTGCCGGGCATAATATGATATAATTTTTTATTCTTTTATTTATGTAAATCATTTTTATTATTATTATTTTAAATTTGATGTTAAAATAAGCTGACACTGCTATTATACACTTTTTGCATATTTAATAAAATTTTAATATATATTATGTAGCATACCTATTTCCTATGAGTATATCGCTATCAGTGAAACGGTTAGCTTAAATACCGACGATTTACCGCTGGCTACGGGCTTGAAACTCTGGAAAGGTTAAATTACCCAAATTAAGATTTAAGGTGCCAAGTGTTGACCTGTATCGTTTACTTAGTAATTACTTAGTACTTACACGTTTACCTTAATGTATAAAACGATGCAATTTTCAACTTCGATTTTGTTTTTCAGTCATAATGCTGCGTCATCTAGCGCTGTTAATGTTAGGGCTATCTGTCACAGCAGTCAGCGAGACGAATTACAGGCTCGATTCAACGGTCAAGCCGTCCTCGTACATCATAGCCATCACTCCGTACTTCGATACGAATGACGGGAGAGCATTCACGTTTGACGGGGAAGTCAGTATCATAATCTCACCAGAAACCAATACTAATCAGATAAAGCTACATTCCCAAGATCTTAATTTTACTGCTGAGAACATCACAGTAAGCAGTGGAAGCACAATTCTGCCACTAGATGCTGAAAATCCATTAGTATTTGATACTAACTACACCTTTGTTTACATTAATTTGCTTAACCAATTGCAAGCGGGGGCGGACTACACGCTGAAGATCGTGTACACAGGACCAATAAGGACTGATCTCAATGGATTTTACAGGAACTACTACATCGAGAATGGAGTTAAAAAGTAAGTACTTATACAAAATATGTTTTTGAGTGGTCTTCACCAGTTTCACCACCATTCAAAAAGACTGTATTCGAAGATGAAGCTGTTCAATGTGACGACGGATTTCAGTTTTAATTCTTATTTTGGTAAAATTTTTGAGCATATATGAGTATGTATGGATACAATGGGATACAGGCGTCAGTTAATTAAATATAACATGTGTCGAGCCCTAATCGACTTTATAACGATTAGCTACTTTATTTGAAAGATTATGTAAGTGTACGGGGGTATAGTGGGGGCACTTGAGTGCATGGAACATAGCTACGGCTGTGTAGGTTTATAAACTTTAGAGTACTCTTCATCAGATGCACAGCATCGGATGTTTCCATTTGCTTATGATCTTAAAAGGATTAGGATTAGTCATAATCATGAATTCGATTGCAAAAACAATGTTGGAAAGGTTGCACTTCACAACAAATTGTAAAAGAGATAAACCTGTCGATAACCAGACATCAGAAACTCTAGAGATAAAAGATTGAAGTGTATCTTTTGTTGCGAAAACTCTTCACATTGTCAATTTTGTATACTGAGCAATTCTGATGGGTTTATCTGTAACGGCTAAAAATACGACTATAGGTATAGTAAAGTTTATGAATTCTGAAGTAATAGAGATTTTAGTTATAACGTATGAAAAACTAATGCTAACCCTAGGCTGTGATTCCATTTTCACCGAGGGGAACATCTGTCTGTCATTTTGAGAATTGAAATGATACCTAGTGGGATATTCTGATGACATTCTGCAGATGCCACGCTTTGAGTCTCTCGACGCACTGATGTGACCACCTCATAAAGAGGGCACAAACATAAAAATACATACTTCACGTAGTTGTCGTTTAGTCGATCAAGCGAGTAGAATTACTATGAGAGTATTCTCTACTCACTGGCGGTGGGACTAGTGCTTAAAGTTAGTCAGATTTTAGAACCATCGGAACGTTCATAATATTTATTAATAGCGTGGAACTTGTTCATCGCGTTAGCATGAATTGCTATTCTTTATTTCAGGCGCTTGCCTAGTTATCGCTCTTCTATACATACTTTCGCCCCCTTAAGGGAAGATTTCCGGGATAAAAAGTATACTATATCCTTTCCCGGGTCTCCAACTATTTCCATACCAAATTTCATCTAAATCAGTTCAGCGTGAGTCGTGAAGAGGTAACAGATAGACACACTTTCGCATTTATGATATTGGTATGGATGAACCTGCTCAAAATGCGCTCGTACCTTTACAAAAACAATCGGGTACATAAATCACCTCAGAGCGCACCAAAGAGTGGAACAACAGCTGCACTCCAGCAATGCGTAACCAAACCTTATCTAGAATACACAGTCGCCGAGATCTGTCAAAAAACTATGATGTTTTGTCAGACGTCGAGTGAAAAGTCGAGCGTTCGACACTCAAAAATCGGCCCCCAGGACCTCATCATGGATGAACCCGAGTGCACCAAACTCCTCCTAATTCCAGATGGCTGGGCGCTACTCAGATGGAGCCGACGCACGCGCGGAAGGTGTTCCCGTGCTTCGACGAGCCGCAGTATAAGGCCGTGTTCACGCTGGTCGTCGACCGCCCCGACTCCTACCGGCCCTCCGTCGCGAACACGCACTTGCTTGAGACGGTGCCCTTGTAAGTATACTTAATAGTACATTATAGCCGTGGCCGGGAAGGAAGCAATTGCAGGCTCAGTATTTGTTTAAACGGACGAGCTTGCGAGTCCGTTTAATTATTAATACGAAGCCTGCCATTGCCATTCCGGCCGAGGCTAATATAGTGCTTTTCTCAAAAATGGGGAAAATAAGACAAAATTTGAATTAAGATTTCATAAACATAACCTTAAAACGTCAAAAACATCATACTTTCTCGCTATTTTTTTAACAGACTCTCAAGTGTATTTTTCCACCGAAAACGCAAATTATTCGAGACATAAAAAACGTCGCTTTTCCAACAGAAAAATACGAGCTGAATTGGCTGAATACGACCTGTGCCGCTTTTTATATGACTGTTTCTACTTTTTAAAAAGTTTGGAACTCGACAAATAAAGGAATTTATATTTTTTTATTTTTTTATTTTGATCTGACCTTAAACTATACACTTTACCTTCCAATATGTAGCGAGTAACGTCCAGTTTGCGGGCCATTTTTGATAAAAAATATTTATAGTCTGGTTGTGTCACTGTAATCTGTATTAGAAGCGACTTTATTTCTGATGATAGAAGACTCAATATCTAATAGAAATTTTATAAAAAAATCGGGCAGCAAAATAGATATCTCAGCCTATAGCTTTTAGTAGGAACAAGAACCGTTTTGGAACTAATTTTCAATTATTTTTTTATGAAACCTTTTAGTCTATCAGTGGTGATCCAGGAAATCTATCAGTGGAGATCCTAATGCTTTGCCCAGTAGTATAATTAATTTATTAAATATTTTCCATTGAAATTTAGGTTCTAAGGCACATTCTAGGAATTATAAGCTGTTTTTAACAATACGTTTTAAAATCATTCATTACACCTGTCAAGTACCCTATTTAGGGAAAGTATATAATTTATTTCTTACCTGGGAAAAGTAATTTTTATTCTTTTCACACGATTTTCAGAGCTAATGGCTACACCAGAGAAATCTTCCATCCGTCACCAAAGATGTCTTCTTACTTGGTAGCATTCTTAGTCTCCGAGTTTGAAGGCCGCTTGACGAATGACGGCCAATTCGGAGTCTACACGAGACCAGACGCCATCAATCAAACTGACTACGCCTTTGACTTCGGCCTGAGAGTAGTCAATGCGTTAAGCGCCTACTTTGATATCGACTACTATTCTACTAATGCTAATTTGAAGTTGGATCACGTGGGATTGCCAGATTTCAGAGCAGGCGCTATGGAGAACTGGGGATTGGTGAAGTACAGGTAAATTATTTTTTAGCCAACATGCACGGAGAACGTTAGCGATAATTAACTGCGAAACCCATCTTTCTGGGGCGCCGTGAATATAGAGGTTGGTAATTTAATTTGTATAGGTAATGGCGGACGAGTTATGGTATTACAGGCGCTGAGGTGTTTTTACGGCTGGCTGTGGCGGGGGTTCCGGAGATCTCTCGTGGTGACAAATCTTTCAATGAATTGTAAATTATAATTTTAATACTAATATTAATGCTATACTAATACTAAATTACTGATCGGATAATGTTATAATAGCAAGTTTTACTTAATGATACTGACATTAGCTTAATTAAATAAATAATAAATATTTGTGGACAATCTTACACAAATCAACCTAGTCCCAAACTAAGCAAAGCTTGTACTATGGGTACTAAGCGACGATATACATACTTATGTAGATAAATAGATATACTTAAATACATAGAAAACATCCAAGACCCAAGAACAAATATACGTGCTCATCACACAAATAAATGCCCCGGCCGGGATTCGAACCCGGGACCTCCATCTTCGTAGGCAGGGTCACTACCAACTAAGCTAAAGCGGTCGTCAAATAATCGAATTATACATTTTAATTAAATGTGACATGAATTTGGGATTGTATTTTATTGTTTATGGCATGAATTAATGTCTATTTTTTGATTGATTATTTGTAATTACAAAATGTAATTTCCTACGCTGTAAGGCACATCATCACCATTGTTGACGAATAAATTAATTAAATTGAATTCGAACTCTTCTGCTTGGTAAAAATCAACAACAAATGCATTTTACCAGGGAATCTCTTCTCAACTACGTGCAAGACGAGTCAACACCGTACTTCAAGTACCGAGTGGCACAGATCATGGCCCACGAGACCACCCACATGTGGTTTGGAGACCTGGTGACGTGCCACTGGTGGAGCAACACGTGGCTCAACGAGGGCTTTGCTGATTACTTCCAGGATTACATCACAGCACTAGTAAGTTAACGCTGTTTCTTGTGAAATTATAATTTTAGGTAGGTGTACTGTTTAACTGAGACGAGGAATACATATGACAGGGTAAGGGTAAGAGGGGAGATATCGGAGGGGAGCGGGTCCGCTACATCCTGCGCTGTCTCAGTTTTCTTTTTGAACCTGACTGTGGTTTTTTAAGCCGGACGCAATAAAGCGGTGGGAGAATAAAGCGATAGAACTGTCTCAATTAAGCAGTTAGCATATACTATAGTAATTGTATTTTTAAAAGCTAAGACCTCGATGTAATTTCTAGTCAGATATCCATTCTAGTTATCCATTCATAAACCTATTTTGGTTAAATAGCCACTAAAATTCGTTACCTTATCTGTCACTAAGTATATGTTTGTTGAAAAATGGACAATACACAAGTTGAGTGAGGAAAGGTTTGTTAAATTTTATGAATGAGGGTGTTAAAATTTTAAGGTGAATTTCAGCGGGATCGGCCTTCTAGTCAAGTTACGCAAAAATTAGCCCTCAATTACATGTGTTTAAATTACATTATGCCAGCGCTTTGATTTCCTCAGCAAATCTTAAACACAAACCTGTATAGAATTGTGCCAAAACTTCGGCCAACTATAACCCAATTTCTCCTCCAGATCGAGCCAGAAGTGGGATCAGCGGACCAGCTGGTCCTTGGTTCCGTGTACGACGGGTACGCCGCCGACGACTCCCCCGCCGCCCCCGCCATCACCAACAATGAGGTCAACTCGCCCGCCGAGATCAGCCAACATTTCGGAAAGATCACCTACCAGAAGGCGGGGTCTATCATCAGGATGGTGCACCACTTGGTTGGGGATACTGCGTTCCAGCTTGGTCTGCGGGCTTATTTGAAGGCTAAGTTAGTTGATATATTGTTTGTTTTTGGGTTGGTATCATCATTACTACTGTCATAAGAGATTATTTCACAAAAAAGGGCCGTTACCAAAGTGTGTATAGTAGACGAAATATAACTTGCACCGATTCCTCGAACAACTTGTATCGGGTATCTAAACCATACCTAATATTTTCAATGTGGAACCATTTTGTTTTACCAAAACATTGGTTTACGGATGATTTTAGAGAAGTTGTATTTTGTAGAATTTGTACTTTATTTTTTTATTCTGTTTTCAGTCAATTTGAGGTCGGCTACCCCGAAAATCTTTATTCCGCTTTACACCAAGAAGTATTGAACTCGAGCGCTTTTGCGGACTACCCAGGGTTCAATATTGTCGATGTCATGGGATCGTGGATAGCCAAAGCTGGTCATCCCATCTTGACTGTCAACGTCGACTATGAAAATGAAGTAGCCACGTTGACCCAGGTAAACAAGTTGTATGGTAAATTATACCTAAAAGGTACTTGCTTTAGAAGTGATTGGAGATTGGAGGGTCATACCAATTAAACAGTAGGTAGCATCAATGAAAGGATACGTTTCCGTAAAAAAATACTTTAGAAACAAACTTTATTCATTATCCATAAGAACATTTAGTACCTAGTAGTCCATAAGAACTGTGAACTTAGTTTTATTAGCAATAATCCCTATTATTTGCCTAGAAACGGCACTATTTTAGTCTAGGTATAAGTCAGATTTTTTTTATACTTTTCAGAAACGATTCTATATAGATTCGTCCCACCAATCAAATGAAACGTATGCCATCCCGATAACGTACACCACAGGGTTAAAAGCGGATTTCAACAACACTAAACCCGCTTTCATTATGAACAAGGAAACCTACGAATTAAATTTGACAGGAATTGGCGATAATCATCCATGGGTCATATTCAATGTTCAAGAAACTGGTAAGATTATCATAGACATCAATATCAACTATTTTTATCGTAATTCAAACAAATGATAATTATGTTTTTTTCACAGGTTTTTACAGAGTGAATTATGATGAACATTCTTGGCAAATAATTGCCAATGCTTTAAAAGGAAGCGAGAGAAAAAATATTCATCATCTCAACCGGGCTAAGGTAATGACAAATCACGTTTGAAACATACAAAATAAAAACATAGAAGAGGATGATTATGCAAGCGATAAAAGTGATATTATAAATAGACTATAATTTTTCACTCCTGCTCACCGGGACCGGGACCAATCAAAGCGTTGTCTATTTTTTCCTAAGCAGCTGCATCCACCGCTCTAATATTAAATCTGTTACTAGTTTATATATATGTCCGCTTTTTACTAACCTTGACTCAAATTATTTTGCAGATTGTGAATGATTTATTCGCGTTTGTGTATGCGGATGAAGTGAAATTTAGTCAGCTTTACGAAGTATTAGAGTTTTTAGCGGAGGAAACTGATTATTCAGTTTGGTACGCTGCTATACGGGGTTTGAACAAATTGAGGTCGTCATTCTTGGGCTCAGACATGCAAACTGAGGTTGAGGTTTGTATAATTTTTTAAATTATTTTCTGTATAAATTTCATTGGATGAGAAAAAGAAAATATTTGTAGACGCAATAACTTTCACAAAATATATCCTTAAATTAAAAGTAGGTATTAACCAAGCGGACAAATAAATTGACAATTTTCGTCTGGACTAGAGTCTCTCAATAAGCGTGATTAGGTACCTACCACGAATATAAATAGTTTCTCTTTTTTAATTTTGTTCTTATATTGCGTCGTTATGACACATATTTCTGCAAATAGGCGTTAAGGACTCTTGTATGTTTTAGTTTAGGTACCTACTAGCAGCGCTTAGTATATTTATACCTTTAATTATCTTCTAATAAATTCCAGTCCTACGCTCTCAAAATCATGGATGGAATCATCAACAAGCTGGGTTATGAAGTCAGAGCCACAGATGATTTCATCACTCTCCGAAACCGCATGCAAGTGCTAGAGTTCGCCTGCAAGCTAGGTCATCAAGGCTGCATCGACAAGACTGTTGAACTGTTCAAGAACTTTAAGGAAAATGGTGTGGAGTAAGTGTTGTTATTTCTTCTTCTTCGTCGGATAAGCAACCAGCAGTGGTAAACCACCTACGGAAAAATATAGTTTGAGGTTAAACTTAAAGCCCTTGTTCAAACAAAGGTAATATTCTACTATACATATAAATCTAGTAAGCATCGTGAGTGCTTGTGATATAACAGTGCTATCACTAAGTATACCATTATATCCACTCAATTCTCTTGTCATTCGCCTATAGCAGATTATGATAATTATCATCACGTTAAATTTCGCTTATTTCCTCCTAATACTTACTGTGTTTTATTTACTTTTATTCATTTATTTATTTTTATTAAATTAAATTAAAATTAAACATTTATTTATTACGAACAATACAGTCCATATCATATGAAATACAATTATAATTATGGTTGAGGATCTTTATTCTCATTAAGAATTTACAAAATTTACTTACATGAGAGTTGCAGTATTTCGTGAGTATATCAATAAATCTTAGAACTAACGTGCAAACAGTTTATTTTTTAAATTACCTTTGTTACCTTTATTTATTATTCGTTAGAATCGTCGTAATTTCCATGATGATGAACAGGGTGGCAGCCAGCTTGCGCCCCGTCGCGTACTGCAGCGGGCTGCGGCACGGCGACGGTGCAGACTACGACTTCCTCTACCAGCGCATGAGCACCACCAACCTGGCCAACGAGGCGTGGGTCATCGGAGACGCTCTGGGATGCTCAGCTGATGAAAATAAACTAAAGGGGTAATATTTTAGAAACGCTTCGTTTCTGGACTCTTTACTCAGTGCCTGAAATCTCACTTAGGCAATCCGATTCTATGTATGGAAAGAGAGATTTTATGGAAAATGTGGTAACTAAATTGAAACTAATCGTTAATAGAAATCATGGTTGTAAATCTGAGTTAGAACTCGATGGCAAACTGGCAAATATTTTCTTCCGAATATTTTTTTAAAGTCTTATAAAGCTTGTAAGCCAAATCTTGGGATTAGGTAGCGGACCCCAGGAATGCTTCAGGATGCAACTGTACTGGGATAACGCTAGGAGGACGATGAAAGCTTGTAAGCAAGTTGCGAAAAATGAAATAAATGAATTGAAACTTAGTGTCAGTTTATATTATATCACACTAGCAAAAGAAAGTAAGTTTATATAAGACGTTGTTGCATAAACATACATAAATATTTCAGCTATCTCGTCGCAATGCTGGAGGAGAACAGTCCAATCCGAATACAGGACTTGACAACGCCTTTGGCCAGCATTCTGGACAACTACGAACATGTCCACGTTGTTCTGGAGGAGTTGAAGCAGAACTACAGCCTTTGGACGACTATGTAAGTACACAAGTAGTTATAGTGCGTGTGATCCACGACGACGCGCCCTCCCACAGCGAATGTCATACTAAACTATGCGCAATTGTATTACGAATTGGGCTGTGGAGGAGTGCGCCTTCGTGGATAACATGCACTATACATATTAGATAGATAGGGGTAGTATACGTAAAGTGTCAGACTTTCGTTAGGGAGAACTAAATGTAGTTTAGTATGAGAATAACATTTAGATACGCACGCTTGAAAACGTTACGTAAATAACCCTCAGAATATACCTAGTCATCGTCAACGTAGTCAGTTTTGAGGATTAAGTTAATTGAGATTGATAGTGACGAGTCAATCATGATTAAATAAATGGTCTATTGATTACGTCGTCAATTCATTGATGAAAACGTTTTTTTCGATACTGACACAGTTTTTATATCACAATTCTGCTTTAGGTATATCGTAAGTTACTATTAACTTGTTCCTATATTGAATACCTTTATGTGAAATCGTAGGTTCCAGACAGATGAACAGATTTTATTTATCTTAGTTGAAAGGTGGGTTTAGTGGATGAAAATACTCGTATTACCTATTCATAGTTACAGAAGATCATAATATAATTTTCAAAGCATTTATTGGGATTGATCATAAAAGAGTTACAACAAAATTTATTAATTAACTCTAGCAAATACAAAAGTAGTTCGACTAAATAATGATTTTCGGGCATAAATAGATGCGAGGCATCCACACTTTCATTCAACATAAATAACTTCCATAAAATAACTATAAAGCAGGCGGCTTTAAATTCCCGACATTTGCTACCAAAATACTTACACCAACGTCCAACCTATTAAAACGTTAATAGCTTAATCAATCAGGTGTTCAAAAATAACTCACATATTTAGATTCCTGCAACGCTTTCAGTTAAAGATAACATGAGGATAGATTTTTGCGACAAAACCCAATGGTCGCTTTTATACTTTACCGTGGACGTCCACGCTACGGTAAAACTCTATGGTAAAGTATAGAAAAGCGTTTAAGTACAATTTTATTATTTAGTTTTAATATTGACATGACTGTAATGTATTTTTGCATTATAAATAAATGAGTATGAGTATCAGTATTATTTTTGTTAAGTATTCTTGTGTATAAGTTCTTGGTACATAAACAACACTGCCATAAAGTTCAAGAATTTCTAATTTATATTTTATTTGTGCAACAGATATCCATCGATGGACACAATTCTTACGACAGTCGCCTCTGCTCTCCATACCGAAGCCGAATTTAACGAAGTATGTATATTTATTTATTTTATTGGTATTGCTAATTTATTAAGTTAGAAACATCTTTTAGTTTCATACTTCCAAATCAAAGGTCTGATTAATGATATTTTGTACGCTAAAACTCCAAATCCTAGTTTTTGAGTTAGTTTTCTATGACACCAATACAACTTTCTTTCCATTAGAGGTAAGTATTTTGCAGCTTTTATTTTCTTGGTAAGTAGTGAACCGTTGATCACCTCGCTGGACGACGTTTGAAATGTTTGCCTAATTTCAAAATCTCTATCAATTTCGTTTCTGTAAGAGTATTCAAAGATTGTATTTAGTTTAAATCAAATTTTATACAAAGTCTATGGTAGAGTGTACAGCATGTGATTTGCAACGGCTCCATGCAAATGGTGAAATGGCCCAGTTTAGTAAGGTCGGGTTAGTGGGTGACATCCGACCATTAGCGGGCATGGGCTGCTAATGAGTGTTTGCGAACGTCGTTCGAGTGTTGTTCGACGACCGCCATTTTGGCGTAATTAGGGAAAAATACACAGGAAGACTAACACTGAAGGTCAATTTGACATTAACATTTCTCAGTTTGGTTTCATTTATTTCATTTATTTCATTTATTGCAATGCCCTTTGTAAAAAAGGACACTGTAATAAAATAAAAACTAAAAGCGACCTATAAATGTCAGTCCAATTTGGTATTATCCTTGTGGACCCTTATCAGTGAACTCACTCGAGTGGGTGTTAAATAACTTCACGATGAAAAAATCACGGTGATCCGCGTTAAAAAGTAACAGTGTGATTGGTCACGAAGTAACAACGTTACAAAATAACGTTGTTACTTAGCGTTACGATATCACTTCATGCAAGACCATCCATACCAGCCGATATCATTTTAAACATTATTACATCCTATCAAGGTTCAATTAATTCGCGACAAATAACGCCCGGAACGGAACGTATATTGTTTAGTTAGGAGTAGATGTAGCAGTCACACTAGTCACAGAGTACGAGTAACATCAGTTGTTACAGAAATATCAGTAGGTAGCTGCCGGGAACGATCGAAACGTAAATGTCGTGATACGAAATAACCGAAGTGAGAAATATCAGTAGGTAGCTGCCGGGAACGATCGAAACGTAAATGTCGTGATACGAAATAACCGAAGTGAGAAATATCAGTAGGTAGCTGCTGGGAACGAACACGAAATAACCGAAGTGACAAAGTCACGGTGATTTTTCACTCTGATGTTTTTGGAACGGGAATAACAGTAACCAATGACATCAATTTTAAATGTTTGTATTTAACAGTAAGAAATATTGTTTCAAATATCAGTCCAAATCTTCTAACTTCGAGCTAAACAGCTCTCTTTTGCTGAAATTCTACTACACAATCAAAAAGTCATTCTATTCTTTAATCATTTTATTGGTATTATTATCAATACTTTTGATTACGGTAGTGTAGTGTGTAGTGAGTATACATAGTATGACATAATAATTATATCCATCATACTCAAACATCCACCCGCATCGTATACATCATGTACATGAAAGATCTGTTAACACGGTTGTAAGTCTGACGCGACATTTATTACCGCGACGTTTATTAAAAAATCTTTTATGCTTATTGATATTAATCAATGTCTAAATCGTCTTGATAAGTTAGAGCGCATTTACATTATTTTGTAATGCGAAATGTAAGTGTCGCATTGACCCCTGACCACGGTGCGTCTTGTAACAACATTCTATTTGTTTTTGTTTTACTGTCTAATGACGGCAACCATATAACCAATTTTGGAATTGCTAGTAGTGAACTTGCCCCTCTAGCACAACATGCATTCCGTATCAACTCGCGCGCGAGATAAGCTACCTGTCACTTTTTGACAGCATTAATCAGACAGTGACAGGTAGCCTATCTCGCGCGCGAGTAGAGACGAGATGCATGTTATGCTAGCCCCACTGATAAATTTCGCTATTTGGTGAATAATGAATAAATTTAGGATTATTGTGTCTTAACAGATAGAGAGAAGTTAAATTAAAGGAAATATTTGTATTCTCGTGCTTTCGTTTCAAAAGAACTTGTGGTTTTGGCCCTTATTATGAATGGATTTTCCAAATACTACACAGATATACCCGCGAATGCGACACTAGTATCTGGCATGTGTCCAATTTTTTTAAACAGTTCTTAACATTGAAAAGTATGTTGTATAGAATTGATGAAAAATGCAAATAACTGCAGCACATGTAACGCTCTGCTAGTTTCTATAAAAAAGATATTTAGGTTCAAAGTAGCTGAGCAGAAAGGTACGCGTCTTCAATCTAAAGGGCTTGCGTTCGAAACTCTGATCTGACACGTACCGCGTGGTTTTTCAAAAACACTCATGTAGGTTCCGACAAAATATTATTTGATGTTAACAGTCGGTTTTCGGTGAAACCGGCCCAATGCCAAATGCCAACAAGGTCATGTACATGCGTAAACTATAGATTGTTATAAATGCTTATTTATTACCTTTATGGAAACTGTTCTCAGACAGACGGACGGATTCCTAATTATGTATTATACACTAGCAGCTACAAGCTGATGCGTGTATATCACTGCACTTATGGTTAACTAATAGTTTCTTTTTATATCTTAGGCCGGGTTTTATAAAGATCCGTTAGACCAAATGTCACATCAAATTTTGGTAACTCAGCACATTTTTTGACATAACTTACCGACACAAATAACTAACGGACCTTTATAAAACCGGCCCTTAAAGTACGAAAACCTAAAAATGTGTTAGGATGTCACTTTAGTAAATTGACCTTCATAATAGTGGTAAATAACTTTACACTAACATGTGGCTGTCAAAAGATATTTTAAAATGACATTGGACGTAATTCTATAGTGGGTCAGTTAATTGGCTATTAACTCATTTACATTTACAATTAACGTAAGCATTAATTTGACCGCCCGTACTAACTTCAATTGGGGCAAAATAAAATGTCCTTGTAACCTTTGGGGTATTCCGGATATTATTAGTACTTAATACTAATATAATTAATTTAATATTTGACTTTTTTTCTCGATTGCTATGTATTTTAAATATGGTTAGAAACGCACCCACTTTCGTTTAACCGTCCCTATTTTTAATAAAACAATAATATAACACATAATACGACCGCTTTAGCTTAGTTGGTAGTGACCCTGCCTACGAAGCTGGAGGTCCCGGGTTCGAATCCCGGCCGGGGCATTTATTTGTGTGAATAGCACGAATATTTGTTCTTGGGTCTTGGATGTTTTCTATGTATTTAAGTATATATTTATCTATATAAGTATTTATATCGTCACTTAGTACCCATAGTACAAGCTTTGCTTAGTTTGGGACTAGGTTGATTTGTGTAAGATTGTCCACAAATATTTATTTATTTTTTATTTTATAATTATTTAACATTTTATTTTAATTTAATAACATGTTTGGTCCTTTTATTAAATATTGTCATCTGTATAACAAGAACAAAATAAAAACAATAGCGGAGAAGACAGCGTGGCGATCTCATTGAAACTTACAAGATTCTGCATGATTATTATGACTTACCTGACTTAAAGAATTTGTTTACAATGAGTAAGAATCATCGTCTGAGAGGCCACAGCTTAAAGATTACTCGGGGATCCAGCACAAGCAATCCTAGGAAGCACTTTTTATCAAATCGCGTAGTACGTGAGTGGAATAAACTACCAGAGTCAGTGATAAGTGCCCCTTCAGTGAACAGTTTCAAAAATAGACTAGATAAACATTTTAAACACAAAACCACAGGACAATAAAAAAAATAAGTGCAGTGATATACACGCATCAGCTTGTAGCTGCTAGTGTATAATAATAAATAATAATAATAATTTCTTGATTGCTATAAATTTCTCGGTAATAAATATCAAATATAGGTATATTATGCAGGAATTTAGCTAAAGTGGCAATTCAAATGTGAAAACAATGCGTAAGAGATGAACAATATCAAGCCCCAGGATAACGATAGACTTATAACGACCACTTTAGCCTATGTAGTCGGTAGATACCCTGCTAGCCCGAGGTCCTGGGTTCAAATTGGATTCCTGCCACGCATTTATTTGTGGGATGAGCAGAAATATTTGTTGCCGGGTCTTTGATGTTACAATCTTCATATTTGGTCGGCTAGTTAAGTACCCTTAGTACATGCTTTCCTTAGGTTACAGCTTGGTCGGTTTGTGTAAAATTATCTCCTCAATATTTGAATTATTACATAATTATTGGTTTATTTAATGTGTGTGTATGTATGAAAGTGGAATGTAACGTGTAAAGTTGTTCAATGCCGACACGGTTGATATTACACACGGTACAAATTTTTCAGTTCGAAACCTGGTTGTCCGACTGCGACTGTGGTACCCAGGCACTGTCCATTGCGAAAACCGCCCTCGCCCAGGCCAGGGCGGCCACCGCCTGGGCCGACAGCCATAAGCAAGACATCATGGGCAGCCTGAGGAACCACGCGCTCGCCATGGCACCATCCTTCTACGTTATTATCTATGGTATTGTTACTGCCATGATTTGTAAAATTTAAGTATACTTAGTTTGTGACGTGTGAAGATATTTGTATAGTTTTGATGTTATTATAGGTTTTAGCATTAAATATAAGTTTTAAGATGAAGGTGAAAAGAGATCCCTCTCCACTCAAGTATTTGTGTATTATATAGAAAACTGTAGCATAACTTTTTTCTAATGAATATTATAATTACCTACCTATTAAACTATGTTTACATAATATATGTCTTGTTTAATTTTGTGTTTGTTTTTTTTTTATTAACACCCCTCACGGGACAATGATGTTCCGTAGGTACCTTTGGATGGCATGCGCGGAGCTGAAGTACCTACCGAGATACCGAAGTACCACAGAGTACCTAACCAACAAGTAGAGGCCATTTTGACAATTTAATGGAATGCAAGGGGTACACTGGGGTTTTATTAATTCTTTTTGTTATATTTAATTCATAGAAAATATATTTTTTTACCTCTACGTTGGCAAATAAGCATACGCTCTGCCTAAATTTTGACGGCGGCAATATTTTCTAAGAAGGAACGAATAATAAAAAATATGATTTACAATTCAAAACACGTCGTATTAGCATGGTAACATACGAGAATATGAATGAGGAATCGCTATAATAATATTCAATATCCATTGAATACATACCAAATGCAGTTGATTCACATCACATTGTATAAGCGCGTTGTAAGTACTATTTTTAACTTAAAGCAACATAAACAATTGAAATCTGTGGGTGTTTACTCATGTTAGACCGGTCAACCGGTTGATCGCTGTTTAAAGTCTGGTACACTACGATCACCCGGGTCATTGTCAGTTAAAAAAACGAAAGTTGTCCATTCAGTGGTCAATAGTTAACGGCTCATGTGCACGCAAGTTATGTCTTTATTACATGGATTTATAGTGACGGAAACACGGTTTATGCGAGTTACTAGATCAATCCAAAATTAGGCTTTGCAGCCCTTAACTTTTGTTATGTCTAAAACTTTTGGTAGTGTACAAATCTGAATAAGAATTCCATTGGATTAAATACTTTAACGTTATGTCACAGTGTTATTTCATACACTGTGGTTATGTAATATAAGATTCTATTAAATACATAGGAGTAGAATGTAGGTAAATGACATAGAAACTCTATTAGTAGTGTTAAAGTAGAATTTCCCATGGAATAAAAGCATATGTCATTGTAACAGTACATTATTGCCGTGGCCGGGGAGGAGGCAATAGGGATGATGACACTATAAAAGAAAATCAATAAATCCAAATTTTCTACATAAAGGCTCAAATTCTCAATCAAATGGCGATAAAAGTAATTCAAACAAATAAATAATTACGTAATTATAAGTATTCAAAGTTTTAAGAGTGGGTATTTTCTGTCGCTTTTCCGCAAAACGCACCTTTGTATTGAACGATCGTCATTTACTATGGCGCTACTCAACAGTGACGTCACTGTTGAGTAGCACTTTCTCTCTCTAACTACGAACATTCTAACCGTTGTAGCTTCGTTATTTATTGAGATATTTGAATAGGATTTTCACTATTTGGCATAGTTTTATGTCTTCTTTCTATTGAAGTAATAATTTTTTGTGAGTCAACATCCCTATTGCAGACTGAGTATTTGTTTTTAAAAAGTTTGAAACTCGACAAATAAAGTAATTGACCTATATGTAACATTCCAGGCGGCCTGCAATGTTTTATATATTATATTTTAATTTTCATCTGACCTTAAACACACTTTACCTTCCAATATGTAGATAATAATGTTCACTTTTCGGGCCAGTTTTGAGAAAAACAATTTACCTGTATGTAGATGAATAAATGACGTATGTGTCTCGCGAACATTGCATGGAAATTAGCCTGTCTGGCTAAACTTCGCTGTACAGCACAATATGTAATGCGTCAAATTGTTACGTAACGGACTTGTGAAGGTCGCTCGTATTTCGATGGCAACTAATTCCCCACTTTATGCAAATATACTTGATTGCACAGGAAAAGAACAACATAGGGAGCTCCAGCTCCTTATTACTAGCAGCTAGAAAGCAGAGTTCTCTGCCGGCGTTTGTATTTTCGAGTTCTTATAACTAGACCAGATAGACCTGTTAAAGGCACGAGTGAATAACAAAAGAGGTTCCTAAAAAAAATGCGGCCTTATCGCTTAAGAGCAAAGAGTTCCCCGCCGGCGTCAGTATTTCCGAGTTTTTAAGGCACGAGTGAATAGACATATTCTGGGTGAGCTCGCTTTACCGTCAGCCGCGTCTTTGCCCCCTGGCTAGTTGCTGGCCAAGTGCAATAACATTTTTAGCAAATAAGAGAGATCTATTCCATTTTTAACCATTGGATATAGGTAACATGAATGTAAGAAAATATTTTGTTAATCGTAGATTTGAATTGCCGTCACTTTGCATCAAGTGAGGCTTAGGTCAATCGCTGTTCAGTCAAACTTAAAAAAACTATCAAAAATTTAGTACAGTCTGGTACGTTTATAAATAATTGGCGGTAGGTACTTAGATGCCCAAAAATATAGGAAACCACTGGATAGAGCGCCGTTGGTCGTAACATTTGTGGATGGATATTTTATCCTTTATTTCTTGCATTATGTATTTGCTATGAATCGAATGTACCTAAGTAACATACTTGTAAATTATGACCGAGTGTCGAGAAATGATGGTCGTAACCGGCTGTCATACTATTGTGACCATTTATTTACCTACAAAATGAAACAAACCTTGGGTCAAGAATTTACCTTTTAAATGATTACATCTTTTGGTATGTATTTATGTTTATTTCAAGTATATTGCACAGTAATAAAATATAAAATAATATAAGGCTTGCTCTACCAATCAATCCTTAAGCCAAATAGAGATTAATCATGTTTTTGTACGTGACTACACAATCATATATTTATGATTTATTTCGGTTCTAATTTTGGTAAAAGACAGGCTACTTGCAAGCCAGACTTTGCACATTTATGGTTCAAAACCAAATTTGGTAGTTGGTTTGGTTTGGAACCCTAAATATGCAAACTCTGTTTTACTAGAAAAAAAATCTGTCAAGGAATAATAACATTTTGTCAATAAGTAATTCAAATTAATTATTTTAAAATGTCGAATTTACACGGCTGCATTTATTTTTAGCTGTCAATACAATCATCATAATTATCAAGAGAGGTGTGAAAAGTAAGTATTAGATAATCGACTTGTATGGAAGCCGCAGTGAAGAGAGAATGCTATTTCATTAGCATCTGTTATGCGGAGCTCGAAATAATGCTATAAATAATTCTTAGTGAGATAATACCTCCCTCAATTACGCTTGTCTGATGATGCATGCATCACAAACTATAAAATATTATATTTACTTTAAAGACTACTTGTAAGGGAATAAGTTATTTCTTTATTTGTCCATCATATATTGTTATCTTGTGATCTGAACATTGGGAGTTCTTAAATAAGTACAAACGTAAGTAGAGAGAAAAGAAAAAAAGGAAAAATAAACATTTACCACTATGTATTTTAGAACACATTTGTTGTATGTGTTACTAAGTGTAAACTTATCTCACACACCATAACCCGGAAGCGCAATTACAAAATATACACACCAAAAAAGCATAATTATGTAAGTACAACACACTCTTCATAGGACCCTGTCACTTTAAGGCCATGAATACGCTTACTCACAAACCTTTTAACACAGCTTAATTCGATAAGGTTCCTAAACATCATAGACATGATATGGAATGTTCAAATACCATTGTGCATGACTTTGTAAAAAAAAACATGTTATTAGAAAAAGAAAATGCACTGTGTAGGCAGCTAGCATTGTCTGATAATCACCTAAGTACCACCCACATATTGAGTCCCGGTTAAACCCGACAGGTCGTATGGGCCTGGTACCTGTATGGGAGATATTACGTATTCTGAGACGACGTAAAAAACCGTTAGTTGGTTAGAGCGGTTTACGTAGGCGATTAATTTGTACTTACATGATTCCGTTTAGATGGTATTCAGTTTGGAAAAATAAGAATAATGACCACGTAAAAATGATGAACGGGTATAATAATAATGTAAATACTTGTACTTGTGAAGATATTATTTTGTAGTTCTGTTTGATTTTAATTATCATTTAATTAATTATGTTCATAATAAGATATTGATAATCATTGTAGCTTCAGTGTAGTCTAGTAAATATATTTTTTTATACAACGACGGTGGAAAACAATCGTGTGGTTCACCTGAATTTCAATTATCATTTAACTATTTTCTGGAAGAAATCGCTTTTTAGCGATAAGACCGCCTGTTGTTTACCTCTACATAAAACCTAATGTTCTGTATGGTGTTATTTTTGAGGTGTGCAATAAAGAGTAAAACTGTTTTATCTATATTTTTCACACCGCAAAATGTTATCTTAAAGCATCAATATTCTTCGTAAGAAACGATTGTAAATATATGTGTATCTGTGGCTGTATATATTGTTGCCCTCTGGCATTCACATGATGTGCAGTGTTAATGAGATCGGCATGTAGCCAAATGTTCACCTGAAACAATAACCTTCATGACTAACAACATGTGGTTTCCATTTTGCAAATATAGTATTGTTCAAAAAAAGAATGAATTTCAAAGTAATAAATGCATGTTATGAAATTAATAGTAAAAAAAACTTATAAGTTTAAGAATTTACCGACCGAAATCTATTTCTACCTTGATACTTAGCAGATATGGTAATTTTCATCCATCATATTTATGCTTAAAAAACTAAATTGGAAATCTGAACATATTCCCACATACGAGTATTATCTCATACTTTCACTACAATCACCCAACTAAGTACATTCACTCACACAAACCTTCACCCGTGACCCCTGGGTGGTTCTAAAAGTGTAACAAAAACTGACAACTGTCTTCTCGAAGATCTCACGGTTCGAAATAAATGCCATACGACAATTAAATAAATATGGTTGACAATGAAAGACATGATCACAACACATGAAAATATTTGACAACCGTTTTTGTTGCGTCCTAGACAATAAGTACCTAATAAGTGATTTCCTTATCCACCGAGTGAGACGATGGTCTCCGGTTCAGCTTCGGCAAAATGCTTTCGTATTCCCGGGTGGCGGATTTCCGGTCGTTCTCCTCTACCGACCAGTAGAGCGACCTCTACCGACCATTTCTCAACCGATTCTCGTGAAATTTTGTGAGCAGGCTAGATACTTTTTCGGATATTTTCATAAACAATTTTCCTCAACGATTTCGTATTGGTTTCTGCGGGCGGATTGCTGTTTGTTTCCCTCTATAGATCGCGTTTCTCAAACGTTTACCGTAATTTTTTTTGAGAATATTCAATAATTTTATGGAACTTTTGTGTGATGTCAGAAGGACTTCTCGTTCTACAGCTCACAGAGACACTAGTTATTATATATTCTAAAATATATGTATCCATCCATCCCGACTGTATCCCGTTCCGTTATTTAGGACACGCACAAATAAGAAACTCATCTGTGGACTATTATTATAATCTGTGTCTGTGGCAACGGCTGGTAAGGACTAAAGACATTACTGCTCTCTAGTTTTATCGCATATGTACCAACAAGTCCACGAGCAAGCGAGATATAGGTATACGAGTTAGTATTATATTAAGGCCGTGTATTACCACTTTTGAGTTTTTTAAAACCATCTGAGACATAGAATATAGTGTCTTAAAATCTAAAAAAAATATATCTGTTACATAAGGATCTTGTCTAGTCAAAATCGCAGTCAGTTACATGACCTGATGAATTTCACTCGAAAGAAAAAAATAGCGAAGTTACCCCTTTTTGGAATGTATTTTCAATACTACGGCTATATTACTGATATTTAACATTTAATTTTTGTACTAAATTAAAGATCGTAAATAGTTATAGACAAATTCGCAGGGTTTGCTTTGATGAAATGATTGGCTTAATGACTATAGCTAAATATTTACAAAACTGCGCGCAGAGCTTGCGTAGAGAGCGGGATGGTTAATTGTAAACTCACGCGTGTTAGAGCGGGACATTTGCGTTGGGGATACCCGCCCTAAACTTTAAATTTATGGAGAAAAATATATGAAAGAAAGTGATATTTATTTTATAAAGTAAGCAAATAAGCCTCTTGGACTACTTACATCCAACATAATCGAAATTTTAGACGTTGTTCAACACTTCAATGACACTTTTTGCAAATATTTGTCTTTCCTTGGCCAATATAATATGTATTGAATGAAAAACAACTTACGAAACCAAGTATTGGTTTCGGTTTACGTACTTCCCCGATGCGATACTAAGAATGTGTGGGATTTTTCTTCAAAATATTTGGTTTCACAGGACCGTTAAATGTTTTCAATCAAAACAACTTACAAAACCAAGTATTTGTTTTTGTTTACGTATTTCCCCCGGTAATACTAAGAATGAGTGGGAAACTCATCAGAAACGCACCTATGTTATTAATCCGTACAAATATAGACCACTGCGCGCCCAATTTACTCTGAGCCTCGAAAACCACTCACGCTCCCCGCTATTGTTAATAAATACGCATGGTTAAAGAGGCGAAGGAGGTCAGAATATGTTGGTTTCATTGCCGTGGCGCCAAGTTTCGATCGCAGCTCTCGCAAAAAGCACTCAACCACGCGGCGCGCGGACGCTTCCCTGCACCGCTTGTGGCGCGAAATTCGAACGTCAAATGTCTCTATTCCATTTTCGAATTCAAAAATGATTCGCGCGTTTTTCTCCTTACTTTTAATAGCCGCGGCCAACGGCTTGCAAACAACTTTGAAGATCGACGAAGAATGTCTAAACTTCACAGTGTATCCAGTGCAATACGAATTGACAATCAAACCGAAAATTTACGTACACGAATCCGTATATTTGTACTATAATTGTGAGTTAGTAATAACTGTCATAGCCAACGCTCCTAATGTGAAGATTATAGAACTAGATGCTAAAGACCTGTCTGTGGAATCAGTGCATGTTTTTCGGGATGGCTACGATATAATAAATCGAAATACCCCCTTCAACCACCACGCAGAGAGGGGGAAACTGTACATTTACCTGAGTGAGCCGTTGCGGGAGTACAAGGTGTATAACACCCGGTACCAGATTCGTATTAACTTCAAGAAGATAGTGTACCACGACTCGCCTGGCGTATTTTATGCGAAGTACGATGACGGAATTGAAGGAACAAAGTAAGTACAGTAATATTTGAGGGACCATCCTAATACAACTTACGCGAAGATCGCGCGATCGCGAATGGTATTCGCGAATATATTGAACTCGAATAAGTGTCCTAAAGGGATCGTCCTAAAACAAAATCTGCAATGAAAAAGTGCGCATAAATATTTTACACGACTCTTAAGTATTTGTATTTTTTTATACAACGGTAGTGGCAAACAAGCGTTACGGTCTACCCGATGGTAAGTGGACACCGCAGCTTATAGACGACCGCAACTTCGAAGGAAACACATGAGCGTTGCCGATCCTTTATACAATTTGAGGATTCACTGTGTCAAATGTATAGGTCCCTCCCTCTCAACACAGTATCCTCCATCCATCCTCTCATCCCTCCTTCTGCTCCTGGCTAGATGCTGGCAAAGAGCTTTCCAATATTTATTATTAAAAAAATCCTCGGGAGCTCTGCGTTGCAGGGCTGGTAGGACATGGTTCTGTAGTTTTGCCGGCTTCAGTTTTACCAGATATTAGCCGGTGACTGTAAACTCACTTAAAATCAGAGGTATGTGACTGGGTTCTTTAAATTTCTTGAGCAACATATTATGTGTGTATAACGTACTCGTAATTAATTAAAACAAAAAACTGACACAGTGATGTTAGACAATCTTTGAGTATGCAGCAGCAATACGGTATTTGACACATGTTAAAAGTTATATCACAGTGTCACTTTTTGGATAGTCAGTCATCAAAATATCACAATAAATCGTAAATTATAAAATTTTACCAAAATCATAAAAAGATATGAATCATCAAAAACTCGGAAAATTATGTAATTCATTTTACCGTCCAAAATTCAAATAAAAGGAAGAAGAAGAATTATAGTAGAATCCTTATGTAAAATTTAAAATAAATTGTACAGCATATATGTACCTAAAACACATTATTTTACGACTAAAACAGCAAAATACTAATTTTCCCATACAACGGTTGGTCAGATGCTGTGCAAGTGACGTCATTTGCCAGGGCCAATTTGTAGGAGCCTTTTTGAGAGCCACTAGCGTCGAGCTAGGTTTGTCCCTAATTTTAGTCCTTTATTGTGCTCTTATAGTTGTTGCTCCCATATAGACATTTGATCGTCTCTAAAAACTGGTTCGATTGGCATTATAAAAAACATTTAGTCCAAATGGCGTATTGGGAGTCCACGAGAAATTATCTAATAAGTGCCAGCGTATCTCAGATCGGCTTGACTCCCTGGAATTGCGTAGAGATGTAGCCTCGCTCTGCATTTTCTATCGCTTGTATCACGGGGAGTGCTCGGAGGAATTGTTCGGACTCATCCCTTCCCCATCTTTTCGCCATCGTCCTACGCGTCAGCATTTCCAACCTCACCACTTAGATGGTTGGCAGTCCACAACTGTGCGTTTCTCAAGAAATTTCCTGCCCCGCACAACCAAACTATGGAATGAACTGTCGCCTGCGGTATTTCCGGACCGATGTGACATTCAAACCTTCAAGAAGAGAGCGTACTACTTTCTTAAAGGCCGGCAACGCACTTGTGGCACCTCTGGTGTTGCAGGTGTCTATGGGCGACGGTGATCGCTTCGCTTACCATCAGGCGATCCGTTTGCTCGTTTGCCCCCTATAACATAAAACAAAGTTGCCAAAATCTTTGAAAGTATTACCACCTAACAAATTTAGAAATAAAATCCGTAAAATACCTACTGAACAACAAATTATATTATGACACACAAGAATATTGAAATGACACTGATTTGAATAATACATGAAATAGAGGTAGGTATCTTTGCTCAGTAATGCTTTTTGCTTTTATTTGTATTGTATAATCTGACTGACAAAAGAATAAGGAATGATATAGTAATAATATATTCAGAACTGTCTTCTCGAAGATCTCAGAGTTCGAAATAATTGGCATAAGATAAATAAATAATAAAGTATATTAGTTTACGCAATACGCCGTTTAATATGTTAAAAGTGGAGATCTTTGATATTGAGGCATAACTCCTGTTGTAACATTTTACTTACTTATTGAACGAAAACCTTTTAATGTTGACTTTTGGGATAGACAAAGATGGTTTGGTTTCATATCATATTTGAAATGTCCAATGTTCAGTATCTAGACTAATCGAAATTAAGCTAGATATCAGCTCACAGGTCGTGTACATATGCTCTGATTAAGTTATCATTTTGCATTGTTTTCATAACATGCAGTGTATGAGTTAAATTCATCATCATCATCATCATATCAGCCGAAAGACGTCCACTGCTGGACATAGGCCTCCCCCAAAGAGTGCCACAATGACCGGTCTTGCGCCACCCGCATCCAGCGGACTCCCGCGACCTTTACCAGGTCATCAGTCCACCTTGTGGGGGGTCTACCCACGCTGCGCCTTCCGGTCCGTGGTCGCCACTCGAGAACCTTTCGGCCCCAACGGCCATTGGTTCTACGTGCAATGTGCCCCGCCCACTGCCACTTAAGTTTAGCGATTCGAAAGGCTATCTATATCGGTTACTTTGGTTCTGCTACGGATGGCCTCATTTCTGATGTGAGTTCTGATGAGTTAAATTACCTACTAGCATATCAGTAAGTTTCAAAATACCTACTCGTTAAATAAATAAAAAATATTTCAGTAATACTTATGAAAAAAATAATTATAAAAACACCGGCCGAGTGCGAGTCGGACTCGCGCACAAAGGGTTCCGCAGCATTATCTATAAAAACGGCAAAAAAATCATGTCTGTCGTATGGGAGCCCCCTTAAATATTTATTTTATTCTGTTTCTTAGTATTTGTTGTTATAGCGGCAACAGAAATACATCATCTGTGAAAATTTCAACTGTCTAACTATCACGGTTCATGACATACAGCCTGGTGACAGACGGGCAGACAGGCAGACAGACGGAGAGCGGAATCTTAGTAATACGGTCCAGTTTTACCCTTTGGGTAGGGAATCCTAAAAATACAAAAGCCGCTTTCGATCGTACATCCCACACTGAGCGAAAAAAAAATACTAATTATTAGTAAGTTTTAGTGAATCCCAGGACAAGGAGATTATATACTAACGGTTACAAAACAGTTTTTGATAATAGTAGTTATTTACTAATACCAAAAAAATTGTCCTTGTAACTACTAATTACTACTAAACGTTTTGTAACCGTTAGTATAAAATCTCCTTGTCTTGGGATTCACTAAAACTTACTAATAATTAGTATTTTTTTCGCTCAGTGCAATGTTCGCAAAAAGGGGACATCTTCTTTTGCAGAAAAAGTGTTTCATTGAATGTATTTATTCGCAGAAATTTCGATTCACAGGTAAACTTTATTTTATTTAGAAACCGTTAACTTTTTAGGTAATGCCATTTTGTAGAACCCAATCAGATCTACCAGAAAAGTAGGTTAGGTAATGTTACAACTGCGACCCTTTTGTAAAAAATCTTTTATGTCACACCTGGCCATAAAGCGGCCATTATCGCACGCTCCGCGCGCGAAAAAACCCACTTCCTGGCCAGGGGGTGACATACAATTTTGTACTTACCACGGGCGGTAATAAAGAAAGCCTCAGATCGCATATTTATCGCCCTTGCCTTCGGCTCGGGCGTCAAATACCTGCGATCTGAGACATTCTAATGTACTATTCTATGAAATGAAAATTCTGCGAAAAAATACATAATCTATGTAACTTCTGTCTGCGTCACAAAATAAAACCCAACCACCTCAACTTCCGTTCATCTTTTTAATAGTATTTCATCTATTTATACGACAATTCATTTTTTTTGCTCGATGTCCAAACAAAACAATCGACTATTTTCCTATCATTGCTATTTTTCAACTAATATGCTATGTACCTCATGGCTATCACCAGTATTCCATTCACAATGCACTAAAAATACCGATGAGCAAAATAGCGCACGCACTATTTTGCGAGAAATCTAGGCCAAGTTTAAGTGTTGTGATTCACCTTCCCCGGCGAATCTAGGAACGAGAGAACGAGAAGATGAAGCGAGAGGCTAATGCCACTTTATGCTCGCCCGTTCTGTAAGTATTTAACGGGACAAAACAAGTGTATTATCAACAAATCAAAGTCTCGTTCATTTCTCAACAAGTCAGTTGCGTAATTCAGTGAATTTTTGATTAGGTATAAATGTCCTGATAATCCTTAAGTCCATTACCATTTTACCATTTCATCAGGGATTAACTAAGAATGATGTCTCAAGATTTAGGTGTATCAATCGACCGACAAAAATAGATCGATGAACCTTTATCGTAAACAAATCGTAAATGTTAACCTAGTGGTCGCCACTTAAGCCGGGTGTCCTTACCTACATCCCACACTGGTCTGGGCATGGCACAAGCAATACCATATATGACTACCGCTATGCAGATGTGGTAGAAAAACTAATCTATGCAAGTTATGTTAGACGTCAAAACAATATTCTAGGTTTAAAAGATTTAGTTACCGAAAATTTCGACAAGGGCTGCAAGGATTGTGGGTTGCAATTGGCAACATTGTGGACATGGTTGTTCATCTTAGAAGAAAGCTGACGGAATTAATAATAGCGCCACCTATTTTCATGGTTATTAAACTTGCTCGAATAGTCAGCTAAAAAGTAAAAGTAGGTAGACTGTTAAAAAGGTATTCGTAAATTCGATGCGTACCAGTATCACACACGTGGCCCTGTGGTAAAGTATATTGTCTTTAGAGACAATGTACCCGGGTTCGATCCCCAGCGGCGGACATGCACTTTTTGTATGTTTTTTCACATGTATCCAAGATAATGCTTACTAACTTTAGCACTTGGTGGCGCTTTAGTCGGGATCACAATATGCGTGAAGTTGGCTATCTATTTCCAGTCACTACACTCTTATTTATGATTGTGGACGGGTAGAAACTTTTTTCGGGTGTACCCTTCACAATTATCAACTTTTGTGGGGTAATCAAATGTTGTGTCGCTTATTTCCGTTGAAAACTTGCTGAGACGACAGTTCTGCCGCGAACATGACCGGGGGCAACTTGTGTCGAACGAAACGTCGGTAACAAAAGTAAATAAATAAACATCGCGTTAGATCCGTTTAAGCAATTATTTTCAGTACATGTGTACAAAACGCGTAGTTTAGAATGTTATAATATACTAGGAAATAAAATTACATGTCGTGCGTGTTAGACCCCAGAGGGAACACTACCCGTTAATATTTATAGGAACTTATAACTAACAACTAACAATATACCTATGCAGAGTCACCAGCACCAATATCGTTGCTTTTCTAAAACAACGCAGTATCTCGAAATACTACGTTTTGCAACTAAGTAAAGGACTGGACGCGGAACACACAAAAGTTTATCGTGAATAAAACACCCATCGTTTTACGTTAAAAAATGGCCAGATGGCAGCATTGTGCCGTTATGCCATTGGTCGAATTGCGATGCCACTTTTGTGCAAGACCGTCCGCAGGCCAGATGAGACGTAGCTTTTCACGTTGACACCAAGATATTTTGCTGACTACTGGCACATCGAGAAATAATACGGACACATCCATTTACTTTTTTCTGCTATAGTGTCGTATTGTGAAATAGTTCATCAATGCACCATGAAATATTTGTGTAACAATGTAATATTTATAGAAGGGCCATTATTCAAGAGAAAGTAAGTACAAATATTTGGACTTATCAGCAAATGCACTTGTGTTTACGAAAAGCGTAGATGTGAGCAAGGTCTTGTTAGCGAAATAGGCCTGTATAAGGTAGATGTACCCTTTACCGGATCTGCCCTATCACCGGATTTTCTATATTTTGAGCCATAAGTCGAGTTCTTACAGCTAATATTACGTTGTGATATTTTTTTCCGTTAGCCGTTATCTATTCCTTTCACTACGAGGCAAAGAAAGCCATTTTGTTTCTTAGTTGTAACGGGAGAATCGATTGAGCAGGTCGATCGCGGCGTTGTATGGGACTCCTTACGAAAATGGTTAAGAAACTGAGTGTACTTCGTAAGGTCATAAAAGCGTTTAAAAGTGACTTTATGCTTCAAAATAGGGTGTTATCGTATCATGAGTTAATAAGTGTGTGTGTTTGAGTTAAATAAGTGAAATTAGTGCAGTCAAATTTACAGAATTCAACAAAAATGTAAATTCGGTGATGGGTCACCCTCATCTACTGCTTGAAGGTTTTACCGAACAGCGTTCGGAATCAGGGAAAAACGTATGTTTTGAAAATTATTTTTTCACTCGTTAATTTTAAACGTTATATATATACTACTCCGCTTTACACATATCCAATTAATAGAGTAATTTAATGAGCAATTACCGAACGCCTATAAACGAGACAGATTTTTTGTAAATTGCATTTGAAATGTATAGTTTTCACGATTTTTTGACGTCAAAATAAGCTTCATTGACCAGGTAATTTTAAAAATTCCATATTATTTATTTAACATCAGTAGAAGCAAAATAATTGTGCATTTGTTATTTTGCAATAGTTCTTATTTCTAGATAAAATGTACTTATGTTGTTATGGCAGAATCATTAAGATTAAAACACTATTTTATTAAATATGTTCGCGTGATAGGTTCAATGTGTACGCTTTACCGAACGCCCGTTCGGTAAAGCGTACCCATGGTCTTTGATACCGAACATATGATTATCTCGGCCTAGCTGCTATTTGGCGTTCATTGGAATATAAACCATATTCAGCGTACAGCTAGATCTATATTGAAATGTGTTATTTTTCGTATATCTTTAAAAAAAAGCCAGCGCTACTTAGATGTAAACCGTTAACGAATAAATTATATAAAAATAAATTATTGGCGATTAGCGAAGAATTTTTAATAGATAAGTATATTATTTATATAAAAAAAAATATTTGATTTAAATTTTTAATTATAGACAGTTTTTTCTTAGATTAAATTACCGTCAAGATTGCTCGAAATCACAAAACTAGTGCAGTTAGGTTGAAATAAATAGTCACTCATCAGTTTACAAACTCACACACTGCCATCATTCCATACATTTCTTCCCTAGTTCGGTGAAACGGCATGCCGATCCGGTAATGGGTGCAAATTCCGTTTCTTAGTTCGTTGAATGGGACAAATCAGTGTAATCGATATAAAAAACTTTAAAAAATATTTTTATATACGTTTAACTATGTAATAAATTTCGACGTACATTTAAATGATGACAAATTTATCTATCTTCACCATATGCTGTTGATCATAATCGTACAAAAATTCTAAACCTTATTAAAAAAACAAACGTACATGTAGGTCTTAAGCGTCCGGTGAAGGGTACTTTTACCTTACTTGATAACACTGGATTAAGTATTCATGTAGTAAACTGAATTAGTTCGGATTGTTATTAAATTTGTTTGTTGTAAAATAGGTGAACTTAATGATTTAGTTGAAAAAAATATTATATTCAGCAGTTTTAACAAGCTTCCTGTAACACTAAACTACACTTACAACAAGTAAGACTCTCAACCCCTTTTTACTCTTCTGGGTACTCTTGCAAACACTATCTATATACAGGCGCAATTTCATTGGTTGATATAACCCGCATACGGGGTGAAGGAAAGATCCTTTTTTATCGGTTTTTGAATTGATCGATATACATCATGATGCATTTTCAGACATTCTTATTGATCAAGAGGGCCCGGCTCCCCGCATTGGGGAGCTATGGCACGTATTTCGGAAATCTCTCTCGTATCCCTGATGCGGGCATTAAAGACCAGCCTTATTTCACTGGTCGTTATACCGCATTCAGTTAAACGACTGTGCTATCGACTTATGCCTTCATTAGTCGTTGTACCGCATGTAGGGGCACCTACATTATGCATTGGACGACCACTATTAATAGCCTAGTATGTAGTGACCCTGCCTAAAAGCTGGTCCCTGTTTCGAGTCCCGGTCAGGACATTTAATTGTATCATGAACCCGAAAAATTGTTTTGTATGTTTTTATTTTATTTATATGAGTATTATTGAGTATGTATATCGTCACCCGTGGTATAAGCTTTGCTTGGTTTGGGACTAGGTCGATTTGTGTAAGATAATAAGATAAAAATATTTATTCCTTTTATTCATTGCTCTGTCTGTTATTACTTTATTAACATATACATCTAATAATCCTAATCTCTTGTATGCCTTCGAAACCTGGACTTGGTGTCTCTACCGCAAGCACATCCGCGTATTGGATAGATTTTATATCAAATGCCTGCGTGACATTATGAACATTTCCTGGTCAGATCGTGTCAGGAATTCGGAAATTCTACGCCGTGCTAATGTCGACGGTATTGAAGCCTATCTAATGCGTAGGCAGCTACGATGGTGTGGTCACATCTACCAAATATCTGAAGACAGAATAGCTGATCACATCTTTTATTCTGAACTGCAAGATGGCAAGATAAAAACAGGGCGGCCAACTCCGGCATTATAACGATGTGCTGTAGCGCCACACGCGGAGACGTGATGTTGAACCATCGTGCTGGGAGTTTTTGGCTCAAGATCGGTTAAAATGGAGGCATATATAAAGACGAAGTGAACTTGACGCTAAGCGTGAGGATTTGAAGGCCCGACCACCTGCGGCCATTCACTATAATTATGTCGAAGGGGTGTCGATTTCTGGGGAGAGTGCTCGCACATTAACTGCGAAGATAGGATATCTCAGTCACCTGAGAGCTCGTGACCGACGCTCTCACTAGCCAGGCTCTTCTTTCTAGTCACCGAGGTCGAAATCGGCCAGGAGGATTATGATGATGATACTGATGAACCTTTACAGTGATTTTTAGTTACAGACATGGACACGGTTCCAAAGTCTACAGATAAATCGAAATCTTGGTAAAAGACCGAGTCCAGAAACATATAGGTACCTATACTACCAACGCCCTAGATCCCAATAACGAAACTGACCACAACAAAAAAGTTGTCATCCAAAACCTTGACAGAGATGCAATAAACATGACTATTTTTTAGCAAATTACAGTCACAAACAGGTACAGTTAAAACGGATTCGCCAACAAGGGGTCCCTGTAGCAGAGTAAAGAAAGAAAGGACTCTTTGCATTAATTTCCATAAATACCTACAGTACCTAGATTTTTAGGGTGGAATCACTTTCGTCACCATCAAATCACGTTTTGCTGTAAGATTATATTATGCACATTTTATACATTGAGAGCCAGATAAGACAATGCAAAAAGATGTCATTAGATAATTTCAGATGCTATAAGTGCTAGGTATAACATGTTAATGCTGCTAAAGTATGCCATCGCATTTTTAATTTTTTTTTAAATTTAAGCTGTTTATATCAGTAAAAGTAACATAGTTTGTTTCACTTACTTAACTAATAATCTTAAATAACAAAAGATTTTTTAAGTTAAGGAGTTGCGAAAATACATTCAAATCAATTAGTATACATTGTTGTTTTATTTATATTATATTATGACTTAACTAAGTATATTTTAACAGCATTATTTTTTTAACAAATATAACTTTATAGCATTTCTAAATCTTTTGGCTTTTTTATTATTCAAATCTAGTAGCAACTGTTTAGGGAATTTATTACAGGTGCGTGGGAGAATACATGACCAGGCTCTCTGACCGTAGGTATTTCTACATCGGGGTACCACAAATGATGGCAAATTTGCAAGTGAACGTAAGTTGCTATGCCTCGATGCATGATTTTATTCAGCTGATAAACAATGTTATCACATAATTTCAGCTGCTATAAGATGCAATCGCATATAAATTTGACGTAAATTGACTAATTGTGCTACTGTATCACTATATTAATGTTTCGTTAAGAAAATAATTTGGTAAGAATACCAAGTAGTGGAGGTAATCAAAAATATCCCATTGTTAGCGATATAATAGTTAGGTATATTTTTTGACACAAGTCCTAATAAGCCGCTGTTATGCAAAGTTAAAAAATGTTTATGGTATATAACACGTAATACTCCTGTATTGCTAATACATATTATATAAAAATATGTCTTAAAGACGAATGAGCCGTTATTCATCAAAACAATAAACCATCCTGTTTCATTATTTTGTCTTGTGACGTTATTGCTTATAAAAACGTTTCAACAACCCATAATTATTGAGTCACAACTCTGAATATGTTACTAATTTTGGATTTTTAACTCTATTTTTGTTTTGTTTTGTAGGTTTTCTTTGGTTTGTCGTATACTCCAATAAACAATGAAGGTATTACAAAAAGAGGATTTGTTTTTTGTTAGTTTAAATAAAAGTTATTACAAAGTAACTTCTGTAAACTTTCAAACCTCTCTCCTGAAAAAACACGTTTTTTGAGATACAGTGTTGTTTCAGAAAAGCAACGATATGTGCCATAACAAAGGCGGCATAAATATCTGAGACGTCCTTACGGCCCTACAAATAGAGTCGTGTCAGATATTTATACCGGCTTTGTTTTGGCAGATATTAATATGCTGGTGACTGTACTCACTGCTGGGCTTAGGAGAAAAAAAAAAGTCAAGTATGCGAATTTAAGGCAGAACCATACTTACTCCAATGGCTTAGCGACCCGAAGTGAATCTTGACCTCCGATACGACTTGGCGCTACCGCGCCTTGTTCTGTGCAATCTCCTCACATTTTTCGGCTTGTAGGGCGCGCAGGTCTTTCTCCACTTCGTCCTTCCAGCGGTACTTAGGCCGGCCAACCGGTCGCCGACCACTTAGCGGTCCCGCGTAGGCCTTTCTCACCGCCCTGTCCAAGCCAACGGAGTCTCGCTGACTTGATGACCCCAATGATATTGGGCTCATGCCTACACGATATCTTCTAGCTCCTGATTTCACCTCCTAAGGCAATATCAAATATAAAACTGACTTGACGTATCGTGACACAACACAGTAATATCGGTTTCAAAGATCTAGTTAGATTAACATACAGTGTCTGACGTGGTGGGACAACATGGTCCATACTGCATCAGAGAGAAGACTTTCATCATCATCAATTTAAGAGTCAAGCTCTTGTCGGTGGAGCAGTTTCCATGTATCTCTTTCTTGAGCCTTTCGTTTGAATGCGACTTTATGGATTAGAATTCCGTCAAGTATGAGACATAAATGGGAATTCAGTCAATAGATAGGAAATTGGTTAGCTAAACACCATGGTTAAAAACGCAATAATTACTCTATCTGCTCCAATGGGCCATAAAAAATGACATAACTAATAGCCCATATAAGTGCGGTACATTTTCACGGCTCGTTAAGCTTCCAACGGGGACGAGCATTGTCTAAGTGGCCTTGTAGATTCCGTTCTAGATCGGATAGTTGGACATGTAAGGACATGAGAACAGGGGCCTGTACCACAAAACTTTACAAGCGTACAATTCGACAAATTTGTCAACTTTTTCTATGGAGAATCGTACAATTTTGACGAATTGTACACTTGTAAAGTGTTGTGGTATAGGGGCCAGATTGAATTCGGCATACTAAAGCATAGTTACATTTCAGGCCGGTCGCACATTGGACACGTTTTCGTACGAAATTACTCGTCCGAACACGTACGAAGCCGCGCGAACGATCCCGACCTTGAAAGTACTACGGGAGCGCGTACTAGTTTCATCATGTCTGTCTGTCTGTCCGTCCGTATGTCACAGCCGGTTTACTCGGAGGCTATAAGTACTACAATTATAAAATTTAGTAGGAAGATGTATTCTATGAACCGCTATATAAATGTGATGTGAAATAAGGAAAAGAAAATATTTTAGGGGGGGTGGGGGCACCATATGTACAGTGTACATTAATAATATACTTTCAACGATTTTTGGTTTAAACCAGATGGGATTAAGGGTTTTTGAGTTATCACTGAAAAACTGTCTTGCCCAAACAAAAGGACGTAAGTGCCGTGACTTCCCTATGAAGATACAACCTTTTTTGATTCAAGGTATTAAATAGTGTTTTGAAATGTGGACTAGTAGGTGTCGGTACGGAACCCTCGTTGTACGTAATCCAACACGCACTTGGCCGCTTTTTTATTCTCCTCGACTTTCTTGCTACAGTCATATTTCATATTTCTACCTACTTTAACTTTTCATGCACCTCAAAATTCTAAATCTAAATCTGATATTTGGAACACCGTTCTTTTTTCGACTAACTAGTAATTTTTCTTATTGCAGGTACATGATCCTGACGCGTCTCTCCCGCGGCCACGCCAAATACTTCTTCCCCTGCTTCAGCAACGAACGCTTTGAAGCAGTGTTCAAGTTCAGAGTAAACACGCTCACAGGATCGCATAACATGCAGTTCACTAATACCAGCTTGGTCATAGCACCGGAGCAAAGGAGGACATCGTAAGTTTCACTACGAGTATGTAGACTGAAGGGCGGTTTGAAGCAGTGTTCAAGTTCGGAGTGAACACGCTCACAGGAGCGCATGACATGCAAATCACTAACGACAGCTTAGTCATAGCCCCGGAGCAGAGGAGGACATCGTAAGTTACACTATGTAGACTAAAGGGCGGTTTGAAGCAGTGTTCAAGTTCGGAGTGAACACGCTCACAGGAGCGCATAGCATGAAGTTCACTAACGCCATCATAGTCATAGCCCCGCAGCAGAGAAGGATATCGTAAGTTTCACTATGTAGACCACAGGTCGGTAGGATAGACACACAAAGGTCGGATGTCTGTCCAGTGTTTTTTTTTTAAGAAAAGAAACATTTATTCGTGACAATCAAAACACTTACAAATAGGACATTACAAAACAGAATATTGCCACGAAATGGTCACAACCCAGCGTTATGCTGGCAGAGCCAGCGCTGGACTTTGGGTTTTTGAACTCAAGACCCCGCAAGGGATACGGGCGAACTTGGGCTCTTTGAACTTATATGAAACTGTAACTTTGTAATGAATTTTAACACTATGAAATTAAGATTATGGAGGATTCTTTTTTAACTATACTTTTGATGTCGTATGGATCTATATTTATATTATTACACAGTCTGTCCAGTGTGAACAGTGTCGCTGGAACATGGCATGCAGTTCACTAACTACATGCAAGAGAAAATGAAATGGATAATCTTTTGTTCAAATACAAAGTGTACGCATTACTTTGCTCTTTAGTGTATAAATAACAAGGTAATTATTATTATTATTCCTTTCCCGTTCACGGGACAATGGTGTCCCGGACCTTTAGGAGGCGTGCGCGGAGCCGAAGTACCGAGGCACAGAAGTACCAACGAGTACCACATAGCCAACACGTAGAGGCCCTTTTGACAATTTAATGAAATGCAAAGGATACACCGAGCGGATGCTGTCCCTGCCCGTGTCATGGGACGCACACAGAGACAGCACCCGCCAGGGTGTATAGGAACTATTGCTGATTGATGGAGTCTAAATGAACTGGGCTATTGGGTGAATCTGATGGACTAATGGCTGGGCTATTGGGTGAGACAACGGACGCCTGCCTAATTAATAAAACTGTCTCAGATTTTATTTCCGGCAGACGGCGACTCGCTCTCTGCTAGATGGGCCCCCAACCCCATAAAATAGCGACATTATAAAATGGCCTAAGGGCAACACCGGTCAGAGAGCTGGGGGTGGAGAGGTGGCACTGGACTTTAAACATATAGCCAACTCGCCACTTAGGTGACCACATCCACCCTCGAGCGACAGCTCTTGCGACTCCACTCTGGACGGCCGGTTAAGGCAAGCCAGAGTCGGAGGGGCCTGTACCACCAACCCACAGGCCACCCCCAGGAGCACTCAGGTACGTAGGGTCGCTACTCCCTAACAGCCCGCCACAGGCTGCCTTACGTTGACTGATTGCACTGGAAAACCATATTATTATTATTATTTATTTATTTCAGGCTTAGCCCATATCATTTACAATAAAATACATTACATTACATTAATGTAGGCACATTACAGACAAATTCATAAGTAATATCCATATTTAGAAGAAGAAGAAACATGTTTATTTAGCATATAAAATAAAAAATGCATACAATGGAAAAACATATACAGGTAATAATATACATACAATACATGCTAAAATGGTCACCACTCAGATTGGTGCCATGAAATAAGACTTTAAGCGTTAAGTCGTGGCGCTGATTTTCAGTGGCGCCTGGTAACCGGAGTAGCTGTCACATCACTCCAAATCGAACAGAAAATTTACCATCGTAATAACCGTTATAAGTAATTGAAGGTAATCAATGGTGGTATTGACAGTAATCACCAGAAACGTGATCAGTAGATGGCTTTGATCAACCTTAAATGGTTGTTGACAGCAGAATGTAACGAGGTGCATGTTGCGCCCAAATTTACTGAATTCACATTGTACTAATAAGGTTCGTCTTGGTACGCATTTATGATGATGGTACCGTCAGAAGGCAATATTTTAGGTGCAATAATATTTTTAAATTCAATCAAACATACGTATAATAAATATAATTTATTAATGTTGCAGAAACACGATCCTTAAGTTATTATTAATAAATTGTTACTTCAAATTTACGACGATTTTAGTTACGACGACCGCTTTAGCTTAGTTGGTAGTGACCCTGCCTACAAAGCTGGAGGTCCCGGGTTCAAATCCCGGCCAGGGCATTTATTTGTGTGATGAGCACGAAAATTTGTTCTTGGGTCTTGGATGTTTTCTATGTATTTAAGTTTATATTTATCTATATAAATAAATAAATAAATAAATGTGTATATCGTCCCTTAGTACCCATAGTACAAGCTTTGCTTAGTTTGGGACTAGGTTGATTTGTGTAAGATTGTCCACAAATATTTATTTATCTTATTTAAAAATATTCTGATTTTGTGATATGGAAATTTTGTTAGTTTTTTTTTGAGATTACAACGTTTAATATGAGGATAGCCTGTCTTGCGTTTTACAACAAATCGGCTTCAATACAACGGCAGTTACAAACCAAGCTTGCGTCTAGCAAATCATCGGCATACACCGATGCTTATAGCCGCTTGCGACTCCGGAACCCTTAATTTATTTTACGCAAAAGTTTACTTTAAATTTCCTCCAATCAAACTTACAGACTCAAAAAGTTACCTCCTCGTATATACTCGTATGTTAATATGGGATTATTAAATTTTGTACGCCACAAATAATTGACAATATTTCACAATTTCCAAAAGTCTTAATTCGAAAACCATTTCGGTAAAAACGTGTGAAGTATACAAAAAAAAATTTTTTAGATTTTTTCCTCAGTTAATTTTGGAAAAAATCGCAAATTACTGTAAACCGAAAGTTGACGTCATCTTCCTCGCTGTATTCAGGGAGACCTTAGTACATAGTACAGACAATCGCTGATCTGGAGTGGCTCTGGATTCTTGTTGGGAAGATGACGTCATATTTTACTTACGCCCTTTTGGAATGACCTACTTTTCAACGTGTTTTTTTTGTATGAAACAATGAGTAAAATTGAAAAAGAAAAAATAAGGGTGGCTTCAATTTTTACCTATTTTCTAACTAGTTCATAAAATAAAGTAGTTAAAAATATGAAATGTTGTCAATTGAAATTGCTGACCGTGCTCAGCCGCCGGCGGTGTGACACCGCGTTAATTGACACTGAAGCCGCGGCGCGGGTCTCGTCTTGCACCAAATAGGGGCAAAAGTGACAGCATGAATGGCCATCCTTAGTACTAGCAGGCCTGTTGCTCTGAGCACGAGCTATGCCGCGAGTGCGTGTGAGTAAGTGAGCAAAGATCACTGATCAGTTAACAGTCAAAACATGGGTTTATTTAGACAGAAAACCTTCTAGTAGTACTATTAATTATTCTGTGAAACAAGCGATAATTTGTATTTTACGTATTTTTCAATTAAATCATCATCTCAACAAGAAAAAAAATCATCTAAACCATCATCTATTCTGTGATTTTAAAGTAAAAAGACTGTAACACAGTGACAGATAGACGGACATGACGAAACTATAGGGGTTTCGTTTTTGCCATTTTTCCTACAGAACCCTAAGAAGGAAGTGCTTCCTTTTTCCAGGCATTAAAAAGAGAAAATAAATTCGTGATCAATATATATACTGTAGCATAATTGTATCTTAAGACTTTATAGGAAGCAATGTACCAATAGAGAGAAAATGCAATAACATATTGTATCAGCCCGACACTTGTCGACATCGAAGTCATGTCCACAATTTTGAACCTTATTCTATAGTCATAAGGCTACAAATGTATACATATATGTGACGCATACTGTGCAAATATAAACGCAAAAACTGGTCGGCAGACTACTTTTAGAATGACTAGGTGTAATCCCATATGCCCATATTTGACAGAAATAGAAAACCAACTTTCCCTTGCTAAGTGAACTCACTCCCACGGACAAGTGTGATCGGATTTTATATCAAGATTAAAGTGGCAATTAGATACGGTAGGTACTTAGGTATATTATAAAATAAATTCAAATCCGAATAACTTAATTCAGGACCATAATTTCACATACAAGACTAAAATAATGTTATTATTAACAATAATTCTTAAGAAACTATAATAATAAATATCCTTTATCTACACACATATCATAAATCCTCTAATATGCGTTCGGAAACCGTAGAAAATGACTCGCATTTCAACATTCAATGAATTTATGGCAATTTTCTTATCTGTGGCTAAGGCTACAGCAGTAATAAAATATTTCATTTTAATCTCATATATGATGTTAAAATTTTACGTCAAACAAAACTGTCAAAATTTAAATGTCAAAGTTGACATGTCCCTATTCTAGTATCACTGAAAATTTAAATTCAGTCGATGCGAAATGTCAGCTCGATGTTTTTTTAGTATATATATCACACGAAATTTGAACTAGAACGACATGATCACATCAGAATAAGGACTCTTTACTTTTTAAAATAACATTCAGGTATCTGTTGCCAGTTCTGATTTCGATATTTCCGCAACCGTGCAAAAAAGGTTGTATTAACACAATTATTGTATTTATTTACTACGGTTTCTGAACCCATCTTAGAGTAATTATAATATGTGTGTAGATAAAGTAATGTATGCAACTGTACATAATTAGGCATTAAAACACTCGTGTGACCTAGGGGCATTAAAACACACTCGTGTTTTAATGCCCCTCATTATGTACCAGTTGCATAAACTACTATTATTGCACCATAAAAGACAAATTTGTTACATGGACATGGCGTAATCTACTATAGGCAGCAAGTCTAGCAACATGCGGTCTTATCACTAGTAAATACCGGAATTAAAGACAAAACCGTAAAAATTAGGTAATAACATTAACGCCCCACTGTGTTGTGGAGCTGTATAAGAAATATAAATGACAATTTGACCAAATAAAAAAGTTTTGAAGTGCTTGAGCTTCTATTCGATTTGATCATTGGATCCAAGAGCTCGTCATACGTTTTTCCCTCTTGCCGCAGTCACAATAAGGGATGTAAAGGTACGTGTTTAGGTACGTTTCATTCTTCTATGTGTATTGCCAAGATCTTTGAAATAAGATTAATATCCATTGTCATATCACACATATATATAATCGCAGAAATTTTGATTACGATTATTAAGAAACGTCTGCTGTAGGACGGAAATAATGAGTGTAGGCAGTGTCAATGTTAATGGTCCAATAAAAATCCGCTAAGCGTCAAATAAAGTTAATAGTCACGTAGGTTTGCTTCGACAAGGTTTTTGTATTAAGGTTTATGCTATTTTATTGATTGTAGTAAAAACTTATAATAATTTGTAGCTAAAGTTATTATAATCTTTGGTGCTACTCGTGGGTGCACACAAAAAATGTCGAAGAAAATCAACAATGAGCAATACTTCATTAAATAGATCGACCAAAATATTGGTTTAGTCCAATTATATTAACCTCAAATTAAAAATGTGAGGGGCGGATTAAAACATACTGTTTTAGTAACCTATCGCAATCTTTTCACCGTCTTACAGTTATAGTACTTTACTTAATAAGGGCGGTAAAACAAAGAATGTCTCAGGTCGCAGGTATTTGACGCCCGAGCCGAAGGCAAGGGCGATAAATATGCTATCTGAGGCTTTCTTTATTACCGCCCGTGTTAAGTACAAAATTTCATGTCATGTGTCGTGCGGTAATTGCCGCTTTATGGCCAGATGTGACATAAAATTAATAAATCTCTTTTGTTTCATTTTAGTGACAAAGACGGCTACATTTTCATCGAGCACATGCCGTCACCCCAAGTATCCCTCAACGAAGTTGGTTTCGTGTACTCCCAGTTCTCGAACATCTCCGTCCGAGCGAGGAACACCAACGACACCCTCGTTGTCTGGGCTCCCGGTCCTTATCTCCCTCAATACAACTTCATCCTCAAGTTTGGACAGACGATCATAGACTTCATTCACGACTACACCAACATTAACAGGGCTATTGTGAATGGGCCGATAAATGTTGTGTCCGTGCCTTCTGCCTTGGATGGGTATGAAATTAACAGCTGGAACCTTTGGACTAACAGGTAACATAGGATTTTTTGCAATACTTTTGTTTTACTGGTTAAGTCATGTAAAAATATTGCTGCACTGCACCGCACAACCCAGACGGGAAAAAAAGGAAAGGGAATAACCTTTTTTCCTCGTTTATGTTTTTTTTGTTTTAAGTAAATACTCAGATTTATGTATCTTAAGAAGGTTAAGTAAAGTGGTCTTTTGAGAAACGCTAGTACTTTTTGAATCGAGAAATTGATATTGCGGCCTACTTACAAAATACATACATTTTATAAAATACAGAATTAAAAAACGCAGCCACCCTTATATTTTTTAATTTTTTTTAATGTATACCTATAATAGTATGTCGCGTTACTTAAGGAAATAAACGTCATACATAAGATTAAAAAGATTGAACATGTAATTCCCTTTAATAATAAACTTTTGGTGCATACAACTTACTTACAAAAAAAATGTCCCTTTGCTTACGGCTCTTTTGTCGGCGACGTTCGATTCGTACCTTCGTTATTATTATATTCCACAGAAATATATTTTCTGTGGAGTAAGTATTCATTCGATACATATTTTTGCTTTCGGCTGTAATTGAAATTTAATAAAAATGCGTTACCTTATCTTACGTCACATTTACTTATTCCAGGGAATGTAGGTTAAAATACTCACCAGAGCTCATCAGCATCAAGCAGATAGAACAGATGACGTTTGATTTCACGCAGCAGCTCTGCAGGGTGTGGCTGGGCAACCCGGGAGAGGAGAGACGGACTTACTGGAGAGAAGAGTGGTTCAAAGAAGGAATGGCTACTTACTTTGCCTATTACTTCTTGGGAAAAGTAAGTTGAACTTATTGCAGTTGAGGGAAACATCACAATGATATTACACTTTATGATCCAGATGTCAAACACAGTGATAAATTAATTGCGGCTGATTGTGGCTCAGGTTGGAATAGAACCAACCTCACTCTCTGGGCTTGTGGCCCAACGTGATTACCGATACACCACCGAGACCTCTTAGACTACAACCTATCGACCCCTTAAGGATGATTCACAGTAGACCGTTCCGTGTCCGGGCCGGCCCGTTTTTTAATACAGGACGCGCGACGGCCGTCGATTTCTTGTACTAGAAAACGGGTCGGCCCGGACACGGAACGGTCTAGCGTGAATCATCCTTTATGTACCTCCAAAAACGAAACTATTTAGTTTAATTAAAAAATCACTACTCGCTGTTTTTATGTGTCTATATGGTGCAATATGGATTTTAAAGACATATTTTAATGATCATTTGTGATTGATATTTCTTGTCTCCAGTACCATCAAAGCGGAGAATCAGATAAGATCTGGCCTTACGGCTTCTACGGCCTCGAGGCGAGGCATAAAGCGATGAACGTGGATTGGCAACACACCACTCCGGGGCTGATCAACTTCAACAGGACCCTGGCTGTGGATATACCCTCAAGGCATAAGGAGCTGGTGACAATGAAGACAGCGGCGCTGCTGTGGATGGTCGAGAATTGGATTGGCTCGGAGAAGTTCCATGCGGCGTTGGTGAAATATATCAATATGAGGTATGATTTCGATACAGAATAAGCACTATTCTTTCTCGTCTTGAAAGCAACAATGAAGCCCGCGATGAAAAGAAAAAAAAAAACATTTATTCGTGACAAACAAAACACTTACAAAACAAGACATTACAAACCGAATTTTGTCACGAAATGGTCACAACTCAGCGTTATGCTGGCAGAGCCAGCGCTGGTCTTCCGTTGTGACCATTTGGTGAAATACTGGCGATGTTACTTTTGTATAACGAAATGGTATCATAACCTTTCTTTGATCGAGTGCCAGAACATACAGACTATGATTATGTTAATTATGTAGATTTTCATAGCTTGGTTATGAAATGATGTGATCAATAGTAGTGATATTATATATTTAATCCCAAACCAAATATAAAAAAATAAAATAAAACTATTTTTAAACCATAATTAAATAAATACGTCACTGCGTTCTTTGACATCTAGAAGAGAAAATAAATCATAAACATTTCTACCTTCAGGAGAGGTTCTTACATCACCATAGAAGACTTCATGTTGAACCTAGACAAAGAGACCGTGGAGTGTTTTCACCAGTTCTCGAACGGCACCACCTCCTCCATGGTGCTGGACTCCTGGTTCCACTCCCCGGGGTACCCGGTCATCAACGTGCATGTGTACAGGGATAGATCACCTAACGTTATTACATTGAAACAGGTAAGTGAACTGAATTTTATGTTGTGTTAGATGTATCTATTTTCAAAAATATGGAAGGTTTTCGTATTGAGTTTCCTCTGGGAAGCCTATTTTTATATGTGAGCAGTCATAGTCATACTTAAAAAAAAACTATGACAATGGACCCGTCTAAGGGCTGATTTTTTTGTATGATGACTGTCTTTTTCTGTAGTCAAATGAAAGAAAAATGCAGATTTAACCCCCTTATTCATAAGCATCCATCAAACCTATATTAGTTAACAAACCGCTAAAGTTCGTTTGTCCTTATCTGTCACATTGACATTTACGTTTGTGAAAAAGGGACAAACAATATTTTAGTTAGCAGAGGTTTGTTAAGTTTTACGAATAAGGGGGTTAAGCTTTAACTGACCGATACTTTTATCTGGGGATTGAAAAATCGGTCCTTAACAGGAGTACGATTTGCCCTGTAACTTGTGTGGTACTTATTTTCCCAAAATAAACCATACTTAACTGGAATACCAGAATTAGAAACAATGTTAAAAAACAATTATTTACTTTCAGCGAACATTTTCCTTCACGAACGACTTCAGATACGACTCCAAGTACCTGATCCCGATCTCCTATGAGGCCCAATATCAGGAGAACTGCTTCAACTGCCACCAGCCCCGGTTCATCATCAGCACCCCGGTCTACACCTTCAGCGAGAACCTGGATGGAGGATGGATCATCCTCAACCGTCATGCGTCAGGTAGGAAATAATATAATCGTCATTTAGCTTATAACTTGGATATGTTAGAAAGCATCTTAGAATATTAATATTCATAATTAATCATTATTTTGGAGAGTACATTTTAATTTATAAAATAAATAATTCTTTTTATTTTGCTCGGATCTTATAATAAGTGCCTATGTCATAATAATTGATATATATTTTTCTGGTATGAGTAGGAGTTTATCTACCCTTTTTTGCCACTTAGTCACTTTATATGAACCCGCCTGTGTAAATTACAACAACGTAATATTGTAACTTTTATACTATACATAATACGAATACTACCTCTAGCTTCAAAATTAATTATAGTAGATGTATCGTTGCTATAAATTGAACATCAGGCGTTAACATTTTCCCACGACACCCGATCAATGTGTAACTGTACGCCTCCCAATCCCAACGAATGGAATGAAAGCTAGTAAAAACATAATGTGCACAGATTTATATTGACTGGCATCAACCATTTCTTTAAAAATAACTCCCAATCCACTTATAAACTACTAAGTAACTTTTATTTATAAACACAAGGTAAAAATCTTATTTTCAAAAGTGGATAACTATAACTATAAACTAGACATTGATTTCTCGTGTAACCGCCATTTTTAGCTCTTTATTATAGTGACCTAGACGTCCGTACGTCCTCAGCGGTGGCTATAAACATCTGTTTCCACGCTGCCCACGCGCAGCTACAAAGCTAACCTAGACACGTTGGAGGTCATGTTTGTTTACTCACCTAGTTATTACCGCACCATTCAGAAATTTAAGACCAAAGCAAAGCGAAAACAATAAGAATAGTTTTGAAAGGCGATGATTTTTTTTATTTATTGAGCTATTTCTAAATATAATATTTGCTTTTAAACACCAAAATGTAATGTTTTAAACTAGTAAATTGTTATGTATGAATAACCATTAGATGATTAGATAATCAAGGAATAAATCAGAATAATTTAATGTAGTAGTAGTAGTAGTAAAACTCTTTATTGTACATAAAACAATTATGAAAAATACAAAAGGAAATAGTATGTACAAAGGCGAACTTATCCCTTTAAGGGATCTCTTAATAATAATGTTCTTTTCCTGATTGGTTTAATCCCTAGATAAGAGTGTAATGACTGGTTTAATCTTATGCTCAAAATGCTTGCAGGGGACTACATAACTGCCCGTTCTCTCTCACCTGAAAAGAAGCCTGTGTCCAACAGGGGTGTATATAGACTGATTATGATGATAATGACTTGCAGGTTACTACCGAGTTAACTACGACGTTGAGACGTGGAAGCTCATCGCTAAGACGCTGCAGCGGGAACACACCGCCATCCACGAACTGTACCGAGCTCAGGTCAGTTCGAACAGACAGATACATTTGGTCCGACTGTTCGGTGTACGTTTGTGTTTGATTTTCCTATGGAAAAAGTGTGTAAAGTGTCTTCGCAACTTTGTTTTATATAATCACAACATAATCTATGTATGGTTGACGAAATATAATTTGCACCGATTCGCCAAATTTCGTCGCCTAGGTATATCTAAAGTAGTTTAAGCAGCTGTTACATAAACACCAGTGATGTATGAATGATTACACGGGTGTCTTTAAGACCTAATTATATACAGTTGCATACATTATTTTATCAACACACGCACCGATTATACATAATAAATAAATCAACATAGAGACAGAAAATTGGAGAAAGGAATTAGGGTTATAAACCTTAACCCGTCTTCTAGCAGTCCCTGGGATCCCAGGGCAGATAACATGGCACCACAAAAACCAAAACAACTCAAAAATTAAGGTTTGGTTCCTTTCTGTCCATTTCTTGGTTGGACTCAAACCCAACATTAACGGCGTTAATTTTCTATAAGTGCCAGTTGTCTATTGGTGCCAACAACGTACAAACAGAGACCGGTCATCGTCAAATATGGCGCCGGCAGCTGTCATCCCATAGAAACTTGTCAAACTTTCCATACAATCAAATTTGCCGAACTAATCCTCCTGGGTCCTGGATCCTGGTGCAACCCAATCTAAAATCTATGAAATAAAAACTTCGTTCGTAAACTTTTTCAGATCGTTAACGACGTATTCGCTCTCTACACCGCTGGAGACCTGAGTTACGAGCTAGCGTTTGAGATACTGAGCTACCTTGACAAGGAGAATAGTTTCCTGGTGTGGGAGTCGGCCATCGCGGGCTTCGAGCTGCTCAAGACTAAGGACGCAGCTTGCAACTTCACTAGAGCGCTGTATGAGGAGTGGCGGGTAATTCTTACTATTATTTAGGTACTTTTTTATTCATTTTTAATTGGAAATCGATCTGGAGCCCATGGGTTCGAACCGCGGCTTGCACCACTGGGTTTTAAAAAAACCCATGTATGAAATATCATTTGATATTAATCGCTAGCTTTTCAGTGAATGAAATCATCTGGAGGCTAATTTAAGTAACCTAAACTAATTTTGACTCTTACATAAGCTAATGCTACTCTTTCCAATTCTGTATTACTTACTATATAGGTACCAGGGTGATTAAATCTTTTGAGACATTCCAACAACATCTGAAACAGAGAACCTTTGTCTCTCTCCTCTTTTCCGCAACATTATCTCTTACCTTCTCTCTCTTCTCTGTCCTCTCCAAAATGAGCAACTGGAACCGCGTTGTCTTCTGTTTTTTTTTCATTCAATAATATTTCCAGCAATTCATGCGCAAGAACGTGGCGGCGATCTACTCGTCCCTGGTCCAGGACTTGGAGCCGCAGCCCCGGAGCCGGCTGTTCCGCGGCAACGTCATCAGCTTCGCGTGCTCCGTGCAGCACGCGCCCTGCCTCGACCGCGTCAGAGGCCTCTATGAGCAGACGAAAGACAGGCGTCACAGGTCTGTACACAATAGGATGGTCCTTATGTTGTTGTTTTTATCTCAGATTTCTTGGACGGTAGCAACTTCTAAAAATGTAATAGTCTAAGAATCTGAAATATATATATACAGTAATGTATTCTCAACCCACTTAACGAAAGGAAGGGGTGTCCCGGGAGAAAATAAAATAAGGACCATCGTAGTATAGAGTCAAATTATTAAGTAAATAAAAAAATATAGTGGCAACATAATAAACTCGTACCTATGTGAGCTATAGATATCGCAAGTGACTTTTACGTTTTTAACCCCCGCCGTATTGAAGTTTCCAGAAACTGAATAGAGAAAAAAAAACAAAAGTAAACAATTAGTATAATCAACCGAAGCAGAGTAGGTACCAATTGGTACTAGGCGACGATGTACTAAAATATAATAGATTTTTCAATGCATACAAAACAATCTAAGACCCAGGAACAAATATTCATGTTCATCACAAAAGTAAATGCGCCGACCTAATCGTAAACTAATTTGATTCGAACGGTACACTACCAACGATACTTGCGATGCCCTTACATGGTTCATGTTTGATACTTATATTGTAACATGTAGCACATATTATATGTATTTGTAACAACATGAGTATAATAAAAAGTTGAAACGAGGCTAAAGTGGTCATTAAATAAAACAGATTATATACTTAACAATCGAACCTGGGGCCGATTTTTGAGTGTCGAACGCTCGACTTTTCACTCGATATCTGTCAAAAAACTATGATGATTTGACAGATGTAGAGTGAAAAGTCGAGCGTTCGAAACTCAAAAATCAGCCCCCTGCTCACAAAATTTTACAAGAATCGGTTGAGAAATGTAGACGAGAACAGACATTCTGTGGACATTCGAAAGTAATGAGATATACCTTTGTTCGTCGTCCAGACTCGACCCTGACTCCCGGCAAGCGTGCTACTATCAAGTTCTACGCGAAGGCAGAGAAGAGGCTTACCAGCTCAGAACAGAGAACCTCACTAGTTTCGAGAACGAGGACAGGACTACAGCGAGGCACTTATCGTGAGTATATTGCACGAATTTGACGACGTGGTTAACTAAGAAATGGCACGCCAGGATCTAAACCGAGGGTTTGGTCATTTTTTAAAACGAATACAGTAGAAACGAGTATAATTATAGTCTAGTATAAACTTATCTCATTAGGAACTTACCTCTAACGAAATATGTGTTCTTATTTAATAAATACCTAAATGGTTTTCAAAAGATTCGATTATAGATGATTACATAGGTGATGTAAGATAGAAGATGTAAGTCTTTTTTTTAATTTGTTTTTGGTTTGCGCCCTGTTTACGCTCAGCACAGCGTGTCGTCAGAATTAGTTGTGAGAAATTGACAAGTGTGTTAATACCTATCTTTTTTGAAAAAGTAAACAAAAAAAGATTAATTTCAAAATAATTTGGGGGTTGCGATCCTCGTTCCGAGTCGTATCTGGTACAGCTTATTTCCTTTGCAATTCATCGTGGTAACGCTGCCAGTGTCATGGGGACATTTGGGCCGCCTACAATCAGGGACGGTCCTTTTGACTGCGTATGGTTGACGAACAGAAGCCTGTTGCGGATATCATTATTGATGTGTAAGTGACGAAGAATGTTGCTGATTTGTTGTTGGGACCCCCTAACGAAGCCTGCGTTGCGGATTATGATTAATATATGGTTTAGTTGCGAATGTTTTAATTGAATGAATAAATATTGTATTACAAAACTGGTTTTTGTTAATTCTAGAGAGCATGAGCAGCAGCTGATCTACAAGCTGCCGATTGGAGTGAGACCGATGAATTATACCATGGAGCCTACCACCGCTGTTGTAAGTTATCTTGTCTCTTCTTCCCACAAAGTACTTTTGCTACTTTCTTGCACCACTGCACGGTTTATGACTGGTCTGCGTACTTTGCAAAGATTTAACAGTTACATAAAGCCCGATTTACATTAGCAAGTTTATTTATGGTGTTGACCACTTTAGCCTAGTTGTTTGACCCCGGCCTACGGAGCTGGAGGTCCCGGGTTCGAATCCCGTCCAGGGCATTTATTTGTGTGATAAACACAAATATTTGTTCTCAGGTCTTGGATGTTGTCTATGTATTTAAGTATATGATGATGAACTGCCTATTAGTATATAATATAATTCCTTTATAAGTATTTATTATTACAATTTAATTATGCAAATGATTTAACTCTTACAGCCATCATCAAACCCCACTGCCGAGGCCGAGCACTCTCCGGGCTCCTGTGCGTCGCTCCACGCTTCCCTCGCCGGCTTGATGCTAGCTTACCTAATTACTGCCGTGTTTTGAGCGCAATGTTTTGGAGATTTTAAGAAAAGCACATTCCAAAATGTTTTATAATATGGCATTGTCTAAGAAAACATAAATTTAGGGTGAACTTTGCATTAAACCGTCTGTAATCGTAAGCTGTTTGGGTCAAAAAGATTTAGGTTCGCGTCTTTCCTGTGGACTTATCAAAAGTTAAGGGCTACAAAGCTTAATTTTGGATTGTTCTTGTAACCTGCATAAACGGCGTCTCCGTTCCTATAAATCCAAGTAATAAAATCAAAAAATACATGCTTGTAAGCCGTTAACTTTTGACCACAGGAGGGACGACTTGTTTAATGTTGATTATTCGCTCTTAAGTGTGGATCTTTCTTCTGGACATACATATGTACCTAATACTGTCTAAAGGCTATAAGGGTTAGAAAGCCTAAGGTTTTTGGTTAAGTACACTCATGGCGTGTATATACGCAAAGGTTTTTTAGTCTTTCTTTAAATCAACCAAGGTAACGGAAACATACACACACATATGCGGTTAACTATTGACCACGGGAGAGAAGATTTTGTTTCTTTTTTCAACTGTGTATGACCTGATCGTGAAATTACAATTATGCATATAAAGCCTATGGCAAAACTTGACTGCTGAGCGTGTCTCAAAACATTTACCCAGAACTTCCATTGTCTATGAGGCTAGCACAACAGTCACCGCGCGGCTACTCGGGACAAGGGGAACAAATCTTTCCTTCTCTTTCTTATTTGCGCTGTGCGAGTGGGACAGAAGTTCATAAGTGAAACGGAAGGTGTCTCGACATACCAGAAAGTTGTGTTAGCCCTCTTGAAATCGCTGATTCTTTATACCTATCCTAAGATGGTTAGACACGTTCTATAGGTATATATTTGATAATCACGTGCCTTGCTCTATTATACATTGTTAATCTGCCATTACTGGTGCCTTGAGTAGAACGTAATTATTAATCATGTAAATGTTTTTATATCAAGTTGGGTTGATATTTAAATGCCTAAATTAGCAGTTATTATATCTAGTCATTAAATAATATCAACCATTTGTTTTTTATTTATTATGTTTTTAGAATAGGTAAAGTAAAACGAATTGGTCGTTCTTAATTCTAAATTTTTATTAATAGTTATTGTATTTTATGAATGTTTTAATGCAATATGTACATATTACATTTACATACTCATTATAATTATAATACAGTGTAGGTATAAGCGCTAAAGAAATAATTGTGCCTTAATGATACTATTCTTAATTTAAATTTTTAAATAGGTATGTTATGTATTTATACTATATAATTTATTAAAATACTAACCAAATGTGAAGCAAGAGGACGCGTTTGCTTCAAATTTAGTATTAAAATAATTGTTTAAAAATAAATTATTGACATAAATAAACTTATTTCATTAGTAATCTTAATTTTAATTAAAATACAAAAACTGTGAGTGAAAATGCAGTAAAAAACCTAAGATACACTTACACCTATAATATTTAATAAATTATAATAAGGTTAGACACAAATTTTAAACGAATAATATAACTTTATTCTTATAATATTCACTTTGTGCAATTCTGGCATAATTTGTACACGATAAAATACTTAATGCAAAAATAATTAAGTAATGCATATTTTGATGATGGTGAAATACCTATTCAACATTCCTATTACAAAATGTGTAACAAGATGTTTGAATACATCTGGCGTGTTTGAAAAGCCCAAGACTCATAAATTGTACTAGTTATTTATAACGCATACTAACACAGACAATTCTTTCAAGATCAGTTAGTACTTACCTTAAATTTGGCCTTAAAACTCATAAATAGACGCATATAGCAACTATAGTACGGCAAGGTAATTTTGCTTGAACTATAAACTCGAAAAAAACAATGCCTTTTATTTGAACACAATTCTTGAAACTACAAGTATTATCCAATAAGATAATAAAGAGTTTCCCTCACTCTCTTGCTTTTCATCAATTTCATTATATTACTTCTAAAACATATATCTAATAGCTTATTTAAATTTAACTTTACAGGTCAATCATCAATGCAAAGCTTCACTATAACTAACGTTACGGTTGTACTTTGTTTCGCAGACCGAAGTTTCGTAGAATGTATTGTTTCGCAGAATTTTCAAAAGGGTCGCCATTCTAATCTTACCTAACCCACTTTTCTGGATTCTACATATTAGCATTATAACGGTACCTTAAAAATAACTGTTTCTGAAAAAAAAATTCTATGAAATGGACATTCTGCGAAACAATACATTCTATGAAACATTTTCTGCAAAACAAGTGCCCCCTAACCTAACCCAATGTTACACTTTTCTATACAAAACACATCAACAAAGCTTATCTAAAACAAAATCGTACGATTAAAGCCACAAAAACAATCAGCGATTGAGTATGGTAAGCAAGAACGACCCCAGAATTAGTAGCAGAGAAACTGGCAGGGTTGGGGCGCCGTTCTCGTCTATCCATTCGTAGACACTATCCAGGCGAGCGTCGTTCCATCTCAAGTTCTCTTCGACAAGCAGCCGGGCCCGTTGGGCGGCCATCTCCGAGTCGTCGAGGTTGCTGTTGATGGAGTTAGCCCAGATTTGGAACTGGAATATAACAAAACAGAGCAGCTGGTTAATAGTGAAGATCTCTCTAGGAATTGCTGGAGAAAGAGTGAGCTATTTGAACATTAGGTACAATATAAGTTTATCTTTTACAACTTTAAAAAAAATTCTAGGATTGTTAACGAATTTGATTGTCTATTGTCCATATCTATCAAGATATGGATAATTAACATTCACAGCATTTGGAAAACGTCAATTTACAAATGCGAAGTGAATCGGGTTTTCTATCTGCTTAGTTTATGTACAGGAGGACTTCTAGACCCGATGTCATATGTTTTAGAGTGGTTTTTTGGGTCAAAATCCACCAGTTGCTTCTCACCTCTGAACTCAGTCCAATATCAGCCATGTTCTCAGCCAAATGCCAAATAAGTTCTTCCAATTTTTCAGCTCCTCCATACCTGTTCAAGATCAGAAGTATTTAAATCAGAAATCTTAAATTGCGAAGGTGAATGAAACAGGAGGCAGATAATTTCACTGCCCTGGCTAGATTAGATTTTTTCATTAAAAAAACGCGAGGAAATAGCATCATTGACGTAGGCGGTGCTCGAAATGTAAAATAAGTGATGTGTGATAGCAATTAATGCGCAAAATACTGACATTATTCTCATGTCAGCGGTGCGCTGCGAGAGGAAGCTGACGGCGGTGAAAGCATTCGCGTAGCTAGACTCCACAACGGCCTTGAAGATCCGGTTCCGTTCCTCAACACCGTAAGGACCATTGGCCGCTAACGTCTCTCCAAGGAACCTGTCAAGTACATAACTGTTTAATTCCGTTTTCCGTTTCACTACATACTGTTTTTGTGTTTCATTGAGAGCCTTGTCTTTGTCTGTATGGAAGAGAGAACGTTAAGTGATGTTTGTTACTTACGTCAAGATGAAGGCCGTATCTTGAGAGCACGCCAAAGACTCGAGAATGACGACTCGTTCATACATTGTCGGCTCTATCTCCATCCTATCGTATAACGCGCTGATGACATCATTGCCTCCCTCTCTCGCCATCGTGCAGTATACTGCTGGCCGTATTTCATGCGGAATGCCAGGGTTGCTGCAAAAAAGAAATTGTTGGAGTCCATCAACGTTGTTGAACGTTCGTTAATATCACCGGATATTGTGACTAATTTGTGTCACCCAACCCGAAAATACCAAGCTAGTTAGACTGCTAGCTTAGAGATTCTCTGTGATATTACTCACACAACATCTCTGTCATTGGGATCCCAGAACCAGTCGACTGCCGCAGCTATGCACGGCCGGTAGCCGGCCCTGCAGGCGTGGTCCATCACCAGGCCCCGGGTGAGGGACACGCTTGAGTCCTCCGTCAACTGGGGGTCAGGGTAGAACCCGATCTCCTGTTCAACCCTACCGACCGTTCTTCGGACCATTCTCTGCGGAAAAAGTGAAACTGTGTGTGACACATAGATCGGGCTGGGACCGTATTAAATTATCTAAGACTGGCATCTTAACTAGTTTGATTTCGGTAGCTGAAATATAATAAACGGGTCACTCTCGTCTTTAACGTCGAATATCGCTCGATATGTTTCGGACCAATACGTGGTCCTTAATCATGAGTGGTCGCGACGGCCTCCCGTCTGTGTTAGACGTCTATTTAGATGTGAAGATGTTTATTACTCAATCACACAAAAATGGCAGAAAAAGATTGCCCTTGGAAAGTATCTATGAAGTTAAAATTTTAAGCAAGAGGTTATTGGACTAAGGAGTTATAACGCAAACGAATTCGCGTGCTAAAGCCAGTATTATGATATTAAATCCTTTACCATGTAAATGTCTTGATCCAAGTCGTCGTCATCGTCGACATAAGCGACGAGCCTCTTCCTCAAGAAGTCGATGTTCCTGACGAAGGCCTTCCACGGGGCGTAGTCGATCTCGTGTTCCATGGTGACGACCACCTGGAAGGCTAAGTCGTAGTCCAGCACGCCTGCTCGGGCGAGGTTGAGGGCGTCGTCTATCAGCTGTGTAGTGGGGAAAATTATAACCACATCAGTTAATGACCTATGAGTCTAAATATTACAGACTACACAGCAGTTTCAAGAAGGGAGATAACGGCTCGTGTCTGTATAAGCCAATGCGTAATAACCACACTGAAAATAAAATACCATTTAATTTTGAACCAAAACCAAGCGATTAGTACTAAATCAAAAATGGCATATAAGTGGGAAATCTACTGCGTTGAACCTTTAAAAAACGCAGTAGATCTCCCATTATAAGACATGGCACTTCAGTCGATCCGGTCTGGACCATGACCAAGACCATCATTAAAATAAGTGTACGTACTGTGTGTCTTATAGTGTTTATAATATTTTATACGTTATTGAATGCAAAAACATTAGGTATAAATTTAAAAGTGTGGCAATTATGCCTATGCCTTTACTTTTGATAAGGCCACGTTTAATATAAATACGCCTGCAATGAATAAGTCTAAAATAACAATAAATTTGCTAGTGGTTTGATATTGTCAAGAGGCTTATAAAAAATATATACCGATCATAATTTAATACATGTTTATGATTACTGCTATCTAAGAGAGACGTACTTTGATAAAACTGTGAATATAGAGAAATATGATGGAATGAGCAAATACTGTAACGTGATTCAAGAACTAAGAAATCGTGTAACTCGTTTAATAACAAAATAGAAAAACGGTCTTATAACAAAATATGACTACCTATTTTTATTAGTACAGAGAGACTACCTTTAGCTTTATTAATCAGTTACCGAGAAATAGGCACTAGAAGGGAAAAACAATCAAATAAATATTGTGGCAGAAATTACTACCCATAAGTGTTAAAATTGGAACTTTTTCTGCGTATTGTTTTCTACTACAGCCTTCTGGTAAACCTTGCAATATTAAAGACAGATTTATTATTGGATTTACTCAAATAAAGCTAAGGAGACTTATAACATCAATCAATGCGATTGTTTGCCTACAACCCTCATTTGTCCAACTTTTCATTAGGCAGTGAGTGAAACTTCACCAACATTTGATTGATGGGTGTATTAAAATTCGATTAGACTTACCGTGGCCCGGTTAAGCGGGTGGATTTGCTCGCGGCTGTCCGGATCCTCGAGGGCCCATATAATCCTCTCCCATAGAGCGAGATCGTAGTTGACGCGGTAGTAGCCTGGAATATCATAGTAATTGTAATTTGTGTCATTCATTTTGAAGGAACCTTGTTTAATAGGACAACGATTATCCTTTTTCGTAATTGATTTAGTTTTCTAACATCATTTTTGGTTAGGTTTGGTGAAAAATTAAGATAACGCTAATTTGTTAAATTTTGCTGCATCTGTTTAATACAATGGTAGTATAATTGTTCTTTTTAGATTAAAAATACCAACTAATTCGCTTTTATATATTTATTTAATTATCGTGTGGCATTTATTTCGAACCGTGAGATTTTCGACATGTTTTTAAGTCTTTGGAAGTGACTGGTGATCAGCAGCTATGACAATCAGCATCATCATCTTGGCCTATTTAGGCCAGGACACTGGAGAAAAGAAGGAAAACTCTCCAGTGAGAGAATCGTTCTTTAGCTCAGAAATGACTGACATCTATTTCTGCAGTGTATTAACGGTCACTGCACACCTACGCCGACGTTCTGTAAGAACAGGTCAACACTCCTCCAGCAAGTCTTCGAAAAACAGCCGAAATTGACGTTGGCCTCACCTTGTCCCTGAATGTTAAACAGCACATAGTCTTCATCGCCCAGCGCCATGTTGATAGTCATGGTGGTGGTGTCCAGAATAGCCGTGGGTCTGATGTTGGTGTCGTCGTAGTTGGGGGCGATGCTCGTCGTCCACGTGATCGGGATCTCGAAGTTCACTTGCTCTGTGGCGGAGTAGCCGAATTTTTCCTATGATAGAAACAATTTAGTACGAAATCATACTGCTTGCTCCTTCATCATCATCATGTTAGCCGAATAACGACCATCGCTGGGCAAAGGCTCTAGGTATCTCCACAATGATCGGTCTTGCGCCGTCGTCATCCAGCAGTGGCTTCTTATCTTACTACGTACATAAAAATATTTCTTTAACGACTACGACAAGTAGGTATCATATAAATAATTGACTGTTACTTCGGAAGTTGTGATACTTGTCAGCGCTGCGCTAGGGGTGTGATCTAATCTGGACTGGTGAATTTCATTTGGTTGATATGCTAACTGTGAGACAGCACAAAAAACAGGAAACGTTTATGTTGCCTTATCTCTTCAACTGAACGTTATTTTTCTGGTTGGCCTTTTTTTACGAATAATTGATGAATACAAATACAAAACCGACAGAATCATATACTTTCCCAGATCAGTCCAAAATAATCGTCATTATCAACTGCTGATATACGTTCCATTGCTGGGCCTTCTCTCATAGATATGAAGGAGCGGACAATAGTTCATAGAATACTGATATTAAAAGCATAGTCCAGCTTAAATACTCATATCGGGCCAACAACCATTACACACCATTTAATACAAAAAATCTTTATAAACCCTCGATGTGAACGATAGGACAACAGCACTACTGCAGTCACATGAACGGGCGAAGTTGATGGAAGAAATTAGAAATAGGCTAGCAGGAAGAGACAGAGAGCGACACCTGTGTTAGCAGAACGCCTCCCTGCCGGAGACCGACGTGTAAGATCGGGTACCCGTTGATCGTGGTCCACGGCTCCAAGAACTCGGCCAAGTCGTCCACCATGCCATTGCCGTCCGACCACCACCTGGCGTTCACGGCGTCCACGAAGAACCGGGAATTTACGGTTTCCAGTGCCCTGATCGCAGGTAAATAAATAAAATAAAAATAGTTACTCAAGGACAAATATTATGTTTTAAAGTCGAACAAAACTGAATTAACGATATAAATACCTAACCTAATGCTTTTTAACTATTTCAATCAGAAATTACCTACTTAGAATAAAGCAAATTAACGAGAAACTGGCAAGTTGGCAACCTCAGAGTTCCTCTAGATATTGATCTTAAGCTCAACCTGGCGTAGTTTGAATCTGCCGCGACCTGATCAAAGAAAAAATATATGTTTTAAATAATAATAAAAAATTACCTGCTATTCAAAAGTATTTGTCCAGCTGACAGAACGAAATCTTGATTATCATTTTCAAGAATAAGCCTAAGCATCCGCATAATCGCCGGAGCTTTGTATTTCACGATGCCGAGCCCCTTGAGGTGATCTCTTATTTCGTCTTCGTCAAAGATGTCGTCAGCAGGCTCCAGAGGTCTCGCGACTTCGTAGGCGTCCCGGTATAGGGCTTCTTGGATCACGTCAGTCACAAAGATAGTGTTGAAGTCGAGAAGGGTGATGTCCTGTAACTGACTGGTTTGGAACTGAAAAATAACAGCATTGTTATAATGGATTTTGGTCAATTCATGGTTTGAGGAGCGCTCGTGGCCCAGCGGCGCCTCCGTGCCGCAACCGGTATGCAAGTTTAAGCAATGTCGGGCGGGGTCAGTACATGGATGGGTGACCGCTTTGAGTGGTTACTAACTTAGTGCTCCCGTACTTTGGAAGGCACGTTAAGCCGTTGATCCCGGCTGCTGTCTATGACAGCAGTCGTTAAGCCAAGTTGGAGGCCTTCGGGCGGCTTGAGAACTTCTAACAGTCAAGTTGCCCACTCACTTGACAAAGGGGGGTCGAAGTTGCACCACGTCCGTAGGGAAAAGTAGTACCCACCGCTAGCCTACACGTGACCCCTGGGTGGTTCTAAAAGTGCAACAAAAACTGGCACCCGTACTGTCTTACCGAAGAACTCACGGTTCGAAATAAATGTCATACGATAAATAAAATAAATGGTATCATCCCTCCTCTTGACTCTTGGTAATCTTGAGCTCTGAATGAATTCTTTAGTCCTGACCTCCGTGTTGTCAGGTGCCGTGCAAAAAAATTATACTTATTTCAAACGAGTAACTCCCGACACAATAGTGTTATATATTTTATCATGCATAGTTATTTGTGTACTTGGCTATGATATCGCAGCTCTCAAATGCATGAACCAAGTGCAATTTTATACGAATACATTCGTATTCTTGTCAAAATGTATGTGTATACAATTTCTATTTCGATAAAAACAGTGACTATTCGATGTAGATTTTCACGGCTGGTGGATTTCTGTATCACACTCGGTCGATAGGTACAGTTGATTTAAATTACGATTTTTGAAGATTAACACGTTCTTTATCGATCATCAGTTCAAGTCCTGCTTCTATCTATAATTGGCTTTTTGTTACTTAAGTCTCTATGTTAACATTATTAGCTTAAACTAAATAAATAAATAAAGTGTAATTAAGACATTTCACTCACTTCTCTATTAAGTTCGTAAGCTGTATAGGATGCCAGCCCGTGGGTCACCCACTGGTAACGCCAGTTCTCAGGATAGATGACGTATCCAAACCACTGCCTCGAAATCGCCTCAGCAATTTCATTCAGGGCTTCCTTCCTCTGTTTGACTGAATGTGTCAATTCCATCAGAACGTAAGGTTCCCTGATGAAAACATTATATTCATGTTTATTCGATTAAGTATTTTTTATCTATTGCAAAATTTATTTCCTTAAAGTTCCGAACTTAGAATCTTCGAAAAAAAGTATGTCAAATATTATTAACACAACACCTATTTAGTTTACATTTTCGAACATAAATATAGCATTTTAATGGAAGCATGAAACACTTAAACTGTTATAATTCTATTTAAAAGTAAAATATAATTAGTATGGTAACTACCTATACTTCACATAGACAAAAAAAAACACAAATTAAACTTACCAAATGCAGACCGTTGATAGAGCGTACCATTCCTTATGCACATCTGGTATCGCTATAACCATCATCCTTCCATCTTGGTCCAAAACGATTTCATTATAAGGCTTCTCAGTCCAATCGCCCAAGGTGTTAAAGTAAAAATTAATCGCCACAGATGCCTGATTCTCTTGGGAGAGAGTTCCATCACGAGCAAACAGCTGCACACCGGCTGTGGGAGTGTTGATACTTCTGAAGTTGTGGGCAACCAAACCCCACAGCAGTGCGGGGCCTTGTAATGCTTTGAATTGACTCCTGATGAAATCAAAGAATATTCATTTACAGAGGATATAAAAAAATCAATTACGTAATATGGCCTGATACAGAATTTATTTCAATTGCTGTCATATACTTTTGAAGACATTTCATCTGCTGATCGAGCCTATGCTCTACCACATTTAAATACAGTTTATTCCAAGACAAGACAAGACAAGTCATTTTTTGAGGTTTACACTCAGAATAAAGCTACATTTAGTTTAATCGGGCTTTAGTGAGAAAAACTGAGACAATTTAGATTCTGTATACGAATTGTTAGAACTTAAAAAAAATATAACTTTTTTAACGTACACGGTGTTGTCTTCTAGAACTGAATTCATGACGATGTTATTATATTCGATATTGTTGAAGGTGAAGGAGATGGTGGAGGGTTCCGTGAGCTCGTCCATGCAAGGGAACACTCGGCGTGCGTTGGTGGCGTGCAGGTTCATCGCCAAGTAGTTACTGAAACCAGAAAGTGATGTACTTGCGAATTTCAATATTTTGCTGAGTTAATCAATATCCGATATCTTGTATTTAAAGATCATTAATAAGTCTTATTAACCCCAGGGAGTGAAATAAGCGGAAGTTGATACGACAGGTCACGCGGACAAAGCCGCATGCAACAGTAATTTCATTGACGAATGTCTCAAAAATTATAAAAATAAAGGTGAAACGTAGACCACCATTCTAAAGCATAAAAAAATAAGAAATAATTACACTCCTCCAAATCCGCCTTCATATAATCCAAAGCCCGTCTGCATGCTTCCAGTGTACTCTATAACTACTATGTAATTTGAGGCTTGTTGCTGAGGTTCAATCTCCAACAACCCACCATCAACATTAAAATCAGCCGCGATCGCGTTAACTTCTGTGAATATTCCAGTCCGCACTGATTGGATATTAAGATCTTCGACATGGAAAACTATAGGGTCTTCCATAGTTGCACTGGTAAGGCGTACTTGTATAACCGCGCGACCGATAAAATTGTTTCCGTTAGGAGTTATGACGACGCTATATTGTCTTGCTTCCTGTCCGGGCCGTACATTTCGGAAAATTGATCGGGTTCCATTTGTTAATGTGGGGATATTTGATTCTGTTGCATTTTCCACTTTTGTTTCAAAAGAAATAATTGATGATTCGGTCGTTTGAGCTTCTATTTCATCTTCTCCGGTGGTCGTTGATTCTGTGTCGTCAATTGCAGTACTAGTAGGAGGTTCTGTGTAACCTTCCGTGGTAGTAGGATATTCATGTTGTTCAGAATCGGCACTTTCCGTGTGATCACGACTCGGAACTGGCGGTATTCGAGGTAACTCAGTTTCAAAAAAAGAAGTGTCCGCTATAGTTAGCGGTTGTAATCTTTTATCTATGGGTAGAGACTTCGCAAACACACTCAGTAATATTAAATTAATTATGATAAGGCACTTCCACTTGGTTTTTCTCCGGACCATTTTGGTGAACATAAAATGGCCGGAATACTAAATTGTCAAAATGTTATTTTCATGCGAAAACAACACAACCACTATTGAACTACAAAGTGAAAGAATGAATGATCTATGGCAGTCGGTGATCTGATAGTGTCATCGGGGATTGTCACCGGAGAGATAAAGGTTTATCGAATTCTTTCGCCTCTCTTGAGACTTGAGAAATTCAGAGATAACCGTTTGGCGTTGAGGATTGCAATTTTGAATCCAAGGCACGTGTAAGTAGGTAACCGGACCAATTCGTTTAAAGCGCTGCTCCCCATGTTAGGTATTTGCGATTTCATTTTAAACTTACTATTAAGAGTATATCTAAGTAAAATAACTGTTACTACTAGATTGAAATCTCGTGCCGTAAATAACGAAGAAATTAAATTAAAGTCTTTGGGTCAGTTTTATAAATACTTACGTCGGTAAGATATTAAAAGTATGTATCTTTATAAACCTCTTATTTAGTATTTATAATACGAATTTTCCTGCAAATGTTACTTATTGGCGCACAATAAAAAGGTTATTATTTGTATTATTTCTTTTGCCCTTAAAAATACTGATTCCAAACTCATTATCCGAAGCGGTAGTGATTATGTATGTTATAATTATGTGCCAATTCGACAATATATAAATATTATTTTGTGCGTTAATATGATTCATGTACATGTACGGAAGTAAGGGGTTGGCTAACGAAGCGGTATTAGGTTTTCTCAAGCAATGTGAGGAATAACACAAATATATTTCAAAAAACATTTTGCGACGCACCTAATATACACGGTAATAATTTGACTTTGATTTAGCTGATTTTATTTCGAAGACTTCTTTCAAAGGCTGTATTGTTTTATATTGTTTTTTACACTCAATTTTGGTTTTTAATGAAATAACATTTCTTGGGCTGAATGGCAATTTTCCTCAGTCATCTCGATTTAATATGGTGTTGTTATAAAGTTCAAGGCAGGGGGAAAAAATGGCTTTTGGTAAGATTGTTATACTCCAAAGCAGGGAAGAGTTTTACTTTTTAAATTTGTTCAGATGAAAATTAGGCACTTCCCGTGTTCCTTTTTCAAACAAAACACGACCTTTCCGAGCATGTTTGTTGAGAAAAAAGTTTTTTTTACGCCCATTATAAAAAATGAATTTGTCGATTCATTAGAGTTACCGGCAAGCATCTCTTGAACCTGCGCAGTAGCCGATTTAGTTCAAGGTTAGATTCAAGATGTTTACCGGCAACTGTAATTTTATTTACTCGTATCGTCACAAGAACGCAGCATTCTTGGATTTCCTGTTCTCAAATTGACTGACACAATCTTTCAGTTTTAAGAATTTGGCGTGATAAAGAAATGTTAACCGATAGGTTTTATCATTTACATTTCCGTTGCTAAACTTGTTGAAAGATTAGTGATGTATAAAGTAAGTTATTGCATCATTCATTACTTATTTTCATTTATTGTTGACTGTACAAGTTATTGATTTTACCTAGTATAGTAAGGTAATAATATTTCAAACAGAAGGAGAGTGCGGCCTCTTCGGGTTCTAATCTACCATCTGTCACCTGCAAAAATAAGTATCAATTCCTCTCATAAATATCTACCCAAACCTTAATTCGCCATGGAATATTTTAATATACTTGTTAACAGATACATGAGTTAATAACGATAATGATATAAATCATAATCATAATAATCATAATAATTTATTTATAAAACCAATTTACACGTCATAAAAATAATCATAAAAATAATCATAATGATATGGTAATAACTAGTGATTTTACTACAATATAAATAATGTCAAATTGCTTAATTTCATACGGTGTTATAACAATAGTTAATGATAACATAAATAAGGTATGTTTAAAGTAACAGTAAATTATTGTGCCCTATATGCAATAAACTCGTCATAGCTATAAAACGATTGCTCGATAAGCCACTGCTTTAGGCGGAATTTAAAGCTGCCCAAGCTTGGAGCATCGGTTATGTTTTTAGGCAACTTATTGTAGACAGTGGGACCCATGACGTGAGTGAGTTTAGATGACTTGGTCAACTTCCGGCTTATACCCGCAATCTTATCTGCGTTCCGCGTTTCATACGAGCTTAACATTCTAAATGATTTAAATGACGACAGATTCACTCTCACATATAAAGAAACATTCAGAATAACTATTGCTGGCAATGTTAATATGCCTAGTTTAGTAAAAAGAGGCTTCGCGTGGGTATCGTGGGGAACTCGAGCGATAATTCTCACTGCGCGTTTCTGGAGGCGGAACACCCGTTCCCACTCTGCACAGCGACCCCAGAGCTCGGCGCCATACTGCAGCAGTGAGTGCACCGTGGCGAAATAGCAGGTGCGCGCCGCCTCTGCAGACACCGCCCTCGCCACCCGGCCCAGTGCGAAGCACGCACTCCCTAATTTTCCACACAGCTTGTCCACGTGCTGATTCCAAGCTAGGCACGCGTCAATCTCAAAGCCTAAGAAGGTAGTATTGCTGGCTTGTTCGAGTACCTCATTGCCTACCCTGACAGTGAGCGGTCTTGTTGGACGGCCAGCGAGATTGAACACAAAGTAAAAGTAGGGGCTATTGCAGTAAATGGTGCAGTGTCTACATATACACCTTTATCATAACTACAAAATTATCCGTAATAACCAATTTCTCGGTTGTCTTTCAAAGAATTTTAAATAGATTTCTTTATTTCAATAGTTTTTTTATGTAGTTTAAATTATTAGACTGGTTATATCGTACATTAAAAAAATCTGAAATTACAATAATTGCGGTAAACTTGCTCTTTTGCTATGTTGTTTGGGTCCACCTATAAAGTGTTTACCCAGATTTGCAGCAGTCTAAAATGAATGCGTGATGAGTTATTCCTGAAAAACCGCCAATTTCTTTCACTTTTTTTAGATTTGTGAAAAAAAAAAAACGACATACGAAGGCTCTGACCTATTTCCTCCTATATCTGGGCGGTTTGCCTTTCAAGCATCTGAAGCTCGAGCCTAAAGAGTACCTACCTGGTTATGTAACTTGGTTATAAACGAGTATAACCTTAAAATTTACCTACAAATGCTCGCCTCAGTACTCTAATTCTTTTGAAACAAAAGTAATTGTAGTCTTTTGTGCAATTAATTTTCAGAGCGCATGTTCTAAATATGTGTATTCAAAATTATCAGCCTTTGTGCTCTTAACTTTGCATTTGTACTTAGTCGGCTTTGTTAGCTTTATACTGTGGTACATTGAATATACTTTTTCTGTGGTATGCTTGTCTTATGTAGATAATTAAATTCGAACGTAATGTAGCCCGTGCTACTAACGTTAAAAATTTACGGAGTTGTTAAGCAGAGAAAGTCAGTAGTTAAAAGCTTATTACATCTCTTAACTTATCGGCATATGTATAACGTTAACTAGTTGACGTTGATTGTAGGGATACTGATAATTATTCATTTACCTACTTATAAAACTCCTACCTAGGTAACAGTGGCGGCGCGTCAAAAATATTCTTAGGGAAGCCGGAAATACTTTGCCTTTCTTATTCTTCATGAGCCGTACTAAAAGAACTGGTGTGGCTGAAAATTAGGCAAGCCGGTGCGAATCGAGTTGTATGGACGCTCCGCCACGAGGCACTAAGCAGGAAAAATATATAGGGTCGATAGATCGGTTTGCGACAAGCTAATTTGGTGCACTGGTTTGCGATAACATTGATGAGTTGATGAACTAGAGGATTTATCTCACTCTTTTAAGGATTCCCATTGAAGAACTCCCAAATACAGTGCATCTGGTTTTTGGGGTCTGTGAAAATACAAATACCCATTTTTCATTGAAAAAGCTTTGGTCTTCAGATGGTCGCATACTGAGGCTGGTCGCGTTACCGGCCTAGCGTCCCTACGTGCTTGAATAAATTACGCCTCCCCGAAATTACGTTTCTTGTCTCTTTATTTTTTTTCTAATTGATAAGCTGTCTTCGAGGTAGGCGGTATAATTCAATTGCCAGTGTCAGACATAGGAAAAACTTATATACAGGGCACAGTTTGCGTTCACTATAGAACCATTAAATTGTTAGAACCTTACCGAAGCTTATTCAGGCGGCGTGTCGCGACTTTCCTTGAACTTTACCAAAGCTCTTCCGAGCTTCATGATTAATGACAAGTTGGGTAACAACGGAAACCTTAGATTTCTTTCGTGATAGCGCCGCAACTGTGATGTAGGTATTGCAGGGCTGGGGCATTGTCGGATTATACTTACTGAGTAACAACGAATAGAGTTATTTTCATGGTTTGTCCATTCTACTTTGTTCCTCGAAATCGTCAGTTACTGATTTACTAGCGGTGGCTAGTAACTCAGCGGTGGCTTTAGTTTTCGCCATATTGCGAAACAATACGATGCGAAACTAAACATCGACATATCGTATCTGCTACCAACTAGCTAGCTGATACAATCTTAAAGATATAGAATATGTCAAAAAGATAAATATATGTAGTAAATTATGCGCGAGATAAATATTCTATTGCTCGTTAAATGTTGTGCTTCACGAGTTTAAAGTAGAATAGCAGGTAAATTATACCATAATACTTACTCATCATCCTCTTAGCGTTATCCCAGTACAGTTGCATCCTGAAGGATGCCTGGGGTCCGCTACCATAATACTTACTAATAAATAAAAATAAAATAAAATAAAAATCATTTATTTCAGACCATTTCGATCCATATTGTGGGTCTAATGTTAAGGTTTTGTTTGTTTGTGGGAGAATTTCTGCTAATGGATGGGTGACCGGTTTGAGTGATTAATAACGGAGCCCTCCCGTGCTTTGGAAGGCACGATAAGCCGTTGATCCCGGCTACTGTTTATGATAGCAGTGGTTAAGCCAAGTTAGAGGCCTTATGGCGGATTGAGAACTTTTAACAGTCAAGTTTCCCACTCAGTTGACAAAGCTTAATCCCAATAAAGTCTAGTTCCCCTCGGGTCGGAAGGTCAGATGGCAGTCGCTTCCGTAAGAAATGGTACCTACCACAAATCTTGGGATTAGGTAGCGGACCCCAGGCATCCTTCAGGATGCAAATGTATATGAATAACGCTAGGAGGATCCTGTTCAAATTTTTTATTTATTTATTAATCCAAAGTAGTTACTTAAGCTATAAACAATGAATGTTGCTCGCCAAAGTGCGACAACAGTTTGTTGGCGAGATCGCGCTCAATATAACTAAAGAAAGGTACTATATGCTATTCAGCTGTTAAGTATGAACTAAACTTAAACTCTAAACATGACATTGCCTAGATACAACAAACAACGCAGTTAGTACAGGTTTTGAAAGTTTTTATGTTGTAGTTTACACTTTTTTTCCGTACAACATTTATATTCATGAGAACTATATTCTTAATCTATTACAGCAATAAAACATAAATAGTAAAAATTCTCTTGCGTTTTATTAAATTTGTAAGTGGAAAAGAACACATTTTCGGAAAAAATACCCTAGAGTATTTTTTTCCAAAAATGCCTTTTTTAATCTACTTAGATCTTACTTTTTTTATCTTTTTTTTAGTTCCAATTATGCTACAATTTTTTTCCTCTCTTAAGAAATGGATCGGCAAAATATCAGCTTGAGGCGTTGGAGGCAATCGAGAAACGTGCTAAGAGGCTTATAGGAAAGGAATCTCTTTGCAATGCGAGGCTGCAAAGTCTAGAGCATCGCCGCAAAGTTGCCAGTCTTTCGGTTTTCTACCGGTTGCATTTCGGGGAGTGTGCTGAGGAATTACACAACTTAATTCCTCCCGCCCCTTTCTACCATCGGACGAGCAGGGATACGGCAAGGCGACACCGTTTTACGGTGGCAGTTCCTAAAACTCGCACGAAGCGTTTTGCTTCCACTTTTATCGTGAGAACAGCCAAGCTGTGGAACTCCTTGCCGGATTCCTTGTTCCCTGTAAACTGCAACCTTTCGGTCTTCAAGGCGAGAGTGAATCGGTATTTGCTAGGTAGGCGCGTTCCATCCTAGACCGCAATTATCGCTTACCATCAGGTGATTTGTGGTCAAGCGCAATCCTATATTGAATAAAAAAAAAACTCATTGTATATTTATTTTAGGTATCATTGATATATTAGTCCTTTTACCATAATAATTTTTAGTACATATTTCTTTTTCCTTATATTTTTTGTTCTATATTTAAAACTTTACATTCATTATTAAAATAATTTTATGTCACACCTGGCCATAAAGTGGCCATTATCGCACGCTCCGCGCGCGAAAAAACCCACTTCCTGGCCAGGGGGTGACATAAAATTTTGTACTTACCACGGGCGATAATAAAGAAAGCCTCAGATCGCATATTTATCGCCCTTGCCTTCAGCTCGGGCGTAAAATACCTGCGATCTGAGACATTCTTTGTTTTATCGCGTTGGTAAGTAATGTACTATCGTACTACAGCTATCATATATTGCACACTCTTTGATATATAGGTAGTATTTAATTCACGGCCTACATCGTCTTATCCCGAGATCTTTATCATCCTCCTAGAGTTTTTCTGGTGGACAGGCGCCCAGGGCAGGGATCATATTCACTCTTAATCCTACACAAAAGTGATAGTATTTGGTATAGATACCTAGATTTTAAGAAAACCACTGTCACCACCGATTTTGCTCACCGAGAGGAAAAGTTAGATATTTCTGGGATTAAATAAACCAACTACCTTGCGATGTTATAATGAATCAATCAATTTCATTTATTCAAAGACCAACTTGGATCAATCAGTGTTAGTGTATGTGTTTTAATAGACCGAAAGTAAACCTACTGATATACTATATCATATGATACTACATACGTAAGTTTTTTGAACGCTGGCGTGGCTTATCGCTCGGCTACAAAGACTTTATCACAAGATGTCCATTTACATTTTATTTCTAACGTTTGATAGCCCGCATTTTGCTACTTGAATGTATTATATACGCTCTATTCAGACAAAAATTTAGTAAAACAAGTTTTGATCCACATGATACTAAAAAAATCATAAAAATGGTTGCTCTAAATCATTCAATAATTATAATGCTGTACTTACTTATTATTATCGAAGTCTCCTGCCCACAATCCACTTCCGAAATTACTCAAACTGCCCGTGTACTCGATGAAGAACGTGTACATCGACATCTCAAACCCAGTCTCGATCTTCAGCAGACCATCATCATCGTCCATATCAAAACTGGCGGTGTGCTCACTACTCCCTCCAGAAATGGAAAACGTCACCGATTGAATGTTCAAGTCTCTTGCATGGAATACTATTTCATCTTCTAAAGTGGTAGCATCATTTACTATAACTGTAGCTGTTAAATGGCCACTAAATGTACCGCTGTCTATATCTGGTTCCAATACTACGATGTAATTAGAAACTTGCATGCCAGGACGTATTTGATTCCTCATTGATACGTTATATCCTTTGTCATGAATCATGATTGGTAGATCGTCTGGTGATCCAGGTGGAATTGATTCACCTTCTTCCACAATTTCTTCCGGTAATGTTATTGGTAAATTTGTATCATCTTTAATGTATTCAGGTAGCTCTGGTATTGTAGGCATTGCTGGTTGAATTAGTAAATCGGGTTCTACCCCTTGAATTTCATCTTCCGGTAGCTCCGGCACTACTGGAAACTTTCGCAAAGATAGATTTTCTGCAATGAGACTTGCGAGATCTTTGGGTAGCCTAGATATGACTGATAAAACTGGCAAGTCTGAACGTGCGACGACACCTTCGTCAGACAGCACAGGTAATTCTGGAAGCTCTGGTAAAACTGGATGTTCTTTGACGATACCATCTTCAGGGAACTCCGGTAGTAACCCAGGGATTTCAGGTCGTGGTAAACCAAGTTCTTCGTCAGTCTTTATTGGCAATGATGACACTACACCAATAACGAAACACAAAGCAAGGACAGCCCGCATTTTGCTAACGGATTTTAGTTTAATACTAAAATGCGGTCATAAAAGGTTATTAATTTCGTACTGTTCACTAGTTCGTTCACATGTCGACTAAAATTGATGGATGGTTGTTGTTAAACTGCTAGGGTTTTCAAACTTTTATTGGCGTAAGATAAATATTTGAAAGATTTATCTGTTCCGATACAGGTGACAAGGTTAAGTGCCATTTGTTATTATTCACGATGATCAAGTGATAAAATGTTACGGCAGCCGGGCAACGCCTTTTAAAGTCAGGATGACTATAAATTATATCGTGGAAGTAATCATAGAAGGGCTATTTGGAGGAAATTTCGAGTAGCCGTCGTATTTAACCATTATGCAGCTGCCATGTCATGGCAGTATTAAATTTATAGTTCTACAAGATAAGCTAATACAGGACCGTAGAATTCATTTGTTGTTTAATTATTCAACTTAACGCAACTATATATTATGTTCTACCTTACTGAAATGTAATAAAAATAAAAACATATTTGTAAACAAAATAGGATGTTTTGGTATCTAGCTGGGCTGATGTGAGTAGATGTATCCTATATACCTTATTCAAAATTGCACTTTTAATTAACGATCGTGGCCTAGCGGCGCCCGTGTAGCGCGTGCGGTAGGTATGCAAGGTTAGGCAACGTCGGCTCAGGCCAACTCTTGGATGGGTGAGCACTTTGAATGTTTATTAAGTGATCGATCCCGTGTTTTGGAAGGTAGGGTAATCAGTTGATCCCGGCTGCTGTCTGTGATAGCCAGTCTTTAAGCCAAATTAGAGGCCTTCGGCACCCTTTCTGACACTCTTTGGGGGAGCCTTAGGTCCAGCAGTGGCCATCTTTCGGCCGATATACCTAATGTTGATGAGAGGAGAACTTCTAACAGCCAAGTTGCCCACTGACTTGACAAGCCTAACCCCAATATTAGGTCTAGTTTTTCCTTGGGTTGGAAGATCGGATGGCAGTTGCACTAAATCTTGGTATTGAACCTCGGGCATCTATACTGGGATGGGAGAATGATGATATAAAATTACCCTTTTTAATTTCATTTGTCGTAGTCATCATGAGTGAACTGTCGAGCTACAGGAGATCAGCAGTACGGAAACAATGAGAATTATACGAATTATTTTATTATTATGTCCACTTATTTACTGTCTCGGTGAATAGGTACTGTACTGGTAGCCGAGCAGTTCGGCAAGATTCAATCTGGAGGTCGCTGTAACTGTAACCAACTCCGAACGAACTCCGATCTTCTAAATACTATTCTGTGCTTCTAACGAACTCCGGCTTATACACTGGGTGTTTCAAAAAACTCATGTTCGAAATATCGTTTGATATTTACCAGTGGATTTTCAGTGAAGGAAAACAGCTTAAATAAGCCGATCTAATCCCAACAAGGTCTAGTTTTCCGCGAAAACTTTTCCCTCTCGATAAGGTTAGATGGCAGTCGCTTTCGTAAAACTAATTCCTACGCCACATCATGGGATTAGGTGTCAAAACGGTCCCCAAGATCCTTGGGCACAACTAGGAAAACGATAGGAGGTGGATGACATCTATTTCCGTCACAGTAAGACAATTACTTTTTTATAATATACTATTTAATAAGTTGCTATGTACAATATGCACTCCATACTTAGATTAATATATAAAAAAATACTTAACGTAGAAATGCAATAAACTACAACTGAGCAAAATAAAAAGTCGTCTTTGTTAACTTGCCATTTAATTTTACTTTTATTTTGTTTTGCATGACATTGTTTTTTTTTTTTTATCGGACATTTTTTTATTTTGACCATTTTAAATTGGTTTTAATTTTTTTTTCTACGAAAATTAAAAAAAAAACGATGACATGCAAATGCATATTGAGAGCCAAAATATTGTACCTACGCCAAATTCTGGCAGATTGTGATGTAACCAAATACTAACCCTACAACCATTTATAACCACTCACACACAAACAATATATAATTTTTATTTGTAATAAAAATAATGTAATGAAATAAAAATTTGATTCACTCAGCAGAAAACAAAGCAAAGCGGAGTACCGGCGTATTTTAGAAATTCCTACCTACTTTAGTGAAAAATTGTAACTGACCAATAGTGATGGTCAGTTACAATTTTTATTTTATTTCAGAGTTGAGTGGTTACCTATTTCATGTCTGAGCTATTCATACATTTAGTACGGTTAAATTCATCTGATGTCCACTGACGTGACTGCCCACAAGTCAGGCGTCAGAGATGCAACACGTCAGATAGATGTGAATCGGACTTTTAAGACCAATGAAAGATCAATAACGTTTAAAATAAAGAGCTCCTCTATCCCAACTTAGTTTTAATAATTGAACACAGCAACAACAGCAGACAATGCGACTAGGAGTCCAGAAGTGATGGCATGGGCGTCGCTCCGGTAGGTCTGGACGAGCCAGGAGTTGACCAGGTCGTAGTTGCTGGTGGACCAGGTGACGGAGGCCGCGATGTTCTCTCTGATGGCACCGATGGACGCTTGCTCGCCCGCCGTCAGGATGGACTGGTGGCGACGGACCAGCTCGTCAATCTGTGGCAGAAGATGTTCTGTTAATTTCTTCATGATCATTGTAAAGGCTACGAAGGCTCCGCATTGAATGTCGCTTTTATGATTTCCGATCTCAGCTAAAGTGGCTTCCTATTCGCTATCGTCGTAACTCACACATTCTATCAATTATACCACATTTTATTTATTTTGTACACAATTATTTTTAACCCCGCTATTCCCCGCTACCACAAAGTACTATCGAACCAACTGAATCGTGACCCATCGTGGAACCTTGTCACAGAGAATGTCATACTGACATCGTACCTCCTGACAAGTAAAATCATTATGACACTTTGTGTGACAAGGTTCCACGGAGGGCCACGATTCAGTTGGTTCGAGAGTACGTTTTAGCTTTTTCAATTCAGTTAGATATTCCTAAAATCTGCTTCTCACTGTCCCGTCCTCCTCTTCAAAATTTTATAACTGTTCTTTCACATTTAAGGGGACTTTGGAACACTCTTCCCGCAGAATCAAGGCATGCCAAATGAGAGATTCAAGACACATCTAAAAGAATATTCTCTGACCTTCCCAAGATTCTTTCATCTGTTTCTTTCGAATCATCAGTAATTGAGGTAAAATATACGTTTAAATTACCTTCTCAGAGTGCGCAGTGGTGGTAAGGCGACTTCTCAAAGCGTTGAGGATGTTAGTGGTTCCCGTCAGACCTTGCACTCTGCGAAAAAAGAGAAAAAAAAACAGCTCCAGTGTGGCCAATCATTATATTCCTCTAAATTGACTATGTGTAAATTTTACGAGATATTGTATATTGTGGAAAAAAATAGGTCAGGTCAGGTCGTGTAAATTAGTCAGATTTTCAGTACCTCATAAGTTAACTTTTTAACTCACCTGGGTTGAATTTCAGGCCAGTGATCAATGATGAAGTCCAAGGCAGTCTCCATGCCCTCGGGACTCGAGTTGATGACGGACACGACAATCGTATGCTTGTCCTGCTCTCGCACAGGCGAATTGTCATCGATCACTTGGTTGAGATAGCTGCGGAGGATATTAGTCACTAAATGATGAATCGGGAAGATAACACAGACAGATAGACCAATGAATCAAAGAACATGAATGAGAGTTTAGAGAAGGAAATGAGGAACTTATGTCATGTACTCGTGCATTACGTTAAATAATTTAAACCACTCCCTTTACTGTTTAATGAAGAGCGTGTGGCTGCTGCCACAAGGCGTTTACCTTTACAAACTGAAATAGTAGCATACCTATACTACATTTTCACCAACGCCATATTGTGAGATTGATAAACCACATACGCCTGTTTCGCACAAATCACAGTTAGATAGTATCTTTTAAGATTGGTGTAAAACACAGACATCCGTATATTAAAGTCAAATAGGTTAGCAGGTACCAAAACTACAGCCTACCAAAATTAAACTCGTGCATGAGAACTGCATGTAATCGGAGAACAGAGGGTTTTTAGTTTTTATTATTGCGGATAAAGTGAACAGCACCTGTTGCAAAAACTATGATACGAAATCATTCAAAGATCAAAGCAGTCATCTTGAGTTACGATTGTTGGAACCTGCGTATAGGTCAACTAAATGACCTATACTGGCTGCATAGCAGCTGTAAGCAACGACGTTTGTAATGTGTGACAGTTACTATGTTCTAATATTCTAGTCTAACAGCTCTCACAAATTATTCACGGAAAAATCTTATCTTGTTAAAGTGGTTTACCTCGAACAATGATACTCACTTAAGCCTAAGCTCCTCGTTGCTCGTGCAACCAAGTGCGTTCAGCAGGATCGACTGTTCGCTGGCGTCCGTGCTGGCAACCAGCAACTGCCACAAGAATTCGAAGTTGCCCACGTCTCCTCCGCGCAAGCCGGAGCAGTACACTGTCGTCTGGATGTCAGCGTGGGGGCGTTGTGCTGGTAGAAAGAGCAGTGTATTTTAACCAAGCATAAATGTACTTCATTTGAAAATTTAACGCATTATCCTTAGTCTTTTAAAATGAATAAAATGAACTTTATTCTGTAAGTAGGCCGCAATGGCACTTTTACAAGTCAAACCCTACTAGCGTTTCACAGAGGCCACTGCCGAGAAGAAACGCCGAAAGAAACTCGACAGTCAGCCATTTTCTCACAAAAATATGCTTATTACAATGATGATAATACTTAACCTACTTAAGATCAAGAAATCTAACACAAAAACAAAGAATAAAATGAGGAAAAAAAAACAGTTATGTACAGTGTGTAATTCTGCAAGAAAACATTTCGAAACTGTATACCTAAGCATTATCAAATTCTATTTAGGTAAAAAAAAATTGGAATCCTTTAGACTATAAATTGAGTTATAAATCTTTTGATTTGTTTTCTTGCAAGAACTGTGTCAACTAGATAAGATTAACAAAATACACATATATGAATCTTTACTTTAATTCAGTATCTGGTTTGGGCCATGCTTTTCTGTCTGTTAGATAGTCCTCAACCCTGTAATAAGCCTTCGACATCAATGATTTTTTCAAGTACTTTTTAAGAGCTGGAAAAGGTAAATTCAAAACTTCATCAGGTAACTTATTATAAAAACGGACACATTGACCTACAAAAGATTTGTATACTTTACGGACACGAAATTTATTAGTGGCAATTTTATTTTTGAAGAATAATGTGCCTATAATGTGTCGGTTGTTAAAATAATAAGACATTTTCAAATAATTGATTGAATAAGGCGTTACTTCGCGGAATTCCAGGATAAATCCAAAAATATTCCTTTGCTATACCGTTAAAAACACTTATAGGTAATTCAGTGATAATGAGGATGTACTATCGAGCCAACAGAATCGTGACCCACCGTGGAAGCTTGTCACAGAAAATGTCATAAATAAACTCGTACTGCCGGACAAGGAAAATCACTATGACACTTTCTTTGACAAGGTTCCACGGTGGGTCACGATTCAGTTGGTTCGATAGTACGCACATGCAAACATGCGAGTAAATACAACAAACCATCACCAATATTGACAACAGTCCGACACGTGTTCGCCTCGAAAGGAATATTGTTGGATTTAAGACATTATCAATTTATCATTTTCATGAAATTTATAAAATGTTAACTTTTCAAATAAAAGTAAAGTTAAACAGTAGTCAACATTAAGATTTTTTTTATGCCTGACTGGACAGCGATTGACCTTCGTCTTACCTGATGGAAAGCGACGACAAGGCCTAAGATGTAGCTCGCTGGTTCAGTAATAGCCTATTCACTTTTGCCTTGAAGAGGCTCAGATTATAATTGTCCGGAAATACAGAAGACGGGAGCAAGTTCCACTCCCTTGCTGTTCGCATTAGGAAAGAGAAAGCAAATCGCTTCGTGCGAATTAACGGAATATTGACAACACAATATTAACAATGACACCCCTGGTCTGGTCGTCCGCTGATGGAACTGGATTTTGAAACTTACAAGGGTTTTCCCTGAACTGCTGAAGTAGTTCGGTGGCTCGGTTGACGCAGTGTTGGTTGCCGTAGCGGCAGTTCAGGTTGAGGATTATGTTCCTGTGATAGGCGGTGACGTGCTCCTCGGTGAGCTCCCTGTCGAAACCCAGTCGCTCGTAGAGAGGCGCCGTCAGTTTCAGAACGTACTCCTGAAATACATTTTTTTTTAATAATCCAGACCGAGACATCGAGAGACCAGACATCATCGTCTGTTTGTTAACTCTTCACGCTTAAACCACTGAACCTATAAAGACTGGTTAAAGATAGTTTGAATACCGGGAAAGGATACAGGATACTTTTTAACCCAGAAATCATCCCTTAAGGGGGGTGGGGGGGAGATTGTATGTTAGAGCGATAGCTAGGTAAGCGCCTGAAATAAAAGAATGCCAAATAACTGAACAAGCTCTACACACAGCTAGTTTATTATTATACGATTTTTACTGACAACTGAATTGTACAAGTCGGGTGGCCTCATAAGGGGCTTTTGTACTATTTGGCTTCTCAGCCACGCCATGTTTAAAGTCTCATACTAAATTACCAAACGGGTGAAAGCGTACTAACGTGTCCAGATACCTAATGAAGCGTACGGCACGATTTTTTTTTTTGATTTTGTAAAACAGTTTGAATTCTGGACAACCCGTAAGATGATCTTAATTTTTACATTTATATGCATCTTAACTTTGAATTGTTGTCTTTATCTATCTAATTTGAATGAGCTCTGTACCTATTCCATAGATTACATGCATCCATGTACTAACAGTTTAGACCGCCGATAAATCTCCTCTAGATAGATACAACCGAAGATAGCGACGCTTTCGTAATCCGGCCTATACTTGATAACACGAACACGTATCACTGAACGTCATATTTAAACCCACGACCCGTCGTGCAAATCATAAGTTTTATGGACCTTGATCGACCATCATAAAATGTTGGAGCCATGTATTAAATTGTATTTTAATTTAACGGAAGAATACATATCTATAAAGTTTTACACAAAGTACGATTGCTACTGTTATTTGATGATACCTCAATTATTCATGCAAAAAATCCTACCGCTTCAGGTCGCGAGTCGTGACCCGAACCAAAATCATATGAACAATGGTCCATTCTAAATCAGAATCAAAATAATATACTCGTACTACCCTTCTCATCTCATCATTATATATTAATCGCATCGTATCCCGAATTATAAAAGGCAGGAAATATGCCTTACATTCGTTCACAATACACGTTTAATAAAGCTCACGTAGGTATTCAAAAGGTCAAATCCAATGCGCTATTCAATTCAAATCTTTCCTCTACTGAAAAGCACTTCAGAGTGAAGGGGTAGTAATAATATGAGTCTCTTAGTTGAGGATTGTATAATATATAATATGTAAGTAATATAACGTACGCATTCCTATATTATATGATAATTGCGTGGAAAGACAGGATAAAAATGTTTATTATAAGCTTTTCCTTGTTAATTATCGCTAGATAAACGCTGATGCATGATGTACGACATACGTGCTTCCTTATAATTTCTTTTAATATGAGTATTATCCTTTTCAGAAATCAGAAATGTTTTTCCATTTAAGTCTTGACATGTCTGAGTATTATCCTTGTTATCACTATTTTTACATCGGAACGTCTGTCAAATAAGGAGACTTCCTGATTTGTCGGTGCGGAGGCAGTACGATATGAGAAAAGTGTCAAATGTCAGTGCCAGCTGTCAGTCGACTCGGTACCATTTTTTACTGCGCCCCTACATTTAAATGAGTGCTTCCTGACTGGCGCGGGTTGCGCGGTAGCGGGACGATGCGAAGGCGGTACTGCTCCGCTTCTGCGCATGATATTACTACTGCGCAAACGTAATACTGACAGTATTATGTCAAGTGAGAATCTTTGCGACGTCAGTAAGTTTACGTCAAAGAAGAAAATGTCACATATCAATCCCGCCCCGCCAAGCCAGGAAGTCGCCTAAGTTAGACCAGCTTGACAGGACTGGCTTCCCACGAGGCGGCTTGACCCAGTTAATTCACATAATCATGATTTGCTAATACATGGAAATAAATGCTAATGGACCATATTATAATCATTAATCAGTTCCAATAAATGGCCGCGTGCCGGTAACGGACTGTAGAACTTACTTGGAAGATCTCGTACGCCGGGGAACTACTGAGCACCACGTCCAGGTAGTTCCAAGCTCTGTTAGCCGCTTCCCAGGGCACGTAGTCCGCCTCGTTCTCCAAGTACAGCGAGAGGTCGAAGGCGTGACGGTAGCCCTGGACAAACAAAGCGAGCTACTCAACATTCAAACTCAGGCCATCAATGTCACGTAATTTGGTAATGACCAGAAAACGAGTCGTTTTTCCGTTTATTAACCTAAGTTTAATTACTTTAGACTAATTTACATTTTTTGTTGTGATTTTAATTGTTATGATATTATTTTAGAAATGACTGAATGAAAATCTATTCTCTACGTTTTTTATTCACACTGCTATACCTCTCTTGAAAGATATATTATGTATGTGCTTAATTTTGTCGTTGATTGATTATGCTACAATTAAGTATATTTGTAGGTAACATTTTGCAATTGATACTAGAGTATATTTGTATTACATTATTTTACACAATTGAAAAACAATAGGTCTAAATTTGTTAGTCAGTGCTTGGAGTTTTCACTCCATGCATGAAGAGCATAGTCTTGGTTTTATAATTTATTTTGATAATTAATTATATTCCGTGATATAATTAGTTCAAAATTAGAATATAATCTGAACCCTGCAGACAATGTTTTCCTACTGAAAATATCACAGAAGCTTGAAAAAACTAGACCGATACTTTATTTAATAGTGATAAAATCATAACTTAGACCTTTGTTTTAAAATCCTAAAAATGCAGAGAAATAAAAACACACTAAAATCACATACCAGGGAGTATATAGAATATCCCGCATTGTTCTAGTGAGGGAATTCAAATTAAGGAACTAGGACACAATGTAAATTAATTTCGCTCCGTTAGAAATGCAAATGGGATGAAGAACGACACAATTTTGTTTACAAACTTTTTTCAGCTTTTAACGATCTCGGTCCGAAGATGTTTATTCAAAAATGTTGAAGCTGCTTTAAGCTCCTGTTTGTTGATGTTTCAAATTAGTTAAAATTGCGATGGAATCTTATTAAAAAATATTTAGAATGATTATTGAGCGGCCAATTCATCAGATTTGTATCAGGGGCTCCTAAAATGAGCCTAAATAGTCATTGTAATTAGCCAACCGCAAATACAAAAATTGAGAAAGGCTGGGAGAAAGATTACTTACTTGTACTTGGTTATCCAATGGAGAAAGCATGAAACACGCAAAGCAAGAACGTAAAAATAACATTGTCTTATTCTTAGAATCCAATGCAAATAATAAAATTATAAAATAATTATGACCATAATTATGGCGCAAATGTGTTGTGTACCGCAGAAAGTTATGCGATGAAGCCTGGTTTGACGAATTAGCGAATTAGCTAGTAAAAGGTGCCGCAAAACACAAATCGGTACTAGTGCTGCTGACGTCAACTTTCCCTGTAATACCTGTGGAAGATCGTGCCGTTCCCGCATTGGTCTCTACAGTCACCAAAAACGATGTTCGCAACTACACATCAATGCTTGAATCGTCTGCAATAGACGCAAAGGCCTATGATAATGATTATGAGTAATGATTATAATGGTTGTAAGACTTCTCCCGCCACCAACGCCATGGTAGAAAACGTAGTCAAAAATACCGTTTCTGTCATATACTTACCTAATAGGTACCAATCCTAGTATAATAGAAATGCGGAGTGTAATCTAACCAAACCTCAATGAGCAACTGTTGAAGTGGGCGTTAGCTTATATCAAATGTAGACAGAATAATTGCAATTAAATCTGACACTCGAGATCACAGCAGTAATTGTAACTTAAACAAAATGCAGAACTTTACACCTTTACTGAAATACGTATGTACAAAACTCCAAGCGCGGAATCTCATTATTATTCAAGGCGAACTTTCAGTTAATATTGCGGACCACAATTTCTGTTTTGTTCCACTTCAATTACTATAATAAATGGGTGTGCCATTTGCATCTCTTACAGTTAGACGTTTAAAATGAAAATACAATAAAAATGTAACTAAAATCCAATTACTTAACGGTTTCGATGTAATGGAACTTTATTTTCAATGGTATCAATTAATGCAGTGGGAATGCATTGAAAGAGATCAAAGAATTGCATTTTTTGATTGTCCGACATGATATTATTGTATAATGTTCTTTATATATCTCTTTTTTTATTATAGACATGGCACAGAAAACTATAAGGTGCAGCGGGGCAATCTAGACTGCGGGAAATTAAAACTTATCGAAAATATCTTTCGTGTTTTATTTATTTATTTATTTAATCTTTATTGCACAAAAGAAAAACTTATCGTACAAAAGGCGGACTTAATGCCATATGGCATTCTCTACCAGTCAACCTTAAGGCGAAGCAGAAAAATTGTCGGCGGTGCAACTAATAATACGTATTAACTAATTATATAAATACATAAACATATATAAATACAAATAGATACATATATACAATATACACATACACAATAGACACATATATACATATATACAATATACATAATATATACATCTATATACTAATATATATATATATATATATATACGAGAATTACAAAACAGACACTCTACTCCACGAATCTGCCAGCATAGAAATCACGTACAGCCTTTTTAAAAGCGAACTTGTTTGGGGATTTACGGATCTTGGGAGGTAGACCGTTCCAGAGACGAGCCACCTGAACGGAGAACGAATTCAACATAAAGCCAGTTCGGCAAATAGGGATAGTTAAAGAGAGATTGCCTGAAGAGCGAAATTGACGGGAACAAGAAGCATCATTAAAATGAAAAAGGGACTTGAGATATTCAGGAGACTGTGGATCATTAAGAATGGAAAATAAAGTGCAAAGCATGCGAGAATCTCGTCGTTGACGGATAGAGAGCCAGCCAAGCTGGGACCGATAATAAGAGACGTGGTCGTATTTCCTGAGACAGAAAATGAAACGGATACAGTTGTTGAGCAGTCGATCCAACTTGTTGAGAAGTTCCTCATTTAAGTCCGGATAACACACATCACCATAGTCGATTATGGGTAAAATGAGGGAATTAACAAGCATAACTTTGGTGCTCACCGGCAAGAAGTGCCTTAACTTGTTAAGTGAATGCAGAGAATATGAGACCTTACGGCTAATTTCTGCCACCTGTGTTCTCCAGCTCAGAGTGCAATCCAAGTGAATACCTAAGTCTTTTACACTCTGACTGTAGGGGATGGGAGTACCATTGAACTGCACTGGCCTAACCGTGGCAAGGTCAAGTTTATCAAGTTGCCGCGACATTACTTACTAGAGTGATATCTATGCCCGGTTAGCGGAGACGTGCTTTCACAATTTCACTAAGATGGCACTGTAGTAAATGATGGAAAACATGGAAAAAAAAACAATTAGTTTTAATTTCCCGCAGTCTAGATTGCCCCGCTGCACCTTAGTTGAATTTGTTGATTGATTTTAAAATAATGTTACTGTAACTTTGTTACTCCCACAATCATTGAAATTTTAAACCTACGAAATGTTTTAGTTTTTACTAAATGTAACATTTTACAACATAAACGTAACTACACGTAAAGAAGAAGAAAATAGTAGTTTATGCAACTGGTACATAATGAGGGGCATTAAAACACGAGTGTGTTTTATGAAACGAGCCGAAGGCGAGTTTCATGATAAGGTCACACGAGTGTTTTAATGCCTAATTATGTACAGTTGCATACATTACTTTATGTCACACCTAGCCATAAAGTGGCCATTATCGCACGCTCCGCGCGCGAAAAAACCCACTTCCTGGCCAGGGGGTGACATAAAATTTTGTACTTACCACGGGCGATAATAAAGAAAGCCTCAGATCGCATATTTATCGCCCTTGCCTTCGGCTCGGGCGTAAAATACCTGCGATCTAAGACATTCTTTGTTATATCGCCCTTGGTAAGTAATGTACTATTATCTACACACATATTATAATTACTCTAAGATGGGTTCAGAAACCGTAGTAAATAAATACAATAATTGTGTTAATACAACCTTTTTTGCACGGTTGCGGAAATATCGAAATCAGAACTGGCAACAGATACCTGAATGTTATTTTAAAAAGTAAAGAGTCCTTATTCTGATGTGATCATGTCGTTCTAGCTCAAATTTCGTGCGATATATACTAAAAAAACATCGAGCTGACATTTCGCATCGACTGAATTTGAATTTTCAGTGATACTAGAATAGGGACATGTCAACTTTGACATTTAAATTTTGACAGTTTTGTTTGACGTAATATTTTAACATCATATATGAGATTAAAATGAAATATTTTATTACTGCTGTAGCCTTAGCCACAGATAAGAAAATTGCCATAAATTCATTGAATGTTGAAATGAGAGTCATTTTCTACGGTTTCCGAACGCATATTAGAGGATTTATGATATGTGTGTAGATAAACATTTATTTGTTACGAAACAAACAAAAAAACAAAAACAAAACGTTACAAAAAACGATCATTACAAAAAAACGTCACAAAAAGGTCTCGCCTCAGCATAATGCCGACTCAGAGCCGGCGCTGAATTTCTGGCGAAAGGCGTCTAGCGTGAATCATCCTTAAATCTACGCACGCAAAAAATACGCAAAAGAATAGACTGGAGAAAATGGAATTACATAGAATATTAGTGGTACTCACGAGACGTCCGTTCCTAGCAAGGTTGAAGGAGTCATCGATCAGCTGGGCGCGGTTTAGCACGTGGATCGTGTCGAGAGACTCGGCCAGGACTTTTGTGAGGGCCTCCCAGTTGGACGGGTCGTAGTTAACTCTATAGTAACCTGGAATATATACACAGTTTAAGTAATTTTTGCAACTGATAGCCATTGGGACCGAGTGGTTCTCGAATGAAGACCACGGACCGGAAGGCGCAGCGTGAGTAGACCCCCACAAGGTGGATCGATGACCTGGTGAAGGTCGCGGAAGTCTGCTGGAAGCGGGTGGCGCAGGAACGGTCATTGTGGCACTCTTTGGGGGAGGCCTATGTCCAGCAGTGGACGTCTTTCGGCTGATATGATGAAGTAATTTTTGATCAACGAAATTTTTAAAGGTTACGAAATCTCCATATTCGTCTTTTTAATGATTGCAGTCGTCATCTTCACCATAGTATACTTCTCCTTCATCATCGTAATCATCACCATTATTCTTCTCTTTTACTTTTTTCTTCTCTTTTACTTTTTCCTTGTCACAAATGTTACAAGGACAACTTATTTCCTGGTTGGAGTTACTCACCAGTCTGCTGCTTGTTGACGATGAACCACTCAGCGTCAGCCAGTCCTGGGATATCGTAGGAGGTGGCGGGGAAGTTGGGGCCGAGCCAGGCCTGCGGACTGGTGTCCGAAAAGTTCACGTTAGAGGATAGCACCCAGTTGAGGGGCACGTGCCAGCGCTCGGCGGAGGGGTTCGAGCGGTCGGTCAGGTAGCGCTCCTGCGAGAAACAAAGGTAATAGATAAACACTTTGTTAAGTACCTACAATAGAGTACCGAACCAATTGAATCGTGAGCCGTGGAACCTTGTCACAGAAAATTTCATAGTGACATCGTACTGTCTGACAAGGAAAATCATTATGACACTTTCTATGACAAGGTTCCACGTTGGGTCACGTCACGACCTCCTTTAGTGAGTATTATATTCTTTGGTCACGATTTAGTACATGGCATGATACGAACAAAAGAAACATGCAACTTAAGGACTAACATGATTTCATACGAAAAAAATTAAGGAATTAAAACTAAAAGCAAACGGATTTGGCATTCAATGTTAGTCCACCCTGTTATACTGGAAAATAACTCTTGGGGCATAGAAGAATAACATAAATTTAATTTACAGAGAATTGAACTAATACAAAACAAAAATGACACGAGAGGAAAAAGAACGCACACAATAACACTAATACCTAAACGTGTAATATTATAAAAATGTATGCCTGTACCACAGTACAATGGTTCTTTTAACTACCGCATCATAATTTCGGAACTATTAATACTACAAAATAATGAGAAACGTGTCGAAAAGTAATATCTATTTATACTACTAATTAAAATTCTATTCTTTCTAAATATTGTTAAATGCTATCGCAGCAAACAAACTAGTTATTTTGTACGATCGCTTCACGATTAATATTGGTAGGTACCTATTTATTATGGATTGACATAAACCGGTGAGATGGCAACCGTACCGGATTACCATGATGTCTACGTAGCAAACTTTAAATTACATGTACCAATACCTATAATAGGTTCAGAGGAAAAAAAAGGGATATCTTAGTGAGTAAACGAGTGCCACATTCTGGGAAACATCAATACTGTAGAAAAATAGCAGAAACAAATAAAATCCTAAATTTATGACCCTTAGGATAGTTCTAAAAACAATACCACGATATTTTATTGCTTTGAATAGTGGAGTGGTTTTAAGGGCTCTAAGTTCGTAGAATCGTTTGTAAACCAAATAGTCATTGCACATACAAAACTAATATACAAGCGAAGTTGAGCTCTACTACCTTGACCGACGAGATATTTGTAGTTTAGCTTTATACAGGAATTACGTTGCTTCAAATCTCGTGTTACAGACAAATCTTCACACGTGTTAGCAATTGCGTATGCGACAGCGTTGGAGCTGTGAGAGGGGAGTGACCACGCCATGTGAACGAGACGGCGCTATCTTCGCTGCGAGAGCAGGCGAGACAGGACAGAGCAACCAAGTGTCTGCGATGAGATAACCTTATGTCATTGTAATTAAGTTTAAATTAGCTTTAAGCCAAATTGGGGATAAAATTGTATAATAAAGGTTTTCCTGACGTGAACGGTGGCGGTGGTAACAGGGACACTGGATTTTGGGACACGGAAGGGTGAAGTTGTGGAGAGCGGAGCGCAAAGCCTCGGCAATATTCTAGATTTTTTTCTTATAAATATATTCTCTATTTAATTGAGTATCTAAAAGTTATAAGTCAGTGAAGCTGAGCGGTTGGAGATCTGGCGAGCGAATCAAGTTAAGTAATTACTAAATTATGAACTAAACTTTGTCATTCGGACCTTTCTTTTTAATTGGTTTCTTTTCCTGCAGATCAAATGAAGTTAAATGCTAATTACATTAATTTGTGATAAATATTGAACCGAATGATTAAGTGGATTCATCGATTTTGTTTTATTGTGAATTTTGATATTTGGTTGTATTTTATAAAAATGTTATGGATCTTCAATTTCCATCTCATCTAAGTTTACCGTTGATTTTATTGGTGTTTGAGAGATCGTCGCAAGTTATAATGAATCGGTTACCTGATAAATAACTCACGCGGTTACCCATGTGACCTACATAAAATACAGGTTAAACTACAAACAAGTGAATATCTGTGGGAGAGAGAACAAGGAATCTGATCTAATAATTATGTGATTATACATTATCACTGGCTGATATTCGAATAAACGATTTCATTAACTAAACGACGATCTTGCCATTTAAATTCTAAATATAAAAACATTATCGATCTAATATTATGAGATGTAGATTGTGTGACATATTCCGTCCGTGACTGATTGACTAAATAATTAATTACATTGAGATTGTTACTCTCATAGCGTACAACAGTGGTTCACGAGTTCGAATCTCGTGTCAGTATAAGTTGAGTGTATAAATTGTGTGGTCTGGTAATTAACTCAGGGTTCGAGCCCTTGATCGAAATTAATCTGTACAAGTACGTAGAAAGTAACGACTTGTAAATATCACACTCGTCCTACGAGGACATACCACAATTGTGTGTAAATTTATATTTTATTCATTAATTTTCCCCTGCAATGTGTATAATGTCTTGTGAATCTGATACCGTTCAACATTGAGTGATTTTGAAGTTATTATAAAGTCCTATCAATTTTTGGTACAATAAATTGATTCAGATAAATAGTAATTGATATGTTTAAATGTACGATAGTTACCTTAAGAATGTATTGCGTTCATAATCCAAATGTTTTGTTTATCCGTAGTTACGTTAGTGAGCTTGGATTATAATAGTTGTTTTCTTATTTCATGTGATTGATTACTTTGTGTACATATTTATAATACTGGCAGGAGGGTTTTTCTTTGAGTTCGCTTGCTTTTCCCTCCCTAACGTTGGCCTAGGTCAAGTAAAGCGAACATCGAATTAAGCTACAACTAGTTTGGTTCGGTTAAATAATCAAGAGTTTCGATTAAATTCAAAATAATACTGATTAATAAACCATCTTTGACTTAAACTATAATTCATTGTTTATTTTATCACCCTTCCCCGATATCTCAGACCTTTATCTCATTCAGTTAGTTAGGTTTTAGTTATTGGCATTTTCATGCAGTATGGTAAGTAAGCTAGGCACTAGCTAGAGGTGACGCCGAATACCATTACACGTGGTGCCGGGTGCCCAAGGATTCTAGATTTTGTGTTCAAAACTATTGAAACACAACTAGTAAAATGAACCTTTGCATTGATTTTTATAATAATAAAAAAATAACACAACGTAGGAAACTAATATTTTAACCAATTATGACGATCACGTGTTCATTTTAATAATTTAAAGGTCTGAGAGGGGTGGTGTGTTTATATCAATAAGTATATTTTTTCTGATAAATACATTAGAATAAAAGTACATTAATGGCATATTAAAACTCTTTTACCTATGTATATCTATTCTTTAGGTCTGAGAGGGGTGACTTGAGACATTTATATCAAGTGAACTGTTGTTTAGTATATCATTGAACGGACGAGGATTCCAAGACATTGTATAATTGTTTTATCATTGAATTGTGTGTGCATTGACTAATTTTCTTTTAGGATATAATACTTGTGTTTTTGTGAGATCTTTATACTCGTTGACTTTTATTTAATTTTGTTCAATAGGAATTTTATTGTTACTATTACTAGGTATAAATTTAGGTTTCAAGGTATTTTACATCTATAGGTTATTTTATTCTGGGGATTCGGCAATACAAGAAGACGTAATGGGCTTAGTAGTAGGTAAAGTAAGGCGAGTTAAGTGAACGTGACTGTTAGGATTGGGTGCAGTTAGTTTTACTGGTCATTTTAGAAATTTCACACAAGAAACGACAATAGAGTTAGATCCAAGTATCGTCATTATGATGCGCGTGGTAATTTAAAATGTGTCCATGCACTTTATTGGGCAGGTAGAAGCCTTCATTCTGTACAACATCTGAGGAAGAGACGCCGCTAGAAAAATGACATTATGAGATAAACCCAGAACGTGTGTGACAGCTGTGGGTCACTAGTTATAGATTAGAAGATGTAAAGATTCCCACCATATTAGTTTTGTTTATTACAATACATAATAATGCCTTACACGCATTTCAAGACAGGTGTAACTATTGCGACGGTAGGCGCACTTATCGTAGATCTAAGTGTATAAATAAGGGCAGTGGCGTTAGCATCGTGGTTATTTAGCTCTTAACTGATGCAATAGTTCAATTACTCCGTAAATAAGTAGGGCTTAAGTATTTAACACGGAGATCCGGAAATAACGAAGTATGTATGTATGTATTTGCCTTTCGCCCATGATCAATTTACTTACGAGAACTTCCTCGATTTTATGGTAAATGAAATGATTACATTTGCTTTTATATAAATTGTTAAACATCTTAAATTTACTCAAATAATTATTGCAACTGTTATTACGAATCAAATTATTTTATTAAATTGTTTTGATTATTTGATCAAATTTCACGGCACGGGTTCGATTCCCGTCTGAGGCTCCGTGCATGATCACGGTAAATTTTTCCTTGGTATTTGTTCTCTGTATCAAATAATTAATTATTGCAATAAATTAGTTTTAGATTTCATTTCCAAGTATTTGGCTGATAATCAAAAGGGGATCAGACTTTACAAACGTGAAATAGAATCATGTCAATATTAAATTCAGTGAAAGAAACTTGGCTGTATTGAATTTGTGGAAGTATTGTAACTTATATAAACAAGATGGAATTATATGCTCAATAATACAAATAAACATTTGGTTATATGTTTTGTCATACACAGAAAGAAGGTAGATTATTTACATACAATTTTATTATCATAGAGATGTTTGACAAAGACCTCTTGACTTAAGTAATCGCATGGCTTGGACGCGCTGAATAGTGGTGTAAAGGTTTAAGATGTGGTATTGAATGATTTTTGGGATGTACCTAATGAATAAATTAATGATTATAGTTATGAGAACTTCAGAAAAAAAAATAGGTTCAGACGTGAAAGGAAAAAATCTCTGGCCAGAGTCTACTGTGTGGTATTCTGAAAGACGATGAGTGATGAGTATGATATGTGAATTTTAGCGGCGACTAATAAGTTAAGAGGTCTCTTTGCGAAAAATAAACAAACATATGAGAGAGGCTTCATTCATATAATATCTAAAGCCCGACCAGGAATATATGACCATATGCCATGTAGCGGAATTCCATTGGAAATAATTTCTTACATTAGCAATAATTTTAACGGCAGATTTTCAGCACACCAGTGTCACTGTTGCGATTTATTTGTTGATTATTGGTAACTGTTAGTGATGTGTTGAATGTTAGATAATAGGTGTATGTAATAAACTGCACAGAGGAAAAAAAAAAAAAGAAACGCTCGGGAAATAAAACTATTTAACTGCATAACATTTCAAACTTTTCGTCAGAGCTGACAGGAAAACAATTCAAATTACATAATAGTTTCTTGCTATATATATTTTTAATAATTTTAACTTACTTGTTGTATTTAATTTTAATTTCAATTTCTTAATGTAAAGTAATCGATGGACTTTGTCTGGAATAAATTATTTCGTTTCGTTCCATTTTATATATATCAGAGTAATAGCGCCTTCCTGACAATACTGTCAACACAGTGAACCCTCAAATTTTATAAAGAGTTAGCAACGCGCATGTGACATTTTTGGAGTTGGAGGTGGATCACACGTTGTTTGCCACAGTCGTAGTATAAAAAAAAAAACACATGGTCGTACATTTCTGGTTTACCTTTAAATAAAAAATGTCTTAAACGGTTACAGCAAATACATATTATTTAAAACTTCCACAATATTCAGTACTGTCAATTTTATTTGAGGCACTTAAGAAAAAAAAACATTGTTGTCTTCAAAAAAAAAAGGAAGGTAATAAATATAGCCATTACGCTATTTTGCTTGAACAGGCGATGATTAACTTTTGAAATATTTTCCTTTTAGTAATATCTAGATAATCTAGCCATCCAATAGACAACTAGAGTTGGGTCAGGTAGAAAAGCTTTTGGTTCTTTCGGCAGTTTTGACGTGATAATAGAAGAGTTCCTGCCTGTCTGGGGGAAAGTTTCTAAGATCACAAGGTTCTTATTTTAGTTGAATAGCTATTGAATAATTTGACTTAATCTAAACATTCTAACTTCTTTTCAATTTGAATAATTATATTCATAACGTCAGTGTTATAAATTGTTATAATCTGACGCCACTATTTTAATCTAGGGGATTGACGAATTGCCGAAAGACGAGGAGGTTATACGACCTGCAGTGGATTGGGTGTACCTTTTATGTGCGCAAGGGTTGACATAGAGTGGCCACTCTCAGACAAAAGCTATAAAGCTATACCTCTTACACAAAAGCTATAAAGATATATCTATAATTCATTAAACAGAGAATGCATTCTTAATCAAGGAACAAATGAGGTCTATAAATCACTGAAACACAAACTGTGCTTGCACATACCTATATCACTAGCGCTACGCGCTCAGTCAACCCTTACATATATGGCGATCTCTAGCAATAGGCTAGAGATGGGACCAGCTACGTAGCTACTTATCTTATGGACACCTTCTTCCCCGTACGTGGGTAGCAAACGAAACAGCTTTGGAAGTTTACTGGCGTTACCAGAGGCACAGGCTAGCCCTGTTATCGTTGTAACATTTACACTTAGGAGGGGAATATTTTGCGCCTCCACCTAGGCTGGACGCAGCTTAGCTCGAGAATTAATAGACCCTTGCCCCCACACGACGGGGCATAGGATCATTATAGCGAAATAGACCCGCTCCGTGAGGAAATGACTCTGGGAACGTATGGCTAAGATAATACATTGTCTGTTCAAGCTAGTTTTAATTTGAGCCTCAATGATAATAATATTTCACATCAAAATTTTCATTTCACATGCAATATGCTCAGTCTTATGCTGGGATCATGTTACATTATAACGTCATCGACGGTTATCCTTTTATTATACTCAGGTAGTAGTAATATACAGGTGAAGTTAGACAGCAACAGATTAGGCCCGTCACTAAGATTGCTTTATTTTCCTCTATATTTAAAGCGACAGAAGTCATTGTAAAACAAGCGCACCTAATCAGATAGGAAAAGTTAGGAGGTTTACTGTGGGAGTAGGTCTCGTTAGATTTAGAATAGGGGTAAACGGTATTAAGTTCAGGTGATTCAATTCTAATTGGTGTAGAAAGTAAAAGTTTACGTTTTAACTGTCTACAGAGAGGGGGATGAGATGGCAACCGTACCGGATTACCATGATGTCTACGTAGCAAACTTTAAATTACATGTACCAATACCTATAATAGGTTCAGAGGAAAAAAAAGGGATATCTTAGTGAGTAAACGAGTGCCACATTCTGGGAAACATCAATACTGTAGAAAAATAGCAGAAACAAATAAAATCCTAAATTTATGACCCTTAGGATAGTTCTAAAAACAATACCACGATATTTTATTGCTTTGAATAGTGGAGTGGTTTTAAGGGCTCTAAGTTCGTAGAATCGTTTGTAAACCAAATAGTCATTGCACATACAAAACTAATATACAAGCGAAGTTGAGCTCTACTACCTTGACCGACGAGATATTTGTAGTTTAGCTTTATACAGGAATTACGTTGCTTCAAATCTCGTGTTACAGACAAATCTTCACACGTGTTAGCAATTGCGTATGCGACAGCGTTGGAGCTGTGAGAGGGGAGTGACCACGCCATGTGAACGAGACGGCGCTATCTTCGCTGCGAGAGCAGGCGAGACAGGACAGAGCAACCAAGTGTCTGCGATGAGATAACCTTATGTCATTGTAATTAAGTTTAAATTAGCTTTAAGCCAAATTGGGGATAAAATTGTATAATAAAGGTTTTCCTGACGTGAACGGTGGCGGTGGTAACAGGGACACTGGATTTTGGGACACGGAAGGGTGAAGTTGTGGAGAGCGGAGCGCAAAGCCTCGGCAATATTCTAGATTTTTTTCTTATAAATATATTCTCTATTTAATTGAGTATCTAAAAGTTATAAGTCAGTGAAGCTGAGCGGTTGGAGATCTGGCGAGCGAATCAAGTTAAGTAATTACTAAATTATGAACTAAACTTTGTCATTCGGACCTTTCTTTTTAATTGGTTTCTTTTCCTGCAGATCAAATGAAGTTAAATGCTAATTACATTAATTTGTGATAAATATTGAACCGAATGATTAAGTGGATTCATCGATTTTGTTTTATTGTGAATTTTGATATTTGGTTGTATTTTATAAAAATGTTATGGATCTTCAATTTCCATCTCATCTAAGTTTACCGTTGATTTTATTGGTGTTTGAGAGATCGTCGCAAGTTATAATGAATCGGTTACCTGATAAATAACTCACGCGGTTACCCATGTGACCTACATAAAATACAGGTTAAACTACAAACAAGTGAATATCTGTGGGAGAGAGAACAAGGAATCTGATCTAATAATTATGTGATTATACATTATCACTGGCTGATATTCGAATAAACGATTTCATTAACTAAACGACGATCTTGCCATTTAAATTCTAAATATAAAAACATTATCGATCTAATATTATGAGATGTAGATTGTGTGACATATTCCGTCCGTGACTGATTGACTAAATAATTAATTACATTGAGATTGTTACTCTCATAGCGTACAACAGTGGTTCACGAGTTCGAATCTCGTGTCAGTATAAGTTGAGTGTATAAATTGTGTGGTCTGGTAATTAACTCAGGGTTCGAGCCCTTGATCGAAATTAATCTGTACAAGTACGTAGAAAGTAACGACTTGTAAATATCACACTCGTCCTACGAGGACATACCACAATTGTGTGTAAATTTATATTTTATTCATTAATTTTCCCCTGCAATGTGTATAATGTCTTGTGAATCTGATACCGTTCAACATTGAGTGATTTTGAAGTTATTATAAAGTCCTATCAATTTTTGGTACAATAAATTGATTCAGATAAATAGTAATTGATATGTTTAAATGTACGATAGTTACCTTAAGAATGTATTGCGTTCATAATCCAAATGTTTTGTTTATCCGTAGTTACGTTAGTGAGCTTGGATTATAATAGTTGTTTTCTTATTTCATGTGATTGATTACTTTGTGTACATATTTATAATACTGGCAGGAGGGTTTTTCTTTGAGTTCGCTTGCTTTTCCCTCCCTAACGTTGGCCTAGGTCAAGTAAAGCGAACATCGAATTAAGCTACAACTAGTTTGGTTCGGTTAAATAATCAAGAGTTTCGATTAAATTCAAAATAATACTGATTAATAAACCATCTTTGACTTAAACTATAATTCATTGTTTATTTTATCACCCTTCCCCGATATCTCAGACCTTTATCTCATTCAGTTAGTTAGGTTTTAGTTATTGGCATTTTCATGCAGTATGGTAAGTAAGCTAGGCACTAGCTAGAGGTGACGCCGAATACCATTACACCGGTAATATCGCATTATCGATTTTCTTAAAAAAAAAGACCGGTCAAAATCATCTTTAAACTGGTTGAAAATAAAATTAAAACCACCTCGTTGATAACTTGTTTTTCACCATTATGCAAAACCCCATCTCACGTCCTCACCTAATAAACGTACCTACCTACCTTTTGGAGCAACTTAAGTGTTTTTAGCACGATCCATTTGGTTAAGTGGCTTGCCCGGGATTATCTTGGGAACTGAACAGTGTTCAGCGATTTCGTTATTTCACTACGAGTCGAAAGATAAATAAAATTAAAAGGGTGTTTTTTGTACAACGGGGGTGGAAGTTAAGCTTACGGGCTGTCTGATGGCTTTGGGTGCATACAGCTCCAGCAGAAGTATCTCTAGCGCATTGCCATCCCTTTTATGACTTGAGGATTGGTTGTATTGACAGATAGAAACATTATGGAGGGCTGTAACTCTGTTAACTCAGCGCATTCTTCGGACACAACTTCTGTTACCAATTCCAAGTAGGACAAAACGTACTGGCATTATGCGAGTTTCGAGATTTGGCATACCTGGAACGAACGAATTAGAACGAACGAGAAAAATACTTAGTTAAACAAAATACCTGATCTACATAGATGGAGTTGGCCTCTGGCGATGACCTCCTCACTGTGAGGACGGGGAAGCCTCCCTGGGTCTCCCACCTGGTCATGACAGTGGACAGAGCCCAGGGGATGGAGTGGGGAGACTCGTCCAGGGCTTGTTGCAGGGCACGGTACAGGTCGGCAGGGGTGGCCGCGCGACGGGAGCTGGCAACCGATTACTTGTAGTAAGCATTTTCATATTTGGTTTCGATTGTGGTGGTAAGTGAGAGGTCTTTTACCACGAGTGAGATGCACCAGTGCGCAGACTCCTAAATTAAGTATAACATTTACCTGTCGGCTACATTCATACGCTACAACCAACATGATTTAAATAATAAAAAAATAAACCCAAATGTCATAAAACACACGTAAAATAATCGGAAAGTACGCACATGTGAACCTATCGGCTTCCATAGCCTTATCCTGCTAATCCTATCAATATTATAATGTACATGCAAAAGTTAAGATGTTTGGATGTCTGTTACTCAATCACGCAAAAACAGCTGAACTTAATGAAACTTATACAAAGAGTCTACAGCCTAGATTATCATCTAGAATACTTTTTATCCCGAAAATAATCAATCGAAAGGATGAACAAGGACTAGAAGTTGACGCGGACAAAAGCTAGTAGAAAATACCCTAATCCTCTCAGGTGAATTTTAACATACTGCGTCCACTTTTTTTAGATTAAGCGGACATCACTGTATTATTTAAAATGACAACATTTCATATTTTCAACTACTTTATTTTATGAACTAGTTAGAAAATAGGTAAAAATTTAAGCCACCCGTATTTTTTCTTTTCCAATTTAACTCATTATTTCATACAAAAAAAAAACACGTTGAAAAGTAGGTCATTCCAAAAGGGCGTAAGTAAAATATGACGTCATCTTCCCAACAAGAATCCAGAGCAGCGATTGTCTGTACTCTGTACTAAGGTCTCCCTGAATAGTGAATACAGCGAGGATGATGACGTCAACTTTCGGTTTACAGTAATTTGCGATTTTTTCCAAAATTAACAGAGAAAAAAATAAAAAAAAATGTTTTTTGTGTACTTCACACGTTTCTACCGAAATGGTTTTCGAATTAAGACTTTTGGAAATTGTGAAATATTGTCAATTGCTATTGTATTCATTGATTTTTTTTGGATTTATTTTTATTGACGAACACAACAGAGATTCTTGTAAATTGACATGTAATTTAAAATGTAATCGTATATTGTGAATAAATGAATCTGAATCTGAAATAAAAAATGAACGCTGGATGCATCGCAGATGTTAAGAAGTAGGTACCTAGTCATTATTCACATCGCGTTGTCACAGTTCGCTAGCCTTGAAGGGACTTTCGTTCCCAGTTCCAAACTTCTGTTTCCGAGTAACTTTTATTTTTTGCCAACTTCCCGATCATTAGGCCTGTGGGTGTGGTGTTTGTAATTTGCAAAATGGATCTCAGTTTTTTGAGCTGCACTTTTTTGTTTGCAGATTACAACACACAAACAGCTCACTCACATATTTTAAATAATCTGGGAAAATTAATAATATCAGGGGAAATAACAAGCATAGGCGTGATTATGTGAAAATTGTTCAAATACTGCAGAGCTTAAAATGTATACGATCAAGTCAAATTAGCCATAATACTAGATTATAAGGACAGAATGGGAAAATTAAATAGGTATAAGAGGTCAACCGGCTTGCGGTGTTTAACTAACAAAAAAACTTACATCTTACCAGGAAATATTAATAACATATATGGCAGGAGAGTATGGTCCTACTACCTACCCCATACACTAAATGATTTTCCCATACATGTCATCAATAAAATAGAGAATAATCCAAAGCAAACTAAAAATGCTATAAAAAGAATATTAATGTATAACCCAATTTAACTTAAGACTAAAAATAATTAGCTTAGTATTACAATCTTAAAATATAAAGATTTAGCTAAGCAAATGACAATTATTTGTAATATTTTTTTTTCTCGAAATAAACAGTTCAATTTTTTTTTTAATAATTCGTGTAGTTTTGAAAATTGGTACAGTTGTATACCTTGCGGTATCCAGATGAACGTACTTAAAGTCCTCAAGGGTGGGGGGTGTGCTGAGGGTGTAGGGGGGATTAAAGGTACCTTTTTTTAGTATTTCGTAAAAAAGTCGTAAACGGTAGCCCAGCATAAAATATTCTCTACAAAAAAAGATTATAATATATACACTTTTTCGCTAGGATTTTAAAGGGGGAATGTTTTTCTATTCTATTTAAATTATAAGGGGCTTCTCATTTCTTTATTCTCCAATATTTTTAAAAACTTAAAATACAACGAGCGCTAAACAACGATACCCCACTCGATGGGGTAGGTAATTTTTTTTATTAGCGCCCCCTTTTGCTGCATGGGAGGGGCTCCCAATCCCTTAAAATAAAAACAGATGGAGCTATAGTCTCCAAATTTTCAGAGTTTAAGCATGGTGTTGACCCAAATCTATACAAAATTGTCCAAAAATATTTTTAAATGTTAATAAGGGGGGCTCCCATACATCAACGGGGCGGCGCGAAAAAAATATTAACCTACCCCATCGAGTGAAAAATATTTGAAAATAAAGGAATGAGAGGCCACTTATTTTTACATGTTTATAAGGGGGGCTCCCCTAACCCTTTGCGGCCGGGAAAGTGATTTTGCAAAAACTCATGAAAAATGCATTTGGATCGTTCTAATTTGTTGTAAAATACATTTTAAAAATAATAAAAAAAATCTTTTTGTCCTTTATCATTAAAAAAATCGCATGCACAAAAGTGACGTTCAGGAACTACTCGTAAATGCACGAACGTGCAAATTCGTTTAGAATAGACGAAGAATATGAATAAAACGCAAAATTTGACATAATTAAACTATCTATAATAATTAGTCTTCAATTTTACATATTTATCACAATTTTCATGCTTGAAAATTATCATAGGTATCAGATATAATGAACACAGGGGGCTTCCGAACGCTTTGGTACTTTCTTGGCCTCACAGGTGTTTCATCGTTTGAAACGTCACTCAGGAATGCTTTACTACGCCGTTTTCTTGGTGCTTTAACCAGCGTTTCAAAGATTTCCAAGCGAAAATCGAGTAAATCCCTCCATACGTTCATCATCATCATCATAATCAGCCGAAAGACGTCCACTGCTGGACATAGGCCTCCCCCAAAGAGTGCCACAGCGATCGGTCATGGGCTGCCCGCATCCAGCGGACCCCCGCGATCTTAACCAGGTCATCAGCTCACCTCGTTTCCAACGTGGGCTTTCTAACGCTGCGTCGTCCGGTACATGGTGGTCGGCACTCGAGAACTCACTGGCCCCACCGGCCATAGGTTCTCCAGACAATGTGGCCTGCCTGTGCCTGTACATCACTTAAGTTTGGTAATTCTTCGGGCTATGTCGGTTACTTTGGTTCTTCTGCGGATTATTTCATCATTTCTGATTCGATCTCGCAGAGTAACTCCAAGCTTAGCCCCCTCCATTGCTCTTTGAGTGACTTTGAGCCTCCTTATGACATCCATAGTGAGCGACCACGTTTCAAAGCCGTAGGCAACACACGCTGCGGGACATTGGATGAGATGATGTTGCGTAATCTCCCAAAACCTCGCCCAGCCAAGACAGATTCGACAATGGATCTTCTCGATGTTGGAACTGCGGAATTAAACCGTTTGTCCCAGCTAAACATATTCGTCGACAACATCGAGCATAGTGCCTCTGATCTTAACTGGAATTACTACGTTCAACGTGATTTTTGTTTTGTCCATGTCATCTTATAAGACTTATTCAAAGGCTACTCAGATCATCAAGCATAGTACTTAGGTTCTCCATCGTCTCAGCCATAACCACTATATCGTCGGCAAACCGAAGGGTGAATGGTATACTCGCCATTTATGTTGATGCCTCCTGCCTGCCTGTTCGAAAAACAGCTGACCCACCTCCAACTGCTCTGAAATATTATCTGATTCTTGGCTGTCGTTATCAAGCCATTCAAAAAGCGAATAAGGGGATTCCTCGAGTTTATCATCAAATTATTCAATATCTGATATATCACCATTGCTCAAAATTGAAAAGAATTGGCGCATCTTTTAATGGACGCCCTAAAAAATATAAACCCAGCATTACTACATGAAATGTGTTATAAAATCGCCAAAATATATGACTATCTCTTTTGATTTCATTTTTCGCGCAAAGGCCGAATAAGCATTAACTTGCAAAATCGATTTACGGGCTACGGCCGAACCCCCAAATTTGTGCACTTCGTTATTACGGGCATGTAATTAGCACTAAATTACTTGGTTTTAGTGTAATTAGTGACAAATAAACACATTTAACTCTTTTACTGTAATAATCAAGCGTAAAATTACAACTTATATACCAAAAATGTACGAAATTATGATCTTACGTGTGCCACTACTCCCATCAAAATAAGTCGCCATCTTCAACGCTGCCTCGCGACCGACTGATTCGACCGGCCGCCGGTATTTTACTACTCAAACGTAGCGCTAGTGTATGCAGATTCGATCGGTATAGGTTTGAGCCCGAAAAGACAACTTACTTGCGGACAGGATTTTTTCAAAGTAATTTGCAGGATTATATCGAACCGGTCGTAAAGGGATACATCAAAAAGGGGGCGCGAAAAAAATATTAACCTACCCCATCGCGTGAAAAATATTTTAAAATAAAGGAATGAGAGGCCACTTATAATGAAATATAATTATAATTAACTTTCCCCCTTCAAAATCAAATTAAATATTGATCGTAGCGAATAGTATGTACAATCTTTTTTGTCTATTCTGTACTTTGCCTCTCATTTTCGTCTTTTGTGTTGCTCTATTTGTAGGTACAAATATTTGATCGTCTCTAAAAGCTGCAGAAAAAAATAGTAGGTAGGCATCATGCCTATTGCCAGTTTACTAAAACCGTAAGTTAGATTCGTGAAGCGCGCTCTGGTAACAAGTGGTACTTACTTGTTCTGTATGTAGATAACGAGGCCTCTTCGGAACACTTCGGGCGTGAGGAAGTGCTGCATCATGCGAATCACGGAGCCCGCTGGAAAGAAATGTTGCGTTATTTGCTGTTACAAAACGTTATTTATGACGTACATTATAGTACATTACTTACCAAGGGCGATAAAACAAAGAATGTCTCAGATCGCAGGTATTTTACGCCCGAGCCGAAGGCAAGGGCGATAAATATGCGATCTGAGGCTTTCTTTATTATCGCCCGTGGTAAGTACAAAATTTTATGTCACCCCCTGGCCAGGAAGTGGGTTTTTTCGCGCGCGGAGCGTGCGATAATGGCCACTTTATGGCCAGGTGTGACATAAAGTATATTAAGGTGGAATACTCCATTTGATCTGGTTTAATAATGATTCTTGTGGGCGTGAGGCTCACTTCAGAGAAAGTCGATGACCAAAAATACTGATAATTATGAGTTAATCGTTAGAAAAAAGTTAACAGAAAATAAGTAGGTATTATACTGCATTTAACTATAATTTTACCACGTGTTTTTAAAGTATAATGGACCATAAAACTTACACAAGAGCGCTCGCTGGCGACTAGCACAGCATATCGAGCTAACATCAGTGAACGAGCGACGCTATTATTATGATTTGTATATTCGCCTTAATATACAGGATGTATTAAAGAAAATATTCAGCATCACATAATGTGATAGACTTAGAACGCGCGTTACTATCCGGTCTCGATATTTGTGCCGGGTCCAATAAAGCGATAGGAGTACGCGGTAGGAGAGTGGTCTGGAGAAAATCCAGGGAAAACCTTCGACACGACCACGCGGGCGGTTTAAACACTGTAATAATCTAAGAGTTTGCGCTCCAGTGAGATTGGATGAGCATGTTTCTACCGAATCTGAGGTGTGAGTGGAATCGAGCTACAATATCTCACCAAAGATTGACTTAAGGGGAGGTATCCCCAACGCAAATGTCCCGCTCTAACACGCGTGAGTTTACAATTAACCATCCTGCTCTCTACGCAAGCTCTGCGCGCAGTTTTGTAAATATTTAGCTATAGTGATTAAGCCAATCATTTTATCAAAGCAAACCCTGCGAATTTGTCTATAACTATTTACGATCTTTAATTGAGTACAAAAATTAAATGTTAAATATCAGTAATGTAGCCGTAGTATTGAAAAAACATTCCAAAAAGAGGTAACTTCGCGATTTTTTTCTATCGAGTGAAATTCATCAAGTCATGTAACTGACTGCGATTTTGACTAGACAAGATCCTTATGTAACACATATATTTTTTGTAGATTTTAAGACACTATATTCTATGTCTCAGATGGTTTTTAAAAACTCAAAAGTGGTAATACACGGCCTTAATGGGAAACTTTCTTGGTAACCTCGATATTATTTTTAAAGGCCTATCCAAAAATACCGCTCAAAACTACTTGCATTGAAAAAAAAGTTTACATCCCCCAGTTACATGTATGGGGTGCCCCCCTAAAATTTTTTTTTTCCTATTTTCAGATTAAATCAGAAATGTTTATTTGCTTAGATACAGTTAAAAAGTTGTTTCTATAATAATAATTAAACAAACAATTCAGCGACAGATAATAAATTAATATACATTTTAGGGACGAAACATACATCGGAAATTACAAACCTAACTATAATTGTGTCCTAACTCTAAGTAGGCTTTTACGCTGTAAAAACAGCGGTCCAGGAGCCAGTTTGTGAGGTTACGTTTAAATACGTTACCCTCGAGCATTTTTAATGTTTCTGGAAGTCGGTTGTAAATGACAACACACATTTGCTTAACGACAAAAAAAGCCCCGGATTTGATAAAATAAGGGCTAAAGATTTAAAACATATCTCGAACCAGATTAATCCAGTCCTTACACACTTAATTAATCTTTGTATATCTCAGAAACTGTATCCGGACAAACTTAAAATTGGATTAATCAGACCCATATATAAAAAAGGCAGTCGTTCTGATACAAATAATTACAGACCCATAACATTACTCTCATTGTATAAATAAAATAATAGAAAAATATATTGGCCATCAAATAACCGACTTCTTATCAGGTAATGGCTTGATCCACGAAAAGCAATATGGATTTCAAAGGAATAAAAGTACAACCCAATTATTGTCTTCATTTGCTGATGATATTAACAGTCACCTTGAAAATAAAAAACATGTTTTAGTAATTCTGATAGATTTTAGTAAAGCGTTTGATACCCTAAATTATAATAAGTTATATCAAAAAATGCAGGGAATTGGTATACAGGGCCCTGCGCTGGAACTTTTAAAAAGTTATCACAATAAAAGGTTTAACGCGGTCAGCATAGGTGGGGAACTAAGTGATGTGATTCCGTCCACGCAAGGAACAGCACAGGGTTCAGTCCTGGGCCCGACCGAGTACTTAATTTATGTAAACGATATGTGTAACATATTCCAGTACAGCTCTGTATACCAATTTGCTGACGACACTTGTATTATAGCGGCGCATGACGAGCTTGAAGTCGCGCAAACCATGATGCAAAAAGACTTTGATTTATTATGCAAGTGGGCTCACGATCTGGGGTTATCGATAAACTACAGCAAAACTAAATTAATGTATATACATTCACCATATAAAAAATCTGATAACACTCCTATGATCGTAGCCCACGAGCACGATTGTATGCACTCGCTCCCAAGCGACGCTGATTGTAAGTGTAAACAACTAGAACTAGTGAAGCAGCATACTTACCTCGGATTAATAATTGATAATAACTTTAATTGGGGACCACATGTTGACCAAGTATGTAAGAAACTAAGAGCCATACTTTCATAATTGAGCGTTCTTAAGCATAAAGTTCCCTACAACACACTAAAGTTAATGTATATGTCGCTAGCTGATTCTGTCATAAGCTACGGATTATCCACATATGGTAGAACATACAAAACATATCTAAGTCATATATATAACCTACTAAGACTATTGAAAACTATTGTACCCCTGAAAATTAAACTCAAATATAAACATAATTATGAAAACCTGTTTAATCACTGTAAAGTACTTAGTATTTATGACAAAGTAGACTTAGAAATATTAACACAGTACAGGGAAAAAATTGTTAACCTTGTCCATGTATCGAGGCATAGCAACTTACGTTCACTTGCAAATTTGCCATCATTTGTGGTACCCCGATGTAGAAATACCTACGGTCAGAGAGCCTGGTCATGTATTCTCCCACGCACATGTAATAAATTCCCTAAACAGTTGCTATTAGATTTGAATAATAAAAAAGCCAAAAGATTTAGAAATGCTATAAAGTCATATTTGTTAAAAAAATAATCCTGTTAAAACATACTTAGTTAAGTCATAATATAATATAAATAAAACAACAATGTATACTAATTGATTGGAATGTATTTTCGCAACTCCTTAACTTAAAAAATCTTTTGTTATTTAAGATTAATAGTTAAGTAAGTGAAACAAACTATGTTATTTTTACTGAAATAAACAGCTTAAATTTAAAAAATTTTTTTTTTTTTTTTTACATATTAAATACATTCTTCCTATAAATCATTTTACGACCTCGAGGCTGGTATAGCTGGTTCACAATGTTTGCTCTTGTCTGTCTGGGGATGACTTCTCCTCGCGTTTTAAAGTGTGACTGATGAGCTTTCACAAAAGTACATATTTCTCTAATATATAAACTTTTTTTTTTTTAATTGTGAAATTCTTTATTGTATAAAAGAGCCTTAATTAAGTATTGCTTTCCGCCAAACTGTATAACTGTAAAAAGTGTTTTTAATCAATATGCGGGAGGGTAGCACCATCGTCGAACCCGAGCCATCTGGCAGCAGGTTTAAAACGGTGCCGTGTGCCGCGGATGCACATACTGGTGGCACGTATTACAGCAACGCTGATTCTTGCTCTGAGCCAGCCCAGTATGGTGCTTATGCTGCGATTCCAGCGTTCAGATATTCTTTCACTCATGTGTTTTATGAAAGAGGACATTTGACGTGCAAAGACTCCATCAACTGATGTAACAAGTGGGGTGAAGGTAGCATGTCGCATTTCACAGGCATTTGAGTATTTTCTTTGCTTTTCAGCTTCGGCTGATTTTAAAACAGATGTGACCGGACGTGAGAGGTAGGAAGGAGCGTCGGTGTCAACAACACGAATATCGAATAACGCCTCCCTCTGAGCATCCCATACGCCACGGCAGGATAGGTCTGCACGTAGTCCGCTGTCATTTTCGGAAATAATTGGTTCTTTTGTTACGTAGGCGTGTTGGCAAAGTTCACATAAGAGGTCTCTGATCTCATTGTGTCGCCTAGTGATTAGGCCTCCAGTTTTACAACATAGCGCGTGATCAATGTTGAATTGGCCATTGCCGCAGGCATCGCATGACTGTGGCATGGAGTTTGGTATTCTCTAATATATAAACAGGGTAAGGGAAGGATTTGTAATTTTTTAAAGAGTGGAACGCAACTAACGTCCCACCGTGCTTTGCTGACGACTCTGACACATTTCTTCTGGATTTTAAAAACCCTGTCCACAACCACTGAGTTACTTTTACTACATAACTTTTATGTAGCGGTTTATAGGATACACCTTCCTACAAAATTTCATAATTGTAGTACTTATAGTCTCCGAGTAAATCGGCTGTGACATACGGACAGACAGACAGACAGACACATCGAAACTATAAGGGTTCCGTTTCAGCCATTCTGGCTACGGAACCCTAAAAACCTAATAATAACAAAAACTAAACTAAAATTAAAAGTAATTAAATTAAATTATATCTAAAAAGGCCGAGCCCGTGGCATCGTACCAACATGCATTCATGCATGCATGCATGCTGCCAGCTCTTTGGCCACCAGTTGCGTCAACGAGCCTTGTAATGGCAACTAGATACTCGTAATATTATTGTAGTGTTCAACATGCTGCCTGTGGTTATATGTCTCAAACGCCTTAACTATTAAATAGATTCGCTGTTCATGATGGCCTCCTAAAGAGAGTACTTATTATCAGTGTATACGAGTTTTTATCATGGAGGTAATACCTAGACATGTTTATTTTGCGGTAAGTTTACTAAAACATTTTCTTTAAGACTCGTCGCGTTTTAAAGTAGTTACGTTAGGTAGTTAGTGTTCTTTCATTTTATTGCTCAACTAAATCCACCTTATCTTGTATTCACATTCACACGGCATTTTTTCATATCCTTAAGATTCTATTATCGATCATATCCAATGCGATAAAAGTTACTCCAGCCGTATCAATGATAATGATAACACAAATATGTAGACGCGAACATTACCGATATATTTTGAACCTTTCATGTAAGGTTTCTGGATCGTGATCGTGACTTGCATTTTTTTACATCTGGTGATAATTAGCACTTTTGGTCAATGGTAGGTCAATCGCCAGAATTGTATAGTTTTTGAATGGATATTATTTTAATGTATCGGAATCGACCCTGCAGATGACCTCGGCCAAAATAACACCACTTGCTCTGTGAGTATATTGTATGTGGTTGGTTGAACATTTTAATTGACACTCCAAATTTAAATTTCAACTATCACGTGTTTAACCACATTTGATTGACTACCCTTAAGTCGTCATAGCCCAAGCGAGAAGATCAGGGGGACATAGGAAATTAATGTTAATTGGAAATTATGTTGTTCTTTTTTTGCCGGGAGGGAATAGGTTAATTCGTGAAATTGCGTGTTGTATTGAATAATATATCTCTTATTAAACCATAATTGTCTTTGCACAGGCAAGTATCTAGGCGGCTGAAAGTGGGTCATGTTGTATCATTACTACCATCACCTGCGTTCTAGCAAATAATTATGTAGGGAGGTATGTCATGTCATTTCTAGTCAGTATTTTATTATTATTTAGTACCTATATTCTACACTTTTGATAGGCTACAGAGTTGTAATAGACAAGGCTCAGCGACGTACATAAACTGTGTATATACCACCGTTATCCACGTACCTACTTTCTTATGTAGAATCGGCTTAGACTTCTGATAGACAAAGGCATCGAATATGCTAAGGATTTTTAAGGGGATATATATACAGAATGGGATGACTGAAGGCCACTTTGTGTATAATGTTTTATTGACTTACACTTCTGATAGGCCACGGCGTTGAAAGTGCCAAGGATCTGCGAAGGGGTGTATACGGGGTGTGTCATCGGGTTTACGCTGAGGACAGCATCGCTCTGCATCACGTTTTGCAGTGCCAGCACGAACTGATCCATCATACGCCATTCTGGGAGGACCTGGAGACGGAATGATTATTGTGCAGGTGCAATATGGACGTAAAGTGCTGTAGGTTAATGGCGGGTTTAGACCTAGCGGAAGCCGACAGTTAATATCTCCTCAGTTAAAGTCTCCTCTCAACGTATGGATAGCAACTTATTAACTTCAACCATTCTCTGCGTTTTTACTGAACACGTACTTGATACCCTGTAAGTCTTATGTAGGTATCTAAGTGCTTCTATTTCAATAAAACCAATTCATTTATCTGCCCAGTATTCAACCACTTGCAATTGGCTCGACTCAGCTAACAAGTGACCTAAGCTGAACGGTTTCAGTTCTGCGATTCACAATCTGTCGTTGTCGTGTCATCCCCACTCATTCCCAAAATAACTCGACCCCTTCTGGTACAAGCAGTTTACACGATTACGTATATAGTTTTACCACCACGCCACCGTGGAAAACAAGCCATGGCCTGCTTGAAGGTAAACATATTACGTGGTATAAGTATTCCAAGGAATGACTGAAGCGATTCGGTGAGCGTTGAGAATAGTCGAACACTAAGCAAATGCAAATTTGCGACGACCACGCTAGGTAAATGGTTACCGAGTCAGCTAAAGCCATTTGCTCTAGACGCTGGAATATAGAATAGCTTTGTACTCACACTTGACGGTCAAGTTTTAATAGACTATTTTGAAGCGCTTAAAAATGAACATTTGTTAATAACAACTAATTTAAAAAAATATAAATAACTAACATGTTTCAAGTGAGTTTGCTTAAATGTCCAGATAGGCGTTATGTTATGTAACATACGCAAAATAACAGTGACACTTTTTATTAGGAAGTCAGTTGGTCGAATATACTTACCGTGAGATGAAGATTTTCAGAGATAATATAAGGTCTTTAACTTACAACATACTTTCAATTTTTTTTATAAGTGGTACCTAAATGTACACTGAATTTTGAAAGGTTGAAATGAAAGTAAAAAAAACCCGTAAGTATACCTCTAGTAAACGTATGGCTAGTGGATCTGGTAAATTCACGGCAAGGCTTTTTGTACGAGTGGAAACGGGCCCTAATATCATAATCCATGACGCTCGCCATAAATCCATTAGCGCTAGTTTTCACCTGATGGTTTTTGTCTGTCGGCCGCCACTATTCCACAACTGGTTAAGAAATAGGTCAAGTGATCAATTGAGTTAAGCTCCGAGTCGACGGATATCGACGTTTGCAGGTGAGATTCTAATAACGAGACCATTTCCATCCAACCACCAGTTTTAGGACTTGCAATGAGGGCTACCGTTTTTGTGCTTACCAGTTGGCGCCAAGTTACGCCGGTTGGTCCAGCTGTCAAAGTTTGTTATTGGTTATTATACAAAAAAGTTTACGTTGAAATCGTAAAAATGTCTTAACTAATAACCTGACATCCCTTATTGTAGCGCAGTCCCGTTTTGTTCTTTATTTTATACAACGGCGGTGGCAAACAAGCATACGGTCCACCTGATGCTAAGCGGATACCGCAGCATATAGACGCTCGCAACTCCAAATTATTCACGTGCGCGTTGCCGACCCTTTATAAAATTCATCGGAAAACAAGTAGACATAAGTTTTCGAAAGATAAAATTGTCTGAAATTTGTTGACCCGCGGGGTAATCACGTAATCGGCATTGTGTGTCTATTTCTACATTATAAGTCAATGAAGTTAACCTATGAATTTCGTAGGGAAATTGCAACAAGTGACGTGAAGCCTTTTCTATTTTTTTACACGACTGCCCAAAAAAAACAATGGAATGTTTTTGATCTTTATGTGTTGAGTAAAGCAAAAAAAATGCTGACCATTTTTCGTGTATTTTCATGAGAATTGTTTCTTGGTGATGTAAGAACAATTTATTTTTGCTGTGTGGTTACTAGCTAGTTTTTAAAACAAAGTTGATCAATTATTATGTGATCATGTCGAGATACCCTTAGGCACCTAATTCCAAGATTTGACGTAGGCACTAAGTTTACGAATGTGACTGGTATCTGACCTTCCAACCCAGAGTAAAACACCTCACTGACTAACTACTGGTTAAATATCAAATTTATGCAATATATTATTACATTTTTTGAAACCTCACCGCCGACCCAGGTGGGGACTAGCTGAGTTTCCACTAGCTGAGTTTCCACTAGCTGAGAACCAGCGACAAAACTCCCAGTATTAGCTTGATTCAACTGACACCTCAGAATCGGTTGAAATCGCTCAACCGATCTCACTGGAGCCAAAGGCGCGACACTGGTCTATCGGTGTGAAGCGAGTGTTGGTGACCTTGGAACGCTACGATTCTATACTTTGCCCGTCCGAGGAGTGATTTCCACACACCGCGCTACCCTCCCGCGCCCCCGCTCGCATCCGGACACGCACACATAGCCGCGAGACGGGTTTACAGAACACATGCTTCGGTGTCGCTTCTTGTTACGTTAGTATATATCTTCTTTGCTGGAGCGCTAACTCAAGTATTTCAGTGTTTAAACTGCCCGCGTGGTCGTGACGTTTCCCCTGAATTTTGCCCAGGCCACTCTCCAACCGCGCACTCCTATCGCTATATATCGGCCTATAAAGTCACAGTCAGGTGCAAAACAAAAGGTTAAGGCACAAATAGGCATCTTCTGGGTGAGCTCGCTTAATGTCGGCGTCATCGTTGCCCCCTGGCTAGATGCTGGCCAACAGCAATCCCATTTTTAATAAGAAGAAAAAGGGGTCTCACCAAATCGGTAGCGAAGTTCTCGAAGAAGTTAGCGAAGCCCTCGTTGAGCCAAGTGTAGGTCCAGGAGCCGGGGCCGACCTCGTTCCCGAACCACTGGTGCACGTTCTCGTGGCAGATGATGCGGCCGATGTTCTGCTTCGTGGCGGTGGTGGTCACGCCCTGTTGGACCAGCAGCGCTACTTCCCTGATCAAGTTTGTGGAATTAAGAACCTGATTTTAATCACTTTACGTGATCATGATTATGAAACAAATAAATAAATATTAGGGGCAAAATGTTAAGAAAATTTATCTAGCGCCATTTAAAGCTTAATAAAGTCTTCGGTAGTCCGCATCAATGTAATCAAAATTGCATGTATGTAAGGCGACTTCCTGATTTGTCGTTGCAGAGGCGGTACGATATGAGAAAACTGTCAAATGTCAGTGTTAACTGTCAGTCAACTCAGTACTACTTTTATCTGCGCCCCTACATTTAAATGAGTGCTTCCTGACTGGCGCGGGATGCGCGGAAGCGGGACGATGCGAAGGCAGTACTGGGGGACGATTTATGAGTGTCGAACGCTCGATTTTTCACTCATCTGTTAAATCATCATAGTTTTTTGACAGATCTCGAGTAAAAAGTCGTGCGTTCGACACTCTAAAATATTACTACTGCGCAAATGTAATACTGACAGTATTCTGTCAAGTGGGAATCTTTGCGACGTCAGTAAGTTTACGTCAAAGAAGAAAATGTCACATATCGATCTCAACCCGCCAAGTCAGGAAGTAGCCTAAGTTGTTGCGCCATTTAAATCGGCCTTTAGAGAACCGCACAGCGTTAAATACACCTTCAAGATCCGAGTTAATTTATACATCTTATCGCGAAGATAATCTTTATTATTCGAATACAGCAACCCCTAGGGTCTAATTTAGCAAGTGCTCGCTGCCCCATCACCCCTAATGAGTACCCTAGAGTGTAACGTTCTATGAACTTCAAAGGTTATGAAAGAGGTTGAAAAGGGTCTTATTAAAAACTCGAGGGCGGATGCCTTGGAGTTTAACCGGTTTCTATTCATCAGTACTCTGTGAATGGTCTGGTCTTGCTTTGGACTGGATTAATTTTGTATTATGATATGACAATTGTACTATTTTTATAGGTACTGATTAACGTTCTTGCATATTAAGCATAATATCATTGAGGTAAACAAATCAGTGCTTTTCACTGCCCTTGTTCTTGACACTCTCCATCTTAATGTAATATACAGAAAGACGAATAATAGAAGTCAACTAGGATGATTTTCTTAGATAAATAAATATAGGCAAGGATATTTTGTGATTTTTCAAGTGATATAGCAACATGTTTTTTTTTGCAATACTAACATAATTGTGAAATTTTGCAATAATACCGTATTATTAAATGTAAGATGAACATAATTATTATTTACTGATTTTGACGGCTTGTCAGTACAATTACGATAAAAAATGGTATTCGGTTGCTGTTTGTGTTTTGTTTGTCACGAATAAATGTTTCTTTTCTTTTTTTCTTTTCTTTTCTTAGTATATTACAATTAGGTATGACTTGCAACTTCTAATAGATCGTGGATATGGAAGGCTACCTATGGAAGATTTAAGCGACATAACACTTGTACAACGTGGCTGTCAGATCGTATTCCGACTAAGGCGACTTCCTGATTTGTCGGTGCGGAGGCGGTATGATATGAGAAAACTGTCATGTGTCGGTGTCAACTGTCAGTCAACTCAGTACTACTTTTTACTGCGACCCTACATTTAAATGAGTGCTTCCTGACTGGCGCAGGATGCGCGGTGGCGGGACGATGCGAAGGCAGTACTGTGGCAGTACTGGTCCGCTTCTGCGCATAATATTACTACTGCGCAAATGTAATGCTGACAGTATTCCGTCAAGTCGGAGTCTTTGCGACGTCAGTAAGTTTACGTCAAAGAAGAAAATGTCACATATCGATCCCGCCCCGCCAAGTCAGGAAGTCGCCAAACTCTCTGTAATCGTAAGCCGTATTCGTTAAAATATGAATTTATGGAAATTTTGATAAGTTTCTATGGGATGACACCCGGCTATATTTAACGTCGATTGGTCTTGAAATCGAAAGTTGCTGCAACCCGCTTTTATTATAACCATTTAATGTGTCCTATCGACGCGCGCAATTTTGTTGCAGAATTTTTGCTTCAACAACTACAAAAAAAAAATTAATACCACGTCTGTGGCAAACAAGCGTAGGGCCCGCCTGATGGTAAGCCGTCACCGCAGCCTATGGACTTGGAAACTCCAGGGGTGTCGCTCGTTACCGACTCTTTTAAAATGTATACGCTCCTTTCTTGTAGAGCACCACTACACTCCTCTAAAAACTCACCTGTAGACAATTAGACCCCAGTTCTCCATAGCTCCAGCAGCAAAATCAGGAACTGCTACGTTATCCAACTTAGGGAACGCGTACTCGAACTCCGTATATTCTTCAAGCGCCACCATATTATCCTGGCCAAAGTTCATGGCGAACTCAGCCTGGTCCACAATTCCTGGCCTGGTGAACACCTGGAAGGGAACCCGGTACACGGAGTTCTGGCTATTGGTGACGGATTCGAAGGTGGAGACGAGGTATGCGAGCAGGTATGTGGACATCAGCAGGGTGTCTTCGAACTCGTGTTTTACGTAGCCGAGGACGTCTTCCCTGCGGGAAAGAAAACAATATGAAGTGGATGTCAAAATTACATTTTTGGTACAAGCATTTATTGCCAAATGTACTTTTGTGCAGCGTCATCGCCTACTCACTGAGGTTTCCAATGAGCTCAAACAAGACAAGTGTGTGGTTTAGTAGGTGCTATGGCTACTTTCTGTCTCATTCATCAGATCAGCACGATGGTGCCATAATAACACATAATTATGCCAAATTTCAGACCAAATTATAAAAATAGATATGTTTGTTTAAATTAAAGTTTATGAGTGCTAAAAGTAGTAAGTAAAAGATAAAAATGCAAACAAATTTTAACAAACGTTATCATTCGCTTCTATATAATATCATACAACAACCCATTGAATGTGCAAGCTTTTCTTAGTTTGAGACTAGGTCGATTTGTATAAGATTGTCTACAAATACTTATTTATATATTCTTAAAAAAGGGGTTATTTTTCATAAGCCTGCTGCCTTTTAAAAAAATATTTAGAACACAAACAGTCACATAGAGATATCGCAATTGGCGGTACATGAAATGTAACTTACAAAAATAAACAATAGATAGGTTCATTATTTTACATAGTGTTCATTACATGGATTTTTGTTAACTAACGGACATGTTGATCTTAACTGAAGCAAAAGTAAAAACTATTAGTAGGAACAAACTAATCTCAGTCGACAATTTTAATATCTAACTTTAACATTAACTGCTGTACTAAAACAACTTACGTTTAACTAGTAATCTATGTACTTTTATCTAGGTATAAAGAAACGTATAGTATACCTCGCATGCGAGACGGTTTGCAAGTGGTCCTGTACTATCCGTGCCCGAAAATGTAAAAGTAAATATTTTAAGTAAAATTATGAAGGGCCGGATTTGAAATATTTATCTTTAATAGCAGGCGATTCTGTCTCAAATTAAATACCTAGTTTTATTTTACACATACTTCCAATGAATAGCACAAAGGTTAACAAGTAAAATCGATTTCCACTCACTTCAACGACGTCGTCCTCTCGGGCATATTGGAGACCACGACAGGGTACTCAGCAGGGGCGTATATAGTGGTCCGGAACACGGCCTTAAGCGCCGGCTCGTCGTAGCACGGGAATGCCCGTCGGGCAAACGTCGGCTGCAGTTGAGAGGTTATCAGGCGCCTGGAAGATTGCTTTATTTATGTCCAACTAATAGGAAGGGTTAGGATATATATTTTGCTACGGCGTTGCATAGCTAGGCAGAAAATAGATAGCGCCACTCATCCTCTTAGTTTCATTAGATAGTTAAGAGTTGTAAAAAAAAACAGATCGTATGATGAACTCGAAAACTCAAATAGTAATGATTATCTTCCATTGAGTAACAATGAGTTAGGTAATATAAAAGGCCCCTGTATCCTATTTAACTAATTAGAAAAAGAAAAAGAAAAACTATATCAATTGATGGATGGTTTGGAGACAAGAGAGACTTTGAATCTGAAGGAAATAGGTAAGTGATTGAAAATTATGTATTAAATTTCACCTAAACTACTACAAAATTTCTGAATGTCACTTTTGAATTAAAAGGTGAAAGCGTTCTTCAAAAACATGTAATCGTGACAACTCATTTACATTTTCCATAATATAAATTCTATTCATATTTATACTTTGTACTGTACTGTGTCTGATGACTGTGTCACTGTCTGTGTGATTGAGGCGTGCAATAAAAAGTATTTATAATTTGTATGACATGTTCATATTTAATGATTACATATACTTACGCCGGTGTACCATCCTCAGCCTGGTACGTCGACAAATAAACCCCAAACATGTTCTCAGCGAACCTCGCCACATAATCAATATGGATTATATGAGGCTGGTTTGGAATGATCTCACTGGTCAAATGAATCTTCAACAGATGAGTATCATTCGCAGCCTGGTCGTAATGACTGAAAAGATCTTCATCAAACCCGTCTCTATGTACCCTGATTCTTTCGATGTCAGTCTCCATTGAATGGATTACGATCACGTTTGTGTTGTATTTGGCAAGGATTCTTATGGAGACGTTACCGAAGAAAAAGTCTGGGTTATCTGGATTGAGATACAGCGTGACATCGTAGAAGGTGGGGTAGGATTCTCCGGGAAGGACGTATTGGGCGGATAGGTCGTCGTTTCTGGAGGCGGTGGTGAGTGGAACGGCGAGGGCACCGCCCAGCAGTGTAAAGCCGATGAGTAAATACATATCTGAAAAGAAGTAAGCAGTGATAATGTACATAATTCGAACATCTTTTTGTGAACATTTCATTCCATTTTGTATTTCAAAGGTTTTAAAGATGTAGTTTTTATTTCGATTATTAAATTAAAGTATCGTTTATTTTTTATCTCTGTGTTGGAGATCAATCTTACCTACCTTATCGCATACAAAATTTGATAGCAAACTGTTGTGCTGACGTGTGAGAACAAGTGCACACAACACATTGATCATTGATTGATGAACTATCTTACCTCTTGCAACGATAGAAATATATGATTTTTTTACTTGAGAACTTCGTGATTGTCGTAACATGCTAAACTACTTTGCCACAAAAATAAGGCGGTGAAAATCTTGAGTGTATTCCGTAAATACTTATATTTATATTTCACGTGATAGGAAGATATCTTGTGGAATATAAACAGATAAGATTATCGGATACCGGAGCGCGAGCACTCGACATACCTACATACCTATCTACTTACACAATCAACGATCAGAACATGTCGGTACAGTCAGATTTAAGTAAGTACTTAGTATGTATTTAAGCCAATGCCTGTCGGTGAGCTAAACTATCCGCTATTTCGAAAAAAAACCTAATTCTGAATCGACAATAAAGTTCCATATTATTATCGAATTTACGGTAAATTGAAACGATATGTAGTCGAGAACAGACATATAAAGCATTTCTGCCTAAGATAAAACGGAGTATAAAGTCATTTGATATACATTATTCAGTATTTGGACGGTATTGGGCTACTTCGGCAGCTCCTAAGTACATGATGCTGACTGTACAAGTTGCAATAATGTCCAACGTATCGAGAACCGTAAAGTTACGATCATTTGTTCCTAGTCCATTTTAATTTTAAAAAGGGGATATCTCCAGGATATTGCCTTTTTACTCGTATACTTTGGAATTTCAAGGACAGATTCTATAATTTCGAATGTTTTCAATTTGACCACTTCTGTTTTGACACGTATTATTATTTTCTGTTTATTCTTATGTTATAATTTATCATGTAAGTGCTTTGGTGTTATTTTATGCTGTAAAATAATTTAAATTAATAAAATGAATATGAGAATATAAATATGACATCTAAGGGGCGTCGCTCTATTAAATTTGGTCATCTGAAATTTAGCCCAATTGTAGGTAGGTATTAAAAAATTTAAAGATCTAGTATCGATATGGGTTCGCTTGGTCTACATACGCTTTAACGAAATGTACTCGTAACCATAAATTTTGTAAGATTTCTTTAATCACAGCACAAATACTGAACTTTTATGGCATCATTTTATAGCTGTTTTATAAGTTAACGTCCACATAAAAGCATTACGACTGATCTCCCATAAAGCGGGTGGCATGTCAGATCTTTAAAATTTCTCGCCATAAATTTGATAAAAGACTGGACTTGCTTACAGGAAATTAAACTGTTACCGGGCAGGAAGTTGCAATTATTTTGTGCGATTTCTTGGTCACATTACCGGTTGCTTACATATTTGTATTTATAGTCTTTATCTACACACAGAGGGAATAAACAATGAGAACACTTTATTATATAGAAATTAAAATAGGGTAGGTAGCCATTTATTTATTATTATTTGGGTGTAGTATTATTAATTTCTTGTTTAAATAAACTTTATTAAGGCTCACTAAGCAACATACATAATTATGTATTTATTCGAGAACCCTCTCGCTTAGAGATACGGTCGGTCGACCATACCTCCATACTAATATTATAAATGCGAAAGTGTGTCTCTGTCTGTTATACCGTGTGTCAATAGAAATTGGAAATTATGTCAACAAATATGGCTGACTGACAATTCATTTGTCGTCTATGGATTTGTTGTAAAATAGTGATGAGAAAAGTCTATAACAATAATTAATAAATCCACTTGACAGTCGAGAAATTATTTTATTGAATATTCATTGCGAGTATTTGTGGCTCTTAACTTCATGGCAGCAAATAAAAATAAATGGGCAAAGAAAATTCATAGCAAAGTAAATGGAAAATGATGAGAAGTGAGTTTATTTGTAATTGAATCTATAATGACATTAAACTTTTTCGATATACTGATATTCCCATCACTTAAACGAACTTTTTTTTTAATGACAATATAGATTCCTATCATTTTTATGAGTAAAAAACTTGACAAGCTATTGTCACATAACTAATCATTGAAAACGAAAATTGTTTTTATTGAAATATGAATAATTAGAAGATATTATAACTTAAAATGAATGCAAATACTAGGATTATGTCTATAAATTGTTGGTAAGACTGTGTTTGTTCTTTAAAAGTGCGTGATTACAAAGTAAAATTGGTCTGTTTACATCATTTCTTATTTCCATTGACATCAAATATACCTCTTCACGCTTATACCGCTGAACCGATTTAGATGAAATTTGGCATGGAGATAGTTTGAGTCCCGGGGAAGGACATATGATACTTTTTATCTCGGAAATCAACCCTTAAAGGAGTGGAAATTTATTTGAAGAGCTATAACTAGGTCAGAGCCTGATATAAAAATAATAGCAATGAATGCCGTATGCTTGTTTGCCACCGTCGTAGTATAAAAAAAAAATAATTAAATTCTATCGCGATGACCGAGTTCCACCGGACGAAGTCTTGGCAAAAACTCGTTGTATATATGTTTATGATGCTATTTTACTTAGCTGTAGGTACTAAATGCAATTTTTAAAATAAAACAATTTAAGAACGAAAAGAAAAAGCCTCACCTCTATATGTATTTACAACGGCACTTATGAATGTAAACTGACTTAGCATAATCAGTTGATGATTAAATTTATCATGTTTTATTCGTTTATCGTCATTCAGTCTAGGATTATTATAATTAATTTGACCGTGATAAACTAATCAGCGATTAAATTGAGTTAATTCATCATTATTTGAAGATACATGACGTCCTGGCTTTAACGTTCTCACGTGTGAGAATATCTATTGTCTGCAATGCCTAGATTGCATTTGATATTAATGATATAAAGGGATATCTCTAGGATATCGCTACGAGAAATTTTAAAACGCAAAAACTTCAGATATTTCCTCAGTTGGCAAGCTCTAAATATGACCGACCAGACAATCGCAATCATTCCGCCTTGCCCTGCTTTATTATAATAATAAATATCCTTTAATGAACCAACAATCAACATACAAAAAATATTACAAGATAAGATCCTTAAGAACTAGTAGGTAACAACAGGCGGTCTTGTCGCTATAGAGCGATCCCTTCCAGACAACCACGCATAGCCACGATATGACTTAGGATGATAACCACGTTATAACTTCTCCTACAAGCAGAAGAATGTTCAACATTATTACATTAACGTGTTTTTCCTATAATTGAGTCAGCATGTTGAATCAATATTTTGCAAATACGCATGCCTCACGTAGGTTAGCGTGAGAACGCAGCCTTTCCTCTATGTATAGTATGTGAATATGATTATGTAGGTGCCCACACGGCGGCGTGTCGCGTGTCAAGGTAAGTTCGGAGTGGAAACGCATCCATCTGTGTTGGCCGCTCGCGCTTCATGCCTCGAGCAGAAAATTGTTTCTATTTTACTAGCTTTTTTACTTTGTCCGAGTAGAATTCGTTAATTGCGTTAGAAATGAATTGCTATTCTTTTATTTCAAGCGCTTACCTAGTTATCGCTCTTCCATACAAACTTCTAACCCCTTAAGGGATGATTTTCGGCATAAAAAGTATTCTGTTTTTCCCCGGGACTCAAACTACCTCCATTCATACCAAATTTTATCTTAATCAGTTCAGCGGTTTAAGCGTGAAGACCTCTTCAGACAGATAGACATACTTTCGCAATTATAATATTAGTATAGATAATCTAGATTCTAAATATACCGATAAATTTCACGCGTAATTCAGACGTCAGAGATATAATTCTGGACGTGATATATTAAAATTTCAGTAATATTAATTTGGAGGGATGTAAGAGAAGAGTAAGAAGAAATATGCCAAAGAAAATCTGGATAAACAGCTTTTGTTTTCACTTTCTACGTGTCTATATTTTCTTGCACCGCTTTGAGTATCTCTGTTTGGCCCTGTGGTTGACTGGTAGAGAATGCCATTTGGCATTAAGCCCGCCATCTGTACACTGTATTTTGTTTTGTGCAATAAAGTTTGAATAAATAAAAATAAACTGCGTGAGAGATGATCATTTATGACCGGAAAGGATGAGATTGACGAGATGACGTGCGATACAGAGGTATGAGACAAAAACTGCACACGAAATAAAATAAAATCACAGATTTGGTCCAGATTTCCTCACTCGTGAGTGAACTATTAATATAACTACATTTAGATAGTCAGGAATTAGTCAGGCAAGTCAGTATTTGTTGCAGAACTGCATCCGTACCGATTCGCTTCCGCGTTATAGAATCTGTATTGATTCAACTGACCGCTCACATTGATAAACTGACAGCCTACTGAAACAATGCCGAAGTATCCTTTAGCGGGTGTCGATCTAATTTTGACAGCGTAATTGTAAAACGTTCTCATCAACGTCGGTCGGTTGTTTATGAAATTATCGTATTTAGCAAGAAATGGAGACGTATTCGCAACGAACCGGAGTTCACGTGTTTGGATCCTTTATCTCGACATAAACAATCCGGCGATGCGATTGATTAATAGCATTCACAGCGATAATATTAATTAATCAAAGATATATCTGATACCTACGCCATCTACTTACCGTTACAGACTCCAAATATCGTAAGCGCCCCCTCTTCATCATCGTGTGAACTTTGATTCCGAGTGCGTCGAACACCATGCGAACATGGATAGTACCTAAGAGGTGAGGTTTTCATATACACTTGCGCTGTTTTGGATGGGGGTTTGGATTCATTTTTACATTGTATTGTAAGTTGATCTTGCGCTAATAATTAATACTTCCAGATGATTTGAAAATCTTAACGAAGCTTGTGAAGGCAAAACTCGTTCATTAAGACTTTCGAATTATCTGGAAAATGGAAAGTTAGATTTTCATCACCCTTGCTCGAAAAGGGTGCCATTGCACGCAGACGTACAGGATCCCACGGGAGTTATGAGTTTAGTTTAAATTATAGAACACACTCGTGTGTCATTTCAGACTAAGGAGGTCAAAAATCAGCCAAGGTTTATTGCCGATTTTCAAAACTTGGCTGCAGAATAATTGTAGTATACCTATTTAAAAAATATGAGGTACATTTAATTGCGTAATATTTATATATGACTATTAATTGCGTAATATTTATAAATTACTATTATTTCAGAGAGATTTGTAATTATTTTAATAAACTTATTTGTTAAAGCGACCTGTCAAGTTTGAAAACGATACGCAGTTATTAGCATATCTGTGGATGACGATATTTGAAACAGTTGACATTGAGAATCTAATGTGGATTTTATGCATTTCTAATGCATTTTGTTTTTGTATAGCAATGCAGGACATTTATTCGCAAATGTGAAGAAAAACATTGTGTGTATCACGGCCTACCCTCCCTCCGCACACGAAAACATGCAAATAATTACAACTATGCAATGGATGGGTGCATTAACCGCATGCAAAAATTAGCAAGTGGTTTAGTTTAGTTTAGTTTATTATATCTCATTATACAAGTTTCATATAATACAACACTGTTTATACTACTAGTCATATAGTGATCGTTTTACAAAATATAATTATAATTGGGCAATACAGTTTGCAGCATATATACAAAATATATAGCTACATTTAATAAAGAAATAATCAATATTGATTATACACATAACACATTCATTACAATGTCAATTTAAATAAAAATATTAGGAATAAAAAAAAAGTGGGTGCATCTCATTATCACTGATAGACCTACGCGTTCTTTTAGTGAAATGCAAAGGACGACGATTGGTAAATTAATCATGGGATTCCGCAAAGTATCGCCTGATTCAGTCAGTTATTTGAAAACTATCCATACTTAACTTATAGCAAAGTACGGTAGCATAAAACATTTCTGGTTTTTATTTATTTATCGTATGGCATTTATTTCGAACCGTGAGATCTTCGAGAAGACAGTACGGTTGCCAGTTTTTGTTGCACTTTTAGAACCACCCAGGCGTTACATGTAGTGTAGCGGTGGGTACTTTCCCTACGAACGTGGTGCAACTTCGACCCCCCTTTGTCAAGTGAGTGGGCAACTTGACTGTTAGAAGTTCTCAAGCCGCCCGAAGGCCTCCAACTTGGCTTAACGACTGTCATAGACATAGACAGCAGCTGGGATTAACGGTTTAACCACAACGGTTAGTAACCACTCAAAGCGGTCACCCATCCATGTACTGACCGCGCCCGACATTGCCTAGGATGGAACACGCTTACCTAGTAAAAACTTAGTAGGATGTAGTAGGCCGAGCGAATGAGAGGCGGTGTCAAGTAGGGGTGCGTAGTTTACGGACGAATTCCAACACTCCAGACATGCTTCAAGGGCTTCAAATAACGTGCCCTTGGCCCAAGTTTAGCTCTCGGATTTCTAGTGAATACCTACATGTCATGGGTAGGTAAATAATTAAGTATTTCTTCCTTTTGACATTCATCATCCAAACATTTTTTTTGTCCAATTCACCACAGTTTAGTGTGGGTAACACCAACTTAAGATTAGGGATCGTTCAACATTAAATATGGCGGCAGCAGCTGTCATTCCATAGAAACCTGTAAATAATATTTTTGACAATAGTCATACAATTAGATTTTAACGTTCACCGGTTACAATTACAGAAGGGATTTTGGTCGTCGCCGCGTTGGTGAACACACGTGCCCGGAGCGACGACGAGCAGAATCCACTACCGTACAAAACCAGTTAGTTGCCTACTGTCATGACGTTGTTACCGAACAACGTTACTGAACAAGTATTGATTGGCGAAATCATCATAAATTTGATGGAAAGACGTTTTTAAAGAAGAAGAAGAATTACAGAAGGTTTGGTGCAACCAACCCTCTTCACAGTTCTCATTTTTACTCAAATGTGACTTAGTCATCACTATACTTCACTGTTAGCTTTATGTCTCTTGACCATCTCTTGACGTGAAATTTTTATTACGTATACTTCAAGAAGAATCAAGAATCAATTATTTATTCGTGACAATACACAACACACACAGCAAAAAGAAAGAAAAACAAATATAACAGTAAAACATGGTAGGTATTGCACGAAATGGTTCTGTACTTCGTTTTGACATATAGAATCCTTTTACACCTTTAAAACTTACCTGACTATAGGTACCCTTTACATCTCCGCTTTTATTTATGTATATATATTTGACCACAGATACTCTTTACAATTACATCTCTGTTTTATAGGATAAGTTCATCAAATATGTGCACAGGTATTTATGTTTTGGTTAATGTTGCTTTGTATACACATGTTACTATGAAAATGATAATCATTATAATTGTACCTATTGTAATTTATGACATGTAAAAGAGCCCTTGAGTAATAAAAAATAAATAAATATTTGAATTTGATTGATTTATATCTCACCTAAACTACAAATTTAAAAACTAGGCCAAGTTATAAATGTTAATTGGAAAAGAGAAAAAATTAATTATACAGAGCTATATGCTATTAAAAAACCCTTAACTCAACGCAATTTCGACTTGCAAGAAAACTATGGGGCAATACGCTGAAGTCCGGAAATAGATATAGAAAAGACAAGTTAGAGCCTAATTTTGCGTATGACTCATGACCTTCATCTAATTCACACGTCCAAGCACAAACTAACCCAAACAATACTAAGTTTAACCTGAATTTTACTGCGTATGTATTCATGTCTCATTTCAACTCGGCTAGAGTGTCGTCCATATTGCAACGGGCAGGTAGAGGCTACTGTGCGGGCAGAAGCGATTTTCACCTGTAATCAAATCATAAACTGAAAAATCAAATTTGTGATATTTTTAAGTTAAATCAAAGTGATAGGATAATAATTTATATCTATTCAAATTCATAATAAAATTCCATGCAAAATACAACTTAATCCCATTGGATTTTATAGTTAGCTGCATCCCATTTATTATTATTATTTATTTATTTATTTAATAATCAGGGTATAATAGCATTAAATTAACAGGGTCTCACAACCCACAAAACTGTCGGAACATCATTGGATTATCTAGGCATTGAAGTAGCTTAGCGTTTTATGTGTAGATTATTTTGTTTTAATGAAAATGTAAAGCCCTGCCCGCTCAGCTGCTCGATATTGGCGGTGGCGGTGGCCAGGGAGACTAGAAGTTACCTTCATTTTCTTCACTATTGTTCAATGAGAGGTTGCACACAACGCTCACAACGTCACATCTCGTCCACACTCGTTACAGATGAGACGTATTATTCAAAACAGTTCTCAGGGTGGGCGGTAGTGGTTTGTATGACTAAGGATCACGTATTTCTCCGAAACATGTCGAGCGATATTCAACCTTAAAGAGGTGTGACCCGTTTATTATATTTCAATATATCTGAGACTCACGGGAGTTTCCTTTTCCGAAAAGATAAGACTAAATTCTGTCAAATGAACGCAAGCAAGAATCTACTTTATAATCAGAGCGCTTAGTTGTTTTTTTGCTTGCGTTGGCCTTGTCCTTATTGTTTCTTCTTCTTCTTCTTAAAAGGCTTTCCATCAAATTTATGATAATTTCGCCAAACAACACTTGTTCAAAGACGTTGTTCGGTAACGACGCCATGACAGTAGATAACTGGTTTTGTTCGATAGGGAATTCTGCTCGTCGTCGCGGCGAGCACGACCGTGTGTTCACCAACGCAGCGACGAGAAAAATCCGGCCTTGTTGTTTCGTATGGACTATACTTGGGCGTCACTGTATCTGTCATCCGCCTGCCACGTGCTTCTTTATCCGCTCCCGCTATCGCCTCCGCCCCTCGCACGTCGTCCTCAACCCGCCTAGATTGAGGTCGGGTTCTATCTGAAATATTAAGTCGAGACACCGGTAAGAGACGGGATTACATGTCGCTCACGTGGAAGTATTGACCGAATCTAAGGAGATAGGAATTTAAATAGCACTTTACAATGAGGGAAAGGTGCAGGATCGTGATCGAATAATATGAATACTACCCTATTACTCATAATCAGACATCGGAATTCTCGTAGCATTTTTGAGCTGTCATAGGGACTTCTCGTTTATCGACTTTCGATATACAAATTTTGTCGACACATTATAGAGCACAACACAACATATCAAAGAAGATTAAAAGTAGAGGTAAACAACAGGCGGTCTTATCGCTAAAGAACGCTCTCTTTTAGATAACTTTTAAGTGGCTGAAAATAATAAGGCTGCTAATAATAGAGATTTGCAATGAAAGCAATGAAAAATTAATAGTTAACAATTTTACAGTTAATCAGTTCAGTTCAGTGTTTTAACATTTCTTGTTCAAAGTCTGTTTTAGTGCTAACAAGTGTTTCATCATTAGTTTCTCTATTCTTCTCTTATACTCGTAATCATAATTATTTTACATATTGTATTCTGTATTTATCGATATACATATCTATAATCGGAAGTCGATAAACGAAAAGTCCCTATGACGGCTCAAAAATGCTACGAGAATTCCGATGTCTGCTCATAATATTCGAATAGTGGAATATAAAGACGAGAAGTTATACTAAAACATCAAAATATTTGAATCACCATGTTTGTATATATGATGATGATGATGATGATGATGTCCTCCCAGACGTATCCGTCGACGGCGACAACCTGACAATTGAATTATAAGACAGACAGAGATGTTATTTACCTACGTGCATGTGCGCGCGAGTGACTAGCAAAACCAAAATTGGTTTTGAAACATTCATTATTATTAATATTTTGACGCTCAGAGACCATTTACATCTTTGGGATACTATATTAAATTTTGTTATTCAGACTGAGACCTTATACATCTCTAACTATACTGATATTGTAATATTTGTAATAGATAATTAGTATTTTGACATGAAAAATATATTATATTCTTATTTTCATTATTTCTTAAATTGTAAATTAATTTTTCTCATGTAAAATGTAGCATATGCTTGTACAGTCAGACTTTATTACGAGTAAATTGTAAATTGACATGTAAAAGTGCCCTTGTGGCCTATTTGCAGAATAAATGTTTGAATTTTGAAAACGCCGGCAATATGGAAAGCAATACAACTCTCCGCTGGAGTTGTAGGTATAATGGTAGGAGGGCTTGGGTCGGGTTTTGCGAATCTGGCGTCTAGCGCCAAGATCGTCGAGACAGGTGGGTGGGTTATATGACTGTGTATGTATTCGTTATTGGATTACTAATATAATTTCTGGATTTAATCTTAATGCAACTTCTCCATTATTAAGTTCGTATTACGACGTGTGATCATTCGAATCAAATTCACTATTGTTGCATTATTAATTTTAATGCCTAAAGTTGTATGGATATTTACTCTTAGAACAGCGGATGGACGCGTGGTCCGTTTCCCTATTCGTCCCGATCTGACCCAGGTCGGGCCTCGCTGAGTTTCTTGCTGGAATCTTTTCAGCTAGGCTAGGTTTAGTGAACCAGCGACAAAACTCCCAGTAGCTCGATTCCACTGACACCGCAGATTCGGTTGAAGCCGCTTAACCAATCTCACTGGAGCGCAAACTTCTTCTTAGAGTGTTCCAGTGTTTAAGCCGCCCGCGTGGTCGTGTCGGAGGTTTCCCCTGGATTTTCTCCAAACTACTCCAACCTTGCACACTTTATTGGACCCGGCCTATAAATCTACAGTCGGAATAAAACGCAACCCTAAATTCCGTATACCCGAAGGGTCCAAACGGAACCCTATGTCACTCAATGCGTTCGTCCGTCCGTCATCTGTCCAACAGGTTTTACAGACAAACTGGAACTTAAATCTTCAAATTTTCACAGTACGAGTATTAGCATCTTGTTGACCAAAAGCCATACAAATTGTCAAAACTTATTTTTAAATGTCTCTCCTGGGTCTCCCCAGACAGCTCCGCTACGGAGGGGCACAAAAAAAGTGTTTAACCTAACTAACCCATCGAGTGGGGTACCGTTGTTTTCCCTCATTTCATCGATGAAAACTGAAAGTCACGTAAAATATAGAATTCGACTTATTTCAATAATAGCTTTTAACATAAACACTAAATGGCATTCCTACCAAGATGTTGACAGTAAAGTCATCAAACTACAACATAATTATCTTGAAAGAAAGGCGATTTCTGCCTTTTGACCTTATTTCAAAAGATTCCTAGCTAAATTCTAAATGCTGTTAAGTCCTCTTTAAAAAAAATAGGCAACGTCATCAACATTTTTTTCATATAAAAGCGCATTCCATAGATTTTAATTGATGTGTGGACGCAGTATATTTTTTTCGTTCAAAGTAAAACTTCGAATACTTTATCCATTGCCCTATACCGATAAAAAAAAGAAAATCCCGATCGTCCATTTTAGTTTCGAATGAAGGCACCGCTCGCCTGTTGCGCCGCGCCGTAGCGCCGTAGCCGTAGCGCTACGCGCCGTAGCCAGTTACCAAGCGCGAGCCGACATTTCCGCCCGCACCGCTACGCCGCTCTCGAATAACCTACTTTCAAAGCGTCTTCGAAATTTGAATTTTCAGTGTCATTTTTCCGTTACGTTTAAATTTTTAACGGTTTTTCGATTAAATATATGATGACTCTGGTGTTAAGTTTTTAAGTTTTTGAGTATGTATGATTGTTTCGGAAGTTTTTCTTCTAAATGGGTGAGTTCACTACTAAACTAGCATACTAAACTTAATTTTAATACAGTTACTGCTAATGATTTCGTGCAATTATAGCATAGAAAATAACGTGCGAAAAATAAATACGTAGAGAAAAGTTCCTATCCTAGTATCCGTCCAACGGGTTCCTAGTACTTAATTCAGGTGTCCTCTTCTTTTACAGAAAAATGTTTCGTAGAATGAATTGTTTCGCAGAATTTTCGTTTCACAGAGCCGTACAGTTAAAATGCAATTTTATAGAACCCAATTAGATCTAACAGAAAAGTAGGTTAGGTTAGGTTAGAACTGCGACCCTTTTGTAAAAAAATGTTTTCTATGAAATGAAAATTCTGCGAAACAATACGTCTAAGAAACTTCTGTCTGCGAAACAACGTACAACCCTTAATTCGTATTTATACGTTGCAAAACGTTTTTATCAGATTTTTTAATCATGTTTAACATAAAGATATTTTTATTTCAAGCGTAAGCTTTTTTAAACCATTTTTGTCATGAAGCGCACATGAAACTTCGCGGAAAGTTGTTTAATAAAAGTGTAACACAACGCGGTGTGGCCGAAGTTACGCAACTCCAACCACACTGAAAGTTCAGCCGATATGATCAAACTTCAAGCCAGTATTCTGTATGAAATTCATAAAATAAATATTGCACTGAAATTAAATAAAATGAAAATGTTTATTTCGGACGTCAGGCATCCACATACCTACGTACGTATATCACCAATTTATGTTACTTAGTAATAAGGATTTCTTTTTATACAACGACGGTGACAAGCAAGCGTACGGTCCACCTGATGGTAAGCAGACACCGCAGCCTATAGACGCTCGCGACTCCAAGGGAGTCACGAGCGTATTGCCGACCCTTTATAAAATTTGAGGATTCACTGTGTTGATAGAAGAAGGGACAAATTTAGGTCCCTTGCTCTCAACACAGTGCATCCTCGGGAGCTCTGATTATTAAGTGTAAAAGTTAGCAAAACACGAAATGCTCATTGGATTGCACATGCACAGCCAATGAGTTATAAATAATAGGGTTGTCCATCCTGTCCAAGTACTATACCTATACGAGTATGATTTTTTCAATTCAATTCAATTTATTTAAATCAGACAATGTCCATAGAATATGTTAGTAACAGATGCAAAAAAAAAAATCTTAAACCCTATGTTATTAGGTATTACATCTAATTTAATTTAAATTAAAAAATATTATACACATGACCCCCTCTGGAGTCCATGTGTATGGAGTCCCAGTGCCTCCATATTGTACTGGCCGGATACTCCACCAATACCTTCAGGAGAGTGTTGGGACCAAGTTGGGACTCTCACGAACGCGCCGCATCAGGGAGGCAGTTCTCTTGCGTTTTTATTTTTATCCAAAATATAGGTGTTATTTAGGAAATTTATTCCCTACGGTAATAAAAAAAAGCAAATCATTGAAACAGCCAGTCTGGAATCTGTATGAAATTATAAAAATATAATTATTTGCATACCATTGGTACATATTCAATAGTCGCTGTTAAAAAAAGCATTCATGATAAAGTCAATTATAGAAACTCTAGAATCGATATGACAAGAAAATCTCTCTTTACACACGGATAATAATGGATATAAGACATTTTATGTTAACACAGAATGCCCAGTCGAAAGATATACACAAACTAGCTAGGTATATATGAAAAACAAGACGCGGACTAGGAAATTTTATTGTGTAACAAACAGATGGGAATTTATTTCCCAGATCCTAATCCTAAGATTTGTTGTAGGCAGTCGTTTTTATGATAGCGACTGCCCTGACATTAATATGGAAAATTTCTAGACATATTTTTACAGATACTTACATATATAAAACACTAATAATTTTAAAAGCTTGTCTGCGCGATGAATATGGAAGTTTTTGTCACTGAACTTTGAAGCGCTTTGTTACCTTTGTATAGAAACCGAACAAAGCATACAAAGCATGGCAACACTGATTTTGTGAAGTTATTTCACTGAATGCCATTGACCTGTCTGGTATCATAATTTTTGTAGGTATGCATATGAGACTTATTTTATGGCAAAATTGTGGATAAAAGCTAATTTATAGCCTAATCATTTTTACATTTCATTTATTTCAAAATTGGATGCATTATCTAACCTGATCTGGTGACGACTATACTCATAAATTACACGTGATAAATATTTATTTTTGGTTTTATTTGTATTCAATAAATAAATAAGGAAATTGCTCTAGCTCAACAAGTAAAATATTAAAAAGAATTAAACATTTGCCAGTCTTTCGGCCTTCTATCGGTTACATTTCGGGGAGTACGCTGAGGAATTACACAATTTAATTCCTCCCGCCCCTTTCTACCATCGGACGAGCAGGGATACGGCAAGGCGACACCGTTTTACGGTGGCAGTTCCGAAATCTCGCACGAAACGTTTTACTTCCAGTTTTATTGTGAGAACAGCCAAGCTGTGGAACTCCTTGTACCCTGTAAACTACAACCTCTTAGTCGTCAAGGCGACAGTGAATCGGTTCTTACTAGGTAGTAAGCGCGATCCATCCTAGACTACAATATCGCTTACCATCAGGTGATTTATTGTAGTTTTGTAGGACAAAATAATATCATATCAATTATGATTATGCTGAAAAGTTCAGACATCAATTAAATGTACCTACATCATCATCAGCCTATGATATTATATACGCCCACTACGGCTGCACATGACTTCTCTCATGAATGAAATGATACCTCAAAAATATTAGATTTTCTATTCCCTACATATCGATTGAAGCCATTCGATACTGACACTTTAAAATTGCAGTACAAACCAAATCAAAAACTAAAAATCGCTCAATAAATTCACTGCCACGAAGCCGTGTAGCGAGTGCATTACTACGGTACGGTACGTGCCCGTACGTTTATGTTAACGTAACTGTTAACTATAATCTTCTTAGCTAGATCACCGCAAGATTGTAAACTGACGGAAGATTGTGAACCGAAAATTTTGTGGTTTCCTCCAGCGAGTCGACGAAGGCCCGCGCCTCGTCCATTTTCGCTCTGAAGAACACTTAACTAACTAATCTAACCTAAGATACAAGTTTAACGTCGAAAGATTGTGAACCGTAACAACACTACTAACAATTTAACGCATTATTTTTCAGTAGATTACAATCTCGCGAGATCTCGCTAGGTAGTTTGTAATCTAAGGTGACTTCCTGACTTGGCGGGGCGGGATCGATATGTGACATTTTCTTCTTTGACGTAAATTTACTGACGGCGCAAAGATTCTCACTTGACGGAATACTGTCAGTATTATATACATTTGCGCAGAAGTAAAATCATGCGCAGAAGTGGACCAGTACTGCCTTCGCATCGTCCCGCTACCGCGCATCCCGCGCCAGTCGGGAAGCACTCTTTTGAATGTAGGGGCGCAGTAAAAAGCGGTACTGACAGTTTTCTCATATCGTACCGCCTCCGCACCGACAAATCAGGAAGTCGCCTAACGGTTTTTGCAGTTTTATTTTTCGGTAGATTACAATCTTTTGACAGTTTACAATCTCATTAGGCGACTTCCTGATTTGTCGGTGCGGAGGCAGTACGATATGAGAAAAGTGTCAAATGTCAGTGTCAGCTGTCAGTCGACTCGGTACCATTTTTTACTGCGCCCCTACATTTAAATGAGTGCTTCCTGACTGGCGCGGGATGCGCGGTAGCGGGACGATGCGAAGGCGGTACTGCTCCGCTTCTGCTTATGATATTACTACTGCGCAAACGTAATAAATGTCAAGTGAGAATCTTTGCGACGTCAGTAAGTTTACGTCAAAGAAGAAAATGTCACATATCGATCCCACCCCGCCAAGTCAGGAAGTCGCCTTAGGTAGATCATAATCTAACGTTTTTTACAATGTAACGGTGACATATATATAAGAGGAAATTGTGTAGCGCTACGAAAAACTTGGCATCGAAAGTGTTACAGAATATAAAAACAACACCTAATTAGGCTTAAGTACTCGTAGTTGAATCTGAGATTAAATTAATTAGATTCATCTTTGTACAACAATAGTACTGCGATAGGGTGGCAATCGAGCCCGGCGTGCAATCAGCAGCGCTGCAGAGCAACCGTGTCAAAGTAAATCTCAACTGACTCGGAGTTAGCTTCGTATGCTAATGAGCGAATGTGGTTAAAATTATGAATGCTACCAGGCTTACGTGTCATTGCTGCTGGAATTTCATACATTTTGTTAATCAGTGTTGTGTTGTGAAATACAAATGATGTTTAATTTAATCTGGAATTTGCTGAGCGTATCCACGTATTTAACACGTTCATTGTCTACGAGTGCTACGCGCTCCATTCGTAGCCGATAACATGGTTTTCCGCTTTGTAGCAAAAGCTGTCTACGCACGGAGATCCCGACTATCAGTTCCTCGGCGCTGAATGTGTTGATTGCTCTCTCTTGCTGCAAGGGGCATAATATGACAAAAACAAAGTTGCGACGACTACTATAAAAACCAGCCAAGTGCGAGTCGGACTCGCACTCGGAGGGTTCCGTACCATTATCTATAAAAACGGCAAAAAAACATGTCTGTTTTAAGGGAGCCCCCATATTTTTTTTATTTTTTTCTGTTTTTTAGTATTTGCTGTTATAGCGACAACAGAAAATACATTTGTCTAACTATCACGGTCCATGAGATACAGCCTGGTGACAGACGGACAGATGGACGGACGGACAGCGGAGTTTTAGTAATAGGGTCCCGTTTTACCCTTTGTGTACGAAACCCAAAAAAATAACTAACCTCAGATTTGCACAATACTTTATTAAAACATAAATGTAAGGTAAACAGCTTCATGCTCTTCACCTTAATATTTGGCACCTATCGCTGACGTCTGTGCTGAGACGCTGATTATGACATAAGATTGAAAGGTCCAAGTACTGGGTCAGTGTCGAGCACTGGGACACTTACCTTATATGTATAGTTTTTAGTTGACATCGGCGGCTGCAACATTACAGGGCTTAACGTTAAGTAGATTTGGTTTGTTAACCTCCGCACCTGCATATAGCACACCATTACTCACTCTAACTCTCAATAGTTACACGGAATTTGGAAACCAGTGTCATTATCGCTGAACATTTTCTATTCATCTACTGTACCCGGCAATAAATATTGCAACAACGATACAATTGGCACTGGCAAAGGTCCATCAATCATCTTATTTACCTATTAATTGACGTTTCATATCAAATCAATTTATGGACTTTATTAGTTTACGTCAAATTGATGACATGTAAACTTTGGATATTTATAGCTTCTGACGAATGCCACATAGGTAGTGTGAGCCAACGCTCTGTGAATCTGAAATTAATTGGACGCTTTGATGAATGAATCCATAGAGCTTTATCGTGCCGTGGACGTCCACGATAAAGTATAAAAGCGACCAATGAGTCTCTTTCCAAAGTTCGATATGCAATACTTATCGCCGGGTACGGTAGATTGCGTTTCAGTTCCAAGTTTGAATCTTGCGCAGATTACTCGCGATACCCCGGTTATGTCACGGATTAAGCACAAGTTACTGCGGAGTTGCGCTACGATTTAAAAAGTTGATACTCGAGAAGTTGAGATCTTGTCGATGGAGTTGTAAACTTATTCGCCTCAGTTCACAACGAAGAACAAATAACACAACGGTCTTTATAAATCTTTGATTGCAAGTTAATACATAATCTCTTCCTCCAATTCCTGCACATAGCTAGAGGCTCGGAACCGCGGTTTACAAAACCGGTAAATACCGGTTTATTTCTATTTAGCTGGGATTATTTCACGCGAACATGAAAGCTTAAATAATATTATTTTAACCTAAACTAACCGATGTATTCGACGAGTGAGGAGACGGCCAGCAATTTTATTAGTCTTGTGTCCAAAACCGGTTAGTCAAACAAAATCATACTTATAAATCTCCTCCAAACACCAATTAAAAATGATTTTATATAACATTCTCCGAACTGAAAAGGTTAAATGTTCAATTCATGATAAAATAAATTCAATCATGGTAACCGGTATCTGAACCCCTCTGTATAGAAAGACGGTGGCAAACAAGCGTACGGCCTGCCTAATGGTGCTTACCACTACGAATATGTTAATTGCATTCACGGAAATACTTCTTAAGCGAACAATCGTTAAAGCTGCTCAGTCAACCGGCACAGGATTAAACCGTTTATTCACGAGAAATCTGTAATTTATTATCATTTCATAATTCATTACTTCAGAAATGATATTCAGCCTCTTGGCCGGAATGATAGCGGGAAATTGAATTGGAATACTTATTTAGGGTTCCATAGCCACAGGGTTAACTTCATTATAATCCATACCAATAGAAGATTCACATTAGTTTAATTTATCTTATATGTGAGCTCATTTTCCGAGAGTCACATAACTTTACTCGAAACTGCCGAAAAAGGATATCCAAAGGTTTAAGTTTAAGGTTCTTTATAATTAATTAATACAGTATAATCTCACGTATAATATAATAATCATATGTTATCAAGTAGGTATCTAATATCTTTATTAATTTCCAAATGTTCTGAAGAACGAATTAAATTGATTAGTAGGCTCATAGTGTTGCTTATGATTACGAATATGTCTTGATTCACCATTGATTCACAGTAGAGGGATGCCGCTATAATAGACCTGTGGTTAAACAAAAATAAGTTTTGATAACAAGAGTATTTTTCTTATTTGGATATGTCATTGGGGGCAATTGCAGGTGGCATTCTGCTAAACGAAAAAATGCGCAAAGCTAATTACCCGGCTATAGAATAATTTTAAAACTTGATAGCCTAAAGCACTAGACATTATCATTAACGATGAAGCAAAAAATTTGCACTTAAGTTCTATATTCATAAACCAACTATAAAAACATATATAAATACCTAACACTTTACATATCTTATGTGACATGTATCTATATTGTTTCAGCATGTTTTTGTTTATAATAAAGTGCTTACATACATACAAACATACATATGTATATGTCAATACCATTTAAGTAGCAATATTCCAACATTAAAATTATCGAAACCATTAGGCCAAGAATCCGGTCCCACTACTGGGGTATTGTATAATGGCTGTGACGCAATTTGACAATCATCGAGATGAGACAAGCAATATGACAACACGGCTAAATTATCAAAATACATGCTCAGAATTCGGGGTTGATCTGATTGATATCGCGTATTATTCAAATATTTCAATCAAAATTAATTATTAGTATGAATACAGTAACATATGTACATTCTACATTGTTCTTAAAGTAAAGTGTTAAAGTCCTCGTATTCAGCATGCAATGTCCAGCTCCTCTCCTCTGGAGGTCGCATTTCTCAATGAAAACGTAAGACATGTCTATTTTCCGTTCCATAATATCTATTCGTATGTTTTATCGCAAAATTTGCAGCTCATAGAACCACTAGTTTAGGTTCCGTTAAACTGTTCATAAGGCACGAGTGAATAGGCATTTTCTGGATGAGCTCGCTTCACCGTCGGCCTCATCTTTACCCCCTGGCTAGATTCTGGCCAAGAGCAAGCACATATTTAATATTAAAAATACGATATTCAACACCGTCTAAAGTAACATTATATAAATAAAATAAAAATACCACAATTGGCTGCAAGCCAAGTAATCCTTCTTAATTACATAAATGACTTTTGCTAATGGCCAGACTATGATTAAGGTGAAACGGAGAAAATTTAATTTCCATTTGATTTTAAGCAAATGGAAGTGCGACGATCTCTCTGCTTATTCTTTGAAATAGTCTTTTTTTTATAACGTTTTGTTATTTTATAGCCAGAAAACACGCAAAAAATTACCTGCATCAATGAAATTGATGCCATCGAGATGTTGATTCATAGAAAAATTAGGGTAGCATTTAACGAACCACCAAATTAGTTGCCGAATGATGCTCTAAAAAATTACATTGATTACCAAAAATACTAGATTCGCACCAAATTTTCAACTCCTTTTAAATATAAAGTGCAACTCAAAAAAGTAACATGTCGATAACCTATTAAATTAAATTGTTACCAAATAAATTAGTCGATACCCAAAAATACTTAATGATCACCTAATTTCAAACATCAAATTTCATATAATTTACATCCAAATATTACAGGGCTCGTAATCCTATTAAAATTAATTACACCCAAATAATTCTTTCGATACCCAGAAATACTACATGATCACCTAATTTCAAGCGTCATTTGTTTAATCAATTTAATATCTAGTCTGATGCCGAATCTACGCAATGGACATTATGGCGCAATGTAAGGAACGCAAGCGACATGTTTCGGATTGATCGAGCGACATATTGTGTCGGACCCACACGCGACATGTTCGGGCTAATCGAGCGACATGTTTCGGACTCACACGCGACATGTTGGGGTCATCGAGCGACATGTTTTGGACTCACACGCGACATATTCGGGCTCATCGAGCGACATGTTTCGGACTCACACGCGACATGTTAGGGTTACCAAGCGACATGTTTCGGACTAACACGCGACATTCATAATAGGGTCACACGAGTGTTTTTTAGGGTTATGCTACAATGTTTCGGACTAACACGCGACATGTTCGGGCTCATCAAGCGACATGTTTAAGACGCATCCAGGGACATGTTTCGGACTCACCCAGCGACATGTTTCGGACTCAACATGTGTTGGTTCTGGCGCTTCGCCGGCCGCTGCCGCGGCACGCTCGCTTCGCTCGCTCGGCTCGCGCGTTGTTATATATATATATATATATATATATATATATATATATGTATATTATATACACACGCTAACGTTTGAGTCTTGGGTATCAACAATATCAACATAAGGTGTCAAACATTGCGACGTTTACCTTAATTGGAAGTTTAACTTATAATTCAATGCTAATAGTAGTTTATGCAACCGGTACATAATGAGGGGCATTAAAACACGAGTGTGAGTTTTATAAAACGAGCCGAAGGCGAGTTTCATAATAGGGTCACACGAGTGTTTTTTTAGGGTTATGCGACATGTTTCGGACTAACACGCGACATGTTCGGGCATTAAAACACGAGTGTTTTGATACACATTTTTTTTTAAAGTTACAATTCAAAGTAATCGTTGAATTGTGTAATTAATTATTAAAACCTTTGTCTGTTGAAATAATTGTAAAATTTGAAATCCTTTTCCCCGAATTAGTCAAAATCGAGTATAATGACGATTATACGTAAAGATTTTTTTTTTACCTAACATTCGAAATAAATGTAAAATTTGAAATCCTTATCCCCAAATTAGTCGAAATCGAGTATAATGACGATTTTACGTAAAACAAAAAATTTTTTTTACTTGAAATTCAAAATAAATGTAAAATTTGAAATCCTTACCCCTGAATTAGTCGAAATCGAGTATAATGACGATTTTACGTAAAAAAATTTTTTTTTTACTTGAAATTCAAAATAAATGTAAAATTTGAAATCCTTATCCCCGAATTAGTCGAAATCGAGTATAATGACGATTTTACGTAAAAAAATTTTTTTTTAACTTAAAATTCAAAATAAATGTAAAATTTGAAATCCTTACCCCTGAATTAGTCGAAATCGAGTATAATGACGATTTTACGTAAAATTTTTTTTTTTTTTACTTAAAATTCAAAATAAATGTAAAATTTGAAATCCTTACCCCTGAATTAGTCGAAATCGAGTATAATGACGATTTTACGTAAAAAAAATTTTTTTTACTTAAAATTTCAAAATAAATGAAAAATTTGAAATCCTTATCCCCGAATTAGTCGAAATCGAGTATAATGACGATTTTACGTAAAAAAAAATTTTTTTACTTAAAATTCAAAATAAATGTAAAATTTGAAATCCTTATCCCCGAATTAGTCGAAATCGAGTATAATGACGATTTTCCGTAAAAATTTTTTTTTTTACTTAAAATTTCAAAATAAATGTAAAATTTGAAATCCTTATCCCCGAATTAGTCGAAATCGAGTATAATGACGATTTTACGTAAAAAAAATTTTTTTTAGTAAAAATTCAAAATAAATGTAAAATTTGAAATCCTTATCCCCGAATTAGTCGAAATCGAGTATAATGACGATTTTTCGTAAAAAATTAAAAAAAAAAATTGTTATTATATTTAATAACATAATGAACAATTTTAATTCATAATAATCATTATGTTACTGCTGTAACCTTCTCCACACGTAAGAACATTGAATTTTATTATGCGAGTTTCTACGGTTTCTGAACACATTTTTTAATTTGTATGTATTAACTACAATATAGCTCGTAATGTGTATAATATTTGGATGTAATTCTAATAACAAATGATGCACGAGATTAGGTGGTAGTTTAGTATTTTTGGTGGTACTTGACAATTTTTTGATGCGATTATAAAATTTCAGGGAACGCAATAAGTAAAATAGCTGCTACTGCTGGAATAATAGGTATGAGTGTTTAGGTGACCTGAAATTGATGGTCGATACATTTTTTTGAGTGTTCAGCCTTATTTTAGGGTTCGAAAATTTGGTGATATCAAAAGTTATTTAGGTGATCATTTTATTTGTTCCCGAAAAATTATAAACTTTTTGTAAATGTTTAGCAGAAACGCTCGCTTGATGACTGTGGAAAATAAGGTACGGTGAGCACTTAAATCTTGTACCAAATATGTTTTTTTTAAAAGCTTACGATATCTAGGTTGGTTAAATAACAAAAGGAGTTATGACCTACATACGTCCTAAGCGAATCTAGTTTTACGTCTCTATTCCAGTTTTATATGTTGCGTGTACTATTTATTAGTGTTCTTGTATCGACGATACAGTTTCCTGACCATTTAGTAGGTTTCGTTGCAACAGTTTGCTGTGTCGTCAATACTACGCTGGTTATAAAATTTCCACATCCAGTCTGAATAAAGGGCGCATTTAATATGAGGGGACACAAATTGAAAAGATATGACGTTGAATCCGTGAAAGAAGCAAGACTTATAAAACTGTCGTTGAGAATAAATACATCCCATCAATCACGAGAAAGGCTCGCCGCCATTTACGAGCCGCGGCTCCATAAAACTTTGATTTACTTTAGAAATGACTTTCTCAACACAGAAGACTCGTTTAGTAGTGATTGCTTAGAGTATTTGAACGTGATTGTGGCCGAGCGGTTCAAACATAAAGTTTCAAACAAGTGTGGGTTCGGTCTTCTAATCCTGGTTCGTACCCACACCGAGATGTTAGAACACACCTATGTAAGAAATGCCGTATTTTTATGACCCGAAGGAGATAATTCATGGCGTTTCTGCACACCGGTATCACGTCGGAACGAATGCGCTGAACATGTTGTGTTGGAATGTCAGATAGATTAATCACGGAAGGATTAAAGGAGGATAAACATAAAATTAATTTATGCAAAAAAAATGTTGTTATAACAGTCATATTATTGCCGCGAGTCCTGTCGTGCCAGTACAGGGAAAAATTACGTTCTTCTTCATTCTAATCGCAAAATACTGTAAAAAAAACGTATGTAAATTCCTGTACACCTTAGCCGTACACGGATTCCGAACTCTTTATCTGATTCGTAGCTAAGATACTAAAATTAAAATAATATTTGCGGCGAGAATTGGTGGCAAGAAAGGTAATGGTCCTAGCAATGTTGCTGGCCGTCACCGAAAATCGAATATTTTCACCAATGGCACATGATTAGAATAGCAGGTACAAACAAAGTTGTGGGTTTAAACTAAAATCTCCTATCGCCTCTCAATAGAGTCGAAAAATGATAGATCACTTTTATTGGTGACTGTACTTATGAACTTGTCAGTGTCAAATTTAATCAAGTTTCCTTAACGATAAGTCGGGAAAATGATAAGTCGGAAAACTTGGACGACTGCATAATCGCGAGTTTTCTCGGCCAACTAACAGCCAATTACCTCACTTCGTTACAACTTCGCAAATTATTTATTCCATCTCTGAATATTGATGAAAACTTAGATCGAATTTTCCCGATGTTGCTCAGTGAAGAGGGGAAAATGAGTTTGCGATGACGGTAAGGTGATAAAAAGTGAAGTTACCGGCCTTTTTTATAAGTTTTATACAAGGCAGTATCAAGTCTGTTACAGATTTTTTCATATTAGAATTTTACACAAAAGAATTGTCTAAGTTTATTCATATAATATATCTAAATTACTACAGAGAGATATGTTTTGTGAATACTTATTTTACCTTGCCTGAGCCCCGTGCAGGGAGCTGTTTATAGCTTTGTCGCTAACCTTTCTGAGTGCGGAGATTACGCGTAATACCCTAAAGGCTAAGCTAAATTTAGCCATCGAGCGCTCAGAGGTGTTACTTTAGAAGCTACTGTAATTGGTGTTAATGTTTATACATTATACATACCTAGTGACTAATAACCATGGCACGCGGAAGAATACAAACCCTACTTCGCTAAATTTTACTAAACTCTTAAACATTAAAAAACAACTTAAGCGAAAAAAAAATACAAGCTAAAATTTGAAGATTTGGAGTATCAATGTTGGAAATGATACCTATAACTTAATGAAAAACTCAAAAAATACAAAAACACTATTGACAATAGTCTTTTACTAGATTGTTCCGACGTGAAAAGGTCGAGATACGTGTCAATTCCCGTAGAATTTTAGACCATAATAGTTATACCTTCTTCTTCTTTAAAAAAGGCTTTCCATCAAAGTAATGATGATTTCGCCAATCAATGCTTGTTAAGAGACGTTGTTCGGTATCGACTCCATGACAATAGGTTCGGTAGTGGATTCTGCTCGTCGCCGCGCAAAACACGTGTGTTCACCAACGCAGCGACGAGCAGAATTCAATAAGGACCTTAAAACACAAAAATACATAATTACAAACTGTACCCTCCTTTTCAATCAACAAATTCAAACTCGGCCAATTTGGCACGTACGTACATTGCCACTCAAAAAGAGCGAAGTGTCTGTCTAATATAAAAAGGCCTAGATTAGTAAAAGAGAGCTGGTTGTTACGCCCCATTTCTTTTTAAATGAAGACAGGAGGTGTCTGACCCAAGTCAATTATACCACTTGACCCAGTGACGTTGTTTAATACCTATTATATATATATATACTGACGAGCAAAAATAACGGGTGCACTTTGTATGGAAGTTCCATAGAAAGTGCACCTTTATTTTTCCTATTTTTTTTTTCTTTTTTTTTCACTTCGACGTCCGCAAGACCGTATAGGAGAGCAAGTTGCTGGTGAATGATCCTGGCTACAAGGTTATGTCTTTGCAAGTACTCGCTGTTAGCAAGATGACCACAACCGGTAATAAGTAACCACCGGCACCGGCTGAGTGACACTCCGGGACGGTGGCATGCCCGACAAATGTCGACCGTACCGTCCTTCTTCAGGATATACTTCCGGTATTATTATCCGGTATTACCCCAACCCGCTCTGGGCCAGCGTGGGGACTACTGCCCAATCCTTCTCATCTATGACAGGAGGCCTGTGCCCAGCAGTGGGACGTATATAGGCTGATGATGATGATGATGATTATTATTATTGTGCAGCGGTAGGATACCGTAAATCTTAGATCTAAATTCTAATATAGATTCTCAACCCACACCCACGGAACCGCACCTGACGTTTACAGGGCTTCATGATACCTACAAAGTATTTTACAAGTTATCGCTCGAGGGAAACTCGATCATGTAAATCTGCTGTTGGCTCTCAAACTATATTGCCTGGTTGGTTTTCAGTAAAAACATTTTACATAATAGTCCTGCCTAAGATACACTGCATATGTACATTTCTATATTTTTTTTAGTAAACAAACCTGGAAAAGCCTGGCTGCAAAGGCGGAAAACAAATAAAATACGATTGATAAATGAATATTTACCGAACGAAAAAAGTTAGCCGTGTTTTGTTCGGCACCAGAAAATACTAATCAGAATCAGAATCAGAATCAGAATAATGTTTATTGTAGACACAGGTAGGCTGATACAGAACAGAGTTGTTAATCATTCGAAAAAACACTGGCCTTGCGAACGGGAAACTAAAAGTTGATTTTAGAAACTGAATATATAAGTTTTAGCGGTTTTATACAAATAATTAATTTAGTTACTTTGTTGGATGCTGAAGCAAACCCCAAACCATATCGATTGACTGTATAAAATTCAACCCTTCATGTTAAAAATACTATGAATACGGTATCATTCATTTTGAAGCTTATGCCTATGAGGCTAGGGTTATAAATGGTATACATGTGCAAAAGGCAAAGGTGCGCGACCTTCGTCCATACAGCCGCTGCTGTGGATGTATCAATAGGTATGGCCGCAGATATACAACTCAGTAGATCACTTATACGCAGTTACCTCGTTTTCCAAAGCATGTGCTTTACACAGAGTTGTCTCCCAACGTAATAGTACATTACTTACCAAGGGCGATAAAACAAAGAATGTCTCAGACCGCAGGTATTTTACGCCCGAGCCGAAGGCAAGGGCGATAAATATGCGATCTGAGGCTTTCTTTATTATCGCCCGTGGTAAGTACAAAATTTTATGTCACCCCCTGGCCAGGAAGTGGGTTTTTTCGCGCGCGGAGCGTGCGATAATGGCCACTTTATGGCCAAGTGTGACATAAAGACGTTTGCGGTCGAGTGCGAACCTCACTCTTGCTATACCGTCGCATAATCACCGTGCATATTCAGTGTACGCTTCAAGTCTTTCTCAGTGTACGCTGTAAAATTGTGGAATAAGTTACCGTTGTCCTTAAGACAGTCCCAGTCCGTAGCATCGCTCAAGACCAAGTTGAAGGAATTTTGGCAATCCAATAACTTGTGAATCATATGGATACTATATTTACAGGTATATTTATGTATTTAATTTTGGGTAGGTATATGTATGCATATTTATAGACATATATAGTATGTATATACATATATTTATTTGTTTGTTTAGTATAAAGACAAATATCCACGTGTTGGTTTGTCTATCGTTTGGTTCCTATTCTCCACTCAATTGCTCAAAGGTTAACTGGAAGAGATCCCTTACAGGGATAAGTTCGCCTTTGTACATGTATATTCTGTTTTGTCTGTACTGTTTCTTTTTCTTGTCTTGTGTACAATAAAGTATTTACATACACTGCACCGATTCCTCGAACAACTTGTATGGCGAATCGGTGCAGCTTATATTTCGTCAACCATACTTGTGTTTGTACGAATAGGTAGTAAAAATGTAGGAGGACGAAATGCTTTTTTTTTCAAGAATCCCCTCGAACATATCGTTGCATCAAAGTTTTGATTTTTTATTGACGTTCTTCGTATATCCAATATAATATTCGGGAGCACCGATGAATAAAACGTGCACAGAGTTTGTATGGAGAAGGCCTCGCCCTAACCTTACTACCTAAAGCGAGCTAAACACATTAAAATCGAATTGAAATACAAAATGTGTGTCAGATTGAATCCAAGCTTCTCTTCCAAACCATACGTTATCTCCCAGTTTCCTCCGCAGATGAAATAGGTGGCGATCAAGCGATGCTTCCGGACGGCAGCCGGACGGCGGCCCGTCAGCCCGGGGCCTTATCTGCCGCGAGTGACGAACAGGTACGCTGAATGGGTAATGTTATAGGTACGTTTGGGGATATGAGGGTTTTGGTGACGGTATAATAATAATTATGTTTAGGTAAAATAAAGAAATAAGTATTGGGGGACAATCTTACACAAATCGAACTAGCCCCAATAAGGCTTGTGTTGTGCTTATGTGTGTGTAGATAACTTGCAAAATCCCGAGAGAATGCTGCTTCATGAATATGGTACTGTGAGGCGAGATTTTGTATTATTAATATTTTTTTAGTTACTGTAATTTCATACTAATTAAGGTTTTATAATGTTTTTCTTTAATGTTAAGAATATAATTTAAATAGTTTAGGGCCTTATTACGTTAATTCTCACGGGAAAAATAATAGGAAAACTAGCACAATGCAACGTTTCTTCATTTATAATATCTTCTAGACCGGCCCGGACACGGTACGGTCTAGCGTGAATCATCCAATGGCGACCAAACTCTTGAACAAAAGGTAGATAAATGTTTTATCGGAACTCGATTAAACTTCATCAACATTTATAAGATTAATATCAGATTACCGAAGTTAATATACTTCGTTAATGGAATCCGCGAACAATGATCTGAAGACAACGACGGTGCTCAATATATAGATGTACACGCTACATAAAGATTTGGAGTAATCGTCCAGTAAAAAGTATATTATATAAATACAAACAAGAAATATCTAGTTATGTCATGTTAACTAGTTATATTATCATGTTTGTATTTCATACTACCCCCAACCCTAGGGCCCCCTAACCCTAGGGTTACCCCCAGGAAAGGTCAAGGACAACAGGAATCTACATTAAAGTCTCCTACTATACACAAAAAATGTCTACACATTGCTCCTGTGATCTGACGTGACAGTGGTATCTGAACAAAACTGGAAAGACAATTCAGTTTAAGATTACTATACCTATATATTTTTCACATTGTCTGTTAAAGCGTGGTTTAGAAGAAACGTTAGACTTAAAAACCTGTACAAGGCTAAAGGCGATTACGACGATTCCAATAGCTCGCAAGAAATACCAAAGGCTCCCTGAAAACAAGACTTCATACAAAGTCACGGGCAGCAGATCACCAACACTCATCCACCGACGTAATATCCTCCCCCTCCTCGATTCCAATATTGGCTAAAGGCTGCACAGCCGGTCGATTGTGGCCGATTGACTGTGACTCATCGGTCGTCCCTTCCCATCCCAGAGCGTGTCACTCCTAACAATCTTGTGGCCCTTGGGATATGGGAGAGGACCAGATTTTTGGCGCATCGGGGGCGTTTAGCATACCGGCATAATGCCCTAGCGACGTGCCGGGGGTTTGATCCTCACTCACATCCGGCTTGTCCGGGTCAGGCTTGCCTCCTGGCTGGGTGCGGTTCATGTTCATGTTGTCTGTTAAAGCGTGGTTTAGACTATTGCAATTTTCAGTAAAATTTGATTACATTGCAGGGTTTGATCGTATTCATCTTATCTTGGTAGCCCGCAGGCCCGCAATGTAAAGAAACTTGCATGCAAGCTCTTGTCGCTGTAAATCGGCCTTTATTCAGCCCACGCCACAGCACAGATAACAAATTTGCAACAACACCCCATTTGTTCCAGACTCCAGGCTTTTGAGACGTCCGGGAAATACCAGTAGACAATAATAGCGCCTTTGACATAATGAACTCAACGGAAAGCCTCGACGTCAATAGGTCCACGCCGATATATACCATCGGCACCAGTTTTATCACGCAGTGGTGAGTATTTACGGCATTTTTTTTATAAAGACGGGTTCTGAAGTGATGGTCTTTCATTTAGTGGGGCAGATTGCTAGAACAAATGGTCGTAAATGTGGACACGCTGGACAAAGCACCAAATTTTTACCAGGGTCTAGTTAGGTCCATAGCTTTATGTTTTTAATCGGCCATCTTTAATTTTATGGGGGTGGAAAGTGTGTATGACCTAACTAGACCCTGGTAAAAATTTGGTGCTTTTGTCCAGCGTGTCCACATTATCACGTGAAACTGCCTCACTATGACGCCGGACACGGTATGAGCCGACACGTGAGAGCGAATCGGAAGTATGGAAATCTAACCGTGCTGATTGAGAATTATGCATTTTTATTTCATGACATTTTTTTCATGGGTTTTGCACCTCTTTTAGATCCATGCATTTTAGGTCATACACCCTAATACTGATTTTATTGACAGGAAACTAATGAAACTAAAACATCGTACGTGCCTACCTACCGACACCCCCTCCGAGTGTCAGAACATCTATCTCCTCAACGGGTCCAACTACTCTGACGTGTTCTACTACAACAATAATACTCTGGACAACGGTTTGGTAAGATAATAAAATTATCATCATCATCATAATTATCACCTATCGTCTGCTGTCAACTGTTTTCCAATTTGCCACTGCTGCACGTGCACATAGGACCCCCCCGAAGAATTCAAATAAAATGATACTATAATTCAATGTTTATTAAAGTCTACCTCAGATACAAATTTAGATGAATGACTGTAACAAAAGTGAATGAATTTCGAGAGAATGAATTTCTAACAAAAGAGACCATTGAAAGTCACCAATAATAACAATCACAGAAAAATATTCTTAAATACAATCCACCATAATCACTTATTCAATCAGGCAAATTAGACTAATTTTAAGTTTAGTCTGGGTTAGATGTCCAGTGCTAAGTTTCTAAAGGGTTAGTATTTAGTTACATCACAATCTGCCAGAATTAAGCGTACAATATTTTGGCTCGCAATATGCATGTCATTGAATTTTATTTAAATTTGTGAAAAAGACAAAAATCAAATAGTTAAAACCAAAGAAAAATAGTCAAAATAAAAATGTCCGATTGAACATTCATATTCAGAGTATTATATATAAGTGGCTCCCTAGGGAGCCAGTGGGCATCGAAAGGGTAATCAGCATTTTACTTGTATAATTTACAAAAACATCTGACTACATACCTACACAAGTTGACTTTCAAAGAATTCTCGAGAGCAAACTGTCAATAAAATCGTTTTGTAAACATCCGTCTAAAATCAACAACTAGTTCCGAAGTAAAGATAATACTTTACGGCGAAAATTGGCCTACTTTCAAGCATTGTAACCTTGTAATACAAAACTCATTAAGAGAACGGTTTGCCGATCAGAATTTCCTTGTGGCATTTTATCGATTGTGAAAACAGTGAACAGAGTCGTTTGTTTGTTTTTGTTCGAAATGGAACAGACGGTTACTTTGTGCACGGCAAAAAATAGAAATATAAAAGCGGCAAACAGTCTCAAAGCCGATACAACCTTGAAAACGCGGCAGCAGGTAGAGCTGGGTCGTTGCGAATTTTAAGTGTAACGAAACGTAACAGCTTTTCATTATCTGGAAACAGTTTCACGAAACAGTTTCAAAAGTAACTAGTTTTTTTCACTGCGGCGCCCGACAAAACGAAACGAACGAAAGAAATATTTATGAACGAATTTTCAAAATTAAGCCTTAATGTCTTGCGAATAGAGCGCATTTTTGTCAATCATCAATACAAAACTTTTTTGGCACAAAGCGCGCCCACCCGAACAAAGCTAAGTTTTGTTTCGTTTCGTCGTTTCGATCGCTACATCAATGAAACAGTTATAGGTTCTAGTTTGAGTTATGTCAGTTATGAGTTTCGTTTCTATTTTCATGTAGTGTAGTTTCATTGTTGCGTTGCATTGCAGCTTTGGTGGTCGTTTTTATAAAAACTGTTTCTTGTTCTCATAAGAAACTGTTATTCCGTTACTGTAAGCGAAAGCGTTTTACGAAACGCTTATTGAAAAAAACGCTCAGCTCTAGCAGCAGGTCCATTAAGTTTATTTCTGACTTATTTTCTTATTAAAGCTTTGTATTCGCTTATTAAGCATTAGGTAACATGTTTTAAAATTGTGTTGTGTGTTTGATTTTGCGCACAGATATAATATAACAAAAATATATTTTGGGTACATAAATAAAACGATCAATAATCATTCCTAAACGTATTCTCAGCACAAACATTGACAGTAACACATATTCAGGCTTAAGATGTTTTTGGGGTTCCGTACCCGGTGGGTCCAAACGAAACCCTATTACTGTCGTCCGTCCGTTCGTCGTCTGTCACAAAATATATTTTTAACTACCCGTTGACCTCTTATTACGTATTTTTTACGAACAAATATTAATATATTGAAAAATCAGATTTAATTTTTGAAATTTCAAATTTTTCTTATTAAAACTAACTTAAACCCTTGACCACTTAAAGGTTGTGTGTAGGTTTTGCAGGAATAAGCAACAGATGGTCGATTTAATACGTTTTGCTCATTCCGCTGTACCTACTGTATTCGTGAGAGGTTGCGATAAAAAAAGAACATTCAGTCTCAAATTCTACTTTAAAAAAGATGTACATACCCCCACGACGCAGGCTTATAACCTGATTAAGGTCGCGAGAGTCCGCTGAATATGGGCAGCCTATGACCGATTGTACTGGCATTCTTTGAATGAGGTCTATGTCCTGCAGTGGTCGAGTTTCGGCTAATGATGATGACGATGACACTTTCATATCTTCCTAGGACCCAATCCTCCCACCATTCCCGCTGTGGCTGGCCGCGATCTTCGCCACGTGCCTGCTGCTGGTGATCCTGCTGACCGTGAGCGGCAATGTACTCGTGCTCATGGCCTTCCTCGTCGACCGGACCATCCGCCAGCCCAGCAACTACTTCATCGCCTCGCTCGCTGCCACTGATCTGCTTATAGGTAAGTTAAAAGGGAAAATATAGAACTAGAATTATACCGCTAAAGAATTCTAAGGAGATAGTTTAGCAGATTAGTTACAGAAATTTATCTCCATTAATTAAGTAAGACAAGAACATTTGGTTACCACTTTTGCATAAGTGCATTTTTCTAATGCGTTGTCTAGAAATACATGAAAATGCATTCTATCCGAATTTTAGAACAAAAATGTACTTTCTACAGACTTTAAAAGCAATGGGTATTTGTAGTGAACATGAAAACTTGAAAATGCTGCCTGCTGCCACATTCGATAATTTTTGCAAGGGTCTATTGAAATCTTGACATGTATTATCCTTGCAATAATTACTCAAAGAGTTTATCTGAATGTCGGTCAAGTTGGATCAGCTTGACGGGATTGGTTTTCCACGAGGCGGCTTGACACGCCAATGCCTGACTCGAATAAATCTGGTAGTTACTGCATTCTAACTTCTTCTAGTCAAATTACTTACATAATTATGTATAACATAACCTTTTTCAAAGTAGTATAGAGGGCTACTATAAAATAAAGCCCCAGGGTGGAAGAATTTTCATAAGTAGACTCGGTAATATAACGTTATCGTAATAGGTATTAAAAAGAGCTCCCATATATTGCATGCAATGCAGCGTTATGAAAATTTACTTAATCCAAACAAATTCAGACGTAGCAACCATTAAAATGAGATTGTTCTTGTCCGCAGGTACAATTTCCATGCCATTTTATACAGATTACGTTTTGAAAGGATACTGGCATCTCGGTCCTCTGTTGTGCGATCTCTGGCTATCCGTCGACTACACTGTATGTTTAGTATCCCAATACACAGTTTTGCTCATTACAGTGGACAGATTCTGCAGCGTTAAAATAGCAGCACGGTACAGAGCATGGAGAACTAAGAACAGAGTTATTTGGATGGTCACAGTAACATGGATAATCCCGGCTCTACTGTTCTTTACAACAATATTCGGGTGGGAGCATTTCATTGGCTACAGGGATTTGCAAGAAGGAGAATGCGCTGTACAGTTCCTAAAGGATCCCATTTTTAACACAGCTTTAATTATCGGATATTATTGGACTACGCTGATTGTCTTGATCGTGTTGTACGCGGGGATATTTAAGACTGCTTATGATATGCAAAAGAAAAGTGAAGCAAAACAGAGAAAGATGCAATCAATGGTCGCTTTAAGTGCAGGAGTGATGTCGGGGATGGCAGGCCGTGCTGCTGGCATGGCGGCATTATCCAAGGCGACAATATCTAATGAAGATCAAATGAAAGTGTCGGAATCTATAAGGAAGGATTCTACATCCAAAGGCTCTTTAGCAGCACCGTTGCTAACACTTGGCGGTTCTACTGACTCCAATTCTAGTCAAAAATCCTCAGCTCATAAGAGTAGTGCCACTGTTACTGCTACTTCGACCACAGCTGAATCGGACGGAGAAAAGAAGGAAGATCAGGTAGAAGCGGAAAGATCTAGTAGTCCTGCGTTCGACTCTGATGATGAAAGTACTACACCAGCCAACGCGACCAAAAAGCGACCCTCTGTAGCCAATCTTGTGATGCAAACTGGTGCTCTTCAACTGCTCAACAACATGCGCATGAATGGTGGGATGTTAATCAAAACGGATCTTAAGCAGTCTCCAATAACGAAACACGAACTTGATAAACCTAAATCCTCGCTCTCACAGATATCCGAAAAGAGTTTACTTGACACAGATAACCCTGACTCGTCTCAGATTGGACCTGCTGTAGTCCATGCACCGACAGTGCCTCCGTCGAACGCTAGTATCACCTCTCCAACGTCTTCAGGGATCGCCACGCCATCCGAACATCGAGAAGTATCGACTACTATTGCTCAAAGAATCATACCTCCACCCACCGAATTCAGGTGCAGCCCACCTGTATCAGAAAGCCCACCGTCTTATTCAGAATCATCTCGAACAAGGACTGTTAGAGTAATAAGAGATGGCAATACGTATGACGTACTTGTTGGAATGGATGGTGCAGATTTGAGATACATGGATGAGAGTTCCGTCATCGTTCCTACGCCGACAAATGAAAGTCCTCCTTCTTCTGTGACGTTCCCTACTGCGACCGAACCTTCGTCGCCCCCGACTTTGAATAACGCAACCAATGTTACTAATTCTTCCCTGTTGCAAGCAGCTCTCATTAGGGCCACTGCCGAAGCCAAAACACCGGCATCTAAAGCTAGTTTCTCACCACCACCACCAATAAAAGTGAACACAGAAGTCAGTTTAACGACGGGAGAGCGACCCAAGCCCGTAATCACTTTAGTCTCAACGTCTTCCAATAACAATGAGCAACAGTCACCGAAACGGCCTGAAATTGTCTCACCATTGAAACTAAATCCATGCATAACGTCGGCCGTAGACAACAGTGAAGTTTCTAGTCCCGCCGTTACTGGGTCAGGCCGCAGCGACTCGAAGAAAGAGTTTGTTAAAAACATCGGAAAGAAATTAAAAGTTAAACGTTCGAAGCGGGACGGCCTATTCCCGAGCATCGGGCGGCAAAAGTCGAAGTCAGAAAACAGGGCGAGGAAGGCGTTTAGAACCATATCGTTTATTCTCGGGGCATTCGTTGTTTGTTGGACGCCTTACCACATCCTAGCCTTAGTGGAGGGTTTCTGCACGGACCCGCCATGTACGAACAAGCACCTTTACATGTTCACATACTTTTTGTGCTACGCCAATAGTCCCATCAATCCTTTCTGCTACGCCCTTGCCAATCAGCAGTTCAAGAAGACCTTCACGAGACTCCTCCGGGGAGACTTCCACATCACCTAGTCCATGTATGTGGGGCATAAGGCGTGAACATGATCCCCGAAACACCACGCGCACAATTTTGAATGATTATTCAAATGTTTATGATAAGACAATACCGTATTTTAAATTTAGTAAGAACGCTTTCGGTGTATAGAATGAAATGTGTAGAAAGTGTATTTTAAATGTATTGGCTTTTTAAAAGCCGGACAACTGATATTAGCGATTGTAAATATTTTATCGTTGGTAAGTTAATTTCAGTCGTAAAGTTCAGAACTGACAATAAAAGGTGAGATTGTGTATATAAAAGTTGTAGTTATGTATTGTACTTCAAGTCTCTTTATATTTCTAACTAAGAGTAAACATAACAATAATCACTTTAAGTGTAATGTTTGGTTTGTCGAACCATTGTAAAAACGTAATAGACACGTAACGTAACTATTATATCAACTGTTTGAAACTAAAAGTCTGTATTGTTGTGTGGCTATATATAATTTCATTAACCATGTATCTATTCCAAACCTGTGAAACTACACCATCTTATGAATGTATTATACTAAGAGCTACGTAGTAGTAGTAGGTAGAGGTAGAATGATCGCATGTCCAACATAAACATCATAAATGACAGATGATAGACAGATATGCGTACTCACGTGTTTTTTTGTATTTTTTGTTTTCAGGTTTTTTTGTAAGATTTAGTTTAATAGCCACATCACAATCGACCGAACGCTTTAAAGCTTTACGCCAGAGCCCAGCTAAAGTTTTTCAGCGTCAAATAATAAAATAGTCAATTATTTGATAGTTTAAGCATTGTTAGTACTAAGGCCTAAACGTTTCTATGGGATGTAAACTTAATATTTTTAGATTATATTTTGGTTTCATAAATAACATGCATAATTATTAATTTAGAAACGGTAGACTTTATGTTAAATCTTTCATGTCAGTTGTGCAAAATGTTTTTTAAAGCCCACAAAAAATAATAGATGAATCAAATATGACGTCAAACCTTCATCAATATAAAGAGGAACTAAGCAAGCCAGTAGCTTCATATTTGTGAAATAAAATTTTTGCATACATATAAATGTAGTGAACAATGATTTTCCATCGGGAATATGTGGAAAACGACTATACCCGAAGAGTTAGTTAGTACGGTATAGGTACTATTATCTCAAGAACGCGGGTGAGCCATGTTTGTGTGAGCTATAAGTACATGATCATTGTCTGCGTGCGCGTCAGCGTAGGAGCTATGACTTCACGTTGTATATGTGTTTACACGTTCGTGAGATAAAAATACTATATTATGTATTCTTAGTTTTCCCAATAGAAAAACATTATTCACTACATTTGTATGTCTACGAGTTTTGTCACATTTTGTTGGTTAAAAGACTATATTGTCTTTCTCTGAATCTCAATGTTTTAATTGAGATAAATATTTCCTTTAATCTTCTTAGATATATATTGGATGTCTTAGATTTGTGTACGCCTTGCCTTCGGTAGTACAATTTCAGTGTCAAAACTGTATGACGTAAAAAATGCATTAAACAGTATTTTTTATAATAGTTGCCCTGTAGCCACTGTATAGGTCGTATATAAATTTTCACATCAATATGAAAGACAAAAGTGAAATAACATTAGTTAGTGTTATTGGGAATTTACTGAGAACTAAACGTAAAGCTAGATTAATATAACAAATACAATAGCAGTAAAATAATTATATGATGAAACTGGATACACTTTTCCGTACTTTTCTATTCTGCAACTTAGACACTAAACATTTTTTCCGCTGGTTACAGTTATTTTTCTTAAATTTTGCATTAAGTATTTAAACTCAATAACATTTTTATTAATTATCACATTTTATTCAGTTTACTGTGGGTTTAGGTCTATTTATGTAAAATTGTCCTCGTATTTATTTATTTACTTATACAATTTGACAGTTCAATAAGTTAACTATTAACCTTTGCCCATTTGCTCATAAAAAAAAGGAAGGTTTTCGTTACAATAATAATAGACAAAATTATATGATTATTTTTAACCTCCCCTTTTTAATTATTTTATAGGTACTTTATACCTAGTAAATTATGTATGTACTGTGTATGTTACTTTTGACACATTGTTAGTAAGCATTTGTAAATAGATGCTTTGTTTAACTCCTTTCAGTAACTAAATAAAAGTTAAAATAATATCACAATTTTTAGAGCCTCTGTTTGTTTAAAAATATATTTTATTTGAATAATTTTATTAACAGATATTTATACCATAAATAGAAAATGTTAACTGTGTAAAATAAATCGTTTTAGTACTAGTATTTGAAATAAGAACTACTAATTACGTTGGATGTTGTCAAATGAATGGCGTTATTTTTAACAAATTGTTGAATCAAACATTGAATTATTTGTAATAAAAGACGGAAGACAATTATGGAAATAAAAAGGATTAGTAATTATAACAACGTTTATCATTATGTGCTTATTTTTTCTGTTATAATACCATCAAAGTCATAAGTATGAAAAAATAATCGTAAACGGTTTCGCAAATAAATTTTGGTTTACAATAATAAAATTTCGTTTTAGGGAGATAAGACTATACTTTGCTCCGTGGAAGGTAAGCAGACACTAGAGCCTATAAACGCTTGCTACTCAATATTCCCTAAATCTAATATATTTGTAAACCAAATGAACACCATTATAGAAACAGTTTTGTTCGCTTACTTGATCAAAGTTATCAGCATTAAAAATATCTAAGTAAATGAAGAGATCGAAAGTTCTTATTCCATTACAATAAAGACTTGAATGCGTAATTTTGATACCTACAGTCAAGGTATATGATTAGTAGTGATTCTTTAGAAGATAGGGTCAGCAGTAAGTAGCTCCATTAGTATGAGGTGCCTACGGCATAATAAGGTCCAGCATTTAAACAATTTCACGCCGCAGATCGTCATATTTTTTTGTCAAATAACCTTACCACAGCATTTTTTTTATTAAGCAAGACATTCAAAATTAAGAATAGTAATTTTTCCTTCCGTGCCAGGTAATAGGAACTAAATCTAGGAAAATAATCAGAAAAGAAATAACGAAGGAGTAAATTGTCGTAGTGTGATAGTTCCGTGCCGACGATCATTAAGGCCGAAAATAACCGAAGGTTCCCAATCTGCTGAGGCTGAGGCGCTCAGTTTGTAAAAAATAACGATATGGATCGCAATCAAAAACAAAAAGCCAGCCAAAAGAGAAATCGAAAAAAATGTCGTCACGAGATTTACTCACGATATTTCCACTGCTGACTTGCGCGTGCGTGATGCGCCGCTCGCCTGGTAGTGCCCCCCCCCCTCTGATAGTTCCACTCGCCGTCTGATAGTTCCACCCCCCACCCGCTGGAACCAACTGGATCAGCACCTGTCTGTTGCTGGTGGCGAATAGGGTCGCCAGACCCTACAAGATAAGCTGTGTTGAGAGTGGGGACCTACAATCGTCTCTAGCTGCATATCAAACGAGGTAAGCGGCGCGCTTCTGTAACAGTCTACGGTGTCTTCTTAACAATCATATCGCAGAATACTTGTACAATATAATAAAGTTAATTTGTAACATAGCACAACAATATCAAATATGATATCAACAAGGACATACCGAGTTCCCCATTATTTGTATCATTACTAACACTACAATATCAAAATGTATCAACAAGGACATACCGAGTTCCCCATTATCATATATATATATATATATCCCCGGTATCATATCAAATCTCACAAGACGGTATTCAAAGAGTTATTCACGCGTACACACAATACGCTGAAACCCAAACATGTCTCATCGCTTTTTGTATCACAAGTTTGTACATTACTACGCTTTCGTACTTGTGGTAACGCGCACAATAAACTTTTTAGAAACAGTACGAAAGGTCTAATTATAAAATAACAGTGAAATATCATCTCGATCTAATTTGAGCAGCTCGACTGCAGAATTGTAGACATATCTTACAGAAAACCGAAGCCATAATAACACGAATACTTACTTTATAGTCATTGTGTTGTGATTTTGTGATCTTGGAAGTGAGAAAGAAGAATTTTCAGTATCTTTGGAACTAACTACCCTAACTTAGTGCACACTTGCTCTAGTACAGTTGCCAATAATACATCGGAAGAACGAGATGCTCACTAATATAGAAAGGAAGAGGAATGATGAAACCGATGAATTGCGTGCTGCCGAATCTCGTTGCTCCTGGTATCACTCTTAGGTACTCCGACAATTAGAAGGAGCAGGTAAGATTTTCTTGTTTCACCTTGGCACCACACTTCGCTATGCGTGTTTGTGTTGCGTATTCACCTCCCTTTCTTTTCAGGTCAGGTCAGATGGCAGTCGTTTTCGTAAAAACTAGTGCCTACGCCAAATCTTGGGATTAGATAGCGGACCCCAGGCATCCTTCAGGATGCAACTGTACTGGGATAACGCTAGGAGGATGATGATTCACCTCCCTTTCTTTTGCAATGTTAAAGAAAGAGATGGAACACGAATGTTTGCACAAATGGCGAAGTGTGGTGCCAGCATTAGGGCTGCCATGTTGTGCTGTTAGGTAAATATGCCTTATGCTACTGTATTTACGTTGGAGCTGTGTCTACCGGCTTTTGAAGTGTCAGACGCATCGCAACAGCCTGTGAAATTCGGCGTGATTTGTGTCGGCCATCGCTCACGCGATATCGCGACTGCTCGATTTGCTCCGATACATTTACGACACGGTTACTGGGTGAAAATGTGTTTATTATTACTTAGCTTTTTTTGTACACGGCTTTTACAAGAAGTTTTTCGCACGCAAAACATTTTTGCTTTAAGTATAATAAGGTAAATTACACGACACAGTAAACATAAACAAATCAAACAAAACATAAATTACTTTAAGGCGCTACACTGAGAAATTTGGAGACTTTGAAACGCTGTCCTGCTCAGACTTGCAAACAGGAGGGGCTGATTTTCAGATATATGATTGTAGTACTGAAATTAGCGAAACATTATTGCTTAAAATTTTCTCGATAGAAAATAAATCCAAAGAGGAGTCTATATTTTCCTTTTTTTCCTCAGCCTACTAAAACAACGCATTATTAAAAGACACGATTAAGTTACTACGATGGTATTTTACCTCATCTAGGTACTGACAAGAGGAAATTTAATAAACCTGCACACAGTCAGATATTTAACGAGATTTGTCTAAAAAGCCATTCTCGGAGAGGGTTGCATCCCGTTTTGTCGTGAGCGAAAAACAAAGGGTGTCTCTTTCAATCGATATATCGCCTTAATATAATAAACATTGTAACTACTACTACGAATCATGCTGTATAAAGACGCTGTCACGCTACGCAGATAGTTATGTCACTGTAAATGGTTCAACTGTGAGTTAAAAGCGGTTGGCGATAACATTCATTTTGAATTAAGGTTAAAATTATTTTTGGCGTTTATAAAACTGTTCTTGGATTCGAATGTTTATGTTTGAAAAATAGCTTTTCCAACGAAGTACTTACCGAAAGGTTCACAAGTGGCGACCACGGACCGGAAGGCGCAGCGTGGGTAGACCCCCCAGAAGGTGGACTGATGACCTGGTATAGGTCGCGGGAGTCCGCTGGATGCGGGTGGCGCAGGACCGGTCATTGTGGCACTCTTTGGGGGAGGCCTATATACAGCAGTGGACGCCTTTCGGCATAAGCGACCTAATACCGAACAGTTGATACACGACGTGTCAAGTATAATGCACTTTCTTTTGCGTGCTTATTATCTATTCAGATAACTTATCCCACAACTTATCATTTAATGCAATCAATTGACTCCCACAGTTTCAATTAACAGGAGCACAATACGAAATTAAGAGCGTATTCGCTGGAAACGCCGTGTTTCCGCGTTTTACCACGTATTCATTACAGAAAATCTCAAAAACGGTATAGTTTTTTGTAACACTGTTTACAGACCCGTGAAGAACAACTTATCGACTACGGGAGCTACAGTCAAAACATTTTTTACAAACATTTATTAAAGAAACTCGAACACTTTTCTCACACTCGATTTCGAAATATTCGAAACCATGTCGTCATTCAAACCTGTTTATTCTGTAACCAATTGAAACTAAAATATGTAATACATACAGTTAGATGCACCGAAAGACGGTCTCTTTCGCCTACTGTCTGAAAATACACAATTTAAAATTTGGTTTAACTAAAAGAGCCACGGAAAACTCCATATTTTTGGCAAACTTCGCTGCATCATATTGTCACTTTAAAGCTAATAAAAAGGTTTTTAACTATGCTATTAGGGTAAAATAACTTCTATTCTACGATATTAAATAATAAAAAGTAACAAATAGGATATAAAAATATTAATTTTAATCGATTTAAAACAGACCTTTTTCTCATAGACTCGCTTGCTGTGACTCAGTACCGGCCCAGCGGCCATCGGAGGAGGACGTATATATCGTTTTTTTGTGGCTCTTCACAAAGCTACCGTAATTACTCTCAGGAAACCAATAAAACATGTGACCTCCGATTAGGCGTATTTATTAAGAACGACACAGTCAGATTATACTGGGAACTAATCGTGATCTAAATTGAGACAAGTTATGAATGGTACGCAACCGTCAATTGATTGTCGACTAACAACTTTGATACTTGGTTGATTTCATATATTTATTATTGTATTTGGACTAGAGTTTTTTGAACTATAATGCTTTATTTTGATAAGCAATTATGTATGAATATAGCCAGCTACCAGAACTAGTGGTACAACCTGGAAAGTAGCAACCCCACCTAGAAGTTAATAAAAGTATAATAACTATAATATGTAGTGACTCATGGTAAATACAAAGTACAAATACAAATGCGTTTAATTTTCATACATATGAAACAATTTTTTTATAAACATGGTATATTATTGTGTATAATACATGGTATGTATCTCTTTTAATACATGGTATTAATAGCAAATCTGGCGCAAATGAACAATGCTAGCTTGAAATTGAAATATGTGCTTGGAAATTCTTTTTTAACCTGGCTGTGCCCATTAAAGCGATAGGAGTGCGCTGTTTGAGGGTGTCCTGGGGAAAGAGCAGAGGAAATCTCCGATACTACCACGCGGGCGGCTTAAACATAGAAATACTCTGAGAGTTTGCGCTCCAGTTAGCTTGGTTGAGCGGTTTCAACCGAATCTGAAGTGTGGCTTGGAGAAACATAGTGTAGACCGGGAATGAGTTACCATTACAAATACAGATAGTTAAAGAACCGGCCAAGTCATTGTCGAAATACGCACATTTAGGACCACGCAATCACGAATTAGAAAATTCAGATAAAATATGTCGACGAGTATCCGTACTTGGGCCAATAAGCTTCTTTCAGCCAAAGACAGGACAAGGAAGTTGTAAGACGGATCCAAAATGCTTGGAAGAGCTATTGGGCTTTGAAAGATTTACTGAAGGGAGGCCTTCCGGTAGCTCTGAAGCGAAGGCTCGTCGACATGTGCATTCTGCCTGTTCTAACCTACGGTGCACAAACATGGTCACTCACCGATACCAAATTGAAGGTTTACCAACGGGCAATAGAGTGCAGCATGCTGGGAGTCAAACTGATCGACCGTGTTCGGAGCTCTGTGCTGCGCTTCAAAACTGGTATTGCAGATGTTAGAGCTGGAGGATGTTGGAGCAAGACTGCCAGGCTGCAATGGAACTGGGCCGGCCACGTCTGCCGTATGCATCCACGGAGGTGGGCAAAATTAGCAACAGAGTGGGTTTCGCAATATGCTCGGAGACGACGTGGCAAGCCGAGGCAGAGGTGGCGGGATAACCTAGACACATTTCTAAACGACTGGTCCGAAACAGCTCAAAGCCGGAACGAGTGGAAGTCGAGGGGAGAGGCCTTTGCCCAATAGTGGGACACCTTTATAGGCTTAGGAAAAAAAAGTAAACATTTCATCGCCAAATTTCAGGTTCATATGTGATTTATGTCCACAAAAATCACCTTTTTCCTTTGATGCAATTTTTAACTTCCTATTCTTCATATACTTCTTTTATTTTAATATACGATGTTTATCTACACAATAACGGTAGTTTTATCCTTTACCGTGGACTTTCACGGCATTTAAGTCGAGGGTCTTATGTTTAGATTAAAGTTTCTCCGAATTGAAATCATCAACATCATCAGCCTATCTACGTCCCACAGCTGGGCACTGGCCACCTTTCATAGATGAGAGGGATTGGGCAGTAGTCCCCACGCTGGCCCAGAGCGGGTTGGGGACTTCAAATACAACTTTGAATTTCTTCGCGGATGTATGCAGGTTTCCTCACGATGTTTTCCTTCACCGAAAAGCTAACGGTAAATATCAAATGATATTCCGTGCTCAAATTCCGTAAAAATCTCATTGGTACGAGCTGGGATTCGAACCCACGACCGCCGCTTGACAGCCGCATGCTTGAACCACTGGGCTACCGTAACTTGAACTAATAAATTGCTTGAAATTATAAAGCCGAATTGAAATACACACACAAGGGGCTCCTGCGGATGCTCTAAGGAAGCGTCCTTTTATATATTTGCTCCTGTTACTGGCTACACCTTGAATATCATTTCCGATTGCAGTTATCTTGCTAACGGCAAGCATGCACTCGCGTAGGCATAACTTGGTAGCCAGGGTTACACACCTACCACTACTGACAGATCGATCAAAACGCTCGATGACATCATTATCCCCAATGGCGAGAACCTTGTAAAGGGCCGAGAAGGACATAGTTAGCAAGACTAAGATAGCCTTTCCACCAGAGCTATGCTATGCAGCTATGCTGCGAGGATGTTATAGTTTTCCGTTTAAACCAATGCTATGTTATGTGAACATATGATTGGTGGATATCAACGCATTCATAGCAATGACACAACTTTGATGGAAAGGCACCCTAAAACTTGAAAGCCGCCGCCATGTTCTTCACGTTGTCTCTTGAAAAGATTCGATCAAGACGCCTCAAGACACTCTCGTTAGATAGCTGGTCAAATACGAAGTATTGATGAATCATAGGTATAAGTAGGTAGGTACGAGAATATACTTATTTCATTGACTTGTATTTTCCTTCAATATTACAAAACGCATGTGGATGATTTTCCCACTAATTTATCTTCAACTGATTATATTTTCACATTCAATAGTAAGTCTGATACAAAAAAGATAATAATATGAATGTAGTTGTATATCCCTAAACACAACATTTTCGCTGCAAAAGTATCAAGGCTCATACACATACTATACGGCAACTTGTTACAGCATACGAAGATACATGACAGATATCATTGTATACCTTATTGCACTATATAAGGGTTTAAATTTAAATGAAAAGTTATGTGCGATAGTGTTGTTACGAACACATTGGAACGCACCGTGTACAGTGCTCGTTTGTGTGCAGCGAAAAACGTCAAAAAATACCTAGATTTGACTTGTGCCCGGCAACGAAAGCACTCTTAATGTGAATTAAATTTAAATGTACCAATTTCGAGCCCGAGGAGAAAAAAATTCACAGTTGTATGTTAGTATTAGTAGTAAACATATTATAAAGCTATTTTTATGTCATAGGGGGCAAACGAGCAGACTGATCGTCTAAGTATTCGTGAATAGTACTGAAATAAAACAAAGTTAATTAAATACGTACTCATCACTTATACCACTCCAAGGGCTGTCAAGTGCCACAATAGTGGGAGGCGCGGCGACAGGTATTGTGAGCGGCCAGCTTTAATTTGTTTAGCTGCTTTGTATTGACGCAGATAATTCAGACGTTACAGTCCTTGGGATCAAAATTAATTTATCTGCAGGTATGTCATAATTATACGCCTTTTGTTTTGTTATATTGTATTGTGTACCAGCTGACTTTGTACCCCCAATTGTATGTACTGTATTTTAATTAATGTAATCTGACGATGTATAATTAATACGAATAAATGAATATGAATACCCACTTACTTTAACGGAGCAGTGACCCAAAGAGGATCTTGGCCTCCGGAGCGAGGGCTCGTCACCTTTTCCGAACCTGTGCAGCCTCCTGCTAGTCTTCGACCTGAAGATGCCGCAGATCCGCCTCCACACTGTCTTCACAGCGATACCTTGGCCAACCAACCGGGTGGCGACCATTTATCCTGAGCCTCCAAGACCCGTCTTTTTTCTTGACAGATCCCAGGATCTTCCGAAAAACCTAAGGTGAGAATGGTTTGGATAAATGCGTAAACACGTCTGACCGCAAGAAAATGATGTGTATTGAACAAGAAGATAGCAGCAGAGTGTACAATGTTAAATTCCCTTACCTCTCCTCTATAGGTGATCCCTTATTGCTATATGCATTTAAATTGAATTGAAGGTGCCAAAATTTGTGCCAAAACCGAGCACTGTAAAATGTACTTCTTAAACCATAAATGCAGTTTCATAAAAAAATGTGAGTATCATGTATTTTCACAAGAACGTGACATATTTTTTACATGTAATGTAAGGCGACTTCCTGACTTAGCGGGGCGGGATCGATATGTGACATTTTCTTCTTTGACGTAAACTTACTGACGTTGCAAAGATTCCTACTTGACAGAATACTGTCAGTATTAAATTTGCGCAGTAGTAATATTATGCGCAGAAGCGGACCAGTACTGCCTCCGCATCGTCCCGCTTCCGCGCATCCCGCGCCAGTCAGGAAGCACTCATTTAAATGTGGGGGCGCAGTAAAAAGTAGTACTGACTTGACTGACACTTGACACTGACATTTGACAGTTTTCTCATATCGTACCGCCTCCGCACCGACAAATCAGGAAGTCGCCTTAAGTGCTATAACGTCTTGTATTTTCGGCGACAATGAATCATGTTGTCGTGAATATTCTCGAGGGGCCATTTGGTTGAGTGCTGGTTGTTTAGAAAATAAGTACGCCACAGGAGATCTTGTAAATTTGGTCGTTCACTTAATTATGTGTGAACCTTGATTTTACTTTTTTCGAAATTTCGTCAACAGCGGAGGAGAAGCACCGTCAAATGGTGTAAAATGGGACATTCATGGCTAACTTGGGACACCTGTAAGTAAAAACAGGTGTTCTAAATTAGCCATGCATGTCACATTTTGCCCCATTTGACGGCATCAACTTATGTCGACCTTTATATCTGGCACAGATATTGAACATGTCCATCGAATGTGGCGATGCTGCCAGCATTTTGGGAACGTTAAATAAATTAACTTAAATAATTATTACTAATAATGATGTCGTTCCCAGAAATAACTCAATTATATATAATACCAACGCAAATAAACTGATTTTTACCGAATTACAAAACCTCCGTAGGTATTCTTCCACAAATATTGAAGAGTAACTACGATTTACAGTCTTTAAGAACGCATTTTCTGTCGAGTGTATTTAATATTCGCGTAAAGACAATGCTCCCGCGGGAACAATGCTCAGTTTGTGGTGATATTAAAACAGTTCCGGGTCCATTGTGCGGCAACTGTTGCTTCGTCGAGTTACGGGTTGACGAGATCAGAATAGATACGAGAGAATGAGGGACTAAAAATGTCCCTCACAATATTACATGTACATATTTAAATCACAGATCAATGTCTTAACGGGATAGTCAAAATCTTTTGTTATTTAAGATTAATTGTTAAGTATTTCGGAAACTAATCTCGACTCAGAGACACAACCTGGGCTTGGAAATACCCTAAGCCACTCGATCATACACAGCGGCTTCACGCCACACGCCGTCTTGTCGCAGAGCGATTTGCCTGCGATGGCGCTAGAGTTGAAAGACCCTGGAAAAGCCGCCACCGCCCAGAGCGGTTACATTTCCTTCCCATCAGAGGTGCAAGAAATAGAAAGTTTGGATACGCCTATCATTAATAGCGATCCTTCTACTTCTACCTTTTCTTCTGAGATGAAAGAGCCTGCAAGCTGTCCAAGCGTTCCCATTGCTCAGGGCGGATGCTCGGACCGCTACACATCGAGTAGTCCAGCGCACTCTTTTGTTTTGGAAAATAAGTGCTCAGACTCATCACACTGTAATTTTACAGAGAAAAAACAAAATAAGTATTCCGAATCAGCAAACTTATCTACACCTAATCAGCAAAATAATATCACGCTCAGTAAACAGCCAGTGCACCATATCTCACTGGAGGATCTTTTTGATATGGACAATATAACAGGTTCTCCAAACTCTACGTTGGAAGGCGACACGCGGAGAAGCTTAACAAACATCTCTACGTCTGATAATTCTGTGGTAATAGAGCTTAAGCTTGAAATAAGTAATCTAACCACACAACTGTCTACTGCTCATGATGAAGTAGCTAGATTAAATATGGAAATTCAGGGCCTCAAAAATACCATAGAAGACCAGCAGAAAAAAACCGAGGTTTATAAAAAACTTCTGACAGAAGATCCCCCTTTCAAATCAACTCCCTTGAAAATAAATAGCACCAAAAAACCTAAAACTCAACGAAGTCGCTCGACAAAAGTAACCAGAGGGGAAAGGGAAACCACAGCACAGAAAAAAGAACTCTTATCGAATTCGATTCAAGAATTAAACATATCCAGGCAATCAGTGGAAGCCCTAACGACACCAGCTGTACACCAGCCGTCTCTAGAGACACTTGTACCGGAAAAACCATTGTCGGTATGTGATAAAAGTACCACACAAGAACAAACTGGCAAGGCTTTTAATAATAACAGGAATAAACTAATAATCTTAAGTACAAGCACAAGACTAAAAACTGTCAGCATGATGCACAAATATTACTCAGAATTTGACTGCTGCCATTACTGTACCCCAGGTGGTGGAATCCACCAAATGCTAGAGAACCTGGAACAAAAGGTGATCCATTTCACACGTAGCGATTTTTGCATAATTCTCATAGGTGAAAATGATTTTGAAGCCATGAAAAACTATACTAAACTGGTACTACATATAAAAGAAAAGTTATCTAAAATTACACACACAAATATAATAGTAAGTGTGCCTACATACATCTGCGGAGCACCAACCTACAACTGCCGAGTCGAGCTATTTAATACTCTGCTAAATCTCGACAACTATACAAATAATTATGCACACTATTTTGATTCCAATATGGATCTTACTTTGGACATGTTTTCGCAACATACAGGGAAAATAACGAATAAAGGAATGAGAAACATGCACGAAAACATAAAACAAACTATCGCATCAATCGAAAATTCCAATAGATGTGGAAATGTCGTAACGGAAAACATCACATCACCAGAGGGCCCCAAAATCCCGTCGGAAAAGAACTTGGAAGCAACGGGGGAGCAAACAAACAAGGAGGATCGTTTATCGGAGAAGGTCAATGGCAGTTACTCTAAGAATTTTTTTCGTGTATAATGAATTATTAATATTGCATCAAAACATAAATGGTCTGATTAATAAATCAGATACTTTAACTGTCCAATTACAAGAAGTTGACGAGACCCAGCAGCACAAAATAAAGAATATACAGAAGGTCCGTTCCCGCCGTTCTTGAAAATACATACCTAAACTTGCCCGACTCACAGGGTTGCTTCTGTATTGATTCTGAATTTTAAAAAGGAGCAGGTGTATTAAAAATTCTTCAACATGACATTTAAATATGAACCAGCGTATCTTGGTAAAAAACCGGCCAAGTGCGAGTCGGATTTCGCACATTTAGGGTTCCAAATCAACCTTAAAAATATGATTTATCAATATATTAGTATTTTTTGTTAAAATATACGTAATATTGAACATTATCACCAAATTTCAAGTTCATAGGTCAATGAGAAGTCTAAAAATTCTTCGGAACAAATTTTGTGACAGACGACGGACGGACGGACGGACGTCTGGGCGACACCAATAGGGTGCCGTTTTGACCCTTCGGGTACGGAACCCTAATAAATTGATGCGTGACCCCCTGCGAGTTGTGACTTGTGACGGGCGGCGGTCGAGAGCGCCAACAAAGAATATACCTAATTAATTAGGTACCTACTTAACTAAACCATAGTACTTAAATACTGGCGTTTTACCAGCGAACGATAAGATTAATGGTTGATCGTCGTTATCAAAGCGGCTAGTTTCAAAAAATTACCTACCTACCTAGGTATTGTAACTACCAAAATGAGAAAACCGTTTTATTTACCTTTCAATATCGTTTGAAAATTTTAAGAAAGTGTAGGCACAGTTTTTTTGTTGTATTTAAGTGTATTTAAACAATAAAATACATTCCAACTGTAATAATATCGGTTATTCATTTTGACGTACGTGACACAAAGTAGCGGCGGGGACGTCAAGTGATCAACGCGCGCACAACTAGCACTCGCTCGCGACGCGACAGTGACAGTCGCGACTAAGCTCGTCCGAAATCAACCGAGAATGCCTGTAAATGTTACGTCTGTGTGCGTGCGGCGAAAATGGCACTTTGTACTGAGCGGACTCTCTGCTCCGGCGCGCGCCGCCGCTATTTACTTTGTGCCAGCAGGTAGATGTCATATGTGTCACTGAACACAATATGAAGATAGGAGATGAAGTGAATCTAAATATACCAAATTATGTATTAGCCGCTAAGTTTTCTAGGAGTGACCGACACGGTGGGTCATGTATATTGGTCCATAAAATGCATGCTTTTAAAGCTCTCTGTGAAATCACATCGCTTAGCACTTTGGGAGCTGTTGAATGTAGCGCGATAGAACTTACTCACCATCAAATTATTATTGTTTGTATATATCGCGTTCCAAACATGGGCACGAGTTTGATTGAATTATTTCTCCGTAAATTAAGTGACATATTAGTTAAATTCTGCTATAGTAACAGGAAGGTTATTGTATGTGGAGATTTTAATATAGACCTACTCAAAAAAACAACTGCATCTTTGAGTTTAAAGGATTTGTTAGCCAGTTTCAATATGAAAATAGGAGTTCTACAACCCACACGTCCAGCCAGCAATACCTGCCTTGATAACATATTCCATAACATACGAGGAGGAAAATTCGAAGTCCTAGAACTAGCACTCTCTGATCACATGGCGCAATTAATGAGATGCCCAGTCAAAAAAACTTGCGTTTTGTCATATTGGTTCATAAATAAGAGAGAATATAATGAAGAAAACATATGTAAATTTATAAATTACCTCCAACAGCTTAGTTTTAATACCACATACATGGCAAATCATCCTAACGAAGCTTATGATTGTTTTATTGACGACTTTAAACTTTTATATGACCTGTGCTTTCCTGTTAAAAGAATAAAAGTAACATTAATTAAAAGACTCAAATGGATAACTAAAGGTATACGTATTTGTTGTAAGCGAAAAAGGCAACTTCTCTGGAACTATCGACTGTCTAGTAAAGCCAAAGATAAAACCAACTTTAAAATTTACTCGCAACGCCTGAAAAAGATTGTTAAACTAACGCAAAAAGCCCAGAACGATTATAATATAGCAAACGCGTCAGACAAGGTGAAAGCTGCATGGAAGGTCATTAATAACGTTAAGAGCAATTTACCAAAGGAAAACATTTCAAAACTAAATAAAAAGGGCTGTATTATAGACGATCCAAAATTAATTGCCCAGGAATTTAATAATTACTTTGCAGACCTTGTGGAAAATGATGAGTTTGCCTTGCCTAAAGTGTCTATTTCTGATATAAATAATTTATATAGTAATAATGCAAATAATTCCAATGACATTGATAATTTGACATGTAACACCCTTAATTCTATCTTTATGGTCCCAACAACGGCAAATGAAATGTATACAATAATACTTTCATTGAAAAATACTGCTAGTACAGGATACGACAATATATGCACAAAAGTCCTCAAACGAGCAGCTCATATAATTGCGCCTGTGCTTAGCTATATCATGAACATGTGCATTGAGTACGGAACATTCCCTGAGAAATTAAAAGTTTCAGTCATCAAACCGATTCATAAAAAGGGCAGTAAACATGATTTGCAAAACTATAGGCCAATAGCACTGATACCGGTCATAGCTAAAATTATGGAAAAAGTCATTTATAACCATATCTACAGATATTTTGAGCTTAATAACTTGTTTGCTGAAGAACAAAAAGGTTTTCGAAAAGGCAAATCTATCAATATGGCGATTTTTGATTTAGTTAAGAAGATATTTGACAGCATGGACAAAAGAATGCCGGTGTCCGCAATCTATATGGATTTGACAAAAGCTTTCGATTTTGTCAATCACGAAACGCTTTTGAATAAACTATACAAATATGGTGTTAGAGGAAATGTCTATGAATTGATTAGATCTTACCTTAGCGAGAGGAAACAAACAACACAAATTACTCATATAGATGTCCAATCTAAACAAGAGACTGTTGTTTCGTCCAGCTTTAGACAGAATAAATACGGCGTTCCTCAAGGAAGTATTCTTGGACCCCTCCTATTTATTATCTATATTAATGACCTCCCAAAGGCTGTGAAATACCCTATGGTCTTATTCGCTGACGATAGTACAATCGTCTTTACTAATACACGACCAGTAACACTAGAATCTGAAATAAACACCACCCTAGAATCAACCATTGAATGGCTCGATAGAAATAACCTGAAAGTGAATTTATCTAAGACATATATAATGCATTTTAAACAGAGATGTAAAAATCAGCAGAATCCTGTGGTGAAGTATAAAGATGCCATTGTTTCAGAGACTGACAATACTAAATTCTTGGGATTAGCTTTGGATCATAATCTATCATGGAAACTTCAAACCGAAAATGTTTGTAATAAATTGAGCCGCCATTCATATGCATTGTATATGTTACGCAAAATAGTGAACCAATCCACTGTCCTGATTGCATATCATGCGTATGTATCATCAACACTCAGGTATTGGAATCATTTTCTGGGGCAACTCCACCAACCGTGAATATGTATTCCGCGCACAAAAGAAGTGTATACGAGCTATATGTGGATTGCGCCCAACTGACACATGTAAACCTCATTTTATTGACTTACAAATTCTGACATTTCCCTGCCTATATATTTTAGAAATTGCGTTATTTGTAAAATTAAATCCTGAACAATTTCGACATTTCTCAAGTTATAGACTTCGTCACCAATTAGTAGCTGCCACGTCAAAAACGAGGCACTTGTCGAAAAATATATTAGGCATGGCCCCAAAAATTTTCAACAAATTACCAATTGACATAAGAGATATAGATAATTTTAGTGAGTTTAAAAAATCTTTGAGTAAATTTTTAATACAAAAGGCATATTATTCTGTAAATGAATATTTAAATGACATAACTAATGAATATATAATTTAATATAAGGACTTTTTAAATAATTAATGTAATGTAATGAATAATGGATTGTTTTGTAATGTATTGTATTTAATAAACAAATCTAGACTAAGTTAGAATAAGAAACCCTTTGTAATTTTGTATGCCGTAAGGTAGATCATAGTTGAACTTTTTTTAATCCCAACATCTTGTATACCTATGTTTCACAAATAAAACATTCTGATTCTGATTCTGATTCTGATTCTGAATTGTAATGTCTCAATAATATACCAATGAAAAATTTACCAATAAAATAAAAAAACTAAATTAAACTAAAATTACATGCCCAGCAGCCCCCGGTCAAAAGAAAAATACCCCGTCTAGTAGTCCGTCTGCGGCATGGTGCCCATAACGCTGGCAGCGTTGCCTCTCTGTATTGCCAAGAAAATACGTTGGGAGAGGTAAGCGCCAGCCTTAAGTAGCTCTAGTATAAGTTTTTTCGAAACATTAACTAATTCGAACGCGTTTGCGTTTTGTCTTAAAATGTATGAAAACGCTCTCACCGAGTTTGAAATACGCGCGTTCATCGGTTAGCAACAAATGTTATACTCGTTGTTTAAGTTTCCACTAGTGACCATCAGAGGCGCTGTTCACGTTTTCATACCACTTTCATACATTTTGAGACAAAACGCAAACGCGTTCGAATTAGTTAATGTTTCGAAAAAACTTATACTAGAGCTAAAGGTCCCCTGAAGCGTCGACGAGTCGTTTAGATAGAGCCCTCATAAAATATGTTGTGTCAGCTGACCAGGGGCCCAATGTTTCGTAGTCTTTTTTCATTTACCTATTCAATAAACTTTTATCAGTCAGTCAGTTTGATGCAAGGAAAGCATAGGAAAGTAGAAAATATCGCATTCGGATTAAGGTCCGCCAATTCAGAAAGTATCCAAAAAACAATACCATTATTGGCAGTCAATTAAAAAGGCAAAAATTGAAACCGTTCGATGCATTCAGATAATTGGGTAAGTTACTACTCGTAGTGATGAACTAATCATGCACTCCATGCACTCCAAATAATGCTCGTACTGTTTACCAATTCCAACTACCTAGAAATCAATAACCATCCATAAAAGTGCATTAATAAGCTTTAAGTGCTCCTATTATACCTAAACTTACCATTCAGCGGTTGGCTTAAGCAAATTCACCTTTACTGTACGCATAACATAAGGTCCAAATCAACCGTATTGATTGTTCGATAAGTGTGTTTTAAGCAGCCAGATTATTGGATTTTAGACTTTATTGTGTTATGAATAAGGTATTGAGGGACGTATTTCAATTCGGTATTGCAGCCACGAGGCCTCAATTAGTGCATAGCCCTCACTCTGTTATTCCTGGCTGGCCGCAGAAGCCAACGATACGAATAAACAAAATGGCGTATGTTTAGAGATAAGCTGTGGTGGTTATGATGTTCTACGCCTTACGCATAGTGTAGATTTATTTATGCATTTATCTTCATTTTAATATTAAACACCTTGGTGAAATGATGCATAGCTTCATAGAGGTCTAAGGAATGTAGATATCGATCGTACTAGTGGTATAAATTTCCAATATTTTTCATTCCATTCATTTAAGTACTAAGGTAGTTAAGAAACGTCGGTAATTTAAACGTTCGGTTATAAAATTATAGTATTAAACTCTACCTTTTTACCTTTTTGTAATAGACGCACAATTCATAAGCTTAATAATACGAACAATAAATTATACGACAATAATTGTATGCGTGCTAGCATATAATACTTCGCACATTAGTTTGACAATCTTATGCTACAAAGCAAATCAGAAATAAAGAAGATCATACCTCATGAATCAACCTTTGTTACTTAAACATGCGTAATAAAAATAAAATGAAAATTGAAATTCAAAAAGTTTTTTAGGGATTTCGTACCTCAATAGGAAACAGAGAACCCCTATAGAATCATTGAGTTTTTTTGCCGTCCGTTTGTCAATACTTCCCGTCAACCTAGAATCTAAGCAACATAGCAAAATTGCCAATAACTGCATGAAAATAACCAACTCAAAGCGACACATAGACTAGTAAACACCTCATTACGTGAGCTCGCGTTACACTAGGCTTATCAATTGGTTTCATTAGTTACAAATCATGCGAGCATGGTACGGGGCCCTCGTACACCGATCCGACTCGCACATAACCGGTCTTTAATATCCTGCGCTGACCTGTGGTGCGATTACGGAAAGTTTTCGACCGTTCGTAAGGTAGATGTAATAGTAAATGTCAAATCCCATACTAAAAATGACAGTAAAATATGCCTACCGTACTTTCGAAAAGTTTCGTGATTACCCCGCTGAATACAGTATGCTTGGAAAGTAAAGTTCTGATGAGTGTGTCAGCCATATTTGCACTTTGATGGATATATTAGCATAACCAACGCCAGCCGTTCCGATATTAATGTATGCAATCGATGATATCAGAGAAAAGCACATAGTATAGTTGAAAGATAGGAACTTTATTATTGGTTGAAAGAAACATCAACATAAATAACTAAATTGCGACCTCATGGTCATCATATCAGCGAGGAAAACGTCCACTGCTGGATATAAGCCTCCCCAAAGAGTGCCACAATGACCAGTCCTGCGCCACCCGCATCCAGCGGTTTTGATAGTGTGTATTATGCGTTGGTAAAAATACTATTTTTCCCGCTAGGTACATAAGTACCGGGCGAAAAACGCCCCATTGTTCCACGCTTCATTCAAGTCCAAGTCATTAGTGGAATGCTCAGTTTCCCGCTCTTTAATAAATAACGCTTTGTTTGGACTTTTTGATTGCGCCATAAGCAGACGAGTGTTTGTTAAAATACAAGATGAAGAACGTCTTGTTAATAAAGTGCCTGCATTGTCTGCCTGAAACAATACGTCATTTTAATTTTAATAATTTACTAACAACATTACCTTTTTATACGTCAATAAGTTTAACTATATTAAGTGTTATGAAACTTATGAACAATTATTCAAGCAGGTGTAGTTATATAATAGGTATGTATTATATAATGTAGGTTTAACAGGCGTCAGTGTCATAAAAAAGCTTAAAAATTTCTTCCAAATTATGAAGCTGCGATGATATGCCATGTTCTTTTAAAACCCCTACTTCAGATTTAATGTTTACTTTGAGTACATATTTAAGCTTCCGTTTGTTTCATAATCACCGACCACAATCTAGCGTGCTAATTGAGATTTCATCGTTTTTTCCACTCCAGTTAAAATAGTAGGGATGTAAACTTGACACTTGACACTCTTAACAGACTGACAGTGTTGACAAAACCTATGTTATCCAAAGACAAAATACATCGGTTACCTGAGTCAACCATTTAACCAACTTAAATAAAGGAAAGAAGTGAAGAAGTTCTCAATAAATTAGTCTTTATTAACCGACTTTTACTGAAGAAAGTAGGTATGAGAAGACTCTTCACAGATTCTGATGAAATATTGATGACGTCATACGAACGAATGCTTTTTAAATACAAATTTTGAAGTCGGAACTAACGAGTCGTGCCAAAAAATGAGGCAGATTTAATAAAAATCGCATGCTGTAACATAAATACATTAGTCACGTGACTGAAAATGCTTATGCCACGTCTCGTTGGCCAGACTCTAGAACATAATGGTGACGTACCGGAGGTAGATATTCATCCTCCTGGCGTTTTACCGCTTTTTTATAAAAAATGGGATGACTCTTGACCAGCATCTTAGCCAGGGGGAAAAGATGAGGCCGACTACTAAAAACCTAACCCCCAAGATTTGATTTTGATTGATTGAAGTTATCATGAAACACGTTCAATATTCGAAATCTTTTGTCATTGACTTACTTTGACTTATGTTCCTATGTCGGGCAGAGGGCTTCCAGCCTTCCACAGTGCGCCGCCCGCGCCATCCCGTTCGGTCTTGAGCTTCGCGCTTCAATTCGCTCCACGTTTTCCCTATTGTCTTCGCCTCTGCGATGATCGTCCGCCACCAGGTTTGCTTAGGGCGGCCACGCTTACGCTTTCCTTGGGGATTCCAGTCTAGGGCTTGCCTCGGAATGTGGTCGGGATCCCTTCGGAGCGTGTGACCGATCCAGTTCCACTTGCGGCGTTTTATCTGCTGGTCGATCGGAGTCTCATGGCAGCGTTCCCACAGTTCGCAGTTGGAGATTTTCTCGGGCCAGTAAACACCAAGAATACGGCGAAGACATTGGCCTTTGTCATTGGTCAGTCTAAAAGTGTCATAAGGAAATATTAAAGTTATATTATTGTTAATAAGAGTGTGAAGTTTTTGCTCACGTCCACATCACTATTATATTACTGAGCATTAGCGTGTGTTGTTATTGATTTTCAGTTATTGTCGCGTGCTTGAACGATAGCGAGTTAACCAACGTCCTTTTCATAGCCCAATTATTGTAATAAAGCTTTTCAATACTAATCAGGCATTATTTACTTTTTCTGTAAAGCTCCTAAAAGCAGAAATACTACGTTGGAAAATTAATAAAATCTGAGAAAATTAATAAAATCTGGGGAACTAATTCGTGTAGTTTTTGTAAATTGGTATAGTTTGTACCTTCCGGTATCTAGATGAACATACTAAAAGTCCTCAAGGGTGGGGGTTGTGCTGAGGGTGTAAGGGAGGTTGAAGGTACCTTTATCGCGATTCCTCATCGTGTAGTCAATCCTCCACAACCCATGAAGATATTGAGCATCAAAATTGTTCAATGGACATCTGTCATCTCAGACCAAACTCCAGTTCAAAAAGAATCGCTTCTTCTTATAGTAAAGTACCCTTGTTGCACATGTTGTGTTTCACTTGGTTTAATTTTTTATCTCTCACCTGGTCATAAGTGGCAATTACCGCGGGCGGTAATAGAAAACCCTAAAATCCGGGGAAGTTTTAGGGTAAAGCCAATTGTGGAAAAAGTTAAAGAAAGCCGACTCCGATGGTACGGTCACATAATGAGAAGACCGCCAGACCACATGACCCGAAAAGTGCTGGAGATGAGCTCCCGAACTAGAGGACGCGGTAGACCTAAACTTACATGGCAATCAGTAATTAATAAAGACCTTAAGGATGCCAATCTGACACCCCAGACGACCCAGGACAGAGCCACATGGAGACGCCGTATTAGGAGAGCAGACCCCAAGTGTTGATCAACAGACGGGTGATTAGGTAACGTTGATTGATCTAAATGTGATTTTCCATACTAAAAGAAATCTATCTACCTAACGTAATTTTCACAAGTTATGTAATCAACTAGCGGATCAACGCCGCGGGCTTGCACTAGCGGAATATGCTCCGAGTCGTAAGTAGTCCTTTGTGAGGAGCATCAAAGGATCCGGGCGAGGCCTAATACAGCAGCTGTAGTCAATACTGGATCCGAGATGTAAGAGGCTGGAAGGGACATAAGATTCTTATTTGAACTCACGGTAGCTAGAGCACGTGAAATTTAATTATAGTGCTATTACTATTACCGCTAAGTCTTAGGCGACTTCCTGCTTTATCGGTGCGGAGGCGGTACGATATGAGAAAAGTGTCAAATGTCAGTGTCAGCTGTCAGTCGACTCAGTACCATTTTTTACTACGCCCCTACATTTAAATGAGTGCTTCCTGACTGGCGCGGGATGCGCAGTAGCGGGACGATGCGAAGGCGCTACTGCTCCGCTTCTGCGCATGATATTAGTACTGCGAAAACGTAATACTCACAGTATTATGTCAAGTGAGAATCTTTGCGACGTCAGTAAGTTTACGTCAAAGAAGAAAATGTCACATATCGATCCCGCCCCGCCAAGTCAGGAAGTCGCCTTAAGCTGGAGAAAAATTGAGATTGCAGTGATAGGTATTTTCCTGTTTTAAGCTTTTCTGATCGCGGGGAAAAGATTCATACTACGCAGTGAAATCAGGATTTAAAATGTATCCTCGATATGATTATCCTGCTCCTAAGGACAATACAAACGCATAAATAAGTCCCTAATCCCTTGGCTATTAATACTATTATACTATTCTGTGCCATTAGTGTGTCTGCCCAGAACCTTACTATGTTATATTCTCGTATTAGCTAAGTAAGTAAATACAATACCTATACCTACAATACAAATGTTACTTAAGTAAATATAAATGGAGCCTCGTCTGCCAACAAACCGCACTGTAGTTTGGCAGAAGTTCGCAAATTATGTAAACATTTGATATTTATGTGAATAAACGTTTTTTTTTATATATCTGCAGTTCCCCACTTCCATGTATCTGACTTACATGATCAGAATGACGGAGGTATAATAGAGACGCAATATCATAAGGAAGTTTAACCATTACCTTTAGCTTAGTTGGTAGTGACCCTGCCTACGAAGCTGGAGGTCCCGGGTTCGAATCTCGGCCGGGGCATTTATTTGTGTGATGAGCACGAATATTTGTTCTTGGGTCTTGGATGTTTTCTATGTATTTAAGTATTTATTTATCTATATAAGTATGTATATCGTCGCTTAGTACCCATAGTACAAGCTTTGCTTAGTTTAGGACTGTGGATTTGTGTAAGATTGTCCACAAATATTTATTTATTTATTTATTCCTTAACGACCTTCATCTTTTACAGAAGATCGCAGCCATTTGATTGAACACTTGTACTCGTTCGTGATCATCTTACTTTTTTTAAGTATGTCTGAACAGCGATTGATGTATGAACCTTAGTCTCACCTGTAGGCTTAGCACGTGTTGCGCTCGAGAGTATGTCGGCGTATCTCGAGCTATCCGTCATTTTCTAACAGCGCCAATCAGAAAAAGACGCGTAGCTCGAGATAAGTCGAGATACTATCGAGCGCAACATGTGCTACGGGCGCAGATGGAACGCGACGACAAGGACTAAGATACTGCGGTTATGTTTTACCGGGTAAGATCGCCAGAACTCCTTTTGAGAGTAAGAGACCAGCATTTGTCAGTGTGCTTGAGAATTTTCTGGAGATGTAAATTTCCATACGTTGTTTACATACTATAACGAGGCCGGGTAAGATCGCCAGAACTCCTTTTGAGAGTGAGAGACCAGCATTTGTCAGTGTTCTTGACAATTTTCTGGAGATGTAAATTTCCATACGTTGTTTACATACTATAACGAGGCCGGGTAAGATCGCCAGAACTCCTTTTGAGAGTGAGAGACCAGCATTTGTCAGTGTTCTTGACAATTTTCTGGAGATGTAAATTTCCATACGTTGTTTACATACTATAACGAGGCCGGGTAAGATCGCCAGAACTCCTTTTGAGAGTGAGAGACCAGCATTTGTCAGTGTTCTTGACAATTTTCTGGAGATGTAAATTTACATACGTTGTCTACACATACCATAACGAGGCCGTATACTTGTTTTGCCATCGTCGTAGTATATAAAAGCAGAATATTATTTCGTATGTATTCTTCCATTGATTCTTAATCTGGCCTCTCACCGCCTTCCGGTTCCGTTTGGTCGCATCGAATTATGATAACACAAGCCAGCCAGGCGGTATGATAAGCACATTAAGGTATTCATCATGTGTTGGTCTGAGTTGAAAAATAATAACAATAGGATATTATATAAATAACGTTATAAAAACAGACTAAAACTAACTATAAACTAAAATAAACTAAATATTTACAAATAAAAAACTGGCCCCAGGTCAGTGCCGTGGGGCAAGGTGCCCAGAAGGCTGGCGGCATTGCCTCGCTGGATTGCAATTGCAATCCGTTGGGCGAGATAGGCGCCAGCCCTCTGGTCCCCAGTTGCCTCCACTAGACGCTTGGCCAGCTCCTTATATACAATAGGATATTACGTACATAGTTCGCTGCAGAACATTGAAACTCAGCTCGTATTTGCTAAGAAATTCCATAGCTGATCTGATTTGATTTTAATCCTACTTGAATCGCCTTTGTTTGGCAACCAAATCCACGAAGGCGCGCCCCTCCACAGCCAAAGCCGTACAATTGCGCACAGATTAATATGAGATTCGCTGTGGAGGGGCGCGTCGTCGTGGATGGCGCGCACTAAACCTATTAATAAGCTGAAATGGCAGTGGGCAGGTCACATATACCGAAGAACCGATGGCCGTTGGGGCAGACTGGTTCTTGAGTGGAGACCGCGTGTCGGCAAACGTAGTGTAGGACGCCCTGTAACTAGGTGGGGCGATGATATACGCAAGGCAGTGGGCAGGGATTGGAGGAGAAGAGCTGAAGACCGAGCTCAGTGGCGTGCCATGGGAGAGGCTATGTCCAGCAGTGGACTGAAACAGGCTGATGATGATGATGATGATGATGCTTTTGGTTGCTTGATACAAATCGTTTATCAAAACTAATTTCTCCTTTGCGGGAGGCGGTATAGCCGTCATTTGGAACCGTCGGAAAAGTATAGCGAGGTGATATTCGTGAATAGCTACTGGACGATTGTGTTCTGTTCAACTTTCTGATCGACTGTACAAAATATAGTCGAATTGATTTTTTTATTAACGTGTGCTGGCTGTTAGTCACACCGCAAAAGTATGGCATTACGTGCCGCCTACTTAATATTTCAGACTATCAAAAAGTGCAAAATGTTTGTATAACGAATCGTTCGTAATTTATCAGACACGTTCGATTAACGCCCACGTGATTGGGCCGCCGGTCCAGCGCTATGACCATCATTTTGCTTTTCGTCATTACTTAATTAGACCCCTGAAGGATCTCCATATTGGTACAAATGACCGGAAATTTTGTGTCACCATCTCCCTGCCTAATACGTGGAGAACAGAGACTCAAGTGGGTCCATCTTTAATTTCCATTAGCTTTAGAATCTATTACTAGCATTCATTGTGACACATCACAAAAGATTACGATACGAAGCAACAAACAAAAATAGGTATTCCTTCAGATTGTGTACCGTTAGAGTAGCACTTACACTAGAAGTTTTCAGAGTGCTCAGTGGATCCCAAGAGACTAACCTAATAAAGAAGCGTCATATAACATGTCATGTCCATATTGATTTTAACTTGTACGGGTTTCACACGTGATTCGCCTTATTCAAGAATAGAAAAAAAGAGTCCAAAAAGTCAATAAAGATATTTATAAATATTTAAATCATACCCTCTACGTACCTCTACGTATAATTATGTTAGAATCATGCTTATTACTTCTCAATACATGCGAAGCATACATGTATAGTAATCGTTAGCCCTGTGCTATTTTTTTAACGCTGTGTGTACACTCGTTGTTAATAGTGTGTACAAACGAGAACAGAACCACATTAAAATGCAAATGGCTGCCTCGTCGTGCTCCCGAATAAGATTTTTATAAGCGCACAAATTCTTGCGTAGCACTAACAGCGTACCGTATAGAAAATGCTAGTAAAGATAATGATAGTCGTAATCAGTTCGTTTTGTTGCTTGTAGACTTGCCTGCCTAACTTTGAGTATAATAACCTGTGAATATAACCAGTACTTTAGTAAAAGATTAGATGTGTCTGGCTCTTAATAATTATGTTAATATGTATTTCAACTTAAGTAATTTAGAGCACATAGAACAAAGTGATGAAATATCCACCGTTAGGCTATTCATATTAATGCGCAAGAGTTTTAACCAAAAGTTTTATTTTGGAATAATAGAAGAATTTGTTAAAATTATAAGGAGATAAACATCGGGACGTTTACCTAACCAGTGATAGAACTTACGGCCCAAATCTCTTACAGCAGATTCGTTTCATATGACTTGAATAGACTCAACACGTACCCTTTTCATTCAATATTTATTTAACAATTTAATACACCCCGCAAATCAATCTAATTGAACGCATCAATAGAAAATCTAAGTTCAATACGTTACGTGGCAAACTCACGCGTAGATCTGTCGTATTTATTAAAGAAAATGATATTTAAGGCGCTACACTGAGAAATTTGGAGACTTTGAAACGCTGTCCTGCCCAGACTAGCAAACAGTAGGGGCTGATTTTCAGATATATTGATTCTTGACTATATGATTAGCGAATACTTGAATAGCGAAACATGATGGCTTAAAATTTTCTCGATAGAAAATATATCCAAAGTCGAGTCTATATTTTCCTTTTTTTCCTCAGCCTACTAAAACAACGCATTATTAAAAGACACGATTAAGTTGATATGATAGTATTTTACCTCATCTCCTAGATGACTGACAAAACTGATGAGGTACTGACAAGAGGAAATTTAATAAACCTGCACACAGTCAGATATTTAACGAGATTTGTCTAAAAAGCCATTCTCGGAGAGGGTTGCATCCCGTTTTGTCGTGAGCGAAAAACAAAGTGTGTCTCTTTCAATCTATATATCGCCTTAAATCTACGCACTTTCGAAAACTTAACGTAATCGCCCCTCGTTAAATTAACATGATTTTTAATACCATACAAAAATTCATCAAACTCTTAAAGAGGTCAAAATATCAGACACTAAAACTTAAAGTAAAACCTCATATATTTCAAGAAGATTTCCTTGTTTCATTGAGTGTACTTGTCTTTCAGGCTTGAAATTCTACTTACAAAATCAGTTAAGACTCCATCCTTGTCAAAGTTATTTAGGTATTCTTCAATTTAGGCATATTACATGCATCTACATATAATACAAGGGGACAAACACGGGTGGTCTTGTAGTTATCTGTCTTGCGTACGTTTTACGATTGGCGGCAAGACGATATATGTGCGGTGTGGGGCATAAACTAAGGACAAAAGAGCCGCTGAGACAGAAAGTCTCATCTCCATAGGAAAGTTAGTGACAGTCGACTTTTTGGTGTTAACTGACAGAGACTACCGCGCACAGGAATTTCTGTACCGAAGAGTTTTCAGTGACACGTCTAATCCTTGTAAGTATCGAGGTTAAAGTCCCTTAAGCCAGGTTTGAACAATAAGGAAAGGTATTCTTTAATTAAGGTGCCTCGTTTTTATGCAGAAAAATATTTAATAGAATGTAGGTACTGTTTCGCAGTTTTCATTTCATAGTTTTCTTTAGGCAGGTAAAGCTAAAATACCGCAGTACACTGCGGAGCCCAATCAGATCTACCAGAAAAGTAGGTTAGATAAGGATAGACCTGCGACACTTCTGCACCAACAAATACCAACATAATGATAAATCAGGTTTTTCTTTGAAAGTTTCTTATTTTTCTTATTAAAACCAACTTAATTTTGCGGTTCGTTCGGAACCGTAAATGTGCGAAGTCCGACATGCACTTAGCCGGTCTTGAGTGAAAGGGGTACGTTACGTACGTCTCATACACTACTCTATGTAACACCCGAGCAATTCCTTCTAGCGTTTGTATACTAAAGAATCTCGGGTTTAGATCTCGGGCTAAATCCCAAGATTTAGCCTAATCCTAGGTCTTTACGAAAGCGACTGGCAACTGACCTTTCAACCTAGAGTTAAAACTACACCTTGTTGGTATTAGACCAGATTCACGATGTTTTCCTTCATAGAAAAGTCCGTGGAGCATCGCCCGTTCATAAATGACGCCTATTATTGATTTTACAAGCCGATGAGAGACATGATGAATAGATGAATGTCAAGCCACTGAAGTTGAAAGCCAGTTGAAAGGAGTGCAAGAGACGAAGTCGTTACAAACAGACTCAGATTCCATTGTTCTTATAATGACATCTGAAGCAAACGTCTATCACTTTGCCACTTCAATATCTATTTATCTTTACTTATCAAAATGCGAAATGTCTAAGAGTTAAGTTAGTAAATTTGTCTGTCGCTGTCAACGTAAACATCAAATCAATAAAGGTCAACGCGCTTAAGAAAAACGCGTTCATAGGCTGCGGTGTCTGCTTACCATCAGGCGGGTCGTATTCTTGTTTGCCACCGTCGTCGTCGTCAAACTTAAGTAAATATTGAAACAGTCCATACGCTTCGCTTGCGAACCTGAACACAGGCAATCCAAGTTAAATATTAGTTCACAAACAAAAGACAGATGCATCATCACTGCATGTTGTTGCCAAGGTTTAACTTTACTTAATGTTACCACAGCCAAAATAGGGATAAAATTTAGATACTAATTAATTAAGATTATTAGACTTAAAATCATTTCAGTTGAACGAATTGCTCCATAGCAATCCCTTCAAAAAGCTACTTTACCGTTCAAACAATAAGGTTCTTAATACAAATACGTTCAACTAAAAGAATTTCAACCATACTGAGACTATTAAGATGACTTAATTTAGATACTCTAAGTTCACAAACCCCAAAAATATGAGTAAACCTCAATATATCTGAACGCTCGCTCTTGAACGCTATCTCATTGTATAGTTTATACCTAGCGCGTCAAAACTGGACTGGAAGATGATGCTTTCGAGTGGTTTAACGGGAATACGTCCGAATAAAAAAAAATTATAACTTACTTACTTTTTAATTATTATAAAGTTTGTATGTGGTTGACTTTAATATTTCAGTTTAACGTTCTCCATTTTCACATGGAGTTCATTATTACTTGTATAGTTTTCTGTGCCGTTTTCACTAGTTGTCTTGTCTATGCAAAAATCGTAGTACAGACAAATTATATACTTACTAGCGGCCCGCCCCGGCTTCACACGGATAGTCTAGTTTTGCTACCTAATGTTTTGAGCTACTTACCTGCTATATTACTACAGACGACATTTCTCTTCGAATATTGCTCGTTTTCCATACAAACATTCAACCCCCTTTTTTACACCCTTAAGGGATGAATTTTCAAAAACGCTCAAATCACTTTTCTTATATTTTAACTGAGAGTCTCCACAAGTGCCTATGAAGTCACTCACTTTAAAAATTCAGGTTGCCCAAACAATGTTTTAATCCCCTTTTCACCCCTTCAGAGGGTGAATTTCAAAAAACGCTGAAATTAGTTTTCTTTGTATTTAATTATAGGTCTACAAACGAAGTTTCAAGCTCCTCGTTTAATAAAAAAAATGCTCCCCATACAAACTTTCAACCCCCGTTTCGCCCCTTTAGAGGGCGAATTTCGAAAAACGCTGAAAATAATTTTCTTCCATTTTGATGCTTAGTCTTTTAGGGAAGTTTTAAGTTTCTATCTTAAAAATAATTTTGTTTCCCATACAAAATGACCACCCCCTTTTAACCCCCTTTAGGAATGAATTTTGAAATAAATTATAGCCTATGTCCTATTCTGATGTCTAAGCTACAACACTGGAAACTTTCATAGAGATCCGGTCAGTACTTTTTGAGATTAAGTGGAACGTACATACATTCCTACATTCATACATCCGCACAAACTTTCACGTTTATAATATTAGTAGGATATGATGCTAAACCGCCCGAAATGCCTCGAGGACAATCTGTCTACGCTACGTGTAAGGACATATACACGTGTAAGGATTAGTTAATGGCCATAATTTTCTAGATCTTTTATTTTGCAGAAAAATAAATATTTTGAGAATAAAATGTTCAAGGAAGACTTTGCTCATATAGGACTTGCCCTGGTTACGAAGGTTGCCAGAGCTCACAGGGATGCGTTGTGTTGAGAAAGAATTACCTGCAATATTTCCGTGCAGGCATGCATTAGTCTACTGCCGCCACAGTAGACGGGCAACGGGTAGTTTACCTTTTTGAAAAAGGTAAATACATAAATATCGCGTTAGACCCGTTAAAACAAACCTTTTAAGTAATAGTAGTTATTTACTAATACCAAAAAAAATGTCCTTGTAACTACTAATTACTACTAAACTGTTTTGTAACCGTTAGTATATAATCTCCTTGTCTTGGGATTCACTAAAACTTACTAATAATTAGTATTTTTTTTCGCTCAGTGCAGAGGTGATAAATAAGTATCATCTATTAGACACTACGGTGTCGAGAACTGGGACGTCTACCTTATTTGTTTTTTTTTTGTTTTAATTAACAATGGAATTGATTGTTTGTTGTTACATTGCAGGTAAATACACAATTTTACGTAATAATCTCAGTCATTTTCCAATAGTAATCAGCGGCTAGAATGACGCGTGTCAGGTTATTTGCATATATAGACGTGTATATATGCGATGTTATTTACCGCGCGGGCTAATTGCGGAATTCCCCGTGAAATGGGCCCGTCCTGGTTATGACGCGAACTGCACATCCAAATTGGTTCCGTACCGTCAGCAAACTGCTCTATGGACAATAGGTAGCCAGTGCTGTAAAAATAACATTAGTATGAGTATGACGATACTAAATGCGGATGACGATCCCTTTTAGGATTGCAATCCAGGATCCAGCAACTTACCTTGTATAGTTGACGAAATATAAGCTGCACCGATTCCTCAAACAATCGAAGAATGTATAGCGAATCGGTGCAGCTTATATTTCGTCAACTATACAAGGTAAGTTTTTGTTACTAATTAATTGAATTTCTTCGAAATCATTTCACTGCTGATCCGTAGTTTTGGCTCCAGCACACTAAAACTTGCGCTGAATCTAGCTGGATTGCTGGATCCAGCGATTGCAATTCTTAGATCCATTCGTCCGTCTTCTTGCCGACGTGGCTGTCTTTCCGTCTGTTTGTCAGTCTGTCTGTCTGTCATATCTGTGAAATATGACCATGGGACTATATGAAGTGTGTCCCGTTATTTTCCGCGCGATCTTCCATGCCCTAATTGTTTCAGTAACCCCACCGAAAATCGTCTGTCATAATCTATTCGTCATTCTGTCTGTATGTTTATTACGGTTGCGCTATCGCGGATTTATCCTAAATGCACCCGGAGTTTTAAGTATCTAGTCTTAACTATTAACTACAGAAATTACGATTTTTGGTTTGCTCATCACTTTTTTGGTATGTGTTTGGCCCGATATTGATTCTGTTGAGTCTGCTGTCGGTCCCGTCAGTGAGCCCTCAAAATCACCCGCAGCTAGGTATTTCGAGCTGGCTGCCCGTGTGAAATTGCGTCAGTAGCCGTATCTATGTAACACAACCTGTCTCGACATGTGCTTCGGACACTACTAAGCCCCGCCATCTTGTAACGTTTCGGGATAAAAGCAAATCCTACTAATCCCGTTCCTACTGTTCCTAATACGGTATTAAACCCCTAGTCAAATCAGCAACTTTTTATTAAATGTCAAAAACGATTTGTTAATATGAAGTTTGTAGGGAAATACTGTCTTAGTGACGTCACTAAGACAGTGTGAGTAGGTTTGTTCAAATCAGCGTCCTTTTTAAATCTTTATGCTTATAAAATCTTTCAATTAGCTAAAATAAATTAATAATTGATGTTTTTCGAGTATTTTCGTTAGATCTTTTATTAGTCAAGTTAAAAATAATTTATTTTTACCTTAGTTTAATACCCTATTTCCTGCTAATATGCGAATATTTATACGTTTGGGTGTTTGTTATGTGCACAGCACACAGCACTCTTCAGAGGGGGTTTTAAATTTGCCGCAGCTAAAATATGGAACGATTTACCACCGCCTCTAAGAGAACCTATGCACCCATTATGCACCTCATAAAATTTAAAAAATTGCTACGAGCTCATTTGCTGAAACTGCAGAGGCAAATTTAAAACCCGATTACCACACATCACTACACTACATCACTACACAGCAAGCCACACTTCATCAAACACACATCACACTTCACCAAACACACATCACACAGAAACAGTCGAACAGACATAAAACAAACAGGAAGGACGAATGTCGTCTTAATCTGTTCAGCCTTTTTTGCGTGATTGATTAACAAACATCCAAACACATTAACTTTCGCATTTATAATATTAGTAGGATTATTAGGATAAGTAGACGTAGTATTACGACCAACCCTGTCAAAGGGACTCGGCTGAAAACCAGCGCAAGGCCCCCGCCCTGCACATGCTGAGACGAGCATCCATTGCCCAAAACTCTTCAATTTAAAATGTTGAAATATTTATTTTAAGGTATAAATATTAATTATGTTTAAGTCATTTTTAATGTAACTGTATTTTTTTGGCAATAAATTATTTGTATTTGTATTTAAAAAGCGACTTTACTGCCCAAGCGTCAAGATTCAAAGTCCAATGACAAGTTTTATAAAATGTCGGACATTTTAAATAATTTCTACTATAGGTACTCAATCACGTAAAAACGGCTAAACTAAAGGGATTATGATGAAACTTCGCATACAAACGAGTTTATAGCCTGACTTAATAGTAGTTTATGCAACTGGTACATAATGAGGGGCATTAAAACACGAGTGTGTTTTATGAAACGAGCCGAAGGCGAGTTTCATAATAAGGCCACACGAGTGTTTTAATGCCTAATTATGTACAGTTGCATACATTACTTTATCTACACACATATTATAATTACTCTAAGATGGGTTCAGAAACCGTAGTAAATAAATACAATAATTGTGTTAATACAACCTTTTTTGCACGGTTGCGGAAATATCGAAATCAGAACTGGCAACCGATACCTGAATGTTATTTTAAAAAGTAAAGAGTCCTTATTCTGATGTGATCATGTCGTTCTAGCTCAAATTTCGTGCGATATATGCTAAAAAAACATCGAGCTGACATTTCGCATCGACTGAATTTGAATTTTCCGTGATACTAGAATAGGGACATGTCAACTTTGACATTTAAATTTTGACAGTTTTGTTTGACGTAATATTTTAACATCATATATGAGATTAAAATGAAATATTTTATTACTGCTGTAGCCTTAGCCACAGATAAGAAAATTGCCATAAATTCATTGAATGTTGAAATGAGATTAATTTTCTACGGTTTCCGAACGCATATTAGAGGATTTATGATATGTGTGTAGATAAATGCTATATAGAATACTTTTTACATAAAAATCGTCTTTCGATGAGATGAAATAATAGGGAGTGGAAATTTACGTGGGGAAAGTCACGGGTAAAAATAATTCGTTCGTGAGAAATCAACTTCCATCCCCAATTGCATATAATACCCGGGATGAAAAGTATTTTATCTACACCCATATAGTAAATCTTCTTTAATAAGTTCGAAAACCGTAGATAAGACCCCGCTTTATAATATAATGTGCAGCGGTTGCGCGCGACCCCTATAAGAACACCAAATAGAATACTCTTATGAGATCACGTTCACCCTTATTCACGATACACGTACAGCTGCGGGCTGGCGGCGGCGCGCGGGCCGGCCTGTCGATGCAAACATGGCGCACGCCGGCGAGACGTGCCCACACGAAACACATGAAAGAGGATTTAATATATGGATGTAGATAAAGTAGTGTAAGTATGCAACAACAACTTAAAACTCTAGTAAGAAACTGGCTTTTTACACTGACTTACGAAGACACAGAATGCATCATTAAACACATCAAAGCAAAGTAAACCCAATCAAGCAGAACACACACACACACACACACTTAAACAGATACTAAATAAAATAAAAGTTTTGTAGTATTTATTATAATGTTGTAACTATATTTATGTTCATGTATGTACCTAAAATAAACTTAATAGCTTTATTATTGCTAACCGCACTCGCAAAGGCCAAGATACAGGCTCAGCCTAGTTTGGTCTTTGATGGAACATCGATCAATGTATTTATCTGTTTTGATTAATAAACCTTTTTGATTTTGATTTTGTTTTTTTTTTGAACTGTGCATAATAAGGCGTTATGTACCAGTCGTAGACGAAGGACTTCAAAACTTACACATTTTTTTAGCCAGGTGATTTATGTCAAATTGACAATGATTGACAAAATTTATTAACAAACGACCATCATTCAGATTTCAATCATGATTGCACACTTGCACAGCCCTAATCTCCGCGAAGCCTCGTCCTCGTAAACGACACTTGCTCCTAATCTATATGTCCTCGGAATATTGGAAACATGTTTACGAGTATGTATTTCAACACAACAGTGGGGCGGTGTTTGTTCGTCCGCTTCAATTTCATTTTAGAGGCTACGCTTATAAATAGCAGGCTGTTTACAAAGTGCATTATTATCCTCCTAAAGTTTTCTCAGTTGTGCCCTATGGAGCACAAGGTCCGCTTCTACAATCCCAAGAAAATTGGGAATACAGCAGAAAGCAGCTCAGAATGAACTCTGGGGTGTTCACAGGTCACTTCGGGGTCAAAGGAATCTTGGCCAAGATGGGACTAGCAGATAACAGAATTTAGGATGTGTGGCGAGGATGACGAGACAATTGAGCATTTAAGTAACTATTGTGTGAATGTCTTGCAGATAGAGAATGAATAACGTTTGAAATGGTTACCCTGAACCAAAGGAATTCAGAGTAGTCCCACTGAGCTTCATCATTCGGTTTAAGGAAATGTTGGAGAGCAGCTTGGAGTCGATATAAAGAAGGGGGCAATTGCACAAAAGATCCCACTGGGTCGAAACTCGAAGGGTCGTCATCTAAATAAGATAAAATAAGATAACAGTAGCTCTTCGGTAAACGTAACATAATGAGTAACCTAGTATAGTAGAAAATACCATAATATATTCCTGGCTAAGGCGACTTCCTGATTTGTCGGTGCGGAGGCAGTACGAAATGAGAAAAGTGTCAAATGTCAGTGTCAGCTGTCAGTCGACTCGGTACCATTTTTTACTGCGCCCCTATATTTTAATGAGTGCTTCCTGACAGTGCAGTAGCTGCAGACTGCACTGAATTATCTTCTTAAGGCGACTTCCTGATTTGTCGGTGCGGTGGCAGTACGATATGAGAAAAGTGTCAAATGTCAGTGTCAGCTGTCAGTCGACTCGGTACCATTTTGTACTGCGCCCCTATATTTAAATGAGTGCTTCCTGACTGGCGCGGGATGCGCGGTAGAGGGACGATGCGAAGGCGGTACTGCTCCGTTTCTGCGCATGATATTACTACTGCGCAAAAGTAATACTGACAGTGTTCCGTCAAGTGAGATTTTTTGCGCCATCAGTAAATTTACGTCAAAGAAGAAAATGTCACATATCGATCTCGGCCCGCCAAGTCTAAATCGCCTAAGTCAGGAAGTAGCCTAGGGCGGAGAAACTTATAGGTAGTTTGCAAAGTGCTTAATGCACTGGGAGGGAAAGCTTGACTCTATTAAAACTTTGAAAATCAAAGACTTGTTATTGGCACTTTTATTTCCTTATCTCTGATCCGATTGTATAAAAATATAATAATAAAAATATGTGTTTTTTTTTTATTTTATTTTTTTTTGGCAGTGCGCAGGTTGTGTCGGACTTGCACCGACTAAAAACCCCCCGATTGTCCTCCTCAACCAATTTCGGACGGCTCTGGGCTCTCCCATGGAACTCTCCAGTGCCGCCCTAGAGTCCACCTACGGGTCCCGCCATGTTTTTATGGACGATCGCAGCCCCCAATAACGACCGTCTTCGGCCCCGAGGACCCTCTTTTAGTCGCCTTCTACGACAGGCAGAGGATACCGTAGCCGTATTCTTATGCCCGGGCTACAGGGCGCATACACACAAGACCTACGAACACGTCCTAATTTTGAGGCAAGACATTAGTTAATGGAATCAGCACCGCAAACATTTTTTCTGCTTTGCCTTAAGGTTGACTGGCAAAGAATGCCATACGGCATTGAGTCCGCCTTTTCTAGGATAAGGTTTTCTTTTTTGCAATAAAGTTTAAATAAATAAATCAAAATTTTACTTTAATAAGGGACAACTTATACATTACCTGGCGATAAATATTGTAGGTCTTCGGAAAAACCATCAAAAACGTTACATGTAAAAAGATGCAAGTCTCGCAACACAGTTCTTCTACAACAAAAAGTTTAACTTGATATGTAATGTTAAACCAAGTCGGTTATATTTTAGTCAGTAGTACCGGGAGGGTTATCCACAGATCTGGATTTTCACCGACTTGCATAGGCATTACTTTAATTTTAAATATAAAGAATAACTTGACCATTTTTACGCGTAAAGCGGGTATTACACTGTCCTGAATCCGGCCTAACTAGTGGAGGGGAGTTGAAGCATCTCGCTCTAACGTATAGGTCCGAACCCTTCTAAGTGTCCTGAATTCAGGACAGTGTAATACCCGCTAAGTCCCAGATGCACTCATCCTGAGCAAGAACTCCCGAAGGGTTCGAAACATGCCGTCCGTAGTGACAATTTACACGTGTAAATAGTATACCAAGTTACTTTTCTATACAATACTCGGCTCGCTCGGAGCGCTCGTGGCCCGGCGGCGCCTGTGTACCGCTTGCGGTATCTAAGGTTAAGCAACGTGGGCAGCGGTCAGGACTTGGATGGGTGACCGCTTTGAGTGGTTACTAACTGAGCGCTCCCGTACTTTGGAAGGCACGTTAAGCCGTTGATCCCGGTTGCTGTCTATGGCAGCAATCGTTAAGCCAAGTTGGAGGCCTCCGGGCGGCTTGAGAACTTCTAACAGTCAAGTAGTTGCCCACTCACTTGACAAAGCCTAATCCCAATAAGGTTCAGTTTCCCCACGGGGTTGGAAGGTCAGATGGCAGTCGCTTTCGTAAAAACTAGTGCCTACGCCAAATCTTGGGATTAGGTAACGGACCCCAGACATCCTTCAGGATGCAACTCTACTGGGATAACGCTAGGAGGATGATGACTTTTCTATACAATACTATAGAAGATCCCGTTACTAACCTAACATTAAAAAGCACTTCATCAGAATAATGTTGAACAACAACACTCACTGCAACCTAAGCCAGCCCGCTGTAAATCTAAACCAATTAATGAGCTGCATCCATTACCGCTGTCTACAATTACTGCATAATGCAGTAGCTGCAGACTGCACTGAATTATCTTCTTAAGGCGAATATAGCCGCGATACGTTTCTAATAAGTTTCTCGCTATGTTTCCGCTAGGTACCCAAATGTTGTCTAGAAGAAACGCTCTTTAGCGATATATGCCTGTTGTTTAGCTTTAGTTTGTAAATTCTTTAATTCAATTCAATTCAATTAAAAAATATATATATTGCATTATTAATTTATTGAGGTGTGCAAAGTACGTGTTATTTCATGTAAGCATGTTTAGTTCGTATGTATTGTACTCGTTATTCGCGAATATTGCGTTAATCGGCATGAAAATAAGATTTTTTTTCTAATATAAAGTGAAAAATTATCTTTTAGGTTTATTTGATTCTTTTCCCGAAAGTGCGGTCGAGATATAACTCATATATTTTAAAAGAAGTACTGAATTTTAAGTAGAAAACAGTATTTATTGTGTAGTATTTAATGTTCGGAAAAACTATCAAGCAATGAAAATGTTGACATACTAAAGTTGCACAAGGTTTTTTCTCAGAACGTTTTAATTTTAGTCGCTTAGTTTCAGACCTTAAAAAATAACCTGTTTAACAAGATACGGAGGATACGCCTTAACCTTGTAAGAGAAAACAAGGGCTATGTTCGTTTCATCACTTTCAAGTCCGTGTGGAACGTAAAAGTTGTGTTTCAGGCGCTTGTTCCAGGCTCGGGGCGCGTAGATACAACGTGCAATACCTACGCTATTCCTCTTTGGCCGCTACTACACCTCGCTATGCGTGTTCGCGTCGCGTATTCGCAATTTGCACAACTACAATGGCAATGTTTGCATTACCGTACTCGCTAGCGACTGCGTAAACGATTTAGTACGACGATTCTTAGTTCTATTGCGTAACCGCCAGAGGCGCTGTACTTTTATCCATACTAAATCGTTTACGCAGTCGCTAGCGAGTACGGTAATGCAAACATTGTAAACTCAGGCGACTTCCTGACTTGGCGGGGCGGGATCGTAATGTGACATTTTCTCCTTTGACGTAAACTTACTGACGTCGCAAAGATTCCCACTTGATAGAATACTGTCAGTATTACATTTGCGCAGTAGTAATATTATGCGCAGAAGCGGACCAGTCCTGCCTTCGTATCGTCCCGCTTCCGTGCATCCCGCGCCAGTCAGGAAGCACTCATTTAAATGTAGGGGCACAGTAAAAAGTAGTACCGAGTTGACTGACAGTTGACACTAACATTTGACAGTTTTCTCATATCGTACCGCCTCCGCATCGACAAATCAGGTAGTCGCCTCACGGTAAGGATACTACGGTGCGATTACGGAACGTTTTCGACCGTTCGAAAGGTGGATCTAAATGTCAAATCTCGGATTTGACGGATTTGACATAAAAATATGGCTACCGTACGTTCGAAAAGTTACGTGATTACTCCGCTGGTAAAGGTCGCGGAATTCTGCCGGATGCGGGTGGCCCAGGTCCGATCAATGTGGCACTCTTTGGGGGAGACTCAGCAATTGACTTCTTTCGATTTATATGATGATGATGATGAAATCTACATATTGCTTGTTTCAAGACACATCTCAAAGAATACTATCTGTTCTTTAAAAGATTATTTAATTCTATTATCCGCTTTTTTCGACTCTATGGCTGTTGTTGTTTTTATATAGAAAACGGTTTACATCCATACGTGTGTTAAACTCAATTAAATTCACACAAGCGGCAATGCTTGTCATGTTAATTATATAATTTAATTTTATGTATTTGGTTTAGTCTAATCGTATCAAACTTTATTACTCGATTTAAAGTTACGAAAGGTCCACTTAAAAAGGCCTCACTAGGGTCACTAATCGTGTTACCAAGAGACCCCTCGGACTAACCCCTACGAGGAAGGAATAATCAACATTAGGTACCTACTATAGTGGGTTACCTTTTTGTAACTATATTGTGTGAGTGCTATAAAGACAATTTTAGAAGCTTGAAAATTACTAAATTCCGTTACGCCAATAACTTTCACCATTAGTGTCCTGTAACATAGTGTTTAGTTCAAAAATGACGTAAGCAATGTATTTTTTCGACTGAGTTAAGCCCTTTTTCCTGAAATAGCTAAAAATTTTCAACATAACTCGATTTTCGCATTTGTGGTTTTGGAAACTAGACTTTATCACGTGACGCTATGTTTCAATTTCCAAATAACATTAGACTTCCTGATAAGTAGTCGTGAAAGCTAGATAGACATAAATCGTTCGGAATGCATTGGATTTTATATCTTACTAGAAGGCAATAAGGTGTAGGTATATTTTCGCTCTCTAATTGTACTAATTTGTGAATTTTGGTCGGGATGGAAGAATTATTAACTTTGCTCAGGTGGTGCTGAAAACGATAAATCTTTTTCAGAAGCAATTATGTAGAAAACATTTGGGGCTAGAATTAAATCAGGCAGTTATTTTTTATTGGTTGATTTTTAATGTGATGGGCACAGTAAAGATGTAAAGTAGATGTTATATATATCCTAAACTCGTCTACCCATCGACCATCGGCTCTCCGACAAATTATGCCCCGCCCACTGCCATTTCACCCTGCTTATCATTCAATAGATCGTCGATAACATTTAAAAAATATGAAAATTCAAACATCGAATAAGTACATTCTCAAATACCATTGGCAAAATCGGTATCCGGAATTATCCCATAAGATGTCTCATCTGTAAGTTATTATTATTATTCTCTGCCTGCCTTGACCTTCTGTAGCCGCGTGAAGCGCCGCCAGAAGCATCGCCGTAACGTTTCAGATAGCGAATGGCGCCCATTCATGGATAATGGACGGACTTGCCTCGCTCATTACTTGGGTGTTTGCGGCGAGCAGGTTTTATTCATAAAATAATGTCATTAGTTGGTTGTATACCGGCTAGAAATATAAATTGTATACAAAACACAGGTAAAGAATACAGACGAATTCGATTATGTTGGTACAAAAGTGAATTTATCGCTAATTATAAGCGAACTCTTACAGTTTATTTTACTATTATTTTTATTCATTTGTCGATTTTCTAATGATATTTCAATGTATATCGAAAGCTCGGAGACAGTTGCATATGTTATCAAACTAACGTACTTGTCACATTGCAATAAGTAGGTACCTAATTAGTAATCATTCATGAATTTGCTATATCAATCGAATATGAAATGAATGAAAATACAATAACGAAATGCGAATTCAAATTAAATACAACAATATGGTATTTACAATATTAGAACACTAAATTATAACATAAACTAGGTAACTTAAACTATTAGAAGTATAAAGAAAAGTAATAAAAGTAATAAAAATCCCCTCTGGCATGGTTTCAAGAACGCTGGCAACATTTCCTCGGTATTGTGGTATTTATTAGTTAGGTACAAAGTAACAACAATTATACTAATACAAACACTATTTATTTTATCGCACACCTCAATACAAATACAAAACAGTTCGGAACATAACGAGGAAGCGTTCGAGGCATAAGAAGAGGTACACAACAAGCGTCTTATCGCTAAAAAGCGTTCACTTCCATGCAACCTTTGGGTAGCGGAGTAACAATGCGACCCTTTGAGTAATATGTAATACGAAGTTACGTGCAGAACAACTTGATCTTCAGCCCGGAGCCGCTCACTATTCCAAAGTCGTAAGTGAGTTTAATTAAAGGTACATTTCGGCTTACCGAAGGCATTATGAGTACCTATTTATACGGGATATTCACACTTTAAAAAGAAAAAAAAATTATAGCCGCGACAATAATTATCAAATATATTGAAATATAATAAACGGGTCACTCACGTCTATATCGTCGAATATCGCTCGACATGTTTCGGGCTAATACGTGGTCCTTAATCATGAGTGGTCGCGGCGGCCTCGCGTTTAACACTGCGCGCGAGGCGCGCGGCTGTCCGGTGTTGGTTGCATGGATATGTCTGCGACTCACGGAAGTTTTCTATTTAAAATATCAAATATACAATACAATACAATACAATACAAACATTATTTATTGTTCACCAAAAATTACATAGAAGTTCAGCTTAAAACTAAACATGTATAAATACATAACACATATATATACTTGTGTAAATGGGGCAGGTAAAAAATCGCTTAAAATTACTAAAATTATCCTTTTGAAGATGACATAAAGTAGATTATGGTATAACCACCTTACCTCGCACGTAATAACGCAGCATAATTACGTTTGGCCCAAATCCGGTCTAACCCACGGGACCGAAAATTCGCTGTGGTGGAAAATATCAATAACGGGTCGGCATTTCGTAATACGACCGGTATGCTTTGCTGCGCTGTACCCCGATTAATTATTTTTAAGCTAAAGCGAGACTTCACTCGCAATAATATTGAATATCCCTTCTGTAAATTATTTTTAAGGGACCATCGAATAAGATTTATGTTACGAAAGGTTGCCGGGATTTTGCCTTTGTGAGTGGTGTGCATTAAGAGTAGATTGTACAAGTGACTCGTGTCCATCCATGGAAGGCTTATTGTCACTATTACCTTACCACCCAATGACACACACGAAACACATTAAAATCACATTGGTATGCGATTGACCAAACTGGATTAACCTTTGGTGTTGTCCTCCAAACCTGGTAGTAACCTTTATCACAAATGCCAAGCGAGCGAGGTAATTCATAGCAGTTAAGGTGCCGTTGGTTCAACGAAAGATATCATGTCAGAGGTGAGGCAACTACTGAAAAATATCTTAATTACCGGTCGATAATTTACCAATTGTAGATATTCCTTAACATTGATGAATTCAATTTGATATAAAAGTTTATGACTATTTCAATGCAGAAAAAACCCTATTGAAAAAAAACTTCGAAAATCAAAATGGTTTCCTTAAGGTGGAGGACGCTTTCCATACAAAACGTATTTTGACATTCGCAGGCTAACGGCGTGATATTTTAAGAAACTTATGTAACAAACTTTCATAAATTGCCTTTCGATTTGCGCGAAATTCCCCCTTTCCCAGAATAAACTTGTAGAAGCTATAATAATTTGAAAAAAAATATGTCAACAACAAACTATTTCTCAAATTATTCTATGTCAAAATACTTTTTGTATGGAAAGCGTCTCATCTTAACGTCTATCTTTTCAAATATTAGTAGGTATAAATATCGAGCTGTCGTTATTTTAAGGAATTCATAAGTACGAGTAAGAATTTTAATCTAATGCATGCCGTACTAATAAAATTTGTGTAAAGAAACTACTATTATTAGTAGTTGGGATTTAAACATAGACATAACTACTGTATACGCATGTGAGTAGTGAAGGCATTTCATCAGATGACTTAAACTTTGAGTTTTGATTAAACTCTGTTATGTAGTTGATCTTTTCGCCAAAAGGTTCAGTACCCTACAAAATATTCTTTTGATCTTGTTGCTCGACGAGAAATTCCGGTAAGATTAAAATATTTATAATCTAACTTCAAACTCGTTTACTTTGTGACTTGAAGTACTCATTAAAGGGAATGTAGTAGCTCCGGCATAGTTAATCGTGGTAATAAAACATTTTGAACACCATAATTATTGCAATTACCTCTACAAGTCTCTTCTATGTCTCTTGGTCAATATCTCTTTTGGTACCTATATCTTTTGGTCAACTTAGAGCTCATATTTCGAGCCGCCCAACTGGGCAAATATCTTCCTTACGGAAGTCCGAAGGTGTGGTTTTGTATCCTGCAGGATAATTGATTACATAACAAGGTAAAAACGTTCTAGTTATCGGATAGTTCGCTTGATTTCCACGCTCGCGGTTTAAAAAAGGCGACGAATATGTGATATATTCTTCTTCTTCTTGGTTTTCTCCACTTCTCATGGGCTTGTTTAGTGAGCCCGTTCCCGCTCAAGTCATTCTTCACGACGTCCAGCCATCGCTTCTTGCCTACCGCAAGGTCCAGCCCCGTCGGAGGCAAGGTCAAGGCAGCTGTCCTCTCATAGTTGGATGGCCTGTTAAAGACGAACAGCGAACGACTTTTTTATCTGCAACGATAAACGTACACGACTATCAACTTACTTACTAACTTTTAAGCACAGATAGTAGAGGTACTATAAATGGTCCATTTCTATCGGAACGCTTAAGTGGCATAATGCATCAGATACCGGTGCACTTATCGCGGTGAGCTCGGAGTCTGCGCCGTAGATCATATAAGCCGGATGAGTGGGGCTATTAATACCTGGCACGCGTATTACAGTCGTATAAGGGGTATTAAAATGCTAGTAGATGTTCACATGGATTGACGATTTTGAAACGGTTAGTAAATAATCGAGCGGGTATCATACTATCACTGAACGAATTATTTTTTGTTTTCAGTTTCCAACGATGATACCAGACGAAATGTTTCAGGTCTTTGAAATAAACTGTTCTATAGAGAATAACCTAATGCGATTAGGTGTGGTTTTTATAACAATCGTGAAAAAAAAATACCATCCTGATATTAAAAATGCAAAAGTATGTCTGTCTGATGCAATAAAAAATATTTTATATTCAAACAAACAGCTTAAACTCTTCGCCAGTATTTTATTAGTTTTACAGCCAAAACTCACGTTTCGCAAGGATGTGGTTTTCAAAACGAATAAGTCTCAGTATTACCGCTGTTTGCATAAAAACATTGTTCTGCGGTCTCGTTTGCGAAGTTTTGCGGCGGTTGTTTTAGTTCTTACTTAAGTTGCTACTTAAGTGTGTGTTTTTAAAGTTTACAGAACTTTCTCTTTATGCTAACTCACGCTGTCTAGTTTTTGTAGTCAGGGATCCGATTACATTTATTACAAAGAATTATAGATGATATTTAGGATCGGTATTCGGATATTATTTATTTATTTAACTTTATGGCACAAAGCCACAAATCATATTGTACCTACCCACCAATGGCGGAGCGTCCATACAACTCGATTCCCACCGGCTTGCCTAATTTTCAGCCAGTCCAGTTCTTTTACTACGGCTCATGAAGAATAAGAAAGGCAAATTATTTCCGGCTTCCCTAAGAATATTTTTCAGGTGCCGCCACTGTACCCACATAATATCTTTAACTAGCTGTTGCCCGTGACTTCGTCCGCACAAACTTATATATTTCTATTTCACCCCTTCGAGGGATGATTTTCGGAATAAAAAGTATGCTATAGATTTAGATTTAGATTTATTTATTTCATAATATAAATTACATTTACAAGAATTTACATTATGATCGTCAAATAGTGAATATTATAATAATTATGTCAGATATATCATTATTCATTATATAAAATATGTTATAACAATACCAATCTAAACAAGGAATTCAATGTCAATATCTCATAATGATCGTCAAAGTAAAATTGTAACAAGAATTAAATTAATCAATAATATTAAATTAAACAATGTCAACTAAATTTCATTTCCATGTAGTCACCAATGGAATATAAAGGATTTTCTAATAAAAAGATTATCAGTTGACATTTAAATGTATCGTCAGATGGTTCAGTTCGCAATTTGGCGGGTAGACGCTCGTAATAGGTTGGTCCAATTACCCGTGGATTTTTTTCTGAGAGTGCCATGCGACGCGTTACTGTCATGAGTCTCCCAGTGGATCGGATCTGCTTTCCCGTGACTTCAACTCGTTTAAAAGTTTGCATATTGTTTCTAACAAACATGAGCACCTCAAACGGGTTATATATGTTAATCTAGCCTATAAACTTGTCGTATACCAAGTTTTGTCATGAATACGTTTAGCTGATTTTGCGTGAATGAGTAAAAAACATCCAAACATCTAAACCTTTGATGTTAAGTATAATATTAGTACGACGATGATTAATTTATGCATAAAAACATGTAATCTGTTTATTTTCAACATTTTTTTTTATTACATTGTCCACTTAGTTAATATAATCTTTACAATTCAAGATAGACAAGACTTAGGAATGCAAAAGGGAGGAGCCCTCTACATTCAGTTTAATTATAAATTATGATTTGCTAATTATTTTCAGGAGAAATGCCGAGATCCAAGAATTGGTGGCCGAACCGAATATCATCGGCGAAACAAAGGCACACAGACTTCGCTGGTTCGGTCACCTACTGAGATTGGGAGAGGATCGAGCCGTCAAGAAAGCATACTTGGGGCGACCAAGTGGGCGCCGCCCGGTTGGCCGACCCAGGTATCGCTGGGAAGACAGTGTGCAGGCGGATCTGCGGCAGCTTCAGGTCGAAGACTGGCAGGAGGCTGCGCAGGATCGGGAAAGGTGGCGTGCTCTCGTTTCGGAGGCCAAGATCCTCTTTGGGTCGCTGCGCCGCTAAAGTAAGTAAGTAAGTAATTATTTTTGACATAGCATACCTACCTAGTAAGCTTCAGATTTTTTTTAAATGTGTGGTTGGTAACTTGGTGTTTGTAGATATTTACTTCTCTATATTACCTTTGTTTTTTTTTCTGTATGACTGAACAGCGGTTGGCCTTAGTCTCACCTGATGGAAAGCAACGACTAGGCCTAAGATGTAGCTCACTGGTTCAGTAATAGCCTAATCCTCTTGCCTTGAAGAGGCCTAGATTATAATTATATAAGTCTATTAGTTGTGTTAGTTTATCTGAACTGTTTATGTTATATTAAATTATTTTTTTTTTTATTGTTCTTAATTTTATATTACGCTATATTGACGATCAGAGGCACGCATCTGCGCATCCCGCGTCAATTAGGACACACTCAGCTGGAGACTCTGTAGCTCTAGTATAAGTTTTTTCAAAACATTAACTAATTCGAACGCGTTTGCGTTTTGTCTCAAAATGTATGAAAACGTGAACAGCGCCTCTGGTGGTCACTATTGGAAACTAAAACAGCGAGTATAACATTTGTTGCTAACCGATGAACGCGCGTATTTCAAACTCGGTGAGAGCGTTTTCATACATTTTGAGACAAAACGCAAACGCGTTCGAATTAGTTAAATGTTTCGAAAAAACTTATACTATAGAGCTACTGAGTCGGCTGATATTTGACACTGGCAGCTTACAGATACCGCACCGATCCGCACCTTCATATGAGTGAAGAAAATATTTTGGTATTCACCTCGATATTTGGAAGTAAATTGCATACATGCTCTGGAATAAGGTGATTCCTATGCGCAGGTAACGGGAAATGCGGGGAGGATGGATAATATTGCGGCATGTAAAGCGGGAGATTGTTTTAGGGATGCTACTTGAATAAAATGCGGTTAGGCGATATTTGTCAACGTTGTTTTTTCAGATAACATAAGGAGCTAAGATGAAAGAGTAAGTTTGTGTCAAAAAAATGGTATATAATGTTTTATTGCCGACTATGTTTATATCTCGTTGAGACGGCTCCATTGAGATAGACTCGAAAAAGATGGGTGTAACTTGTGTACTTAAAATACTTGTACTTGTTGTTGTGTACTTGTGTAGTTTATCTAGTCTAGGAGTTGTTATAGCCACCTTCTGTCTCCACCATCAAATCATCTTGGAGGTAGGTATCATCTGTCCGGTGAATTAAGGCTAAATAGTCATAAAACTTTAAGTATAAAAAAATATATTGCAATATTTATTTTGAATGGTCACACAAGTCGTAATGCGAACTTTTGAAATGCAACGTAAGCCTAGCTTGTGTGTTCCGTAAATAAAGATTATCTCAAAAAAACTGCCGTCAAATGTTTTTTATCGCATTACAATTTTTATTGGTAATATTTCACATGGAACTTTAGTGCAAATCTTAATACCTTAGCTTTTGCTTCGCGTAAGAAAGAAATTACTTTTGCAATAGATCAACTATTTATCTTATCTTTGTGACTGTTCAGCCTTAGACCAGCGGATAGACTAAACCATAAATGTAACTGAATCTATAAAGTCTTGATCTGAATATATGTATTATAAAGATGTGATTTATTAAGCAGTCTCAAAAGAAAATTATTGCATAAATTCTTCATAAATATTCGTCAAAATTATTGAAACTTCGACATGCTACCTAAATTTAAAATGAAAGCATAAAAAAATCTAATCAAGTTTACTTGCTAAAAGTTCTTTGGTACTCGAAGTAATCGCCACAACTTCTGACGTATTTTTACGTCCGCTCTTAAAACGAGCTTAGGTTCCTACATAAAAGCCACTTTTAGAAGGGACCGTCCCAATCACTAATCCTAAAAGGCGTACAGAGTGATTCCCATTTTGGTTGTGAACAGAAATTACTGCTGTCACACTATTTCAAGGCAAATTAAGTAACTTTATCGACGAAAAAGATAAATTACTTTTAATAGTAAATAATTTATGACTGGTTACTGGTTAGTCACCTTTATATACAAGACTGGTTCTGTAGATTAAAATACTTATTTTCAGTTTTTTTTACGTTTCTAGCTAGCAAACACAATAGAATAGCATGCTATGAGTCTATGAGTCTATGTAATCATCATAGTTCCACGTAAAAAGCAGGTTCTACCATGAGACTAAATAAATTGTATTCATACGTAAAAAAGAAATAAATTTACAAACCTATAAATATAATATATGTTTATACTCAATGTACAAACTAAGCAACAACATTTCTGTTCACGATTAGGAATCACCCTGTATTACTATGAATGTCATGTAGAAATACGACTTTTTGTATTATATAAACGCTCAACTGTTACGTTCACTGGGTGTTTTTTTTTTTTTTTTTTTTAATTTATTTATAACAAAAGAATACAAATCGTGTACTTGAGCTAAAGTTTCGCCAAACTGCGAAGCAGTTTGTTGGCGATGTTAAAACCCGTCGACGTCAAAGAAATGTCTACACTTTTTCACTCTATTCCTTTATAATAAGGTGATAAATGCAATACATATTTTTGTCTTTGGCACTTCACGTTGGCTGTAAAACGCTTGTGTTATACAAGGGTTATAAAAACGTGCTGAGATTTTTTCACACTCGAGCTTTATGTCGACACGGTAAATTGTGGCCGTTTTCAGGATTGCTTTAAGCGTGTTCCTGAAAGAATTAAAGTATATATTTTAAAGATAGGATTCAGCAAATAGTTTGGTATTAACAATCACTTGGTTAAATATTTAAACATTTTGCTTACATTCTGCATTTTGTTTTTGTTTGCATTTTGTTTAGGTTACTGAATAATTAATCCTTCTAAAAACATTTCCACGTTGCCAAGACAAGATGTGGCTCGCACTGTTATCTTATCAGATTTCATACAGAGTCAAACTTCTATCTCTACACGCCCTAACCACAAAGTAAATAGCGGCGGCGCGCGCCGGAGCAAAGAGTCCGCTCAGTACAAAGTGTCATTTTCGCCGCACGCACACAGACGTAACATTTACAGGCATTCTCGGTTGATTTCGGACGAGCTTAGTCGCGACTGTCACTGTCGCGTCGCGAGTGCTAGTTGTGCGCGCGTTGATCACTTGACGTCCCCGCCGCTACGTAGGTACTTTGTGTCACGTACGTCAAAAGGAATAACCGATATTATTACAGTTGGAATGTATTTTATTGTTTAAATACAACAAAAAACTGTGCCTACACTTTCTTCAAATTTTCAAACGATATTGAAAGGTAAATAAAACGGTTTTCTCATTTTGGTAGTTACAATACATAGGTAGATAGGTAATTTTTTGAAACTAGCCGCTTTGATAACGACGATCAACCATTACACATTCATCTTATCGTTACTATGTTTTAGTTAAGTAGGTACCTAATTAATTAGGTACTTATATTCTTTGCTGGCGCTCTCGACCGCCGCCGGTCACAAGTCACAACTCGCAGCGGGTCACGCATCAATTTATTAGGGTTCCGTACCCGAAGGGTCAAAACGGAACCCTATTGGTGTCGCCCAGACGTCCGTCCGTCCGTCCGTCGTCTGTCACAAAATCTGTTCCGAAGAATTTTTAGACTTCTCATTGACCTATGAACTTGAAATTTGGTGACAATGTTCAATCTTACGTATATTTCAACAACAAATACTAATATATTGATAAATCATATTTTTGAGGTTGATTCGGAACCCTAAATGTGCGAAGTCCGACTCGCACTTGGCCGGTTTTTTACCAAGATATGCTGGTTCATATTTAAATGTCATGTTGAAGAATTTTTATTATACCTACTCCTTGTTAAAATTCAGAATCAATACAGAAGCAACCCTGTGAGTCGGGCAAGTTTAGGTATGTATTTTCAAGAACGGCGGGAACGGACCTTCTGTATATTTTTTATTTTGTGCCCTAACTCTAGAAGCTCTAACTTCATAAACTTGGCTGTATTTACTATTCAATTTACAATAGTTCTTGTAGTAACAAAACGGCCAAGACATATTTTGACTAAGGTTTGAATTAATGAAGTTAGGAGTTTTTGATAAAGGCGAAAGGCTTCGTGAAAAAGTAAGTAGTGCCAACGTTTGGGAGGAAATCATGGAATTCGTGTTTTTTTTTCCTATCTGATATATCGACGAGTTTAACACTTTGCACATCTCTGGCGCATGCTACAATAGCTTGGCATGACACTAAAAATAATATATTCGTGTCCTCTCTCTATCTTTTTTGGGAAAACAGGTGCTTGTTTACATAACAGGGTAAATAAATAGCAGTGTAACACTATTACTGAGCGAAACTCATCACCGAGGGTCGGGTCTCGTGTGATCTATAATTAGGGATATACCTGTGTGCAAAGACTTAGAAAATATGGACTTGGCATTCAAAATATAGAGTTCAAGGTCTATCTGAGCTATTTATAATTCGAAGCGTTTTGTTTTTGAGCATCGCTTCCGATCCGAATAAAGCTAAATGTGTTGGTTAAAACGCAAAATGTATTCTGATGTTCAAAGATATATTTTAAAAATCTATTTTCAACGAGGGCGGTATATTGTATCCTGAGTGAAGCGAAAGATTCTGTAATAAAATCCTGAGCGTAGCGAGGGATTCAAGGATTCACGCCCAAGACGGGAATGATATTGCTACCGTGTGACACATACCGCTTTTCACACCGCCTATGAGATCCGCTGCTATAAACATGAAATTAATGTCTTACAAATAATTTTGCTACCGAGTGGAACATAATGCTTTTCACACCTTCTATAAAGCAAAGCGTCATTGTTGCTTTCAAATGAAGGTAGACAAGTATGACTTTGATCCCTTTGTTCAATAGCAGGTGAGAAAAATAACTATCCATAGAGTTCGTTTATCTGCGTCGCAACAAGATATCGATTCTTCATCAACACCCGTTTAGCTCCCTTGTCATTATATATGCAATTAGGCCGACGAGATTATAACGCTGAGCCGTATAATACGCGTTTTATCGAAAGAGGGTATTAAGAGTTAATCTTTTGCTTAGCGCTGCGATGCTTAAAAAAACTTAGCTTGCTAGCTTTTCTCTTGTGTAAAATCTATGGGCATGACAAGAGTAAATCCAATCGCATGCTTGCAAAAGACACATTAGCGTCAAAGTAGAATATCTAATGAAATAGCATAAATATATGTTAAAACGTAAACAAACTGGAAGGAGGATCAGTTTACTCCACAATTGTTTTACCGCCCCTATACCACAAAACTGTACAAGTCTACAATTTGACAAAATTGTACAATTTTCTATGGAATAAATTGACAAATTTGTCGAATTGTACGCTTGTAAAGTTTTGTGGTAGGCCCCAGGCCTACCCCACTTGCCACTAAACTCGAGTTTCGCGTTGCTCCCAGCCGACAATTCATCCAAACGATCCGACGACTTTGTTTCGAACCTGGCTGTCTTTATTAAACTGACAGGAGTGCGCGGTTGGGAGAGTGGCCTGGGGAAAATCCAGGGTAAACCTCCGACATGCCCACTCAGGCGGTTTAACACTGGAATACTCTAAGAGTTTGCGTTCCAGTGACATTGGTTGAGCTGGTTCAACCGAGTCTGAGGTGTGAGTGGAATCGAGCTACTGGGAGTTTTGTCGCTGGTTGATGACACATCTACTTACTGTCACAACATCGCTTATCAACAATATCACGAAATGTGTCGTCGTAATAATCAAAGGGATATATTTCACACTGCATATCAAAAACTACTGACTGCGCAGCAAAAAATAATACTGATTTGCACAAAAAAACCTGGTTTTGACCTGTAATTAGTAATTTTGCTGTGCAAATTAACAGTCTTAGGTTGTTAGATTTTTTTTAACATAATCAAAACTGACACCTAACTAACACACCTACTAACTAACTAACAGACTTAAATAGTGGCTGTTACAGTCACAATTTTACGACATGAACGAATTACTATAATAATCTAAGAATATAATATAATGTAAGAATATAGTATAATATAATGGTAATACCTAATGTTAAAAAAATAAATTAAATACAAACATGTTGTATGAATAATAATACTTACGTACACCGTACCTAATGTACTCAGAATGTACTATATATTATAACTGTGACTGACGTGTAACGATGTTATCAATAAAATTTTACTTTACTTTACTATATCTCTTTTTAAAAGCCTCCGAGCGAGTTGGTCTAAGAACGAACGAAGATCATGTCAAATGCCCATGTAGCACCAACTCCTGTTACAATCGGACGCTTTACGCTCGAAGTTGTAGACGATTATGTATACCTAGGACAGACTGTCCAGCTAGGTAGGTCCAACTTTGAGAAAGAGGTCAATCGTCGAATCCGACTCGGCTGGGCAGCGTTCGGGAAGCTACGGCATATCTTTTCGTCCAATATTCCGCTCAAGACGAGAGTCTTTGACCAGTGTGTGTTGCCAGTGATGACATATGGTACGGAAACGTGGTCACTCACCATGGGCCTCATAAGAAGGCTCAAAGTCACTCAGAGGGCAATGGAGAGGGCTATGCTGTGAGTTTCTCTGCGTGATCGCATCAGAAATGAGGCCATCCGTAGCAGAACCAAAGTAACCGATATAGCCTTTCGAATCGCTAAACTTAAGTGGCAGTGGGCGGGGCACATTGCACGTAGAACCGATGGCCGTTGGGGCCGAAAGGTTCTCGAGTGGCGACCACGGACCGGAAGGCGCAGCGTGGGTAGACCCCCCACAAAGTGGACTGATGACCTGATAAAGGTCGCGGGAGTCCGCTAGATGCGGATGGCGCAAGACCGGTCATTGTGGCACTCTTTGGGGGAGGCCTATGTAGAGCAGTGGACGTCTTTCGGCTGATATGATGATGATGATGATGATGATCTCTTTTTAATAGTATTTTTATTATTAATAATGGGGTTGCTCTTGGCCAGCATCTAGCTTGGGGACAAAGATGAGGCCGACGGTGAAGTGAGCGATGTTTTAATAGTAATATTCATATTTCAATGTTCATGATATGAATTCATATTAGCAACGGTTATGAGATTCCTTAATCTCATATCTTATGGTAACTGCGCCATTAATTTTAAGTTGTATAATTAAAACTTAGGGAGTTATGCAAACTAATTATGTCACCACTCGTATTGTTGTCACCGCACGTATTAGGCCGTGTCCACACTCCCGATATCGGATCCGATACCGATAAAATATCACAATATAATGTGCAGTGTCGGTACCAAATTTACTGTTCAGTTTTGTAAAGCCTTTGCGCGCAATAATCGTTTCCGTGGCAAAATCATCCACAAAGATTTTTTTTATAGAAATCGGAATTGCTGATGAAGTGCTTGGACTTTCGAAAAGTCTGATTTCCCCTTTCTTTGTAAACAGACGTTGCAGGCATAATAACAGCCAAGTTTGGGTGATTCCACCAAAATGAGACATTTTTTATCGTCTTGCGAAATAAGTTGGTAACAGTTGGCACGCAAGTTTCGTGATTCTGAGAGGCAGTGACGGGTGCCCTGAGCAATAACAACGTTTGTTAATCAAAGTGAAAGTTATTTATTAAACAATTGAGGCATATTACATACACATATGAAAGTTAACAAACTACTTACCACCGTTTCGGAAAATAAACCTCGATATCCAATAAACAAAAACACCATATTCATTTAAATAAGCTTTACCAATTGCAGTTATAATAAACTTTGCATTAAGAAGCTTAAATTACTGTATATTTTACAAATCAGATTAAAAATTCCATCCCATCAAGCTATTCAAGGGAGGAAAATGAATAAATCATTCGCCTCGAGCGGGATTTTATATCTCTTAACTTTTTTGGAGATCGTTTTAAAGGAAACAAGTAAAGATAAAATAATAAAAACGACTTTTATCCCGCTATCCAACCACTAAGGTCAGTAACGAAATGTAAAATTTCCTTCACTATTTTATTTATTTAGCAATCGATTTAAGGACCGCGTCCATCTATCTCCATCATCTGCGGTCTGTAGCCAGCCTCCTCCCGCTTTTTCAGCAACTCTCACCAGGTAGTCGCTCCAACGTGTGTTGGGTCTTCCCGGCTTGCGTTTTTCGTCTAAGGGATACCAATTTGTGATTAACTTTGACGATCAGACTGTCGTCTGCCCCCCTTCATGCCCTCCTTTACTATAATCAACGCTAAACTATTTAAATCTTATTTTATTGGAATAAGGATGCAAATGCGTTGAATATAATATTTGACGTTGAACTTACAAAACCACGCAAACCACTCACTAAAACTTGCAACTAGATTTCCGCTAAGCGGGTGCATAGTTATCGGAACCGACCGAGGGTCAAATAGAAACATATAGTTCGCTTTTTACTGTGATAGCAATGTGTTTCACGTACAATGATGGAATCTACCTACCTACCTACGGTCAATTTCAATTTCGTCAACATAGGTAAATAAAGGTGGTAATACAACTTATATCTATCCAGTACAGCTATGATGTGCCTTAGGCGACTTCCTGACTTGGCGGAGCGGGATTGATATGTGACATTTTCTTCTTTGATGTAAACTTACTGACGTCCCAAAGATTCTCACTTGACATAATACTGTCAGTATTACGTTTGCGCAGTAGTAATATCATGCGCAGAAGCGGAGCAGTACCGCCTTCACATCGTCCAGCGACCGCGCATCCCGCGCCAGTCAGGAAGCACTCATTTAAATGTAGGGGCGTAGTAAAAAATGGTACCGCGTCGACTGACAGCTGACACTGACATTTGACACTTTTCTCATATCGTACTGCCTCCGCACCGACAAATCAGGAAGTCGCCTTAGGGCGTACGAAATCACATGTCAGGTCTTCTATAAGGTCCTTTCTCCAGTTGTGCTACTCCAAATAGAGATAGACCGTCCACTCGCTGCCTGTGCCCTACCCCGAATATACCGTATTGGAATACAATTTGTAAGTGTCAGATGGCCCCTTGGTTATCGCAACTCGTCGGTCGGTGGCTATTATTCAATCAGGGACTAATGGACGCTCACAACAAGCCGTGTTTACGTATCCGGGTTCCCGATGCACTCAGTTTCGTTATTGAGTTTCATTTCGATTAGTTACTATGAAAGTGGATGACGTAATTAAACATCTAACATTGAACTAGAGTTAGAGGAATCAAGGCTGAAAGCTGAAGCGGTGGCTTCGTTGTCACGCTTCTCGTACAACGGTAATAACGCATTTCTAGTGTTTGCATGTCCCTGGCCGGGCATGAAATATCCCATATATAACGTATTTTCGTATCCCAATGTAGAATCAGTGTAGTGTGACGGGTGGTATAAATAATTAAAGCATGAGGGTGCCCAATCTCATTTATTTTAACTTAGCACTTTATATGATTATTTTATATTCACAATCGGGCATAGGTTTCCCTAGACGAGGGTTCAGTAAAGCAAAATCGGCTTGCAAATGAGCTCCCGGGCCTTATATACAGGCGGTCAGCAAAATGGCGGCTGACTGGTCTGGTGGGGCAGGCTGGCGTGACGTGGCAGGTCACTATTGGCTGGCTTGGCTGGCTGGCCGGCATTGGCTGAGGCTCTGGCCGAGGCTTGGCGTAACAGTAGTGAGAGCCTGCTTCTGACAAAAATCTAGTCATACGCCTTATTGTTCTTTGTTGGTTTTTTACGATACAAACCGGCCATTTTTTCCTTCAACAAATCGACCTGAAAATCATAACCCCTAGTAAATTCCGTTCCGAGAAAAACGTCCAAATGAAGGAGCTACTTAATCATTGGTTCCACTCAGTCAGAAGGGAGTGTCCTAATCTTATCGCCCGTATCTCGGAATTAGGGCATGATGGGGGCATTACGTCTCTTGAAGGTATTTGGATGGAGCGCTCGTGGCCCAGCGGCGCCTGCGTGCCGCAACCGGTATGCAAGGTTAAGCAATGCCGGGCGGGGTCAGTACATGGATGGGTAACCGGTTTGATTGGTTACTAACTGAGCGCTCCCGTGCTTTGGAAGGCACGTTAAGACGTTGATCCCGGCTGCTGTCTATGACAGCAGTCATTAAGCCAAGTTGGAGGCCTTCGGGCGGCTTGAGAACTTCTAACAGTCAAGTTGCCCACTCACTTTACAAAGGGGGGTCGAAGTTGCACCACGTCCGTAGGGAAAGTACCCACCGCTACCCTACACGTGACCCCATGAGTGGTTCTAAAAGTGCAACAAAAACTGGCAACCGTACTGTCTTCTCGAAGATCTCACGGTTCGAAATAAATGACATACGATAAATAAAATATTTGGATGATATCTAAGGTTTCTATTGCTACTGGAAAAGTGTGATAAAAATATTTTGGTATTTTTAATACAGGAAACGCGACTAGAAATTTAAAATAAATTAAAATGTTTTTGTTTACTTCAAAGCAGTTCAAAGTCATAGGTATTATAAACCGACGTTTGTCATGATGACAAAATAAAGAATAAATTCTAAATTGGTCGCCGCGGGAATATAGATATCTCGCCCACGCTACCTTACTGTGTTTATTCTACTGTTTCGTATGTACCTTGTGTCAGTCTATTATATTTATATATATATATATATATGTATCATTATTTATTGGCAAGAGTTATGTTTGCGTTCATATGACGCATGAAATAGTAGATTGTGTTTCGAGCGTAGCGACGGATTCTAACGTAGAGTCTTGAGAGGAACGAAGGATTCAATACGGTATTTGACACATGTTAAAATTTATAACACAGTGTCACTTTTTGGATAGTTAGCCATCAAAATATCACAATAAATCGTCAATTATAAAATTTTACTAAAATTATAAAAAGATATGAATCATCAAAAACTCAGAAAATTATGTAATTTTTTTTACCGTCCAAAATTGAAATAAAAGGTATCAATAGAATGCTTATGTAAAAATAAAAAATAAACTGTATGGCAACTATGTACCTAAACGCATTATTTTACGACTAAAACAGCAAAATACTAATTTTCCCATACAACGGTTGGTCGAATGCAGTGCAAGTGACGTCATTTGCCAGGGCCAATTTGTAGGAGCCTTTTAGACGGCCACTAGCGTCGAGCTAGGTTTGTCCCTAATTTTAGCCCTTTATTGTGCTCTAATTGTTGTTGGTCCCATAAAGACATTTGATCATCTCTAAAAACTGGTTCGATTGGCATTATAAAAAAAAATTAGTCAAATAGCGTATTGTTTAGGCCCAAACGCTCATACACACATACTCGCTATTCACAAAAGGGTAGCATTTAACGAACCACCAAATTAGTTGCCGAATGATGCTCTAAAAAATTACATTGATTACCAAAAATACTAGATTCGCACCAAATTTTCAATTCCTTTTAAATATAAAGTGCAACTCAAAGAAGTAACATGTCGATAACCTATTAAATTAAATTGTTACCAAATAAATTAGTCACTACCCAAAAATACTTAATGATCACCTAATTTCAAACACCAAATTTCATATAATTTACATCCAAATATTACAGGGCTCGTAATCCTATTAAAATTATTTACACCCAAATAATTCTTTCGATACCCAGAAATACTACATGATCACCAAATTTCACGCGGCAATTGTTTTTTAACGCCCCACGCGCAAAGCAGTTCCAATCTACAGTCTAACCTCATTGCTAGCACACTGATGCGGTTTTCCATACGGTCCGTCTCGCTCGCACATCGCACCGCGTGCGAGCAAGACAGCGCTAAATGATTTTATTTTATTGAAGCTTCAAAATTTCTGTAACTTGAATGAGACACGTACATAACATAATTTAATTTTTTATATTTTCAACAGTTCTTTCCTTACTGGTCGCATACAGCTATTTGTTCTCAGATGTTTTTGCCTCTACTCTATTCGCTGATAATCGTCAATTTGCCTAGGTAGTAGTATTTTTCTATGACATCTATTTTTATTTCAAACTAGTGGACCTTGGAACAGTATTGACGGATCTCCGCTGGCGCGGAGCTCCTATTTTGAGTTGTTTTGGCCCTTCGGGCCGTTGCAAAACTAACATAACCTAAACCTACCTATACCTATTTCTACCTATTAACTTCCTTTAATTTTTCCATGAAAGTCTATCTAAATTAATAAAGTAAACTCATTTGAGGACCTTTATCCATTTTCATAACAAACTAACAATTTAATAAATCAACAAAACTCATTTTCAAATAAAAGTTTTCAATCAAACGCGCTCACGTCAACGCATTAAAAAAAAAAACTTCTTGCAGTTTGTAAACCATCAGCAATAGGTAGTTAGAATGAAACAGCAATAGGTACCTTTCACTCTAACGACATATCAATAGGTTTTATGCTTCAGACAATTCTTTGTATTTTATTGAGTGACATAGCAGTATACGTGTTATTATTTCACACAGCCACATTGCGCGTTGCTTTTTAAATTAATTTAGAATTTTACTTTCTGATTTATAACATTTTGGAAATGACTAAAATATTTATAGTGCTAAAAACAATTAATTTGTAACTGTTTACTAAAATGTAGCATGCGATGTGTATAATATTTGGATGTAATTCTAATGAAAAAAGGTGCATGAGATTAGGTGGTAGTTTAGTGTTTTTGGTGGTACTTGACAATTTTTTTGATGCGATTATTAATTTATAGGAACGCAATAAGTAAAATAGGTGCAAGTGCTGCAAAAATAGGTAGAATTTTTTTGGTGACTCGGAATTGTTGATCGATAAATTTTTTTGAGTGTTCAACCTTATTTTAGGGTTCGAAAATTTGATGATATCAAAAGTTATTTAGGTGATCATTTTATTTGTTCCCTTCACAAAATGAGGCAAGAAAATTACTAATTAAATGACGCTCTATCTTAATATTTTACATCCTAATACACGTACGAATAAAAATCGTGTATACAACATGATCATTTCTAAGCAAAACTTTGTAGCATGACAATTTATTATTGTAGGGACTCATAACACTCACCGGCAGAAAATTTGGCCCATAAACTTTTCGTGATTTCAAAGTATAAAATTGAATAAATTAAATAATGTTTAATATATAAAAATACATTTTTCTAATTTGGGCCAAATTTTCCGCCGGTGAGTATATATAGGATATACCCATGATAATGTTTCCTGTAGCTCTAGTATAAGTTTTTTCGAAACATTAACTAATTCGAACGCGTTTGCGTTTTGTCTCAAAATGTATGAAAACGCTCTCACCGAGTTTGAAATACGCGCGTTCATCGGTTAGCAACAAATGTTATACTCGCTGTTTTAGTTTCCACTAGTGACCACCAGAGGCGCTGTTCACGTTTTCATACCACTTTCATACATTTTGAGACAAAACGCAAACGCGTTCGAATTAGTTAATGTTTCGAAAAAACTTATACTAGAGCTACTGTTATGCTCCACGTACAAGTTGTCAATAGGGAAGACGACGTATTATTCGGGACACGGGCGACGAGAGACAATGACGAACGAATACGGGACCACACAATATGCAAAACCCCTCGTTGATTACGAAACGTGTCAAACGTACATAAGGTTGAATTCATTGTCATTTTTTGTATGGAAATTTATCTACATTTACCGTTATTTATATTTAAAACAGCGTTAAATAATGCTATAAGTTAAGCGTCACGCTACTACTGTGTTACTGTGTACGGTGTGTCCTGTGTCAATTGAGCACATTACTAACCAAGGGCGGTAAAATGAAAAATATCTCAGATCACAGGTATTTTGAGGTTTTGGTAGGTTTTTTGAGGTTTTCTATATTATTATTTTATGGTGAGTACAAAATTTTAATGTCTCCCCCAGGCCAGGAAGTGGGAATTTCCGTGCGTGCCACGTGCGGTAATTGCCACTATATGGCCCTGGTGTGACATAAAGAGTATATTTGTATTTTATTGTACTGTCACAATTTTTGACACTTTCAATCAATATTATGTTATAAAAAAAAGTAAGTTTATTGCCGCCAAAAAAATTAAAATACAAAAAATTACAAAACATTAAATGAAGGATGAAGGATATTTTATGTCATTCAGACATTGTCATTTATTTGTACTATATAGACATTCAATTGGATATTAATTGCATATTAGGGCATTTTCACTTTAAAATGTACCCCTACTTTTTTTGTCGGATCTCGGTGATTTTGGGTATTCTGACTCAGAATCACGAGTACTATCCATTTCCGCGAAGCAAAAAAGTGTCCCGCCAAAAAAAGTCAGTTTTGTGACGCTTTTTTCATACAGTTTATATGGATCGTCACAAAACTGACACAGAAAATTTATATGGAAAATCAAGGATTTTTTTTTCTTCATTTGAATCAATAGTACTCGTGATTCTGAGTCAGAATACCCAAAATCACCGAGATCCGAAAAGAAAAGTAGGGGGTATACTTTAAAGTGAAAATGCCCATTAATGTGAGTCAACCAGTAGATATTATTAAAATTTTAATGTTAATGTTTTGAACTAAATGGTTTCACTGAAGGATATATAAAACCAACCATTTGATTTTGAAAAGTGAAAAGAAAGAAGAAAAAAAGAAGAAGATTTGGAGTGTTTTAGCACACTCTTACCTAAAATGTTGAAGCAGGAGTTATTTAACCGTTCCTGGTAATACCCGCAGTTCCTAAAGAACCTACAAAAAGCTGTCCATTTAGTTAAAGTAGTACGAGGGACTAGCCCGATATACCGTCGTCAATTCTTTGTATTTGTACAGGAACCAATAAATCCGGAGTATTCTGTCCTTTGATTTATTTCAGCCTGCGTTAGGTATTTAAGGGTATGTGTGGAATTTATTTAGGTTTGATTCGGGTGAGGGATGGCGCGCGGTGCTAACGCAATACGGGAATTTACTTTTATGAAACATCAAAGAAGTATGCTCGGTTAAAGTTTGTTATGTGTTATGGATGACTTAACTGAACTTTGTTAATTAAGAGGTGTTTATCGAGCGATATATTCGCAATTGCAATTTTTGTTAATATTTTAATTTAACCGCTCGTCGCTCTCCCATGCAAACTTCCATCCCCTTTTCGTCTCCTAAAACAATTACTTCCGGAAAAACTTCCGGAAAAAGCAAATGTAGTGTCGTGTCAGGCGGTGAAACGAAAGTCTCAAGATTCAAGAAAGAGATACATGGAAATTGCTCCACCGACAATAGACTGTCTCTTAAATTAATGATGATGATTAATTTGTACACCAACATTAAAATAAACTTCCCATTCAACACATCAAACTGAGTTTGCTCGCATCAGTGAATAGATGGCTCTTAAACGCAGACCTTTTGTCATAGGCGACGGAAAGATCTAGTGATAACGAAACAATAGGTCACTTCATGGAGTGAGGGCCATTGTCATAAAGTTTCTCTTTCTACAAAAAGGAATTGGCACAGTAAGGACAAAGGGATTTTGTAGTGATCTAACTGAAACGTATTTGAGCATGGAATATGTGTCCTAAGCTATAGGTAGCTATAAAAATAAAATAAAGTAATGAATACAGTTTATCACTGACGCCGCCGAAAAGTAGCCTTCTCCTCAGGAGTGACACAATGTACATATCAATAAAACAATGGACTTCGTCTATTGATCTGCATGCCGCTGCACAGGCAGACACATGCTTTGAATGGCTTAAAACCACATATAGCTAAAAAAAAGAGCACACTGTTATTTATAGCTTACCTATCCAGCCCCTATTCGATGCAAAAATATTCGTTAACTGTTCAGCTCGTCGAAAAAACACTATCGATTTTTCATTATGCGCCGGTGCGATGGAAAAAGTTCGATGTTCGGCGCTAGTGATGCGAAAAAGCCGGTATTTAAAGGCTTTCCAGCAGTAACCCTGATATTAGCAAATTAAAAAGATATAGACCGTTCAAGTTCCAGTTATAATTGTTTTTAGGAAAATGAATGAATAGTTAAGACAATAATACCTAATACATATATGTACCTACCAGTGGCGGCGCGTCAGAAATATTCTTAGGGAAGCCGTAAATAATTTGCCTTTCTTATTCTTCATGAGCCGCAGTAAAAGACCTGGACTGGCTGAAAATTAGGCAAGCCGGTGGGAATCGAGTTGTATGGACGCTCCGCCACTGGTACCTACATTTAAGCTATAACTGCTAAATCTAGGGTTAGAGGTTCGCAATCCGTGGTGGTTTAAGTTTTTAAGCCAAACCCTTAAAGTTTTGACACCAAGTTTACTCACAACCAGTTGACTGGCTTCACTCGTGTCTGGTCTTAGTAAGTATTAAGTCTTAGGTCTTAGTATTGTCAGCCGTTTGTAAATAATTATTAATTAATCTAGTTTCAAATAGATCCATAAAAATACTTACTTACTCCGATGGCTCAGCGACCCGAAGTGGATCTTGGCCTCCGATACGAGTTGGCGCCACCGCGCCCTGTTCTGTGCGATCTCCTCCCAGTTTTCTGCTTGTAGGGCGCGAAGGTCTTTCTCCACCTCGTCCTTCGTATTTCGGCCGGCCAACCGGTCGCCGACCACTTGGCCGTCCCGCGTAGGCCTTTTTCACCGCCCTGTCTGCCGGCATCCTCTCTAGGTGTCCAAGCCAACGGAGTCTCGCTGACTTGATTTCCCCGATGATATTGGGCTCAGACACCAAATCTTCCAGCTCTTGATTCTTACGGATCCTCCAGCTTCCATCTGCTCTCTGCACTGGGCCCAGTATCTTGCGGAATATTTTATCCATAAAAATAGTACCTACAAATGTTATGAGGCGTTATTCCGACAGAGCGAAAACGTTTTGGATTCCATACAAATTAGTCCCAAGCTATAAAACTATCTCACTTGTAATGCAGTCAGCCTAAAAGCATCTCATAACTGGTTATAAAATGCTGGTCATTTTAAACTTCAATTTCACCATTTTACGACAATTTAGGGAATCCTTTTTAATAGACTCATCAGAACAGAACTGATTAAAACCAACGATATCCGCCATTTAAGTTTAAAACTACTCCAACCTTCCCATTTAACATAAATCATATCCAACTGCAAACAATTATTAAGCACACGAATTAAAACAAAGCTTATTCAAGTCAACCCAAATACATTTTCAACTTTAAAATTTAGATTTAAAGTTGGAATTGCTTTAATATTGGATAAGAGAAACTTTCCAATGAATCCATCGATTGGTGATTCCATGGAAGCAATGAATGGGCATGTATGTGCATTATTGATGTTCCCTAGTAAGTACACGTCGTGGAAAATTAGTTCATTGTGCATATAAATAAGGCAAATGCGCGACCGGAGTAAAGTACACTTTCAGAAAGTTATAAATCCAGAATTAGATATTTTACAACTTAGACCGAAAAAAAATAGTAAGCCTACCATAAAATAATCTCGACGATAAAATATCCACCACTAAGGCGACTTCCTGATTTGTCGGTGCGGAGGCAGTACGATATGAGAAAAGTGTCAAACGTCAGTGTCAGCTGTCAGTCGACGCGATACCATTTTTTACTACGCCCCTATTACATTTAAATGAATACTTCCTGACTGGCGCGGGATACGCGGTAGCGGGACGATGCGAAGGCGGTACTGCTTCGCTTCTGCGCATGATATTACTACTGCGCAAACGTAATACTGACAGTATTATATCAAGTGGGAATCTTTGCGACGTCAGTAAGTTTACGTCAAAGAAGAAAATGTCACATATCGATCCCGCCCCGCCAAGTCAGGAAGTCGCCTAAGAATACTTATCGTGTGAAATACTTAATATACTCACCGGCAGAAAATTTGGCCCAAATTAGCAACATGTATTTTTACACATTAAACATTATTTAATTTATTCAATTTATAGTTTGAAATCACGAAAAGTTTATGGGCCAAATTTTCTGCCGGTGAGTGTATCATCATGATAAATTATTATTTTTTATTCGTTTAAAAATAAGTATTTTAGACGTTACCAATAAAAGACTGCTAAACAAAATTTTTGCGCAATATTTCTATAAAATTATTCCAATTTGGCAAACTTTAAAGAATTATCGTCACTTTCAATCAAAAACGACACTAAAAATTGTGGAAAATTGCGCAGAAGGCTATGTCACGATTTTCATTTGGCTGCGATTCTCTCGTTGAAGACCATCACGTAGATATCACCGAGTGTCGGCAACTGGTGACATCGTTATACCAGTGTGACTATTCCACATGGCTAATAAACATTTTCCTAGTTAGGACTTTTTATTTTCAGCCGTATGTGTAAGTTTGCAAGGTTGAATTTCGAACAGTATATTCTCTATAACCTAATATGGATGTGCGTGCAGTTTCTAGCGCCTGCTGTTCATATTGTGTTGTGTTCAAAGTCATTTTATGTCTTTGTGGAATTAGCCATCTGTGTATAACTGGCGAAATTGAAGTATTATTATTGTAGATATTCTTAAACTGAAGACTCCAAGGAAAGATCCTTGCATCTACGCTTTAAATAGTGTTTCGAGTTTTCGACATTAAATTATAATACCACTACTACTGAACAAGATAATCATATACAAATTTTATCATAGTACGAGATGGTGAGGCGACTTCCTGACTTGGCGGGGCGGGATCGATATGAGACATTTTCTTCTTTGACATAAACTTACTGACGGCGTAAAGATTCCCAATGACGGAATACTATCAGTATTACATTTGCGCAGTAGTAATATTATGCGCAGAAGCGGGCCAGTACTGCCTTCGCATCGTCCCGCTTCCGCGCATCTACCAGTCAGGAAGCACTCATTTAAATGTAAGGGCACAGTAAAAAGTAGTACTAAGTTGACTGACAGTTGACACTGACATTTGACAGTTTTCTCATATCGTACCGCCTCCGCACCGACAAGTCAGGAAGTCGCCAAGAGTGACAGAATATCAATTTGTTGTTATCAAGTCAACAACGCCAGATAAACAGGCAATCACCTTAAACATACGTGTACCTATCTGGTTAAAGGAGTTATTACACCTTCCTGAATTAGCAGCCTGTGGCAACTTCCTCACATTAGCGCGGCGAGATCGATGTTTGGTATTATGTTCTTGAGTTTACTGATATCGCAGAGATTTCTTCACTTGACGGGATACTGTCAGTAGTGTGTCAGTATTACATTTGCTCAGTAGTAATATCATGTGCCGAAGCAGTACAGAACTGCAACCGTACTGTCTTCTCGAAGATCAAACTCACAAACAATAAATGCTTATGACTTATGAGATCTCAAGGTTCCAAATATTTGACATACGATAAATAAATAATAACTGCCGTTGTATCGCCCCGCTTCCGCGAATCCCGCACCAGTCAAGAAGCATTCATTCAAATATAGCGTAGTAAAAAGTAATACCTTCTGACTCCTCTGACAATCTCAGCGCCTTCGTATACCGACAAATCAGGAAATGTCCTAAACCGGGACATATAGGTAAGTCGTACGAGTTTACACTGAGAGATTTCATTTCCCCTCTCCTATTAGGATTCTGGATTCAAAAAGGTGTAGTAATAACACCTTAAGCTGAGAACCATAACGCTTCTCGTACTTGTTTAGTAATCGTCAGTATGAATGACATGGATTAACCAAATCCCCTTTCATGAGACAATACGCCTACGAGGTTCGTTCCCAAGGATTTAAGCGGGCAGGTATGGCGCGTCGCGTATATGCTCTTCTCTTGAGATATAACTGTCTTCAGCTAGACTGAGGTGTGCATGTGTGGGGTCTTTACAATAAAGGTGACTGCCTCATTGTTACGTCGTGATACAAGTATATAAGAATAGAGCCCTTTAATTTCGTTTAGTATGCTCAATATAATGTACGTACGAAGTTTTCTTGTTAATTGTTTAAGTTACGTAGTTACATATTCTGTATAGGATTAGAAAGATGCCAAACAATGCCAAATAATGTACTACGATCCTTCGATAGGCATTTCCTTTGCTTAATCCAGGTTCACACATCTACTCATACAGTTTTGTTGGTCGCGAGTACTTCTGACATCGAATTTGCTCAAGATACCATAGCCCCTTCAGATCCTTCTATTCATCTCCTAGACGTAAGTTAACAGCGATTGATCTCACTCTCACCTGATGGAAAGCGACGACAAGGCCTAAGATGTAGTTTCATCATCATCATCAAATTTAAGAGTTATCCTGTTGTCGGTGGAGTATTTTCCATTTTTCCCTCTCGTACGCCAGCCCTTTTACTTCTTGATACTTACGACACGATGCCAGGGAGACCCCTATACCTACCTACACCAGGAGGTTACCAAACAGTTGGAAAAACCTGGTACGACAATTTAATTTACTTACCAAACCTAAAACAAACGAATTACCTGCCTACACAGAAAGAAACTCTTACCACATTTTTTGTTACTCTGCTTCGTGGAACCCCGACTGATTTCCTTGGAATTATCGACGAGTGCGCACAATTTGTGTACAAAATAGTGGCATAATGGCAGGCCTAATCGATACGGTGAACTTCATCGCATGCCGACCCCTTCAAGGCTGTGCCCGGGTCTTGCCATATTCTACCGAGAAAGGTCTGTTTGAGAGCGAATTTTACACTCGCGGACAAAGAATACGGGTTGGTAAATATACCGTCATATTTCCTAAAATACTGCAAGGTTGTACAGTTTTGACATTGGAAATGTCTTTTCGTTCGCTCCAGTATAGGCACCGATTTCACGAAAAAGTGCGATCCCCTTACATCTCGGAGAGTTGTGAAAATATTTATGATATTCGCAAAGTGCTCAAAAGATGCGTATTCACGAGAGCTGTAAGGTGTAAAAAGAATTATTTGAGAACGTCAAAAACGAAAAAAGTTATGGCCGAAATAGTAAAAAAAACATACCTATTTTTCCGAATTTTTGATTTTGGCACTCGATATTTTGATGCATTGAGAAAGAGGGGACTTGAATTTGTCTCTATAGTTGTTAACATAACGAATCCTCAAATTAGTAAAAATTCCGCAACGTGATTGTGATTCTTCTGGAGTCACACGCGTCCACGTGCTAAGGAGTCTGTTTACCATCAGACGATCTGAATGCTTGTTTGCCACTTCCACAATATGGGTGGTTAAATCAGGAACATACCGTTAATGTCTGTTTCGTGCAGCAACAATGCCTACTTAATTGAACCAATGCCTCGCTAATAGAAATATTTCGACGGAGTATTCCTTTCAAGCGTCTTGGTAAATGTAGGCACATTATAGATTTTGAATAGCTTTGCATTCATGTTAGTTTTACCATTAATTATCAAAAGTATTTTCGAAATTATGAGTATACATATGAACACGTCACAAACTGAATCACTTAATGGAATTTGAATAAGTTACAGTAAAAAGATTTTTTTTTGTTGCAAGCCTTTATTGCCGATTGTGATTATTTTACCACAGCCTACTCTTTCAGATGGGTCCAATGAGCTCAAACACAACGGGTTTATCTTGTGTAGTTTAAGTTGCTATGGCCACCTTCTGTCTCCACCTGATCTGCTTTTTGATACCATATTATTGTATTGTCAATTCAATTCTTTAAAAAATGGCTTCCATCAAATTTATGATGATTTCGCCAATGTCACGTGTTCAATGACGTTTGTTCGGTAACGACGCCATGACAGTAGGTAAGGTTTTGTACGGTAAATGGATTCTGCTCGTCGTCGCCCCGGGCACGTGTGCTCACCAACGCGGCGACGATCAAAATCCCTATTGTACTGTCACTGAACTAACATAAGTATGCCAAATTTCAGATCAATCGGTTGAGGGTAACTATTCTAAAATTCAGTTGCAAGATTTGTCCTACAGTACAGTCGGCCCATGAAAATGTTGAGCATACTTAGAACCTTGTCACATCGAAATCAAAGAAATCTCGTTAAGACTGAAATGTCATAAGTATTTGAAACCTCCTCCGTTTAGGTGTTAAAACATTAAACTTTCTTTCTACAACCTTTTTGTCGGTTGTAAGGTGACTGATAAAAGTCATGCGTGACATTCAATTTTCAAAAGATAATCTTTCATAAATATTCTGGTGCCACTGTCAACAGGTAAAATAATTTAAATATTAATTACGAGAAATCTGTCAAAATCGCAGAACAGAGACAAAGATATACAATGACAAGTCTGCACTCTTTTGCGTGAATGTCATAACAACATGTTCTCAATTTAAATAGTTGACAATATCACGCACGCTAATATGCCTTATTCTGGTTTAATTTGACAAAGTACTGAAGTGCTCAACATTTTCGTAGGCCCACTGTACATACAGTTATAAGCATAGTAAGTTAAATAAAAGATTGTAGAAAGGTCTATTATGCCTTTTAAATTTTCAAATCCAATTTCATAATAACCCATTTCATAATCTGCGGGAATGGGGCGAATTTTCAATTCAATTAACGAGGTGTTTCATTTGACTTTTAAATCACCTACCCTATATTAATAATTTTGTTTTGACAGTTTTATAGATCCCAAGGCCTATTAAAACCTCACGGGCCTTTATGTGGATATGGCGATTATGTTTACAGGTACACAAAAATTGGCAAAGTAAACTTTATATATGTACCCTATTAGGCGCCCTTTTTGTTTTCAGTTTACATTGAGACAGACCGACTTTTGGGTATAAAATTTGAATTTACACACTGTATATTTCGATTTATTTTGACAACCCTACAAAACTCTTTTGGAAAAGTAAAATAAATTCTCAAGGTGTACTAGTTTTGTTTTCTAAAACGTAATTTCTAACAAAACTATGAATGAAAATTTAAAGATTGATGATTTTTTTTATTTGCAGGTATAATCCCATTCCATTGAATAAAAGCAGAGGCAGGTATAATAAAATAAAATTCGAATCTTTACATAAACTAAATACATACATACAACTTTTTGCGATTCGGTTGCCAATCCACAGACAATCAATGTAGACAAAGAAGATTGCGTTACATGTTTTTGTTAACAGTCTTAATTACTACATTTGTTGTCTCTACCAATACATACCTACAACTACATAGATACTCTACATGTTGCCTCTAAAATGCTGATCTGTTTTTAACCTAGCGTGCATCCTCGGGAGCTTTAGCGAGCTTTTTAATATACTTCACAAACTGAGGCTAAGAGCCTTATAGGATATAGGACGGCGCTTGAGGGAAAAGGGCTGCGACCCTCGCTCGGGTTCTTACCTGGTCCAACAAATTTCGCTGCCAATTCAGCGGCGTAATGCCGCCAGTGTCATTGGCACGTTTGGTCTATCGGACTGGGTTGTGATATGTTTTAGGATAAATTATATTGTGTTAGTTATATTTTAGGTGTATAGTTTTCAGGTTTATTATTAATTTTTATTACCTCTTACACATTTGTATATATCGTTTTATTAATAAATATAGTTAGGTACATTTACTTTACAATCTTAGTTCATTAAATAAGTTGCCGACTCAATGTCTGTGCATTGTCGAAACTACCCAAGCCTAGAGGGTAATCAGTAGAGCATTAGATGATCAAAGCGAGTGATATCTGGCTGGCCAAACAGACGCAGTCTTCCATGACATGCGGCAAATGAAAGGTATGAATGGAGACAAGCAACCTCATATTTATATGAGAAAACTAAGTGTAGGTAAATAATTAAACCTGCACAGTCCTTACAGTGCTTTAAGAGTCCTTATTAGTTAAAAAACGCTTATCTATTTGGGCACTGTTTTCTGTTTGGATTTACGCGTAACTTGATATTTTCTCAGCGTTATTATCTAGAAGGACTATATTGTGACCTAATGCAATAAATTTAAAATTTATTTTTAGGATTCTTCAATAAGAAAAATAGAGTCAAACATTACTCCGAATGGGCCATTTTCTACTATACACAATAAAATAAGAAAGCTGTGGTGTTAAGCTATCTAAAACTTTAATAAAATTATCGTGTCCTGTAATCACTTTATTGGTATTATCAATATTTAGTAATAAATAAAAATAAAAAAAGCGGCCAAGTGCGTGTCGGGCCACGCACAATGTAGGGTTCCGTAGTTATCCACACGTTACATTATGTAGACTAAAACGTTTGCGAACTTATATTTACTTATATGGCATCAATGGAAAGTGTACGAAAGTTTGCTTTTGCAAAGTACATTTCTGAAGTTCGACTATTACTCGTTAACTAGTAATGTCTACTAGCTGTGATAGTTTCCCTTTTAAATTCATCGTATATTACAATTACCATGTTTTTTTCACATGCCTAGTAGCCACCGTTTAGCTGGCAGGGGGGGGGGGGGGGGGGGGGGGGACACACTTGACCATAACAAAAATTATCGATTTAAAACTTAATATCATGGCAACCGATTCTTGAATTTTGAAAGAGCTATCCAACGATACCCCACATCAGGGTTCGGCAACCTTTTAGCACCCACGGGCCACATAGTAGCTACAAAAATCTTCGCGGGCCGCAGATGATAATAATGATCACAGTCTATTGATATGAATTCGAAACAAATAGGTACGCCTTACGCGGCAGTAACGTAGTACATACAAATTCGCGCCGTTTTTACATTAAAAACGAAAAAAACGAGTCGTGCATTTTTCAAATACTCATGCAAAATGCAGCAAATACTTCATACGCATCAAGTCATGTAGATGCAAACGCGAGCGCAGCGAGCGCGAAATTTTTTAAAGATTGAGATGCAGGTATTCTTTGTTTTTTTTTTAAATGGGATTTCTTTTTGCCAGCTTCTAGCCAGGAGGCAAAGATGAGGCCGACGATGAAGCGAGATCACCCAAGAGATGCCTATTCACTCGTGCCTTAAAACTGTAAAATATACCTACTTACAAACACATATCTCGTCCTGGCCAACTGTGAAATAAAGTAAAAGCATTCGTGGTTCGCGATACAGACGCTTTCACGTATGTTAAGAATTTCAAATTTTCTAAAAATTATAAAAATTATGAACCTGACGGCGAAAAAAACACAACAAAACAATGTTTTTGTTTACTTGACTTGTAATCGCGTCACCGGTAGACATGACAATAACCTTTACAAACAATAAAGCCAGGGAGGCTCGCGGGCCGCACAGAAGGGGCCCGCGGGCCGCCTGTTGCCGACCGCTGCCGCACACGATGGGGTTTGGAAGAAAAAAAAATTGCACCACCACTTTACATGTAGGGCATTGTAGGGGACCCTAAAAAATTTATTTTTAAGATTCTATTCTACAGTTTTTTCGGCGTCATTGATATGTATGTATACTCATGCCAAATTACAGCTTTCTAGTACTAACGGTTACTGATAAAAACGGGGGACAGACGGACGGACGGACGGACGGACATGGCGAAACTATAAGGGTTCCTTGTTTACTACGGAACCCTAAAAAGGTACAGCGGCCATCAGAATGTAAAGAGTTTACAAGATGCGTTTTAATTAGATTTCAAGACAAATGAGAATAGATCGCCCTTCCTGTTTCGGTGTTGTTTTTTCCTGTCCCACTAAGAAACTCAGGAAGAGTTAATTATTTGTTGAAATGAAATGAAATGAAATATGGTTTATTAGCTCAAAACACGTACGTTGTTGGAAAGCAAAGTTTTATAATTTTTATTAAATTTGTCAGTAAATTAATCTTCATTTAAAAAAGCTTTATTTACCATGTTTTATTATGTATGTTAGTCAAAGTATATGTAAATATAGGTTTTGTTGCCTGATGCAAACAAAAAAAAAATGGCCTCTCCTTCGGTGAAGAAGGAGTTTAAATGGACAAAGGCCATATTTATTACTCAGGTTAAGCCTGCGACGGACCCACACCCTTAGGCATGAACATGCCTCTGGGTGACACCCGATTTTACACTCGGGTGCTTAACTAGCTGCGCTACAGTAAGTACCCGCCTTCGTTATTTGTAAAAATGTAGTAAAAAACTGCTTGATGGCGCACTTCCTTCTAATTATGAATTCTGCGTCAAATAATTATATTGCTCTTTAATTCTTGAAAAGCGAACAAATGTTGGATAAAAGAATCAGGTCGAATTCATCAGCACACCTTGTCGTTACGGAATGCATTGTACTTGGCGTGCACGAATGAAATTCGTTCAAGAGACAGGGCGCCAAAATAATTGTGCAATCATGTCGCTTGCAGATATTCGCAGTAAAAATGTAGGAGGTATTTGAGTGATTTAACTTTACAATTTACCTAATCGTAAAATGTCAATCAAATCTAACTACACTCACGGACAAAGAATACGGGTCGGTAAAAAACCGTCATATTTCCTAAAATACTGCGATGTTGTAAGTTTATTTAATCATGTCATTATCTTTATTTAATTTTTCATCTATACTGCAAAGTAACAGGCAAAAAAAGTAACGTTTCCAGGTTTAAATCGGACTCGTAAAAAACCATGAAAAAAACAACGTTAACGGAGCGAGATATCGCGAAAATCGTCATTTTTGGACATTGATATTTTTATGATAGGATCCTGGAAATTGCTAATACAGTTGGGCAATACGAAGAATAGTATAATATGTAAATAAAACGAATGTAGAATATTTAACAAAACCTATTGAGGCTATTTAAACTAGGGTGACCCGAAATTATTGACCGCGAGTGTATGTTGTCTAAAACTCTTCCGGTATAATTTGTTGGTATTTTATGTATCAGGAAAAGAGAGACAGGGACTAAACCATCGTAGTTAACAGAGCTTGTCATGTCTAATGATAGTAATGATTAAGGGAGTTAATTAATATATTCAAATAGTTTAGAAAGGTGATGTTGCTGAATTCAGTTAACCATGTCCCCGGATGCCGTCCCACAGAAAATTAACAAACTTGCTATTTATTAATCAATTTATTTCGAGTAACTAAATGACTCGTATAATACATTTAAAATCACAATTTATAATTCTCAATTCTTAAATCTTAAATACCTAATTATAATTACATTTAAGGCAGCCGTAATTCACACATGAATAGACACTATTCACGCTTTCACGTGCCAACCACAGTGCAGCTGGGCGCATGAAGTATGGGGCCAAGTCATTCTAAATATTTAAAAAAATAAAGTAATGCCGATGCAAGTTGGTGGAAATCTTGTTCTGTGGACACCCCTCCGTTACTACGTAGGTATTGACTAAAATATAACTGATTTGGTTTAACATTACATATCATTTACATTTTTGTTCTAGAGGAACTGTGTTGCGAGACTTGCATCTTTTTACATGTAATATTTTTGATGGGATCTCATTTCTTTTTGTAGGCAGTACTTCTTTCTTTCTTTTCATGTACGACTTCTTGTAACGAACATTCAAACTGTAACTTTACAATCGCAAAAGCAACTTTGTAATCGCATGTATTTTGTCTAGGATTACAAACTTACTTATGCAGTTTGTATATCTCTGATACGTGACTGAGATTGCAATATTTTTTGATTTTCGAGTAATTAATGGGCTTAAAACTAATTATGTTTAAAATTTGGAGCTTGTGGGTATGCTAGAAGTACCTTAGACTTTTGATGATCTGTCAGTATGTCAGTGACAAAACTATGGAACTTTGAGGGGCAATAGTTCTTAAAATAAAAGTTCAAATTGAATGTTATTGAGCATATATCTAACCCATATTATGCCCAACATGTTACTGAAAATTCAGGGTTCTAGCCTTAGCTAGGACAAAATTACAGGAAGTTGAAAATGGCTTGAATGGCTTCGAGAAAAGGATGGTACGGCCGTGCACCTTTTTGCTCGACTTGGCGATTTATAAACAGATTTATAAACAGATTTTAATGAACATCGCTTACAATTAAGAGATGGTAGGTATGTTGCAAGTTGCAACCCACCCTGTATTAGTTATGCATAGTACTTACAATAACGATTTATCATACCGACATAATGCCTCATTCAACTTGTTGTAGTAAAACTTCCTAAGAAACATATGTTACCCCTTTTTATCCCTTTTTGAAGTTGTATTATTGCAAATCGCAAATAGAAGAAACAGTTTTCAGCGAACTTATCCCACACATCACGCAATAGTTTAGGCATAAGTCATACCCGTAGATAACTTACCCTTTTTTCTCAAATAACTTCCCAACTTATTTTACCTTCGTTTGTAAAAACTTCTCTCAAAGAAATCGCTCAGTATTCGAGGTTATCGTAGTCCGAGAGAGTCCGGCACTTGTGATTACGTCGTCAAATACGACTACGAATTATTTAACTCTGTACTGTATCCTAAGAAGACAACCGGGAAAGGCGAAGAGGCTGATAAGGTATTACGTAATAGCACTAATAATGTTATATATTGCAATGATGGGTCGCTAGCCCATCGCCCATAATACACTTCAACCCGGTCCTCATAGTCGGCTAGAAAGGGGGAGGCACTACTCTAACTCGGCACCACGCAGAGGGTCTAACTAATCCGAAATTCGAAATCCGAACTTCGTATTGTGCCGTCCCTTTTACATATATAGTGAATAACACGAGAGAAGACCCTCAGGTACAATGAACTAGTTTAAAACGCTGTCATCTCTCCGACTACCGAGGGACGTGGGCCTCGATATATTCTCGAAACATCCCCGATTTATATTTAACCGTCTCTGGGACATGGGTCTTATCGGCTAACCACTAACCCTAAACATCAATATCAACCTTAGTTCGTAGCAATAAGGTTGAGATTAGCTTTGGTTTTGAGTAAGTTGGTGAGGATTCATATGACGCAAATGGGAGCTCTTACCGGCTGTTGGCCTGAGCCGAGCGATCTCAATTATGTACAAAAAAAATATGAGGAGGCATGAGTACATTGAATACGTTCCATTAGATTTTGGTAATTTTATAAAAAAATAAGAAACAGACGTTATGTTCATGTTTGTGAAAACAACAACTTACTTGCGCAATAATTTTAAATTAAGTAATGGAAATTCCATATTGATGAAACTCTTTACATCTCTGCATTATAGTTCAGCAAATATTAAAAAAAAAATCACAATGATGATAAATTCGTCACAATCAGCCAGTGTTCGGCGTAAAATATTCAATAGATACGCTCATCGCATGTCATTGAATCAAAAAATGACAAATAATAATAAAAAAAATATGATAAAAATTTACGCACAGATATTTATCTGTTGATTAATGTTGCTTTGTATTTATGTAACTAAAATAATATAATTGTAATTGTATTATTTATTACTTCTACATTTAAAACAGCCCTTGATGCCTACTTGCATAATATATTTATGTTTGATTTAGATTTTTGATTTTTATACAATTTCCAAAATAAATACGCAACTGGCTCTACCAGCTCAACTTTTAAGTATTTAGGTACGAGAAGATGTAAGACGTCAATAATTTACCCTTGAGGCTTTGGCCTCAGTGCGTCCACTCACCTTACCTCTCCTTCAATAAATCAAGGTTGAGTGCCATATTTTGTGCTATTTCTTTACATGACCCGCACAGATGGACTGTATAAATTGGTACTATGATAGAGGTTGTCACGATATCTGTTTATTTATTTAACTTGCGGGGACTATACCTAGTCCGTCTGTTGACAATTTGTCTTACTTATTTTCACTATTTGTTATACTTAGGCGACTTCCTGACTTGGCGGGGCGGCATCGATATGTGGCATTTTCTTCTTTGACAGTAAACTTACTGTCGTCTTTCTTATTTTATTTTATAATTTTTGTTTTTGTAAATGTTTTCTTATGTGCAATAAAGTGTCATACATACATACTCGTACATACATACATACGTCGCAAAGATTCCCACTTGACGGAATACTGTCAGTGTCAGTATTACATTTGCGCACTAATAATATTATGCGCAGAAGCGGAGCAGTACCGCCTTCGCATCGTCCCGCTTCCGCACATCCCGCGCCAGTCAGGAAGCACTCATTTAAATGTAGGGACGCAGTAAAAAGTAGTACTGAGTTGACTGACAGTTGACACTGACATTTGACAGTTTTCTCATATCGTACCGCCTCCGCACCGACAAATCAGGAAGTCGCCTTAAGGTAATCGTGGATACCGGGGATAAATGTATCGGAGTGTTCTTGGATCTCGCAAAGCTATTCGATACTACTGTGTCGGTGGACATCCTTCTCCAAAAACTTGAATCTTCGGGTGTGAGGGGCTCGCTCTTCAATGGTTTAGTAGCTACCTAATCGACCGATGTCAGTCAGTGAAAATAGGTGAGCATGCAGTGATCAGTTACCCGTAAGTTTTGGAGTTCCGCAGGGAAGTATCCTCGGACTACGCTTTTTCTACTATACATGGATGACATCGTTAAACTAAGACCCCATCACGCAACAATTGCACACAGCAACAACGCACGCAGATTGAGTCGTGGAAAAAGGTTACAACATAAAACTACAAAAGCTGCTAATACAAGCATAACATTGTCTTATGCCATAAACAAGTATAAAGCGAGTAAAACCGAATGCAACTCAGTATCGAATGCAGCTGACAGGCTGCTGAGTTGCCATCGGCTAATAGAAGAATTGTGTTGCGGCTGTGTACAGCTGTGTTGATGCATGGCGCCGCGTACGTAACAACTTTTACCTACTTGTTTATTAATACGCTTTGTACGTGCCGTTTTTTCGAGCGTGACAAATGCGTAGAATATGGGAATAAGATCAAGCTAAGGTATAGTACTTTTAACCTAAGGTTCTGGTACTAAAAACTTCTAACAGTCAAGTTGCCCACTCACTTGACAAAGGGGGGTCGAAGTTGCACCACGTCCGTAGTGAAAGTACCCACCGCTACCCTACACGTGACCCCTGGGTGGTTCTAAAGTGCAACAAAAACTGGCAACCGTACTGGGTTCTCGAAGATCTCACGGTTCGAAATAAATGCCATACTATAAATAATAACCTAAGGTACGACTCTAACGGCGGTCAAACTATGGCGCATATGTTGTCTTCGTGTCGCAACAGACAGAGCTCTAGCTGTAGCCAGTTTCTGGTCCCGTACGATTTAACCAGATAAAGAAACCATCGACACGAGAAGAAGAAGTAGAACAAAACAGTGCAAAAAAATGGAAAATAAGCTTCAAAAATTGTGTAATTTAAAAATTAGTCATTTAATTATTTTATTGATGGGTATACCATAATAAAAATAATGAAACCTTATGTTGACACCAAATATCACGTACCCACTCTTCCCCGTCCACCGTGCATCCCAGTAAGACAACGATCTTCCCGAGCACACAGACGGCGAGACATAAAATATATTATGTTGCGGGCCACCAGTCGTAAAAGGGGTAGCTCGTGTGATCATAATTAAATTAATGGCCGTTTTATTTGGATAAACATATAAATCTAACGATATTAGATTATTATATGTCTTTGAAATTAGTCGGCTCATAGAATTGAGTTTGATGGTTTGGCTTCCAATGATAATTCTATGATATTTCGATCCAAGGTTCTCGCCCTAAAGTAATATAACTCAATGTCATTGTTGTACTTTAATTTAAACTTTCTTGAGTCATAAATTACAATTAAGTCTATTTTTAATTACTAAATGATTAAAACTCACGTGTTAATTGTCAAACCGGGCGACATGTTTCGAGCTCTACGGGAGTTCTTCCTCAGGATGACTGCGACACGCCCGGGTCACACAAAAAAACCCGAAAGGTTCGAAACGTGTTGCCCGGAGTGACAACCTTTTTAAGGATGATTCACGCTAGACCGTTCCGTGTCCGGGCCAGCCCGTTTTCTAGTACAAGAAATCGACGGCCGTCGCGCGTCCTGTCATAGAAAACGGGCCGCCCCAGACACGGAACGGTCTACTGTGAATCATCCTAATCGTCTAGTCTAGTAAAATATTATCATAATTGTAGTTATAATAAAGCATTAAGAGTCTAGTTTGCCATAATATATTTTTCATTTTACGTTTTTTTTCTGTCATATAACTTGTGTTCTTTCGTGTACTTATCAAAAAAAATGTAACGTCAACAAGACATTGTTTTATCTAGATTTTCTTTACCGCTTCTATCAGATCTGCCTGGGTTATGAGTAAGTTGGGTCAGCCGCCTCGGGAGAAGCCAGTCCTGTCAAGCAGGTCTAATTTGACAGACATTCAGATGCTGCCATACCCGCATCTCCGCATAATCCCCGTCAAATTCCCGCAACAAAGCTACGTCGAACAATGATGGTTCCGTGCTTTGTGTCAACCGCCACAATGCAGCTTGAATCGACTCGCGTGGCCCACTTGTGTTGTAGGTCTGTTATTGAACCCTTTCAGAATAAGAGTAAAAAAAGTGTAGCAGAAAATACTTCTGGAATTGTCATGAGATGCATTATTCGGGTAAAGAATCATTAATAGTGTGAAATAAATAAAAATCAAAACCGACTGCAAAAAAATATACCTATTTGGCGGTACGTCTTCAAATATTATTATATTCTAGGTTCCTCAGATTATAAGTCGAATAATCCAATGCATAGCTAAAACACACCAACCATCAGGATGGTTACGTGTGATACAAACGTACCTAATCTGCCATGGTGGTATTCCATGATTTTATGTATTGAAAATACATACATACATGAAACCTGAAAACATTACACTCCTTTTTTTGGGCAGTCGCGTAAAAAGACAGTAAGTCAAAAACCTATCGTGATTGACTAGCGGGCCCCACCTTGGAACGCCAAGTCACATAACCCCCGCTACATTCCCATAAATGTACAAAGCTAGGACGAACAATGATGGCTCTACGCTTTTTAACCAACGCTACTCTGCATCTCGAATCGACTCGCGTAACCTATTTGTATTGTAGCTGCATTATTGAATTCTTTCATTGCTATTTTTTGAATAAGTATGCTGGAAAGGAACACATTTCTCACTCTTTTCTATCTGTTATATGTTTTTCTGAATCACCTTTCAGTCTTCAAAGTTTACTTAGGCAAGTTTACGTCGACGCTTCGAAATGTTGATTCTCCAACCGCAAACATTGCAAAGTCCTTACGGAGTTACAGTGAACTACCCCGTATCATGCATCGAATCTGTTATTTACCGCCCTGATTACTCCCCTTGGGATAATAGCCTAAGAAAGATACGTTTTTTTTGGAAAAAATTCTCTAACGGGCTAATTTTTTTTATACGGTTCTTTTAAGTGATTTTAAGAATCAATATTTTTCAAATTTGCGTATCTACCACCGGAAGTTGGATAAAAAAAATGGTGCCCAAAAACTGTTGATTTTTCACAGCAAATATGGTATAAGTAGTTTTATTGAGAATGCTTCTATCTTTAGGTCTGTTTTGATGCTTTCGATCCGAATCGAAACATATATGCAACGGGAAATAAGAGAAATTTAATCAAACAGGTATTTTCAGTTTTTCTGAAACTTATTAAAAAGAAAATTATATATAAGCTTTTTATAGCAACACATGAAAAACAAGGACTGTTTCTCAGAATTATCATTGAAAATGAAACTTTTTAAATATTTGGTAAATAGTTTTTTACAAATCGCGTATTTAACATTAGAAGAAAAAATATATCAGTTCCAATTTTTCCGTGGACTTTTAATTTAAGCCCTGAGAATGTCAATGGAATAGGAATGAACCCCATGTTATTTGTTTTCGTTGATTTCCTTAATTACAGCACACACGTGCAATCTGATTTGGACTTTATTGCCTTACTATCAGGGATTATTTTAGAACGCACAACGAGATGGAAGTAGGCATGTCGAAACAAGCGCGCGGCGCGTGCGGCCGGCCCCCGCCGCCTCGTTCCGATGTCTGTTTATTATTATTACTTACTATGACTTTGCGTTAAGCGAATATTATTTATATTCGTTAATGTACAGCATACGTTTGCAATCGGATTTGGACTTTATTGACTTATTGTTAAGGATTATCTGAGACGAGAATGTAGGGATTGAGTAGGCAGGTTAAAACTTAAAACACGCGTGCTTGAGGCCGCCGCTCGGCCCAGAGCGACATTTTATTATTATTTACCTACTCATTCATTACCTTTAAAATGATATTGAGTTTGAGTAACTATGTAAAATTTGTTTGCGGCGTAGGAAATTTTGTTTATTTGCGTAGTATATGATGTTTACGTATAATCTTCTTCTTCTAAATATATAAAAGAAGAAACTGACTGACTGATTGATTGACTGACTGACATATCAACGCTCAGCCCAAACCGCTGGTTCAAGAGATTCCAAATTTGGCATGTAGGTTCCTTATAAGGTCTAGGGGTGCAATAAGGAAGAATTTTTCAAAATTCATCCCCTAAGGGGGTAAAATGGGGCTCCAAAGTTTGTATGGAGAAACAAGATTAGTTTGATTATTTTATTCGAAACTTCACAGGGGTACTCCTAACAATAAATGAGTGAAGACGTGTTTCAGGTTTATTGAAAATTCAACCCCTAAAAGAGGGAAATGGGGTGTCAAAGTCTGAAAATCGACAATGGGTATTATTTCTATGGTTTATCGGGTCGCTGATTACGAAAACAACAATGATTTTAAAATCCAACGTGGCGGACGTGAAATAATTTCCCCAGTCGGGGTGAAATGGGGTTGAAATGTCTACATATCAATATGGGTGTCATTTTCATGGTTTTTTTGGGACGTTAATTACGAAAATGGCATCGATTTTAAGATTTAATATTGTGGACATGAACATTTCTAAATATGTTAAAGAAGAAACTGACTGACTACCACAGACTGACTGATCAACGCACAGCCCAAACCGCTGGTTCTAGATTATACTCCAAATTTGGCAAGTAGGTTCCTTATAAGGTCTAGGGGCGCACTATGAAAATATTTTTCAAAATTAACACCCTAAGGGGTGAAACGATGTCAAAATTTGTATGGGAAAACAAGATTAGTTAATGAGTAAACCAGTTTTTCAGGTTTTTGAGAATTCAACCCTTAAAAGGAGGAAATGTGGTCACAAAGTCTGAAAATAATACCCATATTGATTTTCAGACTTTGAGACCACATTTCCTTCTTTTAAGGGAGACAGATATGTACTTTTATTCAAGAGTAGTAATTATAATCTCTTAGTAGTAGTAAGTCGATGGCGGCATAAAAAATCGTATACCGAAACCTCCAGAACGTAACAAATAGTTTTCCGACCCGCACCTAAATCGGTTCAGCAAAACGCGTGATAATCGCGGGTCAAATTCAAACTGAAATCATCTTTTTTTTGTCGGCTGTTTAAAGTTACGTTTATTACGCGGGCGAAGGCTAGTGTGGTATATATCTTTAATAGTACGGTACGGCTTTCACACTTTTTCACGCGATTTCCTCCTTTTAGGGGTTGAATTTTCAAAAAACCGGGAACACGTGTTTACTTATTTATTGTTAGGAGTACTCCTGTGAAGTTTCGAATAAAATAGTCTGACTAATCTTGTTTCCCCATACAAACTTTGGACCCCCATTTCACTCCTTAGAGGATGAATTTTGAAAAATCCTTCCTTAGCTTACCCCTAGCTAGACCTTATAAGGAACCTACGTGCCAAATTTGTAATCTCTAGAACCAGCGATTTGGGCTGTGCGTTGATAATTGATATGTCAGTCAGTCAGTCATTTTCTCCTTTTATATATTTAGATAAAGAATGTTCATTTCTACAATATTACATCTTAAAATCGATACCGTTTTCGTAATTGACGTCCGAAAAATAAAACATAAAACTACACCCATATTGATATTTAGTTATTTCAATTTTAACCCCATTTCACCCCGACAGGGGAGATGGTATTTCATGTCCGCCACGTTGGATTTTAAAATCATTGTAGTTTTCGTAATTAGCGACCCGATAAACCACAGAAACAATACCCATTGTCGATTTTCACACTTTGTCACCCCATTTCCTCCTTTTAGGGGTTGAATTTTCAAAAAACCGGAGACACGTGTTTATTTATTTATTCTATAGTTAGGAGTACTCCTGTGAAGTTTTGAATAAAATAGTCTGACTAATCTTGTTTCCCCATACATCAAAATCATGGTAGTAGTATATATGATGAATTTAAAAGAAAAATTATCACAGCTAAGTAGACACTACTAGTTAACGAGTAATAGTCGAACTTCAGAAATGTACTTTGCAAAAGCAACTTTCGTACAATTTTCATTGATACCGTAGATAATGTTGTTAATTCTGTCAAAAACATAGTAAATATAAGTTTGCAAACTTGTTAGTCCACATAATGTAACGGGTGGACGACTACGGAACCCTACCTTGCGCGTGGCCCGACACGCACTTGGCCTGTTTTTTATATATTTAGATAAAGAATGTTCATTTCCACAATATTAAATATTAAAATCGATACCGTTTTCGTAATTGAAGTCCGAAAAAAAACATAAAACTACACCCATATTGATATTTAGTTATTTCAATTTCAACCCCATTTCACCCCGACAGGGGAGATGGTATGTCATGTCCGCCACGTTGGATTTTAAAATCCTTGTAGTTTTCGTAATCAGCGCCCTGATAAACCACAGAAAGAATTCCCATTGTCATTTTCACACTTTGTCACCCGATTTCCTCCTTTTAGGGGTTGAATTTTTAAAAAACTGGAAACACGTGTTTACTTATTTATTGTTAGGAGTACTCCTGAGAAGTTTCGAATAAAATAGTCTGACTAATCTTGTTTCCCCATACAAACTTTGGACCCCCATTTCACCCCCTTAGAGGATGAATTTTGAAAAATCCTTCCTTAGTGTACCCCTAGCTAGACCTTATGAGGAACCTACGTGCCAAATTTGGAATCTCTAAAACCAGCGATTTGGGCTATGCGTTGATATGTCAGTCAGTCAGTCAGTTTCTTTTTTTATATATTTAGATAAAGAATGTTCATTTCTACAATATTACATCTTAAAATCGATACCGTTTTCGTAATAGACGTCCGAAAAAAAAAACATAAAACTACACCCATATTGATATTTAGTTATTTCAATTTCAACCCCATTTCACCCCGACAGGGGAGATGGTATTTCATGTCCGCGACGTTGGATTTTAAAATCATTGTAGTTTTCGTAATTAGCGACCCGATAAACCACATACACAATACCCATTGTCGATTTTCACACTTTGTCACCCCATTTCCCCCTTTTGAATAAAATAGTCTGACTAATCTTGTTTCCCCATACAAACTTTGGACCCCCATTTTACCCCCTTAGGGGACGAATTTTGAAAATTCCTTCCTTAGTGCACCCCTAGACCATATATGGAACCTACGTGCCAAATTTGGAATCTCTAGAGCCAGCGGTTTGGGCTGTGCGTTGATATGTACTGACAGAAATGACTGCAGAAACGAACAAACCAGTTTTGTCTATTTAAAAAAAATTGATCCCCATACAATATTTAACCCCTATTTTCAACCCTTTGGGAGACGAAAATTTTTAAAACACCTAGTTAACTTTCCTTGTTATATCTGCGTTTTCAAAATTTCGGATGGCGGTCACCCGCCTGTAGCCCTTATTATCTCTGGTTGGTGACTTTTACCGTGATATGATCTTTATAAAACATGCGTGTGCCGCGTATCTATTCTATACTACTTATATAAAATAATTATCACGATGTAATATTTTAAAAAACGAATATGTTTGTCATCCTATTTACTTGTTGAATCAAGACATACTTATTTACGCAACACCGAGCCGTCTATGTAATTCAAGATCGCGAAGCGCTTCGACCTGCGCGGCGTGCGAAGTAACGAATACCTACTTCTAAGCGTCCCTATAAGGCATAATTTAGCGTGGCATCATCTTTCTAAGAATTTATGCCGATACGTATACATGTTCTACTTTTTATGTATACCTAATTTATGTCTTCAACTGTACTGTTAATAAAGTGTGTGCAAAGTACGAGTCACGAATATATGGTCTCAATATACCTACCGTCCGGCCGACAGCGTAGTTGTTCAGTACCTACCTACACCTACGAATGCACCGGATGAGCGGACTTTTATTATAGGCGTGTAGGTTAGGTTGTACACAAAGCGTGATTTCTTAATCGATAAATTATATCTATTTGAAAATCATTTTGGCGGTTTTGAGCCGTTTTAGATGTCAGATTATATACAAAATTTAAAGTTATTAAATGACTTAGTTTTAATTTTTAATTCATACTTCATAGCTACTATTGAACCTAATAATAAGTTGTTTAAATTACACTATTTACATATACCTAATAGAACATAAAGCTTAGGGCCGCACCGAAGCCGCCGATAAAAGTAAAGTACCTACACACACACTTGCTTGTCACCCACCCGCGCGCCTCTCGCTGTGCTGCACACCTCTGCTCACCCCGCGTATTCCCCTCTCGCGCCTACTATTAATGAAGATGCATTTGAAATCACTTAATAGGTATTTATAGGGTTCATTAGCATTACACCTTCTTCAATGTGGCCTTCATGAAAAGTCAACGTAGTGAGTTTGGCTTATATATTAATTTCACAAGACTTTTTCAAAGAAAATAAAGCTCCAGATATTTTGGGTAGCTTCAGTATAAAAAGGGTCAATACATATAAGAAAGATATATATAAACCATAACTGTAATGTTAGCTTATATACCATAGCCGTAATTGAATTTTATATATTTCTGTATTAAAAATTATTATATTACGATGTTGCCTTAACAAAAATCGGTTGATTTTTCATGTATCACAAAGAATATAAATATAAATAGTATGTCATAAAGTAAGTAAATGCTTATACCATTTTCGCCCGATTTTTAAGGATTTTTTATAGATTATTTTTTAATATTTTCTACAGTCACGTTGGTGGACTACGTGTTTTATTAAAGAATACCTAATCTAATTGCTTTAACAAATTTTTTGGTGCAAAAAAAGTAGCTGTTATGAATTAATGTTCAAAATTCATACAGCGCAACCGTACCGCTCTTAGGCTAAAAAAGCGCGAATAGGTTTTTTATGTCATGTAACGGTGGGTTTACGGTTTATAGGCTACATATTTTTATTATGTACATGATTCCCCGTAAAACGTATAACCCAGGTTACGTCCTTGATAACATTAACATGAAAACGATTTTTACGGGTACACTCAGCGTGGAATACGGATGCCAAGGAGGTGGTATACTTACGCATCAAGATGGCTAGTCTTTACCCAAAAAGGTGCTCACGTGACCGCGTCGTAACAGTCGTCTAAAATCGTGATTGGTCAATCGTTCAATTGACCGACGAAGAAGCTGAAATGCTGCTCAAACCGATTTCGTACCGCTTTGCGGGCCAGCCGCTTCTTTTCATTTTAACTACCACCGCACCGCTTCTGCCGCTGGCAGGGCATTCGCCCATCCACTCTAAGGCGGTTGTCACACTGATGCGGTTTCCGGACGGTTTCCGCAGTGCGAGCGGGACACCGCTATTGACTTGCATAGCGTTACCTCGCTCGCACACCGCACCGTCGTGCGGAAACCGCATCAGTTTGACAACCGCTTAAACCAAAATGATCGCGTACGGTACGGTTTCAGAGGAACTTGTATTTAAGTATTTATTTATCTATATAAGTATGTATATCGTCGCATAGTACCCATAGTACAAGCTTTGCTTAGTTTGGGACTAGGTTGATTTGTGTAAGATTGTCCACAAATATTTATTTATTTATTTATTTTAACTTCCTCCCATGATCGCGTCGGCTGTTGAATGAGCTCCCTGCTGAATGCACATCATCATTTTCAGCCTAAACTGACTCTTGAGTCTTTACTCACAGTGGGTTCCCACAGCAAATCCTCAAATCAAACTCACACGCAAGCGTCTGTATGACGATTTATACTTCACATCAGGCGGGATGTCATGTTTGTTTGCCACTATACAAAACCCACAGTATTTTTCGACTTAAATCGTGCTGACTGTATTTAGAGCAAATCGGACCCTATGCAAATACGCGATCGACAAAGCCACGTCGATCGTGTGTGCACACATTAATGTAGGTACATATAACTGTGGTATTACTTGTGTGAGTGTATTTACGACCAAGTCTGACTGACTTTTGTAAGAAAAGTAATCCTACTAATATTATAAATTATACGAAAATTCTCCATCTAGGTCACCTTTCGACGCTTTAAAACGCTTGCCATATTACTTGATGATCTAGAAATAATATGTTTCTGCCAGTACACATGGTGTTACTTTTTTATAACGTAATTCAATATCCTTGACTGAATTACTGAAGCGCCATTAACCGGGGTCAATGCTCGACTTGCATTTCGTATTTCATTTTTCCGTCATTGAAGCCGAACGGTAGAAGGGAGTCTTGTTTACCACCGATATGGTATAAAAAAGTATGAGTATGTGAATCGTGCTTGTTCTGAGGACTATTAGCACGTCGCTCGTAGCTCGTAGAGCGCGCGAAACTTCATCATCATTATTATATAGTCATCATTAGCATCCATCGGACTTCCGCGACCTTTAAAGGTCATCAGTTGGACCGATAGACCGATAGTACTTGGGGCGGAAAGGTACACAAGTGGCGATCACGTACCGGAAGGCGCAGCGTGGGTAGACCCCCCACAAGGTTGTGCAAAACCATATTGAAATTGATTTGGAATGCAAAATGTATTTCTCTGATTGATTCCAGGGACGACCATTACGGCACGTGTCAATACACCGCCTAACAACGCTGTATCGCTGTAATTGGCAAACAGATAAATATTGTAGAAAACGGTTAAAGTCAATATGGGACGATTGGCATCCATACTCCATAGATATAGTTTTCCAGGGAAGGACATAGGACATTTTTAATCTCGGCAATTATCCCTGAAGAAGGGGGTGGAAGTCTGTATGGAATAGCGATAAATAGGTAAGCGCCTAAAACGAAAAGAATAGAAATGAAATTCTAACGCGACGGTACAAACTATAAAAGAGTCATTGTTGCCCTCGAATGAGGGATCAAAGTCGAAATTTTCTTCCCTCATTTGATTGCAACAATGTTGTAACTAGGCTAGACCTAGTCCTCTCCTCACTTGCCATCAGGAAGGCTGTATTAGTTTGCCACCGACGCAGTTAAAAAAAACATCTTAATAGTTTATAATCCAGTTACAGTTAATATTAATAGCGGAACTGTTTCCGCGGTTTTATTTACGGGGTAGCGCAGTGGAGCGCGGGACCGGCTAACCGCGTCGCTTATAGAAATAAAGTTACATTTTAATTGACTTAAAATTTCCAATAAACCGCGGTGTGGTGGGTAGGTAGACGGCGGAACAGCCTAGGCTTTCTTTGAAATATTTCCCTTCAGGGTGAATTGGCCAAAGTGTCAAAATGTCCAAGCGGTCATAATATCCAATGACATAATTACCAAGGGGTCATAATGCCCAGGTCGGCATCCAGGTTGCCCAGGTATAATGTGGAATATTGTTATATATTTTAATAGATATAGCAAAAGGCCCTTTATTGAACATTCGTAACTTGCTGGGATTGCGTTGTACTATTTATTGCAGTTACGTAAGTACTGTAAGACGACTTCCTGGCTTGGCGGGGTGGGATCGATATGTGACATTTTCTTCTTTGACGTAAATTTACTAACGGCGCAAAGATTCTCACCTGACGGAACACTGTCAGTATTACTTTTGCGAAGTAGTAATAGCATGCGCAGAAGCGCGGAGCAGTACCGCCTTCGCATCATCGTCCCGCTACCGCGCATCCCACAGGAAGCACTCATTTATATGTAGGGGCGCAGTAAAAAATGGTACACAGTCGACTGACAGCTGAAACTGACATTTGACACTTTTCTCATATCGTACTGCCTCCGCACCGACCCTTAGTAGTCTTTACGGTGCCTGTCTACTCTATTAGGATCGATTATTTACTTTTAAAGTTGAAAGTTGTTGTTTACCTTGAAAGAGAAAAACCACTATTGGATCACTTCGTTATACATTTTTGTCTCTTGTCTCAAGGAAACTTCAAGCCAAGCCAAGCCAAGCCAAGTCAAGCCGAGCCAAGTTTTCTTGAGACAAGAGACAAAATGTATGACGAAGTACCGGTACCGGTTTGGATGATTTTATCTAAAGTGATAGCTTTAGAAATAAATTGGAATCGGTCTTTTTAGAATTAAATTGTCGTTGGATGTCATTCAAGCCGCAAAGGCTGCGCTTTCTATCGAAGTCAATAATTAGTTTAAACCGGATTCAATTAGCAGCCGCCGCAAACTGCAAATAGCGCGCTTATTTCTGAGGCTCGATCTTTTTTTTCGCTTTTCTACTTTGACTGAATCCTAATACCTACACTTTTATACTCAGATCTCTTCAGGGTTTCTTCTAATTAGAAAAAATATCTATTAAATGGAATAAAAATCTACTACACAATTTTCATTCATTTTTTTTTTTTTTTTTTTTTTTTCTTTTCTTTTTTTTTTTTTTTACCCTTACTGTGGCTTTATAGGCCGGCCCCAATAAAGCGATAGAAGTGCGCTGTTGGAAAGTGGCATGGGGAAACAATCAAGGGAAAACCTCCGCGGGCTGTTTAGTGAATTATGTCTGATATGTTTAGTAAGGAAAATGCAAATTACATTAACTTACGCACGAAAACGTTACGTAATCACCCCATTAGTGCACACAGCCGCTGCAATGATGAGATGTCCAGTCTCATTAGGCTTACGGCGTCGACCAGATTGCAGCGTTTTGTGGCTGATGAGAAGGCGGCAGCAACGACGTGATTGGTTCTAGCTATGTACGTTAATGCCTAAGGCGACTTCCTGACTTGGCGGGGCGGGTAGTAAAAAATGGTACTGAGTCGACTGACAGCTGAAACTGACATTTGACACTTTTCTCATATCGTACTGCCTCCGCACCGACAAATCAGGAAGTCGCCTAATACTGGGTCTTTATTTTAATTGAACGTTAATAGGAAATAGAATTTGTAGTTGAAAAGGTAGCTGAGCGGTAACGCCGGTAACGCACGTTATTTTCAATCTCGAACCCCGCTTTTACCACTTTATCAAAAAACTTACAGAAACATCGTCAGAAAACCGGTCTAATCCTATTAAGGCAGTTGCGTTCAGTCAAATTAGTGCCTACGAAAAGTTAGGCGACTTCCTGACTTGGCGGGGCGGGATTGATATGTGACATTTTCTTCTTTGAAGTAAACTTGCTGACGTCGCAAAGATTCTCGCTTGACGGAATACTGTCAGTATTACATTTGCGCAGTAGCAATATCATGCGCAGAAGTGGACCAGTACTGCCTTCGTATCGTCCCGCTACCGCGCATCCCGCGCCAGTCAGGAAGCACACATTTAAATGTAGGGGCGTAGTAAAAAATGGTACTGAGTCGACTGACAGCTGAAACTGACATTTGACACTTTTCTCATATCGTACTGCCTCCGCACCGACAAATCAGGAAGTCGCCTTAGGTGCCAAATCGGACCCCGAGATTTTTGTAGAGTCAACCGGACAAATTCTAGGAGGATGAATGATACGTGGTCACTGGGCTAGACAACGTATGCGCCACCTTCAGAACGCTCTGCTTAAGCTGTGGCAAAGATTCGCTGTAAAAAAAAACTAGTGAAGAAAGTTATTTATACTTTCTCAAGCCGATATAACTTTCTTTCGGAACTAATCCCTATTTAAAGTGAATAAGAGACTTTTTTCCGCACTCGGCGGGGACTTGCGGCGTTCAGGAAAGTTGTTTGAATTTGGAACTACAAAAAGCTTTGAACAAAGGAAATGTAATTTTTTAGGACGTACGGTAATAATTTAACAAGAAATAAATAAGAAAAAGTAAGTAAGAGGTTATAAAGTACGTGTTTGGGAACTCACAAAGGTCTTTGCAATCAAGATATTTCAACATAAGGTTGATTTTCTCGAAGAACAAAGGAAGGAGTTTTAATAAATAAAACCTAAGCTCATAAATAATTAGGGACTTAGAGAACACCACAATTGGCATTACATTTGGAGCGCAACGGTTTTTAAAATTCATAATTTGACTACATGAACATATAAACATAAAGTAAATGCATGTTAGGCAATCCCAAAACAAAACATTCAGGAAACAGAATTTAAGCTCAAAAATACAGGCGCGGCGGGAGCACCAAACCAACCGCAGCCGAGATGAAAGGAGGTTTTACCGTTTATTATTTAAGTTATGTGTATACCTTGTGTACGCAAATAGGGGAAGCGTGCTTGTGCTGTTCCTGAATTGCGTGCTTCTTCCGTTTGTTTCGGTCGCGGTCGGTGGACTTGGGACTAGAATAAAATTACTGTTACGGGTCCGTTTCGGCACGTGTCGTAAAATTGGCCTAATTTATGGTTGGTTACTCCGGGACCACCAGTAACCAACCATAAATTTCTTAGCCTTGTTTATTAGATGTAAGAAACGTCCTCAAGTCAAAGAAAAGGAAACGAAAATAAATATTTTCTAAGACTGAATAGAAATAAAGCTGCACGACAAATGGTCCAGGTGCAACTAAATCTGCTGTAATCCAACCCTTGTTATCCAGGATACTGGAGAATTCTGCAAAAAATCCTATGCTAAATAGCTTCTAGCTTTAACCATAGTGAAATGAAAAAAGTAGCTCAGTATTTACGTTTAGTCATCATCCTCCTAGCGTTATCCCAGTACAGTTGCATCCTGAAGGATGCCTGGGGTCCGCTACCTAATCCCAAGATTTGGCGTAGGCACTAGTATTTACGTTTAGTAGGTTATCGAAATGTGTAATGATGTGTTCACCTATAATAGGGGTACATAAGTGCCCAAATAGATCGTATAACTATAATATTGTAATATGTACTCTGTTGGTGTCCCGTATAATACAAATAAATAAAATGTGTAACGCGAATTTTAAGGTATGGTCAATCTTACACAAATCGGCCTAGTCCCAAACTAAGAAAGCTTGTACTATGGGTACGGCGGCAATTATACGTGCTTATATAAATAAATAGATACTTAAATAAAAGAACCTGCGCGTCTGCCTAGGAACCTGGTGGTCCTGAATTCGAATCTCGGCCAGGGCATTTATTTGTGATAAACACAAATATTACTTTTGTTCCTGACTCAAGACTCCAATATCAATTCAATTCACTTTATTTCAGACACATGGTCCATAGTCGTTAGTAACAATGGTGCTTAATCTATGTTAGTTTACCTTAACCCTAATAAATTTAAAAATTATTTATAGTGTTTGTACTTGGGAACATGCAATGACACCCAATGCCGGAAGAATGGGTTGTCCAGCCTCTCCCCTATAGCCACTAGGAAGCTGTTGGCGCTGCCCCGCACTCTGCACATCTGGGAGGCTGCCCGTTTGCGCATTATCGCGTAGAAATCATCCATGCGAGCCTCCGCAAACATGCCGGACGCACTACAAAAGCGTGACAGCCCCAACAGAATCCTATAGCCGTTATTGAATTCGACACGCAAGGCCCTATAATATATCTACGTATGTTTTCTATTTAGCAAGGTTACTATGGCTATGACTGGTAATATACAAAGCTTTCCTGAGTTTAAAGTAGGTCTCTTTGTGTAAGATTGTCCGCAAATATTTATTTCCCAATGCGATAACCACTGTTTCTTGCTTTACTGCGATGTGACGCTAAAAACGTGATAACTTCGCCCTTCATATTTCCCCCGGGCCCGTGTCCCATTACAAGACTTGTGGTGTCGGATGTTAGATCTCGTTTGATTCTCGAGGGACACTAGCTTTAAATAAAAGTTTCGTATTTTCTGAGGATTTTCATTCCCGCATGTGTCCTCACTTTGACGAAATACTATCAGTATTAAATGTACGCAATAGCAATATCATGTGCAGAAGCGGAGCTTGTTATCGCCGCGGCGCAGTAAAAAAACCGGTGCACGGTGCTGACTCGACTGCCAGCTGACTTTTTTTCTGACACGTAGGTACCGCCTCCGCACCTACAAATCAGGAAGTCCGTTAAGCAACTGTAATTGGGGCATTCAATGTAGACGATCCATAACTCCCACTAGTACGTCACACAGTGTATCATTTGTCAGCGTCAGGGAAAAACGACACTGAAGTGCGCTCTTTACAGCAAGAGTGAACCGGAATTGTTCACAAAGTTTACGATTATAAACGGGACACTGGATGTCTTAGAGTAGGTTCCATTTTATTCCTCATATTCCAATGTACACAACAAACTAAAGCATACGGCGTGTTTGTTGGCAAGTGAACACTCGTAGCCATGGACGCTTAAAGTTCCATCAGAGAAGTCTCAAACTGGTTGCCGAACATTGATTTAAGAATTTGTCGAAGTAATATTGAGCTTTAAAGTAATAATTTTATGGCTCCGAAGAAAGTGCTCGGTCATAATTAGACTATAACAACTTAGTTCGTCACTCAGTATCACTTCCAACTGCGGCCAGCGCCGATTCGAAACTTCAAACTCACTTTCTTCTGTGCTTTCTTCTATAATAGGTGGCAAGTAGTCGGCGGACATGAGGACCTCGAACATACTGTGAGGGGTCGTTATCACGAAAGATGCATAGAGTACTTCAGCGACTAACTATATATTTACTTTCATAGTACTTTTTAATTGGGTAACATTAAGGACGCCCGTTAGAACAGTATTGTCAATTTTTCTTGACGCTTATTTGTCCTATCAGAGCGCTCGATACGTTTCAAAAATTTTATCCCAGCTAAAAGTAAAAATCTCAATATTTGTGATTTTTATTTTTAGCTGTATCAGAAGAAAGTAATAATTAAATTAGGGCATAGTCTTACCATAATTATTATATTTTTTCAATAGTTCACCAATGTCACTTTCAAGAAATTAACATTTTGTTCCAATACGGAACTCCTGACAGGTAACTCAATGACATAATTCAACGAGTACATTTGAGAACGGCAAATTGAACGCAATTGAACGTAATGAAAAAACACATAAATATATGTCTTAACTTAAATTGGGGGAGGAAATTTAGTACAGTCAGCGAGAATTACGTCGGCGTCTTAACTTCATTTTGCCGGTGAATTGATGATAGGTGTGTGGTGTGTCGCTTGGGGGATGTACAGTCAAGGGCACCAAAATGTATACACTTTTTCACCTTATTCCATTGAAATAAGGTCCAAAAATGTATACATATTTATGCCCTCGACTGTAGGTAGTCGGTTCTGTTTCATCAACCTGCCAGTTGATTATGTAACGTGGCAAACTTAGGTTTAGTAGATCTGTCATTATTAGTAGGTATGGAAAATTATCTTTAGATCAATCTTACGCACGCTGGAAAATGTTATGAAATCTATCCAATGGTTTATAATACAGCAGTAATTTTTAAGAGCTGTAAAGGGTAAATTCTAAGTTTGATCAGGTAACTTAATATAAAAACGGATACATTGACCTACAAAAGATTTGTATACTTTACGGACACAAAACTTTTTAGTGGCAATTTCATCTTTATTCCTAGTATTAATAAGATAAGATAGGTAAGATCTATAGCATAGGATAGATAAAGATAGGTTAAGATGTATTGCGGATGTCTATGCGCTGCGGTTTCCGTTAACCGTCAGGTGGCATGATGTTTGTTTGCCCCAGTCGTTAGTCGTTACATAAAAAAGTCTTCTTACCATCGGCAGGCCGTAGGTGAGATTTTGCCCACATCATTGTATACAAAAAAAATGAACACGAAAGTATCTGTTGACCTTGCAAGTCACTTTCAGAAATCAATTTGAAATCTCAAGTCGAAGCCTCATAAAGTCTTGTTCCGCTGGAGTAATTCGTAATCAGTGCGGCCTCGCCGCAAACTGCCAATGTCCTGTCGATCGGGACCAATTTGTGGCTGATTGACTCGGCCGAGGTTTTGGTGTTGGTATGTGGCCTGTTAAAAAGGTATTCAAAAATTCTATGCGTCTAGCATCACACACGTAGCCCTGTGGTAAAGTATACTGTCCTTAGAGTCAATGTACCCGGGTTCCAACCCCAGCGGCGGGTACACTTTTTGTATGTTTTTCACAAACAAGATAATAGTTACTAACTTTAGCACTTGGTGGCGCTTTAGTCGGGATCACAATATGCGTGAAGTTGGCTATCTATTTCCAGTCATTACACTCTTTTCTAGGACCAGCAGGACCACAACACCATCTAAAAAACAAGTAGTGGTGTTATTATGCGAAACAGCATCGACGGGGGACGCCCGAGAAAAATAAGGCGGTTTATCACACGTACAGACATTTCCCAGAGCTAATCCATTAGAGTAATAAATGGTCATTTATACGTGTAAATAAATTGCGGACACTATCTGAGTACGTTTTATTTCTCGACGAAGGCACGTGGCTTGCTTTATACCTGCCATTAGATATTATAGAGTTTGCACTAAGGAAAATTTTCCTCGGTTTGTGCCTTTTCTAGCCGGAAAGTTTTTTTTCGGTCCCATGCAAACCAAGCTCTTTTCGACATCTTTTGTAATGCGCAGTGCGCACTGCTAAGGTTTGGAATTCCCTGCCGGCATCTGTATTTCCGAGTTCATATAACCTGGACCTATTTAAGGCAAGAGTGAATAGGCATTTTCTGGGTGAGCTCGCTCCACCGTCGGCCTCATCTTTGCCCCCGGGCCTGCTGGTCATGAGCAATCCCATCATGAATTTAAAAAAACTTTATATCCTGGATAAGTGTGGGATCGATTGGCATAAAAAAAAATCCAAAATCTTCATTAATTTGAAATCGAAGGAAGGTCTCCTCAGACCATTTTCGCATAGCAGCACGGGATCTGGTAGCTTCCCACACTGACCGAAAAAGAAAATTCACCTGTATACAAACATATTTTTGATATTTTAATACTATCTCTACCAATCTCTACATTCCCGTTTCGGCAGCTACCTGGCTCGTCCATATTCCAATCTCGTCCACATAACATTATCAAATCGTCTACATTCTCAGTCGTCGACCATTGTTAGCTACCGATTACAAAACTGAACAATTTTTTTGTTGATATGGTTTTGTCTGTGATTCTCCTTGCACGTCTCCATTTTTTTTTAAATATAGTTATGAAAGTACTTAATTGGTCCGGTTTTATATTTTCTTTTCCTCACACTTACTGCTTTTGTTATGAAAATATAGATATGTATTAAAAAAACTGTAGCCAACCCTAAACCCATCCAAATTTTTTGAACTGTTTCAATATCTGAAGTCACCGTTATAAAGATACAGATAAAGATAATTTTATTGTCAGAAACTGTGTACAATTAGGTCGAATGTAATAAGGTATAATAGTCCAACAGATATGATTATATCAAGGGCTACAAAACCATAACATTGTTAACCAGTAAGTGTCATACCTCACCTGTAGGAAACACGCATGATTAATGTAAGTACCAATACTAGCCGGACCGGCTTGTATGACAGATCCCGAAATCCTTTGTATGAAAATTCATATCTGAAGTATCATTATTGATAAATAAGGTGAAAACACGTATTACATTTAAATTCAAATCCACCAATGTCACGAATTCTCATAAATCTTAATAAGTCTCGTATTGAATTCAGAATCTGCTTGTTATCGGATTTATTATTTATGAATCGATTTAAAGACATGGGAATCCACTCAGAAATATTCGATGCACGCCCGCGGCTCCCACTTCGATTCAGCATCTTTCACAGTGGCCTATCTCTTCTGTCCAATTTATGCAAAAGCAATCGTATTGTGTAGGGATAAGGTTCAAGTTAAAAGGCTGGCCGTAAAGAGACGAGACGCTTGAATAGTTAAGGAAATCCCATAGATACGAGTACCTTCTCTCATAAACTTCTTTCAAAATCTCCAATATTCAATCAGCATTTTCCAGCAAAATCGAACTTTATAATATTGAAATAAAGCTGAACTTTCAATGTAACGTGAAGAGAGATAGGTTGGATGGAAAGTAATTGGATTCATAGGTACGGGTACTCGATGCATTTTGAATTTAAATGTGATTTCCGTTCCACTACAACCGCTAACAAGAAGACAATGTTAAAGCTATTTCGATCCTGGGACGCAATTCGACTTTTCTCTAAGACAACTCTGTCTTAACATAGCCGCCAGATTTGAGTATTTGACGGCCATAGCCTACGAACTTTGCTATTAAATGCATTATGAAAAGTTGAAACATGATTTAACAAGTGATATATCACTGCTGTGTCACTATATTGATATGTACGAACGTTGACAGAAGACTCAAAGGAGTATGTGTAATGTATGTATTATTGCTTTTATTTCATGTGATTTTGTTCATTGAATCTCAGTTGAGGCTAAAGGTACCTACCTATGTTTAACTCAAACGATTCCTCTGCTATATGGGTTAAGCTATACTCTTATATAACTATTTGGCTAAATACTTAAGCGCAGATCAAATAAAAAAACATAATTTCTGTAGGCAACTATTTTGAATACAAACACCATAATATTGATTTTTACTTACATCGGCTATTTAGAAGGTACTCATGCGTAAACTCGTTCGACCAAGAGCAAGAAAAAACTATCTGGTAGTAGTGACTTTTACAGGAGTCGCCACAAATTCTACAAATGAAAGCTCCACTCAAATTTAAGTATTGAAAACATACCAAAATACTCTTTCAAAGCATTCCAACAAGGCTATCTGTTTCAACACCCGACCACAACCAGCGCACATTTGACATCCCACAAACCTTTATTCTTTAAAAAACATTTAAGTCTAAAAGCCACGTTAATCCCCGCGCTTAGCCAAGCGATAAGCGGCTTTATTCTAATGAGGGTAAGGGTTGTTTTGATTGCAGTTTTTGTGTCTTTGAGCTGGCGTCGTGTGGTGAGATTACACCCTGTTCATATTCCGCTCATCTTTAGGTCGGGCCAAAGCTAAGAGTTAGCGGTTTGCAAGTTACTAGAGAAACGCATATCTTGCATTCAATGTAAAAGCTGTACCTACGTTTTGTTAAGTTTCGAGCGTTCTGCAAGGCTACTGGAACAATTATGAACTAACTTAACTTTGAACTAACTATGAACAAGCCTCCGTTAATTTGTTCTGTGTGTAATGTTCGGTCGATGATAACGACGGGAAATTTTTAAGGCAAATTAATGAGATACCGCCACTTAGTACTGGTAACCTGGTAACTGGGGTTATAGGGGAGACAAAAAAAAATGTTTTTATGCCGCATCTCGGTTTTAATTTGGTTAACCTACGGTCAGTGGTATTACTTCCGTAAATTTTCTAGCTATTTACTTAACTGAATTTAATTAGAAATATATGTAATGTGATGAGTGAGAAAATTTGGCCCAAAAACTTTTCGTGAATTCAAACTATAAATTGAATAAGTACGTAGATTAAATAATGTTTAATATATAAAAACGCATTTTTCTAATTTGGGCCAAATTTTCTGCCGGTGAGTATTTATGTACAGTCAACCAATTTTATTTCTGGGCCACTTTGTACATTGTCACAGTGAAAAGCCGCTCATATTAATGTGTGCCAGAAGTGGCCCAGAAATCAAATTGCTTACCTGTACACTATTGCACTCTAATTCTTTGCCATAAAGTTTAAAAATACATAGATATTATTAGTGACATAGATGCGGCTCACTCAGAGGGCAATGGAGAGGGCTATGCTGGGAGTTTCTCTGCGTGATCGCATCAGAAATGAGGCCATCCGTAGCAGAACCAAAGTAACCGATATAGCCTTTCGAATCGCTAAACTTAAGTGGCAGTGGGCGGGGCACATTGCACGTAGAACCGATGGCCGTTGGGGCCGAAAGGTTCTCGAGTGGCGACCACGGTCCGGAAGGCGCAGCGTGGGTAGACCCCCCACAAGGTGGACTGATGACCTGGTAAAGGTCGCGGGAGTCCGCTGGATGCGGGTGGCGCAAGACCGGTCATTGTGGCACTCTTTGGGGGAGGCCTATGTCCAGCAGTGGACGTCTTTCGGCTGATATGATGATGATGATGAGATGCGGCTCATGCTAGCCGTAGTTAGGCGACACCAAGGATGGCCCACACAGCTCAAACTGACGCACTGGAGACGCAGTGATGTGGCTCATACTTGAGTTTTTTGACAATTTTGACTCATATAAGTAACCCTCTCCCATCACTGCGTTTGCTAGATAGTTAGCTATTTTGAACAGCGGCGTGGTCCATTCCTTCTTGATATTCTATCCTAAATGTTGGAAGAGCGGGGCATCCTAGATCTTCACATACATGCTATAAGCTTAAAGGGAGGCCCCAGAATCTGTAAATCTATATACTTTGTTAATGGTAATAAAGATATTTTTATTTTTGATGGCACACCCAGGAGATGCAAAGGGCCTTTGGCAAATCGCGCCACGCCTTCCTGTCTTCAGCCTCGCTTCTCGCTTCGCTCCAGCTCAGTCTGACGGCGGCTCGCAGCTCCACTCTCGACTTTGCGCCGCCATGTGTGCACCGGACGTCCGCGGTTTCGTTGGTTTTCCTGTGGCTTGCGACACGCGCTGACACGTCGGATCGCATGAATACGAAAGAGCCCCTTCATTCAGCGCAAAGAAGAGTTCGTTACTCGTGCCGGTCAAATGAGAACTTTTATCGCGGTGCACCCGCGAGACCTGAACGGAACGCATACTGCATAGCATAAACTCTATGCTGACCGCTTACTCAGGTGACTGTAATCGTTAAAATCTAATTGTATGGAAAGTGTGACTTAGTTTCTATGGAGTGACAGCTATCGGCGCTCTTTCTGTTTTCCTCTACTTACAGGTCGCATTTCTCAACAGATTGACGCCAAATTTTGTGAGCAGCTTCCATAATTTTTATGGATTTTTTGGTAAAATTTTAAAAAAATGCTGTTGCAATTTTCGCAAGGTCTGCAGCTCACAGAGCAACTAGTCGTGTTTGCGGAATCCGCCCTAAACAGCCTATTTCCCCGGACACTACGTGGCGATGGCGTGGCATCAAACAAAGCAAAACCAAACAGTTTGATTAACGTTCCGCCTGCGCTCCCGACATGCTAATCGTGCAATCTGACCTGGCTTAATACATGCACCGACAATTAACTGACCATCTGTAATCCTTAATGCCCCGAAATAAGGTCTAGCTATAGTCAAACTGCTGTTTGTAGCTCGATAGATGCATGACGCTACAAAAGACCAAATTGATTGTTAAACGACGGGCCGGTCTAATCCGTAACGCCATATGTGACTGAGCTCACCTTTGCAATAAGGTCCACGAATGGTCAGATAACTCATGCTGATAGTACGGTCACGTGCATTAATTTAGGACCCATTTCGCAAACTTTTTCTTTGAATTTCTATACTGTTTGACAGTACTGTCAACCTTAAGGGGATCCCAAATTAAAACTCGTGACTGTACCTTCTAAAGGATTTAAATTGAGGCGTGGCGTCAAAATGTATTCAAAGGAGTTTGCAGTCAAAATGTATAAAAATTGTTATACATGATTTCAAAAAGGGTCCGGGGGCACTTGAAAGTTTCAAAGTTAAAATATTTCAAAAGTTCATCCGTGACTAAAAAATTACGTAACCCTGCGGGGTAATCACGTAACGATATGTACTACCGTTGGTATGTATTTAATGTCAGTTTAAGTATGGGTTTGACATTTAAATCTATCGTACTAACGGTCGAAAACATTACGTGATTACCGCGCTGCTGTAAATTATAAAATGATATAATGTATTTTTTTTTTTAAATGGGCTTGCTTTTGATCAGTATCTAGCCAGGGGGCAAAGACGAGGCACACAGTGAAGCGAGCTCATCTAGAAGATGCCTATGATTCACTCGTGCCTGAAATAGGTCGAGGTTATAAATGAACTCGGAAATACAGACGCTGGCAGGACATTCCAAACCTTAGCAATGCGCATTATAAAGAATGATGTGCACTTGGTTCGAATAAGAGGAGTTTTGACCAGGTAAGGATGGTAGGCAGGCGTACGTCTGGATGTCCGAAGAAAGAAGGGGGAATGCAGTATGAGCTCATGGAGCTTCTGAGCTCACTCAATAAAGTACAATTTGTAGAAGACGCACATAATATTGTAGAAGATGCTGTACATGAGTAGGTACATAACAGTAATGTTAAAAGTAAGCAAAGCCCAGATATGCGGGAGCGAGTATCGCTGTTTAATGACAAATACGAGTTCTTTGCTCGGCGCCCGTGGAATGGGAATTGAGTTGCGACACGGACACAAGGGCGGGGAGAAAATTCACATCTTATACTATGTTTTTTTACACTACGTTGCTGGCAAACAAGAGTACACGCCTGATGGTGGTAAATAGCCATTTGCTAGCCCTTTAAAAACCTATTAAACTCCTTTCTTGAAGAACACGAAGGCAGTTCATTATTTTCCAATTAAAAAGACATTTAAATTGCATCCACAAATACGCAATATCTCCGACGGTACGGTTCCGGTTTTGACGACCGCTTTAGCCTAGTAGTCTACCCTGCCTACGGAAAACTGGAGTTCCCGGGTTCGAATCCCGGTCAGGGCATTTATTTGTGTGATGAGCACGATGGTTTGTTCCTGAGTCTTGGATGTTTTCTATGTATTTAAGTATATATCTGTATAAGTATGTATGTATGTCGTCACCAAGTATCCATAGTACAAGCTTTGCTTAGTTTGGGAATAGGTCAATTTGTGTAAGGAAATTTCAGAGAAAAGAAACATTTATCGAAAAATAAAAATATTTCGTGCTTTAGGCATAGGCATAGGATTTGTGTAAGATTGTCCACAAATATTTATTTATTATTTATTTACTTATCTATCACCAGTAATAGACCCGCGCGTACATTTGCGGATTAGAAAAAAAATACTATTCTAAAAGCTAAAACAAATATTACCTTGATGTTTCACCCTGTGTGTAGTCAACCCCAGAGGCCTTCACGAAATTAGAATTAAGTTCATTTGGCGGATTAAGGTGAGACGCAATCGAGTTACGTGAGATAACGCCCGTCTGAAATATTTATCAAACGAACTCTGACAGGCATCGAGCGACATCATCATCATCATCATCATAATATTAACGTCCCACAGCTGAGCACAGACCTCCTCTCATAGATGAGAAGGAACTTTATAAGTTCCCACGCTGATATAATGCGAGTTAGGGACTTCACATACACCGTTTACTTTCTTGGCAAATGTATGTAAGTAGTTTTAGTAAGCCTTGTGGTAGAAACCAGGGATTGAACCCAGTTCCCCAGAACCCCAGTTCCACACGAAATTACAATTTCATATTTCAAGATATAAATCAACCCGCTACAGCTGTCCAGGCGTACGAGTGTAAACTGTAAACCAATTACTCTGCGAATAACTCACTACTACGCGCTGGAACATTCAACTTTAAACAATACAGGCATCACTGGGAATTGCAGAAAATATAGATATTGTGTTCTACTTTTTTAATTAAAGATGGGATTGCTCTTGACAACTTGAACAACAATCTTTGTTGGAAATTTCGATATTCACTGAGTGTTCCATGAAAATTTTATATATTAAACATGTCGTCAATGCACCTGTTTAAAATGGCAAACGTCTTCTCTACCATAAACAGTCTTCGGAAGTTGGGCGAGTAATCGCTTGTTTGCCTCGAAGTCATATCAAATATTTTGAAACAACCAAAAATAAATAAAGCTATCACAAAGACTAATACGAATAAATTAGCCTAAGTCCCACTAAATTCAAAATTAGACAAGTTCGTTCTACCATAAAACTTTAGCTTAGTTGGTAGTGACCTAGTGACCCTGCCTACGAAGCTGGAGGTCCCGGGTTCGAATCCCGGCCGGGGCATTTATTGTGTGATGAGCACGAATATTTGTTCCTGGGTCTTGGATGTTCTCCTCTATGTATTTAAGTATCTATTTATCTATATAAGCACGAATATTTGTTCCTGGGTCTTGGATGTTCTCTATGTATTTAAGTATCTATTTATCTATATAAGTATTGAAAAGGAGCCGCGCTTGCGACTAATACCTCAAGGACATGCCACGCGTCAGGGCCAATCAGCGTGCTCCAATGTTCGGCGCATTGGATTCCGGGGATGACTCTGCAACGTACGATTACACCGGCCCTTAGGCAGTAGCTGAGCGACGCGCATTGAAAGCACATCTATGACGGTCTATGCTAAAGATTCATTTCGGGAATGTTTTACCAATACAGGAATAAATGATAATATTTCGAGTGGCGGTTGTTTAAATCAGTGAATAGTTAGTTACCTTACAGCTTCAGAAGTGCGGATAGTGAACTGTGAAAGTGTATTATTCCCGTGTTGTGTTATGGTTATAAAATAATATGGGTAAACATAAAGAGAAAAGAGAAGATCGGCTAAGAAGGAAACTTCTAGCCGAAGTGGAATCGCGTCGGCTGGCCGAGCGCGTAAAACATCTCGAAGAGATCATTCGAGAAAGTCCACGCGGGTTGCCGCCGTCAGCGAGGGATGTCAGATTCGTTTCATCTGCGCCGCCGCCGCCACCACGCACCGAGGATGGCGCCATGACCCCGCCGCTGCCATGTTTGGGTTCAGGGCGGGCTTCCACCGAACCGGCGACGGAAGCGCTGCGCGTGTGGGCTTCGGAGCCTCCCGTAGCGCCTACGTGGCTAACGCCGTCGGCGCCTTTGGTGCCAGTTGCGTCGGCAACGGACTCTCCGCGAGCACGGGTTGGGGAGCCCCAAGTACAGAAAACATCCCTGCCGGCGCCGCCGGCTATAGCAGATAACACATCGAGTGGGACGCCGCGAGTGTCGCTGCGCACTGCGGCTGTGCCCTCCGTAGTCGGGGTCGCCTGTGCCGCCGGAATCACACCTCTGTCGCCGTTCACATCGGATGCAAGTGCGACGGTTTCGAATACGACAGGTATGGGGTTGCAGGCCGCCACCAACGCAGTTGCGGCCGCGCCCCCGCCCCCATCTTTATCGGACTTTCCGTATGTACAATCAGAGAATAATAATAATTTACGATATGTGGGTCGTAGCGATCCTATCCCGGAGTTCGACCCGAAATCGTCGTTATTAACGATGGAGATTTGGATTAGGAAGGTCGAAGGTATTTCAAGTATGTATGGCTGGGACGAAAAGACACTTGTCTTTAACTGTTCTTCAAAATTAAAGGGTTATGCGAGACGTTGGTACGACCAATTACAAGAAGTTAATCTATCTTGGGCCGAGTTTAAAGCAAAACTTCTAACAGCTTTTCCGTGCCATAAGAGTAAATTGAACATGATGCGCGATTTAGTGAATGTAATTAGAGCGCCCGATATGGATTACCTACAATTTTATTATGACAAGCTAGCGTTAGGTAACGCGTGCGGTATTTCTCCGTCTTTGATCACAGAAGCCATAATAGGTACAATCGGTAGTGAGCTTGTGGAGATCGGCGCCATTTCGGCGGGGTGTCGCGATCCAAACTCACTACTAAATTACTTATCCTCGTTACATCGAAATATATCCGTTTCCGTGAACCCCCGAAATGGTGGCAATACAAGCCACTACCAAACAAAAATAAAATGTCATACCTGTAAGAGGCGGGGACATACCGCCGCACGTTGTACGTACAAAATGCGCGACTGTAAAAATGATAAGTCGCCAATGTCAGTTTGCTCGTTTTGTAATAAGAAGGGGCATAATGAAAATAATTGTTTCATAAAGATGCGGAAATGTTCGTATTGCAACAAAACGGGTCATATTAAAGAGGAGTGTTTAAAGTTAAAGAGCCGTAACGCAAATTTAACATCTACACAAACGGTCCGCGTTATGCAAAATAAAAAAAATGAATCGGGCTCAAAGTACTACATGACAGTGAAACTGAACGGGTTAGATACCCAAGCTTTTATCGATTTCGGCAGCTCTTGCGTTACGATTACTGACTTGACGGCTAAACAGCTGGGCTTGGACACTCAAAGCGTGACGAATAACAGTGTCATCAAGGGTTTTGGTGGATCGCACATAACGCCTCTCGCGGAAACGATACTGACTATTACTGCTGACGAGGCTACTTGCGAAAATATTAAGGCGTATGTTGTGCCTAATAGTGCGCAAGACATAGGTATTATTATCGGTCAACCTTTCACTGACTACCCTAACGTATATGTTATTAAGACGCCCACGGCTTTGCGAATGTACAACGCAAACCATCTGATGGATTTACCTGGTACTTTAACGTCGAATGACGTCGAACGTGTTACCCTGCGCGCACCTGATGACTTACACCTGACACCTGGTGTAAACAAAATAGTGTTATCATGCTCTGAGTTTGACGGGCCTATAAGTGTACCAGAGTCGACGCACCTTAAACCGCGATCAGAGTGTTTAGTTCCTCAGCACACTACAAATGTTGTCGAAGGCCGGGCGGCACTTAGTATCATAAACTTGGGTCGGGAACAAATTACGATACGATGTAATGAGTGCGTAGCGCGTGCTACTGTTGTTCGTTCCGAGTCTAAGTATCGGGTGGGGCAGGATTTAGATTCTCGTACCAGGGCCGAACTCGAAAGCCTATTAATAGAATTTTCAGATTGTTTTTCGGAAAATGGCCAGGCAATCGGTAAGTGTTCGGTAAAGATGAAAATAGAGCTTACCGACTCGAAACCGATTTACTACAGGCCCTATAGGATGTCAATTGAGGATCGTAAACAGGTACGCACTATAGTAAACGATCTTTTGGAGAAGGGTATAGTGGAGCCGTCCAACTCCCCCTATGCTAGCCCTGTGATTTTAGTGCCGAAGAAAAATGGGGAAAAACGCATGTGCGTTGACTATCGCGCCCTTAACAAGGTGACTAAAAAGGAGCGTTACCCGCTTCCACTTATACAAGACCAGATAGACCGGCTAGCCAAGCAGCGCGTATTTTCGTGTCTCGACGTCTTATCGGCATATCACTGCATACAGTTAGAAGACGAAAGTAAACCTCTTACTGGATTTGTCACGGCTGATGGTCACTGGCAGTATACCCGTATGAGTTTTGGCCTGGTAAATGCACCGAGCGTCTTTCAGCGAGCTATAGACGAAGTACTAGGGCCCCTTAAGTTCGAATGCGCCACTGCTTATCTTGACGACATACTGATATATGCCGAAGATCATCCCGCCGCGCTGGATCGTCTTCGTCGGGTTTTGGAGCGACTGCGTGATGCTAATATGACGTTACGTCTAGACAAGTGCTCGTTTTTAGTTCCCCAGGTAGAGTACCTGGGTCACGAGATTTGTAACGGTGAAGTTAAACCTGCCGAACTTAAGATTAGTGCCGTGCGTGATTTTCCTACTCCAACGAACGTCCACCAGTGTAGGCAGTTTATGGGTTTGGCTAATTATTTTCGAAAGTACGTTCGTGGGTTTGCCGCCATGGCACGACCCATTACTATGCTCACTAAAATAGACCAACCTTGGGTATGGGGTAGCGATCAACAACGCGCTTTCGATAAAATAAAATCAATACTTATAACCCGTCCCATTCTAGCAATATTTAACCCGGACTATGAAACACAAGTACACACTGATGCTTCCAAGATTGGCTTGGGAGGAATAATGCTCCAAAAACAGCCAGAAGGTACGTGGAAGCCAGTCGCGTACGCCAGCAGGCAAACTACTCCTCTCGAGCAAAAATACCATAGTTATGAGCTCGAGACTCTGGCGGTGGTGATGAGTTTGCAAAAGTTTAAGGTGTATCTGAGTGGCATTGAATTTGTCATTGTCACAGATTGCAATGCGCTGCGCTGGGCATGGGAAAAACGGGATTTGAATCCTCGTATTGCGAGATGGTGGCTGGACCTCCAGGAGTTCACCTACGACGTTGAGTACCGCGCCGGAACGTCTATGTGTCACGTTGACGCGCTGAGTCGAAATCCCCCCAGAACAGTAATGCGCTGCGTGGAAAAGGACCTTATTGAATGTCTGCAGCAGGATGATGACTCGGTGCGCTCGACCGTAGACCAGCTTCAAGGCGAATTAGCCAAGGGAAACATAAAGGGCCTGGCCGCCGATTATTTAGTTGAGAACGGAGTGCTGTTCCGAAAGGTTAACAATGAAAAAAAGCTTGTAGTGCCAAGGCAGTCGCGGTGGTCATTAGTTCAATCGTTCCACGATGACAATGGCCATGTTAACTTTAACAAGACTTACGACGCAGTCAAGGGAAAATATTGGTTTGGAAATATGCGCCGATTTATTCAAAAATACGTAAGAGGATGCATACCCTGTCAATATGCTAAGAAACCCACTGGAAGACAAGTAGGGCTGCTACATCCAATAGAAAAGGTAGCTGTACCTTTTCATACGGTGCATGTTGACCACCTAGGTCCATTTTGTAAGAGCCCTTCTGGCAAAATGTACATTTTCGCGATAATCGACGCATTTACTAAATTCATATGGATCGAGGCAGTGCGCGACACGAGCTGCGCAAACGCGCTTAAGACGTTGGATGTATTCATTAAAACGTTCGGGCTGCCAAGTCGCATAGTAAGCGACCGGGGCAAAGCGTTTGACTGCAACGATTTCAAAACATATTGTAACGAAAGGCAAATTAAACACGTGATGAACGCCGTAGCTAGCCCTAGGGCTAATGGGCAGATTGAACGATATAACAGGTCTATACTGAATGCATTAATAACCTACGCAGGGGAGGACCAGAATCGGTGGGACATATACTTATCAAAGGTTCAACTAGGTCTCAATTCAAATATCAACAACACCACGGGGAAAAGTCCTCTAGAACTGTTATATGGCTTCCGACCTCGACTGGCTGGTGATTTGCTCGTACCAGTAAGGACCGATTCCTTACACGAGTCTCGGGATATGGCTGCAACTAGAACCCGCAGAGCTGCCGAGAAGGCTAAGTCGATATTCGACAAAAAGCGACGCGACGAGGTTCCTTTCCGCGTTGGCCAGTTGGTTCTCGCTCAACGTAAAGTGTTTAGGAAAGGATTAAGGAGCGGCAAGCTCGTTCCCCGGTACGACGGACCATTCAAAATAGTTAAGGTGCTTCCTCAGGACCGATATGTGATAAAGGGAACTAATGTCACTGGACGGAAGTACGAGAACGTAATGGCCAGGGACAAACTTAAAGCTTTCTCTTTGCATGACAATAGCTCTGATTCGGATTAAGAATAATAACAGGACTTGGTCATGTGTAAGGCTGTCCACTAATATTTATTTTATTCATTATTTACTGGATTCCTTTTTACTTGTAAAGAAACTGTGTAAATGTCATATCCTCATTAGTCAGTCGTGATTAGTTAATTAGTTTCCAGATTAAGAACTGGATATATGAGAACTGAAACTTATTTTCTCGTATTTTTATTGCTGTGATGAAGAGGAGTTTAAAGGTTACCCTCTGTCAATGACATTGATGACATAAGATTGTAGATTATCTAGACACATTATTTGTTAAAAAGATATATATTGGAATAATTGAGTACCATGTAACTAGTACAGTACATCATAATCATAGGGTAAAGACCTGGGTTGTGAACTTGTTGTTGAAATTGTTAATATTACTAATTGATGGAAATTGTAACTGGTTAATGCTACGACACCAAAGATAGCTGTCTTAACCCTAAAATGCTTTATGCTATTATAATTATGAAGGGCTGATGATGACCCATAGGAATAATTTTGTGAGTGGATAATACAATGTTGAATAGATTCCTTGGTTTAAATTTCGGTAGTAGCGCTACAAAGAGACGTCTCACCTCCTTTGGAGGAGGTTTTGTTTAGCCCTGGCTTTATATAGGATTCTGTGCCGGGAAAAGGCACCTTGCCATCATGCGGCTCTTCAGAGGGCATCCTATTAATTCAAAGTTTGGGAGCACATATAACCATATCCCATATAACCGCAGACCTTAAGAGGTGGACCGGATGACATAGCTCACTGTAACCTAGACTAACCATTAAATCTACCTTAAGAGGCTAGTTAGTTGAGAGCACGAATCAGGCCTTAAGAGGCGGATTATCCATAACAAACTTAAGAGTTTGACTTAAACCTTAAGAGGCGGATCATTTAAACAAACTTAAGAGTTTGACTTTAACCTTAAGAGGCTGATGTTTGTTAACTTTGAGAGGTTGATTTGAATAACCTTAAGAGGTTATTGATGACCTTAGAGGTTATTGATGACCTTAGAGGTTATGCTTATACCTGATGGTGACCTTCAGAGGCCGCCTCAGGAGATAGTGCACCTTAAGAGGTGACTACTACGATCGCCGAGGCAAGAGAGAAGATCTGTTCGGGACGCCCAGTGGGGTCAGGATGGTCGACTGAAAAGGAGCCGCGCTTGCGACTAATACCTCAAGGACATGCCACGCGTCAGGGCCAATCAGCGTGCTCCAATGTTCGGCGCATTGGATTCCGGGGATGACTCTGCAACGTACGATTACACCGGCCCTTAGGCAGTAGCTGAGCGACGCGCATTGAAAGCACATCTATGACGGTCTATGCTAAAGATTCATTTCGGGAATGTTTTACCAATACAGGAATAAATGATAATATTTCGAGTGGCGGTTGTTTAAATCAGTGAATAGTTAGTTACCTTACAGTATTTATATCGTCGCTTAGTACCCATAGTACAAGCTTTGCTTAGTTTGGGACTAGGTTGATTTGTGTAAGATTGTCCACAAATATTTATTTATTTATTAAACTATTAGGCATATTTAGATTTCAACCAGAACTAGGTCGGTCGAATTTGTGGCTGCACATAATTACAGGCGATTCAAAACCACGCCATTTCAGCTCAACTAATAATCGGTGGCTGACGTTCTGTAGGTCGAGTTAGCTCGACGTATCGACATCATATGATATTTGTATGGCCTACTTTTTTTTTTTCAATTTATTTATATTAAAAGATAAAAAACAATACAACATTAATTAAGACGCGCACAGAAACCTGTTTAAGGTTTATGCGTGACGCGAATGTATCGCACCGCTCACAACAACAGTATAGTATAGGTATAGTAGAAATTATTTAAAATGTCCGACATTTTATAAAACTTGTCATTGGACTTTGAATCTTCACACTTGGACAGTAAAGTCGCTTTTTGAACGACCTAACTTGATACAACTCGGAATTCGGACTTAAAAGTAACCTACGTTGTAGAGTGAGTGATAGCGATTCTGTCGCGAGGTTGATCACCTACATCATCGTATCAGCCGAAAGACGGCCACTGCTGTACAAAGCATCCCCCAAGGATCTAGACGATGGTCACCATCTTGTTTTGCGCCCTCAACTAAAGCCAGTGAGCCTCCGCGTCAAATTCTGCAAGTTCGGTCTACTTTCAACTACCTACAAAGTACCTGGTAACTTTAGTCTCATCTCGAATAGGAAACTTTACCCCTAAGATTTACTCTATTTATACGAATAGTTAATTAGAATTTAGGGGTTGGTTTTGGTGTTGGTTCAAGCATCAATTTAATAGGTATCTCAAAAATGAAATAGTTTAGGTATAACAACCTGTTTAACGGGGTTTATGCTGGGACATGTAATTACTTATAAAATCTTGTAAAAGCCCATAAATGCAATAAATGACTATGAAATATGAATATGAAACTCGTAATGATCTCTAGCGTTATGCCAGTTGTATCCTACAGAAACTCGGGGTCCGTAGCATCTAATCCCAAGGTTTGGCGTAGGTACTAGTTTTCCTCAACCGATTACCACCTGCCTTCTAAACCAGAGGGAAAACTACACCTTTCTGTTATAAGACTGATTTTGTAACTGAAACTGTCATATTAAGAGGCCTTAAAACACGACTGTAGTTTTATGAAACGAGTCGACGCGACAATCACGCTGCTAGACTTTCTTTTCAATTTTAGCGCTCTTTTTGAACTCACTCCTGTCAAATACGGACACGAACTTACATGGACCAAAGAAAAATCTACGTCGCAATAATTGGTGCACTTTAAAATGGCTCCAGATTGCTTCAAATTGCTGCAGTGCATTCGGCAAATGTAGGTGCAAATTGCTTTTGAAAATTTTCGCGTAGCAGGTGCTTGCTTTTTACCATCAGTTCAAAGAGCTAGGTCTGCTACGCTTCAGCTCATATCCTGTATGTCATCCTCAAAGCGTTTCCCGGTAGTGACCTAAGTCCGGGTTCGTTTTGAGACTAATCCCAAGATTTGGCGTATAGGTTTTTATGAAAGCGACTGCCAATCCAGAGAGATAACGTTAAATTGTCAACTGCTTTAGCCTAACAAAATGGAAGTGACCCTGCCAGTGCCTACGAAGTCCCGGGTTCCAATCCCAGTCAGAGCATTTATTTGTGTGATTTCCTGAGTCTTGGATGTTTTCAATGTATTTAAGTATATATTTATCTATATAATGTATTATTGTCGTCTAATATATAACCGTAACATGTATACATATTAGGAAGTGGGATTAACACTGAACAACGAACATGACATGAAATAACCACGCGATTAGTCACCACAACGCGTTAACTCAAAACGAGTCCGTTAATCATAGGTATTTTGAATTCAATTAAAATCTAATTATACGTAATAATTTGATGCGTAGTCAGCTCTGTGGCATTTTCATGGCTTTTATGGGCTACTGCGTCGTGCGGCAAAGTTACCTATACGATGGAATGCGTAGCAATATTATATACAAGTTGTATTTTTAACCCCGACACGCAACGCAAAAAGAGAATTTTATAGTTTAATATGTCTATCTGTGTATAAATATGGCGATTTCGAGTTTCGATTTTTTTTATTTTTCTGGTAGTCTTTGATAAGCTCTTCCACATGATATTTTCCTTCATGATATCCAATATGGCTTACTTTATATTTTTTGAGTAAAACGACACACAGACAAACGGAAATAACGAAACTAAGTACATATAAGGGATCCGTTTGGCTATTAGATCCTTAACAACTCCGTTTAAATATTTTCAAACGTAGTAGTAAACTGTTTTCATTTCAACAGCGTTGTGGACAATGCTCTTTGGAGCTGTAAGTAATCACTTGTTCTTGAAGGAAGTGTTTGAAGGCTGTTTGATTTCCTTGGGAGTGTTTTTAGATGAAAAGCGACGTTCAGTCTCTTTCTCTCTGACTCTTTTAAGAGACGGCTAAGGTGTGGGACTATATTCTTTTTAGTTTGTTAGATGCTCTACATACTTACTATATTTTTGGTCCGGTCAAGTTACAGGTAAATATATAAACATCATTTACGGCCAGATTTTCCTTTGTGCAATAAAAACAAGAAAATAAATATGTAAGATAATGACCGAATTATATCATACCTACAAATATAAACTACTGAACTTTTAATATTTTTATACTTATTTCTCATTTAAGTGGATTTTTAAAATTAATTCTAAACGGTTATTAATATGTGTATGACCGTAACATTAACAATGTATTAATTGATCGGTGTAAACTTTCTTTCACTCGTTGGAGGGTGCCCTAATTCTCGTGTACAAATAACGGCGCCGAGAACTTTTAACTAGGGAACATACAGCAAGTAATTAACGTAGCGCTTGCACGTATCGGCGGATTCCAACACGATATGTGGAAATTTCTAAACAATTATAAGGTTGAAGAAATTATTTTTCTACATAAGCGGCCGTATGAATGTCTAGGAGATTTTATACGAAACGGTAGCAAAAAAGCTTTTGCGCCTCCAGAAGAATCACAAGCGCGTTGCGGGTCGGCAACGCGCTTGTGATTCTTCTTCTTTTATTGACTTGAGGATGTATGTGAATTGTATAATTCTTTATGGGATAAATGATCGCCTGAGGATTCGTTGGGTTAACAGCAGAGCTAGTCTCACGTCTATTTATAGTCTTTGGAGATTTTCTTCATCAATCAGTGTGATATATTGAAATCAGGGGCCTGTGGGCTTTACATGAATAAATAAATAAAATAAATATAAATATTCGTGGACAATCTTACACAAATCAACCTAGTCCCAAACTAAGCAAAGCTTGTACTATGGGTACTAAGTGACGATATACATACTTATATAGATAAATAGATACTTAAATACATAGAAAACATCCAAGACCCAAGAACATATATTCGTGCTCATCACACAAATATATGCCCCGGCCGGGATTCGAACCCGGGACCTCCAGCTTCGTAGGCAAGGTCACTACCAACTAAGCTAAAGCGGTCGTCACATGAGTTTTCTTCTTTAAACAAAAGGCTTTTCCATCAATGAATTTCGCCAATCAATACTTGTTCAAAGACGTTGTTCGGTAAAGACACCATTACAGTAGGCAACCGGTTTTGTTCGGTAGTGGATTCTGCTCGTCATCGCGCCGAGCACGTGTGTTCACCAACGCGGCGACGAGCAAAATCCTTCTCTATCTTTCAGATTATTGGTTAAAAAAAAAAGAGTTTGCGTCTACCGCTTCAGTTTTTATGCCCCACCGGGCTAGTTAGGAAATTAGTTTAATTCCATCTGAATTGGTTTTGCCTCAAACCACAAGCGTTAGTGATTTTCGATCAAGATGTTTTAATTAATTGTAGGAATTATACGTACACTGTGTAGTGTTGTGTTCCTGGAGGTGAGCAGGTTGCCTGAGCTCCCGAGGACGCACTGTGTAGAGAGCGAGGGACCTTATGTCCCTTCTGCTGTCAACACAGTGAATCCTCAAATTTTATAAAGGGTCGGCAGTTGCGAGTGTCTATAGGCGTCATCCGACGTGGAATTTAGTATGTTAACTTAGGGGTCCGATTCACAATATTCAACTACCCCGGCAAGTCAAACCAATATTAATACCTTAACTTGTGACTCCTCTGGAGTTGCAGGCGTCTAATTACCATCAAGCGATCCGTCTACTAAAGGTCTACTAGTTTGCCCCTATAATATAAAATAATAATAAGTGCCTACTTATACAGTATACACCCGGGCCTTGCCTCTGTGTGCGTACCATGACATGAGCATCCGCTCAGTGTACGCCTCACATTTCATTATATTGTCGAAAAGACCTCTACGTGTTGGCTATGCCTCTGTTACTTGGTTGCGGTCTTCTGTAAAAAATATGTAGGCTTGTCTCCTTACCCTTGGCCCCTCCTCCTTATCGCTAGGTCAGCCCTTAGTTACGAGCCTATAAACGGTCACGAAGCATCTAGCGCGGGCCGTCGGCGGCAAATAGCCGAAGAAATTACCTCACCTCGGCTTCGCTACCGTTCAAATACAGCTACTTAACATGAAATGGCAATTTAATTATTGAGGGTCAATCTTGATATAATTACCTTGATTTAATTGATTAATTGTATTTGTTATACAAGGGTGCAAAGTTGTATTTTAACCGCGACTGGTGAATTGAAACACGAGCTAGCGAATGGATTCTAGGTTGAACCACGAGCTAGCGAATGGATTCTATGGTTGAACCCAGAGCGAAGCGAGTAGTTCGAAAATAGAATGCTGAGCAAAGCGAGTGGTGCAAAAATAGAATCCTGAGCGTAGCTAGTGTTGTAACACACCGCAGACGTCATAGTACATTACTCAACAAGGGCGGTAAAACAAAGAATGTCTCAGATCGCAGATATTTGCGCCCCAGCCGAAGGCAAGGGCGATAAATATGCGATCTGAGGCTTTCTTTATTACCGCCCGTGTTAAGTACAAAAGTTTATGTCACCCCCTGGCCAGGAAGTGGGATTTCCCGCGCGCGGAGCGTGCGGTAATTGCCGCTTTATGGCCAGGTGTGACATAAAATAACTTTACATGCGTGTGTAACACAAATCTTTTCACCTCACTAAAGCGAGGAAATACCTACTAAAAAATAGTAAAATAAACTTAATATAATAAAAAGAAAATTAAATACGTATATCTTTGCACTCTTGTGAATAAAATGCAGTTTTGCTATCAGTTTTTAAAGAATAAAAATGGGCTTTCCGAGCTAGTGAGGTGAAAAATAAATAGTTAACAGACGTGTGTTAAGTTTTATGAATTTTCGGGTTCAGCCACAAATGACATAATTTTAATCTCGTCGAAATAATAAAAGTTCTAAATTTAACGGTCTTCCAAGTTGACTTCAGTCAGCAAGAAACACCGTTTGTAAAAGCACTGAATCGAATAAAGCTCAGCATGCGAAAACCTTCGTCTTCATCAGAATGTGCATCGAATGCGATTGCGAAATGCGAGTCGAGAAATCGACTTTGTTTGCGGAATCCAGACTATCTCGGACTCGGATATTACTCGAAGGGAATTTAGAAATAACCACGTAGCTGAAATATTCGTCTTGTTTTGTGAACACTCAAAAATACGTTAGTTTAACCAAATTTAATATACATACCTATACATACTATAGTGCAAGGCAAAGTCGAGGGCACCAGACCACGCGGAAGATCGCCGATGAGGTGGACGGACCAAATAAAAGCCGCCGTCCATGGTCCCCTTCACGAATGTTCCAGGTAGAGGTGGGTGATAAATAACTTCACGATGAAAAAATCACGGTGATCCGCCGTTAAAAAGTAACAGTGTGACTTGTCACGAAGTAACAACGTTACAAAATAACGTTGTTACTTTAGCGACGATATCACTGAAACAGTGTGTAAGCGACGCGTCGCGGCGTGCCTCGTGACCGCTGTTACTAACTGTGACTGTGACTGCGGTGCGCTGTCACAGAGTAACATCAGTTGTTACAAAAATATCAGTAACTGCCGGGAACGATCGACACGCAAATGACGTTACACGAAATAACCGAAGTGACAAAGTCACGGTGATTTTTCAATGTGATTTTTTTGGAACGGGAATAACAATAACGGTGATCGAAAAGTAACGCTTTTCCCCATGTCTAGTTCCAGGAGGGCGGCAGTTCGCGAAGAATGGCGTACCGTCGCATTATCAAACAGGCCACAAAATCAACGTGACGACCACGACCACTCTGTCAAGAGTGTAACGCCAAAGAAGAACCTATACATATTAAATCAGTTTCCTGTGGGTTTAACAAAATAAATGTCTTATGTTTTGTACCGAAAAAAACTCTTGAAAAATAGACAGTTAAATAATAAACCGAATTATGTAAGTAGTAGTCTGTCGAATTAATTTCGATTATAGGTAGCACCACCCCTAAGTTTTATCTTGAACGTTTGAAATTGTCTAAATGCCAGGCCCCAGCCCCTCATTCACGTCCCATACATTTTTCAGTCCATCAAAGTTAATTCAGAGTCAATTCTCATGAAAGCTATGCATTGCATTTATCTTTTTACTATAATCAATTGATATTACAGCCTTTCATTGAAGTAAACATCGTGAGGCAACCGGTTAAATCTTTAAAAAAATGCTTTTCCTCTGAGAAAGAAGGTCTGATGACAGTAGAACTTGTGCCTACGCTATGTATGAGGTACCTACAAAAGGGGCTACCGCGAACCACAAAAGAAATGTTCCCTCTCTGTCGCACTTGCAAGTCTGTACGTAAGTACGACAGAGACGGAAAACTGCATTTGTGGTTCGCGGTAGCCCCCCAGGGTGCAAAAGCGGACCCCGGGAACCGTTATTCAATCGGGAAAATACTAAAATAAGGATGCTCAAGTTTTTTTTATTATTTTTCGAATGACATTATTTCGAACCGTGAAATCTTCGAGAAGACAAGTAAGGCTGCCAGTTTCTTGCACTTTTAGCACCACTCAGGGGTCACGTGGGTCCCTACGGACGTGGTTCAACATCGACCCCCTTTTGTCAAGAGAGTGGGAACTTGACTGTTAAGCCCGCTCTACATGTTGGCCCAACGTCGGCCAATCTGCGGGACGCAACTATACGATAGGAGATGGTAATACACCGCGTGCTCCCTCTATCGTATAGCTGCGTCCCGTAGATTGGCCGACGTTGTGGGCTAACATGTATTGTAGAGCGGGCATTAGAAGTTCTCAAGCCGCTTGAAGGCCTCCAACTTGGCTTGAGGATCAAAGGCTTAAAGTAAGTTAAAGAGCACTCAGTTAGTAACCACTCAAAGCGGTCACCCATTCTAGAAGTCACTGCGGCTGACATTGCTTAACCTCGCATACCGCACGTAGCACGCGAGCGCCGCTGGGCTGGGACACGAGCGCTCCAGTATGCTCAAGTTGCCACGTGAAACTTACCTCTTGAATCGACCCTCGAATTGCGAGCTGGAACCAAAATAACGCGCCCTAGATGACGCCTGGGCTAGAACAAGTGACAAACGAATAGAGATTAGTGGATCACTCCAGCCATTATCGAAATCCACAGTTGACAATACCAGTCTCTATCGAAATCGATAATTGATGGCACCAGTCTTTATCGATTTCGATAGTTGATGACACCAGTCTCTATTGATACATAATGAAACTAGTCTTTAATGATATCGTTAGTTGATGAAACCAGTCTTTATCGACATTGATAATTGATGACACCAGACTATCAAAATCCATAATTGGTGACACCAGTCTTTATCGATAGCTTATGACACAAGTCTCTATTAATATCGATAGTTGATGACAACCGTCTGTATCGTTGTCCGTATCTTTCGTTGACGATACCAGTGTTGTTGTAAACAATAGTTACGAGGGGTGATCCAAAAGTAATGATAATGAAATACTTTCAGTGGCTGAAAAAAGCAAAAAGAGGTTTTATTTTTTAAGGCAGTTACTGGCCAGTAAATTAAAAAAAAAATATGTAAAAAAATTGATATCTGTCACTGAAATTTTATTTATTCGTGAGTTGTCGGAATATATACGTGAAAATGGAAAAATCTGAAGTGAGAGCCGTCATTAAGTACTTCTGTTTGAAAAAAAATTGTACTAAAGATATATATGTTGAATTGGTGGGAACATTAGGGGACTCTGCTCCTCCGTATTCTACAGTTGCACGCTGGTGCAAGGAGTTTAACTTGGGTAGAACATCTTGTAAAGACGAACACTGCGAGGGCTGGCCTTCCATCGTCCGCACTGAGAAGAATGTCAAAAAAATAGAAGATTTAGTTTTAACTGATAGAAGAGTGACAATCAAACATTTAAATGAGGTCACAGGGATCTCGTATGGCAGCATTCAAATAATCTTAACCCAAGAATTGCACATGAATAAAGTATCCGCTCGTTGGGTGCCTAGAATGTTCCACCCAGACAACGGACCTCCTCATAAGGCCAGATTGTTGCAATGGCTGCAATCCGGGATGCGGGTTTCGAATTGGTGGAACACCCCCCCCCTATTCGCAAGACCTAGCCCCCAGCGACTAACTGTTTCCACGGCTGAAGGAAAATCTCCGAGGCAAAAATTTTTTGAATGACAGTGAGATTATGGCCGCTGTGGAGGCATATTTGGAGAGTCAAGGCAAAGATTTTTTTTTAATGGAATTCGTAGTCTGGATAAAAGATGGCATAGACTTGTTAGGAGACTACGTTAAGAAATAAATTTAGTTTTTGAACACATGTGTTGTTTTACATATTCGTTATCATTACTTTTGGATCACCCATACACCAGTCTTTATTGAAAGCGATAGTCTCAGTCTTTATCGATATAGATAGTTATTATATTTGTTGCCGTCAATATTTTTGTCATAGGTAGTTCGATTCCAAATTCTGGAATAGTCTGCAATTTTAAATAGAAAACATACTTAAAAGGTTTGTTTTAACGGGTCTAACGCGATATTTATGTATTTACCTTTTTTACCGACGTTTCGACACGGGTTTCACCGGCCGTGGTCGCGGATATGACCACGACCGCCAAAACAACCAAATAGAAAACTCCCGTGAGTGGCTGAGATATTGAAATAGAATAAATGGGTCAGTCACGTCTTCGTCGTTGTCTTGTGACATTGTGAGTGTTGTGTGTAACCTGACATTGAACAATAGTGTCGAAAATGAGGGTGGTTTCTCGCCGTCACCGCCGGCGCTGCCGCCGCCGCCGTCGACCGGCCGCGCGTGCCGCGCGCTCGCGCGCAGTGTGAGGTGAGACGCGAGACCGTTGCGATTACACCTCATGACTATATGTACCACGTATTGGTCCGAAACATGTCGAGCAATATTCGACGTTAAAGACGTGAGTGACCCGTTTATTACGTTTCAATATGTCTGGAATAGTCAACCAAATAGTCGAGTTTAGAAAAGTGCAGTCGCTCTAATGTTGTACCTTGAAGTAGGTGTTAAAAAACCTCAGCACCTGCCCGCATCGATTGAGCACACTCGAAACCGTGACACTGGCCGGCGTGGCAATAGAATCTTATATGCGACGGTTACAAACAAGCACACGGTCTGCCTTATGGCAAGTAGGTACTGTTGGCTTCGTGGACTCTAGTGGTGGACTCACACTTTTATCCCGAATATCATTCCTTGAAGGGATGATAGGACTCTTGGACATAACAAACAAAGAAATTTCTAATATCATTACATTAATATTTTGTAAACGCCTTCGCTGCGGTGACACCAATAAAAGTGGCCACAAAACTTCCGGTAAACGTTTCCGTCCCCGTCGGGAAATAACATTTTTTCTACTCGCAATATCTGAGCTACGCAGGTTTTGTATCAATCGACTTTTTGCTCTTCTAGCTATTGGGTTTTGTTGGGGCTGTTTTGTTTCGCAGCGTATATTGAAAACGAGGTATGAATTAGTTTCAGATCACTTGACGTTTGTATAGCCTACATTTTTATACCATTCGTCTGATGGAGATAATCTGGGACCCTAGCTAATTTTTAAAGTCCTTATCAGTTAAAAACGCTCATAGGCATTTTTTCTGTGATACTTTTTAGTATCTTGTACTCAAATTAGGACTATCGCGGCCTAGTAGAATACATTTTCCATGTATTTTGATTGATTTTTCTTATTCAGAAATATCGTTTCAAGAAACACTTCAGATCAATAAAGCTTGTATTGTTACTTCTGTAAAACAGGACTTGTGGTTTTACGCCGCATTTCTAGAGGTGAATAACCTTAAGAACTGCGACATTCTACGTGCTGGACGCTGTCTGAGCTGAACATTTTAGTAATGTATCAGAGTAGCTAAGTTCCAGTGAGTGTGGTTTGAATTTGTTAATTAACTAACTGTGTTAAATCAAAGAAGATATATACTAACGTAACAAGAAGCGACACCGAAGCATGTGTGCTGTAAACCCGTCTCGCGGCTATGTGTGCGTGTCCGGACGCGAGCGGGGGCGCGCGACGGTGACGCGGTGTGTGGAAATCACTCCTCGGACGGGCAGAGTATAGAATCGTAGCGTTCCAAGGTCACCGACACTCGGTTCACACCGATAGACCCGTGTCGCGCCTTTGGTTAAATACAGTTGATGATCTGTTAGATTAACATCAAAAATTGCCCCTATACATACAGAACGGCCACGAACCCCCCGCACCGAGGTCAGTTACCTCGTCCCTGTGACGCCCGCCTGGTTACGATCGGGTTACTTGTCAGTTGAGTCATGCCTAGATAAGGGTGTAAGTGTGTAACCTTAATTGTACTGGCCGCTTGCCACCTGCTAGGAAAAGAATAATAAACAAAACCCTACGCACCCGGCACACAAATTGACGTGTGTACCGACAGCGCACGCACACATACATTAGCCACAGCGCTTAGTTTCCTTCGCGTGTCACCCCTGTGCCTATATTAAACTTCAAAATACAGAGCGATGATATGCAAACAACCATAAGGCCTGTCTGATGACAAGGAGCTACAGCAGGTTTTGGTGATTGCATTTTTTGTTGTAGTGTAAATACAACTATGACTCAAAAAACCTAAAACACAAATATCGTGATGTAAGGTAATAGACGTGTCGCATTACGAGCGTTGCCAATCCTTTTCTTAATTACCTACTTGAGGATTCATGACAACAGCAACAGACGAAGACTCAGATCAACACGTGACGACCGTTACAACCAGGAACACAACACCATATACAATGTGTGTGTCCAAATAGGACTATTCTATAGCTATGACGATCATAAGTTTTATGTTATATGCTTACCAAGCCAGAGGCTATGCCGCTGTAATTACCCCTGCAAGTGAGTAGGGGCCTCCTGAACTACTGGACTGTTGAAAATTAGAGGTCAAAACGTGTTAGACCACTCGATGGTTAAATTCGGCATCCCTAAGGATTTGTGGAGGTTCTCATCTGCTCATAGTAAAACCTCGCGCGTGTTCAAAGTCTAAACAGACGTACTGGTCTCTCGCCGCGAATAGGTTTCGTTACAGTTCTGTCAATTTGTTATGTTACGTCAAATGGCTAAAATATATTACTATTGATTTATTTTTGTGGTTTAGAAACAACAGTTAGTTTCAAGTAAAAAATTGTTGTTTATTGATTATCAATTTACATAGTTTAATTAATTACACAGCTTAATTAGCAGAGTGTAATGATTGAAAGATTCACCACCACAAGGGATACCCGTGGTAGCTCTGTGGGTTAGAGCAATGGACGGATTCAAGTCCCACCTGTGGCGTATAATTTTTCACTTAGATTGTAAAAAAACCGCATTTCAATATATTGTGTCAGTTTTGTGTGAAACGATCGCGCGAGACTCATTTTTAAATCCGATGTGGAATTAATACAATACCTACTAGAGGTGGGTGATAAATAACTTCACGATGAAAAAATCACGGTGATCCGCCGTTAAAAAGTAACAGTGTGGCTTGTCACGAAGTAACAACGTTACAAAATAACGTTGTTACTTAGCGACGATATCACTGGAACAGTGTGTAAGCGGCGCGTCGCGTCGTGCCTCGTGACCGCTGTTACTAACTGTGACTGTGACTGCGGTGCGCTGTCACACAGTAACATCAGTTGTTACAAAAATATCAGTAACTGCCGGGGACGATCGACACGCAAATGTCGTGACACGAAATAACCGAAGTGACTAAGTCACGGTGATTTTTCAATGTGATTTTTTTGGAACGGGAATAACAATAACGGTGATCGAATAGTAACGCTTTTCCCCATGTCTAATACCTACCTAGATTTCAAGGAATCAATTAAAAAAACGCCGCTCCAAGTTAAAAGAATGAGTACACAGCCACATCAGCGACACTAATTTAAAGTTTCGTCACGACCCAAACTTCCATTACCTCTCAGGAGTTAAGTTCACTTTTAATTAAAACTATTGGGGCCACTCTCGAAGCATTCGCAACAAGTCGAGCTGAGCTATGGACTGAGCAATCACTCTCATTGCCACTTTTAATGCATTTTCACCGGCTGTCATTTTATGATAGTAAAGTGCTCTTTGTTATGCATTTATTTGCCTTTTAAACGCTGAGTGCCGTCGACCACATCATTTTGACAAACAAGAAGACAGTATTTTAAACTCTCGCCCACGTGACCCCTGGGTGGTGCTAAAAGTGCAACAATAACTGGCAACCGTATTGTCTTCTCGAAGATCTCACGGTTCGAATATTAAATGCCATACGATAAGTAAATAAATAAATAAATATGAAAATTTAGATTTTTTTGGGTGATTGTTAATCGATCTCCCAAAAATGGCTGAACCGATTATTATGAAACTTACTACGTGTATTACATTTCAGTGGAAATTTAGCCACATAAATCTGTACCATCATGGTGAAAAAGTGAAAAGACAGTATAGATAATGAAGGTATTTTTGACTAAACGTATTTCACTGGAATCTGTTTGGTATTGTTCATTACGTTCTAGCGCCATACGCGTCATGATTAATTATCAAAATGAGTGCGACGATAGTAGATTTGCTTTAAATACTATACAATATGAAAACTCCCAACTAAAAGGTGCTAAAAGTTAGAAACATTCTACCCCACGACCTGTATAGACAAGTTTTTCACAATAAATGCATATTTTGTGCTCATCTGTTCATTAAAAGCAACTACAGTCAACACGGCCCATTCAAGACAACTCGCAATAATCGGAACAAAGAGCGCCCAACAATGGCCGATGGACGCGGTTGCGCATTTTTAAAATGATACTTCCATTTTGCGGTCACAATTTTTCAGCGGCAAGAATTGTCGGGCGGTTAAAGAATAGGTTACAATTTAAAGTGCAGTTGTGTTGTTTGAATATCAAATTCAGTTGTTGTCAAAAAACAGCCCAAAGTGTTTACATGTTGGGATTTGGGCCAAATATATCATAATAAAGGACCAACCGATATTATAACCACGATGCGATGCTAACCCAAAACGCCTATGATTCCGTAGCTCGATTTCTGTCACAATTAAGTATTTATAAATTTTGTAATTGTATTCCACTGAAATACCTTTATTTTACGAATATATTATTATCATCATTATTTATGTATATAAATTGACAAGGAATCTCATAATACAAATACAGTGTATGATACCTACCAATAAATAAATATGAATAAACAGAAAAGTGGTTCAAACGTGATAAACGAGTTGGCGGTATTCAAGGATCATGCTATTACACAAAATCTCTACTTTCTAATCGCAATTCTGCACAAAACAAACGCAAAGGTTAAATATAAAATATTACATTTATAAATGCTGGAAATAATCCATATTTACATCTTTAGTTCAAGTTAGAATTTTTTAATGCCATTTCCATCAATTTCATCTCGTCGTACGAGCATGTCTCGTCGGAGTGCACAGCCCAGCCTGGAAGGAAAAATAACTCAGTCAAACTGACATGATAATTAAAACAAACGTATCAAACACAACCATTAAACAGCGAAAGTAACCTTGATGATATTGGCAAGTAAGACAACATTACCTTAATAATCACCATGTAATCACCATATATTAAGTTAACGGCCATAAGAAAAAAAGAAGCCAAGTCAATGAAACAGCTACTAATGATGTCGGTGAAGATCTCTCACCTAAGTGTAAGGAAGTAGAAGATCTCGACGAGACTCAGGAAGGAGAAGCCGAGGAAGAGACCGAGGAGGCCGCCGCAGTTGGCCAGGAAGTCCGTCAGACCGAACAGCTCCGAGCGGCGCATCGACACGTACCGCGGCTCTTTGTAGTACAACTCTATCATTGTAAACGCATGTCTGTGAAAAGCATTCATACATTTTGTAAAATATACTAGTAATCAACATTATCGTCCTAATCCTAACGTTATCCCAGTACTGCTGCATCGGAAGGACGCGCGGGGTCCGCCACCCTGGCATAATAGAAATAATATATTACTTATAAAATTTTACTTACTTGACAGTATCTATTCATCTACTCAACAAGCTCTAAATGACGACACCCCACTCGATAGGGTAGGTCAAAATGTATTTAATAGTAGATTGACAATTACTTGGTAGACTGGTGGCTTAAGCGATAAAATTTGTTAATTTCATTGATTTATCTATTTATTTATTACAAAGTCCCCAAAACAGTCATTGCTTACGTAAAGAAATAAAGATAAATATTGCAGAACTGACTGAGATGGAACATACCCAGCGTCTTCGTCGGTCTCGTTATACCACTCTGGGTTTATTTGTTTAATTGCATCCAAGTAGCTGTGGATATCAAACTTGGTCTTTAGGATCTCGGCGTCATATTGTATGCCGGTACATGCCGGGAGGCAGTTGCAGTGGTCTAGTTCAGAGTGGGTTTGACTTTCTTCGATGGAGTATCTCTCTGAAATCATTTTTTATTTAATACGTTAATGAATTCGATATTCCCTTCTCTGAAGAGTCTTTGAAGCCTACTCGCAGAACAAATGTTTGATTCTGATTCTGCATCACAATTTATCTTTTGATTATCGTATATTGCGATTATTTGCTCGTTACTTATGGAGAAATTAATAAAAAAGAAGTATTAATTAGTGTAGGCTTACCCATAGCATTTATTACGCAATCTCGTCTATGTTCTCTACATATAGTCGTGCTGTCATTATCTGGAATAAAATGGTCCGTGAATTATTTTGATTTGTAAAGCTCATTTTTAACACGGTTACGATAGTATAACTTATTTATTTATCGTATGGCATTTATTTCGAACCGTGAGATACTATATATTATGGACTAGCATGTTAACCAGCAAAGCAACAGGTTCGAGCAGGTCTGCTGATGCAGGACCTTATTGCTTTTTTCTTTTTCCGTTGTACCTGATAAATTGCCCCCTCTGAACCTTTCACATAGGTCCGGGTCCCTAGGGCTTCGTAGAAGCTACATGGGGCTTGGATGAGGTCCGGACAGTGTCTCGACTCACGTGGCATGTGGAACCAAACGCAGCCGCAGCTCTCGAAGGTATACTCCGAGAGACACTCCAGCAGGCAGTTCTTGGGCGTGTAGGTGCGGAAGTACTTCAATTGACGCTCTTCTGGGAAGTAGCACTGTCGGCTGAGAGAAAGTAATGCAGCTATTATGTATATAAACTCGTACCATCCACTATAGATGAAGCGAAAAAATTAAACACCGGCGAGCCAATACAACAAGTTCAGGGATAAACCCACTTGATCTCTATTGTTCTTGCGTAAGTTTTTAATTCATATTCTCATTCATTATTGTATTCCTATTAGTTATTTATGTTTTTTTTTTATTTTGATATTTAATATTATCTTCGGTGTCTACGATTGTTACTCATTAAATGTGTTACTCAACTGTAAAACTGTTACATAAAAAAATCTAGTACAAGAAATCGGCGGCCGTCGCGCGTCCGTCGATTCCTTGTGCCAAAAAACGGGCCGGCCCAGACACGGAACGGTCTAGCGTGAATCATCCTTTAAACAGATTAACATACATTTAGACTAACGTGAGATACATTTGTACACTTAATAAGAGACTAACGGTTATGGGTGTAATCTGTGTGTAACAATTGTAGTCCGAAACATGTCTCAAATAGTGACTTTTCCAAGTTAGTGTCAACCGTTATTCTCTTATTAAGTGTAAACAGATTAAATCGCGTATAATATATCGTGTAGACTGAGAATCTTCTACATTTTCTCTATCTAATTATGGATTCTCTGTGTAATCAATTCTGGAGTATTTTGTATCAATAAATAATTTTGCTATCAAAGTACTAACATTTCTGGTAGATAATTTATCAGGCTTTCTGAGGTGTTGGTGACGCTGAACTTGAGCGCGAACGAGGACGTCATCCCCGGTAGGGCGGCGTAGTAGTACAGGGAAGACTGCGGCATGTCGGCTGGATGCTGTAGGTATACCTTAAACAGAACACCACCGTTGGGATATATTGACAGCAAAATAAATTAATATCCATACTAATATTATAAACGCGAAGTATGTCTGTCTGTTACCTCTTCACGCTTAAACCGCTGAACCGATTTAGATGTTTAGTTTGGAGATAATTTGAATCCCGAGGAAGGACATAATTTATTCCGGGAATCATCCCTTAAGGAGGTGGAAGTTTGTACGGAAGAGGGATGACTAGGTAATAAAAATAGCAATTCAATTCTATCGCGATCAACATTCCAGGTGGACGAAAGAAATTCGGAAATATAAACATTTATTTCATTTATAATATATCCGAATATTTGATTCGAGCATCGACAGTTTTTAGTTTCGTTCTAAGTACTAGTAGATACCTTGTAACCGTGGTTGATACCGTAGCACAGGCCGTCCTTGTCTATTTCGTGCTCAGTTAGAATAACCACCACATCAGGATATGCACTGTTTCCCTGGAAGTTTACCAAATACAGCAATTAATTTCATATTGAGAAATTCGACATATGGTGTACTATCAAACGGAAAATCTCAAAAGTCATCGAATGATGATGATGAAATACATAAAAACATCAAAGACACAGGCACAAATATTCGTGTTCATAACACAAATAAATGCCCTGAACGGGATTCGAACCCGGGACTTCTAACTTCGTAGGTAGACCTGCAGCCACGTCGAAGTTGGAGGCTGAATTTTAAATTTAATTACAAATAATATCAATACATACACTGACTCGCCCTCTTTTGGGGTAAACATCGTCTTTGCTGCTGGTGTATCCGTGTTTGAGGGTCCAGAGCTTACTGGTTGTCGAGCTGTTTAGATAATAATAGTCCTGCTGTATACTGAAACAAAGATTTAAAAATAAATATATATCTTCATTTCATGATAACCGTAGTATTAAATAAAATAAGCTTAATAATTATTATTATGACAGTATTATTACTCACCCATAGCCACTAAATCATTTGATACCGAACAGTAACTTTTCGGAAACCAGTCTAATGCCAACAAAGTCTAGATTTAAGTCCTCACACACCTTCGGCGACCACAGCAATAATTGTTGAAACCAGGCGTCACAATCCAGAATTCCTTCATAAGTTTCTAAAATATAATTTATTTTACTTTTTTGCTAATGAATGTGCTTGTGCAGATCTATTCGTGATAATGAGATGTACCTACTGTGTATATTTGTATGCAGTGAAGGTTCCCATTATTAGTGTCTTGTTGTATTTATTTGCGTACCTACCTATCGATTATATTTATAGCAAAGCGCCACTGTTGAAATCACTGAAATATCATTAAATAAATTGCAGGATAAACTTACTTTTCCTGTTTAAACATTTCGCTGGCGGCCAATGAATTCATTGCGAAACACAGCCCTTCATTGGTAAGGACAGGGCTGAACATTTCCTTGCAGTCCAACTGCTTTTCACGCCAGCGGCAAGTGCGGAATATGTCTTCGATGCTCGGAGATACCTAACCCAACAAACTTGTAAATAAGTTATCTACTGAATTGATAATCCGGGAAGTGAAAGTAGTATCTCACCTTAAAATTATAAGTTAAGGGTGCTGTGTAAGGTGCTAGCTGCTAGATGATAATGATTGATGAATATGAAACGTTCGAATATAGTTTGGATGTGTCTGTTAAATGCGAAAGTTTAGATGTTTGGATGTTCATGTTTGTTACTCAATCATGCAAAGACGGCTGAACGGATTATGACGAAACGAACGAATGGATGTCAACCATTTCGTATAATGGGTATTACGGTATTACATATAGGTAGGTACCTTATCGGAGTTAGGAAAAGTACTAACCTCGATAATATTTTGAATGGCGGTGGCATCGGAGTAATTCCGTACTTTATAAGTAATCAACGGTTGTTCAATCCAACAGACAAGGCCAACATCTTCATATTTATCCGCCTGGGGATCATGTTCCATTCTGTTAATAATAGAAATAAACTTTGCTACACGTCCATTTTAAACTAAAGTAAGTACAGTACTTTTATATTACGAGCGCGGGTGAGCCATTCTTGTGTTTTGAGCTACATACATGCACATTGTCTATGTGTGCGTGAGCATAGGAACTATAAGTTCACACTGTCTATGTCTTCCAGATGTCTTCGTATTGTGTTACAACTTCAACTATGGCTAACCAGCGCTCATTAGTTAGTGTTAAGTAAGCAAATAAATAAAGTAATGGCTCTGAGAGCTGGATTTTTTGAGTTGTATAACCCCTATCGTTCCGCCATTTTGATAAAATTCCAAAAATTAACCTGCACACGAATTTTGAGAGTCGGTTGAGAAATCAACCTGTAGAGGTGAATAGCGTGCCTTCTTGACCCAGCCGAAACGGAGAACTTTAATCGCTTCACTTATTCGGTCTAAATTTTTAATACAAATGTTATATTTTGGATAACGACTTTGAACAATTACTAATCCGATTGTAGGTCAGCACGGATGAAACCGACCCCCAACGTCATTCTGGAATGCGAAAGCATTGCTGCACAACGGACTCACATCTTCTACACACCGAGCTCACTTTGCGAAGCCTGTGGTGACACCAGGAGGATCCTGCGCTTCTGGTCGGAGTTGGCTGGCTAGACCCCTGGCTAGCAAACAAATCATCACTCACTATGTTCCAACATACACGGACTAAGTGCGGAAAAAGGAGTCCATAATAATAACCGTAGGTCGGCATGGATGCTCCGCTCCTCCGTCCACCCCCACGGGCTTCTATCTCCTTCTTCTCCTATCCTTTATTTTCTTTGTTTGAACCTGACTGTGGCTTTATAGGCCGGGCCCAATAAAGCGATAGGAGTGCGCGGTTGGAGAGTGGCCTGGGCGAAACCTCCAACACAACCACACGGGCAGTTTAAACACTGGAATACTCTAAGAGTTTGCGCTCCAGTGAGATTGGTTGAGCGGTTTCAACCAAGTCTGAGGTGTCTTCTATCCTAAGATACAATACAACCATGAGAACACTACGAGGATGATGATTCTCGATACTTACTCGTCTTGTGACCGATTGCCTGGTACAGCAGCATTCATCTTTTTTTTCATCTCGATCGTTTCGTGAGTGAAGTTGTACAATGTTCGCTTCGCTTTGATTTGCGGGCAAATGGTCACTGACGGAAATGGAACCTGAAAAAATTTGATAGTTATCATCAATTTTATGTGAAACAATTATACGGTACATAATAATGCTGTTAAACTACAGTTGCCTGTTAGAAGTTCTCAAGCCGCCCGAAGGTCTCTAACTTGGCTTAACAAATGCTGTCCGTGACAGCATCCGGGATCAACGGCTTAGCGTGCCTTCCAAAGCATGGGGGCGCTCAGTTATTAAGAGTTGACCACGGTCGACGTTGCTTAACCTCGCATACCGCACTGGCCACGCACGATCTCATGGAGTCCGTAAAACTACAATCAACTAAAAATAATGAACGAGATAATTTCAATAAACGATGATTTGAGGCTGGAAGTTCAGATGGTACTTCCATAATCCTTCGGAATGCAATTGTACGTAGGTACTTAGGATAACATAGATGATACTCCATTAAGCCGCGGTACAACATTAAACTTATATTTTTGGAAAGCTTATGAAGCCTATGCCTGATCTTGGGATTAGGTAGCGGATCCCGGGCATCCTTCTGGATGCATCTGTACTGGGATAACATAGATGATACTCCACTAAGCCGCACCTCTCCAACAGACACCAGCTGCTCGCTGAGGGCCACGATGACGGGGCTCGACTCCCACTTCAGCCACACGTTCCGAATCAGCACCGCGCACAAGCTGATGCTCACAAGGAATGTAGCTACCCAGAATATCCTGCAAATTTAAAATATTGAGTCCAAAAGTGAGTCGAAACTCTAGGTCCGTGAGGTCCCGGCGCGCACAAGAAAATTGCGAAAATTGAAAAACTAAATTGCGAAGCATCTCGTTGACGTGACGTAGCCCTGGCGACTTTCTCGCACATAATAACATTAATGCGATACGTCGAAGAAATGCCGCAGTTCTTCCTAACAGTCCTCCTCACTTCGCTCGTCACTAACGGAGACCTCCATAGTTATGTCTAAACCTGCCGTTATACAAAACGGCTCTCAGTCAATTGAAATCAGTCAATTTGTTAAACGGCTAGCCGTAATGTAATACGGCGGATTATGCAATCCGGCTGCGATATATATATTATACATATTTTTGAAAAATTATGAGAAGAACAAGGATGCTCAAAATGTATTTTTCCCAAGCTATTTTATAGAAGCAAACTGTAAGATAGAAGATTTTGAAAAAAAAAAATGACGTGCAAAGCCTTAGAACTGTCTAAGAAAAAAATTAACAGACCGAGAAAAAGCTTACTTCTCTATTAGAGATCGTTCTCTTTCAGACATGTACTTGAGTCCGTGCAGGGTGCTGTTTTCTGCAAAGTCTTGCATCAGCTCCACCGCCACCTGCCTTGGTTTCCGCCTTCTTTGGCTGCCAGCACCTTCGGTCTTGGGGCTATGGAAATAATAAATATGAACTTAACTTTTATATAGATAGCACATTTAAACTCGCTCATATTTGAAGCATTTCGAACTGTGAGATTTTCACGAAGACAGTACGATTGCCAGTTTTTGTTGCACTTTTAGCACCAGTCAGGTCACATATAGGGCAGCAGTGCAACTTCGACCCTCAAATTCGTTTTTAAAGTTTGTATCGCATGACAACTGCCAGCGTATTTAACGTCTGTATGTACTCGTAAGTTGATGCAACCCGCCCTAAATCAATCGGCAGCTCGCTTGTGATTTTTCTGCAGTTGCAAGCGTCCATAGGCGATGTCAGCTAACCATAAGGCAGACCGTATTATTACACGATTTTCACACATTATTATTGGGGAACGGGACTTAATCGCGGACATTGTTAGTGTTGTGTGTCGTGCGAGTGACAACCCTAGTGAGAATGTAATTAATAAAGACCAAGTGCGGGTAGTTCGGAAAACCCGTGCGGCTAGAAGATGATGATACCCGCTCACGCCAGTCAGCTCGCGACCACGGATGTTGTGATACATTCGAAACGTCGGGCAAAACCTTAAAAAACGAAATTAGTTATAATTGTACGCGACTAAGTCCCGTTCCCCAATAATAATATAGACCGTATGCTTATCTGCCAGCGTGAAAGTGTAAAATAACTACATTACTTACGCTAGTATGGACAAACCATGTTTCGTATTCCAATTTGACATCAATTTGCATCGTGAGTTGAAATTTCTATTAAATTTGATGAAACATCGGACGAGTGTTTTGGTAAGTAATAGTTCGGGACTCCCAATACCATTAAACTTCACAGAAGCCGTATTCAACCTAATAAGATTTTAACACCGCTTAACCCCGGATCAAGTATTTATGCCTGTTTGGTCGAAGACCCTAATCCCATAAACAGGGAAACGTGGTTGATAGTGACCCAGCTAAATAAACTTACAGCTACTTATCTACTGTTTCCAACTTTTGCTTTGTAACCGCAAGTGTTTCCATCTATTTATATTTACTTCCAGTAAGTTTTTATAAAACTAAGGCCGCTTGACACAGGCGACATGTCAGGCAGCTATGGCCGGCGGCGGTGGACTCGGTGGAGGCAGGAAACTTTATACTCGCTTGATAGCTAGCGCGCCGTGTCGCGCAGCATGTAACCGGTACGGGTACGTGAACATCAAACTTACTCCATCTCAAACTGGTCGCTTGCAGTTCCTACACCGATTTAAGGTAAACGAACCAATGTCTGACACCTAGTTGGCACCTATTGTTCGTTCACCACTGTTAGGTAGGGTGACACCACCAGTAATGGACAAGGCCCAATGATGTACATTAACTCTTATGTAAAAGTCATTAATTTTTTATAGAACAATCAATTTAAAACCATATGATCTTTGAATAAGGGTTGAAGTGTCCATTATTGAGGCTTGTTCTTAAAGTGTCCATAATTGGTAGTGTCACCCTAAGATGAAATAAAGACTAAAGTGTCATGTATTTTCACACAAAACACGACTGAACACCACTGCGCCGGAAACGTTTATGTCGATTAATTATACGACTGACTATTAGCATAGTGTACTTGACTGGGCTATTAGTGTAAGTAATAATAGTTTTTCATTACATTAATGCTGACCCACTGAGAAGCCCTGAGGGCTGTGTAATTAGCAGGTACGTTTAATTAATTAAAAACATTTTTATTAACCCTCTTTATCGTTTAACAATATGCTAAATGCGACTTAATTGTGTTTAATTTATTACGTATTTTGCGAGGACCTCTTTATTGTTCACGTTCATCAATATGCTAGATGGGACTTAATTGCGTTTAATTTATTGCGTTTAGTAACGACGTTTCCGAGGTGTCGAGATCTCGCAAGAAAAAGGTAGCAATAAAGACGGAAAATACATATAACTCGTGTACGTTGCTGTTAATTGATATTGATACTGATATTGATATTCATTTATTTCATATTATTACATTACATTATAAATTACATTTAATGTCAATGTAATTTCATCATATCCACCGAAAGAAATCCATTGCTGAAAATAGACCTCCAAACTGTGCCACAAGGACCGGTTTCTACCAATATACATAATATTACGTATCTTATTGCACATTTGTGTAAAGTGTGCAATAAAATGTACATATTTGCATTGTATTGTAAGTGAAAGTTTCGAATCTTTCGATTTTTGTTAATCTATGACGTAAAAACGACTGCAAAGCTGATTGAGAAAAATTTAATTTGGTATAGAAATGCGATTTACTTAATGTATCCCATACATTACATTAATCGCAAGGTTTTATCCGAAAAACGCGCCCTCCAATGAGGAAAAATTAACGATGCAATTTGAAACGAAGTCGCGGATAAATGCTAGTTAAAAAATAATAATTTCATTACCGCCTTGTTTAAGGCACGGTTTTATAACTCACACCAAATTTTGGTAACTCACTACACTTTTTGACATAAGTCGGACTTTTATAAACCGAGCCTTAATAAATAGGCTTGGGCACTGTTATCAGAGGTTATTAAATAATGCCTAAATTACTTTTTTATACTCGTCGACTACAATATTACAATTAGAACTTCATAGAGCATTGCACAATATTATACATTTTAAGCTGAACTAAAAGTCTATGCTCTATGGAGTAATATAATATTTCATTGTACAACTGCGCGGAGAATCGAAATATCATTCAAAAATAGAACGCCGTAATTTGATGAAAAAAATTAAGTTTAAGGAGATTCACTTTATGAATATTTCAACATTGATAGTGCTTCCCGCGCTTCTGAACGTAAAACCGTCAATGCACTTGTCAAATTGTCTACCTACTTAAACGGTCGTCTGGATACTGGCCATAATCATTAGAAAAAAAAACTTAAATTCTCTTGCGTCGTGATTGGTCGAAATTTGACATGATGCCAAAGGCGGGCATGGACTGATTTTTTTTTTCAAACTTAACAGGGCACCGGCCCCGTGGGAATTGTTATTACAAATTTACAATACTTGTGATATTATCGTAAATTTCATAATTATTTAGACTTGTTTTCAATATTCATCAATACCCACGTGATACGTATTGTTTCAAATCTTCCCTTTGCCGGTAAAGAGATGGGATTTTTACGCCGATGCACTGGTTCAATGAGCATTTAAGGTTCTCTCTGTTTCGCTATGCAAAGTTCACCGGAGTGCCTATAAATCGTGTGATGATGAAAATATATAACTATAGACTACACTCACCCCAGTTACGTTCACTTTCTTCACATATATAACCGGCCGGTTGCTAAACAATTGCAGAGCACATTTTTCGTTCACGAGTTCACAAGTTCGAAGCGGGTAATGGCGGTTGACAGCTCGCCACCGATGAAAGCCGAAGATGTCCGGAGATCGCCGAACGTAAACTTTCCCACCCCAGTGCGAGATAAATATATAAAATAGTGTGTGTATGAATGGGATGGCGAGTGACATGTCTGAATGTGTGGTTTGCATGGCGGCAACCTACATTACGTTTAAAAACCGATAAAAAATAGCAATAAAATGAAACATTCCCCCGCCCGAGAAAGGCTAAAGCCTTTATCAACGAAACCGATACCAAAATTATGCTGTAAAAAATAATAATAATAAGACAAAACATGAGGAAAACTAAAACTAAACTAAAACAGTTCGATATCTAATCCAGGGGAAGTCTACATATCTTGACAACGGGGCGCGTCATCGTGCCTGTTGAGGTTTTGAGCTTTACAACTCGCACTACCCCATCCCTACCGGGCAGTAAATCCGTAATTCTGCCTAATCTCCACTTGAGTGGGGGTAAATTTTCTTCCTTAATTAAGACGAGATCACCTGTCCGAGGCGGATCCGTCAGAGAAGTCCACTTATTTCGCATTTGAAGAGAATGGAGGTACTGCTCGCTCCATTTTCTCCAAAAACGTTGGGAAATTGCCTGAATAAGGTTAAACCGACTTAACCGTGAGTCAGGTATATCCTCGAAATTATATTCGGGTACTGAGAGCAACGGCCTCCCAATAAGAAAATGAGACGGCATAAGGACTTCAAAATTTTCAGCATCCTGAGTCAAAGGACATAACGGCCGACAATTTAAGACCGCTTCAATTCTAGTAAATATCGTGACTAGCTCGTCGAATGTCAGGACCTGTTCTCCAATGACCCGTCGCAATAATGTTTTTGCCGATTTGACCGTGGCCTCAAATAAGCCGCCGAAGTGAGGCGCTGCTGGAGGGTTAAAACACCACGTAATACTTTGCTGAGCAGCCTTATTAACGAGTCCTTGTTGAACTTCCCGCAAAGCTAAGTATTTTTGGACCTCGTTCAGGTGTCTATTTGACCCGACGTAATTAGTACCGCAATCCGATCTGATAACACTCGGAAGACCGCGCCGAGATGTAAATCGAGTCAAAGCCGCAAGAAACCCATCTGTAGAAAGATCAGTAACACATTCCAAATGAACGCACTTAGTAGACGAACAAATGAAGACGCAAAGATATGCCTTTAAAGTTTTGGCGTTCCGCAAACGCGAATGTTTAATTATGAAGGGGCCTGCAAAATCCGTTTGCACTGTGTGAAAGACCCCAGTAGCATTAACCCTATCACGGGGTAGGGCAGCCATCAGAGGTTCTGTTGGCTTAGCCTTAGTCCTAAAGCATTTTATGCATTTAAATATCTGCCTACGTACTACTTGTGTTGCCGAAATAATCCAATATTGCCGCTGTAAAATCCCCAGGAGAGTAGTAGCTCCCACGTGACAATATATAACGTGAAAGTGATCCACAATCAAAGCGGTAAGAGGATGACGCTTTGGTAGAACCACAGGATGTTTTCCGCTGAATGGCAAATTTGAATTTTGCAGTCGACCTCCGACCCGCAATAGCCCATCTTCGTCGATAAAAGGCATAAGTTTTCGCAATCTGGTGGAACATCGTTTATCCCGCTTCAAATTATCCAGATCCTCGGCAAGTTCCACCTCTTGCGCAAGTCTGATTAGACGTTCCAAGGCAAATTTTCTTTCAGGAACCGTCAGCACTCCCGTGAGTCTATTTGACGAACCTTTAGCATTTGTCATGAATCGAAAGCAGTATGCTACAACCGCAAGTAGCTTGCTTAGTGAACTAAAACGTGTAAACAACGACTCCGCCGCATCGGTCGCCGTTACATGGACCTTAACCGGTATTTTCCGCAAACCTGGTAAGTCCGTTTCCTTTTCCTTATCCATAATATTTACAGGCCAGGAGTCCGCACTACCCTTCAGCCAGTATGGTCCCCACCACAAGGTATGTCCGAGTAAATCTGACGCCCGGCAACCGCGACTCGCGACGTCAGCAGGATTCATTTCTGAAGGTAAGTGGCGCCAAGTTATTTCCAACCCGCAATTAACAATTTGTGACACCCTGTTACCTTCAAAGGTTTGCAATAAATGGGGGGATATCCGCAACCATGAGAGGACGATGGTGCTGTCCGACCAGCAAATAATCTCCTCGATATCCACTTCATGTTTAATAGCCTCTACAACATACTTCATTAGCCGCACAAGCAGTGTCGAGGCGCTTAGCTCCAGTTTGGGAATAGTTAGTTTTGCTTTAATCGCCGCAACGCGTGATTTTGCCATGATTAAATGTACATGAGCCGGCCCATCGTGATCTACTGTCCGCAAATAGACCGCAGCGCCATACCCAAGCTCAGACCCATCCGCAAACCCATGAAGTGAACAGGTCCTCCCCTTGTTTAAAGCAAAGCGTTTTAATCTCAGGTGACTGATTAAAGGTAACTCCGCTAGTATACCCTGCCATTCCGCAATGACATCAGCCGGAGGCTGCTCGTCCCAAGACAAGTTTAACAGCCACAACCGCTGCATGAGGACCTTTCCTTGAAAAATCACCGGTGTGACCCACCCCAAAGGGTCAAACGTTCTGGCTAAAGTCGACAAAATGGATCGCTTCGTAGTCGTCTCCTTGTCGTCCAACTTGGTACGATATGAAAAGCTATCCGAGTTTGGGTCCCACTGGATACCCAATATTTTAAAGAAGCCAGATCCTTCAGCACTGTCGAAAATGCGAGGTTTTTCTAAATGCTCCGCTGGTACATCTTCTAGAAGCTGCTTATCATTAGCCGTCCACTTGCTCAGTTCAAACCCACCAGAGCGGAGCAAGTGCGTTAGCTCTTGTTTGAGCCCTTTAGCACCTTCTAGGGTGTCTGCACCTCCAAAAATATCATCCATATAGACCGAAGAGCGAAGAAGGTGCGCAGCCGCAGGATAGCGCGTTTCCTCGTCATCTGCTAACTGCCTCAACGTTCTAATCGCGACGAAGGGGCTAGACTTCATTCCGTACGTCACCGTGTTAAGTTGGTAAAGAAGCAGCGGCAGCTCTGGGGACTCTCTCCACAAAATCCTTTGATATTGACGGTCACCTTCCGCAATCAAAATCTGTCGGAACATCATTTTGATGTCTGTGGTAAACACATACTCGTGAAGTCTAAACCTGCAAATGATTTCTGCAATATCTCGCTGCAACTTGGGTCCCGCATGTAAACAATCATTTAAGGCGACTCCGCTGCTGGTGGGGCAGCTAGCGTCGAAGACAACCCTAATCTTGTCAGAATCTGATTTAAATATCCCGTGATGCGGGATTATATAGCCCCCACCAGCGGCATGATCATCGATTGACCCGTTACAGACAGACATGTGGCCAAACTCCAAGTACTCTCGCATAAAGTTCACATATTTCGCCCGAAACTCTTTATTCATCTGAAGCCGCCTTTCCATTGCCAGGAACCGCTTCGTGGCTAATGGTACCGAATTCCCGAGGGTAGGAAGCTTGTCCGATAAAAACGGCAGACGTACGATATATCTCCCGGCCTCATCCCGCTGATGAGTATTTGTAAAAACCGTTTCGCATTCGAGATCTTTAGGGTCTACCACCCTGCCAGGAATATCTTCCACCTCCCAGAATCTCTCCAAAATCTGATCAGTCGTCGCGTTACAAAAAAACGTCTGCGTAATATTTTCCACTTGAGGACTTGGCTGTACTGACGTAAATGTTACCGGGCCCGTCAACACGTGTCCGAACACCGTGTTCATCGCGCGAGGTAAGTGATCATTTATTTTTATAAATTCTCCGCCGAGCAAAATATCGCCGAGTAGATCCGCACCGATTAAAATATCTATTTCTCGACTGAGGAAGAACTGGTCATCCGCAAGACACAGTCCTCTAAAATTGTCCGCTATGTGAGAGGGCAACGAAAAACTTGGTAAGTTATGAGTAATTTTATTCAATACCGTAGCCGTGGTCATGAGAGTAGGTTGATCCGCATACTTAGGTATCATACATAAATTTACACCGCCCCTACAACCGCTTACAGGAGCGCCGCTCAGTCCCGTGACTGTGACCTTGTTCGAGTTGAACCGTTTCAATCCTAACCTACACGCACAAGTTTCCGATATAAAAGTACCCTGGCTACCTCCATCGAGCAGGGCGCGCGCATCCTGATAGGTACCGCTACTATCCAACACTCGCACCGCCGCCGTGGCGAGTAACACCGTACGTTGATAACCGCCGTGATCGTTGACATGCGAAGCCATCAGGCCCGTAGTTCCGGGCACCGCATTCCCTGGAGGACTACTAGTCGAGGCCGCACTAGTAGACGCAGCGTACGCTGTGTTCGAGTCAGGAGTTGCCCTAGCTGTAGAACCATTGCTTGCTGCAGGCCGCTGTTGACGATCCGACGCCGTCGCCGGTAAGTCAAAATGCAACAGGTAATGGTGCTTGGACGAATTACATTTGTAACAATTGCCGTTATAGTTACACCGCTCAATATTATGTCCGTTCAGACACCTAAAACACAAATTATGTGCTATCACGTGACGCTTCCGTGCCGCAGGCGCCATCGCTAAAAATTTATCGCATTTTGCGATAAAGTGCCCGCCCTTACCGCATAACTTACATGAAAACCCCGCATTATTAAAAACCGCATGAGTCTTCACCGCATGACTCGGTCCGGCGCCGGCGCGCTTCGCGGACGCAATGGGCGCGGGTTCCGCACTGGACTCCAAGATCCGTATCTCGGTTTCCAAAAATTTAATTAAATCCGCAAATGTCGGCAAATCCTTATCGGCCATCTTATCCTCAAAATGTTTTCTCATGTTACTGTCCAATTTTTGAAAGTTAATATAAAATAGCAAATATGACCACGAGTCAACTGGAAATTTCATTTTTTCCAAGGCCTTGGTATTTTCCGACAAAGTATTTAAAAATAATTTTAATCCGCTTAAATTTTTGCTCCCTACATTGGCAACACTCAATAAGTTGTGTAGCAACCTGTCCGCTAATAATCTTTTATTATTGTACCGCGAGTCCAGCAAATCCATTGCAATTGAATAATTATCCCCGGTCATTGATAAGTGTTGTATTAAGGACTTGGGTTCCCCTACTAATGAACTCAACAAATAGTAAATTTTTTCCGTGTTGGACAATGTCGAGTCACTACCTACGAGCGACTGAAACAACTCTCTAAACGATAGGTATTCTTCGATCCTTCCCGAGAAGGTAGGTATTTGTAGGCGCGGTAGTACCGCTCGACTCCCGGCTTGTTGATTGTTTGCATCGACATTTTCCAACCTTGGAGAACGATTAAACATCTCAAAATGTTTCCGCTTAACATCGTAATATTTTTTATTGTATAAGTCGTATGACTGTTTATGCTCGTCCAATTCCCTGTCTTCCTTTTTAAGTTGAATATCATAATGTAAAGTGACAAATTCCTCATAATATTTTTCTAAGTCCATGTACCGCACCACAAACTCCTTTTGTTGTTCCGAAGTTATTTCAGCCAATTGGACGAGGTCATACAAAATATCAATATTCTTTTTTGCCGTGTCGTACTTCATTTGAGTCATCAATTCCCTTTTGGTAACAGCCATACTTATCGATAATTTGATGAACAAGATCAAACCCCAACAGAAACGACAAATAAAGAAAATGTAAAGTTTTAATTTTTTAAACTCTTAATAATGTTATTTTAATGACATTAAGTATTATTTCCCGCTAAATAATATAAGAAAAGGCATAAAAACCAAAAAAACTAAAAAATAAAAACACAAAAAGATTACCAATACCAAGGATCGATCCTACAAACTCATGCACCGAAGGCGCGACCTGTACCGCTAGTCCACGCCGCCTATAGCAAGTGCCAGCGAATTTAAGTAACACTTTCCGCCTTGTGTTAACTATCGAACTGTTTAAAATCAAAAAGAGAAATCCAACCAATATTTTAAACAGCACAATGTCAAAACATACACTATAATGCACTATTTCAATTCAACAACCGCGTTTCAACCGCTATAGAAAACACTTCAAATGTATGCAATCCTTTTGTGTACCTACCGTGTACGGTGTAATATGATTTGTGAAATGTGAATTGTAATTAAATATGGGAGGGAGTCAATATATATCAGATATCTTGTAGCGAACACTAAAACACATATTTACCGCTAAACCATGTGTGTAGTGTAATTAGTTGAAGTAGAATTCAAAATTTTAGTTTGTAGGTTACGTTTGCGATTCGACCGCTCGAATTGCCTACGTCCCAACAATCCACCGCAAAGTTTATTATGTTTGGTGACTTTACGATAACAAAACAGAGTAAAACAATGAATCCGGGTCGATGGATCAAAAAATAATGTTTCAAATCTTCCCTTTGCCGGTAAAGAGATGGGATTTTTACGCCGATGCACTGGTTCAATGAGCATTTAAGGTTCTCTCTGTTTCGCTATGCAAAGTTCACCGGAGTGCCTATAAATCGTGTGATGATGAAAATATATAACTATAGACTACACTCACCCCAGTTACGTTCACTTTCTTCACATATATAACCGGCCGGTTGCTAAACAATTGCAGAGCACATTTTTCGTTCACGAGTTCACAAGTTCGAAGCGGGTAATGGCGGTTGACAGCTCGCCACCGATGAAAGCCGAAGATGTCCGGAGATCGCCGAACGTAAACTTTCCCACCCCAGTGCGAGATAAATATATAAAATAGTGTGTGTATGAATGGGATGGCGAGTGACATGTCTGAATGTGTGGTTTGCATGGCGGCAACCTACATTACGTTTAAAAACCGATAAAAAATAGCAATAAAATGAAACACGTATTGTGATATGTGCAGACCACGTGCTATTCACCGTGTAACCTACATGCACAAATGAGATCGTTTCAGCGGCAACTTTCTGTTATTTTGTTATTTTCGTGGACTCGTAGAAAAAGTATTGTATACAATAGCAAAGAATATAGAAAGCTAAGAACGCTAACTCTTTGGAAGTATCATAGCAGGTCAGAAAGCACTAGCGAGATGACGCTACCAGGCTGAAAATGAAAAACGTATTGTTGATTTCGCCAAAATGTTGCATTTTAACATTCTAAATCGACATATTTAGACATTATAAAGCATAAAATATAATTTGATACAGTGTGTCACAATATAACACGAAAATAATAAAATAAAAAATAGCCCTTTTCTAACAGTTGATTTGCTTCAACTGATCGTAAGTTTTCGTGAACTACATGGCCAAGTGTCTGTATTGTATTCCGGCAGATGGCGCAAATTTTAACAATCATGTAATGAAGTTGCCAGGCTATTGAAAAAGGGTAAACTTCTGGGATAAACTACATTCATGATGAAAGAATAAATTGCGTTTAGATTTACGTTATTAATAGTATAACTGATTTTACTTAGAAGTGGTTACTATTCCAAGATATTCCTATTTGTGTTATACTTTAACTGTGAATTTAAATAATACTTATTTATTTATTTATCGTATGGCATTTATTTTCGAACCGTGAGATCTTCGAGAAGACAGTACGGTTGCCAGTTTTTGTTGCACTTTTAGAACCACCCAGGGGTCACGTGTAGGGTAGCGGTAGGTACTTTCCCTACGGACGTGGTGCAACTTCGACCCCCCTTTGTCAAGTGAGTGGGCAACTTGACTATTAGAAGTTTTCAAGCCGCCCGAAGGCCTCCAACTTGGCTTAACGACTGCTGCCATAGACAGCAACCGGGATCAACGGCTTAACGTGCCTTCCAAAGCACGGGAGCGCTCAGATAGTAACCACTCAAAGCGGTCACCCATCCATGACCCTACTGGATCACACAGACAAACTGTTCCGACAGTTTTGTGAGACCCCGTTAATTTTATGCTTTTATACCCTGATTATTAAATAAATAAATAATAAAAATAATGTACTGACCGCGGCCCACGTTGCTTAACTTTGAATAACGCTTGCGGCACGCAGGCGCCGCTGGGCCACGAGCGCTCCAATAATACTAAACTTGTTTGTTTGTTCTATTACTTTTATGTATGAATTGGCAACACTGGTGAATGACACATACCAGTTACTCCAGCCAGTGGTGGATCAAATATATTATATTAGTTTTTAGGGTTCTGTAGCCATCATGGCTAAAACAGAAACCTTATATTATAATTTCATCATGTCTGTCTGTCCGTCCGTATGTCACAATCAATTTAGTCTGAGAAGTAAGTATGAGTAGTACAATTATGAAATTTGGTAGGACATTATATTATGAACCACTACAAAGGTGATGTAAAAGTACGAAAAAAATATATATTAGGGGGCACTCCACATAATTTCAAATATTACAATGCACATTGTCGTGTTGAATATTTATCGATTAACCTTTAAAAATGAAATAGAGGTTACTAAACAAGATTTCGATCCAAGTCAATTATTGGTGAAATATTAGCTGTCAAAGTCGTAAATAAATAAAAATTGTTTATTTAAAAAGTGTGCCCATTAATTAATACTTTCAACGATTTTTGGTTTGAACAAGATGGATGTAAGGGTGTTTGAGAACTGTCTTGCTCAAATAAAAGGACGTAAGTGCCGTAAGGCCCCTATGAAGATACGACTTTTTTGATTCAAGTTGTTGGATAGTGTGCTTTAAAAGCGGAGGTGAGACGTATTTACGGGATTGGTTTTTGGAATAGGTTTGGGTATGGACGCGTAAGTACGCGATCCCGCCCGCGCGTCATTTAGCGTATCGAGTACTAGGCGTACGACGACTCTGAAGACTCGAAACGTCTAAGGGTCTTAATGTATTCGTATTCGGTCGGGGTCGGTTTAGCGCGTCTTTGGATCTAATCTTTTTGTGGACGCGTACTCGCAAAACTCAGTACGCGTTTTGCCTAGTACGTCTCACCTCTAAAGCGGATTTCGACTAATTCAGGTGTAAGGATTTCAAATTTGACATTTAATTTGAAGTTTAAGCCAAAAAATTTTTTTTGCGAAAAATTGTCATTATACTCGATTTCGACTAATTCAGGGGTAATAATTTCAAATTTGACATTTATTTTCAATTTTAAGCCAAATATTTTTTTTTGCGAAAAAACGTCATTATACTCGATTTCGACTAATTCAGGGGTAAGGATTTCAAATCTGACATTTATTTTGAATTTTAAGCCAAAAAAAGATTTTATTGCGTAAAATCGTCATTATACTCGATTTCGACTAATTCACGGGTAAGGATTTCAAATTTGACATTTATTTTGAATTTTGAGCCAAAAAAAATTTTTTTTTGTGAAGATCGTCATTATACTTGATTTCGACTAATTCAGGGATAAGGATTTCAAATTTGACATTTATTTTGAATTTTAAGCCAGAAAAATATTTTTTTGCGTTAATTCGTCATTATACTCGATTTCGACTAATTCAGGGGTAAGGATTTCAAATATGACATTTATTTTGAATTTTAACCCAAAAAATATTTTTTTTTTGCGAAAATCGTCATTATACTTGATTTCGACTAATTCAGGGGCAAGAGTTTAAAAAATTATGTTTATTTTGAATTTTAAGTGAAAAAAGTTTTTTTTTAGTGTAAAACGTCATTATACTCGATTTCGACTAATGCAGGAGTAAGTATTTCAGATTTTATATTAATTTTGAATTTTAATGACGTTTTTTTTAAAAACATTTTTTACTTAAAAATCAAATAAATATAAAATTTGAAATCCGAGAAAATATATTTGTTTTTGCTTAAAATTCAAAATAAATGTCAGCTTTGAAATCCTTATCCCTGAATAAGTAGAAATCGAGTATAATGTGTATTTACATGTTTATCTTTTAGTCACCCTAACCCTAGTATATAAGTAGTTATGTAAGACATGCTAACAAACTATGGATCGTTTTGGTCTGCAATAAAGATGATTGATTGAATTATAGTGACGTTTTTTCGCAAAAAAAACTTTTTTTGGCTTAAAAATTCAAAATAAATGTCAAATTTGAAATCCTTACCCCTGAATTAGTTGAAATCGAGTATAATGACGATTTTTTGCAAAAAAAATATTTTTTTTGCTTTAAATTCAATATAAATGTCAGATTTGAAATCCTTATCCCTGAATTAGTTGAAATCCAGTATAATGACGATTTTTTGAAAAAATATATTTTTTTTTTTGCTTAAAATTCAAAATAAATGTCAGATTTGAAATCCTTATCCCTGAATAAGTCGAAATCGAGTATAATGTGTATTGACATGTTTATCTTTTAGTCACCCTAACCCTAGTATATAAGTAGTTATGTAAGACATGCTAACAAACTATGGATCGTTTTGGTCTGCAATAAAGATGATTGATTGAATTATAGTGACGAAACTTTTTTAGCTTACAATTCAAAATAAATGTCAAATTTGAAATTCTTACCCCTGAATTAGTTGAAATCGAGTATAATGACGATTTTTCGCAAAAAAAAAATTTTTTGGCTAAAAATTCAAAATAAATGTCAAATTTGAAATCCTTACCCCTGAATTAGTTGAAATCGTGTATAATGACGATTTTTCGCAAAAAAATATTTTTTTGGCTTAAAATTCAAAATAAATGTCAAATTTGAAATTCTTACCCCTGAATTAGTCGAAATCGAGTATAATGAAAATTTTTCAAAAAAAAAAATGTTTTGGCTTAAAATTCAAAATAAATGTCAAATTTGAAATCCTTACCCCTGAATTAGTTGTAATCGAGTATAATGACGATTTTTCGCAAAAAAAATTTTTTTTTTGCTTCAAATTTAAAATGAATGTCAGATTTGACATCCTTATCCCTGAATTAGTCAAAATCGAGTAAAATGACGTTTTTTCGCAAAAAAAAAAAAACTTTTTTGGCTTAAAATTCAAAATAAATGTCAAATTTGAAATTCTTACCCCTGAATTAGTCGAAATCGAGTATAATGACAATTTTTCGCAAAAAAATTTTTTTTGGCTTAAACTTCAAATTAAATGTCAAATTTGAAATCCTTACCCCTGAATTAGTCGAAATTCTATATAATGACGACTTTCCGCAATTTTTTTTTATTTACTTAAAATTCAAAGTAAATATAAAATTTGAAATCCTTATCCCTGAATTAGTCGACATAGAGTATAATTCGGATCGGTTCGGGTCGGTTTTCGCAAAAAAAATTAGGAGGAAATTTAAACTATTATTTATTTGATTACCTGGTAGTTATTATAATTTTAATATTTCCTTACATTACATTGTTTGAGAAAAGCACTATACAAGCCTCGGCCGGAACAGGGATTGCAGGACTCGTTTTATCCGGCCTCGTCTACGACTCGGCCGTCTACACCACAACAGTCGTCCAGCAATCCCTTACTTCACGGCCTCTGCAGTAATATACTATTAGGGCAATTTTTTTGGCGTTGTAGTTTTTTTTATTTCTTAGAATTGCATGAAAATTGGTATGTTGGAAGAGCTCCTGATTTTGTACAAGTAAAAAAAATATTACAACAAGGCGTCAAAAAATTTTTTTTCCCCATCCATTTTTTCCACTGAGTTACGAAAATCTCATACGTTTTGTCACTCAATGGAAAAAATTGTGGGACAGTGTAGGAAATCGCGCACATATTGTTCAGAATCAGGAGCTCTCCCAACCTACCAATTTTCATGCAATTCTAAGAAATAAAAAAAAACTACAACGCCAAAAAAATTGGCCCATTAATGAATGCTAGGTAATTACTCGTAGGTACTCGTATCGTAGTATCTAAAGTAATTTCTCAAAAATGGGGGAAATACGACAAAAATTTAATTAAGATTTGAAAAACATAACCTTAAAACGTCAAAAACATCATGCTTTCCCGCCGTTTATTTTTTTTTAACAGAATCGCAAGTGTATTTTTCCGCCCAAAAACGCAAATTATTCGAGACATAAAAAAACGTCGCGTTTCTAACAGAAAAATACGAGCTGAATTGGCTGAATACGACCTGTGCCTCCTTTTATATGACAGTTTCTACTTTTTAAAAAGTTCATAACTCGACAAATAAAGGAATTTATATGTGACATTGCAGGCCGACTGCAACTCGCCTGCAATGCTTTTTACTTTTTAATTTGGATCTGACCTTAAACTATACACTTTACCTTCCAATATGTAGCGACTAAAGTCCAGTTTGCGGGCCATTTTTGAGAAAAGTAATATGCGTATTGCGCGCGTAAACATATAAATGTGGAATGAATTTGAATGAATTAGACGACCGCAACGCGTGCGCGGCAGGCGGGAGGCGAGGTACCGCTCGCTTAGTTCCCGTTCCCGTGCGCCGTGCGCCGGCGGCGCGGCGCGGCGCGCGGCGCCTCGACGGCCCCGGGAGGGCGGCGTAGTTATGAATTTCGCGCCTTTTTAAATGTTTATTCTGTTAAAACACAATCTATACATGTCTTACTTTTTGTAATATGACTGCATAACCTTTTTATATTTGTAGACTTATCTAATTACATACTAATTATAATTAGGTACTTATATTAGATCATTCACGACGAAAAATGCACGCTTATGATTTTAAAATTGTGGCTTGACTATTAATTAATTAATTTAGAATTATCGAAAGCTTCAGGTCGATAATTCGGTCCCACTACATACCTAACTTATATTGGTACTTTTGGTACTCGTATAGCGTACTCGTGTCGTGAGTACATGAGGCTTTCTAGCAAATAAATTTTTGAAGGGGTTTACCTACGAAATTATTAAAAACTACTTACTCATTTTAAAACACTAACCATAACCAGTAATAGTAACTAAAAAAAAGAAGCACACTTCGTACCTACAGAAAAAATAAAAATCCAAAAGTCTGGAGACAGGGTTTGAACCCGAGTACTCAGGATTTGAAATCAACTACTCGAACCACTCGACCAAAACAAAATGGACTCGCGCGCCGAAATTTGGTGTATACTAAGAACAAACTACTGATAGCACCTGCGCCGCAGCGCTGCTGCGTCTGTTTCGCCGCTAGAACACGAGTTTAGATTGAAAACAACGCCATCTGTAATAATAAGTTGAACTACGAGGTACCGGCGACGATAATAAGTTTTAAGCGAGATAACTAGCAATGTACAGAGTTAGCGTTCTTAGTTTTCTATATTCTTTGACAATAGTTATATAATTAGCTTTTTGAGTCTCGAACCTTACTTAGACCACTCGGCAAGCCTCGTGGTCTAAACGCGGTTCTCGACTAAAAAAGCATTCATTATATAACGATTGTATAAAATACTATTATCTACACCCATATAGTAAATCCTCTTTTATAAGTTCAAATACCGTAGATAAGACCCCGCTTTATAATATACTGTGCGGCTGCTGCGTGCGTCCCCTATTAGATCACGAAATATAACACTTTAACGAGATCACGTACAAAATTAAGACACAGCTCCGGGCTGGCGGCGGAGGCGCGGGCCGGCCTGTCGACGCAAACATGGCGCACGCCGGCGAGAAGTGCCCACACGAAACACATGAAAGAGGATTTAATATATGGATGTAGATAAAGTAATGTATGCAACTGTACATAATTAGGCATTAAAACACTCGTGTGACCCTATTATGAAACTCGCCTTCGGCTCGTTTCATAAAACACACTCGTGTTTTAATGCCCCTCATTATGTACCAGTTGCATAAACTACTATTATGATATCATTGTCACAATTACAATAACCAGTTCATCATGTTTGCGTGTATTGTCTATTAGGACTTTAGGACCTAGGCACAACATTAGTTATTGTAGTAATTTACTCATAATCAATCAACTGTCGTGTTTCTAGACACACTATGTCCCGTGGGGTGACGGGACACCTTCAGTGCCAGGAGACGATTTTGTCTACTTACGGGTTTTCGCATATTATTGAATACGAGTGTTGGCGCTACGAAACCGTTGGCAGATGAAAGTGTTAAAAGGGCACCATTTCCTTTTATCCCGTAGATGTCGTCTCTACATGACTATGGGAATGAGACTGGGGTACCTATGTTGTGGGCGATTGGCTAGAAGCCTGTCACTGCAATATCACATATTCTCCTTCTATTGCTAAAATTGGTACTGAAAACTTCATGCGATCTACTTGCCTAAACAAATGGCCTTACTGATCGATATAAATAAATGTAAATATTTGTGTACAACTTACTTACACTAATCAACCTAAGTACCAAACTAAGCAAAGCTTGTACTATGGGTACTAGTTAAGCGATCTTAATGTCTTTGATAGTAACATATATCATATCCTATAAGGACCGGTTAATATAATATAATTGTATCTTATCCTATAAGGGCCGTTTCAGATGCACTTTAACCCACTGGCATCTTTTGTGCAATTATCCGCTTCTGTATTTCTACTAGTAGCCGCGAGTGTTAAGAATTTAATCCATCGGATTAAAAATTCCATGCCATCCCACAGATTTCCTTCTTATAAAAATCTCATTTCCATGTTGAATCTAAAAAATTAAAAGCCCATTTCTAATGGAAGGCAGCGGTTAATGGCTGCACGGGCTCGAGTGGACCTGGAATTAATTACCGACAGCCAATTATGCCTCGCTCAGGTTTATCACGTGTGCACTAGGACCGAGCGTTCGCCTTGCGTTTAGAACCTTGCTAAAGTCTAGTTATGGAAGCTAGTACCTTGAAGTAGTTTAAGAGTTCAGCTTCAATCTGAGGCCGTAGCTAATGGGTGAGTAGCAGGGCGGTGCGCTCCGGGTGACACCCTTCTGAGAGTGACACACCGAGGCAGTACGCCGGGGGGCCACTGGACCCACCAATCGAGAAGGATCCGCGTCACCCTCAGAGTTGAGGTTCCCTCATGACTTCCACGCCGGATGCCACCGACGTAATTGTAGGATAACCAGATACTTCTTTAACATATTCTTTATTTATCGTATGGCATTTATTTCGAACCGTGAGAAAATATTGAATGCCAGGAACCCAACTAGCGGGCGCCCTGCTCGTAGCCGCGTAGCCGATAGCATGCGTTTTCCTGTGTGGAGAGAAAATTGCGTAGCACTACGAAAAGCTTGGCGGCGAAACTGTTGATCGCTATTGCAACCACACCTCACTACCACTGATCTTTGAGTCGGACAAGGCCTTATTTACCTAAAATAACATCTAGAAATACTCGCTTTTTCTGCGAGCGACACATTTGCATCGCTAGAAGCCATTTCACTACGAACCTACTAGTATTGAGATGCGATTTTGTTTGTCAGTATATTTTAATTTAATGCCTTAAGGTTACATATATTAGGTAGTCATATTATTTCATTTCAGTTATCCGCCATGTTGGCCAAAACTCAATGTAGAGTCAGAGTAGTGGCCATCATGAAATGTCAGAAATAGTATAGTAATGTATGTAAATAAAAATACAACAATAGATTCGTGAATAATCATCAAAAACTTGCAATCGTCCGCAAAATCAAACAGTTTTCTCGCAATGTTTCAAATTTACAATTTAATTTAAATATTTCAGCGTATTTCAAAATGGCGTCCCAAGCGTCTCGATTACTCGTCGCTGAAGATGGAGCTTAATTGGGACTTCTGTTCACTTACTCATTGATTTATTTGTGCTACTGCGTTTGTTTTTATTTGATTTGTAATCGAGATCAATGATTGATTTAATTGATTGTATTTGCTGCCTCTGCTGTGTCAAAATAAAGGTGCTTACGTAATGTCCCGAACGTATGTAAGATATCGTAGGTTGATGTAAATGTTATTTTTAGTCTGATATCAATGCACTCATAGTCATCAATCTTATAAAACGTGTCGTAAAGTAAAGCGCGTATTACATTTATAATCCATACTATAAAATTATAAATGTGAAAATCTTTTAAGAGGGTGAAAGTTTGTATGGAAGAGTGATAACTATAGATAAGCGCCTAAAATAAAATAATAGCAATAAAATTCTAACGCGATGACAGAGTTCTATTGAGATGAAGTCGCGGGAAAGAGGTAGTACGATATATTTCGAAGAATGTTATTACTACATACTGTATTCATTGGTGCAAGCTGCGGTAGCCTAGTAGATCAAGCATGGTCGAACCTGCGACCGCTGATGATGACAAACCGGTCGGCAGCTATAATCACAAAACTTGATTTTAAATTTTCGTGAATCAGTTCTTCAGGATGAATACATTCAAGACTAGTTCGTAACGCTCCCTGCCGATTTTCCCGGCCGCCTGCCGCAAGGCTCGAAACCCTGAAGAAGAATTCGGAAGAGTTAGAAACATGTCGCCGGATTGATAATAAGCACGTGAGTTTTAACAGTTTAGTAAAATCCTTCGCATACAATGACATTTTAACGAACTACGCTTATGATTACAGACGGTTAACAACCGACCCCTTACTTAGATATGCTAAACCTTGTCTTTAATAACAGGCTACACCCTCAAAATAAAATATGGTCGTGCTGAGAACAAGATAAAGTGGGCTCATATTTCACCGCGCCTGTTTGCATCGACTGCTTCGGGCAGGAGGACAATCTGACTCAACAATCCTCATCTTGATGTGATATCAATGACGCGCGCACTTGCTCTGACATGGTAACTCAGCGCGCGTAGGATCGAGTGCGTTACACATTGATATTGTTTTGGAAAGTGAATGGTGAGTTGGATTGACCTCCAGTTGTTCGCTACAAATTGATGTTACTGAATAATGTTATTCATATTTGATGAAAAGATTGTGTATAATTTGTGACTAATGTTGTAAAAAGTGGGCTTCATTTCCACTGTTGTTTCCTATGCGCGTTTCGGCGGTGATTCAATTGGTGAAGTTATAATTGGTATTCTTGATGAAAATAACTATAATAAGAATCTGTAATCAAAATTCAGTACAAAAGAAGACTTATTACAGCTTGATAGATGGCAGTCAAGTCCAGTGATAATATAGTATATAAAACTTACATTTTTATGTTGAATTGTTCAACCTCGAGCTTAAAGTAAGCTGCCGTTGCGGTATTTAATTCCCTCAAGGGTTATTTACGTACCTTGACATCATCAGTGTTTGAAATAAAAGACGAAACAGAAGGTTATTGTATGAAGTGAGTATCCTTGAACTTGTAAATAATTAATTATATAATTATGTGTAAATATTACTACTCATAAGGGTAAATGTTACTATCTATTTATTACTCACAATATACAGTATGCTTTTTTATGCTGTTTTCCATATCAGTGTATGGAAAATTAGGGTTTTTATTTTGCATATCAGAGAACCTAACCAAACAATACCAAATATAACATAAATAGTAAAAGGTACTTTTTGAGTCTAGTAGCCCGTAACTTTGTATGTATGTGTACAATACATACAAACGGGTTTATTACTGTCTAAACGCCAGTACACCTATTACAGAATGGACAAAAAGTACCAAGAACAGAGCCACAGGTGCCGATGGAATCGGTACATGTACCAATTTACCGGCACGTACCGGTAATTGGCACGTCAGACTTAACTCGATTTTGACCGTGCCATTGATTGCATGCGATGAATTTTAATATTTTTACATATAAAAATCTTCCTCCACATTTGATTTCTCGTTTATCAAGAAATCAGATCGAGGAAAATTTAAATGCGTGTTCGGCACAATATATTAGTTATATTTTAAATGTTTATGTAGGTATCTATCGTTATAAAATTTAACACCTGGGCCTGTCGAAGCTTTATGTCTGGATCTGGATGTGAATTTATAATAAATATAACAATACAATACATATACTGTTTATTGCACACCTCAGATAATACCCTCATGTCTACCGGTGACGCGAATACAAGTCAAGTAAACAAAAACATTGTTTTGTTGTGTTTTTTTCACCGTCAACCCACAGGCTCAGCACATGCAAAAGAAAAACAAAGAAACAGGGAGACAGAGGTAGAACAACAGGCAGTCTTATCGCTAAGAGCGATCTCTTCCAGACAACCTTCAATAATTACTTCAATAATACGTGTGACTTCAATAATAATAATCCCGTAATGAGTTTCTTCATTAAAAAATTTACACCTAACTTTCTGTCTTCTCTCAATCTTCCTACTTACTTACAGTTTAAGTACTTTAAGTTATCCAATACAATACGAATTGTATTTGCACATCTCAATATATCAACATGAACACATTACTGAACAAAATCGATACAAATAGAGGCAAATAAATACCCCTAATATATAATTACCGAGGTAAATGTTTCTAAAGGAACTAAAGTTAATAATTTAAGAGAAATCGAATGAAGATTCCTCGCACGTCCGTAACTGAGAGATACAGTCAGCTGAGATAGTTCGTTCTTTACTCATATAGTAATAAGGATGTTACGAAATATTTGACTAGCTTGTCTGTTACTACCTTTATGATACTGACTGTACATAGGAGTCCATTCAGAGTTATTTAGGAGCAGCGAGCAGTGAGTGAATGAGAATGTTATAGTTCGACTAATAGAAATAAACTTGCCGTAAAATAGTTTCTCAAAATTCAAAATTCAAACATTTATTCTGCAGATAGGCCACAAGGGCACTTTTACATGTCAATTTACAATTTACTCGTAATAACGTCTGACTATACAAGCATATGCTACATTTTTCATGAGAAAAATTAATTTACAATTTAAGAAATATAAGAAGAATAAGAATAAGAATAATAAAAGTTTATTGTCACACAACATAATGTACAAGCAAAGCAACACTACACAAAAACATACATATATATGACAATAAGAATATAATAAATTAAATAAATCTCAACTAAAATGCCTCAAAAATTAAACAATAATTACTCGGCCGGCATATATTCCATCTGGGATGTTTGTCAGGGGATATATCTCCCAGTTTGATATCTGTCATTTTGAAAGTGGTGACATATTCTATTTTGTCAATTCTCGCGAAGAATTTACAGTACATTTCTTAATATATCGCCTATAACTCGTTAACTACATATCTACTTAGTTTTTAAAGTTTTCTTTTTAAATTCATTATATACCATGATTTTCCACATGCCTAGTAGCCACCGTTTAGCTGACATTGGGACGGACATTTGATCACACTAGCGTTTTTGTCTGCGTTTTCTTAGCGGGGCGGGAACGCAACGTGCACGCGGCGCGCACGCTGCGAAATCGCCGCCTGCGTGCCGTCTAGGACTATTTGGTTTGATTATTTCAGTTTGTTACATTAATTTCTTGTGACTCGAAGAAACAATATCGTAGACCACAGTTATATAATTAGCTTATTAAGTTTCGTACCTTACTTAGACCGTTCGCCAGGCCTCGTTGTAAACGCGGTAGTCAACTAACAAAGCATGTATGAATGATTGTAACGATTGCATAAAATGCTATTATACCGTGACTTGGGTCACCTTTAATAGTAGTTTATGCAACTGGTACATAATGAGGAGGAGGAGGAGGACTCGTGTGACCTTATTATGAAACTCGCCTTCGGCTCGTTTCATAAAACACACTCGAGTTTTAATGCCTAATTATGTACAGTTGCATACATTACTTTATCTACACACATATTATAACTACTCTAAGATGGGTTCAGAAACCGTAGTAAATAAATACAATAATTGTGTTAAAACAACCTTTTTTGCACGGTTGCGGAAATATCGAAATCAGAACTGGCAACCGATACCTGAATGTTATTTTAAAAAGTAAAGAGTCCCTATTCTGATGCGATCATGTCGTTGTAGCTCAAATTTCGTGCGATATATACTAAAAAAACATCGAGCTGACATTTCGCATCGACTGAATTTGAATTTTCAGTGATAGTAGAATAGGGACATGTCAACTTTGACAGTTTTGTTTGACGTTTAATATTTTAACATCATATATGAGATTCAAATGAAAATTATATTACTGCTGTAGCCTTAGCCACAGATAAGAAAATTGCCATAAATTCATTGAATGTTGAAATGAGAGTCATTTTCTACGGTTTCCGAACGCATATTAGAGGATTTATGATATGTGTGTAGATAAAATAAAATTGCTATGTATTAAAATGAATTCTACCCCGTCTATTCACAAGAATACGTAGAAAAGTTTCTATTCTTCTCTCGAGATACATTTTGCAAGCTCTCCTGCTTTCCCCGGGTCCCGTTTACAGGGAGGCAATAAAGAGTATTGTCGCAAAGTAAATAAGTCGTTGAAGAGAATATTCAGCGAAGTGACGTTCGTATCTAGAGGGCTATAAAAGACATAACACTGGTGATATAAAGTTATGAAAATATTCTCGGAGTAAGCGCAAAGTATACAAATACTACACTTGATTTGGAGCATCACGTACCTAATGTAGACTGTTGGAGTTTTGTATGCAAATGCAAGAATACTCGTAAGATTTAATGTTGCATGATTTTAACACATTATTTTAAAGTATAGTATACGAAAAATTAACTTTAAAATTGTAGGAATAAGATAGATTTTGAAATAGGGAGTCGAACTGTGTTGATATAAATTCATTGGAACGTATGAATTAACATTACCTACTTTTCAAAAAGAAGACCCTATTAATAAACCCGTGCGGTTTACTGGTATTCGCTTACGCTAGACAGCTCGCAACTAAGGATGATGTGACACATCCGAAACGTCGAGTAAACCTATAAAAGATGAATAAATATAATTGTACGTAATTAAGTATCGTATAGTCGTATACTAATAAGGTTTCCGCTCCATCTGACGTCAGCATTTTAGGCTCAATACGCAGATACTCACACGTTGAAACAATATCTACTAGGAGAGTGGCGTTCATTTTAAAATAGCTTCCATTCTACATTATTTTTCTGGCTGAAAATGAAGGTGCGAGGAAACAAGTATAAACGTATTGATTACTTTTTCCTAGTAGATTAACCAAGAAATCGCAAAAACACTTATTTCGTATACCTTCGAGGGACTAGTTTTCTGTGCAATATTTTGAAAAAAACCTTTTGGATAAAGCAATTAATCACTTATTTTTAAAATTCACTTAATTTCCAATCAAAATCTCACCGAGGCGTGATTAGAAAAATAGGCCAAGTGCGTGTCGAGCCACGCGCAGTGCAATGTAGGGTTCCGCAGTTGTCCACCGGGTACATTACGCCGGCGCCGGCTTAAAAGTTCGCAAACTTATATTTACTATATTTTTAACACAACTAATGATTAAATAAGTAATCATTGGAAATTGTACGTAACTTTACATTTCTTAGTACGTTAATAACTCGTTAATTAGCAATGTCTATCTACTTAAGCAATTTTGAAAGTTTTCCTTTTAATTTCTCTGTTAGTGATAGATACACAGTTTCAGCGAAGTTCCAAAATTTCCTAGTAAGCATTTTCGACATGTACCTACTTTTCTCACGGCCGCATTACCGCCCAAGGGTTGAACTCGGTTGAAGGCTATTTCTGAGTTCATTAACAAACGGTGAAAAAATTTAATTAAAAGGCTGACTATAAATTTGTGCAAGGAATACTGAGAACATTGCTAGGGTTCCGTACCCATAGGGTAAAACGGGATCCTATTACTAAGACTCCGCTGTCCGTCCGTCTTTCCGTCTGTCCGCCTGTCACCAGGCTGTATCTCATAAACCGTGATAGTTAGACAGTTGAAATTTTCACAGATTTTATATTTTTGTTGCCGCTATAACAACAAATACTAAAAAACAGAATAAAATAAATATATTCAAGGGGGCTCCCATACAACAAACATGATTTTTTGCCGTTTTTATAGATACGGAACCCTTCGTGCGCGAGTCCGACTCTGTTGACCGACGCTGTTTTTATGTACACTTTTCAGCAAAGTTTGCAATTTATCGACGCAGTGAAAGTGTTAAGTGTTTTTATAAGCTTTACAATCAACCCTAGTCCGAAAGCGACAGATTTTGATAATCCTAATTATAAACGTGAAAGTTTGTGATCCTTTTATTCTTAAAAACGACTAAACTGATTTCTACGACATGGGTTTATCATTTGATATTTAACAGTAGCTTTTTAGTGAAAGAAAACATCGTGAGGAAAAGGTCTAGTTTACGCTCTGGGTTGGAAGGTCAGATGGCAGTGGCTTTCGTAAAACTAGTGCCTACGCCAAATCTTGGTATTAGGTGTCAAACCGGACTCCGCGGGCTCTTTACGCCGCAACCATGCCCCTATACCACAAAACTTTACAAGTCACAAAATTGTACAATTCTCCATAGAAAAAGTTGACAAATTTGTCGAATTGTACGCTTGTAAAGTTTTGTGGTACTGGCCCCTGGCTGTAATTTCTCTTACTCGAACTAAGCGCTATTCATCATCTTATTATAATGCGCATTGCTAAGTTCATAATATAATGTAGCTCTAGTATAAGTTTTATCGAAACATTAACTAATTCGAACGCGTTTGCGTTTTGTCTCAAAATGTATGAAAACGCTCTCACAGAGTTTGAAATACGCGCGTTCATCGGTTAGCAACAAATGTTATTACTCGCTGTTTTAGTTTCCACTAGTGACCACCAGAGGCGCTGTTCACGTTTTGATTCCACTTTCATACATTTTGAGATAAAACGCAAACGCGTTCGTATTAGTTAATGTTTCGAAAAAACTTATACTAGGGGCCGATTTTTGAGTGTCGAACGCTCGACTTTTCACTCGAGATGTGTCAAAAAACTATGATGTATTGACAGATGTCGAGTGAAAAGTCGAGCGTTCGACACTCAATAATCGGCCCCCTGGACCTTTTCAAGGCACGAGTGAGGCATCTTCTGGGTGAGCTCGCTTCACCGTCGGCCTCATCGTTGCCCCCTGGCTAGATGCTGACCACGAGCAATCCCATTTTTAATATAAAAAAAACGGAAAATACAAGAGGATAATGATATATCACTCGTGTGAATCCGTCACTAAGGAAAACATATCGAAATAACGAAATGAACAAGTTAGCGGGCAGTTGTATTCCAGGAATTATCGAGACTGCCGGGCCGGAGTTATCTTCGTGACATCCAATCTTCGGACACACTGCCCGCCCGACACGACAACAATACGACTCGACGGATATCAACTAAAAAAGTGTTATGAGGTTATAACCGTTTATTTACAAGAAAACATATTTATAACAAGAATACAACAATAACATAAATAATATTAAAGCTAGCTTTAATCTAAAACAAACCCTTGAGGCATTGTATCGAGGATGATGGCGGCATTTCCTCGCTGTTACGAAAAAAAAATAACATAATATGAGTCAATCTCAATCCCTCGTTGTCACCAATCTAATAGGAATTTTGTGTAGAAACTTTTGTCAAAATTAATAATAATGATAATGCTATTCACCTGTGGGTTGACGGCGAAAAAACACAACAAAACAATGTTTTTGTTTACTTGACTTCTTTTCGAGTCACCGGTAGACATGAGGTTAAATACCTGAATAAAGGAATATTTTATCAATGACTAGGTAGAGTGGGTCCCTATTCTGTACATATAATTGAATCAAAAAACTTGCAGTTTGCTTACACAATTGCTTACATCAGGTTCATACAAAATAATCATTCATTTATTACTTTACATTTAATAATTTTGACGGGAACGATTACGTAACAACGTGCATGTGATGCCTCTGGGCGTTGCAAGCGTCTATAAGTTTTGGCCGCTTACCATCAGGTGGCCCGTAAGCTTGTTTGCCACCGACGTAGTATAAAAAAAAAATTGTTTTACTTCAAAAATTGTTATTATACGCTCTTACTAAAATCTTTAACATAAAATGGCATTCACATCCAAGCGCTGCGCACTTGTTCATCATCCTCAACGGCACTGTGTCACCTTGTTTGTGTCGACCGATGATTGTGCCGAGAAACCGAGAATTATAAAGCTGACGGCAGCGTGCGCGGCTGGCACGTGACTGTCACACTGTCAACTGTCACAGAGTCAAGAAATGTTCGCTTACTCGCTGCTCGGTGAGTCCAATGACAATTACTTGTTCAATTACATGTATTTAGTGAAGCTCTCGTGTAGAAATAAGTGATTTGCAATATAACATTTTAAAACCTCGCGCTTTGTAAACACACTAAAAAGATTTGTTTAAACCGGTTCTGCCGCGAACATGACCGGCGCAACCCGTGTCGAAACGTCGGTAAAAAAGGTAAGTAATTACATAAATTTCGCGTTATATTAGACCCGTTTAAAGAAATATTTTAAGTAGAAACGAGTGTTTCCTATTCGGATGCTTTTGTTATTTTGTTAAAGTAATTTAGATCCAAATTAATCAGTAAATATTATGGCGTTGTTATTATTGATAAATGATAAACATTTGATGTTTGTACCTATCGTATTACAAGGCTACTATTAATAGTAGAGTCATATAGAATGACTAGGACCTAAGCCAAATCTTGGAGGTTAGCTAGGAGGATTTACTGAACCAGTGAGCTACATCTTAAGGCCTTGTCGTCGGTTGCCATCAGGTGAGACAAGGTCAATCGCTGTTCAGTCATATACAAAAAAAAGATGATGCCACAGCGATTCACCCTGTTTCAGTGCCAGTCCTTCTGGCGTTGGCGTCGTGTGACAGCGAGGTGGACCAGCTGAATTGTCCCCCGCCGCTGTCGGTGGACATGTGCGAGTCTCGCTGCGGCTCCGAGCTGCCCTGCCAGAACTCCACGAAGGTCTGCTGTCCCACCGACTGCGGGGGCCACATGTGCGTAGATCCAGTGACGAAACGGCACTTTGTTGACATAGGTAAGCAGTCATTATGCTACGCTCTGGCCCCTATACCTACCACAAAACTTTACAAGGCTACAATTTGTCAAAATTGTACAATTTTCCGTAGAAAAAGTTGACAAATTTATTGAATTGCACGCTTGTAATGCAACGCTCTGCCTTTTGTAAGGGTCTATCATGGGAAGTATGTTGGGTCTATATTAGCTTGCAAACGGCCAAAACTTCTGGTCAGGGGGTGACATAAAATTTTGTAGTTACCACGGGCGTAATAAAGTATGACTCAGATCGCATAGGTATTTATCACCCTTGCCTTCGGCTTCGCTATCTGAGACATGGGTTTACCGCCATTGGTAAGTAATGTACTAATTTGTAATGCTTGTGGAATCGCTAAACTTAAGTGGCAGTGGGCGAGGCACATTGCACGTAGAACCAATGGCCGTTGGGGCTGAAAGGTTCTCGAGTGGTGACCACGGACCGGAAGGCGCAACGTGGGTAGATCTCCCACAAGGTGGACTGATGGCCTAGTAATGGTCACGGGAATCCGCTGGACGCGGGTGGCGCAGGATCGGTCATGGTGGCACTCTTTGGGGGAGGCCTATGTCCAGCAGTGGACGTCTTTCGGTTGATATGATGATGATGAATGGTTGTGGTGTTGCAGCGAAGGCCGGCCGCTGCCCCGGCGTGCCGCGCGGCGTGTGGGTGTGCTCGCACACGTGCACCAGCGACTCGGACTGCCCGCGCGCGCTCAAGTGCTGCCCCAACCGATGCGGGGCCAACGCCTGCCAGAAACCTGACCCGGAATAAACTCGTTTATATACTGAATATTTTGTAACTATTTTTTTATCGGTAATGGTAATTATTTCGAACCGTGAGATCTTCGAGGAGACAGTTCTGTTGCCAGTTTTTGTTGCTCTTTTAGCACTACGCACGGTAGCGGTGATACACCTATGGACGTGGTGCAACTTCGACCCCCTTTGTCAGTGTGTGAGCAACTTGCCTGTTAGAAGTTCTCAAGCCGCCCGAAGGCCTCCAACTTGGCTTAACGACAGCTGCCATAGACAGCAGTCGGGATCAACGGCTTAACATCCCAAAACACGAGAGCGCTTAGTTAGTATACTTAACCACTCAAAGCGGTCACCCATCGAAGAACTGACCAATCTTCCTTAGCATGCCGCATGCAGCACACGGGCGCCGCTGGGCCGCGAGCGCTCCAAGATTGCATCTTTGAACTTAAGTACTGGTCGATGGGAGTAGAACTATAAAGGGTGGGGTGTAAAGGTCCCTTTTTTAGTTTCTTTTTTTCTTTTTTAGTTCTAACCCCATCGACCAGTCATTTTAGTATGTTATCTAGGTCAACTGTACCTACAACCCTGCCAAAATTCGCTTATTCATGAATTATTTCCGCCAATTTTCCTTCGTTAATGTTGCTAAGCAAACTTTGTACCTAATAATGAAAAATTATAAAAAAAATGTAAATGTATATATTTTCAAAATTGCTTTCTTGAGGTTAGATGTGAGGATATTAGGTACCATATCAGGTATATTTTACAAGAAAAATATTCAACGGTATCGTACCTGGAGGAACCCAAACTTGGTATGTTTAGAAAATTATTTTTGTTTTATTTTAAGACAAGTGACTTAAATGTAATGATGTGATATATTTTTAGAACTGACTTAGAAAGCCCTTTCGTTTGATACCACACACGATAGGTTTCAGAAATCATTTTTTTTTAATTCCATACAAAAAAAGATGTCGTCGTAACTCCTCCTTTTCGTTTTTTTTTTCGTCCAACGGGTCAAATTGATTCATATGTCCTAAAGATCAATCGTACCGATTTTCATGCTTTTAACACCATTTGCAGCATCTTTTGGCGTACCGCTAGCACCATGTAGTCAATTGTAGTCAAGTCAACTAATAAATTGTATGTTTAGGTATAAGTATTGACATAGTTAATAATTTGCTTGTATTGTGACCTAGTGAATAATTAGAGTAAAATTAATTGGAGTTAAGTTGTTTTGTGAAATTTAAAACCCATGTGATTGTATAATTACCTTCATAATTATAATTATATTAAATAATGTTTTGTAATAGGTACAGTCGAGGACGTAAATATTACATTTTAGGACCTTATTTCAATGGAAGGTGAAAAAGTGTATACATAATTGGTGCCCTTGACTGTACCCTAACAGGGCTTCACTTTTACTGTTAATAGTACTTTACCTATTATGAAATTGTAATAGTGCTAAGCAAGAATAAACAATAGATCTACCTACACAATAATTATATCCAGTTGTCAAGCAAATTCAAGCTGTGGCCTATTAGTACCGGTTGACATGAACCATTACCATATAATTGATTCCTTGATCTCAGTTCGGTGAAAACGGTGCGCTGTTTGTTTTCAAATTAGCAGTGCACAATGACAGGCAGATATATTTGAATTTGTCACTAAAACATTTGACCGTGCGAGCGTGAAGCGCGAGCGAAGCGTCTCCATTTCAAGTAATTAATTAAATCAGGCGTTACTTTGCGAAAATTCATGATAAATCTAACAATATTCTTAGGCGACTTCCTGATTTGTCGGTGCGGAGGCAGTACGATATGAGAAAAGTGTCGGATGTCAGTGTCAGCTGTCAGTCGACTCTGTACCATTTTTTACTGCGCCCCTACATTTAAATGAGTGCTTCCTGACTGGCGCGGGATGCGCGGAAGCGGGACGATGCGAAGGCGGTACTGCTCCGCTTCTGCGCATGATAATTACTACTGCGCAAACGTAATACTGACAGTATTATGTCAAGTGAGAATTTTTGCGACGTCAGTAAGTTTACTTCAAAAAAGGAAATGTCACATATCGATCCCGCCCCGCCAAGTCAGGAAGTCGCCTTACGCTAAATATTCCGCTGAAAGAAAGTGTACTTAGGTATATTAGTGATTCCAATACAACCAATCTCTCTAAGTGCAAACTCTTAGAGTATTTAAACCACCCGCGTGGTCGTGACGTAGGTTGAGCCTGGATTTTCCCCAGGCCACTCGCCATCCGCGCATTCTATCGCTTTATTGGGCCCAGCCTTTGTTTTTGTTTTACGTTGGGGAAATGCGTTTACGCATCCCGTCCTGGTACCCTACCAGGACAAGTATGACGGGTATGAATATTTTGTGGTCAATCTTACACAAATCAACCTAGTCCCAAACTAAGCAAAGCTTGTACTAGCTAGGGTCATAAAGACATGAAAAAACAAAAGTCGACCCTTCTGTAGTCAATAGTTAACGGCTTATGTGCATGTAAGTTATGCTTTTAACACGTGGATTAATAGAAACGGAGACGCTGTTTATGCGGGTTACTAGTCCAATCTAAAATAAAGCTTTAAAGCCCTTAACTTTTAATATGTCCACAGGAAAGACGCGAACCTAAATCTCTTTACGACCCACTATGGGTAATAAGCAACGATAAACATACTTATATAGAAAAATGGATACTTATATACATAGAAAACATCCAAGACCCAGGAACAAATTTTCGTGTTCATCACATAAATAAATGCCCCGACCGGGATTCGAACCCGGGACCTGCAGCTTCGTAGGCAGGGTGTTTAAAATGGGATTTAACACAAAGGATTACAAAATAGTCTTTAGGTCATGTCTCTTGCCCACATACCTTAACTGCGAAGACCGGGGTTCATGTCGCCGGCACACAGACACTTATTCACAGGCGTGCTGGTATTTAGGTGAGGTCACAGCCAGGAGCGACATAAGTCCTATTAGAATGCGAGCAATAGGTCAACTGTCGGTCATATGTCATTAAGGAAACGCCCGAAGACGCGAGGGGAGGTGGGGCATTAAAATTGTTTATTAAACACAGGGTCTCTACCAACTAAGCTAAAGCGGTCGTATGACGGACTAACAGCGGCTAGAAAGCCTTGGACTGCCGTCTAAAACCACCAACCGATTCCGGCTCCGCCTTCTATTGGGCTCAGCCTATAAAACCAGTCAGTTAAAAAAAACTATTAGTAATAGTGAGATGCATCCACTTTCTTATTTTTGCATGAGGTTAATGTAAATGCAGAATAATACTTCTACAAGCAAATCTTCATATGCAAGCACTTGCTGCAAGTAAGTACATGTGTTTGTAAACACATTTCTAATATTTCAGCAATAACTTATGTTTTTATTTTGTTTGCTAAATAAGGTTATCTTCAGCCAGCACGCTCCTGACCTTAGATGGAAATAATAGATTATAGACCTTCATGCTCCTTCAGATTCTACAGCGATTCTCGTGAAATTTCGTGAGCACCCTCGAAAATAATATGGATTATTTTAGTCGTTTGGAAAATTTTCAAAATGGCGGTGTCCTGTGAGTTGAAAACGAAGAATAAATAAAAATAAAATATGGTATGGTGAAATTGGTGAATCTTTGTATCCCGTTGAAGAACATGGGATAGTTTTTATACCCGAAATCATCCCCTAAGGGTCTTAATGGGAGACGGAAGTTTGTATCTAAGTAGGTACCTATGTACGATATAAATATAAAGGAAACTCACGCGAACGAAGTCGCGGTCAAATAGTAGTATTATATAAAAGTGAATTCACAATACTTATTTTTATGTCATAAAACCCAGTTCTAAGCTGGATAGCAGGTGCAGATAATTGAATCAAATTAGAAGTGTCTCGAGCTAATGCAGCAATATTTCCGACTTAATCTCGTTTATTCTCTTTGTAGCTGGGCTTCATACGATACGACACAAAGTCTCCATACTAATGTTATAAATGCGAAAGTGTATCTGTCTCTCTGAATATCTGTTACCTCATCACACTTAAACCGCTGAACTGAAACTTGGCATGGATATAGATTGAGTCCCGGGGAAGGATATAGGATAATTTTTATCCCGGAAATCATCGCATGAAGTTGTGAAAGTTTGTATAGATGAGCGATAACTAGGTATGCGCCTGAAGGAAAAGTATAAATAAATAATAAAATAAATATTTGTGGACAATCTTACACAAATCAACCTAGTCCCAAACTAAGCAAAGCTTGTACTATGGGTACTAAGCGACGATATACATACTTATATAGATAAATAAATACTTAAATACATAGAAGACATCCAAGACCCAAGAACAAATATTCGTGCTCATCACACAAATAAATGCCCCGGCCGGGATTCGAACCCGGGACCTCCAGCTTCGTAGGCAGGGTCACTACCAACTAAGCTAAAGCGGTCGTCCTTATAATAAGTTCGTATAATAAGTAAGTAGTAGTAATACTGGAATATACTGTTGAATGACGTTGAGCGCAGCGGTGCAGCATTGGCGAATGTGGGGAGAGGCGAAGTTACTCAATCAAAAACCATCTGAGTCCATCCAGGACAAATCTTACATTAAACTAAAATCCGAGGTCAGTGGAGGTCATGCTGCCACAGGGGTTGTATCCTTAAGGAGCAGCTTTTTACCTAATTCCAATATTTGTTGTGCACACTAGTTTACGAAAGCGGCTTTTTAACCCAGGGGAAAAACTAGACCTTATTGGGATTAATTAGATCGGTTTCCTCGGATTGTTTCCCACCAAAAATATACATAGTGTTCATTGACATGTTTTTTTTTAAACCATTGGTACCTCCAGATTGAAATTATGCCTTACGGTACAGCAACAGGGGCCCCAAAAATAAATTAACCTAACCAATGAAAACTTAAAAATAAAATAACCAAGATAAGAAAGAAAAGCCTCTTGAGTGATAACCACTTGACAGCCTTCAAAGGCTCTAGATAAACCTTAACATCGATTCAGAGCTAAAAAAGGTAGTCCCAACCCAATAAGGATGTTTAGAAGTGCGTCGCCCAAATAAACTTTGAACTAAGTAACTAGTTTTGACTAGAGATAAAAATATTGTTTTTTTTTTTGCCATATTAAGTCGCTTTATGTAGGGCAGATGACCCTGTTTTGGCCATTTTAAGAGATTTTCACTACTCAAGCGCTTGGTATTTCTAAAATATAATTATTTCGGACATTATTTTTATTTAATGTTATCAAAAATATATTATTCTTGACATATAGAACCATAGTATTACCAAACTTATAATAAATAACTATTTTTAAGAAAAAAATCCTCGGTGGAGGTCCGGGAGCCACTTTTGGCCACATTTTACCCATTTGTGGCCACACTGTGTGCCAGTTCTGGCCATTATGAAATAAAGCAACAATAAATTAGAAATTAACGTAGTATTTATTAGTAAATAGCTAGAAATTGCACAATCAACTATTTCTTAGGTGTTCAAAATAATTAAGTAGGTACTCAATTACCTTTTACAGTATTCAGTCTTATACTAAACACTTACAAGATTTAACATGAGAAATTATATCGCAAATAGCAACTTTAACCTCATTCAAATAGCAAACATAGGTACATAACAGTGCATTAATGTGGAAGCCTGAAATAAAATAATTGAAGAGTAGTGAGACATTAAAAGGCAGAGACATAGACAAGGCCTATTTAATAATTGCGATTTCTACTTGTAATCCACATTCAAATTTATTTATTCAAAATCGGATTTTTAATTTCATCAACGTCGTGAAGAAACAGCAAAAAAGGCCACCAACTTTACATAAAAAGTCCACGTTAAACATTAATTGGCCAGAACTGGGGTTTCAACGTGTGCCACTTTTGGCCATCGACCTGGCCAAAGATGGGAAATCGCATAATATTTGCCCCATTTGTGGCCACCGGCTTATATCCTCACTTTTCGTGCAATTAGCAAGCAAATTACTAAAACTCTGCTTAGACAATCTTATTTCAATATAGTATAAACATTCACATTTAAAAAACAAACAAAGATTCCAGAGATATGAACTGATTACTCATCCACTGCCCTTATTGTTTTTATTAAGAAATGAGCACATTTCACACACATCCACACAAAATGGCAGCTATCGTCTCAGTGGCGTTTGACACTGATAGCTGACTAACTGTATCTGTGTTGCCATAATTCATTATTGTAACTACCATAGATTATAGACTTGTTTTGTTTTCTATGTCTTGTTAGCATCGCTTTGAAGTTGAAAATGGCCAAAACAGGGTCAGTGGCCAGAACAGGGTCATCTGCCCTACGATTACTTTGACACAACTTTACTCGTCCAACTGAAAGTATCTAAAATTGAATATAATTTTAATATCGCCTATTTAGCTCCATGGTGAATAATCATTGCTTCAAAATATGTCTGGCCGCATTACGGTGAAATGTTGAAAGTTTCGCTATGAAAGTTTGAAAAACACGATAAGGCGCGATGCGACCTTCAATATAACCCCGGTAGGTATTAAAAGGTCGTTCGCCTCTAGCAGTTCACAAGCGTCTGTGCCTCATTCCACACTTAGAATTTCCACGAACAGTCGTTTAGATGAATGTATGTTTAATACATACATTGATAGTTTACTAGCTTTTCTTATTTCGGACATTAAATGACTATTCAATCACACATCACACTAACCTATTGGTTGAGCTGCACCAAACCGTCAGTAATCGTAAGTGATGTTTCTTAAACATAGATGTTTCTTAAACATAGATGTTTCTTCGACGACCGCCTTAGCCTAGCTAGTTGGTAGTGACACTTAGTGACCCTGCCTATGAAGCTGGAGGTCCTGGGTTCGATTCCCGGTCAGGGCATTTATTTGTGTGATGAACACGAATATTTGTTCCTTATAGTCTTGGGTGTTTTCTATGTATTTATCTAAGTATTGTATGTATATCGTCGCTCAGGATCTACAGTACAAGCTTTACTTAGTTTCGGACTATGTCGATTTGTGTAAGTTTGTCCATAAATATATATTTATTTAAAATCTGATTGTACCTATAGTTAATTTGACAGGTTTCTATGGGTTGATCGGCCTGTAATCGTTAGATGGTGCATCTCGCCCCTTTTAAAAGAGTTTCTTAAAATTTGTCTGACCGTAATAAGGCATTGTACATGTGCCATGTGGTACGGGGACACTTGTGTGCACATCTTTGTAAAGAAAATGAATTGTAAACTCTAAGAGTGATTATTCGAAAAGATGTAACAAGAATAGTGAGGCAATCAAACTTTACGTTCAACGACTGTGACCGTGTGACGTCTCGAGGTTATCGCGAGACGACGAATATACAATACATACATTATAATTATATAAGAGATATGATTCCACTAAGTTATGGGTCATATACTGACGAGAATGGTTTGATAGTAGATAATATCTATGTACAGTTTTATTGCGTTTAAGTTTCATTCAATAAATAATTAAATAAGCCCTTTATATTGAAAATATAATATGTGTGCAATAATTTCAATAAAATATTTTCGAATCGTTTCGTATTTTACACACCAAGCCTTCAACTGGATTCTTGTAAGTTTTAATGACTTGATCTACGAGCAATAATTTTAATGGCAGCAGATGGTGGGGATCTCATGGAGTTTGTAACTTTTATAATCATCTAGAGCACCTCAAGTTACAACGTCGTACAGTCAGCGTCATATAGTACGTAACAGCCAAAGTGTCCAAATAGTTCGGCACACCATACAAACAAAATATATGATGTACCGAACTATTTGGCCACTTTGGCTGCTACATACTATATGACGCTGACTGTACAGAAAACTACACCTACTGTACATTAAAAGGCTTTTAGGGTTTCGTACAGTCACCAGCATTAATATCCGACACAAATAATATCCCTCATGTCCTAAAGGTCCTAAAAATAAAAAGACATTGAAGTTAATTCGGAAAGACTTAAACCTCCTCTTAATTTAATCATAAATCTCATCCATATCAAAACAACGGGTCTAAATAATTGTTAACGGAGCTGGAAAAGGGTCCACCTTCGGCCAGGTTCGGCAATAAATCCTCTCGAACAGGTTGGCCCGCCCACGGGAATATTGCCATTAGATTCACTGATATTAGAACTCTACTTTTAGTTAATACCCCAGTCGAAATAGAAAAACCTTGAAAATATTGGTAAATTTGTTTAAATTTTGTATGAATGTTCATTGAATGTCTCGTTTTCGTCTCCCAAAAGTCCCCAGGCGAGGACCTTCTAGAGTCGCCGCTATCTTGGAAAACGTACTCCATCCGTAAGTTATTCGCATTTTGTGCGAAATATGCGTACCTGCCCTATTAAAATATGGTCAAGGGCATCATTAAAGCTTATTAAATTCTGCATTAACCTGTACCTACTCGTATGTACTGTGACGAGAAAACATGTCTTCGTGGAGAAAAATCCATCCACGTGTGGGTTATAAGCTCAGGTACATTTTTGACAGAAGCAAGCAAATCTTATATGTTTCAGTACTTTCACCAAAATGCTTTCGTAGGTATATCCGGCTGTTCCGCTCCACGGGTCGCATTTCTCAATCGATTCTCGTGAAAGTTTGTGAGCGTTTCAATAATTTGGTAAAAAGATTATTTGGAAATAAAAAAATACGCCCGAAGTCCTCAGCCTATTGAGCCGCTTAGTCTACAGCCTTGGCCAAAAGTGTTGAGCACCCCTTATTTTCCTTTGTAACTTATAAAAAAACTATTATTTTATAATTACAAAAATGCACATTGACGTAAAATATGAAAAGGTATATACTAAAGAACATCTAGAGAACTTTAGATAATATCATTTCGAAGTAGCTATTGCTAACTGAAGACTAAAAATAGACGGGTTTGCAATAGAAGGACAAATTGCATTTTTATCCGTGCAATTATCTTTAACGTCAACGAAAGTAGCTAGTTTTTGAAAGATATTTAATTTTCTTTAATAAAAGGATATGAAATGCTTGATTGAAAGTTTAACTTTTAGGTATATGGAAAACGTGTGAGTGCTCAACACTTTTGGCCGAGGCTGTATCTTTGTTACCAACGGCGGAGGTGCGAAATTACGATGCTGAATTCTAGCTTGCTTTTAGATTTGTCCCTTATTTACTGCTCAAAACCAACAAACTAAAATTAGTATTGTTTTATAAACATGAAAGCGTTGCGTTGGTATTTTGCCACAACCAGACAACCACTGAATTGAAGTGTCCGAATCTTGCAATGGAACTAAACCTAATAAGATCGGTCAGATAATTGGATACCAGGGGACACCATTAATTACACAAACGTCCATTTCAGCTAAATAACCACTATTGCCTTTAGCTACTTCAGATTAACTGGATTTTATCTTCTATTTTCCTGCAGAGTATTTTATATCCAGCGCGCTAGTGAAACCTGAAAATAGCTAGGATAAAAGTGACTTAAGTCAAGTGCCTAGATTACCATACCTACCGTTAGTTTTGCGGTGAAAATCTCATTTTTGAGCGGACTGACTACTAAAATGAGAAAGGTGTAATAATATAACGTCGCAAACTTAATATTGTATTTGTTGGAGAGGTAACTACTCGAATGTCAAAATTATAACAATAATAATAGTCTCTGCGAACGGTCTAATAGCGAAGAGACTCGATCAACATTGCACCTCAAGAGCTCTAGATGGCTGGGTCAAGGGTCAGATACAGAAGGCGGTACTCCGACACGGACAATATATATAAGTACTTAGTCAGAATGTTCCTCTCTGTCGCCCTTACCACCGGTAGCTTAGGCCCCGCCTCGCTAAGAGTTGCCACTAGGATTTTACTCTATTTAAGATGTTGGTACATTATATGCAATAAATTACTTGATTACTTATATTTCACGAAACAAATAGAAAGCATTCAAAATACTTTCTCTTCATGCTATGTCTTTTCTAACCTTCAGACGAGAAATACTCTGAAAAAAGTAGTTCGCAGTATTTTTTAGATCACCCGAAAATATTTGCTTGGAAAATTGGCTTTGATCTTGGGCCGTGTAAAATATTTGTAAGCATACCAAGTAGTTAAGGGTTATTTAGTAGTGCTTGGCTGCCCCGGATCAAAGACGGAGTTAAAACTTTCCTAAGAAAACGTAATAAATTAAATGAAGCCAAAGTCTTAAAGACATCTTTTCTGCGACTCGAGATCTCGACAGGTTTCTGAGAATAAATACAAAGTGAACGTCCCAATGCTCGGCACCTCAATAGCCAATAGTTGACACATATCGTTCACCTCTGTCACTGTGACAAAATAACTGATTTAATACAAAATGATACCAGAATGATTTCCCAGAAGCTTACAAAAAAATTCCCTCTTAACACGACACGACAAGGTTGCTCACTAGTTTGAAAGGTCATTGGCAGTCGCTTTCGTAAAATGGTACCCCTGCAATCACCTCTCCAAAATGTTACCACCTACGCTACATCTTGGGACTATGTGTCATAACGGATCTCGGGCTCGTTAGGATACTACCAGAAAAATGCTAAAAGGTCCTTACAGTATGTCCTTACGGTATGAGGAAAAAAAAACAGAAAAATTAAAGCCTTTTTAATACTATTAGTTTACCTGATTTCCGCTATATAAATAGATCTGAGAATATCTTCTCATACATTCATTATTATGGTAGTTATTGTCTGCCTACCGGTTGCTATGAAAAGATAATTTTGGAAGATCAAATACGAAATACTTTTTTAGTTTGTATACAATTAATAAATAATGGAATTCGGCAATTTTATAAATCTTACAAAGATTAAATAACTCTCACTAAAACAATGTCTTGAAGTAGGAAAATGTTAAATTATGTTTTCCACTAACTTTGAAACAAGAAATATCATTAAAAGACTGTTTATAACTAGACTAAATTAGCACTCTTTTAGTTTTGAGCATCAAACCACTCGGCATTTTCTTACTTGGTAACAGTAGTATCCCAGGAGTGTTCGGGGATTTTGGGGGAAGGCTTGACTCTTTAAGGGGTGAGGTGAGATTTTAGCTTAATATATATGTCCCGGAAGGACTCCGATGCTTTTGGAAGGAACTTGAGCCACTTGAGACACCAAGACAACCGCACTCATGCGTCATGTAGGGCCTAAAGTTCCTGTAGAAGTAAAACATTCGGGTAGGTAGTATTTCTTTACGTCTTAAAAAACGACATGTATTGTAATATTGATAATATTATTAATTAATGACTATGATTTAAACCCCCTCCTTCCCCCTCTGGATCCACTACTGCAATCTGTCCCCTATTTTAAATTACATAGATTCTATTTTCTTAGAGTTAGCGAGGTACATGTCCAGCCACGCGCTGATCACGGGGAGATTTTCGGAGGACCACTTGGCCTCTTCGCGGACGTTTCGCATGGACTTCTCGATGATGTGCTCCGCGGAGCCGAACTCGCCCTGGTGGGCCACGTAGAGGTTGGAGACCAGCTCCAGGCCCTCCTGCGTCGTAAACTGAGAGGTAGCTGACGTGATGAGGTTGTCCCAGAGGTTGGTTTTGCTGCCAAATCTGCAAAAGACGAAATTCTGTACATGGTGTGTGTCATCTTCATCATTTACGTATTAGGCAAATCCCAGTGTTGGGCACAAATCTCGTCTCTTTAATGAGGTTGAATGGGTGTAGTTATTATCTCGGTGGTTTAGTGCTGGTTTGCGTATTTTTTATTCTCCATTTAACGAAACTTTAGGATTCATTTTCTAAGTTAGCTTTATGATGAGGAACACAATATCACCACTGGGTGATATTGTGTTGTACCACTGGGTAATCATGATCATCAGACACCGAGAGAGTGGGATACAACTTCAAGCTTAGTCACATTTACTTTATTAATCAGTAACTACTATAGATAGCAATAGTTGATATCCGTCTTATTCTTAAAATAATCGACATAAAAACCCAACCATCACATTAAATCATGATCTCAGAATGCAAAATAAAAATTTAAGGTCAACGAGGTATACAGTGTGGAAAGATAAGTCGGGCCCTGGAGGGAAACTACCTTAAATCCTTAAGCTAGCTCATTTTACTCAAAGGAAACATTCTTTTAATTTTAAAAAGAAACGACACTGCATTCAAGGACTTTCTAAAATTTGCCTGTCTCACCCGGGAATCGAACCAGCTAAAAATAAAAAAAAATAACCTTCGCTTTTTTATTTCATTAGTCGATACTGTCAATGTCAATGATAATATTTCTCTAATAAACATTAGGTCCTACACTCGTCTGTTGGACAAGATATCCATAAAATCGAATTATATGATTAAATTTCATAGAAAATCTTAGAAAATTGAAAAACAAACTTATATCAATTACCAGCCTTATAACAGAACTATTAAAATAAATCCCTTTAACTGGTCCACAGGCATCTGAAAATAATTTATCTCAAAACCATCCAGGGAAAACTCATTTGGTCAGTATAAAAAATCCAATGAGCCTTTTTACAGAATGTCCCGAACCGCGTGCAATATCACGCGTAATCCCATTTGATTTGTGTGTCCAGATATTGCAAAACCTATTGCAATGTCGATTAAAAAAACGTGGCAGGGCTCAACTCGGTTAATCTCTTTCACAGTCCCATCACATTTCAACGTTTCACGTGCTAGTTCTGATGCGTTTGGCTATTTTCTAACTTGATAGGGCACAATCTGTTTGCAATTTTTTTTCATGTGTCAATAATTACATGTTTGGACAGTAGTTTTGTGTGGACAGGAGCAGAGCGTATGCTTATGTACTTTCGGCGACTACATACCTAAGCGATTTAATCGTATACAATTTTAGGAGCCCCACAAGTATTAAACTAAGCAAACGGTCCATCTGTCCGTACGTTTCCGGTTTTGTGAAGTACAATGAGTCGCCGGCCGGATGTAACGAGCGTGTCTATGCGAAACTTAATTTCCGGTCCCAGGTTTTAATTAATGCCTGGAATATTCCTGTTCAAAATAGACCAAGATACGGAAATTATTTATTGTTAAGTAATTTGCATTTAACAGGACGGAACAGCTGTTTATATATCTTTTTTGAACGTACCTATTGGTTTTCAGTTCTTTCATTGCGAGTTATTTACATCTGCTCGTAATACATACGCCGACTGAAGTACTGCAATTGTATATCCAACACAATTAATATAATTGTATAGGTACTGCAATTGTATATATATGCAGTGAATCCTCAAATTTTATAAAGGGTCGGCAACGCGCACGTGACTCTTTTGGAGTTGCAAGCGTCTATGGGCTGCGGTGTCCGCTTACAATCAGGTGGACCGTACGCTTGTTTGCCACCGTCGTAGTATAAAAATACATATATATAAGAAAACGGGATGTAATCACATACAATTACATCATTTATTTACATGTTATGTTCTGGCTAGTATTGTGGCACTACCTACTATACACCAATATATTTAAAAACAAAACAATAACAACTAAACAATATATTTAAAAGACATAGAACTTAAATTTTTAGAATACATCCAGAACTCAGGAACAAATTATTCGTGAACATCACACAAATAAATTTCCTGACCAGGTTTCGAACCCGGAACCATCAGCTTCGCAGGCAGGGTCACTACCAACTAGGCTAAAGAGGTCGTCAAACACACTGAAAAACATTGGCCCCATGACTCGACTTATTATTGCTTAAAAAGCTGTGGTTACCTATAATTAGATAAGCATCTACTTTAAACTTTACTTAGGTTATTCACGCATGTATGGTGTATTATCTGTTGGTGATCCTTAATAAATAAAATAAAAAAATAAATAAAATATTCCACTCCCAATACAAATTTAGAAATAAAGACTGTAAGTCCACAGGAGTTTTTTTATAAATAAATAAATAAATAAATAAAGGAAAAATTGAAAAATTTAGGCACCGAACAGGATTTGAACCTGCGACCTCCCGACACTCGCGGCCAGTCCAAATTCTTCAACCATTCCTTCATTTATACAAATGCCTGAAAGGGATGCAGGGGGGTAGTTTGCATTAGCAGCATTACTGCTCAATACAAAATTAATTGCTTAAGTACTTCTCTAGACTTACTTCTCCTTCAGCACACTCCAATTCTTATCCAAGAAGAAGAATAGCGTCTCATAACCCTGAGGGCTTCCATTCAGCATACTGAAGATTAGGAACAGGTCTGTCTCTGTAAAGTTCCCGTTCCCCTCAAGAATGGTCACATTCAGGAGTCTGTTGATCTTGTAGTTGTCCACGGGACATCCAGCAAGCGTCTTCAGGAGGTACGTCCTCTCACTCTGCTTCCTCGAGGGAGGGAAGTTGATGACACGCTGGAAGCCGAACTCCCATTCCTCTTTCGTGCCCCATTTGAAGACGGGGCAGATGTACTGGTTGGCGATTCTGTGGGCGAAAAGAACAATTTTATTCAAATTATTATTATTTTATTTATGCACGCTACCAAACACACGGAAGTAATGAGAACATTTTTTCATATTGAAATCAATTTGTATGTCTCATATGAACAAATGGGTCTACGAAAAATTTTCGGTAATCTAAAAAGATGCCTACTATGTGTGGGACTCTTGAATAAAATACCTAGGACTTTTGTGGATTAGGTACATCTTAGGTATTTTTTCTGAAGTACAGGTCACATGTATGATCCTTTTAAGTATATATGTACTACTTTAGGATTGTTCAATATTCTGTACTGCTAAAATCATAAATACGTGTATGTAACTTCCCATTTTCGCTGTTGACGTACTTTCAGTCTAACAAACAATTTTAAAATCGTACCTAATTGTAGGAAAAGTTATCCCCACGAGCAACCATATCGATTCAGCCTATTTATAAATAGGCTTCCAAAATCCGCAATGGTTCGGTTTCGTGGTTCTGAATACGTAATCTAATTATTTTCAGGCAAAAACGTAAAGTGTTTTGCAGATCTTCGGATTTTAAAAGTTAAGCCGTCCTCTCCCGGCGAAAAAAATAAACAATGCCATTCTTTTGTTATCTGCCCTGGTATCCCAGGGACTGGTAGACGACGGGTTTGCAGGCCGTATATATGCGTGTTTGAAAAATATACATCCATGGCATTTTACAGTTAAATAAGAAACTATCCGGTAGTAAGCTGTCTCTGAATTTCGAAGATATATTACCCGATACCCCCCCCCCCCCCCCCCCCCCGATTATTCCCCGTACCTTAGAAACTAATTACCTAGTCAAATAGTCAGTCCCTTATCGCATATGAAACAAATAATGCATACTACATTTGTCTGTTGAATGGCCATGGACAGCCTTTGCACCAGCTTGGCTTTGTCACTTTGGAGCTACTTTCAACGACAAACCATACGTTTTATACTCTACATAATGCTACTTTTCTACCAATTTCCAAAAAAGAAGGACCTATTGTCATGTCTCAGACCAAAATCTGTGTTGTCAGAATGTAGGTAGGAGATTCAAAAATAGTTAAATGAAGAATTGAAGCCTCAGCGTATGCATTCCAGCAGCTTCGCGCAGGCATTTAAACAACATCAATATTTAGCAACAATAACAGATTGAAAGGTTCTGGTTGGGAACGCCACCAAAAACATGCATGCACAGCATCATTACAAATAATGAACGAAACCTGTCCTAACTTGTATGTACACCAAAGTACATAACAAAAGCAATATATTTAGCTATACATGAACAATATTGCTACATGAGCAATATAGCTACATGAGCAAATTAACTAGATTTCGCACTTAAATACTGGCTTGTAAGGGACGAATGATATAGTCCGACATAAACACGACCATGCTACCTAGCAGGACCTGCACGATCGACTCTCATCCTCTTTAACGGTATGTTACTTATAAAGCTTTTGAAATTAATGCTAGCTTTTACAGACAGACTGACCTCATTCGGATTTTCCGGAATAGTTAGTGGCCTCAATCCGTCAAAGGGAATATAAAACGCACTTGTCAAACTCAACGTTACAAACAGAACGGTACTATACTTAAAATTATTTGAAGTCTCCGAGTTGTATCAAATTAGGCCGTTCAAAAAGCGACTTTACTGTACAAGATTCAAAGTCCAATGACAAGTTTTATAAAAGGTCGGACATTTTAAATAATTTCTACTTATACTAAAACATACTGAGCGGAGTTTATGTGATGTAAAGATTAGATGGATACAATAAGTACCTACCTATAGATATTAGGCTACTTCCTGACTCGTCAGGGCGAAATTTTCATGCGTTATTTTCCCGACAGCATACTATTACTAATGTTGCCTAGAATTCCTTACTTATCCGTATACAGTCAGTAATAAATTTGCAAAGTAGCGGACAAGTGTCGATACAGTACCTACTACCGATAGGTAGCTGCCGCCTCGAGAAAGGAGAGGGTTTACTTAACAGGTTTTTAAAGGGTCGGCAAAGCGCATGCGTTTCTTGGAGGTGCAGACGTCCATAGGCTACGGTGCCTGATCGCGTGCCATCAGGCGGGCAGTATGCTTGTACCGAGGGGATTTAAAAAAGAAAGCAAAAAACGGTTCTTTTGACACACGTTTTCGCTAGATGGCATTGTATAATAAATTCAATGAAATTCAACTCGTACAAAAGCTCTCATTCAAACATACATAGTCCGCAGGAATGTACTACAGAAACGTTTTTGACACTCATTAAAATTACTCAAAGGAAACTAGACTTTATGACAAACTGCTAAGAACACGAAATAATTATTTTTTGTGCCGACAAACTCTAGCGAACAAAAAGCGATCATTATAATCCCACATCAAGAATTCACGCAATTGCTTAATTCGTTTGACCCTTTCTTGCAATGTGGACTTTCTTTACGTTTAACAAGGCTGAGTTTTGGCTAAAGAATTGAAGAGATACGGTATTGGGAAAGTTAATTTGGTATCCGAATCCCATAAGTAGAGTGCATTGAAACGGGCAGCCTTTTGTAATATTAGTGCCACCGTCTGATCACAGCGCGGAAAGCCTAGGTACAAAAAAGTAGTAACTCCCTACAAGATTCATACAGAGCTGCAGCTTTTTGTTTCAATTGCAGAGCGATTGTCAGCCATAATGCCTCAAAGAAAAGAAGGAAAGAAAGCGTTAATAAGGCATCAATATATGCGATAATTGAGTGGTTTCGGATTCGAGGGAGGGACTCTTCGGGAAATCGTCTTTAGGTTTGACGATTCGGTTCATGTGAAAGCGCGTCGGTGAGTATATTTTACTTATTTCCAAGACTAACGATTGCTACATCGGGAAGGGAAGATAAAACAAGAGGATGGTGGTACGTTGGACGATTTTGGCTCTTAATGCCATTGCGGCCTTCGCGCAAAAGTTGATCTCCTTTGAAGAAGTAGTTAACTTTGTCACCATTAGGTTACTATAACTTGTTAGACTGTTTCATTCCTTACAGAAAACTTTCAAGTGAGTTCTATATCCCTAGGTTTGCCTGTCTGCCGGCAACAGTTGCATACAGTGGCGTTGCTACCGAAGGGCTAAGCGGGGCAGTGTCCCGGGGCCCAAGCTCAGGGGGCCCCCAAAACCTGATTAGCAAACCTTTTGAACTAGCGAGAAATATAAGTATATATATATTGATAAAACCTAAACAGTTTAGGGAGCCCAGTTTTTTTTTGCCCCAGGGCGCCACTAGTTGCATACATACTTTGTGCATGTCATGCACAGCGGTGTTGATAGTCTGGAAACTCTGGAAATACTGGTCGTTGCTCGTGCAGGGGAAGGCAAAGGGTCAGAGGACGCTCATCAATAAGATGGACAGATCAGGTTTAAGAAACCACATCCTCAAGCAAAATACGTGAATAGATGAGAGCCACCATGCTGACAAGTCATCAGAGCGAAATCCAAAGATGTACACGATCTTCAACAATGAGCTAGGAACCGACTGGAGTCTTAGGCTGGGTTGCACCAAACCGTCTGTAATTGTAAGCGGTGTTCGTCAAATCTGATTGTATGAAAAGATTGACAAGTTTCTATGGGATGACAGCTGCCGGCGCCATATTTGACGATGACCGGTCGGGGTTCGTACGTTGGTGCAACTGGCACTTAATGGTTTGTACTTACGGGTTGCCCTCATCAGGGTTCTGCGCCTTCATCCACTTGCTGTACTGCTCCTGGGCTTCATTGACGCAAGGCTGGTATCCGGCCTTGCAGAGGAAGGTCTTGGTGTGGGCTCGCAGGTTCTTCCGCCAGGAGTCCTCGTCCTCCCTCTCCTGTTTCACCAGCTCTTCGTAGAGAGGGGTGAGGAGGGTGCGGACGTAGGCCTGGGGAAACAGGTCCCTTTCAAATTGACGAAACGCATAATGCCTATTTATGTTATCCACAACATGACGCTGTCGTATACCGACCGTTACTTTAAGCCTAATGATTTGTACCTGTGTTCTGTTTGACAGGTGCAATAGAGCAAACAAGATGTGTGCATCGTGCAGCCCCACGCAACGCTTATCCAATAAAACTCCTGAGACGTGTGATAAACTAAAAAATTCCCACAGCCCACCACTGACACTAGATATTAACCCACACCGCAATGTCCATACGGTCCATACCACATAATGAAAACAGTTGCAACTTGAAGCCGCTAGATCCATGTCAGGCAATTTAACTTGGTCGCAGGCTATCCGATGCTACAATACTCCTTAGCAACAATTTTACTAGCGAAACAACTTAGTGCATGAGGTGAGGAGTGTGAGATACGCCCTATTGTAAGAAGGCCACTGAACCGCACTCAGTTCAATTCAATTCAATTCAATTCAATTTATTTATTCTCACATATAAGTTGACAGTATTACACCAAAACACTTATGTGGTAGCTAAATTATTACATTTAAACAAACTATATTATGCATAATTATTTACGTACATACAGTAATAGCAACACATATATTTTCAACATTATACACCAATAAAATAAACATCATAAAATCAACAAACAGTTTTAAACACGTATTAAAAAGCACAGCCTATTTTTCATATTATTACAGTAACTAGGTTATTAGAGCTAAAACTTTCCTACAGAACACTCCAATACTGTCAGCAAATATATCAACGTCGCCTGCCTCTTGCACAATGTGGTTTAGAGCCGCCCGTGCTCTAGCGGTGGGTGCGTTCGCACCGCGCCTCGTGCGCACGTCAGGCACCGCGAACAAGCGCCGCGGGCGTCGCGCTGCCACCGCGCCACCCGCGCCGCCCGTCGCGCCGACCGCTGGCCCGCTCGCGCGTGGCACCTGCAGGCCCATTTGCTCCAGCACGGTCGCGTTGTCAACTTTGTTGTTAAGTATTTGGTAGTAGTGCACTATATGCAGTAGCTTGCGCCGTGTCTCCAGAGTGTGGAGCCCGACCATTCCCGAGACAAAGAGCGATGGATACATATATGGGTAGTATCCATATCGTCTTTTGTATATATACCTGGCGAATTTCTTTTGTATCCGCTCCAACAATGTGACATATTTAATTTCCTGTGGGTCCCAAACTACTGCACCAAATTCGAGCCTACTTCTAACATACGCATTGTACAACATATTTGCGACTTTGATGCTAGTGAATTGGGACGCCATTCTCATTATAAAGCCCATTGTTTTAGAAACCCTCTTACAAGTCGTCGAGATATGGTTCCTAAAGTCTAGTTGGGTATCCAAAGTCAGTCCTAAGTCGCGTGTCTGGTCGGTCCTTTGAAGTGGTATTCCACGGAGAGTGTACTCAGTAGCGATAGGTGAGCGGAGTCTGGTGAAAGAGATATACACACATTTAGAGGCGTTAAAATCAAGTCGGTTGTTCTCACTCCATTCAGCAATAGCGTCTATGTCTGTCTGTAACTGTAAACGGTCATTGTCATCTTTGATACTGTGGAATAGCTTGATGTCATCGGCAAACATTAAACAATGAGCTTCACTGACAACCTTCGGCAGATCATTGATCATTATTAAAAATTGTGTCGGTCCTAGCGTGCTGCCTTGACTTACCCCAGAACGAGTGTAATAATGTTGAGATACACATCCAGCAAGTTTAACATATTGCTTTCGATCTTGTAAATAACTGGCAAAAAAGTACAGAAGCCTAGGCGTAAATCCTATGTCAGCCAATTTACGCAGTAAGATGTCGTTATCCACAAGATCGAAAGCCTTGCGAAAGTCAAAGTATGCCGCATCTACCTGCATTTTAGCATCCATAGCTTTGGCTATATAGTCAACCAAGATCACGTGGTTTGTTGTTGTGGACCGACCACGGCGAAAACCATGCTGAGCATCGTCCATGGCAACTGCGATCTGCTGGGTGATATGATAGTCTACGATCGATTCGAACAGTTTACCAAACACAGAAAGCACCGCAATAGGACGATGCTCGGCCACATCGGTGTTCAGTTGCGTCCTTAACTGCATGAGAAGAAGCCACACGGTAATTGTATACACTAAGTTAGAGCGAGATGCTTCAACTCCCCTCCACTAGTTATGACGCCTGATTCAGGACAGTGTAATAGCCGCATAAGCGCGAGCCTAGCGCCTCCATTTCAGTTTGGGCAAATATGCTTTCGGACCTCTGTCCGGCTGCTCTAATCTACAGATGACAGTGATGATCATGATTCGATGTCGCATTTCTCGACCGATATTCGTGAAAGTTCAGGTTCAGTAATTATATGCTTTAATTTTATGGTTTGGAGAATTTTAAAATGGTCAAGGTCAAGTTAAAGTAAATAGGAAATATATAAAAAAAGTAACATAATAAATCTTAATACTCAACTCCCGTCTTTCCTTGCCAGTGATGGGGGAAATTTTAACATTATACACGAGCGAAACAATTTATATGGATGACTAGCAGATTACCGAGCACACTTGAGCAAGGTTGCCGAGTTCTTTTCAACTTTAAACGAATAAGGGTTGAAATGTACCTTTGTGTTTGGTTCTACGTTTTTTTTTTTCAGGCTATTATAAAAACATTTTCAACTTTGTTTATACGTTTGTGTGATTCTAAACGTTTTTGGGATGCTCCCTTTACGCATAATAGGTAAATGTAAAAGTAGGTAGGTGGCAATGATAATTGGGTATATACACCGAGATTTGGATAAGGAAAGTCTAAGAAAATTTCACTAAGATGCTATGTCTTAAACACACACATACTATCTTTGAGATATTATTATGTATTTTCGAATAGGAATTCAAGTATCAGCATAGTTTAATTGTGACTATTATCTAACTCCACTCACCTGGAATTTAGTATGCATACACTGACAGATATGGCCACCAATATGATCGATCATTGTAAAGACGGGGTCCCACACGAGCGGATGCCGTTCCTCCTTGAGGAACCAGGTCATGTTGAGTGCGGTGGTGAAGGACAGCTCCCCGGCATACGCCAGGTTCCACGCGTCGTGGAGCAGCTTGGCTCTGGTCAGCTCCGGGATCTTCGTGCGGTCCTTGCTTTGGAGGTACTTTGAGAGGAGGTTCCAGTTCTCTTTATCGTAGTTCACGGGGAAGGGCGCTGGAATGAAATGTCGTAAAGTTAATATGGGATGTATTTTTTTTATTTTAAAATAAAATGCTATTATGTTAACACATTATTATTGGGGAACGGGACTTAATCGCGTAGTCGCGTACCTAGTTATAATTGTACGCGATTAAGTCCCGTTCCGAATAATGTGTGAAAATCGTGTAGGTTTGAATCAATATATATTATGTTGTAGAAGAGAGGCCTATGCTCAGCAGTGGGCGATTACGGGCTGAAGATGATGATGATGATGATATTATGTTGAAGTCGCTAGGCACATGTTTTAAATCCTTCTGCAACTGTTAAGTTTTTTTTTTCTCAGAATTTTCATGTTTTTGGTTTTCTCTGCTCAAAATAATGTGCAATGTTAAAATCCGAATATTTCCGAAATTTCCGAATATTTTGAGAAAAAATTACAAGGCACAAGTGAAAATGCCCAATAGTTGACTGTTATTCTTTCCAGCCTAGCTACCACGATGAGTTATACTGTCATGTCTTATGTAACGTTTTAGAACATTTCGGATAGCTGGGCACTCAACAGCCAGAAAGCAAGATTGGAATTCGCAAGCGTCGATAGGCTACGGCGTTGTTTACCACCGTCGTAGTACGAACTTACCGATTTCTTCCGGGTTGACAATGATGAAGTGCTCCCTGGCCGGCATGCCGTGGACCGTGAGCTCCTTCTCATGCATCCAGGAGGCGGGGAACTTGGAGAAGTCGAGCTGGTCGCCCCGCACCACCACGGCCGGCGCGCGCCACACCAGGCTCGCGGCGTCCGGGACGTCGTGCGGACGCTCGCGGAGATACACTTTCTGTTACATTAAATGTGAAATAATAAAGTTACTGCCCTGAGTACATATGTACTACTTCGAATACGTAGAGAAACTACACAAAGATAAACAAGAGTAAAGGAAAAGAACCTTTTTAGGGTTCTGTAGTAAACAAGGAACCCTTATAGTTTCGCCATGTCCGTCCATCCGTCCGTCCGTCCGTCCGTCCGTCCGTCCGTCCGTCCGTCCGACCCCCGTTTTTCTCAGTAACCCTTAGTACTAGAAAGCTGTAATTTGGCATGAGTATAGATATTGATGACGCCGACAAAACGGTAGAATAAAATCTTGTAAAAAAAATTTTTTTAGGGTACCTCCCCTACATGTAAAGTGGTGGTGCAATTTTTTTTCTTCCAAACCCCATCGTGTGGGTTATCGTTGGATAGCTCTTTTAAAAATATTATAAGGTTTCTAAGAGTATTTTTTGATTCAAGAATCGGTTGGCGTGATATTAAGCTTTGAAGTGATAATTTTCGTTATGGTCAAGTGTCCCCCCCCCCCCTGCCAGCTAAACGGTGACACCTAGGCATGTGAAAAAAATCATGGTAGTAGGATATACGATGAATTTAAAAGGAAAACTATCACAGCTAAGTAGACATTACTAGTTAACGAGTAATAGTCGAACTTCAGAAATGTACTTTGCAAAAGCAAACTTTAGAACAATTTCCATTGATACATTAGATAATGTTGTTAATTCTGTCAAAAACATAGTAAATATAAGTTTGCGAACTTTTTAGTCCACATAATGTAACGGTCGGATGACTACGGAACCCTACCTTGCGCGTGGCTCGACACGCACTTGGCCGGTTTTTTTATAAACCGCAAAGCAGCAAGGCCATGTATAGACGCTATATCTTCAAGATGTGCCTTGAGGTGATGTATAAACGTTTACCTGAGGACTTGAGAAAGCTCCAAGGGAATATTTTTTTAAGTCCATTAGCTGTCTTATGCAAAATTCTATTTGTTTAGTTGAAATATTCAATTGTATACTCATTAATTTGTAAAATATTTGCACGCCATAATATGGCTGAATTCATGAGACAGAATGTAAACATAGGCTGTATTCTAAGCAAACCTGGATTTAGAGAAATGGTCCCACAATATCATGTAGTGTAATACCTAACTGCCTTGAGAGCTTAAGAAACAATATCCCCACCTTAAATCCAAATCGTGTTTGAAAAATGTTCACGATTGAACTACATTTTCAAGTAACCCTTTCACTGCCAATTCCCGACATTGAAAAACCCGTCCCGCCTTATCAAACCCTATCGAGTTGACCGGCCTCCTATCAGATTCGAACCCAAAAGACTAATGGATACTTTTCATTGGTTAAATGTGCGTGAAATTTATTTTGGCCGTGAATAGAATTTGGGCCGAGTTTATGGAAAGGTGTGCGTGACTTCTAGATTGATAGATTTGCCTGTAAAATGCTTTAAGGTAGGTACATAAAGCTATTAGGTAAAAGATGTACCCCCTTATTCACAAAACTTAACAAACCTCTGCTAACTAAAATGTTGTTTGTCCCTTTCTCACAAACGTAATTTATTTCAAAGTGACAGATAAGGACAAACGAACTTTAGCGGCTCGTTAACTATAATAGGTTTGATGGACGTTTACGAATATGGAGGGTAGGGTGGAGCGCTCGTGGCCCAGCGGCGCCTGCGTGCCGCAACCGGTATGCAAGGTTAAGCAATGTCGGGCCGGGTCAGTATACATGGATGGGTGACTGCTTTGAGTGGTTACTAACTGAGTGGTCCCGTGCTTTGGAAGGCACGTTAAGCCGTTGATCCCGGCTGTTGCCTATGACAGCAGTCGTTAAGCCAAGTTGGAGGCCTTCGGGCGGCTTGAGAACTTCTAACAGTCAAGTTGCCCACACACTTGACAAAGGGGGGTCGAAGTTGCACCACGTCCGTAGGGAAAGTACCCACCGCTACCCTACACGTGGCCCCTGGGTAGTGCTAAAAGTGCAACAAAAACTGGCAACCGTACAGTCTTCTCAAAGATCTCACGGTTCGAAGTAAATGCCATACGATAAATAAATAAATGGGGGGTAGGGAATAATATGTTTCCATCAGAAAAACTCGGAATACGATTAGACACGAAAACAATTACCGTCAATCAATTACTTAGGCGACTTCCTGATTTGTCGGTGCGGAGGCAGTACGATATGAGAAAACCGTCAAATGTCAGCGTCAACTGTCAGCCAACTCAGTACTACTTTTTACTGCGCCCCTACATTTAAATGAGTGCTACCTGAATGGCGCAGGATGCGCGGAAGCGGGACGATGCGAAGGCAGTTTACTGGTCCGCTTCTGCGCATAATATTACTACTGCGCAAAAGTAATACTGACAGTATTCCGTCAAGTGGGAATCTTTGCGACGTCAGTAAGTTTACGTCAAAAAAGAAAATTACTACTAAGACTGTACGAGAGACAGCTACCGATTTTTCTGACCACAATCCTCTCCTAGCAATAACACGTAAATTGCTTCAGGGGGTAACGCCCCACGAACGACAGCTATAGTTCCCAGGGGGGTTGAGCATTGATAGCCAACAGGAGTTTAAGACCCGGTCTACCGGAATAGAAGATGACACTTGGAGAAAACAGTTCGGAAGTGTTGCTCACTGACCTGCCTCAGCACCGCAGTCCTGGCTTCATAGTTCCTCTCAACAGTGACCAGCGGCAGACGGTCCTTCTCGATCCAGCTCTTGGCAACGGTCTTCACGTCCACAGTCTTGGGAATCCTGCCGTCGGCGGCGGCAGCCGCGTTCAGGGCCGACCAGATGTCGTCTCCGGTGAAGGTTTTGAATTTACTGCAATAAAAAAAAATGTTAGGACTTTTAATTTGTACGAAGGCAAGCAGACACCATAGCATACGGATTCTTGCGACTTTAGAACAATCTCAAGCGTGCTGCCTACCTGCTTTTGTTTCGGTCGGTCTCCTTTTCCTGCTACTCTAGAAAAATCTCAACCATGTTTCCAATAACAGGTTTATGAGGTCGGTGTTGTATTGACATTGACACCTAGAGAACTGCAGTTACTTACTGATCCTCAATGAACATCCTCAGCCCCTTCCTGAAGGTGTCTCCTCCGAGCGTGTAGTTGAACATCCTGAAGAGCAGCTCGATCTTGGTGCAGGCTGTCTCCTGCTTCATGCCGGTGATGCGGGAGTGGGGATAGCGCTTGCTGAACTCGTAGTACAGCGAGTATAGCACCGTCATCGGCCATTTCCCTTCCATTTCGGAGCCATTGTTGATCTGGAAAGAGTTGCTTGATGCAGCAGCTGGTTTACAGACTGACACGCAACAGTCCGTACAAGTGATCATCCGACTAAGGTTATTCCTGTTTAGTTGCATCCCAATGGATGCCCGGGTTCCATTACCTAATCCCAAGATTTGGCGTATTAGACACTACTTTTTACGAGTCCTCTTCCAGCGAAGAAAATAAACAATAGCATTCTATTGTAATGACCCCGTAGATACCCGTCACTGGTAGATGACGGCTGGAAGCAATTGCGAAAGAGTGCGTACGAGTATATATATCACAATGTCCCTGTACCACTGCTGTTTCGGTACAGCTAGGGGCTGAGGTTTACTCTACAGAACTTGACTTTAAAGAGGACTTTGACTTGGAGCCTATAACCTTAACTCGTGTTTTATTCTATGAGCAAAGGAACAACACCCATAACTGTTCCTGTGAGCGCCTCGAAATGTCTTGAGATTCTTAAAAGTACAATTAAGAGTAGACCAAGAGAAGTGCATAGCCGAAGATTGCTTTAACGTTCACGGCTAAAGAAAGCAAAAATACGTATAACTTAGAAGGTGTTACCCATCGGTAAACGACCCAACGTACGCTTTTTAGAACTTGACCATGGAAATTTCAAATAACGTACCTTGAAGGCAGTCTCAGCCGCGAGATACCCGACGAGGGCCTTGTTGAGATGGGCGTCCGACCACCAAGCGGGCGTGGTGAGCGCGCCGAGCCACTGGTAGGACAGCTCCTGCGCCAGCTGCACGTAGCCGCGGCTGCTGAGGTCGCTCTCCCTGAGGAACAAACAACAGTATGTGATGCGACCCTGAGGAACAAACATCAGTATGTAATGCGACTTTGAGGAACACACATCAGTATGTAATGCAACTTTGAGGAACAAACATCAGTACATGTGATGCGAACCTGAGGAACAAACATCAGTATGTGATGCGACCCTGAGGAACAAAAAACAGTATGTGATGCGACACTGAAGAACAAACAATAGTATGTGATGTGACCCTGAGGAACAAACACCAATATCATGCGATGCGACGCGGCCGCAACCATCAACCCTGGGAAATGGACTCTTGGGATGTTGTTGTACACGCCATAAGTTTGTCTATCTCATTCTCCCACTTTCCACTCAATCCCAGGTTAGCTGGAAGAGATCCCTTATAGGGATAAGTTTACCTTTATACTAATAAGATAGTGGCATGTATTGAATATTGTTTAAATCTGTTATTGTGTGCGAAACATGTCGCCATTCAAGGATTAGTGGACGGAGTACCAGGTCAGGTTCCTCCGGCCCACCGTAAGGTACAATATAGATTTTACAACATGTTAGGTACAAATATCTTATATTTCTCCCGAAATATCTAACGCGAATTAAACGCTTTTTCACTAAACAAAGGAAACAATCATTTATTACAAGTTCGATTGTAGTTGGTTTAACAAACAAGGGTTAGCCTAACCTAATTTAATATATACTCGTACCTCGTCGTACAGCAAATTACCTCATAAAAACCCAAAACAAACACTTGAAACAAATGTAACGGCCAAAGTTGAAGTTTTTCGCGTATTTAGGGATTTAAACTTGGATATCCGACATAATGGAAAAATTCAAATATGAGATCCACGCTTGCAAAAATTGTTAAATTAATTTGAAAATGCCGTCCACTTTGGATAGTTAGCAAATACCTACCCACTCTTCACTGTCTTAAAGCCTGTAGATTTTGCCACTTTTTGTATAACTCTCCGCCTCTTTTTTTCCTAACTATATTAATGACTATATATTAATCAACTACTGCATTTTATTCCCCAAGAAATGGTGAACCACGGTCACTAAAGATATTTCAAAAATATTCATAAGCTTAGAAAGTTATGACGATATATTTGACAAAAAACGGCGAAAATTTCATAAATATTGGTAGTAGTAAAATTGAAACAAAACATATTTCTGGTAATCTGTTTGATTTGACGTTATGATATAATTGTTACCTATCCCCCCTTTTAAATATCGTTTCGTGTTTGCTAAGAAAGTATATTGTTTTTCGTACATCATAATAAAATGACCAACAGCCATTGTCTGTGCGTGATTTTTATTGCGAGATCATTATCTCCCCAATTTGTGGCGTTAAACAATGGGAAGTTTGTATTCTGAGTAGTGGTCAACACCGAACTAATCTAATCTATGGTCAATATAGCGGCAGAAGCCGTTATTTTTGTCAGTGCAATGTCGCAATGGTTCGGAGTGAAATGGGTCACTTTTTTGCGGAGCACATTTTTTGAGATTTCAAGGTAAGTGTTGAATTAATATCTGTTATTGTTCTTGCGGCATATTAAGTAAGGTGAGCGTGATCTTTCAAGGTTAAATTCACTTCAAAACATAGTCAATTTACTGAGTAATTGTCGATTTTAGTTGCGCTATGTCGCGCAACGGTCACGCAAATTTCGCGCAACGATCACGCAACGATCACGCAATGTCGCGCAACGATCACGCGAAATGGATGCGTTATCGTTTTGCGTCAATCTGCGCGACCATCTCGGAGAATATTATGCGCGACCGACTCGTAGTAAAGTGGCAAAATCTACGGCCTGACCCTTATAACCCAGTTGATAGATATATTAGATATGTCCTAACCTAACAAAGTGCGGGTAGCTGGAAAGGTCTCCGAAATCAATAAAATTGTACACTATGAAGAATATCTAACTCGGGGAGGGGGGGAAGGTGACTTTTTTCAGATATTCGGGTAGCTCTTAAAACTAAGGACTTTTTTGTTTTATATTGTATGAAAAAGTTAAATAGCATTAAATTCCCTAAAAGTTCGTTGCTGAACCATATTTTCAGGCCTACTATTTGCACACTGCATTTTTTAAACGCGGCATCGTTATACGGCGCGTTTAAAAAAACGCGGTGTACCTTATATAGGCTATAGGCCCTTTGGCTTGCTCCGAGCTCCGATTGCGCTTTGAAGAAGTCTCAGGTCTGTTGTTAATATTTTAAGTTTGATCAAGCCTTATAGATCATAATTTAACTATCTGATAGTGGTAGTTGAGTAGAGCGAGGACATCAAGCCATACCTTCTTAGGTAAAAGCGGGTAACTATCAGACACTTCCTATATCCTTGAACATCTTCCTTCCTGTTCAAGCTATCTTCTCTGGAAGCGCTCACACTGACAATAAGATAAGTCCCAAGCAGGCTGGTTTTCAAACAAATCCCCTACTAAAACAAGTCTAGCGGAAATTATCCTTTACCTGAATACGATCAATCCCCAGTTGTCAGCCGGCTTGACTCCCTGGTAGTTGGGCAGGGCGACGATGTCCAGCCTCGTTAGTGGTAAGGGCACCTGCCAGAACCCGGCGATCTCCTTGAAAACGCGGGCCAGCTTCTCGTTCACACCGTTCAGCGCTTCCAGGTATTCAGGGCGGCCCCACACGCGGAGTTCTGGGGAAATAAGAATATTTATACGAGGTTAAAAATAAGCATAACTTTATTTGAAATAATTGGCACAATCCGGTGCCAAAGTAGACTGAGCCTGTATCTTGGAACCCGTGGAGGTACATGTTACAGCGAATTGAGATGAATAAAAGACCTGAAGAAGCCATAACCAAGGAACGGTACGTACACTTTGGCTCAAGTTTTAAAAATATGTAGGGGAGTTGTACCTTGATGACTCAATAGGGATGTTGACTCAAAATTTATTAATACTCCATACGAAAGAATACATATAACTATGCCAAAAAGTGAAAATCCTATTCAAATATCTCAAAAAATAACGAAACTACAACCGTTAGAATGTTTTTAGTTAGAGAGAGAAAACGCTACAGGTCAGTGACGTCACTGTCCTCGAGCGCCATAGTAAATGACGATCGTTCAATACAATGGGGCGTTTTGCGGAAAAGGGACAGAAAATGCCCCCTCCTAAAACTTTGAAGACTTATAATTATGTAATTATTTATTCTTTTGGATTACTTTTTTCACTATTTGATAGAGAATTTGATCCTTTTTCGAGAAAATTCGGATTTATTGATTTTCTTATTTGGTGTCAACATCCCTATTGCCCAAACTTGTTGTCATGTTCAGATTGCTTTTGATCCTGTGTGTGTGTGTTTTCAAATGACACATTATTCTTCCGAGCAATATGCTTGGCAAGTTAAACTATATCACGTTGTCGTATTTTAGTTCTACGAAGCTTTATAAAATTCTCACCAATCTTATTTCCCTTATCATCTGTGTAGAAGCTGCTGGAGTTTAGCTGCTTCAGGTCGGCGATGACCAGGCCCAGGGTGAAGGTGGACATCGGCGGCGTGGTCTCGAAATGGTCCCACACTGCGTTCGGCTCACCAGTGCTGCACAACATTTTAATAAGTAATCTCAAATACCAGAGATACATAGCTACTATTAGCCGAGGTGTAAGACTCGCGACTATCAATGTGGAGGTCGCGGGTACGAACCCTGGTTTTGTATGCAATTGCTTTAGAGATCACCGCACGTTCACCGTCATTACCGTCAATACCCGTCGATTCTAAGAACTCCCGGTTTTTATTTCATTTTTATTAAACCCTAATAAACAAATCATAACATTTTTTTGCTGACTTTACCTCTTTTTATAGGACATGTACTGCTGCCCTGGGTAAATACTTCTTTTGCGCCTAAATGGTCCGCAGGAGCAGAAAATAGCCGACGTCCTATAGGACATGTCAATTAAAAAAGAATAGGGCAATTGAGTTAGGTGTAGATACTTATGTACTTACATCTCCTCAGTCCTGGCCACGGGCATATTGCTGAGCGCGACCATGGTCTTGGGGCGCACGACGCTGAGCTGGAAGGGAGTCTTGTACGCCGGCTCGTCGAAGCAAGGGAACATGCGGCGCGCGTTGTTTGGACGCAGCTGGGTCGCCGCCACTATCCTGGTGAAACATAGAGGATTAGATTTGTTTCGGACCCAGGTCGGGCTTGGCATTCTTGCTGGACTCTTCTCAGCTTGGCTAGGTATTGTGAACCAGCGTCAAAACTCCCAGTAGCTAGATTCCACTGACACCTCAGATTCGGTCGAAGCCGCTCAACCAAACTCACTGGAGTGCAAACTCTGTATTCCACGCCCGCGCGTGGTCACGTGGGAGGTCCCCCCAGAATTTTCCCCAGTGTAACGTTTTCGAGCGTGCGTGAGATTGATCTACCTAGCGTTAATTTGCCACATTATGGTAAGTACCTAATCAACCAGCTGCTTCACAATGCGCCGCCATTCGGCATAATGGGATGTGTACTTGAGCTCATAGACCCAGAGGGCTTTTTCTGCATTGAGCCAATGGAAGAATACAAACAAATAAAATAAATAATAAATAAAATAAATATTTGTGGACGATCTTACACAAATCAACCTAGTCCCAAACTAAGCAAAGCTTGTACTATGGGTACTAAGCGACGATATACATACTTATATAGATAAATAAATACTTAAATACATAGAAGACATCCAAGACCCAAGAACAAATATTCGTGTTCATCACACAAATAAATGCCCCGGCCGGGATTCGAACCCGGGACCTCCAGCTTCGTAGGCAGGGTCACTACCAACTAAGCTAAAGCGGTCGTCAAACAGAAACAGAGGATACTGTTAAGTTGACGCCGTAATGAGAAGTATCTGCGCAGCATCAAATTAGCAGAGCAGAGTAACGCAGAATCGGCAAAAAAGTGGTGCACTGTCGGGAACAACGACCAGTTTGTGTCGCATGCGACACTAATGATCGACTTATTTGAGTGAAATCCATACTTAATATTATAAATGCGAAAGTGTGTCTGTCTGTCTGTCTGTTACATCTTCACGCTTAAACCGCTGAACCGATTTACATGAAATTTGGTAAGCAGATAGGTTGAGTCCGAGGGAAGGACATAGGATACTTTTTATCCCGGAAATCATCCCTTAAGGGGGTGGGAGTATGTATGAAAGAGCGATGACTAGGGAAGCGCCTGATATGAGTTAATAGCAATTACTTAAATTCTATCGCGATGAACGAGTTCCATGCGGACGAAGTCGCGGGCAATAACTAGTGTGTTCATATATATGAACCCACCCATGTCTAGACCCATGGGTGAGTTAAATTTATTACTTAGAAACTTATTTGCTGATAAACAAATAAATAGTATTAAAACTGTTTTAGCGCACTATTATAAACAGGAACTTTACAGACAACAACTTTGCAGACTTCCGAAACTTTGGGAGTTAAATTTACATCTCGCAGATATGTGATACAAACCCCCGTGTGGTGAGCAAACTTTAACAATGCAGTCTACGATGCACCTGCGTAATAATGTTACTTACATTTGGTTATGAACAGGTGGCTGCAAGTAAGTTGCTCTAATGTGTTTTAGTAAGTTAAAACTCCCAGTGTTTGGCACGTGAAACTATTGTTCTCCTCCATTGATATGACATAAAAATTTACAATATCTAGTAAATTGTCAGTGTCCAATACTTGGAACTTTTACCGTAGTAAAGTAAATCCAAAAACTAAACATCCTTAATTGAAAATGGCAACCCTGTCTAATTAGCACATTGCGAGTGAGAAAAGAGTATCTAAGTCGAGTGCGAATTTGTTCTAACAAGTACTATTATGGATAGTATGAGACCTATAAACTTTATGTACTACACATCAATACGGATGTTGACACTAAATTAGAGCCATTTTCTATCCCTTATCCGCAAAACGCACCTCTGTACTGAACCATCGTCATTTTACTGTGGCGCTGTAACGTCACTCACTACTGATCTTTCTAACGACTGTAATTTCGTTATTTTTTGAGATATTTGAAAAAGATTTTCACCATTTGTAATAGATTCATGTCTTCTTTTGGATTCAACTTTGAGTCAACACATCAATTCAGAGACACCTACCTGTCGACCTCATCAGTCTGGTAAGTGGTCTTGAAGAAGGCCTCGGTCTGCGCGGTCTCCAAGTTCCCGTTGAAACTGAAGTGCAGCGTTCCCTTGCAGCCCTTCGGGACAATCTTCTCCAGGCGCAGTGACACGATCGGCTTCTTCGGGTCCGTTGTGATCTTCTTCACGGTTATCTTCTGGATTTCTTTGCTAAAACCATCAGGAGTTGTTTAGAAGATTGTAGGTATTTATTTATTTTATCTTTTACCATACAGAAATACAGGACAAAAAGCGCGCAAAAGGCGTTGTTTATAATTTTATAAAACTAAGAAGAGAAGAGATCCCTTACAGGGATAAGTTCACCTTTGTACATGTATGATCTGTTTTGTCTGTATTTCTTTTTCCTTTTGTCTTGTGTACAATAAAATACTTACATACATACTATCATTGGATTTTGAATCCTCTTGCTTGTATAGTTAACTCGTTTTTTGAAGTTGCCACTCAGCCAGTTCAAATTGTTTCAAGTATAGGTACCTAAACCAACATTATTCTAGATTTTATTGTACCGTTACGTCGTGTTTTTTTTACCTGACTGTGGCTTTATAGGCCGGGCCTAGTAGGAGAGTGGCCTGGGAAAAAATCCAGGGGAAACCTGACACGACCACGCGGCGCGGGCGGTTTAAATCATTAAATGCAAAATACTTAACAGGTTTCTAGTAGTAAGTAACCATCACTAAGCTAAATCGCGGACGTACACACGAACACGGCGGAACTATAAGGGTTCCTCTTTTACCACGGAACCTCAAAAAGAATTGTAAGGGTAATAATATTTTTGAAATATAATTGCCCTTCTTAAAGACATAATTCTTATTGCTATTAAAACATTTCACTTATTAAAAGATTGTCAATTGATCTGTTTGAAAAGTCACGCCGTCAGTGGCGTGACTTGTTTAACGAACCTATTGGAGGGGATGGATTGGAAGGGATAAAAAGGCTGGCCAGACTCACAAGCGGGGACTAGCGCATTCGATTAAGAGCGGTTGAAGTGTCAAGATCTTGTATAAGCCTGAATTTACTGTTAAACTGTGGATTTGTGTAAAACTAATAAGATATATAATTAACATGATTATTCAAATGGATGTGATGTTTCAATCCTGACCTACCAGCGACAATAGGTCAGCAAGTGGGATCGAAAAGGTTTTTACACTAAAAATAACCTTAACCTCGTCCACGGCTCGGAAAAACGTAAGTAAAATACTTAATTTTTGAAATTAACGATGATATGATTATTAGACATTTACTGCTTTTACCCTCATTTACGTGAACCGTAATTGGATAAAACTGCAAACTGTATTTACCGTAACGGAGGCTTTCCGGAGGTTTATATGGTTAAGCATTCATGGTTATCTTGCCAGGGCACTCCCTGGAGATGGACATGTTTGACTTTGTGATATCTAATCGTTAAGGAGCCGAACTGTATTTACCGTAACGGAGACATTCCGGAGGCTTATATGGTTAGTCATGCATGTTAATCTTGCCAGGGTACTCCCTGGAGATGAACATGTTTGATATTTTGGTTCATAATTAGCTAGAAAACACAACTTTTTATGCCGCGGTGCTATGGTGGCGGTTGATCTAAATTAAATCTGATGGAATTTAATTTTATCAAAGGAAATATTGAAAAGGATTTATACAAACACAATCGCTAATAATTACTATTTGATAATGAGCAACTGTACCTATTTAGCTACTGATTGTTATTAACCGTCCCTATTAAGAAAATGACTATATCAATTCTTTACTTATTTTTATTTTCCCTTCTTCTTGATCACATTTTTGGCTAATGTAAGGTAAATAGTTAACTAAATGAGTTAATGGCATTTCACCCCATACATACTACTATAAAGTTGAGGCAAATAACGGGTGGGCTATAGTTAGGATGTTTTACGTAACAATTACTTTCATCCTGAAATTTCATTTTGACATGTTCCAATTAAATGAAAATGTATAAATGGCCACATATGGTACTGAGTGACGCATTGTTTTGGAACCTAAAAACTTGACCCTAATATTCAAACTTATACGTGTTTTAAACCTCTGTTTATAAGTTTTATAAGGGATGACCCCGTTGTTGTGAAACGGTCTATGCATGCAATATAAACCTTCCTAGCTTACATGATGATGATGACGGTGATGATGGTGGTGATGGTGATGATGATGGTGATAATTGGTGATGATTGTGATGATGATGATAGTGATGATGTTGATATCCCTCATCAGGGGCATAGGGCTTTTTAGAAGGGAAAAGGGCTCTTAGCACTCTTAGCTTACATATAAAATTAAAATAAACTTGATTGATTTAATGGCCATATGTATGTAATATATATATCATTCTGCTATGGCTTCCCTTTTTATGTTTACTTTGAACATCAACTGGGCTTTTTCATGAATATACAATTACTTAATTGCTTTTCTTCCCTTATCTGTTGAATTTCAAGTACTTAACTTTATGAGGTTCTAAGCTTATGGTGTAAGTTTCAGATAAACACATTGAACATGACCAGCGAGACTGGCCCGAGGAATGGGTGCAGTACTCGTTTGGAGGATGATGGAGGCTATGCAAACAGTTGATGGGGAGGACTGTCACATAGACTTTATCATGGATTGCCCGAGGGTAAGGGCTAAGGAAAGGATGATGGATTGGAGGATGATGGAGGCTATGCAAACAGTTGATGGGGAGGACTGTCACATAGACTTTATCATGGATTGCCCGAGGGTAAGGGCTAAGGAAAGGATGATGGATTGGAGGATGATGGAGGCTATGCAAACAGTTGATGGGGAGGACTGTCACATAGACTTTATCATGGATTGCCCGAGGGTAAGGGCTAAGGAAAGGATTATGGATTGGAGGATGATGGAGGCTATGCAAACAGTTGATGGGGAGGACTGTCACATAGACTTTATCATGGATTGCCCGAGGGTAAGGGCTAAGGAAAGGATGATGGATTGGAGGATGATGGAGGCTATGCAAACAGTTGATGGGGAGGACTGTCACATAGACTTTATCATGGGTAATTCATTTCTTGCACTCACTGTTACCGGTCGTGTAAACTAACTTAATATATTATTCTATGAAACTCTCGAAAATGTATACCCAATGCATGTAGATTTGTACATTGAGAAATATATTAAAAGACATTCTAGCTATGGATATCATACATGTACAAGTTTTGTTACTTACAAAAAAAATGCATTTACAGAAAATTGATAAAAAAAGACTGTAAGTAACGAAACTTAGATCAGCTAAATGGATTTAATTAAATTGATTAAATAAACCTATCTACATTGTAATAAGTAGTGTGAAATTTAAATTACATTAATTATTTGATTATGGCGAAGGGACTCGCTATGTGTAGGATGGCCGAGCTGTAAGGGTAATAATATTTTTGAAATATAATTGCCCTTCTTAAAGACATAATTCTTATTGCTATTAAAACATTTCACTTATTAAAAGATTGTCAATTGATCTGTTTGAAAAGTCACGCCGTCAGTGGCGTGACTTGTTTAACGAACCTATTGGAGGGGATGGATTGGAAGGGATAAAAAGGCTGGCCAGACTCACAAGCGGGGACTAGCGCATTCGATTAAGAGCGGTTGAAGTGTCAAGATCTTGTATAAGCCTGAATTTACTGTTAAACTGTGGATTTGTGTAAAACTAATAAGATATATAATTAACATGATTATTCAAATGGATGTGATGTTTCAATCCTGACCTACCAGCGACAATAGAATATTGAGAATTATTAAATTTGTGACATATGTTACGAGAACACGGTTCTGTATTAAGCGAGGCATGTAGCCTGTCTCAAATGTTTTGAGTAGCAGCCAGGTATTTTTAAAGCAGAATTCACTTAGATTACTGTTTTCTCTCGAGCTGGTTATTCGCAGACATATTTGCTCGTTTAACTAGTTGATTTTCATTGTATTCCATTACAATATTTCGTTTTGCTTTAGTTTGCTTTAGTTCTGGTTCAGATGATTGTGCTTAGAAACCAGTTTTTCTTTTTCTAATAGGGTAGGTTCGTATTCATGGAGTTTATTTAATATTTACCTAATCTTCCGATGACTAGGTTATTGTCTAGGTTAGGCTATTGTCAAAGCCGTGTAGACTCGAAAGCCGTGTAGACTCGAAAGCCGTGTAGACTCGGACTAGAATAGGTCTACGGTCTCCCCCGCCTGTCGTAAAAGGCGACTAAAGGGGGTCATCGGGGTTGTAAGTGCTTAATGCGGTGGGGGCCGAAGCACTTACTTATCAGCCCCAGGGAGGGTGGCCCAAGGCAAAAGGCGAATAAGCGCGAGGGGGGCTCCAGTGCGTTCAGTATGAGATCCCGGAGTCCTCCGCATGAGAGCGCAGATGGCGGTCGCCGTGGAGTTTTTAGTGGCTAGAAATACCACATAACCCAGGCATCCCCCCATGCCTGGGTACCTGATTCGCAGGTTTTCTCCACGTAAAAAAAAAAAAAAAGGCTATTGTCAAGTCTTTTATATACAAAAAAACCGGCCAAGTGCGTGTAAGATCAAGCATAATGAAGGGTACCGTATTGACACATAGTTACTTACTATACTAGTCCACCTTTAAAACCACTATCCAATACCTTGAATCAAAAAAGGTCGTATTTTCATAAGGAAGTCACGGCTACTTACGTCCTTTTGTTTCGGCAAGACAGTTTTTTAGCGATACGGCAACCCCTTAAACCCAACTTGTTCCAACCAAACATCGCCTAATTTTTTTTCAGTATTTAAATCTTCATACTTTGGAAATTAAAGGGAGGACATATTTTTTACGACGTTGACGCACTGCGTTTAGTCGGGATCATGCGAAATGTACACAGAACACACTGAGCGAAAAAAATTATTAGTAAGTTTAAGGCGACTTCCTGATTTGTCGGTGCGGAGGCAGTACGATATGAGAAAAGTGTCAAATGTCAGTGTCAGCTGTCAGTCGACGCGATACAATTTTTTACTACGCCCCTACATTTGAATGAGTGCTTCCTGACTAGCGCGGGATGCGCGGTAGCGGGACGATGCGAAGGCGGTACTGCTCCGCTTCTGCGCATGATATTACTAGTGCGCAAACGTAATACTGACAGTATTATGTCAAGTGAGAATCTTTGCGACGTCAGTAAGTTTACGTCAAAGAAGAAAATGTCACATATCGATCCCTCCCCGCCAAGTCAGGAAGTCGCCTTAGTGGATCTCAGGACAAGGAGATTATATACTAACGGTTACAATACAGTTTTTGATAATAGTACTTAGCTATTTACTAATACCAAAAAATTTGTCCTTGTAACTACTAATTACTAGTAAACTGTTTTGTAACCGTATAATCTCCTTGTCTTGGGATTCACTAAATCTTACTAATAATTAGTATTTTTTTCGCTTAGTGCACTCTGTGGAAACGTATTAAGAAAACCGCTGGGCCGTAGACACGGCGTGAGTACTCACTTGTCCGCCGGCACATACGCCCTGACCGAAGCGTCGCTGATCTCGATCTCATGCGCACAGTGGACCTTTAGCTCGTCCGCGTCTTGCAGCCAGCTCACGTTGATGCTCACATGTCCCTACACCAGGCAACAGAAAAAGGAAAGAATCACAAAATGAATATTATTTATTGTACCTACGCTTGTCTGACAAACAATATCACCGGGTGCAAAACAATTGGGAGGCGTCATCATCATGATCATTCGCCGAAAGACATAGGCCTCTCCCAGCCTGCCACAAAAAAATTGGCGTAGGTGGAAAGATACCTTGATCATCATCATCATCCTAGCGTTATCCCAGCACAGATGCATCCTGAAGGATGCCTGGGGTCCGGTACCTAATCCCAAAATTTGGCGTAGGAACTAGTTTTTACGAAAGCGACTGCCATCTGACCTTCCAACCCCGAGGGGAAACTAGACCTTATTATGATTAGGCTTTGTCAAGTGAGTGGGCAACTTGACTGTTAGAAGTTCTCAAGCCGCCCGAAGGCCTCCAACTTGGCTTAACGACTGCTGCCATAGACAGCAACCTTACATTACCTTACATTACCAGACAATACCTTGATATTAAGGAGAAAGTGTAAAAACGGATTTATGTCCGCTTCAAGACGTCTAAATAAAGAAGTCTTGAAATCAGAAATGTCTTCATCATGAAGAGCGTACCTTAAACACGCCGTCTTCGAGATAAGGCTCGAGCTCTAACTTGTACCCGGTCGGCTCCACGATCTTGTCCAGTCGACTCTCGATGGTTAGCGCGTGCGCATTGTTCAGGTCTATGCTGCGCGTCTTTATTATGTGCAGCGGACTGATGTGCTGCAAATAAGAAGCATTGATGACTTTTTAGAAAAGGTCTGGAAGGTCTGGTCTGGGTTAGCAAAACACACGTTTCTGGTATAGAATGTGTAGATACACATTCTATACCAGAAACGTGTGTTTTGCTTCTGGTGGTGAGAATTTTTGCCAGAACTCCTGATGATGTTCTGTGTTGCCCAGAGTGTGAACCTCCATATGTGTGTCGACATAACGAATTCTCAAATCAATAAAGGGGCTTGTAACTCCTCTGGATCCAAAAGCGTCCATAAGCTACAGTGTTTTCCTACTGTCAGGCAGACGAATGCGTGTTCAGCTAGAACCATAAGCACTGACATTAGACTGACGGAGCTTAACTACAGAGTGCTTTTTCAAATTGCTTGTCGTTATGTGAAGGCGATATATCGATTGAAAGAGACACCCTTTGTTTTTCGCTCACGACGAAACGGGATACAACCCTCTCCGAGAATGACTTTTTAGACAAATCTCGTTAAATATCTGACTGTGTGAAGGTTTATTAAATTTCCTCTTGTCAGTACCTAGATGAGGTAAAATACCATCATATTAACTTAATCGTGTCTTTTAATAATGCGTTGTTTTAGTAGGCTGAGGAAAAAAAGGAAAATATAGACTCAACTTTGGATTTCTTTTCTATCGAGAAAATTTTAAGCAATCATGTTTCGGCTATTGTCAGTACCACAATCATATAGTCAAGAATCATATATCTGAAAATCAGCCCCTACTATTTGCTAGTCTGGGCAGGACAGCGTTTCAAAGTCTCCAAATTTCTCAGTGTAGTGCCTTAACTTACCTTATCCGGCGGCATGGCACGTGCGACCATGCACAGACCGAAGAACAGGGCGGCGGTGAACATTCTGCTTTATAGCCAAGCAGCCTGTCAAAAGCAGTTTTATGTTAAACGTAGAACGTAAAATCAAATACCAAAGTATAAACAGTACAAGTGATCAATAGGCAAAATTTATGGCCCCCGGTATCTCAGTCTCATTATCCAAAATGTGTGGCCCCCGGTATCTAAGTCTCATTGTCCAAAATGTGGGGCCCCCGGTATCTCAGTCTCATTGTCCAAAATGTGTGGCCCCCGGTATCTCAGTCTCATTGTCCAAAATGTGTGGCCCCCAGAATCTCAAAGTCTCATTAGCCAAAGTATGAGGTCCCGGTAAGTATTTCAAAGTTGGTTTCACGTGTCATTCTTTGCTATATTTATACATATGTACAACGATCATGGCATAAAATAACTTCCCTCTAATTTGGCGCCCAAAGTAGGGCCCAACTCCGCCTAATTTCAGGATTTTCAGGTTTTAATTTCACTGCGCTGAGTTACAGCACAAACGTACGCCTGATTAAAAGACGGAAGAAATTAGGTTAGTAGTAACTCACTGCTGCCTGGTTCCTTTTGACGACTTCAATGGGGGCCTCAGTTCTTTTGTTTCAAGCTTTTTGTATACTTCTTTGGTTATGAATGTTTTAGATTAGAGTGTCACTTAAATTATGTGTTAAAAATAAATAAGAAATATGTGTTAGAAGTTGTGTTACTTAATTTACTTTATGTTTTTAAATATCTTTAGTGTAGCAAAATAAGTAGAAGTATTTTCGAGTATTGTTTATTGGAAATGCAAGAATAATTTATTTTTACTGGTGTCATCTACCGTAATCCTCCTCCTACCTGGTTCCCGGCAGCGCCCTAATGAAGATTTGGTGTAGGAACTAGTTTTACGAATGCGACTGCCATCTTTTAATTCAGGCAGAAAACTAGACCCTGTTGGAATCGGGCCGCTTTCCTCGCTATGATTTCCTTCACCTAAGAGTGAATAAGCATTTTCTGGGTGAGCTCGCTTCACCGTCGGCCTCATCTTTGCCCCCTGGCTAGATACTGGCCAAGAGCAATCCCATTATTAATAAAAAAACCTAAAAGCCACTGTTGATCTCAAGTGTTATTTTGTATATATGTAAGTATTTGAAAAACCCAGTGGTAAAGGCGAGATTTGAACCCCCGACCTCCAGATTGATGAAAATTAGAATGTTTATTTGGATTAAAACAGAATTTGTTGCAATAGACAAGGTTGGAGCCTCCTATTAAGCAGCTTATAATGCTTGTCAGCATTGACAATTGCGTGTCTAACCGCTCAGCTACCGCGTGGCTCTAACTTTAGCAGCATTAACCAATAAAGCACAGAACCAACACGGATCATTTTATGGCCGAGTGTATGACCTGCCACACTCAATTGGCTTCAAGGACTTAGACATGTACGTGACTATTCGGTGAGAAATTGATAAGGACATGCGTAATGTCAGGACAATATAGTTAGAGGGTTATATTACTTAGCTTAGTAAGTTGATGAATTACAATGTACAAGGTACCTATACTATACGACTCACTGTTTACGGCCGCAAAAAGAGCGCGCGGCTAGAATGCATTGCTAAAATGAGCGGCTACAAACGATGTCCTAGATTTGTAGCTGCTAAGGTTAATAATGCTTTGCCACTTAAGATGAAGACCCTGACTTACAATAAATTTTTGCTAGCATTAAAGAAGTACCTGATTGCCTCATGTCCGTATATTGCTAATCTTGACAATAGAATATGAATATTGATGCATATTAATTTATTATTATTGTTAATGATTTATAATGTAGGTAATATTGATTTATAATTTGTGGACAATTTGTTTCTGATGTTATTTTTTAATCTCATGTCTACCGGTGACGCGATTACAAGTCAAGTAAACAAAAACATTGTTTTGTTGTGTTTTTTTTCGCCGTCAACCCACTGGTAATTGAAAAAACTTCGTTTTTCAGGCGGCCGTAAACTGACGCAGGCTGCGTAACTGGCCTAGGGACCCTACGTAGCACTGGTAATGCAATCAAATTATGTATAACATAATAATGATTCTAATAAGGATGTTACTAGAATAATGACGTAAGCATAAAGGCGCAATGCATAAAAACACAACAACATTGAAACAATGTTTACTGGAAGAATGGCATTCATTATAGAACTAGTTTCAATAGAAGGTTATTTATATAAATGATGTGTATTTATAATAATAACCATATAATAACTTATGTTTTGATGCTTCTGAGAAAATTCTTGATGTCACCAGCCTACTGTCATTTTTGTATAAATGGCAACTATAGGCAGATACTATCTGTTACATTTAAGCAATATCACGAGCTGTCGGAAAATCATGTCGAATGACGCCTTTGATGGTGATGTGTTGGCGATATCACAAAAAATATGTTGAATAAGTCGTCATAATTAATTACTTCAAATAGCAAATGCCAATTATTATTGTTATTAAACGGGAATTTCAACGGGAATTAAAACTATTTACCACTTTGAGGTTCTAAGTTTTGGTGCGTCACGCGTCCGCAATATCAGAAATTATTTCTAGTTTAAATCAATGTACTTGTATGTGTTTGGTATTACAAACTAGCTAAAAATAATAATTTCAACACAACTTCCTAACTATAGTGCAAATCAGCCAAGTACGGTCCAAATTACCTAGAATATTAATTGTATTGTTTGAGGATTGCTATGGCTATGGACACACAATACGACTGGCAATATTATAAAATGAATTTCAATTAGGAACACTTAAAAACCGAAATAAAACGGTTTAGTTTTTACCATAAGTACTTGTTTTATAGTTTACATGTTTGCCGGAGCGTACTGCTTGAACCCTTAATTTGGCAATGTCTAATCGGATTTTCTTCTCGACTTTTACAGAATCGTCTGCGACTATTCACCGTTGCCGAACCTTGAAATACAAACTTTTGCTATTTTTATCGAATTAAAGGTTAAGTTAAGTAATAATTATGTCTAGTAACTGTGTAATAACTGTGTAATGTCTAGTCAAAAAGGGGTACAAGTCCACTACAAGTATGACGCTATTGTACCCCCTTTCACTAGGGCCACAGAATAATCCAGGTGTACTTACGGGCTTGGTCCACGACGCACTGCCGGGAGCCGGGACCCGAGGCCCCTCGACACGCAGGATGTGTCTCATTTGACAGAGATTGGCTTGATAGTAATTGTTAATCTTGTTTAGCTATGTCAACATGAGGGCTGCGAGCAATCTGGGGAAAACGTGACGTCATGATGCATTGGAAAAGATTCAGAAAGTTTTCGAATAATGAGATTAATATATATAGAAAGAAAAGAAAGAGAGAAAATTTAGCCGTGTGTAGTCGTTAAGGTTCCGGTACATATTTAAATATGAGTAGAATCAAAATCATCTTATCATGGGACAGACTTATCTACATACATCACTCAGCCAGCAAAATTTTCATATGGACATCAATGACCAGTTTATAGAATAAGTATTATGTTATGAATATGTCAGTGGCGTCCTTATCAGAAGCAAGTACGTGTAGGTACTATCTTAGCAGTCCATCTATCAATATCCGGCACAACCCAACTAATTTACGCCATTTGCGAGTACTCTTCGGTCTTCATTGTGTCTTCTCTGCTTTATCCCAATTTTTACCAGAAAATTACGTCGTTATTGATGTAAAAAGTAGGTAAACAGATAAATATTTAGGGACAATCTTACACAAATCGAACTAGCCAACAAAGTCAAGGCTCGTGTACTTGATGACAATGATAGCGATATTCATCACTACATAGTACCTATAAAACAAAGTTGCTTCATGCTGTCCGTCCCGTTGTATGCTTAGATCTTTAAAACTACGCAACGGATTTTGATGCGGTTTTTTATAATAGATAGAGTGATTCAAGAGGAAGGTTTATATGTATTACTTATTTGCACCCGTGCGAAGCCGGGGCGGGTCGCTAGTATATGATATATTTATTTATTTACTGTTATCAAATGACATTTCGTACCAAACTTTGTGAAAAACAGTGGTACGAGCCGGGATTCGAACTCACCACCTCAAAACCAAAACCACATCGCTCGTCTACCGTAACTTCGTCATGTCCTACCTGATTTTACGGTCAAGGTCAAATAAAATAGGTACCTACGCTTTGTATCAAGTTTCCTTACAAATTGATCCGTATGAATTACTCCTGCGTATTTAACAAAACGGGCGAATTATATAACGAGCCAGAAATAGTAGATTGTGTCACAAGGGAGCAAAATGACATATTTACGGCGTGGGCGTAACTTGAATCCTGAACGAAGAGAAGGATTATATAATAGAATCCTGAGCGTAGCGAGGGATTCTAAAATATAATCCTGAGCGTAGTGAGGGATTCAAGAATTAACGCCCAAGGTGGAAATAATTTTGCTTCCATGTGACACATACTGCTTTTCACATCACCTATTGAGGATAATGAAAGATCTGAAATAACAATGGTTGTGCATTTATTTTATCATAATCGATACTAATAACTTATTACTCCTTACAGAAAAGTGCCACTTTGATCCCTCCTAGCAGGGAAGAAAAAGCCCTTATCCGAATAGGTGATGTGAAAATATAATTTGTGCAAGCCGAGCACACTTCGAATAATCCTCATTTTATTTATCCCTAACGAACACAATAAATGAAAATGAAAACTTATAATTTAGCAGCCTAGTCAATCGCAACCCGCGATTATATACGATTCGATTAAAATCCCCGACCCTAAAATAATTCGCAATGGAAGTGGAATCCCGAAAAAGATTGGACAGGGACGATTATGGTAACAATATCATTTTCCACCGTCGTTACTCAGGGCTCGATGTTATGCCCCTATCAATTCACAAGCTGTAACTTTCTAGTTGTCCGTTATCCATTGCTGAGAAACTGAGTCAAGGAAATGCTTGAGGATTTATGCACGCAGAGATGTAACGTGAACATTGGTTTATGTGTATTGGTGTGTGTGTAGTGAGGAGGAGTGAAACAGGATTTGACGCCAGCGGTCACATCTGGTGCCTGCAACAATGTTTTCATTGAGCTGTAATAAAAGCCACTTGTACTACGTAGGTACGTAATAGCCGTTGAGGATGACCAGCATTTTTCATGGGATTGGAGCTTGAAGCAGTATACCATATCGTATTACATACGAACTTTGGTTTTTTAGGGTTCCGTAGTAAACAAGGAACCCTTATAGTTTCGCCATGTCCGTCCGTCCGTCCGACCCCCGTTTTTCTCAGTAACCGTTAGTGCTAGAAAGCTGTAATTTGGCATGAGTATACATATCAATAACGCCGACAAAACAGTAGAATAAAATCTTAAAAAAGAATTTTTTTCAGGGTACCTCCCCTACATGTAAAGTGGTGGTGCATTTTTTTTTTCTTCCAAACCCCAACGTGTGGGTTATCGTTGGATAGCTCTTTCAAAAATATTATAAGGTTTTTAAAAGCATTTTTTGTTTAAAGAATTGGTTGGCGTAATATTAAGCTTTGAAGTGATATTTTTTGTTATGGTCAAGTATCCCCCCCCCCCTGCCAGCTAAACGGTGGCTACTAGGCATGTGAAAAAAATCATGGTAGTAGTATATACAATGAATTTAAAAGGAAAACTATCACATCACAGCTAAGTAGACATTACTAGTTAACGAGTAATAGTCGAACTTCAGAAATGTACTTTGCAAAAGCAAACCTTCGTACAATTTCCATTGATACCTTAGATAATGTTGTTAATTCTGTCAAAAACATAGTAAATATAAGTTTGCGAACTTTTTAGTCCACATAATGTAACGGGTGGACGACTACGGAACCCTACCTTGCGCGTGGCCCGACACGCACTTGGCCGGGTTTTTTTTTTTTAATTTTTAACCCGGAGATGACACACTACCTTACGGGCCTTGTCTGGTGGTAGATCAAAGTAACTCTAAAGGAGGCTCAATACACGTTTCCGACCTCTCATTAACAAATTAACTCGTTATGTCGACAGTACGACAGTACCTTATTGCTTTTCGGATTCACATCACATCTAGGTATGTCGTCAAGTATATGTTGCACAATTTTTGCCTTATTTCAATGCTATTAAAGTGCATAATATTTCTTTGCCGAATACCATACACGTGGCGAATGGTAATGAAAATATATGATCCCATTGTTCACTGTTCAGTGCTCGAAAATCAATTTAGTTTATGTTAATATATTCGACTTGATTGACTTTCCAGTGTGTTACGTTTTTATCCAATGACAGATTTATTATTCTTACGCCAAAACGAAGTATGTGCATCATGCCAGCGCCATGTTGAGATAGAACCACTTCGTGGAACATAAGTGCAGGATGCGATCTCTGTCCATGTGTTGCTATTTCTTGTCACAAATACCTTGCCTATTCTATTCTCTTCCATTATCTTTTGCCTCTGGTTTGGAAGGTCAAATCTCATCAGGTATTTCGTGATGATCTTCATGTCAGATGACGGGCCCCATCGGGCCACTCTTTCTTTTTTTTTTTTTTAATCTTTATTTAACAAAAAAAGGGGTTTTGTCACACAGTGACTATGCCACCCCCATTGAGAACTTTATACATAGTACAAACTAATAGTTAAGTATAATATAATATATTTTATGGCAGTACTTAAGTACATTTTGCACAACATCCTGGCCTCGTCAGATAACGGCGAAGCCAGGATGCCGTTGCAACTACCTACATTTCGAGATCCCAGGTATGCCATTTCTTGACGTTGGGCCTCGGTTCGAACACACTCCGTCAACACATGTTGGACATCTTCCACTATATCACATTCGGAGCAGTTTGGTGTACCAGAAATACCCATTAAGAATTTAAACTGCATAGGCGAAAAATATGAACCAAATGAACCATATGAATGTATGGAACTTCCATACAAAGTGTACCCGTTATTTTTGCTCGTCAGTATAGTTACTGATTTAACTACCAGTCCACATCTCGATAGTTTTCTTTCAGGAAATAAGATCACGCCATATTTGCTTAGGTACGCCACGATTTGACTTAATAATGCCACGAAAACGCTATACTTGACCTTCGAAAATAAGCAATGGCGCACACCCCAGTCTCATTTTCCAACAATCATCAAGTAATACTAAAATGAATTCTATTATAAAGTAATAAAGTTTATATTCCGTTGTTCTGATTCGAGGCTACCCGCAACAGCTGAGGAGTAATCTATGTTAATAGGGATTGATGTAAGTTACCTACTCTCATGGCAAAAATAATGATAGTGCCCCTATCGAGCTAAACGAAGCTAGAAGTGGCTCTTAAAAGTTTAAACTTAAGTGTTATTTTCGTTTGACGAGCGTTATAGTGACTATTTGGTAACAAAACTAACAAACCATGAGCTTGAAAGTCTATAGTGAGGTTTCGTAATCGTAGCAGACGGTTTTTTTTTAACCGGACGGGATTGCTGGATTGCTAGATCGTTTCAATCAAACGCCGTGACTTCGGAGATCGTATTATTTACGAGGATTCTTCATTAAAAAAAACCTGCCAAGTGCGAGTCGGACTTCGCACATTTGGGGTTCCGAATCAACCGCAAAATTAAGTTGACTTTTATAGGAAAAATAAGGAAATATCAAAGAAAAAATATTATTTATCAATATATTAGTATTTGTTGGTAAAGTTTAAGTAATAGTAAACACTATCACCAAATTTCAAGTTTATAGCTCAATGGGAAATCGAAAAACTCTTAAGGCCAAAATTTTGTAAAAAAGTTGACTTTGATGGCTTCTCATGGCGTTATTTTCCAATAGGTTTTAAAACCATAAATTGTGTATTTATCTACTTGATTTTTTTTTCTCTTTATTTAAATGAAAAGGGTTTGATCAAAAATCTACTTAATGAGCTCTAAACAACGACACTCACTTGATGGGAAATAAATAATACTGATTGATTGATTAATTGGGGCTGGTAAAAAAAAGTTTCGCAACTCCCTTTAGCTGTATGGGAGCCCCTTAAAAACATTTAAAAATAACTTTTGACAATTTGTATGGCTTTGGGTCAACTAGATATTTATACTGTGAAAATTTGGAGACTATAGCTTCAACCGTTTGGCTGTAAAACCTGTGTGACAGACTCTGTTTCTGTCACCCCCACTAGATACCGCCTATGAACGATTTAGTTCGAAGCGGTGACAGACGACGGACGGACGTACGGACGCGCGAGTGACAGCAATAAGATTCCGTTTGGACCCTTCGGGTACGGAACCCTAAAAAGGGGCTATCATCCTGTTATACTAGAGCCTGATGTTGTCTCCCGCTCTGCAGTAATGTCTTCAATAATCCGACCACAGAAGTCACAGCGGTTGAAACGCCCATGATAATAAAATAACCGAGCTCCTCACACAAATGCCCTGATCGGGATTCGATCCCGGGTCCTCCAGCTTCATAGGCAGGGTCACTATCAACTAGAATAAAGTGGTCGTTAAATCATGAAATTGCGGAAGAATACTTTATCTCAGCGCAAATATACCCGGAAAGACCTCGGCTGCTGCCCACCTTCGTTACTTAAGAACATTAGAATTAACCGGTAGTAAAACCATTTTTTAATGAACGCCCCTCCTGTATGTTTTTGTTCACGTCCGACGTAATATATATACATATACAACACCCTACCCTACCCTATAGGTACATATAAGGGCAATACACAGAAAGTCACACAATGAAACAATATCTACAAGGAGATCAGCGTCCATTTTAAAAATGGTTTTACTTCACCTTGTTGTTTATCGTAGTAAGATATCTGGAAAAAAAATTACCGACAAAAAAACTGCATACGTGAACTTCCCTACAGGACAGTATGCAGGTTCGACTATAGGTACCTGACTCATCGGGAACTTTTTAACTTATAAATCAAGAGCGTAAGGGTCTCATCTCAAGCGGGAAAACCAATAGCATTTAATTCGTCTTTGTAGAATGCGACGTTTAATCGCATAGGGTTGGTGCCTCGTCTTGAACTAGCTGTACCCTAACGATGAGTTTGCAATGTTTGCATTACCGTACTCGCTAGCGACTTTCCAGTCATTACACTCTTATCTAGGCTAGCGACTGCGTTAAACGATTTAGTATGGCAATTCTTAGTTCTGATGCGTAATTTAATTTAATTTAATTTAATCCAATTTAATTTAATCAAATTGTAATTAATGTGTTACTGTTCAATTATTTAATTTAATTTTTAATTTTTATTTGTGGTAATTACGTAGGTCTTTTAATTGAATGTTATACTCATCCGGTCCAAGCCATTCTGTTTATTGTCTGTTTATTGTATATTATTATCATTCTCTTTATTTATTTTGAAACTTTATTATTATTATTATTATTGTGTAACGTATACTAACAGTAGTTGTAAGATTTTTAAATTGTATCCACTAACACTTTATGGGCAATGCCTGAAATAAACGATATTGAATTGAATTGAATTGTAACCGCCAGAGGCGCTGTACTTTTGTCCGTACTAAATCGTTTACGCAGTCGCTAGCGAGTACGGTAATGCAAACATTGGTAAGGTAAGGGTAACTGGACCGTGCAGAAAATATAGGAAATTAGGTACTACATAGAGAGCGGAATGACGAAGTCTCATATACCTAATATGTATAAAATACAACCACAAACGTATTACGTATTGTAGTTATATGTATATTATTTGTTTGAAATAAATAAATTATACCTACTTAAACACAGAAGACTCAGAAGAAGAACTTTTTAAATGTATGATGTGCTAACTCATTGATTTTTTAAGGAAAACCTTCAAAGAATGTATTGCCCAGATTGAAAATGTATCGTCAAATACCTGCGATCTGAGACATTCAATTATTTTATATTCTTTGTTTTAGACATAATTTAATTTAATTAAATTAGTTTTATTTTTAGTTTAGTTTTTGATACCTAACTTGTATTTGCAGTTGGCTTTAATATTATTTTAGTTATTGTTGTATTCGTGTATATATTTTCCTATCTACTTCCATATCAGATTTTTGTTTTAACCCTTTTTTGCATGGTGATGGAAATTTCCATCATAACATTGTCCTGTTAATTAAAGGTAGTTTTGCGGATGATTCATATTTATTTTAAGACTTTTATGTTTCAACAAAAATGCCGCCTATAGCTTGAAATGGAACGTACTTGTGATTTTAAAAAATAAACAGAATTTTGACATTTAAACTTTTTATTCACGGGCTCGCCGTATCGCGCCATTTACGAAAATTGTTGACTTGTTATTCTGGATTTTGAACGATAGTACTACGAAAATATTAATATTTGCGGAATAATTCATGTGTATCAGGTATGTAATTTAATATTATGTTACTTTTTGTGCATACATTTACGAAATTGGAAGATAAACTAACTCGAAATATGTTTTTTTTACTACGACGGTGGCAAACAAGCATACGGTCCACCTGATGGTAAGCGGACACCGCAGCCTAGAGACGCTCGCGACAAACGTTTCGCAATGTGATGGAAATTTCCATCATTATGCAACATTGTCACTCGTAAAGTATGGCGAATCATTTATTAGTAATGACCAAGTGATAAATAGTGTAGTAGTGGTAAATTTATGTCTTAATAAAAATAACAACTCTTTCCTGAAATATCACGAAGAATAAATACTTTGTAGCTCTTTTATAAAATAAATAAGACTAATTACATAACAACTGTTTAATTTATTTAGTACCTACCTTCCTACCTATTGTACCTACTATGCCTCAGGCGCAGGGTAGGGCAAGGCCTTCACCATACAAACTTTGTGCACGTTTTATTCGTCGGTTTTGGCACTAACAAATATAATATTTTTTTTGGTTGTAAATATTAGATATGCGAAGATCGTGATGTGAAAATTTTCAAATATTTCAAAAAAATTCAGAATTAAAAAATTAAAAAAAATACATCACGAAATAGCTATCAGAAAAATAAGCATACTGATCAAAAATCATAACTTTAATGCAAACACAAACGAAGTAAATCCTGCACAAAGTTTGTATGGAGAGAGCTTGCCCTACCCCTCCTCTTAAGGTCAGAGTTTGCATAATGATGGAAATTTCCATCTTATCAAAAAATTGAGATATTATGTAAAACTTACCACATATATATTTTTTTTATTTTTACCGTAATGTGGAGGTCAACTGTTAACTGACATTATCGTGATTTATTTCAAAAATAAATAAAAAATCATACAAAGAAGGGTTAAAGCCGTCCTCTCCCGGCGAAAAAAATATACAATGCCATTCTTTTGTTATCTGCCCTGGGATCCCAGGGACTGGTAGACGACGGGGTATTTTATAATCTGCAACTGCAACCTAATCTAATCGTTGGATTAATTTATCAATGTGGTCATACCTTATGACCACATTGATAAATTACTTAAAAATTAAAAAAAAAATCAATTAACCTGTCTGACAAATATGGCCAGACTGCTTTATTGTTGACTACAGATCCCAAAAATAGCCCAAACACCCTTCTAAGGCCTTATTTCCATAAATTATTGTTTTCCATTAAAGTGCCTACTTAAAAAAACAAAAATAACACCAGCTCAGGCTTGAAATATTCGACAAAATAATACCAAATTTATTTAATCGTTCATTACGCCTTTCACCAAATGGTTTCATTCCAAAATCATTGAAGACAAATGGAAGACAATGATGACATAGCGTTTAATTAAACATGAACTCTAATTACTTATTCTCTGTTACTGACCGAATGAATCATTCGCATCTGTAAGCGTTGAATGGGTATCGAATATCTGTACACATTCAATAAACAATAGCACAATGCCGTATAGAAATACGTTATTAACATGCAGGTTGTCTTTAAAAACAGACATTTACGACAAGGTCGAAAACGTCATTGGTGTAGGTAGATTTTTCTTATAATGACCAGCTTAGCAAGACCTATTCCCCCTCCGCTACTACCGAGTTTGAACCGGCCGAGGAACGACGCAGGGCAGTGCAACGGTTCTTTGTAAAATTGTGTAAAATGTGAAATACCGTGCGCGTGCGAGTTTTCATAAAGGCGTAGAACGGGGTATGCGTCGCTTGTGGCATTCGAATTTTAAACGGTTTTCGAATCTGAACTTTTCTTTTGTTTTTTATTTCGTGTAGTGTTTCGTGTCGACTGCCAGTGATTTGTTTGATTGATGAAGTTGTATTTTCGAAAACGGCTGGTATGTATTTTTAAAATGTAATGGTTGAGGTTATATTCTTCATAGTATGTCTCTCTCTTCTCAGTCGTAAACACTCTTGTCAGAGTGGTCGTGGCTGCTTGGATGCTGTACACGGCTGATCTAGTATGTAGTAAACATAAAAAGATAGTCAATTAAAAATCAATTAATTAGAATATTTAGAATCCGGTTTGCGTTATCAAAAAGTATTAGGCTTAAATTCATGACTATATTTTAAACTTTTCTTACTCGATTTGTTGGAAATGGCAAGGCTATTAAAATACAGTGGCGGTCTAGGTACTACTCGTATAATAGGGGTCATAGCGTAGAGGTACGGTTGAGGGATCTAGGAGGAGGGTTTAGATATCTGGAAGGAAATACGCAATGCACATACTAATTATAATGTATTCATACTATATCCGAATACATTAACATTCAATTATTATCTAATTAAACTGACGCATCATGTGTGAGGTGTTTCCAGCAGAATGCCGCTTTGACAGGCATTCCAGAATATATTCAAATACGAATATGTTACTTTATGATTCTAGACCAAACATGGCCAGCCTCATATAGTAACAACCTTTACAGTACCTACCTACAACACAAGCATGTATTTCTAATTATTAGTAGTAGGTACCTAATTACCCATACGTAGCGGTTCTAAAGTTCTAATCATGTTCTTACCTTCACTGATTGCCATAAATTTATGGCTGTTTATTAATACATAATACCTAAGTATGAGATAAATTTATGATGATGAATTAAAGTCACTAATTCTCTTGCAGGATTTTTTCCTGAGTATTTTTTGAAATAAATTCATTGTTTACGCCTACAGCCAGCTTCATTTTGATCGCTATTATTAAATAGATGTACAAAATATTCTAGATGCGCCACTTAACCAAGATTTTTTGTCAAAGCAAAGATACCTAGTCTTTGTTAAACTCAAACTCAAAATATTCTTTATTCAAATAGGCCTAGCAACAACCACTTAGGCCTAGAATGAGTAGTTAGAATGTTAGTGCCTATCTCTCGACCTTTGTTAATTAGAAAGAGATGGATAATTGTTATGAATTTGTGCTAGGGCTGAATACAACATGACATAAGACACACACATCACATTACTTACATGACTCACATTAATTTCTTAACTTACTCCATTGACGTTTAATCAGAACCAAACTGAATACTGAATAAAATATCGCCCTTACTGACGACTGGTCATGAACTCATGACAGTAAGGGTCAGTTGCACCAGCATACGAACACAGACCGGTCATCGTCAAAGATGGCGCCGGCAGCTGTCATCCCATAGAAACTTGTCAAACTTTCCATACAATCAGATTTGACGAACACCGCTTACGATTATAGACGGTTTGGTGCAACCCAGCCTAAGTGTTTGTGCTGATGACTTATCTGACTTGAACACAGTATAGATCGTCTCTTCAGCGCATGAGATGAATGAAAATCTTGACGTAGAAAAATTATGACGCCGATATCGTTATACCGCATCACGACACTTCGCGTCAAACAAATAATTGAATCTAGCTTTAGAATAGAATAGAATAGAGTCCAGATGTCCATGTTTTAAAAACATTTGTTCATGACAAATACATTAAAACGTGGACAGAATAGATGATCTCTGTACATAATCTCTGTCACATAAAAAGCAGTACTGTGCCAAGGAAAGATTCCATCTAAGCATGAAGCTGGCATGTTGGTCAGTAAGTATTAATTTTTGGATGGAACCAACATACAGCTGAATTCACAACGTAACACATACTTTAAAAAATTACGTTTATGTCACACCTGGCCATAAAGTGGTCATTATCGCACGCTCCGCGCGCGAAAAAACCCACTTCCTGGCCAGGGGGTGACATAAAATTTTGTACTTACCACGGGCGATAATAAAGAAAGCCTCAGATCGCGTATTTATCGCCCTTGCCTTCGGCTCGGGCGTCAAATACCTGCGATCTGAGACATTCTTTGTTTTATCGCCCTTGGTAAGTAATGTACTAATTTACGCCTCTAACCACATAAAATAATCTAGTATTTCTATGAAAATAATCGTGATTGGAAACACACGGCTAATCGTGGCTTATCGCATCCGAGAGCCGATTGGTCACACCAGCGTTCCTTCCATAATGCCCCATGTACGGCTATTTTCTAATATAAGCACAGCATTTTCTAATAACACAGATGTAAGGACACTTTCACTGACAAATAGGCATAAGAACTGCAGTATTTGGAATGTTTAATGTTGTTTAACTTTAAGCGGTATGTGTGTCGAAGATCGGATTCGTTTTGCTGGAAAATATGAATCGATTAGAAGATGGTGGGTTGAAAATGTAGGTACCTAAGAGTATAATATAACTACCTATTTAGTTACTAATCTAGAGTTAAACCAATTTTAAAACTAATGCCCCTTCTATTAGTCATATATTTATGTGTAAGTTTATCTGTATTGCGCCTAACTACTATATTTCTTATGTGAGTGTAGTACACCAATATGTATACACTTTTTCATCTTATTCCATTGAAATAAGGTCCAAAAATGTATACACATTTATGCCCTCGACTGTACTAGTTATATCTTGGAAATACACTGGGAAGACTATCTTGAATTGGTTTCTACCACATTTTTATCAATGCAAAGCCACGGAGTTCTTTCCGGTCTCTCGTCATATCACAGAATTGACTAGAATCGTTATTAACGGTCGTCCTGGAAATGTCCGAAGGCTTTTGGGTTCTGATCGAGGTTAGGCAGCTCGAACCTTCGGCAGTCAACACCCCTGTAATTTACATTGCCTCGACTTTTACAGAAGACAATATTGATTGTTTTTAGGGCTCCGTACCCGAAGGGTCAACGGAACCCTATTGCTGTCACTCACGCGTCCGTCCGTCGCCTGTCACAAAATTTTGTTCCTAATAATTGTTTACCCGTTGACCTATGAACTTGAAATTCGGTGATAATGTTTATTATTAGGTACGTATATTTTACCAACAAATACGAATATATTGATAAATCACATTTTTAATGTTGGTTCGGAACCCTAAATGTGCGAAGTCCGACTCGCACTTGGCCGGTTTTTTTACTATGACGGTGACAAAGAAAAATAAATAAATAAATAATAAATATAAATAAATATTTGTGGACAATCTTACACAAATCAACCTAGTCCCAAACTAAGCAAAGCTTGTACTATGGGTACTAAGCGACGATATACGTACTTAATATATATAGATAAATAAATACTTAAAGGGTAGCATTTAACGAACCACCAAATTAGTTGCCGAATGATGCTCTAAAAAATTACATTGATTACCAAAAATACTAGATTCGCACCAAATTTTCAACTCCTTTTAAATATAAAGTGCAACTCAAAAAAGTAACATGTCGATAACCTATTAAATTAAATTGTTACCAAATAAATTAGTCGCTACCCAAAAATACTTAATGATCACCTAATTTCAAACATCAAATTTCATATAATTTACATCCAAATATTACAGGGCTCGTAATCCTATTAAAATTAATTACACCCAAATAATTCTTTCGATACCCAGAAATACTACATGATCACCTAATTTCAAGCGTCATTTGTTTAATCAATTTAATATCTAGTCTGATGCCGAATCTACGCAATGGACATTATGGCGCAATGTAAGGAACGCAAGCGACATGTTTCGGATTGATCGAGCGACATATTGTGTCGGACCCACACGCGACATGTTCGGGCTAATCGAGCGACATGTTTCGGACTCACACGCGACATGTTGGGGTCATCGAGCGACATGTTTTGGACTCACACGCGACATATTCGGGCTCATCGAGCGACATGTTTCGGACTCACACGCGACATGTTAGGGTTACCGAGCGACATGTTTCGGACTAACACGCGACATTCATAATAGGGTCACACGAGTGTTTTTTAGGGTTATGCTACAATGTTTCGGACTAACACGCGACATGTTCGGGCTCATCAAGCGACATGTTTCGGACGCATCCAGGGACATGTTTCGGACTCACCCAGCGACATGTTTCGGACTCAACATGTGTTGGTTCTGGCGCTTCGCCGGCCGCTGCCGCGGCATGCTCGCTTCGCTCGCTCGGCTCGCGCGTTGTTATATATATATATATATATATATATATATATATATATATATATATATATATATATATATATATATATATATATATATGTATATTATATACACACGCTAACGTTTGAGTCTTGGGTATCAACAATATCAACATAAGGTGTCAAACATTGCGACGTTTACCTTAATTGGAAGTTTAACTTATAATTCAATGCTAATAGTAGTTTATGCAACCGGTACATAATGAGGGGCATTAAAACACGAGTGTGAGTTTTATAAAACGAGCCGAAGGCGAGTTTCATAATAGGGTCACACGAGTGTTTTTTTAGGGTTATGCGACATGTTTCGGACTAACACGCGACATGTTCGGGCATTAAAACACGAGTGTTTTGATACACATTTTTTTTTAAGTTACAATTCAAAGATCGTTGAATTGTGTAATTAATTATTAAAACCTTTGTCTGTTGAAATAATTGTAAAATTTGAAATCCTTTTCCCCGAATTAGTCAAAATCGAGTATAATGACGATTATACGTAAAGAATTTTTTTTTTACCTAAAATTCGAAATAAATGTAAAATTTGAAATCCTTATCCCCAAATTAGTCGAAATCGAGTATAATGACGATTTTACGTAAAACAAAATTTTTTTTTTACTTGAAATTCAAAATAAATGTAAAATTTGAAATCCTTATCCCCGAATTAGTCGAAATCGAGTATAATGACGATTTTACGTAAAAAAATTTTTTTTTTACTTAAAATTCAAAATAAATGTAAAATTTGAAATCCTTACCCCTGAATTAGTCGAAATCGAGTATAATGACGATTTTACGTAAAAAATAATTTTTTTACTTAAAATTAGAAATAAATGTAAAATTTGAAATCCTTACCCCTGAATTAGTCGAAATCGAGTATAATGACGATTTTACGTAAAAAAATTTTTTTTTTACTTAAAATTTCAAAATAAATGTAAAATTTGAAATCCTTATCCCCGAATTAGTCGAAATCGAGTATAATGACGATTTTACGTAAAAAAAATTTTTTTTACTTAAAATTCAAAATAAATGTAAAATTTGAAATCCTTATCCCCGAATTAGTCGAAATCGAGTATAATGACGATTTTACGTAAAAATTTTTTTTTTTACTTAAAATTTCAAAATAAATGTAAAATTTGAAATCCTTATCCCCGAATTAGTCGAAATCGAGTATAATGACGATTTTACGTAAAAAAAATTTTTTTTAGTCAAAATTCAAAATAAATGTAAAATTTGAAATTTTTAACCCCGAATTAGTCGAAATCGAGTATAATGACGATTTTTCGTAAAAAATTAAAAAAAAAATTGTTATTATATTTAATAACATAATGAACAATTTTAATTCATAATAATCATTATGTTACTGCTGTAACCTTCTCCACACGTAAGAACATTGAATTTTATTATGCGAGTTTCTACGGTTTCTGAACACATTTTTTAATTTGTATGTATTAACTACAATATAGCTCGTAATGTGTATAATATTTGGATGTAATTCTAATAACAAATGATGCACGAGATTAGGTGGTAGTTTAGTATTTTTGGTGGTACTTGACAATTTTTTGATGCGATTATAAAATTTCAGGGAACGCAATAAGTAAAATAGCTGCTACTGCTGGAATAATAGGTATGAGTGTTTAGGTGACCTGAAATTGATGGTCGATACATTTTTTTGAGTGTTCAGCCCTATTTTAGGGTTCGAAAATTTGGTGATATCAAAAGTTATTTAGGTGATCATTTTATTTGTTCCCATACTTAAATACATAGAAGACATCCAAGACACAAGAACAAATATTCGTGCTCATCACGCAAATAAATGCCCCGGCCGGGATTCGAACCCGGGACCTCCAGCTTCGTAGGCAGGGTCACTACCAACTAAACTAAAGCGGTCGTCAAATAAGGCCAAACACCGTAGCCTATTTCTAGGGTTCTGTAGCCAAAAGTGCAAAAACGAAACTCTTAGTTTAACCATTGTTTTATTGATTCGTTGTATAACAGCTAGAAACAAATGCAAGTCACTAACTTTCAACAGTTTCAACAACGCATCCTCGGGGCCTCTGGCTACCTTATAGTCACCACCAGAAACACAACACCACATACTTACAGAACAAGTATTGGTGTAAAAGGTGGTGCTAGGTATTATGGTTGTGGTCTTCTGTAAGGTGGAGTTACTTCCTCCCTATAAGCGGAAAAAGGAGCCCCCATAACAAATCGATACGTTAAAGTTTTATGTTTTTTTTCTGTTTGGGTTTGTGTTTATATTGCGATGTTTTTTAAACAGCTCTGAATATAAACAAACAACATTTCGCAACCGCCATTCACCATACGTTAAAAGATAAGGGGCCATGTGTTGTTCTACCCGCATCGCTTATCGTGAGAACACTGGGAACACTTGCCTGGGCATCCATAATTACACCAGTAGCTCTAGTATAAGTTTTTTCGAAACATTAACTAATTCGAACGCGTTTGCGTTTTGTCTCAAAATGTATGAAAACGCTCTCACCGAGTTTGAAATACGCGCGTTCATCGGTTAGCACCAAATGTTATACTCGCTGTTTTAGTTTCCACTAGTGACCACCAGAGGCGCTGTTCACGTTTTCATACCACTTTCATACATTTTGAGACAAAACGCAAACGCGTTCGAATTAGTTAATGTTTCGAAAAAACTTATACTAGAGCAACAGGTACTGAGGGCATACGAGTACGAACTCAAAACGAAATAATTATCTGCCTCTCTGTAGGCCTTTTTTTTTTTTTTTTTTTTTTTTAACGTTGGGAAAATACATTTACGTATCCCACCCAGTGAAAGACCTGGGTGGGTATGACGGACTATCCGGATGGACCGTACTACCGTCTAAAAACCCAACGAGTACCGGCTACGCCTTCAATGGGGCGTCGCAGGGTCACAGTGGCATTCTACTGCGACGCACCGGCGGGTGGCCCGCAAATTTTAATTTGCAGGCCGCAATTCATGCGGGGCACTCACCTGGGTGCCCGTAGCTCCTCTTTTTTTATCCCCTGTAAGGCGAGGTAGATGCCCTATGTTGGCGGCAGCAGGTGCGCATACCGCCGGCGCCTGCCTCCTCCTCTGCGCCTACGGAGCGGGTGTGCGGCAGGATCGTTTTCCCGCAGCCGCTCCGCAGCCTCCTTCTGCGAAATTACCTCTTCACAGAAAGAGACCACGACTTTCCATTGTCTATCGCTGTCGAGCATAGCGCCTACTATGTTCGCCAGCGATAGATGAGCTCCCACCTCGTCCCTCAGTCCCGCTCGATAGGGTTCCCAGGCAGGACACTCCTCGAGAGGCCTCTCTGTAGGCCTAGCACATGTCATGTTGCGCTCGAGAGTATGTCGGCTTATCTCGAGCTATCTGTCACTACGATGACTTCGACACTTCGTAGTCAGTCCGACCCAGGTCGGGCCTAGCTGAGTTTCCTGCTGGACTCTTCTCAACTAGGCTAGGTTTAGTGAACCAGCGACAAAGCTCCCAGTAGCTCGATTCCACTGACACACTTCAGTTCGGTTGAAACCGCTCAACCAAGCTCACTGGAGCGCAAACTCTTAGAGTATTCCAGTGTTTAAACCGCCCGCGTGGTCGTGTCGGAGGTTTCCCCTGGACTTTCCCCAGGCCACCCTCCAACTGCGCACTCCTATCGCTTTAATGGGTCCGGCCTATAAAGCCATAGTCACGCGAAACTAAACCATAAGCGTAGGTGCACTGTAGCCTAGATATATAGCCGTTTGATCAAGTAATAGAAAGAATGACTCCATCAAAAACTTAACTTGTAAAAAAACGAAGTCTCGCAACTCAGTTCTTCTAACGTAAAAAGTTGTGAGATCCATGTAATACCAAGTCGGTTAATTTATTCAGTCCCTACTTACGGGTCCTACTCTCTTAATTTAATACGTAATAAGCTAACCTATGTCAGTCAGTCAGTGAGTGAGTGACAAAATTAAGAAATTTTGACTAATTATAATTCTTAAACTACTGGTTCAAATTGAATGAAATTTGAAATATACCGTGTTTATGCTATGCCTGCTTGGTTACTGAAAATTCAGGCTTCTAGTTTTATCCGCAACGAAGTTATATGGGGGTCGAAAATGGCTCGACTTGGCGGGGGCACTGCCGTGCCGCCAGATAACCGAACGTTACATCATACTCGCGCCATTACCGTCAGTTTAGCGAAATAAATATAAAATACGAAGCCACTCGTAATGTCCGTCTTCCGTATTCCCAAGCGATGAGCAAATAATTGGACGCCGGCCTTAGAGAAGGACGAAAAGATATTAGCGTTGTCAACGTAAATTGCCCATATATTCTGTCTAAGAGATCTGTTTAGTCCGCATCGCAATGTGATTTCCAGGCGTCGTGTGCATTCGTTGAGAAACTTTAAGATTCAGGCGTCAGGCGGTTGTCATACTGACGCGGTTTCCGCTCATGCGGAAACCGCATCAGTGTACTCGTAACAACCGCCCCATTTATACAGGTTTTTAAGAGCCGGCATACCGCATGCGGGAGGCTCATGTTATTTAGTTTTCCTCGCATCATCCTTGTCCTCCAGTTCCAGATTGTAGGTACGAGTATACTATTAGGCGCCTTGTACAGTAGCCCGGGCATAAGAATACGGCTACGGTATCCTCTGCCTGTCGTAGAAGGCGACTAAAAGAGGGTCCTCGGGGCCGAAAACGGTCGTAGTTGCGGGCTGGGATCGTCCATAAAAACATGGCGGGACCCATATAGGTGGACATATAGGGCGGCACTGAAGAGTTCCATGGGAGAGCCCAGAGCTGTCCGAAATGGGTTGAGGAGGACAATCGGGGGGTTTTTAAACTTTTTAATCGGTGCAAGTCCGACATAACCTGCGCACTGCGCGGTGCGGAGGTATCAATAAAGGATTTTCCCCCGTACAAAAAAAAAGGTATACTATTAGAATCACATTAGAATCCAGAGTCCGCATTTGCGCATAATCCCCAATCTTTCGCACAGACACTCACCTATTATACGAAAGCGACTGCCATCTGACCTTTCAACCCAGGGGAAACTAAACCTCGTTGGGATTAGACCGGTTTCCTCAAAAACCCAAGAGAACCCTCCTCCCTGGAATTTTAAATTCCCTCTAAAAAACTATAATAGCACAAGCAGTTCCGTATGCGGGAAGCGGGCATTTGCCAGATCCATCCTCATTAAAGCAGATCCTAGCCTAGGGGCTCATTTTAAAAGAATAAAAAAATCCCGACCTACGACAATCTATTGTAAAGATGTAACTAGGTACAATCGAGGTCGCCTAAAATTTGTAAGAAAACTCATTCCATTAGGTAAAACAGTGTATACATATTAATATATTAATGACCTCGACTGTACTTCTACTACCCCACAGAATAGAATAAAACTGACCCTATTTTTTTTTTTTTTCCAGACTGATTTGACGCCATGAGCTTGTCAAACAGCCGCAATCAGTTCCTGGCCTTCGAGTCCCAGAACCAAGACAACATCCAGTACGAAAGGAAAGGGGGGATTTTCGTCAGCACTTGCGTCTGCGTCTCTTTCATCATCTGCGCGGTTTTAGTGGCTGCTCTAGTTGGCGTAATAGTCTACTTTATTACATACTTTAAGGTAATTATAGTGTCGTATTTTATCTTTAATGGATACTTCTTATCGCTTCTTAACGTGTGAGTAAATTTTTTAATACAATATTGATATCAGAATGAGTTGAAAAAATTGTAAACATAATTATCTGTCTCATTGAGGTTGATTACGGGAGTATCACCTTATCGCTAACGATTCGCGGTTGGCATATAAAACCATCAAGACCTTCGCCCGAGCTTTTAAAAAATCATTACGTCGTAATGACAGTTCGCTTAAAATGACAGACTGCGCGGAAATCGCGTGATTATTTGAATAAACTAATAATATAATATTAGTAAATATTCAGCGTATTTGTTAATAAAAATGACACGATTTTTATAATTTATCAAGTCTTAAGTTTTGAATTTGCATTTAAGTTCTGTGATATTATTTTAGTTGTTAAGAAAAATGTGCTTAAAACTGTGCGCCGCCTTAGTTTTAATAAACACGATAGTTATAAGTGGAAATGAATCTGTAAGTATTTGAATTGTGTACTGTTTATAATCATACCTCGTGGTTATATTTATTAACCATAACCATTTCGAATGTCATAGTAATAAGCTTAATTAAGCTTACCTACCTGCGTATGTCTCCCTCCACATTGATGAAAATAATACCTTTAGACCGCTCGTAGTTAAAAAGTTCTACTCGCCTCCACAGAGACTGCGATTTATGACAAATTCAACCAGTTTTTTCTAACTTTAATCAGTTTGAATTTTCGCTATTAAATATTATAAAATAACTGGACACTTAAGAAAACGTCTTCCAGTTACTATCCTCCAATTGTGTATGCAGATTTTACTATTAACTTTGAAAATGGTCTAAGCAATTTAAATAAACTTTTTCTCATTAATTTATATGCAGGAAAAGCAGCCTTCGAGCCTGTAGATAGGGGAACAACAATATGAAGCATAGCATCTATGAAATAAATCTGATTTTTACTTTCCAGCTTTCACAAACAATCATTACCAATGACATCTGGAATGAAGCTGAGCCATTTGGTCACAACGGGCCACCGTCTCCAGATCTCCGACTGCCAGCAGACATAGTCCCAAGTTTTTACCGCTTAAAATTGAGGACTGACCTAGAAAACTCAAGCTTCACAGGAGAAGTGTACATTACTATTAAAGCTAAAAGCACTGTCAAAGAAATCATCCTACATTCTAAGGGACTCAGTATTAATAGTCTAGCTAAGCTAACAGAACAGACTTATGAAGAGATTCCAACGTTGCAAAGGAAGAAACGGGAAGAACCCGCTAACGATACATCTCCCGTGGAAACCTCTACCACTGTCGCTACTACTGTTGCGAATAATTCAGTTGATCCAACTGAAACAATCTCAAACGTAACAGAAAAACCGGCTGAAAACAAAACTGATACTCAAACTGTAGAAACACCTAGTATTGAACGCAATGAAACTGTAAAATTAAACACAAACGTGTCGTCATCAAGGGAAACCGTCAATGATGCAACATCAATAAATACAACGGAATCTGCTGCAGAAATCCCATTGAATAACACTGTTTACACTACTGTGACCACAGCAAACACCCATGTAACGCACAGTAGTGCAAGGAACATAGGAATTGTCTCCATTACACACGGGGCTGGGGACCGGCTGATCATCAAACTGGATTCTACGCTGAAACCTGATGTGGACTACACTCTGGAGTTGAGCTTTGAGGGGAAGATCTCCGATGCAATGACAGGCTTCTATAAAAGCACTTATACTACCAGTGATGGCCAAGTGAGGTAAGCAATTTCATGAATTTTATTATTATCAATACTTTAGAAGACAACAGCAGTGCTACCCGCGAAATGCGAATGCGTTTTCTGATATGTTGCAAAAATTGAGTAATAGCAGGAAACCCACCTGGTAGCTGGCCTAGGTTCCTGACACCAATTTTTTTTTAACTGTAATAATAATAATTTAGGAACTGTTTCCTTTTACTAGTAACTTTAGGCCTCCATTCCTAGTTCATCATCATCATATCAGCCTAAAGATGTCCACTGCTGGACATAGGCCTCACCCAAAGAGTGCCACAATGACAGGTCCCGTACCACCTGCTTCCAGCGGACTCCCGCGACCTTTACCAGGTCATCAGTACTGTCAAGCTGGTCTGATTTGACGGACATTCAGATGTATTTATTAGAGTAATGATACCAAGGATAATATCAGTTCATCTTGGGGCGTCTACCCAAGTCAAATTAACCTTTTGATGCCAGCTGGCAGCGCCGGCCCTAGCCCTAGATCCGGGTGGGGCAAGATGGTCTTTGGGCGCCCTTTGGTTTGAAATTTTTCGACGTTGCCAGTTTGGCGCCTCTGGACATCCCGCGCTTGGCGCCCACTGACATCTGGCGCCGCCCTTGGGCCCCCCCTGCCAGCTGACTCCACATATACATGTATACATACATATGATTGACGACCGCTTTAGCTTAGTTGGTAGTGACCCTGCCTACGAAGCTGGAGGTCCCGGGTTCGAATCCCGGCCGGGGCATTTATTTGTGTGATGAGCACGAATATTTGTTCTTGGGTCTTGGATGTTTTCTATGTATTTAAGTATTTATTTATCTATATAAGTATGTATATATCGTCGCTTAGTACCCATAGTACAAGCTTTGCTTAGTTTGGGACTAGGTTGATTTGTGTAAGATTGTCCACAAATATTTTATATAAAGCCGAATTTTGACATATGTAAGTTTCAAAACCTAAACATAACACCATTAACTGATAAAACAATAATGTTATCTTTTTCTATAAGTAGGTTAACATGATAGGAGTTTACATAAATTCAAAGAGTTGTTTTATGTTTTGTCAGACAAGTATATACATGATTGATAGCCACTATAACAATGTTATGTTTTTTTTATGTCCATTATAGGTATACCATTTATATTACTTATTTCAACTATCCCAAGAATAGGTGATTTTCTCAAGTTATTTGTCATGACATCACTGAGAAGTAATTTATATGCTGTAATGTGTACGCAACTACATTTTATAAGTAGGTACAGTGGTTTGCAAAACCATGCGTTTTTTACGTTTGTTATCTTGGTATGCAGAATGAAAACATTGGCGATAGTTTTCAATCATTTTAAAACAGCTAATTTTCTGAGATTTGATTCTATCATGCGTTTACAAAAGTAACGGGATTTCAAAATCCTCCATGGAAATTCGTCCAACATTTGATGTTTATATGAAGTATTTTGAACTGTTCCCTCACAATAAAGTCTCAACTAGTTAGGAGGATTCCCTAACGATCTACCTTGTGTAGAAACAAATTTGAGCCGCAAATTAAAACTCTAACTCATCACAATAAAGTCTAAGGTTGACTCAAATCATGCCGACACGTGCACGCGCGGTCTATACGAGTAGATCGCAAACTTTCAAAGTCATGCATGCAACGAAATTTGAACCACGCACTCCTATCGCCTTATACAGTCAGGTTAAAAAAAACTCCCTACCTACGAACCGAACCTATAATACGAAAGTCTCTATTCGTTCGCAGAATTCTACGAATCGCCTGCAACCGTTCTTATTTACTATATTTCTATACAACCCAATTTCAACTGTAACCCTATCCAATAAAATGTCAATTCCCCATCAGAATTCTCGGCGTGAATTCTATGAATCGCCTGCAACGTCTCTTATTTCTATGGAACCCAATTTCAACTGTAACCCTTCCCAATAAAATGTCAACTCCCATGCAGGAGTTTCGGCGTGAATTCTTCGAAACGCCTCCAACCGTTCTTATTTCTATACAACCCAATTTCAACTGTAACCCTCTCCAATAAAGCCTCAATTCCCCCGCAGGAGTCTGGGGGTGACGCAGTTCGAGCCGACGTCTGCGCGCGCGGCGTTTCCCTGCTTCGACGAGCCGGCGCTCAAGGCCATGTTCGAGATCAGCATCGCGCACCCGCGGAACCTGACAGCCCTGTCCAACATGAAGGTCTCAACCCAGGAAGATATGTGAGTGATCTTACTTTCTTGACGCCAACGATGGAATTTCTTCCAATATTTGATGTTTATACGAAGTATTTTGAACTGTGTTCCGTCACAATAAAGATCAGCATCGCGCACCCGAGGAACCTGACCGCGCTGTCTTACGTGAAGGTATCTGCTCAGGAGGATATGTGAGTGCAGATTTTTGATGATTTTATATGAGTTTCATGATGCCGATGGGGCAATAATGCCCCCCTATCATTCTCCCACCGACTCTCTGATTTGATACTATTAACCCTTTAATCGCTACAGGCGTATATATCAGACAAAGTGAACAGACTACATGACAGCTTGGTGATATATTGACAAAGTTGAAAATTGCGAGAACTATTTTGACATGGTTAGAAGACCTAGAAGGTTAAGTATTATAAGTCCAAAATGATTTTGTGACTGTACTTACCGCAAACCCAGTTGGCGCTCAAGGCAATAAATTTGCCGGTCGCTCCATTGCTTATCCCGTCTCACCCTTTGGGTACGGAACCCTAAAAATATTTAAAGTCTCATGTATGTGTCAAATGTCAAACTCAAGGCCAATGCAGCAATAGCAATAGACACAATGTCAGAAAGAATTTCCAAGTTTCGGTGTAAGTACTTGAAATCATTTGAGTTAGCAGAGTTGCATGAATTCGTTGTAAAAGCTATTTTAATGTTCAAACAATAAAGTTCAAAATCCAGTAACATTTTCATAGAAATATAGAATAAAATTAATTTCAAACGAACCGACCGACATGTTTATCTCAGCCTTGACCTGACAACCCTGACTATCATACGGTTGTTAATTTAGGACGGTACAAACCACGGCAATTTCAACCTTAAGACCTTGTTATAAAGTCGGATTTTAATGTTACAAGGCACCATAGACTTTTACTTCATAGGGTTCATTCATGCATTGCTTAGCTTCAAAGGAATAACTACCTAAATCTGATGTAAGTAAGTTTAAATTGAATTTTGGACATCAATGCTAGTTTACTAGTGGTAGGTATATTTGATAAGGGTAGATGACTGTATACAGTGGACATAAGATTTGGAATATAATGTTTTTTTTGTCCCCAGTTAGGTCAGCCGATGTTATCTGTAATTTGTACTGTTACGTCTGAAAGTAGAGGCTACCTACGTAATAATTTCATACGTAAACTTAAGCTTATATTTCTACAAGGGGTAGGCAGAGCACATCTTAATCATCCTCATACCGCTAGGTTTTCCAGTTGTGCTCTAAAAAGTCGAGTTCCGCTTTAATGCCTAATTCAAAGATGGGGATTCAGGGGGCAAAGATGAGGCCGACGGTGAAGCGAGCTCACCCAGAAAATGCCTATTCTCTCGTACCTTAAAAAGGTCTACCTATAGGTTATATTATATGAACTCGGAACTACAGACCCACAGAGTATTCTAAACCTTGGTGTATTATAAATGTTGATTGGATTTGTCGTAGGAAACAGTTAGAAGGTGTTTGTACGTGTTGTTGTATACATACAATGTAAATTCTATCGTGATGAACGAGTTCCACGCGGCTGAAGTCGCGGGCAATAACTAGTACAAAATAAAAGTTTCACGTCAAGCGACTGTTAAGCTAATAACTTGTTATTTTCAAGCTCACATGGTCATTTACATTAGAATTGGGATTAAAAACGGGATATTTACTATGTATATCAGTGGCGGAGCGTCCATACAACTCGATTCCCACCGGCTTGCCTTATTTTTAGCCAGTCCAGTTCTTTTACTACGGCTCATGAAGAATAAGATAGGTAAATTATTTCCGGCTTCCCTAAGAATATTTTTGACGCGCCGCCACTGATACCTACTTAATTAACTTATCCTATAATAGGGATGTTGACACCAAATAAGAAAATCAATGAATCCGAATTTTCTCGAAAAAGGATCAAATTCTCTATCAAATAGTGAAAAAAGTAATCCATAAGAATGAATAATTACATAATTATAAGTCTTCAAAGTTTTAGGAGGGGGCATTTTCTGTCCCTTTTCCGCAAAACGCCCCGTTGTATTGAACGATCGTCATTTACTATGGCGCTCGAGGTCAGTGACGTCACTGACCCGTAGCGTTTTCTCTCTCTAACTAAAAACATTGTAACGGTTGTAGTTTCGTTATTTTTTGAGATATTTGAATAGGATTTTCACTTTTTGGCATAGTTAATATGTATTCTTTCGTATGGAGTATTAATAAATTTTGAGTCGACATCCCTATACAGAGATGTAAAGAGTCTCTGTGGTCAAATATACATATAACCGGAGATGTAAAGGGTCCCCATAGTCAAGTACGTTTTACAGGTGTAAAAGGCCTATAAATGTCAAAACGAAGTATCCAAACTAATATTATAAATGCGAAAAGTGTGTCTGTCTATTTGTCTGCATGACCGATTGAGATGAAATTCGGCATGGAGATAGTTTCAGTCCCGGGGAAGGACATAGGATACTTTTTATCCCGGAAATCATCCCTCAAGGGACCAAGCCTTTGGGATTAAAAATGATATATTTACCATATATATTTGGGTGGAAATATCGGAAACTCAATCCACAAATATACATGGTAAATGTTTAAAATGGAATTTAACACAAAGGATTACAAAATAGTCTTTATGTCAGGTTCCTTGCTCACATACCTTAATTGCGAAGTCCAGGGTTCATGTCTCCGGCACACACACACTGATTCACTCGCGTGCTGGTATTTAGGTGAGGGCAAAGTTTGGAGCGACATACGTCTTATTAGGATGCGAGCAATAGGTCAACTGTCGGTCATATGTCATTAAGGATGCGCCCGAAGACTCTAGGCGGGGTGAGGCATTAAAATTGTTTATTGAACAGTAAATATTCCTTTTTAAATCGTAATTCCAAGTTGTTGTTGTTGTCAGGCCGGACGCGCCGGGCTGGCGCTGGACGCACTTCGAGCGCTCCGTGAACATGTCCACGTACCTCGTGGCCTACGTCGTCAGCGACTTCCGCTCCGTCGAGACCACGTACCTCAGCAAGGTTCGCCCTCGACTATACCTACTTCGTACAAAACTCTAAGGCCAAATTCTGTCAAAAGAACGCAAGCAAAAAACGACTAAGGCGGGGTTGCACCAAACCGTCTGTAATCGTAAGCGGTGTTCGTCAAATCTTCACACTTCACTCTTTATAAAACCGGCCAAGTGCGAGTCGGACTTCGCACATTTAGGGTTCCGAACCGACCGCAAAGTTAAGTTGGTTTTTATAGGAAAAATAAGGAAATTTCAAAGAAAAAATCTAATTTATCAATATATTAGTATTTGTTGGTAAAATATACGTAATAACAAACAGTATTACCACATTTTAAGTTTGTAGGAATTTGGGAAGTTAAAAAATTTCATCGGAACAAAATTTCGTAAAAAAAGCTGACTTTGGTGGCTTCTCATTCCTTTGTTTTCCAATATTTTTTTTAATTAAAAATATAGTAAGTATCTACTCAATGAGCTCTAAACAACAATATCCCACTCGATAGGGTAGGATAAAAAAAATTTTTCGCGCCCCCCTTTAGCTGTATGAGAGCCCTTAAAAACATTTAAAAATAAGTTTTGACTATTTGTATGGCTTCGGGCCAACAAGATGCTTATACTGTGTAAATTTGGAGCTACATCCAACCGTTTGGCTGTAAAACCTGTGTGACAGACGACGGACGGACGGACGTCTGGGCGTCACCAATAGGGTTCCGTTTTGACCCTTCGGGTACGGAACCCTAAAAAGGCTTTCCATCAAATTTATGATGATTTCGCCAATCAATACTGGTTCAAAGACGTTGTTCGGTAACGACGCCGTGACAGTAGGCAACTGGTTTTGTTCGTTAGTGGATTCAGCTCGTCGTCGCGACGACCACGTGTGTTCACCAACGCGGCGACGAGCCAAATCAAAGAGAAGAGAGAAAGTTTGACAAGTTTCTATGGGATGACAGCTGCCGGCGCTATATTTGACGATGACCGGCCTGTGTTCGTATGTTGGTCTAACTGACCCTTAGACTCATGTCCTATTTGAACTATCTAGGACAACATAACCAAACCCATCCGAGTGTGGACCCGGCCCGAGCTGATCAGCAAGGCGGACTACGCGCTCGCCATCACGCCGAAGCTTCTAGAATTTTACGAACACGTGTTCGGACTGCCTTACGCTCTGGACAAGTTGGACCTAGTCGCCGTGCCGGACTTCTCCAGTGGGGCCATGGAGAATTGGGGCCTGATCACGTTTAGGTTAGTATCCAACCCCGCACTCCTATCGCTTTGAAACCACAGTCACGTTAAAAAAAACCGAAGGTTTTGGAGTATTACGAGCAGGTTCAGGTTAGTAAACACACTTCTGGAGTTATAGAGCAGTAGTTCGGTCTGCCTTACGCTCTGGACAAGTTGGACCTAGTCGCCGTGCCGGACTTCTCCAGTGGGGCCATGGAGAATTGGGGCCTGATCACGTTCAGGTTGGTATCCAACCGCGCACTCCTATCGCTAAAAACAAGCGAGTATCACGAGCAGTTCAGGTTAGTAAACACACTTCTGGAGTTATAGAGCAGTAGTTCGGTCTGCCTTACGCTCTGGACAAGTTGGACCTAGTCGCCGTACCGGACTTCTCCAATGGGGCCATGGAGGATTGGGGCCTGATCACGTTCAGGTTAGTATCCAACCGCGCACTCCTACCGCTTTAATTGGCTTGGCCTATAAAGATACAGTCAGGTTCAAAAAAAACGAAGCATTTGGAGTATTACGAGCAGTTCAGATTCAGGTTAGTAAAGATGCTACTGGAGTTGTATGAGCAAGTGTTTGGTCTGCCTTGCGCTCTGGACAAGTTGGACCTAGTCGCCGGACCTGACTTCTCCTGCGGGGCCATGGAGAACTGGGTGCTGATCACGATATGTGTAATTGTGTATTCCGGGTTCGAATCCCGGCCAGGGTATTTATTTGTGTGATGAGTACGAATATTCGTTCCTGAGTCTTGGATGTTTTCTATGTATTTACGTATCTATTTATCTATAAAAGTATGTATATGGTCGCCTAGTACTCATAGTACAAGCTTTGCTTAGTTTAGGACTAAGTCGATTTGTGTAAGATTGTCCAGAAATATTTAATTTATTTATGTATTCTCCAGAGAGACCACCCTGCTCTTCGACGAGAAAGCAAGCGGGCCGCGCGACAAGCAGAACGTGGCCATCGACGTCGCCCACGAGCTGGCGCACCAGTGGTTCGGCAACCTCGTCACCATGCGGTGGTGGACCGACCTCTGGCTCAACGAGGGCTTCGCCACTTACATCGAGTACGTCGGCGTCGACCACGTGAGTGACAACCCTAGCGCCAGTCGACTGACGTCACTAGCGCTGGTGGGCTGGCATTTTTACACGACTGCCCAGAAATTGGAGTGTAATGTTTTCAGGTTTCATGTATGTGTGTGTATGTATGTGAGTTTCTTTGTTTCCCCAGAACTTCCGAACGCCTTAACCGATTTAGATGTGTGAGGTATCGTTGGAATCCTTACGTCATCCCGAGTAATATAGGATATGTGACGTTGCAATGAAAACAATATGGCTGACGGTGGACTCCATTTTGTGTTCCGAAGAAAAACTATTTTTTTCGAACTTATCGAGTGGGGTATCAAAATGAAGCATTTGAAGAGACAATTTCAAATATACGGCATAAAATACTTTAAAATGAAAATCAAAAAAAAAATACAAAATACGACTGCACTAACACAATGCCAAAATATTAGGTCCCCCGACTGAAACAAAATAGATTTCCTTAAGTTCTTTATTTTGAAAGTTGTTTTTATCTTTTTAGCGCAGTCTTGTTTTTAATTCTTTAATTATTATTTTATTTATAAACAAATAAGTAAAAAACTCAGCCTGCACTTGCCTCCTTTCGTGTCACAATAATGTTCTACTCCCACAGATCGAACCGGAATGGAACATGTTCGAGTCCTTCTCCACCGACAAGATGGACCTTCTCCGCTCCGACTCTCTCAAGAACACTTCCCCCGTGTCGAGACAAGTCGTCGACGCTTCCGAGATCTCGCAGAAGTTCGACGAGATCTCCTACACGAAGGGAGCTAATCTAATACGGATGCTGAATCATACCGTGTCGGAGGAACTGTTTCATAAGGGGCTGTTGATCTATTTGAACGATTGGTAAGAGTCTCATTCACTTCATATTATCATTGTTAGGGATGTTGCCTCAAAATTTGACTACTCCAAACGAAACAAGGCGATAACATATGCCAAATAATGAAAATGTAATTCAAATATCTCAAAAAATAGCGTATATACAACATGTCGAGCGATATTCGACGTTAAAGACGTGACGTGAGTGACCCGTTTTCGTTTATTATATTTCAATAAGATACAACCATTTTAATGTTCCTGGATAGAGAGAGAAAGCGCTACAGATCAGTGGCGTCATCGACCTCTAGCGGCATAGTAAATGACGATCGTTCCGATGCAAAGGTGCGTTTTGCGGAACAGAAACAATATTTTATACCCCTTTTAAAACTTTGAAGACTTGTAACTGTAATTATTTATTCTTTGGAGTTAGTGTTTTCGCAATTTATTGAGAAATTGATCCTTTTTAGAGGAAATTCGAACGTATTTATTTTCTTATTTGTTGTCAACATCCCTATTTTTTGACGGTGGAGCAATTTCCATGTATCTCTTTCTTGAACCTTTCCTTTGACTGCCTGATACGACACGGCGTTTACTTTTTTCTTAACTTGGTCCATGTCATGTTTTTATTGGTCTCCCTCTCGTCCGCCTCCTTCTACTTAATGTACTGGTTGGAAAAGTGTCAACGCGTTAGAGATATAGCAGAAGTTAGACGATATCTCCACACACGAAGGGTGCGAATCTTATACGGATTCTCAGCCGTACTACAGCGTTGTTGATCTATTTGAATGATTGGTAAGATTCAGTTCATGTGTCATCCTCGTACCGTTTTCCCAGAGCTCGGGTTCTGCTTATTTAATAGTTTTATTAAAGCTATTGCCGATCTAACGTTTTAACTCAGAGGGAAAACTTAGACTTCGTTAGGATTAGACAGTTTTCCTCACAATGTTTCAATGATAGTTCTTACACAAGTTTTTGAAGTGAAAAATTCTTTAGCGGCGCTGCAAGCACTTTTTGTGATGGGGGAAAATGTTTAAACTCGCGACAGATCGACAGATTCGTAAGGAGGTCTCAATATAGTGGACGAAAGTACGCCTAGGACGCTCTACGACCAGCTACGTTGACCCCTCCTAATATCGTATGACCTGTTTTAATACAAATAAGTACTAGCAAACAAATGATTTTATCCTAATCATGTACGAGACACGATTCGAAACCGCGAGCTCTAGGTTGGAAGTCGATGCCTTACCCCTCGGCTACATAGCTCTAAAGTCTAATCCGATATTTTCCTTCCAGGAAATACACGAACGCGGAAGAGAACGACCTCTGGGCAGCCATGTCTTCGGCGACCAAGTCGGACCCGACCCTGGGCCAGCTCTCCGTGGTGCAGTTCATGAACTCGTGGACCCGCCAGGCGGGGTACCCGGTCCTCAACGTTCACAGGAACTACGACTCCGGAGACGTCATGTTTGAACAGGTATAGCTACGTCATCGCATCAGAAATGAGGGCATCCGTAGCAGAACGAAAGTAACCGATATAGCCTAAACCACAGAATAATTAATAGTACTACGTACAGAAGCCTCACTGTTAACAAATCCCCGCGAGGCAAGCCCAACGTGCCTACGCGTGGCCATCTCCTTCTATCGCACGCGCATCACTCGCTACATCACTTTCTATCGCATTGAAAGTTATCCGGCGGGGGACCTTTGAGCGGCGCGATGACGTCACACGAGTGAGTCGCTCCGGACTAAACTTAAGTGGCAGTGGGCGGGGCACATTGCACGTAGAACCGATGGCCGTTGGGGCCGAGAGGTTCTCGAGTGGCGACCACGGACCACGCGGCGCATCGTGGGTAGACCCCCCACAAGGTGGACTGATGACCTGGTGCAGGTCGCGGGTGGCGCAGGACCGGACATTGTGGCACTCTTTGGGGGAGGCCTATGTCCAGCAGTGGACGTCTGCAGGCTGATATGATGATGATGAGCTACGTCATCAGCAATATCTTCGGCCACCAAGGTGGACTTCACCCTGGGCCTGTTGTCTGTAGTTGAGTTCATGAACTCGTAGACCCGGCCGAGAGGCCACTTAGAATGAATCTTACGTGTAAGTCGCCATCGTATGGGTTTCATCGTTTGCATGTTTATTCCACGCCGCCCGCTTCCCCGCGTACTCCCCCATTGTTGATCCAAAAGTAGCCGAGTTTGCAGACTGTATAGTAAGACTGGTTTAACCGTTACTGTTTCTTGTGAAACAACCCACATATTAATTTTCTCACTATAACTACACTTCAGTCGATTGGATAAATTATTAATTAATTATTTATTGTACTAATATCACTAGTCAAATATAATGTAATAAAATTTATAATGGAATGTAATGTCAATTGGATAAATTATTAATTTTTATTGTAAGTCAAATAACAAAATTAAGATTAAAAATAATAATAATTATTATTATAAATTGAAAAATAATGGAATGTGGAAACGATTATTAATTACAGCAACATGATTAAGCATGAAAGAAAAATATTGTAAATTATGGTAGAATAAAGGCTTTTTAATTTTAATTTAATTTAATAACTACACTTCAGTGGCAGCGCGTCAAAAATATGCCTTTCTGGAGCTGGAAATAATTTGCCTTTCTTATTCTTCATGAGCCATAGTAAAAGAACTTCACTGGTAGAAATCGAGTTGCGTGGACGCTCTGCCACTGCTACACATCAATAATTGTTACAGAAACTGTTCACCAGCTCCGAAGACCCGTACCAGAGCATGGTGGAGCAACTGTGGCACATCCCCGTCAGCTACATGGCCGTGGGCACGGACGGCTCGGCCAAGTCGACCAAGCCCAAGCTCTGGCTGAAGGAACGCTCCGTTATCGCCAACGTGCCTGTCAACGCTAGTCAAGCGCTCTACGTCAATGTTGACGCTATAGGTAAGTATCCAGTGTGTGTGAACGCGACCAAGCCTAAACCACAGAATAAGTAATAGTACTACGTACAGAAGCCTCACTGTTAACAAATCCCCGCGAGGCAAGCCACACGTGCCTACGCGTGGCCATCTCCTTCTATCGCACGCGCATCACTCGCTACATCACTTTCTATCGCATTCAAAGTCACCCTAAAGCTGAACGTTGAGCAGCGCGATGACGTCACGCGAGTGAGTCGCCCCTTAACTCTGGCTGAAGGATCGCTTTATGTCAATTAATACTTATTATAATTATAAATGCGAAAGTGTCTCTGTCTGTTACCTCTTCACGCTTAAACCGCTGAACTGATTTAAACGAAATTTGGTATGGAGATAGATTGAGTCCCGGGGAAGGACATAGGATACTTTTTATCCCGGAAATCATCCCTTAAGGGGGTGGAAGTTTGTATGAAAGAACGATGAGTGGGTAAGCGCCTGATATAAGTAAATAGCAATTACTTCAATTCTATCGCGATAAACGAGTTCCACGCGAACGAAATTGCGGGCAAAAACTAGTGATACAATACAACTAGTACTCTTTATTGACTAACCTGAACAAAAATAACAGTACATAATGGCAACATTGAAGCCATTAGTAATTCTATTTTCGTAAACAGAAATACAAAGACTAAAAGTGGTACTGAAATTAAATTTCATGTCGTCTGCCGATCCCTTTTAGCAATACAGTCGTTAGTTTATCTATGTATGTATTGTATATTACAGTTAACCAAGGAAGTGGTCTTTCACTTCTGAATCTTAAATACAGATGTAAGAATTTAAAAGTAGAATAATACTTTTTTGACTGAATATTAGAGATGCAACTGATATCCGGCCACTATCCGGTAGTCGGCCTATCCGGCCACAATTTTACTATCCGGCCGAATACCGGATAGTGGCGTAGTATCCGGCCGGATACCGGATAGTATGTTTTACATAGATAATAGTAAAACAAACGTCAATAAATAAGTAACTCAAGAGAGTCCATGTCCAGAGTAATCAATTAATGAAATAAGTTTAATATCCTACATTACATTAAAATATCATAAAAATTAAAATCCAAATTGAATGTCACAAATGCACCTAATGAGCAAAATTAACGCAATTTTCCATCATAAACCGTCTAAAGCGAGTAACAAGTTTTAACCCGCACAAATAGTTGCGCACGCGCGGTTTGAAATTACATGATTTTAGGCAAAAGTTTTGGCCGAATATCCGGTGGCCGGATACCGGATATCCGGCCGACTGCATCGCCGGATATTCGGTATCCGGTATCCGGCCAAACCAGTATCCGTTGCATCTCTACTGAATATATGTCGTGTCATTGTTTTTTAGGTAAAATCATTCGCAATGAACAATTTGCATAAAATACGCCCTTTTAAAAAGCGAATTTACTCTAGCAAGAATATAACTTTTATAAAACGTCGGATATTTTAAATTATTTCAATTCTGTATTTATCTTAATTAGCTTCCCTAATTCCCCAGGCTACTACCGAGTGAACTACGACAAGAAGAACTGGGAGCTCCTCAGCACCGCGCTGAAGTCTGGCCACCTCAAGTCTCCGGTCACGACGGCCCAGCTCATCGACGACGCCTTCAACCTGGCCAAGTTCTCCCTCCTCAACTACAGCCACGCGCTCGGTCTGACCACGTGCGTGCTCGACGGCGACGACTCCAAGGTCGTGTGGGACCTGCTGCTCAATAGTATGGGCTTCTTGAAGTACAATATCAAGACGAGCTCGGGATATGTATATTTTCAGGTGAGTTGTAACACATTTGGCACCAGTACCACATTTGGCATCAATGGTACCGGTACCACATAAGTACCGTTCGTATGCGTTACCAGTAGTACTTTTGGTATCCACCAGTACCATAGGTAAATTTGATACCAGTACCGTATGTATATTTGGTACCAGTACAATATGCCATTTGTTACCAGTACCATATGTACAATTGGTACCAGTACCATGGGTACGTTTGGTATGCATGGGTTCGGGATATGTATTATTTTGAGGTGAGTTGTATGTTTGGTACCAATGCTACCATTCCTATATCAAGTAGGGTACTGGTACCACATAATTAATAACTAATTATTTATTGTATAAAATTAAGTAGCATCAAAAATAAAACTTCGCTAAGACTAAAATAAAATTAGTTATAAAACTTAACTAAATCTGAAAAGGTTCCTGCAGTATTGTGCCGTAGATGCTGGCAACATTGCCTTGCTGTACCACAAATCACAACTAACACCACCACATTAGGTACAGTCAAGTGCAAAAATATGTATCGAGTGTATCCTCTCATAAATATGATACTAAAACCTTAACTCACCGAAATAAGAGCTATGGCACTTATTTTTGAGCAAGTTGTATGCACCCATATTTTTGCACTTGACTGTACCACATTAGGTACCATTCAAATGTAGCACCGGTACGAATGTTTGGTACCAGTACCATTTTGGTTCGTACAGAGAGCGTAGATAATTTTGAGCGTTTACGTAACTTTTACAGCAGCTGACCGTTATTTGTTCTCGACACAGGACTACATGAAAATCCTGCTACAAAAGCAGCTGGAACGCCTCAACTTCGGACTGGACAAGCCCAAGGACGATAACGAAGCATTCCTTATAGAGAACCTGGTGATGTGGGAGTGCGAGGTGGAGGCCCCGAGGTGCCTGCGGTGGGCCAGGGACCAGTTCCAGGCCCTGTCTAAACAAGACGACCTGACTAACAACACGTGAGTCACATTATAGAGAACTTGGTAATGTGAGTGCGAGGTGGGTGGCCAGGGACCAGTTCCAGGCCCTGTCTAACCTAACCTAACCTAACTAACAACACGTGAGTCACATTATAGAGAACTTGGTGATGTGAGTGCGATGTGGGTGGCCAGGGACCAGTTCCAGGCCCTGTCTAACCTAACCTAACCTAACTAACAACACGTGAGTCACATTATAGAGAACTTGGTGATGTGAGTGCGAGGTGGGTGCCCAGGGACCAGTTCCAGGCCCTGTCTAAACAAGACGACCTGACTAACAACACTTGAGTCACATAGTCTAATTCAATTCAAACCATTTATCTCAGATAATCATAATCCATACAATTTGTTAGTAATACACCAAAAAACTCGCCCAAGCTCCTTTCTCTTGCCGATTCAGCTAAAGTCGGCTCTGGCACAGTGTAAATAAATAAATATTTGTGGACAATCTCACACAAATCGACATCATCCCAAACTAAGCAAAGCTTGTACTACGGGTACTAAGTGACGACATAAATACTTATGTAGATAAATAGATACTTAAATATACAAAAAACATCCAAAACTTACGTGCTCACTACACAAATAAATGCCCTGACCGCGATTCGAGCCCGGGACCTCCAGCTTCATAGGCAGGGTCTACGAACTAGGCTGAAGTGGTGCTATATATTTTTTAATTATCCTTTCGCTTGAGATGTAGGCTGGGTTGCATCAAACCGTCTGTAATCGTAAGCGGTGTTCGTCAAATCTGATTGTATGGAAAGTTTGACAAGTTTCCATGGGATGACAGCTGCCGGCGCCAAATTTGACGACGACCGGTCTGTGTTCGTACGTTGGTGCAACTGGCACTTATTCCCGATTTAATTCAATTCAATACATTTATTTCAGGCATTGCCCATAAAGTGTTAGTAGATACAAATTACAAAATCTTACAACTACTGTTAGTATACGTTACACAACAATAAGCAATAAACTATAAAAACGAGTGGCTTGAACCGGATGAGTACCTATACTTCACACAATGAAATTAATATTTACAAAAATCATTAAAAAAATAAAAATTAAATAATAATAATAATAAAAACTGGTAACACATTAATTATTACAATTGGGTTGAATTAAAAATACAAATTAGATTAAATTAAATTAAAACTCATGACTAGAAATTCAAATTACAAATAAATAAATAAATAAAATAAATAAATAAATACAAATAAATAAATAAATAAAATAAAAAAAAATTAATGTTTGCCACAGCATACCAACGTACCTCCGCTCCCTGGTGTACAACATGGCGATAAGGCACGGCGGCCGGGAAGAGTTTGACTTCTTCTGGGACGCCTTCCAGAACGCCACCGACCCCAACCTGAAGACCCTCATCATCAACAACCTGCCCGCCACCAGGGAGGAGTCACTCATCACCCTGTAAGTCACTATTTAATTACTCTTGTTGAGGACGAGCTCAAACGACACCTGAGCGCCTGCGCTATATCAATCCTGAGCGCTGCGAGGCGTTAGCCGCGATCAGACCATCTTGGCGGTCTACCATCTTTCGCGGTGTGGGCTTATCCAGAAATCACGCGAGGTTCCAAAGGGAGGGAGGGGGTTACGAAAACCTCACTACTGATCACGTTGGGGGAAAGGGGGAACAAGGAAACCTCACGTGTAGTTTTTTTACTGCACCTACAATACCGAGAAATGATATCTACTCATGTAGCATTTGCTTAAAAGATAAGAGAAATTACACAATCACGTTATCATAACGCATATACTTACCAAAATAAGCACATAATCAACTATCATACTTCATCTTCTTAAAAAAATTCGGGGGGCGCCCGCGCCCGCACAAACCAAAGCTAGTCCGACCCCACGGTTTTAGAACAAACGAGGTGGAATTGGCGAAAAATATGATTTTTACCGATATTTATATAATTTGTTTTATTTTTGAGAAAAGCACTATACATGCCTCAACCATAAGTGCCATCCTGGCCTCGTATTATAGCCGGACCTCGCCTTCGGCTCGGCCGGCTAACTCATACTCGTCCAGGATGGCTTACTTACTGGTCTCTGCAGTAATGTACTATTGAAGTGAAAACTTCTTTAGCGGCGCTGAGCACTTTTGTACTGGGGAATAATTGTTAAACTCGCGACAGATTCTAAAACCAGCTAATTGACCCCGCCTAGTATCGTGATTGCGATGTTAGGAGGGGTCAAACTCAGCTGGTTTTAAGGCGACGTGAGCTCAGCGCTTAGCTGCTTTCGAGGGGGTGAGGTGCGTGGCTTGAGGGGAGCAGGCGCGGGGTTAGCCGCTTGCCACCGGGCTCGCTGCCGATACCGACATGTCACAGTATAGTGTATAGCCAGTAGTACAACTCTTAGTCACTACAACTGAACGGGTAAACCATAAATATACCTAATGACCATTGTCAAGACGGCGCCATTATTCTGATGTATATGTCAATAGTTCAGTATAATCGAAACAATGCGAATGGCAACTCGTCATTTTTACATACCTACTTTCATACACCGTAATTAAATATTTTGACATAATGACAACACATCGTGGATTGTAATAAAATACACTTTTTTATTTTAATCACCCTTATGTTATGATATAATTGTCAAATTGAGTTGATTTACATGTGTGTTTGATCATCTACTTGAAAAACAAAACGAAGTTATTGTTCCTTGCGAATAGGGCTGCCATCCGTCCGGGTTTTCCCGGATTTGTCCTAGTTTGGAGGCTGTCCGGGGGGCGCCCGGGGGGGATGTCAAGACATATAAGGAAGCACCTCATTGAATTTAAAGATCTTGTTTATTAAAAATATTATTTTCGGTCTCGTCCGGGGAAAAAATGCGATTTACGCCAAATGTCCGGGTTTTTTTAAATCTTTGTCCGGGTTTGGCGAAATTCGAGATGGCAGCCCTACTTGCGAAGTATGTCTCAATATTGTTTTTGCATAATTTATTATAATAAAAGTCTTGTGAAATTAAAATATCCACACATAGAAAAATATAATCTATTTATTAATAAGTATTGTACTTGTCATAATTCCATATGAGCCACGAGGCGGGTCACCCTAGATATACAGGGTGGATATTTTTTGGGTCAGTGAGGGCAGCTACCAGATCCCGTCCGGCTACGTGAAAATGGTCTTAGAAGAACTTCCTTCGATTTTGATTTTGAAATAGGCGTTTTCCTCGATTTGCCGCTTTTCTTGTCGGATTTTTTTTTGTCCCATACAAACTTTGGGTCCTGGATAGGAATTGGATCGATTGGCATCAAAAAAAAAGTTTATCAAAAATGATCTTTTTCTCGTACCCTGTATGTTTGTCCAAAATCTGTAAACGCCAATTTTCATTAATTTTAATTCGAGGGAAGGTCTTCTAAGACCATTTTCGCAGCACGGGATCTGGTAGCTACTAGCTGCCCTCACTGACCCAAAAAGAAAATCCAACCTGTATATATACCAATAACATTTACAAAACACTGAATTATTGCGCGCACACGCTTGAAAGAGGCCTGGTACGCAGTTTTAAAACCGGCCAAGTGCGTGTCGGATCACGCACAGCGAAGGGTTCCGTACCGACACCTAGCAGTCCACTAATAAAATTGAAATTGAAAACATTAATAATTTCTACAATATAAAACGTGAAAATTTAAATCAATATATATATATATATACATATATATATATATATATATAAAAAAGGAGTGTTAGTGGGTATGTCCGGCCTTTTCTCCATGATAACCAACTGCCACCTTCTCATGGTTGCATTGCAGTGGTAGAAGGCCCTTGGTGTGCACTTGCAAGTAAGGGAGTTTGGTGGCGGTGGTTGGAAGTGAGTGGTAAAAATGGGGTAAATTTTAAATTTTCAATAGGAGTAAAAGAGACAGACGATAAGTGTGAAAGGGATAGACTGTATGTGTAGTACATTCCAATAATGCTAATGCCCTCGAACAGTGCGACAAGGACAGCATTGTTAGAGCGAGACCGTCATATTTTCCAGAACTTTCCGGGGCGTTCGAAATCCTTCTAGAACATGCTCGAAGGGTGAAGATGAAGACTCCATACAGACTTTCTGGACTTCTTCTTCTTCTTTTTTCTAGAAACTTCGATCGCGAACATTCTAGAACCTTCGGTACCTATGCCTATAGCTTGAAAACCCGTTTTCAGGCGGTTTCAGGATCCCTTATGTCTGATATCAGTATATGGCGAAATTTCCAGCAGGATACAGCAGGACAGAGATAGCAGTAGTAGAACGATATAGCTATACAAAACATACGAAACATTCGAGAAGAGAGTGAGAGAGATAGCAGTAGTAGAGAGAGATAGCTATACTCGAAACATTCGAGAAGAGAGTGAGAGAGATAGCTATACTCGGAACATTCGAGAAGAGAGTGACAGAGATAGTAGTAGTAGAGAGAGATAGCTATACTCGAAACATTCGAGAAGAGAGTGAGAGAGATAGCAGTAGTAGAAAGAGATATCTATACTCGGAACATTCGAAATGAGAGTGACAGACATAGCAGTAGTAAAAAGAGGTAGCTATTCTCGGAACATTCGAGAAATAAGAGAGTGACAGAGATAAGCACCATTGGAAAGAAACAAAAATTTCAGACGTAAATTTAGTAGCTCTATCACATATCATATGATCGAAATTTCACCCAAGACGCCGCCGTTTTCAGGCACCTGGGACATATTTTCAGTCCGTTTCAGGAGTAGCTCTATCACATATCAGATTATCAAAATTTCACCCAAGATGCCGTCGTTTTCAGGAGCCTGAAATATGTTTTCAGTCTTTTCAGGAGTAGCTCTATCACATATCAGATGATCAATATAAGTAGAAGTAAACCGGTGTAACAATTCAACAATTATTGCGAAACTTACACTTAATACGCGAGCGAAGCCGCGGGGCTAAAGCTAGTATTATATAAAGAAAGTCCACTGTGTCTATTTGTCTGTCCGTACACGCCAAAATAAATACCACCGTTAGTAAAAAAATGTATTACGTTGTACGTTGTGTCACGAGTATTGTCCTACTGTTATTCATAGACTGTGTTAGTATGGCAGCGTCAAAGCGTTCCAATAAGAAGGTTTGATATACCTTTACCCACTATAATACGATATTGCATTACACTTACCATAGTTTGTGTAGTTTTCCTTCTATTGGCACCCACAATCTCGAGATGACGAAGTCTAGCAGGTTTCCTTTTATTAATTACCCATTTCTAATATTGAAATGTCAAGTGACGTTGAATTGACGCGCCGCACAGATCCTACCTCGAACGCAGCTCGCTGAGCACTGGACGGGCGGCCGCGCCGGTCGCGTACGAACGAGTTTGCAGAAATGAGTATTATCTTACTACAATTTTATTTATTTATTTTAGTTAAGAAAAAGTAATCGATGAGTTCCATGAAGTAGAACATTACGCATTTATTGATATAATTTTCATGTTGATAGCTAATGTGCAAAAATAGTTATAACTATTTAAAGGTGTGGTTTAGACGCAAGTTCGCGATTTTTTTTTATTCAGCGGAAGTTGCGTAATCTTGTTTTGAATCGATGTTTGTACTACAGAAAGGTCTCAAAATTGTTGTGCATATTTTTTGAAAACCATATCTTCATCTACAAACGCGTTAAAAGGCTTCAAAAACTCTGTTCTCTAAGCTCACGTCACCTTAAATGCGTAAGACACAATGATACTCGGGACATATTATGTATTATATGGAAATGGATTATGCGAATATGAATATGAACATGAAAATGAATACGGATACCGATACCGATACGGATATGAATATCTTTGTTATTTACTTTCTTTATTGAGTTTTCACTTCTGCCAGCACTCCCGGAGTGCAACCCGTTGTTTTTTTTTACGTATGTCGACATATGGTACGCCTGTCGATAGGTCTTTAAAATTGAGTTTTAGTATTCTCAAAAGAAAATTAGATATAGTACATATACTCAGAGATAATTGCTCCGAAATGAACATAAAATGGATTATCTCCTGATGTCCTTTGCCTGGCTGAAGTTTGGTCCTTCTCCTGTCCTCCTAGAGGGTTTGTAGATTAGCGGTGAGTTTTTATGTGTTGTAAATTTAATTAACTATAAAATGTAGTACATTTTGTCTTCAAAAATGCAAAGTTTATGCCTTTTGGAACTTTAAGTGAAAAGAGTCCCAAAATGTCGCGTGTTGCTCAGCAAGCTCCAGTTTTTCAACGTTGCAAATTTGAATACACACTACCCTAACTGACACAACATATTTTAAAAAGCAGAACTACATCATGCTTCGCAATTTTGATGCCGATATTTACTGGCCTATAAGCTATAAGTCCCCAACCGCGTCAAGGCCCTGGCCAAGTTAGCCCCAACATGTATTCCAGGCAATTCGTAACTTCTTTGAACTTCCGCAGCCTCCTAGAGAGAAGTCTAACCGAAATCCCGAACCAGTACGCGGCGGCGGTGTGGGGCGTGGAGCCGACACTGGGCACAAGGATCGCACAAGACTTCCTCATCAACAACTTCGATGCCATCTACAATAAGTTCACAGCCATGGACGAATTCACGTTCCCGAGTGTACTGAGCGGCGCCTTCGGGTTTATCGCCACCGACGAAGAACTTAACAAGGTACTATACGGCCGTACCGGTACCATTCATATCAGTAGCACCATTCAAATACAGATTTATTTCAACGGTGCATTGAGCTTGATGCCAAGCGCGATGAGATAGAAGCCCGACCACCTGCGGCAATTTCTTACAACTATGTAAACGGTGTGCTCATATTTATGCCCACAATGCTCTCGCATCTTTGTTATAGTTCGTACAACACTCTAAGGCCAAATTCTGTCAAACGAACGCAAGCAAAACTCGACTTAGAGCTCTGACTGTTAGGTAGATTTTTGCTTGCGTTAATTTGACAGCGCTTGGCCTTACAGTTGTGTAGCGGAGCGTCCATACAACTCGATTCCCACCGGCTTGCTAATTTTCAGCCAGTCCAGTTCTTTTACTGCGGCTCATGAAGAATTGGAAAAGCCAAGTATTTCCGGCTTCCCTAAGAATATTTTTGACGCGCCGCCACTGGTACGAACTATAACAAGATCGGCTATGTTAGCTATTGATGTCACTGGTACCATCCACGCCGACGCGCCCCTCCACAGCGAATCTCATACTAATCTGTGCGCAGTTGTACGGCGCGGGCTGTGGAGGGGCGCGCCTACGTGGATGGCGCGCACTATAATGTAACTGTTATGAATTTCAGCTGAGGTCGTTTGCCGCCGCGCACAAGGAGCAGCTGCTCCCGATGTCGCAGACGCTGCAGAAGATGATGGACACGGCGCGCCTGCGCGTCCAGTGGCTGCGGCGACACGCCGCCACCGTCAACGACTGGCTCCGAGACTACGTCACCAGTGAGTCATATAGTAAACTAATTTTCTCGAACTCGTTCATCGAGATAGAATTTAATTACTTTTTTTCAATACCAGGCACATATCTAGTCATCGCTCTTACATGCAAAGTTCCACCCCCTTAATGGATGATTTCCGGGATTAAAAGTATCCTATGTCCTTCCCCGGGACTCAAACTATCTCCATACCAAATTTCATCAAAATCGGTAATTAGTTTAATGTGTTCTAAAACCATTGGTAAAGAGCAGATTTTCAATATAACCTTTGCAGTAGAAGCTCATACTTACTCTGTTGTGCGAGCAACAAGATTCAAAATCGAACGACAGTTTTGTAAAATGTAGACATTAAAAAAACCAAGTCTGAGTCACTTCATCCAAATCATTAATCATTCGGCATTTCATACAAAGATTTAGCGTAGCTTAACTTTACTAAAACGAGTGCCATCTGAATCTGAACTTTGAACCCACTGGGAGAAAACTTTAAATATCAATTTGTGTAAATTTCACTGGATCCACGGAAGACCAGGGGGCTGATTATTGAGTGTCGAACGCTCGACTTTTCACTCGACATCTGTCAAAATGTCATAGTATTTTGACAAATCACGAGCGAAGAGTCGAGCGTTCGACACTCAAAAATCGGCCCCTAGCGCCGTTGGCACTGCTGTGTCCACTGCATTGCTGAGTAGAGACCTTTTCGGTAGCACATTCATGTTTGTTAGTTTTTAAGGTGTAATTTTCTTTCCTGTAATTTTGTGTTTGTGTTATACGAATAAATATCTTTCTATTCTATTCTAAATAGCCGAACACTAGCCCTATTAATTATAACATAAGTTAAAACTTACTAATGATCCAAGTTGGTCGAGAAATAATCTATTTATTTATTTATTTATTGTATATCCAATTTATTTGTTTATCATTATGGCAGGTATTTAGAACCGCGATATAAGTATGAGCCGTGGTTCAAATCTTCTACCACTCGTCTACAGTAGTTTGACATTACCTACATATTTTTTTTATCGCATTTTTTTTCAGAACACAAAATCTCCGTATCGGAAACCGCTTCGACCGCCGCTCCAGTGACCACTACGACCGGTACCGTAAATACGACACAAACCGGTATGGCCAACGATATTACCGGTAACGTAGTGCAGAACGGTACCGAAGTGGCGCCTGATAATAGTACAATTACCACAGCTAGTCCTAAACAGTAGCGTAAGTAGATTATTTTAACCACACAAAATCTTTGTATGTCAAATGTTGATAATTTCAAATCTGTACCCTTACCATGAGTTTGCAATGTTTGCGTTACCGTACTCGCTAGCGACTGCGTAAACGATTTTATCTACACCCATTTAGTAAATCCTCTTTAATAAGTTCAAAACCGTAGATAAGACCCCGCTTTATAATATACTGTGCAGCGGTTGCGCGCGTCCCCTATAAGAACACCAAATATAATACTCTTACGAGATCACGTACAACCTTAACGACACGCGCGGGCCGGCCTGTCGAGGCCGAAACACATGAAAGAGAATTTAATATATGGATGTAGATAAAGTAGTGTATGCAACTGTACATAATTAGGCATTAAAATAGAACGCAATAGAACTAAGAAACGCCATACTAAATCGTTTACGCAGTCGCTAGCGAGTACGGTAATGCAAACATTGCAAACTCATAGTAAGGGTACAGAACTGTGTAATATAATAAATACATGTCAAATTCACATTCTGTCATTCATTATTAGCTTAATAGTATAAGCAAGACAGAATGCTTGATGTTCGATATGGTATTTAAGATAATTTGAAGAAAAATCGAAATATTTTCCGTCGCTTCTTGTATACTCTGTAGTTTTCCACTACCATAAAAAGATAGATGCCAGATTCTGAAAGTTTCAAAATTTAATCTAAAAACTATAACAGATACCAGTGTTTTTAGGTAATCGGTAGACCGGTTATCGGCAATCGGCAACGAAAAACAAATCTAGAGCTTATTTATTACCAAAAGACAATAATAGATAATGTCACCACTAATATATGAGTATTTTTAATTAATATCGTATATTTGTAAACAATGTATTGCCAAATGAGTTACAAATATATGTATGTATACACTAGTATGACACAATCATTATATATACTAGTTTTAATAAATATATTTAATAGTAAAATCAAGTTAGTTCCTTTCTTTATAAAATAGTACATTACTTACCAAGGGCGATAAAACAAAGAATGTCTCAGATCGCAGGTATTTTACGCCCGAGCCGAAGGCAAGGGCGATAAATATGCGATCTGAGGCTTTCTTTATTATCGCCCGTGGTAAGTACAAAATTTTATGTCACCCCCTGGCCAGGAAGTGGGTTTTTTCGCGCGCGGAGCGTGCGATAATGGCCACTTTATGGCTAGGTGTGACATAAAATAATTTCTTTGTGACAGTTCGTAAGCCAAATATTCATTTAAACATCACTTTATTGATAAAAAATGTACTTATTTAAAAATACATTTTTTTTTTTAATGTTAAACGTAGGAATAAAACTAGGCTCTCTTGATGAGAAAGTGTGTCTATGCCTAAAATGTCTGTTTTGTTAAAACTTATAAGGATTTGTTATATATATTACTATAATATTTAATTAAAAGGAGTCATTTTCAAATGATATTAATGAATCTCTTTATACCTTCAAAATATATAAATGCTACCTTATAAATGGATACATGTCGCCTAAGTTTAATTTAAAAAAATAGTTTTAGTAAATTAAGTACCTAATAATTTTTACTCCCAGAGACTATAATGAAGTTAATAAATACGCGGAATAATTGATAAGTCCTGCGGGCTTACTGGGAACCGAAAACGAAATATCTGCCTCTCTGTTGCACTTGCATATTGGAGCGACAGAGAGGGAGATTCTTCGTTTTCGGTTCCCGGTAGGCCCTCTGCCGTTATCCCGGCCTCAGGAACTGGCGGCTTTAAGCTGCCTTCCACCAGAGCTAAGCTATGCAGCAATGCACCAATGCTATGCTATACGAATGAATGAATACGATTGGTGGATATCAATGCATCTGTAGCAACGTAGCATAGCACAGCTGTGATGGAACGGCAACAGGCAGTGCATTAGCTCTTTGCGAGGCCCTTGGCGCAGGGGTGGGCAAGGCATTCTCCATACAAACTCTGTGCACGTTTTATTCGTAGGTTTTGGCACTAACGAATATAATATTTTTTTTGGTTGTAAATATTAGATATGCGAAGAAAGTAATGTGGAAATTTTCAATTATTTCAAAAAAAAGAAAAATGTCGAAAAAAAATCAATAAAAAAAATTACATCAAGAAATAGCTAACAGAAAAATAAGCATACTGACCAAAAATCATAACTTTAATGCAAACACAAACGAAGAAAATCCTGCACAAAGTTTGTATGGAGAGAGCTTGCCCTACCCCTCCTCTAAGATTTAATTCCGCAGCCGACAGCAGACAGCAACTGCGTTCCGCCGCACTCCAAATTGAACCGTAATCATAAGGCTAAAAGTCCCAATTTAGAGTGAGCGGCGTGTGCTGTTCGGACACTTCTCCGCTCATTTCAAATGAGCTTTTTACGAAATACCATTACGGTTCAATTTGGAGTGCGGCGGAACGTGCAGTTGCTGTCTGCTGTCGGCTGCGGAATTAAACCTTTACCAAAGAATAAGTAGTACTACGTACAGAAGCCTCACTGTTAACAAATCCGCGCGAGGCAAGCCCAACGTGCCTACGCGTGGCCATCTCCTTCTATCGCACGCGCATCACTCGCTACATCACTTTCTATCGCATTGAAAGTCACCCGGCGGGGGACCTTTGAGCGGCGCGATGACGTCACGCGAGTGAGTCGCCCCTGCCTTTAGGTACTTGAGTGGCTGCGTCGTTAGTAGAGGCCCCTAGTTGACAGTTGACACCTAAGGCCGACACTACCCACACTTACATGTCAGCCATACTTATCTAGATACAACTTTTATACGGATACTGTCTTGACTAGTGACGCAAGAGACAAATACTGTATTTTTTCCTTCAAAAAAGGAGGAGGTACTATCGAACCAACTGAATCGTGACCCACCGTGGAACCTTGTCACAGAAAGTGTCATAATGATTTACCTTGTCGGGCAGTACGATGTCACTATGACATTTTCTGTGACAAGGTTCCACGGTGGGTCACGATTCAGTTGGTTCGATAGTACAAAGAGGTCTGTATTTTTATACAAAGAAACCTCCCGTGAGTTTGAGTTTCATATAAAAAGTTATAATGCATTGCCATTTTCCGTGTCTTATGTCTTAAAGTTGAATATCGCTTGACATGTTTCGAATCGATACGCGGTTATTCATCATGAGCGCACACGGTGATTATTATCTTGTCACAATGCTGGGGTGTCAATATTATCGTGGATTTCAAAATTGTTTAGATTTTGCTTGAATATTCATCAATACCCACGTGATACGTATTGTGATATGGGTGTATCGCGTGGTAATAATCACCGTGTAACCAGCCACTATGTTGTTACGACAGATGTGAGCAGACACACTGTCTGTTTAAGGTTGAGTGAGTCGTTTTCAAAAAAATTGTACATACAAACAACAAAATTACGCGTCCTTTGTGTAACGAAATTTAGCCATACAAAATATATGAGTCATCGTTACACAATGGAATCAATAGTTATGTTTTAATTAAAGCCCTTAACTATGTAAAAATTTTTTGAAAACGACTCTACGAGTATAGTCAAAATTATTTTTACTGCCCGATTTGTTTAAACTGCTAATGGATTTTAAATTCTGGTTTTAACAGTAAAGTTGATTTTAGAATGGATTGATTTGATACAACTTGGTCAACTTTATTAATTTGAAGTACCTATAAAATCCGTGAGTTTGTGGGAGAGAAGTATAGAACCAAATAGTGTTTATAGTGTTCACGGCACGATCTATAGTTTTTTAAAAGCGTTACTAAAATCCATAATTTTATTTGCCAGAAGTCCTAACCCTAAGCCCCGTTTCGCACGAGCGCTTAAACAACGCGCGTTAAAAAACGTTGAAATGACACAAATTGATAACCATATATTTATTCACACGAAGGCGGTTTTAAAGCACGGTTTTTTTTATCGAGCACTGTACGATTTTCGACGTTGGGCGTTGGACGTTAAGAGGAGGGGTAGGGCAAGCTCTCTCCATACAAACTTTGTGCAGGATTTTCTTCGTTTGTGTTTGCATTAAAGTTATGATTATTGGTCAGTATGCTTATTTTTCTGTTAACTATTTCGTGATGTAATTTTTTTCATTGATATTTTTTTAATTTTTTTGGAATATTTGAAAATTTCCACATCACTTTCTTCGCATATCTAATATTTACATCCAAAAAAAATATTACTTTCGTTAGTGCCAAAACCTACGAATAAAACGTGCACAGAGTTTGTATGGAGAATGCCTTGCCCACCCCTGCGCCTTAAATCGAATTAAGCTTACGGAACCGCCAACGTCGGGTTTTAACGCGCGTTGAAAAAGCGCTCGTGTGAACCGGGGCTAAGCCGTTTTTCTCAGAAAAATTTCATGATTGTTATGAAAGAACAGGCAGTTGTCATACTGATGCGGTTTCCGGACGGTTTCCGCGGTGCGAGCGCGACACCGCTATAGGCTTGCATAGCGCTGTCTCGCTCGCACACCGCACCGTCGTGCGGAAACCGAATCAGTGTGACAACCGCTTAACCTAACCCACAGTTCTGTATACAAAGTGTATTTAAATTATCTTGAAAATGTTACGATTAAAGATAAAATCACTTAAGGCAAATGTCGATTATGGCAAATTAAATTATGGATATTGAAATGATCCGGTATTTAACCCTTTGAACGCCAAGAGCCTATAAAGTGTTTGGGTGTCGTCGTGCCCACCACGCCAACAACCACTAAAAAGGTCGGAGTGAAAGTAAGGTGTACTTTGATCAGGAATAAAATCTTTTATTTGTTTTTATTGGTTTAAACGTTACATAAATTCACAGTGCTTGGCGTGGTGGGCACATCGACACACGACCACTTTGGCGTTCAAAGGGTTAAGAAATCCGAAGGTCGGCAACGGACATGTGACACTAAGGTCGGCAACACACATGTAACACCCCTAGAATTTCTACAGACTACAGTGACCGATTACTATCAGACTGACCGTACACTTGTTTGCCACGGTGGTGGTATCATAAAATACCATAGATTCTATATATAACTCTAGTTCCTATTTAAGTGTCAAATGTTAAGCATCTAAGTGTTGTCTTATTGAATATTTATTTGTTTATAGATAGTAAATCAATATGTTTGCATGTGTGATAATTATATTGTATGTTTTAATAAAGAATATTCCGTAATGACTGTTTTATTATTAAACGTCGGTCAACATCAAAAACCGACACTCGATAATAGGGATGTTGACTCAAAATTTATTAATACTCCATACGAAAGAATACATATAACTATGCCAAAAAGTGAAAATCCTATTCCATAAATCCATAAATATCTCAAAAAATAACGAAACTACAACCGTTAGAATGTTTTTAGTTAGAGAGAGAAAACGCTGCAGGTCAGTGACGTCACTGACCTCGAGCGCCATAGTAAATGACGATCGTTCAATACAACGGGGCGTTTTGCGGAAAAGGGACAGAAAATGCCCCCTCCTAAAACTTTGAAGACTTATAATTATGTAATTATTTATTCTTTTGGATTACTTTTTTCACTATTTGATAGAGAATTTTATCCTTTTTCGAGAAAATTCGGATTCATTGATTTTCTTATTTGTTGTCAACATCCTTATTAATTTCAGATATATTTTATATTGTAAAATAATGAATAAATCTGTTTTAAACATAAAATATAAACACTTTAAACTCTCGCGCTTTGTAAACATACTTAAAAGGTTTGTTTTAACGGGTCTAACGCGATATTTATGTATTTACCTTTTTTACCGACGTTTCGACACGGGTTTCACCGGCCGTGGTCGCGGATATGACTGTCGTCTCAGCAAGTTGTCAACGGAGATATGGGTACACAACATTTGACTACCCTACAAACCCGTGTCGAAGCGTCTGTAAAAATCGGTAAATACATAAATATCACGTTAGACCCGTTAAAACAAACCTTTTAAGTATAAAATATAAATTCAAAAAAATTGTATTTAAATTCAAAATCCCCATGAAGCTCAAGTACCTAACTCAAAAACCTAAACATATCCTAACCTTATTCAACGTTCAAGTTTAAATATTTGTGGCCAATGTTACACAAACTGACTAAAATATGATATGACGACTATAATTAGGTATTATAATACCATACGATGTTGACTTGCTGACTGTATTTACGAGTAGGTATAGCTAATTATATTATCACTAACCCATGACTTTACAATACAAAGTAAAGACTAACCCCCTTATTCATAAACGTCCATCAAACCTCTATTAGTTAACAAGCCGCTAAAGTTCGTTTGTCCTTATCTGTCACTCTGACATTTACGTTTGTGAGAAAGGGACAAACAACATTTTAGTTAGCAGAGGTTTGTTAAGTTTTATGAATAAGGTGGTAAGGCTGGGTTGCACCAAACCGTCTGTAATCGTAAGCGGTGTTCGTCAAATCTGATTGTATGGAAAGTTTGACAAGTTTCTATGGGATGACAGCTGCCGGCGCCATATTTGACGATGACCGGTCTGTGTTCGTACGTTGGTGCAACTGGCACTAAGTACTCTACCTACGTACTTTAATCTCACGAGCGCGGGTAAGCCATGTTTGGGTGTTTGGTTGCACACATGCACATTGTATATCTGAACGTTAGCGTAGGAACTATGAGCTCACGTTGTTTATACGCTTGTATGTGTTAGAACTACAATAATGGCCAAACCAGCGCTCGTGATATGAAAGTACTATACCTACACAACTTTCTAAGCTCTTTTACCATTTTTCTGCAGACTTTTGCTCTAAAAATCACCAGTCTAAAAACTCACTTCTTTATTTAAAGAAGAATTAAAGGGTCTAATTTAGATAACAATCAAAACCGGTACAATCGAATCGCCTAGCATCGAGCCACCCTTCGCTCCGCGCAGCACTAAAAATCAATACCGAGCTTGTAAACAATCTCTACATGTGGCGCTAAACATTTTGTTATTCCCCCATTCTACATCATCCATGTTCTGTGTGTTTATTTCTATATAAAAACCTGTTTTTATTATTTACCCATATTTTATTAGTGTGTACATAAGTAATTAATCATGGATTCGGCTAATGTGGGTTATTCGTACCACTTGCCAGCTGGCGGTTGGAACTACAAGATTAGGAATACACTGTCGCAGTTCAGCGATTTGTTTAGTGAATTTAATAAGTACATCGCCCCGGCGTACCACCACGATCGATGTGAAAGGTACGTTATTGCGTTTTTACTTACTGTTTACTTACGGTACGTACCTACTACGTACTTGAGATATATGGATTGGCAATGTGGCAATTGTCAACTTATTCCTTTGCAATCGAATTCAGCAAACTGTTTAAATTTAAACTCTGTTTTATGCATGCTAGAGCTTTGTTTACCCTTTTACATGAGTACAGTCAACGTCCAAATTATCTGATACGCACTTAGCGAGAAAATTATGCGAACTTGACTCAAATGACAAGTGTGTAAGAACGTACTTACAGGTATACTTATTTGTGATTTTGGGAACGCACATTTATGACTAACTGACTGACGGTACTTTTATCATCGTTGGTGTACTTAGTGAGGCAACCATTGTAATTAATGTAGCTTTCATCACTATTGACTTAGAATAATAGCAGAAGGTATTAGTTTACTTAAGTATACTAAAACACCTTCTAGAGATCTATTGTTGTCCGTGGCATCCAATAACATTTCCAATTCGTTTCGCACTCGATTTCATTTCGTTATGTCGGTAAGTAAAAAATGTACTGAATTAACTACCAAAATTTGATCTTACGTTTGGTGTATCGGATCTTTATAAATTCCTTATAGAATTGTGTTACATTTCAGGTCCGTTCAGATGAGGATCTACTCGATGCACAAAGGGGAGTTTGTGATGGTACTCATAGCGTTTTTCGCTTGTTTTGGATTGGGGGTTTTCATAGGATTAGCTGGTGAGTGGTCTTTATTTTAATTTTAAGTCACTTCCTTATTTGGTTTACAAGCATCGAGATAACCATTCTCGTAGATATATGTATTTAGGTGCTTAATCATTACTTCGCTTATAATGTCTCTAAGACGCAACTTTGAATGAAATGAAATCCAACGAATTCATGTCCAAAAACATCATATATTTAAAATAAACTCCATATAAGTGCGTACTTATGCTTAAAAGGACGAATGTTCTACATCTACTTAAGTCGGATATCCTTAATCAAATGTTGAAGTACCTTTTAACCAACACGTTTCTGGCTTATATCATAATAAGAGTGGGGTAGAAGTTGCACCACGTCCGTATGGAGCACAGGATCTACTGCTACCCTCCACGTGGCCTCTGGTTGGTGCAATTATCGCACGCTCCGCGCGTGGAAAATCCCAGTTCCTGGCCAGGGGGTGACATAAAATATTGTACTTACCATGGGCGGTAATAAAGAAAGCCTCGGATCGCGTATTTATCGCCCTTGCCTTCGGCTCGGGTGTCAAATACCTGCGATCTGAGACATTTTTTGTTTTACCGCCCTTGGTAAGTAATATACTAATATCCACAGGTCCATCGCCAACTCAAACCACATCTGTGGCCGCGTCGAGCGTCCTGGCGAACTCGAGCGCCATCTACAGCGGCCCCTTCCACCTCCACAGCCCTTCGCTGGGCACCAAAGTGCAGCAGCTGTGGCTGCTAGCCGAGATCCTCACTAATAACAATGACGGTAGGAGTCATATTCGTTTGACGTAATGCCATCTAAATCGGCCCCTTCCACCTCCACAGCCCCTCGCTGGACACCAAAGTGCAGCAGTTGTGGCTGCTAGCCGAGATCCTCACTCATAAAAATGACGGTAGGACGGTAGTATTTTGACTATTACATTCCACATCATGCTGTAATTCGCGATGCGAGCGAGACAATGCGTTTAAGAGTTGTTTTTGATGCTTCTGTGGTAATGAATAAATGTATGTATCTATCTATCTATCTTCTTTTAAAACGTCAACTAATACTTAGGCCTGTAGTTATTACAAGATGATTTGATATCAATTTAATTGCGGTTTATGCAAAATACGTTGTAACTGGCGATACAGGAAAAATGTACCATCAAATGAATCCCAGCGCAACCTTCAATTGACAGTATGGGAGGAGGAAAAGAGTCTGCCAGACAACATTTTCAATTGAATGCCGTAACTTACGATACTTCCTCCCCTCCATATCTTAACAGCAGACTAATGAATGTGATTGATTTTATTTTATTGCTTTATTGCAGAAGAAATATTCGACAAGAGTTTCCAAATAAGTATATCAATAGACGGAGTGCTGAGCGACCACACAACGCTCAACTTGATACCAGAGAGCGAGCTTTATAACAGGTATTTGATTTTTTTTTGTTATCTCTGATGAACACAGATTACTGGCCCCGAAGCTCCTATTCCTATCAATACACGAACAAGACTAGCTGGGCCCTTCTGAAGCTTCTGATGATTCTTTGTTTCTTTAAATGTATCAATTATGATGTCAAACAAACGTATTTTCTTTCTTTCTTTGATGCCCGAAGCTTCATGCTATTCAAATATTTGTTCTTCTTTGGACTTTATAGTCAAACTGATAATTTATTTGTGTGGAGCAATATATGTATGCTAGTCAAATATTTTGTGTACGTATAGGTACTGTCAGTAAAATAATGCTCGTGCATTAAGGTAGATTAATAGTAGTAAAAATAGTCATTACACGTATTTCGGCTGATATGATGATGATGAATGGTAGTAAGTACTCTATGATCATTCCAGAACACAGCACTTGAAGTGCAAGCAGCAGGTGTGCGAAGAGGTGCAGGTGCTGCACCTGGGAGCCCTGCAGTACACGCACTACATGCTGCACGTGCGCTTCTACGGCCTCCACGAGTTCCACAAGCGCTACTTCATCAAGGAGGTCATGTTCTACGTGAGTTCATAGAACATTCTAGAACCTAGCACCTGGAGCAAGAAGCAGGTGTACAGATGATCGCTTATATGTCGGACATATAGCATTCGTCCCTTACTGTCAAGTATGTAATTGTGAGAGGGACGAATGCTATCTGTCCGACATAAACGCGATCACACAGGAGTTTCACAAGCGGTACTTCATCAAAGGGGTCATGTTCTACGCGAGACCATGATCCAAATCAACCTATAACCTGCCGATTTTTCTAAAATTGGATTCGCCTGCCAGCCCGTATTGGTAACAAAGTAGCTAGGACTCGTGTCTTTCTCCCACACTATCTCAAAAACTAGCATGAAACAAGCTATAATGGATATAATTTTCTTCTTTTTCCAGTTCAAAACGTACAACCCGGCCTTCACGCAGATGGAGACGTGGTTCCGCTTCATATTCCTACTGACGACGTTTACCGTCACCGTGAGTATACAATTGAGGCAATTATGCCTAGTTGCACAATCTAGATTGTATCTATCCAGGTACAAACTAGTGACTCTATGAGCTGAAGACACCACAAGTAATACTTTTTACATTTCAACAACCTTGGCACCGCTATTTTGAATATTTTACCAAAACTGAAACGTCAAAAATTGTCTATTTAATTATCAAAGTAGCTCACACAAGAATCGGTTGAGAAATCCGACCTGTAGAGGAGAACAGAGGAGAACATTGCCCAATCAATTTCGGTCAATCAGATTAGTGGACCTTTTTTTCATCACCAAATCAAACTCAACTTTAAAAGTGGTGAAAGTTTGAACAGCAGCCTTAGACTACAACTCTAAGGGTCTATTTGACACGAACACTTATAATTTTAGTTATTTATAAGGGTCTATTTGAATTAAAAAGTGGTACTGCTACCTGTATGAACCTTAGTATACTTATTTTTTGCTAATTGTTCCTACGAGAGATGACGATTGATGCACGTATCTCAGATACGTATCTGCATTCGGCTTGACGCGCATCGAATCAAGAAAAGTTACGATAAATGTCATATCTATGTTGGAGCATTTCAGCTCCCAAGACTACGCGAGATCGTGAAAAGGTCGATCAAGAATGATTGTGCATTTTTTCAACAGTTCCTTAACAGTTCCTTAATAATGTGATATTTTATTGTTTGCATGTTCTTTTTACTTTTTACATCTACATTTAACTACATTTTACATTTGCATTTACATTTTACTTGCATTTTAGATTTACATTTTATTTAGTGTGCGGGACCTTTCTTTTCTTCTATAATTTGTAAAATTTGTATGGTTTTTTGGTTCCTTTCTTAAATTTTGGCTCCCGGTAGGTATAGTTTTTTTTTCGCTATTGCTTTGTGTAAAACTTTGTTGTTGTACGTTCTAAGATACTAGAAAAAGCTGTGGTCATCTATAATTAGATGAACATCAGCCATGTATGTTACTTAAGATAATAATTGTCTTTGTATGTATTGTCTGTTGGTGATCCTAAATAAATAAAAAAATATCAATATTCCATAAGTACGTTGAGTCAAATAGACTTACTTTAGCTCACAATGCAAATGTATGGTTGACGACACAGATACATTTACACTTTTGTACCTTATTCCATTGCAATAAGAGGGCAATGGAGAATGCTGGGTGTTTCTCTGCGTGATCGCATCAGAAATGAGGCCATCCGTAGCAGAACCAAAGTAACCGATATACGAGTAGCCTTTCGAATCGGGCGGCGACCGCCAACCGCGCGGCGCAGCGTGGGTAGACGAGGACTGATGAACCTGGTAAAGGTCGCGGGAGTCCGCTAGTTGCGGGTGGCGCGGGACCGGGCATTGTGCCACTCTCTGGGGGAGGCCTATGTCCAGCAGTGGACGTCTACAGGCTGGTATGATGATGATGAGTAATAAAATATGGTGTTACAGTGTTGGTTCGCCCACTCCCTCCGCAAGTACTCCACGCACGACTGGGCCATCGAGCAGAAGTGGCTGTCACTGCTGCTGCCGCTGCTCCTTCTCTACAACGGTGAGTACACATACCACAGGGGTGACACGCGAAGGAAAGTAAGCGCTGTGGGTAAGTATGTGTGCGTGCGCTGTCGGTACACGCGTCAATTGTTTGCGCGGGTGCGTAGCGCGGGGCGCGGACGAATCGCGACGTCAGGGAGCGACTGTCAGGGACGAGGTAACTGACCTCGGTGAGGGGGGTTCTGTATGTAATACTATTATACTATTCTGCGACTGATACCAGGCTGGTTCCTCTTTTTTTTATACAACGATGGTGGCAAACAAGCGCACGGTCCACCCGATGGCAAGCGGACACCGCAACCTATAAACGCACGCAACTCTGTGTTTGAAGTCTGTGTAAAATATTGGTAACCTATTAAATAATTGTCTGTCCGGGCGACGTGTTTCGAACTCTTCGGGACGGGTATATAACCTCGGATGAGTGAATCTACTAAGAATATATACTCAACCGACACAATATTTAGTAATAGTAGGTACAGTCACGAATTTTAACCCCCTGGTTGACAAACTGTATAGAAATTCAAAGAAAAAGTTTGCGAAATGGTTCATAGAACCGTGACCGTTTATTTACGTACCGAGGAGGGTAAAGCAAAGAATGGGTCAGATCGCAGGTATTTGACGCTCGAGCCGAAGGCAGGTCCATAAATATGCCATCTGAGGCTTTCTTTATTACCGCCCGTAGTAAGTACAACATTTTATGTCTGGCCCTGACCAGGCCCCTATACCACAAAAGTTTACAAGTCTACAATTTGACAAAATTGTACAAATCTCCATAGAAAAAGTTGACAAATTTGTCGGATTGTACGCTTGTAAAGTTTTGTGATATAGGTGTGTCAAAATACATTATATTGTACGGTCAACCAATTTGATTTCTAGGCCACTATGACTAACTGCGACAAGGTACGAAGTGGCCCAGAAATCAAATTGGTTGACTGTACGTAATATTTCATGTTTTCTTGTATCGTGGATGTCCACAGATCCGATCTTCCCCCTCCGCCTGGTGTCCGGCAGCTGCATCGCGCCACTACTCGACTCCTTGTTCCAGACAACCTTCCTTGCTTGCCTCATGCTATCCTGGCTCGCCCTCTATCATGGACTTAGACAGGTATGGCTTATGGTTTTCCAACTGATAGGGTTTCCAACTATCATCATCATCATCATCATCATCAGCCTATATACGTCCCACTGCTGGGCACAGGCCTCCTCTCATAGATGAGAGGGATTGGGCAGTAGTCCCCACGCTGGCCCAGAGCGGGTTGGGGACTACCCAATAGTTCCCATACATCATTGAATTTCTTCGCGGATGTATGCAGGTTTCCTCACGATGTTTTCCTTCACCGAATTGTTCCAACTATACCTCAGTGCAATTAGATCAAGTTGCATACAAACCCGGACATTGATAATTACTCATTGAAACCTTTTGGGATATGTTTGGACACCTTTCAGGATGACGCCCACGAAAGTCCCTAGACCTCCCAAGTGGGATAGCCGTGATAATGACGTCATCTTTTTTTGTATGGGGCAAAAACAAAAAGTGTCCTGAAACCTATCGTGTGTGGTATCAAATGAAAGGGCTTTTTGAGCCGGTTCTAAAAATACTTGGTATATATTTTGAAAATTATTTTAATTTTAATTGAATAAGTGACTGAAATGTAATAATGTGATATATCTTTAGAACCGGCTCAAAAAGCCCTTTCATTTCATACTACACACGATAGGTTTAAGGACAATTTTTGTTTTTTCCCCATACAAAAAAAATGACGTCATTGTCTCGGCTATCCCACTTGGGAGGTCTAGCGACTTTAGTGAGCGTCATCCTGAAAGGTGTCTGAACATATCCCAAAAGGTCCCAATTAGTAATAGGGTATTAAACTAAGGTAAAAATAAATTATTTTTTACTTGACTAATAAAAGATCTAACGAAAATACTCGAAAAACATCAATTATTAATTTATTTTAGCTAATTGAAAGATTTTATAAGCATAAAGATTTAAAAAGGACGCTGATTTGAACAAACCTACTCACACTGTCTTAGTGACGTCACTAAGACCACAGAATAAGTAATAGTACAAGTACAGAAGTTTCTCTGTTAACAAATCCCCCGTTTAGGTATGCCAAACGTGCCTAAACGTGGCCATCTCTTTCTATCGCACGCAACGCGCTCTTTCGAGGCCCCGCCCTCAGCGCTAGGGTTACCACCACCAGCGAGAACCTATTTTAATATATGTACTTTATTATTAGTAGTAGTGTTGTTTACAATACAATTACGAATAGTAGGTACTTTTAAGGTTCCGTAGCCAAAATGGTGAAAACGGAACCCGTCCGTCCGTCTTTTTGTCTGTATGTGACAGCCGACGTACTCGGAGACTATAAGCACTACAAATACAATTAAAACATTTGGCAGGAAGGTGTGTTCTACTCGTATGAACCGCTACGTAAAAGTGATGTGAAATGACGAAAAAATATTAAAGTAGGGGGAGGGGGGCACTCCATACATGTAACCAGCGGGGTAATCACGTAAGGATAATATGTACTACCGTTGGTACGTATTTAATGTCAGTTTTAGTATGGGATTTGACATTTAAATCTATCGTACCTACTAACGGTCGAAAACGTTACGTGATTACCGCGCAGGGCATACAAAGCGAAACGATTTATTTAATGATCGTACAACAGCGCAGCAGCGCGTGCGCGTGCGATCCGTAACGCTGCGCCGCAACCACTGAATAGTCACACGACGTGTGAGCCGGCGGCCGCATGTACTTTGCGCGGCGCGATGACGTCACGGTAGTAAGCCCCTCCTGCTAAGACAGTATTTCCCTACAAACTTCATATTAACAAATCGTTTTTGACATTTAATAAAAAGTTGCTGATTTGACTAGGGGTTTAATACCGTATTATCAATGTCCGGGTAAAACCTAATTTCCCCGTACTACTATAGTCCAGGAGCGTATCGCTGAACGGTGCGGTTTATTTGATTGCGGTAAACTTTCTCTTGAGTGCCAAAGTTGCCACAATATCTTCCGAGATGGCGCTAGCCGTCGTTTACAACGCGCTAACGTTGTGTTCACCTAATTTATTGAAGGACGACATGGTGTCGGGAACGCATCCTCGTATGTTTTAGTTCGAGTTCGCGTCATTATAATGAAACTCTGTTACCCCCTCTCTACTACGTGATTTGTTTGAGAATAATTTAATTAAATATCAATTTTGTATTAAGCTGGCACGTCTGTTTAAATGACAAATCATTATTTTTTTTTTACTTGCAACCAATAGGTACCTTTGGCCCTCAGGGCATCACAATTTCTTAACTCGTCTGGAACGAAAATTCCCACCTTCTTTATTATTATTTATCGTATGGCATTTATTTCGAACCGTGAGATCTTCGAGAAGACAGTACGGTTGCCAGTTTTTGTTGCACTTTTAGAACCACCCAGTCACGTGTAGGGTAGCGGTGGGTACTTTCGTACGTGCTGCAACTTCGACCCCCCTTTGTCAAGTGAGTGGGCAACTTGACTGTTAGAAGTTCTCAAGCCGCCCGAAGGCCTCCAACTTGGCTTAACGGCTGCTGTCATAGACAGCAGCCGGGATGAACGGCTTACGTGCCTTCCAAAGCACGGGAGCGCTCAGTTAGTAACCACTCTAAGGGATCGTCCTAATACAACGCGATGATCGCGCGAGTGAAAATCGCGAATATATTATCACGCGAATTCGCGACTTACTAGTAAATATTCTAAGTTGAAGTATTCTAAGGCGATCATCGCGTAGTCGCGAGTGTATTAGGACGATCCCAAAGCGGTCAGCCATCCATGTACTGACCCCGCCCGACATTGCTTAACCTAGCGTACCGGTTGCGGATCATCGCGTAGTCGCGAGTGTATTAGTACGATCCCAAAGCGGTCAGCCATCCATGTACTGACCCCGCCCGACATTGCTTAACCTAGCGTACCGGTTGCGGATCATCGCGTAGTCGCGAGTGTATTAGTACGATCCCAAAGCGGTCAGCCATCCATGTACTGACCCCGCCCGACATTGCTTAACCTAGCGTACCGGTTGCGGCACGCAGGCGCCGCTGGGCCACGAGCGGAGCCCACCTTCTAACATTATGATTCATGAATGGCTCAAAGGGAGAGTGTTTTATAAATTAGAAGAATTATTTGAAACTTAATATATATACTATGTAACTTTTTTGTTAGCTATTTCGTGATGTAACTTTTATTTTCATTGATATTATTTTGAATTTTTTTCATTTTTTTGAAATATTTGAAAATTTCCACATCACTTTCTTCGCATTATCTAATATTTACATCCAAAAAAATATTACATTCGTTAGTGCCAAAACCTACGAATAAAACGTGCACAGATTTTGTATGGAGAATGCCTTGCCCACCCCTGCTAGTACGACTTGTTAGCTCGAATCTATGAAGAAGTACGGTCACATCTGGAAGAAAGCACGAAACTTGGCATGCATGTAGCTTAAATTTTTGTGTTTCAAAAATTTTAGGGAAACACGCTGACAGACCTTTTTTCCCCCCCTCCCCCCCACTTTTGTGTGCCGAATTACAGGTTTAAGGACAATTTTTGTTTTTTCCCCATACAAAAAAAATGACGTCATTGTCTCGGCTATCCCACTTGGGAGGTCTAGCGACTTTAGTGAGCGTCATCCTGAAAGGTGTCTGAACATATCCCAAAAGGTCCCAATTAGTAATAGGGTATTAAACTAAGGTAAAAATAAATTATTTTTTACTTGACTAATAAAAGATCTAACGAAAATACTCGAAAAACATCAATTATTAATTTATTTTAGCTAATTGAAAGATTTTATAAGCATAAAGATTTAAAAAGGACGCTGATTTGAACAAACCTACTCACACTGTCTTAGTGACGTCACTAAGACCACAGAATAAGTAATAGTACAAGTACAGAAGTTTCTCTGTTAACAAATCCCCCGTTTAGGTATGCCAAACGTGCCTAAACGTGGCCATCTCTTTCTATCGCACGCAACGCGCTCTTTCGAGGCCCCGCCCTCAGCGCTAGGGTTACCACCACCAGCGAGAACCTATTTTAATATATGTACTTTATTATTAGTAGTAGTGTTGTTTACAATACAATTACGAATAGTAGGTACTTTTAAGGTTCCGTAGCCAAAATGGTGAAAACGGAACCCGTCCGTCCGTCTTTTTGTCTGTATGTGACAGCCGACGTACTCGGAGACTATAAGCACTACAAATACAATTAAAACATTTGGCAGGAAGGTGTGTTCTACTCGTATGAACCGCTACGTAAAAGTGATGTGAAATGACGAAAAAATATTAAAGTAGGGGGAGGGGGGCACTCCATACATGTAACCAGCGGGGTAATCACGTAAGGATAATATGTACTACCGTTGGTACGTATTTAATGTCAGTTTTAGTATGGGATTTGACATTTAAATCTATCGTACCTACTAACGGTCGAAAACGTTACGTGATTACCGCGCAGGGCATACAAAGCGAAACGATTTATTTAATGATCGTACAACAGCGCAGCAGCGCGTGCGCGTGCGATCCGTAACGCTGCGCCGCAACCACTGAATAGTCACACGACGTGTGAGCCGGCGGCCGCATGTACTTTGCGCGGCGCGATGACGTCACGGTAGTAAGCCCCTCCTGCTAAGACAGTATTTCCCTACAAACTTCATATTAACAAATCGTTTTTGACATTTAATAAAAAGTTGCTGATTTGACTAGGGGTTTAATACCGTATTATCAATGTCCGGGTAAAACCTAATTTCCCCGTACTACTATAGTCCAGGAGCGTATCGCTGAACGGTGCGGTTTATTTGATTGCGGTAAACTTTCTCTTGAGTGCCAAAGTTGCCACAATATCTTCCGAGATGGCGCTAGCCGTCGTTTACAACGCGCTAACGTTGTGTTCACCCAGTTCACCTAATTTATTGAAGGACGACATGGTGTCGGGACACCTTAATGAAATGAAATGAAATTGAAAAATTTTTGAAACGCATCCTCGTATGTTTTAGTTCGAGTTCGCGTCATTATAATGAAACTCTGTTACCCCCTCTCTACTACGTGATTTGTTTGAGAATAATTTAATTAGTTATCAATTTTGTATTAAGTTGGCACGTCTGTTTAACTGACAAATCATTATTTTTTTTGTACTTGCAACCAATAGGTACCTTTGGCCCTCAGGGCATCACAATTTCTTAACTCGTCTGGAACGAAAATTCCCACCTTCTTTATTATTATTTATCGTATGGCATTTATTTCGAACCGTGAGATCTTCGAGAAGACAGTACGGTTGCCAGTTTTTGTTGCACTTCTAGAACCACCCAGGGGTCACGTGTAGGGTAGCGATGGATACTTTCCTTACGGACGTGGTGCAACTTCGACCCCCCTTTGTCAAGTGACTCAAGTGAGTGGGCAACTTGACTGTTAGAAGTTCACAAGCCGCCCGAAGGCCTCCAAGTTAACGACTGCTGTCATAGACAGCAGCCGGGATGAACGGCTTAACGTGCCTTCCAAAGCACGGGAGCGCTCAGTTAGTAACCACTCTAAGGGATCGTCCTAAAACAAACGCGACTACGCGATTATCGTGCGAATTCGCGAGTTTTACTAGTAAATATTCTAAGTTGAAGGCGCGCGATCGCGCGATCATCGCGTAGTCGCGAGTGTATTAGGACGATCCCAAAGCGGTCAGCCATCCATGTACTGACCCCGCCCGACATTGCTTAACCTAGCGTACCGGTTGCGGCACGCAGGCGCCGCTGGGCCACGAGCGGAGCCCACCTTCTAACATTATGCTTATCATATCAATGGCTCAAAGGGAGAGTGTTTTATAAATTAGAAGAATTATTTGAAACTTAATATACTATGTATAACTTCTATCATATCCAATCATATTTGCATGCTAATGTCTAGCAAAATATGTAATAGTACAGGAATATGTAACAACCAACACCATATTGTACCATATTTTACAGCAAATAAAGAATTTTCATTTAAGAGGAGGGGTAGGGCAAGCTCTCCATACAAACTTTGTTTATTTATTTATTTATTTGGAGAACCAACAGCTTACAATCATACAATAATGATAAAGATAGGACACAAAAAAGCCAATTACAGGTTCCCACCGTTAACTACAAAGTAAATATAAATTTGTGACAACACTTCATTTAACCTATAAAAAATAATGTTTACGAACTAGGGTCCCTAGGCCAGTTGGCGGCCTCTTAGCAGAGTTGCGCACTTTAGACAAGTAAAAAAATATGAAACCTATATGCATACTGGATGGCAGTCATATAAATAAGTCTTGAGTATTGTCAAGATGCGTACTTAACAATAAAAGTTAGTACTTTCATCCGTAAACTTGGGAAAAAAGTAGAAAATGTGACAAAATAGCGAATGCGGCAGATAGCGGCCGCCTACGCCAGTTTACGGCCCCCTGTGAGCTAGTTTGCGGCCCCCTTAAATATGGTACTAGAATGATTATATAATATAATTTTTAATAAGTTTTTTATATCAAAGGCGCATAATTATGTGGTGCAAATATTTTTAAAATATTGGTTCCGGTTCCGGAAACGTTGGAGGAAGTGGTCTTAGGAGACCTTCCCTTAATTTCGAATTAAAGAAGATTCTCATTTATAGATTTTGGAAAAAAAAACATACAGGGTGCGAGAAAAAGGTCATTCCTGACAAACTTTTTTTTTATGCCTATCAATCCCATTCCTGTCTAGGATCAAAAGCTTGTATGCTACTAAAAAAAATCTAAGAAAAATTTTCTCATACAAATTGTATGAAAATGAAAACTTATTTCCACATGCTATTTTTTATTCCAATCGATTCCATCCTATCCATTATCAATAGGTTCCTAGGGGTCAACTTCCGGTAATGTACTAAAATGCCACAAAATAAATGTATGGAAAGATAATTAATATTTTTTCCCATACATTTACTATGGAGAAAAAGTGAAATTTTATTCACATTTTTCTATCTTCCTGTTCTGTCCTGTTTTCATTTAAGGAACATAATACTATAAGAAAAAAATACGGTAACAGCATTCAAAATATCAAGAAATTTACTGATAGGTACTTTAATTATTTTAAGACCTTATATGTAACGTATTCTAGCAAATAAATATTTCAATTTCTATTTCTAAAAACGGGGATTATGATGAGAATAAAATTTCACTATTTCTCCGTAGTAAATGTATGGGAAAAATATTAATTATCTATCCATACATTTATTTTGTGTCATTTTAGTTCATTACCGGAAGTTGACCCCTAGGAACCTATTGATAATGGATAGGATGGAATCGATTGGCATAAAAAAATAGCATGTGAAAAATAAGTTTTTATTTTCATACAATTTGTATGAGAAAATTTATCCAATATTTTTTTAGGTAGCATACAAGCTGTTGATCCTAGACAGGAATGGGAACGACAAGCATCAAAAAAAAAAGTTTGTCAAGAATGACCTTTTTCTAGCACCCTGTATGTTTTTTTTTCCAAAATCTATAAATGATTAGTTTTCCTCGATTTATGGATTTTCTAGCCTGAAATTTAACTTTTGATCCTGTATTGGAATGGGATCGATTGGCATCAAAAAAAAAGTTTGTCAAAAAGAATAACAATAAGCTAAAACTTACTAACACTATGATCCAAGTTGGTCGAGAAATAAACTATTTATTATTTATTTATATTTATAAAAATGACCTTTTTGGCGAGACGTGCCCACACGAAACACATGAAAGAGGATTTAATATATGGATGTAGATAAAGTAGTGTATGCAACTGTACATAATTAGGCATTAAAACACTCGTGTGACCTTATTATGAAACTCGCCTTCGGCTCGTTTCATAAAACACACTCGTGTTTTAATGCCCCTCATTATGTACCAGTTGCATAAACTTTATTCCACATTTCATTATGTAACATCTCTAAATCTATGGTCTTTATAGTGGGGCCACAAACTGACCTTTTCGGTAATTGTGTATACCAGATACCGGCCACCACAATTTTTTGATAAGAAAGTTTTAAAAATACCAAAATCTAATGAAATCATATCAAAAACTTAATTATTTAACTGATCAAACAAGAAATTTATGAATGAAACCAAAATTAAGTAACATTAATTAGCTTTCAATGTCAGCTGTCTCTTTATTTTTTGTACAGATTCACTATAATTCCACGCTTCGCACGCACTACGGATTCAATGCGGGAATTGTAACGTTTTATCTTGTTGAAGATCAATCTTTTAGTTACAAAATTATATAGATTCTTATAGCATTTCTAATCAAGTTTAGCTTACGGTTTACACTTTTTCTTAAATTAGTTTATAATTGTTATTATCTTTAATTGAAGGAACCTAGTCGTGTGGTGTATGTCACACCCTAATAACTCAGCTGATCACAGCTGATACACATCTGATCGAAACTTAACTAATATTAACCTTTGTACCTTTTCTCAGAACAAAGGAATGCGAGAGACCTTGATATTGATTCCAAGAAGATAGTATTACCATATGTTCTATTTCGCATACCAAACTGTTAGTATAAAAGCAGTGTAATTGTTACTCAATAAATCAGTGTTGAATCAGTATTTCCTCGAGTCTCGTCTTATCATTATTACCCGTAACACCCCACATCTCATGGCTACCCTGCCAGGCGGGCTGCCACAGGCAGCCCTGAATTAGTGAACAAGTGCCAGAACCAAGATACTGAGAGCAGGTCACTTCATCAGCGACACTGCCAGAGCACCCCACATCTCATGGCGACCCTTTCAATGCCGAACAACTAAGTGGAGGGCGCCTCTCATGGCGACCCTTCCAGTCCGGCTGCTCCAGGCAGCCGCGATATAGTGAATTAGTCACCAACGTCAGCCGCTTCAGCACCGCATTGCCAACGTTATTAGAGGAAGAACCAAGTGTCAGTGCGGCTTTGTGCCGTACTGGCGGCGCACTGCGCCAGCCATCCAGCTCCACTACGCTACGCCAGCCAGTCAGATCCACTGCGCCAGCCAGCCAGCTCTACTGAAGCCGAACAAGCCAGAGCAGAGCGTCGCCAGCACCAGCCGCGCCGCCGCTCAACAGCCCAGCTGTTCAACAGCTGATACCACACAGATGACTTCAGGTCCATAAAAGCCAGACAGCTGATCACCAGCTGACCATCAATCCACGTGAAGAAGTAATTAATTAAGGTACTTATAAAGCTTTTACTACAATGTAAGTAGTATGTTTAAAAAAATATTTAACTATTGAGTGACGTAGATTTTTTTAAAGTAAAATTTTAATTAATAATAAAGAACGATAATAATTAATTTTATCAAATTGTTAAAAAGTAATATTTTTTTTAATCTAATAATGTGTAACCTTTATGGTATTAAACCAATTTATGTTATAAATAATTAAGTAAATAAGAAAAAATGCCGCTTGATGACGAGGTAATAATATGATTAAGATTTACAAATTTAAAAATAGCAACTAAAACAGTCCACCTGTACAACAACATCTGGACTTCTCGAGTTACAATACGTTCACGATACACACAGACGTATCGAGTATAATATAGGATTAGTGTTATCAAAATAAAAATAGATTCCCAGAATATAAAAATAAAATATTAAAATAATATACTAGAATGTTGAATAGTTTTAAAATAATGACAATAAGGATTCCAACTAGGACAGGTCTGATCAACCAAGAATAGTGGAAATTCTTAATAAGTCAAATAATTTACCTGAATTAAGTAAGTTTCAATAAACGAGATTATGACAAAATAATGAAACAGACTGTATTACCAGTCAGAATAATATAATTTTATAGGTACTCGCCATCCTTACTAATAGTGTGTCGAATCTAGTACTCAATCGCGTACGGAACGAGCTTTCCCCGCGAGAGAATTAGGTATGATTTGCAAGGCACAATAAATAAAAATGTATGCATATTGCATACTATATAATGACGACACCGCGTGTATTACGAGTATTAGCTACGAGTATAGCTCAATGTATAAATAAATGTATAAAACCGGGCACGGATCCCGAGTATTGTATAATTAAAGGTGTCTCAAAAGTAAGTGATAACGATGATAGGCGAGTCATAGAGTCATATTAAACAACTTTCATTATTTGTCTTTGAGTGCTTAGTAACTGAGCGCTCCCGTGCTTTGGAATGCACGTTAAGCCATTTATCCAACAGCTGTCTATGATAGCAGTTGTTAAGCCAAGTTAGAGGCTTGAGAATTTCTAACAGTCAACTGGCCCATTTAGTTACTTGACAAAAGCCTAATTGAAATAAGGTCTAGTTTTCCCTCAGGTCAGATGGCAATCGCTTCCGTAAAAACTAGTGCCTACACCAAATCATGAGATTACGTAGGAGGATGATTATGACTAAGGAAATCGTGTCCCACCGCAATCAGTGGTAAACCCGAGAGGTGCCATTGAGCGAGTAGGTAGATACATAATTATTAGCAAGGTACACCAGAAATACAAGGCAGGCAGCAAATCCTTGAAACCTTGAACATGATTCGATCGAGCATCAATCGTGCAAGTTCTTGGACACATTAGTACTTATAATGTAGTGTTAAAAGCACTGTCTGAAAGGTATATACCTACCTCTAAATGGTATTTACGCGCGCTTATGTATACAGTTTATGTATAAAATCCTTGTATTACTGAGTTATAATTAAGGGTCGGCCGACCATAAAATAATGCATGCCGTGTACCTTACTACCTTAGCAAGCTTAGCAAGCTTTGCAAGCTTAGCAAAAAGTGATGCTAAATTGCACACTTTATGTCACAAGTAAAATACTAAGTGACAAATAAAAATACATATATATAATTATGACGTCTAAAAGAGAAAAATGAACTTGCAAGTCACAATGACTATTTTTGAATGGTTTAAAAAAATAATAATAATGACAAATATTGATGTGCACAAAATATTTGTTATTATGGTGACAAAATAAATACAAACAAGAGAAAAATAACGACATGATACAACGTCGTAAACACAAACTAATAATGGTAGCATAAATGTATACCATAATTTATGTCCTATTTAAAAAATAAATGAAAATATATAACAAACAAGCGTCGTCTCGTCATCAAAGCGTGCATTTAATTCCAGTTATATTAGTATGGATAATGAAAATTTTGTATCTTTAGATTTAGTTTAGTTTTAATTTATTTACTGTATCCGTTTTAATAAATATTTCTCATTCTGTTTGAAAAAGAAATAATGTCAATAAATAAAATGAGATTTCTTTAATTTTTCGTAATTAATATTAATTTAGTAATAAGTTCATTTATACCTATATAGTTTTAATTTTTTTTCAATTACTTATTTTTGTTTTATAAATGTATAATCTTATAGTATAAATAAGTGTATTAACTAAAAAAAAAAACAATGTTTACTTTAAAATTTACATTACGATGCTAAAACGATTATGACAATCCATCTGATCGCATACCACCTACCATATAAGGAACAAGAAATGTAAACATTATAAGTAGCATTAAGATACATTAAATAACCATGCATACCATAGACTTAAGTTACTTTAAGAAACCATGTAAACCATAGACTTAAGTTTACAGAAGCCAAAAAATAGTAGTTATGTATTTTACTATTTTTTGTCTCAAAAAAAACGGGGAAGCTGTGGTGTATGTCACACCCTAATAACTCAGCTGATCACAGCTGATACACATCTGATCGAAACTTAACTAATATTAACCTTTGTACCTTTTCTCAGAACAAAGGAATGCGAGAGACCTTGATATTGATTCCAAGAAGATAGTATTACCATATGTTCTATTTCGCATACCAAACTGTTAGTATAAAAGCAGTGTAATTGTTACTCAATAAATCAGTGTTGAATCAGTATTTCCTCGAGTCTCGTCTTATCATTATTACCCGTAACGCTCCACATCTCAGTCGGCCAGGGGGCCGCAAACTGCCGCAGGCCGCGTAACTGGCCTAGCGACCCTATACTAAGCACAAAATCTCAAAATCTTACCAACATTCTAAAGAACTTATTTATAACAATAGCTTAAGGTATGCTCATTTAAAGTAATTTGTTATGAATTTACGCCTTACAGTATGAACATTACTGTTGAATATGTCAATGTCAAGGTCCTTCGTTATTAGATTATTCAATTGTTTACAGCCACGCACAAGAAAACTGTTCTGCCTATATTTACGCGAAGCAAAGGAAATCGAGAGGCGGATAATGGCTTTTTGTTCTAGATGGAACACTGAACGAAAGTTTAGCTAATAAACTAGGGCAATCTACATTACCATTTGTAATTTTTAAGATGTAACTAATATCCGCCAAATCACGTCGCACGTAAAGCGGGAGGAGGTGGTGATTTTTGCAAATATTTATGTAGTCAGAAGATTTGTAAGGTGTTTTCAATTTAAAACATAAATATTTTATAAATTTCTTTTGAACACGTTCAATTCTGTCTACGTAAGTCTGATACTGCGGATTCCATACTTGCGATGCGTATTCAAGTTTGCTTCTGACGTATGCACAAAAGAGGATTTTTATAGTTTTAGCTTGGGTAAAATATAAGGAATTACGCATGACGAAGCCTAACGCCTTGGTAGCACTGGTTACAATATTATTAATATGGTCATCGAATAACAGTTTTGAGTCATGTAACACTCCCAAATCCCTCATAACAGGTACTTTAGTCAGTTGCTGGTCTCTGAGTTTGTAGGAGGTTGGGATTGAGCAACGTTGCCTAGAGAAGGTTACAGCAAAACATTTAGATGGATTGAGCTCTAATTTATTAGACTGGCAGTAATTATCAAGACGCATAAGATCTTCTTGGATTAGAATAGAATCTTGTAACGATTTTACTTTACAAAAATTTCATATCGTCAGCAAAGCAAAGCAGCTGAGTATGGATAAAGCAGTCGCTGATATCATTAACGTAGATATTAAAAAGTAGTGGTCCGAGCAGAGAACCTTGAGGGACACCACTGGGGACGGTTACCCAACTGGAAATGTAATTATTAATGACTACGGCTTGAGATCTATTAGCAATGTACGAGGCAAACCATCGCAGGAGGTCACCATTGATTCCTATATTCTGTAACTTTAAAATTAACAGATCGTGGTCAATTTTGTCGAAAGCTTTGCTGTAATCGGTATAAATAACGTCCACTTGACTGCCGCCGGCCATCACCTCTGAGACATAATCATTGAGAAGACTTAGATTCGATATAGTTGACCTATGAGGGAGAGAACCATGCTGGCTAGGACTAAAATAGTTTTTAAGAGCCTCTCTCATCTGAATGCACACTACCTTTTCTAATAATTTGGCAATTATACATAGTTTGGAGATTAGCCTATAATTAGAAACTTCACTTTTTGAACCTTTTTTATGGACAGGAGTTATATTTGTGCAGGATTTTCTTCGTTTGTGTTTGCATTAAAGTTATGATTTTTGGTCAGTATGCTTATTTTTCTGATAGCTATTTCCTGATGTAATTATTATTTTCATTGATATTATTTTAAGAAAATTTCATTTTTCATTTTTTTGAAATATTTGAAAATTTCCACATCACTTTCTTCGCATTATCTAATATTTACATCCAAAAAAATATTACATTCGTTAGTGCCAAAACCTACGAATTAAACGTGCACAGAGTTTGTATGGAGAATGCCTTGCCCACCCCTGCGCCGTACGGTATTAAACCCATAGTCAAATCAGCAACTTTTTATTAAATGTCAAATCCAGTAAACAGAAAAGGCAAATAAATAATACAGAAAATGGTTAGAAGTAATTAGAATAAGTTATTAACCTATTTTATATCATTATTATCTGACCTCTGCCATAAGGGCCCTTTTTTACTAAACTTTACAACTAATTTAAAGGTAGAAATACTTAACTTATACGTGTGAAACCAAGCTAGAAATACACATCTAGTCTTATACTTTATCAATATGCAAAAAACAAAAAATATGTGATTTTTACCGTATTTTACTAAAACGCTGATATCTACGAAACTAGAAAGTGCCATAAGGGCCCTTTTGTTATGGACTGACTCATATGAAGTTTGTAGGGAAATACTGTCTTAGTGACGTCACTAAGGCAGTGTGAGTAGGTTTGTTCAAATCAGCGTTCTTTTTAAATCTTTATGCTTAGAAAATCTTTCAATTAGCTAAAATTAATTAATAATTGATGTATTTCGAGTATTTTCGTTAGATTTTTTATTATTCAAGTAAAAAATAATTTATTTTTACCTTAGTTTAATACCCTATTTAATTTAATATGTATTTGGTCAGGTGGAACGCGGCTGGGTGTCGTTCTACCTCGTGAAGCTGGCGCTGGTGGGCGCGCTGGCCGCGCCCGCCGCCACGCTCGCCGTCTGGCAGAAGTACCGCGCGCACCAGGACCCCACCTACAACTACACCATCAACCCCAACTACGAGGTACCACCACCACCACCACCACTACCTGGTGAAGCTGGCGCTGGTGGGCGCGCTGGCCGCGCCCGCCGCCACGCTCGCCGTCTGGCAGAAGTACCGCGCGCACCAGGACCCCACCTACAACTACACCATCAACCCCAACTACGAGGTACCACCACCACCACCACCACTACCTGGTGAAGCTGGCGCTGGTGGGCGCGCTGGCCGCGCCCGCCGCCACGCTCGCCGTCTGGCAGAAGTACCGCGCGCACCAGGACCCCACCTACAACTACACCATCAACCCCAACTACGAGGTACCACCACCACCACCACCACCACCACCACTACCTGGTGAAGCTGGCGCTGGTGGGCGCGCTGGCCGCGCCCGCCGCCACGCTCGCCGTCTGGCAGAAGTACCGCGCGCACCAGGACCCCACCTACAACTACACCATCAACCCCAACTACGAGGTACCACCACCACCACCACTACCTGGTGAAGCTGGCGCTGGTGGGCGCGCTGGCCGCGCCCGCCGCCACGCTCGCCGTCTGGCAGAAGTACCGCGCGCACCAGGACCCCACCTACAACTACACCATCAACCCCAACTACGAGGTACCACCACCACCACCACCACCACCACTACCTGGTGAAGCTGGCGCTGGTGGGCGCGCTGGCCGCGCCGGCCGCCACGCTCGCCGTCTGGCAGAAGTACCGCGCGCACCAGGACCCCACCTACAACTACACCATCAACCCCAACTACGAGGTACCACCACCACCACCACCACCACCACCACTACCTGGTGAAGCTGGCGCTGGTGGGCGCGCTGGCCGCGCCGGCCGCCACGCTCGCCGTCTGGCAGAAGTACCGCGCGCACCAGGACCCCACCTACAACTACACCATCAACCCCAACTACGAGGTACCACCACCACCACCACCACTACCTGGTGAAGCTGGCGCTGGTGGGCGCGCTGGCCGCGCCCGCCGCCACGCTCGCCGTCTGGCAGAAGTACCGCGCGCACCAGGACCCCACCTACAACTACACCATCAACCCCAACTACGAGGTACCACCACCACCACCACCACTACCTGGTGAAGCTGGCGCTGGTGGGCGCGCTGGCCGCGCCCGCCGCCACGCTCGCCGTCTGGCAGAAGTACCGCGCGCACCAGGACCCCACCTACAACTACACCATCAACCCCAACTACGAGGTACCACCACCACCACCACCACTACCTGGTGAAGCTGGCGCTGGTGGGCGCGCTGGCCGCGCCCGCCGCCACGCTCGCCGTCTGGCAGAAGTACCGCGCGCACCAGGACCCCACCTACAACTACACCATCAACCCCAACTACGAGGTACCACCACCACCACCACCACTACCTGGTGAAGCTGGCGCTGGTGGGCGCGCTGGCCGCGCCCGCCGCCACGCTCGCCGTCTGGCAGAAGTACCGCGCGCACCAGGACCCCACCTACAACTACACCATCAACCCCAACTACGAGGTACCACCACCATCACCGCCATCATCATCATCATCACCCTGGCTTCCGACCACTGCCGTTGGAAACAAGAAGAAACGACGGCCTATCTTCGCAGTGTATATGCCTGTGGCAGAGACTAGGAATTATATAGACTGCCAGTGCCAATACATTGTGGCGTAATTTTAAAATAATGGGCCTGCTGTAGCTAGTTTCACTATGGAGAGATCACTTTACCATTTAATTCGTATGCCACTAAAACCTCTGCTTAACACATAGCGCCATCTATGAACACAACGAAGAAGCTCCCAACAGATGGCGCTATGTGTTAAGGAGATGTCTTAGTGGCATACGAATTAAATGGTTAAGTGATCTCTCCATAGTCCCATTATTTTTAAATTACGCCACAATGTATAGGCATTGGCAGTCTATATAATTCCTAGTCTCTGCCTGTGGAGTGTCCCCAGGTCACAGCACCATCGCAGGTGGCAGGCCTTCTAATACTCGCGCTTAAACATTATACTTACACGCTGGCGCGGCCACGGACTATACTAGGAGGCACGTAGAGTGAGGAAAAACTCCGTATTTATATTATAAAAATTTATTGTAAAATTGCGAGTTACATTACAGCTCGGGTTGAAGAAGAAGAAAAAAATATAATTGCCTATCAACAACATTTAATTATTCCTATCATAGACAATTATTTACCTATTTAATCTAAATAGGTTTTCGCTTAACATTACTTAAACTCTGCGGCAAAAAATCATGTCTGTTGTATGGGAGCCCCCTTAAATAATTTACTTTATGTCACACCTGGCCATAAAGTGGCCATTATCGCACGCTCCGCGCGCGAAAAAACCCACTTCCTTGCCAGGGGGTGACATAAAATTTTGTACTTACCACGGGCGATAATAAAGAAAGCCTCAGATCCCATATTTATCGCCCTTGCCTTCGGCTCGGGCGTAAAATATCTGCGATCTGAGACATTCTTTGTTTTATCGCCCTTGGTAAGTAATGTACTATTATGTCACACCTGGCCATAAAGTGGCCATTATCGCACGCTCCGCGCGCGAAAAAACCCACTTCCTGGCCAGGGGGTGACATAAAATGTTGTACTTACCACGGGCGATAATAAAGAAAGCCTCAGATCGCATATTTATCGCCCTTGCCTTCGGCTCGGGCGTAAAATACCTACGATCTGAGACATTCTTTGTTTTATCGCCCTTGGTAAGTAATGTACTATTATTCTGTTTTTTAATATATGTTGTTATAGCGGCAACAGAAATACATCATCTGTGAAAATTTCAACTGTCTAACTCTCACGGTTCATGACAAGATACAGCCTGGTGACAGACGGACGGACAACAGTCTTAGTAATAGGGTCCCGTTTTACCCTTTGGGTACGGAACCCTAAAAAGGCCCTTGCGGCATTGTACCGAGGATGCTGGCGGCATTTCTTCGTTGTATCGCAATTTTGCAATGCCGCCAGACTCTCCAACTCTTCGGTCACCATGCAATTAACCTCAACCAGACGCTTCGGGATTTCAAAGCCGTGTTCACGAATCACGCTTACAACGCTATAAACGCGTTTACGATCGGACCGAATCACGCTCATAGCGTTTACAAGAGATGTCGTGACGTCATTGATGACGTCATGGACGGCGCCATATTGGCGTTTACAATGCTCACACTCCCAGGCCTCAGCACCTTAAACCAAACGTCAAGTTGACGTTTGATATATGAACGTGACAGTAAACACAACATGCCCGGTCCGAATCAAAACACCACTCACGCGGCCTTGAGCGCGCTAACTGATTCGGACCGGCCGTCAGCACTGTAAACGCTGTAATCGTTGTTGGCGTGATTCGGAACACGGCTTGGGTGAGTTGAGTTGCCTAATCCTTACAAGCGCCTTAATTTTGCATGCCAGAAAATTCTAAAACCATTAACAGTTTCGGTGTGGGGTCTACTTTAGTATAAGTATTCATTTTAGTCTTTGGTGGGGTCCCACCCAGCGCGCACAAGTTATTTAAGCCGTGTTCCGAATCACGCCAACAACGATCACAGCGGTTACAGTGCTGACGGCCGGTCCGAATCAGTAAGCGCGCTCAAGGCCGCGTGAGTGGTGTTTTGATTCGGACCGGGCATGTTGTGTTTACTGTCACGATCATATATCAAACGTCAAGTTGACGTTTGGTTTAAGGTGCTGACGCCCGGGAGTGTGAGCACTGTAAACGCCAATATGGCGCCGTCCATGACGTCATCAATGACGTCACGACATCTCATGTAAACGCGTTTATAGCGTTGTAAGCGTGATTCGGAACACGGCTCCAATAAATAAGGGGAGGAAGGGACGACCGAAGCGCCATTTGTACAAACTATATTTGTAAAGTTGGCTCCATGTTTCCAGATGATGAAGATAATGTTCTTCAGCGCGCTCGCAGTCTACTTCCTGTACCTGCTAATCCTTATCGTGAAGGCCTACAGTGACCTCAGAAACATGCCGTTCTTCGGTAAGCATGCTGTCATTATACCGGGTGGATTTTCTTTTTGGGTCAGTGAGGGCAGCTCCCACATCCCGTGCTGCTACGCGAAAATGGTCTTAGACGACCTTCCCTCGATTTTAAATTAATGAAGATTTGCTAGAAAAAGTTTTCCTCGAATTGTGGCATACAAGGTTTTGATACTGTTTTTGGTTGTTTTTTTTAATTTATTTATATTAAAAGATAAAAAAACAATACAACATTAATTAAGACGCGCACAGAAACCTGTTTAAGGTTTATGCGTGACGCGAATGTATCGCACCGCTCAACAACAACAGTATAGTATAGGTATAGTAGAAATTACTTTAAATGTCCGACATTTTATAAAACTTGTCATTGGACTTTGAATCTTCACGCTTGGACAGTAAAGTCGCTTTTTGAACGGCCTAACTTAGACATGGGATTAGGGCATGCAATTTTCTGGGAATTCCCGGGATTTTGTATGGAAACCGGTACCGGTACTGCACGCCCTACATGGGATCGATTGGCATCAAAAAAGAAAGTTTGTCGAAAATTACCTTTTTCTCGTACCGTACCCTGTATGTTTTTTTCCAAAATCTGTACCACCAATCTTCATAATATGAAATTTGAGGGAAGGTTCTAAGGTTTTTAATAATAATATAAAAAGAACCATAAGTTTATCCCATGGTCTAAGAAAACAAGGTCTGGGTCAGACAAGGATCCCGACACGCGTCACGTCACTGTCACACTTGCCGCATACCATAGCTTGTGTAACCGATGTACCGGATTTCCATATCCGATACAGTACCTACATAAATTGTATCATGGCACACCGGTGACACGCGAAGGAACGTAAGCGCTGTGGGTAAGTACGTGTGCGTGCGCTGTCGGTACACGCGTCAATTGTTTGCGCGGGTGCGTAGCGCGTGGCGCGGACGAATCGCGAGGCGCGACCGCGACGGCACCCGATCAACACCAGGCGGGTCTCTCAGGGACGAGGTACCTGACCTGACCTCGGTGCGGGGGGTTCGTGTCCGTTCTGTATGTACTATAGGGATGATGACACTATAAAAGAAAATCAATAAATCCAAATTTTCTACATAAAGGCTCAAATTCTCAATCAAATGGCGAAAAAAGTAATTAAAAAAAAAAATTACGTAATTATAAGTTTCAAAGTTTTAAGAGTGGGTATTTTCTGTTGCTTTTCCGCAAAACGCACCTTTGTATTGAACGATCGTCATTTTACTATGGCACTAGTAGCACTTTTTCTAACTACGAACATTCTAACCGTTGTAGCTTCGTTATTTTTTGAGATATTTGAATAGGATTTTCACTATTTGGCATAGTTTTATGTCTTCTTTCTATTGAAGTAATAATATTTTTTGAGTCAACATCCCTAATTGTTTGCGCGGGTGCGTAGCGCGTGGCGCGGACGAATCGCGAGGCGCGACGGCACCCGATCGACAACAGGCGGGTCTCTCAGGGACGAGGTAATTGACCTCGGTGCGGGGGGTTCTTGTCCGTTCTGTATGTAATATTATTATATTATATATATATATATATATATATTTTACATAAATTGGACATTTTAATATGAAAAATTGTTGTAAATTATAATTTGAATTAATGTGATGAATGATGATGTAATGTATTGATAGTTTTTTGTTATAATTTCCTAATTTAATTGTGTTATAATTTAATTTGAATCTACTAATATAAATTAAGAACTTACTAACAAAAATGGACCCCTGTTGTCTGTAAATAAATTATTAATAATAATAAAATATACTATTCTGTGGTCATGGTTTAAGCTCGAAACGCACTGACAGCTAGCGGTAGCGGGGCGGGGCGTCGCGGTGCGGAGGCGGGACCGGTTGTAATATTCGAACTAATATGAAAGGGTCCGCACAAAAAAGGTCGGGTAAAAAGCGTTCTGCGCGGACCCTTTCATATTAATTCGAATATTACAACCGGTACCGCCTCCGCACCGCGCCGCCACCGCTGTCAGTGCGTTTGCAGCTTTATCCGTATACATACGTGGTCCGTAGACGTCCGGCTGCGCTGCCTGTCGGCGCACGTGTGGTCGGTGGTGGCGGGCGGCGCGCTGCTGGGGTGGGCGCGCTGGGGCGGCGCGGCGCTGCAGGACCACTGGGCGGCGCAGGCGCGCGTGCACCACGACACCTCCGCGCCCTTCATGGCGCTCTACGGACTCTTCAACTTCAACATCTACGCGCTGGCGTATCTCTACTCGCCGAAACCTAATGTGCACGGTCAGTTGACATGCATCGCATCGAAGGCCTCTAGTAAGGTTTTTCGAAACAAAACATAATTAGTACATTACTTACCAAGGGCGATAAAACAAAGAATGTCTCAGATCGCAGGTATTTTACGCCCGAGCCGAAGGCAAGGGCGATAAATATGCGATCTGAGGCTTTCTTTATTATCGCCCGTGGTAAGTACAAAATTTTATGTCACTCCCGGGCCAGGAAGTGGGTTTTTTCGCGCGCGGAGCGTGCGATAATGGCCACTTTATGGCCAGGTGTGACATAATAGTACATTACTTAACAAGGGCGGTAAAACAAAGAATGTCTCAGATCGCAGATATTTGACGCCCGAGCCGAAGGCAAGGGCGATAAATATGCGATCTGAGGCTTTCTTTTATTACCGCCCGTGTTAAGTACAAAATTTTATGTCACCCCCTGGCCGGGAAGTGGGATTTCCCGCGCGCGGAGCGTGCGGTAATTGCCGCTTTATGGGCAGGTGTGGCATAATAATAGTTCATGCAACTGATACATCATAATGAGGGGCATTGAAACACGAGTTGTGTTTTATGAAACGAGCCGAAGGCGAGTTTGATAATAAGGTCACACTCGTGTTTTAATGCCTAATTATGTACAGTTGCGTACACTACTTTATCTACATCCATATATTAAATCCTCTTTCATGTGTTTCGTGTGGGCACGTCTCGCCGGCGTGCGCCATGTTTGCCTCGACAGGCCGGCCCGCGCGTGTCGTTAAGGTTGTACGTGATCTCGTAAGAGTATTATATTTGGTGTTATAGGTTTGGTGTTATAGCGGCGCGGGAGGCTCGCGGGAGCGGCGCGGAACCTACCGCCCGCTCCCGCGCCGCTCACATGCCGCTCCCGTGCCGCTACCGCCCGCCCGCTCTCTGTGTGGCTTAAGCTTTAAGGCCACCTTTTTTCACCCAATTGACGCTAATGAAGCCAACCTTCGCCTATATTGTTACTTGCGAAATCTGGGTCACGGCCGAATTTTCTAGCCGAACAATAAGTACGAGAAAGGAGACATTCATACTTAAGAGAAATACGAACTCTCCAGAGTTTAACTCTTAATTTATAGGCAGGATTTGGTTCGTGAGAAGGGGGTTATTATATCAGGCGGCGGTGGGGCACTATATGCTACTGCTGCCCTAATTTTTTTGGCCTAATAAAAAAAAAATTGAGTAGTTATAAGATAAAATTTTGGAGGTCGCAGCATGAAAAGCTCCACTCCGATTTTGCTGTTAAAGAAAAATAACTTCGAGAAAGATTCAAACCAGCGACCTTTCACCAGACCGAACTGAAGGCTATCAAGTCCGGGTATTACCACTTTTGAGTTTTTAAAAACCATCTGAGACATAGAATGTAGTGTCTTATAATCTAAAAAAAATATAAGTGTTACATAAGGATCTTGTCTTGTCAAAATCGCAGTCAGATATATGACCTGATGAATTTCACTCGATAGAAAAAAAACGCGAAGTTAACGCCTTTTTGGAATGTATTTTCAATGCTACGGCTATCATCATTGGCTTGCCCTTATCCCATTTAGTTGGGGTCGGCGCAGCATGTTTTTTTCTTCCATACCTCTCTATCGCTCGTCATCTCGGCACTCACATCCTTCCTCTTCATATCATCTTTCACGCAGTCCATCCACCTTTTCCTTGGCCTGCCCCTTCTCTTGCATCCCTCCACATTCATAACTAATACCCTTCTTGTTAAATGACTCTCTTCCCTCCGCATAACATGACCATACCAACGTAGACGATGAGCTTTCAACTTATCGACTATGGGTGCTACTTTCAGGCTTCCTCTTATATACTCATTTCTAATACGATCCATTCTGGTTACTCCGCTCATCCATCTCAACATTCTCATCTCTGTAACATGTAATCTCTTTTCATCCGTCACCTTTGCGGCCCAACATTCCGATCCATACATGACGACAGGTCTCACAATGGTCTTGTAGATTTTTCCCTTCAGTCGAAGGGGCATTCGGGCGTCGCATATTGTTCCCGAGACCTGTCGCCATTTCATCCATCCTGCGCTTATTCGGTTTTTAATGTCACGGTCAATATCGCCATTACACTGTATAAGTGACCCGAGGTATCTGAAATCGGAGCAGACCGGCAACGTTACGCCATCGAGCTCTATGGGCGTAAAATTGGAGAGACCGCCGAAATGCTACGGCTATATTACTGATATTTAACATTTAATTTTTGTACTCAATAGGGTATTAAACTAAGGTAAAAATAAATTATTCTTTACTTGACTAATAAAAGATCTAACGAAAATACTCGAAAACATCAATTATTAATTTATTTTAGCTAATTGAAAGATTTTATAAGCATAAAGATTTAAAAAGGACGCTGATTTGAACAAACCTACTCACACTGTCTTAGTGACGTCACTAAGACAGTATTTCCCTACAAACTTCATATTAACAAATCGTTTTTGACATTTAATAAAAAGTTGCTGATTTGACTAGGGGTTTATTACCGTATTAAAGATCCTGAATAGTTATAGACAAATTCTATGGATTTGCTTTGATAAAATGATTGGCTTGATGACTATAGCTAAATATTTACGAAACTACGCGCAGAGCTTGCGTAGAGAGCGGGATGGTTAATTAATTGTAAACTCACGCGTTAGAGCGGGACATTTTTGCGTTGGGATCCCGAACCTCCCCTTAAAGGAATTTTTGCCCAAGTCAGTATCTTGAGCAAAACTATAAGTACCTAAAATAATCCTAATAATATTATTTATCCTTTTTTCAGAAACGGCCATAACCAAAGACAACCCAGCGTTCTCTATGATCAACGATTCGGATGAAGAAGTAATCTACGGTTCGGATGAAGAGAGCCGGCGTCCGCTGAACTCCCAACGCCGAATGAACGAAGATATATGAGTCAATCCATAGACAAAGTGAATGTATTTTTTTCTTGTTATAAAGTTATATTGAGAAATAATCTTGTAATATTCATTCAAAGTCCCAAATAGATAATTTGTTTAGAGCAATAAATTAACGAAAGTGGGTCCTGACTGATATCATATCACTGATTTCTCGTTTATATTGCCATGAAAAAAGAAAGCTTAGCTAGCACGAATAGCGTTTATATCGGACATATATATGTATGAAATACCATTATTCTGAATAATATTGTCGGCACCGCGCATGTGATACCTACTCATCTTGGTATTATGAAATACGTAGATTCTGCTAAGGGCCTCATCACACCCTGGCGATTTACGAGCGGTTTCCAAGCAATGCGATGCGAAACAAGCGTGCTCGAGCCGCTTGCAAATCGCCAGTGTGATTAGACCCTAATGAATAACAATAGTTATTAAAATAATCTATGTAGCCTCTGAAAAACTCAAAAGAATCTAAAAAGAATGAACGAGAAATGTCGACGAAAACCCTTGAATACATTCGAATGGAATATCAAATATCGAACACTCGTGTCCTTTCACGTGATACGAAATTCAAGTAATCAGCTCATTTCACTACAATCCTAGTTCTTATTACTATGGCGATAGGGTTGAATTCCGTTAAATCCATCGCTTTCGTGAAATGCAATTATACGTAATGACTTAATGACATTCTATAACGATAGTCTCATTATAACCTCGTGTTAGCAATATAGATATCTACGCTACTACGCAATCTTCATTCGTCAAAAATATCTTGATACTTCAAAAACTGGTCTGCAACACCGAACCACAGACGAAATACAAGTTGTTATCAAGTAACACAATGCTGCACCAGTTTAAGGACGAGCTCAGTGGCGGAACCACGATTTTGATTGGGTTGAGCCCCTCTGGGGGAGGCCTACGTCCAGCAGTGGACGTCTTTCGGCTGATGATGATGATGATAAGCCACTCTAGATCCGATTCGTTATTATTTTATTTTATTATTTTTACTTGAGTTTTCCGTCGAATCCGACTCGGCTGGGCAGCGTTCGGGAAGCTACGGCATATCTTTTCGTCCAATATTCCGCAGTGTCTCAAGACGAGAGTCTTTGACCAGTGTGTGTTGCCAGTGATGACATATGGTACGGAAACGTGGTCGCTCACCATGGGCCTCATAAGAAGGCTCAAAGTCACTCAGAGGGCAATGGAGAGGGCTATGCTGGGAGTTTCTCTGCGTGATCGCATCAGAAATGAGGCCATCCGTAGCAGAACCAAAGTAACCGATATAGCCTTTCGAATCGCTAAACTTAAGTGGCAGTGGGCGGGGCACATTGCACTTAGAACCGATGGCCGTTGGGGCCGAAAGGTTCTCGAGTGGCGACCACGGACCGGAAGGCGCAGCGTGGGTAGACCCCCCACAAGGTGGACTGATGACCTGGTAAAGGTCGCGGGAGTCCGCTGGATGCGGGTGGCGCAAGACCGGTCATTGTGGCACCCTTTGGGGGAGGCCTATGTCCAGCAGTGGACGTCTTTCGGCTGATATGATGATGATGATGACTTGATTTTTTACCCTGGAAAATGCATTATGCATACCGGCCGGCCTTCCTGGGGGTAGGCAGTAGGCACAGTAATGTGACTCTTGTACATTGTCAGGTTACCCACTAAATACCAGCGGCTTCCCCTCATCGCCTTTGTGAGACGCAGTGGATTCGCTTGGACTGTAGCGCAAACCGAAAACGAAGTCTTGTACAACAAGCTATCGCCCTCTGCGGCACTTGCATTATTCGAGTGACAGAGAACTCCGTTTTCGATTCGCGGTTCAAGTGCAAGACGCCATTTTGTCATGTACGAGTTCGTGACGCAGTTTATGTAACAACCGCGAACCGCAAACGAAGTTTTCCCTCTCTGTCGCACTTGCAGGCTTTACGTAAGTGCGACAGAGACGGAAAAGTTCGTTTGGGGTTCGCAGTAGCCCCTCAGGGCATGATACGGTTATGTATTGCTCCAAGTATGGCATTGGCAATCCGGTACATCGGTGTATAGTCGCCATCAGATAAATCGGTACAAACGAGGTGCTCACAAATATCTGAACACGACTCTATTGCCAAGGCATAGCAAGGTTAGAGTGCATGTTCAGATATTTTTGAGCACCCTGAAGAGTACAGATATATTTGATGGCGACTGTACAATACAAGCTACGGCATCAGCCTATCGATGGCATGGTATGCGATCGTGACGCGTCGACAGCAACACTGACGTCACTTGTGTCAAATTAGCAGACCCATCCATGGCAGAAAAAAACTAATTTTTATTTGGTTATTAGTCATTATGGCCTCCCAGTGATGTCAATCAGTTACACGGTGATTATTACCCAAAAATACTGGGGCTCAATATTATTGTGGTATGTATGGATTGTGCTTCAATATTCATAAATACACGAGTGATACGTATAGTTTCCGGCAAACATCTTGAACCCATCGAAACCTTCCCTCTCTGTCGCACTTATGTGCAAACTTGCATGTGCGACAAAGAGGGAAGATTTCGACAGGTTCAAGATGTTTGCCGGGAACTATATTGTGGTATGATATGAGTGCATCGCATGATAATAATCACCGTATAACTGATACCTATTTCCGTGCAAACTCCATAGGTACAATACTATCCGAGCGTTTTCAACGTTCCATAAAAAGTTACTGATTTGACTAGTTATTTAATGACTATGCTATGACTGCGCCTTTCCGTCTGCCATTTAGATTACTTACAAATCAAAATGGCGGACGATGTGACTATGAATTCAGAAAGTACTAGTTCACTTGCATTTGTCCCAGCTATCAATACAGGCTTGTTGTTCTAGATTTGCACGCGTCTATAGGCTATGGTGACATACGTCACATAAGTAGACATTTTGTGCTATTTGCTATTTCTTCAAATTAGTTCAAACTGATAAGTGTGATGTGATGGCAAGTAAAGTGATCTGGGTGAATATTCTGGACATATTCAATAATTAATTCTCCAATAGTTTGCGTTCGGATTCAATCGCCTTGACTTGTCTGTCATTATCAAATCTATAATTATAAAACCATTAATTATGAATTATCAAAATTATAATTATCTTGATGATTAACGATTTGATAATTATCTTGATAATTAACGGTTTGATAATTGTCAAATTTATAATTGTCTTGATGATTAACAATTTGATAATTATCTTGATTTGATAATTAACGGTTTGATAATTATCAAATTGTTAATCATCAGGACAATTATAAATTTGACAATTATCAAGATAATTATCAAATCGTTAATCATCTCATCAAGATATATATAATTTTGATAATTATCAAATCGTTAATTGCCAAGATTATTATAGAATCTGTAACTATACAGATATCATGATAACTATCCTTTCAAACCCTGTTTGATACAACATCAGTGCAAGTTCATACACCCAGAATATCCACCCATCTGCAAGTTCGTAACTTCTGCAATGAAAGATGACACAGTTCATTATTTGATTTAATTAAGAAGAAATAAATAATAGTAATTATACCTACTCTGGATTAAATGATTACATGAGTCAATCGATGGAAATAGTCTGTATGTTGTTGAGCGTGTGCGCGATGAGAATGACGGGGTGCGGGTGCGAAGTGGGGCTGAGCACCGCGGGCAGCTGCAGCGCCAGCGGGCGCTGGCGGGCGCCGCAGGGCTCCGCCGGCGGCTCGGCCGTCGCCGCCACCGCCGCCGTGCGCCGCAGCACCGCCCCGCCCCGCACCACGCACGCCACTCCCGCGCGAGGGTCCAGATTCTCGTTCACCGGCGACTCATCGTCCGAACACAAATCAATAACTTCATCATCCCGCTTCAGAGGATCCAAGTCCATTGGCTCCTCCCCGTCCACAAACACTATATCCTCTATCTTGCTCTCGCCTTCCTTCCGAAGATTCTCGATGTACTCATTCATGCTTTCGAGTGACATCCGGTCGACATCCACTGTGATAGGTTTACATTTGAGGAGCAGCAATTGGCCCTTCAGATCTAGTACATCCTTGTTTCTCTGGTCAGGAAAGACATGGCGCCTCTGCCAGTAGTCAATGGGCCGTCGGTACCTGATAGGGAACTGTTGGTTTTTGCTCTTCAGCACTGATGGCTTGTTGTTTAGTGGCGTAGATGTGCAGCAGTATCTTTCGATTCTCTCTCTGGAGTAGCTTGTGTCTCGGTTTACATTTGTTTTAGCATTTTTCTGGTAGGCTAATGAGGAGAAGGGGTATGGTGGTCCCCGATCGATGTTTGCTGCTGATCTTGCGTTTCTCTGGCGATTGTCTCCATCCACATTTTTAGATAGAGTCTCAGAATTGTCATCATGAGGTTTGAGTTTTAAAGCAGAAAGAAACTCCGGTAGCCTCCCGGTGGGTTCGGAACTTGACGGTGCCTCCACATTATTGCAGAGTCTCTCATGTGCTCTCAAAATCTCAACATTGTCAAAATGACTGTCACAATTATCACAGAGATAGATATCTGATTTGACCTGAGGCTCGGCGGAGTCCAGTTTCTTCGGGCGGTCGTAAAACATGTTCTCGTTGCGGAAGGTGACGAGCAGGCGGCTGTTGGGCCGGTAGTAGAGCGACGTGGTGCTGTCGCGGTTGTCCACGTAGCGCAGGCGGCGCCGCGGGTAGCGCGCCAGCTGCGCCGAGAACACCAGCAGGAACGCGCTCTTGTGGTAGTCGTAGCATCGCTTCACGAGGCTCTTGAGCCGGCCCTCCCAGTCGTCGGGCACGCTGGCCGGCCGCACGAACGGGTGCGCGAACGCGACGTCGGCCGGCCACCACGGCGGCTGCCGGATGTCCTTCGCCGTGTCCCGGCCCCACGAGCACGCCACCATGAATGTGATGAAACGCTCCAGCTCCTCCGCCGTCACCGTCGACAGCCCCGTCGGGTTGCCGTTGGCGAACAGCAGCGGCAGGTTCGCGATCATGGCTCGCGATGTCACAGACGGTCATCGAAGTCGCGAGGGAGGCGCTTGCGATGTCGCTCGGCACGAAACCATCGTAACGGTTAATTCGCCCCTATCCGTCTCGCTGATCGAAATCGAGGGAACAAGCATCACATTTGAAACATATCACTGGTGACTAAAATAAAATAAAAGGAACAAATTGATATCTCAACGGCATATATCACAAAATTCCGTGAAGCGCGTTCGTTTTAACTAAATACGTATAGAGAGAAAGAGATCCATAGCCATAGATCTTTGTTACGTAGGTTTGGACGCTGTGTGAACAAAACGCCAACCATACGATAGTTCTTTCGATTATTAACATCCAATATTAAAATTGTGGAATTTATGTAATTAGTTTATTGCCTTTATTTCTCATAACAGAAAACAAGTTTTACTAATTTTATTTGCTTTTAATTTAAAAAGTAAAGTAACAAGAAAATATATCTGCGTTTTGTTATGTCTTTGTGACGCAACTAGTGTTGGCCATCTTTGGGTGGAGACGCCGAGACAACTTTGTTACGAAGAGATTAGACGCTACTTTTTTCTCTTTTTTTGTTTATTCTGCGAACTATACCACAGCCATATAGATTTTGTTCCCGCTCGCTCTAAACAAGTATCATTTAATTTTGCAACTATCAATGAATTACTCTTTTTCAGCATTTTCGCGACTTGATGATAACAAATAAAAGCCAATATAAATATAAAGTTTAAAATATTTCACATAATATAATTGGTTGACAAAAAGAATATTCCAAATATGAGAATGCTGCACATATGGCGATCTAGTTACCTTAGTGCTAGTTTCACCCAGGATCTCAAAGTGACGCAACTATATAATGGAGTGAGATGGCGATAAATTAGATTCGAGTTATTTTAAGCCTTCGTCTCCCGGCGAAAAAATAAACAATGCCATTCTTTTGTTATCTGCCCTGGGATCCCAGGGAATGGTAGATGACGGGCATATGGTAGAATGAGATAGAAATAGATAAATCAATCTACCTAGATATGTTCCTCGGAGACCTTAAATTGATGCTGGCTGTGGGGCAGACTAAACTAAAACGTAGTCAGGGAGGTCAACTGTGTTAGTAGTAAATTATCTGTTTCTTTCTTCCTTGAAAAATTTAATTTTGATGGAAAACGCCCTAGTAGGATGTGTTTTTTACTACATGTTGCGAATGATGAGAGTCTCTCAGCTGTTATCCTTTTGACTATGACACAATATAAATGCTTGGCCAGTTACAGACAGCGAACTCTTGTGAGTTGTGACTCATACCGACATTGGTTCATAGTGATAACCACTAATTAATTATTTATGAAGGTGCAGAAGCATAATTGATTTAGGTTATTTTGACATTGTTTATGACAAAAATTGCCCCTTCACTTCAATTTATTTTATTCCAGTCTTCTTGGGATTTAAGTACCTTACACAATAATGCTTTTCGAAGTAGTTGGGAGCGTAACATTCATCCAAACTGACAGAACAGAAAATATTATTTATATGCTTTCTTCCTTTTTGTAATATTATTAGTAAGCCTTTAAACAGCGGCCTTTGGGTTATGTTATTTTTTTTTTCCTTTTTTTAAGTATGAACATTTTTGGCGTGTGATTTCTAAATAGTATTTCGTCCTCTTCAAGGTATTGCACAGGGTATTTATACATTTGCAGAATTGAATACTCAGAGAAGATATTAGAAGAAGAGATATATTATGATATAACAATCGGTCGATCGATTTTGCATGAGTAAATTTATGTGGTCAAAATATGTCTTCACCTACTATCTGGAGAAATTTCAGTCAACTTCCATGCAGCCTATCATTTCTACCACGACTAGGCTTAGACGTTACTACACTATTTAAATGAAAAAAAAAAAAGACCCAGTCGAATACGATAACGAACACGAATAATGAAGTTATTGTTATCGATAACAGGAACATGGAAGATTTCATTGATCGCAGCACTAGTTGTAGTAGTTCTTTTCATAGTAGGCGAGTCGAGTTGTCATTCGTCATTCGACCAAATGTCATGTTCATGTCAAATAATAGCCAAATCAAAAAATGCCTGAGAGAAACAAATCTTAATTCTTTAAGATACGTCTTGGAAAATAAATAATTAAGCTATCTAACAACCTTGCCACTTACTAGTAGTTTAAGTTTCTTACCAATTGTTTTCATTATGGTGAAAATGTTGTAAATTATGGACGAATTATGGTAAGGTCGACTGAGAGTTCATTTAGTAATTGACGTATTTATTGTTATTATATGCTAATGTGATGTTTGTTTTGCTCCAGGATCACACAAATGGTGGCGGTTCACCTACGCAAAATAACTTTCCTGTCGCGGATTATGAGTGAGTTGTTATCAAATGTCAATTGTTATCAGTTGTTTCTTTTGTTTTAACTTTGTAACTATTTTTTTATTTTTTTTATTTGGACCTTTACTATTGTAATTTAGAAGATTATCTATTGTAATTTAGGCAACGATCCTCGCAACGTGCCATATGTTTTTAGTCATAAACTTTTATTTCATTATAAGTATATCCTTATTATTTGTAAAGTGAGTCACTATGTTTACTACTATAAACTACAACGTTACACAGATCTCAATATACCTACCTTGCTGTAGATATATCATTTTCTCTCTTGAGACACAATCTAGTTACTATTAAATTAATGTGTACTATAAAAATATCCTGTTATTAATTGTATTTCTAATGTAAGTTACCATGCAAGATTGAAATCTTATAAGGTGCCCTTTGTATGAAAATAGCATATATGAAGTGCAACATGACAATGAACAACTTGTTCCAGCCTGCAGCTCCCAGCATGGAGTCTGGAGTCCCTAAAGACAGCAGCCACACAGCTGAGGCTGCAGCGGCCGAGGAGTCTCGCCTGGGCCATCCTGCTTAATGCTCTGCCCCCGCCCAATGCAGATATTGCTGGCAGGTAAATCAAATAAACTACTTGTGCGAGTATTGCGGCATCTCTTTCAGTTGTGATAAATTGCTTCATCTGTAAAGCACACAGCAATCACATGACAGTGATCTTAAGGAGCATCTTCACGCTCCAGCGCGGCGGACGGCACGAGCGCTACGACACTATAAGATAGAACGAGATAGGCATATGAAATCAAGATCATTGAAACCAAAGATTGCCCATCTTGCTCTAACTTAGTGTTACTGCTCTTGCCTTCCTGTTCGCCACGCTGGAGCGTTGAAATGCTCCTTAAGACAGACAGCACTGTTTAATGTGCTTTATAGATGTAGCAATTTATCACAAGAACTGACAGAGATGCGGCTAAAGCGACCTCTCCCACAAATAGTTTTCGTGAAATCACTTTCATTCATTGTTGATTTGCTATGTCTATAACTCTTGCATCTTACGTGATCATACTCTAGGATTGTTTATTGCTAAAATTTGACAGCTAACATCACTAAGAAAGCAGAGCTTCTGTACCTTTAGATACTTTTAATAATTCTGTGGCTATAGTTGTAATGACAGAAATTTAAAGTCTTTAATATGTGCATTGTACCAGTACTCACCTATGGATGCCAAACTTGGGCACTTACGGGAAAACAAGAAAAGAGGCTTGCTACATGTCAAAACAACATGGAAAGAAACGTGTTAAACATTAAGCTCAAGAATAGAGTAAAATTGTCCATAATTAGAGCCAGATCAAAGTGCGGGAGAGTGGTCAAAAAGGTCAAGCAACAGAAGTGGCGGTGGACTGGCCACATCATCAGAGAAGGACTAGGAAAGTGGACAAAAGACCTCATAGAGTGGTACCCAAGGGGACACAAAAGGAAGAGAGGAAGGCCTACTCTTAGATGGTCAGATGATCTTAAAAGGATAGGCGGAGTGGACTGGCTCAGGAAAGCGAGAGACCGCGTCACCTGGAAGGACTTGGAAGAGGCCTATGTCGGAAGACAAACTGAAGTTGTCGATGGAAATTGAAAATAGTATTAATATAATTGTATAAAAAAAATAATAATAATTAAGGTATATGTTTTTAGTAGATAAGAGTATTAATGTTAAAGGAAAAAACTTCAGTAATAAAGGCTATTTTTATTTTATTTATTTTATTTTATAGTTGTAATGAGACAGCCATATTTACCTCTCTCTCTGAATTCTTAATTTTACTATTTTTGACTTTTTATGATACTTTTCAGTGTTTGAGACTACATAACAGACATTGAGAAAACGCATTTAACTGCAAAGAAAATAAAATAAGTCTGTTTGTTTCAGTTTAAAGACACACCGGAATTTCTACAATGATTTGAAGACAAAGCTGTCAATGGACCCCCGGACCGTTATTGGCGATGATCCTTTATCGCAGAATGATGAGGTAAATAAGCCCTCTGTGTTTAGGGTTCCGTACCCGAAGGGTCCAAACGGAAGCCTATTGTTGTCACTCATGCGTCCATCCGTCCATCATCTGTCACAAAATTTTGTTCTGAAGAATTTTTCAACTTCCCTTTGCCCTGTGAACTTGAAAGGTGATTATGTTTATTATATATTTTACCAACGTATATTTTACCAACGAATACTAATATATTGAAAAATCACTAGTTTTTGACGTTGGTTCGGAACCTTAAAGTGTAAATCTAGTCAGGGGGCAAAGATGAGGCCAACGGTGAAGCGAGCTCACCCAGAAGGGGCATCTTCTCTCTTACTATTAAAGCTATAACTGCACAAAATAGTCGCCTCCATAGTCGACGAACAAGGTGTTTCGCCTGTCTGCCTGAGGGCTCGCAGCAAACCGAACTGAATTTTGTTCGTGTATCTACCTCCCGTCGCACTTAATATATTATGTTATTGCATAGACAGAAAGGGAGATACTCGATCGACCCTCTTTTTGACCCATAAAGGATCAAGGAACTGCAGTAATTCGAAAATTAAGCGACGTTTGCCACAGTTTATTTACCTAGATATTTTAGTTGCCTTTCATAAGTTCTAAATAAATCTCAGTCGTAATCATTAATTAGCCAGACTGATATAACTTAAAATCATTTCATTTGAACGAGTTGCTCCAAAGCAATTCCTTCAAAAAGCTACTTTACCATTAAAACAATAAGGTTCAATATCCAATAACATTTTAATAGAAATACGTTCAACAAAAAGAATTTCAACCACTTGCAATCATTTCTGTTGAACGAATTGCACCAAAGCAATTCGTTCAAGAAGCTACATCGCACACCCCGCTCCGCTGGCTCCACAGAATACCAGCGCCGTTGACCACGCTAGCCGTGCCAACTGCATATGCTGAGTGGAGGCCATTTCAGGTTCACATCCTGATCTAGGCACCTGTTTTGTTTTATTTTTCGCACTCTCTTATTGTCTACTTCCTCGATGTCTTTGTTAATGTGTTTTTCTTTTTATTGATGATGTGTTTTCCTGAATAAATGTGATTTAATTCAATTCAATACATTGCCGTTCAAACAATAAGGTTCAAAATCCAATAACATTTTAATAGAAATACGTTCAGCATAAAGAATTTCAACCATACGAACATCGTTTTACTGTACAGTCTCTGAAGATGAAATTGTTTCCCAGAGTGCCTGGAATCAGCATTTCTGCGACAACGAACTGAAAGCGCTGATACTCCAGGATGTGGTCAGGACGTTTCCGGACGAACTCTACTTCCGGGACAAGGAAGTTCAGGACATGATGGTAAGTCATTCAATTTTCTGCAGGAACCATAGAGTTAGCTATATGTAAATCATTGACTAAGTTCAGAATGGTAGAATAATTAAATATGTCCTTGATTGCAATGTTTTTATTCTTTGTATCGAAATAACCTGTTTTAACTCTGTAAGCGCACAAAATCAAAACATTGGCAAAAGAAAAATTAAATTAATTGAAGCTATTTGATCCTTTCACACGAGAAGAAGAAGAATTAAAAAAGTTATCCGCAAGTTTCAACTCTGTCTTAAATGGGGTAGGGGTAATTTACTTTTTTGTATTTTGAACCTGACTGGAGAGTAGCCTGAGGAATCCAGGGGAAACCGCCGACACGGCCACGCGAGCGGCGTGTAATTCACTCTCACTTTGTCAGACGATGGCAGTAATTGCTCGGAACCCCCCTCCAATCATTGGCCGGGTCAATCAATTATTTCTTGTCGCTCGTTACCATGGTCACGTCTCCTTGGTCACTCTTTAAAACAGCGATTTTACAGACTTTAATTCTACTAAATATGATTTTTAGTCATGGTTATAAACCCATTCTGACGTGGGCCAACGCTTGAGCATGCTAGAAGCTAGAACATATTATAACAGTTTTTCTAAGAAACTCGGTTGATTGTCCCAGGTGCAAGTGTTGTTCTTCTGGGCCCGCTCGCACGCGCACGTGGGATACCGACAGGGCATGCACGAGGTGCTCGCGCCGCTGCTGTCCGAGCTACACAGGGACAGGACCCACGCGCCCCGGGACATCAGGTATACAAATGTCCCAGGTGCAAGTGTTGTTCTTCTGGGCCCGGTCGCACGCGCACGTGGGGTACCGGCAGGGCATGCACGAGGTACTCGCGCCGCTGCTGTTTCATACAGAATCAAAACACTTACCTTATGTTTATTTTCCGCACCTGCATGTTTGAAAAAAATTCGCGCTTGCTGCGCTCGCGTTTTCATCTAGACGACTTGATGCGTATGAAGTGTTTTCCGCACCTACATCATAATGTTCGTAAAAGTTCGCGCTCGCTACGCTCGCGTTTTTCATCTAGATATGTTAGGACTTGATGCCTATGAAGTATTTTCCGTATTTGCATCACTTCGAAAAATTTCGCGCTCGCTACGCTCGCGTTTTTATCTTCATATGTACAGAATTCATGACCCCCCCCCCCCCCCTTAGAGTTTCTATATCTACGTGCTTGAAAACAGCAGAGTTAGACAACAGGCGGAAACTAGTCAGTTAACTGTAGCTACTGTGCAGAAAACATCCGTGGTGTCAGGTATCTCGTGACCGCAGCGCTGTTTCATTTGCGGTGTAATGGATACTGTTGACATTCATGGCACGGGCACACCTACAGAGATGTAAACAATCACGGGCCAGGCGAAAATGAACCGTGTGTCCATGAAAGATAAACTTTTGTAAATCGTAACTTTATTAATGATTACATACATTTATATTTCAGATTTTGCTTCTTACCAATTGATTGATTGATTCCTCATTTTTTTTCGTGACTCCATTCGAACCAGTTTTTGGAAAGGAACAAATGTTTCTAATGAACAACTACACTTAGAACAACACAAAACGCAAAAATGGTTTTCAAACTAGAGCGCAACGGACGAGCCCCAAAAACGCTCCATACTAATTGGGCGTGTTTTGTGACGTCAAATACTATGCGCCCCGTACTACGGCTGTATGGAAAAACGAGTAATTTGTTCTTTTGGTCGAGAAATATTGTGTTTAGGTACATAGTTGTCGTACAATTTTTTATTTACTTTCTCATAAGAATCCTGATGGTGGTTTTTAATTTACATTTATTAGTCAAAAAAAAATACATAATTTTTCGAAACTTTCAAGTATCAAAAATATATTTATCCATGAAATTAGGTGTAGCGGGATATTGGTGTAAGAGTATTGGATTGGTGCTAATGTGTTTATTTTTATTTCTTTTCAGTAATACTTTGAAATACATTCTGGAGGAAGAATATCTGGAGCATGATAGCTAGTAAGTTAAATGCATTACTGATTAGTAGATTTTAAAATGCTTGTATGTTCATGTATAGTTAGAGGTTTTTGATTTAGATTTGGCTGTTACCGCTCGCATCGCGCGTTGAAAATTAACCATCATCATGGCCAGGAAATCGTAAAATTTTGTAATCGGGGATAAAGCTGTTTTTATCTTGGGCGCTTAAATCCCTCACTACACTCGGGACTAATTACACCCTCGCTTCGCTCGGGAGTAAAATCGGGAGTCCTTCGTTACGTTCAGGTTTCAATATCGCGCCCGTGACATAAAACACTGATTGCCCTTGTTGTATGTGTATAATTTACTTTTACCGTTCTCGTAGTAGGAATGTACTATCGTTTCGCAGTATGCTGTTTAGCGCAGTACTACGCGGGCTGGAGCGGTTCTACACGACTGGCGACGTGGTGCCCAGCTCCTGCGGACGCCTGCCCGTCTCCAGGAGAGTCCACGTGAGTTTCACAGGTTCTACACGACGTCCCCACAGAAGGCAGAAGGCAGAACACCAAGAGGCCGACGAGCCAAACTACAGTTCAACCATGATGTTGGAGCGTTTTAAAATGCAAGTTAAAGCCTGCTGCAGCTATCGCAGGCTGCTTAACGGGAGACGAATACCGTCTACATGAGCAGTCACGCTCAGCAATGAGAGGCCGAGTGAGGAGGGAGGTTCCAACAAGTACTACTCACTGTAATATCAAATCGTCTCAATCGAAGGAAATAGGACACATCAAAACGTCATCTTGATCCAATTTGGAGCAGCCCAACTGAGGAAGTAGAAGCAAGGCGGAGGCCCACAGCCATACCTATTAATAATATATATTATACAAGTATGCAGTGTTGTGTTCCTGGAGGTGAGCAAGGTTGCCAGAGCTCCTGACGGGGTGTTGTGAGCGGGGGACCTAAATTTGTCCCTTCTGCTGTCAACACAGTGAATGAGCGAACGTGACGCGAGACTGAGTTGCAAGTGTCTATAGGCAGCGGTGTCCGCTTACCAACCAGTGGACCGTACGCTTGTTTGCCTCAGACATTACACAAAAAAAACTTGTAGTACAATCTGAAATTTTAATTTTATCACGTGATTAGAACACTTTTTCCACGTTTCAGAACCCCAACGAAGTGGTGCGGTACCTGGACAAGGTGCGGGAAGAATGCTTGACGCCGCTAGACCACGAGTTGGCCACGCATCTCGTGCAGTGCAATATTTCCATGGAGCTCTTTGGAATGTAAGTCTCTTCTCTTTTAGTATATATTTTTAATTTAAGTTCCACTTATGATAGTAGAATCATGGTGCAAGGCAATCACAAGAGTGATGATATCCAAGCATATGACACAGATGGAGATGCAGCTCACAGAAGCTGCAGCTAAGAGATTGGACTGGTGGGAGTTTTTGTGATAGCATATAATAGGTGTTCAATACAAGTGTTTATATCAAATACGTATGCATTGTAAAAGAGAGTACCCAAGTGTGATCCCTGAGGGACGCCAGATGGAACATTTATGTGATTCGAACTATAGCCACAAACTTTGAGAATCTGCGATCTATTGGAGAGGTTTTGTTTTATCCAGCTTAGTTGGCTTGGCAACGTATATTCCCAATTTTCCTAATTTGGCCAGCAAGATGACGTAGTCATCCCGGTCGGTGGCTTTTTCGAAATCGGTGTACATAACGTCAATCCGTCCACCTCCTTCCATATAATTTAAGACATAGTGAACTCCGCTAGATTTGTTATTGTAGATAGGCGCTTAAGATAACCATGTTGGATATGATAACTGATGCTTTGCAATAAGATAAACGTAGTCATGAACAATTTATTTTGAAAATTTTACTAAATAAGTTACATATTGAAATGAAATTGGTCGATAGTTTTCAATAATAAATAAAAAAGCTTTCAATAACTGTCTTTTATTATGCACTGGTATGATATTTGTCTCCTTCGATTCGTCAGAAATTATACCCTTTATTAGGATGGACAATGGGTTATTACAGATTTGCTATGCTGTGAAATGCTAAAAGTATTCTGATGAATGTTTATAATGAAGATTAAAAATATATTTTATGTCATTAAAGTGGCAATTACCGCACGCAATTCGCGAATCTCACTTCGGAAATCCCACTTCCTGGCAGCGCCGGCCTAGATCCGGGTGGTGCGAGATGGTCTTTGGGCGCCCTTTGGTTTGAATTTTTTCAACGTCGCCAGTTTGGCGCCCCTTGACATCCCGCGCTTGGCGCCCCTTGACATCCCGCGCTTGGCGCCCATTGACATCTGGCGCCTGGCGCGGCCGCCTCATGCGCCCCACCCTTGGGCTGGCCTGGAGGCCAATTCTCGGGCCGCTCGAGATGATGTCTATTCGACATATCTCGAAAAAAAATGGCGGATGTCGATCGAAAACCAATTTTGCGTATTCTCGAAATCTCACACTCGAGATATGTCTACTCCCAGCGTTCGAGATACATCGAGTGGTCAGTAGCGATCGAGATGATTTCATCACTATATTTTTCACATTTGATCTGTCAATGGCGGGAAATATTGTTAGCGTCACGTTAAATAGGGCTAGTTAGAATTCTAGGTATTAACCCAATATACGAACAAATTGTCGCGTGCGAGTCCGAAACATGTCGCGTATGAATTCCAAAACATGTCACGTGTGAATCCGAAACTGTTACTCGATGAGTCCGAAACATGTCGCGTGTGAATCCGAAACATGTCGCGTGTGAATCTGAAACTGTTACTCGATGAGTCCGAAACATGTCGCGTGTCAGTCCGAAACATGTTGCTCGATGAGTCCGAAGCATGACGCTTGCGCTCCGTACGTAGGGGCATCATAGTCATTGCGTGTAACCGGCATTGCCTCGCACAGCTACGTAGCATAGCACATCTTCATAGCGCATCTTCCTCGCACAGCTACATAGCGTAGCTTTAGTGGAAACGGTCGCATAGTTCGTAGCGCATCCTCGCAGCATAGCTGCTTAGCATAGCTCTAGTGGAAAACCAGCCTTAATCATTTTATAATTGTAGCGATGGCGATACCGATGACGTAGACAGTGGCGCCGCGGTGGTGGCCGATATGGGTAACCAATCTATTACCGCGGCCTCCTGTCTGACGGGAAAATTAAAAAGTTAAGGAAGCAGTTGGCATAATTATCGATCGGTAAAAAATGGTTGTTGTAATGTTGTAAATATTATTAGAATAAGTATAATTGTTGTACAAGATCGACTATTTCAGATAATGTAATACAGACAGTATTGTATAGAAATGTGGAATTTGATTTACTAAACTACAATATTGACAACTTTAAGTGCGTTTAAAGCAGCAAAAATTAACGAAAAATATGTCAATCTATTTAAATAATTTAATCGCCAACGCTGTGGACGTCGCAGAAGTTTTAGCGGCCGAAGATGCAGCGCGGGGTGCAAGGCGAGGCATACAGTGGCGCGAAAACGCGTTTGAAACGCAGGACACCGCGCTTGTAAAAAAATTCAGGCTTTCGAAGGGCCTTGCTCTAAATTAAATTACCGAATTAAGTTGGTGGAAAATATTGTATTGGATTGACAGCTTACAAATATACCTATTGAAAGAAAGTAGTCAAAGTTATTATGCGTTTGATTTCACGTAAGTATATAAAAGAGCAAATATACTTAAATATATTTGATATGTTAAATCACCATATTTATTTATTAGATTATTGTAAATGAATAACGCTTATGTTTTTGATATAAGAGATATTTAATTAAGTGGAAAACCTTATAAAATAATTTATTGATTTACACTCGATTGTAAACTAACACAATCGAAAAAAACGGAACGCGTATTGCAATAGACATCGAGATCATCGTTCGACATAATCTCGATCGTGCCCCAGAATAAGAAATTTAGCTGTGTTCGACATTTTGGTGAGATTTTTCGATAGACATTGCGTCAATCGAGATCATCTCGAATAGACATCATCTCGAGCGGCCCGAGAATTGGCCTCCTGGCTTCCTGGCCAGAGGGAAACATAACCTACCACTATCCTCCTACTACTATTTAGTTTTAGGAAATATAATGATATAATATGTATGTTAGTCTTTAAGGTATTTGTATTATGGGCCACAGATGCCTGAAATAAATGATTAAATGAATAAATAAATAACCACATGCGCATAACCATTGTCGCCGTTGTATTCAACTCGGGCGTTAAATAGTAGCGATCTGAGACATGGTTTGTTCGCCGGCCCTCGGTGAGCCTCGTCCTGTGCTCGTGGTGTTGCAGTCGGTGGCTGCGGCTGTTGTTCGGGCGCGAGTTCCCGCGCGCGGAGCTGCCGGCGCTGTGGGGCTTCCTCTTCCAGGACGGCCCGCACCTGCCCCACGTGCACTACGTCGTCGTCGCCATACTCCTCGCCATGAAGACTACACGTGAGTAGTCAGCTGCCGGCGCTGTGGGGGTTCCTCTTCCAGGACGGCCCGCACCTGCCCCACGTGCACTACGTCGTCGTCGCCATACTCCTCGCCATGAAGACTACACGTGAGTAGTCAGCTGCCGGCGCTGTGGGGGTTCCTCTTCCAGGACGGCCCGCACCTGCCCCACGTGCACTACGTCGTCGTCGCCATACTCCTCGCCATGAAGACTACACGTGAGTAGTCAGCTGCCGGCGCTGTGGGGGTTCCTCTTCCAGGACGGCCCGCACCTGCCCCACGTGCACTACGTCGTCGTCGCCATACTCCTCGCCATGAAGACTACACGTGAGTAGTCAGCTGCCGGCGCTGTGGGGGTTCCTCTTCCAGGACGGCCCGCACCTGCCCCACGTGCACTACGTCGTCGTCGCCATACTCCTCGCCATGAAGACTACACGTGAGTAGTCAGCTGCCGGCGCTGTGGGGGTTCCTCTTCCAGGACGGCCCGCACCTGCCCCACGTGCACTACGTCGTCGTCGCCATACTCCTCGCCATGAAGACTACACGTGAGTAGTCAGCTGCCGGCGCTGTGGGGGTTCCTCTTCCAGGACGGCCCGCACCTGCCCCACGTGCACTACGTCGTCGTCGCCATACTCCTCGCCATGAAGACTACACGTGAGTAGTCAGCTGCCGGCGCTGTGGGGGTTCCTCTTCCAGGACGGCCCGCACCTGCCCCACGTGCACTACGTCGTCGTCGCCATACTCCTCGCCATGAAGACTACACGTGAGTAGTCAGCTGCCGGCGCCGTGGGGGTTCCTCTTCCAGGACGGCCCGCACCTGCCCCACGTGCACTACGTCGTCGTCGCCATACTCCTCGCCATGAAGACTACACGTGAGTAGTCAGCTGCCGGCGCTGTGGGGGTTCCTCTTCCAGGACGGCCCGCACCTGCCCCACGTGCACTACGTCGTCGTCGCCATACTCCTCGCCATGAAGACTACACGTGAGTAGTCAGCTGCCGGCGCTGTGGGGCTTCCTCTTCCAGGACGGCCCGCACCTGCCCCACGTGCACTACGTCGTCGTCGCCATACTCCTCGCCATGAAGACTACACGTGAGTAGTCAGCTGCCGGCGCTGTGGGGCTTCCTCTTCCAGGACGGCCCGCACCTGCCCCACGTGCACTACGTCGTCGTCGCCATACTCCTCGCCATGAAGACTACACGTGAGTAGTCAACTGCCGGCGCTGTGGGGCTTCCTCTTCCAGGACGGCCCGCACCTGCCCCACGTGCACTACGTCGTCGTCGCCATACTCCTCGCCATGAAGACTACACGTGAGTAGTCAGCTGCCGGCGCTGTGGGGCTTCCTCTTCCAGGACGGCCCGCACCTGCCCCACGTGCACTACGTCGTCGTCGCCATACTCCTCGCCATGAAGACTACACGTGAGTAGTCAGCTGCCGGCGCTGTGGGGCTTCCTCTTCCAGGACGGCCCGCACCTGCCCCACGTGCACTACGTCGTCGTCGCCATACTCCTCGCCATGAAGACTACACGTGAGTAGTCAGCTGCCGGCGCTGTGGGGGTTCCTCTTCCAGGACGGCCCGCACCTGCCCCACGTGCACTACGTCGTCGTCGCCATACTCCTCGCCATGAAGACTACACGTGAGTAGTCAGCTGCCGGCGCTGTGGGGCTTCCTCTTCCAGGACGGCCCGCACCTGCCCCACGTGCACTACGTCGTCGTCGCCATACTCCTCGCCATGAAGACTACACGTGAGTAGTCAGCTGCCGGCGCTGTGGGGGTTCCTCTTCCAGGACGGCCCGCACCTGCCCCACGTGCACTACGTCGTCGTCGCCATACTCCTCGCCATGAAGACTACACGTGAGTAGTCAGCTGCCGGCGCTGTGGGGGTTCCTCTTCCAGGACGGCCCGCACCTGCCCCACGTGCACTACGTCGTCGTCGCCATACTCCTCGCCATGAAGACTACACGTGAGTAGTCAGCTGCCGGCGCTGTGGGGGTTCCTCTTCCAGGACGGCCCGCACCTGCCCCACGTGCACTACGTCGTCGTCGCCATACTCCTCGCCATGAAGACTACACGTGAGTAGTCAGCTGCCGGCGCTGTGGGGCTTCCTCTTCCAGGACGGCCCGCACCTGCCCCACGTGCACTACGTCGTCGTCGCCATACTCCTCGCCATGAAGACTACACGTGAGTAGTCAGCTGCCGGCGCTGTGGGGGTTCCTCTTCCAGGACGGCCCGCACCTGCCCCACGTGCACTACGTCGTCGTCGCCATACTCCTCGCCATGAAGACTACACGTGAGTAGTCAGCTGCCGGCGCTGTGGGGGTTCCTCTTCCAGGACGGCCCGCACCTGCCCCACGTGCACTACGTCGTCGTCGCCATACTCCTCGCCATGAAGACTACACGTGAGTAGTCAGCTGCCGGCGCTGTGGGGGTTCCTCTTCCAGGACGGCCCGCACCTGCCCCACGTGCACTACGTCGTCGTCGCCATTGTAGGGACGAGAGTTGGAGTCAAGTGAGAACAACCAATGTCGTAGATGAACTGGCTTTATTAGGAGTAACATAGCCTTATATACTAGATACACACATAAGCACTAATACTAATATATGCTAGACTTACACCACTACACCTCCCATTCAGCGAAAAAAAAAATACACAGTTAATAGTTTGTATTTTTTTTTATACAGACTGGTATAATTTAGTTCGGTTTTTGTGAACTACATCTGTTTTTCCATCTTTTAATATTTCTACATTTGGTGCTAGGTCTTTTACAACTACATACGGTCCCGAGTACAATGGGTCCATCTTAAGTCTATTTTCATTTCTAAGTAATATTAAGTCATTTTTCTTATACGTTACAGGATTTATTTTCTTATCATATTTTGACTTACGTATTACTTTACTTCTAATTAAATTATCTTGAGCTTCTTTTTGTGAGAGTTGCAATCTGTACCGCAACTCGCACGGGTAACTGTCATGGTTGTAGAGAGGTTCAACTTTAGTTAATAAATTGCTCGGCAAAGTGCACTTTTTGCCAAACACTAGTTCGTATGGGGTGAACTTAGTTTCGGAATGGACAGAAGTATTATATGAAAATGACCAATAGGGTAGCCAATCACTCCAAGTTTCGGGGTGGCAATCTGTTTGAATTCTTAAAAATGTTGCTAAGTGTTTGTGGGAGTTTTCTAAAGCGCCAATGCTTTCATGGTGATAGGCCGTAGACTGTATTTTGTTAATTTTTAGTAACTTACAAACCTCTGTCATGACATTAGAGATGAACTCCGTGCCTCGATCTGTAGCTATTTCTAAGGGTATACCATACCTTAAAATAAAATTATTTACGTACGCCTTAGCTACTTCTGCTGCCGTTTTTGACATCAGTGGATACGCCTCTACATATTTTGATAACTCACACTGCAGAGTTAAGATATATGAATAATTATAACTATCCTTATCTAAGGGCCCAACTAAATCTAAATATATCTTATCGAATGCCGAGTTAGCAGTAGTCGTTATGACCATTGGTTCCTTCGTATGACACGTGTATTTTTGTTTTTTACATGTAGTACAACGTTCTACATAATTTTTCACGTCGCGTTCTAAACCCGACCAAAAATAATATTTTTTAATATTATTTATCATTCTTCTTGTACCTGCGTGGCCACTCGTAGGTAGCAAGTGAAAGTCGTTAAGAATTACTCGCTTGTCATCTTTGTCAGTTATTCTTATTACATCTTTTAAGATACACAATGACGGACCGGTCCAATCCTTCGTAATACTTATTTCTTTGGCTAGTTTATCTACAAACACATAGTTATCATTAGTTTTTAGTATACATACTTTATCTATATGACATGTCTTACATAACGTCTCTAGTTCTCTCACAAATTCGGCTCGCGATATTAGTGATTGAGCGTTCGAGTTTATATATATTGCCGTTTTACTAGCCACATAACATAATGTTTTACTTTTGTATTTAACTTCGTCTTGTCTTATACCTTGTTTTCTGAGCTCTTGACTAGTACTAAACAATAATTCTACCGAGTTCGAGGGTCTTTTACTCAGTTCTACCACCCTTGGTTGATCAGGCCAAACGTTGTTAGAACTGGGATCACTCGACGAACTGCTAGAATTTTGTTTTTCGAGTCGCTTATACATTGATCTAGTCATTACATTAATAACACGTCTATTCATCTCTTTCAGTTCCTCTGACGTAATTCTTATGCGAGACAATGCGTCTGCAGCCGCGTTGTCCTTTCCTCTCACATACTCGGCGATGAAGTCATACTCTTCTAATTCTAGTCTAAATTTTAGTAGTCTACTTGATGGATCTCTTAAGTTGAATAAATAAATGAGGGGCCTGTGGTCAGTTTGTATCGTAAATGTTCTACCGAATAAGTATGGCCGAAAATACTTAATGGCCCACACGATAGCGAGAAGTTCTTTTTGTATAGTGGGATAATTCAACTCGGCCTTGTTGAGGCCTCTACTCGTATACGCTGTGGGTTTCCCATCACTATTTGCCAATATCGCGCCAATAGAGTATCCACTCGCATCTGTTTGAACAATAAAGCGGTTCTCGTCGGATAAATCCGGGTATGCTAATACGGGGGGCGTCATAAGAGATTCTTTTAAATTTTCAAACGATTTTTGACATTGTTCATCCCAAATAAATTCTACATTTTTCCTACACAGTTTGTTCAATGGATGTGCTTTTTCGGCAAAATTACATATAAATTTTCTATAGTAATTCGCGAAGGCTACAAACCTTTTCACTTCTTCTACATTTTTTGGCACGGGGTATTCTTTTAAAACTTTTAATTTATCTGGATCAGGTAGTATGCCCTTTTCTGATACTACGTGTCCGAGATATAGAATTTCTTTTTTTAGAAAGTCGCACTTCTCTGGATTCAACTTAAGGTTAACTTTCCGTAACCTATAAAACACATCCATTAAATTTTTATTATGATCCGCTAAATTTCTACCAAACACGATTAGGTCGTCCAAGTAGACAAAACATTTTTCATAATTAAGGCCTGACATTGCTACAGTTATCATTCGGGAAAACGATCCGGGACTTATTTTTAAACCTTGTGGAAGCCTGGTTAGCTGGTATGTACCAGAACAAAAAGCTGTGTACTTTCTACTTTCTTCGTCTAATGGTACTTGGTAGTAGCCAGAGAATAAGTCAAGGTGAGAAAAATAAATGGAACCTGATAGGGAATCTAAAATCTCTGTGATATTTGGTAACGGGAATTTATCATCCTGAATATGGTTGTTAAGTTGTCGGTAATCTATTACTAATCTCCATTTTTTTTTCTCTCCTTCCTTGCTTTTTTTTGGCACCAGTAACACTGGGCTGGACCATTCGCTCTGAGTAGGTTCAATAATGCCGTCGTTTAGTAATTTATTTATTTGATTATTTAATTCCTGTTTTTGGGAATGCGGTATTCTATAGGGTTTTTTATATACTGGCGATGTATTTGGCTTTAAGTGTATTTTTTGTTTGTATATATGTGTTGTGGTCAATTTGTCGGCAGGCAGGTGGAAAACGTCGGAGAATTTGGCACACATGTTTTCTATAGACGTTTTCTCTTCCTTATTTAAGTGATTTAATTGTAATAGTGAGAATAATTTTTTAACTCTATCCGCGTTTCCTAACGTGGGTGTAAATGTACATAAGTCGTAATTATGAAGACTTTCCAACTGTGGCTTTATATTCTTTATGTCTATTTGCTCCTCCGTTGTATTTAAAATCTTAATAGGTATGACTCCGTTGACTGGTCTAACAATGGTATTGGCTAAGAAAACTCCACTGCAAAGCTCTTTCGTACATACTATACATTCATCAGTCATATCTGTGTTAATGTAATGAATAGATTCGGACCTGGGCGGGATAATTATTGAAAAATCGTTATGTTTTGTATTAAATAAAGGTAAACTAATTTCCTTTCCACTATTTCCAGTTAGCCGTAAAGTATTTGAGTTGTAATCTAATACTGCGCCATGCTTGCTTAAAAAGTCGTTGCCTATAATTCCGTTGGCTAAACATGGTAACGAATTGAAAATATATATCTTGTGATGAAATGATTCACCGTTAGCTACCAACTGTAAATGGGTGTAGCCTATTGCCTCAATACTACCTCCAATTCCATTTACAGTGCACTTTTGTTTATGGAATGGAATATTTAGCGCGGCAACATGTTTATATTTCAACGCTGAAATTGATGCGCCTGTATCTAGGAGCCATAAATAGTCGTAGTCCTTAACTTGAAATCTAGCGGCCAATGAACTGTCGCATGCTAATATGGACATGTTAGTCACGAAAAAACTCTTTCGCGGTATCTGCGTTTTCGGCGTCAGTTTGAGTCATCAATTTTATATTAGGGCGGTTCCACTGTTGATTACCTCTGTTGGCTGAAGCTGTATTATAATTACCTAGAGGACGCCCACGCGTGCCTCTGAAATTGCCTCGATGGTTGCCACGATACGCCGCTACGCCGCTACGGTGTCCGTAGGTGTGACGTGCACCGCGGCCACGGCTCCTATAAGAATTATAGAACCCCCTAGTGTTCTGAAATGTCCTCGGTGTATGATACGGTCTATTATAAGGCCGTCTAGGTGTATTAAATTGAAATGACATACCTAGTATTTCTCCTGAAGTCGATCCGGCCATGACGTCATCCTCTTCTTGGGCTGCCTGAACAGCATCTTTAAGTGTTTCGAAATTCCGCGCTGCAATAATAAACTCCCATGAAGACTACACGTGAGTAGTCAGCTGCCGGCGCTGTGGGGGTTCCTCTTCCAGGACGGCCCGCACCTGCCCCACGTGCACTACGTCGTCGTCGCCATACTCCTCGCCATGAAGACTACACGTGAGTAGTCAGCTGCCGGCGCTGTGGGGCTTCCTCTTCCAGGACGGCCCGCACCTGCCCCACGTGCACTACGTCGTCGTCGCCATACTCCTCGCCATGAAGACTACACGTGAGTAGTCAGCTGCCGGCGCTGTGGGGGTTCCTCTTCCAGGACGGCCCGCACCTGCCCCACGTGCACTACGTCGTCGTCGCCATACTCCTCGCCATGAAGACTACACGTGAGTAGTCAGCTGCCGGCGCTGTGGGGCTTCCTCTTCCAGGACGGCCCGCACCTGCCCCACGTGCACTACGTCGTCGTCGCCATACTCCTCGCCATGAAGACTACACGTGAGTAGTCAGCTGCCGGCGCTGTGGGGGTTCCTCTTCCAGGACGGCCCGCACCTGCCCCACGTGCACTACGTCGTCGTCGCCATACTCCTCGCCATGAAGACTACACGTGAGTAGTCAGCTGCCGGCGCTGTGGGGGTTCCTCTTCCAGGACGGCCCGCACCTGCCCCACGTGCACTACGTCGTCGTCGCCATACTCCTCGCCATGAAGACTACACGTGAGTAGTCAGCTGCCGGCGCTGTGGGGGTTCCTCTTCCAGGACGGCCCGCACCTGCCCCACGTGCACTACGTCGTCGTCGCCATACTCCTCGCCATGAAGACTACACGTGAGTAGTCAGCTGCCGGCGCTGTGGGGCTTCCTCTTCCAGGACGGCCCGCACCTGCCCCACGTGCACTACGTCGTCGTCGCCATACTCCTCGCCATGAAGACTACACGTGAGTAGTCAGCTGCCGGCGCTGTGGGGCTTCCTCTTCCAGGACGGCCCGCACCTGCCCCACGTGCACTACGTCGTCGTCGCCATACTCCTCGCCATGAAGACTACACGTGAGTAGTCAGCTGCCGGCGCTGTGGGGCTTCCTCTTCCAGGACGGCCCGCACCTGCCCCACGTGCACTACGTCGTCGTCGCCATACTCCTCGCCATGAAGACTACACGTGAGTAGTCAGCTGCCGGCGCTGTGGGGCTTCCTCTTCCAGGACGGCCCGCACCTGCCCCACGTGCACTACGTCGTCGTCGCCATACTCCTCGCCATGCAGACTACACGTGAGTAGTCAGCTGCCGGCGCTGTGGGGCTTCCTCTTCCAGGACGGCCCGCACCTGCCCCACGTGCACTACGTCGTCGTCGCCATACTCCTCGCCATGAAGACTACACGTGAGTAGTCAGCTGCCGGCGCTGTGGGGCTTCCTCTTCCAGGACGGCCCGCACCTGCCCCACGTGCACTACGTCGTCGTCGCCATACTCCTCGCCATGAAGACTACACGTGAGTAGTCAGCTGCCGGCGCTGTGGGGCTTCCTCTTCCAGGACGGCCCGCACCTGCCCCACGTGCACTACGTCGTCGTCGCCATACTCCTCGCCATGAAGACTACACGTGAGTAGTCAGCTGCCGGCGCTGTGGGGCTTCCTCTTCCAGGACGGCCCGCACCTGCCCCACGTGCACTACGTCGTCGTCGCCATACTCCTCGCCATGAAGACTACACGTGAGTAGTCAGCTGCCGGCGCTGTGGGGCTTCCTCTTCCAGGACGGCCCGCACCTGCCCCACGTGCACTACGTCGTCGTCGCCATACTCCTCGCCATGAAGACTACACGTGAGTAGTCAGCTGCCGGCGCTGTGGGGCTTCCTCTTCCAGGACGGCCCGCACCTGCCCCACGTGCACTACGTCGTCGTCGCCATACTCCTCGCCATGAAGACTACACGTGAGTAGTCAGCTGCCGGCGCTGTGGGGCTTCCTCTTCCAGGACGGCCCGCACCTGCCCCACGTGCACTACGTCGTCGTCGCCATACTCCTCGCCATGAAGACTACACGTGAGTAGTCAGCTGCCGGCGCTGTGGGGCTTCCTCTTCCAGGACGGCCCGCACCTGCCCCACGTGCACTACGTCGTCGTCGCCATACTCCTCGCCATGAAGACTACACGTGAGTAGTCAGCTGCCGGCGCTGTGGGGCTTCCTCTTCCAGGACGGCCCGCACCTGCCCCACGTGCACTACGTCGTCGTCGCCATACTCCTCGCCATGCAGACTACACGTGAGTAGTCAGCTGCCGGCGCTGTGGGGCTTCCTCTTCCAGGACGGCCCGCACCTGCCCCACGTGCACTACGTCGTCGTCGCCATACTCCTCGCCATGAAGACTACACGTGAGTAGTCAGCTGCCGGCGCTGTGGGGCTTCCTCTTCCAGGACGGCCCGCACCTGCCCCACGTGCACTACGTCGTCGTCGCCATACTCCTCGCCATGAAGACTACACGTGAGTAGTCAGCTGCCGGCGCTGTGGGGCTTCCTCTTCCAGGACGGCCCGCACCTGCCCCACGTGCACTACGTCGTCGTCGCCATACTCCTCGCCATGAAGACTACACGTGAGTAGTCAGCTGCCGGCGCTGTGGGGCTTCCTCTTCCAGGACGGCCCGCACCTGCCCCACGTGCACTACGTCGTCGTCGCCATACTCCTCGCCATGAAGACTACACGTGAGTAGTCAGCTGCCGGCGCTGTGGGGCTTCCTCTTCCAGGACGGCCCGCACCTGCCCCACGTGCACTACGTCGTCGTCGCCATACTCCTCGCCATGAAGACTACACGTGAGTAGTCAGCTGCCGGCGCTGTGGGGCTTCCTCTTCCAGGACGGCCCGCACCTGCCCCACGTGCACTACGTCGTCGTCGCCATACTCCTCGCCATGAAGACTACACGTGAGTAGTCAGCTGCCGGCGCTGTGGGGCTTCCTCTTCCAGGACGGCCCGCACCTGCCCCACGTGCACTACGTCGTCGTCGCCATACTCCTCGCCATGAAGACTACACGTGAGTAGTCAGCTGCCGGCGCTGTGGGGCTTCCTCTTCCAGGACGGCCCGCACCTGCCCCACGTGCACTACGTCGTCGTCGCCATACTCCTCGCCATGAAGACTACACGTGAGTAGTCAGCTGCCGGCGCTGTGGGGCTTCCTCTTCCAGGACGGCCCGCACCTGCCCCACGTGCACTACGTCGTCGTCGCCATACTCCTCGCCATGAAGACTACACGTGAGTAGTCAGCTGCCGGCGCTGTGGGGCTTCCTCTTCCAGGACGGCCCGCACCTGCCCCACGTGCACTACGTCGTCGTCGCCATACTCCTCGCCATGAAGACTACACGTGAGTAGTCAGCTGCCGGCGCTGTGGGGGTTCCTCTTCCAGGACGGCCCGCACCTGCCCCACGTGCACTACGTCGTCGTCGCCATACTCCTCGCCATGAAGACTACACGTGAGTAGTCAGCTGCCGGCGCTGTGGGGCTTCCTCTTCCAGGACGGCCCGCACCTGCCCCACGTGCACTACGTCGTCGTCGCCATACTCCTCGCCATGAAGACTACACGTGAGTAGTCAGCTGCCGGCGCTGTGGGGCTTCCTCTTCCAGGACGGCCCGCACCTGCCCCACGTGCACTACGTCGTCGTCGCCATACTCCTCGCCATGAAGACTACACGTGAGTAGTCAGCTGCCGGCGCTGTGGGGCTTCCTCTTCCAGGACGGCCCGCACCTGCCCCACGTGCACTACGTCGTCGTCGCCATACTCCTCGCCATGAAGACTACACGTGAGTAGTCAGCTGCCGGCGCTGTGGGGCTTCCTCTTCCAGGACGGCCCGCACCTGCCCCACGTGCACTACGTCGTCGTCGCCATACTCCTCGCCATGAAGACTACACGTGAGTAGTCAGCTGCCGGCGCTGTGGGGCTTCCTCTTCCAGGACGGCCCGCACCTGCCCCACGTGCACTACGTCGTCGTCGCCATACTCCTCGCCATGAAGACTACACGTGAGTAGTCAGCTGCCGGCGCTGTGGGGCTTCCTCTTCCAGGACGGCCCGCACCTGCCCCACGTGCACTACGTCGTCGTCGCCATACTCCTCGCCATGAAGACTACACGTGAGTAGTCAGCTGCCGGCGCTGTGGGGCTTCCTCTTCCAGGACGGCCCGCACCTGCCCCACGTGCACTACGTCGTCGTCGCCATACTCCTCGCCATGAAGACTACACGTGAGTAGTCAGCTGCCGGCGCTGTGGGGCTTCCTCTTCCAGGGCGGCCCGCACCTGCCCCACATGCACTACGTCGTCGTCGCCATACTCCTCGCCATGCAGACTACACGTGAGTAGTCAGCTGCCGGCGCTGTGGGGCTTCCTCTTCCAGGACGGCCCGCACCTGCCCCACGTGCACTACGTCGTCGTCGCCATACTCCTCGCCATGAAGACTACACGTGAGTAGTCAGCTGCCGGCGCTGTGGGGCTTCCTCTTCCAGGACGGCCCGCACCTGCCCCACGTGCACTACGTCGTCGTCGCCATACTCCTCGCCATGAAGACTACACGTGAGTAGTCAGCTGCCGGCGCTGTGGGGCTTCCTCTTCCAGGACGGCCCGCACCTGCCCCACGTGCACTACGTCGTCGTCGCCATACTCCTCGCCATGAAGACTACACGTGAGTAGTCAGCTGCCGGCGCTGTGGGGCTTCCTCTTCCAGGACGGCCCGCACCTGCCCCACGTGCACTACGTCGTCGTCGCCATACTCCTCGCCATGAAGACTACACGTGAGTAGTCAGCTGCCGGCGCTGTGGGGCTTCCTCTTCCAGGACGGCCCGCACCTGCCCCACGTGCACTACGTCGTCGTCGCCATACTCCTCGCCATGAAGACTACACGTGAGTAGTCAGCTGCCGGCGCTGTGGGGCTTCCTCTTCCAGGACGGCCCGCACCTGCCCCACGTGCACTACGTCGTCGTCGCCATACTCCTCGCCATGAAGACTACACGTGAGTAGTCAGCTGCCGGCGCTGTGGGGCTTCCTCTTCCAGGACGGCCCGCACCTGCCCCACGTGCACTACGTCGTCGTCGCCATACTCCTCGCCATGAAGACTACACGTGAGTAGTAATCAGCAAGAAAGGCCTTCAACAGATACCGCCTCTGTAAGGCAGTACTCGTCTAGCACATCTACGATGTGGGAACACTAACTAGATGCTTTAGGTGTCTTTTGGATCTTTCCAAAGCATTTGATTGTGTAGTGCATGATACACTGTTACACAAGATAAAGCTCTATGGTTTGTTAGCTGAAGCCCTAAACCTTGTTATGTCTTACTTAGATCAAAGCATCCAAAAAAGGGGTCGTAAATGGAATTGTATCAAATGGTAAAGTTGTGAAGTTTAGCTTACCACAGGGTTGAAGTATGGGGCCTTTTCTTTTTCTTGTGTACTTAAATGGTTTGTACATTAAAAAAAGAAAAGGTCTCAACAATAAACGTGAGGTAGTATTATTTGCAGACGATATTTTACTGATTTTCAAAGTTCACGTCGTCTATGTGTTCGTATGTGTCACAATTACAACCGTGGCCTCTGAGTCTATTTTTATTTTGGTCGGCTTTCTGTCCCGCTTCGCTTGTAGAGATGATCCCGGAATTTTGTTCTGTTTCTGCTGTAATGCTTGTAATTGTATCAAGAGGTATGTGTTGTGTGTTGCAGTGATGTCCCCGGACCCTGGCGTGGTGCTGGCGGCGTTGATGCGGCCGGCGGGCGTGCCGGCGCCGCACGTCACCGCGCTGGCGCTACACCTGCGACATCCGCTGCGGTATCCGAGGCCCTCCCCGCCGCCTGACAAGGAAGATCATGTCGAGTGAGTTCCTACTGTCGAGGGTCGGACACGCTTTGATAAAGAAAGTCTTATTCTTCTTCTTCTATTTAAGAGTTTACTATTCTTGTCGGTGGAGCAATCGCCAGCCGTTTCTGTCCTCTGCTATCTCCTTCACTCTCTGATATGACATGACCTTAACCTTCTCTTTTATTTGCTCAAAGTAGTTTCTTCTCGGCCTTCCTCTTCCTCACTTTCCTTCAATCTTCCCTTCTATAATGGTCTTAAGGAAAAGATCATGTCTTAGCAGATGATCCATCATATTCCTCTCCTATTCTTATTGCGATTTTTATATAAGAGGAAATAGAAAAGAGTGCCATGTTTTTTCTCTATCACCGACCGAGCATTTTTTCATAGTCAAGTTATAAGGCCCGGGCAAACTTCCATAAGCCATACATGAGACATGCAGTCCAAAAAGGACGATTTTAGCGATATCTCGCTCCGTTAACGTTGTTTTTTTCATAGATTTTTACAAGGCCGATTTAAACCTGGAAACGGTACTTTTTACGGCTGTTACTTTTGCAAAATAGATGTAAAATTAAATAAAGATAATGACATGATTAAAAATGCTTACAACCCCGCAGTATTTTAGGAAATATGATGGTTTTTTACCGACCCGTATTCTTTGTCCGCGAGTGTACAACCTAGCATATTTCAATGAACCCGCTCGCCCTACAGTCCCTCCAGTGAATGGGCGTTGGAGCAGCAGGGCTTCGCGTCGCAAGGCTCGGACTCGGGGTCGGAGGGCGTGGCGGAGGGCGCCGACATCGCCAGGTCCCTCGCCGCGCTCGGGCTCCTGCGCGCGCAGCTCCCGGCCGCCGCCGCCGCGCTCGCGAGGGAGCTCACAGACCCCCCGCCGAGGATAGCGCGCCCGCTACAGAACATACTCAAGGTACGAGGGGTCGGAGGGCGCGGGCGCCGACATCGCCAGGTCCCTCGCCGCGCTCGGGCTCCTGCGCGCGCAGCTCCCGGCCGCCGCCGCCGCGCTCGCGAGGGAGCTCACAGACCCCCCGCCGAGGATAGCGCGCCCGCTACAGAACATACTCAAGGTACGAGGGGTCGGAGGGCGCGGGCGCCGACATCGCCAGGTCCCTCGCCGCGCTCGGGCTCCTGCGCGCGCAGCTCCCGGCCGCCGCCGCCGCGCTCGCGAGGGAGCTCACAGACCCCCCGCCGAGGATAGCGCGCCCGCTACAGAACATACTCAAGGTACGAGGGGTCGGAGGGCGCGGGCGCCGACATCGCCAGGTCCCTCGCCGCGCTCGGGCTCCTGCGCGCGCAGCTCCCGGCCGCCGCCGCCGCGCTCGCGAGGGAGCTCACAGACCCCCCGCCGAGGATAGCGCGCCCGCTACAGAACATACTCAAGGTACGAGGGGTCGGAGGGCGCGGGCGCGGGCGCCGACATCGCCAGGTCCCTCGCCGCGCTCGGGCTCCTGCGCGCGCAGCTCCCGGCCGCCGCCGCCGCGCTCGCGAGGGAGCTCACAGACCCCCCGCCGAGGATAGCGCGCCCGCTACAGAACATACTCAAGGTACGAGGGGTCGGAGGGCGCGGGCGCCGACATCGCCAGGTCCCTCGCCGCGCTCGGGCTCCTGCGCGCGCAGCTCCCGGCCGCCGCCGCCGCGCTCGCGAGGGAGCTCACAGACCCCCCGCCGAGGATAGCGCGCCCGCTACAGAACATACTCAAGGTACGAGGGGTCGGAGGGCGCGGGCGCCGACATCGCCAGGTCCCTCGCCGCGCTCGGGCTCCTGCGCGCGCAGCTCCCGGCCGCCGCCGCCGCGCTCGCGAGGGAGCTCACAGACCCCCCGCCGAGGATAGCGCGCCCGCTACAGAACATACTCAAGGTACGAGGGGTCGGAGGGCGCGGGCGCCGACATCGCCAGGTCCCTCGCCGCGCTCGGGCTCCTGCGCGCGCAGCTCCCGGCCGCCGCCGCCGCGCTCGCGAGGGAGCTCACAGACCCCCCGCCGAGGATAGCGCGCCCGCTACAGAACATACTCAAGGTACGAGGGGTCGGAGGGCGCGGGCGCCGACATCGCCAGGTCCCTCGCCGCGCTCGGGCTCCTGCGCGCGCAGCTCCCGGCCGCCGCCGCCGCGCTCGCGAGGGAGCTCACAGACCCCCCGCCGAGGATAGCGCGCCCGCTACAGAACATACTCAAGGTACGAGGGGTCGGAGGGCGCGGGCGCCGACATCGCCAGGTCCCTCGCCGCGCTCGGGCTCCTGCGCGCGCAGCTCCCGGCCGCCGCCGCCGCGCTCGCGAGGGAGCTCACAGACCCCCCGCCGAGGATAGCGCGCCCGCTACAGAACATACTCAAGGTACGAGGGGTCGGAGGGCGCGGGCGCCGACATCGCCAGGTCCCTCGCCGCGCTCGGGCTCCTGCGCGCGCAGCTCCCGGCCGCCGCCGCCGCGCTCGCGAGGGAGCTCACAGACCCCCCGCCGAGGATAGCGCGCCCGCTACAGAACATACTCAAGGTACGAGGGGTCGGAGGGCGCGGGCGCCGACATCGCCAGGTCCCTCGCCGCGCTCGGGCTCCTGCGCGCGCAGCTCCCGGCCGCCGCCGCCGCGCTCGCGAGGGAGCTCACAGACCCCCCGCCGAGGATAGCGCGCCCGCTACAGAACATACTCAAGGTACGAGGGGTCGGAGGGCGCGGGCGCCGACATCGCCAGGTCCCTCGCCGCGCTCGGGCTCCTGCGCGCGCAGCTCCCGGCCGCCGCCGCCGCGCTCGCGAGGGAGCTCACAGACCCCCCGCCGAGGATAGCGCGCCCGCTACAGAACATACTCAAGGTACGAGGGGTCGGAGGGCGCGGGCGCCGACATCGCCAGGTCCCTCGCCGCGCTCGGGCTCCTGCGCGCGCAGCTCCCGGCCGCCGCCGCCGCGCTCGCGAGGGAGCTCACAGACCCCCCGCCGAGGATAGCGCGCCCGCTACAGAACATACTCAAGGTACCGCATCTATCTTATCTAGATGAGGGCCCTTACGGATGCACTTCGACCCAATGGGATCTTTTGTGCAATTGCCCCCTCCTTTATACCTACTCCAAGCTGTTCTCCAATCTCTCCACAAACCGGATGATGGAGTTCAACGGGAGTACTCTGAATTCCTTTGGCTCTGGGTAACCATTGCCAAAGTCGTTCATTCTTTGTCTGGCGAGGGCGTGACATTCGCGCAGCAAGTGTTCCATTGTCTCGTCATCCTCGCCACAATCCATGTTGTCGCATAGTCCCATCTTGGCCAATAGTCCTTTGACCCCGAAGTGACCTGTGAACACCCGAGATATGATCCTGAGATGCTTCCTGCTGCATTTCCAAAGTTTTTTGGTCCAGCTAGAGTTCACTCCTTCAATGAAGAGCTTTGAGTGCCTTAGGCCTGCCTCCTTCCTCCACTCGGCTTGATGTTTGGTTTTGGCGTAGGCTTTTAAGGCCGTTGTTATGGTTCCCTGCGAGAGTCCCACAAACGGTTCTGGACCAACGAATTGACTCGCAGATCCCATTCTTGCAAGCTCATCAGCCCTCTCGTTGCCGATGAAGCCCTCGTGCCCTGGTATCCATACCAGTTGCACCTTGTCGTGCCTTCCAAGCTTATTCAAAGCTTGGATGCCATTGTAGACCAGTCTAGAGTCCACTCTCGGCGCTGTAAGCGCTTTGAGGGCCGCTTGACTGTCACTGAGTATATAGATAGTCTCCCCCTTGGTATGTCTGTCTATATTCTCCTGTGCACAGGCAATTATGGCATATGTCTCCGCTTGGAAGACAGTTGCGAACTGCCCCATGCTTACGCTACTGCTATAGTCATTTGCATAAATGCCTGCTCCCGTACCGGATCCCATTTTTGATCCGTCTGTGTACCAGATCTTGTCTTCGCCACCAGAGTTTGGTGGTTCCAGACCTTCAGCCCACTCGGCCCTTGAAGGAACTTTTGTCGTAAAGTTCTTATGGAACACATACTTGGGTTGCATTTTATCGCTTCCCATGTTTGTTATTCTGTCTAGGAAACTGTCCGTTTCCATATTAGTGTGTTTAGTCTTCGGCTTGTTATCGCTCAACAGTCCAAGAACCCTCAGTCTATAGAGCGACTTACGCGCTTCCGACATAATCACCGTGTGAAGCGGCAGTAGGTCCAGTAGTACTTCTAGCGCCGCCGTTGGCGTGGTTCGAAACGCCCCTGTTATAGCCATGCATGCTGTCCTTTGCACTTTCATCAGTGCATCTCTGCACGTGCTTTTTAGAGTCCTTGGCCACCATACAAGGCTTCCGTACAGAATTATGGGTCTCACCATCATGGTGTAAATCCATTTCAGTACCTTTGGGTTCAACCCCCACGTTTTGCCATACGCTGATCTACACATTCCAAACACTCTCAAGGCCTTGGTTATGGTGAGATCTGTATGCTTTTTCCAATTTAGTTCCTTATCCAGTGTGACACCAAGATATTTCACTTCATTGGACATTTCTAGCACCCTCCCATACAGTTGTAACTGCTGTATTCCTGGAAGGGTCCTTTTCCTAGTAAATGGTATTACTACAGTTTTGCCGGGATTGATGGACAATTGTTGTGTGTCGTGCGAGTGACAACCCTAGTGAGAATGTAATTAATAAAGACCAAGTGCGTAGTTCGGAAAACCCGTGCGGCTAGAAGATGTTGATACCCGCTCACGCCAGTCAGCTCGCGACCACGGATGTTGTGATACATTCGAAACGTCGGGCAAAACCTTAAAAAAGGTAAATTAGTTATAATTCCCGGGTCCCGGGTTCGAATCCCGGCCGGGGCATTTATTTGTGTGATGAGCACGAATATTTGTTCTTGGGTCTTGGATGTCTTCTATGTACTTAAGTATTTATTTATCTATATAAGTATATATATCGTCGCTTAGTACCCATAGTACAAGCTTTGCTTAGTTTGGGACTAGGTTGATTTGTGTAAGATTGTCCACAAATATTTATTTATTTATTTAATTGTACGCGATTAAGTCCCGTTCCCCAATAATAATGAATAAATGCCCCGGCCGGGATTCCAACCCGGGACCTCCAGCTTCGTAGGCAGGGTCCACTCCCAACAGCTAAAGCGGTCGTCGAAGAAATGAAAAATATATGTTGTTCCCAGCTCGCTGCGCTCCTCGAGTGTCGCAACCACGCGCTCGTCGACGTGGAGACGGCGCTCGAGGCCGCCGAGCCCGCCCCCGCCCCCGCCGGCGCCGCCGCACACACGCTCGGGCGCCGACGCCTGGTGCCCGTGGTGCTCACACACAAACCGCAGCCCAAGCCGCCGGCCCAGGCTAAAGAGGTTCCGCTCAAGCTGTTCCACAAAACTGAGTGCTATAACAGTGACCTGCCCAGCTTGGACCCGTTGAGGCTTAGGACGGAATGATTAAGGGATTTGGGGGGTTGGAAGTGAAGTGCTTTAGTATTATAATATCCCACAATTAGGTTTGCCAGAATAAAACAATTAAGGCGCCTGTAGAGGCAAGCACTCTCCATACAAACTATGTCAAAGTTTTTCTTTCCTTGTGTTTGCATTACACTTGTGATTTTTGGTCAGTATGCTTATATTTCTGTTAGGCAGGACCTCAAGAATAGTAGATTGTGTCACAAGGGAGCAAAATGACATATTTACGGCGTGGGCGTAACTTGAATCCTGAACGAAGAGAAGGATTATATAATAGAATCCTGAGCGTAGCGAGGGATTCTAAAATATAATCCTGAGCGTAGTGAGGGATTCAAGAATTAACGCCCAAGGTGGAAATAATTTTGCTTCCATGTGACACATACTGCTTTTCACATCACCTATTGAGGATAATGAAAGATCTGAAATAACAATGGTTGTGCATTTATTTTATCAAAATCGATACTAATAACTTATTACTCGTTACAGAAAAGTGCCACTTTGATCCCTCCTAGCAGGGAAGAAAAGTGCCATTTTGATCCCTCCTAGCAGGGAAGAAAAAGCCCTTATCCGAATAGGTGATGTGAAAAATTATTTTATGTCACACCTGGCCATAAAGCGGCAATTACCGCACGCTCCGCGCGCGGGATATCCTACTTCCTGGCCAGGAGGTGACATAAAATTTTGTACTTAACACGGGCGGTAATAAAGAAAGCCTCAGATCGCATATTTATCGCCCTTGCCTTCGGTCAAATACCTGCGATCTGAGACATTATTTGTTTTACCGCCCTTGTTAAGTAATGTACTATTTAAATTTTGTATTATTTTTATTTAATTTTTTATTTAGTACAGTCAACTAATTTGATTCCTAGGCCACTTCGTACCGTGTCACAGTGACAATCTATATGAAAGCCGCTAGAGATATCATATAAATATCACTGTGACATGGTACAAAGTGGCCCAGAAATCAAATTGGTTGACTGTAAATATACATGTAACAGTGCAATTGTCAATTTGTTGGAGCCTTATCGAGCTTATGTAAAGTTAATTTAAACATAATTTTCCATACTAAACAATATTTCATGGTCTTCCTTTTATTATGAAGATCCTTAAGATCCTTATGATGAAGCCTTTCGATCGGTATGATAAAGCTACAGGGGTAATTTTTTTTTTCTCGTGTAGCGGGTTCGATTCCCGGTTCAATCATGTACATAATTATTTAAAAATCTATGAATGCAGTTCAAATTGTTTTTTAAATTCAAATAATGTCTTCTTTCAGCAGAATATCCTATCTACGATATTTAAGGCACTTTCCCTTGATGTCCCATAGTCTTGGGACACCCTTTGTAAATTTCCAGATGTTATGGTAGGCGCGTAAAAGCCGCTGGCTAATTTTCCCCGACTACCTAACCCATATAGAAGTGAAATAACTAAGATCATGGTATATTGAAGGGTGAATAGATGAAAAACAAAGACTAATGTGTTATATACTTAAAATGATTCGAACTGTCCGAGTATCAAATTAGGCCATTCAAAAAGCGACTTTACTGACCAAGCGTGAAGATTCAAAGTCCAATGACAAGTTTTATAAAATGTCGGACATTTTAAATAATTTCTACTATACCAGCTAAGTGATAGTGATAGTAGTAAGTGCAAACTTAGTTTTTATAAGAAGTATCAAGCTAATACTAATAAGATGTTATCTGAGAGAATAATAGATAAATATATTATAGAATATTATTATATCTTAACATACATTCAGCGTGAATTTGGTAACTGGACAAATGACGAAAACCAAACCTTAATAGTACATTACTTACCAAGGGCGATAAAACAAACAATGTCTCAGATCGCAGGTATTTTACGGCGATAAATATGCGATCTGAGGCTTTCTTTATTATCGCCCGTGGTAAGTACAAAATTTTATGTCACCCCCTGGCCAGGAAGTGGGTTTTTTCGCGCGCGGAGCGTGCGATAATAGCCACTTTATGGCCAGGTGTGACATAATAGTACATTACTTAACAAGGGCGGTAAAACAAAGAATGTCTCAGATCGCAGGCATTTGACGCCCGAGCCGAAGGCAAGGGCGATAAATATGCGATCTGAGGCTTTGTTTATTACCGCCCGTGTTAAGTACAAAATTTTATGTCACCCCCTGGCCAGGAAGTGGGATTTCCCGCGCGCGGAGCGTGCGGTAATTGCCGCTTTATGGCTAGGTGTGACATAAAATATATTTTACGTATTAAATTCGAAAGTTTTTCTTTAGTGCAAAAAAATGCAAGAGATTGTTGCTAGTCGGCAACGGTAGTTAGAGTCATTGTATCTCACGAGCGCGGGTGGGCCATGGTGGTGGAGCTGTACATGCACATTGTCATTGTCTATGTGTGCGTCAGCGAAGGCACTATGGGTTCACGTTGTCTATGTGTTCGTATGTGTCACAACTACAACAATGGCCAAACCGCGCTCGTGAGATAATAGTAGTTTATGCAACTGTTACATAATGAGCGTTCTTAAAACACGAGTGTTGGTTTCATAATAGGATAACACGAGTGTTTTAAGACCTAATTATGTATACAATACAGTTGCATACACAACTTTATGTACATGCATATCCATAAATCTTCTATCATGTGTTCAGGAACTATTGCTTGAAACGCAAAAGATAACAACGCGCGTTGATGTCTTTTCTAAGCACGCACCAGTATCATAATGGTTTTTTTTTAATTATCGTTATCTTACTACTTTTCTCATTATGACATCGCTTGATGAAATTATGTATTTAGTGTTGTAACGGTGGTCATTTGCTAATCATACCTGAACACATTATAGAGGATTTATTATATGGATGTAGATAAATAATACATTACTTAACAAGGGCGGTAAAACAAAGAATGTCTCAGATCGCAGGTATTTGACGCCCGAGCCGAAGGCAAGGGCGATAATAACGCGATCTGAGGCTTTCTTTATTACCGCCCGTGTTAAGTACAAAATTTTATGTCACCCCACGCGCGCGGAGCGTGCGGTAATTGCTCCTTTATGGCCAGGTGCGGCATAAAGTACTATACGTGTAACGAAACAAATGCCAGACTAGCGGCATTTATCATTATTGTGTGTTGCGTAACTGTTAATTAATGTCAAAACAGGTACCCTCATCTTTGTATTAGTACAAATGCATTCTTTATCCACAGAGATACCTCAAAAATGTTAACTTAATTACTGATGTTTGGCTGAATTCGTATGGTTCAACGTAAGATGACGCCACCAGTAATGGACAAGGCCCATTGATGTACATTAACTCTTAATGTAAAAGAAAATAAGAGTCATTCATATTTTATAGAACAATCAATTTAAAACCGTATGATCTTTGAATAAGGGTTAAAGTGTCCATTATTGGTGCTTTACTTAAAGTGTCCATAATTGGTGGTGTCACCCTAAGTTGGTAGCCATCAGTAAACGGTTTCAGCGCCAATGTGAGGAACGATAATAAAAACGTAAAAACCGGCCAAGTGCGAATCGGACTCGCGCACGAAGGGTTCCGTACCATTATTTATAAATAATATCAAGTAGAATTTTTGTCAAGTGCGAGTTGGATTTTAGTTTTCCTATACATTTTGAGACCCAGCGTCTGATGAAGGCAACGAGCAAAGTTTTTTAAGTAGTTTTGTATAGGAGCCCCCCTTAAATATTTTAGTATTGGTTCTCTGGTTTTTAGTATCTGTGAAAATTTCAACTGTCTAGCTATCACGGTTCATGAGATACAGCCTGGTGAGTTGGTGACAGACGGACAGCGGAGTCTTAGTAATAGGGTCCCGTTTTACCCTTTGGGTAATGGGTACGGAACCCTAAAAAGGTGCCACGGTAGTAAATGTGTTCAATTTACTTACACATTTTGGAGATTTGGTAAATAGTTGTGATTTTTTTAAATTTAATTACTTTATATTTAAGTTGATAACTTGAAAAGTATAGATGAAAACTTAAATAAATTTTGATCCTAATGTAATGTACTCTAAGTTCAAAGGTCGACATACGTAAAATATCCGTGCTCCGCAGGATTCAAGATGTTTGTAAGTACGTATAATTGGAGTCAATTGGAACAAACTAGTTTTTAGATAAAATGGCTGTTATGTATGTGTTTGTGCAATGATATTCAGTAGTGCAAGTTTAATTTTAGTTTATATTTTTCATCAAAGGATCAAAATCGTATTAATAATGGTTTTCCATAACAGGGGCTTTCCATATTGTATATTAGCATACAAAATATATTTTCAATTTTGCGCTACCTATACTGTTGATCTATTTATAAATAAATAGGTTTATGTAAATATTAAAAAGCGTTTCACTCATTTCATTTCAGCCATGGAACGTAGTCAGCAGCAATGGTTGCTTTGCTACGCGGGCGAGGTTCTCAAAATGATCTTCACACATCTTTATTATAAGGGAATAAGAGCGTGTGTAGATCATTTTGAACACCGCGCCCGCGTATCAACCATTGCTGCTGACCGTACCTATCACGCAATAAACAAACCCATCATCATAGACCCCGCACCCCGGATATCCACGCACGTCCCGTGCGTGACGCACGACGCCCCTTGTCAGGGGCGTACCATAAATAAGGGGCGTACTGCCATGCGCTTTGTCTAACGCCCGATCCACACCAATGGGCCATGATTGATGGCGCAGGGGGCCGATTTTTGAGTGTCGAAACTGTCGAACGCTCGACTTTTCACTCGAGATCTGTCAAAAAACTATGGTGTTTGGACAGATGTCGAGTGAAAATTCAAGCGTTCGACACTCAAAAATCGGCCCCCAGGACAAGGACTCGATTACGCGTGAAAGAGAGAAAGACATCTCATTCCATCGCATAACTGCGTCCTTGGCCTTGGCCTGCGCCATTATGGCCGGCATGGCCCATTGGTGTGGATCTGGCATAAAGGGAAGTCGGGCACCAGAACACGGTCTCTAACTGCTACATACACAATCTGCGGTGATATAGAGATATTTCCTCTATCTTTTTTTCAATTAATTTGCAAAACCACTGCAGCCACGGGCCCACCGAAAGCTTCACTTCAGCGTTTTATACTATTGGCGAAATAACTTTTTTGACAGCTCGTTCGTTTGACATTGACAATTAGTACAATTACATTTGACAATGACAACGTAGAACACGAAATCAATATGTTTACGTTAGTTCATGCAGCATAATTAGGGAAAGAGTTATAATAACTTATCTACATTTGAAACTCTAGAAATATTGAGTATATAAACAATGGCGGAGGCAAACGAACACGAAGAAAATCCCTTGGACATAGATGGCAGTCATTTCAACTCGGACATGTACTTGGAACGTCTTCTGAAATTCGCCAACTTACGGCAAATAATGGACAAAGAGGCCGAAATAGTCACGCAGAGCCAGTTCCTTCAGTCAGAGATGCAAACACTAGTCTACGAGAACTACAACAAGTTTATATCGGCCACTGAAACAGTTCGCAAAATGCGATCAGATTTCAAGATAATGCAGGAGGAAATGAATAAGCTTAGCGAGAACATGAATAAAATCACATCTTTCAGCGCGCAAATATCCGATTCCTTGAAAGAAAGCGGTAATAATGTCAGCAGGCTGTGTGGGACGCGACAACTGCTGGATAAACTCCAATTTCTGTTCCTCCTTCCCTCGCAGCTGAACAAAGCGATAGAGGATGGACGCTACTCCGACGCCGTGCACGACTACACGCACGCCCAACGGGTCCTGCAGAAGTACGGTCACCAGCCATCATTCCAAAGCATTCAAACAGAATGTTCAGAAATAATTGATGGACTGAAAAAAACCTTGAGGGACAGGCTCTTAAGTCCTGACACAACAGCATCAGAACTAGCTGAAAGTGTGGGGTTATTGAGACAGCTGCAAGAAACAGATTCTTCCCTACAGGACATATTTTTGAGATGCTCAGAGAGCCGCCTTGACCAACATCTACAAGCTTTGAGTGGAATGGTGGCAAGTAAAGACATTTTAGAATGGGTGGAAAAATGTAACAACACCTTGTTGGCTGACTTGGGCATTGTCATATCATGCTACCATGAAATGTTTCAGGAAAAAGACAATGCAAACTTGCCTGATTTTGCAGACAAAGTTATGACTCAAGTATTCCATCTTTTTGAGGAGGTGGTTAAAAGACCAGAGAACATAGGCACTGAGATTCTTATTAGAGGCTTGGATAAGTTCTTTAGAAAATTGCAGGCAATGACCGAGATCATATTGAGTGACAGCATGTCCAATAAGGCTGTGGAGACCGTCATTCAATGCATCAATCACAAGGCGACAATACAGTACCAGTCAATCCAGGCCCAGTTCAAAGAGAGTCTTATGAAAGTGAGGCAGTCCCTTGCCAGCAAGGGCTCAGAGAGCCCTGACCTCAAAGACATCCTCAATTCCCTACAGATCTATCTAATGCAGAAAATACAAGCTTCATTGTTAGACTTGATGGCATTCCTTCAAAACAACTTATCATTCGGACTGAAGAGTTGGTGTGCTAATGCCGTGGCTGACAACTGCTGGGTTATAATTACAGAATCCATGGCAAATCTGTCTGATACAGTTAAAAAGATGGCCTGTTTACAGTCAAATAATAACATTCCATTTGAATTACTGCTGATCCTAGCCAAACTGTGCTTGGAAATGCAAGATAATGGAGTAAATACTTTGCACACTCATTTGCTGAAGCTCTTAGAGGAGTCTGCTCCGGGGTTAACTATAGAGAACAAAGACACCAACAATATAATGGTTCATCTATCTACAGCAGCACAGACTGCTTTAGATTCTGAAGTAGTTTACATAGGCCAGACCGCTGCACAGATGCTAAGAGTGTCCGTGTTAGCTAGAGATTGGCTCCGCGCTCCGGAGCCCAGAGGGCCCCGTGCTGTATGCAGGCGGGTCGTAGAGACCCTTGCTAGCGCAGACAGTGCTGCATCACAGTTATTTCCAACCAGTATAAAGCAATCTAGCGATTCTAGTCGCAGAACCATTTGGTCACGCGCCCCGTCGTCATTTTCCCCAATAAACAGGATATTCTCTGAGAGAATAGAGGTTTTCAGCCCTGCGGGCGCCGACCGGGCGGCCTTGTCGAATGGCGCCCTCAAAGTAGCCCTAAAAGCCTTAGTGGAATGCGTAAGGCTGCGTACATTCGGGCGCCATGGCTTGCAACAATTGCAAGTAGACATACACTTTCTTCAGCAGAGGCTATCCTGTATGGGGAACGATGAAAGACTCCTCAATGCCTTGCTGGAGGACGCTCTGGCCTCGGCACAGCTGCGGTGCGTTGACCCTCAACTGATGGAGCCAAGTATTGTTGACATCATTTGTGAAAGAGGGTAGGATTAAATAGGATCGGAATAAGATGCATTCATATTTATTGTCATAAATTACAAATCATAAACATACATTGATATATTTATATATTCAATTGAAAATAAACACATGAACTATTTTCTGTCAATTTATTTATAACCCATTAACCAAAACTTTGCATTATCATATTAAAAATAATGATATCTACATAATATATAAAATTTACGTTAAATGCTTCTAAAACATAATTCTCACGAGACAGCTAGTTTTATTGTAGAATTTGACATTTAAATTTACAGTTAGGGGGCACAACAAATAATTTGGAAATAAAACTACGTTAAATTTTGGTCCTACTTAGGTCTCTATCTTCAAATTAGAAATTTGTTTAATACTCGATTTTTAATTATTTATTGATTCCAAAAATATCGATCTTCTCCTAATTTGTCAATTATAAAGGTAATCCAAATTGAGGTTTCCTCGAAATTCATTTACAAATAACTATAAACATTTGTCATTACCATCATCTAATTATAATTAGTTGCTTATAGTTCATTTATACATCAATACCGTATATTATGATTCCAAAACATTGAAGAAGCACTAAACAATGTGGGCAGGAAGCTCTCATCAAACAATTCCTTCGACCTGCGCTGGCGATCTCAATCTCTCACATTCTCAAACAAAACTTCACGTCATCACCCAAATATCGACCTTACACCTCCGACATACAGATCAATATTCGATAAAAAGATCCGCAGACAGTGCACTTTCATTTGTTTTATTAAAATTTCAATTTCCAATCTAAAATACATCAGATATCATTTTATTTTAATAATAAATCTGCTACTTCTGCCGTAGGAAAATAAAGTAATATACTAATAAGAATTAATAAAACCTATTATTGATTTGTTAAAACAAAGTGAAGTTATTATTAGCATACATTATTATAGCAATAATTGCCAGCAAAGCAAATTTAAAATACATAGTCGCGTCATTAAACCCATTATTATTAGTCATTCATTATTCAATTGCGCGCCTATGTCACAATTATGGAAAACATACAACTTATGACGAGAGGTATTTTCACATTTATTATAATGAATAATGAGAACTAAATCCGACCATTCTCATGACAATCTAACATAGTCATTTGGCTCTTCAACTTAAATCCTATTCGTTAAATAGATCTTCCTACATATAGGTATTAGTATTAAAACATTCATTGTAAACAGTATTCGACTATGCATTACATACATAGGCAATAGAGATTGCACAACGAAACATCTGAAATCAATCTTAAACTATCGAACAACATAAATAGATCAATTATTCTTATTCTACAACAATTGAAATTGACAAAATATACCTTATAGCAAATGTACAATATAGACATAGAGACGCGACGGCCCACAATAACAAAATATTTCGTAAATTGTAAAAATATTTCTATACAGTGGTCCGCGCGTATTATTGTGAGCGCGTGGCGCGTCCGCCTAGCGAGCGTCGCGAACCGGTTATTTCGGGTTTAGAATAACCGGTTATTAGAGGCCAATAAACCGATTCGCTTCCGACTAGCGGCCGGTTACAGCTACAGGAGCCGAACAAGATCAGTCCGGGGCCAAGCTTGTACGGTGTCCACTGCAGCAATGATTAGGTATTCAACAATCGTTGTTATAGTACTTTTAGTTGTGACACATACGAACACATAGACAACGTGAACTCATAGCTCCTACGGTAACGCACATATAGACATCGTGCATGTATAGCTCCACACACAACCATGGCTCCCCCGCGCTTGTGATAAAAGTACTCTAAGGCTGCGTTTCCTCGAGAGATGTGCGAGGATGTGTTTTCATATATTTGACACCTCGCTCGGTGCGTTGCGAGGTGTCAAATGTATGAAAACGCATCCTCGCACATCTCTGGTGGAAACGCAGCCTAACTTGGTATAGGAGGGATTATGCGACATGCTCTGTACAGCCCAAACTGTAATCCCGCGTACCCGCGATCGACTTCTAGAGTATGGCTTCTGTTTAGGAAGAATAGGAACAAAAAAAGGTTTGTTTATAACTTTATATAATATACAAGGATCAATTAGTCAAGAGTCGAGACAATTGATAGGGCCGAAAAGTAAGCTACGCATCTCCTCATATTAGTTAGGGCGATCCAGACGGTCGGCGACAAGCCCCTATGACACAGCGACCTTGGTTCGCAAAGACCGGTTTACAAAGTAAATCTTCTACACGGTTGTGCGGACCAAGGTCGCCCGGTTTTGGTGCTTGTTTTCGACCGTCTGGCACTGGCTTTAGTAATCTATTCAGAATTGCACCGGCCAGCAGCTAATCTGCTATCCCATTCTTTCTGATACCTTCGTCCTGCTTGCAGTGTCAATGGGACTGTAGAGAAGTTCAAATATTGAATAAAGTATTTCCGGATAGGCTTAGAATCAATCAAAAGCTACAGCGGACCCTAGCGTAAAGCGGTGGCCCCCTACATCTAAACCTTAAGGCCTCACTACACGGTCGAACGGGCCACTAACGGCTATCTAGTGCAATAAGAGTTAATGCCTTAAGTTGGTACTTTAAGAATGTAAGCAAATTACATAAACCAAGTACTTTATACGACCAATTAATAAGTGATTTGTTAACATCCTATAAAGTAAGTATTCACTAGTTTGGGTAACCGTCAAGGCAATTACGTACCTCTTATAGCAGATGTCTGTAGGCTACAGGCTAAGGTGACAAATTTTAAATTGAACAGAATATTTGAAAAATGTGTGCTCTGAGCAAGATTCGAACCCGCGACATCTCGGCAAACGCGGCAAATCGGTCCAGCCACCGAGCTCTCGGAGCAACCATACTAGGCCCCCAAAATCTTCAACCAGTTCCCTCCAAGTTCCAACGCTTTAGGCTTCCTTAGCAGCACCAACGTCTCAAATTACATAATATCTGGGCGACCGAGCTTTGCTCGGCGTTTTCCCGGGCATGAGACCTAGCTAGATTGATTGCTCGTCCCCAAAAACCCCCACATACCAAATTTCCGAGCCGTTTCCGAGATCCCCGAAATAAATAAATAAATATTCAAGAATTGCTCGTTTAAAGATATAAGATTTGCGTTAGCTGACATTAACACAGAATTGATTTGGCTGAGGTAACGTTTGAAAATACTGAGCCTAGTTTTGAATTTAGCCGTTTAGAACTCCTTACATAAGTCGAAGCTGACAGACATACGCTTAAAAAGTTAAGTAATTATAGCCTCGATCTACTAGGCTAGGCTTCGTACAATCTCTCTAGCCACGCCGTCCAATGGCCCGCCAACGTGTAGTATATAAGTGTATAGTACTTTTATCCCACGAGTACGGGTTGACCATTGTTGTAGTTGTGACACATAAGAACACATAGACAACGTGAACTCATAGCTCCTACGCTGACGCACACATAGACAATGTGCATGTATAGCTCAACACACAACCATGGCTCACCCGCGCTCGTGAGATAAAAGTACTCCAATTCCCAAGCGAAAGCTATCTTTTTTCGACGTCATTACGGTCGATTTCTAATCGCGTCTATAAGGAAATGGCGCCTTATTGCCGTCGCCAAAAGGTACTTTTTTCCTTAAGAATTAGACGTAATAGGACCTTTACTTTCGCGACGGACGCTTCTCAGGCAACGGCACGCCAGTATGCACACGGTTCCTAGCACTAGGCGTTTTCTTCGCCGATTTGCGAGCACTGTCCTTAGCAGCCACGGGAGCAACATTTTTCTTTTCCGCACTAGATTTCCGGTCCTTGCTGACAGTAGCAACACTTTTCCTCTGCTCCACACTATTGCGTTCTTTGCTCGCTACACTTTTCCTCGGTTGCTCGACACTAGATTTTCGCGGTTTACCTGTATTATCAGCCGCGACACTTTTCCTCGGTTGCTCGACACTGGATTTTCTGTTCGGTTTACCTGTATTATCAGCCGCGACACTTTTCCTCGATTGCTCGACACTTGATTTTCTGTTCGGTTTACCTGTATCAGCCGCGGCACTTTTCCTCGTTGCGTCGACATTTTTCTTAGGAAGTTCGACACTTTTTCTCTTATGGTCGACGCCGCTCCTCGGTTGGTCGACGGTGGCGCCCGCGTCCTGGTCCCGCACGCGGCGCACGCGCGGCGGCGTGTGCGCGAGGGACGCGTGGCGCGCGAGCAGCGCCGCACTACTGAATAGTTGGCCGCAGTCGCAGCGGTGTTCGACCGCCACTGTACCTGCAAATGCAAAACGATCAACAAATATGTTTATAATGTATATAATGGCTGACGAAGCCTGTGTTGTGGATTAGATTTTGTGGACTGTTTGTGCTTAGTTAATTTATTTTATGAATAAATGACTGTTTATAATAGTACATTACTTTACTTATAAATGTATTTACCAATAAAGAAACTGAACTGAAATAATAATAAGACAGTACGGTTGCCAGTTTTGTTGCACTTTTAGCACCACACAGGAGTCACGTGGGTAGCGGTGGGTACACCCTACGGACGTGGTACACCTTCGACCCTCCTTTGTCAAGTGAGTGGGCAACTTGACTAATTATAATAACCGTGATCAGGCACGCAGCCTCAGACGGGAACAAGAGTAGGGCAACTTGACTGTTAGAGCCTAAGGCAAGGTCGATTACCGCCCGTGGTAAGTACAAAATTGTATGTACGGAGCACGAACCATCTGCTAAATTTATAGGGCTAATTAATTGATTTACAGTTAAAAGCTAAGCTTTTGATTCTGAATTTGTCCTCGTAGAACTCGTTTATCGCATCAGATTTTAAATTTATCTGGAAAGCTGACATAATTTGACACGTTTAGTGACACGATAGATGGCGCTTTGACGGGCCTAGCTGGCAAATGTTTTAAAGAATAATTGCTATATTAGTAGTTGATGGAATTTATTTAATCACCACACCACAAGCACAAATTACATTTACAGGAAGTGTTTTCGATACCAAGTTTTACGTCCTGTTTTCCTGTTGATAATCTTGCATGCTGAATATTGTACCACAGGTAAAGTCGAAACAGTAACTTCGATTGAACGCTAAACGCTATGTGTATGATGTGATACGTCTTCCTTCATTTTATGTAACATAATATTGTTAGTTTATAGGCGCCTATATTGTGTAATTACTACTAATTACTATGATGATTAAGAAATAAGTAAACAATGATTTTAGAAATAGTTTTTAGACCAACCATCAACACTATATGTCAAAAAAATAAATAACGAAGAGATCCGCGAGAAGAACGAAAAAGATCCTTAGCAAATAGTACTTACGTCGTTTGATCGGTTTTGCAGCTGACGGCTTGGCAGCCGACTTGACGACAGCTTTCCCCAGAGACTTCCGTTTCGCGAGCCCGCTGAGAGATTTCCTCTTCTCAGCCATGGTCTTCCTGCGCTTCGGCTCCGTCTCTGGCGCTTCTTGTTTCTCCGGCTTCACGGCAACGGGCGGGAAGGAGTACTTTACGTCACTATCGTCCGAGTCTGTTGAAGGCACTTCTTCTTTCGGTTTGATCGCCGGTTTTGGGGATATAATGTCGTCAGTCTTGGCTGGAACACGTGGAATTTTAGGCGGGTGTTGGAGCAACGAACGTCTCCTTACTGCGTCCTTTTGTGGTCGCTCGAATTGTAGGGAGCTGCGCTTTTTCGCGCGGATTTTCGTGAAGGTCTTGCTTTCTGAAGTCTCTGTGGCTTTGAAGTTGGGGTTGAACATATAGCGGACTTCGTCGTCGTCGCTAGACGGCGCAGTCCGCTCTTCAGTTGACGGAGTTGCTTTCTGCCGTTTCGTTACAGATGGCGCAACTCTATCTTTAATGGGAGCTTTCTTTTTCACAGGTGTATCTTCAATCACAATTATCTCTTCTACTAGTTTCTTGGGCGCTTCTGCAGTCTTCACAACTTTCGGAATAGGTTCAGGTGCCGGCGGTTTCTTTTCAATCTCTTTAGGCTCCTGCTTTTCTACTTTCTCATCCGGCTGCACTGTTTCTGGTTTAGGTGGATCTTCTTTTGTTTGAGGAACTTCCGATTTTAGAGGATCGATTGATTTTTCTGGGGGTTCCTCCAGTTTTTCTTCAATTTTTTTCTCCACGGGTTGTGCTTCTTTAACTTTACTCTCTTCCGGCAGTTCCGCATTAGCAGCGTCTTCTGTGCTCTTCTCTTCTTTTGCCGCCGCTTGTTTAGCAGCAGATTCCTTCTTCTTCCTCAAGCATATTACCGTGTGTTTGGTCAGCGAATGTTCATTAGGGAACACCATGTAGCACAAATTGCATTCGTGAATAATATCTTTAGTAGACAACGAGCTTTTCACGCTCTTCTGGTCGTCGGATTTCTCCGAGCTGGTCTCTAGATGCTGCTCCTTATGCTCGATCAAGTGATGAAGTTTCCTGAAGGTCTTCTTACAAATGTCGCACTGCGGAGGCGGAGTTGGCTTCTCCTTCTCAGGGACTTGGGTTATCGAGTTGGATCTCTGTCTATTGATACCGTCATGAGTTTCTCTATGTTCCACGAGGTGATGTAGTTTCCTGAAAGATTTGTCGCAGGGTTCGCACCGGAAACCAGCACTCTGATCTTCCACCTTGGCATCTTGGCTTTTTAGAAGCTCCTTCTGCTCGGAAGAAGTCTTCCTCAGTGCCCTTGACTGCACCGGATTATGGATGAGCCTGTGTTGCACCAAATGATGCAGTTTTCTGAATTCCTTCTTACACGTCTCGCAATTGAATACAGATTTATCTGTAGACTGCTCGTTGGCCTTTTTATCTTCTTCTTTCTTATGCTGCAATTTGTGGCTGACCAGATAGGAAAGCTGCCTGAAGCTCTTGCTACAGATTTCGCAGACGAGATTATTAGTTCTCGGGTTCAGTTTGGGCTTAAGGGTTTTGCGAGGCTCGTTTTTCGCGGGCATGTCACTCTTTTCTGATTCTTTAGAATCAGTTTCGACCGGGATTACATCGTCGCTCGAGGTAGATTTCCCGGAATCCTTCGACTTTCGTTTTTTAGGTGTTTTTGTGACTGGAGTCAAATCTACTTCGTCTGGATCGTTGGATGTCGAGTCAAGAGACTTGGTTTCGCTTTCTCGCGACTTAGACTCGCTCTCTCTCGACAGTCGAGATCGTCGACTGCGTTTGCCAGATTCGGATCGGCTCGGCGAAGGCCCCGTGCAGTGTTTCACGTGTTTGAACACCACATTTTCGGACCGGAATAGTTTGTTGCAGATCGGGCACACGATTTTCTCGTTTATCTTGCCCATCGTCCAGTTCTCTTTGATCATCGAATCGTCGGAATCATCGTCGGAGCTACTGATATGTTTCGGTTTGGCGTCGATGAGCTTAGGTTTTTTCTGCGGGCTGACTGATTCTACGACTGAATTCTGAGACTCTGGTAGTGGATTCTTCCTCGGTCTGCCTCGGCCACGTTTGACAGGAGTATTTTGGGAACTTTCCACGCTTTGGACGCTGGCGTTCATATTCTCAGACTGATTTTCGAGAAGCTCTGCCGCTTTCACCAAGTTGTCTATGGCTGATACTGCGTCGGTGTGAATCACGGGCGGAGGATTTTGTCTCTGGTTTTCTCTGGGCACATCTACGTCAGCCCGGCCTAGTAAGTAGGACTTTTTGGGGACGAGATTTTTCCTCTCAGACCGATCCTCGTATTTCCGCTTTTTCTTAGGCGAGACCTCGATCCCTAGGTCGCTAGGCTCGATCAGCTCTAGGTCGTGCTCTACGGGAGTTAGTACCTGCTTCCGCTGATGTTTGCTCTTGGTTTTGACCTCGTCATGTCTGTCTTCTATGGAGTCTAAGATATCCGAATCTAGAGAATCGCATGTCCCGACAGTCATCGCATCAGGATCTATCGATCGTTTAGCAGGCGATAGGTCACGGCCCTGAACGTTTAATTGACTCGTAAACTCTGACACATTTGAGTCAAGGTACACGACTTTGACAGGTTTATCTTCGAGTATAGTGATGGGACTGTCAATACGCTTGGTTATAGCGGTCTGATAGGCCAGTTGGAGCTTGGCTTGGTACTGCTTGGTGTCAGCGTACTTGCTGGCGGATTTGCTGGGATGGTACTGCTTTATCGGCAGCTTGTGGGGAGATTTGGCTTTAGCCTCAGCGAGCATTTGCTCGTTTCGCGAGATTTTCTTAGGTGGTGCCTCTCGAGGCACGATCGATTGGATAACTTGGTGAGAATCTGTGACAGTTAAGCAATTCTCGTATGTGACGGAGTTTCGTCGAGCGAACTTGTCAAATTCCTTTTCAGTTATTATCTTGTCACTCGCGGTAGGCTCCGTTGGATTCGCGAGCTTTTCTGTAGATTTTGATGTGTTAGGAGACGGAATCGACTTGTCTCTCTGCGTTTCAAGATTAATTGTGTCCTCGCATTCCATCGGTTTTTGCTGAGATTTAAGGGGCAGGAGGTTAGGGATCTTGCTAACCTTCTGCTGTATGTTGTAGGATTCCGTTTTGGGTGAATTTTTAGATTCCGTTATGTAAGGCCGGGGTAATTCGTGAGGCGGTCTCTCTACAAAGGGAATACCGTGGAGCTCATTCATTTTCATTTCTATAGCATCTAAGAGAGTAGGCTGGATGTTAGTTTTCTGTTCAGGTTTCTTTTCCACTCTCTCAATAATCGGTTTCTCTGTGACAGTCTGTTTAACATCTTCTGGGCTTTTGCCTGTGACCGCTCTGTTGATGATATCTTCTACGGTTTTATCGATTATATCTTGGTTGTTTATTTCTTTTCTGTCCAACTCGTTTTTGGTACTAGATGCAGTAGCTTTCATAACGATTGCGGGTTCTACTGGGGCCTGTTGGATTGGTTCTGGCACAATTTTCTTTTCCAGTGCCGGTTTTGGTTTCACAACAGGAGCCTCTGGCTTCAAGGTAACTTTGGTTTCCTGCTTAGTTATAGTTGCAGGTACAGTCTTGTTGGAAAATGCTTCCGTTTTCAAATTCCCTTTATTCAGCGATTCTTGAATTTTAGCATTGGCATTGTAGGTTTGCCTTTGACTATCAATCTTCTTCAGTACATCTCTTCTATTTAAGTCGTTGGGTTGTTTTAACTGGTTTGCGTTAGAGATGTTGACAGGCTTAGATTCTTTAAATTTATTTAAGAATTCTTGGCGATTGGCTTCTGTCCATTTACCAAAGGGAACTGGTGCATGATTGTTATTAATGGATTTCGGTTTTGTATCAACCGCATTTACTGGTAATTTATGATTTTCTTCCTTTTTGGTTTCAGGAGCATTTAAAACTGCGGGTTTATTGTCTGATTTCATGTATGGTCTTATTAAATTTTGAGTATTACTTGGTAAACCAGTGTGTCGTTGCTCTTTAACTGGTAATAATGAAGTTTTAACATGACTTGGATTTGTAGCCGTTAAATCCGCTTTTTTCTCTTTGATTTTGTCTGTGGATTCCGATTCAGAAATGATTTTCTCTTGTTTGTGGTGTGTGCTGTTGTTAACTGTATGATTTATTTTAGCTGTTGGGATTACAGGTTCTGCAGCACTACGTTTAACTTCTTTTGAATTATTTCCAATAAGTTTCGTTTCCGTTGATTCTTGCGTTTTTGGTTGTTCTACATTTTGCACCGAATTCTCTCTAGGAATTGTACTTTCGCGCGTCAATTCATTTCGCATTGTCTTAATATTATGATTTAATTGAGTATCCTTAAAATTTGTGCCTGTGCCTTTAATTCCTTCTTTACTAGTTACCTTTAATTCAGTTTCAGACTTATTATCTACTCCTGATTTATCACTATTACTTATTAAGTTTTTATCTTTTACAGAATTTACTGTTGTAGCATCAATTGTGCTTAATTTGTTGGTCTCAGGAGTTCCTACAATGCTTATACTATTTTTGACGGAAGGTTTAGCTTCTCCTGTTCCCAAAACGTTCTTTATTTGGTCATCAATTATTTTTGATTTCTTTTCAACAGTCGGAGATGCAGACTCCTCTTCTCGATTCTTTTTTTCATTTGTTTCGGGTTGGCTTTCAATAATCTGTTCTTCTATAACTAAAACATCTTCATCAACTTCCATGTCATCTGATTCAATTATTTCAGCAGATGTGACCACCGGTTTCTCGTTGAGGTTTTTAGCTTCAGGAATCTTAGCTACTGAGTTATCAATCACCATTGGAGCTACAATTAATGCCGAATTTGTTGAAATCTTCATGTCCTTCACGTCTTTATTTGTAGTTCTTAGAGGTTGTATTGATGTCTGTTTAATTTCAATTTTATTTTCCTTACTTGTACTTGCGGCTGGCGTTTTAATGTAGCTGCTTGTGGTCGGAATTTCTATTGATTTCTTAGATTTTTCATCAGATTCAGATTTTTTCTTCTTTTCTTCCTCACTAACATTTGGTACCTTATCTACTTCCTTCACTTTATCTACCACCAAAGCTTTCGAGTCATCTTCATTTGGCTTCACAGCCTCTGTTTTACTGGTTACAGTTTTTGAAATGCAAGCAACTTCTTCACTTTTCTTCTCAATTATTTCAGGCACTATTTTCTTAGGTACTACATTAATTTGCTTTTTGTCAGAAGTTTCTTTATCAATTATCTTATCTACTGCTGACGTTTCATCAGATTTTTTATCCGGACTAACGTAATTACATTTAGATGTAGATGGTGCATCCAATGACTTTTGTTTACTGTTGTCTGTATGGACTTCTATAGTTTTCTTGACATTGTCCGAATGCCTGTTAGGGTGTAGTTGCTGGTCTACCATTGTTTTAGTCAACGGAATCCCTTCTTTATTAGGAGTAGAATGATATGCCATAAGAGGGGATTTTCTTGACTCGCTAAACTTGACCATTTTTCCGTTAACGTTACGTTCGTTTTTAGGTTCAGCCTGATCTTTATTAGGTTCGTTATCCTGTCTGGAAGTGGATGGCACCGCGTCGTCCTTGTTCGGTGAATTGTCCTTCTTTTCCACTTCCCTGATCGTGCTCGGTTCACAAGCAACAGGTCTGTTTTCTCTAGAAGTGCTAGCGGTAACGCTGACTGCCGCCGCTGGTCGGACTTCTCTGACGGGCTGCAATATAAAAAAATGATATGGTATAGTAAGCCCAGCAGTAGGTTGGTGTCCTGCAGTGGACGTTTTTCGGCTGATATGATGATGATTATAGTATAACGAGTGGAACACTGCTGGACTGGATTGAGTTGGAGAGGATAAAGGCTCATTCAGGACGTTTTGAGCATTATGCCGCCGAATTTAACTATTCTAATGACGTGTTAATATGAGATAGCTCCAATTGGCTTGGTAGGCAGTATACCTGCATAGCTAGTACACCTCTGTTCACTAAAAATCTTATTTTAGTAGTAGTATGGATAGCATATTTGTTATTGTCGCAACCCGAATCCCTTCCGGTAATCACAAGACGCGCAAACTAAGGCTAAAGAAGAGTTTCTCGCTTCTCGCGCCAGTCGCACAGGTCTTGGAACCCGTGCTACTATAACGCTAGTACAGTACTTTTATCTCGCGAGCGCGGGTTGGCCATTGTTGTAGTTCTGACACATACGAACACATAGACCTTATAGCTCCTACGCTGACGCACACATAGACAATGTGCATGTATAGCTCAACACAACCATGGCTCACCCGCGCTCGTGAGATAAAAGTACTCTACTGTATATGTTGGTATTTACGATAAAAATAAGATTTGAACCATAGAGCACAAGATAGTGACAGCAATTAAATTTCTTTTTTTCGTACAGTCAGCAGCAGAGACACGGCTCACATACCACGCGAACAAAGAGCCCAAAAATATCTACACACAAATAAATAAAAGGAATCTAACATTTGTAGTTATCTGCAGCGGACTGAACTTGAGTTAACGGAGTACAATACAAAAATAAAATAAATAATTTGTCTCTTACCATTTCCTGAGGCACTACAACTACTTCTTGAATTTCTTCATATACCTCTAAATTGCCCTCAGCGTTTTCTCTATAACAATAGATAAACCAATATTAAAATAAAAAAAGCAAAATAGAATGGAGGAACCATGTAAATAAAAATATTTTACATACATAATGAAATTTACATCAATCTTTTTTTTTCTTTTTATAACTATTATGTTATAATGAGCATGTTGCTTGCATGCATTATTATTGTGTACAGATGTAGTCACTAAGCATAAAATTTATTTCAAGATCAAGTTCCTTCATCATTATGCAAAGTCACACAACGAAATATTAAATATGCTTTAATACTCAATTTGTTATAAATAAGTAAAAAGTTAAATGCACATAATTTTCTCTCCTACTTAGATTTACTGTAAATTTACTGAGTACCTACTGTAGCCGAGCGTTCAGACGCCCGACTTTCACCCTCGAGGTCGTGGGTTCAAACCTCACCTGGGTTTTACCAAAAAACTTAATATCTAGACGAGATGTTATTTACTATTTAACTGTTGCTTTCAGTGAAGAAAAATTGTGTGGAAACTGATCTAAATTCAACAAAGTCATGGCCAAGGTTTCTCTCAGGATTGAAAGGTCAGATGGCAGTTGGTTTTGTAAAACTAGCGCCTACGCCAAATCTTGGGATTAGGTGCCAAATCAGACCCCGGGCTCCTTAAAGAAACAACTGGGAATATGCTAGCAGGATAATGTGAGCACTTAGATTTATTGTAAGGCAGTATAGTATGTATGTTCTATTAAGTTAACAACGACCTCAATTGCTTGCCCATTTTTTTAAGGAGTACATTGTATTTATGTTTCCAAGAATATTGTGTTTGTCAGTTTTTTTTGCACAACTAATGTAATCAATACATACAGTAGTTAGCATGCAGTCAATAAGAAATCACATAATTTACACTCAAAGATCATTATGAAGACACTTATTAATATTTATAATGCATTAATGTACCTACAACTACATTACACTTACACTGTGGTACAATGTAAGTGATGGTCTATACTGTATACAATACATTTTTCACTATATCCCCCCTACCCCTGCCCTACCCCTGCCTACGAAGCTGGAGGTCCCGGGTTCGAATCCCGGCCGGGGCATTTATTTGTGTGATGAGCACGAATATTTGTTCTTGGGTCTTGGATGTTTTCTATGTATTTAAGTATTTATTTATCTATATAAGTATGTATATCGTCGCTTAGTACCCATAGTACAAGCTTTGCTTAGTTTGGGACTAGGTAAGGTTTGCTTGATTTGTGTAAGATTGTCCATAAATATTTATTTATTTTTTTATTTTTTTATTTTATATCTATACACTGTATAGATAATAGCAAACAAACCAATCTAAACAAACGAATCTTTTGATCCTAATCAGTAATCACTCTCATGAAATTATAGAACTTTTGGTACTTATAGACTGTACAGTAGAATCCGGATACAGGACAGTCAAGGGACCGGCGATATTACGTCGCACAAAACGGATTGATTTTCCATGAAAATGTTTGGTATAGATCCGAATGTGAGGTGATTTAGCAGTCGTTAATAGCGATGAAATGCTATATGCGGAGTCGTTATAAGCGGAGTCTATTGTACATATATTTATGATGAACACAACTATACAAGTCTGAAATAATGTTAAGTTTGCCTACAGCATCCAGTTACACTCTATGCTATGCAAAAGGAATACAATTTAAAATCAAAACATGATCATAACAGAGTCTTCTTTCTATTTCTTCTATTTTGATAAAATCCAATATACTATAGATTTGTTTAACATGAACCACAAGCATGTTAACTTTTTTTTTATACAACAGTGGCAGACAATTGTTCATTCCACCTGATGGTAAGCGGACACCGCAGCCTACAGACGCTCGCAACTCCAAAGGAGTCACGTGCGCGTTGCCAACCCTATATATAAGTTGAGGATTCACTGTGTTGACAGCTGAAGGGACAAACTTAGGTCGCTCGCTCTCAACACAGTGCATCCTCAGGAGCTCTGGCAACCTTGCTCACCTCCAGGAACACAACACTACATACTTGTAAAGTATATAATGGTATTATGGCTGTGGTCTTCTTAGAGGTGGAGGTACTTCCCCAGTTGGGCTGCTCCAAATTCGAGCACGATGACATTTTGCTGTGCCCTGCCTCTCTCAAATAATGATCCTATACTATCCATAAAATAATGATGTTTTGTTTAATGAATACACCTTTTAGGTCATTGTAAGGATGGTGCTCATAAAGAATCCTTAATTTTTTAATCAAAGTGAAAATTGAAAAATTCAACACCACAGGTGGGGTGGGTTTTCACTTTGATTAAAAAATTGAGATTTTCGCTAGCGGACGCATCCGCTTAACAAACATATTAAAGAATCCTTAAGTTGAGATAATTTACGATAATTTTATCACTCATCTCGGGTCATTGACCTCTTGCAAGCAGATAACTCGGTAATAATATTTCTGATTACATTTAATGAAATCTTAGCTGTGTGATACATTTTGAAGAAATAGCTTACCTTTTCAGTCCTTAAGTATGCCAGTTATAAAAAAATTACACTTTGTAATTGTGTAAGAGAGAGCTGGGAAATTGAGTCAACTTTTGATTAGGCTAGGTGTCTAGTTGTCCTGTCCTCATTGTTTTAATGTAAGTACCTGTTATTAAGTGCAAGACACAGTACTTCAAAACAGCTTGGCTTGATTAGAATGCTTGATGTGACCACTGCAAAGCTAAGATAAAAAAAAAACAACAGGTTGCACTCCAGGAGTGCCGGCAGAAGTGAAAACTCAATAAAGAAAGTAAATAACAAAGATATTCGTATTCGTATTTGTATCGGTATCGGTCGGTTCATATTCACATAATGAATTTACATATATACATGTGTCCCAAGTATCATTGTGTCTTACGCATCGTAAGACCAGCTGAGTTTAGCTGAGTTGACCCCTCCTAACATCGCAATCACGATACTAGGAGGGGTCAACTAGCTGGTCTTACGAATCGTCCGAGTTTAACAATTTTCCCCCATCACAGAAAGTGCTCAGCGCCCGCTAAAGAAGTTTTCACTTCAAAAAAAACACTTTCCTATCTCTTGCATGCTTCACATGCTTGTGTATAGATAGATATTAGATTGGGATAGCTATGGTATAGTATGTTGCACTCACCGGACTTTAAGGAACTTGAAGCTGGATTCCTCTCCCTCAACAATCTGCACCGCAGCCAGCTCCTCCTGCCCCTCCTTCCGGTACAAATACAGTCCCGTACCAATGTTTATAGCGGCCACATTGTTCCCGTCTATCTGCAGCACCACTTCCGTTCTGTCATCATTCTCCTCTGCAACATTATCTATTTGTTCTTCGACATTATCATTCGGGAGATTAGCTTCTCCAATATCATTGGGAAGGTTTGCCTCTCCAATCTCTGCTTCCTCTAGCGGTATAGCAATCTCCGCTACATCCGCTTCACCGTTTTCTGGAAGATGTGCAATGTCTGCTATGCCAGCAACACCATTGTCTAACGGAAGATGGATCTCTGCTGCTTCTGCCACTCCATTGTCTATTATAATATCTTCAAGCTGTTCATCGATTGGGAGGTTGGCAGGTGCTTCAACCATACCTGTTGGAGTGGCACTCCTAGGTTCCGAATTCTCGAGTAATTTTTCATCTTTATTTAAGGCTAAAACAGCCTCTTGTGCCTTTGAACTAGATGATTGCTCAATTGGAACATTATCTTGTACAGGATCAGAAACACCTAGTGATTTATCTCGAGATTTATCTTCAGATTCAACACTTTGAACTGGGGCAGTATACTCTAGTGACTTGGAAGTAGAAGCCTTGTTAATATCAACATTATCATCTTGGAATGGTACATCAGAATCTGGTGATTTCAAACTTTGAGTTTTGTCTATTTCCACATTATCATCTATCACAAGCTCGTTACCATCATAGGAGCTCTCATTGTCATCAAAAATGTTGACCCCGCCAGACAGAATGTTGGCGGCCTCAATTTGTTTACCGATCTTGTAGTCTAGCAGATCTTTCTTTCCAATTGGGGACAGATTGGAAAAGCAGTTGGAGTCGTTGAGGGTGGTCTCAGAGCTCGTGCTCGCTAGAGACACGTCTTTAGTGATGTCGAAGGAGTCATCTTCTGAGAGAGAGTAGTACTTGGAGGGGGTATCGTTGGCCGTGAGGAACGAGTCCCCGGCCCCCGAGCCGTCCAGCGACGAGTCCCGCGAGCCGCCCGCGCCGCCGCCGCGCAACTGGTTCACTCTATCCATTCCCACACTTCATCTGCAAACTAAACAATAACATCAATTAGCCTTCCAATACGACACAAAAATACAAACATTTTGACAGTCGGATGGCTAGTAAATATAAAAACAACAACGACTATGTGAAATTAGCACCTAGGTCAACAGCGAAGCTTTATACGAAACATTAGTGGAGCAAACGATAATGGAACTATGTGACACTTATGATAAACATCCAACAGAATTGAACGTACCAAGTTAATATTTACTAGAATGTAGTCCCGGTAAAACCTCAGTGAAAAATCCTGTGTTAGATATCTAATGATATGGAAGAATAATAATATTTTTGTAATAATTTGCGTAAAACAACAATAATGAAACACATCGAAGTAAAGATGGACGCGAATTAGCAATGTTGCCGTTATTCAGGACGTCAAAAGGCGATTACGGGACTTTGGCGATAGTGATTGGCACTCAACAATAATATCGATTAAATTCGTTTATGTACAATCGAAATAAATACACAAGGAAGGGCATGGCAAGGGCATTAGAGCAGTAAACAAGTAGAAAAAACAATATCCTGAAATAATGAATTATTCCTAACTTGACGGTGATATATTTTGAAAAATAATACAAAAATATAAATGTACTTGAAAGCAATAAAGAAAAACACAAGTTTCGATTATTTAATATTTTTTTAACCTAACGATTTACATAGTCTTAATTTATTTATTCCGTGGTTCATTATTTACCACGATATGGCAATACATGCTATAATTTTTTACGGATATTGCGGTTTTAAAACCGTCTCAAACAGACTTGACTTTCAATGAGTTCAAGTAGACTTTTTCACATTTATTTCGGTTTGTATTAATGTGATTTAATAATAGTTTATATGATATTCGTTCGTCTGTATCTGTAGGTTAAGGTACGTTATAGAGTGTAATTTTATGATTTTAAAGTGAGAGGTCGTCAAATATATATTTTCACTGGATATCTTTGCGGCTACTTAAACTTCTTCCAGCTTCCTACCTACTGCTACTGCTACCTATTGTCATTGTGTCAATGTCATTAGGTCGCGTCATATTGTTTGTGCGTTATTTCAAAAAGTATTTTTCATCAAAGTGCTGCTGTTACTGTTACTTTTAAGACCAAATAAACAAATTATCATTAAGTAATTGCTTTCAATTAGTGAAAAGGCTAACGATGGCTCCACGAGACAGTATAAAAGCTACGCCAAAAGTGCAGCGCACGGTATCGAAGACAAAAGCTAAGGCGTCCCCTATTGCGACTATAAAAAAGACCATGGCTACTAGGAAACTCGTCGATGCCACTCAAATCAAAGGTAATACATTCAATTATATTGTAAGTTATAGTGTAAGTCGTTGAAGTTTTTAAACACCAATTATGTGAACCAATGTTTTTTTTTCAGTGAACAATTCAACAGTGAAGACTCGTGCCAGTATGGCGGTGCCTTCCACGCCCAAGCCGAAGGAAGTGAAACCAGCTGCTGCGCCCAGCAGTGTTACCAAAAGTGCAAAGAAGGTCCGTAAACCAAAGGCTGCCCACTCCGGAGTCCCAGTGCCCAGCAAAATGCTCAAATTAATGAGACTACAGGCGGCAGCGGGAGCTTTATAATATATTTTAATTTTAATTTTTAGTCACTAGATTTACCTTAGCTGTTTGCCCATAGTGTGATGAAGTTTATGGCCGGTGAGCATTTGTCTCTTTCTAGCAAGTGAATCTCTGTTAGATGCAAGAACTGATATTCAAGTTTGATTACTTTGCAAGGCAATGGACTGCCAAGGTTCTACGTAAGACAAATGCTTCGCTTTGGCTTTAGATGGTACATTCTAATATGTAGTTTTTAATTCTTAAGAACTTTTAAATCTATCACTTGTAATTAGTCCTTTTTTTCTTGTAATTTTATTTTCTTTGTCATTACATACAAGTCCATTTGTGTACAGATAATGATATTTGTCAGTACATTAATAATTTTATGTCACACCTAGCCATAAAGTGGCCATTATCGCACGCTCCGCGCGCGAAAAAACCCACTTCCTGGCCAGGGGGTGACATAAAATTTTGTACTTACCACGGGCGATAATAAAGAAAGCCTCAGATCGCATATTTATCGCCCTTGCCTTCGGCTCGGGCGTAAAATACCTGCGATCTAAGACATTCTTTGTTTTATCACCCTTGGTAAGTAATGTACTATAATATAATATTTTTATAATGCATGATATATTTTAAAAACACTAGAGGTTTAAATATACTACGCATCAATTTCTTAAAGCTATGTCTCTTTTGGTGCCATCATGCCATGTCTGGGTGCCAGTTAGGGCACACTTCATAATGTTCATTTTGTTTATTTTACTGCCCTACTACACTGCCCAAAATTTCGTAGCACTACACATAGCCTGTAACATGTAAAAACCGGCCGGCCAAGCGGACTCCTGGCACTTGAAAATGTTTTATTAAATTGGTAGGCCATCTGAGTAAAGTGGTACACCTTTAACAGTGTTTTCAATGTTTAATGAAAATTTGTTGCTTTGATTATCAGTCAGATGCCATATTCTCAATACTCTAAGAAATATGACTACTGTTACTTGCATTTGCATGACAGTATGAGCTTAGTTGATTAGACACGGTTCTAGTTTGAAATCCTGTTTGAAAATCAATTTGTTTAAGCCGTCCTCTCCCGGCGAAAAAAATATACAATGCCATTCTTTTGTTATCTGCCCTGGGATCCCAGGGACTGGTAGACGATGGGTTAATACCATGGTTTGATATATGTAGTATCAAATTGATGTTGATTATATAATTAATCATGTTAATTATATATAATAAACATTAAATAGGGATGTTGACTCAAAATTTATTATTACTTCATACGAAAGAATACATAAAACTATGCCAAATAGTGAGAATCCTATTCAAATATGTCAAAAAATAACGAAACTACAACCGTTAGAATGTCTTTAGTTCGAGGGAGAAAGTGCTACAGGTCAGTGACGTCACTGACCTCGAGCGCCATAGTAAATGACGATCGTTCAATACAGAGGTGCGTTTTGCGGAACAGGGACAGAAAATGCCCCCTCCTAAAACTTTGAAGACTTATAATTATGTAATTATGTATTCTTTTGAATTACTTTTTTCGCTATTTGATTGAGAATTTGATCCTTTTTCGAGAAAATTCGGATTCATGGATTTTCTTATTTGGTGTCAACATCCCTATTAGACAGTATAATTGACATTGTTTCTCATTAGTAATTTTCTGGTTATTATTGTTTGAGACTAATTTCATTGACATGTTATGCTGCACCTAATGCAATATATTGTAAAGTCATGTTTAAATCATGACATGACCTTGCAACCTTCAAAGAGACATCTGAATGTCTGTCCAATTAAACCAGCTTAACAGGACTGGCTTCCCACGATTCAGCATCATATAAGTGGTATATAGCGGTCAAGATCACCAAATTCTTGGAAATAAGTGAGATGGTCATTAACATTGGCTCCGCCAAACCTATCACATTGTTTGGGCCATCTACCGACAGGGGCGGCCCACTCCGCGATTGCATCGCGCCGCAACAAGTACCCCTTCTGGCAGCCGCTCCATACGATAGAAAGTAATGAAGCGTGTGATTGGCGTGCGATAGAAAGAGATTGCCACGTTTGGCTTGCCTCGCGCGGATTTGTTAACAGTGAGGCTTCTGTATGTAGTACTAAATGTGTGCTAAATAAGTACTTATCTACACACATATCATAAATCCTCTAATATGCGTTCGGAAACCGTAGAAAATGACTCTCATTTCAACATTCAATGAATTTATGGCAATTTTCTTATCTGTGGCTAAGGCTACAGCAGTAATAAAATATTTCATTTTAATCTCATATATGATGTTAAAATATTACGTCAAACAAAACTGTCAAAATTTAAATGTCAAAGTTGACATGTCCCTATTCTAGTATCACTGAAAATTCAAATTCAGTCGATGCGAAATGTCAGCTCGATGTTTTTTTAGTATATATCGCACGAAATTTGAGCTAGAACGACATGATCACATCAGAATAAGGACTCTTTACTTTTTAAAATAACATTCAGGTATCTGTTGCCAGTTCTGATTTCGATATTTCCGCAACCGTGCAAAAAAGGTTGTATTAACACAATTATTGTATTTATTTACTACGGTTTCTGAACCCATCTTAGAGTAATTATAATATGTGTGTAGATAAAGTAATGTATGCAACTGTACATAATTAGGCATTAAAACACTCGTGTGACCTTATTATGAAACTCGCCTTCGGCTCGTTTCATAAAACACACTCGTGTTTTAATGCCCCTCATTATGTACCAGTTGCATAAACTACTATTTTATGTTTCTATATTACTTATTCTGTGCTGCCATGTAAAAATATTCTGGAGCACACACATCGCCAAATACTGGATTACATTCAAGTCGCCGGCCAGAGTTCTCGAGTGGCGACCATATACTGGACGGCGCAGCGTTGGACCCCCATGAGGTGGGCTGATGACCTGGTGAAAGTCGCGAGTCCGCTGGATGTGGGCAGCGTCGCGTCTTGTGACTGGTCGTTGTATTCTCGGGGGGAAGCCTATGTCCAGCAGTGGACGTCTTTCGGCTGATGATGATGATGATGATGAAGATTCAAGCCGCCACCGCGTGCGGAACCTATGATCTAAAAGCCGACGCTAGCAGGCGCGGATTGCACGGAGCGGGTCACACTAAACTGAGCCCGCGGCGGGAGAATAAATATGTCATTATTTTCAACTAGAATTGCCATGTTAATAGGTACTAAGTAGTTATTGTAAGCTCTGTATACATACCCTTCAAAAATGTAAGGAACTTACCTATTTTTGTTCTTCGACACCCGAATCCCATATTTGCTTATAGAAACAAACTAGTTTATATGAACTTGTAGACTAATCAAGGAATAGAATTAGTACAGTATAGCATTATGTATGCGTGAAATTACTGACATTTCTAGATTTTCTAGTACCTTGTCTAGTAGTGTTTACATGATAATCTTTTAGGCATATTATCGTAATAAATTATGAAATTGATGTAATTACGTTTCATTCAACTCTTTTTGCATAGCTTTTCGGTGAAGGAAGACATCGTGAGGAAACCCGTAAACGTCGAGTTTTCCCTCTGGGTTGGAACAATTTTTAATTAAAGGAAACCTCCGAACAAGATTCGAACCCCGGACATTTTGACATATATAAGTAAGAAAAAAAAACAAGTAAAATCCATTAAACCATTTAATTAACCATTCAATTTATAAAACCAAAAGCTTTTTTTATTTGATTATTTGCAATTTAAATATAAAACTAGAAACGGAAATGACAAACAGTAGGTATCTAGTATAGTTTTTTTTTCGAAACATTAACTAATTCGAACGCGTTTGCGTTTTGCCTCAAAATGTATGAAAACGCTCTCACCGAGTTTGAAATACGCGCGTTCATCGGTTAGCAACAAATGTTATACTCGCTGTTTTAGTTTCCACTAGTGACCACCAGAGGCGCTGTTCACGTTTTCATACCACTTTCATATATTTTGAGACAAAACGCAAACGCGTTCGAATTAGTTAATGTTTCGAAAAAACGTATACCAGTAGGCTTAGTATAGGTTTTAAGCAAAACGATCGAAAACTATTCGATCACTTTAAACGAGTAAACTACTGTCGAACCGTTTTCCGTTAACTTGCGAGTATGAAACATTCGATTCGATTTGCGTTTACTCGAATTCGTTTTAGTTAACTTTTGTGTTGGATGTTGGCTGCCTTGGAATGTCGTAGCTCTAGTATAACTGTTTTCGAAACATTAACTAATTCGAACGCGTTTGCGTTTTGTCTCAAAATGTATGAAAACGTGAACAGCGCCTCTGGTGGTTACTACTGGAAACTAACAGCGAGTATAACATCTTGTTGCTAACCGATGACAGCGCGTATTTCAAACTCGGTGAGCGCGTTTGAAAAACGAATCGATTTTTCTTTATTCATGCGAGTATAAGTTATTATTTTGACGTTTTAAGCGTTTAGTTTACGTGAACTTTGTAGTTTAGTTACTCACTTGGTGTTTAGCTGGTGAAAGGGCGCGAAAGTGTTGGAACTCTGTTTTTGATAGTGATAAAACGCGATAATTTTGAGTGAAATTATGTCTGCTCGTTATTTCTTTGCGTGGCGGATGTTAATGAGTGCTCAAACTCAAGACCGACGAAATCGTCTTCGCCGAAAACGGAAAGCGTTTCGGGCAACATTTGACCCTGTTGCTGACCTAGGCGATGTCGAATTTCGCCAACAATACCGCTTAAGCAAGGAGGCATTCGTATTTCTCTGTGACGAGCTTCGTGAACTAACGAACTTGAGAGGAACGCAGCAGATAAGCTTGGAAGAAAAGGTTTGTGATCATGATCATACCAATGTCAAGGTACTTATACAGTAGAATCCGGATACAGTGATGGTCAAGGGACCGGCGATATTACGTCGCACTAAGAGAACGTCGCACAAACCGGACTGATTTTCCATTGAAAATGTATGGTGTGAATCCTAACCTAACATCGGTGATTTAGCAGTCGTTAAAAGCGGTCAAATAGGTATGCGGAGTGCGTTATAAGCGGATTCTACTGTATATCTATGTCAAATGCTCATAATGTTCGAGACGCAAGTACTTTAATAAAATGTTTTTGCAGGTGTTAACTGCACTGTTCTTTTATGCATGTGGCTCCTATCAGCGTCCTGTAGGTGTCGCTAAAAACCTGTGCCAAAAATTATGCAGCATGCATATCCAGGAGGTAACCCAAGCCCTGATACATCCAGCAATGCTCAACAAATATATAAGTTTCCCAAAAACTCCTGATGCCAGGCAAACTATTATTCAGAAGTAAGTCCTATTTTTTTCATTCTTATAGGTACTTGTTCAAATACCTACAGGGCTGTTCAAGACATATATATATATACCTACTTACTTTTTGTGCTGTATTATTTATTTTCAGATTTTATGCTAAGTATGGTATACCAGGCATTGTTGGATGTGTAGATGGCAGCCACTTCAAAATATTTACACCTCCCATGGAGACAGAACACTTGTTTTACTGCAGAAAACATTACCATTCAATAAATGTTCAAATGGTAAGCATTAAAAAGAAGATATACCTATGCACAAAATCCTCTTTAGCGATAAGACCGCCTGTTGTTTACCTCTAGGTTTAAATATACATACTCTGTAATAGTTCTATTTATTGAGGTGTGCAATAAAGAGTATTTGTATTTGTAAAATCCTTATCTCTACCATACCTACCTTCATACCATGTATTTATTAAAATAGCTTTATTTTTTAAATATAAGTAGGCAATACCTATATATGTATATCCCTGTTCAAACTCAAACTCAAAATATTCTTTATTCAAATAGGCCTAGCAACAAGCACTTTTAAATCTGTTGTTATAATTTGCTTATATATTTCATTGTACTTATGTAAGTAAATCCAACTCAAAATTAATGTGACTTATTATTTAGGTGTGTGATAGTGAATGCAGAATATTGAATGTCAACCCAAAATTTGGAGGTGCAAGCCATGATGCGTTTGTGTGGGACAACAGTGATGTCAATCATTATATGCAGCACTTACATGAGCAAGGAGAAGTCTGTTGGCTCTTAGGTACTTACTTATTATATATTCAATGAAGAAGAATTATTTTGTCATGTTGACAGTTGATTAATTTTGGTATTTAATTGTAGGAGATTCAGGTTACCCACAGCGTCCCTGGCTTATGACTCCTTTTTTGGTGGCCAATCCTGGTACCCAAGAGGCAATTTACAACGAAAAACATTCGGCGGCGAGAGTGTTAATCGAAAACACTTTCGGGCGGCTAAAAAATCGTTGGCGCTGTCTGTCGAAGGACAGAGTGCTGCACTACAAACCTGCCAAGTGCGCACAAATAATAGAGGCTTGCAGTGTGCTTCATAATATAGCACTCGACTTTAGCGTGCCGGAACCTGAAGATAGTGGTAATAAATACTTAATCGAATTTATCCAAAACATTAATTTACAATTAAAACAAATTAAATAATAAATAACCTACCTAGATTTAGTAATATATATACATAGGTATATACCAAATAGATGTGTACGAAGGAAAAGAAAGACCAATATGGCTAGCACATGATGGCAACGTCAGTTTGTCGATTTATCTCGAGCTATCCGTCTTTTTTTTGATAAGTCCTGTTAGAAAGTGACGGCTATTTCGAGATAAGGCGACAAATTGACGTTGCCATCGTGTGCTAGCCATACTGTAAGATAATCTATACAATCTCATATACACTTCTACTTCTTAGGTTTACTAACAAATTGTATGGATTATAATAATTATCTGAAATAAAATGATTGAATTGAATTGAATTTCTATGTATTGAACACATGAATCTTACAGTTCACTAAATGTTTCTTATTTTTCAGTTCAGACAGATCACCCCCAACCCGTGCAAGTTTTTTATGAAGGAGATAACCATAATCAACTACTAAGAGGCAGGGCGTACCGCGAACGATTAGCATTAAGATTGTAAATATTATATTACTGTAAATACATACCATGTTTTTTTAGAAATGATTGTCGTGCACTTCAATCTCCACAACTAAATTAGTTAGTATTTCTTTACCTGCCTAACTAGCACGATTATGTTTATGTCGGACTCCGAACCCTTCTAAGTGTCCTGAATTCAGGACAGTTTAATACCCGCTTAAGGCGAGGTTCTTCCATTGCAAATGTCCCGCTCTAACACGCGTGAGTTTGCAATTGACCATCCCACTCTCTACGGAACTGTGCGCGTAATTTTCGTAAATTTTTAGTACATTTTTGGGTGAGAAAAATACATGGCTTACTATATTAACAATATTAATCCCGACATCCCTCATACCATCAAATACGTTTATTTTAGTATTATTTTCTACTCATCATGTTACCTAAGATTGAAATAATAGTACATTACTTACCAAGGGCGATAAAACAAAGAATGTCTCAGATCGCAGGTATTTTACGCCCGAGCCGAAGGCAAGGGCGATAAATATGCGATCTGAGGCTTTCTTTATTATCGCCCGTGGTAAGTACAAAATTTTATGTCACCCCCTGGCCAGGAAGTGGGTTTTTTCGCGCGCGGAGCGTGCGATAATGGCCACTTTATGGCCAGGTGTGACATAAAATGAGTTTTAAGATAGAAAATAGAGGTATGTTTGGATTTTTTTTCTATCGAACAAAGTTTTGCAAATTGTGTAACGGACATCCGACGGCACTAGATAAAGGTCTCAAATATAAAATCCTATTTTTTTTACATTTTTAATATGTAGTATTTCGAAATAAAACCGTTTACCAAATCAGATTTTTACTATAAGCCGGCCTTAAGTGCTGAAAGACGCATGCTGTACCGTCCGACAAACACGATCACGAGCTAGGCCGGAAAAAGGTACCTACATTAGATTTTATTAGAGCGAACTGTTGTATCTAGGGACAGTTTATACTATTTTTTTTGTACAGTAGTTTCCATTATTATTAAATATTGTAGGTAATAATTTTAGTTAATAAAATAAAACATGTTTGCAATATACGTATGTAATTTCAATTCTTCAAACTGACGAACAAACACTGAAGTGATTCAATACATTATGATTGTTACACAGATGTTAGAACTGGAGCCTTTAAGCTTAAGACACACAGAGAGCGGGCGGGCGGCAGCGGCGCGGGCGCGGGAGCTGCTTTTGGCGGTGGCGGCTGCCGCCAAAGGCGGCTCCCGCGCCGCTGCCGCCCGCGCCCGCGCCGCCGCCGCCCGCGCCGCCACCGCCCGCCCGTTCTCTGTGTGGCTTAAGCTTTATCACGAAACTTTACAGGCGTACAATTGGACTAAAATGTCCACTTTGTGTATGGAAAAAGGTACAATTTTATTGAATTGTAGACTTGTAAAGTTTTGTGGCATATTGGCCCGTAGAAGATAGAGTACACACGTTAAAAAGGAATACAAATACACTTTATATATATAGTAAATCCTCTTTAATAAGTTCAAAAACCGTAGATAACACCCCGCTTTATAATATACTGTGCGGCTGTTGTGCGCGTCCCCTATTAGATCACGAAATAGAACACTTTAATGAGATCACGTACAATATTAAGACACAGCGGCGGGCCGGCCTGTCGAAGCAAACAAAGCAGCAACGAGAAGTGCCCACACGAAACACATGAAAGAGGATTTAATATATGGATGTAGATAAAGTAGTGTATGCAACTGTTAATAATTAGGCATTAAAACACTCGTGTGACCTTATTACTCATGTTTTACACACTCATGTTTTAATGCCCCTCATTATGTACCAGTTGCATAAACTACTATTATTGCACATCTCAAACAAAAACAACTGCCTTCAAATTGTATAGCAAAACCTTCTCCATAATGTAACAAAAAGTCGGTTTAAAATAAAATAAAGCATAAATTAGAAACCATGACGACTTTTTTCAGGCATGATGACATAAATAAACCCCAGAAAACGGCTGACGGGTGGGTACGAGTACAAAGTATTCAAAAATGCGAAAGGCTCAAAGAGATATTATATAGTGACCACTGGAGTAAAAAGTGTAGACAAGTGGTAAAAAGTAGCTAAGTATTAAAAAATCCTGTTTGCAACGTAGGTACGTTATGCCGTGTGAATTCAGTGTGCATTTTTCGTAGTACAGTCGGCCAAGAAAGTGGTCTACCAGTTTTGACAAAAGTTTCTGTGAGATCTAATTATCGCTAGGGTTGAATTTTCTAACGGAGTGTAAAGCTCGAAACGCACTGACAGCGGTAGCGGGGCGGGGCGTCGCGGTGCGGAGGCGGTACCGGTTGTAATATTCGAACTAATAATATTATGAAAGGGTCCGCACAGAAAACCGGCCGGGAAGCGTTCTATGCGGACCCTTTCATATTAGTTCGAATATTACAACCGGTACCGCCTCCGCTCCGCGCCGCCACCGCTGTCAGTGCGTTTGCAGCTTAAGAGTTGTACAAACTGAAGTATGTCTATTATCTGAGATGCCTGATATATAAAGTCATGGGTTATTTCATTTTCACCTTTGTTATCAATGCAATAGGCTATTATTTTGCCTTTTTCATTCAATTAAAACCATTAAGTACGATCTTTTTCAAGAAAATCTATTTGCAACTGAAAAAGAAAGTATCACTGACAAGACTGACTGTCAAGTATTATTGTCAACGTAATATTCAACAAACGTGTTATTATATATTATTATCTACACCCATATAGTAAATCCTCTTTAATAAGTTCAAAAACCGTAGATAAGACCCCGCTTTATAATATACTGTGCGGCTGTTGCGCGCGTCCCCTATAAGATCACCAAATAGAACACTCTTATGAGATCACGTACAATATAAGGACACGCGCGGGCCGGCCTGGCGGGGCAAATATGGCGCACGCCGGCGAGACGTGCCTACACGAAACACATGAAAGAGGATTTAATATATGGATGTAGATAAAGTAGTGTATGCAACTGTACATAGGCATTAAAACACTCGTGTTTTAATGCCCCTAATTATGTACCAGTTGCATAAACTACTATTCTAATTTCTTGATTTCCTACTGCTGTAATGCCTCGTAATTTAACAAGAGCCGAACGAGCTAATAATAAAGCACTTCATAATGAGGGCTTCAATAATAGTGAGATTTCTAGACATCTAAACTTGCACATGACATGACGTAAATAAAAAGGGATATAAAGGGTTTCGTAGTTGTCCACCCGTTACATTATGACCATTATGTGGACTAAAAAGTTTGCGAACTTATATTTACAGTGTTTTTGGCAGAATTAACAACATTATCTAAGGTATCAATGGAAATTGTACGAAAGTTTGATTTTGCAAAGTACATTTCTGACGTTCGACTATTACTCGTTAACTAGTAATGTCTACTTAGCTGTGATAGTTTTCCTCATCGTATATACTACTACCATGATTTTTTTCACATGCCACATTTTAACTGGCAGGGTGGGGGGGTTACTTTAATCAAAAAATGCTCTAAGAAACCTTATAATATTTTTAAAAGAGCTATCTAACGATACCCGACACGATGGCGTTTTGCAGAAAAAAAATTGCACCGCCACTTTATATGTAGGGGAGGTAGGTAGTTAGGTACATTAAAAAAAAATTTTTTTTGAGATTTTATTCTACCGTTTTGTCGGCGTCATTGATATGTCATGTATACTCATGCCAAATTTCAGCTTTCTAGTATAAACGGTTACTAAGAAAAGCGGGGGATAGACGGACAGACGGACATGGCGAAACTATGAGGGTTCTAGGCTAGGAATGTGAAAAAAATCATGGTAGTAGTATATACGATGAATTTAAAAGGAAAACTATCACAGCTACGTAGACATTGCTAGATAACGAGTAATAGTCGAACTTAAGAAATGTACTTTGCTAAAGCAAACTTGCGTACATTGTTAATTCTGTCACAAACATACTAAATATAAGTTCGCAAACTTTTTAGTCCACATAATGAAAAGGGTGGACAACTACGGAACCCTACATTGTGCGTGGCCCGACACGCAGTTGGCCGGTTTTTTCAATATAGAACAGGGACATTAACATTCACACCACCACACCAAAAATAGCAGGAAATAGCCATCCATGTTATTGCAAACTTAAATACATTTTAGATACCTAATTTTGATTTTCAACCATGTAAGTTGGTTAGAAAATCATAATTTGGCTTCTAAAATTTTATTTAAGGTATCAATGGCATGCACGGTTATTTCCTGCCATTTTTTTTGTACTTCCAACTCCAACCGACGCACCCGCAGCTTTTCCATGGCAACCTCCGTCTCGTCCAAGTGCTTTTGTTTTTGGAAGTCGCGCCAGTCCTCGTCCGATCGAAGAAAATGTTGCGCAGTTTCGTCAATATGTGATTGCGGTCTTCTCACACGACGACGCCTCGGTGTCCCAGCATTCCTACGAACGGTTTCGCGGCGACGCTGTCCAGGAGTGGTTCCCCGGTGTGCAGGACTCTCCATTAGGGACTGCAGCACAGGTCGCTCCAGTGGGGACCGTGGCACAGGACGCTGCACTGGGGACCGCAGCGCAGGTTGCTCCACTGGGGACCACAGCGCAGGACTCTCCAGTGGGCACCACAGTGCAGGAGCATGGTGGGACTGCGCTGGTGTTCTTGCACGTGGCGGAGTGGGCGCGGGTGCCGGCGAAGAACGGGGTGTCTGCGCAGGTGCGGATGCCGGCGACAAAGCGGGTGCAGGGACATGTGGTTGTCGTGAAGTTCCCGGCTGCATCCAGGTTTCGATATCTTAAACCATGACATACATACAATGAACACACATAAGCTTATATAAATAACTAGCGGACCCGGCAGACGCCGCCCTGCCCGAAAAAGTAGCGCCACCTACCGGGTCCAATTGTATTTTCAAACCTTCCAGGGACCAATTCAAATTTAAGAAGAAGAAGAAGAAAGATATTTATTCGAATAACACAAACACAAAATTACAGGAAAGAAAATTACACCTTAAAAATAAACTAACAAACATGAATGTGCTACCGAAAAGGTCTCCACTCAGCAATGCAGTGGACACAGCAGTGTCAACGGCGCTGGTCTTCCGTGGATCCAATGAGGTGTGCGGGACAGCATACCGCATACTGCGCGACTCGTATTTAAAGCATATAAATAAATACTATTAAGATATATATAGATAAATACAAATAATATTAAGATATATATATTGGGGAGTATGAATAGATAATGTTTGGCAAACTAATACTACATATTTGATAGGTATTTAAATGAGAAACTGACTTTTATTATTGAGTTACTTTCTAGGCATCAGAACTTGGGTCCAGAAGATGTTTTTTTAATTTCGCTTTAAAACCACCGATAGTGCTACTTTCTAGTATCGGTGGTGGAAGGTTGTTCCAGCACTTCGTAGCAGCATACCGGAAGCTGCCACGAAATGCAGAGGTGCTGTGCCTCGGACATAATAAACGTGGAACACGTCTTATGTGACGACGAGAAAAAGTCAGTCAATTTCATTATAATCGGTCCGGACGTTTATGAGGAGTTAGGTGACAAACACATGTACAGAAGAATTATACAGGGTGGATTTTCTTTTTGGGTCCCGTGCTGCTACGTGGTTTTAGAAGACCTTCCTTTGATTTTGAATTAATAAAAATGGCGTATTCAGATTTTGGAAAAAACATACAGGCTGCGAGAAAAAGGTCATTTTTGACAAACTTTTTTTTTATGCCTATCGATCCCATTCCTATTCAGGATCAAAAGCTTGTATGGGACCAAAAAAAATCCGACTAGAAAAGCCACAAATCAAGGAAAACTTTTCCCATACAATTTGTATGAAAATGAAAACTTTTAGTTTTCACATGGTATTTTTTTTATGCCAATCGATTCCATTGCCATCCAGTGTCAATAATTTACAAGGGGTCAACTTCCGGTAATGTACTGAAAAGTCAAATATTAAAGAAAACTTTTCCCATACATTTACTCATCATCCTCCTAGCGTTATCCCCGTACAGTTACAGTTGCATCCTGAAGGATGCCTGGGGTCCGCTACCTAATCCCAAGATTTGGCGTAGGCACTAGTTTTTACGGAAGCGACTGCCATCTGACCTTCCAACCCCGAGGGGAAACTAGACCTTATTGGGATTAGGCTTTGTCAACTGAGTGAGCAACTTGACTGTTAGAAGTTCTCAAACCGCCCGAAGGCCTCCAACTTGGCTTAACGACTGCTGCCATAGACAGCAACCGGGATCAACGGCTTAACGTGCCTTCCAAAGCACGGGAGCGCTCAGATAGTAACCACTCAAAGCGGTCACCCATCCAAGTCCTGACCGCTGCCCACGTTGCTTAACCTTAGATACCGCAAGCGGTACCCGGCGCCGCTGGGCCACGAGCGCTCTTCCCATACATTTACTATGGAGAAAAAATATTTTTTTACTCATTTTTCTATCTTGCTTATCAGTCTTGTTACGTTTAAGGAACATGATATTGTATGAAAACATTACAATAAAAGCATTCAAAATGTCGAAAAACGGGAATTTTGAATTTCACTATTTCTCCATAGTAAATATATGGGAAAAGTTTTCCTCGGTTTGTGGCTTTTCTAGCCGGAAATTTTTTTTGGTCCCATACAAACTTTTGATCCTGAATAGGAACACGATCGATTGGCATCAAAAAAAAAAGTTTGTCAAAAATGGCCTTTTTCTCGCAGCCTGTATGTTTTTTCCCAAATCTAAAAACGCCATTTTTCATTGATTAAAAATCAAAGGAAGGTCTTCTAAGACAATTTTCACGTAGCAGCACGGGATCTGGTAGCTGCCCTCACTGACCCAAAACGAAAATCCAGCCTGTATATATAGAAAGATAGTAACCATGCTTAGTGAAAACAACTTAGCAACATACCTATTGAATTTTGGAATGCTATTATGGATGGACTTCCATTGTGAGATGGTGAAAATGTTAATGTTTGTGTCCTATTGCTATCTTTGTCGTTGATGGGTGCCTGTGAAATAATAAAAATGAGACTTAATGATGGCCAACACAGTTTAAGCTACCGGTGAATGGGATACCCGGCCGGATATCAAAAGATTGATTTTTTTGCTGGGAGAGGACGGGTTAAATAATGGTGTGTAGGTTTAATATAATACAACCGAAGTATTTCTTTTCCTATGTTGGATTAAAGTTACTCTGTAAACACTAATATTTAATCAGCACATAGCAGCAGTATAGAGGAATAATAATAAGCAACCATCATTTATCTAACTTCAGAAAGTAATCATTAAAGGTACAGACCTGTGAGTGAAGTACTATTCCGGCTTCTCTAATCCCTGGTATGCCAGTGACCGCTTGGATACCAATGATCCGCAGCACTTTCTGCTCAATTTCTGATAGTTTTATACTAAGGGCTGGGCCTCCTCCAGTCCCCCGAATAGATTTATTAATTTTTGCTGCTTTTTTTTTAGTATTATTTTTTAAATCACTCCAGACCTTTGAAACAAAAAAAAACAATCATAATTCAGTATCACCATAGATTGTTATTCTTGTACTGAGTATGTATGTAGCAAAAGAGGTCAAATCCTTCAGTACATCGTAGGATTTTGTATGGTGTACCGAACTATTTAGCCACTTTGGCTTCTATACAGGATGGATTTTCTTTTTGGGTCAGTGGGGGCAGCTACCAGATCCCGTGCTGCTACGTGAAAATGGTTTTAAAAGATCTTCCTTAAAAGATTAAAAATGGCGTTTTGAGATTTTGGAAAAAACATACAGGCTGCGAGAAAAAGGTCATTTTTGACAAACTTTTTTTTTTATTCCAATCGATCCCATTCCTATTCAGGATCAAAAGCTTGTATGGGACCAAAAAAAAATCCGACTAGAAAAGCCACAAATCAAGGAAAACTTTTCCCATACAATTTGTATGAAAATGAAAACTTTTATTTTTTTATGCCAATCGATTCCATTGCTATCCAGTATCAATAGTTTCCAAGGGGTCAACTTCCGGTAATGTACTAAAAAGCCAACTTTTCCCATACATTTACTATGGAGTTTAATAAATTTCTATTCACATTTTTCTATCTTGCTTATTAGTCTTGCTACGTTTGAGGAACATGATATTGTATGAAAACATAACATTAAAAGCATTCAAAATGTCAAAAAAGGTAATTTTGAATTTCACTATTTCTCCATAGTAAATGTATCGGAAAAGTTTTCCGCGATTTGTGGCTTTTCTAGCCGGAAATTTTTTTTTGGTCCCATATAAGCATTTGATCCTGAATAGGAACACGATCGATTGGCATAAAAAAAAAGTTTGTCAAAAATGGCCTTTTTCTCGCACCCTGTATGGTTTTTCCAAAATCTGAAAACGCCATTTATTATTAATTCAAAATCAAAAGAAGGTCTTTTAAGATAATTTTCACGTAGCAGCACGGGATCTGGTAGCTCCCCTCACTGACCCAAAAAGAAAATCCATCCTGTATACTATATATGAGGCTGACTGTACTAAGTAAAATGCACACTGAATTTACAGATCATAAAGTAAATTACTAACAGAATTTTACAATTCTTACTTTTTTCCACTTATCTACACTCTTGGTTTCACCGGTTGGGTCACTATTCAACATCTCTTTGAGCTTCTCCCATTTTTGTATACCCTGCACCCTCCCATGAGCTTCTTTTTGGGGTTTATTTATGTCACCATGTCTGAAAATAGTTGATATCATTTAATTAACCACATAATACCACTACCTTATTCTACTAGAAGTTGTTTTAAACTCAAGATAAGTTTATAAGCACTTATGTATAACACAATTTATTTCGTCACGTAAGGTTAAAGTCCCCTGAAAAGCCTCCTGAAATCTCGAATATCAAAAATAGCCAAAAAACGCCTCATTAAAACCTACATCTGGAGCATTGCATTGTATGGGAGTGAGACATGGACGCTGACACAAAGAGACAGAGAAAGATTAGAGGCCTTCGAAATGTGGTGTTGGCGTAGGATGGAAAGGATCAGCTTGACGGAAAGAAAGACGAATGAAGAGGTTTTGAGTATGGTAGGAGAGAGAAGTTTACTTAAGACAATTAGAAATAGAAGAGGCAGGATGATGGGACACTTAATACGGCACGACAGCTTCTTCTTAAATATCTTAGAGGGCAAAATTGAAGGCAGAAGAGGAAGAGGAAGATCTAGACTGACTTACTTTAATCAAGTGAAGGAGGAAGTTGCTGCAAGGTCGCATGAGGAAGTCAAGAAGCTGGCAATGAATAGAGAAGAGTGGCAGTTACTCCACCGACAAGAGCGAAGCTCTTAAGTTTTGATGATGATGAAGGTTAAAGTAGCTACTTACGTCTCCATAAAATGAATCAGCATCTCAAACTGCGTGGCACTTGTTCTCATCTTGTCTATATTATTACACTATTATGCGTTTGTCGTAATAAACTAGTCACTTCACAAGTAAAATTAAAACTGTTAAGTTTACAAAATTAAAAGGCAGTTTGGGCTCGCGCGCTTTTATTATTAGCATTACAAGATTTACAAGTGTTTGTCTGTTTGACAGGTGAGTGGCTTGCCGGCTTCTAATATCCTGTCCTATTCACTCTTGCACTTAGACATGAAATAGTATTATAAGAGCTGTAACCCAATCAAATTATGTAGTACTCGCAACGTGATTATACGTCTAAATTGGTCGTATTTTGTAATTTAGTCGCGTAGCATTCCAAGGCAGCCAACATCCAACACAAAAGTTACCTAAAACCAATTCGAGTAAACGCAAATCGAATCGAATGTTACGTTCCAAAACATACTCGCAAGTTAACAGAAAACGGATAGACAGTAGTTTACTCGTTTAACGTGATTGAATAGTTTTTGATGCTGTTTCATGTCTAAATGCAAGAGTGACAAGGATATAATATAACGCATCTGTCACTGTCATGTCAACCGCTTGTTTGTTGCAAATGCAAAGTGAAATATGCGCGGGGTCCCGACCGAGCTTTAGTATATTTATTAAATAACATTGTACAATATTTATACATTCTTCATAAGAAAACAAGATGATATCAAGTGCCAAATTCGGCAAATTTTGGAGATGTAAGTACCTAGCTACTGTACTGTACTATAACCTTAAGACTCCTTACGTTACGAAATAAATTGTATTGCATCTTAGTACAGTAGAATAAGGTGATCTTATCGTATAATTCTGTGATCGTAGTACAGATAATTAAATGGTGTAATTAATTTTCAGATATGGTGATATAAGTAAACCCGCGATTGAAGCTGACGGCAGAGAAAAGTGCATACAAAAATGAGGGAGGCTCACTAATTGTGATGCGACTGGTGTAGTAAAAGGTGTATGAAGTGAAAAAGTTTGGAGTAATTTCAAACAAAATACAAAAAAGCAGCAAAATTTAACAACTCCATTCGAGGAACTGGTGGAGGGTGGAGGCCCGGCCCACAATATTACCACACTCCCAGGCACCTGTCAACCAACCAGCATTACCGGACAGCAATATGACAGAATACATTACCCCGTCTTACAAAGGAAGTGCATCCATTATTACAGTTTTCAGAAGTGCAGTTGTTACCTTCTGGAGGTTTTGGTATACAATTTGAAGGTGGCTTATTTTTTATTTGAGATGTGCAATAAAGTGTATTTGTATACCTTTGTAATGTAGGTATATAACTATCTAATGTGGGCTATGACGGGAGAAAATAGTACCTGTTTCCATAGAAAAATGGACATATTAGTTAAATTCTATGCCGCTAAAGTTTTGTGGCATAGGGCCCTGGTCTAACTATGATACTGTATTGGATAACTTCAGCGTCTGTTTGTAAGTTTGATGAATTAAAATGTATGTTACAAACATGTTTTATTTCATTTCTTTCATTCACCTATAACATATTTTGTTCATATTAATTAAATTAACTAAAATTATTACAATTCTTAATTAATCAATCAATGTTTTATTTGCATAGAATACAGTTTAGCTTAAGGTATTACATTGTTCTTGTAGGTATCATGTATTCAGCCATCATAAAGGCATGCAAATGTTTTACAAATGAATGAGTAGGTACCTAAGTATACAATTTATTATATTATAATAAACAATTGAAATTAGGAATGAAATAATAGAATTAAATAACATGTCAAAATTAACTACTAAATATATTATAATTATTTAAATCTATAGTGTTCGAGATAATAACAGACCCGATAAAAACACTTTTCCATAAGCAGCAGCAAAGTAAGACTTAGACTTAAAAATATTCCCTTGGAGCTTTCTCCAGTCCTCAGGTAAGTGGTTATAGACCTCAAGGCACATGTTGAAAACATTGCGTCTATAATAGTCTATATATGACCTTGGTACTATCACTATCACACACATAAATCATAAGTCACATTAATTTGAATACAAATATAGCAAGTTCAAAACAAAAGGCATAGGTATATATATTATATAAAACAAAGCTATTTTACACATATAAACTCACGCCTGTAATCCCATAAGGGGTAGGCAGAGCACATGAAATATAATTCCAGTGCCATTTAGCAATTGTTGGTTTAAAGATGGAGAAAAATGTGATATTGCAGTGATAGGTTGCTAGCCCATCGCCCACAAACACTCTTCAACCCAGTTCCCATAGTCGACTCTTACGACACCCACGCGTCCCGTGGCCACGGGGACAAAGGGGGTGCTATTCTAACCCGGCACCACACGGGTGTTAAGCTATTTTAAATCAATATTAAGATCCACCAATAAAGAGGGCTGTATGATTTTGTACGGAGATCTTCTTATTAGTAATGCCTATTTGCACATTTAACGAATGGATAATGTTTTGTACAGTAAAACAGGTGTTCTATTTCCATGGGTGGTGTTGTGACGTCTAGGTCACTTGGGGTAAGTCTTACGGACGGACGCAGGACGCACGAGGCTTTAGATTTTTTGGTAGTTTTCCAATCGATATTGTAAGCAAACCAGGTAAACTACGAGAATAAAATTTCAGTATGTTATATTTCATTATATATTCTAACGAACTGGGATAGGAAAACAAGATCAGTGAAAATTTTCTCGATAGATTTTCATTCCAAACTAGTGTCCATTTTTATTTTATTTTGCTAATCATTCCGGAACTATAAGCATTCATCCTTTGAAATTTTCAGAAACGACAGTAATACTATCTTTCTAGCGAACTGGGATAAATCTTTTTATTTCATCATATAGTTTATTTTATATGAATTATTTTATACTTTCGGAACTTATGCCGCATACGCCTTTGTGTTCATGAGCGGCATCACTGTCTTTCGTCTCTTTTTATTGCGCGCGGAAGCAATAGACGCTGTCTCATCAAGACTCCGCCTTCAGTCGCCTGGGATTTTTGCCGACGACGGATGTGTGTCTAAATTGCGCTTGCGTTGATTACCCACCCAGCAACGTTATTATAAAATAATATCGGACTTATTGCATACTATAGTAACAAATTTGAACCATGATAATGAAACAGACAAACAATTGGATGAAATTAATAATTTCGTAAATGAAAGCGAACCGAGCACAGTAGAACAAAAACTGATGGAGTCGCCATTGACAGTTTTAGATTTGGTCGACTATTCTGTCCATAAAAGTCTATAAGTACTACAATTATGAAATTTGGTAGAAGGATGTATTCTAATAACTGCTACATAAAAGTGATGTGAAAATAGGAAAAAAAAAAAATATGGGAGGCACCCCATACATGTAACCGGGGGATACATTTTTTTAGGGTTCCGGACCCAAAGGTTAAAACGGGACCCTGTTACTAAGACTACTGAGCAATGGTTACGGTTAAAGGAAGGATAGTTAATTTTATAAAATACCATTTTTTTTTTGTAATTCTTATTCTAATAGTATAAAAAATTACAAATTTGTATTTGGTGTTCACTTATTTAGTGTCAGTGCCACAATACAAACATATCACTCAATTATTATCAGACGCTTGGTAATGTCAGTGTTTCCACACTGCCTCATTTTTGGATCTTCCCGTTGTAGTTTCCTGTAGTTCAAATTTATTGTTGATTTAAAATATAATAATACAAAATTCTTTGGTAACAAAATTTTAATTTGCCTTTAATCAGTTTAAAGAAGTTTCGGTTATAATGATTTTATTGACGAAATATTATTAATATAAGTAAACACTAACACTATTTAAGCCGTGTTTTTAATAAAACTAATCATAATATTATGGATATATCAGGCCAAATTCCAAAGAAAACGCCATCACTAGTTGATTTCGTTGCAATGCCAAAAAATCACACGTGGTAAAAAAAATACGCTAATTACTAATCACGTCAGGAGACTACACCGTACTTACAAAACGTTACCTACTCATTAGTCAATAGGATAGGAAAGGTAGCTTTGGTTACCTGGTTTAGGATTCTAATTATAATTAGCTGGCTTGAAATAAATAGTTACAGAACATGCAAACAGCTTTTTAACGACACATGAAACATGTTTCATCAACTAGAACTTGAGAAATTAACACAAATATGTTATGATCGGTTGCCATATTTATGACGTCTATCCCCACTCTCAACTTTTGAAATGAAACCAGTAGATTCAAATTTTGGAGATAACAATTAACACGTTGCTTGTTTTAAGCATTTACGTGTCACAGTTTAAGCATCGTGTTGACCCAAATCTATACAAATTGTCCAAACATATTTTTATGTGTTTATAAGGGGGGCTTCACATACAGCAAAAGGGGGGCGCGAAAAAAAATTGCCTTCTCCATCAAATGGGGTATCGTTGAGTAGAGCTCGTTGAGTGCATACATACAGTATTTTTTGTTTTTCAAAATATTGAAAAATGAAGGAAAGAGAAGCCACTTAAATTATCATAAAAAAATATTTTCCCCCTTTAAAATCTCAATAAATATTAACCCTAGCGAAAAAGTGTATATAACCTTTTTTGTAGATAATTTTATGTAGATTACTTATGCTTCAGAAAGTTTTTTGATATGTGTCACCGTTTACGAGTTTTTTTCGAAATACCGAAATATAGGACCTTTATACTCCCCCTCCCCCCAGCGGTGGGGGAAGGTGCGGGGACTTTTGATATGTTAACCTCCTCCTAACTAGCCCAAACAAAGTTACCAAGTCAAAAATTGTGTTCCAAGCATTTCCCCTTATACCTTCAAAATGACAGTACTATTTAGACATAGACATAGACATAGACATAGAAATATTTTATTCAACATCACAAGGCACGAGTTGACATTAACATTACACACAATTACACGTACAAGTATCTTAAAATTAGACTTAAGATATAACTTAAAATAATCATGCATATGTAATTAGGTAGTATTTTTTTTTTGTGATGCCAAAAAGGGGCTTGCCTCAGCATAATGTTGCAGCAAGTTTACTGACTTACTACAACGCTGGTTTTCAGGCAGACCCTGGGTAACTACAGTAGAGCTTGTTACATTGTTTGCTGTTGGTCGGAAACGAAGACATATTATGAATGTGTGTAGCGTAAATGGGCGCGTGTATATATATGTATGTGTGCGTTGTTTACATAAAATCGGTACAAATTAAAAGATTAGTTGGAACTGTAAATATATATAGGTACGTATAATAATATGTATTAGATTATTTGTTAATTTTGGTCGAGTTATTCCACACTATGATACTGAAACAAGTTTTTCCTATTTACAATAGCATCCATTGTTCGTTATTATGTAACTCCAAAGACATTTCCGTAAAAAATAAACAAAAAAATGTACAAATTATATCTACCCACCCATTTGGGTAGATATGGGTAAATACCCGGATTGGAAAGATTTCGGGTATTTACCCGGTAAATACCCATGAGCGCCCATCTCTAGTGTCATTCTATATTTTATAATACTTTATATTAGGAAAAACAGATTTGATTGATTGATTGATTAAAACCCACAAAAAGGTAAAGAAATATCAATTTTAACAAAAATTAAATACATAAAACGTTTCATTATACAGGTAATCAAAAATTATGTAAACATTGATTATGAACATTAAATAAAGTCAAAGCGGTTTAGTCGTTCTCAAGCGTGTCATATTATGTATAATTTAAAGATATAAGATAAATAATATACTATATTAAATAAAAGCTCAAACAAAGATTTTTATTTACCACTGTTCAATAAATAATCTAATGGTTTATTCTTTTAATTACTTGTAGCAGTTTGCAAAATTAATAAATAATATATTTTCTCTATTCATTCTTTGTTCTTAGCGCACCGTTCCATATAATAATAGCAGTACGCGGCGCGCGAGCGTGGCCTACGAGTGTCGCTAGCGGTGGCGGGCAGGTGGGGGTGATGGGCGGAGCAACCGTGGGATTTTTTTTCGGGTGCCTCGTCTTATAGCATTTGGATAAGTGAAAGTGACACCCCCCACCTCGGCGCCCCCCGCTATAGGTACCGTTTAATCACTGGTCACGGTGTAAAGTATAAATAATGCCTGGTATACCATAGTTATCATGAAATCTGAAAATGAAACGTACAAAACAATAGTACATTGTGCATTTAGGGAGGGAAGCAGAGGGCCTACCGCGAACCAAAAACGAAATAACTGCCTCTCTGTCGCACTTGCATATTGGAGCAACAGAGAGGGAGATACTTCGTTTGTGGTTCGCGGTAGCCCCTCAGGTTATTACTAACGAAAAACATAGAAGCCCGACGCCGAAGGCGGAGGGCTTTTATTGACTTGAGTTTGTAATAACCCTTACCTCCCGTGATACACACAATGTTTTTCATCACATTTGCGAGGAAATAAATAACTAAAAAAGGCAGAAAAATCCATGTTTCATACAACCACACCAATCAAAAATTGACGAACTTGACAACTTCACCTCCACTTGCGCTCCTCTCGCAGTGATACTGGAGGAGCGCAAAGCGCAACCAATCACAGAGCAATATTCTTGCGGCGCGCGGCCAACTAGATTTTTTTCAACCAATCACAGAGCAGAATTCTTGTGGCGCGCGGCCAACTAGATTTTTTTCAACGAATCAGATCACACACAAACTCATAACTCCCACGGGACGGGAGTTATAAAATTCCATAACTCCCGCGGGAGGTAAATCGGCTGCTTTATACGCACGCGTGCAATAACACACTTTACGAGTGTGATGAAACAATAGTACATTACTTACCAAGGGCGATAAAACAAAGAATGTCTCAGATCGCAGGTATTTTACGCCCGAGCCGAAGGCAAGGGCGATAAATATGCGATCTGAGGCTTTCTTTATTATCGCCCGTGGTAAGTACAAAATTTTATGTCGCCCCCTGGCCAGGAAGTGGTTTTTTTCGCGCGCGGAGCGTGCGATAATGGCCACTTTATGGCCAGGTGTGACATAAAGATAATTTCTTCTACAGCCCTGTGTTTGACCTTTGAGCAAGTATAATAATGATGATGAATATAGCAAGTATAATAATGATGATGATGATGAATATCTGGGCGGCCGAGCTTTGCTCGGCGTTTTCCCGGGCATGAGACCTAGCTAGATCGATTTCTCGTCCCCGAAAACCCCCACATACCAAATTTCATCAAAATCGTTAGAGCCGTTTCCGAAATCCCCGAAATAAATAAATATACAAGAATTGCTCGTTTAAGGCGAGCTTCTTGTACCGCGCTATGCTAAATTTCACCCCCGCACCCCGCATCGTGTGCGACAGAGACAACACTTTGTCCGAGCGCTCCGTCCTATACAAGGACGGAGGTCACATGCCGGTGCGTCTACCACAGTGTGAGTAATGTGTGCGAATAGATATTCCATTTTTGAAATTTGTAATATAACGTATGGTTTGCAAACTCATTATTTGCTTCAAATAAAAACTATAGACGACGCATGAAAAACAACCTAATGAAGCTATCAAAAACCAAGCGCATCATGTAAACACACGCTCACTCACACATATACAAACCAAAACCAAGCGCTCTTCAGTACATGACAAGACGCTGTCAGTTACGTACGGTGAAGTTCAAAAAACATTAAATGATGATCTACTGCACAATGAAAGCATGTAAAAATAATATCAGGACGGCTAATAAAATGAATAACGTAACTTACCTGCCACTTGTAACTGTTAAAATGATACTTAAGGCGGGCTCATTGTAAAATATGTGATTCTAAATACGGTTTTATTTTGAAACACCACTTATTAAAAATCCAAAAAAATTATAGGGCTATACTTGAGACCTTCAACTAGTACAGTCGGGACTCCGTTACGTAATTGGACAAACTTTGTTCGATAGAAAAAAATGCCAAACATACCTCTATTCTTGATCTTAAAACTCATTTTATTTCAATCTTACGTAACTTTATGAATTGGAAACTACACCAAAATAAACGTCTTTGATGGTGTGAGGACACTCGGGACTAAAATTTTTAATATACTTATTTTTGTATTTTTTCACCCAATAACAACGAAATTTATGGTACATTCACGCCCGCTCCGCGCTTGCTCCACCGCGTCAGTCCCGCGCGGAGCGCATTGGAGGTCGGACGTACGCAATTTTTTTTTAGCGCCGCGAGCGAAAAAAAAATGGTTTGCAACCGAAATAAAAAGAAGGTATCGTCTCTGAGGGTCTGGAGATTGAATAAACAGAAAAGGTTAGTATCTAGAAAATCTACATTCCTCTATTTAATACATCAAACACAAACAGTAGGTACGATACACGGCACATCGTACAGTTCCACAGTATCGAGTAAAACAGTACAAGCACTACCTACTAAAAGTATTTTTCACTTCTCATGCTCGAAAAGTGTATCATATTTAGACTTGTGAAGCGTGTATACATATTTATGATTTACAAAACATTTTAATTTGACCTCATTTTAATTTGAATCACAGAACAGTATTTGACTGATTTAAAAAAAACAACGGGTTGCACTCCGGGAGTGCCGGCAGAAGTAAAAACTTAATGACATGATAAAAAACGTAAATAACAAAGATATTATATTCATATTCGCAATAATCGAATTATCCATCTACATACATACATATATGTCCCGAGTATCACTGTGGCCACAATACTTTACAATGACCAGCCAAGTTGACCCCTCCCAACATGGTAACCACGACACTAGGAGGGGTCAACTCAGCTGGTCTGTCGATCTGTCGCGAGTTTAACAATTTATCCTCATCACAAAAAGTGCTCAGCGCTGCTAAAGAAGTTTTCACTTCAAAAATATTTGGTATTGGGTACCAAGAAGTTTAGATACATCTTGGAGATTGCGTGCCGAACATTCGTTTGAAGCTAGAAAATATGGCCTTGAATGACGTCACTGTTGTATTGCATCTCTTTCATTAGATCCATCTTATATTAGAATGAAAGAGATGCCATATAACAGTGACGTCATTCAAGGCCATATTTTTAACAGACTTCAAAATTTCAAAAGAGGTACTCAATTCGGATTCGGTCGTATGTTTTTTATTTTACCGACTTCAAGATTTCAAAAGGGGAGGTTTGTATGTTTTTGAAGTGAAAACTTCTTTAGCGGCGCTGAGCACTTTTTGTAATGGGGAAAAATGTTTAAACTCGCGACAGATCGGCAGACCAGCTAGGTCGACCCCTCCTAATATCATGATTGCGATGTTAGGAGGGGACTTCTCCTAGTGTCGTGGTTACGATGTTGGGACGGGTCAACTTGGCTGGTCATTGTAAAGTATTGTGGACACAATGATACTCGGGACAAATGTATATATGTAGATGGATTATTCGAATATGAATATGAATATGAGTATGAATATTAATATGAGTATGAATATATTTTACGAAAATTCGTCATTATACTCGATTTCGACTGATTCGGGGATAAGAATTTCAAATTTTATATATATTTTGAATTTTAAGTGAATAAAAACGAAAATTTCAAACGAACGAACGAGGATTTAATATTTCATATTTATTCTATATTTTAAGTGAAAAAAATATTTCTTTTCCAAAAATCAGCATACTCAATTTTGACTAATTCAGGGATACCTAAATGTCATTGAGTTTTCACTTCTGCCGGCACTCCCGGAGTGCAACCCGTTGTTTTTTTTAAATGTTTGTTACTCCAGAACTCGGGCATCTCTGAACCGATTTTGAAAATTCTTTTTTAGATTGTAAGTATACAAGTTGGTCCCGTTTTTGTCAAAACGCAGTTCTCATGGATCTGAGGAATCGAGGGAACTCCTCAAATCTTAAAGGCAAATACATAGTGATTTTTGTATTTTTATCTAGAAATCAAGCATTTTCATTCAAAAATGTGACATTTGATGAAGTGGAACTGCTGATGATGATCAGAACAGAACTCTTCAACGACGAAAAGTTCACGTTTGTGCGATTTGTCCTCCTAGCTGTGTTTGTTAAGCAAGTTCTATTTTCGCGGGTAATTTTTTTCATGCTCGAGTTTTGATGATGGGATCCATAAGGAATCGAGGGAACTCCTCAAATGTGAAAGGCATACATATAGTGACTTTAGTATTTTCAAACAAATCAAGCATTTACATTTAAATAAGTGACATTTGATGAAGTGGAACTGCTGATGATGATCAGAATTGAACTCTTCAAAGACGCATAGTTCACGTTTGGCGATTTGTTCTCTTCATTATGTTTGTCAAGAAAGAGTGTATAAATATTTAAAAGTGTCGGCAACGCGCATGTGACGCCCCTGGGGTTGCAAACGTCCATAGGATGCAGTGACCGCTTACCATCAGGCGGGCCGCAAACTTGTTTGCCACCGACGTGGTATAAAAAATATGCATTTTTTAAAAGTTCAAAGTTCAAAGTCATTTATTTCTTTCAAATAGGCATATAAATAAGCACTTTCAAAATGTCAAGTAGGTACACATGTAAAAAAAAAAAACATATTTATACCATGTTAGTGGCAAACAAGCGTACGGCCCGCCTGATAGTAAGTAGTCACCGCAGATTATAGACGCTTGCAACTCCAGGGTGTCACGTGCGCATTACCGACCCTTTAGAAATGTAGATATACACTCCATTCTTGTAGGGCCTTATACATACCTAAACAAATTAAACTAAACATGTAAATTAAAATAACTCCTTTTGCAATTACGTTAAATTTTATCAAATGTTAATACAATATAAATATGTATTATGTACTACAAACATACACGTATGTATTTGATTGATTGGACTTGAATTCAACGTATGTAACTAACTAAATTCGCGCACTATTTTCTGTGACGTGACGACTTGCACTAGTTGCGCTACTGTAATTACTACACTGTGGTAGACGCACCGGCATGTGACCTCCGTCCTTGTATAGGACGGAGCGCTCGGACAAAGTGTTGTCTCTGTCGCACACGATGCGGGGTGCGGGGGTGAAATTTAGCATTGCGCGGTACAAGAACCTCGCCTTAACTCAAAACATTGTTTTTCGGTTGACGTAACGTGACGCGCTAGTGATAGCAGAGTATCATTTTTATTTACCCCAAAAGTAGGGAACTGTTTATGAAGATCGTATACGATTGCTATAATAATAAAAGTTCAAGTCGGCTGCAACTAATCTGTTTTTGTTATATTCTATATTAGGGTGTCCCTTATTTTACGATTTTCATAAATTAATAAAGCATACCCATTGCTTTATTTTATTCCAAAACACTGAAAATAAATTTCACTTCATTACTGTAACTGTAACCCGAGCCGAAATTAATGCGACTCATACCTACAATGTATGAAAATGGCCAATTTTTTTTCTTCTTATTTCTTTATTTTCATATCAATCTTATATAATACAAACATCACGGTTGATGTAACGTTAAAAATCACCCCAATTATGGGGACTTTTTCCTTCCAGTGGCCACACTCACATTCACACATCTTTACAAAAGTGGCTTCATTTTGTTGTTCGTGACGTTCCGTTTCCGTCTATATTTTTTATTTGGTCTGAGATTTGCTTATGCGTTTTTTTTTGCAAACTGTACACAACTACATTACAACAGGTCATTTAGTTAAGTTTTCTACCTTATAGTACAGGATCGAATGTTCCAAAGCAAAGAAATTACGAGCAGACAGGTTTTGCGCACAATTATTGCAATAATTCCTATAAAACCGGCCAAGTGTCCACACCAAAAACACTATCCAATACCTTGAATCAAAAAAGTCGTATCTTCATAGGGAAGTCACGGCACTTACGTCCTTTTGTTTGGGCAAGACAGTTTTTCAGTGATAACTCAAAAACCCTTAATCCCATCTTGTTCAAACCGGGGGGGACGGACACATTTTGTACAATTTGTATGACTTTGGGAGCTAATATCTCACCAACGATTGACTATAATCATAAAGGCCTATCCAAATATACCCCACACAACTACTTGCATTGAAAAAAAAATGTTTCGTTCGTCGTTTCGTCGTCATGTATGGGGTGCCCCCCCCCCTCTAAAATATTTTTTTTTCCAAATTTTTTCATCACATTTATGTAGCGGTTCATAGAATACATCTTCCTACCAAATTTCATAATTGTAGTACTTATTCTTCAAGTAAACCGGCTGTGACATACGGACACGGACAGACAGACAGACAGACGTGACGAAACTATAAGGGTTCCGTTTTAGCCATTCTGGCTACGGAACCCTAAAAAACAAAGTTTCTACACCCAAACGCGCCCTTTCACCAGCTAAACTAAAAAGTTAACGTTTAAACTACAAAGTTAATGTCAAAATAGTAACTTATACTCGCATTAATAAGAAAATTCGATTCGTTTTGCAAACGCTCTCACCGAGTTTGAAATACGTGCGTTCATCGGTTAGCAACAAATGTTATACTCGCTGTTTTAGTTTCCACTAGTGACCACCAGAGGCGCTGTTCACGTTTTCATACATTTTGAGACAAAACGCAAACGCGTTCGAATTAGTTAATGTTTCGAAAAAAACTTATACTAAAGCTACAGTAGTTCTAGTATAAGTTTTTTCAAAACATTAACTAATTCGAACGTGTTTGCGTTTTGTCTCAAAATGTATGAAAACGCTCTCACCGAGTTTGAAATACGCGCGTTCATCGGTTAGCAACAAATGTTATACTCGCTGTTTTAGTTTCCACTAGTGACCACCAGAGGCGCTGTTCACGTTTTCATACCACTTTCATACATTTTGAGACAAAACCCAAACGCGTTCGAATTAGTTAATGTTTCGAAAAAACTTATACTAGAGCTATAGAGCTACAGGCCAACACAGTTATGTATGACTGACGATAGTGACGATTTGATGACTTTTCATAATTGACGATTCATGACGTCGAACTGCACCGTAGCTTGGTGGTGCGTGCAAATTTGCGACTACAGAAGAATAACAAGCGCGTTGCCGACCCTTTATTGGCTTGAGGAGTCGTGTTGTCAGATAAAAGATATGCAGGTCCTTACACATTCTATGGGGCTCTAGAGATTAAATTCCACTTCCTGGCCAGAGGGAGGGAGATATTTTGTACTTACCACGGGCGGTAGTAAAGAAAGCCTTAGATAGCATTTTTTTTAATACTACGACGGTGGCAAACAATCGTGCGGCCCACCTGATGGTAAGTGGACACCGCAGCCTGTAGACGCTCGCAACTCCAAAGGAGTAACGTGCGCGTTGCCGACCCTTTATAAAATTTGAGGATTCACTGTGTTGACAGAAGAAAGGACAAATTCAGTTCCCTCGCTCTCAACACCAATGTATCCTCGGGAGCTCTGGCAACCTTGCTCACCTCCAGGAACACAAAAAATGGAATGCAAATTATGGCATTTACCTGACATCTGAGATATATTTTGTTTTACGGCCTATGTACCTACTAGGTATTATCTCTCCGGCCAGGTAGTGGAATTTTTTGCATACGTAGCGTGTTAATTACTACTTTACGGCCAGGTATGACATAAAAGATAAATTATCGGCCGATGACTGGAGCGGCCGCCCGCGGCAATAAATCTCTGGCAGCGAATAAACGCTGACACATAGGTATACGAACGGTCGTAAAACTCGTAAACCGGTGGGCATGGTGCATGCTAAACACTACGCCACGCCCAATGATGCAATAGGCCCATAAAACATTAAGGTATTCTGTTCTATAATTGGCATGACAACAACAATTACAAGTTTTTATTGAACTTGGACTGTAAAAGTAGCCGCGGTTCAGATGTTGTCGCAGCCACAGCCCGAGAAGAAACATTGTGCGGCCTATACGATATAGAAGTCCGAACAGTCCAAAGTCAACTTAAGGGCAACCCAAAGAATCCGGCGGGATGCTTGCGTATGGGGCAAAAAGTAGTTTATACTTTTTTTTTCGCCAAAATTTCCCGCCCCCTAAAATCTGCCGCCCTAGGCTTCAGCCTACTCAGCCTTGGGGTAAATCCGCCACTGTAGCGAGTACTCTCATAGTAATTCTAATCTAATCGTCGCTTAGTACCCATAGTAGGTACAAGGTTTGCTTAGTTTGGGACTAGGTTGATTTGTGTATGATTGTCCACTAATATTTATTTATTCGCCCTCAACTCAACACAGTGCATCCTCTGGAGCTCTGGCAACCGTGGTAAGTACAAAATTGAATATCTACCCCTGGCCAGGATGCGGGATTTTCAGCATTTCAGCACGCGTAGCGTGCGGTACTTATTTATTTTGCCACTTTATGGCCAGGGAGCCGATTTTTGAGTGTCGAACTTTTCACTAGAGATCTGTCAAAAAACTATGACGTTTTGACAGATGTCGAGTGAAAAGTCGAGCGTTCGACACTCAAAAATCGGCCCCCAGGCCCCTGTACCACAAAACTTTACAAGTCTACAATTTGTCAAAATTGTGCAAGATCCCATAGAAAAAGTTGACAAATTTGTAGAATTGTACGCTTGTAAAGTTTTGTGGTACAGGCCCCAGGTGTGACTTTATTTCCAAACTTACTTATTGCTTTCTCAAAGCTTTTTTTTACCGAAGTTCCGAGAGAATTCAAAATAGATACTTACCTACCTATCACTCACCTTACTGGAGCTTAGTATGCAAAACGCGACCATATTTTTATTTAAAAGCTGTCTGGCGACAAACGCACCGAACATACGAGATTACGAACATATAAGTATCTACTAGTTCTACTACTCATGTACTTCAGCTTTATAAATGTAACTATATATTCGAGGACTTTATTGCTCAGAGATTAAGGTCGAAAACTGTATACATTTCTATGATGCTTTGATGTTGACTTGACTACGATTTGGTGAATACTTAATAGGAATTTAGGAATGTGGATAATCATTGTATCGTATCTCTCCGTTCCGTCAATCTTGGGGTTTATTTCGTCCGTGTTGATGTTGAGGTAGGTAACTATCTGGGTGACCGACTCAACTGACCCAAGTGGATCAGTGAAATTTAGGAGGCTCCTAGTTGCTCGTTTCCACTGACACCTCGGATTCGGTGGAAATGGAAACCGCTCAGCCAATAGCCAATCTCACTGGAGCGCAAACTCAGTGTATAAACCGACTGCGTGGTCGTGTCGCACGTGTCCCCTGGATTTTTCCCAGGCCACTCCAACCGCGTCCTATCGCTTTAAATAAATAAATAAATAAAATCATTTATTTGAGACCGTTTTGATCCATATTGTGGTTAGTTAACTTAAGAATATTTTACAAACTATGTTTTTTCTACTAAAAAGATAGAATAAAATGAAAGCATTAATACAATTAAAAACAGAGGACTATTTAGCCCTCCCAATGGCCACCTCTACCTACAATTTTGTGATCGGGCAGTCGATTCTCTCGGCCCCCTGAGGAGTCCGTAGCTGCTCCCGCGCACACGTACCTCAGCATGCAGGCAACTCTTTTTCGCCTGATGGCAAGAAAATCATCCAGTCGCGCCTCGGCAAACATGCCAGATGCAGATGCACTGCAGTGCTTCGGCGGGTTGTTTATTGGGCCCGGCCTACAAAGCCACAGTCGGGATAAAAAATATATGAGCCCTCCTCTCCTCTGGTTAGATTAGAATGGGAATATATTGGTTTTGGTGAAGTCTTTCTTTACCTATCTAGAACTCGGGTCCTACCTATCAGCACCGGTCGAGCTTGATGAGCGTTCTCCCATACGATCACCTGAAAGGTTTTTATAAATACCTCCGTAACATTACTAGTGATCGTATATAGAAACTTTCAATTTGCAGATAATTTTTATCTTCTGAAGGATTTAAGACTACAGTTTGCTCTAAATTGGACTAAAACGTAAATATGGGAAGAAAACTAGAACAGAGGTAGCAAATTATTTAGATGGCAGCACTGAACTAACTCCGTATCTTCTTTCCTGATGGAAAATATTTCAATGCAGCAAAAGTTGACAAAGGACATGTGAATGTGGAAGGAAAACTAGGAAAAAGTATATATTTTCCTTCCAATAGATAAACCCATACCTTCGTCTCTAGGACTCGTGGAAACAATCTTTGTAGGTACCCAAAAGTTTTAGCAAATTTTGTATTACAAGGCACAAAACTTCCTTCTGCTATCAAGAGTCAAGACAGTGAATCAGTGAATACAGGGTCGGCAACGCGCTCGTGACTCCTTTGGAGTTGCCAGAGTCTATAGGCTGCGGTGTCCGCTCACCATCAGGTGGATCGCACGCTTGTTTGCCACCGTCGTGGTATACAAAAACTGAATAAAAGTGTATTTTTTTGCAATATGAAGGAGCAAGAAAGAACTGGAGTGTCGAAATTTTGACTAAATAATGGTAACGTAACTATAACCATTCTTGAAATAGCGAGTATAACATTTGTTGCTAACCGATGAACGCGCGTATTTCAAACTCGGTGAGAGCGTTTTCATACATTTTGAGACAAAACGCAAACGCGTTCGAATTAGTTAATGTTTCGAAAAAACTTATTACTAGGGCTACTGATAGTGACCCCCGCTGGAGTCTCTGACTGCAATTATTTTATCAGACATCTCTGGCGCCGCGCCGTCACTTTTAGTGCATTCACGTACGGTACGAATTACCATTTCGAAACATCTTTATCTAAGTACGTATATATAGAACACACATGAGCATTTCTTTGATATTTCAAGAACACATTGGTCATAAAACCATTTTACCGGTGGCTCGAGTGTAGTGTAGGTACCTAATAAAAGTATGCTAATGATTAGTAGAGCCAGACCAAGAAAGTGAGTAGGTAGGTATAGGGATGACAACACTATAAAAGAAAATCAATAAATCCAAATTTTCTAAATAAAGGCTCAAATTCTCAATCAAATGGCGAAAAAAGTAATTCAAAAAAATAAATAATTACGTAATTATAAGTCTTCAAAGTTTTAAGAGTGGGTATGTTCTGTTCCTTTTCCGCAAAACGCACCTTTGTATTGAACGATCGTCATTTACTATGGCGCTACTTAACAGTGACGTCACGGTTAGGTAGCACTTTCTCTCTCTAACTACGAACATTCTAACCGTTGTAGCTTCGTTATTTTTTGAGATATTTGAATAGGATTTTCACTATTTCGCATAGTTTTATGTCTTCTTTCTATTAAAGTAATCAAATTTTTTGAGTCGACATCCCTATGAAGTTACTTCAAAATGCTTGCTTAAGGTCTTACATGAGCATGACTCACGAACTTGCAAGTGTGTAGGTCAAATAGTTTTTAGAGGGCCAACAGTAAGCCGAAACGTCCTGGTCCTAGACGTTAAATGTCCCCGGATCAGAAAGTCCTGGCGTCATCATGCACTTTGTTAAAAAGTGCCACGGTTAAATGGTTCGTGGAATACAATAGGCAGCAATACTGATATTTCAATAAAATTCTGTCTAATAAGTCACACTATAAAGATGCCCAATTATTTTATTTTTCAATCATTTTATTTCTGTGTTACCATCAGCAGGAGCGCTCGTGGCCCAGCGGCGCGGCGCCTGCGTAGGTATATACCGCTTGCGGTATCTAAGGTCAAGCAACGTGGGCAGCGGTCAGGACTTGGATGGGTGACCGCTTTGAGTCGTTACTAACTGAGCGCTCCCGTGCTTTGGAAGGCACGTTAAGTCGTTGATCCCAGTTGCTGTCTATGGCGGCAGTCGTTAAGCCAAGTTGGAGGCCTTCGGGCGGCTTGAGAACTTCTAACAGTCAAGTTGCCCACTCACTTGACAAAGCCTAATCCCAATAAGGTCTAGTTTCCCCTCGGGGTTGGAAGGTCAGATGGCAGTCGCTTTCGTAAAAACTAGTGCCTACGCCAAATCTTGGGATTAGGTAGCGGACCCCAGGCATCCTTAAGGATGCAACTGTACTGGAATAACGCTAGGAGGATGATGATTTCTGTGTTACCATCACGTTACCACCAAGTCAATTCACCACGCCGACCCCGCCCCCTCCGCCAAAGGGCCATAACACGGCCATCAAATCAAACACGTCGTTACGGCGCCGACGATTTATTGGGCCCACTGTGATGGACGCGTGCGCATGGTCGGAATTAAATAGGACTGCGAGCTATAGGAGGCAGCGGGGGCGGAAGCGGATACAGCCGAGCCGATATATTTTTTTAGTTTCTGTGTTATAAGAAAACTGTCCCCGCGAAGGATACGGGCAGCTGAATTCATTATAATAATTCATAAAGATTTCTAATGTATGTGTGTTTGATGTGAGTGTGTCACACAATAGGTTACAGAACATTTTTTTTTAAATTCCACACAAAGAAAGATGTCGTCATAATTCCTCTCCTTTTCGGTTTTTTTTCGTCCAACGGGTCAAATTTCTTCATATGGTCTAAAGATCAATCGTGCCGATTTCCATGCTTTTGACACCATTTGCAGCATTTTCTACTAAACTGTCGTTCCATTATTTATGCTACACTGAGCGAAAAAAAAAACTAATTATTAGTAAGTTTTAGTGAATCCCAGGACAAGGAGATTATTTACTAACGGTTATAACAGTTTTTGATAATAGTAGTTATTTACTAATACCAAAAAAATTGTCCCTGTAACTACTAATTACTAGTAAACTGTTTTGTAACCGTTAGTATATAATCTCCTTGTCTTGGGATTCACTAAAACTTACTAATAATTAGTAGGTATTTTTTCGCTCAGTGTATAACTAAGCACTTCACCTCTTCTCTATGATCGGTCTATAATCGACTTATCTCTTGTCTCTTGCACCAAGCCCAAATTAATACAATGTTTAGCACATTGTATTAAAATTAACAATATTTATGATGACTCGAGTTAATTACGTCACTAACTCTAATTCGGCATTAGAATTGTTTTCTGCATTGATCACTGATCAGTTCTGGTTCTATCTATGAGAATAATAATGAGTTATTAGTCGTTAATAAATTACTTAACAACGTGAATGTGTTTCTTAATCAGTCCTTTACATAATGTAACTACGAATGTTTAGTTTTAATTTTTATTAGTTTCATAATTAGATTTTAGTTTCTAGGTTACCTTTAATTTTAATTAGATATATTTTAAGTTTATTTTTATTTCATTTAGGTTTATCGTGTATGTAATTGTATTAATCAATAAAAATGCTTTTAATACGAATTAGATATAATGTCAGTAAAGTACATATTATGTTATGATATGAGTAGGTACCTGTACCTATCGAAGTGTGTTCATATATCGGGTATGTCTAAGGTAACTTTTAGGGCACTACGCAAAGGCTTAATCCCTTAATCTTCTTGTTAATTAACCTATAGTAAAAATGACATGAGCCGTTTTGTAACCATTTTATGCATTAACTATGTATTACAATTTTACCAAAAAATAATATAGGTATCATAATCTGCAGGAGACAGAGTAACGTACCTAGTATTTCTCAATAAGTAGATATCATATTTAATTATAGAAGTAAGAGAAATCTAATATATATATTATATATTTATTTATTTATTTAATAATCAGGGTATAGAAACATAAAATTAACGGGGTCTCACAAAACAGTCGGAAAAATATCCGTGGTTATAAGTCCACTGCTGGTGAGACGTGTAAGGTACGCTTATTTGGCATCATCAGGTGATTTGTGGTCAAGCGCAAACCTATTTAGAATAAAAAAAAAACATGGAAATGACAGCATAAAATAATATCACACAGGCACCAACAGCCTCGCTAGCATCATCGCGTTTATGTTGATGTCGGTCATGTAGCGTTCGTCCCTTACTATACCCCGTTTTTTTAAAGATGAGAATTTTAACGGTAATTTTCGCCTTCAATTCTTCGTTTCCCTGAGACATCAGAGGATGATATCTTATATCTTTACACGAGCAATTCTTGTATATGTCTATATATATTTATTTCGGGGATCTCGGAAACGGCTCTAACGATTTTGATGAAATTTGGTATGTGGGGGTTTTCGGGGACGAGCAATAGATCTAGCTAGGTCTCATGCCCGGGAAAACGACGAGCAAAGCTATTTGTACTAATTTCACTTAGAAGCTTATCACGTCTCAAAGATAGCACGCCGCATTTTTTCCCGTTTCAAGATTATTTTCCCTGAAATCGCATGACGACAATCGCATGATTTTTCTCATCTGAAAAAAAAAACGGAGTATAGCAAGTCTGTAAGTTTGTACGAGCGGGGCCAATGCATATATATATTATATGTCGGACATAAATAGCGATTATGTAAGCTAGGCAAGTCACCGCCATAAACCAAACGCAGTCTAAAACTGCTCACCTAGTGTGTTGTGCTATCTAACCACTTTGATAATGATGTCCTTAATTAACTTTGACATGACATGGCGATTGCCGACTTACCAAATGGGGTAATTTACCTCTTAAAATAAAACCTCTGAGACAACGTATTGCTTTAAAAAAAGCGATTAATTTTAAGCATTACGGTTTTTATGATGTTAGTAGTTAATAAAAAGCAGTACCTAAACAAAGTATTGCCTACCATGGACATTAAGAGAGACCCCACACTAGTCGGCGTCCTGCCAGCCCGTGCTGCAGCAACTCAACTTTTACGCAGCGCCAACGAAACGTTGGCGTGACGCCAGCGGCGTTTATCGAGCGTCGCTGCGACGGATAGTCCACAACGTAATCCCCTCGACCCGCTACCACGTCGCACCACCCTCAAACAGGCAAGAAGCCACGGCACTTACGTTCGAAAGACGTTAATTATGTCGCATTGTCGCTACATAGGTGCTGGACGCTCAATAAACGCCACTGGCGTCACGGCACTTGCGTTGACGCTGCGCAAAAGTTGCGTCGTTGCTGCACGGGCGCTGGTAGGACGACGACGCTCAAGAGTCGCAAGTGTGGGGTCTCTATATCCTTCGTCACCTTCGTGTAAGGGATCACAATGTGGGTGTGATATGCAGTTTAGTTTTTTGTGATCATTATATACGACAGTCAATGCATAATTATATATACCGTTTTAGATCTCATTTTAACGGAATAAGGTGAAAAAATGTATACATATTGGTATCCATATCTGTACTGTACAACATATGTACATACTAATTTAAGCTGGAGATTCATAACAATAATGCGTAATCGGAGATCACACTTATACTGGTTTTCTGTAAGTAATAAGTAACTTAAAATGACTCATAGTTAGGTTTCATACCACACCTTTTCATGGTAAATCATTCTTAATGTGCGACGCTCCATTAGTGCGACGTAATATCATTGGTCCAGTCCCTTGACTGTCGCTGTATCCGGGTTCTACTGTATTGGGAATATCAGCTCTGGATCTGGAAGTCGCATCAGTGAGGTCTACCTAGGCACCATCGTCTTCGGCGCAGGTTCAAGCTCTTTTTCAACACAATTCGCGTCACTCAAGAGCCCCCTTGCTAAATTGTATAAAATGTATTCTTTCCCGTTGCGGAATGTTTTTCGGCGTTCTTAATCTATTCACGTGAAAATTGTAAGCAGGTTCTATAACAATAAATATTTTATTGTCGATTTAAAAAAATATTTAGTAAAATACCCTGATTCATTATTTACCATAATCAATAAATTCATCATAAATCTGCTGGCATATTATAGCTATAACTTCACCACGGTAATGACACTAATGACATCCATTGATGTGACAGATGCACAAAAATGAGAATTGCCCACTTGAGATAGGTAAATGGATTATGCAGGGCCGGCCCAAGGGTGGGGCGGCCGCCCCAGTCGCCGGATGTCAATGGGCGCCAAGCGCGGGATGTCCAGGGGCGCCAAACCGGCAACGTCGAAAAATTTTAAACCAAAGGGCGCCCAAAGACCATCTCGCCCCACCCGGATCTAGGGCTAGGGCCGGCGCTGGGATCATGCATCAGTTGCAATGTTTCAGTACCAATAACTGTATATAGTTCTTCATGCTGTATTTATTTTTGGCCAACGATTGTCTAAACTCACAGTTTTAACAACATTCATATCACAATGGGATTAATATGAATATCCGGAACTAAACTTAAACAAAATTAAACAATACCCATTCGAATCTTAAAGATAAGGAACCTTTCAGAACACTTCATATTTTCAGAGAGCAAAGATGAGGCCGACGGTGAAGCGAGCGCACCGAGAAGATGCGCTATCGCTATCCCCGCAAGTCTCAACCTAGCCTAAAATACTAAATATTTATATACCTATAATCTACAGGGTGTTCGGCACATGGACGGTCAAAATTTTTTGGGGTGCTGGTTGGGTCATTTGCTACCTTTCCACCCTTGGACCCTGGGTCCTAAGAGTGACGGTCATGGTACGATTTTTTTAAAGTTTTTTCCTAATTTACCCAAAATCTGACATCCGAAGACCCATAATTTTTGTGTATGCTTTTAAATGCGTAATTTATTTAAATATCTTTCGTCTACGTACGTGTGCTTAAAAATACTAATTTCTTTATACGAATAATACCACAAAATGAACACATTGGCCTTTTTAGTAACAAATAAAACGAATTTTCGAAAAAATATATCCACTTCTAAATTCAATTTAAAAAAAAGTAGCAGCTATTGAGAGCTTCATTTTATTTTAAAAGTTCTTTGGCTTATGACATTTCTAACGGTATGCTCCATAAACAACACTCAATAAATAAAAAAAACACTTCAAATAAATTTTTTGTCAGAAGGGTGAAGAAAATCGTACTTATCTAACAAGAGAACGGATGTTTGTAGGGTTGATTTGGACTTTCATTATTCGGCCTTCGGCCATACGCGGAGCTCGGCCTTCGGCCACTCGTGGCCTTGCCACTCACTTTCATGCTTTCGACCCTCAATTTAGTCGGGTTTCGCTTGTAAGAATGTTGGGTGGGGTCCAAGTGGGCTATAGTGGTCATACTGGTCATAAACCAAAGAACTTTTTAAAATAAAATGAAGCTCTTAATAACTGCTATTTAGAAGTGGATATTTTCTTCGAAAAATCGTTTTATTTGTTACTAAAAAGGCCCATGTGTTCATTTTATTGGTATCAAGAAATTAGATTTTTTTAAGCACACGTACTTAGACGAAAGACGTTTAAATAAATGACGCATTTAAAAGCATACACAAAAAAATTATGGGTCTTCGAATGCCAGATATTGGATAATTTAAGAAAAAACTTTTAAAAATCGTACCTCCATGACCGTCACTATAGGGACCCAAGGTCCAAGGGTGGAAAGGTAGCAAATGACTCAACCAGCACACCAAAAAATTTTAACGGTCCATGCGCCGAACACCCTGTATGTATGTATGTAGTCCATAACGACATCAAAATATTCACAATCGGTGTCTAATTGTAGTCTCGTAAATAATGTTAAAATCCCTAATACTTACCTGATTAGGTTTAATAAATGTAAAATACAGTCGAATTACGTAAATATTCAAAAAGTTCTGACTGTTTATGCGGGCGAATTCCAAAATCACTGAATTAACGTTTTTAGGGTTCGAAACCTCATATAATAACACGACTGCACTGGATAAAAGTGAACTAAAAAAACCGGCCAAGTGCGAGTCGGATTTCGCACATTTAGGGTTCCAAACCATCATCAAAAATTTGATTTATCAATATATTCGTATTTATTGGTGGCAGTACCTGCGCCATAAAGACGTTCTCAAACGCCACCTAACCACTTGTGGTATACCGAGTGACTGCTGGGAGCAAATTGCGAGGTGTCGACCGGAATGGCGCTCCACTGTTCGGAAAAAAGTTGACGAATATGAAAAGCGACGCTTAGAAGACCTGGATGCTAAGCGCCATATCCGCAAGACTCGGCCAAAGCCCTCGTACACCTATACCTACAACTTAGCTGGCCAGCTACATTGTGCACCGTGTAACCGCATTTTCAAAACGAAGTTTGGATTTGCGAGCCACATCAGAGCCTTCCATATTCTTAAATAAAAACAGTTGACGGAGTCGCTGTCGCCGGATACGGCGAGGAGGACTATATATATATTTATTGGTAAAATATACGTAATAAAATAATAAACTTTATCACCAAATTACTAGTTCATAGGCCAACGGGAAGTTAAAAAATTCTTAGGAACAAAATATTGCGACAGACGGACGGACGGAAGGACGGACGCGTGAGTGACAGCAATAGGGTTCCACCAACACAGCCTGATGTTTATCATAATGGGACCGACACTTTCACCAACGATTTCGTAGCGCTACGCTCGTAGCAAATAACACCAGGGCCTACTGCGAACCACAAACGAAATCTTCCCTCTCTGTCGCACTTGCAAGTCTGTCCGTAAGTGAGACAGAGACGGAAAACTTCGTTTGTGGCTCGCGGTAGCCTAACCAGAAAGACCATGTATTTTTGTCTACAAACATAATACGGTTTTTCGTGTTGCAGTATGTATCGAAACACAAACCGAATAAAGACGATAGCAAAGTTTCTACTCGCAATATTTACTATTATTTTTCAGAATATAGCACAAAAAAAATCATACAACTTGGACACCACATGATATCTCTCATACAAAATGTGCCAACCATTTTGCATTGAAAAGGCGATTTTTTGGAGTTATAAAAAGTGACTTGAGACTACGTCTCCGATTTCACTCCGTCCGTATTAGGTTCTGAAACTTTGGTATTTTGAATATGTACGGCGTTGGCGTTTCTTCTCGGCAGTGGCCTCTGTGAAACGCTAGTAGGGTTTGACTTGTAAAAGTGCCATTGCGGCCTACTTACAGAATAAAGTTCATTTATTTCATTTATTTATTGTACCTAAGTATAGGTAGGTTTGGTATTTTGAATAGTTATTTTGAATAGGTGAACCGTTCTTGTTTAATAAATAATTTTAATTAATTCGGTTATATTAGCCTTTTCAACGCCAGGTCAAATTCAAAAGCTGTCACACACGCCTTGGCATGGCAATGCTAAACGCGAGGTTGAATCCCATAATACGAGTAGGTTGATATCGCACATGATATATTCATCGTTGGCGTCAAAAAGGTTAAAATGTGACCATTTTCCATTTAAAATTCGCAACTCGGATAAATCAAAACACAACTAATCTAAAACTTATTGTGAACTAATAGTTTATATTTTGACAAAAAAAAATACTCGTGCCGGTATTCGCATGTTGCCGAAAGCGCGCGACTAGCACTGCAATATCGAGAGCGAGTGAAACAACATTATGACGGCTAGATTCGCCGCAAATTCTTATATTTTTGACATCAATGCAAGCTTATAATTGTAATTTACATTTATGAAATGAATGCATCTGAATTACTAATTTAAATCTAATACAAAGTTGTCATACAATTTATTCTCTATTTTTACTACTTCCTAGTAAGTAAGTAAGACATTTATTTGCGAAGCACAGGTTATACATACATGGCGGAGACAAGTGAGGAAAATAAGCACTCTGTGTTCTACCAATGTTGGTGTACAAATATTAGTTCAAATTTTAAGAAAAATAATCAATAAGTAAGTAGTTACATATCATAAAATGTCACAATCAGGTTCATAAAATTATACAATAAAATAAATAATCAGAATAAATCTTAAATTAACCAATAAGTAAGTACATATCATAGAATGTCACAATCAGGTTCATAAAAATTATACAATAAAATAAATCTTAATCTAAATAGAGAAATTACTCATCCCTACAAATTACCCTCCTATCTGCTCTGTAAGTTTTTCTGTTCTAGATGTAATGCAGATTTGAGTCAATTCTGTGTACTGTTCTCTTTTGTCAAGATAGGATTCAACGAGCTTAAGGACATTGCCGCGAACCCCATAATGGTAGAGTTTATTACTGAGAATATGATGGTCTACATGGTCAAATGCCTTTGTCATGTCCATATAGAGGGCACATGACAAAGTCCTCTCGTCTAGATTAAACAGTGGCGTTTTTTACCAATTCATAGATTGCCATGTTAGTGGAAATGCCTCTCCGAAAACCTTTTTGTTCCTTAACCAATATATTGTATTTGTCTAAGAAATTATGTATCCTATCGTACATTATTCTTTCAAACACTTTAGAAAATACCGATAACAAAGCAATTGGTCTATAGTTGGAGACAAGCTGTTTGTCACCTTTTTTGTAAACGGGCAAAACTTAGATTAATTATGTGGCTCAGGGGTGTTGCTATAGAATAGGCAGTTCTTTTCATGACCTTGGTGTTAATTTTGTCAAAACCTACACTGTTTGTGGCTTTTAAAGACATTATAGTTCTTAAAACTTCTTCAGGTGAAGTTGGGGCCAAAAACATTGAATTCGGATTACTAAGGTTGTTTAATTTTATATTTTGTACGATGTAAAGAGCCATTTTGGGTACTTATTGTGTCAATGAAAAAGTTATTAAATGTGTTAACAATAGCCATCGGGTGTGAGATGCACTCTCCGCTTACAAGCAAGTTGCCTACTGGATCTTTTGGTGTGGTGCATCTGGTTTGGTTTCTTATTTGCCAAGTAGCCTTCGATTTATTTTTCGAGGAATTTATAAAAGAAGCATTTTGAGAGCGTTGTGTTAAATTTATAATTTTTAATTTTTTATAATTTTCCCCTTTCTATAATTTTCTTCCTGCGCCCGTAGCACATGTTGCGCTCGAGAGTATCTCGACTTATCTCGAGCTACGCGTCTTTTTCTGATTGGTGCTGTTAGAAAGTGACGGATAGCCGACATACTCTTGAGCGCAACACGTGCTAGGCACTGGTCTATGGTGGTCGCGTGATAGCGATAGCGTGATAAACGAAATACAAATACAAAAGCGTTTATTTTTCTCTTTAAATTACAATTACCACAAGATAAAGCATCTGTCACTCTCTGATACCACTCGATAGAAAGTGACAGAAGCTTTATCTTGTCGTTTATCAGGCGACCATAATACGGGGCCAGGATTCTATTGGTACCTACCTGCCTACTTTTTAAATATTTGACTTTTGGACGATAAAGAGAAAAGGACATAATAAATTTTCCCAATTTTTGAAATGACACGATTTTTATGATATTTATTATAATTAAGTTGATCACGATTTTGGTATTAAAATTAAACTAAAATCACCTAAAACACAATATACGTATTGTGATTTTTTGGATGGTTTACTATATAGCGACACCGAGTTTTTACATGAAATTTTAACATGTGTGCTAGAATATAGTGCGCGTTCTTCTTGCCCTTATTTGCAAATGACTGAATCTAGATTAGAACTTGCAGACACGAACGGACTAATTGCGAATAGAAGAAACCGCCGCCACTGACTGAATGAAAACCTTGACATCACCACACTATCCTCTTTTAAACCACTATGCATGTTTATTATACTTTCGCAGCGTATTGATTGTTATGGCTCTAATCAATGGTATATATTTTAATAACTAGCCGAATAAATTACATCATCAACTGACAATAGTGTTAAGAGATCAACGCCGAGTTAACCCTGCCAATGCGCACAGTATAATTTATGTTTATTAATTTCAATTCAAAGACAAAATAAACCAAATTTAATTAACTAATAAATTTATGATTGCACATTATTTTCTTAGTAATACAACTTGCAAGTAATAATAAAAACAACGTTCATCAATAAAGTTAACGGCAATAAAAATAAAGCAGGAGGAGAAAATTGCCGTGCAAGAGGAATAAAATGAAAACTAACGATTCTTTATTGAACAAAATCATGACTTATATCATAAAAATATAAACGATAACCCGTAACGTGCCGTAACTACCGATATTACCTACATAAAATAAATGTGTTATAAATATTCGCTGTATGACATATTAAAAACAAGACAAGGGCCCAAAAATAAAATATTACCTACACCCGATTATTTTTACGATTGTGGTCTAAAAAAACTTCGTTAATCTTTATAGATTTAGTATCATTTTAATAAATAAATAGTTTAAATATAACATATAATATAATAACGCAGCATTAAAATAGGTTGTATCAACTTACAGATATCGGCTGCCTGAGTTTACCGTAAGGGAGATATATCACAATGTCTTCATTACCACTATTATTCAGTATCAGTATTATTCAGTCAGGACTGACGTAGGTATTGAGTTATATGTCAGGATAGATTTTCCTCACATGTCATTACAATTTATATCAATATAATACAAAATTTGTATCCTTTTTAGTCATGTCAGTAGATATACCCTTTTATGGTTAAATTGCACGCATGTACGTATTTAAGCATTATAGGTAAATAGACGTAAAATCAGAAATCACACAATATTTTATAGTAGCTATTAGCTATACAGTTTCTTACGTCCATGAGGGAAGGGAGTGTCCAGCGATGGGACAAAATATATAAGGCAGTGCTGACATTGAACAAACGGATTTACTAAAAAAAATATTTTACATCTTAATGGGAAATTTTCTCCATACAAACTTTGTGCAAGTTTTTCTTCGCTTGTGTTTGTACTACACTTATGATTTTTGGTCAGTATGCTTATTCTTTTGTTAACCATAACCTGGAGTAATATTTTTTTTTATATTTGTACTTTTATTTTCCATTTTTTGAAATTTTTGATTTTTTTCTTCAGGTTCTTTGTATATCCAATATTTACAAGCAAAATATATATATATTCGGGAGTGCCAAAACCGACGAATAAAACGTGCACAGAGTTTGTATGGAGAAGGCCTTGCCCTACCTGCGCCTTAAGTAGATAATTCACTTAAATATATATTTTTAGATTTAATTTTATTTAAATATTAAACGAACAGTAGTTATCTTTTATTATCTACTAAATTATCTTTTCGGCATCGACCGCGAAATATTACAAAGAACGCAGGCGAAGCTGCAGATAAAATATACATAGCCTTTAGGCTCAAATTTAGTCCATCTTGGAAGTGCATTTGAAATAGGTACTGGTCAAAGGTTTCTTTTAATCGGATGATTTGACGGTGTTTACATCCACCACACACTAACTTACAGGTCACACACTTTAATGTTATTACTAATATTAGTATAGAAATATGATGTTTAATTGACAACATAAAGCCAATGATAATACATAATTAAAACCACGTAATTAGGTATTTCCGCATTCTACAAAATATTCGAAAATACCGCGGCATAAAAAGTTATACCGAGTGTGACACTAAAGAGATGTATCCAGAAAATGCCCATTATTTTTTGCACATTGCCATGAAGGGCCATTCGACATCATTGTACAAAATAAATTAACTTCCGAAAAGTTATCCTCAATTAGGTATACTTCCGTTTTTTCAGATTAGAAAAATTGTTTCGTTCATTGCTAGAAAGGAAAACAATCTCAAAAAGGGGAAATATGCGGCGTGATATATTTGAAATGTAATAAGTTAGTGACATTAGTTTAATGTTATAGCGGCGGCAGCGGAACCTGCCACCTCCTGCCTGCTGCTGGTCCTCTGTTATCCTAAGCTACGTGAGCCATGATAGTCGTTAAATTTTACTATAAAAAAACGAAGTATATTAACTTCAATGTAGGTACCAATAGTTAGCGCTAACAGCCACGAGCGCCCGGGAAATCTGCAAGCACCGGAGGGTTAACATTCATACCGATGACGTTTCAGCCCATTGAAAACCGTGTGTGTAAGAAGTCCACAAGTAGTATATAAGCGCCGGGCGGTGAGGCAGGAAGCATCGTTCGTTTCATCTCATCTTCTATCCATCAAATCGTGGACATGAATTCTCAAAATGTGTTCGCTGGTTTGGCCATTTGGGCAGCAAGTGGTAAGTTAATAATATATAATTAGCTAAATAAAATGTGAGTGAACCAAAAAAGTGCATGGAAAATAAATCAGAAATACTAAATATTTTTTTAACGATTATTTCTTACTTTTAATTTAATTAAATTGCAAATAACAACAATAATTAATTACAGTATATCACAGTATATCACTAAAAAAAGTTATTTAGGTAATTTAATTTTATTGAGTAAGTACATTACAATTTCTTTCTATTTAATTACATATTTAAATATCTGTGTAAAAAGTATAATTTGCAGTGAATTTGAAATAAACATATATTAAAATTTACCTGGTCTTCTAGAATACCTAGGTCATAACCGATGTAAATGTTTCGCCTATCTAAAATTAGTTTCGTGACATTTTAAAACGTTATGTTTTCTACGATTTAACTGGCAAATTTCGACTTACAATAATCATTTAGCCAGTAATAAAATCCCTTTTTCAATTCGTCTATAATTAAACACGTTTAAGATAATATATCATACGGAAATATGTTCATATAAATCAGATTTTCTGATCTAAGTCCATTATAATAAAACAACCTAATCCTATTTTCATAGCATACCTACAAAACATAACTAGAAAATTTGAAACACGTAGACTCATCCTTTGTATTGACGAAACGCGCAAACATCCGACAAAATATTTTCGTTTTCAGTCATTTCATTCACCGATATCATTTATTAGTAATCGTTTGAAGACTATGACAATTATTTTTCGTCTAATTCATGGTGGAGGGAAGAAATACGCCGTGATGCAGCCAATCAAAATAGTCATCATTAAATATATATTTAATTAAATGCGACATTAATAGATTTGATTAAATGCTACATCGTAAATTGATTTCAAAATCATCTTAGAATCCATCCAAATTAATATTCATGAAAAAGTAACTGAACCAGTTTAAATTCACGCACGGCATTCAATCCCTACGGTCTATTTACAGTTATTTCAGTACATGTATTTAATCGCATTACGAAGCGTAGCTATCGCTAGACGTCGGAAGTTAACAACTTTGTGAAATGTCAATTCCCATTTTCATAATATACACACACACTATATCCCATGTAATTTCCTATTCAGAACTACTATTATATTTCCTCGGGAATTCGAACAGCAATTCCGGACGCCTAAATATGCTAACTACGGCTTTGCACGAATTATTCCGGGCTCGCTAAGGAGATCGATAATAATAATGGCCTTTGGATAATCTATTATTTACTTACTCATCTCAAATGCATTATCGTATGCGATAATATAATTATTTTGCACATCAGGAATCCGGAAATGTCACGATTTTATCTTTTATCGGATGTAACTATGCGTTTTTTTTGCATATGTAAGTGGCATTAAATATCTAGTCAAATTATATGCAAAACCTTTTCTTTGACTAGATTTTTTGTATGAACCTGATATCGTGACCTACACCGCGACTTGGGTATTATCGTTATTACGTTGCAGAACATCATATTATGTCAAATGCCATTTACATAAAACGGTAAGTAAATAACTAGATGTGTCGCATACACTGTTATTTATACACGATAATATCTACAATTGTCTATCAAACACCATATTAGGCACGCTTTGGAGGATCTTGATAAATTACCGGTTACTTAACTTTGAATCAAAATTAATTATAATGCTATTAGCGTCATTGGCGGGTTAACTTTATGTGCTTTTAAATGTAGCGGGAATGCCAAATTTCTTAATTTAACATTGTAGTTAGGACTACTTTAGTATAATACATTGTAGTCTTTGGTAAGGACATTCAGTACTATTTTTAATAGACATGCGTATAAATATTCCAATTTCGTACCAATCATAAGTTGTGCATTCCATTCATTAATTATGCATTGCTTTGCATAATTCGACAGTTCGCAAAAACGGCAATAAACATAAGTGATTAGCGTCCCTGTCGCGATCTGAATTAAAGATAATCCTTTTGACAATTCTTTTTCTATTCAAAGGTTGATTTGGATATTCGAGACACGTACCGACGCAAGCCATAGTCACATAGTTGCGTTAATTTATTAGTTGGGAAAGAATTAATTATACATATGCATTGAATGGCTAATAAAAGGCATTAGGTAGCTTTTATTTAATTATAATTATAATAATTCACGTTCAAGCACGGCATCAGGGCACTGACATTTGGGCACTCTGAGCTAGCATTATAGAATGTTGGGTTGCTCAGGGACTTAGCGGATGCTACCTATAAATACTAAATCGCGGTTTAAGACTAGCAAGAACTTGTGTACAATTTTCAGTGAATTTTCATTACATTGCAGGGTTTGATCGTATCCATCGTACCTCGGTTACCCGCAGTGTAAAGAAACATGCGAGTTCTTGCCAATGTAACTCGGCCTTAATGAATATAATCTCCTTCCAGTCGCACTAGTCTACGGCTGGGGTTACCGCGCTTCCGACCAGCGCCGCTGGGCGGTACTCCACCCCGCTTGCGGCGGACGCCAGCAGTCCCCCATCGCCATCGCAGCCCGCCAGGCCATCCCCATCTCTATCCCGGCCATGGAGCTCATCGGCTACCAAAACCCGCTCCCCGGCCCTCTAACCTTAACCAACAACGGCCACTCCGTGGCTCTCGCCATCCCGAAATACAGCTCAGAGGAAGAGAAGAAAGGCTTCAGACTTCCTTACATCTTCGGTGGTCCGCTGGACAATGAATACGAGATCGAGGGACTTCATTTCCACTGGGGCGACAAGAACAACCGTGGTTCTGAGCACACCCTGAACGACATGAGGCTGCCTCTCGAGATGCACATTGTGCACAGGAACAAGAAGTACAGGAACTTGGGCGAGGCCATGCAGCACCCCGATGGCGTTGCCGTTCTTGCCTTCTTTTATCAGGTATGTGTCTCGTGAAATTTCACAACGATTTTGACGTCATTTGTTACAAAAATATTTACTCTTAAGACATCTTTACTTTGCAAGAACTTAGTTATTTTTGCGAGAACCGTAATCGAATACAGATAAAGGTTATAACGCCGATTCTAGTTAGCATTGACCCAACATTAGCCCCTATATAGATTATACCTTTTTAAGGGCTTTGTATCATTGTAGGAATATTTCTTGCCCTATCGAATGGACATGGAGTCGATTAAAATGTCTAACATTAAATGCAACATTGCTACCAATTAGAACCGATTGAGATAATTTTAACACGCCTCAGGCTAACCAGTGGAAGATCCGAATCCGAAGATAGACTTCCGTCAATCTAAGCTATGACCAATACAAGAAATGTATCCAATCAGAAGCAGTGAGCGTCCTCTGGAGTTCAAAGTTGAACTGTCTATTCTATAGGAAACGAGTGGCCAGGTTATTAAAGACAGGTTGTGAACAACCCTATTGTAAAGTCCATGTAAATTTCAGGTGGTGGAATTCGACGCCAAGCTGCTCAGCCCCATGGTGAAGAACCTGTCCATGATCGAGAGCTACAACAGCAGCATGCAGCTTCCCCACACCTTCTCCCTCTCTTCCATCCTCTCCGGCCTGGACTCCGAGAGGTTCTACACCTACAAGGGCTCCCTCACCACCCCTCCCTGTGCCGAGGCCGTCACGTGGGTCGTCTTCTCTGACTACCTCCCGATCTCCGTGTTCCAGGTAATTTTACATCTAGTTTTGATACATTCATCATTATCATATCAGCCGAAAGACGTCCACTACTGGACATAGGCCTCCCCCAAAACGTGCCACAATGACCTGCGCTGCGCTGTTTGATATATCGCACCTGATAAAAGCTGTGATACTCGTTGAGGTTACTTGAAGTCCTCTTCGATTTCACCAAGAAAGCCGCACAATTACAGAAATAGGTATAAATGTATAAATCAGTTGATATAATAAATAGATCACCTGGGGCCTGTACCACAAAACTTTACAAGCGTACAATTCGACAAATTTGTCAATTTTTTCTATGGGAAATTGCACATTTTGTCAAATTGTAGACTTGTAAAGTTTTGTGGTATAGGGGCATGCTCCGTTTCATTCCGGAATTGTTTGACAAACTAATTTCATAGCGACGGCTAGCTGCTTCGGTTATCAAATTAATAGTGGCCCGGTAGATTAGAACTGACTTTTATTCTAGGATGCAGCATTCGAATATTCGCAATTCGCATTTTTGCAATACACGCTACTTCTCTGTTATGTAACAATTATCATCATCATATTAGCCGAAAGATGTCCGCTGCTGAACCTAGGACTCCCCCAAAGAGTGCCCCAACAATACTCCTATCAAAATAATGACTCGCAAATAAGACATGGTCTTCTACTCTTCCACAGATGGACAACTTCCGTGGTCTCCTCTCCAACCTGAACCTGCCCCTGGTGGACAACTTCCGTCAGCTGCAGCCTCTCTTCGGCCGCCGCATCTTCGTCCGCATCACCTCCAAGAACCCCAAGTTCAAGAAGACCAAGCTCCACTACTCCAAGTACGACTGGGTCGGACACAAGAAGTCCGACAACGATGTTGGTGACTTCGAGGAGTAAAAACTACACCAATTCTAAACTACGGGTCTAATTGTTTATATATGTGTACAGCAACTTCGTCAATCTGTGAATAGTATTATTGTATTATAAGTTTCTACTAATAAATTAATCAACTAGTGTTTCAATACTTAGATATTTTATTTTAAACTATATAAGGTACATGGAATATAATAATTTATATACGTACATAAACGTAAAAGGTTTAAAGTATTATAATAAATCTAGTTACTGTAGTTTTCAGAGCCGAACGTCGACTGAAAAAGAGAAAATGTGTATTAGTATCGTTGTCTTGAAAATAATATTAGAAAATTTACTCACCGTCGAAATTAAGAACACACTATTTACACTTTAACACTATTAGTTACACGACACACTCCGAAAAAAATGTGATATCTCAAAAAACACATGACATTTTACGATTTCACAAAAAGGAAGACTGAAAAGTATTAATAAAACGGACATAATTGCAGTTTCAATTCATTCAATCATTCACAATTCATATCAATCAAGTCTTTAAAGTGAGACCAAACATGCATACAAACATAAAAACCTATTAGGAAAAATGAAACACATCGTTTATTTCGTGATATATTCTATAATACAACTTCAACAACTATACAAGGTTAAATGTAATTTATATTTAATTATTATATCATTAAATAGATCCATATAATTGAACGGTACAACTTGAAAAAATAAAATCATTAGCATTTTCTGCTTGTAATGAAGTGTCACAACACAAGAAATGTAACAACTCAATGGCGCCCATTACATAATCATTATTAACACGCGATACACGCATATTGATGCACTATCGCACTAATATTGTTGCAAATTGAAGCAAAAGCAAAACTTAACATTTGCTATGCCATATTGACAACCCAATATCACAAAAAAATAAATAATGGGCGCCAATGTAACTATTTTTCTTTTGTTTATCACACAGGGCGCATGGAATGTAAAACTGTATTAATTTATTGGATTGCACTCGGATACTGTTAGTTCCATTTGGACAATATGTCGGACATGTGGAATTAGTTGGCGTATGTACAGGTGCCTGTCCACACATAGGCACACACATCATGCAATAAGTTTGTCTCAACGTACCAAGTCCTCGGGGTTGAACATGCCCTGAAAAGAAAGAAAAAGATTATTAGAATTTCGTTTTGTTCTCATTCGGGTGCAGTATTCAGTATTCAATATCTTTATAGCGAATAAGGAAACAATCCATGCAATAAAACATATAAAAAGAATAATATGTAGGTACAGCGAGATTCACATAAATTTAAATAAGTCAAAATCAATCATATGGATGTTCCCAACGCGACAAAAATATCTGAATGCTCTTAAGCCCTTGTCGTACAAGTCATGTTAGCATATTGTCACTGAATGCGTATATTGACAGTGCCTTTTCCACTAACCAGCCTAATTACATGATAGGCTATATACTTAAGATTTATTTAGTCATAATTCACGGCCTAAATAGCCCAAGTCACGTAAAACATGATCGTATTATAGTTCTTTGACAGATCTCGAATGAAAAGTCGAGCGTTCGACACTCAAAAATCGGCCCCCAGCTCCGCTATGTTCTGGTCACGTGACGTATTTAATGCTAACCTTAGCGCGGCGAAGGATAGAGTCCTTGCTGGCATCATAAGGGTGATCCTTGGAGGGTATCTCCAGGACGGCGGGTACAGGTGCGGTGTGCGAGTCGATGATGTGCCGGATCAGCTCCGCTATGTTCTGGTTAATCAGGATGATGTCGATGTCGTCACGCTTGATGAAACGCTTGAAGCAGTCTTCTATCTCGCTGACGGGGGTGTCTGGAAGTCGGAAGGTAAGTACATATGTAAGTTATCCAGACCTGTAGTCCCAAATGTCATTTTAAGAATAAGAAACATTTATTTGAGAGGAAACAAACTTGGCTAAATGCTGGCCAAGAGCTATCCCATTAAAATATATATATATATATATAACAAATGAAAAAGAGTATGTTAATTTTCAGTGTCAAATTGCCAAATCCAACATTTCCAACCTTTCCAACAATAGTAGGAATGTGGAAGATTAGTTATCTTCCACATTCCACAAGTTTATCTTACAAACTTATTAGTATTTTTTGCTCTTACCGGCATCTGTATATTGCCTGATGCTGACACAATAAATTTGTTTGCATGCTAGCAAGCACTTATGTTGTTGAAATGTTTGAAAATTTCCATACATAAATTGATGAACATTGATAAATCATACATTTTATTTATAGCCTTGTATCAGAAATACAGTTTATATTTGTATTGTATCTTCTATTTTTTCTTTGTTTCAAAGACAAAGAAAAATCATACATAATATTTGAAAACTATGATGTTAAAAAATTCGTTACGCTCCTTTTTTGGGCAGTCACGTCAAAAGTAGCTAAGCATTCTATTGCATCTTTTACGTTAAAGTTGTATTCATATCAGCATGGCTAGCACAAGACAGCATGCGAGCTTTCTCGCCGCAGGTTGACTACCAATCTTTTTAAAATTATTACATTTGTATTTGTATTTGTATGTCATTTTCACATATTGTTTGTAAGAAACTGATGGAGCGCTCGTGGCCCAGCGGCGCCTGCGTACCGCTTGCGGTATCTAAGCTTAAGCAACGTGGGCAGCGGTCAGGACTTGGATGGGTGACCGCTTTGAGTGGTTACTAACTGAGCGCTCCCGTGCTTTGGAAGGCAGGTTAAGCCGTTGATCCCGGTTGCTGTCTATGGCAGCAGTCATTAAGCCAAGTTGGAGGCCTTCGGGCGGCTTAAGAACTTCTAACAGTCAAGTTGCCCACTCACTTGACAAAGCCTAATCCCAATAAGGTCTAGTTTTCCCTCGGGGTTGGAAGGTCAGATGGCAGTCGCTTTCGTAAAAACTAGTGCCTACGCCAAATCTTGGGATTAGGTAGCGGACCCCAGGCATCCTTCAGGATGCAACAGTACTGGGATAACGCTAGGAGGATGATTACATTTAGTTGTACTGTGGATGTGGGTACTAGATGCTGATATAGATAAATCATGAGCTCTTATATTTCAATCAGATTTAATTTTTAATTCTACTAAATCCTTTGCCTTCGGGCAAAAAAAAAACAAACAATATCTTTCTTTTGTTGTGTCCAGAGGCCTCAAGGATCGGGAGATGAAGGATTAATGGAACTTGTTTTTTATTGTTATTTTGCTGTCAGAAATTAACATTGATAGATAGAAAAAAAGTAATGAATTTAATTTCATATTCAAGGTTTCCTCAGGCGGTTGTTGTTACAAATAGTATTTCAAGGGTCCTCTCACGATTTATTTTCTGCATGTATATTTTAAATATATTTTTATAAACATTCATTCATGTTAACAAACATTTGAAATGTTTTACAATACCCTAGTCAATGCAAGACAAGGCTAGTGCTGAATTCACATGCAAGTGTTAATTTTTCGTATACCAACATGTTGAACACATCACTAGGCCGGAAATAGATTTGTCAATCATTTAGTAGCACTAATTTTATTGACAGTATGAATCCTTATAGATACTGTGCGATTATAAAAACATTATTTTTGCAAGAACACTTCCAGCATACCTACTAAATATCTGTAACTTGTTTATTTATTCTAAAAAGTTTCTACCAATGATTTCGTCTTACAAACTATAAAAAAATAATTTTAGAGGGTGCTCACTTTTGTCGACGACCATGAAATTTGGATGTCTGTTTTTGTTGATTTCACCAATACCGCCCAGAAGAAAGCCGACGCAGGTGTCCTGAAAACGAAATAATTTGATTTTCTCATCGTAAATAGCCGAAAATATCAGGTACAAGGAATTGAATCTCAAAAGCAAAACATTATCTAAATGCCACCTATTTATAGTGATAAATAGGTCGCAGGCAGTGGCTTCAAGCTTAAACTTACCTCATCTCCGATGACGCTGATCAGTTTTCCTTTGATAGCGGCTTGCAGTGCCATTATTAGGGATTTTTACTGATATTTTTGTGAATTATTTTCGAAGAATGAGATGAGGAACTGTCACAAGGGGCTCGTCACCTGACTGATTATAGATTTTGTGTTGTGAGGTTGGTACTGCAAGTTGTGCATGGCAACATTCAATGCGAAGCTGTTTGATCGTTTTTAAACTAAACTCAAACAGTAGAGATGTATTTTTGTATTTACAATTGAAAAAGGAAATAAAAAGAATAAACTTTAGCGCTTATGTTTTCAATAAAAAACAACCAAAATAATCAATGTATTAAAGATATCGGCATATATTAATGTTTTACCTTTTTGTTCGATAAACACTGCGTAGTTAAGTTAAGTATTTACTTTTCGTGATATTTCATTTCAATATGCCATTATGTATTAAGAAAAACAAGAAAATACAATTGCGTATTGTCACAGGTGAAAAAAAAACTAAAGACATTGACGTTTCTACTTGTTGCTATTGACGAGTGTTGACGCTTATAACGTGTTTCGTTCGTATTTTGACGCAATATGCAATATGCAATATATTTTTAAATCCTGAGAGAATAAACATTGTTTATTACCAAAAAAGTCAAGATAATTAAAATTATCGTAATGCTAAACATCCAGCATTATGGTAGCAGCTCGGAAGACGACGACGATAATGATTCAGAAGGAACCAAAGTGGAGAGTAACGAAAGCTTATTAACGCATTTAAAACCAATAGATCCTAGTTTATCCGTCGCTAAAAGTATGCAAATAGTCGCTGCACCGGTAGTAATGCCTACGGTAAGTTATATTAAAGTGATCTTTCGTTAAAATTGTATTTAAACACACTCTTAGTTGACAAGTATTATTGCCACTTTAATTTCAGAATAATGACGATACTCGTGTCTTGATACCCACTGGCGGAGAGTTGATGCACAACCCAAAGTATGAGGAACTATTTGCCCCCACATATGGACCAGAGAATCCATTCCAGACACAGCAGATGAAAGCCCACAGGAACACACTTGCAGGTTAGCACACCTGCCTACTTAGTTTACTTATTTCGCTATGTTATTAATTAATTCAGTAACTGATACTTAACTAACTCAAACTTCCCCTGCCTATTCTACCTTATTTGTATGCTAAACACATTCTGCAACTCTTGAAAACTATTAATTTGTTTGGGTTATATTTCTGTGTTATTAGATTTTAGGGTTGTGTAAAGTGGTAATTCTCTAATATGTCCGAAAAGCCATAAAACGCTTATCGTTAACACTTCAAAACGAAAGAAAGTATGAAGTTGTAGTGACTTGGCAATAAAACAGTTGGTGGTGGGAGCTTGCGCAGGTAGTCGGCCGGCGTAACAACGACAGCTACTGTTTTACTGCCAAGTCACTAAAACTTGAACCTTATCATTTAGAACTGAAGGTAGCTATTTGTGCAGATAATCTTTTTTCATACTTCCTTTCGTTTTGAAGTGTGAACAATAATCTTTTTATGGCTTTTCGGACATATTAGAAAATTACCACTATAAGCAAACACAGACTCACATATCATATTATGAAGTGAAAGAGAATTCTACAGGCCTCAGTGTTTTCTTTTCTCTAGTTTTAAATTGTATATTTATATTTTAAATTTTATTTAAATTTTGGTATTATTGATTTGATAATATGGACTTTTAGTGTTAGCTGAGTTTTTGAGATTTATTGTTTTTAATAATTAAGTGTTATGTTTTTACTTTCTACACCTCAATGTAATGTTCAACACAATATTTATTGTTCTGAATAAAATGATTGATTGATTGATTGTGCTTGTTTGTGTTATTCATTTATAGAATATAGAAATGATATATTGTATAGACATACAATTAGCCAAAAATTTGAATAAATATTTATAATTATAGGTTATGTGGAGAAGGCACACATTAGTGAGTTCCAGTTTGAGAATCAGAGACGGACATTCACCAGCTATGGTTACGCTATGGACCCGTCCACGGATGGTGATGCAGAGGCTGCCAATGCTGTCATTGGTGAGTTTATATGCAGGTTTGCAGGTTTGTCATAACAATCTATTAGACGTGTGCGCCGCGCCGGCGCGCCGCCGCCGCCGGCCTTTTTGCCACGCCGCCGCCGCCGACAAAATGATCGGCGTGAAATCGGCGTAACCTTGACTGAATGCCAAAGAGTCTTTTTATTAGATAAAAGAGTATAATTAACATTTTTGTTTAACTTTTTTATTGCTTTGTGATTGTTTTAATGTATGTACAGTGGTACACTTGTTATATTACATTTGTTGTGTGACAATAAATATTTTTCTTAGTTTATATATACTATCAGAGCAGTCTGAACTACATTGAGCGCCTGAGTATGGAAATCCGAATGAGAAAATCGTATTGGTAGGCATAGCCAAATAATAATAGCTTCGTCATATCCGTCTGTCTGTACGTATGTCCTGTAATGTCACAATCCTTTTCATTTTGAAAAACTTTCATTCAGAAATGATTAAGAATTTTTCAAAGACATTTTTTTACTTTGGGAATAATCGATTCATAAATCTAATATAATGTCCCCCTCCCCCACCTCTAGTAGTTGTCTCATTCGGAAATTTCCTGACAACGATATGGCGTGCCTGTGCGCGTGTTTCGTGCTGGGACAACAGAACTGGTGGGTATGACATAAGAAGATGGCAAGCATCCTGATGGAGTCACGTCGGAGCCGTGGAAACTAGGGAGGGCTCTGGTGTGAAACACCGCATGTGCGCAATCCCACTTCCACGCAACTCGCTCCCAGACCAGTGCTGGAGCTGACGAAGCTCTCAAGCACCGCAAACACTCGTCTTTATTGTGTAACTCTACGAGTTTGCAATGCTTGCAGTGGACTCTGGACCCTGGCCGGCTGACATGAAGACATTCATGGGAGCTTTGTTGTGGCGACTGGTCGGTACCTTGGGGGACCTGACACTTTCCTTTCACAGAGAATTTCTCTGGCAATACAGAGGGGTAACGCGGCTAGCGTTATGGAGACCATGTCCCAGGCGGAGATTTTAGACTGGATATTTTTGTTAGCTATATCTGTCTCTCTTGAGTCGGTCCCTCATTCCTGAGGATCGTGATCACTTCTGGATTTCGCCGCCCTGATGATTTATCTTCAATGTCTGCATCGGTCTCGATCCAACGTAGCCCTCATCGCTTGGTGAAATTTGCTTGAGGATGTGGCTTTCTTAACCTGATCTGTCAATGTAGTTGATGAAATAAATCATAATTGTACGCGATTAAGTCCCGTTTTCCAATAATAATGTGTAGTTGATGAGCGTCCCCTAGCCCTCTTGCCTTCCATTCCACCAACCACGACCAGTTTCTCCAGACTATCAGCACCACTGCGCATTACTTGTCCAAAGTATGACAGCAGCCACTGCCGACAAACAGTGGATAACCGTGTCTTAATACCGAGCTGGGTCATTGGTCCGTTTGGCTGTCCAGGGTATCCTGAGCATTCGCCTCCAGTACCGCATATCGAATGCGTCTATTTTTTGTCGCTCCCTAACCAGTATTGTACGCCGTAAAGTACGCCGCCGCCGCCGATTTTTTGGCAAACGCCGCCGCCGATCATTTTTAAATCGGCGCACACGTCTACAATCTATGACATATCATAGGATGCACTGTGTTGAAGGTGAATCCTCCCAGTGAATGCTCAAATTTTATAAAGGGTGCATGTGACTTTTTTTTTTTAGTTGCGAGTGTCTATAGGCTGTGGTGTCCGCTTACCATCAGGTGGACCATATGCTGGTTTGCCAACTTTGTTGTATTAAAAGTATGAAAACAATCCAATAAATGCTTGATCCCTGATGGAATAGTTATATTAGATGGACATTAATTTTGTGACATAGTCCAACAACACACTTTCATGATATTTTAAATTTGGTTAGAAAATCCAGTGTAGTAGAACAAAATTTATATTTTATCCTTCAAAGCAGTTCATACACCTTCAAACGTAATTTTCTACATACACATTATTCCAGTATCAGCAATGGTAGCGCCACCTGTGGAGGCGGAGGGGAAGACGGTGTTTGAGACAATAAAGAAGAGGCCTCTAGACAAGAAGAAGCGGAACAAGAATGATAACCCTGAGGACGTCACTGGCTTCCTGGGCCCTTGGGGAGGCTATGTTGGGGAGCAAAGGTATTTGTTCTTTGCATCTTATTTTATTTTTATTTATTTATTTCCATAAAATTAACACTTAACAGTCAGGCTACACGTGTTAACTGGAGAGAACAACATACACATATGAAAAAAAAACATAACATTACATTACATTAACTTAACATTATGTACATAACTAATTGATGCTAACATCATACAATGTTTTAATAGTATCTAATTGAGTCTATCTATGAGACATTGATGGAACTTGGAGTAGTAATAGACTCCAAGTATCGGCTAGCTATTGCAAGAAAACGAGATTCAGAGCTGTGGAACATATCCAGTTCGCTGTCACTTATGTGCCACATGTGTCGTAGAACTGATAACCACTGGTGTAAGCGTGTTCTATAGTGGAGACCGCGTCTCGGCAAGCGTAGTGTGGGTCGTCCGCCAGCCAGGTGGCGGGACGACATATCTAAGAGGACGGGAGTCGACTGGATGCGGAAAGCAGAGAACCGGGCTTTGTGGCGTGCCTTGGGGGAGGCCTATGTTCAGCAGTGGACTGCAGTGGGCTGATGATGATGATGATGATGATGACCTTAAAGATCCATTAAACCTATTTTAGTTTTTCTTCTTTTAAAAAGGCTTTCCATCAAATTTATGATGATTTCGCCAATCAATACTTGTTCAAAGACGTTGTTCTATAACAACGCCGTGACAGTAGGCAACTGGTTTTGTTCAGTAGTGGATTCTGCTCGTCGCCGCGCCGAGATGTGTATTCACAAACGCGTCGACGAGCAAAATCCCACCTATTTTAGTTCAAATAGCGGATATAATTCGTTTACCCTTCCCTTCCTTCCTTTGTCGTTTGTGTTTCGTTCGTTTCGGGTTTCGTTTTTTCGTTCGTATTCGTTTCGTTTATCTGTCACTTTGACATTTATGTCTGTGAGAAAGGGACAAAACACATTTTAGTTAGAGGTTTGTTAAGTTTTATGAATAATTGGGTTACATTTTTTGAACTTGTTTAATAATTCTAACAATGGATAGAGCTCAGATTTTTTCGCCAGCCTGACTTTTGTTTTGATCACACGTACCGAGCAAAACGAGCGAGACAATAAAATGTGTATGGAAGTTTTACTTGGCCGAGTAAAATTTCCATACTAATTTTACTGTCTCGCCCGTTTTGCTCGGTACGTGTGATCAAGGCATTTCTTTATAGTCCTTTATCTACACACATATCATAAATCCTCTAATATGCGTTCGGAAACCGTAGAAAATGACTCTCATTTCAACATTCAATGAATTTATGGCAATTTTCTTATCTGTGGCTAAGGCTACAGCAGTAATAAAATATTTCATTTTAATCTCATATATGATGTTAAAATATTACGTCAAACAAAACTGTCAAAATTTAAATGTCAAAGTTGACATGTCCCTATTCTAGTATCACTGAAAATTCAAATTCAGTCGATGCGAAATGTCAGCTCGATGTTTTTTTAGTATATATCGCACGAAATTTGAGCTAGAACGACATGATTACATCAGAATAAGGACTCTTTACTTTTTAAAATAACATTCAGGTATCTGTTGCCAGTTCTGATTTCGATATTTCCGCAACCGTGCAAAAAAGGTTGTATTAACACAATTATTGTATTTATTTACTACGGTTTCTGAACCCATCTTAGAGTAATTATAATATGTGTGTAGATAAAGTAATGTATGCAACTGTACATAATTAGGCATTAAAACACTCGTGTGACCTTATTATGAAACTCGCCTTCGGCTCGTTTCATAAAACACACTCGTGTTTTAATGCCCCTCATTATGTACCAGTTGCATAAACTACTATTAATCTATAATCTATAATGTCCATAATAATAACAATATAATAAGATATTTATTCAACTGAATATGCATTGGCACGTGGTATAAGTTCAGCTTAATCTGCAGGCTATATAGGTATGGGGTATTCTATAACACTTTCTCTTTTAAAATTCTAGAGTGATGAAACCAGAAGGTGACGAGGCCAAGGAACTAGAAGAGATATTAGCGAAGAGACAGAAGAGAGGGAAAGTGGAAGAGGACAAACCTCTCGAGGAGAAGAGCATATTCCACCGTAAGTTCAAACTATAATTTGTAAATAACTGTTGTTTTGTTATAAACGATCTCACTCGATATAAGGTGAGATGATTCCCAGTTATGTTTGGTAGTCTCCAAGATGTTGCTCCTGTCATTGATGTTAAAAATTCCAAGTTTTGGTTATTTATATGTTTAGTTTCAGTAGCATTTTCTAACCACTCGCTAACAGAGGGTCTCCTTGTGTTAGTTTTTTTAAACACTTGAAATCTTTGTATTTATCTTGTGTTTGGGCTGAAATCGAGCAACTGAATTTTAAAGCAATTATCCTCAAAGGATTCTTGAGGTGTTCGGGCTACGAACTATGTCTAACGCGAGACTGTGGCAGATAAGGAACCAGAAGCCGATAAGCCAAGAAATTCTGGAACGGAAATGGCTATGGATTGGATTCGACGATCGGATGACCACTTTTCCAAGCAAGACAGGTTGTTGAAATTTGGTATACTTATGTAAGCTTGTATACTTGTGACAATGCAATATTATGGTATCAACAAGCTGATCTGATGATGGAGGTGGCCGTAGCAATTCCTTAAGCCGTTGTCTACCTGTGACGGGTATCCCCATTATGTAAACAAAAGATAGTTTTGTTTTTAATACACAAGGTAAACTCATCGTGTTTGGGCTCAGTGGAACCGTTTTAATGAGTACTTTGATGTCTGTGGGGGGGGGGGGGGGGGGTGATAAAGGTACAGTTGGCAATATAAGCTTGTCCTGAATTTTTTTGAATGAATGTAATGGTGGTGTTTCCAGTGTCGACGGCGACGGACTACATGGGCCGCTCGTGGGTGTCGGCGCCGCGCTCGGAGCCGCACCTGCGCAGCGACGCGCCGCCCGACAAGTGCTTCCTGCCTAAGGTATGGTTGAAATTCTTTTTGTTTGAACGTATTTCTATTAAAATGTTATTGGAGTTTGAACCTTATTGATATGAAGGAATTGCTTTGGAACAATTCGTTGAACTGAAATGATTTTAAGTATACACATATTTAGTCCTCCTCATCGATTTTGATGATGGCGACCCCAACAAATTATGGACTACTTAGCTTTTGCCCGGGACTCGGTCTACGCATTGGAATTTAGTTGCTATTGTCTTATTTTAGGCGCTTACCTAGAACTCGCTAGGGGAGCTTTTGGCATTGAAAGTATTCTTAAAAGATTTGTTTAAACCAAGCAATGCTCTTGTGTCGGAGGCCAAAAGTCATTTTCGGTCGTCGTGCCAGCCCGTTAGTCTTTATTTTTGTTTCAATGGGTCTAACGCGATAATGATGTATTTGCCTGTTTACCGACATTTCGACACGGGTTGCACCGGTCATGTTCGAGACCGGTCATGTCGTCTCAGCAAGTTGTCAACGGAGATATGGGTACACAACATTTGACTACCCCACAAAAGTTGATGAAAATATGAAGGTTTCGAAAGAAGTCTCATTGTCTAAGTATGTTTACAAAGCGCGGTAGTTTAAAATGTCATACAGAAAGTGTTAAGCTAGGGGCACACAATCCCACGTACGGTCAACCAATTTGGTTTCTGGGCCATTTCGTACCTTGTCACAGTGAAAATTATTATGAAAGGCGCTAAAGATCTCATATTAATGTCACTGTGACAAGGAACGAAATGGCCCAGAAATGAAATTGGTTGACCGTACACAACGTATGCAATCTGGTCCCTGAAATTTGTTTGCTTAGAATCACACTTGTCACACGCAACGCAACGCAATGTTGCATGTGGTGTGATTCGAAGCATACAAAGCTCAGTGTCCAGATCGCATACGTAGCGTACGTGGAATAGTGTGTCATCATCCTCCTAGCGTTATCCCAGTACAGTTGCATCCTGAAGGATGCCTGGGGTCCGCTACCTAATCACAAGATTTGGCGTAGGCACTAGTTTTTACGAAAGCGACTGCCATCTGACCTTCCAACCCCGAGGGGAAACTAGACCTTATTGGGATTTAGGCTTTGTCAAGTGAGTGGGCAACTTGACTGTTAGAAGTTCTCAAGCCGCCCGAAGGCCTCCAACTTGGCTTAACGACTGCTGTCATAGTCAGGAACCGGGACCAACGGCTTAACGTGCCTTCCAAAGCACGGGAGCGCTCAGTTAGTAACGACTCAAAGCGGTCACCCATCCAAGTCCTGACCGCTGCCCACGTTGCTTAACCTTAGATACCGCAAGCGGTACGCAGGTGGAATAGTGTGTCGCGAGCTTTAATACATGATGTTTGGTGCAGGCTCACATCCACACGTGGAAGGGCCACACGAAGGGCGTGGCGGCGGTGCGCTGGTTCCCCAACACTGCTCACCTCATGCTGTCCGCCGGCATGGACTGTAGGGTCAAGGTATGTTACTGTGGTACCAGTACCAGACACACATCCACACATGGAAGGGCCACACGAAGGGCGTGGCGGCGGTGCGCTGGTTCCCCAACACTGCTCACCTCATGCTGTCCGCCGGCATGGACTGTAGGGTCAAGGTATGTTACTGTGGTACCAGTACCAGACACACATCCACACATGGAAGGGCCACACGAAGGGCGTGGCGGCGGTGCGCTGGTTCCCCAACACTGCTCACCTCATGCTGTCCGCCGGCATGGACTGTAGGGTCAAGGTATGTTTCTGTGGTACCAGTACCAGACACACATCCACACGTGGAAGGGCCACACGAAGGGCGTGGCGGCGGTGCGCTGGTTCCCCAACACTGCTCACCTCATGCTGTCCGCCGGCATGGACTGTAGGGTCAAGGTATGTTACTGTGGTACCAGCACCAGACACACATCCACACGTGGAAGGGGCACACGAAGGGCGTGGCGGCGGTGCGCTGGTTCCCCAACACTGCTCACCTCATGCTGTCCGCCGGCATGGACTGTAGGGTCAAGGTATGTTACTGTGGTACCAGCACCAGACACACATCCACACGTGGAAGGGGCACACGAAGGGCGTGGCGGCGGTGCGCTGGTTCCCCAACACTGCTCACCTCATGCTGTCCGCCGGCATGGACTGTAGGGTCAAGGTATGTTACTGTGGTACCAGTGCCAGACACACATCCACACGTGGAAGGTGCACACGAAGGGCGTGGCGGCGGTGCGCTGGTTCCCCAACACTGCTCACCTCATGCTGTCCGCCGGCATGGACTGTAGGGTCAAGGTATGTTACTGTGGTACCAGTGCCAGACACACATCCACACGTGGAAGGGCCACACGAAGGGCGTGGCGGCGGTGCGCTGGTTCCCCAACACTGCTCACCTCATGCTGTCCGCCGGCATGGACTGTAGGGTCAAGGTATGTTACTGTGGTACCAGTACCAGACACACATCCACACGTGGAAGGGGCACACGAAGGGCGTGGCGGCGGTGCGCTGGTTCCCCAACACTGCTCACCTCATGCTGTCCGCCGGCATGGACTGTAGGGTCAAGGTATGTTACTGTGGTACCAGTACCAGACACACATCCACACGTGGAAGGGGCACACGAAGGGCGTGGCGGCGGTGCGCTGGTTCCCCAACACTGCTCACCTCATGCTGTCCGCCGGCATGGACTGTAGGGTCAAGGTATGTTACTGTGGTACCAGTACCAGACACACATCCACACGTGGAAGGGGCACACGAAGGGCGTGGCGGCGGTGCGCTGGTTCCCCAACACTGCTCACCTCATGCTGTCCGCCGGCATGGACTGTAGGGTCAAGGTATGTTACTGTGGTACCAGTACCAGACACACATCCACACGTGGAAGGGGCACACGAAGGGCGTGGCGGCGGTGCGCTGGTTCCCCAACACTGCTCACCTCATGCTGTCCGCCGGCATGGACTGTAGGGTCAAGGTATGTTACTGTGGTACCAGTACCAGACACACATCCACACGTGGAAGGGGCACACGAAGGGCGTGGCGGCGGTGCGCTGGTTCCCCAACACTGCTCACCTCATGCTGTCCGCCGGCATGGACTGTAGGGTCAAGGTATGTTACTGTGGTACCAGTACCAGACACACATCCACACGTGGAAGGGGCACACGAAGGGCGTGGCGGCGGTGCGCTGGTTCCCCAACACTGCTCACCTCATGCTGTCCGCCGGCATGGACTGTAGGGTCAAGGTATGTTACTGTGGTACCAGTACCAGACACACATCCACACGTGGAAGGGGCACACGAAGGGCGTGGCGGCGGTGCGCTGGTTCCCCAACACTGCTCACCTCATGCTGTCCGCCGGCATGGACTGTAGGGTCAAGGTATGTTACTGTGGTACCAGTACCAGACACACATCCACACGTGGAAGGGGCACACGAAGGGCGTGGCGGCGGTGCGCTGGTTCCCCAACACTGCTCACCTCATGCTGTCCGCCGGCATGGACTGTAGGGTCAAGGTATGTTACTGTGGTACCAGTACCAGACACACATCCACACGTGGAAGGGGCACACGAAGGGCGTGGCGGCGGTGCGCTGGTTCCCCAACACTGCTCACCTCATGCTGTCCGCCGGCATGGACTGTAGGGTCAAGGTATGTTACTGTGGTACCAGTACCAGACACACATCCACACGTGGAAGGGGCACACGAAGGGCGTGGCGGCGGTGCGCTGGTTCCCCAACACTGCTCACCTCATGCTGTCCGCCGGCATGGACTGTAGGGTCAAGGTATGTTACTGTGGTACCAGTACCAGACACACATCCACACGTGGAAGGGGCACACGAAGGGCGTGGCGGCGGTGCGCTGGTTCCCCAACACTGCTCACCTCATGCTGTCCGCCGGCATGGACTGTAGGGTCAAGGTATGTTACTGTGGTACCAGTACCAGACACACATCCACACGTGGAAGGGGCACACGAAGGGCGTGGCGGCGGTGCGCTGGTTCCCCAACACTGCTCACCTCATGCTGTCCGCCGGCATGGACTGTAGGGTCAAGGTATGTTACTGTGGTACCAGTACCAGACACACATCCACACGTGGAAGGGGCACACGAAGGGCGTGGCGGCGGTGCGCTGGTTCCCCAACACTGCTCACCTCATGCTGTCCGCCGGCATGGACTGTAGGGTCAAGGTATGTTACTGTGGTACCAGTACCAGACACACATCCACACGTGGAAGGGGCACACGAAGGGCGTGGCGGCGGTGCGCTGGTTCCCCAACACTGCTCACCTCATGCTGTCCGCCGGCATGGACTGTAGGGTCAAGGTATGTTACTGTGGTACCAGTACCAGACACACATCCACACGTGGAAGGGGCACACGAAGGGCGTGGCGGCGGTGCGCTGGTTCCCCAACACTGCTCACCTCATGCTGTCCGCCGGCATGGACTGTAGGGTCAAGGTATGTTACTGTGGTACCAGTACCAGACACACATCCACACGTGGAAGGGGCACACGAAGGGCGTGGCGGCGGTGCGCTGGTTCCCCAACACTGCTCACCTCATGCTGTCCGCCGGCATGGACTGTAGGGTCAAGGTATGTTACTGTGGTACCGGTACCAGACACACATCCACACGTGGAAGGGGCACACGAAGGGCGTGGCGGCGGTGCGCTGGTTCCCCAACACTGCTCACCTCATGCTGTCCGCCGGCATGGACTGTAGGGTCAAGGTATGTTACTGTGGTACCAGTACCAGACACACTTCCACACGTGGAAGGGGCACACGAAGGGCGTGGCGGCGGTGCGCTGGTTCCCCAACACTGCTCACCTCATGCTGTCCGCCGGCATGGACTGTAGGGTCAAGGTATGTTACTGTGGTACCAGTACCAGACACACATCCACACGTGGAAGGGGCACACGAAGGGCGCGGCGGCGGTGCGCTGGTTCCCCAACACTGCTCACCTCATGCTGTCCGCCGGCATGGACTGTAGGGTCAAGGTATGTTACTGTGGTACCAGTACCAGACACACATCCACACATGGAAGGGGCACACGAAGGGCGTGGCGGCGGTGCGCTGGTTCCCCAACACTGCTCACCTCATGCTGTCCGCCGGCATGGACTGTAGGGTCAAGGTATGTTACTGTGGTACCAGTACCAGACACACATCCACACGTGGAAGGGGCACACGAAGGGCGCGGCGGCGGTGCGCTGGTTCCCCAACACTGCTCACCTCATGCTGTCCGCCGGCATGGACTGTAGGGTCAAGGTATGTTACTGTGGTACCAGTACCAGACACACATCCACACATGGAAGGGGCACACGAAGGGCGTGGCGGCGGTGCGCTGGTTCCCCAACACTGCTCACCTCATGCTGTCCGCCGGCATGGACTGTAGGGTCAAGGTATGTTACTGTGGTACCAGTACCAGACACACATCCACACGTGGAAGGGGCACACGAAGGGCGTGGCGGCGGTGCGCTGGTTCCCCAACACTGCTCACCTCATGCTGTCCGCCGGCATGGACTGTAGGGTCAAGGTATGTTACTGTGGTACCAGTACCAGACACACATCCACACGTGGAAGGGGCACACGAAAGGCGTGGCGGCGGTGCGCTGGTTCCCCAACACTGCTCACCTCATGCTGTCCGCCGGCATGGACTGTAGGGTCAAGGTATGTTACTGTGGTACCAGCACCAGACACACATCCACACGTGGAAGGGGCACACGAAGGGCGTGGCGGCGGTGCGCTGGTTCCCCAACACTGCTCACCTCATGCTGTCCGCCGGCATGGACTGTAGGGTCAAGGTATGTTACTGTGGTACCAGTACCAGACACACATCCACACGTGGAAGGGGCACACGAAGGGCGTGGCGGCGGTGCGCTGGTTCCCCAACACTGCTCACCTCATGCTGTCCGCCGGCATGGACTGTAGGGTCAAGGTATGTTACTGTGGTACCAGTACCAGACACACATCCACACGTGGAAGCACACAAAGGGTCAAAGAATAGCTATATTACTAGGTACTAAAGTCATCGTATCCTTTAATCATTTTATTAGTATTACCAATACTTTTTAGTCATTATTTTTTAATCAAAACATTATGAAACTTCTGAGGCCTCTTAGGCGGTTGCCACACTGATGCGTACGACGGGGCGGTGTGCGAGCGAGACAGCGCTATGCAACCCCATAGCGGTGCCCCGCTCGCACCGAGGAAACCGTCCGGAAACCGCATCAGTGTGACAATCGCCCTAAGAATAGGGATGTTGACTCAAAAAAAATCATTACTTCAATACAAAGAAGACATAAAACTATGCCAAATAGTAAAAATCCTATTCAAATATCTCAAAAAATAACGAAGCTACAACGGTTAGAATGTTCGTAGTTAGAGAGAGAAAGTGCTACTCAACAGTGACGTCACTGTTGAGTAGCGCCATAGTAAATGACGATCGTTCAATACAAAGGTGCGTTTTGCGGAAAAGCGACAGAAAATACCCACTCTTAAAACTTTCAAGACTTATAATTACGTAATTATTTATTTTTTTGAATTACTTTTTTCGCCATTTGTTTGAGAATTTGAGCCTTTATGTAGAAAATTTTAATAAATAAATATTTGTGGACAATCTTACACAAATCAACCTAGTCCCAAACTAAGCAAAGCTTGTACTATGGGTACTAAGCGACGATATACATACTTATATAGATAAATAAATACTTAAATACATAGAAAACATCCAAGACCCAAGAACAAATATTCATGCTCATCACCGCCGGGATTCGAACCCGGGACCTCCAGCTTCGTAGGCAGGGTCACTACCAACTAAGCTAAAGAGGTCGTCAATTTTGATTTATTGATATTTTTTTATAGTGTCATTATCCCCATTAAAGTACAATGAGTGTAACATGTCGTGTTCAGATCTGGGAGGTGTACGGCGAGCGGCGCTGCGTGCGCACGTACTTCGGGCACCGGCAGGCCGTCAGGGACGTCAACTTTAACAACGCGGGCGACCACTTCCTGTCCGCTGGTGAGTGCACCTCATCGATCATCCTCCTAGCGTTATCCCAGTACAGATGCATCCTGAAGGATGCCTGGGGTCCGCTACCTAATCACAAGATTTGGCGTAGGCACTAGTTTTTACGAAAGCGACTGCCATCTGACCTTCCAACCCCGAGGGGAAACTAGACCTTATTGGGATTAGGCTTTGTCAAGTGAGTGGGCAACTTGACTGTTAGTTTTCAAGCCGCTGACATAGACAGCAGCCGGGATCAACGGCTTAACGTGCCTTCCAAAGCACGGGAGCGCTCGGTTAGTAACCACTCAAAGCGGTCACCCATCCAAGTCGATTTTCGAGTCGAGTTCGATTTCATCTGGGTACATGAACGGCCTTAAGGTTCCGTACCTGAAGGACCGAACGGAACCCTATTGCTGTCACTCATGCGTCCGTCCGTCCGTCCCTCGTCTGTCACACAATCAAACGGTTGGAGCTACAGTCTTAAAAAAATTCACGCAATTAACATCTTGGTGGCCCAAACCCATAAAAAATAGTCAAAACTTATTTTTAAATTTTTAAGGACGGCTCCCATACAGCTAAAGGGACCGCCATGACAAACCAACTTAATTTTGCGGTTGGTTCGGAACCCTAAATGTGTGAAGTCTAACTCGCACAGGGCAGATTTTTTAAATTTATTTGTACATTACTTACCAAGGGCGATAAAACAAAAAATGTCGCAGATCGCAGGTATTTTACGCCCGAGCCGAAGGCAAGGGCGATAAATATGCGATCTGAGGCTTTCTTTATTATCGCCCGTGGTAAGTACAAAATTATGTCACCCCCTGGCCAGGAAGGGGGTTTTTTCGCGCGCGGAGCGTGCGTTAATGGCCCTTTATGGCTAGGTGTGACATAATAGTACATTACTTACCAAGGGCGATAAAACAAAGAATGTCTCAGATCGCAGGTATTTTACGCCCGAGCCGAAGGCAAGGGCGATAAATATGCGATCTGAGGCTTTCTTTATTATCGCCCGTGGTAAGTACAAAATTTTATGTCACCCCCTGGCCAGGAAGTGGGTTTTTTCGCGCGCGGAGCGTGCGATAATGGCCACTTTATGGCCAGGTGTAACATAAAATTATTATTTTTTGTTGTGTCAGCGTACGACCGCTACATAAAGCTGTGGGACACGGAGTCGGGCGCGTGCGCGGGCCGCTTCACGTCCCGCAAGGTGCCGTACTGCGTCAAGTTCCACCCGGACGAGGACAAGCAGCACCTCTTCGTGGCCGGCACCTCCGACAAGAAGATCATCTGCGTGAGTACACTCTCTTTATAATGATCAGGGCTGGAATATCGGGACGGATGTCATAATCTGTTCAGCCTTTTTTGCGTGATTGAGTAACAAACATCCAAACATCTAACCTCTCACATTTACAAATAGCTAGCGACCCGCCCCGGCTTCGCACGGGTGCAAATTATACATATAGACCTTCCTCTTGAATCACTCTATTTATTAAAAAAACACCGGATCAAAATCCGTTGCGTAGTTTTAAAGATCTAAGCATACATAGGGACAGACAGCCAGGAGGAAGCGACTTTGTTTTATATTATGTAGTGATAATATAATACTAGTGGTGTTGAAATTTGCTATACATTTTGGTTCATAAGATTTGTTGCTATTACGTTTTGTAAGGCGCTTTTATTTTTGACTCTTGTATGTCTCAAAGTACGACATTACACGTTAGTTCCGTTCAGAAACCGTTTTTAATTCTCTACTCCTGTTATATTCCAAAACAAGTGGGGTTAATCTCCTTTTTATTAGGAACTGCAAATAAATGATCTCTTTAAATTAATAGATACCATAGTTTTAAGTAGTTGGATCCACTGAAAATCAGCGTCGTTACACCACCCCGTGCATCGACACATGCTGAGTGGATTCCATTTTTGTGACAACACTAGATTCCTACTTTAGTTTAGTCTTTTTTTATTTTTTATTTATTAAATGAGAAACATACAGCAAGTAATAATACAGAACATGATAACTGATAAACATCTGAATGATAACAATAGCCAAAAATAGTTTCCACCAGAAATTATGTTCACATAATCTTTGCTCTGTAAGTAAGACGTAGTTGAAATATAAACGTTACAGTAAATAATCTAAACGAAATAACAAATTTAAATACGAATTACATTAAATTGACAAAAACATTTTTTTTGAATAAAAAGGGATAAAAGAAAGACGCCTAAACAAAAGAAAAAAAAAACAATATCACAAGAAGCAACAAACAAAGACAACAAACTGATGGAATAACAAGCAAAAGTAAAAATAAAAAAGTAACATTAAGCCTTTTTGATTGCGGAGACAAATCCATTTGGTTTTAACTGAAATAAGTAAATATGCGAGTACTTTTTGTTATATGTGTTGCAAGCTCGTGCCAAAAACTTGTTGCTTACATACCTTTTTCGACTAAATGGAACAGAAAGCAAGGCAGGGGACCTAATTTGTAAACGGGGACATCTGAACAAATTACTTTATGTAATGTTATACGAGTATATTGTTGTTGTTGTTTCAAAATAAAAATAAACTATTTATATTTTTTCTATTTCTATTTGACTTTGTATTCCCAGTGGGACACGCGGACGGGTGAGATCGCGCAGGAGTACGACCGGCACCTCGGGGCCGTCAACACGGTCACCTTCGTCGACGACAACCGCCGCTTCGTCACCACGTCGGACGACAAGAGTCTGAGGGTCTGGGAGTGGTGAGCTCCAGTTTTATATTTATGCTCATTTTCAATAAAATAACAATACTTGTACGCTTTCGTATAAAAATTAGCTGGTTTGTGACTCCATTATTTCTAAATGTTACTATAAACCGACTCGGTCTTCCGTTTCGTTTCGATAGAAATAGAAAAACATTTATTCATAGGTACATAACTAATTACTGTGTTACTTTTGTTGAGGTTATGCAATAAAGAGTATTTGTATTGTATTGTATTGTAATAACAAATAAACAACTACAAAATATGTCATGGTTTGTCCCAACTCAGCATCTAGCTGGCATTAATACTTTAATACCAGCGCTGGTCTTCCGTTGGAACCATCAGTGAGACCACAGCGGGCATCGCACACATAAAACATAAATAGAAAACTAACAATAAATATAAAAGCCGGCCAAGTGCGAGTCGGACTCGCGCATGAAGGGTTCCGTATCATTATCTATAAAAACGGCAAATAAACCATGTCTGTTGTATGGGAGCCCCCTTAAATATTTATTCTATTCTGTTTTTTAGTATTTGTTGTTATAGCGGCAACAGAAATACATCATCTGTGAAAATTTCAACTGTCTAACTCTCACGGTTCATGAGATACACCCTGGTGACAGACGGACAGAGGAGTCTTAGTGATAGGGTCCCGTTTTACCCTTTGGATACGGAACCCTAAAAACGACAAAACGAGAAATAAAAAAACGCATTAAGCACTCTCGAGCGTGGGCGGCTTTTACAAGGCGGATAGTGTATTTCAATTTATTTATTTATCCTTGATAATAGGGATGTTGACTCAAAAAAAAAAATACTTCAAAAGAAAGAAGACATAAAACTATGCCAAATAGTGAAAATCCTATTCAAATATCTCAAAAAATAACGAAGCTGCAACGGTTAGATTGTTCGTAGTCAGAGAGAGAAAGTGCTACCTAACCGTGACGTCACTGTTAAGTAGCGCCATAGTAAATGACGATCGTTCAATACAAAGGTGCGTTTTGCGGAAAAGGGACAGAACATACCCACTCTTAAAACTTTGAAGACTTATAATTACGTAATTATTTATTTTTTTGAATTAGTTTTTTCGCCATTTGATTGAGAATTTGAGCCTTTATGTAGAAAATTTGGATTTATTGATTTTCTTTTATAGTGTCGTCATCCCTATAGTATTACATTTACATTTAGGTTGCTTAGTTGCTAGGGTAATTAATTAACAAAACAGATGTTGAAATTACGGCACGAAAAGCACAAACAAGTAGGCAAGGATTCCTCCGTACTAGTTAAAATTGTATGACGGCAGGGTATCCAGGGTATTTTAAATATATGAAGACTCCGCTGCGCCTGCACGCATTACTTTGGGACTAGGGCGATTTGTGTAAGTAAGATAGTCCACAAATATGTATGGTATTCCCAGGGACATACCGGTGGACATGAAGTACATCGCGGACCCGTCGATGCACTCGCTGCCGGCCGTGACGCGCGCGCCCAACGGCAAGTGGCTCGCGTGCCAGAGCATGGACAACAAGGTACGTTAAGCCGCTACGACGACAAATATCGCGTTCTTTGAAACGTTGTTCTGCCTAGATATATATTAGAGATGTGCCGACTATGGATTTGCCCGACTAGTCGGCGCCGAGGTGGCCGACTAGTCGGCAAGGCCGATCATAGGTTTCGGCTGAGTTCGGGCGCAAATCGGGAATGTTCGTTTCGGTCCGCTCGTCGCGCCACTCGTCATGCGTTCGTGTTTGTTTTGTTTATGTTTTAGTGATGTACTCGCTTCACCGGCCGGCGTGTATCATATAGCAAAAAAAAAAGACAAAACAGTGAAATTATCTAATTGTTGTGTTAAACAAACAACTAGTGCTCTTCTTTAGCATAATGTCGAAAAGGAAATCGCGAGTGTGGAATTTTTTTGACGATTTTGAAGGTGATTTCCAGGGGGTCATAATGAGCCGATTAGTCGGCCTTTTTAGCCGAATAATCGCCGACTAGAAATGTGGCCGGATAGTCGGCTTTCCCGACTAGTCGGTACATCTCTAATATATATATTATGATTGTTGACTTTATGATTGTGTTTTTGGCAATAGCCGAAACATGTAGGCCTAGCACGTGTTGCGCTCGAGAGTACGTCGGCGTATCTCGAACTATCCGTCACTTTCTAACAGCGCCAATCAGAAAAAGACTCGTAGCTCGAGAAAAGTCGAGATACTCTCGAGCGCAACATTAGCTACGGGCGCTGATTGCTTAAAATTTTCTCGATAGAAAAAAATAATTCCAAAGTTAAGTCTTTATTTTCCTTTTCTTTCTCAGCCAACTAAAACAACATTTTACCTCATCTAAACTCTGTCAAGAGGAGATTTCATAAAACTGCACACAGTCAGATATTTATCGAGATCATGTCATTCTCGAAGAGCGTTGTATCCCGCTTTGCCGTGCGCAAAAGATAAGCGTGTCTCTTTCACGGGGGGCGTGGTTTACCGAATCGATATATCTCCTTAAGTATTATCATTGTAATGAGCATATTTTTGGGAAAAAAATGGCAGACTGTCGAATTTCTTTCGGCGTTTCTTCTCGGCTTTGAGAAACGCTAGTAGTTTTTGACTTGTAAAAGTGTCCTTGCGGCCTACTTACAGAATAAAGTTCATTTTATTAATTTCATTTTTTATTCAAGGTCGTCGTGTTCAGCGCGCTCAACCGGTTCAAGATGAACCGGAAGAAGACCTTCACCGGACATATGGTGGCCGGGTACGCGTGCTCCGTCGACTTCTCGCCGGATATGAGGTATGTAGCTAGATTGTTCAAGGTCAAGGTCAACCGGTTCCAAATTAACCGGAAGAATATTGCGGTGGGATGTACCCGTGATCCGTGGACTTCCTGGATATGATTTATGTGGTTAGATTGTTCAAAGTCAAGGTCAACCGGTTCCAAATTAACCGGAAGAATATTGTGACGGGATGTACCCGTGATCCGTGGACTTCCCGGATATGCTGTATGTGGTTAGTTTTTTTTTTATCGCCGGATATAAAAATACAACAACAAATACAAATAATTTATATGAGGTATGTGGTTAGATTGTTCATGGACAAGGTTAACCGGTTAAAATTTAACCGGAAGAAGACGTTCAGTCGTTCACCGCGCATGCATATGGTGGCGGGGTACGCGTGCTCCGTAGACTTCTCGCCGGATATGAGGTATGTGACTAGATTGTTTGTTTTAAGGTCAAGGTTAACCGGTTCAAACATAACCGGAATAAGGCATTCTCCGGACACATGGTGGCTGGGTACGCGTATGCGGCTAAATTGTTCGTCCATAGTCCATTGGCGATACTGAGAAGTCCAAACTCCAAACTATTCTGCTCAGAAAAACAATATCAAAAACGGTCAAAGATCCTGTCCAGCCGGCTGGACATTATCGAATAAGGGTTAAGGCCAAGGTTAACCGGTTCAATAATTAACCGGAAATGCCAAGGCATTCTCATAACATAACACAACAAGGCATTTGCATAACAAGTTATGTGGTTAAGTAATTCGTTTATTAAAAAAAACGCACGGGCAAAGTATATAATTTTATTTTCCTTGACGGAATAAGTCCTCTCAGCAGAAGAAGGGGCCTTAGGAAATTATAAATGATTGTTACTTCATTTTCAAGTAGGTATAAAGCACTTTTAATCGACACAAAAATTGTCGACGTATCGTGAAGCATGTAATATTCGTAAGGGTCGGCATCGGCAACGCGCACGTTACTCTTTTAGAGTTGCGAGCATCTATATATCTATAGCGGTGTCCGCTTACCATGAGGTGGACCGCACGCTTGTTTGCCACCGTCGTAGTATAAAAAATGGACATGTCTCTCGTATGGCCGACGAAAGGATCGCAAAGCGCATCTTTTACAGCGAACTGCAGAACGGAAAGCGCAAACAAGGCGGGCAGTTTTTGCGGTATAAAGATGTACTGAAGCGTCACATGAAAAGAGCCCATATAGATCCATCCAAGTGGGAGACACTGGCAGAAGGCCGATCACAGTGGGGGAATACTGTACAAACACAAGTGCGTGAGTTTGAAGCCAGGCGCCGTATTGATTTGGATGCTAAGCGCGACGAGCTGAACGCCACCTGCGGCTATCCAATCCATTCAATGCAGCGCCGGATCTAGAAAATTTTCGAGGGGGGGCAAAAACTACAAAATGCCGCCCCCGTCTGCATATATTGTCTTATAATTTGTTACCTCTACCTTTTCAGAACAGTAAAAGTAGCTACTAGTTATCTACTCTAAGGGGGGACGGGTCATAAAGTCATAACACATCTACGTATAGATGAAAACGCGAGCGCAGCGAGCGCGAATATTTTCAAAAGTTATGATGCAGATACGGAAAATATTTCATACGCATCAAGTCATAAAAACGCGAGCGCAGTGAGCGCGAAATTTTTTGTCCTGTCAAGACGTATTTTGGCCTGTCAAGAAGTTCGAATTGCCGCCCCTAAATTTGCCGCCCCCTAAACTTGCCGCCCGGGGCATGGACCCCGGCTTGCCCCCCCGTAGATCCGGCTCTGATTCAATATAATTATATCGGAGGGGTGCTGACTTGCAGCGAGTGTGGGCGCACATTTACTGCTAAAATCGGCTACGTCAGTCACCAGAGAGCACATCGGCGACGCTCTCAATAGTAAAATACAGTCACTGTGGCCGAACACGGCTAGGGGATGATGATCATCATCATCCTCCTAGCGTTATCCCAGTACAGTTGCATCCTGCAGGATGCCTGGGGTCCGCTACCTAATCCCAAGATTTGGCGTAGGCACTAGTTTTTACGGAAGCGACTGCCATCTGACCTTCCAACTCCGAGGGGAAACTAGACCTAATTGGGATTAGGCTTTGTCAAGTGAGTGGGCAACTTAACTGTTAGAAGTTCTCAAGCCGCCCGAAGGCCTCCAACTTGGCTTAACGACTGCTGCCATAGACAGCAACTGGGTTCAACGGCTTACCGTGCCTTCCAAAGCACGGGAGCGCTCAGTTAGTAACCACTCAAAGCGGTCACCCATCCAAGTCCTGACCGCTGCCCACGTTGCTTAACCTTAGAAACCGCAAGCGGTACTCAGGCGTCGCTGGGCCACGAGCGGCTAGGGGATGATGATGATGATGATGATGATGATAAAAAATAAAAGTCCGCTGGACGCGGGTGGCGCAGGGCCGGTCATTGTGGCACTCTTTGGGGGAGGCCTATGTCCAGCAGTGGACGTCTTTCGGCTGATATGATGACGACGATGACATATTCACACAAAAAGTGTTAAAATGTTACCCTAAGCACATTGTTTTTTTCTGGAGACAATACAGCTCTAAAGTTAATATATCTGGGACACCTGTATAATCATACGTAAATGGAATTTTATGTCGCAACGCTATTGAAAGTATATTGATATTCATTGTGTGGTAATCGAGGAATTACTTTACGTTTTATCGCACCACCTACGCTAACGTCACCTTAACGTGACGGAATGTATGTTATTTTATCGTATAAAGGTGTCGTTACGTGTATATGTGTGAATATTTGTCTATAAATATTAAACAAGTGTAGTTGCGTGCTCGGAAAGGGCTCTAACGATTTCGATGATATGTACGAGTAGGTACAGTCGCAGTTAGATACAGCGGAGCGACCAAGGTGCTGTTATCTGAACACGATTCTACTATCAAGGTTAAGGTATTTTTGAGCACCCTGGAGAGTAGAGATATCGCCACTCGACTGTACAATAGTAGGTACGAGGCCGGTAAATCGATCTAGCTAGGTTAGGTTTCCAAAATGGATGGAGAACATAATTTCCTTTGTTGTTGTTCGCGCAAAGCGGAATACACGTTGGCCGCTCAAAAATAATCAGTTTTCGCCATTATTCCAACCCCTCATCTCTCGAAGAAGAAGAAGAGTGTCCCGAGCACATATCTATTCATAAAAATGAACACAATAAGTAGACGATGATTTACATGGAATTTGGCAAGTGGGTACATAGCGCGGACGCAGCTGCGTCCAACAGTTAACTGATAATTTAAAGGCACTTCTAATTAAATATTTTCCTTTATAATTTCAATAAATGTTTCGCGCTATCGCTGCGAAATAGCCATGTAATTGTTTACCTTATATGCTTTTGATTTAACCTTATTTTATGAAAGATTTGAATTTTGTGTTTAGGGATATTATTGTGAATTTATTTTATTTATGACGATCTTTTTGTGAATTTATTTTACTCTCTTTGACATACACAATATACAGCAATTCAACATTTTTCAAAAATTGTATGTAATGAAAAACTGACGACTCAAAAGTGCTTGTTGCTAGGTCTTTTTGAATAAAGAATATTTTGAGTTTGAGTGTATTGTAGAATTTATTACGATTTCTCAAGTACTTTTTTTTGGCCTTTACTAGTCTGTAAAAAGCAGCGCTCGTGGCCCAGCGGCGCCGGGTACCGCTTGCGGTATCTAAGGATAAGCAACGTGGGCAGCGGTCAGGACTTGGATGGGTGACCGCTTTGAGTGGTTACTAACTGAGCGCTCCCGTGCTTTGGAAGGCACGTTAAGCAGTTGATCCCGGTTGCTGTCTATGGCAGCAGTCGTTAAGCCAAGTTGGAGGCCTTCGGGCGGTTTGAGAACTTCTAAGTCAAGTTGCCCACTCTCTTGACAAAGCCTAATCCCAATAAGGTCTAGTTTCTCCTCGGGGTTGGAAGGTCATATGGCAGTTCTTCCGTAAAAACTAGTGCCTACGCCAAATCTTGGGATTATAGGTAGCGGATCCAAGGCATCCTTCAGGATGCAACTGTACTGGGATAACGCTAGGAGGATGATGATGATGACTAGTCTGTAAAAAGTTTTTTTATGTTGCCCAGTGTTTCTGGTAGTTATTGGTTCATCAGAGGTCACCATCACTTCCTTTTTTAGTTGTCGACTGTACTTACATAACACAATCATGTGTTGTTCTATTTAACTGTTCCATTGAACAATTGACGTGTGAATTGATATGTTCTACAATGCGTTGAAGGTTAGGAGTCAATACTCCTAAGCCTCAATACATCGTAATAATCGAATGAGAATTGATTTATTTTCGCTCTTCCACATTTATTAACGTGATAGTATAATATGAAACTTGTGCGTTTGAGTTAAGGATCAAAGCTCCTTATCATAATACTACAGCAATTAATGTCAGTACTTCGGCATGCCGAACATGCTTTAATGATGTTACTATGCATAGTAACATCATTAAAGCAATTTTGAACCTTATACAATTGGTTTATAAATCAAAGTTCCTTGACATTATTCTACTGCAAGGCCAGTTCTTCAGCACAAACCCACTTTTAAGGCAATTTGGACCTTATCTTTGTATCGAAATAAGGATTAAAGCTCCTAGAATTATGCTACTGCAAAGCAAGACGTAGCGCCATCAATATTTTGAATCTTATCTCACTTGAGATAAAGATCAAACTACCTTGTCGTTATGACAGCGCAATTCATTAGGGCAATACCGGTTTGATCCAGTGTCGGAAGATCTTTATGGTAATGAGTTGGCTTGCATGATTACCGCACACGGTGCAATACAATGGCTTACAATAAGTCAATGAGCTCTTAGCATTCTGTACCTACTCGTACAATAGGGTTTCCGGTACAGTCAGGTCAGGGGCGACTCACTCGCGTGACGTCATCGCGCCGCTCAAAGGTCACCCTTAGGGTGACTTTCAATGCGATAGAAAGTGATGTAGCGAGTGATGCGCGTCCGATAGAAGGAGATGGCCACGCGTAGGCACGTTTGGCTTGCCTCGCGGGGATTTGTTAACAGTGAGGCATCTGTACGTAGTACTATTACATATTCTGTGGTACATTACTTTTATCACACGAGCGCGGCCGCGGGCTAGTCATAGTTGGGGTTGTGACACATACGAACACATGGACAATGTGAATTCATAGCATTCATAACACCTACGCTGACGCACACGTAGACAACGTGCATGTATATCTGAACATACAGCCATGGCTCACCCGTGTTCGAGAGATAAAACTACTGTAAAACCGGACGTAATGGTGTTATAGAAAATGACAACGACTTTTTGGTTTGTCAGTTGTGATACATATAATTTACTTTTGATAACGTTAAAAAATGATTCAATGGAACTTCATTAGAAAATAAATATAAAATTAGTTATAATTATTACGGTACCTTCACGTTGGAAGAAACGTGACTCACGACTGATCAGTAAAAATTTACACTTACAACACGTAAACAAGTAATTTTCTGACGTAGTAAGTAATTACACGTTTTTAAATTAAGTTTTTGACAAGTTTACCGCAAATTTAAGTTTTTGAGAAGACGACCGCTTTAGCTTAGTTGATAGTGACCCTGCCTACGAAGCTGGAGGTCCCGGGTTCGAATCCCGGCCGGGGCATTTATTTGTGTGATGAGCACGAATATTTGTTCTTGGGTCTTGGATGTTTTCTATGTATTTAAGTATCTATTTATCTATATAAGTATGTATATCGTCGCTTAGTACCCATAGTACAAGCTTTGCTTAGTTTGGGACTAGGTTGATTTGTGTAAGATTGTCCACAAATATATTTTTTTAAATACCATAAATTTGACCGTTCACTTATCATGATCCTCATGACTACTCATATTCATCATCATCATAGGGTTTTCCCGGTTGTATTTTTCACGACGTTTGCCTTCACCGGAAACAAATTATATGTATTTAGTACACAGTTCTTTTTATTAACTCAGTGGTACAGTTAAAATAGTTGTTCAAAGTTTTATGGATTATATCGAGGAACGAAACCCCATACTAAAATTATTAATGTATGTATATATGTCTGTGTCTGTACCTCTTCACGATTAAACTGCTGAACGGGTTTACGCCTTATTTAGAAACTATCTTTTCACATCACCTATTCGGATAAGGGCTTTTTCTTCCCTGCTAGGAGGGATCAAAATGGCACTTTTCTTCCCTGCTACGAGGGATCAAAGTGGCACTTTTCTGTAACGAGTAATTGTATTGTATCGATTTTGATAGTTAAGTATTGTATCGATTTTGATAAAATAAATGCACAACCATTGTTATTTCAGATCTTTTATTATCCTCAATAGGTGATGTGAAAAGCAGTATGTGTCACGTGGAAGCAAAATTATTTCCACCTTGGGCGTTAATTCTTGAATCCCTCACTACGCTCAGGATTCTATTTTAGAATCCCTCGCTACGCTCGGGATTCTATTATATAATCCTTCGCTTCGTTCAGGATTCAATTTACGCCCACGCCGTAAATATGTCATTTTGCTCCCTTGTGACACAATCTACTATTTAATACGACGCGTTCTCCTCAGCTGGCACGAACGGTTTTGTGATCGTGTTTTATGGCCCAAAACATTACCATAAAACCTATCATGCTACCCGGGCTGTTGTGGTTAATAAATACGACGTGTGCACGCAATAACCCGGTTGAATTGAAATTCTTAATGTATTTTTCGTTTAAATCGACATTAACACACTTGTTGGCTAAAAGTCAATCACCTTCGGTATAGTAAGTGATCGTATAAGGCTTCTGACGCAATACCACAGAATAGGTAACAGTACGCAATACTTAACTCACGTGCGGTGCTGGTTGGTTATATATACTGAAACATCATCATCATCATCAGCCTGTAATCGCCCACTGCTGAGCGTAGGCCTCTCTTCGAATACGCCACTCGTCCCGGTCTTGAGCCAGTCTTATCCAAGAGTGACCCGCGATCTTCCTAATATCATCGACCCATCTAGCCGGTGGACGGCCGACGCTCCTTTTGCCATGAATTGGCCACCAGTCTGACACTTTTTTGGTCCACCTGCCATCACTCTGCCTAGCAATGTGTCCAGCCCAACTCCACTTGAGTTTGGTAATGACATCTCCGACGTCACGGACGAAAGTTCGTACGGCGTCGGATCTCGTCATTCCTCACTCGATCTTGCAATCTAATGCCGAGCATGGCACGCTCCATGGCTCTCTGTGCTACACGTATTTTGTATATTGTATACTGTATGTATGTATGTTATATACTGAAACATAAAATTCTGTAAATACATACTTTTACGTCTATAACTTGTGACATTTCAATTTCTGTCAAAAAGTCTGCCTGGGGAAGTGACTTAAATCCAAGACTACTTAAATTAAATAAAAAATCAAAATTTGTTGCGTTTCTGAAAAACTAGACCACTGCCGAGAAGAAACGCCAAAACAAACTTAACAGTCAGTTATATTCTCAAAAAATATGCTTATTAATGTGCATGATGATACTTAACCTACTTAAATTAATAAGTAATTCTGAGTATACTTAAAATTATTTAAACTGTCAGAGTTTTATCAAGTTAGTCCATTCAAAAGGCGACTTTATTGTAAAAGCAAGAAGGTTCACAATCTAATGGCAGTTTTCTAAAAAAGTCGGACATCTTAAATAATTTCATCTATAATAAAAAATACAAAAATAAGGCAGATAAATATTTGTGGTCATAATAACAATGTATAATTGGGTTACTTAAAGTTGTTATGCATTGTTACATAGGATAAATAAGGCTTTATATTGTTATGAAGAGGCATTCTAAAATCTACCTTTATACCGCAGCGGAGAGCTTAAAATTTCTGTCTCAGTTATGTCGTCTTTTGTTTGAAGGATTGTGTGCAGAGTGCAACTTTCACTGCGTGGCCTCGCGTAGTCCTGAGGATGTAGTCTGTGTAGGTCGGTTAGATACGTCGGTAGTAAGGTCGCTGTTAAAAAATAGTAGTTTATGCAACTGGTACATAATGAGGGGCATTAAATAATAATGGGCCTAATTATGTACAGTTGCATACATTACTTTATCTACACACATATTATAACTACTCTAAGATGGGTTCAGAAACCGTTGTAAATAAATACAATAATTGTGTTAATACAACCTTTTTTGCACGGTTGCGGAAATATCGAAATCAGAACTGGCAACCGATACCTGAATGTTATTTTAAAAAGTAAAGAGTCCCTGTTCTGATGTGATCATGTCGTTCTAGCTCAAATTTCGTGCGATATATACTAAAAAAACATCGAGCTGACATTTCGCATCGACTGAATTTGAATTTTCAGTGATACTAGATAGGGACATGTCAACTTTGACATTTAAATTTTGACAGTTTTGTTTGACGTTTTTATATTTTAACATCATATATGAGATTAAAATTAAAAATTATATTACTGCTGTAGCCTTAGCCACAGATAAGAAAATTGCCATAAATTCATTGAATGTTGAAATGAGAGTCATTTTCTACGGTTTCCGAACGCATATTAGAGGATTTATGATATGTGTGTAGATAAAAATAGTTTATTCACAAAATTATACAAATGTTTACATTTCATACACTTCTGCCAAACCACATTGCGGTTTGTTGGCAGACGAGGCTCCATTTATGTTTTGGTTGTTGGAGGAAGGCTTTGACATTTGAATCGATAAAACAGGAATAGTGGCAAAATTCAATCCTTGCAACCATAAACAATCATTTACAATTTACATGAAGACATGAGTCAAGAAAACCACTCACAACTGTACTTGGTTTTGAAGAGTTTGTTTTGTATTGTGTATATGATACTAAATGTCTCAAGACATAAGTACATAAGTACATTACATCATTTATATCTACGCAAATAACAAAAATATCTAAGTTAATAATGTAAAAGTAGCAGATCTGACCACGATTCAATAGAACGACGAAGAAGATCATGACGCAGTCATGTATGTATGTATGTATGTCATCCTCCTAGCGTTATCCCAGTACAGTTGCATCCTGAAGGATGCCTGGGGTCCGCTACCTAATCCAAAGATTTGGCGTAGGCACTAGTTTTTACGAAAGCGACTGCCATCTGACCTTCCAACCCCGAGGGGAAACTAGACCTTATTGGGATTAGGCTTTGTCAAGTGAGTGGGCAACTTGACTGTTAGAAGTTCTCAAGCCGCCCGAAGGCCTCCAACTTGGCTTAACGACTGCTGCCGTAGACAGCAACCGGGATCAACGGCTTAACGTGCCTTCCAAAGCACGGGAGCGCTCAGTTAGTAACCACTCAAAGCGGTCACCCATCCAAGTCCTGATGTATGTACATACATACATCAGGACTTGGATGGGTGACCGCTTACATACATATGTATGACACTTAATTTTATTGCACATAAATTTTAAGAACAATTACAAGAAATAAAATTAAAAAAGATAAAGTACAAAGGCGAACTTATCCCTCTAAGGGATCTCTTATGTAATTCCGTCAGACCACTGCTGATTCACACGTATTTCCTTATGGTCTCTTAACGTGTGTAATTCAAGATTTTTCTCTATTGTGTAATATCCCACTACACATTTTCCTTGTAAAGATTCTTTTCCTCGTGCATGGGGTAAAAACCGGAACAAAATTACGGATTTATGGTACAATTCCGACGAAACAATATACCTTATTATGAAAGGACCCTTCGTCGTTTCGAATTACGGTATAATGTTCGGTCCTACCGATCATGGGATATAGAGATAGGATATACATTTAGGAAATCAATTTCCAGCTAACCAAACAACATGTACTCCCAGATATTGTTTCTTTTTGCGTAAGCCCTACCAGTATATTCAGGGTCATATTCATATTACATAAGGTTTAAGGGAATTACCAACATTTTTAATAAATAAAATTACTATTGAAATGTAGTGATCATAAAATGTACTGATTTGTTTTCTTGTTAGTATTCAATCTATTCACTACTTTGTCTTTATTTTGTTTTAGAGTCTATTAGCGCAAAATACGTGCAGGCTAAACTAAATACATAAAATAAAAGGCAAAAATAATATTATGATAGTTGCGGCAAAGGGTCTTCAGTCTTCACTCAGCTTGGTGACTATTTTAATCATACTACCTATAGTACATTTACTTAACAAGGGCGGTAAAACAAAGAATGTCTCAGATCGCAGGCATTTGAAGCCCGAGCCGAAGGCAAGGGCGATAAATATGCGATCTGAGGCTTTCTTTATTACCGCCCGTGTTAAGTACAGATTGGTGTTGATACCGAAGTGGGATTTCCCGCGCGCGGAGCGTGCGGTAATTGCCGCTTTATGCCCAGGTGTGACATAAATATTATAAATGCGAAAGTTTAGATGTTTGTTACTCATACTCAAAAACGGCTGAACAAATTATGATGAAAGTTGGTTTCCTGGATTAACATAATAATACTTTTTATTCCGAAAATCATCCCTCAAAGGGATGACATAGGGAGTGGAAGTTTACGCGAACGAAGTCGCGGGCAGAAGCTAGTAAAATAATAATTTTAATATGAAAACCGATGACGCAATGACCGGGTGTGAATTACCATGCGCGTCATCAAAGCTGGCTCCAGACAAACGGCATTTGCATCCATTATCATCACCCTACTGACTTCTTTATAGGATTTATATTTTCAGTTCCAAAGTAAAGCAACTTAACCTATACATTGTGTCTCTAAAAGCATGGTCATATTCATACATCTATGGTTAAATTCGACTGAGCGTGTAGAATAAATCTTGTGGTTACAGAGATTTTGGTGGTCCAACTTTAACATATTGGTATTTTGATTGTATTTGCCTTCTCCCCATCTTTTCGCTAATCGTACCGGAATAAATTCGTAAGGAAATTACGAAGATAGACATAATCGTAGTAGAAGAATAGTGAGGTGAGTCAAAACAGGCTGTGAAGTCTGTAAAGTGTGAATCGCATCTAGCTGGGCATTGGCCCCGTACAAGTATTTCATAAGACTGTTATAAAATTCTTGTACGATATTATGGTTAGCAGCGCTATTATCAAATATCTGTGTATTTTGTTTTGGTAAGAATAGCAATGCTATATACCTAATCTGTTATTTTATCTATAATATCTATATTAAGCACAGTCAGCGTCATATAGTATGAAGCAGCCAAACTGGCCAAATAGTTCGATACACCATATATTTTGTATGGTGTACCGAAATATTTGGCCCCCTTTTTTACACGACTGCCCAAAAAAGGAGTGTAATGTTTTCAGGTTTCATGTATGTATGTATGTATGTGAACTTTTTTTGTTCCCCCAGAACTTCTCAACGCCTTAACCGATTTAGATGTGTGAGGTATCGTTGGAATCCTTACGTTATCCCGGGTGACATAGGATATGTGACGTTGCAATAAAAACAATATGGCGGACTGTAGACTCCATTTTGAGTGTTCCGTAATGCTTTATACTATATGATACTGACTGTACTATCCTATGCAAGTTCTATGCAAGAAACTAATGAACGCGCCATACATTTTACAATGGCAGTACTCTGTATATAAAAAAAAACAGGCTATATTAGAGGTAGTTTAATCTAATCTAAACGTAGTACCTATCAGATTTTGTCTCGACGTATCGACGTTCCGTAAAGTGTATGATCGATCGTAACATTCGTAACGTTTCCATAAATATTATATGTTATTGGTGACTGGTACCATATGATTACAATCTTATTCAGATAGATTACGGAATCATCGTAAATTGTTTTAAGCATTTATGTCACTGTCATTGAAATAATCCTAAGATATTGTAATTGTAGCCCATATCATGTGTGTATCCGTCTGACATCAAGCGTACTAAAGGAAATAAAAACTAGTGTCACTGTCGATAATGTCATTTCAGTCATTTGTCTACTATAAATAAAAAAATCTCTCGAATATAAAAGGAATAAGGAGGTAGGTGGCGCTACCGACACGCGCAGATCGACCTCGTATATTATTTTGCTTTATAAATATAGTTGGATGATTTATTCGCAACCAATATGCGGAGTGTAAACTTTACCAGGATTATGGTGTCTGCAAAGGTTGGCAACTGGTGTTTGTACTACAATTTGAAAGCTACGAGTGTGCAAAGTACGCCGGTGCTCGGGCGGATTAAAAAATATGGTTCACAATTTTATATGCATTTTGTCTCCTTTTTTTAAAAAAAATTGGAAACCGTCTCAAAGTGGAATTTAAAAAAAAACCCTTTTTTTTTCTTTAGGTTCAACCGGTTCATGAGTGCGCATGATGTGCAGGAAAGACCAAAAATTTCTAAACTCTGACAAAATGTAACTTCTCAAATACATCGTATTATCTAGCTTCCTACGGCAGAACAGCTGGGCTTGTTTATTGAACATATAATACGTAGATTACTCTACCAGTACAGCATATTAGAAGTTACCACCTTATGTCCTAATAGTATGGTTTAAAATCACTTGTATGATGTTATTCATGTTATCCAAGTAATATAGTTTTGTTCGAACGTATTATGTAATGAGTTTAAAACCAAATTATAACGTCGAGGTTTTGTGTTCCCAGCGCTGAGTTCGCGAATTCATCGATGTTTTAGATAATTTGTAACGAGCGTTTAGGTATACTTACTGAGATACATAATTAACCTAGCATCAATAAACTTATACATACATCGTAAGTATTCTGTTGGGTGAAATTCTTTGTATTGTGTAATGTTACATTCATTTCTAATGTAATCATTACTTACTCTATCGATTTAGGGTGGGTTGCACCAAACCGTCTGTAATCGTAAGCGGTGTTCGTCAAATCTGATTGTATGGGAAGTTTGACAAGTTTCTATGGGATGACAGCTACCGGCGCCATATTTGACGATGACCGGTCTGTGTTCGTATGTTGGTGCAACTGACCCTTAATTCGTAAGAGACTAGAGACGTAAGGACCCAAATGTAGTTTTTCTTTTTCATTTATCAAAGATATAAAATTAATCCGGCTAAAGATAAATCGAATCAATGGAATAATATTTATAATTCATTAGGTACCTTACCTCTGATATATATTGATACTAGGACTTCTCATATCTCTAATTGTCCAAGAACACAAAGAAAAAACAGCCATTACTATAACTGGTCAAGAAGCAATATCAACCCTATCGTACATATCATATGAGTCATGTTAGTATTTCCACAGAATGGTGCATAAGTCTTAATTCTTAGGTTAAATAATGAACTAAAATTACTTAAAATAATACAGACGGTTTAAACGTTTTCGGGTGAAATCTTTGGCGAAACGCCATCTGAGGTGTTCTATAATGGCATCCTTATGTGAAAGTGATCCATACTAAAAGCGACTTAATTTCGCATGTGAGAAGGTTCCAAATCTAAAAACAGTTTTATAAAATATCGCCCAGCATAAAACATCTCAACTTATACGTATATTTTAAAACAAACATCTATATTTATTTAACATTGGCCTTAAAACTAAACAGAAAATGAAGGTGTTACAGCTTTTTCGGACAAAATGTCTACTTTGATGGCATTTACATTTATGAATTGTTTTCTACAATACCTTGATTCATATAGAAAACCCCGAACCTTCGAACATACGACTATGATAAATAGATATATGATTCGAATAGAAAAGCGTCCAATTTTTTCACACGTTCATAACTGCATTCGAAAAAAAAGCAAATAATTTAATTTAAGTAATAAAATTGGACCAGCTTTTGTTACTCAAATTAATAAAAATATCTGGGCGGCCGACCTTTGCTCGACGTTTTCCCGGGCATGAGACCTAGCTAGATCGATTGCTCGTCCCCGAAAACCCCTACATACCAAATTTCATCAAAATCGTTAGAGCCGTTACCGAGATCCCCGAAATAAATACATAAATAAATAAACATATATATAAATAAATAAATATACAAGAATTGCTCGTTTAAAGATATAATAAGATATGCATAAGTAGTTCTTCTATAAGCAACATAATTCATAGTACGTATTGACAGTGACTTTATTGTAGCAGACTGGAAAACATATTTAGGCCATATTGTCATATAAAAAATTATGAATGAGAGTAAGTAAACACAATTCAGAAAAACGTTCCTATTTCAGTATATAGGCTGACGATGACGTTTTGAAGTTGAAAGATAAACGACCCCGTGACACTAATTGCTAGTATATTTCTGGTGCACTTTGTTATGTTATGTGTACAGAACTACAGATACATACAAGTAGTCGCGATATCGCGCGAACCGGTTTGATCCGGTTCGGCCACTTCTGTCAAACATATTTTGTATACAGCGTAATTGTTTGGTTTTTACTTTACTTCTCTGTTTAAGGGGAAACTGTGAGGTTGTTATGAAAATTAGTGAAAATGTCGTTAAGCTGTAATATGACGAGGACATCCTTGCGATGTTTGTAATGCTGTCACTGCAATGTTCTTGTTCCATTTACTGTATCTTTGCTAGAAGTAGCACTGAAAATTATATTTCATGTGCTTTTGTTAGGATTAAATTGTATGCTGAACTCTTTAAAACTTTAACACCTACATTCAGTTTTTTTGCGCCTTGACTTATAAAACCGCGTATTCAATTTGTAACGTTAATGAAATTGCATTGAATATCGTATTAGTTTTTTCACCGATACGTCGGTGGTATTGAATATTTCAACGGTTTTCTGAAATTGACTGAAATGTATTCGCTGCCTTAGCGGTAATGTACCGTTTTCTGTTCAGGCTCAGACATATTCACGTTTTACAAAAACAAATATCTGTAGCTCTAGTATAAGTTTTTTTCGAAACATTAACTAATGCGAACGCGTTTGCGTTTTGTCTCAAAATGTATGAAAGTGGTATAAAAACGTGAACAGCGCCTCTGGTGGTCACTAGTGGAAACTAAAACAGCGAGTATAACATTTGTTGGTAACCGATGAACGCGCGTATTTCAAACTCGGTGAGAGCGTTTTCATACATTTTGAGACAAAACGCAAACGCGTTCGAAATGTTCGAATTAGTTAATATTTCGAAAAAACTTATACTAGAGCTACGGAATAGGTGCTTAATAGGAGAGGATCAGCGTATGAGCGAAAACATTTAAAGACTATGGGAAAATTTAAAACAGACATTTTTTAACCTTACCTACGCGTAAAATGTAGATTAGTACCTATTGAAGTAGACTCATGGTTTTTCTCCTGGACTCATTTGTAGTCTAGTCTAACTAATGTTGTCAAATGGGGGAGATGATGAGTCTTATTTTTTATCGGAATAGAATCAATATCAGTAATGTTACTTATTATTAAGCGGACATTATTAGTTAATAAGACATTATTAATTCCTATGATCAATCCTGGTCAAGGTATCAAATTGTAACTAACCCATTAGGTCCGATTTTTGTCCTAATAATTTTGGAAACTTTGATGGTCGTGTGGTCTTCGAAGGACGAATAAAATCAGTACAGTAGCTCGACTAATGACTAACCGCTGTTAGAGTACCTTTATCTCACGAGCGCGGGGGAGCCATGGTTGTGTGTTGAGCTATACATGCACATTGTCCATGTGTGCGTCAGCGTAGGAGCTACAACTACAACAATGGCCAATTGGCCAGCCCGCGCTCGTGATGAGATAAAAGTACTGTACTGTCAAGGGAATCGATCGACACATCTTACGTTAAGCACACGCGTTTTCTCTGTGGTCGCCCAAGTTTTAGACTAGCCACTAGCCAAAATACACGTCAACCACTTAAGCGTGTCTCAGCCGCTTGGCGCGTGGCTTGCCTTCCCTGAACTCTAACCAGGTTGGTTTGACGTAAAAATCAACATTATACGGCATTAATATACAATAACCATGTTGTTTGTCCAACGCAAATGTTTTGCATGTGAGGCCTTTCTTCTACAGTTTAACAAGTATAAACCATTTTAATGTCGATCTATGGAACGATAAAATATAAATCAAATACATTCTAAGTATTTGATTTATTGGTGTTGACGAATTTTGCTGATAAATTGGAAAGAAAAATCATAATCACTTGTTCTTTCGTTTTGTGTCAAATCCTAATGTTTAATCCCTTCTGATCTGGCTCTGGAATGGAAAAACGTAGGTGACATCGTGATCAATGTCATTTAATACGTCAATTAAACTTTTCCACGAGTCGTTTCTATTTACATATTAGTTTAGTAATGATGATGGATAACCTATTATGTTATGGGTACCGTTTGTTGCCTAATAAGTTAATCGTGTTATTGATGAGACGTAATATTCATCTTAACCTTGAGGTTTGTTTTAATTCGACATGAAATACATCATAGATATGTATGTGCCTATGGAGCTTTTGCGTACAAGCGCAATCACCCGACTTTCATTAGAAATTATAAAAAAATATGTATATTTTCTTCTCTTCTCTTCCTCTCTTTTTTTTCGGACGCATATTATTCGTATTTGTATTACCTTTCGCGGTATCATTACATATGAATCAGCTGCTCGAGTCACGTGACATAGTATTTGTAAACCGACCGTCCTCGCCTGACCTTTGTTTGTACAGCGCCCCACAATACCGCACAAACGCACCCTTATTCTCTCTCCTTTAAAGTTCAATCTGTTAAGTGTATGTCGCCACCCGTACTCTGTTTTTAGTTCGCATCGTGACGGCTGTATTTTTGGAGCGGTAAGGGCTAGGCTACACTATCTTAATTAGCACTGTGGGCTGAATCTGCGGGTTTTCACTAGGCGATCTGTTAATTTGACTTTCTAATACATTTATTTTGTAATGGTTGAAATATGAAAGTGTTCCGAATCCAAAAGTGTGTAGTAAGCATTGCATTACACAGAATCTTACGCGTTACTGAAATACCGAACGTTGCCTCTTGCGTCTGTAGCACGCTATAAGAGCATGCTATCAGTAGCAAGTTTACGACTCACAATCTGTCTTGTCTTACCTCACCACTGTCGCCATTATTTTGTTCGGCCGCGTCATTCGTAACAACTGTACGGAATCGGGGCTCAGACTTATATTGGATCGTTTGAGGTTGTCGGTAAATGTTGTGAATACCAGTTCAGGTGTAAAACTTGATTTTTATAGTAATTGTAATAGGGTGTACAATTATAATACTTACTCATGGACAACAATGGCACGGCACGTTGTATCTTCTTGCATTCGTGTTAGATATTTCCCTGTCTATTGTTGTATGTCTTTATAACAATTACTTTATGTTCTAGTGTACTCCAGAATGGCACAGTCTGGTACATTTATTTTAGAATGTGTATTGTATACGACTAGCATATATGATTAAAAAATGTAGAAGGGCCATTTTACGGAAAGTTGTATACTCGACTTTTTTTTTAATTTGGATAAAATCGGGTTTCTTCTACTCAGAATCGAAAGCAGTTTCGAACGATATAGGGGAATAAAAGTGTCCCAAAAGTTTTTTATTCCATTCCGTTACCGTTTTCATACTAATCTTGTAATGCTTGTATGGTGGTAACGGAATGGAAAAACTGAAAATTGTATGAACAATTTGGGACACTTTTTTTCTCCTATTAGGGTCCTCCTGCGTAGAAAAAACCCGATTTTATCCAAATAAAAAAAAAGTTGAGTTGTACAACTTTCCGTAAAATGGCTCAGAACACCCAAGCACAATCTTGCTTAGCGAGTTTATGTCGTCACAGTTAGTGTGAAACTAAACATTAGATACAAATCATGCTAGACTTACCGTATGACATATTGCTTATCTCAAGTTCTCCTAAGGAAAGATGTCCAAGACTGTCGGCTGACAAAACATTCCATATAGGCCTTCGCTCTGTGACCTTATCGCTTCACCTCGATTACATGTAGGCCGATTCAGTAGGGCGACGAGTTTCGACCGACTGTTGCATTCCTAAATTGTTTCGGAACTGGCGAATTATAGTTATATATTGTCGTTTAGTACCATACCATAGCCCAAGCCTTCATGAGCGTACTAAGTAGTTCGATTTGTGTAAAATTGTCCCCCATATTTAGTTTTATTTCGTAAATTGTTTTAAACTTGAGTAAGTATGTTTTAGATACATTTAGATATTTTTCAAACAAATACTACATCACGCAATGTACTACTGCTATCCGCTGTACGGTGATTATCTGTAATTAATTGCACAGTTTCGTTGGTTTAGCATATTTTCAACTGATTTACAGAAAATTATGAGTTAGCATAAGGAGGTATGTTGTGGCCTTCTGTTATGTAGGACGTATGCAATCTAATGATGAGAAAAATTGTCTGTTCCTAAAATTGCACGTCGGTTAGTTAAAGATCGGTGGATAAACTGGAAAACAATTGTATCAACCTTTTTATTTCTTTTTAGTTATACCTTAATTCCTAATAACCCGACACCAATACCTTGAAGAAATCCAATTACACGACACCATTCAATTAGCAATGAATCTAAATTGGTTATAAAACCAGATGGGACTAGTGCCTAGAATGAAGCAATTTCTTTTATGTCACACCTGGCCATAAAGTGGCCATTATCGCACGCTCCGCGCGCGAAAAAACCCACTTCCTGGCCAGGGGGTGACATAAAATTTTGTACTTACCACGGGCGATAATAAAGAAAGCCTCAGATCGCATATTTATCGCCCTTGCCTTCGGCTCGGGCGTAAGACATTCTTTGTTTTATCGCCCTTGGTAAGTAATGTACTATTATCGCATCTCAAGACCCGGTGATAGAAGCGATTGTTTTATATTGGAAGCTTCCGTTAGTTTATTTATTTGTCGTTGGCAATTATTTCGAACCGTGAGATCTTCGAGAAGACAGTACGGTTACCAGTTTGTTGCACTTTTAGCACCACCCAGGGGTCACGTGTAGGGTAGCGGTGGGTACGAGTACTCCCTACGGACGTGGTGCAACTTCCCCCCTTTGTCAAGTGAGTGGGCAACTTGACTGTTAGAAGTTCTCAAGTCGCTCGACGGCCTCCAACTTGGCTTAACGACTGCTGCCATAGACAGCCGTTAGTATCGCTTCGCCTATCAATTGAAATATATTCAATTCAATGTTATCAAATAGTACAATGTTATCAAATTACTTAACAAAGTAGTCAAAGCGTCGATTAGACGACTTTTTCTGATTATCAATATTATCATATCGGCAGACTTCCTTGGTGCTAGTGAAGCTACTGACTGATTGACTGAAATTAGCGACATACATTCATATCAAGGTGGGGATGGACCGAACATTTTTGCATTTCAAAAGTTATTTCCCTAATAAAACTTTTCAAAACCAGCGGAATGCTTGTTCGTTCACTTGCAGCTCTAAACCTGCTATCTTGTTTGTTGAATAAACATGCAAATTTAGAGCTACATACTTCGTTGTTAGCTTCTACTATAACCTCTAGTTTCTGTCAATAAAGTAAGGCAAGCAGTATTAATGTATTAAAGAGAAACTATTCATTTTCACATGCTATAGTCACGTTGGCCCGTTGGTCGTGAACTAAGGCCAACTATGCAAGGGCAAGCGCAGGGGGACTGGGATGTTATTCACAACAACACTTCCCAACATGCCGATGACCTCACTACCGTGCGCCCAGCACAAGCCTGGGCTCAGATTGCGCGTATTTGTTTCGAATGTCAGGGTCAACTTATTCTGGGGCAGAGTTGACACAGAGGAGTACAAAGTGTTTTGGGGATTCCGTCACGGCGTGACGATAAATCTCCGTGTAAATGGCGGATGTTGCTATCGGAGCTCGTTATGGGGGTTTAAAGTGCGTTCCGGAAACGTTTAGCTGATATAAGTTTGCGAGTTCTGAATATTTTCTAGTTTTTAAGTGTTTTCTAGTGTATCAATAGACCTCGTCTGATGTAGAACCACGAAAACACTGATCTTTATATGCTCAAAACCAGAAACTGGATATAGTTTTGCAACGGGAAGTGGGGGGAGCGTCCTCATATTCATATTGAACGATCTATGTATACCTATCAATTTTGGCATTATTCCCATCACGATGTTACGACATAAGTATCATTCATTACGATATGAAGTCATTAAAACGTTATCGATTAACCTTATGATCAGGTAATGTATCCGTCTGAACAACGTAATTAGGTCTGCTAACATACATTATAATTACGGAAATCTCCAAAAAAAATTAGACAAGACATATAACTCTTATCTTTTGCTTCCCTTTACTGTTGAATGGTCATTCTTTGAATAAATGTCTTATTATTGTCATTATGAAACTACAATCCCAATATTGTAATGTAACTATAATTAATCTACAGTAAAGGATAATGATGTCAGATTTTATCCTTTATTAACATTGTAATAAAAAAAGGCACGCGATAATCACGATATATAATCGTGGTTGTCGACATCGGAGTTATCGTAATAACTATCTAAGTTACCTTTGAACGGATCAGATAAATATGTCATAGTTATGTCAATAAACTTGAGATAAATGATAGCAACGGTACAATATGGCCCTATACAGACTACGCTGTAGCATAGGTCCAATCCAATCAACTGTCTGCGATATTCTCTTTAGGTGTAGCAATATTTGTAGTCTCTTTAAGACAATACGAGCTACGAGTAAGTTTACACAGGTACAGTACAATACCCTGCACGGAATATTGACAGGAAAAAGTGGAAAAATATCTGATGCAACTTAATTTGTCACATAGGCAGTGTCGGATTAACTTAAACTGGTAGCAGCACAAAAATCGCAGGGAAAAATCAAACCTAGGTGACTCAAAAATGCTTAGGGTAGTGCTGCAGATACTTATTATTGAGACGACTGTTGGAGCTGCCCTTTAATATTGCTAGCAAGAGCGCATTTCCTCACGCGATCTAAAGTGACTCGTGCGCCGATGAATGGTAGATAATTGTATTTTAATTCCTGAGGCGTTTGGCACATTGCTATGCAAGTCTATAGCGATGTCCCGCTCGCTCTGCGGAAACCGCATCAGTGTTATAACCGCCTAAATATGTCCATCCGGGCTAAGTGAGCATCAAGGAACTATCACTACTACCACAAAAACGCAAAGGATGTTTTTGAAAGAGCAACTTTCTCAAAGTTAGAAGTTTGTAGTCAACAGCACAGCAAACAGTTTTTGACGTTATCACAATGGAATAAGGTGCATTAACATTGATTGCACTATGCGTATGCGTTTTAAACCTCTTGCCTGTGTTTGATAAGGATCAGTATCATCAAAAATTAACTCTATGACAGAACCTTTCAGCACTGTCAGTTTCGTAACATACTAGGTTAACTCATGGATTTTGATCGTCGCCGCGTTGGTGAGCACACGTGCCCGGGGCGACGACGAGCAGAATCAATTTACCGTACAATACCTTATCTACTGTCATGGCGTCGTTACCGAACAACGTCATTGAACACGTGACATTGGCGAAATCATCATAAATTTGATGGAAGCCATTTTTAACCCCCGACGGTTAAAAGAGGGGTGTTATAGTTTAACGTGTCTGTCTGTGTATTTGTGTATCTGTCTATGGTATCGTAGCGGCCAAACGGATGAACCGATTTTCGTTTAGATTTTTTTGTGTCATAGATAATTTTATCCCGAGTGTTCTTAGCCATGTTTCATGAAAATCTGTTCAGCCGTTTGAAGATTATCAGCTCTTTTCTAATTGATGAGGGGACCTGACTAACTTCTTTATGTCCGATCGATACGAAATTTGGTACCGTGTTACTTCAATGATATTGAAAGTATGTGGTAAGGTAACCATGACCTGATCAGTCGTTTGAAGATTATCAGCTCTTTTCTAGTTTATGAGGGGATCTGACTAACTTTCTTATGTCCGATCGATATGCTCTGTCGGGGGGTTTTTAAAATTTAAAATTTTGTATTTTTTTTTAAAGAATTGATTAGGTTAACTCATCAGATCCCCGTTGTTGCAGCTACCTCGTCTCCGGCGACGCCGACGGGAAATGCTACATCTGGGACTGGAAGAGCACGAAGCTGTACAAGAAGTGGAAGGCTCACGACGGCGTGTGCATCACGGCGCTGTGGCACCCGCACGAGCCGAGCCGGCTGCTCACGGCCGGCTGGGATGGCGTCATCAAGTACTGGGACTGAGCTGAGCGGGGTCAAGCGGGTTTCCGGATATTTGTTGAATTGGAATGTGGTAATGCAAAATACATAACGTCGGCTGAAGTCGCGAACCTAGTAATTCCATTATTGGAATTATGAGATTTGCGACTTACGTAGGTATCACGGGCTTAAGTTGTGGGCTTAAGTCGCAAGCCTCTTAACTCTAAGAATGGAATTACTAGGTTTGCTAGTTCAGCCGACGATAAGTCGTTTAATAATACGCTCATTTTTGTTGACTGAAAACAAAACACCGTTTTCTGTACCTAGTTATTATGGACAGTGACTGTAAATGTTTTGAGAAGTTTTAGGTATAGACGCTATAGTACTATTTAAGTATGAAATAATGTTTTTTTTATTGTATTTACCTAGCTCATTGCATTGTACATATTAACATATATTGTCATACATAACTAGCCGACGATAACTGAACGACACAGTAATCATTAACTTTGCAATAGTTCTTTATGTACGTTGCCTTATCTTAATTTCAAAGTATTACACAGACAATAAATCACCATTAAATTCGAATGTTTTTCAATGTCGTTATTGGAAGTGGCAATTCATGTCATTACAATCGATACCGGATTATAATCTAATAAAGTGATAACATTAGTTACCATGTTCGACTGTCTTTTGCACGTGCTAATATGAGACTTAGCTAACTTGTGCATCACTTTTGACTAAGTGAGTAGTTTCATTTTAGTTAAGAATTAATTTTCCATATGTGTTTCATACAAAGACTTTATACAGCTCCTTCGAAGGTCGGTCAAGGGTCTAGCATGATAACGCTTATCAGTTAAGTTAGCATCCTGACTGGATGTGAGAAAGAAATGCTGTTGACCGTATACATAGTAGCGTAACCCTTTGAACACCAAGGCACAGGTTTTACGGTGAACTCTAGTTAGATTTTTTGTGCTAGCCGATATTTTTTAAAAGATGTTCTTGGATTTTGAATCTTAAATTCTGTCATACAAAATGAGGTTGGTTATTGTACGGATTATTTTGACACGGCCATTTGATCTAAGTAGGTCATACGTAGATGACTACGTATAACTACCTACTTAGATCATTGGCTTTTAAACTTCTGATACGTATGCATATGAAGAAAACAAAAGCTCTTAGTGTAAGGCCTGAGTGGACGCTCGGAGCTTTCGGTTCGGCGTCGCGTCCAGCGTTGCGGCCGAGCGTCCATACTATTTGTGCGGCGGCGACTCAGGACACCAGTATGAGTTTCAATTGTTTGACATGCACGCCCCGCTGGACGCAACGCTCGAGCGTCCACTCAGGTTCTACACTTATAATACTTTTGACCTCTTCATAGGTAACTACTTCTGACACTTAGCCATTTGCTTTCTCCTAGACGTTCAAAGGGTTAATGCTGCCATTTGTCATGGAGCACCAACGTTAGTTAACCGCTGAATGTTTTTGAATTGGTTTCATAAAGTGGAAGAGCGGTGTTCTCTTAACACAAGTATCTAGAATACTTAAAAAGAGACACCCAGCACAGTCTTTGTAACTAAACCTAAGATACTGAATAAATTATTTTTGATTTTTTTGGTCCTTATTGAAAAGGAGAATGTATGACTTTGAACGACTTGCTTTATCAGTTAGTGTAAGGCCTGAGTGGACGCTCGGAGCGGAGCGTTCGGCGGGGCGTGCAGCGGGGCGGGCGAGCGTGCATACTATTTGTGCAGCGGCGACTCAGGACACCAGTATGAGTTTCAATTGTTTAACATGCACGCCCAGCTCGAGCGTCCACTCAGGCCTTACACTTATCCGTTATTACCTAGTTAAGTGCATTAATCAGATGTTCATAAAATAACTGAATCGTCATTATGACCGCAGTTAATAAAACAATCAGAAACTTTGATCACTTTTTTAATTTCACCCCCCACCCCCTACCATAAACCATAAATAGGATAAACAGGACATAGACTACATATAATAACTTAACGTTAGTATTTTCTCTTTTTTTTTCTTTATTGTCGTGGGGTCCAGCCAGTGATTAAGCAACTTGCATGGGCAATTTGTAAGGCTCTTCATACATGATATCGAACTTGTATTCCATGCTGCACTCCATACAGGCGCCGTTCTTTATAAACTGGTTGAAACTTATGTTGTTTTCGTGGAATGCTTCTGTCAAGGCAGTGACGAGTTGGTCGATCATTTCCGGCGTGTGGTGCGGGCCGGGCGCGAAGCGGAGCCTCTCCTCCCCGCGAGCGACGGTCGGGTAGTTTATCGCTTGCACGTAATGTCCCCTTTTCATTAGGGACTCTGCCACCAACGCGACTTTATCCGCCCCCTTTATGGGAACGGGGACGATGTGACTCACTGACGGCAATTGAGGAAGACCAGCGACTAAGAGAGACAGTTTTAAGTATCGTACGATAGCTTGGTGCTTTGCTCGAAGCGATCGGCCCTCCTCGCTCGCGAGAAGTCTAATGGCGGCCAGAGAGCCCGCTAACACGGGCGGCGGCAGTGCTGTAGTAAAAATAAAACCAGGTGCCAGAGATCTCACCGTGTCGACCAATAGAGAAGACCCGGCGATGTACCCACCCACATTTCCGAAAGCTTTTCCCAGTGTCCCAGAGACAATGTCTATCATGTGCTCTATGCCTCTCTCCTCCCCAATCCCAGCACCATGTTTCCCATACAAGCCCACTGCGTGGACCTCATCAACAAACGTTAAAGCTCCATACTCATGTGCTATCTCACACATTTCTTCTAAAGGACATATCGCTCCACTCATGGAGTGGACAGTCTCGAATACGACTAGCTTTGGTACACCTTGCGGTGACGCCTCCAACATCTCCCGGAGATGATTGGGGTCATTGTGCCTAAATATATGCTTAGGTGCTTGGCTGTGGCGGATACCCTGGATCATGGAAGCGTGGTTGCCAGCGTCCGAATAAATATGGCAACCGGGAAGAAGTTTTCCTAATGTTGAGAGTGTTGCATCATTAGCAACGTAACACGAACTGAATATTAGAGCGGCTGGCTTCTTGTGGAGCTTGGCGATCTCTGCCTCAAGTTGCTCCGTCATCTGTGAGTTGCCAGCGATGTTGCGCGTACCACCCGCGCCGGTACCATAGGCTCGGATGGCGCCTATGGCCGCGTCCTGGACGGCGGGGTGGCGCGAGGTGCCCAGGTAGTCGTTGGCGCACCACACGGTCACGCGGTTGTTGGCGACACCCTCGAGGGCCTGGGGGTAGGCCCCGTCGGCCGCCAGCCGCGACACCTTCCGGAACACCCGGTACGAGTAATCCTTCTTTTTGGCGTTAATCTGGTCGTGGAAGAACTTCTCGTACTGGTAGGGGCTGCGGTCGACGATGTCCTCGGTCATCTCGCGCGGCGCCTCCGCCACGATCGAGTTCTCCTGGATGAACGGGCACTTGGTCTCGTCCTGCCCCAGCGAGCGGAACCCACGGCTGATGATCGGGCAGTAGTTCCCGTATTGTTTCATCAGGGCGGCCCCATAGTTCCTCACGAACGCCTGGTTCAACGATCCCAAGAACGGACAGGGCATTTTTACGTAATATGTTACACGATCACAAACACTTGCGCTGGGTTTACGTTAAGTAATCGAAGTTTGAGGTCAACGTTGGCTCGCACTGTAGCCGAACGTTGCGCGTACGGAGTTCAACTGGTGGCTCGAGCGAAGGCGCCTTTCATTTATAAAGTCTGTGTCATATCGATTGCTCCACAGTGATCCGTGAACAGTAGTCAGTAAACACGTAAAATTTTAAGTTTGTTTTCGCAATGTAGAGTTACACAAGATTGAGTATGAGAGTATGAATGAACCATAGACCGCACAGTGTCGGAAAAGCGTGAATGCTATTGGTGGATATTGACATTTTTGACAGACACAGAAATAGGTGGAAAACCATTTCGGTGTTGTCACGTTTGTCGAAATGATAAATGAAACTGCTACTTATAATAAACTTATTTTAGTTCGTTGCGCAAATAGCCTGTACAAGAAATTAATTCTAAGAAATGATTAATTCTCAAGAACGGGAAATCGATGTAAAAATGAAGTGCTGTATTTTAATGACTTTTTACATATGGCAGCATTACAGAAGCTATTTAAGTATGCGTTTAAACCGTTCCAAATATTGTGTTTTGACCATCGGGAGTTGACATTGACACTGACAACCAATTTGCGAATAATAAATAATCTTGACGTTTTGTTATCATTGAATTGTGTTTGAAATCCTTAAATTTAAATTAAATAGGCGATATTCATAATGTTTACTCTACAAAATCAAGTAGAGCTACGAAGAGTGACAATTTCTAGTTTAATAACATGCATTTACCTGCCCAGTATAGTCACAGTTATCTCATACAAGGGTTTACTTTACTCCGTGGGCAAAGGATCCTCATTCTACATTTTGGTCCTGATTTTTATTGCTGAATTACTGAAATCTTTCTACTTGAACTCAACCAACGATATCCTAGCGAAGAAAGCGAAAGCAAGCAAGAACAGAGCGGGCGATATGCTGAAGGGATTTGGTTTTCTTTTAGGGGTTATGTTCTGTTTTTTTATTGGGATAATTTTATTCGGAGCTCCGGTGCTGGATTGTCATGAGGAGACACTGATGTTATCGAGTCTGCTGACGCTGTTGACTGTGTTTCCGCTGACCGCACACACTGGAGTGGAGACATCTATGCAGTTGTTGTTTGGAGTGAAGAATTACGCGAGAGACAGCGTGACGGAAATGCTAGTGAACAACGCTTTATTAACGGTGTGCGGCGCGTGGCTCGGCGCGGTCGTCATTCCCCTCGACTGGAACACGCCGTGGCAGCAGTGGCCCATCCCTTGCTATCTGGGAGCTGTCGGAGGCTATCTACTATCCAATGTACTTAACGTCATGAAAGTCGCGCTACTGTCTGCATCACACAAATATCCATCATTGAATTTTATTGTGAATGTTGTGAACAAAGTGCATTTGAAATAGAATATACAACAAAACGAATCGTTGGACAGTATTGGAAAATTGCATTCGTAATTTTGTATTTAACATTTATAAACCTTGTTATTTTTTTATATGGGTTAATATTGTTCTAATATAGTACCAAAGTTATAACTGAATGGGCTAGAGCAAATATATGACTGTGTTCCTTGTGATTTTGTTTGCCAATTCCTACTGAGACTATCTAAGGAGATCCAAATAGGAACTAGAACCTATCAATCAATCAATCAAATTTATTTATTTCTGTGAATGTGGTACAATTTAGGGTCTTATAATTATATTAGTTCAGCACATCCTGCCAGTGTTGGCGTAGAAACAATTACCTAATAAGCTTAACATAAAAATTGTATAGACAGTGCTGGATTAAGTCAGCGCAGGGCCTGTAGCAAGTTATATAAATGGGTGCTAGGATGGCTTTAAGTTATCATATCAAAAAGGCATTAAATTTTTTGGTGTGTGTGGCCTTCAAATGCGCGCGGGGCCTGAAGCATTTGCTACTCTTGCTATTTGGCTAATTTGCCACTGTGTATAGACTAAAAAATATACTCTATTCTTATTGGGTCAAAATCTAAAATATATCTAAGGACTGCCTAGAGGCATAACTACTGTATTTGTGCACTATTGTTATTCAGCAAGATACTAAATAGGTTCAGTAAAGTATTGTTGTAGTATATTGTCTGTGTATTGGCTGATGCAACATCACAGACCTATACAGGATTGTGTCTGACATATACCATGTTTCAATGGCTATTATGTAATAATTAGTAATAACAATTAATCACTGCTAGTTGCAAAGTTAGGTTACACCAAAACAAGCCATTCAAAATCCTTTGATTTGGCGCTAATTTGACCTTTGTTAAATTAGCGCCATTTGTATTAAGTTACTTATCACACACAACTTTGCCAAATGTGATAGATAATCTATCCAATGTATTTCTATAAGGTAGGTAGAAAAGACAAAATGCAAATATTAGTAAATTATTAATTTTATTTTTTGTATTCTGTTAAATATTTACATAGCCTATATAATAGTCTACATTATATTAATAAAATATGAAACTTAACCAACATTTGATTGATCACATTATGTTAAACCCTATAATATGCATGTAACATAGACCATGGCAACATGTCCTATCCAACAGTAATATACTCGCAACGAAACTTTGTATAAAGTAACAATAGTTAACACATCTAAGGCCTTCATGATATTTGAGGAGCTTTTTGATGATGAGACATCTCCCCGAGAAACTCCAATTTGTTTCGTACTGTGTTGTGGTACTTTCGAATTTAACGTCTCTCCGTTTGGTCTTACTAACGCCCCAGAAACATGCCGCAACATGCCAATTTCACACATACAATTTCAATCCAATCAGAGAAATATTTCACCACCAAGGCTGCGCTCATAACTAGTACTATGACATTTAAATAATGCTTACGTGACGCTTTACAAATCTTGTTACAATACATTATTTACAACATTGGAGAACTAGCATAACAACTCACATTGCATGTATGACAAAGTCTTTGTCATAGTCACTATGCTAGTTTTAGGCCCGCAGCACAAGTCTGGTTCCTAGATCGGGTTCTATGAAAATGTTTTGAGCTAGCGTATATTGTCATATTCGAGCGTTGTCAAAGGTTTTGACAATAAGCGGTCCAATATGACTAAACGCTAAGGGCGCCCCCAACCCGTATCAGGCAACCTGACGTATACTATGTACCTTATTAACAAAAGCTACGGGTGTAAGTTTCGAGTAAATTATTGCATCAACTTACACGTCACATTAAAAATTGCTTTTAAACAGACTATAGAAGACACAGAGCTTACAAGTACGAAAACTGTATCTGGAAAAAGTCTTAAAATACAACTGTATTAAAAAGTTAACTATGTTTTTATACAACAACAATGCAATCTGGCTGTGTGTCACAATCGGCAGAGCTGACAAGTCACGATGACTAAACTATATAGTCATTGGCAAGTCGACATTAGTCCGAACATGCCCCCAAGTCACTTACATAAGTAATATCACTAGGGTGACATCACCAGTAATGGACAAGGCCCAATGGTGTACATTAACTCTTATGTAAAAGAAAATAAGTCATTCATTTTTTTATAGAACAATCAATTTAAAACCGTATGATTTTTGAATAAGGGTTAAAGTGTCCATTATTGGTAGTATAAAACAAAGTCGCTTCCTGTCTGTCTATCCCGTTGTATGCTTAGATCTTTAAAACTACGCAATCCATTGATTCTTGCCAACCTAGATGTGGAATTTGTCAAGTTACGTGAAAATCGACATGTTGATTGAATAGGGGGTGAATGTTTTAATTCACTGGTTTTTTTTCTCTATCACGTCTCTTCCGCTTGGGACAGCAGCCAATATTATATTCAACCTCTATAACCTCGTAATATTGCATCGACTCATGCCATTCCCACACACGCTACGAACTGACTATTGGTGGCACATTGAGTGGTAGGGCAGGCTAACTTAGTACTCGCAATTGTTTTCAACTCTAAGTTTCTAACCTTAGAACGGTTGACCCTATAACTGTTAAGAAAGTTTGCCAGCTCTAGTACCTAGAGTTGCCGACTCTAGAATAGTTGACAGACTTGACCACCTAATTAAGTTATATGTGGTAGCAATACATGAGTAACAAGGATAACATTACATTACATACAGCGTGAAAGAGATAGGCTGTCGCGAGTACTATAGTTCTGGCAGACAAGTGTTCTAGTGTCAGTGCTATAGAACATTACAAACGATCGGATCTATGTCAATTTACAAAAATATCGTTGAGTCACGATACGACTAGGGGCTCATTTCACAAGTAACTTGTAATAAAAGCGGAATTTCTTAAATGATTTGAAAATAGGCTTCCGCTTGTATCAAGTTCCAAGCTTTTGTCAAGTGGGCCCGGGTATATGAAATCTCACTGAAGTATCAATCTCACTGGACGCGGAGGCAGTGGTTCAATGTAGTTTGCATTCATCATCATCATCATCATCAGCCTATATACGTCCCACTGCTGGGCATAGGCCTCCTCTCATAGATGAGAGGGATTCACCATGTAGTTTGCATTATTCTATAAAAACGTTACGTAGGTGTATCTGTATACCTATGTGTATGTGTTTCCATATAAATGAATTGCGTTGACCGCATTCAACGCCATGTATTTATATGGAAACGCTGCGTTTGACGCATAAAACAACCGCGCGCGCCTTATGTCGCACTACGAAGAGAAGTATCGTATAAAATATGTAGCAGCAATATGTAGGTACTCATACAAACCACAAGCTGCTAATAAATACAACGAATCCTCAAAACATAAAAGGTCGGCAGCGCGCCTGTGGTCGTTCATAGGCTTCTGCGAGCCATGCCGTTAGCTCGCTTGCCACCGAAGTAAACAAACATTTTTCTCGAGTGCTTTACTTTACTTTTTTCGATTTCTATATAATAGTACATTACTTAACAAGGGCAGTAAAACAAAGAATGTCTCATATCGCAGGTATTTGACGCCCGAGCCGAAGGCAAAGGCGATAAATATACGATCTGAGGCTTTCTTTATTACCGCCCGTGTTAAGTACAATATTTTATGTCACCCCCTGGCCAGGAAGTGGGATTTCCCGCGCGCGGAGCGTGCGGTAATTGCCGCTTTATGGCCAGGTGTAACATAAAAATCATTATTTATAATCTATGATTATGTATCTAATGTTGTATTAACATTGCGGCGAACTCACAACTGTTAAAAACGTCAACAGCATATTTACATACTATTTTAACTCTAATATTATGCTACTCCCGACATCTAATGTAAAGGCTTGGTCACACAGCGTTGCGCGACGTCCGCGCGACGCGACCGCTGCGCGCCGGAACGTATGCTAACAGGTTAGCGACGTCACACAGGCTGCGCGACACGGTTTCATACATTTTAGCGCGCAGCGCAGCGTCCCGCTTGCGTCGCGCAAGCGGTGTGACCAAGCCTTAAAAATAAAATCTCATTATGCAAAAAATATTAAGCACCTTTCAACGTAAACGTAGGAGTAGTCATGACTGACCAAAACCAATTACAATTATTATGGTTTCTTTTTTTGTTAAGTTGGCAACATTTAATAGAAAAAAAAGTTTTTTAAGGTTAACTTTACTACTCCCACTGCAATAATTACATCATTAGGTACAAGATGTCTGCACAAAGCCTAGCTAATATAAAAATTTATCGTACGGTAAAAATAAACTATGTGCTAAACGAATACCCTGTCGCAGGATCGTGGTGCTACGGAACAGGGGGCCGTTTTTCGAGTGTCGAACGCTCGACTTTTCAATCGACATCTGTCAAAACATCATAGTTTTTTGACAGATCTCGAATGAAAAGTCGAGCGTTCCACACTCAAAAATTGGACCCCTGATTCTGTTTCAAGATTTTTTTTCTAATTGGAAAAATTGCGAGATCAAGAGTATTGCAGTATTATTACTGACATATTTAACTGTGTAAAATTTTTGAATAAAAAAAATGTTTTGAGAAAGTCACCCCGTCTCAAAAACTCTATAATGCCGTTTGTACACACGAAGTTTTGCGAAGAATATAGCATAAAACATTAGCACAGGTAAGGGCCGATTTTTCAATTACCAGACAAAATTATACTTCGGTTAATTATATGACTCTATTGACTCTCTTTTTGAATTCAAATGAAAGAAAAAGACAGAACTATAATTTGTATGACAGATACTTTTATATGAGGATTGGAAAATCAGCCCTAAATTACTTTAAGTTTGACACATTATATTATGCTCTTATTCCGTTAGATACACAAATGTAGAGTTTCTATTATATACACACTGTATAAAAAAGATATCGTTGTAATAGCAACCCTATTACATAAGAGTTAAAGTAGGATATTCAATGGAATAAAAATATAATATACTAAGTGTCAAACTTAAAGTATATAATAGGGATGTTGACTCAATTTTTTTTAATACTCCATACGAAAGAATACATATAACTATGCCAAAAAGTGAAAATCCTATTCAAATATCTCAAAAAATAACGAAACTACAACCGTTAGAATGTTTTTAGTTAGAGAGAGAAAACGCTACAGGTCAGTGACGTCACTGACCTCGAGCGCCATAGTAAATGACGATCGTTCAATACAACGGGGCGTTTTGCGGAAAAGGGACAGAAAATGCCCCCTCCTAAAACTTTGAAGACTTATAATTATGTAATTATTTATTCTTTTGGATTACTTTTTTCACTATTTGATAGAGAATTTGATCCTTTTTCGAGAAAATTCGGATTCATTGATTTTCTTATTTGGTGTCAACATCCCTATTGTGGGTACTGTTACCACAGTCCTATAAGAACTTTATCATCATCAGCCATCATTATGGTTAAATAATTACAAAATGCACCTCTAATACTACGATATAGTTTATAAGATATAGTGTTAACAAACGATTTTAGTGAAATTCACAAATAATTATATTACTTATTTGATAATTTCACTAAAATTCTTAAGAGATACAAAACATTGGCCAATATTACAAACTCAGTTCCAACATAAACAAGCAACCATATGTTTGCTATGATTGGTTCTCTTACGTTAGGGGGCCGGGCCGATTTTTGAGTTTCGAACGCTCGACTTTTCACTCGACATCTGTCAAAACAATAGTTTATTGTAATAGTATTACAGATCTCGAGTGAAAAGTCGAGCGTTCGAAACTCAAAAATCGGCCCCCTTAACTGGAATTTGTAATTTTTTTCCACCATCGCCGGAATATATTTTCTATTGCGTTTTATCACGAAATGCAAAACCATAGAGTATAAAGTTTATATCTTCTCATTAAAAAACCTAGGTTAAGTTCTATATATGTTCCGTCGATGGTCGTCAACGTCTTTGCAGTTAATACGACCCCATAGTCATTTTTTTTTTCAATAGAAATGCATGCCTCTAAATGCCTGCCCAGACTAAACGAGAACTGTCATGGAGGCATAACATTATCTCTCTCTTTTTAACAGTTACATTTAGATTTAGTTCTCTCGATATTTATACATTTTTGACAATTCTTCAAACAAACTTGCAATTGTAGATAGTCGAGAGGTCGCGACAATTAATTCAGTTAACAATTTCCGGTTGATAAAATGTTGAATTAGTAAGTTGTTATTGTACATTCTCTTTAGCATAACGAAACGTATTGTATGAATAATTTGAACTGAGCCGATGAATAGTACAATAGCCACAAAGGATACAATGCCAAGTTCATTTAAGACACAATACCATTGTGTTGTTTTGCATTTAGATACCTGGCGCGGCGCGTGGCGTTGTCTGTTCTTAAGAAAATACACAAGTGTTGAAAGTGCTATTATCCTCTTAGGCCATTTTAAACCTACTCAACAAGGTATAAGGTTGAAAATTCTATATACATGAAAAGTAGTTCCAACCTTTTTTTGTAAGGTAACTAATTAGCGGCTACCTGAACTAAAACAGATGAAAGGCTTTGTACAATACAATTGCTTTTGTATCTATTGTCCCATTCATGAGCTCAGTTTAAATTCATCAAACTGTATTGTTAATTTAGTCAAAAACGTTTCAAAAACAACTTTGTTAGTCGTCCTCAAGTATATCTGTACCGTACCGTACTGTTTAGGGTGCTCAAACAAATCTAAACGTGGATTCTGTTTGACAGTAGAATCGTGTATAGATATTTCGAAAACCTTGTTCGCTTCGGCATATCTAATGGTAACTGTACTGGGTAGGTACATTCAGCATCATATAGTGAACTGCAGCCAAAGCACCCTAATATATCGCACTTGGCGACAGAATAAGTAATAGTACTACGTACAGAAGTCCCACCGTTAACAAATCCCCAATTTACAATCACAAATTATAATAGGTAAATAACAAACTTTGACCAAGCGAATGACGCGACGACGCGACCGTCCGGTAGCAATGCGCGGCAGCCACTGAATGGCACCACCTACGGATGTATTTGCAGCGGCGCGGCGAACTGACGGAGTGAGACTGCTCTACCTTGGCTGTGAACTATATGATGTTGACGTGCAATGACGACGTGGTTGTGTTGGACTGCGAAGAGGAGTGACGCGGCCGACCGACGACACGACGACAGTTACGATCCGTGTCTACGTGCTGTTGGTGTCGGGCTGGAAGTAGTGTAAACCGTTTATCTGTAACGAAAACGAAGCAAATAAGTTAGGTTAAGGCAAATGTGAAAATGTGTCTGTTTATTATGAGAAACGGGACTAAATCGTGTTAAGGCACTACACTGAGATTTTTAGATACTTTGAAACGCTGTTCTGCCCAGACTAGGAAACAATAGGGACTGATTTTCAGATATATAATTCTTGACTATATGATTGTGGTACTGACAATAGCCGAAACATGATTTCTTAAAATTTTCTCGATAGAAAATAAATCCAAAGTCGAGTCTATATTTTCTTTTTTTTTACTCAGCCTACTAAAAGAACACATTATTAAAAGACACGATTAAGTTAATATGATGGTATTTTACCTCATCTAGGTACTGACAAGAGGAAATTTAATTTATCTGCACACAGTCAGATATTTATCGAGATTTGTCTAAAAACCCATTCTCGGAGAGGGTTCCATCCCGTTTTATCGTGTCGTGAGCGAAAAACATAGTGCATCTCTTTCAATCGATATATCGCCTTAAGTCCCGTTTCCCATAATAATGTGTGAAAATCGTGTAAGTTTAAATTAATATTTGTGTCTGTTTATCGGTCTGTTACCTCTTCACGCTTAAGCCGCTGAAGAGATTTAGAAGTTTAGTATAGAGATAGTTTGAGTCACGGCAAAGGATTTAGGATAGGTACTTTTTATCCCTAAAATCATTCCTTAAGGAGGTGGAAGTTTATATGGAAGATCGCCAACTAGGTTCTAACACGATCAATGACTTCTTCGCGGTCGAAGGCGCGGGAAAAGGCTAGTGAAGTATTAGGTATCCCCTCATTTCCTATAAAATTAATGGCTATAACTACACATACTCTAAATTCATTTGCTATATTCATTCACCAGCTATAAATTCAAATTCTATATTAGTTGCTTGTTATAATGTTCATTTACTATAAATGTTAAATAGTCTAAACTTATTATATATAAATTTCATATTCTATAATTATCTTTTACTCTAATATTCACCTGTTATAAATTCAAATTCTATAATAGTTGCTTGCTATAATGCTAATTTGTTGTAAATGTTAAATAGTCTAAACTCATTATATATACATTTCATATTCTATAATTATCTTTTACTCTAATATTCACCTGTTATAAATTCAAATTCTATAATAATTGCTTGCTATAATGTTAATTTGTTATAAATGTTAGATAGTCTAAACTTCACGGGGGGTACCGTCGACACGCTGGCGCGTCATCAGACTGTCAAATGTGTACAGTGTACGTCTGTTAAATAGGCGCTGTTAAAGTTTGGTTAGGTTAGGGTTCACTTGCATCCCTCAGAGCGGAATAGGCACCCCGCGTGAGCGGGGTGCCGTCGACACGCTGGCGCGTCATCTGACTTTCAAATGTGTACACATCTGTTTAATAGGTACTGTTAAAGTTCGGTTAGGTTAGGGTTCACTTGCATCCCTCAGAGCGGAATAGGCACCCCGCGTGAGCGGGGTGCCGTCGACACGCTGGCGCGTCACCGTATTTCAAATGTGTACACATCTGTTAAATAGGTACTGTTACGGTTCGGTTAGGTTAGGGTTCACTTGCATCCCTCAGAGCGGAATAGGCACCCCGCGTTAGCGGGGTGCCGTCGACACGCTGGCGCGTCATCTGACTTTCAAATGTGTACACATCTGTTTAATAGGTACTGTTAAAGTTCGGTTAGGTTAGGGTTCACTTGCATCCCTCAGAGCGGAATAGGCACCCCGCGTAAGCGGGGTGCCGTCGACACGCTGGCGCGTCATCTGATTTCAAATTTGTACACATCTGTTAAATAGGTACTGTTACGGTTCGGTTAGGTTAGGGTTCACTTGCATCCCTCAGAGCGGAACAGGCACCCCGCGTGAGCGGGGTGCCGTCGACGGGCTGGCGCGTCATCAGACTTTAAAATTTGACACGTCTGTTAAATAGGACTAATAATCATTATAACTTGTAACTGTTCTACCTATATTATATTGACGTCGAACAAATATCAATTATAGACAATAAACAATATATCAACTGACTTTCTAGATTCTGAATGTTATATACAATGATGATTATAGACAATGAATGATATATCAACTGAGTTTCTAGATTTTGAATGTTATATACAATGATGATTATAGACAATAAATAATATATCAACCGATTTTCTAGATTTTGAATGTTATACACAATGATGATTATAGGCAATGAATAATATATCAACAGTATTTCTAGATTTTGAATATTATATTTAATGGGTTTTAAAGATTTTGGAATTATACCATTTGAATGTTATACAAAATGACATTTATAGTAAATGAATCATTATACTAAATGATTTTATAGAATTCGTAGTTATAGATCATGATTTTATAACTATTGATTTTATAGGAAATAAGGTAGATCCGAAGTATTATTGTATTGCATAAGTCCATCGGTCAAGCGTGTTTGTAAAAGTGTACTCAGTCCGGGAAACTCTACTAACCATACTTCATAATGACAAAGAAAATGGATAGGTAGTGGTTGAAATGCTAGTGGAATTACACTTTAAAAGGATCGTTTTAGGACTACAATACAAAAAAAAAGGAAAATGGCCAAATTTTCCATTATACTCGGTTAAAGAGTATATGGACCTTATGTTACTGACATGTAAATAATTATTACTACATTTGTATTCAATTGATTTGTATTTTGTAATGGACTTGAACTTGTGTTTTGACTTGATTAGTATATTGGAATTTGTATTTAGAAATGGACTTTGACGATTCCGAAAGGGAGATAATTTTATTTTATTTAATTTTTATTAGAGGTGGGTGATAAATAACTTCACGATGAAAAAATCACGGTGATCCGCCGTTAAAAAGTAACAGTGTGACTTGTCTCGAAGTAACAACGTTACAAAATAACGTTGTTACTTACCGACGATATCACTGGAACAGTGTGTAAGCGACGCGTCGCGTCGTGCCTCGTGACCGCTGTTACTAACTGTGACTGTGACTGCAGTGCGCTGTCACAGAGTTACATCAGTTGTTACAAAAATATCAGTAACTGCCGGGAACGATCGACACGCAAATGTCGTGACACGAAATAACCGCAGTGACAAAGTCACGGTGATTTTTCAATGTGTTTTTGTTGGAACGGGAATAACAATAACGGTGATCGAAAAGTAACGTTTTTCCCCATGCCTAATTTTTATCATTATCATGTATGTTTAATTTAATGTTGGTTGACATTATGTTATTATCCTTTTTTATTTTTATTTTTCCTGTTATGATGATCATGATAACAATTCTTGTAATTTTGACATGTGTACAAATTTATAATGTAATGTGAAATAAATGAATCTAATCATTTAATCATTCGTATGAACGTTTTACATATTTTTATGCACTACGACTTCATTCGCTACCGAATAAGTTGTGTTCAAGACTCGTGGATTCGTCATAGTCGTTTCTGAAAATGTTTATCAAATTATAGACCAGCTAGTCATGTCACGTGACGTACCGTCATGTCGTACTCCGTCACGAAGGCGGGCACCTCGAGCTGGTCGCGCGCCATCACCGAGTACAGGAACTCCACTCCCGGTAAGTTGTGGACCTTGGCTTTGATCGCTGGCGCCATGAATGTCGTGAACCACCACGTCATCATCTGTAAAAGAAGGAAACACGTGAATGAATGAATGAATTTTTATTTGCTGAGTATAGGTAACATACATATCGGTGTTTGAATTGATTCCACGGTAACATTCATACACATACATACATAAACTCACGCCTGAATTCCCAAAAGGAGTAGGCAGAGCACATGAAATTTAATTCCAGTGCCACTTTTAGCAATCGTAGCTTTAAAGATGGAGAAAATGTGGTATTGCAGTGATAGGTTGCTAGCCCATCGCCCATAAACACTCTTCAACCCGGTTCCCATAGTCGACTCTTACGATACCCACGGGAAGAAAGGGGGTGGTGCTATTGTAACCAGGCACCACACGGCATAGTTCGGACACAACTCTAAGGCTAAATTCTGTCAAACGAACGCAAGCCAAACTAGACTTAGAGCTCTGACTGTTAGGTAGATTTTTGCTTGCGTTAATTTGACAGCACTTGGCCTTACAGTTTTGTACGAATACAAATACAAATATATTTATTTTTTAATCAAAGTGAAAATTGAAAAATTCAACACCACAGGTGGGAATTGAGATTTTCGCCAGCGGACGCATCCGCTTAACAAACATATTAAATATATTTATTCTGCATAAAATGTGCTGAAACCGCAACCGCACCGCTGCAAGTATGATACATCCATAGGTGGTACCATTCAGTGGCTGCCGCGCATTGCTACCGGACGGTCGCGTCGTCGCTTCACTCGCTTGGTGTGCTCAAAGTTTGTTATTTACCTATTATAATTTGGGGTTGTAAATTGGGGATTTGTCAACCGTGGGACTTCTGTGCGTAGTTTATAGTTACTTATTCTGTGCTAATAGAAAAGAAGGATTCACTAACCGATGATTGCACAATCTTCATGGTCTATCACTTCAATTAAACGTTAATAAGGTAAATCTGCTACTAGATTGATTGTAATTACTCTATTTAAATAATTCTATTTAAGGCGCAGGGGTGGGTAAGGCATTTTCCATACAAACTCTGTGCACATTTTATTCGTAGGTTTTGGCACTAACGAATGTAATATTTTTTTTGGAAGTAAATATTAGATATGCGAAGAAAGTGATATGGAAATTTTCAAATATTTCAAAAAAACGAAAAATATTAAAAATAATATTTAAAAAAATTACATCACAAAATAGCTAACAGACAAATAAGCATACTGACCAAAAATCATAACTTTAATGCAAACACAAACGAAGAAAATCCTGCACAAAGTTTGTATGGAGAAAGCCTGCCCTACCCCTCCTCTTAATTGATGACTTGCAATTTATGCTATTCGTAAATACTAAGTACTAACCTTCGTCCAGAAAGTGGGATGTACAATATAAAACGCTTTCAAATTCTTCTTATATCTGGAATAAAAAAATAAAGAATTAGGTAATTGCTGAATTTAAACATAGTTTTGGCCATTATGTCAGTTCGCGACCACGGATGTTGTGATACATTCGAAACGTCGGACAAAAACCTTAAAAAAGGTAAATTAGTTATAATTGTACGCGATTAAGTCCCGTTCCCCAATAATAATGTGTGAAAATCGTGTAAGTTTAAATCAATATATTATGTATTTATTTTATTAATTGAGTGTGCAATAAAATGCTCTTTAAAAGCCTGCCTTGACTAAATGAGAATTGTCATGGGGGCATAACATTAAGACGTCAGACATGGAACCGTCAAGTAAGTCTGTATATATTATAAGTACAGTGGGCCAACGAAAATGTTGAGCACTTTAGTACTTTGTCAAATTAAAGAGGTTTCAAATTTTATGACGTTTCAGTCTAAATATTTCTTAGATTTCGATGTGACAAGGTTCTAAGTATGCTCAACATTTTCATGGGCTGACTGTACGTATATCGTCGCTTAGGACCCATATTACAAGCTTTGCTTAGTTTGGGACTAGGTTGATTTGTGTAAGATGTGACAACAAATATTTATTTATTAATTAAATGATGACAGAAGGTAGCCACTCAAACTATAAAGTTAAGTTCCTATTCACTGGAACTCAAGGTCTGACTGTACACACAGTCGTTAACTAGTCGCTGAAAAACAAAGTACAGTCAGACCTAAAAGCTTGAAGTAATTGTATAGTGCCCCCACAAGGTGGACTATTGACCTGGTAAAGGTCGCAGGAGTCCGCTGGACGCGGGTGGCGCGGGACCGGGCATTGTGGCACTCTCTGGGGGAGGCCTATGTCCAGCAGTGGACGTCTGCAGGCTGATATGATGATGAATTGTATAGTGGCTCACTTGTAAGGCAGCACGATTGGGTCAAGCAGTTTGATCAGGTACAGGAGTGCCTGTTATACAGTGACTCAATTGTATACAGACAGTGACTCACTTGTAAGGCAGCACGGTGTAGACCTCCTTTAGCCAGGAGAAGGGCGGGTGGTTGCCGGAGGAGGCGAGAGTGTGGAAGTACGCGATCACGTAATCGCCGCGCACTATAGGGTCCAGCAGTTTGATCAGGTACAGGAGTGCCTGCAACAGAACAACAGGGGTTTGAGAATACCATACAAATATTCTTTATGTCACACCTGGCCATAAAGTGGCCATTATCGCACGCTCCGCGCGCGAAAAAACCCACTTCCTGGCCAGGGGGTGACATAAAATTTTGTACTTACCACGGGCGATAATAAAGAAAGCCTCAGATCGCATATTTATCGCCCTTGCCTTCGGCTCGGGCGTAAAATACCTGCGATCTGAGACATTCTTTGTTTTATCGCCCTTGGTAAGTAATGTACTATTATGTCACACCTGGCCATAAAGCGGCAATTACCGCACGCTCCGCGCGCGGGAAATCCCACTTCCTGGCCAGGGGGTGACATAAATTTTGTACTTAACACGGGTGGTAATAAAGAATGCCTCAGATCGCATATTTATCGCCCTTGCCTTCGGCTCGGACGTCAAATACCTGCGATCTGAGGCATTCTTTGTTTTACCGCCCTTGTTAAGTAATGTACTATTATTGCACACCAAATAAAGTACGCTAAAGAAAAAAGAGCAATTAAATCGCACAACAATGGAATCTTCACGTTGGGTCATTTTGAGAATCTGTTGCCTGGGAATTAGGATTGATGGGGCATTTTCGAGAGTGAAGGAAGTTTACCCTTAATCGTTATCGAATTAATTCTCGTAAGTATTGCAATGACTTTCTACAGTTAAAGAATAAACCAGGGAATCGAATGAAGCGGAGAGTGGACGGAACGGAAAAGTAATATATTCTTCATTTATTTCATCCATTCAATTAACGTTTGTACGTATGCTCGGCCCATCTTGTTTTCTTGGTCTGAGTGCTGAGGACGAAGTTTTTGAAGCTGAGACTGACCAGGCGTTCTATTTGACCGTTCTACCCTAAACACCCTAAAACCGTTTCCTTCGTCCCACTCACTTAGTCGAGGTCGATATCCCCTATGGGGAACCACTTGCCGATGAAAACGACCACGGTCCACGCCGCTCTTGTACAGGCAGCCGATGAAGACACCTCGCTCTGAACACCCTTAAACCGTCTTCTTGGTTCCACCACACCTCTGACACGCCTAAGTATGTGCATGTCATTGTAACTGCGTTGCGCACCGGAATAAGTCGTGACTGATCGGTGACTAAAACGCCGCGCAGGGGCGAGGCAACTGACGTCGGTGCGGAGCGGTTCGTGTCCGTTCTGTATGTAATACCATTACACTGTTCTGTGGTTCCACTCACTTTGTCAAGGTCGATGTCCCCTATGGGGAACCACTTGCCGATGAAGATGACCACGGGCCGCCCGAGCCGGTCCACTCCGCTCTGGTACAGGCAGCCGATGCCGGAGACTTCGCTCAGGTCCTCGGCCTTCGCGCGCCGGAGTAACCGCTCGTATCTGAGGACAAACACGGAAACACTGTTAGTTACATTGTCAATTGAATAGCTGTTTACATTACACCGTTACTACGCTTTCACTTAGTTATCAACCAAATATGACGATGAGACGGCTATGTCTTAAGGAATTTGAATCGAACAACCGTTAGCTAGTTTCTGTTAGATACAGCGCCATCTAGTGGTCCACAAATACGAAATCGACTTAAACAATAGCCGTAGGAGTAGTAAAACTCTTTATTGTACAAAATAAAAAGCCTAAGCCTTTTGCCTTTTTTAAAACAAAAGTGAGAAAAACAAAAGGAAAGAGTACGTACAAAGGCGAACTTATCCCTTTAAGGAATCTCCTCCACAGTACACAGATATAATAATAGTCGATATGACAGCCACGTCATACCAACTGAGGGTCTATTCACACGCACCTCAACCACACCACAACGCATTGGTAAAAAGTGGTGACAAAAGTGTTTGCGTACTGTGAAAAGTGTAGCGATTCGACTGACGACTTGATCTAAATTAACCGAAATTTGTGGTTCATGGTGAATAAAGCTAGGTTATTGATTTTCAAATAAATTATCGGCCAATTATCGGGTGTTGTCGTTGTTACGCATTGTGATGTGTTTAGTGCTTGTGGTACGTCTCACGTCTGAATAGACGACAACAACATACACCCGGTATTCATCAACTTGAGACAAGTGGCAGGAAAATTCTCATATTTAATATCACGACATAATTTAACTGACGGGTAAGTAAAAGTGTCGTGTCTCGGTAATCTTGAAGCAAACAAGAAAAATACCACTAAAAGTTCACTTCAAAGCAAAGGTCCTATGTTATAACGTAAATCACGACAGTTAAGCACTTTTGACTTGCGGTGAGTCTGTGTGCAATGCAAATAAGTTAACACTATATTACGATGTGATGTTTTTTTCGTAAGCAATTTTCAACTTTTTCACTATAGCTATAAGGTGCAATGTAATGTTGAGACAATAATAAATAGCTAATTAATTTTTGTCGCGGATGAGAACGCAAGGCCTCCATTGTTTAATTTAATAAATTAGGTTCTATTATTAGAGAATATTAATAGAATTACCATCAATTAACTTGATCATTATTAAGACAATGAATATTTATTTTACGATGAACTAAAAATACCTCTCATTTCGCTAAATACAGAGTGGAAAGATTAAGTGGATTTCTTGCCACGACGCAAATAATCGAAAAAAAAAAACCTTTCAATCGTCATGTTCATCTGAAAACATAATAACAATCTTCTGTCACGGCGGGACAAAAATATTTATTAAGAGGGAGTAAAAACGAGCTTTGTTCCCTTTAAACGGGCTAAAAAGCCTTTGTTCGAATAGGAGAAGTGGAAATTCCTATACTCTCTGGAGAGCCGATAGTAGTATTACGTAGCTGGTAAAATACTAAACAAATGTTCACTGATTTATTACAGTATTGAGTAATAAAAATTGCATAGAATAATTCTTACACCACAATAATATTGTTATCCTATAGTACAGTAATAATTTACCAGAAAAATAGTCGGCAAAGAAATGACATTTCCCTGAAAGGTCAAACGCTATCATATTTCGTGTCTTCAGTATCCTCAATGACTCATCGCTGAATGTAATATCCACGTATATAGCTACATAATATAATACAGGGTGGCCCACGGTATAGACAAAAAGAAAATGTATATATCCTTGTACTTATATATCCTCTTTGTCCACGGCTATACCATATGAAGGGGAAGTACATTAAATATTGAACACAAGACATTTTACTGAAAGAACACTTCATGACATTTTTAAAAATAATTAGAACTGCATTCAGAAATGCATTGAACAAACTCTTTATTGCACACCTCAATAAAAATCCCATTTCGCGTTCATAAGTATACTTGCTCTATAAGATTGTTGTCGCCCGGGTAATTTTGGGTGGCAACACCATCACTTGGAGGCGCTGCCAACACTGACGGAACCAATCCAGTCTTTCCGGTGACGTCAAAAAGCAGAGTTCATAAATAGCCGGACACCTTCCACGGAGCTCTCTCTTGCCAAGCAGCCGTGAAGGTGACAAGAAGTGGATAAAGTGTCAACCTAAGTATCGTACTTGTATTTATTAGGTATCGTTATTAATTATGATTGTAAATATTAACAATCATAATTAATAATGCAGATCAGCTTTGTAAGTAACTTTGCCGTAACTGACTAAGATTATTATCAGATTTGCTATCGAGGAGTGTACCTGTATTATTCGCATGTAATATGTGCAACATCTAATATAATATCATCTGTATTGTGTGAAATTGTAGCCTCAAAGATTATTATGGTGGGAATAATAAAGTGTTCGTAGCATTAACCTGTTTGTTTCTATCATCAGAAGTGCTCGAAAACACGTTCACATCAGGCCACGTGGTCGCAAGCGCAAGAGAACGAGGCTACGAGCAAGAGTGACATCAGCAGGGATCGGAGGTGGAGAAGTGGGAAGTAAAATAGACGTAAACAACCGTAAACTGTGAGTTAAAATGTTATATTAAGTACCGCCAGTGATTACTGACTTTGAAAGTCTTGTTGATAATATTGATTAGGGTTAACGTGGTTGATGCTAATTCATGTGCTTTGGATGAGCTGATAACAGGATGAAATCAGGTTTTGCAATAATTACGGAATACCGTCAAAATGTGCTTAGATTTCTTTTTACTAAACAATGAAACGAATTGGACCAAGTGGGAATGGATCCAATTGCGTGATGTTTTACGTTGTCACATTTTAACATTTCAAGTTGACCAGAATTGTGTTTGTCTATATAGGAACGTTAATAAAGTGGCTAATTGAGGACTTGTATGAATTTTCTAGTCCTTTCTCGAACAAGAGGGTAGAATAGATAAACTTCAGTTGCCTTATTTCGATAATTGTTGAAACAGTTGACTGTGACGAATAAGCATTTTTTTTGCATGGTAATGTGAATACAGTATAATTATGATAGATAAACAGCGTATTAAACAAACCAAGTGTCCGACAATCTAACGCGGCTACTTTAGCAATGATAGGCTATAGTCTAAACGGTAGCATTAAGGCCGGGTATTACCACTTGTGAATTTGTAAAAACCATCTGAGACATAGAATATAGTGTCTTAAAATCTAAAAAAAAAAATATGTGTTGCATAAGGAGCTTGTCTAGTCAAAATCGCAGTCAGTTACATGACCTGATGAATTTCACTCGATAAAAAAAAAAAACGCGAAGTTACTCCTTTTTGGAATGTATTTTCGGTGCTACGGCTATATTACTGATATTGAACATTAAATTTTGTACTCGATTAAGTAAAGATCCTAAATAGTTATAGACAATTTCGCTGGGTTTGCTTTGATAAAATGATTGGCTTAATGACTATAGCTAAATATTTACGAAACCACGCGCAGAGCTTGCGTAGAGAGCGGGATGGTTAATTGTATACTCACGCGTGTTAGAGCGGGACATTTGCGTTGGGGATACCTCCCCTTAAAACCGAACCGATCCGTGCGCAGCAACGTATCTACACACCTACTTCCAACGTTATTTTGTTGTAGTGAGAGCAGTCACAAAAGAAACCTTTTATACATAAACGTTGCAATTCAATTAACAAAAATGGCCACCTAGAAGCGTTTGTAAATCAGATCAGAAAACATGTTGCTGCATGATTTGTTGTTGCCCCCGACGAAACTGGCGTTGCGGATTATAATATTAGTATTTGAATCAGATAAACAATTAGATTTGCAATCACGAACATGAACAAGTTGTAAATAAATAACACTGAGCCCAAAATGTGTACAATTCGAAATTGCTGATTAATATTTACACAGACGCCAGTAGGGATGGAATAAGGTGTATTTTGACTAATACCTAGATATCCTTACAGCCGCCAAACTACAGTCGAGATAATGGCCTTAGTGGCGGGATCAGAGAGGTTTAGACATTATTTAATAGGAATTACTTTTTTAAATTTCTACAGAAAGCAAGCGGGATATCGTTACCCCGCATTAGTGCAACAGTGCACACATATGATATGATGTAGTCCAAGGAGCAGGAAGCCCAAATGCAGCTAGTGGACGTCTTGAGTAGAAACCAGATTTGTGACAACAAAGTCAATGTCGAATCTGTGATGTTCAATATCGAGGGTGATTGGTTGCTATGAGTAAATCAGTTCAGTTGCGAGATCCCAGTATAATTAGTATTCGTGAAATTGTGTTGTCAGGCGAGGCCGAAGCGAACAAACGTATGTGACATTGTTCCTATAATTGACTCAAGTAGTACTTATAAGGTTAAATGAAATGGTTTTGTGGTTTAAACTGATAATTACTTACTGTGAATCTTGTATTTGATCTAATGCAGTGTCTTCGTCCGAAGAATGTAGTGTAGGTACCTAAAGTGGTTGAAAGAGTAGAGCAGTGGGCATCCGTAGTGAGCGCCACTGTTTACTTATTTGGGTATGTGGGAGCGAGTTGGCCGGCGATGGGATAACGAACTCCACCCAAATGAAACGCTTTATGTACTTGCATTGCATAAATTTCGACCGAGGAATGTAGTGTAGGTACTTAAAGTGGTTGAAAGAGTAGAGCAGTGGGCATCCGTAGTGAGCGCCACTGTTTACTTATTTGGGTATGTGGGAGCGAGTTGGCCGGCGATGGGATAACGAACTCCACCCAAATGAAACGCTTTATGTACTTGCATAGCATAAATTTCATCCGAGGAATGTAGTGTAGGTACTTAAAGTGGTTGAAAGAGTAGAACAGTGGGCATCCGTAGTGAGCGCCACTGTTTACTTATTTGGGTATGTGGGAGCGAGTTGGCCGGCGATGGGATAACAAACTCCACCCAAATGAAACGCTTTATGTACTTGCATTTTATTTGTAAATGTGCCATAGGTAATTTAGCTGTAGACAAGACCATAGAAAGATTACGCACCAGCAACGACACGACATTTCAAAAAGATACAGAATTGTAGAAATGGCGGGCTTAATGCCTAATGGTAGTGCATGCATCATAGCTCTTTACGAACTTGTGTAATGACCGTAATATCAGGCGACATGTTATCGCGATAGCAGTACCTAGATCGAATATGCAGGTAAAACAATGTCATATGGCAGTTCTAAAAGCTTTGCGTAGCTTAGGGTGGATATTGCATGAGAACTAAAATTCATCAGGACATTAATAATTAGAAAAATAAACCAACCACTGTCGCAGTATTGAATGAAGTCTTCTATAGGTAAAAATTGCGCTGACGATGATGATACCAAACACTTGGTTGTGTTACCTCCTTGAGGCAACAGGTAGATGCCAAAATAAAAAGGACTGCTGATAAATATAGTAATAACCGGATGTTGTCAGGAGAAATCAAGATAATTGTACATATTTCTCATATTTATTTGTATATCATGCAGGGTAAAATATTATAATTTTCCATATGGTATTTTAAGATGGCATACATAGAAACTTTGTTGTATAAATAGCAGTGGCAATTGTGCTGGCCTAATGTTTACGCTTCGAACATGTACATTGTATGTATAAGGAATGTGAACATGTAGCAGAAATCCGAGGGTGAACACTGCTGCATGGGGTTAAGGCGATACACAACTATGTGATCGAATAACATCACAAAGTTCAAGCCGATACACGCCCGATTCCTGGTTCCGATTACGTACAAATAACTGTTAAAGGGCGTAAGCATAAGAGTATATGCCAACACAAGTGTATACCAGTAAACAGATATTAAAAAGATATTTTTGTCATGTTCGCAGCTCCAACATCAGCCCATGACGGGAGTCGAGGACGACCCCGTTAGCAGGACGGCCGGATGTTGTCGCCCGGGTAATTTTGGGTGGCAACACCATCACTTGGAGGCGCTGCCAACACTGACGGAACCAATCCAGTCTTTCCGGTGACGTCAAAAAGCAGAGTTCATAAATAGCCGGACACCTTCCACGGAGCTCTCTCTTGCCAAGCAGCCGTGAAGGTGACAAGAAGTGGATAAAGTGTCAACCTAAGTATCGTACTTGTATTTATTAGGTATCGTTATTAATTATGATTGTAAATATTAACAATCATAATTAATAATGCAGATCAGCTTTGTAAGTAACTTTGCCGTAACTGACTAAGATTATTATCAGATTTGCTATCGAGGAGTGTACCTGTATTATTCGCATGTAATATGTGCAACATCTAATATAATATCATCTGTATTGTGTGAAATTGTAGCCTCAAAGATTATTATGGTGGGAATAATAAAGTGTTCGTAGCATTAACCTGTTTGTTTCTATCAAGATCATGTTTATCTAATACTAGGGATTCGTTTTAAAATTTATAACTTGCCAGCTAGTACGACAGGTTTTTTGGTCACGTTTTATGTAACGATTTCCATAACTATAGCTTGTAGTAACGCTAATTGCCGTTTCTTACGTTATGGTGGTAATCAATACGTAATTCTGACATTGATCTGGTATTAAAGATATTAATCGAAAAAGCCGTGTACGTAGCTAGACAACCCCTATATTCGTTAGTATTTGGGGCAAGGTCCCCTCGGCCCATCGACATTATAACGTCACAGCCTGAATTGTATATCAGCTCCTGATTAATCGACTTCTTCGCCCAAATATATGAAAATGAAAATGAGAAATGTTTCCTGTATCTTATTCTACAATTGCCATCAGTGGGTGGGACTTCCTTTTAGGTAAGTGAACCTGTGTTAGGATGTCCCGCTCTTCCATAGCTAAATATCTATTTAGGATATGTTACATATAACAGTTAACTATTGTTTAACATTATTTTTAGATGCTTGCGCTATGAGTTATATTGTAATGTATTTACCTATATGTATGTGCATACGACTTATGTCGATGGTATGTAGATTGTGGAGCCACTCCGTCACTCGCTCTGTAGAACAGTTAGCATCAAATGTAACTAACTCTTATTCCATTACAATAAAGACTTTTGAACTCCTCATATGCGTAGTTAGTTACTTTTGATTCTGACTGTACATGCAGTAACGAAGCAAGTAGCCTTTAGCGGTCGTAATGCTTATACTTAATGCAGAATACAACTTATTTCATGATCTGTCAATTAGTTATTAAACTTTCACGAATCACATTAAGTAGTAGAAAGGGAGTTATAAATCCATTAATGCATTATCTACCAGCCAAACAGAAACCTGCGCACAAGAGCAAACAAGAATACTTGGGTCATTGTCAGATTTAGGTGCGCGTCTTTTCGGTTCTACAAGTAAAAGTTAAGGGCTACAAAGCTTAATTTTCGATTGATCTGATAACCCGCATAATCTGTAATTCCGTGTCTATAAATCCATGTAATAAAAACGTAAATTACATGCACACAAGCCGTTAACTATTGACCACCGAATGGACAACTTTTGTTTTTCCGACTGACAATGACCCACTTTCATAATAGTAGGAACCAATACCTACTCGTTTGATTGGCTTTTGTTCCTGTTAGATTTGAGATCATTTGACATTTATGTGTCATCACATTAAAGAGGTAATTAATACTTGAATAATATTAATAAGTCCCATTTAGTAACAAAATACATAGGTCAAAGATCATGATCATGAATATTCAAATTCCATTACCTAGGTCCAGTACATTAGGTTTGTAGGAATTCCAAATTCGTTGTAGTTATCTAATATGTATAAGTATCAACTATAACACGTATGTACGTGCTGCATTAGATTGAGTAAGATTTTATTTATCTTACTTATATGACACATTCACAGCGACTCATCACGTTAGCGATCCGACTCTAGAAATGAAAGCCCCAGGCAATCATCGTTGAGAATCGTGTCACTGTCTCATCGATCATTGTAAGTATGAGATGGCATAAATTTCAAGCAAACGACGCAATTGTCCCACCTTTTTGTAACATAGTAAGTAATGGATTTTTTAATCATAAAAGACTGAAGAGCTACTTTCATTAGTCACGCCTGATGATAAAGTGCTCTGAAGCTCACTTGATTTGAAGATAGACGACGGAGCAAATCTATTAAACAGCAGTTGATATGACTCAAGCTGTATAGGTACATTTTCGTCTCGTTTACGTCAACCTACAGGTTTCAGTACCCTTACCATGAGTTTGCAATGTTTGCATCACCGTACTCGCTAGCGACTGCGTAAACGATTTAGTATGGCAATTCTTAGTTCTATTGCGTATCCGCCAGAGGCGCTGTACTTTAGTCCATACTAAATCGTTTACGCAGTCGCTAGCGAGTACGGTAATGCATACATTGCAAACTCATGGTAAGGGTACAGGACAGGTCCTTTCACCTTTACTGACATTTTCTAAGAAGCATAACGTAAAGTCACCACCATTGATTGGATCCTATTAAAAGATTAACGTCCAAATGTTTAAAAACCATTATATTTCTGTCCAAATGAAATGCTCCACAGTTATTTCTGTCTTCGAAACGTAAATAGAACTACCTCTATGAGGTCACGAGACTTGTGACGTAGGCTAGTGGAAAGCGTAAGAAGGTGAAATGGGTTTTACTGAAAATGGGTTTTATTTATACCCGAATAGAATTTGCTCAAGATTGTAATCGTTAAAAACGCACAGGTACCTATTCAAACTTCCAAAGAGGGTGACGTCGAGAGAGATTTACGATGATAAAAAACAGATTAGGTCCTATGACTCAAATTACGTCCAACACTAATGTCGCATGTATTATTAAAGTGTTGGTATTAATCGTTTACCATTTGTTAACTCGCATTTTATTCATTTCGTTAAATTATCATTTTTTTTATTTTAAGCGCGGCATACTGATGTACCCTTCATGAGTTTGCAATGTTTGCATTACTTACCGTACTCGCTAGCGACTGCGTAAACGATTTGCGTAAGGGTACTTGGTCGGTTTGGGTATTCAGTAGCTCTAGTATAAGTTTTTTCGAAACATTAACTAATTCGAACGCGTTTGCGTTTTGTCTCAAAATGTATGAAAGTGGTATGAAAACCTGAACAGCGCCTCTGGTGGTCACTAGTGGAAACTAAAATAGCGAGTATAACATTTGTTGCTAACCGATGAACGCGCGTATTTCAAACTCGGTGAGAGCGTTTTCATACATTTTGAGACAAAACGCAAACACGTTCGAATTAGTTAATGTTTCGAAAAAACTTATACTAGAACTACAGTTGTTTACTTGTGAACAACATCTACTATATAGTAAATATCTATTAGTAATAAGCAGTGAGATGGAGATGTACTATTTTGCCCAATAAAGTTATTTTGATTTTAGATTTTTGTGATTTTGAATGTACCTACTGGATTAAACGGACATGGTACATTGTCACCTATATTACTGCAATTACCAACGTTGGTTACATAACAACCCCATATTTGCGCATAGCCACGGCGGGTGCCAAACCGGAGTGTAAATATAGCGTTCGTTCAACTGGCGTGCAACAAGTGTTGCATGCTCATTCAACTGTTATCAATGGACGGGTTCAATTGATGGACCAATTGTCTTGTTTGGTGTGTGGCGCTTAATGTGTCATTAATTTCATAAACACTATTTTCCGTGGCTGTTAACGATATAATATCTGGGCGACCGAGCTTTGCTCGGCGTTTTCCCGGGCATGAGACCCAGCTAGATCGATTGCTCGTCCCCGAAAACCCCCACATACCAAATTTCATCAAAATCGTTAGAGCCGTTTCCGAGATCCCCGAAATAAATATACATATATATAAATAAATAAATATACAAGAATTGCTCGTTTAAAGATATAAGATTTTTAACAAGTTCAGGAATATGGACCACGAGGATTAAAGCGTTGATTTAAAAATTTCCGTTAAAATTCTATTCTAAAAGAACAGGGTATAGGCTAAACTGGTTGTCAAAATATTTAAAATTAAAAAATTTACTAAATTACTATAAAAATCCTTCAAATAAAACAAACTACCTATTCTTGTTACGAATGAAATAATTTTGTTACTTTTTATTGTTTTTAATATGTTTGTTAAGCGGAAGCGTCCGCTAGCGAAAATCTCAATTTTTTAATCAAACTGAAAATTGAAAAATTAACACCACAGGTGGGATTTTGATTAAAAAAAATTAAATTGTTTTTGATTCGTGTTTAATTTAACGTGGAAGTTACCACGATGACGGTAAACTTTTCCTTTGTATTTGTTCTCTGTATCTGTCTCTGAGGAGCGCTCGTGGCCCAGCGGCGCTTGCGCACCGCTTGCGCTTGCTAAGGTTAAGCAACGTGGGCAGCGGTCAGGACTTGGATGGGTGACCGCTTTGAGTGGTTACTAACTGAGCGCTCCCGTGCTTTGGAAGGCACGTTAAGCCGTTGAACCCGTTTGCTGTCTATGGCAGCAGTCGTTAAGCCGAGTTGGAGGCCTTCGGGCGGCTTGAGAACTTCTAACAGTCAAGTTGCCCACTCACTTGACAAAGCCTAATCCCAATAAGGTCTAGTTTCCCCTTGGGGTTGGAAGGTCAGATGGCAGTCGCTTCCGTAAAAACTAGTGCCTACGCCAAATCTACGGGATTAGGTAGCGGACACCAGGCATCCTTCAGGATGCAACTGTACTGGGATAACGCTAGGAGGATGAGGATGATGATTTGTTCTCTGTATCATATAAACAAACTATCCTTATCGTTCTGCAAGTAGGTCGCAAGTCGCAAGCGCACTTCACCTGACCTTTTGGCATAAACCTTCTAGACGGATATTGTTATTCAACCTTTGCCTTTCAGTTCATTGCCATCAATAGCTTGTGCAGATCTACTTCGTAAACAGGTCTGTATGAAAAGAAAACTGCTGGCGCATAACAAATTAACTGCGATGTATATAATGTAAATAAAACTTCATGGATTGCCTGATTGATGCAAGATGAATGCAAAAAGTTTTATATTCGCCTAGCGGAAGTATCTTTAACCTTTTCAGCGCTCTGTCAAGTACTAGCGCTGTCACTCACACCTCACACGCTATGTCATGGGAATGTCAAATGTGAAGCTGAACCTCATAGACATGCTTGTAGGTTGATATCGCATTGGACGCCGTGGCCTGTGACGGATATACGTGTCGTTGGCGTCGAACCAATGGTGCGCATATATATAAGTCGTTGGAGTCGAAAAGGTTAAAGAACCATGTACGTATTCGGGACAAGCTTTCGTCTGCGGTCTCGTCCGCGCGGAAATCGTTTATATCGTACCTCCATACAAACTTTCGTCCCCATTTAAGCCCTTAGGGGATGATTTGTCAATGCCCATCTAAATCCGTTCAGCGGTTTAAGCGTGAAGAGGTCAACAGACAGACAGAGTTATTTTCGTATTTAGGTATAATATTAGCAGGTATAATATTCATGGATTATTTTTTCCCGTTCATAACGGACGATTTTGGTTTCACATCATCATAATCTTATAACACCAATATAGAAATATTTTCCTTTATCGAAACCAGTTGCTTACAAAACAAAAGCACATATTTTTAGTTTTATGTTATTCCAGTTTGAACTCTATGCTTCTAGAATCTAGATACCTACCCGATTCGTTCGCTAAAACACTACATGTGACGCAACAAAAAAACAATTTACATAGTTATATTCCATTCAAGTTTCGACTCTGGCCTCTTTGTTTTAAGGTTCAAATGGGATTAGCATATAAATTGCACCGTGGGTTGTCTGGCGGCGCCCGTGACGTCAAAGCCAGGCGTCCACTTAGGGGGCAAATGGACGGTTCGTATGTACATACTGTAATGTAATATCTGGTTTGGTGCTAACGATCGTATAGGTATAAATGGTACTAGTATTTTGTATAACAAGTAATCTAATATGTGATGTGATATGTACGTCATAATTTTTCTGTTTGAACTTGCTACGATTTTCAACAATAGCATCCCCAAATAAATTGAAGACATAGTTATTGTGCTTTCTGACAAGTTCGTAAGACAAAACTCTATTCTTTATCTAGTCCACAAATGATTGAGTGCATATATACTACATAGTTATCGAGTATTCTTATAAGTTCGTTAAAAAGACCTTTCTGGTCCATAACTGCTGCAGCTATGCGATTCTCAACTCTCAACGTGTATTGACTCACATCACCATTCATCCCATTATATCTTGACTCCCAGAACCACAACAATAGGGATGTTGACACCAAATAAGAAAATCAAAATAACTGAATTTTCTCGAAAAAGGATCAAATTCTCAATCAAATAGCGAAAAAAGTAATTCAAAAGAACAAATAATTACATAATTATAACTCTTAAAAGTTTTAGGAGGGGGCATTTTCTGTCCCTGTTCCGCAAAACGCACCTCTGTATTGAACAATCGTCATTTACTATGGCGCTCGAGGTCAGTGACGTCACTGATCTGTAGCTCTAGTATAAGTTTTATCGAAACATTAACTAATTCGAACGCGTTTGCGTTTTGTCTCAAAATGTATAAAAACGCTCTTAGGTTAGCAACAAATGTTATACTCGCTGTTTTAGTTTCCACTAGCGACCACCAGAAGCGCTGTTCACGTTTTCATACCAATTGCATACATTTTGAGACAAAACGCAAACGCGTTCGAATTAGTTAATGTTTCGAAAAAACTTATACTAGAGCTACTGTAGCGATTTCTCTCTCGAACTAAAGACATTCTAACGGTTGTAGTTTCGTTATTTTTTGACATATTTGAATAGGATTTTCATTATTTGGTTTAGTTTTATGTATTCTTTCGTATGGAGTAATAATAAATTTTGAGTCAACATCCCTATTATGCACAGTCAGAGCTCTGAATTACTCGCTCGCCCGAGAGGTAGTGTTATGAATATGCCCTGCGCAGCTTCTAGGTTATGCTCGTGAACACTTGAAATGTAAATAGGTCGCGAAGGGTCCTCCGGGCGACCTCACGACGCGAGGTGAGGTGTCACTTCCACAAAGACACTGATTGCCAGTGAGGCAACTTTGCCATACATTCTTTAAACTAGATGAATGAAGTAGCTCAAGTAGCAGTGCACATGCACAATGCACATACTCGTGCAGTCAGTTAGCATACATATAGTTCATCATCATCATAATCAGCCGAACGACGTCCACTGCTGGACATAGGCACATATAGGCTACATATAGTTAGTACGTATCAATCAAAATGCCCATTTGCCTGAAACAGAAAAATTTAGTTCAGGCATGTGGTATATCTTCTCTATCGATAAGTTTTAGACTATAATAACATAATTACCTATAAAATGAATATTTAATAAATTATTCTATTCTAAAGTAGCCAAATATGTCGTGCGCCCATTAATTACGTGAGAAGTTCAAGGATGGGAGGGGGTCAAGCCGAATGTCATCTAATCTTAGGGTGGAGTGGGTGGGTTATAGGGATATACAGAAGGGGGGGGTTCGGCAAATATCACATAATATTATTCCTTAAGACACTGTCAAATTGCGACAATATAATATTAAATTAGGTAAAACACGTTTCTTCACAGCTTGGGCACAAGTTGGATCACGACCGTAGGGAGTACCCACCGTTATCCTACACGTGACCCCTGGGTGGTGCTAAAATGTCTAAAAACGCCTCGCGTTAATAATCGTCGCCCCCCTGACACACCTTATTCCATCAACTACCATTCAGTTTTTAAAATCGTCAGTGTCTGATTTCTTTCTTATCATTCATAACACGTTCTCACATCACATACTCGTTATCACAATGCATTGTTGAGAGTATCGAGTGCATATTCTAGTTAGATTTTGCTCGTAAACTATAAATAATATTTATTTACTATACTTTAATACTTTGTTTACTTCATGGTCAGCATTGACCCAGTGGTGGAAGTAATGTGGAGCGATATGCGTCACCACATGTGTCTAGAGTCGGACCTACGTCATGTCTCATCAGCTAATGCGTCGTTTTATAAGTGACGGAGGGTTTCAATGGACAATTTAAACGGACGGAGAATTCCGCTGTGTAGTGTCAGGTAGGTTCTAAAAGTGGTCCAAAAAACCTCGCGTGATTTCTGGATAATCAAAATTAATAGTATTGAGCATGAATATTTGTTCCTGGATCTTGGGTGTTTTCTATGTATTTAAGTATCTATTGATCTATATATTTATATAAGTATGTATATATCGTCGTTTAGCACCCATAGTACAAGCTTTGCTTAGTTTGGGACTAGGTTGATTTGTGTAAGATTGTCCACATATTATTTATTAATTTCCCCATCGGAGGCTTCCCCTGGATTTTCCCAGACCAATATCGCTTTCTGCCTGGCCTATAAAGCCAGTCAGGTAAAAAAAAACCAGTCAAGTAAAAAAACACCCCGTCCTTTGACAGGCGCGGTCACAGTTAAACGGTACAGCTATAGATGTCGTGAGTCGCAAGTCTGTTTAGTCACGTACCTACAGATATGGCTTGTTTCATTGTTATTAATGTTATTATGTTAGCGAGAGGATGACGCGTGAGAACAGGCGCCGGATGTGATAAATTAAAATAAATTGATCCACCTTTTTCAGCCACAAACAAGGAAACGCACATACATGTGTAACAAAGCGTTTTTAAATGAATGCTTATCAGAATTTTAACTTTCGTGATGCATGTTTAAAATTATACTGGAGAGGCCGGCAGATAAGAAGTCAATTCTCAAAGGTTATAAATATTTTAATATATTATAAATTAATACTAAACTGATCTAACTAAAACGATATATTAAAAATACAAATCAATAATTTGGGCACCCTTGGTATGGTTCTCACCGGGCAGACAGCGTTCCCGCGTTATAAATTGTATGGAAAATGACAGGTGTCAAGATTGACTTATCTGCCGGGGACTGTAAGTAAACGAGAACACTCAGCTTGAAGAACTTCCGAAGGGTTCGAAACATGTCGTGCATAGTGACAATGAATACGTTCGTTTATTTATTTAAACTTTATTTTACAAATTATTCTCTATCAGTCGACCCTTGGGCTAGTTGGGCTAAACAGAAACATTTAACTATAACATTTTAACCGTTTAATCTTTTTTAATAAAATAATGCTTATCATTATCATAGTCATTAATATGCTCAAACGATTTTAATGTTTCAATTTATACATTGCTTCAATATGCTAGTAAATAGTAATATTTCAATATAAATGACTACACAGACACACTCATTCTTTTACTTTAAACATCTAATGTGACCATAAAACAGCCATTTTTCAGAGACTATTTCTTGAATAACTTCAAAGCTATTATTATTTCACAACAGATTGAGACAAGCATAGATATCAGAGACCTACATACTTGTAAATTTACGATGCTGTAATCAACTCATATATTTCCTGAGTTACAATACGATAAAATGTGACCTATACAACACCTGTACATATTTCGGGGGCCATAAACCAAATACTAAGTGCCAAAGACATTTTTTCCCGCCTTAAAAACACTGGCTGCCAATTTACGTCAGCCATTCTATATAGGTTAACTGGCGTAGTAATGAATGGACCTACCTACGTTGGATGTAAAAATAATTCTTGTAAACGGCACAAGGTTAGGAAATATTTCAAATGTGATTCGGAAATTCGCAATAGGTACTGATTTGTTATTCACAGGATTTCATTTAAAAAAATAGATAAGATTTCTGTGTAATTTTTCAAGGTAAAATGTAATAAATTTTACCCAGTAAAATGCACGTGACGTAAGGACAGACATAAGAAAACTATATTTTAGCTTCGGAATTTTATAATTATATTACAGGGAAAATTGAGAAGTAGACACTTAACTACGTAAATCTAGTTTTACATTTTGTTTAGTTTTATAATGTTTAACGCATTCACTGCCACTCTTTTTTGCTAGACATTCGGCAGGTGGCGCACTTTGCTGTGTGCCCCAAACGCACATGTGAGTTCAACCGACTATTCAAGTCTAAGGCACGAAGGCACAGGGTGAAAGTCACTAAATATTATGAACGCGTCTGTGCGTTCAAGGCATTGGGTGAAAGTAACGGAAACGCATATATGCGTTGGTGGCAGTGAATGCGTTAATTGAATAATTAGTTAATTTTTAGCAATTAGATGAATTAGTGTAGCTACTTGAATAATTTTAATTATATTAGGAGTTAATTGAGTTGATTTGATTCCAATGGGTGTGAAGTGCAAAATATTTTGCATAAAATCGTTGCCAATATATTGTACGTGTATCTACATTGGTTTCAGAACTTATGTTTTATTTTACGAGCCGCATTCCGAATTTTCTGACGAAATGCTCCCATTGCATGTCTACAGGCCGGCCATCAAAATTTTATGTCATCAGTATCAATTTTACAAGCGCAATAAAATATCATAAGCAGTTACAATCATTTGCAACTGCGTAGTCGTGTAGGTACAGTCTACATCGAAAATATATATATCTATACGCAACACGGTGACAAAATATGCAAACATGACTTTAATGACAGTAAGAGCGTACAGATATTTTTGTCGCTTTGGTAACGTACATATAGCAATGTCTTTGTCTGTACATGGTGTCCTCATTATTTAAATTAAACAAATACAAGCCCTCGCGTATTGGAAAATAAACGGAGCTGCGGGAAATATATATTTTTACACTGCAATTTACATTGCAAAAATAACGGGTACTTACACTTTCTATGGAAGTTCAATACAAAGTGTACTTATGCGTTATTTTTGCTCGTGAGTGTAGTTTAAGGGTGTCTTTCCACTAGAGCTGTTTTGAAGTTATGCTGCGAGGATGTGATAGCTTTCCGTTACCACCAGTGCTATGCTATGTGAACCAATGAATATGATTGGTGGATATCAACGCATCCATAGCAACGTAGCATAGCACAACTCTGATGGAAAGGCACCCTATATCCATCCAAAAGGTCCCTTCGTTATACTAAAATAATTGTAAAATCGGATGACTTCTTCCGGAGACGTTGCTACATAAAAACGTATCTACAAATGTTCAAATTCACCATCTTGTGCGCGCCATCCACGACGACGCGCCCCTCCACAGCGATCTCATACCAATCTGTATGCGCAGTTGTATGGCATGGGCTGTGGAGGGGCGCGCCTTCGTAGATGGCGCGCACTATACGCGTTTAACATATCATGAGCACTCATAGAATTCAAACTCATAGAATTCAAACTCATAGAACTCATAGAATTTAAAAAAATGTGTCGATTTCATAAATAGTTTGTTACTTAGTGGCTTGCACGCGTTGCAAATTTAATGACACTTTAAACACGACGTTAAAGCGACCAAGTACGTCGACGCCATAGATACATTTACACTTTTACACTTTTGCACCGCATTTATCGAGTCCGACCGTACATACGCCAATGGCTACATAACATTGAGCATAGTTATGAGTCTTACAAGAGTCATGCACGTGTCGTCATTGTAAGCGACCGATCGTTATTTTACCTGTTAGGTGTGAAATTGTTAGAAATTTTCGCTGACAGCTATGGCATTATTCACGGGGCATTAAACTAAACATGCACGAGGTTTCCAGAAGGCAAGAACACTTAGGTATAAACTAATTTCATCATTCCTATATATTTTCAGCCTGTAATCGCCCATTGCTGACCATAGGCCTCTCTTGATGCATCGAATCTAGTCTAGACTATCGCGTATACCTATAACTCTTTCCAATTCCAATACACAAGAGCATTGGCGTTATATAGATGTGCGCTCTAAATAAACTGTTGTCGTGACTGGAATCCAAAAACAATTTCTTGGAATGGCTGCTGCGTAAAACACAGTTATGAACAATTTTAGTGTTTACTTTTTCGTTTTAACTTGTAAGGTATGTATTATGTTTCGTGCCAAAATTTATCTAACGGAACATTTATGCGACTTAGCAGAGGCTTATCTTTGTGAACAGTTAATTTTATACTATGAATAAGGGTATTTTGTAGACCTTGATGAAAAGAGGCATGACCATTGATCATGACAGCTTTCTGCAGTTACGTGTATTTCCTATAACGTTTTTGAAGAAAGTTAGCAGCAAAATTAAGTGTTCCGTATCCAAACTCAAATAAAAATATATATTATAAGGTAGGTACAGTCAAAGGCACCAATCAATATGTATACACTTTTTCACCTTATTCCATTGAAATAAGGTCCAAAAATGTATATATATTTATGCCCTCGACGATGTTTTCTAACTGCCAAGTTGCATGAATCATGAAGGTAACTTCGACACTCACCAAAGGTTAATTCTGTAAAACATTCATGGCAGTTGGAAAACGCTGGACTAGTTCGACCGAAAGTTTGAATCTGTTGAAGTTTTTCATGGACACTGATTGTGATTACCCAACTTCTTTAAACTACGTCGAGAATAAATAATAACGTGTTTTCAGGTCAGATGATAGCTTGATATTACGAAATGCGATGAAAACAAAACAACATTAGTGAAAAGAAATTTCAAGAAGCGACGGTGGAGTTCTGCATATCAAATTGTTCTGATTTCGGAGCGCCTGGCCTTGCTACGGTCTGTTTTGTTCGACAGCAGAGTGGTTTATTAGAGGCTGCAAAACTTTGCAGATTTCATTCGGAGTTGAATGCAAGGCGCAAATTACTATTCAGGTCAATTATAAAGTCTGTGCCTCAAATTCGCTAAAATGAGAGCCTGTTTATGCCTCAGTGTGCCACAAGTTGCGAAAAGCAATAATGAATCACTTTAACAGGTACTTCCGGAAATTGGACTTTCTATTGAGCACTAGAAAACGAATGTAATTTTGTGGCCGAATAACATCAGATATAAAATAATAAACTGCATAGTCTATTTATAATTTCCAGGCTTCAGGATTCTCACCTGACTTTACAATACCCCCCGGTACTTTTATGTATGTGGCAAAGCCAGTTTGAACGTCATTATGCCTGTGTATTATACTTTTATAGATAATTTTGGGCCTCACTTGGTGGCTACGTGATTTCCCGCTAACGCTCTATTAAGGCTTCTTATATGTATGAATTTCACCTTCGACGAAGCAACTCGGAACGGAACACAGGCTTGTGACTAGAAGGTATCTTAGTATAGGTACTCACTTTTCCTCAGCAGTTTCCTCGACCGGCGCCGGAGGTGTTAGTGTGTTCAGGTCTGGCAGTTCAACTGCCATAGTGTCCATTGCCATGATCACCTGTTCACTGTTCACTCACACAGCTCACACTGTCTATACACATACAGTCATTGACAAAGTTAGCCTTGGATAAAAGTTAAAACACATCCGTTGGTTTCAATAACGAGCTCCTATGATACAAACAAGGGTTAAGGCCGCAAAAGCTTAATCGTGAATTTACGGAAATCCAATGCGTTTGACAAGAGCGCGCCGGGCGCCACGCTGCAAGTCTCGTCACGCATGTTGCAAGTCTAAGCCGATATCTCTTATATTAAGAGATGTATAAATGATGTACTCAAAGGACATATAACAATTACAATTTAAGGAAGAGCATGATGATACGCTCTTAACAATTACCACGCTTTCGTTGTTCTCGAGTGTATTAGGAGAGCCAACATTTAAATTATTAGAGCGTGATTTCATGCCATTTATATGACGTTTCATAACGCGGAAGTGATATAATAGTATTCTAGTACCTAGTAAACTGAAACTAAGAGATAAATATTTATTCAACGTTATTTCAGGATCGTTTACAGTAACGGTACTCGTGTCTAGGAAGTTTACGTTATATTATAAATAGTGACCCTTGAACGATGAACGTTTCAATTCATGTACAATTGTATGTACGATTGCGGACACATTTGTATACAATTGTCTGTTCTTTATGATCGGAAAATGCTTCTATAATCGTTTTATTGGAATTAAGAACCGCACTTTATGAGTATACCATAAATCTAAATTGTTTATTAACTCTGTACGATAGGACATCTTTGATATTCTACTGAATTCTATAACGCAGGGAATCATAGCTCACTGTCTAAAGATTTATAACTTTTTCTGTAACATGTTTAATCATAGCTCACTGTCTAAAGATTTTTAACTTTTTCTGTAACATGTTTATTGTCAGTATATACCTATTTATAATTCTATTACTATCTAACGATAATGGCAGTGAAATATGAGACGAGAAGGCATTTCAGGTTAGGTATAATAATGTAACATTTACAGTTTCAAGGATGCATCGCTGTAAAATTGATTTGAGAGTATAATAAAACTTTCCGTACAACGAATTACGACTCACAAGTTACGACTCTTCATATAAATTGTATCTCTATCTATGAAAATATTTTGTACATTAGTTAAGGCCTTAATTATATTTCAATACGTTTTTTACTCAGTTATGAAAATTAGTGAAATGTTAATATTTGCTCATATAATGGTGTCTCCACCCGTCCAAATTTTACGTTATGCAATCCAGGCGCAAAACAACTGGTATCTAAAAAAGATACATTAATATTAACAACCAATTGCGTACATGTAAAACACGACAATGACATTGACAAGGCTCAATTACGTTCGCGTCATTGAATTTTCGCGTGGTTCCCGTGTTTGTGTATGGCTATCATTATGTAGTTTGGCAAACATACACTTTGTATGTTTGATTAATTTAATTTATGTCACACCTGGACATAAAGCGGCAATTACCGCACGCTCCGCGCGCGGGAAATCCCACTTCCTGGCCAGGGGGTGACATAAAATTTTGTACTTAACACGGGCGGTAATAAAGAAAGCCTCCGATCGCATATTTATCGCCCTTGCCTTCGGCTCGGGCGTCAAATACCTGCGATCTGAGACATTCTTTGTTTTACCACCCTTGTTAAGTAATGTACTAATTACGCACTGGCATCAATTGACAATATTTCATAATTTCCAAAAGTCTTAATTCGAAAACCATTTCGGTAAAAACGTGTGAAGTACACAAAAAACATTTTTTTAGATTTTTTTCTCCGGTTATTTTGGAAAAAATCGCAAATTACTGTAAACCGAAAGTTGACGTCATCTTCCTCGCTGTATTCAGGGAGACCTTAGTACAGAGTACAGACAATCGCTGCTCTGGAGTGGCTCTGGATTCTTGTTGGGAAGATGACGTCATATTTTACTTACGCCCTTTTGGAATGACCTACTTTTCAACGTGTTTTTTTTGTATGAAATAATTAGTTAAATTGAAAAAGAAAAAATACGGGTGGCTTAAATTTTTACCTATTTTCTAACTAGTTCATAAAATAAAATAGTTAAAAATATGAAATGTTGTCAATTGTTATTTTTAACATTCCCTTTTTACCAATATCGAAAATATTTTTACCAATATTTTTATATGAAAATACCTATTCGTAATTTTTGATCTTATGATTTTGAAAAATAATTCTAACTAGCTTATCTTAACTTTGTAATTCCCAGAATTTTGCGATATTGAATTTCAAAACTTCGGTTATTATTATATTTTGAGTTCGGAACTCGATTTTAATTTGTACATTTTGTATTTGTACACTATACTTGGGGACTTACGAGGCAAGAGATACGCAGTAACAATGTGCGATTAGTGCGTTTTCCAGCAACGACACAGCCCGCTGCAGTCACGAGGCTAACTTTAAAGGTTTCCTAATGTCCTTCACACGGTACAACTTGTATGATGTAATGTGTTTCAGATGAATTAATAATAGGATTATATGGTCAAGACTCAAGAGTAAAACATAATGGGTAAACTGTATTCCAATATGACATATAGTTTTCTTCCATATTTAAGATCGGATCGTATCGTAATTCATGACAAGATCTCAACAAAAAGCTTTAATGCATCTACGTTTTCTTAATTGACGGTTGTCTATAATAATTCAATAAAAATGTTAATTGCGCGGATTAATAAACAGCCTGGCAAAAGCATGAAGCAATTAGGACATTTTACCAGTTAAAGTTTAATCTGCGCCATCCTCCCACGTGGCATGTTTCGTTCAAGTGCTAGAGTAGATAGTATTCAGCTTGGTTGGAGTGGGTAGCGTACAACTGTAAATATTTTGAAGTATATATTTATAGACCGGTGAAATTTAAAAGCAACGCGCAATATTCGTAATGTATTTCGGGACTATACGCCATTTGTCAAAAGTTCTGATATGAATCGTGGATGAGTACAAAATTACGAGCGAAGATATACCGTTTATAATATCAGTAGGTTTTCGGCTATTTCAACGGTAATTGCTGGTAAGGTTATGTCAGTTCAAAGTTCAAAGTGCTTTATTGTAAAACATAGGTATAACTGAATACAGGGTAGTTAAAATACATATGGGTATCACTATGTTTTGCCAGCTGGCATACAAAAACATTGAGCAAGTAGCAGTACTATACTATTCCATTACATGAACTATTATTATGAATTTTATTATTTTATGAAAAAAATGGCATAACAGTAGGTAAATCACAGCGATCAGTGCCATATTATTAATATATATTTTATGTCACACCTGGCCATAAAGCGGCAATTACCGCACGCTCCACGCGCGGGAAATCCCACTTCCTGGCCAGGGGGTGACATAAAATTTTGTACTTAACACGGGCGGTAATTAAGAAAGCCTCAGATCGCATATTTATCAACCTTGCCTTCGGCTCGGGCGTCAAATACCTGCGATCTGAGACATTCTTTGTTTTACCGCCCTTGTTAAGTAATGTACTATTATTTTGTTTTCAATTCAATTCAATTCAATTCAATTTATTTAAATCAGACAATGTCCATAGAATATGTTAGTAACAGATGCAAAAAATAAATCTTAAACCCTATGTTAGTATTACATTTAATTTACTTTAAATTAAAAAATATTATACACATGACCCCCTCTGGAGTCCATGTGTATGGAGTCCCAGTGCCTCCATATTGTACTGGCCGGATACTCCACCAATACCTTCAGGAGACTGTTGGGACTCTCACGAACGCGCCGCATCAGGGAGGCAGTTCTCTTGCGTATTATAGCAATAAAGCTGTCAACGCGCGCCTCCGCGAACATGCCTGATGCGCTACAAAATCGTGGAAGCCCCAACAGCATCCTGAAACCATTATTGTATTGGACACGCAGAGCATTGAACGCCTTTTTAGTGTAATTAGTCCATAGGCTGCACGTGTAAAAGGTCTGACAAAATGACTTAAACAAAGTTATTTTGACATTCCCATCACATCGTGCAAACCTACGGGCCAACATGTTGCAACGAACGGACAATGCTCTGCGCTCCCTTTCTACGTCAACGTCATCGTGGAGATTTTCAGTGACCCAATGACCGAGGTACTTAAAGCGAGTAACTCTCCTAATAGGAGCTCCGCACAAGAGCACAGACGGTACTGTTTCGAGAGTCTTATTGCCCGCTTTAAAGACTAAAAGCTCGCTCTTGTTGGTATTGTACCTCAGTTTGTGAGCCACTGCATACTCCTCACAAATCTTCAGAAGCTTTACAAGCGCACTGATCGATGGGCACAGCAGCACCATATCGTCGGCGTAACTAATATTATTGATAGTTTTTCCGCCAATCGAGCAACCGGATCCAGTGCTACTGAGCCCAGCAATCAGCTCGTCCACGTACAGGTTAAATAACCTGGGTGAGGTCAGGCCGCCCTGCCGCACGCCACACTTCAACCTGTACATGTCCGAGAGCGCCCCCGCCCATCTCACTTGATTGGTCTGATGGCTATACCAATATTGGAGCATGTCGATCACCTCCCTCGGTGTACCTGTACATTTATCCATTTTCCTCCACAGAATATCATATGAAACTGTGTCAAATGCCTTCGATAAATCCAAAAAACAGGCAAAAACAGGCGTTTTACTATCCGTATAGTACTTGACGGTCTGCTTGAAACAAAGAATCGCACTTTCAGTGGATAGTCCCGGCTTAAATCCAAACTGAGCGTCCTGCGTTTCTATGTGCTTCGACAGTAATTTATCAAACAGTCCGTCAAGTACCTTTGCCGTTACTGTTGCCAAGGATATCGGCCTATAGTTGGATTTATCGGAGGCATTTCCGGTCTTATTTTTAGAGATGGGAACTACCACTGTCCTCATGAGGTCATCAGGAAGATAACAGTGACAAATGCACAGGTTAAAAAACATTTTTAACACACGAGGTAGGTGGACACCAGCATGTACCAGATGCTCTATACTTAGGCCATCGTGCCCCGGCGACTTTCCTCTCGTCATAGACTTAATAACTTTGTCAATCTCTTTATACGAGAAGTTGACACACCGGTCGGCCGCCCGGTCCCCAGCAGAGCGCACCCGTGATATCTCCTCAGAGCTATGACCATCAACCTGGAAATGTTCTCGGAACATATTAGCAATATGTACAGGCTCGCACAGACCATTGACACTAGCAGGGACACCAGTTCTTGGATTCATTCTATTGGTCTGCTTCCAAAACCCTTTAAAGTCTTTAGCCCTGTGGTGAGTAGCTAAAATGTCCATTTTAATTTGTGTTTGATTGTCCTGACACCACTTGAGCTTATCCTTAAAAAGTTTACGGGAAGAGCACATATCCGTATAAATAGGTCCCGCCCCCGGTTTCCCAAATAAATGCCACTGTTGGAAATACATTCTTGCCAGGGCGTGGGCCTCTTTAACATGTTTGTTCCATCCAACAACCCGCTTGCGCTTACATTTGTTAGCTTTCCGGCTCAGTTTCGAAGCTGTTTGCAAGCCTTCTATTATATCACAGTATAATTTATCTAAAACTAATCTATGGGTAATATCATCACAAAAACTATCACAGCATGTCAAAAATTCAGATGGAAAATTAATATTTTTTAATCTATCATTACAAATTTTATTATATAACTTTATTTGTTCTATGTCCCTATCCCCCCATATAATTAAATTTTCATTACAATTATTATTATACATTATATCTGAGTGAGCACGTTTAGCATTCATTTTAATTGTTAATGGAAAATGATCAGACCAATACATGTCGTAATTAATTCTAACATCCGTAATAGTTAGCCAGGCTGCCTCAGAGACAAGGCAGTGATCCAGCCATCGCCTACACCCATGAGCCTCACTCACGTATGTATACGCGTCCGAACCACTGCCCAGCCATTCTAAGTCAGCACAACGCCACTGGTGCTCTAAACAAAAATCGTCAATTTCTTTATAAAACAGCTGTCCTGGATGGGCATTAAAGTCCCCTAAAACAAAAACACTATCCGCATTATGTGAGTCAATTATCGCACATACCTCACCAAGGCATTCCGTAAACTCAGGTAAGTTCAAAATATCGTCAGTTGGCATATATACAGAAAATAATAATAGCGAACGGTCCCCGATAGTACCACTTATAGCCGTTAGACGCACACTACTACACTGCACAATATTTACCGACGTAAACACTCCTTTCCTCCACATTAGGGCGACACCACCATAGGGCCTTCCTCTCAAAATGCCCCGTGAAGTATCTACGGCCGATCTACTCGTATAATCAAAATTATCATCAATGCTCCCAACGTAGGCTACATCATGAGGCAGAAGCCAGGTCTCCTGTAAAGCTATGACGTCCGCAGTCTTACATAACTTTCTAATTCCTTCAACCGACCTCTGTACAGATTTACAATTAAAAGTAACCATCGTAATTTCCGATAATACTTGGTCTGCCATGCTCATATATATTCTAAACCGGTTTATTCTCGTTATTCTTCCTATTACTTCCGATCTGTAAATAATGGTTACTACAATATTTAATGACATAAATTGTTGTTTACATTAATAATGCACCTATTCCTTTATTACAATTACGACAGTACTTATTCATACGGTTGCATCAAAACATTACTCATTACGAACGATTACTTTCGGAAGCTCGTATCGCCCTCAACAGAATTAAAGCCAACTTTAACCTCGTGTAAATTAAATCCATTTTCCAAGCACACGTAATGTGATGAGTGTGTGAATTATCGTTTGCTATAAAGAGTGGAGCTGGCAACCACCTGCATTAACTACTTTTTTATTTAATTCTATGTGCGCTAATCCGGGACAATGGCGCTTGCAATAGTGCCGACGTATCAACTGAGCGAAAAAAAAATACTAATTATTAGTAAGTTTTAGTGAATCCCAGGACAAGGAGATTATATACTGACGGTTACAAACCAGTTTTTGACAATAGTAGTTATTTACTAATACCAAAAAAATTGTCCTTGTAACTACTAAACTGTTTTGTAACCGTTAGTATACATATAATCTCCTTGTCTTGGGATTCACTAAAACTTAGTAATAATTAGTATTTAGTATTTTTCAGTGTCGAAAGCTCACAAACACAAATATACAATGGCAAATATCCGTTACTAATCGTAATTCCATGTGATATGACTTGAGTATGTGTCATATAACCGACATGCGACTATGAGACTACGTTTCCAGTGCATTGTCTGAGACTTATTCATACTTAACAGAATACCTTTAGTTACGTGTACTGAAATAGTACATTACTTACCAAGGGCGATATAACAAAGAATGTCTCAGATCGCAGGTATTTTACGCCCGAGCCGAAGGCAAGGGCGATAAATATGCGATCTGAGGCTTTCTTTATTATCGCCCGTGGTAAGTACAAAATTTTATGTCAGCCCCTGGCCAGGAAGTGGGTTTTTTCGCGCGCGGAGCGTGCGATAATGGCCACTTTATGGCTAGGTGTGACATAAAATCATTCTTGTATTTATATTTTTAACAAAAATGTACTAACGCTGTAAAATATAATGTTACTTGTGTAACCCTGTTTCTAACATGGCATCTTTGAATGCACTCTTTTTAGTAATTTGTTTGTATATTATTCATTTTTTTACACCCATTTGATTGTTAACTAATCGCTAATTATTTACGAATTCGAATTCCACAAATTGTCAAAAATGCACAGAACCTGCGGTAGTACCTGCCCACAAAAAAGTAGGTAATATTCATATAATATTGTTCTAGTCTTTTTCAATTCATTTTTAGGGTTCCGTACCTCAACGGATTCCTTATAGAATCAGTTTGTTGTCCGTCTGTATGTCTTTCAAGATCTCGGGAACGCGTGGACGTATCGACTTGAAATTAAACGCAGATCAATAGTAGCTATAAAGCTATGAAAAGATCAAACTTCTAAGATAAAAAGGAAAAAAACAGAACCGTTATAGGAGCACTTTGTTGTCCTTCTGTCTGTCTGTCAAGACCCTTTATCTCGGGAACGCGTGGAGGTGACGAGTTCATTACTCAGGTCTACAGTCCCTTGAAGTTGTGAAAAAATAAAGCTTCAAAGTTAACGTAAAAAAAAAACGATACGAAATAAACATATATTTCGACACTCTCAAGAAAATCAAAATTTATAGGATACTTTCCGTTGATCTAAAACTACACGTTACATGTACAGGGAAAAATGTGTATACATTTGTAATAAAATCATCAAAAATATAGTGTATTTATAAATATATATCTAAAATTTTGAACGGATCCCTCGTTGGGCTAGTCCGACTCGCACTTGTCCAATTTTTTTAAGCGTACCTACCCAGCAATTGAAAACTTTGTTTTCGCACGACAGCCGCAAAGGGAGGGTAAAGTTTTTCGCATTATTTTCCACCACATGATGAAAACTTAGTTTTCCTCCGTCTCAAATTGAAGTAAGCCCTGAAGCGTGCCGGCACGACACGGCGCAGATGACGCAATCCTTGCATTAATGAGACGTTTTAGTTCGTTAATTGTTTGAAGTTACGTGATTGCAAAATTGTTGTTAGATTAATCACAGAAATACTGGGATTTGCCGACGACTACGTCTCATCACCGTGGCGACCACGGACCGGAAGGCGCAGCGTGGGTAGACCCCCCACAAGGTGGACTGATGACCTGGTAAAGGTCGCGGGAGTCCGCTGGATGCGGGTGGCGCAAGACCGGTCATTGTGGCACTCTTTGGGGGAGGCCTATGTCCAGCAGTGGACGTCTTTCGGCTGATATGATGATGATGATGACGTCTCATCAGCACGGCTAGCAAAAGTTGACGCGCGTGCTATCTCGCCGCGAGTTAGACTACCCGTCTGTTTTTGCGTGTACTAATTAAAAAAACCGGCAAAGTGCGAGTCGGACTCGCGCACGAAGCGCACGCACCCTTGTCTATAAAAAATTAAAGACGGCAAAAAAATCATGTCTGTTGTATGAGAGCCTCCTTAAATATTTATTTTATTCTGTTTTTTAGTATTTGTTGTTATAGCGGCAACAGAAATACCTACGTCATCGGTGAAAATTTCAACTGTCTGACTATCACGGTTCATGAGATACAGCCTGGTGGCAGACGGACGGACGGACAGCGGAGTCTTAGTAATAGGGTCCCGTTTTACCCTTTGGGTACGGAAACAAGGTCATCCGCCGACGCACCAAAGTCACCGACATTGGCAGGAGGGTGGCAAAATTAAAATGGCAATGGGAAGGTCATATTTGTCGAGGAGACGACGACCGTTTGTGCCAACGAGTTCTGACCTAGCCCCTATTACTATTTCACCAACTTGACAATTGTCACCTGACTATGACAATTCGGTTTACATTGCCGGGCCGGTAAGTATGGATGCTATCCAACGACCATCTTTATGTGACGACTCAGAAGTGTACTTGGAATTGTCATTGTCAAATGACATGATGATGATGAATGTTGGGCCGCAAAGGTGACGGATGAAGAGAGATTGCATGTTACAGAGATGAGAATGTTGAGATGGATGAGTGGCGTAACCAGAATGGATCGTATTAGAAATGAGTACCTCTATATAAGAGGAAGCCTGAAAGTAGCACCTATAGTCGATAAGTTGAAAGCTCATCGTCTACGTTGGTATGGTCATGTTATGCGGAGGGAAGAGAGTCATTTAAAAAGAAGGGTATTAGGTATGAATGTGGAGGGATGCAAGAGAAGGGGTAGGCCAAGGAAAAGGTGGATGGACTGCGTGAAAGATAATATGGAGAGGAAGGATGCGAGTGCCGAGATGACGAGCGATAGAGTAGGTATGGAAGAAAAAAACATGCTGCGCCGACCCCAACTAAATGGGATAAGGGCAAGTAAAGTTTTCCTTCACCAAACTCCGCTAAAGGAAGTTGGTGGGATTTTACACATGCAGCGCCGAGAACGCGATAGTCGGAATCTCCGTTCGTAGACAGTTTTCGCTACAAAGCGGAAAAACCAGCTACGACCGTAGCGCGCCGCGTAGCACTCGTCGGCAATGAATGAGTTAATAGTATTTATTCGAAGTACTTCATATTCCCACCAGTCTTATAGTGGAAAGAACCATTTAACGCTAGTCACGGGATATAGTCATAGTCACACTTCACACCCAATTTTCACTATTCAATGAAAACACAATGCTACGGGCTACGGCGTAGCGATCCTAGCGTAGCATAGCAACAAATATGTTAGAATTACCTACAATTGGTTAATTTTGCGCAAATTTATATTAGATTAAAGAAACAATGAGTGTTCTTTAATCAATCAGGAAAACTGAGCCTCGTGACTCATAATTTATTACGGATAAAAAAACGGTTAATTTAAATGACTTGATTAGAAGATTGCGCACAGGATTACGAAGATTGCAGAAAGAAGATTGTTTTAAGGGTAAAATAGATTTTTGAACGCATTACTTTGATTAACTCGGCGAACTTCAATATTTCAAGTTATAAAACCTATATGAAGAGCGGATGCTATTAAATTCAGTGCTATCAATGGTTCTGTCTGATACTTCTGATGTGATTGCTGCAGCTTGACTTGATAAATGATAAAATAATGATGTTATCACTTCCTGAATATCTATGCAATTCACAATTACTTGACTTATAGAATTTAGAATTTCATTATTTTTTTTCTACCTCTAAGTAGCCGCCCATCATATGAAACGAAACAAAATAAATAAAATTGTAAGTAAATTAAAAAAAAAAACAAATGCAGCTAAAATAAATTTTTCAATGCACTTATGTTCCAATTTTAAAAGAATATAAATTCCACTGAAGGGGATACCTTTTAATAGGCCTTTGGACGGCTGAGGTTCATCTACATTACGACAAAGTAAATTTTACAAAGTAATTTAGAACAGTGCATTAGTGCATAAAACGACAGCTCATTCATGTTCGTCATACGTAGGTCGTCAAGCGTGTGTGCGAAATTCGGACGGATTTGAAAAAACGGCTTAATTAGGTATTATAACAAACTGATATTCACAATATTATCTGTTGCCACTATAAAAATAATACGAACAAAATTCACTTTCTTATTTCGGAAAACCATTGCAAAACCAAAAGGTAAATGCAACTTAAGTATTATAAAAACACTACAAAATTATAATAATTAATCATATTTTCTAATAACTTATACCTATTACCTATTGATAAAAAAAATATAGTAGAATATTCTAAACTGTAACGACATTACGTCAATACAATACGGGGTTAATTACGTCCCAGACCATTAAATTGGAATGGAATTAATTCAAAACTAATTGCCAGTACTTCGAGAATAACCTAAACAAACTGTAGTGATTGAATTGACCCAATTACAAAGAGGTAAACCCCGTTGTTATGACGAAACTGTGGTAAATGTTTTCACAATAAGAATATAGTTACGATATGATCCTTTAAGTACACTCAGATACGAAATAATGAATGTTTAGAAAGCACTTTCAATTGATCTATAATGGGCAAAGTAAACAGGAAAAAACTGTATGCACTATTGACCGGTAGAAAAAAAGATATCAGTAAAAAAGGTAGACAGATTCGAAAAATAAGACCAATATGTCATTGTTCCTTACAAAAAAATCTCTCCGCTTAGATATTGGCGAAAAACAAAACAATTTCACTACAACAAACCAATATGTACACCAAATCACTGGCCACCACGAATGAAAACATATGAATGCACGAATGCAATAGTGTTTATGTTCGCGGTCGATAGGACGTCTGCCCTGCGCACTGATCGCGTAGCGACTGAGAGCGGGCGGGGACGCCGCCGCCGACGGGGAGATTACCCCATTATCGGGGTAATGCCTAATCAATTTATGAGGAGTATGGGGGAGTTTTTACTTTGAGTCACTTTGCTGACCGACTCTCGACTTTATAAATGGACTTTTATCGCCTGCTTCAACAGTTGCATTGTATAAAGCCTTAGGAATAGTGAGGTATTCACAATATTTTAGTCTTGGAAAATTGTTACTAGTGACTGTTAAGTTTACTTTGTGGAGATGAAACACTTGAATGCTTATTGTTAAAAATCTCGTTTTTCTGAATACTTAAATCATAGTTGGTAATTATGTATTTCCATACACATAAATTAAAAACTCATGTCAAGTAGTTTCCCAACGTCCAACCAGAGATGGTGCTGCCCTTAAAATGTCAACACGAAATCCGTTAACTTTGACCTTAGGCGAAATGTCAAACCGAAGCCCGAATCAATTCCCTGAACACCGTCTGAAATAAAAGAATATCGCTCCCGCCCACGTTCTCAGGGCGGCGCCTCCCATTCAATATAACTAATGCTATCCTTTACGACGTTGGAATACTAGAAGGCGATAGCACTCTTTGAACGATCTCGTTTCCAGACATCGGATCGATCCGCGGACGAGTCGTGCGACGGGTCGGATTAATCCATCATGATGACGTCATTCTGGTGCAAGTCCGATGTGTAAAAGATGAAAGTCGTTAGGGATTTCGCGGCGGTAACGCTCTTTTAGTAAGATTGACTATAGTGTGTATACAAGTGGCATTAGTTAATGGAAGTAAGGAATAAGTACAAGACGGATGGCTTTATGGGGCTTACATTAAGGCTTGGCTTTGAATCAATTAGGAATGAAGCACTCTCACAAGTTCGTATAAACTGTACTACGGAATCGCAGGCGCTGTAGTTGCCTAGTTTCATTTACATGGTTATTTCATAGGTGAAATATGTAAGTAGACACTAGCCACTAATATGCATTTAGTACCTAACAGCTTTGGTTATCCTTATTCTAATTTAATTCGATCTTTTCAGCACATCACGGATTTTGCTACGAGCAGCTTTTTTTTAGCAACCAAGAGCCTATTTCAAAAAGGCTGGTAACTTGTAGTAAGGCTGGAAACAGTGTTCGACCGACGGTCAGTGCGTACCGTCGGTCGGGCGCCGACCGCCGGTATGCAAGTGTATGGCTGGAAACGGAGCACGACCGACGGTCAGTGCGTATGGTCAGTCGGCTGACGGTGAGTATCGCTCTGAACGCACGTATGCTTTCGTACAGCGATAGCTACGCCCGACCGACGGTACGCAGTGACCGTCGGTCGAGCACTGTTTCCAGCCTGTGGAAGTCTCGTTTAAATAAAAGGAGTTAAAAAAAAAAACCACTTGTATTATATTAAATTAATCCATAACGTGTAGTCGTGAAGAAACCGGTCGAAAACCCAGAAGGAAAACTAGATCTTATCGGGATTACACCGTTTTCCTCACAATATATTCTTCATGAAAAAGCTACTAAATGTAACATGATATTTCTTACATAACCTTGTTGAAATACATAAAAGCCGGGGTCCGGACGTGAAAGCTATACTCATTGGCCTAAATAGCGAAAACTTCATTAGCAATACAATGGGTAGTGCTGGAAACTACAGCTGTCAGAGCTGCAAGTGACATTGACAGGGAAGGCTGGTAATGGAGCCTCGTGGATGCGGGAAATAGCTTCAGCTTCCGAACGACAATGTCCCATTTGCCCACACCTGGAGGTCTATTCCTGTTCGTTGCTTTCGATCCCAACAACAAAGTGGTTGTACTTAAATCTAAATTATTATAATATTTATCCATTATACCGTGAACACGTAAAACATAAAGGTGAAAAAAATATATTTCGTAAACGGTTTTGCTGATAAAAGAAGTGAGATCTACCTGGAAACAGAGTTATTTAAAAGCTCTTTAGATCACCGATCCCGTCATGCATAACGATCTTCCATTGCTTTAAATGATTTGTTATGTTATTTTGCTACTTAAATAATAGTGTGACTTCGCGATTGAGATATTGGGCACATAAAGATTTAAAAAAAAAACAACGGGTTGCACTCCGGGAGTGCAGGCAGAAGTGAAAACTCAATAAAGAAAGTAAATAACAAAGATATTCATATCCGTCTCCGTATCGGTATCGGTATCCGTAAATCCGTATCCGTATTTATATTCATATTCATACTCATGTTCATATTCATATTCGCATAATCCATTCACATATATACATAATATGTCCCCGAGTATCATTGTGTCTTACGCATCGTAAATCGTAAGACCAGCTGAGTTTAGCTGAGTTTACCCCTCCTAACATCGCAATCATGATACTAGGAGGGGTCAACTAGCTGGTCTTACGAATCGTCGCGAGTTTAACAATTTTCCTCCATCACAAAAAGTGCTCAGCGCCGCTAAAGAAGTTTTCACTAAAAATGATGCACGAGATTAGGTGTAAGTTTAGTATTTTTGGTGGTATGTATACAATGACAATTTTTTGATGCGATTATAAAATTTCTGGGAACACAATAAGTAAATAAAATAGCTTTAACTGCTGGAATAATAGGTATGACTGTTTAGGTGACCCGAGATTGATGATCGATAAATTTTTTTGAGTGTTGAGCCTTATTTTAGGTTTCGAAAATTTGGTGATATCAAAAGTTATTTAGGTGATCATTTTATTTGTTCCCGTTATATAAAACCATTAAATATGTAATCAGTTCCTAACAGCTGCAAAATATGTAGGTATACAACATGTAAATCTCCAATAAGCTACGTTATGTTCTTGCTATATGAAACAAACTTGAATAAAATGAACTGACAATTCACGAAAACAGTGCAGACTTGTCAGTGCATATGTTTGTCTCACATTTTGCGATCTACACGTCATAATTGAAAGAAGAAAGGTGGTTTGTGTCAAACTGTAAAGATATTTACGTAAAGTTTCAAGTGCCATACTGAAAGTAAACCTATTTATGGCACATTGACAGTAAATCTTATTCTGTAACATGCAATGTACACCTATTATGTCACAATGTGTGTAAATGATTTTATGGAAGACAAATTGTAAACAGAACTTTGGTGCATTAAGTGAAAAGATGAAACTGTCATATACGTTGTAAGCATGTTTTTCGTCATGTAGTGTGTAAACTTATTTAAATGTAAAGATATTTTTGTCACACTCAATTGTAAAGATATTTTTGACCTCGACTGTACCATCTACCTACTGTGACATCTTAAACTTCCCGTGGCAATTTCCCACATTTTAAATTGAATAATGGTAATAAAGTTATTCTTTTCAGAAGTCATAATTTACTATATTTTTTTAGTATGACAATGGGGAAGTTTATACGGGAAGGTTAAGATGCCACAGTAGGTAGATAGTACATGAACAGTATTTTATTGTTTACTTTTATCTATAAAAAATCTTTCTCGGATTGGCGTGTTAACTCGTCAAATTTGAGTACAAATTATAATCACGCCGTACTGAAAGGGTTAAGTTATTTGTATACAAATAATTATTCCAGTCAGGAGACTAATAAAATTAAGTTGTATATATAATATCATTTATTTATTTTTGACTAACTTATTTATGAGTAGTATATTAAAAGAAGGATTAAATACGATTGGGCGTTTTCCAAATAAAGTTCTGTCACGTAGTGGAATTCCACCCCCAAATAAAAAAATATTTTTTGATAAAAATGGTTTTATTTGTTTCTCCTTTTATTATATTTCAAGAAAAATATTACTTTGTTGCTATATATTGTTAAATATCGTCAATAAATGAATTTAAACCTGATCACTACCTATGTGACGTTCCATTACGCTACAAATTTTAGGTACGTTTTAAATAAACTTCAGGGTGTAATTTGCAAACTTATATTTATTAAATGGAATCTAACACAATAACAATCTTATAAAAACCAAACACATTTGCAATGTCTTCTAAAGCAATAAAGTTTTTTAACAAAAATCTTTCCTTTACGCTACGTTTGGGTTTCATCACAGCTTAGCTTTTGTCTTAGCATGGAAACTATGGTAAAAAACTGGCAAAATTTATATTTATCACAATTGGCACATATTACTTTAACAAATGAGATCTAAATACTGGACATTATCCTTAATAATTAATATAAATTCTTACAAAATCTAGCACAGCCAAAGTAGGACAAAGTGACGTTAGTGAAACAATTGTCACGTTTAGGAACTACGTGAAAGGTTTACATGCGCCCGGAAAATAGACTTCTATTAAATGCTACTAAAGTACGGGAAGTAGTGTCTGTCACCCAATATATGGCAGGTGCACATTTTGGTATCGGATGAATTAACTTGGCACGGATGTAATATATGTAAATCTAAGCTAATTTAGCCCGGTAGCCATCCGCCAGCCCCTGGGGGGTATGGAGGGCGGGTCGTTGAAAGTCCCATTTTTCGGTTTTTCATAAAAAAACTCATAAACGGTGGCCCCTAGCAAAAAACTTTCTTAGGCATAAATAATCTACATAAAATCATTTACAAAAAAGATTCTATACACTTTTTCGCTAGGATTGATATTTAATGAGATTTTAAAGGGGGAAAGTAAAATTATATGATAATTTATAGGTGGCTTCTCATTCCTTTATTTTTCAATATTTCGAAAAACAAAAAATACTGTACTTATGCACTCAACGAGCTCTACTCAACGATACCCCACTTGATGGGGTCGGCAACATTTTTTTTTGCGCCCCCCTATTGGCTGTATTGGAGCCCCCCCTTATAAACCCATAAAAATGTATTGTAAATGAACACCTCAGACATGGAGTGCGGTAACCTAACCTAACAATTATCTGGTAGTTAATAGCACATAAAATGACAGCACAAAGTCGGAATGCCCTACAATTCTAGTAAGATATACCTACTAAACTATAAGAACAATAAAATTATGTATTAAATAAAATTATTTCTTTATAAAATAATTACACGACAACCTGTTTTTTTATCATAGGTACGTATTATTTTTTGCTGCTAGTTTTAACTATATATATATATCTCAACAACTGCGATAAATTAATGTGTGTCAGACCAGCCGCCGCGCCATGTAAACCACGAATTTTCGTTCCATACGTCACGATTTTTGTTTCCCTAGTACATCACGTAACGTGGCGGACGTGACGGAGGCATGCCGGATTGAATTTGAAACGAAATATTAGTAAAATCACTTGAAATTATCCGATTCTAATGCTTACGTAAGAAACTAGAGCTATCAATATATCATAATTGACAAACCTATAGTAAAAAAGTGATCTCTTACCTTTAGAAATACTCCGTTCGTAGTGGAAGAAATTTTTTGATGCACCGTGACGCACTACTATCTCGAAGCATTTTTCGCGCGAAACTAATTTCAAAAGGTAAACAACGAGTATTTTTAGGATGTTAATGTTGCCATTTTGTAAAAACACAGCGGTTATTGGTAGTTTAATGTTCGCATCTTGGTAAAAACGCCGTAGCGTGGCGGAACTTTCCGCCTCGTCAATTTTGAAGGACAACAATAAATTGCGATTTTAACGATTTTTTTACTTAAGGCACTACAAAATAAGGTTTAAAATACATTTTGGATTATATGATCTTTTCACACAACAGCCATACCCGGGGCTAGAAGGAAACAGGTATATAAATATTTCGCTCTAAAGTTTGCAAGGTAGACGTGAGACAGCCAAAAAATCACTACTTTTCTTCGGTTTTTTTACCAAAATTATGCTTTTAAATAGGATTTAAGGTGTTTTTTTACTATTAAGATGCAGAAAATAAGTTGCTTTACAATGTTTTCATACAAAGATTACCGTTTAATGCAATATTTAATGGAGAAAAAGTACTTCAAAGTCAGGAGACAGCGATATTTTACCCAAATATTTTTTTTGGAAAACGCCCGATTACCTATAATTTGATAGCGATTTGATTAACATCTTCAATCACTAACTGGTAAACGAATTGGTGAAGGACAATCGTCTACAAAAAGACGTATCCATTTTTTTCACCTTGAAATGGATGCACGCTGTATCTTCCTGATTTGATGATTTCATGTATTGTAAGTGTTGTTTTCTCCAAAATTTGACATCCATGTTGAAAATACCTCTGTCCTGACTTTTTCTCAGCATGAGGACGTGGCATGATTGTATGCACTATGCACCTGCAAAACATAACATTAAATAATGAGATGAGAGCGTAGGAGGTATGCGTGTATTTTTGAAATTATGTCTCTAATTATCTACTATACCTATTTCAAAGACAAAACGAAGAAGAAAGTGGGCTTCATATTCGTTTATCGTATAGCTCACGTAGTTCAATACTCAAACGTTTATATTGCTAAGTAATCAACTATTTTCGTTGATATTCATTTATGTATGAGCTGCATAACCACCAGGCAAAACAGACTACCTACCTAAATAAATCAATTGATTGGAATATAAATATAACATCGCATCGGTGTGAACAGGGATAGTAAATAATGAATTAAAAAATACTTACTTTACTCGGCGGCGTATCTGATAACTGCTTTTCACAAGAATAATGCAGAAAATCTTATAATTAATTACGATTGTTTTATTTTCAATATGTTGACACGTTAATGACACACGTGTTATTTCAATATTTAAAAATAACCATGGCAACCATACGACCATAGAGTATTATAAAATCTGTGACCATAGAGTTGAAAAAAAATTTGTTTTTTCGTTGGTATATATTTTTATTCAGCATAACACAAAATATATCAACATAGGAACTAAAATAATATTATAACTAAATTAAAAAAGGTCCCCGAGATCGGAGCCCTGTGGAAGGGTTCCCATAAGGCTGGCTGCGTTCCCCCTTTGGATGGCTATGCCGATCCGCTGGCCAAGGAACGAGCCAGCTCTATGGTCCCCTGACACCTCGGCCAGCCTTTGGGATAGTTGCCCAAAAAGGCGGTGGGCACCGGCGCTCCACGGACCCAGTGTTTCTACGGCAAATGCCGCAAATACATGTCGGTCTGTCAGGCCGATGTATTTGCGGCATTTCGCCGCCTCGGCCGCTGCGGCTGCCCCGCCTGCTCTCAATGATGTTGCGCCTAGGTGGGACGGCGCCAGGGTGTCGACACAAGTAGCGTCCCAGATAAGGGGCCGTCCCAGTCTCCAGGGCACAAGGGTCATACCGTCGGGCCTCTTGCCATCGTCACGAGCCAGGCCGGGCGGTTCTAATACGGCTGGCACGTTGGCGCTGACAAAGGCCCGACGGATGATATCATTGAGAGAGGCGTGGCGAGGCAGACGACCGGCGCTCTTGGTACAAGACAGCCCGTGGTGACCGAGGCTATCCACCAGAGCTCCACAGGGACAGCGGTGGGGTGCGACGATGTCTGCACCCAAACGCAGGCCGATAGACAACCTCAGTGTATTATTAGTTGTAAGACTTAAAATTACTTACAGAAAGAGGCCAAACTGGAGGTCAAAAGGCATTTTAAAATCAAGTAAAACTAAAAGAATTATGCATTTAAAACTTCAAAAACATAACTGTGATATTGCCAAAAAACTAAAATATAAAACTTATTGTAAAATTTTAAAAAGGGTTATTAGATTATCGAATATTATTTCAAATGATAAAACAATAATAAATAGCGTTAGTAAACCTAAAGCTACATGGAAAATAATCAAAGAAAGTACAAGTTTTACAAATATGATACCAAACCAGATTCCCCGAATAGATGTGAAAGAAAAAACCTTAATAAATCCTTTACACATAGCTGAAGCTTTCAACAAGTACTTTATAAACCAAAACTCTGGTAGCTCTATCTTACCTGTTAAATACAAATGCATTTCGAACGGAAACTGTAATAGTATTTTTTTAAGACCAGTCGATGTGTATGAAATAAAAAAGATAGTAAAAAACCTAAAAAACAAAAAAAGCTCAGGTTATGATAATATACCCATGACCGTAATTAAGTCTTGCATTGATGAAATTGCTGAAGTTCTTGTTCACATTATTAATCTTACGCTAGAGACTGGTATATTCCCCGAGCAATTAAAAAAAGCTCTGATTAAACCTCTATATAAAAAGGGATCGAGAACTGATATGGGAAATTTTAGACCTATAGCCCTATTATCAAGCTTTTCTAAAATTATTGAAAAGGTTATTTATCATAGATTAACTGAATTTTTAAGTAAAAATAATATCCTAAGCCCTTTTCAATTTGGATTCCAAAAAGAAAAATCTACGTCATTAGCTATATTTAAGATATTTAAACAAATTTGGGACAATATTAATGAAAAAAAATCTTGCGTTTCTCTTTTATTGGACATGTCAAAAGCTTTTGACTGTGTGGTACATGACATACTCTTTCAACAATTGGAAAACATTGGAGTAAGGGGAAACGCACTCCAGCTGTTTAAAAGTTATTTGTCCAATAGAGAACAAGCTGTGCTTATCGAACACTATGATATTGCTAATAAATCTATTGAGTACATCCAGTCTAGCTTTGAAAAAATTGTATTGGGAGTCCCACAAGGGAGTGTGCTCGGCCCTCTTCTTTTTCTTATATACTTAAACGAATTTCCTAACTTAATATCTGAACCATGTGTGATGTTTGCTGACGATGTTACAGTGCTATTCTCCAGTAAAAAGCGAATTACCGATCTCAGCAACCATATTAAATGTACCCTTGGTAAAATAATAAAATGGCTTCAGACCTTAAATCTTAAAGTGAATCTGAGTAAAACAAAACTACTGCAGTTTCGTAATTATAAAACCACTCCTATAGCAATAACAGTACATGAAGCAGATACTCCCATTGAAGAAGTTACGAACGTAAACTTTCTTGGAGTTAGGATAGATTCACACTTAAATTGGAAATCTCATATTGATCAAATTAACAAAAAAATGTCTTCAAACTGTTATGCTCTTTCAATATTGTCTGAAACATGCTCTGAGACTGTAGTAGTAAATGCTTACTACGGAAACGTGTATCCTTTACTTACTTACGGTGTTATCTACTGGGGTAACTCAGTTGATGTTCAGAAAACGTTTACACTCCAGAAAAGATGCTTGAGGACTGTGTACCGCATCCGCGCTGACGTTTCTCTACGAGACGTGTTCCGGAAGAAACGTTTTCTTACTTTAACCGGTATTTATATATTAGAGATATGTTTATTTGTAAAAAGTCAATCATCATACTTTACAAAAACTTCTTCGTTAAAATCAAATGTAAGGGATCAGTATAGATACAATTTATACCTTCCTAAAGTAAATAACGTAATGTATAAAAAATGTACTTTTATAATGGCCATCCGTGTGTTTAACCATTTACCTGCCGACATAAAAGTCCTTGAAGGGAATATATTTAAACGGAGACTTAAAAATTGGTTAATTGAAAAAGTATTTTATAATTTAAATGAATTTTATTCTACATAATTGATTTTGTAATTAATTAGTTGAATACATTTTTTTAGTCCTAAGATACAATTATTGTACGCCCGTAATGGGTAACTGTTGAGACTCAATGTAACTAAAGGACCATCTTTGTATTTTACACAGTTATACAATAAAATATTATTCTATTCTATTCTATTCTATTCTATTGTCCAGAAGGGTGCCATAATTGGAAGAAGGAAAAGCATGTAGCCATGAGCCAGACTCCCTTTCCGACACAGCCAGTAACCGTGCTTTTTCCTGGCTGGTGGAGCAGGAGTCCAACAAATGGGTATGCACTTGCTTGCAGATAGGTTGGTCCCAGATTCTTTGTATATTTTTGTTTATAGGCAAGTTGACTCCAGGGCAGGCCATCTTCCATGTGTCTTCTGCCTCAGATAGACACACTACCTCAAAATCACGTAGTGATGGTGTGAGGATTTTGCCAACAAGAGGTAGCGTGCTATGTACTGAGGAGAGAAACGCGGGTAAGGCAACACTGGAGATTTTTCGAATACCTAAACCTCCGAATCTAATTGGAAGAGTGGCGTGCAGAAACTGTTTATCATTAATTTGGACATTTAATATTTTTTGAAGCTGAGTGTGAAGCAAAGTGTCTATAGATTCGGTGTAGTTAGGAAATTTCCAAAGGGGGCTAAAGCGTAGGAAATATGTGAATTTGGGAGTAAAAAGGCAGAAACGAAGAATGCAAATAGCCATATGGGCGTTAATTTCGAGTAAACGGTCTGCCAATTCTGTAAAATGGTTCATTTTCGAGAAAAGTTGAAAATTAAATTTTTACGATAAATTGTAACGTTCCTTTTCACGTTCAGCTTTGATTAATTGTATTGGGAAAGATGAAATAAAAACGAAACCTGCTTGAGACGGATTATGTCGACATCAAATATAATAGGAGGCAGCACTTTCTACGCCAAATTCACGCGAAACTGGTCTTTTCTTTAAGTTTCCTCCCCCTGTCCATCACTCTTGGCCATTAGGTATTTTGAAGTAAACTGTCACCGTATTTAGGGACAATAAGAACTACTTTCCATGAGAATTTATTTGAAATATGATCTTTACGGAAATCGATCAGTCTGGCTATCCGATATTGGACTTTGGAAACGCTTTTTTAGGGACAATAAGAGCTACTTTCCATGACAATTTATTTGAAATATGATCTTTATGGAAAATCTTAGGATTGTCTTCGAACAGTTAGAACCTTGGCTTTCTAAGAAGACCAGCTGGGGACCCCTCGTAACATAGCAATCACGATACTAGGAGGGGTCAACTAACCTGGTCATAGAATTTATCGCGAGTTTATACATTTTTCCCCAGTACAAAAGTGCTCAGCGCCGCTAAAGAAGTTTTCACTTCAAAAAAACCTATCAAAAAATTTAAGTGAACCCAATGGCCCAGTTGACGCACTGAAAACTGCCCTATGTACAGTCAACCAATTTGATTTCTAGGCCACTTCGTACTTTGTCACAGTGAAAATCAATATGAAAGCCGCTAGAGATCTTATACCAATCTCACTGTGACAAGGTACGAAGTGGCCCAGAAATCAAATTGATTGACTGTGTGTGTTGTAGGTACTGATCCGGGTTTAAATGCGTCCTGAGCTCTTCAATTTAATAAAGTGGCATATGCCTAGGTAAACTATCTTACCATAATTTTATTTGTATATATTTATTTCGGAGTATTTACATCCATATATGTTAGTAACACATAACAAAAGATACACAACACAAAGTAATTAATTCTTATGATCTAGTTTGTTAGTAGGTAGGTATACTTAGGCCACAAAAACTGTCACTTTTGGCAATTTATTTGAGGCCTATGAGACTGTGTCCAGTGCCACAAAATTGGACTGTCATACGCTTCCGCAACTGCGCTCAGGAGGCTGTTGGCGCTGCCGCGAACACGCCGCATCAGGGATGCCACTCGCTTACGCATTATAGCGTGAAAGTCATCGGTGCGTGCCTCCGCGAACATCCCCGACGCACTACAGTAGCGCGGCAGCCCCATCAGCATCCTAAATGCGTTGTTATAGAGGACGCGCAGGGCGCTATAAGCTGACTTTGTATAGTTGATCCACAGGCTGCATGTGTAGAAAGATTGGCAGTAGGCTCTAAATAATGTTAGTTTAACATTAGCTGTGCATTTTGCAAACCTGCGGACCAACATATTGCTTCTCACTGACAGCGCCCTGCGCTCCCGTTCCAAGTCCAGGTCGTCTTTAAGTGACTCGGTGACCCAGTGCTTTTTACTAATACTTTCTAAGTAGACACACCACACTAATGCCTCTGTAAGCTGACGACCTCACGAGTTTAATTTTTAAATTTACAAGTCCCACAAGCTCCACCATTTTGAAAACTTAGATTTAAAAAAAAAAAAAATTATAACAAAAGAATACAAAATGTGTACTTGAGCTAAAGTTTCGCCAAACTGCGAAGCAGTTTGTTGGCGATGCGCTTATCTTAAACATTAATAACTTAGGAGGTACAAGTACGCTACGCTAGATATGTTGTTAAATGATCTGTTTGTTACTTTTTAAGTTTTAACAGCTGAAGCGATTTAAATAGAGTCATATTATTCATTTAAATATGAATGAGACACGTGATAGTGTTTTAAACTGTATTTGTTTTGTGTCGTTGATAAAAATAAAACAACTTGTTTGCGTACGGATTTTTACTCGTTTTACTAAAGCGCCGTGTCATCAAAAACATTTGATTGTGCTATTATTAATGTTTTCCATGGTCATAAAAATTTGATTAGATTATATTATAGTAATTTTAAGTAAATAGTAATTTACCCCCCTTATAAAACTCAGCCAGGCTCTGTTGACTAAAATATGCTGTCCTTTTTTCTAATATCTAAAATATACAACGTGACAGATAGATAAAAGGAAAAAGGCCGCCCTAGTGCGGCAAAGTGCTACGCTGTGTTATCGCTACATTATTGAAATACCACGCTACGCGGGCAACAGCGTAGCGCTGTGTAGAGATCGTACGTGTTCACGTTGTCTATGTGTTCGTATGTGTCACAACTACAACTATGACCAACCCACGCTCGTGAGATAAATAGTAGATTGTTTGACAAGGGTCTAAAGTAAGCCATATTACCACGAGATAGTTATTTTCCCGAACGCAGTGAGGGAAAATTGTTCGAGTGGTAATATGGCTTTTAGGCCTGAGTTATACACTCTACTTTTCACTTCAATTGCGAGAAAACCCATAAACACAAATTATCTACCTAAAATGAATAATTTAACTCTTGGCGGGCGTATGTCTAATTTGACAGCATGTTTTTTTTCTAAGGCCAGCACCATGCGCTTTGCGTATTCGCCTGCCCTTTTTTTGCTATATTAAGGAAAGAGATGCATCATGCGCTTTTTTTTTCTTTTAAGAGGCGCATTTGCTTTGACCATAGACACCGCTTAATCTTTAGAGAACTGAAAAACGTCTTTCCTGATTGGTCGATTTTAGTACAGCTGTATTCTGGTTGGTTGATATTTATTTAATAAATATTTTTTATTTGTCAAATTACTGTTCTGTGATTGGCGGATTTAATAGGTGAAGTATTTTGATTGGTCAAATTAAAATGTTTTGTAAATGATAAATATGTATACATATTTTCCCTAGGGCATAAATGACTACTTGAGCCCCGCTTCACAAGTCTAATATGACACACTTTTCGAGCATGAGAAGTGAAAAATACTATATCAATAAACTGATTGAAATAAATAGGAGCGCGTTTTTGTCTTAATTTTTACACCACGTCGGTGGTAGCTTCTGCAGCACGCGACTTTCAATGGAAGGTCCTCCGCCTCGTGAGTCGTGTCACTGGGGACTCTGGCCGTTTGATTTGAATCCTAATACATAACACGTAAACACCCTGGAAGCCCGAGCCTTTCAGGTAGATGTCGATGTACGCCTCCCTAAGGCGCTGTAAGAAGGAACGAGGGGGTTGAGCATGGTTGCTCTAATAGCTCAGAGGCTAGAAAGTCTAGCGTAAGTATGCCAGAAAGTCGCAGGTTCGAATCCTGCTCGTAGCCCAAAAATTTCCACTAATTTGTTATTATTTTCATTAATTTTGCTGGATGCGGTTGGCGCAGGACCGGTCATTGTGGGATTTTTTGGGGGAGGCCTGTGTCCAGCAGTGGACGTCTTTCGGCTGACATGATGAATTTGAAATTAGTAGTTTGCGTTAGCAGCGTTCCTGCTTAATACATAAAAAATGATTTAAAAAAAAACAAAAATAAACCGACTTCAATACTTAAATGTACAAATTTAAACTAAAAAGTAGAAAATAATATACTCGTATTTTAGCAACTTCAAAGCAAAGAGCCTACAGGACAATACATTAATGTAATTAGTTAGTTACCTATTTATATACATATTCACAATATATGTAGGTATAATTAGGTATTTTTGGAGTCGGTGCCAGCCCAGGATACCTAGTCTCCTGCTTTGCCACAAACTATCGACACTTGGAGCGGCGGCGCGCACAGTGGAGCTGGCACCGACTCCAAAAATACAGGCGAATTGAGAACTCCTTTTTTTTGAAGTCGGTTAAAAAGTAATGTAAACAATTATACGTCCTCTCTAATCAAGTCAGCAAGTCACACGACACAGCAAGATACGGCGACCTGAAACTGTCGGGTTTAGGGTTGCCATTTGGAAAATTGAAATGTCCTGATAAAAATCCGGACATTCCCCTAAAAGTCCTGACATTTCTTCTAACAAGGTGTGAAACTTCGGTTTCCTCGAAAAAAATAGTTTAATTTGGTTTCTACTATCACTGTGCAAAGTGGCTTCCTTTCATCAAAAAGTGCGGGATTTTTTTCATAACCCATATGACTATGAGTGACCTCCTCAATTCAATATCATAGTTCACAAACCTATTTATACTTTTTTTGCCGTTTTAGAAATGCTTTTTTTTTACTTTAAAAAAAAATCAAAATGTTCTGAGTGCGCTGAGATAAATTTGGCTTGCGGGGACTCGCGAATTGATTCACTTTGGCTGTAAATTATCCTATTTTATATTGTTTTCGAAGAAGTACTACTATTTTTGTTGATTAAAACTGTACATTTATTAAAACTGTGTAAACGTTAAAATAAATGTATCGTACATTTTTTTACTAGGGTCATTCCTAAAAATCCTGACACTTACCAAGTGCGGCCGCAGTCCGGACAAAGGGTCAAAAATCCGGACATGTCAGGACAAATCCTGACGTATGGCAACCCTAGTCGGGTTGACGTTTTGTAATGCCTCCACGTCGGCGAAATCTAGCACGTCAGTGTAAGGCAGTTAAATTTAATGAGAAGATGGATGCGTAAGTACTTCGACGGTTCAAAGTGAAGGATAAAGAGTATTTGTTCAGCATGGGAAACTAATAGAGTACTTTTATATCAGGAGCGCGGGCAAGCCATGGTTGTGTGTTGAGCTATACATGCACATTGTGTATGTGTGCGTCAGCGAAGGAGCTGTGAGTTCACGTTGTCTATGTGTTTGTATGTGTCACAATCACAACTGCAACAATGCCCAACCCGCGCTCGCGAGATAAAAATACCATAGTCCTGGGTTTGGATCCCGGTTGGGATAAATATTATTTTTATTAGGAAGGAAAAAAGTCCATAAAATATATTAGTATAAAACAAACAAAACTTACCTACTTCCTATATATGTTAGTTTTTATATCGAATGTTTAATTCTTTTTATGAGTAAAGTATTTTCGATTCATTAAATGTATTGTCGTGTACCCATAACCCAAACCTTATTTCATTTACTATTAGGGTATTTGCGATTTTAACGAAAGCATTGATTTAAGTATTGTACAATAAACATTTTGCTGGCTCGCTACTCTCCGAAAACGTTGTCTTAATTTGTGGGTATTTTTTAATAAAACAGAAGGCTACGTTTGTTGCTAATTTAAACAAATATTTGACATATTACATACAGTAAAGTATCATGGCTCGATAACCTTTTGTTTTACCACAAATCACGATACCAGAGTTAAACTACAGCCAAGGTTTATATTAATTTTCTACATCAGATAACGAGACAATTGCAAATGTCTTGACTATTATTAGTACTAATGAATAGGATCCGTACAAGAAGTGGCACAATACTATAATTTGCATAAAACCAGAACAATTATTAAATTATGAGCGTTGCGCGTGATATTGTGGTATATTTAACCTGAAACTTTACTATACATTTGCACTATACTCTACTAATTATTTATTCTGTTAAAACTCATGTAATTGTCACATCGGGCGACATGGTTCGTACTCGTCGGGAGACTCGGGAGTTCTTCTTTAACCGGTTAGTAGACTCACGAAAGTTTAAATTGAAGTATACGTTTGCACGTGCATGTGTTGATATTGTATGTTCAGTCGACGTCATATATACATTTACACGTTTGCACCTTATTACAATGGAATAAGAAATGTCTACTTGCAGAATAAATATTTGATTTTACTCCCTAGTGCTGTAATCCCTAACCCGCCGGAAATGTGTACCTTGCACCAGGACCAGACCGGCTTCATGCGGCAGAGACAATAGTGCTCATCGCGGAACAAAAAACTGCAGGTATGTTAAGGTTAGTAGCGGATCTCCTTGGAATGACATGCGATATGGGATGCGACGAGATTTGTTATCTAGGCTGATTGTAGATGGTTTCTATTTTGAGCGAAAATGTGTGGTATATTTGGAAAGTGTCAGAAAATTTGTTTTTAAGTAAAATAGGCGAGATATGTAAGCGTGTTTTTCTTTATTTCGATCAGAGTAAGTACCACATATCAGAGTACAGACCGAGACTGCGCATGAAAAAACAAATGAAAATGATTACGAAAAAACTAACTTTAAAGGCTCACTGACACAAAGCGAATGTTGGTAACACATTTCTCACCAGTAAAAATACGAAAAAACTTTAGGCAAACGGTATGGCGGTGTAAATAGACTTCAGACGAGACGATCCACATTCAGAATAGCGTTGCCGACCTTATTGATAATTCCTAGCAATATGTAATGTATGTATTTAGGTACAATAGGGATGTTGACTCAAAATTTATTATTACTCCATACGAAAGAATTCATAAAATTATGCCAAAAAGTGAAAATCCTATTCAAATATCTCAAAAAATAACGAAACTACAACCGTTAGAATGTTTTTAGTTGGAGAGAGAAAACGCTACAGGTCAGTGACGTCACTGACCTAGAGCGCCATACTAAATGACGATCGTTCAATACAACGAGGAGTTCCTAAGACTTTGAAGACTTATAATTATGTAATTATTTATTCTTTTGGATTACTTTTTTCACTATTTGATTGAGAATTTGATCCTTTTTCGAGAAAATTCGGATTCATTGATGTTCTTATTTGGTGTCAACATCCCTATACACGAAAATACTACCTATAGTTTAATATAATGGCGTCTTAATTTTTTATATTTAGCCAAACAAACCCGTAAACTGATAGATACACTTCGATACTATTATATTAAAGATGCTCAATCTGTGATGCGTAATAACTAATGGATCTTAAAAGCGTAATCACAACATTCACTAATCTAATGCCAATGCCGCATTCCAATATCAAAACGAAACACTTTTTGTTAAACATTCATCTCCCAAGCAGGGACTGTTGTGGGTGTACTCATAAATAATGTATTGATCTATTGCAATTTGAATCCACGCCTACTTACACTTCATTTGCTTTGGGTTAAATATAAAATTCCAACAAACAGGACGAAAATATCCAGGCTCTGAAGGAAACCGGATATTTCGTGATGCGGCGAGTAAGGTTAGGTTAGGTTAGGTTAGGTTGGCACCAGAGCTCCCTAGGCGACCGTAGACCCTATGTGTTTAGAGTGAGAGACCTGCATGTACGGTCAACCAGTATGATTTCTGGGCCACTTCGTACCTTGTCACAATAAAAATCTATATGAAATCAGCTAGAGGTCTCATATTAATGTCACTTTGACAAGGTACGAATTGGCCCAGAAATCTAATTGGTTGACTGCATCTCAAGTCAAAGGGTTGGGATTCTTCTAGAGTCGCGACTGTCCATAGGCTACGGTACCACTGCTTCGTAAAAGAAAAAAGTGAAGAAAGTAAATATAGAAGGCGCCAGTGTAATTTGACATCGAAAATCGATTATATCAGCTGAAAAAAATAATCATTGATACTATTGCGTAGCGTAAAGCGTAAACACACTTGTTTGTATTACGATGTTTACTGGATTTACTGGGAAAGTTTGCGTAATATTATATAGAATCAGTCCAATTTTATTCATTTCGAATACCGAGCGGATGAAGCATGTATCGCATTTTCTACGTTGTACGCCACATTTATTCGGAATGTGTTATTGTTCGTAACCGATTATACGGAGAGGATATAAATTATATTGAATAGAACAAATATTTGTGGGCAATGTTACACAAATCAACCTAGTCAACTAAGCAAAGCTTGTACTATCGGTACTAAGGGACGATATACATAGTTATATAGATAAATATATACTTAAATACATAAAAAACACCCAAGACCCAATATTCGTGCTCTTCACACAAATAAATGCCCTGGCCGGGATTCGAACCCGGGACCTCCAGCTTCGTAGGCAGGGTCACTACCAACTAAGCTAAAGCGGTCGTCAAATGTGACGATATGACAATTAAATTGTAGTAAATCCCTAAGAAAGCCTGAATAGAGGATCAGGCTGCGTTTCCACCAGAGATGTGCGAGGATGTGTTTTCATATAAATATTTGACACCTCGCTCGGCGCGTTGCGAGGTGTCAAATGTATGAAAACGCATCCTCGCACATCTCTGGTGGAAACGCAGCCTTAGAGTATCATTGATGATTGGTTCAAAAGTTTGGTTCCCATGTTTGGATGTCTGTTACTAAATCAAGCAATAACTGAACGGATCATGATATATGAGTAAATCTTACTTCAGGTAACGTAAACACCTGAAATCGCGGACACCTACTAAAGCCGTTATTGAACAGTCAATTGGGTTAACTTGATCCACCCGGGGGTTACTTTAGACATCTGTTTTCTCCAGAAACTAGTAACCTAGGTCAACGTGCCAATGCTCAACGTCTTGATGCCCAATAAATAACATCTACTGATCACCTCTATCACTACATAAGATTGAAAAATCGCCTAGTACCCATAGTACAAGCTTTGCTTAGTTTGGGACTAGGTAGATTTATTACTAGTTTGAGCGTTGAAAACACAGGTATTTGGAGAGGCCGCATAACGACGCTATCTTTACATATATCGCTGGTTACACAGTTCCACTTCCTAAATAGTAGATTGTGTCACAAGGGAGCAAAATGACATATTTACGGCGTGGGCGTAACTTGAATCCTAAACGAAGAGAAGGATTATATAATAGAATCCTGAGCGTAGCGAGGGATTTTAAAATAGAATCCTGAGCGTAGTGAGGGATTCAAGAATTAACGCCCAAGGTGGAAATAATTTTGCTTCCATGTGACACATACTGCTTTTCACATCACCTATTGAGAATAATAAAAGATCTGAAATAACAATGGATCTGAAATAACAACTATCAAAATCGATACAATACAATTACTCGTTACAGAAAAGTGCCACTTTGATCCCTCGTAGCAGGGAAGAAAAGTGCCATTTTGATCCCTCCTAGCAGGGAAGAAAAAGCCCTTATCCGAATAGGTGATGTGAAAAGTATATTTCTACGTGGCGGAAAAACAAACAACCAGATTACTCTCGAGATACATTTTAAATTAATATCATAACTACGTCATATTATCTCGATTTAACCTGAATCTGTTTAAAATAGCTCACTTTGACGCCCGCGCATACCGATCGATCACACAGACACGCCATCTAGCGGATGCAACGCATAACTCTGGAATTTCACGTGCCCGCGTCGACGTCACCAAAGTAATGGAATTGAACAGACCTGACACGTTAACAAGAATCAATAGTAGATTGTGGCTCACGGGAACAAAATGGTTTTAAATGATTAAGGCGAGGGCGGTATATTGAATCTTGAGCGTAGCGAGGGATTCAAGTGTTTATGCCCAAGACGGAAATAATTTTGCTACCGTGTGACACATACTCATACTCTTTATTGGTAATATTGTTAAATATCTCCTTCTTCTTTCGTGTCGAGGTTCCTCAAACAAAGTATGCCCAATGAGCAGCGATGGAGACAGCCTTGACCGGCGCGTCATGCCATTTACCCCAAATTGTTAAATGTTACGTCACATTGAAAATTTGCCTAATATATTCATATAAAGTAACATAATCTTAGTACAATCATTATTACATACTGCTTTTTACACCTTCTATGAGGAAAAGAGTCATTGTTGCATTTCAGGGAAGAAAAGTACGAAATTCGACGCCAACAATGACTCTTTTAATGAAAAGCAAGTATGAAAAAACAATTACTATAACCTCCCGTTGCAAGACCGATAGATCTCAAGAGATATAATGATCATAAATTCATAAGATACTCGTAGTTGTTACGTTTGTATAGGAAGAGGAAGGAGTTTGCACCAAGTGAATAAAGTAAATCTTTCTTAAGTACCACGTAATAAAGGTTTTGCAATAAAAAGTAGAGTTGAATCATATAAAACAAACGAACGTTTGCCGTCAAGTTAATGTTATCCTTTTTTTAGGGTTCCGTAGTAAACAAGGAACCCTTATAGTTTCGCCATGTCCGTCCGTCCGTCCGTCCGTCCGTCCGACCCCCGTTTTTCTCAGTAACCGTTAGTACTACAAAGCTGTAATTTGGCACGAGTATAGATATTGATGATGCCGACAAAACGGTAGAATAAAATCTTGAAAAAAAATTTTTTTTAGAGTACCTCCCCTACATGTAAAGTGGTGGTGCAATTTTTTTTTCTTCCAAACCCCATCGTGTGGGGTATCGTTGGATAGCTCTTTTAAAAATATTATAAGGTTTCTAAGAGTATTTTTTGATTCAAGAATCGGTTGGCGTGATATTAAGCTTTGAAGTGATAATTTTTGGTATGGTCAAGTGTCCCCCCCCCCCCCTGCCAGCTAAACGGTGGCTCCTAGGCATGTGAAAAAAATCATGGCAGTAGTATATACGATGAATTTAAAAGGAAAACTATCACAGCTAAGTAGACATTATTAATTAACGAGTAATAGTCGAACTTCAGAAATGTACTTTGCAAAAGCAACTTTCGAACAATTTCCATTGATATCTTAGATAATGTTGTTAATTCTGTCAAAAACATAGTAAATATAAGTTTGCGAACTTTTTAGTCCACATAATGTAACGGGTGGACGACTACGGAACCCTACCTTGCACGTGGCCCGACACGCACTTGGCCGGTTTTTCTTCAAGTGTTACGTTCGAGTCTATTTTAGAGAAAAAAGAAAGAGGAAGGCAACCAAGGCAATTACATACATATTTTCTACTACGCTACAAAAATATAAAGCTAAGTTGATATGACTTATTGCTTGTCGAATAAACCAAGTTAATACCTTAAAAGAAGTAACTCTTTGAGTGTGTTGCCCTTTAGTGATCGAAAATCTGATTGATTATGTTTATCGTCGCTTAGTACCCATCAGTGGCGGAGCGTCCATACAACTCGATTCCCACCGGCTTGCCTAAGTTTTAGCCAGTCCAGTTCTTTTACTACAGTTCATGAAGAATAAGACAGGCAAATTATTTCCGGCTTCCCTAAGAATATTTTTGACGCGCCGCCACTGGTACCCATAGTACAAGCTTTGCTTAGTTTGGGACTAGGTCGATTTGTGTAAAATTGTCCACAAATATTTTTTAAATATTGATTGTATGAGATGTTGATGGGATGGGATGACAGATGCCGGCGCCATATTTAAAGTTGATCTATCTGTAATCGTAAGTTGGTGCAACCCGCGCTTATAATTTAAAAACAGCTTGTGTTCATTTGTGCGAGACTATACATATATCACGTGAGAGTCTTTACGTAATGGGTAGGGGTACAGGCGGTACAGCTGAAATTAATAAACTTTATATTTCTTTACGGTCTTTCAAGTCAAAGGCCTGATAGTGATAAATGATAATTTTATACATAAATTTAAGTTGCACAATTGCACATTTTAATTAAATAATTACATTAATTCACAGTTTTTTGCGTTTACTTATTTCACATGTTTTTGTGTTATCGTATTTGCGATTTATAAACATTTGAAGGTTTGAAACAAATATTTAACTGAAGTAAAAAGCACGTCAGTCAAGTCGTTCGCATGGCTCCGCCATTATGGTCCTTCGAGCCGGATCGGGCGTCACGTGCGCGCGAGTTTATATTTCCGGAGAATAAATATTTACCAGACGCAGAGTGTTCGCGAGAAATCATAATTATTTCTAATTGAGAAGCTTTGAAGACCCAAAATAAAACGTAAATAATAATAACTATGTAATATGAAGATGATTATCATATTTGAAATGAGTTACTTTCCGGTAATTCTTTGTTTATCAGTAACGTTTATTAAGAATTTGCGTGAGCAATGCAGAATCTTTGGGTTGTATCCAAAAAATGTCTTAATTGACACTTCCTGAAGATGAGTAGTGATATCACGGGAAAGACAAAAATGCCGACTATTTTTACACTGCGCCATACACAACTATTCAACAACAGCGGTTATTGAGCGTTGAACCCAATCAATATTCTCCGACACGGTCACCCTGACATCACACACGTCCTCGTAAAATTCCACAGTAGGCCTCAGCCAAAGCGATACACACAAAAACGGCTAAACGGATTATGATGTAAGTTTACTCGGAGAAAGTCGCCGCCAAAAGCGGGCTAGTACTCAATTAATTCATAATTAAACTGGCATTTTAGATATACCCATGTCATCCACGGTAATGCCATAAAAAAACATCCAGGGATGTGACAGTGTGCACAAAAATGAGAATGGCCCTGATAGGTCAGTCATCTTAAGTAAATGCAGCCCGCCCTATCCAAAGAGCTCTTTCGTACGTCCTTTCGTTCGAGTGTCTTCTGCACTCTCCTGGGTGCTAGATGGCTCCGCCTGCGCCGGGCGGGCTGTGGGGATCGGGGGACGGCGCATGCTGCTGAAGGTGTTGCCGCTACGAGCTACGTGCTGCTGGGTCGACAAGGGTGTGTGTATGTACATGTACTCACTGGTCGTGGTCGAGCCGGCGCGGGCGCGGGCTGGGCGCGAGCAGGCGCTGCGTGTCGGGCGCGCCGGCGCCGCACGCGCGCGCGAACGCCACCGCCGCCTCCGCCGCCGCCTCGTCGTCGCACAGCGACGTGTCGTCTGACGCTGCAACAACGATCAGTGGTTCTAGATTCTATTCAGTCACGTACATTGGCGGGTTTGGAGTCTAGGCCCATGTCACGATTGGCCGTCCCTAATATCAACCTGCCGTGCCGTAGGCCCGGCCGGGCCTCTTGGGCTTTAAGGCACATCCGCCCCTGATCATATCTTTAACTATCCTCTCGTCTGTAGCTACGATGTGCCGGTTTTCGAGTTTTTAACCATAAACTGTCTCAGTAAAATGAACAGTCGAAGGGCTATGTCCTTATTCATAATTGTTCATTCCTACTTTAGCTAAAATGTCATTGAGACTTACTTGTCATCGTTTGTTAATCTTTTTTTATGTGACACATTAAATTTTTTTAGAAGATTTTGCTTGACACATAATACGAAGATAAAAACCTTTAGCTTTTAACTGTCGATTAATAGGTACTTTGCGTACAATAAAATCTGGTTGATCTGATCGAAGATAAATCGAATCGAATCGATCGATCGATCGATCGAATTGTCCTCATAAATTATGCATATTCACATTTTTATCCACTTGGCCATGGAAGATCTAAACTAGAGTTTAAACGTTGAGATAACATCTTATTATATTAGCGTAGTGTATACCTCCTTGAGTTTTTTAATACTTTATTTCCGCAATAATAAAAGTTGTTCAGTAAACAATCACTGTCAAAAGTGTCAAAACCTGCAATGCGCCACTAGCTGATATGATACGGGGCCCTGTTTGATCACGAGATACCATCGAGTTGACGTTACGACTGTTCAAACATTACCAAATGCGCTCTTTCTTCCTTATCTTTGATAGTACAAACATTTGATGACTTACATAAGTAAAATAAATCTTGAGTTTGTTTGCCAATGTACCTGCCCCCACACTACAGTAATGGGTAAATGTTATTGTAAGTTACTGTACTGAAATATTTTAACCTACACTGACTAATACAAACAACTATATTTCTCTCCCTCACAATTTTTATTTGGTTTTCAGATTTAATCAGGACAAAAGGTTTTTAGTACCTACACACTGTGATCCCTTACAGGGATAAGTTCGCCTTTGTACATGTATATTCTGTTTTGTCTGTACTGTTTCTTTTTCTTGTCTTGTGTACAATAAAGTATTTACATACATACATTGTTATGCTAGAAATGTTATTGTATAAATTTTATATTTGTGATAAAATAATTAAATAAGATTTATTTCTGTATACTACAACATACAACAATTTTGGAAGAGCGGGGCTTCCTGTCACAGGTCGTTAATACTTACTAGGAAGATGGAAGAGATTATGTAATGAGGAAAAAAGAAATAAATATTTTTCATTTACATTTTTTATACATACATACTGTGTATGTAAACTTTACTGCCTTTGGTGCAGTACTAATTTATGAAGGAAGTACATAGTAGGAAAAATTATCAATTTCTTTATCAAGGCAGTTACACAAATATCACAGCTTTAAAAAAATCGCGTGAAATTCGAACATTTACAGTCTAATTCATCTTTGCGTGCCCATGTAAACAAACTATTTTCGAAGTCGTTAATGATTATCGCACTTTTCTTTAGGATTCCAATACTTTGTGATCTTCTTTAAGTAAACAAACACATTTTAAGTGATGCTTATTGTGTAATCCTAGAGAAATGTGATAATGACACAGTCTAATATGTCTTCAAGAAGAATTTGTTTACATTACAGGACACGTAAGGATGAACAGACTGTACTTAGACTGAATCTATCTTCGAGTAGTTAATTATTTGTATGCATGTGGTAGACACATTGTTCCAAACGTCGACAGCGCATTGCAGAACTCTGATAAGACACTTCATTGTGATAAATAAACAATAAGCATCGAGTTTCAACAAAGCGCGTTTGGGAACGTCACTTACGGTCGTATACAAACGCCGGATTCAGCATGTCACTCCAGTTTCTGAACGCGACCAAAACAAAACATGGCGCGCGCGGGAAACAACTGTCAATGTCACTTTAACGTCAAAGGCGTTCCAAACATAAAAGGCATTGTTTAAAAACAATGTCATACAAATGACGGCGTACTTTTAATGTATATCTATATAATAAAATCTTACAAATATTGAAACTGACACAACGTTGCACGGCACTGACCTAAACAGTACTAGTTATGTAAGTTCTAAGCCCTAGAATTAGTTGCATTGTATGTAAATTAAGAAAAATATCATAGACTGTGATCACGCTGATAGGTTAGAAAAAACTGTCTGTAGAATAAAAATATTGGGCTTACACTATCTTGAGCTATGTGGAATAGTAAAGTCAAGTTTAGATTGTACGGTCACGCTCGTTAATTTATGACCCATTTCACATAATTTTTCTTTGAATATCGATACAGTTTGACAGAACTGTCAACCTTAAGGGGGTCCCAAATTAAAATTCGTGACTGTATCTATTATTTTTCCATCATCTATTAAAATTTTAGTTTCTAGGTTGGTTACCTTTAATTTTAATTAGATATATTTTAAGTTTATTTTTATTTTATTTAGGTTTATTTTGTATGTTGATCTATGTCTTAAAATTATCTCACAACTACTCTATTAAAATCTATTTAAAACTTTTTTTTACTGTGAACTTTATGTTCCTAGGTTTGGAGTGGAAATATGAAAGAAAAAAATGTACTAAAATCTATATAAAATCTGAATAGACGAGACCGTAAAGGTCAATTGTGTAGTTTGTAATATCGTGTAGAAAGTAAAAGCTATATTTCACTTTCTTTTCTTGGAAAAGAATTGTCAGTATACTGTGATGCTAATTACTCGCTAGTATGAATACCGCTTTATGTACACGCGGTTCGTTCGCTAGATAAACCATGTCGTTATACAAAATATGGTGTGTTTACTTTGGGCATTTTGCCAAAGGTTTTCACGTCTAGGAATCGATATAAGAGTATTATTACATACTTATTAAGGTTCTTGGAACGGAAAACACGAACTTTGTAAATAAATAACAAGTTAAATGACATGAATGATGATGATGAAGTTGTGATGACCTACGGCTCTGAAACGTGGTCGCTCACTATGGGCCTCATAAGGAGGCTCAAAGTCACTCAAAGAGCAATGGAGAGGGCTATGCTTGGAGTTACTCTGCGAGATCGAATCAGAAATGATGAAATCCGCAGAAGAACCAAAGTAACTGACATAGCCCGAAGAATTGCCAAACTTAAGTGGCAGTGGGCAGGCCACATTGCCCGGAGGACCGATGGCCGGTGGGGCCAGCGAGTTCTCGAGTGGCGACCACGTACCGGACGACGCAGTGTTGGAAGGCCCCCCACGAGGTGGGCTGATGATCTGGTTAAGGTCGCGGGGATCCGCTGGATGCGGGCGGCCCGTGACCGGTCTTTGTGGCGCTCTCTGGGGGAGGCCTATGTCCAGCAGTGGACGTCGTTCGGCTGATTATGATGATGATGATGATATTGATGATGAACAAGTTAAATAACTTTGAAAGATTTAACCGCAACAGTTAGGTAAACTGGGGAATATAATGTGCTACAGAAATCAGAAATTAGTATAAATGGGTCAGGCCGTAGAATTTGCCACTTTTTTTCTAACCCAACTGTCCGCTACTTTTTTCTTTAACTATATTAATTGCTATACAGTTAGGTTGATCCCGGTTGCTGTCTATGGCAGCAGTCGTTAAGCCAAGTTGGAGGTTTTCGGGCGGTTTGAGAACTTCTAACAGTCAAGTTGCCCACTCACTTGACAAAGCCTAATCCCAATAAGGTCTAGTTTCCCCTCGGGGTTGAAGGCTCAGATGGCAGTCGCTTCCGTAAAAACTAGTGCCTACGCCAAATCTTGGGATTAGGTAGCGGACCCCAGGCATCCTTCAGGATGCAACTGTACTGGGATAACGCTAGGAGGATGATGATGATATTAATTGCTATACAGGATGGATTTTCTTTTTGGGTCAGTGAGGGCAGCTACCAGATCCCGTGCTGCTACGCGAAAATGGTAAGAAGACCTTGCCTTGATTTCAAATGAATGAAGGTTGGCGTTTACAGATTTTGGAAAAAAACATACAGGGTGCGAGAAAAATGTCATTTTTGACAAACGTTTTTTTTTATGCCAATCGATCGGTATGGGGTCTGGTAGCTGCCTTCACTGACCCAAAAAGAAAATCCATCCTCTATCCTCCTGAGGTTCAAAGTGATAATACTAGGACAAATTCACTTCAATGGAATTAAAAAATATATATATATATTTTTGTGGACAATCTTACACAAATCAACCTAGTCCCAAACTAAGCAAAGCTTGTACTATGGGTACTAAGCGACGACATACATACTTATATAGATAAATAAATACTTAAATACATAGAAAACATCCAAGACCCAAGAACAAATATTCGTGCTCATCACACAAATAAATGCCCCGGCCGGGATTCGAACCCGGGACCTCCAGCTTCGTAGGCAGGGTCACTACCAACTAAGCTAAAGCGGTCGTCAGTTTATATCTTTCGAACTTGAAAAAGAGTTGCATTTGTTTTGTTTCATGCAGTTCCAAAACAAAACGAACTCTACTCTATTTTCCGTGACAGGAGATTCAAATTTCATTGCCAAATTTCCTTGTATGCTGGGGGCTAGGAGGGTATATTAGGTACCCAACCACTGCATTTTATTCCCAAAGAAATAGTGAACGCGGCGACTGAAGATATTACGATAAATTCGTAAACTTGGAAAGTTATGAGGATTTTTTTCTATAATAAGTACGTTAAATTTCATTAAAAGAGCCTATCCGCTTTGCTAGGGGTGTACTTCGAGCATCATGAGTAAACATCAACGGATGTTTCGTCACCTAGTTTATTAATCATAATTTAATCTATGTAAATATGCGTCATTGGCACGAAGTTTGATTCTGAGTAATGATAAATATAATAGTTTAACAAAATAAGAACGTTTTCATTATCCAAACCAAATATTTTGCGCAAGCTTTTGTTTTCATTGAGATAACAAGTACCTACTCCATTAAATAGGCTTAGTTCGTTGAATCAGCTTTTATTTTTTATTTATCGTATGACAATTATTTCGAACCATGAAACAGAAACAGAAAATTTATTGTATAAAACTGTGTAGTTAAAACAAGAAAGTGAAAAAGTGAGGTAATTTACGATGCAGTATGTGTTGAATGACCTGATTTTTATATCTTATTTTATTTTCATGAGTTGAGATAATTTCGAAATAATTTTACATTATGTATGGTATGGTCACCATACCATACATAATGTAAAATTATTACTTTGAAACTTGACAGCGCCACAGACTGCATAGTGCATTACAGAGTAGTGCGGCTCGATAATACCTATAAGGCTGTGCACGCACGAGCAATCTTTTTACTGTTTTTTTTGTAGTTTTATTAATGTTTTTTTTTGTATTAATCGTGTATTTCTGTTTATTTCTTGTTGTTTTGTGTGTTTGTTTCGTCACTGTGCCGTGGTTTCACCAAATGGTCACAACGGAAGACCAGCGCTGGCTCTGCCAGCATAACGCTAAGTTGTGACCATTTCGTGGCAATATTCTGTTTTGTAATGTCCTATTTGTAAGTGTTTTGATTGTCACGAATAAATGTTTCTTTTCTTTTCTTTTTTTCTAGTTATAAAGGTTAGGTATACAGGTATTTTTATGCGTTTCAACAGTTTTTACCCTTTCCGGGCATACAATATTTAAATTCTTAGCCTAAGTTTAAATAATGGAAATTTTTACGCTGCATGAACATGATTATAAAATTCGTTTAAAGTATAAAAAACATTTTCGGTCAAGAAAGTTTTCAAGGACCTTTTATAGAGAGTTCCGTCTAGGCTTTTTATTTCAATAGGAAGATTATTATAGACACGAATTGCCGATATAAATGCACTCTTCTTGAAAATTAAGGAATTAGCTTTTTGATAAGATCTTTGAGAAGACAGTACGGTTGCCAGTTTCGTTGCACTTTTAGCACCACCCAGGGGTCACATAGCCTGTAGGGTAGCGGTGGGTAGACCCTACGGACGTGGCTCGACTAACTGTGTCGAGTGGGCAACTTGACTGTTAGAAGTTTTCAAGTCGCCCGAAGGCCTCCAATTTGGCTTAACGACTGTTGTCATAGACAACAGCCGGGATCAACGGCTTAACGTGCCTTCTCAAAGCACGGGAGCGCTCAAGTAACCACCCAAAGCGGTAACCCATCAAAGAACTAACCCCGGCCGACGTTGCTTAATCTAAAATAGGTTTAAAGAATAAGGCCATTAATAACGTTATACCTAGATACCTACCAGTTGGTCTCGGCTTCAACTCCATATTAACTTTGAAATCTATATCCGCCATTTTCGCTACACAAGCACCAAATTGATATAAAAACGTTCTTGAATTATGAACCTAATTGCTTGAACGGTAAAATTGTTTTTTCCAACGAATTACTTTGATGCAACTCGAAAGTTTGCAAGTATCAAGTTATACACAGTCACAACACAAACGCGTATGAGCCAAGGTTCGATCCAACTAAATGCGTCAATACACGATAACTAATGATTTATATTATCTTTAAACGATAAGATTATGGCCACTATGGAGGTAGGGCGGATTCGTCCTGGTAATCGGAATGCTAGTTAAGAGGAGGAGTAGGGCAAGCTCTCTCCATACAAACTTTGTGCAGGATTTTCTTCGTTTGTGTTTGCATTAAAGTTATGATTTTGGTCAGTATGCTTATATTTCTGTTAGCTATTTCGTGATGTAATTTTTTTGAAGTGAAAACTTCTTTAGCGGCGCTGAGCACTTTTGTACTGGGGAAAAATGTATAAACTCGCGATAAATTCTATGACCAGGTTAGTTGACCCCTCCTAGTATCGTGATTGCTATGTTACGAGGGGTCCCCAGCTGGTCTTCTTAGAAAGCCAAGGTTCTAACTGTTCGAAGACAATCCTAAGATTTTCCATAAAGATCATATTTCAAATAAATTGTCATGGAAAGTAGCTCTTATTGTCCCTAAAAAAGCGTTTCCAAAGTCCAATATCGGATAGCCAGACTGATCGATTTCCGTAAAGATCATATTTCAAATAAATTCTCATGGAAAGTAGTTCTTATTGTCCCTAAATACGGTGACAGTTTACTTCAAAATACCTAATGGCCAAGAGTGATGGACAGGGGGAGGAAACTTAAAGAAAAGACCAGTTTCGCGTGAATTTGGCGTAGAAAGTGCTGCCTCCTATTATATTTGATGTCGACATAATCCGTCTCAAGCAGGTTTCGTTTTTATTTCATCTTTCCCAATACAATTAATCAAAGCTGAACGTGAAAAGGAACGTTACAATTTATCGTAAAAATTTAATTTTCAACTTTTCTCGAAAATGAACCATTTTACAGAATTGGCAGACCGTTTACTCGAAATTAACGCCCATATGGCTATTTGCATTCTTCGTTTCTGCCTTTTTACTCCCAAATTCACATATTTCCTACGCTTTAGCCCCCTTTGGAAATTTCCTAACTACACCGAATCTATAGACACTTTGCTTCACACTCAGCTTCAAAAAATATTAAATGTCCAAATTAATGATAAACAGTTTCTGCACGCCACTCTTCCAATTAGATTCGGAGGTTTAGGTATTCGAAAAATCTCCAGTGTTGCCTTACCCGCGTTTCTCTCCTCAGTACATAGCACGCTACCTCTTGTTGGCAAAATCCTCACACCATCACTACGTGATTTTGAGGTAGTGTGTCTATCTGAGGCAGAAGACACATGGAAGATGGCCTGCCCTGGAGTCAACTTGCCTATAAACAAAAATATACAAAGAATCTGGGACCAACCTATCTGCAAGCAAGTGCATACCCATTTGTTGGACTCCTGCTCCACCAGCCAGGAAAAAGCACGGTTACTGGCTGTGTCGGAAAGGGAGTCTGGCTCATGGCTACATGCTTTTCCTTCTTCCAATTATGGCACCCTTCTGGACAATAGAATAGAATAGAATAGAATAGAATAATATTTTATTGTATAACTGTGTAAAATACAAAGATGGTCCTTTAGTTACATTGAGTCTCAACAGTTACCCATTACGGGCGTACAATAATTGTATCTTAGGACTAAAAAAATGTATTCAACTAATTAATTACAAAATCAATTATGTAGAATAAAATTCATTTAAATTATAAAATACTTTTTCAATTAACCAATTTTTAAGTCTCCGTTTAAATATATTCCCTTCAAGGACTTTTATGTCGGCAGGTAAATGGTTAAACACACGGATGGCCATTATAAAAGTACATTTTTTATACATTACGTTATTTACTTTAGGAAGGTATAAATTGTATCTATACTGATCCCTTACATTTGATTTTAACGAAGAAATTTTTGTAAAGTATGATGATTGACTTTTTACAAATAAACATATCTCTAATATATAAATACCGGTTAAAGTAAGAAAACGTTTCTTCCGGAACACGTCTCGTAGAGAAACGTCAGCGCGGATGCGGTACACAGTCCTCAAGCATCTTTTCTGGAGTGTAAACGTTTTCTGAACATCAACTGAGTTACCCCAGTAGATAACACCGTAAGTAAGTAAAGGATACACGTTTCCGTAGTAAGCATTTACTACTACAGTCTCAGAGCATGTTTCAGACAATATTGAAAGAGCATAACAGTTTGAAGACATTTTTTTGTTAATTTGATCAATATGAGATTTCCAATTTAAGTGTGAATCTATCCTAACTCCAAGAAAGTTTACGTTCGTAACTTCTTCAATGGGAGTATCTGCTTCATGTACTGTTATTGCTATAGGAGTGGTTTTATAATTACGAAACTGCAGTAGTTTTGTTTTACTCAGATTCACTTTAAGATTTAAGGTCTGAAGCCATTTTATTATTTTACCAAGGGTACATTTAATATGGTTGCTGAGATCGGTAATTCGCTTTTTACTGGAGAATAGCACTGTAACATCGTCAGCAAACATCACACATGGTTCAGATATTAAGTTAGGAAATTCGTTTAAGTATATAAGAAAAAGAAGAGGGCCGAGCACACTCCCTTGTGGGACTCCCAATACAATTTTTTCAAAGCTAGACTGGATGTACTCAATAGATTTATTAGCAATATCATAGTGTTCGATAAGCACAGCTTGTTCTCTATTGGACAAATAACTTTTAAACAGCTGGAGTGCGTTTCCCCTTACTCCAATGTTTTCCAATTGTTGAAAGAGTATGTCATGTACCACACAGTCAAAAGCTTTTGACATGTCCAATAAAAGAGAAACGCAAGATTTTTTTTCATTAATATTGTCCCAAATTTGTTTAAATATCTTAAATATAGCTAATGACGTAGATTTTTCTTTTTGGAATCCAAATTGAAAAGGGCTTAGGATATTATTTTTACTTAAAAATTCAGTTAATCTATGATAAATAACCTTTTCAATAATTTTAGAAAAGCTTGATAATAGGGCTATAGGTCTAAAATTTCCCATATCAGTTCTCGATCCCTTTTTATATAGAGGTTTAATCAGAGCTTTTTTTAATTGCTCGGGGAATATACCAGTCTCTAGCGTAAGATTAATAATGTGAACAAGAACTTCAGCAATTTCATCAATGCAAGACTTAATTACGGTCATGGGTATATTATCATAACCTGAGCTTTTTTTGTTTTTTAGGTTTTTTACTATCTTTTTTATTTCATACACATCGACTGGTCTTAAAAAAATACTATTACAGTTTCCGTTCGAAATGCATTTGTATTTAACAGGTAAGATAGAGCTACCAGAGTTTTGGTTTATAAAGTACTTGTTGAAAGCTTCAGCTATGTGTAAAGGATTTATTAAGGTTTTTTCTTTCACATCTATTCGGGGAATCTGGTTTGGTATCATATTTGTAAAACTTGTACTTTCTTTGATTATTTTCCATGTAGCTTTAGGTTTACTAACGCTATTTATTATTGTTTTATCATTTGAAATAATATTCGATAATCTAATAACCCTTTTTAAAATTTTACAATAAGTTTTATATTTTAGTTTTTTGGCAATATCACAGTTATGTTTTTGAAGTTTTAAATGCATAATTCTTTTAGTTTTACTTGATTTTAAAATGCCTTTTGACCTCCAGTTTGGCCTCTTTCTGTAAGTAATTTTAAGTCTTACAACTAATAATACACTGAGGTTGTCTATCGGCCTGCGTTTGGGTGCAGACATCGTCGCACCCCACCGCTGTCCCTGTGGAGCTCTGGTGGATAGCCTCGGTCACCACGGGCTGTCTTGTACCAAGAGCGCCGGTCGTCTGCCTCGCCACGCCTCTCTCAATGATATCATCCGTCGGGCCTTTGTCAGCGCCAACGTGCCAGCCGTATTAGAACCGCCCGGCCTGGCTCGTGACGATGGCAAGAGGCCCGACGGTATGACCCTTGTGCCCTGGAGACTGGGACGGCCCCTTATCTGGGACGCTACTTGTGTCGACACCCTGGCGCCGTCCCACCTAGGCGCAACATCATTGAGAGCAGGCGGGGCAGCCGCAGCGGCCGAGGCGGCGAAATGCCGCAAATACATCGGCCTGACAGACCGACATGTATTTGCGGCATTTGCCGTAGAAACACTGGGTCCGTGGAGCGCCGGTGCCCACCGCCTTTTTGGGCAACTATCCCAAAGGCTGGCCGAGGTGTCAGGGGACCATAGAGCTGGCTCGTTCCTTGGCCAGCGGATCGGCATAGCCATCCAAAGGGGGAACGCAGCCAGCCTTATGGGAACCCTTCCACAGGGCTCCGATCTCGGGGACCTTTTTTAATTTAGTTATAATATTATTTTAGTTCCTATGTTGATATATTTTGTGTTATGCTGAATAAAAATATATACCAACGAAAAAACAAATTTTTTTTCAACTCTATGGTCACAGATTTTATAATACTCTATGGTCGTATGGTTGCCATGGTTATTTTTAAATATTGAAATAACACGTGTGTCATTAACGTGTCAACATATTGAAAATAAAACAATCGTAATTAATTATAAGATTTTCTGCATTATTCTTGTGAAAAGCAGTTATCAGATACGCCGCCGAGTAAAGTAAGTATTTTTTAATTCATTATTTACTATCCCTGTTCACACCGATGCGATGTTATATTTATATTCCAATCAATTGATTTATTTAGGTAGGTAGTCTGTTTTGCCTGGTGGTTATGCAGCTCATACATAAATGAATATCAACGAAAATAGTTGATTACTTAGCAATATAAACGTTTGAGTATTGAACTACGTGAGCTATACGATAAACGAATATGAAGCCCACTTTCTTCTTCGTTTTGTCTTTGAAATAGGTATAGTAGATAATTAGAGACATAATTTCAAAAATACACGCATACCTCCTACGCTCTCATCTCATTATTTAATGTTATGTTTTGCAGGTGCATAGTGCATACAATCATGCCACGTCCTCATGCTGAGAAAAAGTCAGGACAGAGGTATTTTCAACATGGATGTCAAATTTTGGAGAAAACAACACTTACAATACATGAAATCATCAAATCAGGAAGATACAGCGTGCATCCATTTCAAGGTGAAAAAAATGGATACGTCTTTTTGTAGACGATTGTCCTTCACCAATTCGTTTACCAGTTAGTGATTGAAGATGTTAATCAAATCGCTATCAAATTATAGGTAATCGTATTTAATCCTTCTTTTAATATACTACTCATAAATAAGTTAGTCAAAAATAAATAAATGATATTATATATACAACTTAATTTTATTAGTCTCCTGACTGGAATAATTATTTGTATACAAATAACTTAACCCTTTCAGTACGGCGTGATTATAATTTGTACTCAAATTTGACGAGTTAACACGCCAATCCGAGAAAGATTTTTTATAGATAAAAGTAAACAATAAAATACTGTTCATGTACTATCTACCTACTGTGGCATCTTAACCTTCCCGTATAAACTTCCCCATTGTCATACTAAAAAAATATAGTAAATTATGACTTCTGAAAAGAATAACTTTATTACCATTATTCAATTTAAAATGTGGGAAATTGCCACGGGAAGTTTAAGATGTCACAGTAGGTAGATGGTACAGTCGAGGTCAAAAATATCTTTACAATTGAGTGTGACAAAAATATCTTTACATTTAAATAAGTTTACACACTACATGACGAAAAACATGCTTACAACGTATATGACAGTTTCATCTTTTCACTTAATGCACCAAAGTTCTGTTTACAATTTGTCTTCCATAAAATCATTTACACACATTGTGACATAATAGGTGTACATTGCATGTTACAGAATAAGATTTACTGTCAATGTGCCATAAATAGGTTTACTTTCAGTATGGCACTTGAAACTTTACGTAAATATCTTTACAGTTTGACACAAACCACCTTTCTTCTTTCAATTATGACGTGTAGATCGCAAAATGTGAGACAAACATATGCACTGACAAGTCTGCACTGTTTTCGTGAATTGTCAGTTCATTTTATTCAAGTTTGTTTCATATAGCAAGAACATAACGTAGCTTATTGGAGATTTACATGTTGTATACCTACATATTTTGCAGCTGTTAGGAACTGATTACATATTTAATGGTTTTATATAACGGGAACAAATAAAATGATCACCTAAATAACTTTTGATATCACCAAATTTTCGAAACCTAAAATAAGGCTCAACACTCAAAAAAATTTATCGATCATCAATCTCGGGTCACCTAAACAGTCATACCTATTATTCCAGCAGTTAAAGCTATTTTATTTACTTATTGTGTTCCCAGAAATTTTATAATCGCATCAAAAAATTGTCATTGTATACATACCACCAAAAATACTAAACTTACACCTAATCTCGTGCATCATTTTTAGTGAAAACTTCTTTAGCGGCGCTGAGCACTTTTTGTGATGGAGGAAAATTGTTAAACTCGCGACGATTCGTAAGACCAGCTAGTTGACCCCTCCTAGTATCATGATTGCGATGTTAGGAGGGGTAAACTCAGCTAAACTCAGCTGGTCTTACGATTTACGATGCGTAAGACACAATGATACTCGGGGACATATTATGTATATATGTGAATGGATTATGCGAATATGAATATGAACATGAGTATGAATATGAATATAAATACGGATACGGATTTACGGATACCGATACCGATACGGAGACGGATATGAATATCTTTGTTATTTACTTTCTTTATTGAGTTTTCACTTCTGCCTGCACTCCCGGAGTGCAACCCGTTGTTTTTTTTCATTGATATTATTATTATTATTATTCATTTTTATGAAATATTTGAAAATTTTCACATCACTTTCTTCGCATATCTAATATTTACATCCAAAAAGAATTACATTCGTTAGTGCCCGAACCTACGAATAAAACGTGCACAGAGTTTGTATGGAGAATGCCTTGCCCACCCCTGCGCCTTAAGTGAGTACTTAACTCATGCAACCAGAATCAGAATCAGAATAGTACGGTCGACCTCAGAAGGGGCTTAAGGCTGGTTTTCCACTAGAGCTATGCTGCAAGGATGCGCTACGAGCTATGCGACCGTTTCCACTAAAGCTACGCTATGTAGCTATGCTAGGTAGATGCGCTGTGAAGATGCGCAGCCGCGAGGTAGCTGTGCGAGGAAGATGCGCAGCTCGAGCTATGCGATGTATCGACAGTGGGCATAAAAACATGCATGCGTTAATCATCTACCGATAACGTTCAGAATGAGGACAAAAATAATCAATGAAAATCTAGATTGTTCACCGCCGTTGTATGCGTAATAAGTATTGCTTTGTTGTATTGTACAGCGGGGAATTTAAAATCTATTACAATATAGAAATAGAGTCCAAAAGTGACAAACATTCAATTTTGTCTTGCTTTGCTTTTCAATAGCGCAATAACAATAAATACTTAATAACACCCCTAGTACCACTACTTTTATGTCGCACATGGCCATAATGTTGCAATTACCGCACGCTCCGCGCACGGAAAATCCCACTTCCTGTTCAGGGGAATTCTTCCTTCAGAATGCTGTTGAGACTCCCAAGATGGTGTAGTGCCTCTGGAATGTTCGCGGACACTCACATGGACGGGTTTCACGCGATAATGAGAAAAAGAATTGCATCGTTGATGGACCATGTCAGAAATAGTCAAAACAGCATTTTGAAGGTGTTAGCTGATAGGTACAATTGTCCCATTCTTTGTCACTGGGTGGCACAGATCAGGACACTTGTTAAATATATAAAATAGTCTTGATCTGTCTCACGCCGAAATTTATTCTTTTAATTTAAATATATTCTTTTAATTTTAAGTAATAATTAATTAATTTATTATGTAACCTTACTAACATAGATATAAGTATACAATGTAACTAACCATATATGGATTTAAATCTGAAAATAAAGTGTTTTGAATTTCAATTTGAATTGCCCATAAAGTGTTAGTGGATACAAATTATAAAATCTTACAACTACTGAACACAATGAAGTACAGCACAGTGAGTTTTACATAATGAAGCATTAAAACACGAGTGTGGTTTTATGAAACGAGCCGCGAGCGAGTTTCATAATAAGCTTAGACGTCGGGGTATTTTGAGAAGTTGGTCTTTACCAATGGTTTTTGAACACATGACGACAATGACGACCGCTTAGTTGCTTGTAAATAAATAAATAAATAAATATTTATGGACAATCTTACACAAATCAACCTAGTCCCAAACTAAGCAAAGCTTGTACTACGAGTAATTACCTAGCATTCATTAATGGGCCAATTTTTTTGGCGTTGCAGTTTTTTTTTATTTCTTAGAATTGCATGAAAATTGGTAGGTTGGGAGAGCTCCTGATTCTGAACAATATGTGCGCGATTTCCTACACTGTCCCACAATTTTTTTCCATTGAGTGACAAAACGTAGGTATGAGATTTTCGTAACTCAGTGGAAAAAATGTATGGGAAAAAATGGATGGGAAAAAAATTTTCTTGACGCCTTGTTGTCATATTTTTTTTACTTGTACAAAATCAGGAGGTGTTCCAACATACCAATTTTCATGCAATTCTAAGAAATAAAAAAAACTACAACGCCAAAAAAATTGGCCCTAATAGTACATTACTGCAGAGGCCGTGAAGTAAGGGATTGCTGGACGACTGTACTAATTCAGGGGTAAGAATTTCAAATTTGGCATTTATTTTGAATTTTAAGCCAAAAAAGTTTTTATATGCGAAAAAACGTCATTTTACTCGATTTTGACTAATTCAGGGATAAGGATGTCAAATCTGACATTTATTTTAAATTTAAAGCAAAAAAAAAAAATTTGCGAAAAATCGTCATTATACTCGATTACAACTAATTCAGGGGTAAGGATTTCAAATTTGACATTTATTTTGAATTTTAAGCCAAAAAATTTTTTTTTTGCGAAAAAACGTCATTTTACTCGATTTTGACTAATTCAGGGATAAGGATGTCAAATCGGACGTTTATTTTAAATTTAAAGCAAAAAAAAAATTTTTTTGCGAAAAATCGTCATTAGACTCGATTTCGACTAATTCAGGGGTAAGAATTTCAAATTTGACATTTATTTTGAATTTTAAGCCAAAAAAATATTTTTTTGCGAAAAATCGTCATTTTACTCGATTTTGACTAATTCAGGGATAAGGATGTCAAATCGGACGTTTATTTTAAATTTAAAGCAAAAAAAAAATTTTTTTGCGAAAAATCGTCATTAGACTCGATTTCGACTAATTCAGGGGTAAGAATTTCAAATTTGACATTTATTTTGAATTTTAAGCCAAAAAAATATTTTTTTGCGAAAAATCGTCATTATACTCGATTTCAACTAATTCAGGGGTAAGGATTTCAAATTTGACATTTATTTTGAATTTAAAGCCAAAAAATTTTTTTTTTTGCGAAAAATAGTCCTTATACTCGATTTCGACTAATTCAGGGGTAAGAATTTCAAATTTGACATTTATTTAGAATTTTAAGCCAAAAAAAGTTTTTTTTTTGCGAAAAAACGTCACTATAATTCAATCAATCATCTTTATTGCAGACCAAAACGATCCATAGTTTGTTAGCATGTCTTACATAACTACTTATTGCTATGGCAACTTAGAAGAAAAGAAATGGAACGCTTAGATTGAGCTGCAATCTATATATTGGTGACAAAATAACGAGCTCTTCAGCTCTAAGTACTGCTTGTCTTCTTTTCCAAGCCAAGGACTTCGTCGTTTTTACTCATGCTGTTAGATGTCAGTGCTGCACACAGTTATGTTTAGGTAATGTACACATTGTAACAACTGTAACAAGTACCACGAACTTGTCTGCTATGTATACATTAACCTTTACATTTACTTGTCTATGCCTTAATTTAGATGACGTATTTGCTACCTAAATTTATGGTACTAGGAGTTTTTTCCTGCTTAGTTCCTTATCGTTCCAATTTACACAAAATATTTACATTTTTAGGTAATGTACACAATTATGTGATAACAACATCGAGCTAATTGAGCCTCATCAATAGTTCATGCAAACAGAAAATTGATTAGAGTGCTAGTTAAATACCCCATAGACATGGATAAATATATGTTGTCAGCCTCTCTTACGTTATAAGTTACGAGCAAAATTTTATGGACTATGAGTGTATATCAGCTTAAATTTGGGAGTAACGGAACGTTTATATTATACGTTGACATCTTTTGACAATTTTCAAAATAAAACTTCAAATATAAAACTGTTACTGACAAATCCATTTAATTTAATTTAAAATAGTTGCGTTTTCATTTAAATGCCACCATATTCGAAATAAAACACATTGCATTGTAATACGCATAGTTTGAGAATGTAATAGTGAGCCAGGACTCGTAATCCAGGTATACCTAATACCTATGTCATTCAGGACACAGGACAGGAATTGTTGCGTTTTGTACGGTAGCCATTTTGTAAGGGTGGACACGGAAAAGGTAATTAAATTATAATTATTTGTATTTGTGTAATTGATATGTTATAATAATAATATGACTTATTGTGCACCACAAAGTAATAACATAACAAAAAACTTAAACGAAGCAACTAAGTTATAATAGATTAAAAAGTCTAATCAAGTAAATTCTTTCATTTTTGGCATTTATTTTCCTTTCACAATTGCAGGAACCCCTTACACAGATTTCCAAGTCCTCACCTAAAGATTCAAACAGGTTTAGGGCTGGGAAGCTCAGTTGCGGATTTGATTTTGAAGAGCAGTCATCACAGCACAAACAGGAGGGTTATAGAATTCATTTTACTGAAGTATACCACTACCCAGAAAATATGCTTGCGAGGTATTTATTTATTTTTATTGATTAGATTTGTTGATATCAGAGTGGACTGTGGGACGGAAAAATTAAAGCATAGGTACAATTTTGACCACAGTCATATTCTCGGAGGGATATGGAGGAGTGCCTACTAAAAAAGAAAAATATACAAGCGAATTGTTATCTGCACTTGAAGGGTTTGAGCAACAACTGGAGTAAAAATATTGCAGCCATAATAACAGCAAAACTATGTCTGTTTGTACTAATTTGATGTTACAGTGGTCAGTATGGTCGCCAGAGTTCCCAATTATGCGCTGTGTTGAGAGACAATCTGCATTTTTCTTTTTGTGTAATTGCAGTGAATCCTCAATTCACTTCGGGGTTGGCAACGCGCTTGTAATTCTTCGGGAGTTGCAAGCGTCAATATCTTATGATGACTGCTTACCGTTAGATAGGTTGCGTATACTTATATGTTGATTTGTTTGTTTCCAGCTCATTAAATAAGGGCATCGGCTGTGAGTACAATTTTGACCTTTTGGCATCGAAAACTCGAGGTCCATGGGGTCCCAGCGCACACAAGTTATTTACTGAAATCGTGAAATGTTTGAAGTAACTGGTGACCGACGAACCTGGTAAATTCCTCATACAACGTATCGGCATTTTTTTATATGTGCGGGCCACCTGATGGTAAGCGAACTCCAAAGGACTCAACGCGCGCGATCATTGCTGCCACATAGCGAGAAAATATAGGTACCATGCCTCAAGGGGCCTGTTGTAGATTCAAGTTAGTTCTGATTTTATTTATGCCATGTATGTATTTTTAATAGATTGTTTGTTTATAATAATAACACACATAAACAAGGAAATGAAGTTTCACTTGATTTTTTATTTAATATTGATAATATATTATTCTATTTTTAAGGACCTATTCCAATTCTATCCTATTATAATCTCCAATATGGACTAGTGTGGCATATCTTAGAAGTTACGTAGAGAAATAAGTTTCTAAACAGGTACGCAATTAATTTCATAATCGCGTTTAGAAACTTATTTCTACGTAACTTCTAAGATGTGTCAAACTAATTGAATGAATGTTTTATATGTGTATGTATTACCTACTAGGCATGTGTGTGTGCGTGTGTAAATCAGTTTACACATCACGAGGGATAGATGGCAGCACTATCATCTAGTTTCCTAAAACGGTAGAGTTACCAGTCTATACTTTAGTATATATATTGTAGTCTTTGTACTAGGGTTAGGGTGACTAAAAGATAAACATGTCAATACACATTATACTCGATTTCATTTAATTCAGGGGTAAGGATTTCAAATTTGACATTTATTTTGAATTTTAAGCTAAAAAAATATTTTTTTGCGAAAAATCGTCATTATACTCGATTTCAACTAATTCAGGGGTAAGGATTTCAAATTTGACATTTATTTTGAATTTTAAGCCAAAAAATTTTTTTTTTTGCGAAAAATAGTCCTTATACTCGATTTCGACTAATTCAGGGGTAAGAATTTTAAATTTGACATATATTTAGAATTTTAAGCCAAAAAAAAATTTTTTTTTGCTTTAAATTTAAAATAAATGTCAGATAGAATTTTAAGCCAAAAAAAGTTTTTTTTTTGCGAAAAACGTCACTATAATTCAATCAATCATCTTTATTGCAGACCAAAACGATCCATAGTTTGTTAGCATGTCTTACATAACTACTTATATACTAGGGTTAGGGTGACTAAAAGATAAACATGTCAATACACATTATACTCGATTTCGACTAATTCAGGGATAAGGATTTTAAATCTGACATTTATTTTGAATTTTAAGCAAAAAAAAAATATATTTTTTCAAAAAATCGTCATTATACTGGATTTCAACTAATTCAGGGATAAGGATTTCAAATCTGACATTTATATTGAATTTAAAGCAAAAAAAATATTTTTTTGCGAAAAATCGTCATTATACTCGATTTCATTTAATTCAGGGGTAAGGATTTCAAATTTGACATTTATTTTGAATTTTAAGCCAAAAAAAATTTTTTTTTTGCGAAAAAACGTCATTTTACTCGATTTTGACTAATTCAGGGATAAGGATGTCAAATCTGACATGTATTTTAAATTTAAAGCAAAAAAAAATTTTTTTTTGCGAAAAATCGTCATTATACTCGATTTCATTTAATTCAGGGGTAAGGATTTCAAATTTGACATTTATTTTGAATTTTAAGCCAAAAAAAATTTTTTTTTTTGCGAAAAAACGTCATTTTACTCGATTTTGACTAATTCAGGGATAAGGATGTCAAATCTGACATTTATTTTAAATTTAAAGCAAAAAAAAAATTTTTTTTGGAGTATAATGACGTATTACACTAAAAAAAAAACTTTTTTCACTTAAAATTCAAAATAAACATAAATTTTTAAATTCATGCCCCTGAATTAGCCGAAATCGAGTATAATGACGATTTTCGCAAAAAAAAAAAATTTTTTGGGTTAAAATTCAAAATAAATGTCAAATTTGAAATCCTTACCCCTGAATTAGTCGAAATCGAGTATAATGACGAATTAACGCAAAAAAATATATTTTTCTGGCTTAAAATTCAAAATAAATGTCAAATTTGAAATCCTTATCCCTGAATTAGTCGAAATCAAGTATAATGACGATCTTCACAAAAAAAAATTTTTTTTGGCTCAAAATTCAAAATCAATGTCAAATTTGAAATCCTTACCCCTGAATTAGTCGAAATCGAGTATAATGACGATTTTACGCAATAAAATCTTTTTTTGGCTTAAAATTCAAAATAAATGTCAGATTTGAAATCCTTACCCCTGAATTAGTCGAAATCGAGTATAATGACGTTTTTTCGCAAAAAAAAATATTTGGCTTAAAATTCAAAATAAATGTCAAATTTGAAATTCTTACCCCTGAATTAGTCGAAATCGAGTATAATGACGATTTTCGCAAAAAAAAAAAAATTTTTTGGGTTAAAATTCAAAAATAAATGTCAAATTTGAAATCCTTACCCCTGAATTAGTCGAAATCTAGTATAATGACGAATTAACGCAAAAAAATATTTTTCTGGCTTAAAATTCAAAATAAATGTCAAATTTGAAATCCTTATCCCTGAATTAGTCGAAATCAAGTATAATGACGATCTTAACAAAAAAAATTTTTTTAGGCTCAAAATTCAAAATCAATGTCAAATTTGAAATCCTTACCCCTGAATTAGTCGAAATCGAGTATAATAAAGATTTTACGCATAAAAATCTTTTTTTGGCTTAAAATTCAAAATAAATGTCAGATTTGAAATCCTTACCCCTGAATTAGTCGAAATCGAGTATAATTACAATTTTTCGCAAAAAAAATTTTTTGGCTTAAACTTCAAATTAAATGTCAAATTTGAAATCCTTACCCCTGAATTAGTCGTAATCCGCTTTAGAGGTGAGACGTACTAGGCAAAACGCGTACTGAGTTTTGCGAGTACGCGTCCACAAAAAGATTAGATCCAAAGACTAGGTCCAAAGACGCGCTAAATCGACCCCGACCGAATACGAATAGCGCGGAACATTAAGACCCTTAGACGTTTCGAGTCTTCAGAGTCGTCGTACGCCTAGTACTCGATACGCTAAAAGACGCGCGGGCGGGATCGCGTACTTACGCGTCCATGCCCAAACCTATTCCAAAAACCAATCCCGTAAATACGTCTCACCTCCGCTTTTAAAGCACACTATCCAACAACTTGAATCAAAAAAAGTCGTATCTTCATAGGGGCCTTACGGCACTTACGTCCTTTTATTTGAGCAAGACAGTTCTCAAACACCCTTACATCCATCTTGTTCAAACCAAAAATCGTTGAAAGCAGAGACTAGGAATTATATAGACTGCCAATGCCTATACATTGTCGCGTAATTTTCAAATAATGGGCCTGCTGTAGCTAGTTTCACTATGGAGAGATCAGTTTACCATTTAATTCGTATGCCACTAAGGGTAGCATTTAACGAACCACCAAATTAGTTGCCGAATGATGCTCTAAAAAATTACATTGATTACCAAAAATACTAGATTCGCACCAAATTTTCAACTCCTTTTAAATATAAAGTGCAACTCAAAAAAGTAACATGTCGATAACCTATTAAATTAAATTGTTACCAAATAAATTAGTCGCTACCCAAAAATACTTAATGATCACCTAATTTCAAACATCAAATTTCATATAATTTACATCCAAATATTACAGGGCTCGTAATCCTATTAAAATTAATTACACCCAAATAATTCTTTCGATACCCAGAAATACTACATGATCACCTAATTTCAAGCGTCATTTGTTTAATCAATTTAATATCTAGTCTGATGCCGAATCTACGCAATGGACATTATGGCGCAATGTAAGGAACGCAAGCGACATGTTTCGGATTGATCGAGCGACATATTGTGTCGGACCCACACGCGACATGTTCGGGCTAATCGAGCGACATGTTTCGGACTCACACGCGACATGTTGGGGTCATCGAGCGACATGTTTTGGACTCACACGCGAAATATTCGGGCTCATCGAGCGACATGTTTCGGACTCACACGCGACATGTTAGGGTTACCGAGCGACATGTTTCGGACTAACACGCGACATTCATAATAGGGTCACACGAGTGTTTTTTAGGGTTATGCTACAATGTTTCGGACTAACACGCGACATGTTCGGGCTCATCAAGCGACATGTTTCGGACGCATCCAGGGACATGTTTCGGACTCACCCAGCGACATGTTTCGGACTCAACATGTGTTGGTTCTGGCGCTTCGCCGGCCGCTGCCGCGGCACGCTCGCTTCGCTCGCTCGGCTCGCGCGTTGTATATATATATATGTATATTATATACACACGCTAACGTTTGAGTCTTGGGTATCAACAATATCAACATAAGGTGTCAAACATTGCGACGTTTACCTTAATTGGAAGTTTAACTTATAATTCAATGCTAATAGTAGTTTATGCAACCGGTACATAATGAGGGGCATTAAAACACGAGTGTGAGTTTTATAAAACGAGCCGAAGGCGAGTTTCATAATAGGGTCACACGAGTGTTTTTTTAGGGTTATGCGACATGTTTCGGACTAACACGCGACATGTTCGGGCATTAAAACACGAGTGTTTTGATACACATTTTTTTTAAAAGTTACAATTCAAAGTAATCGTTGATTTGTGTAATTAATTATTAAAACCTTTGTCTGTTGAAATAATTGTAAAATTTGAAATCCTTTTCCCCGAATTAGTCAAAATCGAGTATAATGACGATTATACGTAAAGAATTTTTTTTTTACCTAAAATTCGAAATAAATGTAAAATTTGAAATCCTTATCCCCAAATTAGTCGAAATCGAGTATAATGACGATTTTACGTAAAACAAAAATTTTTTTTTACTTGAAATTCAAAATAAATGTAAAATTTGAAATCCTTATCCCCGAATTAGTCGAAATCGAGTATAATGACGATTTTACGTAAAAAAATTTTTTTTTTACTTAAAATTCAAAATAAATGTAAAATTTGAAATCCTTACCCCTGAATTAGTCGAAATCGAGTATAATGACGATTTTACGTAAAAAAAAATTTTTTTACTTAAAATTAGAAATAAATGTAAAATTTGAAATCCTTATCCCCAAATTAGTCGAAATCGAGTATAATGACGATTTTACGTAAAAAAAAATATTTTTTACTTGAAATTCAAAATAAATGTAAAATTTGAAATCCTTATCCCCGAATTAGTCGAAATCGAGTATAATGACGATTTTACGTAAAAAATTTTTTTTTTTTACTTAAAATTCAAAATAAATGTAAAATTTGAAATCCTTACCCCTGAATTAGTCGAAATCGAGTATAATGACGATTTTACGTAAAAAATATTTTTTTTTACTTAAAATTTCAAAATAAATGTAAAATTTGAAATCCTTATCCCCGAATTAGTCGAAATCGAGTATAATGACGATTTTACGTAAAAAAAATTTTTTTTACTTAAAATTCAAAATAAATGTAAAATTTGAAATCCTTATCCCCGAATTAGTCGAAATCGAGTATAATGACGATTTTACGTAAAAAAATTTTTTTTTTACTTAAAATTTCAAAATAAATGTAAAATTTGAAAATAAATGTAAAATTTGAAATCCTTATCCCCGAATTAGTCGAAATCGAGTATAATGACGATTTTACGTAAAAAAAATTTTTTTTAGTCAAAATTCAAAATAAATGTAAAATTTGAAATTTTTAACCCCGAATTAGTCGAAATCGAGTATAATGACGATTTTTCGTAAAAAATTAAAAAAAAAATTGTTATTATATTTAATAACATAATGAACAATTTTAATTCATAATAATCATTATGTTACTGCTGTAACCTTCTCCACACGTAAGAACATTGAATTTTATTATGCGAGTTTCTACGGTTTCTGAACACATTTTTTAATTTGTATGTATTAACTACAATATAGCTCGTAATGTGTATAATATTTGGATGTAATTCTAATAACAAATGATGCACGAGATTAGGTGGTAGTTTAGTATTTTTGGTGGTACTTGACAATTTTTTGATGCGATTATAAAATTTCAGGGAACGCAATAAGTAAAATAGCTGCTACTGCTGGAATAATAGGTATGAGTGTTTAGGTGACCTGAAATTGATGGTCGATACATTTTTTTGAGTGTTCAGCCTTATTTTAGGGTTCGAAAATTTGGTGATATCAAAAGTTATTTAGGTGATCATTTTATTTGTTCCCTGCCACTAAGACCTCTGCTTAAAACATAGCGCCATCTGTTGGGAGCTTCTTCATTGTGTTCATAGATGGCGCTATGTTTTAAGCCGAGGTCTTAGTGGCATACGAATTAAATGGTAAAGTGATCTCTCCATAGTGAAACTAGCTACAGCAGGCCCATTATTTTAAAATTACGCCACAATGTATAGGCATTGGCAGTCTATATAATTCCTAGTCTCTGGTTGAAAGTATTAATTAATGGGCACACTTTTTAAATAAACAATTTTTATTTATTTACGACTTTGACAGCTAATATTTCACCAATAATTGACTTGGATCGAAATCTTGTTTTATAACCTCTATTTCATTTTTAAAGGTTAATCGATAAATATTCAACACGACAATGTGCATTGTAATATTTGAAATTATGTGGAGTGCCCCCTAATATATAATTTTTTCGTACTTTTACATCACCTTTGTAGTGGTTCATAATATAATGTCCTACCAAATTTCATAATTGTACTACTCATACTTACTTCTCAGACTAAATTGATTGTGACATACGGACGGACAGACAGACATGATGAAATTATAATATAAGGTTTCTGTTTTAGCCATGATGGCTACGGAACCCTAAAAACTAATATAATATATTTGATCCACCACTGGCTGGAGTGGCTGGTATGTGTCATTCACCAGTGTTGCCAATTCATACATAAAATTAATAGAACAAACAAACAAGTTTAGTATTATTTAAATTCATAGTTAAAGTATAACACAAATAGGAATATCTTGGAATAGTAACCACTTCTAAGTAAAATAAGTTATACTATTAATAACGTAAATCTAAACGCAATTTATTCTTTCATCATGAATGTAGTTTATCCCAGAAGTTTACCCTTTTTCAATAGCCTGGCAACTTCATTACATGATTGTTAAAATTTGCGCCATCTGCCGGAATACAATACAGACACTTGGCCATGTAGTTCACGAAAACTTACGATCAGTTGAAGCAAATCAACTGTTAGAAAAGGGCTATTTTTTATTTTATTATTTTCGTGTTATATTGTGACACACTGTATCAAATTATATTTTATGCTTTATAATGTCTAAATATGTCGATTTAGAATGTTAAAATGCAACATTTTGGCGAAATCAACAATACGTTTTTCATTTTCAGCCTGGTAGCGTCATCTCGCTAGTGCTTTCTGACCTGCTATGATACTTCCAAAGAGTTAGCGTTCTTAGCTTTCTAATATTCTTTGCTCCGAACTGATAACGCCCTCCGCTCCCTCTCTATGTCACCGTCATCACATAAATCACTCGAGACTATGTGACCCAAGTATTTAAAAGTCTCCACTACCCTTAATACCACTCCACCAAGAGTGATTGGCGGAATACAGTAAGGCTTAATTATTCCTGCCTTAAATACCATCACTTCACTCTTGCAATGCCTGAAATAAACGATATTGATTGGTTGATTGCTTGTAATACTACTATAACTCACCGCTGTCCTCATGCTCGTGCGGGTTATGTATGATCCGTATCCTTCTCTCGTTGGGCGCGTCCACGAGCCGGTGCCGGGCCGCGTCGGCCTCGCGCGGGAAGTAGAGCGGCGCGAGGGCCGCTAGCAGGGACAGTATAACTCACCGCTGTCCTCGTGCTCGTGCGGGTTATGTATGATCCGTATCCTTCTCTCGTTGGGCGCGTCCACGAGCCGGTGCCGGGCCGCGTCGGCCTCGCGCGCCGCGCGCGGGAAGTAGAGCGGCGCGAGGGCCGCTAGCAGGGACAGCTCGGGGCCCGACGCCGACGCCACGATCACTAGCGAGGGGGTCTTGTTCTGCTCCAGGTAGCGGCGGATTGTGCCTGCAGATCACATTAGAAACATTAGGGAGCGCTCGTGGCCCAGCGGCGCCGGGTCCCGCTTGCGGTATCTAAGGATAAGCAACGTGGGCAGCAGTCAGGACTTGGATGGGTGACCGCTTTGAGTGGTTACTAACTGAGCGCTCCCGTGCTTTGGAAGGCACGTTAAGCCGTTGATCCCGGTTGCTGTCTATGGCAGCAGTCGTTAAGCCAAGTTGGAGGCCTTTGGGCGGCTTGAGAACTTCTAACAGTCGAGTTGCCCACTCACTTGACAAAGCCTAATCTTAATAAGGTCTAGTTTCCCCTCGGGGTTGGAAGGTCAGATGGCAATCGCTTCTGTAAAAACTAGTGCCTCCGCCAAATCTTGGGATTAGGTAGCGGACCCCAGGCATCCTTCAGGATGCAACTGTACTGGGATAACGCTAGGAGGATGATGATCACATTAGAAACATTACAGCACGGCCCCCACTCCCGGACCCGGACGACGTGATCACGGCGTCCGTCGAAAGATGGTACGCTGCGCTTCCGGCGCCCAACCACACCTGTGACACGCGAAGGAACGTAAGCGCTGTAGGTAAGTATAGTATGTGTGCGTGCGCTGTCGGTACACGCGTCAATACGGTATTAAACCCCTAGTCAAATCAGCAACTTTTTATTAAATGTCAAAAACGATTTGTTACTATGAAGTTTGTAGGGAAATACTGTCTTAGTGACGTCACTAAGGCAGTGTGAGTAGGTTTGTTCAAATCAGCGTCCTTTTTAAATCTTTATGCTTATAAAATCTTTCAATTAGCTAAAATAAATTAATAATTGATGTTTTTCGAGTATTTTCGTTAGATCTTTTATTAGTCAAGTAAAAAATAATTTATTTTTACCTTAGTTTAATACCCTATTGTGGCGCGGACGAATCGCGAGGCGCGCCGGCACCCGATCGACACCAGGCAGGTCTCTCAGGGACGAGGTACCTGACCTCGGTGCGGGGGGTTCATGGCCGTTCTGTATGTAATACTACTATATAACTCTGTGCTTTAGCCTAGTTGGTAGTGACGCCTACAAAGCCGGAGGTCCCGGCTTGAAATCCCGGTCAAGGCATTTGTTTGCGATGAAAACGGATATTCGTTCCTGAGCCTTGGATGTTTTCTAAGTATTTAAATATCTATTTGTCTGTATAAAAATGTAACAAATTTGGATTGTTATAAATTTCACAAAAGAAGATTTATTTCTGAATAAACAACAAAGTTACATAATATGTATAGTAACCTAAACTAAAAATAAACTAAACTAAAAACTAAATAAATAGATTTATAGATAAAAAATGGGCTCAAGCTCGGAGCTCGGCGGTAGGGTGCCCAGAAGGCTGGCCGCATTGCCGCGTTGAATAGCAATGCTGAGGCGCTGAGCAAGGTACGCACCAGCCTTCTGGTCACCCGTGGCGTCCACGAGACGCTTCGCAACCTCTTTATAGATGCAGTGAGCAGCAGGTCCCCACGGCCCTAGAGTTTCCACCCCAAACGGCTCAAACATGCAGCCACCGTCAATGGCGGCATATTTGCGCCGCTTGAGGTGCTCAGCCGCGTCGGCGGCAGCCCCAGCCTTAACCGAGGTCCCTGGAAGATGGGACGGAGCCAACTTCCAGGGTACCAGGGTCATGCCATCTGGCCTCTTGCCATCGTCTCTAGCCAGGCCAGACGGCTCCAGGATCGCCGGTGTTCCGGCGCTGGCAAAGGCTCGACGCAAGATGTCATTAATGGAGGCATGTCGCGCGATGCGACCGGCACTCCCGCTGCAGGAGAGGCCATGGAGACCTGTCAATTTCACTGTTTATTTTGTGTTTCTGACTGCCAGGCCGTATGAAATGTATCAAGGTCGTTCTGCCATCTCCCTTTCGGTCTGCCTCTACCTCGGTGGCCGTAGCCATCCTGTACTCATGCCTGTACCTGTGCCATTCGATGGCTTTTTTGGCCCATCGCTCCGGGTGCATCTGTCCATAAATATTTATTATGTCACACATGGCCATAAAGTGGCAATTACCGCACGCTCTGTGACCTGTCGCGCGCCTTCGAGATGATTGACCATGATCTCCTTCTTAAAAAGCTTGCTCGATACGGACTTGAGGGGAATTGACAACATTTCATATTTTTAACTACTTTATTTTATGAACTAGTTAGAAAAAAGGTAAAAATTTAAGCCACCCGTATTTTTTCTTTTTCAATTTAACTCAACAACAACAACAACAAATACTCTTTATTGCATAACCTCAACAAAAGTAACACATAACAGTACATAACTCATTATTTCATACAAAAAAAACACGTTGAAAAGTAGGTCATTCCAAAAGGGCGTAAGTAAAATATGACGTCATCTTCCCAACAAGAATCCAGAACCACTCCAGAGCAACGATTGCCTGTACTCTGTACTAAGGTCTCCCTGAATACAGCGAGGAAGATGACGTCAACTTTCGGTTTACAGTAATTTGCGATTTTTTCCAAAATTAACGGAGAAAAAAATCTAAAAAAATGTTTTTTGTGTACCGGCGTTTTTACCGAAATGGTTTTCGAATTAAGACTTTTGGAAATTATGAAATATTGTCAATTGCGTCCACCAAACCATTGGTTCATTTTTAAAAAACCGTAAGCAATGTACTTCCATCCTCAACGCAAGGTCAGATCTAGAGCCAGTGGGAGGTAGTGCCGTACCACAGGGATCTTCCATGGGAAATATCCTTTTTCTAGCGTTCGTGAACGATATTACATCAGCATCCTCTCACCCGGAGTACGTCATATACGCCGATGATACATGTATAATAGTACACGCAGAAAAATTAGATGAACTAAAAATAAAACTCTATACAGTTATGTCGGCAATAAACAGGTGGTTTAATGTAAATGGAATGCTCTTAAACTTGGAAACAACGAACATAATCCACTTCCAGTTAAGACAGAAAAATAATAATCCGCTAAATATTATGATAGATAAAATATCCGTCCCTCAGGTAGAACAAACTAAATACCTGGGCTTCATTATTGACTCGGGGCTGACGTGGTCCCCACACATAGATTCCCTGTGTCACTCTCTTCTGCATGTTATGCCATGTCGAGACTTGCACCCACCCTATCCGCGGACAATCTAAGAAAGGCGTATTATGGATATTTTCTCAAAAATGGCCCGCAAACTGGACTTTAGTCGCTACATATTGGAAGGTAAAGTGTATAGTTTAAGGTCAGATCCAAATTAAAAAGTAAAAAACATTGCAGGCCACATATATGGCCTGCAATGTCACATATAAATTCCTTTATTTGTCGAGTTATAAACTTTTTAAAATGTAGAAACTGTCATATAAAAGGTGGCACAGGTCGTATTCAGCCAATTCAACTCGTATTTTTCTGTTGAAAACGCGAAGTTTTTTTATGTGTCTCGAATAATTTGCGTTTTTCGGTGGAAAAATACACTTGCGATTCTGTTAAAAAAATAAACGGCGGGAAAACATGGTGTTTTTGACGTTTTAAGGTTATGTTTATCAAATCATAATTAAATTTTTGTCTTAGTTTCCCCATTTTTGAGAAAAGCATTATATTAGCCTCGGCCGGAATGGCAATTGCAGGCTTCGTATTATAATTAAACTGACTCGCAAGCTCGTCCGTTTAAACAAATACTCAGCCTGCAATTGCTCCCTTCCCGGCCACGGCAATAATGTACTATTCCATTCTATCCTAATTCAAGGTGCCGACCTGTGGGGATTGGCTTCGCATAGGGACAAGGCATTTAAAATTCAAAAGCGGGTAATGCGATGCGTATAATAGCCAGGAAACCTAGAGACTACCCAGCGAGTGAGTTATTTAGAAATCACGGAATACCAACTCTGCCTGCAGTGTATATAATGACCGCATGCCTATATATAAAGTCAAATCTCGCAAACTACATCACTAACACGTTACGTGCGGGAACTAATGACCGCTGGCAACCCTTATTGCTCGCACCCTTACAGAGGCTTGCCAAGCTCAGAAAGTCGCACAGTGTCATTGGCCCCAAAATATATAATAATATTCCGAGTGACATAAAATCGTCCCAAAGTGCCGCAGTATTTTCCAAGAAACTCAAATCCCATCTTGTAAAACTTGCTTGCTAGTGTGGAGGAGTTCTTGCAAGGCTGATTAGATTAGGTTAATTTTAGAATTTTATAATTAAATATAATAATCAATAATGTAATGAAATGATGTAACCAAAAGATAAAATAAATATGTAATTCATTTAAACAATATGCTTAACTAGTTATAGTACTTAGAATTTAATGATAAATAAAGAAACTGAACTGAACTGAGCTCCGCGCGAGGGAAATCCCACTTCCTGGCCAGGGGGTGACATAAAATTATGTACTTAACTAGGGCGGTAATAAAGCAAGTCTCACATCGCATATTTATCGCCCTTGCCTTTGGCTCGGGCGTCAAATACCTGCGATCTGAGATATTGTTTGTTTTCCCGCTCTTGTTAAGTAATTTACTATTATGTCACACCTGGCCATAAAGTGGCAATTTCCGCACGCTACGCGCGCGGAAAATCACACTTCCTGGCCATAAAATTTTACGCGAGATATAAATGTTGTACTTACCACGGGCGGTAATAAAGAGAGCCTTAGATCACATATTTATCGCCCTTGCCTTCAGCTCGGGCGTTAAATTGCGATCGGAGACATTCTTTGTTTTACCGCCCTTGGTAAGTAATCGTACTACTATAGTAGGATATATACAGGCTGTCCCAGAAGTCGACGTCGTCCCTTCGAAGGCTGATAGACCAGCTCATGATTATGGCTCACCAGAATAACGTAACATGACCTTAGTAAAAAAATCTTTAGTTTTCGAGATATACACCACACTAACCTAAGTAGTTACTTTAAAAAACTGCTCATTTTATGTATCAAATATCTCGGAAACTAAAGATTTTTATGTCACACCTGGCCATAAAGCGGCAATTACCGCACGCTCAGCGCGCGGGAAATCCCACTTCCTGCCCAGGGGGTAACATAATAGTACATTACTTACCAAGGGCGATAAAACACAGAATGTCTCAGATCGCAGGTATTTTACGCCCGAGCCGAAGGCAAGGGCGATAAATATGCGATCTGAGGCTTTCTTTATTATCGCCCGTGGTAAGTACAAAATTTTATGTCACCCCCTGGCCAGTAAGTGGGTTTTTTCGCGCGCGGAGCGTGCGATAATGGCCACTTTATGGCCAGGTGTGACATAAAATGTTGTACTTAACACGGGCGGTAATAAAGAAAGCCTCAGATCGCCTATTTATCGCCCTTGCCTACGGCTCGGGCGTCAAATGCCTGCGATCTGAGACATTCTTTATGTACTATTTACTAAGGTCATGTTAAAATATTGAAATCTAATAAACGGCTTACTCACGTCTACATGTCGTATCTGTGTGTCGTTACATGTCGAGCGGTATTCAATGATACAGACGTGAGTGACCCGTTTATTTTAGATTTCAATATGTCTGAGACTCACGGAAGTTTTCTATTTAAAAAAGGTCATGTTACGTTATTCTGGCACGGGGGTGACACGCGAAGGAAAGTAGGCGCTGTGGGTAAGTATGTGTGCGTGCGCTGTCGGTACACGCGTCAATTGTTTGCGCGGGTGCGTAGCGCGTGGCGCGGGCGAATCGCGAGACGCGACGGCAACCCGATCGTAACCCGGCGGGACTGTCAGGGACGAGGTAACTGACCTCGGTGCGGGGGGTTCGTGGCCGTTCTGTATGTAATATTATTATACTATTCTGTGATTCTGGTGAGTCATGAGCTGGTCTATCAGCCTTCGAAGGGACGACGTCGACTTCTGGGTCACCCAGTATATGCGGGCAATACTAACGTAGCGCGGTGTGTGCGGCGAGGTCGGGCGGGAAGTTCCGGCGCGGAGTGTCTATCACGCACAGCGCGAGCGAGCGCGCGTTCAGTTCGCCTGCCGCGTACAGCACGTTCCTGCAACACGGGGTTCATCATATAAACACATCATTCATTTGTAGTAGGGGAAGTAGTGTCATGAGGTCCACATTTTGGTATCGGATGAATTCACTTGGCACAGATGTAATATAGGTAAATCTAAGTTAATTTAGCCCGGTAGCCAAACAAAGGAATTAATAGCCACTTAAATTTTCATATAATTTTACATTCCACCTTTAAAATCTCATTAAATTTTTATTTCCTAGCGACAAAGTGTATAGAACCTTTTATGTAGATAATTTTATTTAGATTACTTATGCCTAAGAACGTTTTTCGCTATGGGTCACCGTTTATGAGTTTTTCATGAAAAACCGAAAAATGGGACTTTCAAGCCCCCCCCCCCCCCCTTCTTACCCCCCAGGGGGTGGCGGATGGCTACCGGGCTAAATTAACTTAGATTTACCTATATTACATCTGTGCCAAGTGAATTCATCCGATACCAAAATGTGGACCTCCCATACATTGGGTGACTTCCCCTACTATTGTATGTTATGGGGCTTAAACTCTTTCACGTTACCTAAATATTTGTGGGCATTCTTACACAAATCAACCTAGTCCCAAACTAAGCAAAGCTTGTACTATGGGTACTAAGCGACGATATACATACTTAAATAGATAAATAGATACTTAAATACATAGAAAAAATCCAAGACCCAGGAACAAATATTCGTGCTCATCACACAAATAAATGCCCTGGCCGGGATTCGAACCCGGGACCTCCAGCTTCGTAGGCAGGGTCACTACCAACTAAGCTAAAGCGGTCGTCGATTGTCGACCTATATTGTGTGTAAGCTGTATATCACTACATAGTGTAATACAAAGTCGCCTCCTGCTATCTGTCCCGCTGTATGCTTAGATCTTTAAAACTACGCAATGGATTCTGATGCGGTTTTTTTTGTAATAGATAAAGTGATTCAAAAGGAAGGTTTATATGTATAATTTGCACCCGTACGAGGCGGGGCGGGTCGCTAGTTGATCTATACGTAGAGTACAGCCGAGTTCAAAAAGATATGAGCATTTCCAAGACTTCAAAAATATATTATTAAGAGGCTTGCTCAGATTAATATGACGGGAACTATGTATATATATTTATGACTGATTAATGTGGTCAGATGCATTTATAAAATGCTCTTATATTTATGAACTCGGCTGAACTATTTAAGAAAACCGTAATAACATATTAATAATAACGAATAAAGGCCCTAACACACACGTACGTGACAACTATATGCGTTTAGTGTTAATTTATATATGGCAAAAAATAGTTAGGTACCATTTAAGGCCACCAGAGGCGCTGCACGCGTTACGTTACAAAATGAGACTGAACCACAGAATAAGTAATAGTACTACGTACAGAACCCTCAGAGCCCGGACACATGTCCACGGTACGGCGCCGCGCCGTACGCGGCAACGTAGTACCAAGAACAAAGGCCGTAGACGGTGCCCGGTGCCGTACCGTGGACATGTGTCCGGGCCCTCACTGTTAACAAATCCCCGCGAGGCAAGCCAAACGTGCCTACGCGTGGCCATCTCCTTCTATCGCACGCGCATCACTCGCTACATCACTTTCTATCGCATTGAAAGTCACCCGGCGGGGGACCTTTGAGCTGCGCGATGACGTCACGCGAGTGAGTCGCCCCTGGCTAAACGCAAACCCGTTCGTTTGTGTTTTGTTTCGAAAAAACGAATACTAGAGGTACTGCTACTGCTATGTGTCTCACTTGTAACAGTTGTGGAGGCTGGTCTCGGCGGCGGTGTGGTACTGCGCCGAGTACTTGGGGCTGACGGTGTGCAGGATGTGGCGGCAGCGGAGACCGAAGCCCGGCGTCACCACCACCTCGCCCGTGCGACATTCTGGAACACCATACAAAGTGGCTAACTGGGTATGCTCTATTCACCTGTCGATCTTCTCCCATCCTCTCTAGGTGTCCAAGACAGCGAAGACGATGTGGTTTGGATTCACCTATAATGTTTACGGCATTTTTAAGGATCCTGCAACTCCCATCGTCTCTTTTAACTGGCGAGAAATCGCGCAGGACCGAGTAAAATGGCGTGCTCTTGTGTCGGAGGCCAAGACTCATTTTGGGTCGTCGTGCTAGCCCAGTTAGTTATACAAAGCGAGTGCTAGATTTGGTCCTGACCGTTGTAGGAGCTGTTCAATATAAACTGTAACTAAGAATCAAGTCTCATCCCTTTGACTGTAAACTAAGCCAGAGTATAGTACAATTTTTATCATTAATTGACAGAAGCAAGGCATTAACCGACGGCGTTGCATTCGACAGCTCGTGGGTCGTGTGCTCGTTTGACCGCCGTGGTACTGACCGTGCCCTCTCGTGACCACCTACTCCTTAAGTTCACACGCGCTCATGATATGCTCGCTGACCGCGTTGTCGACCGCTCGTCGGTGTGTGCTCGTGTGACCGCCGTGGTACTGACCGTGCCCTCTCGTGACCACCTCCTCCTTCAGCTCGGGACACGCGCTCATGATGCGCTCGCTGACCGCGTTGCACTCCGACAGCTCGTCGGTGTATGCTCGTGTGACCGCCGTGGTACTGACCGTGCCCTCTCGTGACCACCTCCTCCTTCAGCTCGGGACACGCGCTCATGATGCGCTCGCTGACCGCGTTGCACTCCGACAGCTCGTCGGTGTATGCTCGTGTGACCGCCGTGGTACTGACCGTGCCCTCTCGTGACCACCTCCTCCTTCAGCTCGGGACACGCGCTCATGATGCGCTCGCTGACCGCGTTGCACTGCGACAGCTCGTCGGTGTATGCTCGTATGACCGCCGCGGTACTGACCGTGCCCTCTCGTGACGACCTCCTCCTTGAGCTCGGGACACGCGCTCATGATGCGCTCGCTGACCGTTGCACTCCGACAGCTCGTCGGTGTATGCTCGTGTGACCGCCGTGGTACTGACCGTGACCTCTCGTGACCACCTCCTCCTTCAGCTCGGGACACGCGCTCATGATGCGCTCGCTGACCGTTGCACTCCGACAGCTCGTCGGTGTATGCTCGTGTGACCGCCGTGGTACTGACCGTGCCCTCTCGTGACCACCTCCTCCTTCAGCTCGGGACACGCGCTCATGATGCGCTCGCTGACCGCGTTGCACTCCGACAGCTCGTCGGTGTATGCTCGTGTGACCGCCGTGGTACTGACCGTGCCCTCTCGTGACCACCTCCTCCTTCAGCTCGGGACACGCGCTCATGATGCGCTCGCTGACCGTTGCACTCCGACAGCTCGTCGGTGTATGCTCGTGTGACCGCCGTGGTACTGACCGTGCCCTCTCGTGACCACCTCTTCCTTCAACTCGGAACACGCGCTCATGATGCGCTCGCTGACCGCGTTGCACTCCGACCGGTCGTGGGTCGTGTGGTCGTTTGACCGCCGTGGTACTGACCGTGCCCTCTCGTGACCACCTCCTCCTTCAACTCGGAACACGCGCTCATGATGCGCTCGCTGACCGCGTTGCACTCCGACCGGTCGTCGGTGTATGCTCGTGTGACCGCCGTGGCGTGGTACTGACCGTGCCCTCTCGTGACCACCTCCTCCTTCAGCTCGGGACACGCGCTCATGATGCGCTCGCTGACCGCGTTGCACTCCGACAGCGTCTCGTCGGTTGTGTTCGTGATCGCGTCCACTTCCAGACAAGTGATGTCACCTTGCCTGAAATGTACATTGATGCGTGTTTATTAAAGTGGATCCAATCATCATCGTTTGTTTGCATCAAACGAGAGATTTTGATATCAGTTTTATGATTAGGGGTGAACTTATTAAGGGTTACCGTTCAACTAAGACGTGGGGCGCGGGAAACGTTCGATTTATGAGACTATTATTTTTAAAAGTCGATTATAGACCGCCTGTTGTTTGCCTCTACTCATTGTCATTATGAACTGTTATATGTTACTTTTGTTGAGGTTATGCAATAAAGATTATTTGTATTGTATTGTAAAGGATCAAAGAAGTATTTCTTTTCCCCACCCATCTTGCATTTATTGCGTGACAAAAAGCGATCATCCTCCTGTAGAAACTTGACATGTATTTTTGTACCACAAGTAATCATTGCATTTTTGATTGCATTGTAACGTCATATACCTGCGTTATGAAACTGGATTGAAGACGCCGATGGACGTCAGAACTAGCGTCATAACATAAGTGACGCTGGTCTTTTATTGACAGCGATAAAATTAACGACCTAGCTTAAGGAACATGAAACAGTCATTCATTAAAGATTTAAGTGACTAGTTAAAATGAGCCTTCACCATAACGAACTTTAATTTCGTGGATTCTAAAAAGGAAGTTAGTTATAGACGGCATCGCGTTTAATATAGTATACACTATTCTCCAAGTAGCCACCCAAACCCCATGGATTGTTTAAGAAACTTACCATATCGCGAACCGTTGATTGATCTGTTCGTCGAACGGGTACAGTGGCTGCGCGAGCGGCGGTGCGCCGAGCGCGGAGTAGTCTGTGACGGGAGGCGCGGGCTCGTCCCCCCACCGCGGCAGCGTCGCGCCGCGCGTCGCCGCGCCCGCGCCCGTGCCGCGCGCGCTCAGCGGCGCACGCATCACGAGAGCCTCTGGAAAATGGACACGACGATAAGTAATCATTTTCATTAAGAGGAGGGGTAGGGCAAGCTCTCTCCATACAAGCTTTGTGCAGGATTTACTTCGTTTGTGTTTGCATTAAAGTTATGATTTTTGGTCAGTATGCTTATTTTTCTGATAGCTATTTCGTGATGTAATTTTTTTTTTTTTTTTCTAAATTTTTTTATTTTGATTTTTTTGAAATATTTGAAAATTTTCACATCACGATCTTCGCATATCTAATATTTACAACCAAAAAAAATATTATATTTGTTAGTGCCAAAACCGACGAATAAAACTTGCACAAAGTTTGTATGGGGAAGGCCTTGCCCTACCCTGCGCCTTAAGTACTAAGAGTACCTAATAGTAGCCGGAAGGCGTAGCGTGGGTAGACCCCCCACAAGCTGGAATGATGACCTGGTAAAGGTCGCGGGACTTGCTGGATGCGGGTGGCGCGGGACCGGTAATTGTGGCAATCTTTGGGGGATGCCTATGTCCAGCAGTGGACGTCTACGTCTTTCGGCTGATATGATGATGATGAATAGTATTCTAGTGGAGCTGTAGACCTCGCTCGAGTGTTATTTTTAAGGTTTCAACCCTCCGACTATGTCATTTTGAAAATTATCAGAAAATGGAATCTCTAAATTTTCTATGACTGAAGAACTTCAAAACACTAATTATTTATTGTCATACAGCCAAGTGTATAAAGGTACCGAATCTTCCTCTCAAAACAATATCTTTGAGTAGGTTGTATGCACCCATATATTTACATTCTATAATTTCTTCCTAAAAACATTTCAAAGCTGTTCACTAAATTGCTTTGCAAACTAGAACAGCAGATCAAAAGATAAAAAAATTACAATCATTGATTAGAATTCTTTATAAATCGTGGTCACGCTATTTTCTCATTAACATGGGCTTCGTGTGCTCCGAAACGGTAGCTAAAGCTAGGTTTCACAAGCAAGCCAACAAAGATACCTAATACTTTATACATTACATGCAAGGTAATCAACAAAGAAGCTTGTTTTACAGACGACGCCAAGTTATTTCCAGACAAATCGATATAGTCAACAAAAACTTACGTAACGCCAACGAATTATTTAAATTGAGACATTTTAAACGTGTCAAGTTGCCTGACCTGATCCTCGCTTATTCTGTGCCCTCGGCAATAGCAGATCTTGAGCATCCTCGTTTAAAACAAGTGCACTTGTTAAAAGAAACGGAAATCTGCATTATTTTCATTATAAAACTTCGTTCTCAGCCTTCCAAATAGGGAGGAATTGCTACAGGAAATCACAGTTTTCGACAATAATGGGCCTTTACCCTATCTTCACCCCATTATACAACTCCGAATAGCACTGGTCATAGAGAATAGCCAACTAGATTGACCCAAATTTGTCGGAGCTACCAGGGCGACAGGGCACAAAGGAGTACTCGTAAACGCAACGATGGTAATCCTTGTATGTAGATGTACACTTGTACAGTGTCGCTGTGTGTGTGAAGGCTATATACGACATCCGGGCTCCCGTGACGTCATCACTTGCATTGGTTCTCTCTCTTTCGAGCCGGGGTGACAGAAAGAGATGGAATATTCATTCAGCTCAGCATGCGGAATAAGTCAATTTGAATCTCATGTTACGAAAAGGAAGTGTTAAATAATTGTTGAATATTTTAAGATGTTAATTAAAAAAAAATATTTTGCACAATTACGAATCACTCGTAGTATGGTGTACTTTATCTCACGAGGGCGGGTTTGCCATCGTTGTAGTTGTGACACATACGAACACATAGACAACGTGAAGTCATCTCATCTCCTACGCTGATGCACACATAAGCAATATGTGTATGTATTATAGCTCGACACGCATCCATGGCTCACCCGCGATCGTGAGATGAAAGTACTATAACTGTTTATTGTGGAAAATATATATATGAATGAGTTAAGAACAAAGGCGAACTTTTCCCATTATGGGATTAACTTTTGACAAGATGAGAGTAGACGCAAACAAAGGTGGACAAAACGCACAGGAACATGATGGATATATTCTGAACTGTAGTTTGATAAAATGAAATACTAAACCCTAAATGATATATAATTTTATGTCACACCTGGCCATAAAGTGGCCATTATTGCACGCTCCGCGCGCGAAAATACCCACTTCCTGGCCAGGGGGTGACATAAAATTTTGTACTTACCACGGGCGATAATAAAGAAAGCCTCAGATCGCATATTTATCGCCCTTGCCTTCGGCTCGGGCAAAATACCTGCGATCTGAGACATTCTTTGTTTTATCGCCCTTGGTAAGTAATGTACTATTAATGACGAGATAATCAACCCGCATGAATTTTATTATTTAATTACAGATATCGAAATTTTCTGACCAATGAATTCTATATGTCTCCATGTGCCTTACCACAGAAAAATACTTAGAGTCGAATAAAAGATCCATAAAAGAAGTACTTAAACTTATAGTCATTTTATGGACCAATTATGCATCGATTGTCTGATAGAAAACGTGACGGCCATTACGCAAATTTCCGTAGGAATATAAAAGGCATAACAACAATCGTTTTTCTTTTAACAGCATAATAGGTTTATCATCACTAAATGTAGGTACAGTCGACCAAAAAAGTGGTCTACCACTTTTCGACTCTATTATGCGAACGTTAAAGTCCAAAAGTGGTAGAGCAATTACTTTGCTGACTGTACGTAAGAAAGCACGCACAGGCTAGAATTACGTAAGTTGTAAAAAAATGGTTTTTTCGCCCAAGGTCACTTATTTGCTTAACCTTAATGGAAACAAAAGACTATCTTGTTCTTAATTCAAAACCTACCTTTAATCGTCATTCCGACACAGAGCACGCACTTTAACTTTTTAAATTTATTTTCCAACAGCACAACCTTCCCGGAGCGCGGGCGGACAGCGTGTGGCCTCGAAACGAAACACACCCCCAGGGTGAACGGAGGGGGAGTGACGTGACGTCACACGGTCGACGACCCTTGGAAGTGGGTCACGAGATTGGAGTCGATCTCGAGTCGAGCCTTTTATTACCGGATGCGAGATTACCTAACAAAGGGCTCGACTTGTATGCTAAAAGTATTATCGTTCAAAGTTCGCCGGCGGTATGATTTTTTTATTGTTAGGGCTGGTCGAGGTAATGTTTATTTGGACCCTTGAATATTTAAATTAGTTCGCAAATAAAATTGTAACATAAATATTTTATTCAGTTCTTGATTGTCAATGAATGTAATAAATGAGGTCGGCGCGAGTAAGTTTCCGCTTAACATAGGTATCTACAATTTAAAAACCAAATTAATTACATTGCTCCTCGTTGCTTTAAGTAATTATTACAGGCAATTAATGGAATCGATTTTAAATTGTGGCTAACTGGAATCGATTGTACACACACAGACAAAGTAACTGCGATGCGATTCACAGCGCACGCCACCCGTCTCTTACACTATTTTATTTATAAGTATTAATAAAATTATGGGTAGATAGTTATGATAGTGATGTGGTATCGATTGGACACACCAAGCTTGATAATCCAGTCGTTGTTACCGCTACGTTATGATAGCTATGATATGACCAAATAGGAAATCTCCCGAAGGGATCCAAATCCATCAAACTTATTGTGCAAGTAGAGCTCGGCCCGGAGGTTCATAACAACTACCTACATATACACTGGTCACAGGTCAGACTTACTATGCGATTCAAACAACATTAAGTTAAGAGGGGTAGGGCAAGCTCTCTTCATACAAACTTTGTGCAGGATTTACTTCGTTTGTGTTTGCATTAAAGTTATGATTTTTGGTCAGTATGCTTATTTTTCTGATAGCTATTTCGTGATGTAATGTTTGTTATTATTTTTTTTTTTTAATTTTTAAATTTTGATTTTTTTTTAAATATTTGAAATTTTCACATCACGATCTTCGCATATCTAATATTTACAACCAAAAAAAAAATTATATTTGTTAGTGCCAAAACCGACGAATAAAACGTGCACAAAGTTTGTATGGGGAAGGCCTTGCCCTACCCTGCGCCTTAAGTAAAGAGTATGTTATGTTAGTTTCTATAATAAAATATTATACAAATATACATGTCCACTTGATTTTTTTTATTTCCTATACATTCACTGCGCCATCACTTTTGACTTTTTTAGATATTGATTTATGGTGATTATTGGTGATGAGATGACTCACAATCATAAATCAATATGTAAAAAAACCGGCCAAGTGCGAGTAAGGCTCGCGCACGAAGGGTTCCGTCCCATTATCTTTAAAAACGGCGAAAAAACCACGTTTGTTGTATGGGAGCCCCCTTAAATATTTATTCTATTCTGTTTTACTCCCGACGCCAAAAAGAGGGGTGTTATTTAGTATTTGTTGTTATAGCGGCAATAGAAATACATCATCTGTGATAATTTCAACTGTCTAACTATCACGGTTTTTGAGATACAGCTTGGTGACAGACGGACAGAGGAGTCTTAGTAATAGGCTCCCGTTTTACCTTTTAGGTACGGAACCCTAAAAAGGTCAAAAGTTACAAAAATAACAGAAACTGGCAATAGTATTAGTGTGAAGTAGCCCAGCAAGACGAAAAAAAGGTTTAATAAACTACTGTTAATTAAATCTGGTCCTAATGTTATTTAAATCGAACTGAATGCTGGTCCGTTTGAGGCGGGTTGCCAGTAAGTGTTATGTACCCGGGGCCTAGATTTGAGAATGTGATGTCAAGTGGGACGTGGGCGGATAATCTGCACCATTCCCAAGCCCGCCCGTATCCGGGAATTACGTAACTCAGTAGCCAACCACATATAAAACAGAAGTGTTTGGGTCCTGAGCTAGGTTATAGGTTAAAGGAAAATGGCAAAAAAAAACACCTAGTAATATTGATTAATATCTACAGGAAAAATACGACCGTCTTGTTTTTTTTCTGTTTTTAATATGTTTTCATGTCCAATAGATGTCCCCGTCCCAGTTACCTGTTTAATAACTACGAGTAGTTTATTTTTACAAAATTGACCGAAGTGCAATAAACCAATATTTGAATGTATCTTAGATTCGTTTTAATTTTTAGTCATAATGTCATTGTTTCAAGTTATTTTCGTTTTGTTATAATAGATATTTACTGCTTTAGAGAGAGGAAGGTTAGGTATACTAGGTATTTGTGTTTCTCCTCACTAAGAACAGTAACGAAGCCATTGCCTAAACAAATACTACAGTTTCCTTTGTTTTTCTGGAGGCCGCCATATTGGAAAAACGGCACGCACGCACGCCCGACTTTATGTTATCCGTTAAGGTTTATACACGTTTTATATTAAGTTACGGCCTAATGAAATTACTTTATGAAATGACAAACGCATAAAAAAGAAAGGGCATAAAATAACTAAGGTTAAGGTTAATGTCGAGATATCCGCGATAATAGAAGTTCTGGTTTGTAAAAAAATCCGGCCAAGTGCGCGTCGGACAAAATTAAGTTGGTTTTAATAGGAAAATAAGGAAGTTTTAATGAAAAAAAAATCTTTATCAATATATTAGTAATTGTTGGTAAAACATTCGTAATCGTAAACATTATCACCAAATTTCAAGTTTATAGATCAATGGGAAGTCAAAAAAAAACTGTACAAAATTTTATTTAAAAAGCTGGGTCGGCTTTGTTTTCCAATGTTTATTATTGGCTGAAGCCATTTTCGGTAAGAACAACTACTTTCAACTTCAGTTTTGTATTATATTTGGTTTTTAGACGAAAGTTGCAAATTGACTTAGGTAGGTATTATAATCACGTAATAAATAATTAAACTTTACCATCACTCGAAATAGCCATAGCTATTTTCATATTCATTGTTATCTTATGTCAGTATTCATAATTTTAGTTAGATTAGTCCTTACCGCATTGCAGCAAGGTTTAATTTCAGGAATAGGTTCATCGCAGTACCTATTCGTGATGGTCTAGCTACAAAATGGAAACCGGTACCTATTCAAAGTAAAATAGAAACCTTTGGTGAAAGGGGTAATCTCTAGTGGCTTGAAGGGAGTGGCAGTTTACAGTGGCAAGTTGTTTTAAGTTGTAAACACACCTAGCTAATGTTAGACGCCAATAACTTATATGCACTTTAAATTAAATTGGTATGGAAATAGTTTGAGCCCCGTCGAAGGACGTAGGGTACTTGTTATCCCGGAAATCATCCGGGGGTGGAAGTTTGTATGGAAGAGCGATGACTATCGGGAACCGAAAACGAAATATCCCTCTCTCTTTCTCCAATATGCAATATGCAAATGATATTTCGTTTCGGTTCCCGGTAGGCCCTCTTATATAAAAAAATGCTATTAAACTCTATTGCAATGAACGGGTTCCACACGGACCAAGTCGCGGGCAAAAACTAGTATCTTATAATATATTATTTGTGTGCCAGACGCTTTTGCTTGGTACAATTTTACAGAAAACCTTCAGAGCCCGAGCCCGTATGCTACAAGCTACAACCTTCACCTGCTAACTTGTTTATTGTTAGCCAAGTTGTCTTTTCAGCATTTTTCCGAACCAACTCGCAACTATTACTGTTCCCTCGCATACTCGATAACAACTTATTCGATTTAGTTTTCTTATTTAACTTGGGAATTTCCTGTTCCCTCTATTGTAACTGCAATGTCAAGTCTGTCGGTGGAAGTTTATGGTAAATATTTGTATCGTATATTCTTTCAGGTTGGTTCACTTGGCGAGGCGGAACCTGTACGTGGTATTTTCTACTTTAGCGAGCGAGCGGTTCTTTCGAGCGAGCGGTAGGCATTTAAAGCGACGCGCGTGTCCGGCGCCTCCCACTGCAAGCCCCTTGCCTCGACTGACGGCCGGCCCCGGGCCGAGCGAGCGGTAGGCATTTAAAGCGACGCGCGCCTCCCACTGCAAGCCCCTTGCCTCGACTGACGGCCGGCCCCGGGCCGAGCGAGCGGTAGGCATTTAAAGCGACGCGCGTCTCCCACTGCAAGCCCCTTGCCAGTGTGTACAATTTGCGCAGAAGTATAATAGCATTTTGCAGGAGCGAGACAATAACGAGTAACGACATAGTACATCATTCAACCGTATCATCGACCCGAATCCGCGCATTCTGTACCAATCAAACTTAGGGTTACGGCAAAATAGAAAATATTTGGTCGGTGCAATTTTTGTCCCTTCTGCTGTCAACACAGTGAATCCCCAAAATTTATAAAGGTTCGGTAACGCACGCTTGACTCTTTTGGAGTTGCGGGCGTCTATAGGCTGCAGTGTCCGCTTACCATCAGGTGGACCGTACGCTTATTTGCCACCATCGTTGTATAAAATAACTTGGAAATTAAATAGAGAAGTTATTTGCTTGGGTAAAATTCGAACCAAAGCCTTAGTTGTGAGTTTCGGTAATAATTATGAAGGTGACGTGAGAAACCTGTTAGCATTTAAGCGCGAATGTACTAAATTATGCTACTAATTCTTACGGAGACGAGGTTGAGTCATGGGAACTACCCAGTTTTGGTTGATGACAACATACTCAGTGCGAACGAAGAACGCAGTTGCATTGTGAAATGTAAACAATAAACAAACTTGTAGCTAAATAACGACGTCTTTAGATCTTTTTGGTAGATTCTGACTGACGAGTCGTGTAATCTATTCAATGAATGACTACCTTCGTTATAGATTGGAACACTATCGAAATTATCTTGTCTTCGTCTCTTAGATTTAAGATGATCATATTTGACTAATGTAGTTGTGTCCAGCAACTTGCGAACCTACCCGCACTAGTATTTTAGCGCTGAAGGAGGGTAAAAAAGAAAAAACTTCCCCCGCCCTCAACGCCACCTGTCATAGGACCAAAAATGTACTTGCAAATGCCGTCTCAGATCGCAGGTATTTGACGCCCGAGCCGAAGAGCCGAAGGCAAGGCTAATTTTGTCTCCTCCTGGCCAGGAATTGGGATTTTCCGCGCGCGGAGCGTGCGGTAATTGCCACTTTATAGCCAGGTGTGACATAAAACGCCATATTATTATAGAATCTGCTTACAAATTTTCAGCCTGGTTGGTGCCATGGTGTGAACACGGGTAGTTTTAGTATGAATAAATACATATTGAATTTAAATGCTTGAACAACGGTAAAGTCCCGTCTACAGATTAGTTGGCATTCTTTGCCTTTGTCATCATTCTAGTTAAGTAAATAGTAAATAAGAGCGGAGCTGACAAGAGAACAATAAAACGGACAGAATGGAACAATGAGTGGGTTACGGATAATCGCTGTTTCATGCTCGTGGACGAGTTTGTAGGAGGCCAGTTGGACTTGTCACATTTTCAGCGGAGCGATCAGTGTAGCAGGCACATGTTATACAGCAATACAATACAAAAACACTTGCAAACGTTCCCCCGGTGAGTATATAATTCTTTGTTCACCAGAAAAATACAAAGAAAAATATGTATAGTCCTGTGTAGTGTATGTATGTCCTGTACTGTGTTCTTTTTGAGGTGTGCAATAAAGAGTATTTGTATTGTATTGTATTGTATAGTCAACCAATTTGATTTTTAGGCCACTTCGTACCTTGTCACAGTGAAAATCAATATGAAAGCCGCTAGAGATCTTATATAATGTCAATATGACAAGGTCCAAAGTGGCCCAGAAATCTAATTGGCTGACCAAGTAAAACAACAACAACAACCTCCCTCTGCGGCCTTTGTAAGAGCCAGCACAAGGGGAACTGCTAATCTGATGATGCAGCGGAAAATTGTCCCAACAAACTCAAAGTTTTATAAACACCGCAACTCCATGGACTTTGGGATAATTGAAATAGGATTGATGACTAGGTTGTAATTATCAAGTCGGCAAAGAAAAATAAACTCGGCACTACAAGTTTGTGTCAAACATGAGTTGTTGACGAACTTTATAGTAAGCTCAGGATCTATTCGACAACGCTAATACCTAGATGGTTTACTTGCTGTAACAATAAACATCATAATAGGTACGCTTTCAGTTACCAGGTTGGCCCGAAACGAATGTATTATAAATATACACAAGTTAGTGAAATCGCGAAGCGTCTGGTTGATACAACTGGTGACCGAAGAGCTGGCGACTTCCTCGCACAGCGTATCGGCATTGCGATACAGCGAGGAAATGCCGCCAGCATCCTCGGTTACATGCCTCAAGGGCCTGTTTTAGGTTTAAGTTTGATTTAATTTTATTTAAGTTATTGTTGTAATCTTGTATATAGTTTCTTGAAAATAAATAATTTATTATATTATATTATAAATGCGAGTTTAGACGTTTGTTACTCAATTACGCAAAAAGGCTGAAACTTCTTATACGAGTTTATAGCCTGGATTATAACATACAATACTTTTATCCGGAAAATCATCCCTCGAAGGGATGTAATAAGGAATGGAAGTTTACGCGAAGTTGCGGGCAAAAGCTAGTCGTCTATATAAGGTAATTTGCCCGCGACAATGATCATTATTATTTGTGTGCACTCAATAGGGATGACGACACTATAAAAGAAAATCAATAAATCCAAATTTTCTACATAAAGGCTCAAATTCTCAATCAAATGGCCAAAAAAGTAATTCAAAAACATAAATAATTACGTAAATTATAAGTCTTCAAAGTTTTAAGAGTGGGTATGTTCTGTCCCTTTTCCGCAAAACGCACCTTTGTATTGAACGATCGTCATTTACTATGGCGCTACTTAACAGTGACGTCACGGTTAGGTAGCACTTTTTCTCTCTAACTACGAACATTCTAACCGTTGTAGTTTCGTTATTTTTTGAGATATTTGAATAGGATTTTCACTATTTGGCATAGTTTTATGTCTTCTTTCTATTGAAGTAATAAAAAAATTTGAGTCGACATCCCTATTCGATAGCACGCCAAACTCGGTTGGCACCGAACCAAATTTCATGTGTTCGGTAGTCTGAGAAATCGATAAGGATGTAGCAATTATAACTTCGACAGTCTGTAGAATTCAGCAGAAGAAGCTGCCCTTAAACAGAGTATCTACCGAGTTATAAGGCCTTCTCATTATTTATTACGCCATTCTCCTCGGTCCTGCCGGTGAAAGTCTTATCCACTTTTTACAACCTATTCGGCAGACTACACCATCCATCCAGCTGGCTGGCACCATCGAGCTGGTGGCAGACCACTGATCGCTGATCAATATGATGACCTTGGCCACCATTCAGTAACCAGTTGAGTCCACCTTCCGTCATTCCTCGTCACCAAGTGTCCTGTTCACCTCCACTTCAGTTGTTAACTGTGTTGTTGTTTCGAGACAAAATTCTGTTTGTAATGTCCTGTTTTGTAAGTGTTTTGTTTGTCCCGAATATTTTTTTTTACTTGTTATTCGTCCGCTACTATCGTACGGCGCTGGATTTCAGTATTTGGGACACCATCAACAAGGGAGATTCTTAACATGGTTCGCTCAATTGCTCTAGGCTAGGAAATAGGCAGTTATATTTCTTTCGTTTCCCATGTCTACTCACGTGCTAGGTAACGAGCTTACGTGTCTGATTGCTTATTTTATTGCTCTGTTATTCTTATCGTTTCAGCTATTTGAGTAGATGAAGCGGGTGAGCAATCGAGGTTTATTACACCAATCCGAGTGTAGGTAGAGATTGGCTTATAATTGTATGCCATATTTTATATGGCAGTACCGACGTTTGTCGTTCTATATGCATTTGTGTCCTTGTTTACATAATTCATATAGCGATTATGAATACAAGTAACGAATCTGGGACGTGAATGAATAAACTTTGATACCCATATGTCAAAAAAAATCATGTGGCATCTGGACAAACTAAAAACGCCGAGTAACACTGAAAATGCGAATACCACACGGTAATCATAATAATTCGTGGACTAGCAAAGGTCCAGCCTTGGGCTTTGGGTATTCGATTATCACAGTTCATATTATCTTCATAGGTATTTCAACTCAAAAAACAAAAATTCAAGCAAATCTGATTGAAAAACTGATTGAAATATGATTGATTGGACCCAAATGATAAATTGCTGAAAGATAGAATGAAAATTATGAAAATACTTACCTCAATCTCTGTCTTTACTTAGCAATTTTTAGGTAGTTGGGAGTGGTCTTCTCTTTAAGCAATTTGACAGGAACTAAATTCCCATAAAACCCAGTTTCCCGTACAAAGTACCTATACTTGATAACGGGAATGCAAACCCCATTACCGTTGTATTACATTACATGTTACATTGCCTTTCATCTTGACGTCACTTATCTTAATGCAGCTTATCCTCGCTTTTGTTCTCGATAATCTCATAACTATGGATTACGAGTACTGTCGAGGTAGTGTCAATATTTATGTGGTTTATTGCAGTGTTGTGTCCGCAGAACTAAATTCAACTGAAGCTATAAAAGATGTGTGATACCTACTCAGGATTATAGTGCGATTCTAAGAAAGATTCAGATCAGTCTCACTCACTAATCAATTTGTTTTGGGAATACAATATTAGTGTGGACAGCCTGGAAATCTCCATTAGTCACGGTCACGTAGTGGAATATGTAAAGGAAAGCATCACATGCTTAATTAAGTTTTCCCCAGAAAGCCCTAACGTCTGATGAAATGGATGGAGTAACCGCTCTGCCTGTTTTTAAAAGCATTTGAATTATGGCAGGCTGAAAGGTTAGGCAGATTTTAGCTGATACTTATTTAAAAGAATCCAAAATTAAATTTTCCCGTTTTGCATCATTCCGCAGTCATACGAAAACTCATGACATTCCAGGCGATTGTTTCATACGTCGTGCAATGATGGGATTGCCACAGCGTATGTCAGTGACTCAACAATGACGTATGCGGGCATTGTCTCTGACCCCGTTGGAAATAAACATGCTTTGTCTATGTAGCATTAGAATGGGATTCCGTAAAACATTCGGTGAATAGAGAGATTGACATCAATAATGGAATTGTGTATTTACAACTGGATAGCCTGTTCCACTAAACGTATTGAATTGAAATAAATCGTGTAACGTTTCAGGTTAGGTATTTCTCAAAGGCCGCGGGAACCTCTGTTTTATTGGAAAAGACCTAGATATCTATTTGACTTTGCAAAGGTCATCAATGTCACCCTTGATCCGATGAGTAGGTATAGATTAATAAACACTATTTAAAGGGTATCATTTTGATACCGATACGAATCTCTAGCTTTATTGAACAAACGACTGTCACCCACGCCATCGTCTGGGTACTTAAGGGGAGGTATCCCCAACGCAAATGTCCCGCTCTAACACGCGTGAGTTTATAATTAACCATCCCGCTCTCTACGCAAGCTCTGCGCGCAGTTTTGTAAATATTTAGCTATAGTCATTAAGCCAATCATTCTATCAAAGCAAACCCTGCGAATTTGTCTATAACTATTTACGATCTTTAATTGAGTACAAAAATAAAACGTTAAATATCAGTAATATAGCCGTAGTATTGAAAAAACATTCCAAAAAGCGCGATTTTTTTCTATCGAGTGAAATTCATCAGTTCATGTAACTGACTGCGATTTTGACTAGACAAGATCCTTATGTAACACATATATTTTTTTTAGATTTTAAGACACTATATTCTATGTCTCAGATGGTTTTTAAAAACTCAAAAGTGGTAATACACGGCCTTAACCAGGTTATAAATATCTATCAGACGTCTACATTACAATACCTGTCTGGAATTAAACTTCTATTTATGTAGGAGTTAAGTAGGTGCCGTTCGAATTGTGATAGCGAAACTATATTGACACAGTTATAACTCTTGTTTGCTTTACCAGTAATACAGTTAAGTACTTATCTTTCTCGTAGATAATCCTGGTTTTCATTTGTGGAATGACTAGTTTATGTAGTAGGTATTTCATCCACTAAAAGCCTGAACTTTGAAGTTATGGAATCTGTGACCCTGGGGTCTCATACTGAATGCACTGATCTTCCTAGCGTCTCGCTGTATATGCTTCGTCCTGAGCAGACTTTCCTGGGGCCCTTAGCTGAAGGTCGTCTGACACGGCGGGCACTCCCGATTCGAATGACTGGCTCCAGTCTGTTTTTACGGCCGGCGAGGGTACCAAAGGCCTGATTTTATTCGGAAACAATCGCATCACACGCAAATCTTTAGATTAGTTTTAAAAACAACACTACCACAGCGGTTTCTAACAACAAAGTAAGTAAACATCACACAGTAACATCAAATACGTCTCGTAATGAACACAGACAATATTATCATAAGGTACTATCGTAAGGCACGTTTTGTCAAAATAAACATTCTTGCCTACTGTATTTACTTATATTTATCTTAAAGTAAGTCTGCCGCTTTACTCAATCTGTTTACAAACAATCTTGTGAGGACGATAACCTCCAATTTTTGTAAACTAAGTTTGACAGACATATAAACATTTTGATCCTAGAAATCTTTTCTCTACGAGAAATGGCGAAAAAAGCTCGGTTAGGAACTGTTACAATTTTCATCATCATTCTATAGGTATTATAAATATGCAAGCGACTTTCTTCTATGACAATACAATACAAATATTCTATAGTTCTCACCAAAAAGAGTACAAGAAAATCACATAAATATAGTCGACAACAGGCGGTGTTATCACAAAAAAGCTATTTCTGCCAGACAACCTTTGGGTCTGGCAGAAATAGCTATATTTTAAATACTTAGTGACTTTGACGAGATAGGAAATAAAATATTAAAAATTAAATGAACTATGACTAAAATTACTAATCATTCAGATTAAAACCGGCTCTTGGCTAGTAATCCATACTTAATATTATAAATGCGAAAGTGTGTCTGTCTGTTTGTCTGGCTGGCTGTTAAGCGTCTGATATAAAAACAGCGAAAGCTGGTGTACTATATTATAAACAGCTGCATACCCCCCCTTGAACCACTGCTGACCGCCGTATCAGGAGTGTGCACTTTCGCATTCATAGTAGTAGTATGGATAATTTATACACTAACCCAAGTTCCACCCCGCGAGTCCCGCGACCGCGTGAAGACGGATCAGTATGCCAACAGCGTCATCGGAAAGCGTCATTAAGGAAGCATCCACTCGTGCAAGGAATTCAAATGACATACCCGATTAGGTAATCTAAAGTAGATTATGTGCTATCGATTACATATTTATTTATTTAGTTCCGCTAACAGGTACAATATATACAGATATAATATTGGCAAGTACCGGTAATGGATATATGAGATTTGCTTATTAGATTCAATTAATTGGCTACGGATCTACGGATACATAAGTATTCCCTGTAGCCGAAATCGGTCATGATATTATAATCATCATGACTAGAGATAAGGGACCTAATTCTGATTTAGGATTGGTACAAGTAAGAAGAATTTTAGGGATAGAGGCCGCGATATAAAAACGTCCCAGCTGGACTAGCACAACTTGCTGCCAAGTCGTATATCTCGCGCGACTCGGCGACTCCTGTCTCGCTCCAACCGTCCTAATTAGAATGAGGAGGATAGATTTTTCTCTACTCGCGTCGCGTCGCAGTGGCAGTTGTGCTGATAGGTTTTGAAAATATATGCAGGACTTCATTTAGTTTAGCACAATTTGAACTAGTCGACATTTTCTAGCTATAATAATAGTCGTTGCGATATATTTTAAAATCACCTGAATATCAGAATCATCATCCTCCTAGCGTTATCCCAGTACAGTTGCATCCTGAAGGATGCCTGGGGTCCGCTACCTAATCCCAATATTTGGCGTAGGCACTAGTTTTTACGAAAGCGACTGCCATCTGACCTTCCACTAGACCTTATTGGGATTAGGCTTTGTCAAGTGAGTGGGCAACTTGACTGATAGAAGTTCTCAAACAGCCCGAAGGCCTCCAACTTGGCTTAACGACTGCTGCCATAGATAGCAACCGGGATCAACGGCTTAGCGTGCCTTCCAAAGCACGGGAGCGCTCAGTTAGTAACCACTCAAAGCGGTCACCCATCCTAGTCCTGACCGCTGCTCACGTTGCTTAACCTTAGTAGATACCGCAAGCGGTACGCAGGCGCCGCTGGGCCACGAGCGCTCACAACCTGAATATCAGAATAATTTTGAGAAATGGACTCTGACACAGGAGCCACTTTGCTCGCTTAGGTATTTAATATAGAGTAGTTAGGCTTTGCGCAGGAGCGAACAAAGTGGCGTGCTCTTGTGTCAGAGTCCATGCCTCATTCTGTGTCCTTGTGCCAGCCCAGTTAGTTAGTTTGGCAAATGACACTTAAGGGCACATGTTAGCTAATAAAATAATCAAGCCCAATTATGTTATTAAGGGTAAACGTCAATTTTGGTGGTCTTACCCCTAACGTGCCCTAACGTAAATTACCTGGTTTCGAGGACAGGTTAATAGTAGCTTCTGTATGATGATCGATGAGGCTTTAAAAAATTATAATTACTACCATGATATCACATCTTGTTTATGGCTCAAACATGGCTAAAACATGCAATTTTGAAGCTACGAAAGTTGCTAGATAGATTTCTGCGTCTATTGTTTAGTCAGCCTAGGAAAGGATTGTCTTATAGCTTGACATATCTATATATACTCTGCTCCTCAATAGCTCAGTTTTCTATGATATTAGTATCGGTAAACGGCCAGAAATAGGATACGGGCAGCAAATCGTCGGGGCTTCGCGGCCGTGAGGGAAGCCCCGCGTCGAATTAATGCGAAGGCTTAGACGGTCAAGACTAGCCTTGATGCCGGACAATCTAGCTCGCATCGTTTATACTTTTACGTCAGGGTCTTCCTTTCCTGGTATTCGTACCTGATGGAGCGGTATAAATTGATTTCTCAGTCAGCCTTTTTGGTTTGATATTGGAATGCTTGGAAAAACTGTGAGGCAGGAAACTTTTAGGGTTCCGAGTAGAGTAGATATGGCATTTGTTTTCTACATATATATATAGTAACACTAAAAACTGTACAGTGGCCTACAGCTGTTTCTAAACGTGTCTGATCACGCCCCTAACGAACGAACCTAAGGGGTTCGTAATATTTATGTGAAATTAGAGATCACCGAGATCACCTAGGTACTTGTATTTTTCGAGAGGCACTGCATGACAAAATAAAATAAAAAATTAGTCGAAAATATATTTTTTATAATGGTTTTGGTTCTTTTAGTTTTAGGTTCCATCCAGAAAAATTAAGGTACTAAATTACAATTTCAACGCACCCTGAAATATTTACGCATACGCATCCAACATTTTGCGAAGTTTGTCAAGATTAAGTATTCCATAATATTATCGACCCAAAGTTCTAAACTACCGTTAACGATAACAGTTCTTAATTTATCACAATTCATAATTAGCTACGCAAAAGTGTTATCGTGAATTAATTATATGACCGTGACATTTCACAGTGAAAAGCGATGTTTCAACCGTTAATCTTTGCAAAGTTATAAGTGTATTTCTTTGAGTTGGAAACGAAAATAAAAGCTATAACAAGTATATACGTCCCGGTTGCGATTGAAAGGAGTGACTCTATATACTCTACTGATTTTATCGAGAAGTTGGGCAGTGTTTGAGAGAGAGAGAGGCAGTTATTAATGTTATTATACCCGAGATTTTCCTGATATCGTAAACCCATCGAGTCGGTGAACGTCCGATGCTCCTTTTACCCAGAAATGGCCACCAGTCTTTTGGTCCGTTACGGCGTCGATTCTTCGCATTACTCACCCGGTCTTCTAGATAAACTAGTAGACGACATAAGTACCTGGGTTTATTTTGACATAGCAGGATTCAGATTTTTGGGTCTGCGTTGACGATCCATGTAGCTGATATAGATTTTTGGACTGAGCAATCGTGTAAACACATAAACACAACCACTGTAGATAAATAAACAGCATCATCCACAGGTTATCTCCGCTATTGCTATCAAATTATCAATGACCTTAATGCCCGATCTATTCATTATTTCCACATCACTTCTAGCTTTTATTACTAAGCGATAAAGGCGACATTGGCCTGCCGTTGTCAGGCGAGCCCCGCCCGGTGTAACGGTATCACAAAGCGGTGCAATTCACGGGCCACTGCCCACGGCCCGCTGCACCGGATCCGTGTCTAGTTATTTGATACCGTGGAAATCTAATTTGCGAAACTGGTCGCGTGTGAATTACTAGTTGAGTTCAGCCGACGGAGCGACAAATGGTCGGATATAGATATATCGTGTAAAACTGATCAGCGATAGTTTATTATTTTTATTTTGTTAAACGAAGGTTGCCAATAAGGTAACGGCCAGCAGTAAGCAGACACTTGCCTAAGTAAGCTTAGAGAAAGATCGCAGGAGGGTTGCCGACCCTTTACTGACTAGAGGATTCGTTGTGTATGTAGCTACAGACTCATTTATTGATAAAATGTGAACGAAATATTTTACATGTCAAGGAAATAAAGTTTACAATATAAGGTATGTATGTTGAGTTCATTTTCAATTATAATTAAGTACATGGAAAACATTATTAAAATTGACAAAAAGTCAACGTAATAAATATAAATAAGTAAAATTGTAAAAGCCGGTGGAAACGTTTTAACGAAGTTATATTTAAAATGGACGCAAGCTGCGGATGCAGTGGAATCGTACCTTCAAAGCGTATCTTACGCCCCGCTGCACCGCTTAGCTTTGGTGAAAATAATTACAGAATTTCGTAGCTTTGCTTTCGCTCACAGCTTGGCGAAATCGTTATTAAAAAAGCAGCCTAAGCCTTAGTGGAGTACCTACTTATACTCTGTAGTTACGAGGTAGATACACACTAGTAGTTAGTTTTCGGCAGGTTATTAGCACTCGACAGAAATTAGTCCGCGCGAATGAGTATAAGCGCTAAACATTGCATCGTTACCAATATATACCTACTCGTATTTAATGCAGATGAAAATGCTGACCTCTCATAATGTTACATACAATCATGTTAGATACATCCATCGCTTTTTCATACTGTATGTATATTTTACCTTTTATAGTTTGTATGTAGCCGTGATCAGAAATCACCTTTTCTGACTACAAGTAGACTCCATTTCAGCCACCAATAATGACTTAATTACATTATAGGTAATTTCCATCATGCTGATTCCATCCAATAACGATCTATGTACAATCTGTGCTATCGGTCCGATCGATCAGCTGCATTAACATGTCCGATGCGGGACAAGTTGGACGGCGGTGGGCGTGTAGGCCCGGATTTAGACAGACATGTCTGCCCCTAGTTTGGCACTTCTAATGCTGCCAGTAACGTGAACCGCTGTGACATATCGTGTTGAAGAATCATGAGCTGGGAGAGCTGAAAGCGTTGTTTGGGTTATCTGGTAGATATAGGTAGTAAAATTTGTATAATACGTACGTTTGTACGTTTTTTTTATTAATATTGGGATTGGCTTGGTTGGGTGTCCTTTCATTTTACTTAATTTTGTGCTTGTCTTGTACCATTTGTTATTTTTTTCTTCTTTTGTAGTGCTGCGTACTGTGCATTGACTAAATTGATTCTGAGGTGGATCAGCAATGGCTGCAAAGCAAGCATTATGCTGAGCTGGGTCTATTTCGTGACACGGCATAATCCATTCTTTTTTGGTTTCTTTTGTCTTTTATTTAGAACTTGTACTTGTGTCAAATCACTGTAATCATTGTATCTTGTGTCATTCTCCACATATAACTGAACACACTTTAATCTTAATATATTTCATTGAGCTCTAAATAAATCCCTTGTGACATGATGGTTTTTAGCAATCCGTTTACGGCAGCATGACTACCACCCTGCACAACACGAGCTCATATTATCAGCATCCATGCATCTAACCTAACGCGTCACAGCTACGTGAGTGAGAATAAATCCTGACTGCAGTTAAGCTCATACCGGGAGTTAAGACCTGTCCTATCTCGACGAGACGCGAGACACGGCACGCCTAAAGTACTAAACGGGTTCGCTTTATAAAGCACAGTTTACGAGCTTAAAGAAGACTTATCTTTAAATATACTGCGAGCTGGGAGGTATCGTGGGCTATAAGGGTGAAGTGTGAACTACCTGTACGAACAACCTATCGAGTTTTACAGGGTGTTTGGTAGCTAGGTGCAAAGCCTTTAAGGGGTGATAGAGGAGGTCATTTTACACATTTTTCCGACGACTTTTTACTTCTTTTATACACAAATAAATTTAAATTTGCACCTGAATATCAAAAAAATGTTTAATTAAATTCAAAAACTTCCTTAGTTCTTAACGCTTCTGTAAAATTAAGATAATCCAGAAAAATATTAGAGGAGAATTTAAAAAGATTTTCTCTCTTCTTTGTTGTATGGAAAAGTGCAAATTTTCAAATTAAAATAATGGCGCATATCTTAGAAACCAGAAGACTCGGTATATAGCAAGTGTGATCTAAAATGTGTAAAATGACCTTCTCTATCACCCCTTAAAGGCTATGCACCTAGCTACCAAACACCCTGTATTATTCATATACCGTAATTTTTAAGCGCACTTTACGAGTTTAAAGAAGTATGCTTATCTATGTACACTCTGGGAGCTGCGAGGTTATGAATGTAACTACTGAAGTATTTAAGAGTGTGAATTACTGTCGAACTCATAAACAGCTGGAGACTTTTATAGTTTGTCGCTTTTACCCGTTAGTAATTCGGTCAACTGTACATATCATCATTCGCTTGCCCTTTTCCCATTTATTTGGGGTCGGCGCAGCATGTCTTTTTCTTCCATACATCTCTGTCGCCCGTCATCTCTACATTCACATCCTTCTTATTCATATCGTCTTTCACACAATCCATCCACCTTTTCTTTGGCCTACCTCGTTTCTTGCGTCCATCCACACTCATATCTAACACTCTTCTTGTTACATGCCTTTCATCCCTCCTCATTACATGGCCGTATCATCAACTGTACATATCTGCCGAGTAATTTTAAAAACCTTAATTTCTCTTTTCTCAGTTATTACAACGTCATTAACATAATGAGAAGATTAGTCACATTAATAATAGTTGTAAATTATAGCTCGATTTATAAGTTTCAATATAATTTGTATCGACTAATCGCTGCAATGTTCAACATGCAAATAGTTTTTACCACTTTACGATATTTATGATTCATAAGTAAATTATACGAATGTGGGAGTTATTGAAATTGAAAAATACGCAAATGCGAGCCGACGTCACTCAAATGCAAATGGCTGCTAATGCCCATCAAATATTCAGCATCAGTGTAATATAGGGTTGGCAATGAATGCTGCACACGTCTGAGATCGACTGCCGGCTAGGACTGCTGCAAATTTCGTTTCTTTGCATATTATAATGTTGATTTAATTGCCGGAATTTCCGGCTTTAACTTGATTTTGTGAAAGCGGCAGTAAATGTGTGGTGATTAATATTAAAGTGGGGTCGCAAAATTTTATGACCCACTTTTTTACTGCCGGATTCATATGTAGGTTTAGGTTTATTTATATCGTCAAACGTTTTATCCTAAGTCAATAGTGCTCAAATATGTGTATCTCACAGTTGAACTATTAATCTCAAAAAAAACAGCCGTCATCATCAGCTACGCACCCCGCTACGTAATCCCACGATTTGGCGTAGGCACAAGTTTTTAATGAAATAAACAGACGTCCGATTAAGTTCAAACATCCTTCAGTCGTATTCTACTTAGTTTTAAACTTGCCATCTGTATTCATAAGACACACGTCACTACAGTCGTAGGTAGGGCCCGTTAATCTTCGCGCCGGGTCAAGCATTCAGCCCGAGATTGCTATAGAATAAAACATAGCTTAGTCTATGGTCGGTTATTAACCCCTCGTGCCTGTAGGAGTTCGCAAACGGAGGCTATAGAACTTTAGAAATAAATATTACTTTACTTCAACCCTTAACCCTTTGGACAGTTTCGACGTCAAAGATGTGTAAAGTTTTAGATTCCGATCTACTATAGTCTCGTCTAAGATACCACGATTTTGTCCATAGTGAGCCAATTGGGATTACATCACAGCATTCAAGGCCAAAATGATACGCTAAGAGTGAGCTTGCTCTCTTTTTTTGGAACCTGACTGTGGCTTTATAGGCCGGGTCCAATAAATCGATAGGAGTACGCGGTTGCAGAGTAGCCTGAGGATATCCAGGAGAAACCTCGGACACGACGACGCGTACTCTAAGAGTTTGCGCTTCAGTGAGATTCGTTGAGCGGCTTCAACTGAATCTGAGGTGTGACTGGAATCGAGCTACTGAGAGTTTTGTCTCTGGTTCATTAAATCTAGCCTAGCTTAGAAGAGTAGAAGTTGCACCAGCCAGTAAGCCAACTTATACATCGCAATACTGGTATTACTGGTTGATGGGCAACTTGATTTCGAGTCGTTTCGTGGCTCGTTTCCTGTCTCGTATATCGGTAGATTTCCCCGTCTTGCGTCGCATCGCACCATTCGCACCGTCAGTTGTGCTAACCCATGATACAATTATATTATAACTGTGCTGTATGGTAATCCAGTACATCGGTTAGTAGTGTGGATGACACGGGGCTGCTAAGTGCTACCGCGAACGGCATTCGAAATTTTCCCTCTCTGTCGCACTTGCAAGTTTGCACATAAGTGCGACAGAGAGGGAAACTTCGTTTGGGGTTCGCGGCAGCACTCCCGAGGGCCTACCGCGAACCAAAAACGAAATAACTGCCTCTCTGTCGCACTTGCAAATTGGAGCAACAGAGAGGGAGATACTTCGTTTGTGGTTCGCTGTAGCCCATCTGAGCGGCTACGGCTATCGAGCCAATCGATGGTCGTGTAGGAGTGTGTCGTCGACCAGTGACGTCACTTGTGTCACGATACAGGTTGTCAGACCTTGTTTTCTTAGACCATGTGCTAGCCGCTGTGATTCTGACAAATCGCGCAGTAGGTCACACTGATAGCCGTTATATCAATTACGAATTATCAAATCAATACCTACTATAAGTATTGATTTAATAATCGTCCAGGTACGCCACGCCGCAATGTTTTATTATATCTAGGTCAGTAGTTTCAGTACGCAACATCTTTTAGTGCCGTCTCCTAACGGAGGTCGACTATCATAAGGGCTATACGGACTTTTGAACCGGCAGCGCGGCATAAAGATCCTTTGCTCAGGTTGAACCAAGTGCAAAGATACTTTAGCCAAGAGTGGCGTCTTCATCCGGTTAGTCTCTTTCCTTGTATATAATGAGCTGCAGAAGTGCACGTTTATTTTTATACCACGTCGGTGGCAAACAGGCTTACGGCCCGCCTGATGGTAAGCGGTCACCGCAACCTTTGGTCGCTTGCAACTCTAGCATCTTGCATCACATAGGTACTCGTTGCCGACCATTTAGAAAATTATGCACTTCTTAATATATTGATTTAAACTTACACGATTTACCACCACCACCACCACCACCCCACGGACCACGGATGTTGTGATACATTTGAAACGTCGGGCAAAACCTTAAAAAAGGTAAATTAGTTATAATTGTACGCGATTAAGCCCCGTTCCCCAATAATAATGTATGCACTTCTTTCTTGAAGATACTCGGGAAAACCACGGTAGGGAGTTCATTCCATAACCGAAGCATCGAGGGAGGAAATTCCTCTGAAACCGTACCATACGCGATCATTTATGTTCTAAGGTTAGGTTCTAAGGTTACGTTTTTCACTGCGCGTTATAGGCCCAAACACGCCACATTTTTGGTAGCAATAACAATAACCTTTTCAAGGTGAATTCTAAAGATAGCGATTATCAGGGTAACTACGCGCTAATGATAGATACAATACTTATGGTACTTAAGTTAGCGTGAAGTTTCCTCATGTGACGATATTGAAGAGTCGGTTACATCATCAACGGGTGTCGCTGTGAAGTGTCAAAGGTCTTATGATTTGGCGTTCGGTTACTGTTTGCGGCATAATGTATTCGTCGCCTTTCGATTTTACTGTTATATACTAATGTTAAAATGGTATAAAGTTTGATAGCATAACAAGATTTGATGAACCAAAGTAGGCGAGAGTTCGGTACACGACTTTCAATCTAGTTAAAAAAATGTATGTATGAAATATCATTTAAAATTTAACAGTGGCTGTTCGGCGAAGGAAAACATCGTGAGGAAATCGGTATAGCTAGTCCTAACCAGGTTTAGAGGTTTCCCTCTAGGTTGGAATATCAAAAGGCAACCACTTTCGTAAAATTAGTTCCTACGCCAAATCTTGGGATCTGAGGGCCTACCGTGAACCAAAAACGAACAACAGAGAGGGAGATACCTCGTTTTCGGTTCCCGGTAGGCCCCTAGGTGTTAAAGCGGGCCGCGGGTCTCCTTAGGGCACACCGGGAAAACGCTGGGAGATGGTGAGCAACTAATTTGGATGTTTGTAATGCCCGCTCTCGACTTTTGTAATACATTGCGTGTGATCCAAACTGACCGCAGTGATTTGCGTGTCTCGACCGTGCAATGGACAGATAAAACGCACCGCAATTCGCGCCAAGTGGTGGCCGGGCTATAAGGTTTACTTTACTGGGTCCTCTCCCGTCTTTCTTGTCTATCTTTTGTCTGGGATGCCACACAGTAGTCCTTATATTTAAATACCTATACCTAGCAATCTTGTATTATTACCAACTAGTCTAGGCGCGCCGCTGTGATTACAAATCGAACAGATAACCTCTATAAGGTAGTAATCTTATCGGAATGTATGTTTATATTCTAGTCTATTTTTGCTTTTTATGATTACAGGAGTGGCATTTTAATATGCGAGGAATAACATTATTGAGTTACATACTAGTGGCTACTATTACAACTGCAATAATTACAAGTGGCTAGTGTACTAGTGTCTGTGAGCTGTAGAGATCTCAAGTGACATTTTTTATTTATTCTATCCCCATTTCTCCACCATTTTGAATAACGTTTTTATTTATTTATACAACGACAGTGGCAAACAAGCGTACGGTCCGCCTGATGGTAAGCAGACACTCGCAACTCCAAAGGAATCATGTGCGCGTTGCCGACCCTTTATAACAAAATAAAAATAAAATGCAAAATATTCCGTATAATTATCGAACCTGCTCACAAAATTTCACGAGAATCGCTTGAGAAATATGATCTGTACCAGGCCTTGTATGTATGTGGATTAATATAATTCAGCTAGCTTTTACATCTCCGCTCATACATACGTATGTATGTATATTGTATGTGTGTATACCACAGAGACTCTTTACATCTCTGCATTACGACTATAGGATAAGTTCAGCAAATATATGCCAAGGTATTTATCTGTTGGTTAATGCTGCTTTGTATGACATGTTACTTACTAATAATAAATGATATCATTGCAATTGTACCTATTGTAATTTATGACATGTAAAAGAGTAGAGGCCTACTTCTGTGTTTCTATTATTATGGTTAATTTCGTGTGAACTCTTAGCTGTTGACGTGTTGACATCCGATATTTCAATGTGATATTTTAATGTGCTTTTATTTATATTGTATCACTGACATTTATGTGTATGATTGGTCATGTGTGATTTTCTTTGTGACAATTGTGACGTTTCTCAAGCACTCTTTTGAGTCTATGTGAACATAAATTATTTTGATTTTGATTTTTTGATTTACTTGCAGAATAAATGTTTGAATTTGATAATACTTTCGAATTTCGTTTTCTTGTAAACTATGCGAAGACACTTTGTGTGCATCCAAGGTAATTATTTAATTGTACCTACTCAGTACTCACACATGCGCAGTGGGGCCTGTGACATAACAGCTGGCTGAATCATGTCAAGGCGCATTGACACATTTTTTTATACATAGGTAATATAGGTATAGTTTTCTTTCATTTTAAAATTTTAAACCAAGTTGAGAGAACCCTTGCCCAATCTCTTTTGCTCTCCCTTTTGGACTATAGTGATATTGCTTTCTTACATCTCATGGACTTCATGGAGCTGCTTGCAAAATGTTTGTATTGGTCATGATCTGCCTATTATTTTATACATCTCCAATTGCGAAGTATATTTCTTATGATTGGCCACTTTAATATGATGAGCGACCTTTGTATGACGTGATTGACTACTTTTTATTAAGTAACATTCACACACGTTCAAAGGTACCTACATTGCGGGGTTATACACAGATTAACGCTCAAAGGTGTGTCTGAGATGTGCCCTGAGGTTAATGAATCGACAGTGTTCGCCAACCCTTTTCAATACCTCTAAAAAAAACATGACTGTGGTTAATGAGTTGCTACGGCCACCTTCTGTCTACCCCATCAGATCAGCTCGGTGGGACAATCATATTGCATTAGCATCGGACTTATATAAATATAGATAGGTACCTAATTTTAACTTAATTGGTTGAGGATAGGTCTAGAATTCAGTTGCAATATTTGCCTCAAATACACAAGATGCAAGAAGAATAAAAACTTGAATGTAACAGTCACAGTCACCCAATTGGGCGAACTTCGATAGCTTGTTTATTTTTCATTCAATGGTTTTCGTTTTGTAATGAATAGATACCTATATCAATACCTATGTCAATAGTAATTTCGCCGGGCGACGGGACGGTAAATACACCGGATGGCACCGTCTATCGCTTTTGCATACTAATGGCAGCATTACTACTCCATCACTGATAACGGAGCTGCACTATTTAAATAACCAATTGTTTTAAAGGAAAATGAGGTCATTGTACGCGTAAGACGTGTTTTTTTAGTTTCCTGACTAACTCTACCATGACCAACAACTTCATGAGTTTAGTTTTTATAAGTAACAAAATAACTTAAGACCTTGAGTAATCACGAACGAGATTCAAGTAGCAGACAAGACGAACAATATTATTGGTTATTCAAACTTGTAAATGACTTAATAGACTTACCATCTAGAACGAAATCCAGGGTGACTGAATTGGTGAACTTAGTAAACAAAACACACACACTGCAATCACTACACACTCCGACGTTATTTTACGAAACTATTAACTTTAACTAGCTAATCTCGCGATACGTCTGTCTCTCACTGAGCGTCAACAAATACTGTAAGCGTAGCGTAGGTGCACTCAGGTACTTAATATACAATTCATTGCCATCGGAAAACCCTACTTATCTGTGACAAGATTGCGTCTGTATTTGTTTGGCTTGTTGTTGCAGGTTGAGCTTTGCCCACGCGTTACTGTAATTGGCATTAAGATATGTACAAATTAGAATTCTTCGATAGAACCTGATTACAAACGAACATACAGATGAAGGAAATGAAGTCAAATGCAACTGCATTTATCATTTATAGACGGTTTTGGTTCAGAGCCGTGTTGTCGAATAGTGTATATAATCTGATGATGATGAGACTATTTTATTTTTAATATATTTTTAATTAGATCTACATATTCTTGGAGCACTCGTTGTGCAACACATGGAGACACATTGAAATAAAGGGGCATCTTAAGAGTGTCCACTGAAGCTGAACTGTAATTATTTATTTATATTCGGAACACCAACATATTAATAGTTCTGATTATAAAAGTTTACATTTCTTTGGGCTTACATGCAACCCTATTATAATACAATACACAGCCTAACTCGAAGGGGTGTGATGAGTGTTGATTGGTTGGAGTTTGAAACAATGTGCCTCAGGTGAAAAGTCTCATATTATGTATACGAGCACTATGTTAATTCAAGAAGACACGCTACACCTTGTCATTCAGCAGTAATTTGTGTAATTGGTAAACAATGTTAAGAGAATGAATATCTACGCATATATTGAACAAGTCCATAAAAATATAGACATTGAGACAATACATGATCAACCGATGACAAATCATGAAGGCTATAGGCCAGTGGTTTCCAACCTTTTCAATATCGCTACCCCTGTGGTCTATCCGGGAGACCGATTTTACCCCCTTTTTAAAAATTACGCAAACAAGCAATACAATAAGTACAAACATTTTTATTATACACTTGGTTTTGCCTGCGACTTCGTCTGCATAGAACTCGGCCATCGCGTTAGTATGTTATTGCTATTATTTTATTTCAGCCACTTACCTAGTTATCTCTCTTCAACCCCGTTAAGGCGTGATTTCCGATAAAAAGCATCCTTTGTCCTTCCCGGGGACTCAAACTATATCCATACCAAATAGTTTCATCTAAATCGGTAGAGCGGTTTAAGGGTTAACATGCAGACAGTGTTACTTTCGCATTCATAATCATAACCCGCCCCGGTTTCGCACGGGTAGTCCAGTTTTTAACATATATAGATCCGAAAATTTTCGGACATTATGATACCGGTGTGGAAAATACTTCATACGCATCAAGTAACAAAGTAATGTAGAAGAAAACGCGAGCGTTAGCGCGCGCGAAATTTTTCGAACTTTATGATGCAGGTGCGGAGAATAATTCATACGAATCAAGTCATGCAGATGAAAACGCAAGCGTAGCGAGCACGAAATTTAATGAACATTATGATGCAGGTTTTATCTATTCATCCATTTTGTGTACCCCTCTCATTACCCCCATAGAATGGCTGTTTTACCCCCAGGTTGGGAACCCCTGCTATAGGCTATCATCATCCTCATCATCCTCCTAGCGTTATCCCAGTAGAGTTGCATCCTGAAGGATGCCTGGGGTCCGCTACCTAATCCCAAGATTTGGCGTAGGCACTAGTTTTTACGGAAGCGACTGCCATCTGACCTTCCAACCCCGAGGGGAAACTAGACCTTATGAGGGATTAGGCTTTGTCAAGTGACTGGGCAACTTGACTGTTAGAAGTTCTCAAACCACCCGAAGGCCTCCAACTTGGCTTCGACTTTCGACTGCTGCCATAGACAGCAACCGGGATCAACGGCTTAACGTGCCTTCCAAAGCACGGGAGCGCTCAGTTAGTAACCACTCAAAGCGGTCACCCATCCAAGTCCTGACCGCTGCCCACGTTGCTTAACCTTAGATACCGCAAGCGGTACCCGGCGCCGCTGGGCCACGAGCGCTGCTATAGGCTATATCTACATATAAATAATAAAAGATAAAGGCGCCATGTTGCAAAAATTGAAACGCCTTATACAGAATGAAACCATCAAACATGATTTGTGTACCTAGTCAATAAATCTCTCTATGACTATTTTGCTAAATTACTAAACGACAAACCTACATGCACATTGCACATTCAGTCTTAAGAAACAGTGACAAGTTTTGGATTTCTCAAGAGATGCACTCGCATTCCGCATATGATTTACAAACAGGTATCACTGCAAGACATGAACATTTTATTATGGTAGTAAATTTTTTGTCTTATTACAATGTAGTAAGGTTCAAACTTGTACTTATATGTTGATATCAACTGTACTATCAACGTTAACTGACCATCATTGAACTTTATTGCAACGAGATAAGGTCTTAGATTAACTGTGTCGAGGAAATTACTCAGAACAGGTTCGTGAGCCGGTCAAAGATCTGACACAGCTTCACAACACTAGTTTACAGAACCCATCGATACAGGTAAACCAGTTGCCGGTATCTTCACTTACAACGGATCACCAATTGTCCTTAAGTTCTTTAGGGTTCCGTACCCAGGGGTTAAACGGGACCCTAATTACTAAGACTTCGCTGTCCGTCCGTCTGTCCCCAGGCTGTATCTCATGAACCGTCATAGTTAGACAGCTGAAATTATTACAGATGCTGTATTTCGGTTGCCGCTATTACAACAAATACTAAAAAACGGGATTCAGTAAATATTTAAGGGGGCTCCCATACAACAAACATGTTTTTTATTTGCCGTTTTTATAGTTACTGGTACGGAACCCTTCGTGCGCGAGTCTGACTCGCGCTTGGCCGGTTTTTTATATGTATACAACGACGGTGGCAAACTTGCTTACGGCTTGCCTTATGGTAAGTAGACACCGTAGCCTATGGACGTTTGCAACTCCAGAAGAATCCTAAGCGCGTTGCCCTTTATTGGCTTGATAGTTTTGTTACTTGTTGTGATTGCCGCAGTAAAATAATGGAAACTGCATAAAGGTACGACCTCAGTGCAGCTCAAAATACGCCGACGCGCTGGAAACGCTGTGACGAGAGGTAGACAGCGCAGCGCATCACTGGGTTTTGAGATGAGAGTGGTCAAACCTTCACTGAGCGAAAAAAAATACTAATTATTAGTAAGTTTTAGTAAATCCCAGGACAAGGAGATTATATACTAACGGTTACAAAACAGTTTTTGATAATATTAGTTATTTACTAATACCAATTATTATATAATAATAAATATTTGTGGACAATCTTACACAAATCAACCTAGTCCCAAACTAAGCAAAGCTTGTACTATGGGTACTAAGCGACGATATACATACTTATATAGATAAATAAATACTTAAATACATAGAAAACATCCAAGACCCAAGAACAAATATTCGTGCTCATCACACAAATAAATGCCCCGGCCGGGATTCGAACCCGGGTCCTCCAGCTTTGTAGGCAGGGTCACTACCAACTAAGCTAAAGCGGTCGTCAATAACCTTGTAACTACTAATTACTACTAAACTGTTTTGTAACCGTTATATAATCTCCTTGTCTTGGGATTCACTAAAACTTAATAATTATTAGTATTTTTTTCGCTCAGTGTTGATAGTGCTGTCTAAGCGACTCAATAGCTTCGACTATCGACGATTATACGCTATACAAGCTTGCCGCCAGTTTGAAATGGCGTCGACTATCTGCGGCGAACTGCTACGCTATGCAAATTAAGCTGCAGTCTACTACTTGCATTTGTCTCACCAACTTGTGCACTCATCAAGGTGGCATCAACCTTACAATTGACAGTTTAAATTGACAGTTTAAATTGACAGCTTTATACAGGGCCGGCCCCAGGGTGGGGCGGATGGGGCGGCCGCGCCAGGCGCCGGATGTCAATGGGCTTGGGCACCAAGCGCGGGATGTCGAGGGGCGCCAAACTCACAACGTGGAAAAAATTCAAACCAAAGGGCGCCCAAAGACCATCTCGCACAGCCTGGATCTAGGGCTAGGGTCGGTGCTGATGGTACATATATATATATATTGTTTAAGACAGCCTTTGTTAATACGATGAGACAAAACCACCGCGGAAAAATTAAGAGTTACAGTTTCGTCAGAATACGGTATTAAACCCCTAGTCAAATCAGCAACTTTTTATTAAATGTCAAAAACGATTTGTTAATATGAAGTTTGTAGGGAAATACTGTCTTAGTGATGTCACTATAAGGCAGTGTGAGTTAGGTTTGTTCAAATCAGCGTCCTTTTTAAATCTTTATGCTTATAAAATCTGTCAATTAGCTAAAATAAATTAATAATTGATGTTTTTCGAGTATTTTCGTTAGATCTTTTATTAGTCAAGTAAAAAATAATTGATTTTTACCTTAGTTTAATACCCTATTTCTTGCAGGACCCCCTTAAACTATCAATCAACTAAGCTAATGTTATTATCAATCAACGACTATAACTCTTGGCGTTGCACGTTGGGTCCATCTAGGCTACATTACTCGCTTACCATCAAGCGATTTAGGCATATTTGGAACAAACGCAGTAAATAATTGTCCCATGGATATTCACAATTTCATTTGTTAAAAAAATATCTCTGCCATTATGTAAATATTTTCGGACAACGAATGCTTGTACTGTTTTGTTATTGCGAATCTTATTTTGAGGTTTCCCAGACGTCAACAGAACAATTCATTCTAAATAATTAAATAAAAAAACACGGCGATACCGCGAAATTCCTAAATTCTGTAAGCAATTGTTCATCGGGAATGTTGCTTGATATGAAACTTTGTTTACCGACAGTCTATTGTTCCAACTGAAACACCGACAATTCGCAACAGAGCAAATACCAGATACCGGTGTTTGTGCATTGTCTAATCTTTGCCCGCTATTTGCTATGAGTCTGTTGTTATTTCACTGTTTCTGTTGATTTGTTCTTATCAAAATGCATTACAGATGTACCTATTGCAAAATGATTTTCTTTCGGGAAAACTCGGATCTCAATCGGAATACGATGGCACCCGAACTTTCAATCAATGATTGTATTAAATGAGTGACGTTTTCATATCCATTATTATGGAACTTTATTGTTTAGTGTCAAATGTCAAAGTGAAAAATGTCAAAGTGTTGACAGTTACCCCTACGGCTGTAAGATGGGTACTGAAGCTAATTGAGGGAGCACGATAAATACGAACTTTTCCGATAGTACGTAGTAAAGTACGAAGGAAAATCATTTTGCACTACATCTGTACCTAGGTACCTACGTTATGTTATGATATGAGCTGGCAGCATTGTGGCGCGTTAAGCTGCCAAAATGTATCATTTAAGTTAATTAAGGGTGACCTAAATTGGTCCCTTCTGCTGTCAAAACATTCAACACATCTGCTGTCAAATCCTCACATTTTATAAAGGGTCGGTAACGCGCACCTTTGGAATTGGCGTCTAAAGGCTGCGGTGTCCGCTTACCATCAGGTGGACTGTACGCATGTTTGCCGCCGTCGTTATATATATAAAAAAAACCGGCCAAGTGCGTGTCGGGCCACGCGCATGGTAGGGTTCCGTAGTCGTCCACCCGTTACATTATGTGGACTAAAAAGTTCGCAAACTTATATTTACTATGTTTTTGACAGAATTAACAACATTATCTAAGGCATCAATGGAAATTGTACGAAAGTTTGCTTTTGCAAAGTACATTTCTGAAGTTCGACTATTACTCGTTAACTAGTAATGTCTACTTAGCTGTGATAGTTTTCCTTTTAAATTCATCGTATATACTACTATCATGATTTTTTTCACGTGCCTAGTAGCCACCGTTTATACCGTTATTAAAGATTTTATTCTACCGTTTTGTCGGCGTCATTGATATGTATACTCATGCCAAATTACAGCTTTCTAGTACTAACGGTTACTGAGAAAAACGGGGGTCGGACGGACGGACGGACGGACGGACGGACATGGCGAAACTATAAGGGTAGGGGTAAGGGTTCCTTGTTTACTACGGAACCCTAAAAACCGTATGTAACCGTTATTAGCGGTGTTTGTTAAAATCTAATTGTATGGTAAATAGAGTATTTGACACGTGTTAAAATTTGTAACATGGTGTTAGGTACTTTATGAATAGTAAACCATCAAAATATCACATTGAATTGAAAATTATAAAGTTTTAACAAAATAGAAAAAAGATATTTAACATCGAAAATCCGTGTTTATGTTACGACAAAATGCATTTTGTAAATTTTAATTTTGCGTTGAACATAAAAATGTTGTCGTCACGGTGCTTCATCTATTTTTTTAAAGTAATACTTTCATATCGACGCAACCCTTCAACGCAAATTTTTACCCGACACAGCCTGCATGCTAGAAATCCATTTACCCATTTCCCGACCCCGGATTATAAATAAATAATCCTATACCTCGCCATTCATGCACTGCTTGCATCCCGAACGGCCTTCAATGAATGAAGTAGTGGGCTATTTTTAGCAGCCAACATTCTCAAACCAGTATCGATAAGTCTTAAGATCTTTTCTCTATTATAACCTGACACCTACATTCGTAACAATTATCAGTAACCAGAGGCCAGAGACCCACTGGATGCTCTACAGCGCAGCCGTTGAAATTTTGTGAACAACAACCATGCGCCCGGATTATACCTGAATGGGACACACCCCCCCCCCCCCCCCCCCGCAACGCAAATAGGTCACTGTGTCAGTGGTGACGTCATGGTATGACGTCACGAACGCAATCCCAGGTGTACCAGCAAGTGGGTCACAGGAAACTCCGGAAGAAGCTTTGTCTTAATTAATTTTACCGGAATAATAAGGGTCGTTTTATTTAAAAACTGTTTTACGGAAAAAATCGTTTCGGTCTGCAGGTGTACTGAGTTAATTGTGAGGTTTAGAGAGAAAAAACGTGGCCCGTGTTCCGAAGTCTCATTTGTCATTTAAAATGGACAGCCAGTTATGCTACATTCTGGAGATCAAGACCAAACCAAACGTTAACGTCTTTGCTAGGAAAGATCGCTTTGACAGCATACCTACACCCCAAATAGATGTATTTTGAACTGTGGCACTTGTGGAACTGGCACTTTGGTTGATAATATTAGGGTGCGGTTCAAAAGGTGAACTTGTAGTTTTTGATTGGAGACACAAAACCTGGAATATTCCCTGCACTCCGCCTTCTCATTGACTTACCTGCATCGGGCAAGTCAAGCTTCATTTTGGTACCTATTATGCTGTACTTTCGGTTCTTTGGCACATGCATTTTTTTGATTTCTTACAGTCATATTATTTAAAATATCCTCTCTTCTCTGTGTATGAATTATTGTATTTGTGTGTCTTGGCAATTATCTTTTTGCCGATATGCATACTGTCCAAATGCAGAGCGAGCGTGATAGTGGCAATAGACATCTATAGTTGACGCTACGCTCACGCACCGAGGGCTTACCGCGAACCGAAAAAATATGCTTCTCTGTAGCACGTCCGTATTTGAACGGCAGAGAGGGTTAATAAAATACAATTTCGGTAAGCGATAGGCTCTAAGGGGTAAAAACCCGCGCGGGGTCGCACGTGTCTGTCGGAATATATACTATTGCGTTTGAAAAGCGCTCGCGGAATGTTGCCTTGCCTGTGAGGAAATTCTGGACCTAATGATCGTAGTGCTGTACCTTTCCTCCAATGGGGTATGTAAAACAAACCGTGATAGAAAAGCCTGTAAGCACCAGCTCCAAGTGTGACCCTAGACATAAAGACAGCAAAAATCACGTACCTACGCGACACATTGTGAAGCGTGTTCGAGATGAAAGTGCGCTCCAGTTCCTCCGATCACGGGCGCACAAAAGATACTTCGGTGGCCATTGTTCTAGCTTGCCTTTACACTGAAGATACGCCAGCTTTGCAATACGAGATGAGAGCAACTTTAAACCTAGATCGTACAGTCGAGTTCATTAATATGTATACACTTTTTTACCTAATCAAATGCGGTCGCCTACAATTTGTAAGCAAACGCGTTCGATTAGGTAAAAAGTGTATACATATTAATGATCTCGACTGTACAAAGAGAGACCTTTTTGTGTGTGTGTTTTTGTGTACTTATGCCTAACAAAAGAGGAAATATATCCATCGTCTTCCCGTTTTGAGCCCTAAGGAGATCGGGGTCCGCTTTGACACCTAATTCCAAGATTTGGCGTACCTAGTAACTAATTTTTAGGAAAGCGACTGCTACCTCCCTGACCTTCGAACCCAGAAGAAACTAGACCTTGTTGCGATTAGACTGTTTTTTAAGATGTTCTTGTTTACCGAAAAGCCACTGTTAAAATATCAATTTTTTTGTATAACCCAGTGGTACGAGCCGGCGATCGAACACGCGACCTCCAGATTACAGGCTAACACGATGCAGCAACGATGTCAAGCTACAACGATGGAGATATCTAGGTATATAACGTTTAACAAACGAACCCGAAAGAAGAATTAAGAGGCCTTACAAGTTTAAATTTTTTTTGATTTCAAATTTTGACAAAAGTAGCGATAATACCAATAAAGTGATTAAAGGATACGATGGTCGTATGAAAGTTTTAGATAGTAACATTGCCCTTGTTAGATTTTATTGTATGCAGTTGAATCTAAGCGGAAAAAAGCAGTTTTTAGCTCGAAAAGGGTCCATTTGGAGTGATGTTTGAATCAATATTTCGTAATGAAAAACCCAAAAAATTCATTTAAAATGTATGTCAATAGGCCGCAATAGTCCTGTTCTAAAAAGTAACATTGATAAAATGTCAAAATACTTGTTAATTAGACAGAAAAATCGCCTAAATAGATGAGACTTTTTTAACTAATAAGGACCCTTAAGGCAAGTTATTCTAAAGCAGCGGTCGGCAACAGGAACTTTTGTTGCCGACCGCCAGGAACCCCTGAGAGAGGAACCCTTTGTGAGCTACTGAGTATGTGGCCCTTGGCTGCTAAAAAATTACCGACCCCTGCTCTAAAGCATTAAGACAAGTTTTCTACGTCTATAGTACAGACGTCGAAAAGCGCGACTTAGGTATTAAAAAAGGGACGCAACCTGTATGTCTTAGGCCACACTCAATACGGGCGCGGAACGCCACTCAAAGGAACTGGGCCGCAAACCGCTACAGACTGACGACTAAAGAGGGCATTCATAAGTACAAGCACGTGAAGAGTTAAGAGGAAATGCGTCCGTACAAAAATTATATTTTGAGTGCAGCTGCCGATTAATTTCCTCCATACCATAGGCCATTATATTATACACACAAAATCGAGAGCCCTCCAATTCCGGTTCGAAATAAATGGGATCAAACCTAGTTAATACTTATATATATAGTGCGATTAGTGCGTGTCATCCACGATGGCGCGCCCCTCCATAGCCCAATCCGTACAATTGCGCATAGATTAGTATGAGATTCGCTGTGGAGATTGGAGAACGCGTCGTCGTCGTGAACAGTTGGACTGTCCAATGTCCATTCAGAATGGGGATGTGACCCCACAGTGGAAGCATGAACTTCTGAAAAACAGTTCATGGCTCCACATTGGGGGCACCCGGACAGGGAACGTGGTTAAACGGCTTTTAGTCCTTTTTAGCCTTTACTCCTACTAGTCGCAACATTGTTAGGTACCTATCTAAAGAACCCATTTTGATTCTATCTACGCCTTATAAAACATCAACAATGCAGTGGTTGGTTGACCAAACATCTCATTCCCAATACATTTTGATTCCGTGAATAATTTTCCCACTGCTGTGGCTGTTCGATTGAAGACGTTTTTCTCAAAACATTCGTTTCAGCATCCGTTTAGTGATTAGTCATTCGTACGGTATTTATTTAATTTTTCACATAGCCAAAGGTAATATCCAATCCAGTACTATATGTATGTAATTGGGTTTTAGATATGGTAGTCTAGGATTAACCACACTGTATATATTCTACATCAACCGTTCTCGGTAGACAAATAAATCGCTTTAAATCACGTTAGTATTTAATAGTTTGTAGGAAATCGATGGGTCTTTAAGCACTATCATGGCGCCATTAGGTATCCTGCCAGCGCTGGCATCCAACGAGACTGGCGCTAGCAACTGGAGTCGTAACTAAAGACGCCTTCACTTCACCTATGCTTTGGCTTTTTGTCTATGACTTTTTTTCACTGACCGCAAAGCTTTAAAAATCTATGCACGCACAACACATGTCAGAAAACTATTTACTTGTTATCTTAGACACCTCATGACTGAGGTTTATAGCTCCCCTAAGTCGCAGTGCTGTCCAAAAACAATGATTTAACTTCCTAAAATTCTTGGAGTTTCAAGTCCGTAACTTCATCCTCTGTTCTTCTTGTCCTAATATACGTCAATGTGGAAAATGGAAAGACGAGCAGCGTTTAAATGGTTAGTGGATGTCTCCTATTGTTTTCGCGAGGCGAGGAGTGTTGTTAGTAACAACTTGGTACCCTCTACTGACCTCACTGACCCAGTAAAAACAAAAAATACATAAACTAATATACCATAATTAATTATTTTATGGATTGCGTGTCTATAGCAGGATGAACTGTCGGGCTAAAGCGGATTGATGTCGCCTTAAGGTGATGAAAAGCTCGTGGCGCCGCGAAATGACACACTTTCGCATTGAAAATGAGGCTATTTAAAGGCCGCCTTTTCCGTAGTTCTTGTTTGGTTTCAAAGGTTTGCTTTTAGAACAAAATAGGGCTGCTATTCGGTTCCTCGCTTTCGTTTTTCGCATAGTTCGACGCGTGAATTAAGTGAGCAATACTCGTACTAGTACATACAACTGCTAGATAATGGGAGGCATTAAAACACGAATGTAATTTAAGAATCGAGCCGAAGGCGAAGGCAAGATGCATAATATGATCACACGAGTGTTTTAATGCATAATTATGTACAGTTGCATACACTACTTTATGTCTACATCCATATATTAAATTGTCTTTCATGTGTTTCATGAGGTTTGGTTGAGCCGGCGTGCGCAATGTTTGATAAGAAAGCCCGGCCTGCAGCACCCGGCAGCGGCGCGCGCGTCTGTGCTGTAATACGCGGAGATGGCCATAACGGTGCAACTTATAATGCTGTAATGGCCATCTCTGCCCCGGGCCGGCGCTCGCGCACGGCCGGTAGGCGCGAGCTGCGGTATATTGTAAAGCTGGTAAGAAATATGTATGTTAGACCGGTTTAAAAATCTGCTTGTCAGACTCCATCAGTCCAAACCAAAGGGCAGATAAAATTTCAGCAACTCAATACATTTCTTGAATTAACTTACCAATATATTAGGTCTAATGGATATTAAAACTGAGCCTTAAATATAATATTATTTCATTTATACTCAAGTAGTATCAACAGCTGTAAAAACATGATATAGGTATGCACGCCAAAAATATTCCTAGGGAAGCCGGAAATTATGTGCCTTTCTTATTCTTCCTGACCCGTAGTAAAAGAACCGGACTGGCTGAAAATTAGGCAAGCCGGTGGGAATCGAGTTGTATGGATGCTAAGCCACTGATAGGTATGATACAAAGCCAAATAAAGGAACTCAAATACATAGAAATTAAATAAAAATATTCAAATGCATCTTTGTTTGTATGCCTGGGTTTTTTTAGCCTATTTAGAATAAGGCACTAGTCCCAATGCTGGCGAGCAGCAAGTACTCTCATAGTAATTCTACTTGTTTTCTCACTCAAGCAAGTAGAATCACTATAAAGACTACTGCCTATAATATGCAGCATACTATGAAATCTTCTTAGTAATTAATCAATACAAATTTAAACCATACCATAACATGGGTAGATTAAACTGGGGCACATTTTTATAGATTGAAAATGCCTATATAATTACATTCTATGATTACCATTTAGTCTCCTTCATCTTTACCCATCATCTACCGAGCCCGGTAATTAATGTCTACATGTTTGTAATGTTTTGTTTTTGTAATTGGTAGATGACCAGATAACCTTTGTCCCATTGTACCCTGAAAGGCCCAGGGTTCCGAATGTTCCGATTCCTAGTTCTAACTTGGTGTACATTAGTGTGTTGTTTTTTTTGCAAATAAGTGGGCAACAAAAAGCCACCCATCAGCCTCTAACTTAGTCTCTTACTTAACAACTTGTGTCATTAAAACAACTTTTTTTTAACCTAACTGTGGGTTTATAGGCCATGCCCAATAAAGTAATAGGAGTGCGCGGTTAGAGTGGCCTGGGGGCAATCATGCAAGCGATAAAAAAAACATCTATGATCAACAACATAGATACATGTTTGTGTCATGGATTCTCTAAACGTTTTACAAGATACAAGGGTGCTTTCAACATTTGTTAAAAAGGATTGTGGTACATCTTATTACCTATTACGCAATAGTAGGGAATGGTGCTTTGCGAAGTGCGCTCCCAAAAAGGAAATGAAAATACATGATAATGTATTTTTTTTCCTAATTACAATATTCCAATTAGAATCTTATATAAACTGAGAACAAGGAAACTGACCAAGGAACTACGCAAACTAACTGCCTATAATAAGTACAATCTCATTTTTCTCTGTATGTACCGAATTCACTTTCAATATAACAGGAACATACTAAGTACTGAGCACCGTAGTTGACATTGGCCTTTCCTAGCAACAATCAATACAACTTGCGTTGCAATTCATAACTCAAACACAAGAAATACTCACATGTTGTGACAGGAAAGTTGAAGAAACTAGCACCGGCACTAAGAATCTACTTTAGGGGACACAAACACAGGCTTTATACACTACAAATATGAGGGAAAAACTACTGAGAAGAAGCAACAAGAATTATTATCGGCCGCCCATTTTGTTACTGACAAGTTGTTCATTGTTGCCAGGTGAGAAAATACAGGTGGTTTCGTTCAGAAATTCAATCGAAAAAATATTGTCACAAGAAGAATGGGGGCGACATTTATAATATTGTATCCAGTTATTTATAACGAGTATTTTTTCTGATTTATAATTAATATTTCAAAATTTTCAACCAAGTATGTAATTAAATAGAATAGGGAAAGCCCGTATCCAGTAAATAAACAAATTCATGAGCAAGTTACATTGTCAGCACAGTGCGCCATCTAGGGGATTTTATCCAAACCTGTAGCAATAGACATTCAGCACATTAGGAACCCGCGAACCTCTCTTATTGTTAGTTCCGGCAAAATTATAAGATGGCGCTCAATATAATATAAATTCTGATGTGGAAATAATCCCCCAAATCCCAACTTATAAAAAAACCTCTATTATTCCTAAGTTCGAAAGAAAGAAAAGAGGAAGAATTATACACTTATTTTAGTTGTGAAAAGTAGGTGTTTAAAATAAATATAACAAAATCAATATTAATATAAATTTACTCAACACAAGTAGAGTAGCATATCAGCACACCAGGTACTCAAAAATATCTGAGGATGCACTCTAATCGCCCTACCTAAATAATTAACTGAGACCCCGCCAAGCCTGTGATGGGAGGGAGGGGAGACGTCAAAGGGTACTAGCGAGCGGTGGGTCCCTGCCTCCCGCTTCCTCTCGCGCGGTCTCAGTTAAGCGGTCAACCCACAAACTACACCGGCCGCACCACAATAACGTCAGCACCAATCTTCGGCTCCGTGACGTTAAACTTGGTGAAGTACTTCTTCAGGCGATACACGTCGTAGCGAGTCCGGCAGATAGAGTCGTACTGTTCGTACGCCATCTTCGTGCCGACGAAAGAGACGGCGAATATGCAGACGAGGAAGAGCGCGCATATGGCGGGGCAGAGGATGGCGCCTAGTTTGTTGACGCGGTTGGATCGGATCGAGTCGAGCTCGGAGTCGGATCCGTCCCCGCTGCGGTGGGAGTGCGCCTTGGTCATCGCTGGAACATGGGCGACGGAATCATCATCATGATCATCAACCAAAGACCTTAAATATCACTATATGAGGCCGTCCACATACAGGACGGCCGCACATTATACCAACACTCTTTCTTCTCGGCAAACACCCTGGCCCGAGTCCAGGGGCACATTGAAAATCAGCGCTGGTGGCACATTTATGGGTAAATATAAATTAGTTACATTCTGTTTATTAATGGTCTGGTTTTTCACATTGTCCTGAATTGTATAATTGTATTTTTGTTCTTTGTTTGGCAATAAATTCTTTCTTATCTTATCTTATCTTATCTTATCTATAAGATATTTTCTAACAGAAAAATTCTGATCAACGCTCGCCGGAAGGCACTCGATGCATACATTTTGTATTAGCTAGCACAATGTTAGAATAATTTTGACTCTAAGTGTAAGGCCTGAGTGATGGACGCTCGGAGCGGAGCGTTCGGCGTCGCGTCCAGCGTTGCGGTGCGGCCGAGCGTCCATACTATTTGTGCGGCGGCGACTCAGGACACCAGTATGAGTTTCAATTGTTTGACTTGCACGCCCCGCTGGACGCACGCAACGCTGGACGCAAAGCTCGAGCGTCCACTCAGGTTCTACACTAATGTGGGAGCTAAATACAAAATGTATGTACCGAGTGCCTTCCGGCGAGCGAGCGTCAGAATTTTTCTGTTAGAAATATCTTATAATGTGCTGCCGCCCATAACGTCACGCATAATTTCTACTTTCCCATTCCCACTACAGTGCCATACAAAAAATATACCTATACACTTAGGTATACCTACTTATGTAGGTAACCTGCAGTCACTCATTACTTCATTACCCATATTAGGAACACACACTAAGATAATAAAATGAGGCGCTTTCGGGCCGCAGAATACATAGTTAGGTAGGCTCTGTATAGATAGGTAGTATCTGTTATCTCTATGTCATATCATCAACTAGTTAGCCCCTATTTTGATATGTCCCACCGGCTGGTCAGTATTGTTGCAATCTGAGAATCGTTTGGATTATTTAGCGCAGGTTCAGCGTCGTCCAGGCTTGCTATAGACTTGTACTATTCACTGCCACCAACGCATATATGCGTTTCCGTTACTTTCACCCAGTGCCTTGAACGCACAGACGCGTTCATAATATTTAGTGACTTTCATCCTGTGCCTTCGTGCCTTAGACTTAGAATAGTCGGTTGAACTCACATGTGCGTTTGGGGCACACAGCAAAGTGCGGCACTGCCGAATGTCCAGGAAAATAGGGTGGCAGTGAATGCGTTAAGTAATCCAGCGTGCGAGATTTTTTTTGTATTTTCAACGATTAGAGTTCGAAGATAAACTAAATCTACGTAGTTAAGGTACCTAATGTTTTTTTTTGATGCATTGGACTTGAACGAGGAATAACATTTATAACTTACTTGGTTTTATTTTCCTTTTAAATTATTTGATTTGAATTTTTACAACTTTTTTACATCACAAAAAGACATTGATCTCACTGACTTGCGTTGTCAATTGTCAAGTGGTAGTCAGATTTTTCTTGGATTTTCCTTATTTTTTATTGTCAGCGGTGTAAATTGGAGTACAGGATAAGGGCGCGTTTCCACTGAGACGGAGCGGAGCGGAGCCATCTTAGAGCATTAAGAGCCATGCAGTAAGGTTGACCAATTTTCCGGCTCCGGTTCAGTTCAGTTGAAACTTGAAACGTCCCTTAAACTAATTTTGGTTTTCTTTTTGACGCTACACAACTCGTGCGACATTGAAAGAAAAAGGCACATCAAAAGGAGACAATCATGTCTCTTTTTTGGCAGTCGGGTCCACTTGGGGCAGATCTCAGCAGATCTCATACTATAAACAATATCTGGGCGGCCGAGCTTTGCTCGGCGTTTTCCAGGGCATGAGACCTAGCTAGATCGATTGCTTGTCCCCGAAAACCCCCACATACCAAATTTCATCAAAATCGTTAGAGCCGTTTCCGAGATCCCTGAAATAAATATATATAGATAAAAATATATATAGATATATATATATACAAGAATTGCTCGTTTAAAGATATAAGATATAAAGGTAGGCGTCCACAGTTCCGCATCGCACGCATCGTAGGTACGCATCAAGTACGCATCGCACGCAACGGATTTTAGTACGTATTCTTTGTATAGAAAGTCACACAAGTGCGTCCACTGATTCGCAACTCCGTACGGTGCGAATCAGTACACAATATTGCGTGCGATGCGTACCTACGATGCGGAACTGTGGACGCCTGGCTTACGGCGCCTGTCAGCGCCTGTATACGCATACGCAAGTCGCAAGCACTCCCAAAGCAAAGTGCCAAAGTGCAAAGTGTGTGTGCAAAGTGTCATACATACATAACTACATACTCCCCATAAAAACTTTGTGCAAGTTTGTCTTCGCTTGTGTGTGCATTACACTTATGATTTTTGGTCAGTACGCTTATTTATTTGTTAGCTAGAACCTCAAGAAACAAAAATGTTATTTTTTATTTTTTGAATTTTATTTTTATTGAATTTTTTGTATTTTTTTGCTTGACATTCTTCGTATATCTAATATTAACTGATATTAACAAGCAAAAAAAAAAATTATATGTGGGAGTGCCAAAACTGACGAATAAAGCTTGCACAGAGTTTGTACCGAGAAGGTCTTGCGTATACAGGCGCCTTAAGAGAAACAGAAAAACTATATATAGATAGATATAAAAGAGAAATGGCAGCCTCATTTAAGGGCCTTTGCCAATGACACACGAAGGGATAAATTAGTTAGTTAGATATAAAAGAGAAATGGCAGCCTCAAGGACTTTTGCCAATGACACACACAGAAAAACTATGAAAATCTCCGAACATCTATGATTTGTGGTAAATTTCTGTCATAATGTCAATAATATGAAATGTTTTGACATTCGTTTTACACTTCTAATTATTTTTCTTTTTATATACTTTTACACTTTACCATTTAATGGGTAAACTAACTATAATATTATACGGATTTGTTATAGCCGTGCTCAGTCTTTTCAGTACGTTTGTGTATCTAATGACTACGGTTAACCCCGACCGCCTTCCCAACTTACCTTCTGATGGAGAACCTACTACGACAACCGAGTTAGTGACACCAGTAACCACGGCCGAGTCAGATAGTGAATCGGCTTGTGGTGTATGTCACACCCTAATAACTCAGCTGATCACAGCTGATACACATCTGATGGAAACTTAACTAATATTAACCTTTGTACCTTTTCTCAGAACAAAGGAATGCGAGAGACCTTGATATTGATTCCAAGAAGATAGTATTACCATATGTTCTATTTCGCATACCAAACTGTTAGTATAAAAGCAGTGTAATTGTTACTCAATAGATCAGTATTACATCAGTATTTCCTCGAGTCTCGTCTTATCATTATTACCCGTAACGCTCCACATCTCATGGCTACCCTGCCAGGCGGGCTGCCCCAGGCAGCCCTGAATTAGTGAACAAGTGCCAGAACCAAGATACGGAGAGCAGGTCACTTCGTCAGCGACCCAGCAAGAGCACCGCACATCTCATGGCGACCCTTTCAATGCCGAACAACTAAGTGGAGGGCGCCTCTCATGGCGACCCTTCCAGACGGTCAGTACAAGGCAGCCCTGATATAGTCACCAACGTCAGCCGCTTCAGCACCGCATTGCCAACGTTATGAGAGGAAGAACCAAGTGTCAGTGCGGCTTTGTGCCGTACTGGCGGCGCACTGCGCCAGCCATCCAGCTCCACTACGCTACGCCAGCCAGTCAGATCCACTGCGCCAGCCAGCCAGCTCTACTGAAGCCGAACAAGCCAGAGCAGAGCGTCGCCAGCACCAGCCGCGCCGCCGCTCAACAGCCCAGCTGTTCAACAGCTGATACCACACAGATGACTTCAGGTCCATAAAAGCCAGACAGCTGATCACCAGCTGACCATCAATCCACGTGAAGAAGTAATTAATTAAGGTACTTATAAAGCTTTTACTACAATGTAAGTAGTATGTTTAAAAAAATATTTAACTATTGAGTGACGTAGATTTTTTTAAAGTAAAATTTTAATTAATAATAAAGAACGATAATAATTAATTTTATCAAATTGTTAATAATATTTTTTTTTAAAAATCTAATAATGTGTAAACTTTATGGTATTAAACCAATTTATGTTATAAATAATTAAGTAAATAAGAAATAATGCCGCTTGATGACGAGGTGATCATATGATTAAGATTTACAAATCTAAAAATAGCAACCAACAGTCCACCTGTACAACAACATCTGGACTTCTCGAGTTACAATACGTTCACGATACACACAGACGTATCGAGTATAATATAGGATTAGTGTTATCAAAATAAAAATAGATTCCCAGAATATAAAAATAAAATATTAAAATAATATACTAGAATGTTGAATAGTTTTAAAATAATGATAATAAGGATTCCAACTATGACAGGTCTGATCAACCAAGAATAGTGGAAATTCTTAAAAACCAAATAATTTGCCAGAATTAAGTTTCAATAAACGAGACTATGACAAAGTAATGAAACAAACAGACTGTATTACCAGTCAGAATAATATTATTGTATACTCGCAATCCTTACTGACAATGTGTGTCGAGCCTAGTACTCTATCGCGTACGAAACGAGCTTTCCTCGCGAGAGAATTAGGTATGTTTTGCAAGGCACAACAAATAACAGAAGTATGCATACTACGTAAACACGACACCGCGTGTATTATTGAGGAGCTAGCTCAATGTATAAATAAATGTAAAACCGGGTCCGGACCCCGATTATGTATAATTAAAGGTGTCTCAAAAGTAAGTGATAACGATGATAGGCGAGTCATAGAGTCATATTAAACAACTTTCATTATTTGTCTTTAAGTGCTTATTAACTGAGCGCTCCCGTGCTTTGGTATGCACGTTAAGCCATTGATTCCAACAGCTGTCTATGATAGCAGTTGTTAAGCCAAGTTAGAGGCTTGAGAATTTCTAACAGTCAACTTGCCCATTTAGTTACTTGACAAAAGCCTAATCGAAATAAGGTCTAGTTTCCCTTCAGGTTGGAAGGTCAGATGCCAGTCGCTTCCGTAAAAACTAGTGCCTACGCCAAATCCTGAGATTACGCAGGAGGACGATTATGACTAGGATTAAATAAATATATAAATCGTGTCCCGCCGCAATCAGTGGTAAACCCGAGAGGTGCCATTGAGCGAGTAGGTAGATACATAATTATTAGCAAGGTACACCAGAAATACAAGGCAGGCAGCAAATCCTTGAAACCTTGAACATGATTCGATCGAGCATCAATCGTGCAAGTTCTTGGACACATAGTATAATGTAGTGTTAAAAGCACTGTCTGAAAGGTATATACCTACCTCTAAATGGTATTTACGCGCGCTTATGTATACAATTTATGTATAAAATCCTTGTATTACTGAGTTATAATTAAGGGTCGGCCGACCATAAAATAATGCATGCCGTGTACCTTAGCAAGCTTTGCAAGCTTAGCAACAAGTGATGCCCAATTGCACACTTTATGTCACAAGTAAAATACTAAGTGACAAGTTAAAAAAAGGGATATGACGTCGAAATAAAAGATTACAGTAGATGCGCATAAATAAAAAGAGAACAAAATTACTTGCAAGTCACAATGACTATTTTTAAATGGTTTAAAAATAAATTAAAAAATAATGACAAATATTGATGTACACAATATTTGTTATTAATAATAACGTATTATGGTAACAAAATTATAACAAACAAAAGAAAAATAACGACATAGTACAACGACGTAAACACAAACTAATAATGGCAGCATAATGGTAATAAATGTATACCATAATTTATGTCCTATTTAAAAAATTAATGAAAATATATAACAAACAAGCGTCGTCATCAAAGCGTGCATTTAATTCCAGTTATATTATATAGATAAAGAAAATTTTGTATCTTTAGATTTAGTTTAGTTTTAATTTGTTTACTGTATCCGTTTCAATAAATATTTCTCATTCTGTTTGAAAAAAAAATTAGGTATAAGATTTCTTGAATTTTTCGTAATTAATATTAATTTAGTAATAAGTTCATTTATATTTAGTTTAATTTTTTTTTTAATTACTTATTTTTTTTTGAATAAATGTATAATCTTATATAGTATTAATAAGTGTATTAACTACAAAGAAAAAAAATAATAACAATGTTTCCTTTCTAAATTTAAGTACATTACGATGCTTAAACGATTATGCCAATCCATCTGATCGCATACCACCTACCATATAAGGAACGAGAAATATAAACATTGTAAGTAGTATTAAGATACATTAAGAAACCATGTATACCATAGCCTTAAGATTAGTTAAGAAACCATGTAAACCATAGACATAAGTTAATTAAGTTTACTATAGCCAAAAAATAGTAGTTATGTATTTTACTATTTTTTGTCTCAAAAAAACGGGGAAGCTGTGGTGTATGTCACACCCTAATAACTCAGCTGATCACAGCTGATACACATCTGATGGAAACTTAACTAATATTAACCTTTGTACCTTTTCTCAGAACAAAGGAATGCGAGAGACCTTGATATTGATTCCAAGAAGATAGTATTACCATATGTTCTATTTCGCATACCAAACTGTTAGTATAAAAGCAGTGTAATTGTTACTCAATAGATCAGTATTACATCAGTATTTCCTCGAGTCTCGTCTTATCATTATTACCCGTAACGCTCCACATCTCAGGCTGAATTGATGAAGTTACTGGATATTGAGGGAGAACCCAGGGCAGTGACTACGGCAACCCATTCAGTGACACCGGTAACCACGGCCGAGGCAGTTAGTAAACCGGCTGGCCTGATGAAGTTACTGGATATTGAGGCAGAAGAGCGTACTAGTGTAAGTATGACGTAAAGTTTGGATTTTCTAATATTACTCGTATGAAGTACCTAATTTAAACTTCCCAGTTTTCACAGTCATCAACCGTCTCAACGAGTAGTCGTTTAGACGGTTCCTTTTCAATAGGCCAACACGGAGAAAAAACTTTACTTATCACTAAAGTTTGGCACGACAACATTTTTTTTTGTAATAACTACAAACTGGTTTTGTAGGGATAACTAAAAATTTGTCGGGATAACAAAAGGTATTACTAGTTAGGGTTGTGTAAAACGTAGCTTTTGCTAGTAATGCCAGCTAAACTTTAGTATTAATTACTAAATGAGAAAAAAAAACTAGATTTTACATAGTCGTTTTGTTACTGCCCTAAATGCAAAATTTTAGTAATTAATATTAAAGTTTAGATGGCATTACTAGCAAAAGCTATGTTTTACAGGGCCCTAGTAATACCTTTTGTTATCCCAACAAATGTTTAGTTATCCCTACATATTAACCAGTTTGTAGTTATTACAAAATCAATTTTCGTGCCGTTAAGTTAAATTTTGTAACCCTAAGTAAACTTTAGTGATAATTAAGTTTCTCCGTGGCAAGCACGACGGGTTTATCTTGTATAGGTAGTTTAGGAGTTGCTATGATACATACGAACGCAAGTTAAATAAAAGCTTGTAAGAAGCATGCTCAGCTAGCTATAATTCTTACGGAATCCCTTTTTCCAGGTTGATCAAAAGACAATGAACCTTACGGACACAAAGAAACCCAAAGGTAGGAGATCAATTAATCAACGTAGGAAAAAGAACCCAGGTGTTGTCATTATGAAAATAGTAGACACTGAGGGCAAACCCAGAATAGAAATTGTGTTATATCCTAAAAACAATGATTGGAAAAGGTATAAGAGACTTAATGCTCTAGAATCGAAACGTCCGAAAACGGATTTGTTGGGCCATTCAGTATTAAATATCATGCCTGATGACTCCATTGTTTTTGAAAATAAAGAAGTATCATGCAATCGGGATTTAGAACACGAGTTGACATTATCAGCGGCTATTTCTGACAAAGCTGAAGCTACTGAAAAAGTATGTGTAAAGTATGTAAAAAATAATACTTCAAATTTAATAAAACCATCAGGCCATAACAAAAAAGTTACAAAACTATATAGCGTTTCACCAGTAGAAAATCCCCATGAAACTGTTACGCCTAAAATGGAGATGGATACAAACAGCAACGAAAAACAAACAGAATCAATTACTGACGTATTTGTAGATAAAAGAGATGATTTATTGAATTCTACAAGCCCAAATTTTAATACTGCAGGTTGGAATATAGCGAACATTGGAATAAGCAAAACTGAATCTGGCCTCGAGATAAATGTAAGTGAAGAAGTAACGGAAATAAATAGGATTTTACTATCACCTACACAGGATCCATCCATTGAGAGTCTCCAAGGAAACTTCACTACCGAAATGAACATGAATTTCACTGAAAAATTACATGCAATATCAAATGAAGATATATCAACAAGAAATACAGATAATTTACTGAATTCAACAAGCCTAAGCGATAATACCGCTAGTTGGGATGAAAAAGGTCGTATAGATCAAAATGAAAGTAATACAGACGTATTTGACCCGGAAGATCAAGAGATAAATTTTACGATAGCGTCAAACCTTAATAATGGTGAAACTAAACCAAATGAGTTTATAACTTCTGTGCAGGATACATCAACAACAGAAGGTTCCCAACCATATACAGACGAATATCTTAATGTAGCAGATAATTTATTCCATTCTACTGGTACAAACTTTAGTACCGTAAATTTTATTCAAGAAGATATTGGGATAAACAATAATAAAAGCAACTCAGACGTATTTGAAACGAAAGACATTGGATCAATTTTAACATCATCAATCTTTAGTGAAACAGAAACGAAATCAAATACTGTTTTAATGTCACCTGTACGGGATACATCACCAATAGGGAGTGAAAATGTCACTCCTAAAATGGACTTTAGTGAAGAATTGCAAACACATGAAGACGTATCTGTAAAAGACACAGATAATTTATTCGATTCTACAAGCACTAACGTGAATATCGTCACTTCGGATGAAGCCGATATTGTGTAATACATAACTGACTAACAAAGACGTATCTGACATTAAAATAACGAGTTAATCCAATAATAATGAAAGTTTAATTGAATTAAATAAGTTAATTATCATCAAGCTCGTCAACTCAGGATACGTCCTCCGAAAGTACCCACGGAGATGTCAGTATGTATACAAATTTAGGTGGATAATAGCGAAAAAGAGCAAACAATCATAAAAATACATACATCGAAAATAGAGCTAATTTAGTGAGACACCGACCGTAAATTAGTCTCATGACGAAATAAATACATTCTACTACAAAATATCCAACAAGTATACTTTATTTCAAACAGATAACATATACAATACGATACAAAAGACTAAAACTAATCTAAACCTACCTTAAGGCCGTGTATTACCACTTTTGAGTTTTTAAAAACCATCTGAGACATAGAATATAGTGTCTTAAAATCTAAAAAAAATATATGTGTTACATAAGGATCTTGTCTAGTCAAAATCGCAGTCAGTTACACGACCTGATGAATTTCACTCGATAGAAAAAAATCGCGAAGTTACCCCTTGTTGGAATGTATTTTCAATACTACGGCTATGTTACTGATATTTAACATTTAATTTTTGTACTCAATTAAAGATCGTAAATAGTTATAGACAAATTCGCAGGGTTTGCTTTGATAAAATGATTGGCTTAATGACTATAGCTAAATATTTACAAAACTGCGCGCAGAGCTTGCGTAGAGAGCGGGATGGTTAATTGTAAACTCACGCGTGTTAGAGCGGGACATTTGCGTTGGGGATACCTCCCCTTAATAAACAATTAATGGTCTGTCAAGTCAACCAATTAGTGATTACTACACGTACCACACCCTACGATTTGTAGACATTGACCAACAATAACTAATAAGAACATGTAGGTACTTAATGAATTAAATATCTGTGCTAATGTTAACTTAATTCGTTCGTGTTATTTATGTCTCGTACCAAATATTTGCAATTATGTGTTTACACCCTTTATGAAGAAATTGATTGATGTATTTAATCGTATGGCATACAGGTTATAGAACATTAACGAAATACACTATAAATTGATCTTGAGGCCGGTCAGCCACTTGATGGCCTCGTCGCTAAGGGTGATCAGGTCATCTGTAGGGCCACCAGTGTAGCGCGTTATGGGACAGTCCTCTATGATGTGCCGAATGGACTGTGCATCGGCATCGCAAGCACATGCTGGAGATTCCACCCAGCCGCAGCGATGTTTACAAAGGGCGCAACGGCCGTGGCCAGTGCGAAGCCTGTTTAAATTGCACCAGTGTCGTGGGAGATCAGAACCTGTGATTAGGGAGCTTGGAATGATCTCAGATCCCAGTTTCCCTGCCTTCATTTCACTGTTCCAAAGCTTCGACCATTCTTGCTTCAGATTGAATTGATTGTCGAGCAGATCTTCTGCAATTCTATACGGAGCGTTCCTGGATTTCAGGCGGTGGTTGGTAGGATTCAGAAATTCTGAGTGAATTGGGAGACTGGGATTCTTTTGGATCTTGACCACTTCCCGTAGCAGGGCGTCCTTCCTTCTTAAGTACGGCGGGGGTGCCCGGCACAGCACTGGGAGCCAGTGACAAGGAGTGGATTGAAGCGTGCCCGAGATAACGCGCATGGCCTTGTTCAGTTCTACGTCTAACTCATTAGTATGGGCACTGCCTAGCCAGGCTGGTGTGCAGTATTCGGCCGTAGAATAAACTAGGGATAGGGCAGAAGTCCGCAACACTTCGGCAATAGCTCCCCAGGAGGTTCCGCTCTATTTTTGGACGATCTTGTTGCGGATCTAAAGTTTGCGGGCTGTGTTGGTGAGGTGTTGATTGAACGTCAGTGACCGGTCGAGGGTGACGCCGTGGTATTTTGGACAGACGTTGTGTCTCACTATTGGGCCTCTCAAACACACCTTTAGCTAGCGCTTGGCCAGGAGGTTATTCAGATTAAAGTAGCACACCTCTGTGTTGCTCGTGCTAGGTTTCAGTCGCCACGTTTTGAAAAATGTATCAAGCGCCTCCATGTCTTTGGACAGTGCGGATTCTATGTTTTCAAAATCCTTTCCTTGTGTCACGAGGCAGATATCATCGGCGTAGATAAATTGCCTAGACGTAGTACTTGGCAGATCGTGGATGTATAAGTTGAATAAGATGGGCGCCAGCACGGATACCTGGGGCAGGGCCTAAGCTTCTTAGTATCGCTGGCTTCTGTACCTAAATGTAACAGAAACGTCTCTGGGTAAGCATATTATATATACGCGGGCGCCGCTGGGCCTCTAACGCTCCTACTAATGAAAATATTTTCCTACAATAGTTTTTAAAGTTCCGTACCCGAAGGGTCAAAACAGAACCCTATTGATGACGCCCAGACGTCCGCCCGTCTGTCCGTCCGTCCGCCCGTCCGTCGTCTGTCACACAGGTTTTACAGCCAAACTGTTGAAGCTACAGGCTTCAAATTTACACAGTATAAGCATCTTGTTGGCCCGAAGCCATACAAATAGTCAAACTTATTTTTAAATGTTTTTAAGGGAGGCTCCCATACAGATAAAGGGGGGCACGAAAAAAAAAATTTATCCTACCCTATCGAGTGGGGTATCGTTGTTTAGAGCTCATTGAGTAAATACTTACTATATTTTTAATTTTAAAAAAATGGAAAACAAAGGAATGACAAGCCACCAAAGTCAGAATACTAATATATTGATAACTAGCTTTTGCCCGCGACTTCGTCTGCGTAGAACTCGGTCATCGCATAAGAATGTTATTGTTATTCTTTTATTTCAGGCGCTAACCTAGTTATCTCTCTTCCATACCATCATCCACCCCCTTGCGGTATGATTTCCTAGATTAAAGTTTTCCATGTCGTTTCCTGTTTCGAACATTATGATGCAGGTGCGGAAAATACTTCATACGTATCAAGTAATATAGGTGAAAACGCAAGCGTAGCGAGCGCGAAATGTGTCGAAAATTATGATACAGGAGCGGAAAATAATTCATACGTACCAAGGAATGCAAATGAAAACGCGAGCGTAGCGAGCGCAAAAATTTTCGGACATAATGTTGCAGGTGCGGAAAAGACTTTATACGCATCAAGCAGTGTAGTTAAAAAGGCGAGCGAAGCGAGCGCGAAAAGTTTGGAAAATTATGATATAGGTGCGGAAAATACTTCATACGCATTATGTCATGTAGATGAAAACGCGAGCGCCGAAAGCGCAAAAATGTTTGGACATTATGATGTAGGCGCGGAAAAGATTTCACACGCATCAAGTAATGTAAATGAAAACGCGAGCGTAGCGATCGCGAAATCTTTTGAGCATTATGATACAGTGTGCGGAAAATACTTCATACGCATCAAGTATTGTAGAGAGCGTAGTGCGTGCGAAAATTTTCGAACATTACAATGTAGATGCGGAAAAAACTTCATACGAATCAATTAATGTAAATGAAAACGCGAGCGAAGCGAGCTCGAAATTTTACGGACATAAAGATGCAGGTGCGGTAAAGACTTCATACGCATCAAGTAATACACATGAAAACGCGAGCGTAGCGAGCGCGAAATGTTTTGAACATTATGATGCAGTTGCGGAATATACCTACTTCATACGCATCAAGTAATGTAGATGAAAACGCGAGCGCAGTGAGCGTGAAATATTTCGAACAAGATGATACAGGTGCGAAAAACAATACTTTATACGCCTCACGTAATGTAGATGAAAACGCGAGCGCAGCGGGCGCGAAATGTTTGGAACATTATGATGCAGGTGCGGAATATACTTCATACGCATCAAGTGGGTAATGTAGATGGAAACGTGCAATGTTTCGAACAATATGATACAGGTTCGGAAAATACTTTATACGAATTTAGTCATCGAAATGAAAACGCGAGCGTAGCGAGCGCGAAAATTTTTGGACGTAATGATGCGGATGCGGGATAGATTTTATACGCATTAAGTAATCTAGTTGAAAACGCGAGCGTAGCGCGCGAGAAAATTTTTACGAACATTATGATGCAGGATTGCAGGTGCGGAAAATACTCCATATTCATCGACTAATGTAAATGAAATCGCGAGCGCAGCGAGCGCTAAATTTTGAACAAAATAATGAGTTGTTGTTGGTGATTTTTTTTATAGCCTATTATTTTTCCCACTGCTGGGCAAAGGCCTCTCCCCATATTGTCCAGACGTCCCTGTCCATAGTTGATAATGGCCATAAGGGAAAAAATCGGGATCGCAATGATTTACACATTTTCTGGCTTTGAGAATGGTCAGTGGACCATCGAGTCTTTAAATTTTCGCCATCTTGGATTTGAAAATGGCACCCCAAAAATATTTTATACAAAAATACAGTACATATTTAGTTTAAATTATTTTCGTTGACCGAATTTCTATAAATATTATTAGATATAATTTGTTATTAGATTTTGAACCTTATTATTTGTACAGTAAAATAGCTTTTTAAACTAATAAAGTTGATGCAACTCGGCCAACTCAAATTATTTCAATCATACGCATACATTATATGCCGCAAGTGTATGTTACAATGCAACCGAGATCCCGCTGCTCTGCGTAGATACCCTCCATCGAAAACAAAAAAAAAACACCGAGCTTGCATAGTAAGACTGGTATGTACCTAGGTTTGTGAATATTGATAGAGACCGACTGTCCAACATAATTAGATCTCTCATATCAAACAGTTAATATGGTTTGAGGGACTTTTGTTTTTTTGTCATTGGCCTCTCAAGTATATTTCGTCCCCCGTTTTTTCAAATACTATCTGTTTATTGCACAATGTTCGAATGGGGGTCTTTTTACTTTGCTTCCAAGTAGATGCTTCCCAATTTTTAAGCCTTTAAACCACGAATTGAAGGACTTCCCATACAAAGTTCAACTCCTGTTTTCACCCCTTTTCGTCCCCAATCTGTATGATTTTTATAGCCTATAACCTCGCCGAAGGTCCAATAAACATATTATTGAAGGCTGTATTAAAATCCATTCGCTAGTTTTCACGTGATAGTTAGACAGATAAACAGACAGACAAACAGACATGAATTCTAAAAACTGTTGAAATGTGTTCTGTCATCGATTCTTAGACCCCTGAATCGATTTTTTTCTAATATCTTCAATGTACAGATTTTCGACCCTCTTCTGCTTTATTATATGTATAGATTAGATTTTTTCTTTGGAATTTCCTTTTTTTTCCTATAAAAACCAACTTAACTTTGCGGTCGGTTCGGGACCCTAAATGTGCGAAATCAGACTCGCACTTGGCCGGTTTTTTTTATTTTTCAACTGACTGGCTTTGTACCGGGAGCGCACTCCTATCGCAATAAAGCGATAGGAGTGCGCGATTGGAGGGTGGCCCGGGGAAATTCCAGGGGAAACCTCCGACACGATTTAAACACTGGAATACTCCTAAAATAGTTAACCCTTAACTATTTAGAGCGAACATTACGCCGGTGTACCAATCGCGAACAGAAAGGCTGTCGCAACTGGCCGGCGCGAGAGAGCGGTTCCCACGTGCGCGCCCGCCTGCCTTGAACGACCTTGCTGGCTGGTACAGCGCGTGCGCGAGAATGAAGCGAGCGTTTGAAAGAATGAAAACATTTATTCGTGCACAAAAGGCACACAGATAAAAAATAAATAGACCGTACCTACTCGGGACACATAAAATGACGTCTGTCTTCGCGGCAGCGAATCGGTTGCAGTCTGAAGCTGGTTTTCAGACAGCACCGTAGGTATGTACGTGACGTGACCAACGGAACGTAACACAACATATACGTAATATATTTTCATCTCTCCTGTTCAGAAAGTTCAATTTTCATGAGTATAGCCGGGTTGAAAGTCGCTTTTCCGACCCTAGGTGGAAAGTATTTCTTTTTAATAGTGCAATAGGCCGGGTGCGGGCTTGGGCCGCGGGCGCGGGGTGCAGACTGCAGGGCGCGGCGGCGCCGGCTGCTGGTGCATGCTGGTGGCTGCAGCGCGTGTTTTTATTACTGAATTTACTGAATCCTTAAAATGTCATTTACCTTTAATTTTTTCTTTCATTTATTTTTCTCAATAGTCGAAATTAAATAAGTAGTAGATTGTTAACCAAGGGTTGAAAGCGACCCATTTCACCCGAACTATTATTTGGTTCAAGGATATACTTACAGTCACCGGCAGAAAATATGACCCAAAAATTTTTCGTGATTTCAAACTATAAATTGAAAAAAGTAAATAATGTTTAAAATTGGCGCACCAATCTCACTGGAGCGAAAGTTCTTGGAGTATTCCAGTGTTCAAACCGGCTGCGTGGTCGTGTCGAAGGTTTCCCCTGGATTTTACCCCGGCCACTCTCCAACCACGCACTCTTATCACTTTATTTTATTGGGCCCGGCCTATATAAAGCCACAGTCAGATTCCTAAAACAAGAGCGCCTTTCAGATGGGAGTAAGCGCTTTCTCGAAGGTTTGAAGGTTATATCGGTCCGGAAATACCGCAGTTCCATTGCACAGTTTGGTTGTGCGAGGCAGGAAATAATTTAAAGTCAGGACACACCGGGTGCGTGCCCGTGGACATGCACGCAGACGTGCGCGTTGTAAAAATATGAATTCTTCTAGTGCCTAGATGTGAAACCGCTTGCATGACGTGTGGTGTGACATCTATGGATTCACGCACGCATGTAGTAGTAACTAACCTTTAACCGTACTAAACGTAAGACACAGTCGTTCTGACGCATCACGATACGTCATGTTAGATACATTTGAATCCGAGTTCTACTAACCTACATTGTCGCGACAGCGGCATTAAAAATGGTTTGAATTGAGTGATTGGTGTCGTTTTCCATCTGCATCTCTAGGTGTCAGTCGGCAGTGTACCAGTGTACCTATGTCAAGATTGGAGCATTAGGTATGTATTAGATGATCTAATACATACATAAATTATTTTATGTCACACCTGGCCATAAAGTGGCCATTATCGCACGCTCCGCGCGCGAAAAAACCCACTTCCTAGCCAGGGGGTGACATAAAATTTTGTACTTACCATGGGCGATAATAAAGAAAGCCTCAGATCGCATATTTATCGCCCTTGCCTTCGGCTCGGGCGTAAAATACCTGCGATCTGAGACATTCTTTGTTTTATCGCCCTTGGTAAGTAATGTACTATTATGTCACACCTGGCCATAAAGCGGCCATTATCGCACGCTCCGCGCACGAAAAAACCCACTTCCTGGCCAGGGGGTGACATAAAATATTGTACTTACCACGGGCGATAATAAAGAAAGCCTCAGATCGCATATTTATCGCCCTTGCCTTCGGCTCGGGCGTAAAATACCTGCGATCTGAGACATTCTTTGTTTTATCGCCCTTGGTAAGTAATGTACTATAGATCAAGCCCCCTAAGCAAACATTAGCCCCTGGCATATATTGAATTCTAAAAACAAAGTGGTATCTTAATTTATTTAACATTTGTTCCACAAAAAAATAGATGCCAATGGTCAACTTTATGTCTTATGGCAATTATGGGTCCAAAAACAAACTTACAAACCTTGGCTTTGCTTGAGGTTTCAGTATAAGGTTATAAGTACCTTTGTGCGTGTGTGTTAAATACATAAATTGAAATTGAATTGAAATTGAATTGAAATTGAATTGAAATTGAATTGAAATTGAAATTGAATTGAAATTGAATTGAAATTGAAGTAAAATGTGTAGAAATGAGTAACCCTTACAAGAAAACAAAACTAGTAACGCTTTACGCTTTAGAAATAATGTAATATCAAAGGATATGCAATACGAGTAGACTTGTGAATTTTAAAGCCCGTATAAAACGATGCCATTTTTACATACACATGCAGCATATTTTCCTATTAGAATGCAATTCTAGAAGATTATATCGCTCGCTCTATTATATAATGAACGAACTGTAATGCAGGCACTAATGGAAAATTACTGGCTTGACCCGGTTTCTTTGTTTTATTTTTTTTATAAATGCACTTGGTAAGTAAGTATTGGGCACCGTACTTTAGCTTTACGCATTTCGGGGCCTTGGGTACGTACGTACTTCCCAGTACTAATATGAGACTTAGTAGTCACGTCACGATTTGATATCGATTAGGATTTAAGTGGGAAATCTAGTGAAACTTTGATTTTAGTGAGTTTTGTAATGTTACATACAATACATGTTTAAAAATATTGCTTCCGTTATAAAGAAAAAAGTAGTCTCACGCCTCACCCTGTATTTGTTCATACTTACAAAATATTTACTTATACCTAGTTCAAATTTGGGAAGACTATTTTATCAGCTTCTGGTACTATGGTAATTAAAGAAACAACTTTCAACAAGTCAAGGAAACATAAATTCATCAATTTATTCATGAAAATATAATTCAGCTTCATTTACATACAATACAAAAGCCTTTATGAGTGAAACTAAGTATAATACGATCTAAATTCGTTCTTGTTGCAAACAATTTCAATTTAAAATTAAACCACCTAGCTCCCATCTTGAAATGGTTCTGTGACTTTATTCTCATGGCAGGAAATGTATCAAAATGTACAAACTTATGATATCAGTTAGAATTGGAACATTCTTCATTGTTGGATTGATACGTAACAAGTTGCATGTTTCCCATCAATTGTTGCCGAAACTCGTGCGAGGTATTACTTTGTCGTTCTAACACAGTGAGTTACGAATGTTACAATAGCAATTGATTGTATTTACAAAGTTAGTATGACACGGTACTTTGTGGAGATCAACGGCGAGGTACTTTGTCGTTCTAACACTGTGTGTACGATGGCAATTGATTGTATTTACAGAGTTAGTATGACACGGTACTTTGTGGGGATCAAATTTCCTGTCTTAGACGGATAAAAGTCACGGTACATGATACAATTGTATACATACTCGTAAATATACTGTCATTAATCTCTCTTCTCGTGGAAGTGGAAGCGTTTGACATGCGATATTAAAAAGAAGAGGGCCCAAAATATAACGTAGGACGAAGGTAATCAATGTAGGTAGGTAATTAATTTCCGGTCTCGCAACGTTATGAGGTCTAAAGCATATATGGTTTGAAAATTACGAAACTCGAATTACTCGAACTCGACTCGAATTCTTAAACTGTGGGCGTACGAGTAAATGGACCCTTAGGGATGCGTGTTTTGAACGCCAGGGGTACATGGGAAGCCGACTTACTTATCAAACTGCATTTCAATATTTTACCTAATAAGAATGTGCAGCATACTGAGTTTCGAAACGGGTCTGCGATGTTTGTAAAATTTGAGAAGGGGTCCATGACTGAAAAAAAACCCTGGTGTCTAAAGGCTGGGCCATGTGGTTGAGCGGCGGGAATAGCGGCCGTGGTTCACCATAGGCGAGTGGCTGCGATCTAATCTCTCGCTCAGACGTATGTCGCACCGCTGCCGCTGTTGCACGAAGTCGTGGCGGATAATTCCGTTGCCGACTGCATACAGCAACAGCACGTTCCGCCGCACTCCAAATTGAACCGTAATCATAAAACTAAAAGTCCCAATTTAGAGTGAGCGGCGTGTGCTGTTCCGACACTTCTCCGCTCGTTTCAAATTGAGCTTTTTAGGCATATCATTATGGTTCAATTTGGAGTGCGGCGGAACGTGCTGTTGCGGTATGCAGTATGCAGTCGGCAACGGAATCATACCTTTAAGGTTCCTTATCAGTCAAAAAAGGCTCATCTATTTAGGCGATTTTCTGTTTAATTGACACGTATATTGATATTTTCTCAATGTAAGTAACCATCTAGAAGGACTATAGCGACGTTAATGACATACTCTTAAATGTACCTATTTCTTGAGTGTTTCATTAAGAAATATTGTTTCAAACATTCATCCAAATCGACCGTTTTCAAGCTAAAAACTTTTTTTATCCGCTTAAAATCTACACACAATAAAAACAATAAAGGATGATTTACGCTAGACCGTTCCGTGTCCGGGCCGGCTCGTTCTCTAAGAAGATTTCTTCTACAAGAAATAGACGGCCGTAATAAAAAACGGGCCGGGCCGGACACGGAACGGTCTAGCGTGAATCATCCTTTATGGGCAATGTTAGGTACTATCTAAAACTTTAATGAAATCATTTAATCACTATTGGTATTATCAATACTTTCGTTAAAATTTGAAATCAAAATATTTCAAACCTTATAATGCCTCTTAAGGGGCTTTATTTTTACGTTTGACCTACTTACTGAGTCGGTTACTAAGGAGAAATATTTCACGGGTTCGGTATCGTTCCTTTCTGAGTGCGGGTTTCCTAGTCCAGGCCTGCTACCCCGAACCACAAACGAAGTTTTCCCTCTCTGTCGCACTTATGTGCAAACTTGCAAGTGCGACAGAGAGGGAAAATTTGAGCGTTCGCGGTAGCAGCCCTGGACACTGATCTAATACTTGACACTTTGAATCTTATGTCATATGTACATATTTACTACCTATTGTACGTTTATCTCACGAGTGCGGGTTAGCTATACTTGTAGTTGTGTTGTGACACATAGGTAGACAATGTAAACTCATAGCTCCTACACTGACGCACACATAGATAATATGCATTGTATAGCTCAACACACAACCATGGCTCACCCGCGCTCGTGAGATTAAAGTACTCTAATAGGGGTGAACAAACAGGTTTATTTTTGTCAAGCCGCTATCGAGATTATAATTTTCAATCGAAGTGAAAAATGTATCGCACTTACCTGTCGCGATTAATTGTTAAATATGGTACAACTACTGGGCCACTGTCGATCACTGGGACATTTATCTTATACAGCATTTCTTTTTTCACAAACACGTAATTGATACCTAGTTTTATATAATTTATGTATATCCCTGTCCTTCCTACCTTTAAATAAGGCCAGCATTAAATTAGTACGAACCCAACATTTCATGAATTGAATTTCGAATAATTAATGCCTTACAAATTCGAGACGAGCACAAAATCAGAAAAGTTGTGCGAAAATGGTAAAGTTCGCCAGAAACCTTGCGGTCCAGTTTCGGTAATGAATTTCTTTTAGGAAACTTGTCGGATCAAATTAAAAAGTTCAAACGTCAAAACATGGTTTTTTGCGGTATTCGTTTTGGTAAATATTTATTTGCTGTAGATAACTTACCTCCCTAGGTACGATCAAGGCAATTAAAACACTTTATTTTTTAGGGTTCCGTAGCCAAAATGGCGAAAACGCGGAACCCTTATAATTACCCTATAGTTACGTCAAGTCTGTCCGTGCGTATGTCGCAGCCGATTTACTCGGAGACAAAGTGGCCAAATAGTTCAGTACACCATAAATGGCATAAATTTTATATGGACCAAACTATTTGGCCAATTCAGCTGTTACATAAGTACCTACCTAGTATGTAGGTATAATCCCTTCATATATCACTGACTGTACGATGGTCTAGCGTTGGGCGGCGTCTATTAACTGTTTAGCCTATCGCATGCAAAACGGGTAACCTGTTAGCTATTGTAGGTATATATATCCATTAAATGATTAAAAATAATTCATCCCCGTCCCTAACTTACTGAGGTCCCCTTCGTCCTTCGTCTCTGTTCGAGTTGTTTCAAATTAATGAAAACAAATGAACGAGTCAATTACGCTAAAAAAGAAGTTAATTAAACACGAATCATTTCGTTCTTCCTTTGTTTACCGAGATTTTTGTCTTATTATGTATTTATGTGATTCCTTTTAATGTCAATGTACGTTGTTGATGACCTTAAACCATAATTGACATTTGTGGTTTTTGCTACTCTTTTTTATACAGTACCTACCACAATGTTACAAGCTGATTATTACAATTTACCTACTATTGCAGGTACTTAATCATCATTGTTTACTAAATGTTTCTATTTAGCCCAATGGTTGATTGGCAGAGAATGCCTTAAGGCATTCAGTCCGCCAGTTGTACATATTTCTAGCACTGTGCAATAAAAGCTTAAATAAATAAAACTTGACAGAAGAAGCTATTTTGTATCTCTTAATATTTAATCCTAATATTAAGGTAAAGATAAATGTCGTATTTAGATTGGATTTTAATGAGTTGTCGACGGTCAGCATCGCCATTCCATTCCGTGTACTTAATATTGTGCAATGATTTTATACCAATTATTTGTTTCTTGCGCATGCACATTGTCTTGGAGGAATGGGATAAAGGTATATCAGTTGGGGGACGCCTGATAAATAACCTGAGATACGCTGATGATACAACCCTTCTCGCAAGAACTAGAGAAGATATGGAAAACCTTCTGACTCGTCTCGAAGCAACCAGCCTTAAATTCGGACTTGCCATCAACCGAGACAAGACAAAGTTGATGATAGTGGACCGAGCTGAACAAACTGGAAAGGGCACACAGATAGCTAACTGCGAAGTTGTGCAGAACTATGTCTACCTTGGCTCCACTATCTAATACCAGGGGATGTAGCGACGAGATCAGAAGACGATGCGCCATCACCAGGTCGGCGGTAGAGCGGCTGAGAAAGATTTGGAACGACAGGAGGGTTACCAAGAAGACGAAGGTCAGACTGATGAAATGCCTTGTTTTCCCAATCTTTCTCTATGGGGCTGAAACTTGGTCTCTGAGACTCTAGGATCGCCGTAAAATCGACGCATTAGAGATGTGGCGCTGGAGACGCCTCTTAAAAATCCCGTGGACGCAGTTTCGCACTAACGTTTCCATCCTCAAAGAGCTTCGTATTAAGGATCGACTTTCGTCAATTGTGCAACTACGAATACTGAAGTTCTTTGGTCACATCTCCAGAAACGAAGATTCAATGGAGAGACTGGTGGTTCAAGGACGAGTGGAAGGCAAGAGAGCACGTGGCCGATCACCAACTCGCTGGACTGACTTGATCAAAAAAGCTACGGGGTCCACTATGGTCCAATGTAGGTACTCGCGATGCCTCTAACCGGCAGAAATGGAAGCTTATCGCTAACAGGCTGTCCTTGAAAACTACAACAACCCACCGAACATCGCTCCGTGTACCTCGTCTGCGCAACCATGAGCCCACTCTGACAAGCGTGATCGACTAAGAAGAAGAGATTTGTTTCTTTCCATTTAATAGTATGAGCTCTCGATTGTCTACCGACACCCCAGTATTGCGATAATAATAATCAGCGTGTATATAAAAGGCATCATAGATCATTCTGTAGAAGTAAGTAGGCGATAAAAGTGTCCACTGCATAATCCCTTCCCGATTCCGGCGGCTCGACAAAGTCCCACCTTGTTATTGAAACTCGGATGGCCGAGTTGTATCAAAGTGATTCGTACAAAAAGCTATTTAACCTTTCAAACGATAGAGTTCAAAAACCAATAACATTTTAACATAGTATGAACTATTCCACCTTGTTACCTTGTGTGTGTGTGTGTTGTTGTAGACGACCGCTTTAGCTTAGTTGGTAGTGACCCTGCCTACGAAGCTGGAGGTCCCGGGTTCGAATCCCGGTCGGGGCATTTATTTGTGTGATGAGCATGAATATTTGTTCTTGGGTCTTGGATGTTTTCTATGTATTTAAGTATTTATTTATCTATATAAGTATGTATATCGTCGCTTAGTACCCATAGTACAAGCTTTGCTTAGTTTGGGACTAGGTTGATTTGTGTGAGATTGTCCACAAATATTTATTTATTTATTATTTATATAAAGACAAATTTTTTGGTATTAGTAAATAACTACTATTATCAAAAACTGTTTTGTTATTATATAGGCACAGTCTCACTTCCATAAGCAATACATTTCGTAGGTATGTAAGTACAAATTTATGAATCTCCTGGTCGCTCGGTGGCGCGTCTATAAATACTTGTATATAGGTACTATACCTAGGGTAGTTTCAATCTTATTATCATAGTGCTAGTGACACAGGCGAACGGTAGGTTTGTCAAGTTTTGGGCATGAATGTCGAGCATTGGGACGTTTATTTTTTATTTATATTATTTTATTACAAAAGGTACACTTAACAGATATCACACAGTAAGAGTTAGTTGAGAGTTTACACATAATCAATAGCTTAAAGACCAGCATGACATCCCATGCAAGTGCACACACCATGATCCAATAAGTAAGCGCATATAAGTACAAAGTTGTACATAGTACTGACTTTATATCACAAAAACACTTTAATGAAACATTTTCAATTTGATTGATAACAAAATGTACATATAAGCGGAGATGTAAAGGGTCCCCATAGTCAAAGGTGTGAAAGGCCTCTAAATGTCAAACTTACATTTAGTGCCCACTTATCGCGTAATAGGAATCCTACGTGCTCTGAAAACAAGTACTTAGGTGCGATGTTCATCTTTGGAATGCGACCGCAGTCATTAAACACGCAATGGTGTTGAAATTGAACGGTGATTATGGAAATCGCCGCCTTTTTTATGTTAGATACCGGCCACAATAACAATCAATGTTGTCGTGCTCTGGTGTTGCTTCCATTACTGTGCATGGTTACTAACGAACCAACTGAATCACTTCACTTTAAAAAAAAATGGCTTTCCATCAAATTTATGATGATTTCGCCAACCACGTGTTCATTAGACGTTGTTCGGTAACGACGCCATGACAGTATGCAACTGGTTTTGTACGGTAGTGGATTCAGCCCGTCATTGTGAAGAGCACGTGTGTTCACCAACGCGGCGACGGGCGAAATCCACCAACTGAATCGTGACCCACCGTGGAACTTTGTCACGGAAAATGTCATAGTGACATCGTACTGCCTGACAAGGGAAATCATTATGACACTTCCTGTGACAAGGTTCCACGGTGGGTCACGATTGAATTGGTTCGATAGTACATTACATTTGTATTATATTATTGACTTCGGTTACGGTAGTTAGAAAACAGTCAAAATAAAATATTCAGAGGTGTTTTCTGGCTGTTTCCGTGGAGCTTATTTATTGGTAACTACGAGTATTATAGAAAACTTAATGCTTCAACTTTGTTGCTATTATATTTTTATACATAAAGACCCAAAATCGATCACTATCACGATTTATGTCACTTGTTCGTTTTCTCTAAATACTTTCCACAGTAAAAGAGTGATGTGGTGCTACCACACTGTTATTTTTGTGGTGCCACCACTTAGTTATCTGGGGGCACGGCAGTGCCCCCGCCAAGTCGAGCAAAACAAAAGTGGCACGGCCGTACCATCCTTTTCTCGAAGTCATTCAGGCCATTTTCAACCTCCCATTATTTTGCCCTATATTTTAGTCCAGTTGTGTCATTATTCTGTTGGATAAAGCGGGTATTACACTGTCCTGAATCAGGCGTCCTAACTAGTGGAGGGGAGTTGAAGCATCTCGCCCTAACGTATAGGTCGGAACCTTTCTAAGTGTCCTAAATTCAGGACAGTGTAATATCCGCTTAACACTGGTCGGTATCCCTTGACAAACTTATTGTCAAACTGTCCTTGATGCTGCATTATCATTAAGAAACACGAGTCAACGCCACCTATCGGCACGATTTGATAACAACGCACGGGTTTCGTTATTTTTTCACGCGATAACACAGGCCAAGTTTCAGGCAATGCTCCGATGTTATTGTTCATCCACTGCACACAACACGAACTTCAACCATGTGACTACGTAGATAAGATTCAATGCAGCTTGATAGCGCGCGTTTGTTATTACAAACCCGTGCCTCTTATCTTTATCTGATTCGCCTTTCAACTATAGAAAGGTCAATTAATTGGCGATTGCGATTGTTGCTGCACCTGAATTAACTATTCGATTTATCTAATTAACATTTGACTTTGAACACATCGCATTGACTCCATAAATACAGGGGCGTATTTTGAAATTTGGCGCCCCGGGCCAATAAGATTCGCCGCCCCGAAAGTCAAGAAAAGGCGCCCAAAAAAATGGTGGGAAGGTGCTGTAAAGGGCGGCTTGGCCGCCCCTCTCAGCCTGCCGCCCTGGGCCATGGCCCCCTTGGCCCTAGGGTAAATACGCCTCTGCATAAATATCATGGCGGTAAAGCCCGTGCCAGACAAGCCCCAAAACCTTGGTCCGCACGGACCATGTAGACAGTTGTTTCCAACAAGAGTTCCTTTTGAAAACCGGTTTTTGTGGACCAAGGTCGCTCCGTCCTAGGGACATGTCGGCGACTGTTTGGATGGCGCTTAAAGCCGCCGACAGCAGACAGCAACTGCACGTTCCGCCGCACTCCAAATTTAACCGTAATCATAAGACTAAAAGTTCTCATTTAGAATGAGCGGCGTGCGCTGTTGCGACACTTCTCCGCTCATTTCAAATGAGCTTTTATGCATACCATTACGGTTCAATTTGGAGTGCGGCGGCACGTGCAGTTGCTGTATGCAGTCGGCAGCGGAATCATACCTCGCTAGACCGTTCCGTGTCCGGGCCGGCCCGTTTTGTAGTACAAGAAATTGACGGCCGTGTACTAGAAAACGGGCCGGCCCGGACACGGAACGGTCTAGCGTGAATCATTCTTTATCCGGCGTTTCTAAGTCACAGAATAAATCCATAGTTGCGCTTAGTGTTTTACTCTATCCCGTATAGACATGCGCAAAATGTGTCACTAAAATGAAAAGAGCATATACTTCATTCCTTCACTCACTTCACTGTGAAGTATATCACTTATTTAGTTTACTAGTTCAGTTTAGTTCAGTAGCTCAACAGATCCATCTACGATATAGATTGGGTAAAATATCAATCATTCATTCAATCATGGCGTCTATGTCACTCGGAGCGAATGAGTAGGTAAACGATATGAATCGTGAACTGAACGGACTGAAGTATTGAAGTATATGAATCCGAACTGAACTAGTGAATGAAAGAGTTACACGAGGTGAAGTACTTCATTTGAATCATTCATTCGTGAACTACTCATGTCTAATCCCGTACTGATTCGATCGTTGTCGATGTGAATAAAGTATTCTTATCGTTTTGCTGCCGTGAAAATGACACATATTTACATATTATATATTACTTGAGGGAAAGGCCCTAACACTCGACACATTCAATCTTAATGCAATAACAATAGAGCACAGAGGTGGGGAGGAATTATCGCATCAAACATTGAGGTACCTATTTCCTGTTTACCTTAAAAACAACTTTCTATGCAGTTCCCTCACCTACCTACCAAAGTATTTATATTTCCTCAAAAATTTCACGATCAGTTCTCCTCCCTTTAATATTTATTTGGAGCTCGTGCCAAATGTCACGGAACAGAACCAGTCCTGTTTTGTAAAAGAACATTGAACCTGAACCGAAAAACACCAAATATGCCATAAATCTGTTTCCCGTATAACTCAGTATTTTTCATTTTAATGCGTCCCAGAAATAATAAGTTCATACCTATCTAATCTAGTCACATGAAAACGGATTGCAATTCGTATTCCATTTGAAATATTTTGTATATAATCATTTGGTTAGGTTTATAGTACAGAAGGCGTTACCTACTGAAATTACCTAAGTATGTTTTGTTTTATGTTTTTCCGATATTTTTAAGCAGTAAGCTAATGATAATGCAGAATTCTGCTTTAGCGAAACAAATTGTAAATTTTTCCTCAATATGAAATAAATAGTAGGTAAATAATTTGTACAAATAATAATATTGTATTTGTAATTTGTAATAATTTGTTTTTTTTTTTTGTCAATTCACGAGGTCTACAGCCACTAATAATAGTCTTCTTACTTACTAAATCCTGGAGTTACTCTGATTTCAAAGAAGTTTATAAAAAGTATTTTGTATTTGAAATACATTATTTTGAGTACTGTAAAAAAAAAAAAATTTGTACATAACTATATTATAATATGGTATTTATTTGCAAATATAGTTTACAATAAATAAAAAATAATTAACTATATTAGGATAACTTCTAAGTAGGTATATATATAAGTACCCAGACTCCTGTTAAAATATGTTTACTTAATATATTTACAAAACAGCGTGCCACATACACATATGGCATCGTTTATGGTCGCAGTTATCGCGTGATAAACGACAAGATATGTCACCTTCTATCGACTGGTGGTACCAGAAAGTGACAGATGCTTTATCACACGATAAACATGATCATCATAGACCCCAGGCTTTACAAATACTTTTTATTGCACATCAATGAATCAGTTACATAAATAATCAAAACAACATGCAGGTAGAGGTAAACAACAGGCGGTCTTATCGCTAAAGAGCGATCTCTTCCGGGCAACCATGAACCCATGTTCTTCAAGTAGTATCTCACTAATCTCACTATCAACACATCATCCTCGGAAGCTCTAGCTGATTTACTCACTCATCAACAGGAACACAATACCACATAGCAAGTAGCAGTACTTATTCTAACCTACAAACGACTGCTCTTATATTCCAGATGTTAAGAAAATGTTCCACAAGTGACAAACACAACCCGGCGAATACCTTATGAGGCACTTATGCCGGCTCGTTGCATAAACTTGCGTGTGACGTCAACTCGTCTATTTTGTGAGTCGGAATAAAGATGGCAACGGGACCGCGACCTAAATACAACAATGCAGGAGCTAGGAGCACGAAGTCTATTCTGCTGTTAATACAATGTTTTTATACAACGACGGTGGCAAACAAGATTACGGTCCACCTGATGGTAACACCGCAGCCTATAGACGCTCGCAACTCCAAAAGAGTCACGTGTGCGTTGCCCACTCTTTACAGAATTCCGCAATAAATTTCCTTCCCAATGCGCTATTTCACTTTTTTTATGGTTCCATTGGAACCAGTTTTTAGAGACGATCAAATATCTAAGATATGGGATGGGACCAACTGCAATTAGAGCGCAATACCTAAAGAGTAAAAAAAAGGGACAAATACACTATTTACTTAATGGATGGATTTTTCGATAAATATATACTTAAATTTTCAACCGTTATTATTATTACTTACCATTTTTGTTTTCTTTTTCAGGTTGTTGGCCGGAACATGATCGCTAATTTGACTTTAGATTCAATCTCGTACATAAGTTTTGCATTTTAACTTGTTTTTCGTGTTGTGTCGCGCAGCACTCGCCAGAAATTGCCTAGAGCCGGGAGGACCATGGGGCCGTTCGGGCGCACGTTGCCTTCCGAGGCACGTCCACTCAGACCGAGCATTTGGCTCGCGAGGCTGCCGCGCGAGCCCGTGCGCCCGGTGGAGACGCGGCTTAAGGCAAGGCCTTTGTCCAGCAGCAGTGGGGCCCTGGCCTACAGAACCAAATCCAAGTACCTATCTCCTTCTCACAGTTCGTATATGCAAGTGCGAATAAGGGTGAGGCCAGACGAGCGTAATTTTGTGAGTCGTGGACTGCATTATTTAAGGCGAGGCCATAAATGTGACATCAACCGAAAATTTCGGTAATATTCGCAAGTATGGCAGCTCACGACTCACAAAATTACGCTCGTCTGACTTCACCCTAACCCAAGTCTGTTGATTTTATGTTGCTTTTTTCTTCACAAATAAATAATAAATATATTGATCAAGTTTTATTTCAAAAATAAATTTTTATTTGAGTTTTGCATAAAGTGGGCCTTAAAAGGCACAAGTTCCTTACACAAATGAAAAGGTCAAAAACTCTTATCCCATTAGGTACAATACCTAAAGACTTTTAAATTCTTCATGTGCCTAGTAACTTTTAATGCTGACTGTACAAAGTGTACAAGTAGGCTTACGGAAAGTGGTCTACAAATTTCGACTTTATTATTTATCCACTAAGGTCCCAATGCGGTAGACAACTTTCTTGAGTGACGTACGTCGCCGTCAGATATATCGGAGCGAACAAGGTGGTCACAAATATCTGACCCTGTAGTCGAGGCGTTTATTGCGGTTAAGACTAGCAATAACTTGAATTTTCATTACATTGCAGGGTTTGATCGTATTCATCTTACCTCGGTAGCCTGCAGGCCAGCAATGTACAGATACAGAAACTTGCATGCAAGTTCTTGACAATGAAAATCAGCCTTTATGTTCAGATATTTTTGTACACCCTGAAGAGTGTAGATAATAGATAGATAGAGTGTAGGTTATTTGACGACCGCTTTAGCTTAGTTGGTAGTGACCCTGCCTACGAAGCTTGAGGTCCCGGGTTCGAATCCCGGCCGGGGCATTTATTTGTGTGATGAGCACGAATATTTGTTCTTGGGTCTTGGATGTTTTCTATGTATTTAAGTATTTATTTATCTATATAAGTATGTATATCGTCGCTTAGTACCCATAGTACAAGCTTTGCTTAGTTTGGGACTAGGTTGATTTGTGTAAGATTGTCCACAAATATTTATATTTATTTATTTTTATATTTTATATTTTATTGTGATTGTACTTAATGCAATGTTATCATTAAGAACTTGCAAAGTACCTATGTCACTTTCTTTGTAGTCCATTTAGGACAGGTTTCACAGACTTACTATTACAGACCGATTAACGTTAAATATGGCGTCAGCAGCTGTGCATAGAAAGTTGTCAAACTTCCCGTAAACTATCCGACAGTTTAGTTAAACCCACCGTAATTGTACCTACAATTATATGCTAGGAGCTTATTTTGAAAAGAGTACCAGATATTTTAACAATTCCAAATTAAAGCTTTGTTTAGTTAATGTGTTCTCTTCCAAAATAAACTTCCATTTCATCGGGACCAAAAATAAAAGACAACCGTCACTGTTTATCACTTTTTTATAATTTATTTTCACAACATTTTTATTTAATTTTCTGTAAAATTTACATTCTTAAAACTCCTCACAAATATAGTACTTACATTTAAACATCGCAACAACAGTGTAGCGCGGCCCAGCGGGCTCGGAAGAAAAGTAATAACTATGTAAATATATGTTAAAACTAGGATATATGTTACGCTATGTGTTCCAGAGAGTCCTTGTGCCGGGGTGGTCGCGGGAAACATATGAGCGACGCGCCGGCACCACGTGGCTGCGGGCCCACCGCGTCTGGGCTATCCCTACACTTTCTAAGCCGGGTACTCATTAGCGAACTGTAACTGTAACCGATACTGCAACGAGTTCAAGTGCGTAAGTAACTGAGAGAGTTACATTCATAGGCTCGTTGCGAGCCGTTCGCGAACGGTTCGCCAACCACGTACGTATACACAGGTTAGTGTAACCGTTCGGTTACAGTTACAACTCTCTCGTGAGTACCCGGCTCTATACTTCAAAATGTCCCTGTGATCCGTTTTGATTCTGGAGATCATTTGAATATCTTTCCCCTGGGCAAAGGTTTGGGAGACTTCTTGTGTTGATTGTTTATTACTTTTATATAAACGTCACAATAAAAATTGGAATAACACTTGAGCCCACTTGTTCAGACTTCACAAATTATAGAATAGGTCTCTTCTCTAGTGTGTGCTCGTTTCATGAAGGTACAAAATATAATTTTACAAACCAAAACTGAGGCATTTGTAATGTAACCTTTTCTATTGTTATTAAATATATTTAGGAGAGTTTCCAAAAACTAGCTTCTCATTGGCTTTATGGACTCTTTAACAAAATTACTAAGTAACAAGAATATCAAATCTGTTTTCTGTTACATAATTATTAGAAATATATTGGAATTTCCTTTAAGAGTGAGCCTTTAAGATCGTATTTTCAGCCAAATTAACAGAACATTTTCATAAATAGGATCAAAGGGTCATTTTTGAACTTCTCAGAATTTTCTCTACTTAAACAACTCATTTAACGATTGTTTGTAACATCTTTGAAACCGACTGCTTTCCTAAATTGGCAAGATCAACAGTTAAACTTGAAATACTAACATGGGAAAGCCGGTTATTGTGGCAACACTAACAGAAAATCTACGGATAACCCAGCCAAGGTGCCAAACGGCAGCGACACGGGTATTTAGGCCGTGTGTTCCAACCATTTAGTGGCATTACCCCGTCCCGCTGTCATCTGTTTCAATAAAGAAGTTTCCGAAGCCACGCCTTCGTTTTGGCGTCTGCGTACCACACTACTATATAAAGAATACTTTTCCATCTCTCAAACCTTCAAACCCAATACCGTGTTATCTAGCGGCCTTTAAATATAGGTACAATTCATGACTTCTTAAATTCCTTTTCCCGTTGATCGCAAATATTTAGATCGCGTAATGAGCAAATGATATACGAGTAAATGCATCTGTTGAAGACCAAATTTAATGGCGATTTCCAACGTATAGGTATCTTATTACATTAAATGCAATCCCGGGTTTACACATCAAATGCGTTAGATTGGGTTACAAAATATGCCTTTACATTACGCCACGCATCAAGCAATGTTGTATGGAATAAATTTGCTTTGAAAATACTTGCAGTAAAATGAATGATTATTTGGAAGATTAATTAAATATGAAACGATGGGAATTAAACAAATTACAAAAAGAAAACTGACAGAAACTATTGGTCTCGCATAAGATCAAACAAACATCTCTCTCTCTCTCTCTCTATTACCTCTACAATATATACAGATAACCAAACAAACTTCGTACGCAGACGCCGCATGACGTGCACAATATAAAATTAACCATTACATAGAAGGCTAGCAAAAAACTGATGGTAACTTTAGAAAAATAAAACCCTATAATAAACCGCAATGTCTCTCGTTTGCAAAAACATTTTCTAAATATTAGACCGCCTAATGGAAGCGTCACGAAATGTTTGTATGGAAGAGCTCTTGCTGAAACTAAACTACAGTGCCGGGTGCGACCTTCAGACTACAGAATGTAATCAATTCGGTTTAATCAAATACTGGCCGAATAATTTGTATTTTTTGTCTATTCTTTAACAAAATCCATGACACCACTGCTAGCCAAATCATCGAATCAAAAATATTCAATTCATCTGATCAAAAATATTATCAGTTTAATTCAATTTTAAAATACATTCTCCGAATTAGAAACATCAACTGAATAGGCTCTTTTACAAACTACGTTGGTATGTTTTCGTTTTTTCATTCCATTACGTACCAAAAAGACTGAAGCTGTATGCGAAACCTACACTGTATGGCATAATCATCTGATTCTATACAATAGTAATAAAATATATTTTCTAATACATCACAAGCACGATTTATCAGAATTTCAGTTAAGCGAGGAGGTAGTTCTTACCGGGTACTGCCAATAATAAGACTACAATATATAGAGATATAATAATCACAGTTATTTAAAATATGATAATATTCAATATAGATAACGTTAAAAGACCTGTCGAAAAGACTACAAATCACAACGTAGACGCCTGTGTCGATCCAGCGAGAGGTATAACTAGAGATAATTAACTTTTTCTCAAACATGCTCAGAAAAATAGAGTTTATGTTCGCGTTAATAGACTGCGAATCCCATCGTTGCGGGGTTACTTTAGGAAATAGTGCGACAGTTCTTCTCTTTTCCGTTTCCTTAAACTTCCATTTATATTATTTTATAATTCCCTTAATTTCCTTGCATATTTTGAGAAAAACACTATAAATATACCCGGACCGGAAGAGGGATTGCCTGCCTCGTATTACAAGACGGTCGCGCTCGGCGCTATAAGACGCTAGGCAGGTAACCCCCTTCCCAGCCTCTGTAGTAATGTACTAATACATTCACTCTTAGACGCCTGTCTCGATTCAGCGAGAGGTATAACTAGTGATAATTAACTTACATTCATTCTTAAGGTACAAATGGAATATGGTTTAGTTTTCGTTAGTTATAATTATGTACTTGTTTTACTTCTAAGTACAGACGAGTCTGTCGGCTCTCCGCGTTCATCGATCTATCGATTTTCAGAATCTATCATTACTGACAATATTTTCAGTCAGACGAGTGCGGAGCGACAACTGACTCCCTCCCTCTTTGCCCTCATTGACTTAGGAAATACACACGTCTCTAAATATTTGATATATTATAATATCAATACACCTTTCGTAACTTAATGTTGAGAATTCGACAAGCAGTTTACAACTTCGTGTTTCTTAAGTTGTGACAAAGCAAAAGCTATATAGATACTGGATTCGATAAGGTTTCTTGGTTTGGGCTCGTTATTATTGATTGCTGTCTGATATATTAATATTAAACAATCCATGCCTGGTATCAGGGGTGAAAATCGTCTGGGTGTCGGTGTCACCCGTTAATGGGTCCCGGTTATGAGTACCAGAAAGGTGTAACCCGGGGCGGACCGCCACCACCGCCTAGTAACAAGCGGCACTACATTATGTGAGTTGCCACATAAAATCGGACGGCCAAAAACGAAGTCGTCTTCGGTTAATTGATGAATCCAGTATCGAGTCGCGAATATTACACTGCGAGTTAAAAATAAACTGCAGATGTTCTTACATTTTCGAAATATTTTGAGGAAATTAAAAAAAAATGAGATCTCTAATTTTGGTTCGATAGTGAGCAAGTTCGATTCGTCCTGGACGCTGAGTAGGCCCGAAACGTTGAGACTCTAGGAGTCATTGTACTTGATTCCTCTGGATGTCGTTTCGACTAATCAATATGTAAACATCTTACTTCCTATCAAGAATTCCATGCAATAATGTGTATACATATATTTTTTATTTGAATATGCATTGGCAAATACCTAAGACATGCACGATTGGCCGGACACAGTTTACACAATCATTCGTATATCTATATATCATTAAAATACAACAATAATATTACATCTCTCTATTGGATTTAATCTACATTATAATGTATGTAAGTATAATCATCGACAACAGTATGTTACTCTACAACAATTAAATCACATGTTTTCATACCACCTACAATATTTACTGTAATTGATGTAATGTTAAGTGGAAACGCCAGTATGCCTCGGCGCGCTTCGCTACTTGTAAATCTTCTTAAAATATTCATAAATGGATCTCTATCTATAACAAGAGTGCACTATAATATTGTACACACCTTAGTCTATTTTTTTGCTTTTTCTATTTTTTTGTTTTTATAATTAACTTAATTTGTTACTCTCGTATGCCAAGCCGTATACAATACTAGAGTGATCAAGACAAATGTATACACGTTATATTATATCAATACATAGTAATAAAATACGTCTTCAGTACATCTCGCGTGGCAGTACGTACGGTGCACTCAACCCCCGACGACAATATACTGAACAGTCGTCTTCAGAGAATGTATGTTTTCTTCTCCTTATTACCATGGAATAAGGTATGAAATAGCAGACATGTCTTAGAAGTAGACTGTGCAATAAGTCACACAGGCGTGGAGTGCGGCCGTCCGCGGCAGTCCCGTCGGGACACTATGCCTAATTCCTTGTCTGCATTTACGATTCCTTGTCTGACGTCCAGTACGTCCCTAACTTGACTAAACGTGTCTAAAGGAAGGCCCACGACAAGGCCGGACTTGTTTTATTAGAATACCTAGAAATTGTCCTGGCACGAACGTGACATTTCTACCTAGTGACATTTCAAAAGTGATAAATAATGCAAAAAAAAAACAATTTATTAATATTTCAGAATGACGATAAAGTTATTAAGAATAAGACTTGTAATTTTCTGGTCTCCTCCCATACTTAAGTCACTTCAAAACAATTAGGACCTATCTAACAATCGCAGAATGGCCAAAATATATTTTTTTCCAAACCTTATCTATTTTCTCAACATCTACGTAAATGTATTCCTCGTAAGATACTTATCGATGCCAGGATTGTCGATGTTATTATTATCTCAATCACTAACATGACGTCCGTGCCAGGAAAATATCTAGGTATATTTATTATTTGTAGCTTTTAAATGTTGCTACTCGAACTGAAATAGGTAACTCCTTCCAGAGCAGTCCAAAGTAGGTAAGGTAAGCTCCTCAAGTGACATCTAACACTTGAGCGGGAATTGAGAGACATGCCACTTAAATTTATGGAGACAATTTTATACATAAAAAGCTTAATAATAACTAACTAGTCTTTTTTATAGGCAGACCATCATCGACTCGGACTTATTCCTAACAATGCGTCCATTAAGGTAAACGTCCTTAATTGACACCTTAATACCCAATAGTTGAACTTTTGTTCACCTCTTTTACTATGACATGAGATTGAAAGTGTCAAGTACTGGTACGTTTACCTCATACTACGTGGGTAATAATTTTCGTACTGCTAACATATTAACTTATCAACACGCAAGGAGTACGACTAGAAATTATTTCACGTTTCACCACAAGCGTTGGCTAAATAAGTTGTCTAGCTTCTTTAGTTCTCTAGCTAACATTACAATAAGTTGATTAGAATTATAAGCAGAGCGCGGGGAAGGTAGCCTAGGTCGCTTCCGGCCATACTGACTACCACAGGTCATCAAGATTACTAGCTTTTAATCAAGTCATGGTGGTCAGTAGTGGCCAGCTGGCTTCCTATAGAAACTACCGGTGGATCAGGCTTGTGGGAGAATTGACTGGTGAAAATTGATCTGTGTAACTAGTAAAGTGAGCAACTTCGAATTGACACAGAGTAAATTGTCTCCACGTGAAGCTACCAAAGAAGCGTAAGTCTACCGGCCCGTCTTTATCGCTTTGGTGATTCCCATTTTCATATTTTTCCCTAATTAAAATCCAGCCAAGATACGAAGCGTAAATCAACACATTATATACACTCGCCTATAGGACAGTGAATCATACATATACATATATTTTTTATTATATACATTTGGCACTAAATTCATCGATCGATAAAGAAGGTAAGAATCACGCGTGGGCCACGCGCGGCCCGCTAGCGCGGTCACGCGGGGCACAGCTGCGGCCGGCAGCACTGGCAGTACGACGCCGCGCACGCCGCGCACGCAGCGCACGCCGCGCACGCTGCGCACACGCATACGTAGTACCCGCCCACCGGGCCCATGCCAGCGGGCGCCAGCAGCACCGGCGTCCGCGCGCACAGCTCGCGGCACGCCAGCGCCTCAATGAGCGCCAGCGTCTGCCGCCGTTCGTGCCCCATCAGGCATACTGTGCTCTCGCGGACAACTCCGTGCAGCAGCGTCAGGTAGCGGTGCTTGAGGGCCTCCTCCTCGCGCCCTACGAAGTGATTCCGCAGGTAGGCTTCTAGTTTCGCGCGCTGCTGGCCCAGCTCGGGGAAGTCGATGAAGAACCGCGAGCACATGTATCGCTCGAGCGTTTTGATGCGATCTGGTCGCGCTGCGCGGTAGCCTTTAGCTAGCAGCGCGCAGTACTTGAGCAAGCCTCCACCACGGATCTCCTCGGGCTGGCGCGTCGCGATCAGCTTCTCCGTGAGGTGGATCAGCGCTTCGCGGAAATCTCCGTACACGGATTCACCGACCACGGTCGGGTAGAAGTTCTCGCCGATCGGCAGCGTCGCGCACTCGTGGAACGCGAGCAGAGAATCGAGGGCGATCTGGAACGAGTCTACCGAGAACTCGAACTGGCGGCGCATCGTGTCCACGAACTTGAGCTCGACGGACTTGTGGCCGCGCGAGTTGCCGAGGGAGATGAGCGACCAGCGGTCGCCGTCCGAGTTGACGCGGACCATTTTGGAGACGTAGGCTTCTTTTAAGCCGGCGGTGGAGGCGCGGCGGCGTGGCGTGGCTGGTGGCAGGAGGGTGGCGAGGTGGCCGAGCACGGCGGCCTTGACGCGGTCGCAGTGGCGCGCGGTGGGCAGGTCGGCGGTGAAGATGAGGTCGATGTCAGAGTAGGGCTGGGGGCGGTCGGCTAGAACATGGCTCGCGGCGCCGCCGTTGAGGCGCACGTCTCGGACGGCGACACCGGCGCCGCCCGCCGCCTGCGCCGCTTCCAGCCGCGCGCGCACGCCGGCCACTAGCTCGCGCAGGCGCACGTGCAGCGTGGGGAAGTTGCCGCGCCCGTGGATGGCCACCACCTCGTCCATCACGTCGTTCAGCCGCGACACCTGCTCGTAACTGAGCACCGCGTGCCGCTCGCCGCCGCCGCCGCACCCCTCTTCCGACGATGTGTAGCTCGACTCGCTCTGTAACAACAAACAAAACGACGTCAGGACAACTCGCCACAAAATAGCATAAAATACATAAAAACAAGTAGGTACACGTAAATAGGTATGCGCAATCAGAGGTTTAAATACCCCGTGGATCGTTTTGACATCAGAGATGTATCGCAAATATAACTAGGTAACATGTGCATACACGGCAAGTGCGCTTTCAAAAAAAAATTGACTAATTAGGCCATAGGACACTCGAGGGGATACTGGTACAAAAACTATGAAACGTTCTTTTGCATAACAGAATACACTGTAGGTGTAGGTACAATTTCTGTGAACTTATTTCAAAAGACCGCAGTGTTGCTTAAACTTTATTTGCATAATGTTAAAATTAACTACGGAAAACTTTAAAGTACCTATACGTGGATCGAGTAAATGCGTTCGTAGAAAATATTATTCAAGTCAGCGAGGATAATTTACCGCTGTTGTTAAAACCATTACGTTACGTGAACGTAGGTATACTCAACATCAGTCTTCTAAAGGAAGGTAAAAATTATAACAATTGATGAGTTTGACGCATTTTGTTTTCTACATTGACTGCTGTCATGGTAGTTTCCAAGAAAAACACGTAACTGTCAGACTAGACATTCAATAAACCGATAGTTTCGCGGACATTCATCATGTCTTTGAAGTGGATACAAAATGAGCACTGATTTGTAACAGCGCTCACGAACATTTTGTTCTATGAGGTAAAAAATAGAAATAGGTATATTTTGATACTTTTGTTATGCAAAGTTTTGGATGAGGCGCAATTCTTAAGACACATATAGTAAAACCATTATGTCTCCAACGTGTTTACATTCTAAACCTGTCGTACGTCGTAAAAGTATCTATTTAGTCGCTATAAATACAAACTCACGTAAGTATTTAAAAAAATATGGATTCGTGATTAAAATTAGTGTCGAAATAGGATATAATAAACTAAATTTTATTGAGAGTTCATGTAAGAATCTCATAAAGCATTAGTCATGTATTTGCGTTCGTATAATCGGAAGTAATCTTTATTTACAACGGATGTTTTGACATATTTATTATAACTTAAATACATTAAATGAGCCAGTAGAATTCCTTATTAGGTAATCAAGGCCAAACTTAAACAAATAAGCGTAGTGCTTATCCGTATAAATTCTCTACACTGAACTACGGCCATATTTAGTAACACTTGTAATACAAATTAAAGGGTTTTTTTTCGAATACGGTATTTTACTCATAGTCAAATCAGCAACTTTTTATTAAATGTCAAAAACGCTCTGTTACTAGTATGAAGTTTGTAAGGACATACTGTCTTAGTGACGTCACTAAGACAGTATGAATTGGTATGTTCAAATCAGCGTCCTTTTTAATCTTTATGCTTATAAAAAATTTCAATTAGCTAAAATAAATTAATAATTGATGTTTTCCGAGTATTTTCGTTAGAATATATTTTACGAGTCAAGTATAAAAAAAATATTTTTAGCTTTGTTTAATACCCTATTCACGAATTTGATTTCTTGTTGATTATAAAGTACAAATTTCATAATAAGATGACATGGTGCCAAAATTGTACTCAAAACACTTTAGCTGTATCATTGGGATATTTCGAGCGCGACCGACCACTTTTATCCGCGGTAAACATTCTAATGACGTTTCGCACTTGTGGCAAATATGACGCGCAAAAATACGCGCTCGCGCATGACTCGCATGAGACGCGCACATGCTCAGTAACATTAATTGTATTTGACTTTTTCTTGAATAAAGAATCCTACTAATATTATAAATGCGAACGTTTTGATAAAATTTAGATGACTGTTACTCAATCACGCAAAAACGACTAAACTAATTATGAAGAAACTTGATATACAACGAGTTTCTAGCCTGGATACTTTTTATCCCGGAAATCGTCACTCGAAGGGATAAAACAGGAGAGTGGATGTTCACGAGAAAGAAGTCGCGGGCAAAAGCTAGTGAATATTTCACTAATCTCTCACAAAGTTATATACCACAGACGCCTGAAATAAACGATTAAATAAATATATGTTACAATTTTACAAATATAAACTGATAACACTGACTGGCTCGACCAATAACGACCGGTCATTTGACCAGTGTTGCCACTATATTCACTGTGTGTGTGTGTGTTGTCACTATTTGTATTATTTGTTTCTGTTATTTGTTTTTAGTGTATATATTTGGTGAACAATAAAGAATATTTGTATTGTATATACAACTTGCTGCCGGGTGTTTTGCGCACGACACCGTCTTCTGTTTCACTTGTTCTGTAGGCACAAATTAGAAGGAGGAAATTATATCATTTCGCCTCACGTTGCGGCATTAGTTATCCTTTGCGCTAATCCCTCAGCGGAGAATATTACTCAAACGTAATTAATTATGAATCCGTAGGGTATTGCACCGTATTTATGCCTAGCTGTCCTAATAATTCTAGTCGATTAGTAACTTACATTAGGTGACACCACCAATTATGGACACTTTAAGAACAAGCACCAATAATATGGACGCTTCAACCCTTATTCAAAGAGCATACGGTTTTAAATTGATTGTTCTATAAAAAATGAATGACTCTTATTTTCTTTTACATAAGACTTAATGTACATCATTGGACCTTGTCCATTACTGGTGGTGTCACCCTATGCCTGCCAGCTACGTAACACTTCATGTATTGATGTGTACATTGTAATGTTGCTTTGAATTTATTTAATTAAACATAATTAAAATGAGAATAATAAAGAGGGTTCTCGTTTCTGAATATTTTGTTTTCAGGTTTTCAGTAGACACATTCAGTGGCGCTGAGATTTTAGGTGGTTTCTTCAACAATCTATCAGTTAACTATACATTATTGAATTATATATTAAGAAACTGTTGTATATGTTATGTTGTCATACTTATTATGTTCGTACTATTGGATGTAAGTAATAAATATTGACAGAAGAAATCATGCATAATACAGAACTTATAATAGGTATAAACCATCCAAAACTCAGTAACAGATAGTAGCCGAACATTATACAATGACCATTAGTGAATCCTTCAATAAGTTCAATGGCCAGAAGCAATGGTTCCCGAATTGAACTACAATACAACGATCAATTCACAATGTAACAAGTGACAGTGACATTCACTCAATATAAGACTTTCTATTCAAGAATATTCTCACAATGTTAAACCAAGTGACCTAAAATAAACCTTACTACATTACAACAAGGTTAGCTTCAGCGTGTCACTGTACTGTTTTCCGTAATTGGTCCAATAAATCTCGTCTGTGCTAACTCGTACCGATGGAGAAATATGCGCTTATGAAATATGCCTGCAATGTCAGTGGGAACTCTGATGTTTTATCTATATGCTTCCAGTGTTTAAAGTCTATGTGAATGCTAAAGTCATTATTTGTGCAACAGAATGTCAACGGGCTCATAACTGGAGATGTGGAGTACTGGGGACAGTAGTTTTCCAGAAAAAATACCACAGCCAAGATTTTTACTTTCTCTGTTTCTATACCTATGACTCTACGACCGCTTGGTAGTTGGTAGTCACGGGATCCTACCTACGAAGAAGCTGGTGGTCTCAGGTTGGTCAGGGTATATGTTTGTGTGATGTACCTACACAAATATTTTTGTTACTGAGTCTTGGATGTTTTCTATGTATTTAAGTATCTATTTATTTATATAGTATGTTTTTCGTCGCTTACTACCCATAGTACAAGCTTTGCTTAGTTTGGGACTAGTTCGATTTGTGTAAGATTGTCCACAAATAATATTAAAATACGTATATATGTATAGTGTTGTGACTTGTGATACTTTGTGATCATGGTGGTGAGAAGTTCGTTAGGGTGATTGGCATGCACTGTGTAGACTTAAAGTGTATGTGGTACTTACTCTGTGTCTTAAGTAATTACCTATTACCTTTACATATGATCAAATATTATAAGGTCCCGTCTTTTAATAAGTGATGAGATATTGACATAAGTACATTCAGTATCTTTAAATGCTTATTTATTCAGGACACTTATCTCACTATCTCGCCTCTTTTTTAGGGTATTATTACCTGGTATAATTACCCCAAAGGTATTAATACCCTATATCCTGTTCTATTTAAAATTAACTTCCGGTTGATTGCAGTTCCGTATTCCGTGTCACACCAAATAGCCCCCAATCAAGCCGATAGATAACTAAAACAGGATCAACACGTGCAAGCGAAACCCACCCGTGTGCAGTTGCATCAAGGCCGATTCTCCAATGACGAGGGAAGTAGGACAATAGGATATGTCAAACAAGTATACGCTAGTTGTGTTTATATCTTGCAAACCGGACTTTAGATAAAAGTGTATTGTGCTTGGTGGCCTTTGTACGAGGTCAAAATGCCTAACGACACTACGAAGGATGATAATGCACAACTTGGGCAGCTTCAATGTTAAAAGAAATGCAGCGATAAGTGGAACTCTGTATGTTAATAGTCATACATGTGTTTAGTATTCAAGTTCTAAAAACCTCCCGATTGCTCGCCTAAACACTAACGAAATAAGTCACATACCTAAATGATTAACGCACAGGTAAGTTTGTAAATTGAGTGTCAATTATAGACTACTGGCGTGAGGACATTATCCCATGAAATATCTCGATAGTTCGGTTCAGAAATCGACGTAGAAAGTACAGCGCCATCTACGTCTCGGTTTTCCCAAGGTTATCTCACACCGTATTTTATAATATATACTATAAAATATACAATTATGAAATAAAGCAAAAAAAACCTTTCATTTGAACTTGTCACATCAGTTGAAGTTGAAACTAGCTGGTTAATTGACATATTCGAATAGAAGACTTTTTTTTCTTTTACCAGCCAGTGTCACGGCCAAGAATACGCGACCTTCCTTCGTCATTTGAATAATTCCCCACAAGTCACAACAATTCGATCACGAACTTTTCAACGAGACTGACAAAAACCGCGTGATCAATCCTCAATAATCAAGGCAAAATTGACTTTCAGCGAATAACGTAAGATCTAAGACGACCGCACTGATTTTCCAAGTTGGAGAAATCCCGACGGAAGGTCAGTGGTTGCGTGTTTTTTGAACAATAAGGCAATAGAAATTATAATCGGTGAGTCTTGGTCGAGTTTACTGTAACAAAGTGTACTGTAGATGTTTTAAAGGAATGCGAGCCAAGGTCAAGGTGTGAACGGTCATTGAAGGTCAGATTACATTATAAGTGTTGTGTAAAGTGTTAAATCGGTTCGATACTAAACTCCGGTTTACGAAGACACAAGTTAAAATTTTACAAATCGGCTTTACCAATAACGAATGCCCAGTGTTGGCGGGAATAAATACCGTACGTATAAAATTCGCGACTGTTTTTTTGTTTTCAAAAAAGGAGAAGAGTTTTCAATTTCATAACGCTCACCGATAAAAAAAATCGTCACAATAGCTGTTCTGCCCTCTGATTACGTTACGTTGTTTTGTCGTAACTAAGCTTAATCCATTCCTGATGTTAGCATCAGATCTACCATATAGACCATCAAATATATATTTTTTGTTTTCGGATTACGTTATTTTGCCGTGAGAGGGCAGAGCTATCAAAACCATCGAACTTCCGTTTGGCATACCGATCGTTGTGTACGAGTACGTTTGTTATTTACAAACTGTTTAAAGGGTTAAAACAGATCGTGTTGTAAGATCACGAAACTTTAACGACGTTATTATTCTATTAGTTATGTTTTTTTAGAACAGCGTAGGAAATCCGGGCGGAAGACCAGGCTATTAAGTTTACATTCCTGCATTTTATATTGACTCATGAAAATGCTGTTTTAAAGGCTTGTATTCATATGTTATTTTAGTACATTGTAGCTTATTCTTGATATCAAGGATCAAGCAGCTAGCACGATAGGTTAAATGGTCATGTTTTACGGCGGAAACCTATTAACACGTCACTTAAGATAGATCATAAAACAAAACATACAGTGCTAGCTGGGCTAGTGTATAGTAGGCAGAAGACCACGCACAATATTTATTTCTAGTGATTTGTAGACCTGCGGCGTAATCACGTAACTTTTCGAACGTACGGTAGGCATATTTTAATGTCATTTTTAGTATGGGATTTGACATTTAGATCGATCGTACCGGTACGTTTGAAAAGTAACGTGATTACCCCGCAGCGGTGCGATTACGGAACGTTTTCGACCGTTCGTTACGAGATTACTCCACTAGACAATCTTACACTAATTCGATATAGTCCCAAACTAAGCAAGAGTTGTATTACAGGTACGAGGCGACGATATACATACATATTTAGATAGATAAATACTTAAATACATAGAAAATATTTAAAATTCGAAACGTGCTTACCAAACGAATATTTTGCCCTGACTGGGATTCGACCTTGGGACCACCAGCTTCGAAGACAGTGTCACTACTAAAATTGCATTATTATTATATAATATAATATTATATAGGTATTTACCTCATGTGCATGATATTTGTTTACTGAGTCAAGTTATTAGTTGCCGCTATAGATAGCAACTATAACAGGCATTACCAAGCTATGTAAACACTTCGGTAATATCTGTGTTAACATTATAATTGTTATAGTGAAAGCTGTGTTACTTATCGTCATAGTTATGTTAATAAATAGCCTATTTTAAAATAAACGTGAGTAGACAAAGAAAAATGCAGTGCTAATTCAAGGTAGATACACCTATACAAACATTATGTGGTTATGCTATTAACGTCGGTAACTTTGATTATCATTATTATAATCATAATACACTCGTTTAATACATTTGTTTCATCTTATATGACATTCAGGAGTTTCAGGTGTTTTCATATCTGTGGTGAACACTACTTAAGTTACTACTACGCTGGCTAGATGACCCAAAGAGGATCTTGGCCTCTGGCACAAGAGAACGCCACTTTTCCCTGTTGTGCGCCACCTCACACCAGTTGGGTATACCTAGGTTGGCTAGGTCTTTGAGGTTTTAGCTTAGGTTTTTTGGTTGGTGGTGAACACTGAACAATTCAAAATTCAAACATTTATTCTGCAAGTAGGCCTCAAAGGGTCTTTTACCTATACGTTATATTAAAAAAATGTTCATTTACGTAGATTCAACTTGACCTTCGTATAGAAGAGGACGTAACTTGTAATATATAAGGTAGGTATTATTCTTAGTAGAGCTGGTGTTACTATACATAAATCTAATGTTTATTTCAAACTATACTCGTAACTCTTTAATCGCAAAAGTATAAAATGGCCTACGGGATTCTATCCCAAATTAAGTTCTATAATATAATTTACGTCACACCTGGCCATAAAGTGCCCATTATCGCACGCTCCGCGCGCGAAAAAACCCACTTCCTGGCCAGGGGGTGACATAATATAATTTAAACGTGAAAAAACAACAGGTACACTTTATTGTATAGCTTTAGTAGGTATCGATCGATATACTAGTTCATTAACATGTCGATTCGCAAGCCAGCGGCAAACACTAATTACAATGACAATAGGTAGAAATGCGTCAGTTTGCGCGCCAGCGAACAATATCCACTTAGCGCTTTATATTTTACTTGCAAATGTACAGAAAACACCTGTGTTCGCACGAATTTTCTTATGACGCGTGCTATGACTTTTGAATTACACTTATTTCTTTTTTTTAATTCTATGACGGTGGCTGGTAAGCGTACGGTCCACCTGATGGTAAGCGGACACCGCAGCCTATAGACGCTCGCAACCCCAAAAGAGTAACGTGCGCGTTGTCGGCCCTTTATAAAAACACACACACACACACAAGCACGCACACACACAGACACACACACACTGCTGCTGTCAAGTTGGTAGAATATCATCAACATTAATTATTTGTTTATAACTATAAATATGACACTTAGGTAACAGGACGCCATGCTTTGCTAAAGTGTCACGCACAAAAACAAATGAAATCCACGAAAGATCACGTATGTAGTCTGCTATCATTAAATAACAAAGTTGTTTAAATTATCTATCCCAGCAGCTCCACCAACTAAAGTTCCATGATATACAAACGATTGGTATCGCTTATTTCAGTCACCGTGAATTTACAAGCAATACTAATACTTATTTAGTGAAGCCGATTCAATCTGGATGGCGAGGGTTCGAATTCCGGCCCATTTCAAAAAACTGACGTATGAAATATCATTTCTTATTTATCAGTGGCTTTGACGGAAGCTTCGTGAGGAAACCAGTCTAATCAAGGTCTAGTTTTCCCACTGGATTGGAAGGTCAGATGGAAGTCGCTATCGTAAAAACTAATTCTTACGCCATATCTTGGGATTACCCCGGGCGCCTTAGGACACAACCGGGAAAACACTAGGAAGGTGACGTTACCAGTCCACTTAGTATTCGAACAATACCTGCTAAATAACCACATTACTACAGCAACTTAAAAATATACAACACCTAATTCATTGCAAATATTGCAATAGACAACGTATATTTCAAGATCCTGTTTCGTAAGTTAGGAATGTAAAAGCATCTACTGCCGGATGAGTTTAAAAAAGAGATAGTTGCATGCACTTAAATGACCCAGTTGATGCAATATTACGTTCACGTAGGGATTTTGATATCAAGGTTATAGATGCAAATGATAATAAATTTATTTTTTCCTTAATATTTGTCTAATTATAGATGTAATATTAAACGACATCAGTAACAAATCAAACAATGTCTCAATCTTTAAAAAAAATGTATTACCTATAGTCCTATACATTTCTATAATTACAATAGTTTATGCATCGCATACTTACTACTCAGTTTTATACTTTATGTCTCTACCACCCAAAGGTTGCCAGAAAGAGATTATTCTTTAGCGATAAGAACGCCTGTACCACAAAACTTTACAAGCGTAGATTTCGACAAATTTGTTAACTTTTTCTATGGAAAATTGTACAATTTTGTCGAATTGTAGACTTGTAAAGTGTTGTGGTACAGAGGCCTGTTCTTCTACCTTTGTCTCCATATATTTTTAACCGACTTATTTTTTTTAATGTTTGTTACTTCATAACTCCGTCATGTCTCAACCGATTTTAAAAATTCTTTTGATGATGAGGCGTCATACAATATGGACCTTATAATGGTTTTAAACCACGGATAACTTTTAAAACAAGTGCTTACCCCATGTTTTGCCAAGTGGACTTCCTGTAGGATAAAAATCAGGAAACCCTATGACGATAAGATAAGCCAATGATCTTATCTAAAGATGACGTTATTACGTAAATCAATTAAGAAGGTGACCGAGTTTCATAAATCTAAATATAGAAATATGCAAATCAAGCAGGGATCTAAAACCGTAGAACGTCACAGCAATGTTATTGAAACATTTTAATCTCTAGGTGTGTTTAAAACACATCGGAATATATAATGAAGGAAGTCAACAAGCTCTTATCAGTACAATTATCATGTTTTTGATAAAACATAATTGTAACGATAAAGAATTCGCAACAGCCGTTCAGACTACGTTACACTGAATAACAATGATGTTACCTATAGTTTGTTAGAATGACATAATCCGAAAACTCGTTTGCGTAAAAAGGCTCAAGTCTCTTAAAATTAAACTTTCGATGCTGAATAGACCGTAAATTGAATAAGGACGTAACCTGAGATTATTCATAAAAATATAAATTACTCAAGTGCAAAAATATGAGCGCATGCAACTTACTCAAAACTATGTCCCATGACTCACTCAGTCGACGAATAAGGTTTTGACATTTATATTGACTTGGTTCTTGTTCTTTGTTTGGTCAAGTCAAGTCAGTAGATATACTGTCAAAAAGTTACGCTCTTTATTAGAAGAGGTCATTTTAGTGGTAGCCGTACAGGCCCAATTTCAAAGAAAAACCGCAAATCGATGTACAGTTTAGCCATTTGGAACACGCATACTAGAGGTCAAAACAAAATTTTTGACCCGCAGTTCCTAAAAAAAATTCCCTTAGGGGGGGAGAGCCGAGACATTCTTTTTTTTGTATGAAAAAAACAAATTTTTTTTTCAGAAACCTATCGTGTGTAGTATCATATGAAAGAGCTTTTTGAGGCGATTCTGAAAATATACCACATCATTACATTTCAGCTATTTTTTAAAAATTAAATCAAAAATAATTTTCGAAACATACCAAGTTTGAGGTCCTCCAGACACGATACGGCTGATTTTTATTTTGTACAATATACCACAAATGATACTTAATATCCTCATATCTAACCTCAAAAAAGCAATTTCGAAATGATTTTCGGTAAGTATTTTTTTTTAATTTTTCAATATTACTAAGTGACACGGTTCTACTTTAATACCAATTTTACGTGATTTATGGAACTTTAGATAGATACGTTACATATTATTCATAAAATGATACGTAGTATCCATATATCCAACGGGAAATACCTCTTTCAACCCTTTACCCCCCACCACCCACCCACCACCTACCCACTGCACTACCTGCTGACACGGTGCAGTTAAAGGGTTAAAGAGGTATTTTCCGTTGGATATATGGATACTACGTATCATTTTATGATTAATATGTACCGTATCTGCACTAAAGTTCCATAAATCACTTAAAATTGGTATTAAAGTGGTACCGTGTCACTTAGTAATATTCAAAAATTAAAAAAAAAATACTTACCGAAAATCATTTCGAAATTGCTTTTTTGAGGTTAGATATGAGGATATTAAGTATTATTTGTGGTATATTGTACAAAATAAAAATCAGCCGTATCCTGTCTGGAGGACCTCAAACTTGGTATGTTTCGAAAATTATTTTTGATTTAATTAAAAAAAAATAGCTGAAATGTAATGATGTGGTATATTTTCAGAATCGCCTCAAAAAGCTCTTTCATATGATACTACACACGATAGGTTTCTGAAAAAAAAATTGTTTTTTCATACAAAAAAAAGAATGTCTCGGCTCTCCCCCTCTAAGGGAATTTTTTTTAGGAACTGCGGGTCAAAAATTTTGTTTTGAACTCTAGTATGCGTGTGCCAAACGGCTAAACTGTACATCGATTTGCGGTTTTTTTAATCGTACGGCGTACACTATTTCTCAGAATGTTTCAACCGCATTTACTTCGGTGTTCGTATTACGATGTCCTTATTTTTCTGTGATTCATTTTGAAAAGGATGATAGCCCTCCCCGCCTGATATACGAGAGTGTGATATAGTCTCCTGCTCTGCAATGATGTCTTCAATAATGCGACCACTGAAACCACAGCTGTTGAAACGCTCTGAGAAATGCCTAAGAACAAGAATAGGCCTATTTCTGTTATTACCACGTATCATTTATCTAAGTTCTCTCCCAGTAGTTTGTCTCAGTAATAAAAGAAACGCGAGAATGCCTCTGGATTAGCAATTAATTCAGAGCTATGGTATTCTCACTTTACATCCCAGCATTCCTAAGCAAGACAATTAAACATGTCCTCAATGAATAAACTGCAGTTATGACGAAAACGAAATCGCGAACGTCCGTTCGTGCTGCCCCGACATAAATGTAACAAGTGTGTATGAGAGTTGTGGGCGTTTGAGACTGTCTGGAATGCAGCCGCGCCGTTCAGAATACTTATGGTAATGAAAATGAATATGCATTGATTTGGCGTCACGCTCCGCCGGCATCGGATATCACTCGAGTCGAAACAATCGAGTGGCGCTGCGATCACCGAATCGATTTTTAACCGTACTAAATACTTGAGCTGGATAGAATCATCATGTTAACCTAATACCTACAGTTGCATCCTATTAGGATGCCCGGAGTCCGCTACCTAATCCTATGATTTGGCGTAAGCACTAGTTTTTACGAAAGCGTTCGTCACCCAATGGAGAAACTAGGCGTTATTGGGATTAGGCTTGTCAATTGAGCTGGGCAGAATATTATGGTTAATTCATTCATTTATTGATTAATAAAATATTTATGTTAATTTTAAAAGACTTCCTGTAACTAGATTATAAAACCTACCAAAGAAGATTAGGTTTAAGTATTTAAAGGTTAGTCTAAACAAGTTTTAACGCTTAAATAGTTTCGAGAAATCTAGTCTAGGTCATATCCGAACATGATGGTAAAGTATGTCACTACGTTAATTAATTCAAAACTAGAGCAGAAACTAAATTTTTTACACTTGAGTGTAATTATACAAGAACGTAACTACGTAAACCTAAAAAGTAGTTAGGTAAAAATATCAAATATCTAAGCAGAAATTACTGCCATCAAATCAAGCGTCACGCAAATAATGTTTCAATTTATAACAAGAGCCTGTAATAGTACATTACTTACCAAGGGCGATAAAACAAAGAATGTCTCAGATCGCAGGTATTTTACGCCCGAGCCGAAGGCAAGGGCGATAAATATGCGATCTGAGGCTTTCTTTATTATCGCCCGTGGTAAGTACAAAATTTTATGTCACCCTCTGGCCAGGAAGTGGGTTTTTTCGCGCGCGGAGCCTGCGATAATGGCCACTTTATGGCCAAGTGTGACATAAACATCTTTATGTCACACCTGGCCATAAAGCGGCAATTACCGCACGCTCCGCGCGCGGGAAATCCCACTTCCTGGCCAGGGGGTGACATAAAGTTTTGTACTTAACACGGGCGGTAAAAAAGAAAGCCTCAGATCGCATATTTATCGCCCTTGCCTTCGGCTCGGGCGTCAAATACCTGCGGCCTGAGACATTTTTTGTTTTACCGCCCTTGTTAAGTAATGTACTATTATTTCATACTAGAATGTTGCAAATCAAATTGATGTTACGTATTACATAGTAGGTAATTAATTGCATCACACTCATTCACAGTTTTTTCCCAATTCAAAAAAGCAAACAATCCGTTTTCCGCCACAACAATAGCATGTACTTGACACCGTCGACCTTGATCGCGTTCGGAAACCTGAACCACTCGAATGAATTACGCAATTCCGTTCGGAAATCCGCTAACACGGGATATTCAAAACGACTTTGAACAACTTTCAGACGGTTGCGGCAGAGTTACACTTTTGACGTACTACGCATTTAGCATGTTCGATTTAAAAAAGTCTGAGGTAAAACTAGATTTATATGTCATCATTGCACGGGTTATGCGCTTTTCGATGAGAAAGGTCAGTTTCATTATAGTTCCGAATATTTAATCTGTAACAGATAAGTGGACCGGTCGTGGTCTCAATTAATTAACGTATTAACATTTTTTAAATGTAGCAAGTCACGAACAAAATAAAAGTTACTGTAAAAGAGAAAACAAATGCATATCTAAAATGCCCTACTAAATGTAAGTAATTTAAAGATACATATCGGGAAAACAGATATGATATGATACATAGACAAACAAACAAATATAGCATGTTCAATAAAAGTTAAAAGGCTTGTACTATGTGACAAGAGAATACTTAATATATCTTTATAATTCCGAGATATAAATTATCCATTAATGATTAAGTGTTAGCTGTGGGTTTCATCATGTGCAACGCAAAAGGTAACTACATAACAGAATTTTACGAACATAATTAACGACGTGAAAAGTGAAAAGCATACCTACCCTTGATTTGCATGTTCCTTCTCTACGTTCCAGTGAACTCAAAACGATAGTTCGCATTAGGTCACATTTCCAAAGCGGCGTAACGTTCCGTTTCTGTACTTTCGATTTCGTGACGCCGGTAATTAACATGGACCAGGCATACGCGTACGTAACGGAACGGAACTGGCGGGAGCGTTCTCAACTCGGGAAGGAAGCCATTTTCACTTTCTTTTAAATTATTTGAGCGTTCTAAATTCGAAGTGATTTAATGCAGACGGCGTGCCGATCAGCTGTTTTATAGCTCAATAACAAAAAGGCGTAACGGCGGTTTTATTTGTATTCGGATAAGATGTTTTGTTTTTGAGCAGTGTTGCAGGATGCGAAGAAATTAACGCGTCATACATTGGGCGTGCATCAGTATTATTGGCGGCGCTGCAGTTGACCTAAAGGCTGTGGAATGTAGCTGTTGTAATCGAAATTGATAGCCCTATTCCTACTCAGTCATACCGCGCAGTAATGTTACTTTGTAATCAACTTTATGGTATAAGGTATGTTGACTATAGAGCGTATAATCAATGTGAAGATCGCATCTTCGATATCCTCGTGGTGGCACGAGGTCACTAGTTCACAGTTTATTTTGCATAAGTAGCAGCAGGACGTTTCCTGGATCGGGTTCGTACCTACTCAGGCGGACAACAAAGACAGGTTCAAATAACTTAATTGATATATTTACACGATCACTGACTCTAACTCTAAACTGACTAATTCTAAATTAAACACTAACACAATAGCTCCTGGTCTAGACTTCTAGACTATAGGAGGCTTGGTTCACTGGTTCGGTTCGGGATCACTGGAGTACTGAATGGCGCAAACATTGTTTCCATACTGGCATTGTTCCTATTTTATAGCGGCTAATTGAACCAAGCCACCCATTGTTCTGATTGGTCAATCAAATGATAGCTTTGATTGCTCGGCTTAATGCCACGCCCCCTTATAAATACTGATCTCTTATTGATCGAGCGTTTAATTGATCGCCACGCGTCAACCGGGCATGACCTCGATCTGGTTCTATTGTTATAATGTGCGGTTAGTAGCCGCGGTTATAATAAACTTCGGTTCTGTTGTTAATTCGAGCAGATACGCATCCTATAGCCTCTCGTTTGTTCGGTGCACGCGTACTTGTGCTTACTGATAGGATTAGGCTCTGGATGTGGTCAAGAATATAGGTGCCTGTGTTATAATTTGCTATGGGTTCAGTAGTCTGGGTCAAGACCTATATTCCAGGCCACTTTTAGGCTTATAGGTTTGCCTATGTGCTCGTTATGAGGACCAAGAACTTGTTACCTTGGTAAAAGTTCCCGTTTCTCATTTGGCGTCGGTCTTTAGGCCGACCAATAGCGTTCAAGATCATCGAAGATTACCTTATATGGTCATGTGTTCTATCAGACTATGTACTAAGGTAAATACAGGTAAATAAAGCCTACCTAGCTATTTACTTATTTAAATATTACAGGTTCAACTTAAATAACAGGATTTCTCTTACGGCTACCTAGCTAGTTAAAAAATGATCTTTATTTACTCGTTTGACTTATATACTTATGTAACTAGGTATCGCGGGCGTTGTCGTCTACACTCCCCGCCGTCTGCGGATGCAGACTTTGTAGCTTCGGTAGCTCGTCGATCGCTCAGGTCGGTAGCCCGTCGCTCGGGGCTGGCTCGTTGCTCGTGGCTGGCTCGTCGGTCGGAGTGGCCTGCACCAGCACGGCCAAGCGGGACGTAGCTCGGCGCAGCACACCCAACTTGGTGCGGACGTCCGCCGTCCGCGTGTGTCCGTCGGGCCCGGGGTAAGTGGCCACGACTAACCCTCGCGGCCAAACGTTGCGAGGGCTCGCAGGGTCGGCGATCAGTACGCAGTCGCCGACTTGGATTTGCCGGCCCCCACCGCCCGAGGATTGGCGGGGGGCCAACAGAGGGAAGTATTCGCGGACCCACCGCTTCCAAAAGTGGTCCGCGAGCGCCTGCACGTGCCGCCATCTTCGTCGGTCGTTCTCGTCGCACGGCCCCATGACAGGCTGATCGCCCGCCGACAGCAGCAGGAAATTGTTTGGAGTAAGTGCGGCGTCGTCCGCCGGGTTGACGGGAACGTGCGTTAGCGGCCGGGAGTTCACCACGAACTCAACCTCGGCCAGCAGTGTGGTAAGTATCTCTTCTGACGGCGCCCTCTCGTTGAGTGTGTATGCGAGGGCGTTCTTCACCGTTTTCACCATTCGCTCCCATGCGCCGCCTTGTGAGGGCGCGGCTGGAGCGATAAAGCGCCATGTCAAGCGCTCTCGCTGCCCGTATCGTTGCAGCGCCGGCAACCATTCTTTGTAGGCCGCCTGTAGCTCGAGGGCGGCCGCGCGAAACGATGTTTGGTTATCGCTGTACATCGTTTGCGGCCAGCCGCGGCGCGCGGCGAACCGCCGCAGCGCGTTGATCGCGCTGTCCGTAGACAGGCTGTGGACCACCTCCAGGTGGACCGCTCTTGTGGTCAGGCACGTATACAGCGCCACCCAGCGCTTCTCCCGGCGCCGTCCGATGGTGACCCAGAGAGGGCCAAAGTAGTCCTGCGCCGTGTGCGCAAAACAGCGCTGGTAGGCCTCCAGTCGCTCGGCCGGGAGGTCGCCAAGGGGCTGCGTGCGCGGGCTCTCGCGTCGCAGTCTGCATAGCGCGCACGCCTGTGCTACGGCGCGCACGCTCGGTCGTAGGTTCAGGATCCAGTGGTTCTGTCGCATAGAATTTACTACAGCTTCATTATTGACATGCGCACCCTTTGCGTGGGCGCGCTTGATAAACAATCTTATCAGCGGTTCTCGGCCGTCTAATATAATCGGCTTCTCGGCTGTATACCTTACTGGTGCTCGGCTTAAGCGTGTCTTCATTGTTAACAGGCCATTCGTAGAGAGCTCAGGATCTAAGGCGTATAATCTCGAACCTTTTGACAATTTCTTACCCGCGGCGAGACATCGTAGTTCCTCCGGGAAGCTATGTCTTTGGGACCGTTGCATCAATAGGTGTTCGGCCGCGCGTAGATGCCGCGACTCCAGCGTCTGTCCCTTGTCTCGCCGCCTGCACTTTTCTATAAATAACAACATGTATGCCGTCGTCCTCACCAGTTTCTCGTACGAGCTGAATCGTTCCGTAGGCGGTAACGATGACTCCGGTTCGTGTGACGTAGCTAACGCCGTTTTCACCTTACGGCGTTCGGCCGGCTCCATGCCTGCCGTAGAAATAACAGGCGGCCATTCGTCCTCCGTTCGTTGAAGAAATGCCGGCCCTGTATACCATCTATCTTGTATAGTTATTTGCCTGTCCGGCCGTAGACGGGTTGCGTCATCCGCCGGGTTCTGTTTCGTCGGCACCCATCGCCATGCCGACCGATCGCTGTTTTCCGCTATCTCCGCGATGCGGTGCGAGACAAAGGGCGCGTATCGGTGGGCGTCGTCCCTTACCCACGCCAATACCGTCCTGCTGTCCGTCCAATAGGTTATTTTCCTCACCTTGTATCTTTGCTCTTTTATGATCGTCGGGGCTAGCCGCGTGCCGGTCACGGCTGCGGTTAACTCTGCTCGAGGCACGCTGACGGTTCTGATCGGTGTCACTCGTGCCTTTGCTGCCGCTAAACTCACATGTATCCCGGTACTAGTCTCGATGCGCCAGTACGCCGTTGCTGCGTACGCCACTTCCGAGGCATCTGTGAATATGTGAAGATCTATGGCCTCCGCGCCGCTTGACAGGTGGCAGCGCGGTATGCGCAGCGCTGCTACGCTTTTTAACTCGTTCAGCCACACGGCGAATTGCTCCGCTTCGTCCGCCGGTAGCGCTTCGTCCCACGTAACTTTTCCCCATACCTGTTGCATTATTATTTTTGCCGAGATAACATATTGGGCTATGAGTCCCAGCGGATCATATATACTCATAATGGTGCTTAACATTTCCCTCCGTGTCGGGGCCCTCCGACCCTCTTTCACCTGCTCGGGTACTCGTAGCAACGACGTGTTGTATCCTAGAGTGTCGGAAGTCGGGTCCCATTTCATACCTAATATCTTTAGGTGATTTTCTTTATCTCCCAGTGATGCCGGTTCGCTCGCTCGGTGCTCCTCTGGGATCTGTTTTAAAAAATTACTACTGTTCGTGGACCACCCACGGAGATGGAATCCGCCCTCCGCGTGCGAGTCTCGTACCTGCTTCGCTGTTTCTATTAAGTCCCGTTCGCTCTGGAAGCTGGATACGAAGTCGTCCATGTAGTGGTTCCTAGTGATTTCATACACCGCCTTGGGGTACTCGTCGGCGTTATACAACGCATTGTGGTTGCGTACCATGTGCGCTAGACAAGGACTCGAAATTATTCCGAAGACGATTCTTTTCATCTGGTAGACCTCGGGCCGACAGTCCCGTCGGGGCCCTCGCCACAGGAACATTTGCGAGGGCCGGTCCTCCTCCCGCAGGCCTACCTGTAAGAACATTTCCGCTATGTCGGCGCATACAGCGTACGCGCCTTCTCTGAAGCGCAGCAATATTCCCAGCAACGATTGTAGCAAGTCCGGCCCTTCTAGTATATAATCATTTAGGCTCCGCCCGTCGCATTTCGCCGCTGCATCAAAAACTTGACGCCACTTGCCTTTATTCATATTATAGGTAGCGAAGTGCGCCAAGAAGTTCGCGACCGGTGACTCGGGGATCTCGTTCAGTCGCTCGGCGTATCCTTTATCTACCAAATTCTGTATTTGCTTCTGGTACCCTGCGGCGAACTCCGCGTCCTTATCCATGCGGGCCTCTAAGTTGCGTAGACGGCTATACGCCATCGCATAGCTAGGCGGTAAGAGGGGCTCGTCGTCTCTCCATAGTTGGCCTACCTCCCACCTATCGTTCACTCGCTTTATCGTCTGTTCGAAGATCTGCGCGGCTCGTTCGTCTGCTGGCCGCACATTCTCTTTCAGTCCCACACCCAGGGAATCTATTGCAAAATATTGTTTTACCTCTTTATGTAGTTCGTCATCACATGTAGTGTGATATATAGCCAGCTCCGTCGTTTTCAGGTGACCTGGCATTCTTCCAAAAATTGCCCATCCTAGGGCGCTTCTCATAGCCACTGGTGCGTTGCGGGGTCCGGTTCTAATTTCTTCCGGTACCAGTAAGTGCCAGTTATCCGCTCCTAGGAGTAACTGTGGTATACCATACTCGTGACAGGCGCCGCTTGCTTCTCGTAAATGTTCATATTTCTCTAATAAAGCGGGGTCTGTCGATTGCCCTCTCAGGCCTAGGTGACTTACTGTTCGTAGCGAGACGGGGTAGGCCACGCCTCCTTCTCTCGACCGCACGTGAATCCCTATGCGTTCGCTGCGGCCGCGGTGGGCGATGCTCCCCACTCCGCGTACCGTTAATTGTTCCGATGGTCCAGTGGCACCTATGCTGTCGGCGATGCTCTGCTCTAGCAGCGAGACAGTGGATCCTTCGTCCAACAGCGCGTAGATCTGTGCTTCTCCTTTAGGCCCGGATACCGTCACGGGCAGGACCTTTAATAAAATTGTACCGTTCGTTTCTCCGGTGCTCGATGCGTAGGAGCTCTGGTGCTCCAGGTTCGGTGTCCCGCGGCTCGGTTCATGCGGGGTTCGGGATCGTGTTGGCGCCTCTGTCGGCGCCGGGTCGCGTTCGGGCCGCGGTACCGGCGGCGGCACTGTCGCCGCCGCGGACCGCGGCTGCGGATCGTCTGACGATTGATGTAGCAGCCGATGGTGAGAGTGGGGACAGCCAGGCACGCTGCACCCTCTCGCTCGGCAATGATCGCGTCGATGTTTCGCATCCATACATTTGAAGCATATTCTATTTTGCTTCGCCCAGTCCCACCGCGCTGCGAGCTGTAGCGACTGTAACTTACGGCATTCGTTGGTTCTGTGTCCGGCAGCGCAGTAGAGGCATGTCTGGACACGACGTTGCGGCGTTGGTGGCGGCTGCTCATCTGTAGTAGCGTACGTTACTCTGTTCGGCAGAGGCCGCCGCGTCTCCCCGCCGTACCTATTTGTGGGCGGGGCCTGCGGCCGGCCGTACGCACTCGCTCTAGGCTTCCCGTAAGTTGCGGGCGCTCCCCGCGGCTCGGTTCGTGTTACGGGAGCCCGCGCGTGCGTAAATTCTAACTGTAAATCGCTCTCCTCCAGTAGGAAGTCCGCTATTAGCTCAATTTCTGCCTTACTTTCGTTCCGGTGGTTCCTGGCGTAGTCACAATATCGTGACCTCAAGTGTGGGCTCAGTCTGTCGGTCACCTCTCTGACTAACAGCGGGTTGTTGGCGTAATTTCGACCATCTAAGTCTATTAACGTACTTACAATGTTCATTATCGAGATGGCAAATTGGTTCAACTCGTTCGCGCTGGAACCTACGTGCGGCAGTTTCTTCAAATCTTCCAGCGCCTTATCTACTAAAAAGTCCGTTCGCCCGTACTGTTTATTGAGGATCCTGATCACGAGGTCGGGCTTCGTGGCTGCTGACAAGATGTGTTGAACGCATTTCTTCGCCTCTCCTTTCAACGCTGCACGCAGGCGCGCGACGTTCTCGTACGCCGTAAATTTGTACCTTACGTTACTTTCTTGATACGTATTTATGAAGCACCTCCATTCGCTTATATCTCCGTGGAATGCTGGTAGCTCGAAAACCTCTTTCGGTGCCGGTCGCGCCGCTGCCTGCATACGTTCAAACAGGCCAACCATATCTTCTGGAGTTGTAGCGGTTGTAACTCGAGAGTGCGGTGTCTTAGGCTCGTTCATTACTGGATCGGGTTCTGGATCGCTATCATACCTTATTTGCTTGGGTGATATAGGACGTAGATTGTGGATCGGTTTCACGTCCAATGGACGCAGTGGTGTGACGTCCATAGGTACCGGGACCTCCGCGGGTTCGTTGCGTGGTACCGGCTCCTCATCTTTCTTACGCAGCTCTGCAGACTCATCTACCCAGCGGGCGACTCGGCTACTTCTATCTGAACTTTCAGATTCGATTTGCGCCATACGTGCGCGTAATCGAGCTTCTACCAATTCTCGTTCAATTTGTATTTCCTGCTTACGTAATTCCGCCAGCTGCTCTGCCGCCTCTGCTTTTGCCTCGAGCCGCCGCGCCTCGGCACGACTACTGGCTCGGGACACGATCGATTCTGCTCTCGGGGCCGGGTGAGGTGTAGACTGATTTCGATCTAAGAAATTTACATTTTTAGATGCGGTGTTGCGGCTCGCCTCCACTGGACCCTCCTGCCCCGGCGTAGGTGAGAGAACGCGAGTTCGGTTCCATGCGTCCTCCTTCGCCGTCCGCTGTTCCTGGGTATCGAGACGACCACCGTGCTCGCGACGCCACCGCCCTTGTTCGTGCAGGCTCGGAGACCTCGGCGAATCCATGTGCACCATGGCCTCGTGGACGATCTTATGTACCGTCGTTTTAGGGTTACCTGACCTCTTCTTTACCCTTTTGTCCCCCTGCTCCTGGTCCGTGGCTCGGTCCCGGCGCGCGTTCTGCGCCAAGGATGTGGACTCGGGATGCCGGGATGACTCCTACTTGGACCTCCGGTCGCCCTTGGTGGCGCCTGTGGTAGCGCCCACAGCGCCAGAGGTAGCGCCCTTAGCGCCTGGTTCGTAAGCGCCTTCAGCGCTTGGTTCATGAGTGCCCCTGGCACCCGGCTCGTGAGCGCCTTTAGCGCCAGGTTCGTGAGCGCCTGCGGCGCCCAATGTGCTAGCGCCCGCAGCGCCTGATGTGCTAGCGCCCGCGGCGCCTGCGCCGCCGCGAGCGTCGACCAGCCGCTCCGCGGCCTCGGCGCCCTTCCTTAGAAGGGCTAGCTGTCTCTCCTCCTGGTCCCTGTCCGACGTCTGTGATCTGGTGACCGCCATGGTTCGGTTGCTAGGCCTCCACACAGCAGGAGAAGAGCGGGATCGGGTTCTCCTAGTAGCCGGAGTCTTCATTTACACTCGTGTCACGACGTAAGTTCAAGAGTTCACACACGTATAAAAATAATGTTCAAAATAAAATCCTTTAAAAGTTCCGTATCAACGCACTTTATTTATAAAAATAACTGCGCACTACGCGAGGCGAAGTTGTTCGTCCTTTAGCGAAATTAACACTACAATGTCCGAAATTAGACTAACTGTACGTTGAAAATAATTAAAAGTCACTAAAATCAAATGTTCACTTATAAAATGTCATAAAACTTAGTTCGTAGTTCGTAAAACGTTCACTGTTCATACGCGAAAATTAAATTATTTTTAACACCAAAGTCAAATAAAAACGTTCATTAATGTCTAGCACTAAATATCGTTCTAAAGTACTTCACAATTACACAGTTAGAGTCCACGGTCACGCGCCGTATATACCATGCGCACCCGCACTGAGCTGGTATAACGGTAACGAACACTACTTACTTTGCAAAATCCGGCTCGAAGGACCAAATTGTTGACTATAGAGCGTATAATCAATGTGAAGATCGCATCTTCGATATCCTCGTGGTGGCACGAGGTCACTAGTTCACAGTTTATTTTGCATAAGTAGCAGCAGGACGTTTCCTGGATCGGGTTCGTACCTACTCAGGCGGACAACAAAGACAGGTTCAAATAACTTAATTGATATATTTACACGATCACTGACTCTAACTCTAAACTGACTAATTCTAAATTAAACACTAACACAATAGCTCCTGGTCTAGACTTCTAGACTATAGGAGGCTTGGTTCACTGGTTCGGTTCGGGATCACTGGAGTACTGAATGGCGCAAACATTGTTTCCATACTGGCATTGTTCCTATTTTATAGCGGCTAATTGAACCAAGCCACCCATTGTTCTGATTGGTCAATCAAATGATAGCTTTGATTGCTCGGCTTAATGCCACGCCCCCTTATAAATACTGATCTCTTATTGATCGAGCGTTTAATTGATCGCCACGCGTCAACCGGGCATGACCTCGATCTGGTTCTATTGTTATAATGTGCGGTTAGTAGCCGCGGTTATAATAAACTTCGGTTCTGTTGTTAATTCGAGCAGATACGCATCCTATAGCCTCTCGTTTGTTCGGTGCACGCGTACTTGTGCTTACTGATAGGATTAGGCTCTGGATGTGGTCAAGAATATAGGTGCCTGTGTTATAATTTGCTATGGGTTCAGTAGTCTGGGTCAAGACCTATATTCCAGGCCACTTTTAGGCTTATAGGTTTGCCTATGTGCTCGTTATGAGGACCAAGAACTTGTTACCTTGGTAAAAGTTCCCGTTTCTCATTTGGCGTCGGTCTTTAGGCCGACCAATAGCGTTCAAGATCATCGAAGATTACCTTATATGGTCATGTGTTCTATCAGACTATGTACTAAGGTAAATACAGGTAAATAAAGCCTACCTAGCTATTTACTTATTTAAATATTACAGGTTCAACTTAAATAACAGGATTTCTCTTACGGCTACCTAGCTAGTTAAAAAATGATCTTTATTTACTCGTTTGACTTATATACTTATGTAACTAGGTATCGCGGGCGTTGTCGTCTACAAGGTAAATTCATCAATACCTACGCCTTTCCGAATTTGTATGATAATCAATGAGAAATGTATATGTTACGGACGTAAAATGTCTTTCTAAAACGCAAAGGCATGATCAAGTAGAAACATTAGCGAGTCGAAAGAGTAAACAATGTAGGTACGTTGAGCGAGACCTTGATATCTTGCGTAGTAATAGTGCAGCATGTTACATCATTCTTACTTTAACCTTACTGTAATAAGCGTAAGATTCAAACTGTAATGGCACTAAGAGACAATTAAGACTTCAATTCAAAGGTCGAACCAGTTTTTTTAACGCGTTCAGCTTACAGACACAGTCACACAGAGCTAATATGAAACAAATGAAAGATATGACGTTCTTAAAACTATAACGACTTTTAAACGCGTAGTCACTAATACGTAAGTAGCAAGTTAAATTGCAATTTTAAAACAGTTTGTGGTCGATTAGGTAGAGTGCCTTAAAACGACAAGCATGTACTATTGTCTGAATAACAACTTAAGCGACAGCCTAATTCCAGTTTTATAAAGCGTTTGGACATTAAAACAATTCATAGACTTACGATAACTTGTCTATGAACCGGAACTAATCATAGACGAAATTGATTCCTTATTCGCAACAGTTTAAATTAAAAATAATAAAGCAACTTACAATGAAAATAAAGTAAGTAGCTATAACGCGAATAAAAATGCGTCGCGAATCGCCGGTAAAGGCTAATATTAACACAAATGGTTATCACAGCCTGGCTTGCGCGGCATTGTCAGACCTGAAGGATTTTGTTCTCCTCTAGCAAGTAAGTGCGAGAAGGACGAAAGCTTTATGTCGGACATAAACGCGTTCATGCTAGTAGGACAAGCGCCACTAAGCAAAGTTTATGACGTAACTGGATTTGCTCAGTTTCGGAAAGAACATGAAAAAGGAGAATAAAATGTCCAAAAAAATTGTAAGTTAACTTTCATAGGTTTATAAGTTTTTTCTTGTCGAACCTTCAATAGCGGTGATTTTTTTATAAACTGATTATCTAGAGTTGTTAACTGAGTGATTCAGAACTAACACCGATCAGCGTACCATTAGATCCCACACAGGTTAAAGTTTACCGTCCTGTCGAACGCACATCGAGACAATTCGAACAATCTGCATCATACATACTTGGTCTGTCTCAATGATAGGTTTTATAAAACAATAATGCATTCGCAATCGGCCACCATCTCTGCTCATATTTGACACATAACGTGATGAAGTCAGGTTAGTGACACGCGCGTGGAGCAACGCTGGCCACTAACAAAACGCAGGCGAAGCGTGAAACCGTTTTCCGTAAAAAAAACTAGCTGTATAAAAGAATTTAAGAGGGCGCCGAGCATATTTAGCAAAAACAGCCTTCACCTCTCAATCTGTGGAGGTCACGATTCTCTACAAAAATATATAAAATATATGTAATTAATATCACAAAGAGTGTGTTTACAAGTTATCACTATTAGTAATCTATAATAAATTACACTTTAATAAATACAATACCGTAAAGTTGCACTAAAAATGAGAAGAACGCGTGTCGGCGTTTAGGCAAAATTGAATTGAAAAATCTATTATTTCGTTTCAAAATCAAACTCAAACAAGTCTCAAAAGTATTCACTATAAGTTATCACACTTTTCACATTTTTCCTCGCAAAGACCAATGAGAATTTCAAACGTAAATCTAAACTTTAGTGACTTTTCCATACATTTTCCCTGCCACCATACTTTGGAAAAATCGACAGATGGGCATTGGCCCTCGGTGAGAGCAGACGCATGCTCCTTTTTTCGCTTTGACAGCTCTGTTTTTGACATTTTGCCCGTATACGAATACAATATGTATACCACACACAAAGATTGTATTAATTGAAGTAGGGTAAATAAATATTGACGTGTGGCGTTTTAAGAACCTTTTTAACATGGAATTTTTGGTATTAGCCTTTTATTTTTTAGAGAACATACAGTGTTTGGTCCCGAGTTTACTTATGCGTTCAAATTATAATGTTTTTCTTCCCGAAAACGCATTCTAGACGCAAAAAGGTTGCCGATGCGTTTCATTACAATGGAAATTAATTTCAATGAATGGTCACCCTGACGGAACATCTTTATAACGTAATGACATTTGTCACTTACTTCAAATGAAAATTTGTGTACATTTTTCTTTCTTTATATTTCAATAATTTTACGTATCTAATGTTGATATCGGACACCAAATACGCATACACACACGCCTCTCGACAGTTTGCCAACAACGCATACTTATCTACTGGCATTTTTTGGACATATCGCGCGTCGTCCCTATTATCCTCGAGTACATCATGATGACGGGAAAGGTGGAGGATAGACGAGCTCGGGCCAGCCAGGTGGATTGAAAAAAATCTCCAAATTCACCGGACTCCGAGAACACCAGGCGCTGCATGCAGCGCATCATCGGAACCACTGGCGAGCCATCTGCACTTCCCGCCAGAGACATAGCGGTCACGATTCTCAGCATTGAAGAACCCACTGATTGGATTGATTGGATTGGAATACTTATTGAAATTTGTGTGGATATTCACGCTTTCTCGTCAAATAGGAATACATTTAATGGCTAAATATATCTCAGATGTCGTGATATAACTTCAGGAATCGTGGATTATCAATCTGCAGTGTCACACAACAAAGAAAGTAATAAGCAGCAGAAGATTGTACTGTCGAAGCCGCATGGTCATACTAATTATAGAATGAAAATATAAATGTGTTTTTTTTATCTTAGTTATATCTCTAACGACGACGTATAATCTGAGTCTTATACAAAATATATGTATGTAGTCCTACTTATTTCTGCAGGTCTGTAAGTACGGTTTCTAATTTCTATTTGATTGTTTTTTATGGTTTGAAATTATTTGGTTCACTGCTTTGATTTTGGATATACGGATATACGTACTTTAGTATATACATTGTTTGGTTGTTTGGGTTGTTTGGATATACGTAAGTACGTCACACCGGGTAGAGTCAGTCCGACCCAGGTCGGGCCTAGTAGAGTTTAGTGAACCAGCGACAAAACTCCCAGTAAGTAGCTCGATTCCACTCACAACTCAGATTCGGTAGAAGCCGCGTAACCAATCTCACTGGAGCGCAAACTCTTAGAGTATCCCAGTGTTTAAACCTCCCGCGTGGTCATGTCGGAGGTTTCCCCTCGATTTTCCCCAGGCCACTTTCCAACCGCGCACTCCTATCGATTTATTGGGCCCGACCTATAAGGCCACAATCAGGTTGAAAAAACAAAAAAAGTACGTCGCAATAATTGTTTGGACGTTACGTAAACGTAGTAAATAATAGTAAGATTGCAATTTCAATTGCGTATATTATAAGTATTATAACTGTTACATTACAGCATGTATGCAGCATGTACATGGATTTAGCTATAGGCAACCATTGTCCAAGTAGTGTTAAAAGTTCAGTAAAATTTACTCCACTAATTATTCTATTCAATTATCGTTCTTATAAGAAGCAACATGAGAGCTAATTTTTCATAACATAACTATGGACTCGTACATTCAACCATGCACACGATAGCGCGTCCGGCCGGCCAAGTTCCAATTACAGATAGTGACAATGATTTACTAAATCCTACTTGATCATATTTGTCCTACTTATTTCATTATCATTAGGTTTTAAGAATACTTAACAAACTTATTTCAAAATACTGCCATTAATTTTCATTAAGTTTCATTACATAATATATATCGAAATAAAACAACCGCATCTTCGCTTAAAACTCGCATTACCTATAAAAGCCGCTTTAGCTTAGTTGGTAGTGACCCTGCCTGCAGAAGGATTACACATTCTTAAGTTTTATTCACCATTTATTCAATTAAATATAATTTAACAAAATAACAGCTTAAGCCATGGCATTGATACACTTAAATATAGGTATTTTAATCTATTTGTATATGAATAATTAGGAGCGTTTTACTAAAATCAAATCCCAATTTTCAGAAGTAAGGTTTTGGTGACAGATCAGAACTTGACTTTTATTTTTACATTTTTGTCATGCCTTAATAAATCATCAAATATTGTAAATCAAAACTTTGTATTCCTTACAGAAATTGACAGAGCATTGTCATTGTACAGTGACAAGTTATGACAATTTCGATTTCTCTAAGGAGTTTTTAACTCTGATTAACTGGTGGCAATACACAACCGAAAATACCTATTAAAAAAAATGTAAGTCAATGACCCGGGCCAACAAAATGACGTAGTGTGTGTGAAATATGTATGTGTGAGTTACTGGGGAAAATAATTTAAAAAAATAGAAATTTGACAGGCGCTGATAATTTACCCTGCACGACGCAGTCTTAAACGGATCATATCGCGTGTACAATTGTCCTTTTCAGCGGATGGGCCTAGGGTTGACAACCCCGTCTGCGGGTTCAAATGAAAGTATGTTCACCATACTATGGAACTGGTACTGGATCCTAAAGTCAGGTATACATATGTAACATGTTATTTATTTATCGTATGGCATTATAGTCACTGGATTCAATGTAGATTAAATTAAATTCACAATAAAAATACACATAAGATTAAATTAAAGATTGAGATGAGTCCTCCTCAGGTACTCAGCAGTAAGAGGAGTAAAGATCTTGAAATCGTCTTTCTGTCCCGAGAATTTGGTAACCGAGCATTCCAGAACCATATGGTTGATTGTCTGGTCTGGGTTTCCGCACACGCACTGTGACGAGTCGGATCAGCCCCATTTGTACCAGTGGTGGGCGCAGTTTCCAATGCCTGTTCTTAAGCGGTTCAATTGGCACCACACTTTGCGCGGCTGGTCGAAACCAGGTGGCCGCATCTTTGGATTGAACAAAAACAGATGTTCATCCGGTTGCTGTTGTCCATTCCATTCAGTTATCCACGCTTCTTGTAGGTTCCACTGGCTGTCCAGGTTAATCATGTTGAGAGCTGGTGGGTTACGCCTTTTTACTCCATAGACGGTCGGTGATGTCTTGATGGATAGGCAGCTCCAGATGGTGTTTTGTTTTTAATGCCTCTCGGATTAAGCATAGTAATATAACTCGTTCTACTAGCGTTTGTTTGTGTTAATCAAATTTCGTCCCACGTTTCGGAAATGGGCATTAAGTATAGCGACAAATAAATAGAAGCGTTATGTCATTTTAACCTTTAACACCGTTGACACGTACGAGTAACCTTTAAATACCAATGGTTAACATACATTTCCTTCAGTTAATTTAAGCCTTATTCCTAGTGTGGTTGGTTTACTTAAGCATTATTCACTCTTCACAGTTTTAATGCGCAGGGGTGGGCAAGCTATCGTGGTAATGAGGGATCGCGTGCGCGTACGCAAGCTGTCACGCATGCTCTTGAACCGCGCATGCGCCTGCCAAGCGTTGCCTCAGCGCAGCGCTAGGACGCGGTTAGTATGCGGCGCGCGCCCGATCCTTGGCCCAACCTCGTATGTGGAGTACTTTTGTTCACAATTTATAACGCGTACATTAGAAAACAGTATTTTATAGACTGATACTAGTTTTTTCCCGCGACCTTGTCCGCGTGGAACTCGTTTATCGCGATAGAATTTAATTGCTATTTTTATATCAGGCGCTTACCTAGTTATCGCTCTTCCATAAAAAAATCCACTCCCTTGAGGGATGATTTCCGGGATAAAAAGTATCCTCTGTCCTTCCCCGGGACTCAAACTATCTCCATGCCAAATTTCATCTAAAACGGGTCAGTGGTTTAAGCGTGAAGAGGTAACAGACAGACAGACAGACACACTTTTGCATTTATAATATTAGTATGGATTAGTTTGGGTAGTATGGATCTTGCTTTTAGCCTAGGTACGGTGACCTGTCATTCAGTTGTCATCCTGGTACAATGTATAACCTCAAAACGTCAAAATTCACATTACGAAGCGATTTTGGATTGAACCCCTCGGATGTACTAAATCAGTGTCTTGATGAATCAGTTTCGTATGAAGCTGTAACGTCTGCTAGCGCAAGTGATGTTAACATCATGCTGAATGATGTTAACATTATCCTGAATCATGTAAAACATTGGGTGGGTACATTTCACGGACGTGTCTGTCATTTTCGTTGTCGTGTAAGAGTTGCCACGAAAATGTTTACATCTCAAAAGAAGTGTTTAATATCAAATAATATTATATTTCCTACATATGTTTCCGTAAAACCCTGACTTACCAGCCATGGTTCGACCAGGGACCTTCAGTTAGAATGTCGTGTTACAATTCGGCTACACTGGCCCTTAAAATTCAAGATTTAGAAACACAAATTCCGTGCTCAAGGCAGAGCCTTGCCGGAATTGGGTGAAGGTCGCCGGGTCAGCGCTGGAAGGACACTTCGTTTTAAGGCCCTTTCGGACCCTAATGGGTCGCATTGATTGAATGCCTACTTTTACAACCCTCGGAATGTTTAGCTGAATAAGTTTTAATTCTAGCCCACTGACAACTCAGCCTGGACTATTCAATCTGGTTTTTACAAGCTTTTATTTAATATTAACTTGCAATGTAGGTATGTAACTACCGCTATAGTATAGACTATAGACGCATTTGAAATGTGGTGCTGGAGGCGAATGCTCAGGATAACCTGGACTGCCAAACGGACCAATGTGTCGATACTCTCCCAGCTCGGCATCAAGACAAGGTTATCCACTGTTTGCCGGCAGCGGCTTCTTTCATACTTTGGAAACGCGGACAGTCTGGAGAAACAGGTCGTAGTTGGTGGAGTGGAAGGCAAGAGGGCCAGAGGACGCTCACCAACCAGATGGACAGACCAGGTTAAAGAAGCCACATCCTCAAGCAAATTCCACCAAGCGATGAGGGCCACGATGGATCGAGACCGATGGAGACAAGTCATCAGGGCGGTGAAATCCAGAAGTGATCACGATCCTCAGCAATGAGGGACCGACTGAAGAGAGAGAGGTATGTAACTATGTTTGTTTGGGTGGAATCTTGCAACTGGATTTTCAACCACTTGCTGGAATCCGATTGAGCTGAAGGCATATTTATGTAAGTTCGGTGACAATGCAATATTATGGTACCATGGAGCTGATCTGATGAATGGAGACAGAAGGTGGCCATAGGAACTACTAAATACAAGATAAACCCTTTTGTTTGTGCTCATTGGAACCGTCTCCACGAGTAGTTGATGACTGTGAAAAAAAAGTACAGTCGGCAATAAAAGCTTTTTTGTCAGAATTTTTTTTGGCTATTAATTCATCTATAATATAAAGAAACAAACCAAAAAATCTATTCATATTCATGTAATATTTAACAATATTATAAATAAAGAGTATTAGTATGAGTATGGTAGTGAACACGCGTCGTTCTGACAGTAATAGAAAGAGACCACCGTAGCCTATTAAGCGTTAATAATACTAAGGCACGCCATATAATCCGTTTAAATCGTTTTGTTTCGATAATGAACCAGAGAGAACAGAATAGGGCAAAGTTGTGTGAACAATTGAACATGTAGATGCTATATTTATATTGAACAAGGAAGCGATCGCAGTTCTTAGACTCTTATTTTCATTTTATTATTTTAATGTTGCCGCTTTGAGTTCCATACCATTCCTACATTTCGCGCAGACCACTAAACATAGATCGAAGTGTAGATCTTTCTGAAACCTACACTTACCAAATAATGAGCAAAATAACGTTTTAGGACGTGCGGCATTTTGTTTCTAATAGTAATTTTAACGTACGTTTGCAAATAAATGTGTATCAAAGCCAAAGCGGGATATTTTACAGATAATGTTTTGATAGTTTAGATAGTATAGCCGCTTTTTAAAGTCGTGGTCGTGATGTAATAAATAAATTCCTAAAAAATCTGTGTTTAACGTATTTTTGGGCCACCCTGTATTAGTGTATACAACTGAACTATTTTTATTGGACTTGTTGTTTTTCGTGTTGTTATTGAAAATGTTTATCGCGGCGGAAGTGATAACGTTTTCCAAGGGGGCTGTTAACGGGCCGCTTATCAGTGATAACGCCGAGAAAGTTTCACCTGATAAAATAACCCTTAGAGCAGCATATTAACGTGCAAAATACTGGTTACTATGCAGTATTTTCCACTTTCGTATCAGAATATAGTAGGGAATATTTTCATACTCAATATTTTTCTCTGTTTTTGTTAAGTCAATATAAGAGGAACTGAGAATCGCAGACAAACTCTTCACTGTTCTTTATATGAACAATTGAACACCTATATGAAAATCGGTTCTATTTTAGAATTTCGGAGGAAATTGTCGATAACCGAACCTCGTATTTGCCTTTCAGTTGTACCTTAACGAAATTGCTGACATTAGCAGTATTAATAATAGATATGCTCAGTTTCTGCTGCAACTAAAAATAGATTGTCATCATGAGAATGGCAATATTAGCAACATAATGCTGACTGCGCAATGTCCTTAATCAGTTTTACGTAACACAATTACAGAACTATAAAAACGAATACCTAGTATTCCCCGCTACGTGTCATCGTTGCGCACACGCCGATAACTCTTACTAAACTAACACTAACCTAGATTCTATACCTACTTTCTCAAGACCCTATTTACTTTGTTTTATTGCAAAAGCGACCTTGTGATGTGCGAAATTAGTCATTTCAGAACGAGGCTGAAGTAGTGACGTATTAAACTTATTTCAATCAGAAAAAAAATCGTCTTTTAAACACCTGACATATCCTTATTTACTATTTATAATTGTTCATTTGATTTTTAATTCTTCAGTGTATACTTTTGTATATTTTCATTCACACCGTTGTGATTGTAATTGTGTAGCAGTGGCGGCGCGTCAAAAATATTCTTAGATAAGTTGAAAATAATTTGCTTTCTTATTATTCATTTTTCTTATTTTTCATTTGACGACCGCTTTAGCTCAGTTGGTAGTGAACCTGCCTACGAAGCTGGAGGTCCCGGGTTCGAATCCCGGCCGGGGCATTTATTTGTGTGATGAGCATGAATATTTGTTCTTGGGTCTTGGATGTTTTCTATGTATTTAAGTATATATTTATCTATATAAGTACGTATGTATATCGTCGCTTAGTACCCATAGTACAAGCTTTGCTTAGTTTGGGACTAGGTTGATTTGTGTAAGATTGTCCACAAATATTTATTTTTTATTTTATTTTTTCATGAGCCGTAGTAAAAGAACTGGACTGGCTGAAAATAAGGCAAGCCGGTGGGAATCGAGTTGTATGGACGCTCCGCCACTGTTGTGTAGGTAATGTGACTTGTAAAAACCATTTTACCAACAAAATATCTGAAATCTGAGTGTTAGTATTCATTAAAGGATGATTCACGCTAGGCCGTTCCGTGTCCGGGCCGGCCCGTTTTCTGGTACAAGAAACCGACGGCAGTCGCGCGTCCGTCGATTTCTTGTACTACAAAACGGACCGGCCCGGACACGGAACGGCCTAGCGTGAATCATCCTCTACGCTCTACGAGTATGTGTTCGATACAATAGGTACAATATCATAATACAAGTAAGTATACACATACACAAGCGAATCAGTTCCAAAGAGACAAAACAACGGCATGTAGGCGCGAAGATAGATAACAGAGGATCTTATCGCTAAAGATCGATCTCTCCCATATATATTACTGTTTTATTTTTTCATATTCGAGAATATTTGTGTCGTAAATATGTTAGTTGATTTTTTTGCATGGTTTTTAGTAAGGTGTGCATAGGTATTTGTATTGTATAAGTATAACTTTGGTTGTTTTGTTAGGAAAAGTCCTACTTACCATTTTTTATCTCGGTCAAGTGCGTTATTTATACGTACAATGCCTAAACTGATAAAGCAGTTATGTTTATTTTTATCGAGTTTTTTTCCACTTAATCGATACTTATCACGATTTTATTCACATTATGAATGTATTATGCAAATATAGAGAATAAAAATAATACAACAACTTAGAAAAGTACTTAATACTAAGGTTTCGCTTGGTATGTACCTGGCTCAAACGACCCAAAAACACTGGCGGCGTTCCCGCGCTGGATAGCCAGTGAGATTCGTTGAACCAGGTACATACTCGTACCAGACCTTGGATCGCAACCCCTATACTATCACGTAAACGTATGCAAATGTAAGTGCATTTCCACAATCTGACACAGTAAAAGAGCACTTCAATGTAAACTAGTAGCATATTTAAGTTAAATTGCGGGTTACCGAGATATAATGAGTTAAAACCATTTATCAAAACCCGCAAGGTAGATAAAATTGATTGCGATTCTTATTCTTTCCATTTACATTTTTCAAATAGTCTATTTAAGTCCCAGTCTATTAAGTCCCAGTCTATTAAAGGCCGCCTGTTGTCTACCATTATGTGTGCGCGATTTAATTGCTGTTTTTCTTTAGTGTACCTACTTTATTTGGTGAGCGAGCAATAAAGAATATTTGTATTTTGTATTGTATTGTATCCCTTCCTCCCTATTGCTTGCGTGCTCCCCAACCCAAGCAAAAGGTGTCCAAATCCATTTATAATGTTTTTTTTTTTCAATTTAAAGCGACTTGCTCCAAATTGGCATTGATGGAGCATTTTTCGCAACCTGAAGTAAACAAACGCACAAGGAATATTAATAAGTTGTGAATAATTTATTAAGATCTTCGTTGCCAAGACGCGTACTAAGCCCCCACTCAAAGAAGCAATTCGATATTTTAACTTAAACGAAATTTGCTAGCACTGTTTTAGCCTGTTGAAAATCCAATTTCGATTTAAAACTCGAGTCGCCAACTCGCCATACTATATATAAGTGGAGGGAAATAAAATTACGAATTGATTGATCGATAAGAAAGCTGTTTTGGTATTTTCGGTCCTTGATTAAATAAATAAGTAAAAATTTGTGGCCAATTTTACACAAATCAACCTAGTCCCAAACTAAGCAAAGCTTGTACTATGGGTACTAAGCGACGATATACATACTTATATAGATATAAATAGATACTTAAATACATAGAAAACATCCAAGACCCAAGAACAAATATACGTGCTCATCACACAAATAAATGCCCCGGCCGGGATTCGAACCCGGGACCTCCAGCTTTGTTGTTTGTGATTAACGATACGTCATTTTTTAAAAGGACAGACGGGTAAGAAATTTCAAATTTGAAATGTGGCTTAAAACGTCATACGTACGTCGTACATGCCACATGATTTTTGTCTGCAGCACAGAAATAATAAGTATATTCAGTTACAAGAAATTTACACAAAGTCACAAATATCACACCAATAAAAAGATTTAAACTATTGCGCAACATTAGATGCACCTTTCATTGAAATCCGTCTACGATTTGAAGCATGACATGCAATGTGGGGCAGAAAATGGTACACTTGTTAATATCAAGGATGCACCGAGCACGACGCGTTAGGTAAGATGGCGGTCGCTTAATACGAAACGTTTAATTAACTAACTTAGCCTTGCATAGAGGATACAGTTAGGTTGCACGACCCTCATGGCTGAAACTACTAGTGGGGTAGGTAGAGCTACAGTCTATTTACCCTTACGTATCCTATCATGTCAACAAACTGTTTTTGGAGACGTCAATTATTATATTGATTTAAACTTACACGATTTTCACACAAAAATAAAAAAAACCAAGACCAAGAGAGAAGAGAGAGTAATAAAGACCAAGTGCGGGTAGTTCGGAGAACCCGTGCGGCTAGAAGACGTTGATACCCGCTCACGCCAGTCAGCTCGCGACCACGGATGTTGTGATACATTCGAAACTTCGGGCAAAACCTTAAAAAAGGTAATAAGTCCCGTTCCCCAATAATAATACGTCAATTATTGTCACATTTTTCTCAGGATTACAATAGGTACGAGGGGCGTTCAACAAATTCTCGGTATGAGAATGAAAACAAAAGAATACGATAGGTTGTTTTATTTTATTTTTTAATATACTCCCCCCCTATGTTTATGCACTTACAAGATCGGTCAATTAGTTTTTTTAACCCCTCATAAAAATATTTTTTATCTTTAGTGTGAAAATGCTCCTCCAGTGCTGTCTTCAAAGCTTCATCGTCAGAAAATCGATTTCCTCGTAGGTCCTTTTTGAGGTTGGGAAACAAAAAGAAGTCACTCGGGGCTAAGTCTGGACTATACGGTGGGTGTGTAATAGTTTCGAACCCAGATTCCCGAACAGCAGCCTTGGCGATATGAGCAGTATGCACAGGGGCGTTGTCGTGCAGAAGCAGAACTCCCTTGGCTAATTTCCCCCTTCTCTTCTCTTTGATTGCTTCTCTTAATTGGCGTAGAATATAAGCGTAGTACCTTCCTGTGATATTTACACCCTTTTCTTTATAATCGATCAGCAATATTCCATCACAATCCCAGAATATTGTGGCCATGACGTTTCCAGCTGAAGGCATGACCTTGAACTTCTTAGGGTGAGGAGTTCCTTTAATGTGCCACTGCATGGACTCTTGTTTGCTCTCAGAGTCATAATGATGAACCCAGGTTTCATCTCCGGTAACAATCTTTTGCAGTATCTCATCAGGATTTTCACCACACAGCTTAATAAATTCGGAACAACAAGCAACGCGCGTATTTTTCTGAAGCGGCGTCAGCATTCGCGGTACCCATCTCGCACTGACTTTTGACATATTAAGATTGTCATGGATTATATTGTGTATAGTACCAATAGAAAGCTTGGTTATTTGAGCTATTGCTGTCACCTTCACTCGAGCATCTTCCAATATAATTTTCTCCACTTTTTTTATATTTTCTTGTGAAGAAGCTTCGACGGGCCGACCAGGTCTGGGGTGGTCTTCGATACTCTCTCTCCCACACTTAAATTCACTTGACCACTTTTGAATTGTTGATAAAGAAGGAGCAGACTCTCGGTAAACATAATCCATTTCTTCTTTTATAGCTTTTTGATTTTTTCCTTGTTTGGTCAAGAATTTTATTACCGCTCGGTGCTCTAATTTAATTAACATTGAAAAATCGCTCATTGTGATCACATTTGTTCGGCAGTTGCAGAAAAACAAAAGAACATCGCCGTTTGAATTTTACCTTTTTTTTATGTTAATGAATGACACTTACCGGCCAGTATTAAAAAGTTTACTAAAAAGGTTTAAAAGATATCAATACCGAGAATTTATTGAACGCCCCTCGTACCTACTTTGTGAGCTTCTTTAAGTATACAACAACATTTTAAGTGATGGTTATTGTGTAATCCTAGAGGAAAGGGTGGTAATGATTAATGTCTTCAAGAAGAGTTTATTTACACGTAAGGGTGAATAGACTGTAAGTATGCTAATTGCATTACACTTAATTTTCAATATTTTGGCGTCTTTTTCGTAACTTCATACTGTCTAGACACATTACTTGTACATAATCACACAGTTTCATAAGTAAGCATGGTGATGAAAGTTGTTTCAAATTAGTTTGAAGTGCGATAAATGCCCCAATGTTTGACACTAATACCCAATAAGTAGTTGACACCTAAAGTTCAGCTCTGTTACCTATTATGACATAAGATGGAAAGCGTTAAGTGTTGGGTCAGTGGCGAGCACCGGGTCGTTTATGTTTTTATACCTTACAACGAAATAACCTCTATTCTTTATAAACAAAGCTGATATTCATCGTTTATTACGATATATCATATAACTATTACACTAAAATATGGGAAAACTTTGCATGGAATTTCAATAAAAAGTGAAATTTATTTGCTCTTGGGTGTATTGTGATACACTTTGACAGCAAATGTGACAGTCCACTTTGAAAGGGACCATGGCGGCAGGCGGTTAGTCGCACCGATTCACTATTGTATTCGATACAACGGCAATACAGGCGTAAGTGCCGGCCGCCATCGCCATAAGGTCTCTTTTAATGTGGATTATCACAAATTCCATTTCCATGGTTCCGATAAACGCCATGCAAATAATGATAGTCGGTGTAATACAAAGATATGGTGTTTAATAAAGCCTTGATAAAGCCTTAAAGTGCTCTATTGATGTTATAAACTTTACTCATCACTTCACTAACAGTATTAGCTTATAGCTAGCATAAATAAGCGTTTGTGTCGGACGTACATCTCTATCGTTACTTTTTATTTTGTGTTTCTTTGGAATTGCCTTACATCGGGGATTAATATATATCTGCATGTATCTGCAGTATTCGATTCGGGGACACTAAATACCTGCCGTTAGGCATATGCCCAGGTGTTACTATGGACGATATTCAGAGAACTAGACAAATAATGAAACACCTTATTGTTTCACAATTTGCTATGCTTGTAAAATTCGCTGACAGCCCCGGTTACGTACATATGGCTATGTCAGCTGTCCACAGTTCATTAAGAAACATTTGCATAATGCCGTCATAAGTTTACAATAGAATTACCTACAGTTCATAAAATAGGCAAATAGATTTGATAATGAAAGCGACAAATCCACGGCCCGATTTCTTTATAAAATCAATATAAGTTATAACAAGGATAATACTCATCATACATGTCGAGATTTAAATGGAAAAAGGATACCTAATACTCATAAATAAGTGCCGTGTCGTTCTTTAGTTTTCTAGGTTCATTAGGTTGCCGTGTGATTGAACAATATAATAACAAATCGTCCATGACCGGACTACTCGTGCTACCTTTTCAGGACTACTCGTAAGGTGTTACCTTACGTACAGACTTGCAAGTGCGGCCGAGAGGGAAAATTTCGTTTGTGGTGCGCGGTAGCCCCTCTGTAGCTCTAGTATAAGTTTTTTCGAAACATTAACTAATTCGAACGCGTTTGCGTTTTGTCTCAAAATATATGAAAACGCTCTCACCGAGTTTGAAATACGCGCGTTCATCGGTTAGCAACAACTGTTATACTCGCTGTTTAGTTTCCACTAGTGACCACCAGAGGCGATGTTCACGTTTTCGTACATTTTGAGACAAAACGCAAACGCGTTCGAATTAGTTAATGTTTCAAAAAAATTTATACTAGAGCTACTGGGCGCAGGCGCACGTGGCCGCCGCGTGCGGTGACGGTGAAAATGTCGCGTGCGCGCCGCTATGCGTGCGATCCGACCGTCGAGTTAATAATACTTTTACAACGTGTTTACGGGTTTCTTTACTATCGCCCAATTTTCACGATAGATGGCGCTGTATCTGGGTTTTGATAAAATATCCCGCAATAATCGATTTCTTTAATTTTTTTACGATCTTCGTTACGATCGGTCCAATTGCCCGATAGTTTGAGCTGTGATGGATTTTGAGAATAATCGCCCTATAGCGCGTACTTTTCTTTACGTTCCCTCAAAGAAATCCTCAACTCTGAACAGCAGACTAATAACTGGGCACATACGTAACGGGAGATGTATCGTGTCCCCGAATCCATAATAGAGAGATGTATAGATTGTAGTCTCCAATGTCAGGATACGGAAAGAAAAAGACTTCAGAGACGTCCCCCTATATGAGAAAAATGTAATATGTGTCTACTTTTTTAGGATGTAGTGTAACTAGCCACTGTAATTCAATAGACCATGAGTGAATTAAACTTGTAGGTAACACACCTACTAGACGATAAATGAAATCTAAAAAATGTAAATAAAACTGGGGGTATGATTCTCCACTGTTAACGCAATAAGTTCGTAGGTGTAAAAAGCCTCCAAACATTGACATGACAGTGACATCGTACCGCGACGATGACAAGCAATTATGACAATAATAACTAAACGCGTGAAAAGGGTTCTTATGGGTCGGCAACGCGTGAGTGACGCCTCTGGTGTTGCAAGCGTCTATAGGCGGCAGTAACCACTTACCATCAGGTGGGCTGTCAGCTTGTTTGCCTCCAATTTCAATTTCAATTGCAGTCTTACATCTGTTTCGTAGGAGAGAGGAACTTCTGTACGAAAATTCTAATATTAAATATATAGATGTTTTGTACTTGTGATATTTTTCCCTAGCCACTAATTGTGTAACATTTGAACTCATAAGGGTAAAATAATTAACCTCTACTATTTCTGTCGCAACCATTTTCAGTGAGTTATATATCAGTCCTATAGTTTGTTATCAGCCGGTCAAGGTTACCAGCTGAGCGTTAAAAGTATAAAAAATGTGATAGCGTTGTGATGTAACGCTTATTTATTTATTTATTTATTTATTTGACACACCAACAAGATACAAGGCTGATCATTTAAAGAAAATAAAATTAGGTGACACAAGTCCTGCCTGCATCTCAATAACAGGCGTGCAACATCATTCAATTAAAAATACCAGAGCAGTATAACAAACAATTAAATTTACAATAGAAAAGCAATTAAAACAATAACTTGATTACGTAATTTAGAATAGGTAACAATTTGGTAAGAAAATGATAAAAATACCTTATGATTTCAAAATATTACGCTTCCATTTAGAGGCACTGTCGAAATAGACATCCAGGTCGAAGGTCTTCTGGTAATAGTTGTACAGTGTCTGAAGTCTACGCTTGACGTCGAATAACGCTAATGGCCTCAAATTAACGTCACGAGACATTTTATTCACATTTAAATTTATATTCCTCCAATAAATTTTGGAATATCGTTTTTATGTTCGTTATAAGAGCCAATTTTTTGGGCGTTGTAGTTTTTTTTTAGAATTGCCAAAAAAATTGGCTCTTATAACTTATAACGAACATAAAAACGATATTCCACAATTTATTGGAGGAATATAAATTTAAATGTAAATAAAATGTCTCATACTGGCCCTTAAAAGAGGTGAGGTGAGGTAGAGAGGCGTTTCGGGCACCGCTAATGCAATATGACGGATTTTAATAAATAGTTATTGACAATACGAGTACTTCAGTTTAATATTGTATTTATAAAGGTTGTAGGTAACAAATATCCACAACTCTCAAATGAGTAAACATACTTATAAATAGCTAGCAAGATAAGGAATAGTTTACAATTAACTCAGTTTCAAATAGCTATAATCTACATGTTTACAAGTTAATAATTCGATATTACATGAATTGCATGTCCCACGTCCGGTTAATTTAATTCATTCACAGCTAAAGCAACTATCCCTATCACATAACGACTATTAGAAAGAAACAAATGCGTTGCACGTGTGAAAATTGTACGCCACTATTTCGCAACATAATTATACATTGTCAAGTCAGAGTTCACAGCCATCTGATAGCTATCAAGATAAAGAGCGAATATAAACTCTAATATTGTAGATACAAAGTTAACATTGCAATGCCTCAGAATGATGCATTGGAACCTTTTCAGTTTCAATTCGCATGACTCACGGGTTGCTATTAAATTATTACGACGTTTCTAACGCAAGATGACGAGCTTAAAAAACAAGATATATAAGTACGATGTAATTTCAGTTTTTTGCTATTGTTTCAAGACTCAATTTAGGTTTGATGTTAGATCTACTGGAATTAGAGCGCAGGAAAAATAGTTTAATTTGCACGTGGAGATGTATGTTTATACGTAACATTTGACAGCCGTGACTTTTGTCCAAGTGCGCTAAAAATTTATTTTACAAAAGTTGCAGAAGCAATTTGAAGATATTTATTTTCTGCTGTACTTTTCGTGTGTAATCGAATCAAAGCATTATTGGTAATGTATTATTAAAATTTGCAACAACTGCTAAAATCTTGGTGCAATCTTAGTTCAAAAACTTCATCTAACTAGTAACTTACTTTTAGTCTACATATTTTTATATTAGTGCTTGGCAATTATTAAAGCAATAATTTGGGACCGGTTCAAAGGATTACAAGTATGTAGATATATTGCATTGTTGACAGTATTTGTATTGTACCTATATTGTATTGTAAATATCATTGAATAGCTGTCGTTTACCGAGCCCGGTAATTCCTGGTCCCATATCTATTCATAAAAAATGACGAAGACGACGGCTTAGAAGAAACCTTATGAACTAAATCGAGTAGATTTAAATACTGCACTAGATGCCAGGTGGTACAAAGCATGAATAGTAGAAAACCCCGCATATCATTTTCCTTCTACAAAAGGTAAACACGGCTGAATCAACAATCATGAGGGTACCTACCTTTAGCATTGTGATCCGGTTGAATCTTAAGACGATTGATACCTACCTAAACGTAGTCCCATAATATGTTTAACATAACAGTCGATTTTGCGTTTTTGAACTGGTTAGATAATTTTAAACTGTTAATTCACTAATATGAACCATATGTATTTTAACGTTAATTCGGTTAAATCTTTAAAAAGTCGAGAAACCGCTGGAATGTTTCACAGTTCATAGTAAACTATCTAATGAACTGTAGCTCTAGTATAAGTTTTTTCGAAACATTAACTAATTCGAACGCATTTGCGTTTTGTCTCAAAATGTATGAAAACGGTCTCACCGAGTTTGAAATACGCGCGTTCATCGGTTAGCAACAAATGTTATACTCGCTGTTTTAGTTTCCACTAGTGACCACCAGAGGCGGTATTCACGTTTTCATACCATTTTCATACATTTTGAGACAAAACGTAAACGCGTTCGAATTAGTTAATGTTTCGAAAAAACTTATACTAGAACTACTGGTGCCATATATGGTACCCGTTTGCTCGAGAATACAGATGATTATGAATCTGACAACCAATTAAAAATATTTATGTCACACCTAGCCATAAAGTGGCCATTATCGCACGCTCCGCGCGCGAAAAAACCCACTTCCTGGCCAAGGGGTGACATAAAATGTTGTACTTACCACGGGCGATAATAAAGAAAGCCTCAGATCGCATATTTATCGCCCTTGCCTTCGGCTCGGGCGTAAAATACCTGCAATCTGAGACATTCTTTGTTTTATAGCCCTTAGTAAGTAATGTACTATTAAACGCCCATGTCAACTCTAAACGTGAAGAATTAAATAAACAAAATGTTACTAACTCACGGGCTAACCGATCCGTTCCATAATGTTAAAGCAATGAATATTTGATTATAGTTACTAGGGTGTACTTTTTCACATCATAATATCATAAATGAAAAAGCCCGCGTTTCAAAAACGACTTTAACACGACTGAACTAGTTGTATATTGGATTATCGTTGATGCTAACTTGGGTCATTTTACTGCTGAACTAGATTACATGTGTAAGTATTTTTCACAGTTTGCGTAATGTTTGGATTAGACATTTCATGGTTAAGATTAACTTTCCTTGTTACTATGCCTTTTGGTGAAGTGAAATTCCCAAACTGCTTGTCGGTTACATAACAAGTCAAACGTGCGTTAGGTTAGGTTGATGTCAATTGTCCATACTAAACATGATGAATGTTATATTTAGTATGGACAATGACATTTTAGATTAAGCCGTCTGCTACCGGTGACTAGGATCCCCGGCCGGATAACAAAAGAATGTTTTGTTTTGTTCTTTTCGTTAGAAGAGGACGGGTACCTACCTACGTTGAAAGGTTCTCGCAGACATATATAAAGGCTCGGCAACCGACCAGCGCCGCCTCAAGCTAAATATGGGCCGCGATTCTATTTGTCCTAGTTGACACAAAAGGATTTCCCTAGGATATCGCTAAATTTCATGTCATTCTGTCATTATGATTTTGACACGCCGAAAAGTATGATACGCCGGAGACATAAAATAATATCCCCTGCCTGCTTGTTGGTATGGTTAAATAATTGTCAGCTGATCTTTACTTGGCAGGTCCGTTTAATCTAGGTATTCATTTTCAATCCCTACAGTAAAATAACAATCTTATTACAAACTCATTATCCAAATACATAGGTAATGCTTGTTATACAGATACAGACTAACTAGGTTACATTTGTCAACAGCAAAGTAAAAATCACGTAGGTAACAAAACTATGTAAACACAAGATAACACAATAAAAACATTGTTCGTAAACAAGACGTAGGTACTTAAAGAGTCGAATTCTTTGTTAAACGCGTAAACATCCTCGCAGGCCGACAAAAATGTTAATGCGTACATTTACGCACCACGTTATTATTCAAGTGATGTAATTGGGAACGTACATTAATTACTCATACCGATGAATAGACCGTCTCAATTATATGAGTTTTTACCTATTTTTTACTATTAGGACGGCTTGCGCTAACTTACGATTATTGACCGGTCAACTTTAAATATGGCGCCGGCGCTGGCATCTGTCATCCCATATAAAAACTTGCCGAAATTTTTATATAATCAGATTTTAACGAACACCACTTAAGGCCCATTAAACGGTGCAAGAACTTGCATGGGATTCTCATCATGACATGACACCCTATAAGTTTTCATTTACAGAAACGTTTTGAGTAAAGTGTCATTGCGGGTAGCACGCAGTTAATTTCTTTCATGTATTTACGAGTAAATGCTTGAAATAGGGTAAATGTGTACAAATTTATAATGTAATTCTTATTGTGAAATAAATGAATCTAATCTAATTAACGATATACCGGCCAAGAAAATAGCATGCAGACTAAAGAGGATTTCTTTCATGTATTTACGACACGAGTAAGTACTTGAAAAAGGTTAAATTAAAGTTTGTGAGATACCGGTTAAGAAAATACCTATCATCTATATATCAGTGACTGCCATCTGTTACTGTGTTATTTTAATAGGCTCTGGTTTATAAAACCGAAGGCTGTAAGTGCTGGTGGTACTTGTTAGTACCTTAAAATGTCGGCATAAGTAAGCTTTCTTCCGTAGTATTCTTCCCGTGAAACGTTGTCTGTGTTTCTTCGAAAAGGGTAGCAATCCTTAGAAATGAAACCTATTTAGCTAACGCATTATTAATACTTAAAGTACAAGTAATTTATTCATAAAACAAACTAAGTAATAAACAGTCCACAAATTCTAATCCCCAACACAGGCTTCGTCAGATGCGTATGTAACAAACAATCACAACAAAGAGACACCAGAGATGAAATCCGCAACAGGCTTCATCGTAGATGGCTCAAAAGTTCCCATAATACTGGCGGCGTTGCCGCGCTGAATGGCCAGCGAAATCTGTTTAGCCACGAACGATCCGGACCGAGGACCCCCATCAAATAAGTTTATTCGATTGAGTTTTTAGACAATAACACAAACAATGTCACAATGTATTTAAGAAGACACAAACACAATTGGAGCCAATTGCTCTGGGTTTTCCCATTTAAATAAAGCATTGGTTGTGGGAGGTACGCACGAAAAAACAAGATATGACAATCTATCAGATTAAACTCATGGTGACCTAATAAACTTGCACGGTACTTCATCTGTCAGGGAGTTCCAGCGGAAGTTAAGGAAATGCTTGTTTACCTGCTCAGTCACTTTACTTGGCATAGCTGTGTGCTCTGTCACATCAGGCCGTTCAAAGAGCGACTCTACTACTCCAGCTAAAAGATTCAACATATAATGTAACTTTTATAAAATGTCGGATATTAAATAATTTCAACTATAACTAGCATGGTTTCAAGCAGACCAATTTGGTTATTTTACTAAGGGACCTAGTTCAAAATCGACCGTGTGCATAGGTACGCCCTTGCGGGAAGGACAGACGACCACAGATACTGTATGGTAGATAAGGGGACCGACATTCGTGTCAGATATGAAGCAACTATTTTTATAACTTACTAAATTACACAATTAAATCAATTGGTTCCGATTGACATATATAGAGGCTGTTTAAAAACAGGGCGACTACTTAGTGTTTACGTGGCTGGAAGAGAAAGTAGGCCCTAAAAATGTGCGTAAATATTCGAAACGCCCACTTACATTATTATCAAACAGCTATAACGATAATAATAAGTAACAAGTAGGTAATCATTAAAATTGAGTGATGGTCTTTAATCATTGTTATCGCGTCACTGATAAACTTGACATTAGCACTTGTAAAGTCACGTGACAAAGTAAAAGCTTCATTACAATTATCTTGTTGTAATCAGGTCGAACTTAGAACAGCAAAACCATTGCTCATTTCTGTGCCAACTTCTTTTAAATTTGTGTCATTGTATCTTTAGTATGGATAGATACTCTATCTCAAGGTTTATGGGTAGATCTAAATAAACTTCCATTGAAAGCTAAATTTAATAAAAAATATCTCTTATTCAGTGTACCTGCCAAAGCTATATAAGTGCAATTCACTGTTTAAAACATCGTAATTAACGTAAAAATCTCAAAAAGACACAACGGACCCGGTGTAGTCGAGTCCTGATTAGTGAAGTGTTTCAACAGTTCAAATCTGGCCGACCTTTGGAATGCGAAACGAAAATACTAAACAACATACTTAACTAGGTTAGATTAGATTTCACCAAACAAGAATTAGGTTTATTCTAACTCCTTACTATTTAGGTTGGTCCTCGCATTGATTCCTTATTCATATTTGATTGAACACGGTCTTACGGTCTAACACTGCCTTTTATTCTTGTATAACTCTTGGATACGCATCACGAAGGGCGAGGAAGCCCTTAAGCCTTATGGCCCTATGCCCTAGGGTAGAATAATTCGCATATTAAATTAAGTTGGTATTAAATGCGTACAACTTTCATTTAACTTCTGTAACCTCTGGTGACATAACGCGCATGAATAATGCAAACTATGCCATCGATCTATTTTGTTGCGCACACGCACAAAAAGCATAAAATTCATTTAATATGCCAACTAGTACGGTGAGCTTGCTTTGTCATAAATACTTAAACGAACGAATGTGATTCATTTATAAAAATGTGCTTTCTTGGGTAATATCTATACGTCATGAGAATACTCAATAATAAAATTAAAATTCAATTAAATACGAATCGGATTGGTTGTCACTGATCGTTGGCGGTTAACTGTCGTCCATACATCACGTCGACTTAATTTGTAATAAAAATAAAAATCAATAAATATTACAAAATGAATTTGAATACATACGTAAATTATTGGTTTACAGTCAGAAGTCAATAGAATTTTGAAGCACGATGTATTACATAACTCTGTAAGTGTATATTAAAACCTTTTCTTGAAAATTACGGTAGTGTAAAGAACTCTAAAAAAGGCGAGGCGAGGCGTTTAAAAAGGCGAGATATTATTCACATGAATCGGTATACATGTATGTATGTGCCGGTCTATGTAAAGTAAAAGTCAACATTTCTTTGTTACCTCATTTCAAATTTAAAATCGCTAATGAGCACGGTATCTAAGTAGGTATAAACTTTCTACCGCCAGTACGCGAATAAAATTAGAATTAAGTTTTACGCTTCCATGTTTCATTTCATTATGATACGATACACAGATAGTGTACAAATGCTACATATATAAAATAGCCGCCCGATTTTCAAACACCCTAAAATTTGTATGTATCGGCACTAAAACGGTTAGAAATTGTCAAGAACAAATATTAACTAAATTCATTCTTCATAATGTGAAAAATTAAAATATAAGTATCATAGTTACAAAGAAATGGCGAGGATACAACTCACAACCATCAATTAAATATTATTAGGTAATTTAATTTAAGAAACATAATCTTATATAGACGACAGTTCACCAGGTCCCGGTAACATAAAACATGTCGAATTTCGTAATGTAACCTAACCTAACACATACACTGAAAGTAACGCAAACATTAGGTATACCTATCCTGATAGCATAAAGATACTATATACCTATCATCTAATACGATGTCTGCCCGGAAACCAACAAAGCTATGTTTGGAGATCGTTGAAAAACACGAAAAAGTCCAACTTCCGCGGAACGAAAAACAAACGAATTTCTAACAGGGCGGGAAAACCTGAACCGACACGCGACCACTCGATTAACAATGAATCGTTTTCGCTATTTATTTGTTAAGATGACTGCAAGTCAACTTTGTATAGCATTTTAATGCAGGATTGTTCTTATCGAATATTAATATATCCTCAGTCCTGTCGGCAATCGATAAATAAATTGGAAACTGAACTACCTGCCCCAATTCTTACAGATATCATTAAATAATTATTTATTTCGGACCAGGGGGTCGATTTTTGAGGATCGAACGCTCGACTTTCCACTCGACATCTGTCAAAACATGAAAAACATCATAGTTTTTTGACAGATCTCGAATGAAAAGTCGAGCGTTCGACACTCAAAAATCGGCTCCCAGGTCAGATATATATTTTTAATGTGTTACCTATTCCGCCTGTGTTATTTTGAGCTATACCTGTTACAAAAATATTCATCATAATCCTTTTGAATATTATTTACAAACTTTAGTGTTTGTAATGTTAGTGGGATACGAATAAAACAACAAAACATAACTTGACAAATGGCTAACAAATAACGATCGCGAATCTGTTTTCGCTCACAATCATCTCTTTCGATCACTATGTGGGTAAAACTGAAATAATCGCACATCGAAGGACGCCCGGTAGACACGCGAAATATCTAACGAGAGCGTAATACCGCCCACTCGCACTAAATAAACTTTTTCACTAATACGGAACTATAGTTTGGACGTGCGCCATTATCACATGACACTTACCTTCATGTCGTCGAGCAAGTCGCACGAGGAGATCAGCGACGCGGTGTCGGGCGACAACTTAATAACACCCATGGTAACTCCCGAAAAGGTCCAAACGGTTTTTTTAAAATTCGAACGGCGCGCGTCAGTCGTTTAGGAACACGAAGCGAGACGTACTCCCGCCGTGACCGAGCCGCGTGGACTGACGTCGTGAGCTCCGCTGCGCCAGTGAAAGGGTCCGTACGTCACGCCGATAACACGAACGAGACTTGTTGCTACAACTCCCGTCCCGCTCGTGCATACAACATACACATAAGGTCCTCTCACCGCTAACGATACGTTGATAAACGTATCGCTCCAAAACGCGTTATCGTTTTGGACCATTTCGATTTTTATTCGTAACAAAGCTGACCTTGCGAATGTGAAAGGATGCTTTGTTTTTGTTACACAACTCGACATCTTAAAGCTTCATACATAAAGTGCAACAAAAACTGGCAACCGTACTGTCTTCTCAAAGATCTCACGGTTCGAAATAAATGCCATACGATAAATAAATAAATACATTTTTAAATCGAGCGACCTTCGGAAAGGTCGAAAATTCGTCTACGTCATCAACCGTAACACCCTCTACGAGTGACGTAGACAGGACGCCTACGCCTTCGGGAGCCTGCGTAGCGTTGCTACGCAACGGGAATACTACGCCAGTTCAGGACCGAAATGCATTATTTCACAATTCATACCAATATGAACCTTAATACACTGAAATTGGTTTTAAAGTCTCTGATTTCGCCCTCTTTGGTTTGGGAATAGTATTGAAAACGAGAGTGGACTGATTCCAATAATATTATGAAGCATTTTGTTTACTCATCGACTTCTGAATCTGCTATTCAATAAAACATCAAACTAGATCGTTGCTACTCCTATTTCAACTTAGTACGTCTAGAAGTCAGAATATCTAGAAATATAACTGATCTAAAATGCAAATGACTATCATGAATATTCGTTTCTGAGTTTTGGATGTTTTCTATACTAATTAGGTATTTAATATTTATATAGGTTTCATTTTAAATCGTCGAGCTTACTAATGGAAATAATTAGATTTATTATATTAGACGCTTTCATTCAACTCTAGAGGTGTAACATGCGCGTGCCGATTAATCAAACTCAAACTCAAAATATTATTTATTCAAATAGGCCTAGCAACAAGCACTTTTAAATCGTCAGTTTTATATTACATAGTTTGAATTGAATTATTCAGAGCAATTTATTGATGCAATTTTAATTTAAAAAAAAAAGTTGAATTGCTGTAATGTATGTCAAACAATATAAATAATATAATATTTAACATGAACATTAAAGTTTTTTCCGCCTAAGTTTCTAATGACGTGGTTGTAAGAACGATTTTCCCATGGGCCGTAGAAAAAGTTTTTTAATATACCTGTACCATTTTCTTAGGAAACTATGAAACTAGTGTATGACGGCAGTACCTGCAAAAGAAAACAAGACATTATCATATTAACATCTCATACTTATAGCTCTTAATGTGAAGTTTACATCGACGTGATTTAATAATTGCGTATGCAAGGTCAAAATCTTTAAGAAAAATTTACCACCATACAAGGTCACCTTTTTGTATTTTTTTAAATTATTTTTTTCTTCTATACAGGGGAAAGGGACTTAAATTAGGACATAAATTTTAATTTTAACTGTTAAAGAGTTAAATACTGATTTTAAAATAGAAAACAAATATTAGATCCTGGTCACGGCACCAAAATGTAAAATTTGAATCGTGGCTGTGTGAAGAAATCAGGTTATTAGAATTAATTCTATCGCGATCTATCTACCGTGAAGAGCTTCGACGTCGGTAATGATTACAACAAAATAATAAACATCGATGTTTTACATGCTCTCACACATACACATACATGAAGATCGTAATTACAAAGATGTATGTCCGCCATTCTCACTAATATTGCTATTCCAATTTAATTAATTAATAGAATGACGGAAAAATATTATAATTTAATGTGTTGATTAATATAATGAAATAATATTAGAAGTAAAATTGGCCAATGAGCCTCAGACATGTTACGAAATCGTCCATAAGAATAATGAACTGTATTTAGTACAATTTCCAGTTAAAGTGAAAAACCAGTTTTCAGTTTTTTTTAGTACGTTTTGAATTTCCTTTCGATTTCAATAAAATAGCTCTGCATTATCTACAGGGAATATAATATCTGTTAATGTTACAACATAAATGTTACATTTACATTTCTTAAGACTTTGTTGTATACGGTGTAAGTTTGTCTATCTCACCCTCCCACTTTCCACTCAATCCCTCAAAGGTTAGCTGGAAGAGATACATCATAGGGATAACTTCGCCTGTGTACTTCAATCGTATGTGACATGTATATTGTTTTAGCCTGCTTTTGTGTACAATTCACATTCAACATGTTTTTTGACAGCTAAGGGTACCTTTCCATCAGAACGATGCCTGTGCTACGTTGCTATGGATGCGTTAATATCCAGTCATTAGTTAACATAGCATAGCGCTGGTGGAAACGGAAAGCTACATCCTTGAAGCATAGCTGCATAGCATAGCGCTGGTGGAAAGGCAGTCTAAAGGCACTGCAAGTCTGTCAAAATTAATTAATTATGTTAATTTTGACCTTTCTATACGTGTTTATGTATGTATATATCAGTGGCGGAGCGTCCATATAACTTGATTCCCACCGGCTTGCCTAATTTTCAGCCAGACTATTCTTGTACCTTAGGGTTCATAAAGAATAATATCTGGGCGGCCGAGCTATGCTCGGCGTTTACCCGGGCATAAGACCTAGCCAGATCGATTGCTCGTTCCGAAAACCCCCACATACCGAATTTCATCAAAACTGTTAGAGCCGTTTCCGAGATCCCCGAAATAAATTCATAAATAAACATATATATACATATACAGGAATTGCTCGTTTAAAGATATACGATTAAGAAACGCATTTTTTTTGGGCTTCCCTAAAAATATTGTTTTCGCGCCGCCACTGGTATGTATGTATGTATATATATATATATATATATATATATATATATATATATATATATATATATATATATATATACGTTACGTATACGTTGTGGAAGTGAGCAAGCTTGAACATGTTTGAAAGGCGAGTAAAGGTCGCGCCCCAGCCGTGACCTTATCCACGAAGATGTCGATGACAGGTGACAGGTGAAGGCGAATACAGTCAAAATCGTGTTTGGCGTAACGACAAAGAGACAAGTCTAAATTCAATCTTGAATACCAAAATTTTTGTTATAAAGTGGTTTGAGCGTTACTGTTTAGCAAGCTACCGCTGCAGAGCAAATTTAGTCTGGCATTTTCTGAAATTGTTAAAAAATTACACCTCTACATGAGTATTTGCTGTTTAGATATGTGGGGTGGAGTTGTGATCTTAGGGCCCGGACACATGCCCACGGTACGGCGCCGGGCACCGTCTATGGCCTTTGTTCTTTGTACGTAGCCGCGTACGGCGCAGCGCCGTACCGTGGATATGTGTCCGGGCTCTTAGGGTCAGTTGCACCAGCATACGAACACAGACCGGTCATCGTCAAATATGGCGCCGGCAGCTGTCATCCCATAGAAACTTGTCAAACTTTCCATACAATCAGATTTGACGAACACCGCTTACGATTACAGACGGTTTGGTGCAACCCAGCCTTAGTGGTGTAAAAGATCGCCAGAGCAGAGTTACCGAGGATGCATTATGTTGAATGATGGACCTGCATATGTCTAGCTGTCAACACAACAAATCCTCACGTCAATAAAGGGTCGACAACGCGCCTGTCATTCTTCTGGAGTCGCAAGCGTCCATGGGAACCATGAACTATAGCTAATACAAACCAGACAGGCCGTAAATTTGTTTAACGCCTTCGTAATATAAAAAGAACAAGTGTTTTAGGCAGTTCGTGGTTAATTTGTTGAAATTTGTCCATCTAGTCGCGAAGTGTCCGCGCAATCTCTTGCTTTTGAAGGGTCTCCCCAAACTATCGACGCGAAGTCGGCATGTAAGCGGAGTGATTTACTCCCTTGCTCTAAGTTTACTCCACACTATTCGCAACCCGTCCTCTACCAGTCCCTGGGATCCCAGGGCAGATAACAAAAGAATGGAATTGTTGTTTTTTTTCGCCGGGAGACGACGGATTAAGCCTTAATCGCCGCCGATAGTAGTCACTTCGCGTCGGACGAGCCTATCAACTTGTTTTGCGCTCTTATTGCGGCTCATGCCGACTCGGCGTCGATAGATTTGAGGACTTTGGGGAGACTCAGCCCTACCCGCCCCTGCACCAAAACTCGCTCCTTCGAGCTTGTTCCCCGGTGAAAGTGTAAGGCAAATGACAAAATATTATTGTAACTGGAGTACTGGAGCTGGAGCGTATCGCGTAGAAGCCTTGAGTATGTGTGAAGCTGTCAAGTTGGTTCACTATTCCATTTTGTTTCGAGATGCTTTGTCATTGGGTGATTGATTTATTCACATAAAGCTTTATGTAGGTATACTCCGTGAGTTTCAAGGACTCACTTCAACTCTGAGACACAGCAAGTCCAGACTAAAGTAGTAGGTAAGGTGACAATCCCAGTTTTATGTATAATTCACCACCAAGCCTGGATCGATCGCTAGTGTTAGATAGGTAATTATGCGGTTTCATGTCGGCCGTGTGCAAAAACATGCAAAAATCAAGTAAATCAGCATATTGTTCATTATTTTGAAAGGAAGATTATATTGTAACATTTCATACCTATTTTTCCAATAAAAAAATACTATAGTAAAAGGGTTCCCAGTAAAAAAAAAACTTTTGTATTGCAAGTTGTAAAATGACTGCCCTCGGATAATTTACTAGCAGCAATATATTATTCGGCTAAATGTTACATTAACATACTAATACGAAATGCGAATATTTTACGCTTCAATTCCTATATCTGCATATATATTTACTTAAACGTACGTTTAGGCAGCTATTTAAATTACGTATTCAGCTAATAGGCCTTTTTTATAGGTAGGCTTTATTTATTGCGATGGCTCGCGCCAATACACGTGCAAACAAAACTTTATGGTTACTTATAACAGCTTTTATGAACAACCTAGCTAGCTTTTATTATATCTGTATCCGAATCAATCGCACATCATTCTAAGCAGGAATAGTGGACTGGAAAATTTTCAAACGTAGTGAGAAAACAGTAAAAGGTACCACTTTTAAGAACAAACATTCTTAAATGGATGTCGCAAGAAACACATCTAACGCTTGGAATAATAGTCGCAAATAGCGGAATACATAATACTTAGAAATTTACACATCGAAACAATTTCCACTTTGAAAGCTGTGTTCATTTTTAAAATGGTTATACTTACATTACTTACACGTAAGTACTTTTCTCATTTAAAATTAAACAAGAACAAATCTGAGCTCTTATTTGATAAAATCATTCTTTGTTTGCACCACCATGATTGCTTAAACACAGGAAGTTGTATTAGCTAAATGGATCGAATTTAATCAAGTTATTAGCACAATTCATGCAACTATCTTACTCTTAAAACAACTTAAGTGAACTAACTATTCAAGGTTGTTATGTCTATTAGAAAAGAACAGCAAATGTGCGTGAGCGCGCAAAAACGTCTAAAATTGTTTAGATAATGACTGATCTCGATTGATTTACCCTGATTTGTTTAACTTTAGAGGCCACGACATATGCTAGCATTATACGAGTATTCAACTGGAAATTATATATTCACCGGCAGAAAATTTGGCCCAAATTAGAAAAATGCATTTTAATTTATTAAACATTATTTAATTTATTCAATTTATAGTTTGAAATCACGAAAAGTTTTTGGGCCAAATTTTCTGCCGGTGAGTGTAGTTCCCGCAAGATAAGAAGTAAAACCTGTCATTTCCATATATTAAATAATCTGAAAGTCACTTGTAGGTTATAAAATGTATGGAAAATAAATAACAGATGTCGGGATTTACTTCTAATCTTGCGGGAACTATAACAAATGCATACCTATAAATAAATAAATAAACATTTGTGGACAATCTTACACAAATCAACCTAGTCCCAAACTAAGCAAAGCTTATATAATGGCTACTAAGCGACGATATACATACTTGTATAGATAAATATATACTTAAATACATAGTAAACATCCAAGACCCAAGAATTCGAACTCGGGACCTCCAGCTTCGTAGGCTGGGTCACTACCTGTAACATCATAGCTTTAACATGTATTTTTATTTTAAAATATCGTTTGAACAATCACATTGTCAATTTCAGGTTAAAATAAAATAGCGATAAATTCTACTACCTACACAAAATAAAAGCAAATAATGGCTCTGTTACTCTCCAAAAGTTTTAATCGCTAATATAATCCTTGAATCACTTTATTGATATTATCAATACTTTTGTCATATCTTATTTGAATTCAAAACATTTAAAAAATGCGCGCTAAAAAAGGAGTGCTCGTGGCCCAGCGGCGCCTGCGTGCCGCAAGCGTTATGCAAAGTTAAGCAACGTGGGCCGCGGTCAGTACATGGATGGGTGACCGCTTTGAGTGGTTACTAACTGAGCGCTCCCGTGCTTTGGAAGGCACGTTAAGCCATTGATCCCGGCTGCTGTCTATGGCAGCAGTCGTTAAGCCAAGTTGCAGGCCGGGCGGCTTGAAAACTTCTAACAGTCAAGTTGCCCACTCACTTGACAAAGGGGGTCGAAGTTGCACCACGTCCGTAGGGAAAGTACCCACCGCTACCCTACACGTGACCACTGGGTGGTTCTAAAAGTGCAACAAAAACTGGCAATCGTACTGTCTTCTCGAAGATCTCACGGTTCGAAATAAATGCCATACGATAAATAAATAAATTTAAAAAAATTGTAAGGCCTCTTAATTGAATAATAATTGAATAAAAATGACAAGGTCTTAACTTAACCAACACTACCTGAGGATTACTTGATACTACCGAACAAGCATTAAAATCGTTTTTAATTGGGATTATTATCGGCTAAATTCCTCAGTCAAGGGCTTAAAAAGTAAACGTTAAGAATTGAAAGTAGATAGGTTTGTAGGTCAGTGTCGATTTGCCTATCGCCTCTATACCTACATGTACACGCGCACACGCTAACATATTTGCATATATTAACCCGTGAAATGTCGTGACAGGTTATGATTATAGACGTACGAACATACGGGCGTCCTTCGACATTTTTATTAGTAATTATTTTAATGTAATTGATATGCGTGAGTGGGATGTTGCTACACTATGATAATTATGGCATGAGTTAGAAACCAAAATAATCTAATGCTTTTTTTTATACTACGTCGGTGGCAAACAGGCGCGTGGCTACCCTTGAAAAATGTATACTCTCCTTTCTTGAAGAGCCCCAAATTGTAGTCCCTCGGGAAAACCTCGGTAGGGAGCTCATTCCACAACCGGAGCGTGCGAGGGAGGAAATTCCTCTGAAATCGTACCGTTCGCGACCATTTAGTTTCTTACAATGAACATCTAAATTATTTTAAAGTAATAAACACATTACCTCCTTTGCGTCGCGCAGTTTGGTAAAAAGGAAATTATTTAAGAAAAAGCAAATTAAAACAAAAACGGCACTTATTTTGCAATAAATATTTAATAAAGGTTCCTTGTTTACTACGGAACCCTAAAATGGACCTCCCGATTGAATTCGTTCTCTCGCTTGCAATAATCACGTACTTATCACTGAAGTGAAACAAGTGCACGTAGCACTGTTGGCAGTCATTTATAGTATAGCGGTCTTGCAGGAGTACTTAATACACTCACCGGCGGAAAATTTGGCCCAAAACTTGTCGTGATTTCAAACTATCATCATCATCATCATCATCATCATCAGCCTATATACGTCCCACTGCTGGGCACAGGCCTCCTCTCATAGATGAGAGGGATTGGGCAGTAGTCCCCACGCTGGCCCAGAGCGGGTTGGGGACTTCACATACAACTTTGAATTTCTTCGCGGATGTATGCAGGTTTCCTCACAATGTTTTCCTTCACCGAAAAGCTAACGGTAAATATCAAATGATATTCCGTACATAAGTTCCGAAAAACTCATTGGTACGAGCTGGGATTCGAACCCACGACCGCCGCTTGACAGCCGCATGCTTGAACCACTGGGCTACCGTAGCTTCACTTCAAACTATAAATTGGATGAATTAAATAATGTTTATTATATAAAATCACATTTTTCTAATTTGGGCCAAATTTTCTGCCGGTGAGTATAGTTGTAAAATTCTTTATTGTACAAAAAAAAAGAACACAACAGACATAATAAACAAAAGGAGAAGTTAAGTACAAAGGCGAACTTATCCTTTGAACTTCAAATCCCTTATGGAAGAGATCCCTTTAAATTTTAAAAGGTTTCTTCCAGTTAACCTTTGAGTAGATGAAAGCAAAAGTGAGTGAAGGCAGACAAATGCAGCGGAACATGTTAAGTATGTACCTACAAAAAGGTACCTAAAAGAAAAAAAATCCTACATAAATATACGTAAAATGAGAACAGAAATCGCAAACTACAGGAAAAAAAAGAAATAAGCCAACGATCTTGTCATATTGTAGAAAAGTGTCCTTTACACTTTATCTCAAGCCGTCTCGTTCGAGGATTTTTTTTTGAAAGTTGCCCCTACACCTTTGTTTATTGGTGAATTGATTCAGATAGTGACAGAGAATAATAGTGATATTACTGATAATTCAACGCAGTTATCAACTTAATTACACTATTAAATAATAATACAAAGCTGATGTAATTTGTCATCTGACAACGATTGATTATAATTAGTTCTCAATTCGATATCACGTTTACAAACCGTCTTTTTAATATTTTCTTTTTTGTACATAAATACATATTATTTCTCATATAAATGCCTCCTTTTCTAAGTGTTTATTAATACCCATCACTGGCTACATTGGCACATTACTGGCTGGTTTTTCTATGTTTGAAATATGAAATATCTCTTTTAATTTTTGGAATATTTGAATATTTTGTCCTCGATAAAACAATACAATGGAGTGCAGTGGTGTCCCTCGGGTACATTGGTATTGAATAATTAAAATTACTATCCGTTGTTTTATTTACATACTACAATATTACTCTTAAGTTAACTTATACAATGCCTAAATAACTATTTATTGCCAAGCAAAGAAATAAATTGCAAATGTTTTAATGTATCATTAATATCGCGATATAGGCATGTCATGCGTACAAATAGCTTATTTAGTACGTACAGCAGTCGATCCATACAATAATGCTGTCTTGTATATGTATTTCCTTATTAAGCTTAATTAGTCCACTGGGTGCCACTGGGTGCGGCAATACAAGTCATACAAACATATTTTTTTCATCAACGGTGGTAAACAAGCTTACGGTCTGCCTGATGGTGAGCAGATACTCCAGAAGAATCACAAGCTCGTTGCCGACCCTTTCTTACAAGTTTTTAGGGTTCCGTACCCAAAAGGTAAAACGGGACCCTATTACTAAGACTCCGCTGTCCATCTGTCCGTCTGTCACCAAGCTCAAAAACCGTGATAGTTAGACAGTTGAAATTTTCAAACTACAATTATGAAATTTGGTAGGAAGATGTATTCTATGAACCGTTATATAAATGTGATGTGAAATAAGAAAAAAATATTTTAGGGGGGGGCACCCCATACCTGTAACCGGGGGATGATTTTTTTTTCAATGCAAGTAGTTGTGTGGCGTATTTTTGGATAGGCCTTTAAAAATGATATAGAGGTTACTAAGAAAGTTTTCCATTTAAGTCAATCGTTGGTGAGATATTAGCTCCCAAAGTCGTACAAAATGTGCCCCCCCCCCCTCTAATTTCCAAACTATGAAGATTAAAATTCTGGAAAAAATTGTGGTGGTGTATGTCAATTCAGACAATGTCCATAGAATATGTTAGTTACATAATAATAAATACTTTCAACGAAAATTGGTTTGAACAAGATGGGATTAAGGGTTTTTGAGTTATCACTGAAAAACTGTCTTGCCCAAACAAAAGGATGTAAGTGCCGTGACTTCCCTATGAAGATACGACCTTTTTTGATTCAAGGTATTAAATAGTGTTTTGAAATACGGAACCCTTGTTGTGCGTGATCCGACACGCACTTGGCCGCTTTTTGAACCTGGCTGTGCCTTCATAGGCCGGGCTTAATAAAGCGATAGGAATGCGCGATATAATAAACAACACAATTCTCAGTATTGAAGGCCAGTAATCAACATTCACAATTTCTTTTGAATTATTTTTCCACGCCCTACGAGTCCGGTTTGCGTCCGCATCGTAAATGTACCGAACCCTACCAAGGACGCCCCACATCCGTGACGAAACACAAGCCAAAACGAACCCTAGCACAACTATTTAAAGTCCAAATTATCAGTAGACTTGATCATATATTGTTCAAATCGAATGGACGTGTGTAATTAGTTTTGATTCCAAACCTTTGACGTCCCTGTTCGTTATACGGCAGCCTTAATTCCAAGGCAATACGTGTTGTATTCGGCTGGCTTGTCATGATGTGTGGGTATTTAGACTATTTAGTTCCGTTAAGGCTGGTTTATAGTCCCTTTGGCCCTGTTTGCTATTAGAACTTATTTATTATGTAAGTAAAACTACTCCACGGAACGTAATTACTGCAATAATTGGGCAGGGTCATTAGTAATCGGATTATGTGCATGTAAGTTAATGTATTTTTTATAGGTATAGATTTATATCGACCTACAGTCGACACAGAGGGCCTGGTCTAGCTTCCTGACGACTTATCAAAATATGTAAAAAAATTACTTTGTCGTAGTACTTACTACTTATAGCCCCACTCTAGGATGCTGTTCGTCAGGAGGCTCGACGTAAGTTGTAGTTGGTTCCGTATCGACATTTGATCATCTCTAAAAATTGGTTCAAATTTCACCATAAAATTTAGTCAAATAGCGGATTGCGCTTCATTTAGCGAGTGAACAGGCATATTCTGGGTGAGATAGATGCTGGCCAACAGGCCAAGAGCAATCCCATTAAAAAAAGCTTTTTAGTCGTTTTCATAAATTTACATTATTACACGGCAAAGCTAATGCTAAGTAAGTTAGGTATGCATGTAGTCACACTGACATTTGCATTTGGCAATAATGAGATGACCATTGACTTTTGCGGTTTATGAGATAAGCTGAAGCATTGAAGTTTTTAATACTTATTACGTTATATGATGCCATAGGTTAAGGTTCCTAACGAATTGAAAAGTGAAATCTAAAACGGTAATCATTAGCTATATTGAAATCGTGTTGCATCAGTGATACATCGAATTCACAAGTAAAGATGACATATCGGGTTCTAAAATCATTTAGTAAATACATAGTAAACATACTGTTGAATAAATTGGACCTAGCAGATACATATTTAAGACGGCATTAAAATGTCATAAACTCAAATTATTATTTTATGTCACACCTGGCCATAAAGTGGCCATTATCGCACGCTCCGCGCGCGAAATAACCCACTTCCTGGCCAGGGGGTGACATAAAATTTTGTACTTGCCACGGGCGATAATAAAGAAAGCCTCAGATCGCATATTTATCGCCCTTGCCTTCGGCTCGGGCGTAAAATACCTGCGATCTGAGACATTCTTTGTTTTATCGCCCCTGGTAAGTAATGTACTATAATGTTCATGTTCAAGTAGTCGTTCTATAATAAATAATTAAAGTGTATACCACTAACTGAGATTATTTTCAGCGTCATTAGCCATTAGCTATATTAGAATACTAGAAAGTACATATTTTAATAGTTATGGCCATATGAGGGAAATTAAACATGTACTTATTCTGAAATTAAATTGAACTAAAAAAAATACATATTATATACTGTTGATTATTTTTGTTAAAGGGAATTTACATAACTAGTACCTTACAAACATCACATACATCTAATTACATTCCCTCTTTAATAAAATTGACTGCAACATTCACTTTTTAATCCGTCATCTACCGATCCATTTCCGCCCACAAAGTATTGTTATGTTACTGTTTGCTTGTTTCTTTTTTTGTCAGTAAACAGAAAATATCTATGAACCGAGGTGTTCAAGTGAAATACGGTGCTGGCATTGTATCATGGCATATGGTCAAACTTTGTGAAGAGCAAATTACTTATGTAATCATAACTTTCGATTTAATTTATTTCATATCTTCACAGAGCCTTTAGTTTTGTTTTTCAGATAATTGAGTTTTTGTTCGAGTGAAATAATAAATTGGGAACGTAAGGTCGATTCGAAAAACCGGATTATCAGGATGTAGGAACAAGTATTAGAACAAGAACTCTAACCAGACATCGTAAAATTTGTAGCAAAATCTCTGCTCAAAAAATGTCGGCATATAACTCGTTTGTGCCATTAGGATTGACATTGACGGGACCACAAAGTGTAGGTATTAATCATCAACATTCTAGCGTGTTCTCGTTTGTATCCTAAAGCCCACTTTAGCCTAGTTCGTAATGACCCTGCCTACGAAGCTGGAGGTCCCGGATTCGAATCCCGGTCAGGGCATTTATTTGTATGATAAACGCGAATATTTGTTCCCGAGTCTTGGATGTTTTCTATGTACATATAATCTATATAAGTATGTTTTATCGTCGCTTAGTAGCCATATTACAAGCTTTGCTTAGTTTGGGACTATAGGTAGTGTGTAAGATTGTCCATAAACTACTAGACTAATAACTAAATCAAGCTTGATTGTGTATAAATCGCAGTTATCTATGCACAAAACGTGGTCATCATGCTGTGCTACGTTCCTATGGATATGGATGCGTTGGTATCCACCAATCATAGTAATTGGTTCACATAGCAATAGCATAGTACTGGCGGAAACGGAAAGCTATCACATACATACATAGCTGCATACCATAGCTCTGGTAGAAAGGCAGCCTAAGGACGCCTCGACATAATATATCTCTCTTCGAAATCCCTAATGACGCCTTGGTATGCCTGAGGACGTCTCGGCATTCCTTAGAATAGAATACCTAGGCATGCGTGAGTAAGAATCCCTTGCCATGACTTACCGCTTGCCATGACTTACCGCTTAAAGACAGAATGACCGTAGTAATAGTCCGCCATTTGTACTCGTATTTTTATGTGCAATTAAGTTTAAATAAATACTTTCCGCACGTTTCGTGTCGTAAGGTTCGTCATACTTAAACATGACTACATAATCGTCAACGAATATATACCTACTGAAGAGCAAAAATAACGGGTACACTTTGTATGGAAGTGAAGTTCCATAGAAAGTGTACCCGTTATTTTTGCTCATCACGAGTCGTCAGTATAGTTTACTATTACAGACTATTTGCAACCACCGGCCAAAAGTTTTAATATTTAATAATTAAGGTCTCAACTCTCAATACATGAAAAACTCGAATCGAAAAATGCGCTTCTCGTTTACCTAGTCAGTTTAAAATAACACCAACACCAAATAAGGATCCTTGAAATGTCAACTCAAAGTAATTAAACAAAATGTGCTTTATCGAATAAAGACTTATTCGACAAATAAGGCGTATATAGACATATAAGGCGTAATCATAAAAATAGCAACTTGAATATATCTCCCTCTTTGTCGCTCCAATATGCAAGTGCGATAGCGAGGGAGATACTAAATTTTCGGTTCTCGGTATGCCTTCCGGTACCGTGCAACTCTTTTTTTTTATGAACGAGTAACCAGAGATTTATTGGAGAACTTTGGTAAAGCCAGTTACCAGCGATTTCTGTCGCATCAGTATTGAGGAATCGAGTAAGGAGAAAAGAACCAGCGATATTAGGAGACTTAGAGAGGATGGGGGAGTAGTGCAGGTCCTGGCCGGTAATCAATAGGTTCTTTGACGCCTTCTCTCTTGCGCGAACGGCGCCTATTTATAATGCCAACAAGACCATGATTTTTCGTTCTGAGGTAGCCTATTCGGCGAAATATACGGCACGATGTTACTTACACTCTGTGTACGACAATAATCAGAAATATTTTGAAACAAAAAAATTAAGAAAGAAGTATGCATACCGGTAAACGGCCATGACTTTCAGTCGTGAGAGATAAGGGGTTTACGCCAAGCGTTGTGATAGCGGCTGATAGCTGTTGATATTACACAAGTTGGTAAACAAATCCCAATTGCTGATAACACCAAGGCCACCACGGATTCCTTTGGTTCCACGGTTTAAACATGAAGAGGTAACAGACGGACACACTTTCGCATTTATAATTTAGCAAATAATAGCCTTTTATGTGCCACAGTACCCCTTCACTAAAGGAAAATATCGTGAGGAAACCGTCCAAGTTTAATAAAGTCTAGTTTTCTCTGTGGGTTGGAAGGTCAGATGGCAGTTGCATCGGCACTAGTCTACAGCAAACCTTGGAATTAGGTAACAATAAAATATCTACTCCAGAGGTATATTTATTTATTTTATTAGAGAACAAACAGAAACAAGTGTATATACATAATAACTTAATAAGCTAGGAACACACGGAGTAAGCATGCACTTATTTCCTTATTAGGATATATTATATACAATGATGTTTTTTTCTATGGCTGCACTGACAATTTTGTTGGTTACCACTTTATATTAAGAGGAGGGGTAGGGCAAGCTCTCTCCATACAAAATTTGTGCAGGATTTACTTCGTTTGTGTTTGCATTAAAGTTATGATTTTTGGTCAGTATGCTTATTTTTCTGATAGCTATTTCGTGATGTAATTTTTTTTTATTAATTTTTTTTTTTTTTTTTTTAATTTTGACTTTTTTTGAAATATTTGAAAATTTTCACATCACGATCTTCGCATATCTAATATTTGCAAGCAAAAAAATATTATATTTGTTAGTGCCAAAACCGACGAATAAAACGTGCACAAAGTTTGTATGGGGAAGGCCTTGCCCTACCCTGCGCCTTAAACTAACCTCCAGTAAGTAATGAAAAGTAAAAAGAAAGAAGACAAAAAATTAATTGAATAGTAAAAGAACACAACGTTTATCTAATTTTGCTATCTAATTGCACAATAAAATTGATTGTTAATATTTAATACTAATTGCATTGGAAATCGCAGATTATGACGGTACGACATAACCTTCAACGTACCCACTTATTTAATTAGCATTAAGAATTTCAATTATCTATCTGCTTTCGAAAATTAAGCTTTTTCACATTAAAACGACCGCCGCCGTTTGACGACCGCTTTAGCTTAGTTGGTAGTGACCCTGCCTACGAAGCTGGAGGTCCCGGGTTCGAATCCCGGCCGGGGCATTTATTTGTGTGATGAGCACGAATATTTGTTCTCGGGTCTTGGATGTTTTCTATGTATTTAAGTATCTATTTATATCTATATAAGTATGTATATCGTCGCTTAGTACCCATAGTACAAGCTTTGCTTAGTTTGGGACTAGGTTGATTTGTGTAAGATTGTCCACAAATATTTATTTATTATTTATTTATTTAAAAATGCCAACGTACGTGGAAGTGTATAATTTTTTATAAGTACATTTATTGCTCATTTAAACCTTCACACCTGGAATGTTTACTTATAGTAGGTACCTAATAATAATATTAGCAGATACTTAATGTGACCTTTTCGTCACAGTCCCGAAACGCTTGGCTGTCCAAGTGTTTGCATAATGTTAATTGGTCAAGTGTCGTTTATTAATGAGTGCCGTCCTGTTTAAATATCTGAGCTTTGGCTCTGGGATTTTAAAGCTCTACTTGGCTGTTATGTTGTTTTTTTACATTATTATTTTACTTTAGGGGTCTAATTAATTATTAGTACATTACTTACCAAGGGCGATAAAACAAAGAATGTCTTAGATCGCAGGTATTTTAGCCCGAGCCGAAGGCAAGGGCGATAAATATGCGATCTGAGGCTTTCTTTATTATCGCCCGTGGTAAGTACAAAATTTTATGTTACCCCCTGGCCAGGAAGTGGGTTTTTTCGCGCGCGGAGCGTGCGATAATGGCCACTTTATGGCTAGGTGTGACATAAAAGTATTTTTAATCGTTCTTATGTTTTCCCGGTGGTATCTTAAATGGTTCCGCTTTGGCACTTAATCGTAAGATTTGGCGTAGGCACTAGTTTTATAAATGCAAATTCCATCTGACCTACGACGAAAGCGGACCCTATCAGGCACTGGGACAATGCTAAGTAGAAGAAGGAGCTGATGCACCGTCTGATAAAAAGGATATAGAATATAAAATTTTGCATGGAAAGGTCTTTAACAGCCACGTTGTTGACCCATCATCATCATATGAGCTGAAACGAAAGACGTCCACTGCTTGACAAATGCCTCCCCCCAAGAGTGCCACAATGACCGGTCCTGCGCCACCCTCATCTAGTGGACTCCCGCGACCTTTACCAGGTCAACAGTCCACCTTGATTATTAAAATTTATTTACACAAAATATATACATATATATCGCCTCACCGTAGTGATTATTAGAGCTGAGCGTTTTTTTCAATAAGCGTTTCGTAAAACGCTTTCGCTTACAGTAACGGAATAACAGTTTCTTATGAGAACAAAAAATAGTTTTTATAAAAACGACCACCAAAGCTGCAATACAACGCAACAATGAAACTACACTACATAAAAATAGAAACGAAACTAATAACTGACATAAGTAACTCAAACTATAACCTATAACTGTTTCATTATTGAAGTAGCGATCGAAACGACGAAACGAAACAAAACTTAGCTTTGTTCGGGTGGGCGCGCTTTGTGCCAAAAAAGTTTTGGATTGATGCATTGATGATTGACAAAAATGCGCTCTATTCGCAAGATAAGAAGGCTTAATTTTGAAAATTCATTACGATCATTTTAAGCTAAAAGTAGCATTAAGTGGAGTGATACCGATAAGGATGTAGATAAATATTTCTTTCGTTCGTTTCGTTTTGTCGGGCGCAGCAGTGAAAAAAACTAGTTACTTTTGAAACTGTTTCGTGAAACTGTTTCCATATAATGAAAAGCTGTTACGTTTCGTTACACTTAAAAGTCGCAACGACCCAGCTATAGTGCTGATGGCCTTTAATATTTTGCGCATTGACGTAATCCCTGTTTGACTCGATCGCACACACAGGCTAAAGGTTGCTGCCACATTTATCTCACGACGCTTTCCTATGCCTAATTGGCTGCATGCAAATTACTACTAATCCGGTTAGTCAACGAAAAAGACTTATCGGCATTACAACGTTCTATACGCATTTAGGACCTTATGTACTATGTAGGCAATAAGTATTGTAATAAATCGATGCAAATATTGATTTATGAGGTGCAGTTGACCCACACGATTGCCATCTAATATTTATTAATTGACTAATAAATCATAGTTTAGCAGTAAGTGCATTGGAGGTCAGACATATGTAAATATCAAATGAGCAAATAGCACCCCTGGGACCATAATTTTTAGGTTTAGGATTAAAGACATTTATTCTCATATAAGAATACATTCACTTCCATGGAACATGGCTATTACAAAAATACAGTATGTAATAGTACATTACTTACCAAGGGCGGTAAAACAAAGAATGTCTCAGATCGCAGGTATTTTACGCCCGCGCCGAAGGCAAGGGCGATAAATATGCGATCTGAGGCTTTCTTTATTATCACCCGTGGTAAGTACAAAATTTTATGTCACCCCCTGGCCAGGAAGTGGGTTTTTTGGCCACTTTATGGCCAGGTGTGACATAAATATATTTAATCTAGTTGTTGTCACCGCAAAACATATGCAGTAAATAAAAAAATTGGTGGGTAGACAACACGTAAAACAAAGTAAAAAATAAATAAAAAAAATTAGAGCAAATTGTGCCATGCAAAAAAATTTAGACAGCATTATACTAGGTAGGTAGGTCGCTTGTTAGCGATAAGACCGCCTGTTGTCTACCATTGTGCAATTTGTTTCTGTTATTTGTGTTTAATATACATTATTTGGTGAAAAGTAAAGAATATTTGTTGTTGTTGTTGTAGGTATATATTATTCAGTAGCTTGTTCATCCATTCAGCTCATTAATTTATAATTATTTGTTATATTATACCGACCAGAAAGAATATGATTTTTAATCGAATCTAGTTGCTGGCAGAGACTTGCTGGATACCAGCATATAAGTATTTTTTTTTATAAATACCAGCGCTAGCAGGGGACATTTAAATATATATATCTGTGCTATTCCAGCGTGATCATAACGGTTAAGTGGCAGTCATATTAGCGCCAGCAAATTGCTTCGTGTAATCACCTTCAAGAATATGTAATAAAGTCCGATTGACATGAAACTGCATGCAACTTTGATTACCTAGGTAGGTACATTGCGGGCGGCGGGCTACAGATAACACGAGGACCACCAAATCCTGCACTGTAATGAAAATCGCCTACAAGTGTTTGTAAATGGGCCTTTAGTTATACACATCGATTTTTGCCCACCATAATTATGTTAGCAGATTAAATAAAATAATAAATAAATGAACTTTATTCTGTAAGTAGGCCGCAATGGCACTTTTACAAGTCAAACCCTACTAGATTCGATAATTATTAAGGAACCATTCGTCGTATCAGACTTCTTAAAAAAAAACACTGCGACATCTGCAGCTCATGGAGCCACTAAGTCACTTGCTTCACGTCGCCTCGTTGGGAGAATATACATTTCAATCTTTCATTAAAGTTTTCTGTGAAGATGAAGTTAAGTGCAAGTGCAAGGGGCAAAAGTAGGTATCATAACTATGAATAGTATGAATATAATAATATTTAAATTAAGCTCCCGCAGTGAACTTAGTGTAACAAGGTTTTATAACTATTTACATAAAACTGGAACTTTATAACTCAGTTTCATAATTCGAAAGATAAAGGGCGCGGTAGGAGCGTACAGATGTTTACTATACTTGCCTTGATCATTTAAAATGATTATGAATGAAGGAAATATCGAAAAATGTAGGCTTAGGAATGTCAAAGGAGATCTGTCAATTGCAGAATAACTGCTCGTGAAGTTTTTTATACAGGTTTGATAACAATTAAATATAGAATTATTTTTTACGAGTTTAATTTTTTTTTTTTTTTAATATTTCATGTGTTTCGGCTAGCGGCTTTCGGTTTGTCCTCCTCTACAGGTTTTTCATAATATTCACCAGCTCATTTTAGAGCCTTAGCATTTGAAACTTATCATTTGGGGTTACTCTACTCCGCGTTTTAATCGATATTAGAGGTGAGACGTATTTACGGGAACAGGTTTTTGGAATAGGTTTTGGCATGGACGCGTAAGTACGCGATCCCGCTCGCGCGTCTTTTAGCGTATCGAGTACTAGGCGTACGACGACTCTGAAGACTCGAAACGTCTAAGAGTCTTTATGTCCCGCGCTATTCGTATTCGTCTGCGCGTTCGGATTCTTTCGGGGCACCTCGGGTCGGGGTCGGTTTAGCGCGTATTTGGACCTAGTCTTTGGATCTAGTCTTTTTGTGGACGCGTACTCGCAAGACTCAGTACGCGTTTTGCCTAGTACGTCTCACCTCTAATCGATATACAGGGTGTGCCATATCTACCACGCCACAGTGACACCGGAGGTAGGTCAACTCAAGAGGAATACAATCGAAAACCGTGCAACTTTTACTGAGGTCATGTTAGGCTGGTTATGTTCCTCTTGAGTTGACCTACCTCCGGTGTCACTGTGGCCTGGTAGATATGGGCCACTCTGTATATATAGAGTGGGAGTCTACCGAAACAGTATCACCATCAGATCCCCAAGCCTAATTTATTCTGCCGTAAGTGTTATGATTCTTAATGATAGTTTTCCAAGTTACAAAATCATTACATTTATTGATCGTTAGATTTCATCACAATGTATTTATACTTGTAAATGTATGCACATGTTCTTTCATTTCTGTCGGGTAAGCGAGGTCGGTCAAAGATGCATCGTTATGTTATCATTTATCTGCCTCTTTAATACATTACTATTTAAACATGTCCTTATTGATTTGAATCAGCGAAGTATAATACAACACGCAGCTTGATTAGATGAACACAGAGTCATTGAACTAACCACACGTGTTACAGCATACAGGGTGGTTGGAACAGAAGGCCTTTTTTAGACAATACGGTATTTTAGTGATAAATCAGGTACTTTTGATGAAATATAAAAGCCTTGGCGAGTATGAAGTTTGTATGGTAATATAGCCAATTAGATCACAATTTTTTATGGCCTGTGTCCATTTTAATCTTAGTATTTAAAAATCTTTATCTACACACATATCATAAATCCTCTAATATGCGTTCGGAAACCGTAGAAAATGACTCTCATTTCAACATTCAATGAATTTATGGCAATTTTCTTATCTGTGGCTAAGGCTACAGCAGTAATATAATTTTTAATTTTAATCTCATATATGATGATAAAATAAAAAAACGTCAAACAAAACTGTCAAAATTTAAATGTCAAAGTTGACATGTCCCTATTCTAGTATCACTGAAAATTCAAATTCAGTCGATGCGAAATGTCAGCTCGATGTTTTTTTAGTATATATCGCACGAAATTTGAGCTAGAACGACATGATCACATCAGAATAGGGACTCTTTACTTTTTAAAATAACATTCAGGTATCGGTTGCCAGTTCTGATTTCGATATTTCCGCAACCGTGCAAAAAAGGTTGTATTAACACAATTATTGTATTTATTTACTACGGTTTCTGAACCAATCTCAGAGTAGTTATAATATGTGTGTAGATAAAGTAATGTATGCAACTGTACATAATTAGGCATTAAAACACTCGTGTGACACACTCGTGTTTTAATGCCCCTCATTATGTACCAGATGCATAAACAACTATTAAAATAGAATATATAGTTTGAAGTTTAATGTCATGCAACTATGGTCATGAGTTTTGTTTATTGGTAGGTAACGTAAAAGTACATTACTTAACAAGGGCGGTAAAACAAAGAATGTCTCAGATCGCAGGTATTTGACGCCCGAGCCGAAGGCAAGGGCGATAAATATGCGATCTGAGGCTTTCTTTATTACCGCCCGTGTTAAGTACAAAATTTTATGTCACCCCCTGGCCAGGAAGTGGGATTTCCCACCCGCGGAGCGTGCGGTAATTGCCGCTTTATGGCCAGGTGTAACATAAAATATTTTTATGTCACACCTGGCCATAACGTGGCCATTATCGCACGCTCCGCGCGCGAAAAAATCCACTTCCTGGCCAGGGGGCGACATAAAATTTTGTACTTACCACGGGCGATAATAAAGAAAGCCTCAGATCGCATATTTATCGCCCTTGCCTTCGGCTCGGGCGTTAAATACCTGCGATCTGAGACATTCTTTGTTTTATCGCCCTTGGTAAGTAATGTACTATTAATTTACTGTTGTTTAAGGCAGGAATACACATGCCTGAAAAACGGAGCAGTAGCGATCATGCAAGTTAACGGCATGTAGAAGTAACTGGCACACAGTAAATACATTTGCATATTTAAACTTGCATGCAATTTGTGAATTTGCGTCCTTGAATGCCTACATTTCTATGACGTATTAAACATGCATTCTAATTCACGAGTCAGTTTCACGTCACGCTGAGCTTGTGAATGAAATTGTATCGTATTGCTAGTAGCAATAGAATTTGTGGTTAAATTAATGACAGAAAAAAAAGAAGAGATGAAGAAGGCATACTTATTTGGCTGAAACAATGGTTTAATAGAAGGGAAAACTAACGAGCAAGTACACGTCTGCTTACATAAATGCGATAAGAAGATATAGATGGTAACAGAAATAATTTAAGAATGCTCACAGAATACAAAAGTAACCATACAAAAAAACTTGTGACGAACACAAATCCAAACAAAAAAAACGCGCTATTCGGCGACAACTCCCCTGGCTACTGGCATGAACCAAGCGCTTTTTACTGGCGTCTGTTTTTCAGAGTTCATTATAACCTGGACCTCTTAATCACGAGTGAATAGGCATCTTCTGGGTGGGCTCGCTTCATCGTCGGCCTCATCTTTGCCCCCTGGCTAGATGCTGGCCAAGAGCAATCCTATTTTAAATTTAAAAAAAATGTCTGTAGCTGTCGCGTGCGTTCACTTACCTCTATATAGCGAGTGCATGCGAGTAAATCAAATTGCTTGCTACGCACTGAGCGAAAAAAAAATACTAATTATTAGTAAGTTTTAGTGAATCCCAGGACAAGGAGATTATATACTAATGGTTACAAACCAGTTTTTGATAATAGTAGTTATTTACTAATACCAAAAAATTTGCCCTTGTAACAACTAAACTGTTTTGTAACCGTTAGTATATAATCTCCTTGTCTTGGGATTCGCTAAAACTTACTAATAATTAGTATTTTTTTCGCTCAGTGCGAGTATCTACTTGCTTGCCAAATACAGGCATGCCAGTAAGTATGATATGACAATAGCTTGGTACGTGCAAGGAGCTGTTATGCAAGTGTGCCAGGAAAATGCATGTGTATTCCCACCCTAGAACCGTATTATACGAGTAAACCTTTAGTATTGTATCACAACACAGGCACATCCTGTATACGGTCATCGGACCATTATCACTATCGCATCTTGCAAGTGTCAGTGTTGGTGACACTGACACGCCACAGTGCAACGCGTGGATTTATTGAGAGCATGCTCGTGACAAAGTCCTCATAAATATTAGAACCACTAGTATAAGTTTTTCGAAACAAAACACAAACGAACGCGTTTGCGTTTAGTCTCATAAGTCTCACAGTTATTGACAATGAATAAGCGGTCATATGATGACGATGATGAGATTTTCAAGCCCTTAACTTTAGATATGCCCACAGGAAAGATGGGAACTTCATTTGTATAAGACCTATCTGATATTTTAAATAATGAAGTTACGACACGTCATATTTTCATTTTTATTTTTATTATTTTTAATTTTTGAACATGTGTCTAATGTAATGTAATGTAATGTGATATTGATGGGATTATTGCCTGAATAAATATTTTTTTTTTTTTTTTTTTTATTTATATGTGTAGTTCGAAAATGACTTCACAGTCGCACATAAAACCAAACGAATCCGGGACTTGTCACTAGAGCACTAAATTTTAATTACGGCCTTGAGAAGTTGACACTTGCTCTTTGAATATGAAAACGCATTAAGCAACTTTCAATCTTAACGGCAATCGAATAAGGTCTAGTTTCAGTTGTTAGATAAGTCGAAACCGGAGCTGGGCTACCGTATGAAAGTTGATCTATTGTATCGACTTTCCGGCGAGAATGTAACGAGTTTACGACAATGGTAACGCGACACGCTAGCTGCTTTCATTAAGCTGGCTGAAATTTAACTGTTTAATTAAGGATTTGAAATAAATGTAGGGTCCCCGTTTAACTTGGGCGTTTGACGCGCGGCGCGCGGCGCAAGACGGGTTGATGTTAGGAAGTAGATAGTGAAGTAGTAGGTACACGAAAATTAATTTATACATACATACGTTGACCCACCTGTAGCTCTAGTATAAGTTTTTTCGAAACATCAACTAATTCGAACGCGTTTGCGTTTTGTCTCAAAATGTATGAAAACGCTTTCACCGAGTTTGAAATACGCGCGTTCATCGGTTAGCAACAAATGTTATACTCGCTGTTTTAGTTTCCACTAGTGACCACAAGAGGCGCTGTTCACGTTTTCATACCACTTTCATACATTTTGAGACAAAACGCAAACGCGTTCGAATTAGTTAATGTTTCGAAAAAACTTATACTAGAGCTACTGAAAACATTTAAAGTGGGTTATAGTGAGTCACTCGTAGACAAAAATATATCTATTCAAAAATTCAAGCAGGTACCTATTTTAAACTAACATTCCCCGTATCCATATTAAAATTGGCGCCTCTAGAAATGCCCAATTCACGTGATAATCTTGTTTACTACCAACATTATCTCATTACCTTTACTTACACTTTACGTATTAAAACAAACCTTATGTTTGTCAACAGACGGTTCGAATTTTATTGATGCTAATCACGCTCAAAATCGTACTTAGGCACTTTGCCAAACACGTGAGATTAATGGCTGTCCAAATACAGCTGATCTGTTGAGTTTCAACGTTTTTGCTTTGTTTAGAACCGCTTGTACAGTAATCCAAGAAACTGGTCTACCAATTCTCGACTCTATTTCTTCTACATTAAAATTTAAAAGGGCTAAGCCACTTTCTAGTGTGACTGTATTGAGAACTGGTGACCTGCTGAGCTACCCCGGTAGCTCAGCTTACGATGGTGTGTCATATAATTTTGATAATTTGCTAATACAACATAATTGTGTAAGACTTGTTTACATTTGGAAATAAAGCGTAACGTAAAACCTAATAAAATAACCGGCGCGGTAATCACGTAACGTTTTCGACCGTTAGTACGATAGATTTAAGTGTCAAATCCCATACTAAAACTGACATTAAATACGTACCAACGGTAGTACATATCGTTACGTGATTACCCCGCTGGGCTACATTTACGCCATTCTGAACAAAAAGGTATTTTATTGATGTCAATAAGGGAGTCTTAAGTCACGTTAAGTAGGTAATTCGATTTGTAGGTATAATATCAGTGTATTTTAAAACAAATTTATCTACACACACATATCATAAATCCTATAAAATGCGTTCGGAAACCGTAGACAATGAGGAGCATTACAAGAGTCAATGTATTTATGAAAATTTTCTTATTTTTGGTAGAAGGTTACAGCAGTAACATAATACACTCACTGGCAGAAAATTTGGCTTAAAAACTTTTCGTGATTTCAAACTATAAAATGAATAAATTAAATACTTTGCACCCGGAGTGATCCGGGGCGGGTTATTTGACTAGACATGTTTGTGTCAACTAGTTAGTAAGACTTTATTAACATTTTATTCATATAAGAAGACTTTATTTGGTTATAGCTAATAAATTTGGTTAATTAAATAAAGTTTTATATATAATAATGCCCAACCCGCTCTGGGCCAGCGTGGGGACTAGTGCCCAATCCCTCTCATCTATGAGAGGAGGCCTGTGCCCAACAGTGGGACGTATATAGGCTGATGATGACGATGATTTCAATTCGGAGAAACTTTAATCTAAACATAAGACCCTCGAGTAAATTGCCGTGGAAGTCCACGGTAAAGTATAAAAACTACCATTATTGTGTAGATAAATATCGTGTAGATAGATAAATATAATGATATAATAATGCATTTTTCTAATATGGGCCAATTTTTCTGCCGGTGAGTTAATAAATATTTACGTTTAATCCCGCATAATAAAAATAAATTCCACTAATCCATTCTTACTAACATTTCAATGACCACCACAAAATAGAAATGACGATGATTATGACAAACAAACTAGAAAAAAAGATCTTAGTAAATATACTAAAAATAGTATTAAACCGGGTTAAACTAGTTGTACCCTGGTAAGAATCCAGAGCACACATAAAATGATATCATTTCTACAAATACGAGTACACAAGCAAATATATTATTTCTCTCAAACTGAAAGAACAACAAGATATTTTCAGACAAATGTAGACCATCTGTCAATGAAAATAGAGTCCACGGTAAGTTATTAGGTTCGCATTTAATTGTACTTTATCATCACGCTCATCGGGATGAACAAACAACGTCATTAACGATAAACACGGACCCCACATTACGAAGTATAAGAAAAAACAAGTATATTACTGTCAAGTGCAAATATGTATTAAATATATGTATGTATTGCTTTATTGCACATACAACACAAAAACGGAATAAATACAACAGATAGATGAAGTACAAAGGCAACCCCCCTTTAAGGGATTTCTTCCGACTAACCTTTGAGCAACAAAAATCGAAGATGACGATGAGCAAACTGTGAATTATGCGCCGAAACAGAAATGTAAAATAAAACAAAATGATTTTGAATACAATTATTATTTGAACACTAAATAATTATAACTATAATCAGGAGTAGGACAGCCATAACTTTTTTAAACTAGCCTTAAAATATTTTATATATTGACATATTAAGTATTTTAAGGCTTTTGTCATAGTTAGAGTTCAAATCTTAAAAAAATTTAAGGTCTCGTAAAAGACTTTATCTACACACATATCATAACTCCTCTAATATGCGTTCGGAAACCGTAGAAAATGACTCTCATTTCAACATTCAATGAATTTATGGCAATTTTCTTATCTGTGGCTAAGGCTACAGCAGTAATATAATTTTCAAATTTTAATCTCATATATGATGTTAAAATATTAAACGTCAAACAAAACTGTCAAAATTAAAATGTCAAAGTTGGAATGTCCCTATTCTAGTATCACTGAAAATTCAAATTCAGTCGATGCGAAATGTCAGCTCGATGTTTTTTAGTATATATCGCACGAAATTTGAGCTAGAACGACATGATCGGTATCCCCTCATTTCTTATAAAATTAATGGCTATAACTACACATACTCTAAATTCATTTGCTATATTCATTCACCAGCTATAAATTCAAATTCTATATTAGTTGCTTGTTATAATGTTCATTTACTATAAATGTTAAATAGTCTAAACTCATTATACATACATTTCATATTCTATAATTATCTTTTACTCTAATATTCACCTGTTATAAATTCAAATTCTATAATAGTTGTTTGCTATAATGTTAATTTGTTATAAATGTTAAATAGTCTAAACTCATTATATATAAATTTCATATTCTATAATTATCTTTTACTCTAATATTCACCTGTTATAAATTCAAATTCTATAATAATTGCTTTCTATAATGTTAATTTGTTATAAATGTTAGATAGTCTAAACTTCACGGGGGGTACCGTCGACACGCTGGCGCGTCATCAGACTGTCAAATGTGTACACGTCTGTTAAATAGGCGCTGTTAAAGTTTGGTTAGGTTAGGGTTCACTTGCATCCCTCAGAGCGGAATAGGCACCCCGCGTGAGCGGGGTGCCGTCGACACGCTGGCGCGTCATCTGACTTTCAAATGTGTACACATCTGTTAAATAGGTACTTTTAAAGTTCGGTTAGGTTAGGGTTCACTTGCATCCCTCAGAGCGGAATAGGCACCCCGCGTGAGCGGGGTGCCGTCGACACGCTGGCGCGTCATCTGATTTCAAATGTGTACACATCTGTTAAATAGGTACTGTTACGGTTCGGTTAGGTAAGGGTTCACTTGCATCCCTCAGAGCGGAAAAGGCACCCCGCGTGAGCGGGGTGCCGTCGACACGCTGGCGCGTCATCTGACTTTCAAATGTGTACACATCTGTTTAATAGGTACTGTTAAAGTTCGGTTAGGTTAGGGTTCACTTGCATCCCTCAAAGCGGAATAGGCACCCCGCGTGAGCGGGGTGCCGTCGACATGCTAGCGCGTCATCTGATTTCAAATGTGTACACATTTGTTAAATGGGTACTGTTACGGTTCGGTTAGGTTAGGGTTCACTTGCATCCCTCAGAGCGGAATAGGCACCCCGCGTGAGCGGGGTGCCGTCGACGGGGTGGCGCGTCATCAGACTTTATAATTTGACACGTCTGTTAAATAGGACTAATAATCATTATAACTTGTAACTGTTCTACTTATATTATATTGAGGTCAAACAAATATTATTTATAGTTAATAAACAATATATCAACTGACTTTCTAGATTCTGAATGTTAGATACAATGATGATTATAGACAATGAATGATATATCAACTGAGTTTCTAGATTTTGAATGTTATATACAATGATGATTATAGACAATAAATAATATATCAACCGATTTTCTAGATTTTGAATGTTATACACAATGATGATTATAGGCAATGAATAATATATCAACTGAATTTCTAGATTTTGAATATTATATTTAATGGGTTTTAAAGATTTTGGAATTATACCATTTGAATGTTATACAAAATGACATTTATAGTAAATGAATCATTATACTAAATGAGTTTATAGAATTCGTAGTTATAGATCATGATTTTATAACTATTGATTTTATAGGAAATAAGGTAGACCCGACATGATCACATCAGAATAGGGACTCTTTACTTTTTTAAATAACATTCAGGTATCGGTTGCCAGTTCTGATTTCGATATTTCCGCAACCGTGCAAAAAAGGTTGTATTAACACAATTATTGTATTTATTTACTACGGTTTCTGAACCCATCTTAGAGTAGTTATAATATGTGTGTAGATAAAGTAACGTATGCAACTGTACATAATTAGGCATTACGAGTAAAACACTCGTGTGACCTTATTATGAAACTCGCCTTCGGCTCGTTTCATAAAACACACTCATGTTTTAATGCCCCTCATTATGTACCAGTTGCATAAACTACTAAGGTAGATGTACCCTTTACCGGATCTGCCCTATCACCGGATTTTCTATATTTTGAGCCATAAGTCGAGTTCTTACAGCTAATATTACGTTGTGATATTTTTTTCCGTTAGCCTATACCTATTCCTTCCACTACGAGGCAAAGAAAGCCATTTTGTTTCTTAGTTGTAACGGGAGAATCGATTGAGCAGGTCGATCGCGGCGTTGTATGGGACTCCTTACGAAAATGGTTAAGAAACTGAGTGTACTTCGTAAGGTCATAAAAGCGTTTAAAAGTGACTTTATGCTTCAAAATAGGGTGTTATCGTATCATGAGTTAATAAGTGTGTGTGTTTGAGTTAAATAAGTGAAATTAGTGCAGTCAAATTTACAGAATTCAACAAAAATGTAAATTCGGTGATGGGTCACCCTCATCTACTGCTTGAAGGTTTTACCGAACAGCGTTCGGAATCAGGGAAAAACGTATGTTTTGAAAATTATTTTTTCACTCGTTAATTTTAAACGTTATATATTATATATACTACTCCGCTTTACACATATCCAATTAATAGAGTAATTTAATGAGCAATTACCGAACGCCTATAAACAGGACAGATTTTTTGTAAATTGCATTTGAAATGTATAGTTTTCACGACTTTTTGACGTCAAAATAAGCTTCATTGACCAGGTAATTTTAAAAATTCCATATTATTTATTTAACATCAGTAGAAGCAAAATAATTGTGTATTTATTATTTTGCAATAGTTCTTATTTCTAGATAAAATGTACTTAGGTTGTTATGGCAGAATCATTAAGATTAAAACACTATTTTATTAAATATGTTCGCGTGATAGGTTCAATGTGTACGCTTTACCGAACGCCCGTTCGGAACGTGATAAAAAACTTTAAAAAATATTTTTATATACGTCTAACTATGTAATAAATTTCGACGTACATTTAAATGATGACAAATTTATCTATCTTCACCATATGCTGTTGAACATAATCGTACAAAAATTCTAAACCTTATTAAAAAAACAAACGTACATGTAGGTCTTAAGCGTCCGGTGAAGGGTACTTTTACCTTATTTTATACTCGTCGACTACAATATTTTACAATTAGAACTTCATAGACCATTGCACAATATTATACATTTTAAGCTGAACTAAAAGTCTATGCTCTATGGAGTAATATAATATTTCATTGTACAACTGCGCGGAGAATCGAAATATCATTCAAAAATAGAACGCCGTAATTTGATGAAAAAAAATTAAGTTTAAGGAGACTCATTTTATGAATATTTCAACATTGATAGTGCTTCCCGCGCTTCTGAACGTAAAAACGTCAATGCACTTGTCAAATTGTGTCTACTTAAAACGGTCGTCTGGATACTGGCCATAATCATTAGAAAAAAAAACTTAAATTCTCTTGCGTCGTGATTGGTCGAAATTGGACTGATAATTTTTTTTTCAATCTTAACAGGGCACCGGCCCCGTGGGAATTGTTATTTACAAATTTACAATACTTGTGATATTATCGTAAATTTCATAATTATTTAGACTTGTTTTCAATATTCATCAATACGTATTGTGATATGTGCAGATCACGTGCTATTCATCACCGTGTAACCTACATGCACAAATGAGATCGTTTCAGCGGCAACTTTCTGTTATTTTGTTATTTTCGTGGACTCGTAGAAATAGTACATTACTTACCAAGGGCGATAAAACAAAGAATGTCTCAGATCGCAGGTATTTTACGCCCGAGCCGAAGGCAAGGGCGATAAATATGCGATCTGAGGCTTTCTTTATTATCGCCCGTGGTTAGTACAAAATTTTATGTCACCCCCTGGCCAGGAAGTGGGTTTTTTCGCGCGCGGAGATTGCGATAATGGCCACTTTATGGCCAGGTGTGACATAAAAGTATTTTTTTTTTTCTTTTTATTAAAAATGGGATCGCTCTTGGCCAGCATCTAGCCAGGGGGCAAAGATGAGGCCGACGATGAAGCGAGCTCACCCAGAAGATGCCTATTCACTCGTGCCTTAAAAAGGTCTAGGTTATATGAGCTCGGAAACACGAACGCATTGTATACAATAGTTATATAATTAGCTTTTTGAGTCTCGAACCTTACTTAGACCACTCGGCAAGCCTCGTGGTCTAAACGCGGTTCTCGACAAAAAAAGCATTCATTATATAACGATTGTATAAAATACTATTTTTTTATTATTATTTTTATTTAACTCAAAAATATATATATTATACAGCAGGCATATTATTTGATCCCGCCAAACTGTATATACCGTTTGTTGGCGAGAGTTGCGCTCTCTCACTTACAGGTTCGGAACTTACACCTAGGTAATTCTTTCCTATATACTAAATCATGCAGTGCTAATGACAGACTAATAAATCTAACAATGACTACCTAAGTTACGCAGTGTGTGTACTGTAGAGGTTGTTACTGTATGAGGCTGGCCATGTTTGGTCTAGAATCATAAAGTAACACATTCGTATTTGAATATATTCAGGAATGCCTGTCAAAGCGGCATTCTGCTGGAAACAAATGGTTTTCCAGGTACTCTAGCCTGGGACTCGCTCGGAGTCACAACTGATGTGTTATTTTAATTAGATTACAATTGAATGTGAATGTATTCGGATATAGTATGAATACATTATAATTTGTATGTGGATTGCGTATTTCCTTCCAGATATCTAAACCCTTCTCCTAGATCCCACGCGATTCAACGACGTCACGCCGTACCGGTCAGCCTCTTGTTCAATTATAGTACATTACTTAACAAGGGCGGTAAAACAAAGAATGTCTCAGATCGCAGGTATTTGAATCCCTTTCCCTTTCTTTATTACCGCCCGTGTTAAGTACAAAATTTTATGTCACCCCCTGTCCAGTAGCTCTAGTATAAGTTTTTTCGAAACATTAACTAATTCGAACGCGTTTGCGTTTTGTCTCAAAATGTATGAAAGTGGTATGAAAACGTGAACAGCGCCTCTGGTGGTCACTAGTGGAAACTAAAACAGCGAGTATAACATATGTTGCTAACCGATGAACCGCGTATTTCAAACTCGGTGAGAGCGTTTTCATACATTTTGAGACAAAACGCAAACGCGTTCGAATTAGTTAATATTTCGAAAAAAGTTATAAGAGCTACAGGAAGTGGAATTTCCCGCGCGCGGAGCGTGCGGTAATTGCCGCTTTATGGCCAGGTGTGACATAAAAGTCCTTTTCTACGCAACGATATCTGTCTTCAGCATGTCACGTGGCTGCCCCGGCCGCGGCTGCCCCCGGCCCCGTGCCCGTGCCGACCCCCGCAAAGGGCCAGCCTAATCAAAACTCATCCAGCGGAAAACCGCCCAGTTATCTCATTTTGTCGGCCTCAGCCGAAATTAATAAAGCAATTAAAGTAAATTCGAGCGAGTCGTAAACATCGAGGTAATAATACGTGAGTCAAGTCCCTAAACATTATTTTAATGTGATATAAACGGTCTTGACTGAAATGTTGTATAAATTGGATAGTGGAAAAAAATAAACATAATAGGAAGCGAAATATGCGCGTGGCTTATGCCTTCATATATGTATATATGTATATAGTACAGAGTGTATTAAGTCGTAAAACGAATACTAGGTACCTGTACCTACTTATGTGTGGACGTGGTAAATTCTAAAGCCTGCCAATGCTGAATAACAAGTAGTTCCTTCGGAGTGTCACAAGATGGCGTTGATAAGCGAAGTTACAGAAACTTAAAAAAATAAAGGCATTATAATTATAATAATGTGCGGAATTTATTTACCCATATCATTACAATAGGGATGTTGACTCAAAAAATGTTATTACTTCAATAAAAAGAAGACATAAAACTATTCCAAATAGTGAAAATCCTATTCAAATATCTCAAAAAATAAGGAAGCTACAACGGTTAGAACGTTCGTAGTTAGAGAGAGAAAGTGCTACTCAACAGTGACGTCACTGTTGAGTAGCGCCATAGTAAATGACGATCGTTCAATACAAAGGTGCGTTTTGCGGAAAAGCGACAGAAAATACCCACTCTTAAAACTTTGGCGACTTATAATTACGTAATTATTAATTTTTTTGAATTACTTTTTTCGATGTTTGATTGAGAAGAAAAATGCGATGCCTTTATGTAGAAAATTTGGATTTATTGATTTTCTTTTATAGTGTCAGCATCCCTATTGTGACGCAGAAGTTAACACATTCATTGCCGACGAGTGCCTACGCTCGTAGCCGATAACATGGTTTTTGCTTTGTAGCTAAAACTGTCTACGAACGGAGAACCCGATATCCTGTCATCGGCGCTGAATGTACTGAGAAGTTTCTAGATCGAATATTAATTTATTTTATTTATAATGAAAAAAAAAATTGTGCCTAACCTAAATCTAACCTAACCATCGTCACGAATGCATTGCAAAGTGATTACTACTAAAATAAAATAAAAGATAGTTTTAATCTACATTAGCAAGAGGAAATAATTTCCATGCATGCATTTGCACAGCTATAGAAGAATTCTCATGTTAGCACTCATTCGCTAACCCATGTCTGACAAGATTGATGTCTTCTGTGAAATGATGGAAAATCCTTTCACTAAAGCACAATAGCTTACTTTGTCAACCTTCACTGCATCCATTGTGTTACTATGCAATAAGAACTCTAGTTTGAAGTCCAAAGAAATAGTTCAAAAATTAAAAAGTTGTTAAATTATGGGTACATAGTCGCTGTGTAGCTTACCAATTAGGCATGCAAATTTATGTACTAAATCTAAAACATTCTTCATTCCTGTTATGAGAAAAGTTAGTCGAATCTATGCTTCGAATATTCGTCTACTGAGTAAAAACATTGCTCATATAACATTTGAAATAGCCTACACTTAAATGCATTTTGTGGCAACTGTTTGAACTTATTTGGTACCTATAGGTGGTCGTTGAAAATGTTATGAAGAAATTTTAATAAGCTGGATGTTATTTATGACGCATGTTAATTGAATAATAATTAATGTTTTAATCGTAATCTTTATTGAAAAGGCCAGAAAGTAACATGGTTAAGAATTTCTCAAACATGCCTTTGATACCCGAGAATGCGCTGAATTGAGAGCGAAGGACCTATTTTTGCTTTTAGCTAACAGCACAACAAACTATTCTAGTCAAAAAGGCGACTAGGTATAATCAATAGTGCTTAATTCGAACGCGTTTGCGTTTTGTCTCAAAATGTATGAAAGTGGTATGAAAACGTGAACAGCGCCTCTGATGGTCACTAGTGGAAACTAAAACAGCGAGTATAACATTTGTTGCTAACCGATGAACGCGCGTATTTCAAACTCGGTGAGAGCGTTTTCATACATTTTGAGACAAAACGCAAACGCGTTCGAATTAGTTAATGTTTCGAAAAAACTTATACTAGAGCTACTGATTCTATACATCTACATTCTTAAATCTGAAGGTGCCGGCCGAGGCGCGCGGCGCAAGAGGGGAAACATCAAAAGACTTACTATTTTTTATTTTCCATTTATTTATTTATTCGTTACTTTTTTATTTATCCATAAACTTTTTGGTGGTGATAAGCATGGGCTGGTTACATAACGTATTTTTTAGCTTCCCCTTAATAAGGCTATTACGTTACGTCAATCTTTGGTCTGGTCAGTTCCGTAGACCACAACATAACACAATAGATCCGTCACAACGATTTTTTAATATCTTCAATAACAAGCGATTAAAAGTAAATGAAGTTAATCGAGCGTAAGTTATCAGTACGACTAATTAACCTGACCGCTAATTGGTGATTATCTCATATGAAGTACAATAGTATGTCATGTATATGTCACCTTGGGGTCGTTAACCACTCGTTAACCGTGCGTGCGATTCGGTAACCGTACGGTGAGGGTTGTGGCTGGGTGTTGCGCGGAGCGGGTAGCGGATTTGGGGTTCCATTCCGGTTTGTTGTGTACTTATTGTATATCCCCGTTGACTACTTGCTGAGACGACAGTTTTGCCACAAACATGACCGCAACCCGTGTCGGTAAAAAGGTAAACACATAAATGTCGCGTTAAATGCGTTTAAACCCATCTTTTAAGTATGTATATTCGGATTTTTTTGAAGTGATGACTATAGGTCGACTGCTTAAGGGCTATATTGACACGTATTTTGACATTTTCTATTCGTTAGCGTTACTATCTTGGGAAGTAAATCGACAAGTATCAAGAATAGGTACAATTGTTTTTTCCGCACACACAATAAATGCAAAAAATGGCTCTGTCACTATACATATCTAATGGCATTGTATGTATGTATGTACATATGTATGACACTTTATTGCACATAAAAATGACATGTAAAAGATACAAAATTATAAAATGTAAAGTACAAAAGCAAACTTATCTCTCTAAGGAATCTATTGTAGCTACGATAAAAATGAATGTAACGCACGAAAGCGACAAACAAACTAAATATGCACCAACACGGCATTGTATGGTAAAGCTTTTTAAATAAAAACATTTATTAGTTATCAGTTCAAAAGAATATAGGGAAACTTGCATGTGTGTTCCTTACGTATGTACATTAGACAGCCCATCGTGTGTGAGAGACTACTGTAGGTAAATGACAATACGCTGACATATATGTAATATAAGAAAGAAGACAATAAATCAATGTAGTAATAGTACATTACTTACCAAGGGCGATAAAACAAAGAATGTCTCAGATCGCAGGATAAATATGCGATCTGAGGCTTTCTTTATATCGCCCGTGGTAAGTACAAAATTTTATGTCACCCCCTGGCCAGGAAGTGGGTTTTTTCGCGCGCGGAGCGTGCGATAATGGCCACTTTATGGCTAGGTGTGACATAAATATATTTAGTACATTGTTTTCTATCTTCTTTCTTTTTAGTTTTCATTATAATGTAACTGGTTTATTAGGTTAATTTAATATAAAGTAGCCAACAAACTGTTTGTGCAGCCATAGCAAAAAGCATTATCGAATCCTAATATGTTTCAGTGAGAGCTATTTAGGACACTTATTGACACTTATTGTGCATGTTTAGTCTGTGTGTTCTCTTGTGTACACAAAAGTGTACACAAGTGTAAAAGTAAAAGTATGTGTGTGTGGCTGTAACACATGTTTCTTCATTATGTACACTTGTTTCTGTTTGTTCTCCAATAAAATAAATAAATAAACCTATTTTTTCATTCCCCGTATTTATTTAAGCAACTGCATAAGAATTACTATGTCCACCACTTTAAATCAATTCACCTCAGTTGCTATGCGTACAACCGACGCTCTTAAATTAAACACCAATATTATCCACGCACACTCGCCCAATACCTACAATCATATTTCAACCTTATTTTATACCAAACAACGTTCAAAATAGACTGGCGATAACCTTAACCTTTCACCACATAAGCGATAATGACTCTTTTATCAATGGATATAGAGTACAAATTATAAGTGAGTAGTGCAGTAGTGTAACGAATCATTCACCTAGTGATAGGACAGTAACAATACTAATTTTATATAATTTATATCTTGTCAACAAACATGTTTGTATGTGCAAACATTTGATAACTCGACCTTTGATGACCTGGTAAAGGTCGCGAGAGTCCGATGGATGCGGGTGGCGCAGGGCCGGTCATTGTGGCATTTTTTTCACATTTATGTGACATGCGTCTGACTGACAAACGTCACGTAGGTAGTGTGTGACATTGCTGTATGAAGCCAAAACTACCCGAGTCTTTTTCCAAAGGCCAATGTGAAATATTTATCGCCGGGCAATGTACTTAAATTAATAATACAGGCCCGTGTTTTACGGAGATGTCAATTTTCAACCAAAATAACGGCGGGTCAGCAAACATTCCCCCACTCATCCGCTAACACACTTTAATTCCCTAATTGTTTAATTATCAAAGGTCTTATCGTAACGAGTTTACCGAAAGGTGCCGTCTACTAATTCGGGCGTCGTAACTTAATTAGGCTCGTCCCGATCTGGTAATCTCATCAATTGGTCCAATTAATGTACGAAATACTTGAGACAAGTAGGCTGTCTCTTTTACCGAAATGATTAGTCAGGCCTGTTCCTATTGCCGCTTTGCTAAACTCGCCTCTGGCAGTTCCGAGGTGTCCAGAAAACCTATCGCGCTAGGAAGGAAAGAGCACGTGTGCGTGTGTGGGAGATAAGCGCGTGCGAACGCGATGCCATGATTAGCTGTCAAACGTCGGTGTGTTGGTTAGTGTAGGTACACGTCACACCTGGGTGGTGCTAAAAGTGTAACAAAACTGGCAACCGTACCTATTAATGTCTTCTCGAAGATCGACGGTTCGAAATAATTACTGATTATGTACTGTTATGTGTTACTTTTGTTGAGGTTATGCAATAAAGAGTATTTGTATTGTATTGTATTGTAATTGCCATAAGATTAATTAAATTAATCCTAACATCTATCTATATACCTCTATTACTGTCAAACTTCATTAAAACCTTAGACAATCTAATAAAGTCTTACCTTATAATATTAATTGTTTCTGATAACATTCCACTGCTTTGGTGAAATAATATTATCCCTCGGGTTTTACCTGCAACAAGATAAAGTTAACAAAATTAATTAAAATAAACAAAATATAATCAAGTTGTCCTTGGGATATTTCAGAGACTTGACAAATTAAATTGTAGGTAATCAAGCGACAAGTGACCTTTTGATTAGGTTAGATAGAACCTTAAATAAAATTAATTAAAATTTTCAGTCAGATAATAGATTTGTAGTGGGGATTTTGCCCGTCGCCGCGTTGGTGAGCGCACGCGCCCGTAGCGACGACGTGCGGAATTCACTATCGTACAAGTTGCCTACTGTCATGGCGTCGTTACCGAACAACGTCTTTGAACACGTGGTTGGCGAAATCATCATGATGGAAAGCCATTTTTTTTAAAAGAAGTAAGATGATTTGTAGTGGCGAACCCTACGAAGCTGGTGGGTCCGGGTTCGAATCCCGGACAGAGCATAGGTATATTGTGCAATGAGCAAGAATATATGTTCCTGTGTCTTGGACGTTTTCTATGTATTTAAGTATATTTGACTATGTATATAAGTATGTATATCGTCGCCTAGTACACATATTGCAAGCTTTGCTTAGTTTTGGACTACCAGTAGGTCTATTTCTGTAAGATTGACCACACAAACATAATTATTAATTCCTACACTTTGTTCACATGAAGATTCCTTGAGTTAGTGTATTATGTATGTTAGTAGCTATTATTATAATAGCTACTGACAATGACATACCTACATAATACACTCGAGGTCATAAATTTCGGGTCACCTTAAATAGCCTCAAACTTGGTGTATTCAATCATCAATTAATTTATAAATTAATTGATTATACCAAGTCGGTTATTTAATGTTAGACAAATCAACGTTCATATTATAGACAATAAAATATATATAACTACTAATAATATAAACAACTTATGAATAAACATATAAATAAACTTAAAAAATAGACTTATAAATAAACTTATAAATATTTGGAAACGACTGACTGATCTAAAATAAAACAATAGCCTCAATAGGTTTTTTTTAATAATTTACACTAGCTTTACTTACATAATATACTATTCTTCGTTATGTCCATCTGTATTAGCAATGTCCGGGATCCTATCATAAAAATATCTCGCTCCGTTAACGTTGTTTTTTTAATCGGTTTTTCAAGTCCGATTTTAACTTGGAAACGTTACTTGTTTGACTGTTATTAATTATTGCAGTTTAGATGTAAAATTAAATAAAAATAATGGCATGATTAAAAAAGCTTACAAACTCGCAGTATTTTAGGAAATATGACGGTATTTTACCGACCCGTATTCTTTGTCCGCGAGTGTATTTATTTCATACTTATAACAAATCTTGATAACAGAACACAGTTATTTTTAGGTCCACGTAACACGCCTTTTGATACAGCCGTAATTAAGGCGAGTGCTGCATTCAAATTAGGAGGCCACAAAAGTAACCTTTCTTTTTACCAAGGACCCTGGAAACATTCCGTAAATATTCATTAGGTAACTTTACAAACGCATCTACTACGAGAGCTTGGGTCGATTAGGGACAAGTTTTCAATCCCAATTTAATTTTAAGTATCGTGCTTTCTTCCACTGGCGTCAAAAATATCAGTCAGGTGCATTAAAATCTGACCCCTTCCATAGAAGTTTCTATGCCGTCCGTGGTGCCGTCAAATTTATCTGCAGATGTAGGTACTTCGACGATTTTGCCCGTCGCCGCGTTGGTGAACACACGTGCTCTTCGCGACGACCGGCTGAATCCACTACCGTATAAAACTAGTTGCCTACTGTCATGGCGTCGTTACCGAACAACGTCTTTGAACACGTATTGATTGGCGAAATCATCATAAATTTGATGGAAAGCCATTTTTAATGAGTGAAGTGAAGGTACTTCGACACTTCTTTCCTAACAATTTACTGGATTTTAGTATTGAGATTTACTCGCTAACAAATTGTGTTATTATAGTTCCTTGAACCATCATTTTGCAATGAATAATTTCATCTGAATATCAGTAGCACGTCACATCTGACGTAGATAGGCGCAAAACACTAATACACGTACGTATATTGAACCAATGACCACTAGGAGAGTTGCGTATTTTAACGCTGGGTGCTTAACTACGTAGCTACTTATTCATAATCGCTGGTCTTAGTCTCAGAGGTACTTAAATATCAACTTGTTAAGTTCTTCTTAACACTTGAAACAAGGAATATTAATTAAAATACTGTTTTTAAGTTAATAGCCGTCAGGTGCACACTGAATTGGGTCATTTTCCTTTTGTTTTCAGTTGAAAAGTTGAAAATAACTGCGCGTTAACTGCCGAAGTAATTGCTTAAATTAAAACAGCTCGCCAACAAAAGATACCCATTTTTTACCCTAGTTGGAAAAATAATGTATAAAATTACGCTCTAGTTCATTATAAGTTTTATTTAATTATCTGCCTGTATACGAAACACTTCTAATGAACGTCGGGTCGATTCATTCAATAACGATTTTACAATGTGTCTGAAATAATTCCTTAAATCTAACATACTAGTATTTTACCAATATCATAGCAATTTTATGTACATACAATATGGGAAATATTTCAAAACAAACTATGCCTTCAAGTCGCTTTTAACTTTAGTACACACAAACCTACACGGTTTCATGAAAACTTTTATGCCATGTTTGTAAATAAACAAAAAAAAATCATTTCAATTATCTCGCACGATCGCCCTCGGTTTAGTCAGCGGTCGCTCAAAACACATTGAAATCAAATTAGTATCCGAAATACACGACTCATGCAGATTGACCCCGGGAGCTTTTAGTGGCCTGCAATTTGTTTCCTATAATAATACTTGTTGGCTACCGGTGTCGCCGATGTACGATTTCATAACAAAAGATTGTTTTTTTTTTGTTTTTTTTTGCCGTTAACCCAAAGGCTAAACCGTTGGCAATTTGTTTTTATTTTCGGTTTTTATCGACCACTGACCTCTGCCCGATAATGGTTGCTGATGGGTATAAAAACGATTTTCGTAATAAAACTGAAATGTTTTTCGACATTTTAACATTGGTTTTTTAAACATCAGTAAAAATCATTGATTAAAAGTTGATTAATTTTTTAAGAGTTCAAAGGATTGCTTTTTAAATGTCTATAGTCAAAATGAAGTTGAAGTAAAGTTTTTAGTTTTCAATTTCAACATATTATACGCACATAATCGTACAAATGTCAAATAGACAACCATGCCATCCATCCATTCCATCCTTCCATTTCGTGGCTATGTTCTGTATTGTGGTGTTATGTTTATATTTGTACTGTATTTTGTGCCACGAATAAATGTTTTTCTTTCTTTTCTTTCATGCACCGGTTCGTAAAAATAAACTTCTGCCACGAGAAGAACCGGCGTAATACACTCGGCAAGGTACAATTTTTAAAACAGTATACAGTTCATAAAAGAATACAGTTTGACACTACGAATAAGTAGAATATCGCACGTAATATGTCGCACACCATGGCAAACATTCATCAGTTACTTGCAAGGGAAAATGTTTTCATCCTACGTACCTAAGCAATAATTGACGACATAATTTGTACAAAGAAACTGATCTTTGTATCGCGCGGCTTTTGAATGGAAGAGGGGTAATGAAAAGTCAAATCTAATAGAGTAATACTTAGGCCATTTAGGCATAATAATTCTAATACACAGAGGTGGGCCTATCTGGCTACATGGTGGTTGCCACAGGACGGACACAGGCAGCGAGGCAGGCCCCTGGCCCAGGTGGAGATGGCGGGATGACCTGGACGCATTCGCCAATGAAAATCCAGGTGGAGGCCTTTGCCCAGCAGTGGGACACTCTAGCAGGCTAAAAATACTAATAATATTTCAGGCATAACTAATAGACTTTGCTCTGTTGGTAAGGGAACGTACCAATATATACTGCGAGACTTGTTTAGGGGTGGGAGGGGGTCGTTAGGTCTTCGTAGTCAATATTATTTAGGGAATTCTCGCGCTTTTCTGAGCCGAGCTACATTCAAATGGCAAAGCGTTCAACGCTTTTTAAACTCGCATCACAATTGCCGATGGCACAAAACCTATGCCTTACAACCTATGCCTTTGCTATACTTATAACAAACCCAAGGACAAGTCGTTTTTTACTCTGTCTACCAGTGGCGGAGCGTCAAAAACATTCTTAGGGAAGCCGGACATAATTTGCCTTTCTTATTCCTCATGAGCCGTATATAGTAAAAGAACTGGACTTGCTGAAAATTAGGCAAGCCGGTGGGAATCGAGTTATATGGACGCTCCGCCGCTGCTGTCTACATAACATGATTTATAATATAAGGTACACTAGGTATAATATAAATTACTACGGGACACATGGCGTATTGGTTTTTGCCGTATACCACGGGGGTGGCCACCGATTGTAAAAATGGGTCACGTAGTATGGGCACGTTCCCTAAGTGGTATTATGTTTCTGGTGGTCAGTTAGATTGCCAGAGAGACCCTGCCGGGAAAAGAGAACGTAATGTTTACCTCTCTGTCGCACTTGCATATTCGAACGACACAGAAAAAGAAGACGTGCGCACAGCACGTAAAATTGCGAAAATCAGTTTTTTGGTAAAGGCAAAACGGATCATGAATAATAAAGAGTATTCTAGAATAATACAATACAAGCACTCTTTATAGGCATTAGTTAATGTACGTATATGGGTATTTTTTCCGAAAATGCAGTCAAATCAACACGTAAAGTTTAGAAGTGTAAAAATTTTAAACACAAAATTAGCTTATTAGAATATTGTTGTCCTCCTCTGTAGTGTTTATCTTTCCAAAAGAATTCAAACTATAAAGTGAATGAGATAGGTATCAACGTCTTATATATTTTTTTCGCCCTCCAAAATCAACTTTTCACCAAGTTTTCACAAGATTAATCTGTGGATTTTCCTTAAAAGAAACTCTAGTACCACAGTAACGTAATACCAGTAATAATTACCCAGTTTCCACAAAATCGTGCGGAAAATTTTCCTTTATCGCTTGTCAACTGTTACATCGCCCACGCTGATGGGCTTCATTCAGCGTTTCAGCAACAGAGCCTATACAACCTGCGGCGTGGCGCCAAAATACCAGCGGAAAGCAAAAGTGGCGTCTGACCTTTGGTATTTTTGGCGCGTGGGCGCGACCTTCTCCGACCTTGAAGGTCACTGCAATTGCGCAATGTTGCGTTTCCGGTGCTTATCGATTTTTTTTAGTTTTGCTTACAAACGGGGGGATGCAACTTGTGGCCGGGAGGTTTATTTTACATATTTATATCTAGTGGGTGGAATACAGAGTAGTTTAACAATATGGTTACCTGGGGAGTCTATGATTGGCGCGTGATAACGTGATAAACGACAAGATAAAACATCTGTCACTTTCTGATATCACTTGACAGAAAGTGACAGGTGCTTTATCATGTCGACCATCATAGACCCCCTGGTTAACGGCTAGGTTTATTTCATGTTGGCTTTAGTTTTATTGCTGCACGGTTTTCGTATGTTTAGAAATATTTTTGTCGTGTTCGCTTCAAATAGGCTAAAATATTAGAGTAAAAACTTCCACTAATTCATTCCGAAACGATTTAACGTTATTTCCAAATTGATGACGTCATCGCGCAACTATTACTAGAAACACATTTGTAATTTTGTCTATAAAATATTCAAAGTATTTATTAATAGGTACCTTTAGCAATCTTTTATATAAATATATTTCTTGTTCCCTTTCGTTCTGCTTTAAATAGCGTATAACAAATCTGTCACGTAAAAGCTCACAGATTAAGCTCGTTAAAAGCGCCGTCGTTTCAAAGCTCTGGTTAAAAGTTGTTAAATCGCTTCAAACGAGCGAAGCGGCCCTAACACTGCCTTTAAAGTTATAAATCTGTGCATATTTTGTAATATAATTGTTAAATAGGAATAAGAACGAATTCTAAGGTTAAACTCAGATTTATAAGAAGGTACATCAGTACGGTCCGTGACACAAGTCTTATTGACCTTCCTATGGGGCTAGCACGATTTGATTCTCCTAATATTATATTATTTTGTGTGGGTACAATACTGTGGTGGTGATGGATTGATATTTTTATAATATACAATAAAAATAGGTACTAACTTTATACCTAACTATAAAAACCGCTCCTTGCTGTTCCCGGTGCTAAAGTTCCTATAATGCTGCATTAACCCTGGATAGCCATGAGCAATCTTTGCACCAAAAACAAATCTATCAATCTCAAATTAACTTATTATTTAATTTATGACAATGCATAAACTAGTGTTTATAAAATGTAAAAATATGAATCCTGGTATTCCAAATAAACGATTAAAGCTTAAGCCACACAGAGAGCGGGCCGGCGGTGGCGGCGCGGGCGCGGGCGGCGGCGGCGCGGGCGCCCGCGCCCGCGCCGCCGCCGCCCACGCCCGCGCCGCCGCCGCCCGCGCCCGCGCCGCCGCCGCCCGCGCCCGCGCCGCCGCCGCCCGCGCCCGCGCCGCCGCCGCCCGCGCCCGCGCCGCCACCGCCCGCCCGCTCTCTGTGTGGCTTGAGCTTAATAATATTCGGGTTCCTCTTTAGCGTTCCGAACCCGAAGGGTCCAAAAAGAACAAAAAGAAACGTTCGAATATGTCATATATTTAACTCTACCCTTGGTTTATCGAGTTGATAGTAAGACACAAAAAAACCTCCTCAGCTACTCAAATAAAATGGCCATTAAACTAAATTTTAATTCTAATTCTCATACTACTAAACTTGGGTTATTATCTAAAGAAGAAATCCTCTGCCTCGATGCTCTCTTCCAATATTCTAACTTTCTATACAACTACCGTATGTCAAAACTTTTTCATATTGAAACACGATAAAAAGGAACTATATATTCATTGAGCTTGGGAATATCGGAAATGGTATCACTTTATATGGGCGAACTACTTTTCTCTTATTTTTCATTCCGAGTAAGTTTCTTTTCCGAACAATGATACTTAACTTTACTGGAACTCGAAAAAAGGATCGTGTTTAGAGCCTATTGAGTTTGATTTGGTCTTTATAACAGTTTGTGAAGAAAATGGGATGCCGAAAATTAAACTGAGAATGAAAATGAAAAATATTTATTTGGTTAAACTTGAGGTTTACACGTATATAGGTTGGACCCTCCTAGTAAGTAACAAATACCTGTGACAGGAGGGTCCCCTCTTCCATTATAACATAGTTAAGTACTAAATTGAACCTAAATTGAACATAAAATAAAATTTAAATTAGACTTCCTTTATGAATGAATCATAATTTCAGATCCAGATCCAGATTCCAGATCGTGGCCCTGGGTGATTCTCATCGTTAAATTTAATCGACGTCCACACCGGCCCGAACATTAACTAAAAGTTGTGGAAACCAGAGTATATAAATTAAATTTATTGTTGACTAAAGCGCTCGTGGCCCAGCGGCGTTAAGCCGTTGATCCCGGTTGCTGTCTATGGCATCAGTCGTTAAGCCAAGTTGGAGGCCTTCGGGCGGCTTGAGAACTTCTAACAGTCAAGTTGCCCACTCACTTGACAAAGCCTTATCCCAAAAGGCCTAGTTTCCCCTCGGGGTTGGAAGGTCAGATGGCAGTCGCTTTCGTACAAACTAGTGCCTACGCCAAATCTTGGGATTAGGTAGCGGACCCAGGCATCCTTCAGGATGCAACTGTACTGGGATAGCGCTAGGAGGATGATGATGTTGACTTCAGTTTACTATATACCTGGGTCATTAACTGTTAAATACTTAAAGTCAAAAATAATCACTCACAATGAGTCGTTAACAATCCGGTGAGGACAAAATAAGAGAATGTTAAATTTTGGAATGAGAATCAGCCCCTAAGGAGCCCGGGGCCTGCTGTTAAGATCTCTCGGAGTTTTACGTAAGCGCAAAAGCAAAGTTAATCATTTTCAATTTATTTAATGCGGGTATAATGTGATTTGGAAACACTTGAATGGGGTAACCGTGCTTTAAAACAATATACAATACATTTAAAAGGAATTACATCATATACTCCTAGCGTATTCCCGGTTCATGTACCCTAAGGAAACTGGGTCCTCTTTGGCAACTAATCTTAAGAGTGGCGTAGGAACTAGTTTTTCAAAAGCGACTGCCATCGGACCCAGTCCTTGTAGTGATTAGACCGGTTACCTCACGAAGTTAATCGTTTGTGTTATTAAAAAATACTAATTATGCTGTGTAATTATATCATTAAAAAACAACCACGTATCTATTATAATGACTAAACACTTAAAATGAAACCACAAAAGCCACACAAAGTAACAAAATCCTTTGTCAGTCCATTTTGTCCTCAAACAGCCAACTCAACCTCAAACTCAAAAGAAAATGGTTACCAAATTAGGAACAATGAGCTGATTGAAGCGAAACGTCGACGAGAACTCCGCTGCCCTTTTACTAAAGCCTATCTGGAAGCAATTTACGTGCCCCCGTGATTCAATTTTGAAATCCGTTACATTAGTTTCAATTGGATTCGCACAAGCATTAAATCCGACTTAAATTAGTCCATGTAAACTGAATTAATTGTGTATGTGACAGTGACAATTGACAATATTTCATAATTTCCAAAAGTCTTAATTCGAAAACCATATCGGTAAAAACGTGTGAAGTACACAAAAAACATTTTTTTTTATTTTTTTCTCCGTTAATTTTGGAAAAAATCGCAAATTACTGTAAACCGAAATTTGACGTCATCTTCCTCGCTGTATTCAGGGAGACCTTATTTATTTATTTTATTTATTTAATCTTTATTGCACAAAAATAAATTCAAGTACAAAAGGCGGACTTAATGCCATGAGGCATTCTCTACCAGTCAACCTCCCTTAGTACAGAGTACAGACAATCGCTGCTCTGGAGTGGCTCTGGATTCTTGTTGGGAAGATGACGTCATATTTTACTTACGCCCTTTTGGAATGACCTACTTTTCAACGTGTTTTTTTTGTAGGTATGAAATAATGAGTTAAATTGAAAAAGAAAAAATACGGGTGACTTAAATTTTTACCTATTTTCTAACTAGTTCATAAAATAAAGTAGTTAAAAATATGAAACGTTGTCAATTAAATAAGGAGCATTCCACAAAAATGTCCCTTACGAAATACAATTTCATTCAAATTTTCTTGAAATTGACAACTTGTTTTTACAAATAATATATGCAGGTGGGAGGTGGGTTAATTATGTCCCATAAGTTTGGACTGCCATAAATAAAATATAAATAAATAAATAAATCGTTTATTCCCATAAAAAAATACATGGCAGCTTAACCTAGAACCCGCCAAACTGTATAACAGTTTGTTGGCGGAGACACGCTCTCGTAATAGTCTCGTTACAACTATGCCTATACTATATATATTTATATCGCTACAAGCTGAGGTTAGGTATTATCAATCATCACTATGCAATGCAGATAACAAGACCTTCTTTGCCTTGTTTTTAAATGACAATGTTGACATATTTGAGTCTTCTATAGCCAAACTATTGCATATTTTAGGCACCAGGTACCGTCTTGTTCTCTGACCATAGTAGTTATTTATTCTAGGTACAATGTATTTTCCCTTAATTACTGATCTAGTAGTATAAGAATGTTCTGCATTCGATTTAAATTCAGTACTTCCGTATTCTTCCAAAGCTATCATTAACATCACTAAATCATGTACTGGTAATATTTTACATATTTTAAATAATACTAAGTAGTCATTTTTACAATCTTCTTTAACTTTTTTGTCTACCAGTAATTTTAGGAACCTTATTTGTATTGCCTTGATTTGATCTAAGTAGGACATAAAAATAGGCGTCAAAAATAAAGCAAAGTTAGACAAAAAAAAATGCATTTCGTAAGGGACACCCTTCATGGAATGCTCCATAATACAATTTTTACAATGAAAAAGATTTTTTTTAAATGTTTGTTCTGAGTAGGAATCGAGCCTGCGACATTCGGGCATAATAGTTAAACGGCCAATGAGCAAGCCAACTGAGCTACCGGAGCAACCAACATGCGCACTATGCGCAGAGCCTATTTTTTTTTCTTTAATCAATGAAACTTTTAATTCTGGGAACTGTTTGTTAGATAAAGTGATTTAAACGGATTCAATTGCGTATATTATCGAAAACGTTTCCGTTATAATAGTAAAAGTTCCTTGTGTTCGTTTATTTCTTCTTAATAAGAGAATAACGGTTGGCACTCACTTGGAAAAGATTTATTTCTTCTTGGTGAAAAAAAAAATGTATTATATTTTCAATACTACATTCAGTATTTCAGTAAAGATGTCTAAGCGTGTAGCCATTGATATTTACTATGTTTATTTTACAGGTTTTAAAGAGGCGGCAACGCGCATGCTAGTCCCTTGGAGTTTCAGGCGCCTGAATGCTACATACAGTACCGCTAACCATTAGGCGATCCGTACGCTTGTTTGCCACATACGCAGCATGAACAAAGGTCACATGAAAAACTTGAAATATTCATTGCAGACGAGTGCTATGCGCTACGCTCGTAGACGAGATTTTTCTGCTTTGTAGCTAAAACGATCTACGAACGAAGAACACGATATCGTATCCTCTAATATAACACCTCGCGCTCTCAATATAAAACAAAACAAAATACCAATCGAATATCATTACGACACCGCCTCAAAATAGACCCCATACCGTCCTGCGTCATCCATTCATTCGCGTAGGCGTACCCCCCTCGTGCGCCGTCCCTCTCCAACCTGCCGCGTGACGTGTGCAGCCGTCCCGCTCGCTCCCCGTACGCCGCCATTGACGCCCACGCGACAAATTGAGGGTGAGGGTATACTATCTACATTGAGGGTACACTATCTAGTATAGAGGCTTCCGTGTTTTGTGGTGGGAAAGTTTCAGACGGTTTTTGTATCTGCATTTGACTTTTTACTTGTATTCGTAACCATTGTATACCTTTTAACTTGTATTTATTTTATTTTATTAATTATAGTACATCCACTTACCTAAATGTTATAACTATGTGCAATTTAAAAGAAGTGTAGAGTACAATGGAATAAAAGTTTTTAATTTTCTAAACAATTGACATTAAAGAATGTAATAATTTTAATGAATTTACAAATAAATTGAAATCTTATTTATTGACAAGACCATTTTATACGTTAAGGGAATATTTTGAAAACACGCTTGATTAACTTATTACCTACTTTTTCTATGTATTTGTATATCCAAAGTGCAATTAAATGTGAATGTTGTGAAATTATAATGATTTTTTTTTATACACTGTAATTTTTATCGATACTGATTTATTTATTTGTAATTTATTTGTAATTGTGATATATTATTTTAAGTTAGCATAATAATTTTGCATGCCAGCTGTGGCGAAACATGCATTCATTGTATGTTTTTCAAAATAAATGATTATGATTATGACTTACTATAACTACGATTGCATTACTATAAATAACTAACTATAACTATGTATTTTTTTTTTAATTAAATTACATCCACATCACATACATTACAACACTTACTATAACTATGATAACATATTTGATATATGCGACAATACGGTATTAAACCCCTAGTCAAATCAGCAACTTTTTATTAAATGTCAAAAACGATTTGTTAATATGAAGTTTGTAAGGAAATACTGTCTTAGTGACGTCACTAAGACAGTGTGAGTAGGTTTGTTCAAATCAGCGTCCTTTTTAAATCTTTATGCTTATAAAATCTTTCCATTAGCTAAAATAAATTAATAATTGATGTTTTTCGAGTATTTTCGTTAGATCTTTTATTAGTCAAGTAAAAAATAATTTATTTTTAACTTAGTTTAATACCCTATTACGGAGTACATAACTATGACTACAGGTATTATAGTGAGTAATAGTGTATTCGTAAACACTATATGCCTAATAGGTAAGACAGACAACTTGTACCGTGGGTTTAAAAAAATCTTATGTACAGTCAAGGGCATAATATGTATACATTTTGGACCCTATTTCAATGGAGTAAGGTGAAAAAATGTATACATGTTGGTGCCCTTGACTGTACGATATATCAGTTGATATTTCAAGGTCGGTGAAAAAAGAACTCGTGAATTGAAGGAACCGGATTTACCGAAAAAGTTATTGTTTACATCACTCTATGACATTAGCATTAAAGTCGACTATTTAATAAAAAAACCGGCTAAGTGCGTGTCGAGCTTTCGCGTATTTAGGGTTCCGAGCCAACCGCAAAAATAAGTTGGTTTTAACAAGAAAATAAGATAATTTCAAAGAAAAAAATCGGATTCATCAACATATTAATATCTATTTGTAAAATAAACGTAATAATAAACATTATCACCGAATTGCAAGTTCATAAGTCAATGGGAAGTTGTGACAGACGACGGACGGACGCGAGAGTGACAGGAATAAGGTTCAGTGTGGACCCTTCGGGTACTGGACCCTAAAAAGAGCATGATCAGTGTCAAACTCAAAGCAATCGTACATAATCGTTTAACGTAGATTGAGGGCCCTGAAAGCCCACGCTCGTAGCGCCGCTACGGGCTACGCCATAATTTAGCTTCGTAGCAGCTGCAACTATCGGGAATCGAATAACGCTACCAATGCCATAAAGGCGTTAATGCCTTGGCGGTTCCGTATAAAAATGACCTTTAGTAAGTAGTGAAGTACGTGAAATAACACGCTTCGGTGAAGTTCGGTGAACTATCTTTTAGAGCTTGTACATTACTTTGACATGACATAATTATGCTACATGTAATATAACAATAACAGTTTTTAAATATCAGCAAGGTAAAAGATCTCAAATATCAACAAAGATTTACGATTTTCAACCAAATTATAAATATAAAAAAATATTTGTGGACAATCTTACACAAATCAACCTAGTCCCAAACTAAGCAAAGCTTTGTACTATGGGTACTAAGCGACGATATATCTTATATCTTTAAACGAGCAATTCTTGTATATTTATTTATTTATTTATTTCGGGGATCTCGGAAACGGCTCAAACGATTTTGATGAAATTTGGTATGTGGGGGTTTTCGGGGACGAGGAAGCGATCTAGCTAGGTTTCATGCCCGGAAAACGTCGAGCAAAGCTCGGTCGCCCAGATGTTACATACTTATATAGATACGTAAACAAAGCAAAGTAGCATGTTTGTGAGTCTTCTATAAATCGTACTTCGGTGAGTGTGCTCAGGAGCTCCATGAGCTCATACCGCCTTCCCCCTTCTTCCATCGGACATCCAGACGTACGGCGGGTTACCATTACCATCCTTACCTGGTTCAAATTCCTCTTACTCGAACCAAGCGCTTTTCGTCGTCTTTTATAATGCGCACTGCTAAAGTTTGGCATTCCCTGCCGGCGTCTGTATTTCCGAATACATACTTATAACCTGAACCTCTTTAAGGCACGAGCGAATAGGCATCTTCTGGGTGAGCTCGCTTCACCGTCGGCCTCATCTTTGCCCCCTGGCTAGATGCTAGGCCAAGAGCAATCCCATTTTCAAGAATAACAAAGAAACACAGAAGACATCCAGGACTCAACAAATATTCGTGTTCACCACAAATTAAATATCCTGACCGAGATTCGAACCCGGGACCACCAGCTTCGTAGGCAGGGTCACTAACTAAGCTAAAGTGGACGTCAAACTTTTTGAACGCTTTTGTGTATCGTGGATGACACCAGCTTATCAATTACTGTCATTATTACTAAAAATACAGGGTGTCCCAAGATTATGGGACATCAAGGGAAAGTACCTTAAATATCGTAGATAGGATATTTTGCTGAAAGAAGACATTATTTTAAGGCGATATATCGATTGAAAGAGACACCCTTTATTTTTCGCTCACGACAAAACAGGATGCAACCCTCTCCGAGAATGGCTTTTTAGACAAATCTCGTTAAATATCTGACTGTGCAGGTTTATTAAATTTCCTCTTGACAGAGTTTAGATGAGGTAAAATACCATCATATTAACTTAATCGTGTCTTTTAATAATGCGTTGTTTTAGTAGGCTGAGGAAAAAAAGAAAAATATAGACAACTTTGGATTTATTTTCTATCGAGAAAATTTTAAGCAATCATGTTTCGCTATTGTCAGTACCACAATCATATTGTCGAGAATCATATATCTGAAAATCAGCCCCTACTGTTTGCTAGTCTGGGCAGGACAGCGTTTCAAAGTCTCCAAATTTCTCAGTGTAGCGACTTAATAAATTAAGGCGCTACACTGAGAAAAAAAAACAAGTTAAACTGCATTCATAGATTTTTAAATAATTCTTACATGATTGTACCGGGAATCGAACCCGCTACACGAGAAAAAAATACCCTGTGGTTTTATCATACCGATCGAAAGGCTTCATCATAAGGATTATTTTTTGCTAAATAACATAGTGTCAGAAATAAAAGGAAGACCATGAATTTTAACAAAACATTTTTTTTCTCATGTAGCGGGTACGATTCCCGGTTCAACCATGTAATTATTTAAAAATCTATGAATGCAGTTAAAACTGTCTTTAAAATTAAAATAATGTCTTCTTTTAGTAAAATCTTCCATCTACAATATTCAAGGTACTTTCTCTGGATGGCCCATAGTTTTGGGACGCCCTGTATATATGTATGACACTTCAGAGTGATCATAGTCAATTCAATAATAGTAGTTTATTGCAACTGGTACATAATGAGGGGCATTAAAACACGAGTGTGTTTTATGAAACGAGCCGAAGGCGAGTTTCATAATAAGGTCACACGAGTGTTTTAATGCCTAATTATGTACAGTTGCATACATTACTTTATCTACACACATATTATAATTACTCTAAGATGGGTTCAGAAACCGTAGTAAATAAATACAATAATTGTGTTAATACAACCTTTTTTGCACGGTTGCGGAAATATCGAAATCAGAACTGGCAACAGATACCTGAATGTTATTTTAAAAAGTAAAGAGTCCTTATTCTGATGTGATCATGTCGTTCTAGCTCAAATTTCGTGCGATATATACTAAAAAAACATCGAGCTGACATTTCGCATCGACTGAATTTGAATTTTCAGTGATACTAGAATAGGGACATGTCAACTTTGACATTTAAATTTTGACAGTTTTGTTTGACGTAATATTTTAACATCATATATGAGATTAAAATGAAATATTTTATTACTGCTGTAGCCTTAGCCACAGATAAGAAAATTGCCATAAATTCATTGAATGTTGAAATGAGAGTCATTTTCTACGGTTTCCGAACGCATATTAGAGGATTTATGATATGTGTGTAGATAAACATTCATATGAATCAAAATATTGATACAATGATAACTACATTAACCACTTGTGAAATATGCTTTTACAAAAACATCTCACATCTCATTCACCCTTCAGCTATACTACACATAAGTGGGATAGTGACAACTGAACAAGCCTCCTTGACATTGATTATTCACCTTCACGGACCTAACCTAACCTATCAACATTAAGCGAAATTCAACCATAGTTCTACAACTATAAAGTTTATATTAAATTGTAGACGCTTCATGTATTCAGAAGGGAGAGATGACGTAGAACAAGATGACGTCACGGTGCCTCGTTGACATTCGTGCCAGTGATTTAGTAACTTAATGATACTTTGCGGTACTCGACCGTTTTAAGGCGTGATTATGCGGTTGTTTGATTGAAAGTTCTTGACACGATTTCTTAATAGCGCAAATATTTATTTTTGAAATAGTTTTAGATTGCGTGCACGTACACAGACATGCGTTTAAGTAGACGTCACGTGTAGTAGAACTTTACAATATTGATATAAGTACATATATATGGTATATGATACTACTTATAATCTATTACATCGATATAGATAAATAACCATATCTATCGAGATTTATACAGACCTATTAATAACGGCCTTTGCCAAAGGGCACACAGAATAAAGGAAAAAAAAATAGTAAAGTAAACGTGTAACAGAAATAATATGTATTCTGAGAAAAGGCCATAATATAATATAATATAATTAATATCGACAGTGATCGTCTCTGGAAGAATAATGTGCTAAATTTGATTTTATACATAGAACAAATATAAGGAAAAATTGGGTATCAATGATACATCAGCTTGTAGTTACAAAGATTATCAGGTGATTTGTGACCAAGCGCAAACCTATTTTGAATAAAAATACGATACTTAAGGGCATTTTCACTTTAAAGTGCACCCCCTACTTTTTTTCGGATCTCGGTGATTTTGGGTATTCTGACTCAGAATCACGAGTACTATCCATTTCTGCGAAGAAAAAAAGTGTCCCGCCAAAAAAAGTCAGTTTTGTGACGCTTTTTTCATACAGTTTATATGGCTCGTCACAAAACTGACACAGAAAATTTGTATGGAAAATCAAGGACATTTTTTTTCTTCATCTGAATCAATAGTACTCGTGATTCTGAGTTAGAAAACCCAAAATCACCGAGATCCGAAAAAAAGTAGGGGGTGCACTTTAAAGTGAAAATGCCCTTAAAGAGTGCACTTATTGCTAGATAAGCCTAGGAACGGTGTCCTGTGCCCTAAACTAGGCAAAGCTGTCTTATAGGGAACAGGGGGTATTCCGATGCTCATTTTGAGATCGCTATATTACTCGTAATGAATCAATGCAACAGGTAGATAGTACAACAGCCCGGTTAGATGTACCTATATCAAGTTACAAAACAGAAAGCATAAAAAAGTCAGTTTAATAACTAGGAGGAACTAAAGCCGGGGACTCACTAGGGGACAAATGCCCCACGACATGTGTCGGCGACATGTCAAGCGAAGCCGGCCGATTTCACCTGACGTATCTGGCGACATCGCACGACTTATGCCCGTAGCGACGTCAGGCGAAGTCGTGCGACTTCGCGGAACTTCGCCTGACATATCTGGCGACATCGCGCGACTTATTTCCGTAGCGACGTCATGTCGCGCGATGTTGCCAGACATGTCGAGCGAAGTCCGGCAACGTCGCGCTACTTCACCCGACGTCGCTGGCGACACGTGTCGCAGGACATTTGTCCCCTAATGAATCACCGGCTTTATTATATGTCTTAGCTCAGTTTCAGTTACACTGTTACATAATTGTTTCATGTGCTTACGTATTACAATACAATTAACTCAAGATAGGTTACCGAGGGTTAGGTGAAGTGTTGCACAGACTACTAGAATAAGGCGACTTCCTGACTTGGCGGGGCGGGATCGATATGTGACATTTTCTTCTTTGACGTAAACTTACTGACGTCGCAAAGGTTCTCACTTGACATAATACTGTCAGTATTACGTTTGCGCGGTAGTAATATTATGCGCAGAAGCGGAGCAGTACCGCCTTCGCATCGTCCCGCTACCGCGCATCCCGCGACAGTCAGGAAGCACTCATTTAAATGTAGGGGCGTATTAAAAAACGGTATCGCGTCGACTGACAGCTGACACTGACATTTGACACTTTTCTCATATCGTACTGTCTCCGCACCGACAAATCAGGAAGTCGCATAACACTGCTCGTACATTCATTTGGAGGATCGTCGAAGTTTATAATAAAATAGTCTATGCAAGTGTATTTATGGTTTAACCCGTCATGATTGATGCAAGTAGACTAAACGAGGCCCTACCCATTCACGTCAAGCAATCAATAATGACTTTATCACGGTTCGTTAGATTATTTTTGGCTGAAATGTTTTACAGTCTATTTAAGAACTGTTACATCATCGCATAGCTTTAGTAGGACGAAGTTCAAGGTTCGACGTCTTTAAAATAGGCTGACATAAGGTTATTTTGTTTGTAAAGTTTACAGTTTATTTTTATAATTTTACAATATCCAAGGAGGTCAAGAAGTTAAAGTGACAAGTTACGTTACAGACAGACCATAATATCTGATAATATAACACCAATTCTTGCTTTATAGATAGGAATGTGGTCTTATGTCCCCGGTGGTGACTATGGTGGCAAACTCACACATTGAAACATTGAACAATATCGACTGTTCAAGTACATTGCGGGTTACACTGATATAATGAATTCAAACGATGTTCAAACTCCGCAATGTATTTATGTACACTTGCATGCCGTTCTTGCACGCGTTTAAACGGGGCTTTAGTAATAAAACTACCTTTATTTTATTTACGGGAAGCCGTAAGTGGCCTGATGGTAAGAAGATACCGTAGCCAACGGACATTTGCGGCTTCAGCCGACACAGTATTGAATTGAGGATTCCTTGTTTTAAGAGCTAGAGACTGGCGACCTTTAAGGCGATATATCGATTGAAAGAGACACCCTTTGTTTTTCGCTCACGACAAAACGGGATGCAACCCGCTCCGAGAATGGCTTTTTAGACAAATCTCGTTAAATATCTGACTGTGTGCAGGTTTATTAAATTTCCTCTTGTCAGTACCTAGATGAGGTAAAATACCATCATATTAACTTAATCGTGTCTTTTAATAATGCGTTGTTTTAGTAGGCTGGGGAAAAAAAGGAAAATGTAGACTCGACTTTGGATTTATTTTCTATCGAGAAAATTTTAAGCAATCATGTTTCGCTATTGTCAGTACCACAATCATATAGTCAAGAATCATATATCTGAAAATGAGCCCCTACTGTTTGCAGCTAGTCTGGGCAGGACAGCGTTTCAAAGTCTCCAAATTTCTCAGTGTAGCGCCTTAATATTTAAACTTCAGCAAATACTACAGTCAAATACATTCATATAAAACCTCGCAGAACTTCGCAACGTCCTATGTCATTCCGCCATAGCTCTAATTGTAACCTTGCCCCATTGCAATAAGGTTTCAAGTTGCTTATCTTCCACCAACGTTTTCTAGAGGTCTCTGAGCCTTTGTTTACAAACGTGCTCAATTGTCTCCAGTATATTTGTTGGTTTTGGTCGAAATAAACCGAAAGAAACACTTTATTTAGTGTTCTATTAACTACCTATACGTAAGCTTATTCAAACTTGTGGTGTAATATCTTGGTGCTTTTGCCCGTGACTTTGCCCGCGTAGTAATGTTATTGCTATTTGTTCCTTCCCCGGGACTCAAACCATCTCCAGACCAAATTTCATCTAAATCGGTTCAGCGGTTTAAGCGTGAAGAGGGAAGAGACAGATTAAAATTGACCTCCTAAATATAACTTTATACAGCTGCAATACATGTTGGCCGAGCGTCGCCGAGTGAACGCCAATACCAACGTATAGACAGTATATTTGCATTGTCTTGCCATCGCTCGGCGTCGCTCGCCTAGTTAGCCGAGTAAAGTCAAGCGCTTACGTGTATAGAACTCATTTGGCATAGCTTGTCAGAACTTGCAGTCGCTCGCGACCACTTGCCGCACATAGCGCTGTCGGTTTTTTTTGCACAAATCAAAAGCGCTCACGCGCACTCGACCAATAGTGTCCACATGTTTGTCAGCGCGCCATTAATTCGTCTATATTGGCCAGCATTGGTTTTCCGATAAACTTGCCGAACGTGTAGGCAGTAGCACTTGCCTTGTATTAATTTGCCTACGCTCGCTTTGGCCTGAGTTCGACCAACATGTATAGCAGGTCCCTGTACCACAATATTTTACAAGCGTACAATTCGACAAATTTGTGAACTTTTTCTATGGAAAATTGTACAATTTTGTCGAAGTGTAGACTTGTAAAGTTTTGTGGTACAGGGGCCTGGTGTTAGTGTAATGAGCTCCAAAACACGTCATTATAATCTACTCCACCTACAATAATCCAATTTGCAGGTTATCTCATCATGGAGAATGGTATCAATATGCATGGAGGGTTCCTCGGGATTTCAGGGTCCCAGGGTTTGTGTGACCCTTTTGTCAACATTAATATGCTAATTGAAATTTGAGTGGATTGTTATATAAGACAATATAATTTTGTTATATATCCCTATGTGGTTATATTATGTGGCGAGTGAATATTAGACATCTTCTGGGTGAGCTCGCTTTACCATCGGCCTCATTATTGCCCCCTGGCACAGAATAAGTAATAGTACCCCCTGGCTAGATACTGGCCAAGAGAAATCTCATTTCTAATTTAAAAAAACCGGCGAAGTGCGAGTCGGACTTCCAACTTTTAGGGTATCGAACCAACCTCAAAAAAATGTGATTTATCAATATATTATTAGTATTTGTTGGTAAAATATACGTAATAAATAATAATACGTAAATATTATCACCAAATTTCAAGTTCGTAGGTCATTACCCTGTTGGGCACAGCAAGTTGGTAGATGCTTTATTACACATATTAGGGTAAGAGCACACCACGATTTTTTGTCGTGCGATATTTTTTTCGCAGAAATTAACGTATGGATTTACATGTCAGTGCGCGCATATGCGATTGTCTGTAATCTGTGCGAAAATCATCGCACGACGAAACGCACGGTGGCTGCCCTTACTTAAGGCGAGATGGGCCCATTGCAAGTGTCCTGCTCTAACTCGCAGGAGTTTGCAAATAAACATCACGCGCTATCCACTGAAGTCCTGCGCGTAGTTTTCGTAATATTTAAACATAGTCGCTAAGACAATCATTTCATCAAGTCAAATGCGAGTTTGTCTATAACTATTTAATGTCTTTATAAAAATGCTCAAATGTAAGTTCAAAAATTAAATGTAAAATATCAGTAATGTAGCCATAATATCGAAAAACATTCCAAAAACGGGGTAAATTTGCGTTTTATTCTATTTAGTGAAATTCACCTGGTCTTAGAACTGAAAGCGATTTTGATTAGATCCTTATCTAACACATACCTATATATTTTTTAGAATTAAAAACACTTCTTATATTCTATGTCTCAGATTGTATGAAAAAACTCAAAAGTGCGCCCACCTATCCTTGATTATATAACTTTATAACTCATTTCGTCTGTCTACCTAAACAAATCACATCAACGAACTGTAAGCTGCTTTTCCTTTGGCATTACAAAGTCATAGCGTCTATTCTTGGTGAACAATACACAGATATATTTTCTAATTCTCCGTAAGCTTCCTTGGGGATTTTATTTAAAGCACCCTCGACTGTGACAATGTCTCAGGCAAACCTGAGACGATTGTTTGACAACCATTTATAAATCATTAATTATCCCAAGGGCTTGCGGATTGGGAGTACTCTGAGCGGTATTAAATTGCGATATTATTTTACTTATTCTGAGAAGTGGAACAGGAAAACGTCAATGGACGTACACAGTGGAAGGACGAAGGAAATAAAGAATGTAAAATAAATGTTAAATTGGTAAAATTATTTGGCATAAAGGAAACTTTAGATTTGCGTACTTTTAACCGCAAAATGTAGGTGCTGCTACGGAACCTTACATTGCGCGTACGACGACGGGACTTTTGAAAACATTACGTATAGATATTTATTGTTAACCTCGCAGGAAACCTGCACTATAATAAAAACATCAAAGTTCTGAAGTCACAATGCAAACACCAGCAATTTACAGACTTGCCAGCAAAGAGAAATGACTTGTTATTCATGATTCTTAACAAAGAAACTAACTTCATAATACAAGAAATAGGTACCTAGTAGAAATTCGTGGTACGATATTGCTAGATCGAACAAAAGTTTATAAAAGTCGGATTTTCTTGGTTTACTACCAAAATATGATAAAAGATTTCAGTACCTAATAAACCTACTAGCTGAAACTGGGTAATAAATGGAAATTAGTTTTATCTGACTAATGTTAGGGAAATTTATTCAAATGTTAGGTAAATTTATTCAAACGTAACTTATTTTGTTTTAAGCGAAAACTGTATAAATATGTGTTTAAATGTTCTTAGTAAAGTAGTAATTTGCATGATTCGTTATACAAAATGATGTCGGCCAAATCTGGTCAATCTGTGATAAAACGGACCCCTTTGGATGACAAACAAGAAAAAGACGATGCCAAATTCCTACACACTTTCTTTCAAACTACATATATCACTCCGCCAGCTATAAAGTTTACCCAAAATATGTTTCCTTACAACCCTCTGTTCATCTCCCCTCTAATGCCGACAACCCACCTATCGAACCAGTGGTGTGAGGTTCTATTTCCAGTCGCGTGGGTATTGGTAGAGACCGATTTAAGAACCCTTGCTATGCAATTCAGAACACAACTAGATTCGTCTCAAACATCGCCATTTTAGTTTACCATTTTACCTTTAGATATGCAGCAACTGGAGGTCTGACGTATACTAGTTGGCTTACGACGATTTTTAGGCGTGTCTTATGAATAGGGTCTAGAATTGTAATAAAACATGTCATTGACACGCAAGCTCGTATCTAATCAAAATCAAGCTACCAATGTTAGAAATAAAGTGCATATTTTAATGCCTAAAGCGGGTAAGCTTATTAGTGTGCGTATTCAGACTATTAGATAGAATGTATGAATGCGATACGCAAGCGCTTTCAAAGTAAGAAAAAACATTTTTTTTGCAAATTTTACAAAAAAGACATAAAAGTGTGTGGAGTATGTTTACCTACTTAAGTTATGTATTATTTATTTGCAAATAAATTGCGTCTAAAGTTTTACAACTCGTGGTATTTACTGTTTTTCTCAACGGGTAAAACGGGTATGTACTTCGTTCGTACTAAGTACCCGATGTGCCCTAGTATAAGTATGCCAGTTTCTAAGAAAGGGTCATTCCACGGGCGTTTTAACTGCCGCACTGAGCGAAAAAGATACTAATTATTAGTAAGTTTTAGTGAATCCCAAGACAAGGAGATTATATACTAACGGCTACAAAACAGTTTAGTAGTAATTAGTAGTTACAAGGACAATTTTTTTGGCATTCGTAAATAACTACTATTATCAAAAACTGTTTTGTAACCGTTAGTATATAATCTCCTTGTCCGGGGATTCACTAAAACTTACTAATAATTAGTATTTTTTTCGCTCAGTGCGACAGTCGTTGTATATGTATGTATAATTGAAGAAACGAGCTAAATCAGGTATCAGTATATTTTGATGAAACGATACGCTGAACCCGTTTATGTTCTCAGAATTACCTAATTGAGTTTATCGTATTGTAACTTATTTGTTCAATATTTAGAACTAGGGACTGACAGCGGTTGGAACGCCCGTGAAATGACCCATAAAAATAAATGTTTAGTGCTCGTCAACTTCGGAATCTAATTCAGAAACGTATTGATTATTGAATTATGATAAAATCGATTTTCTATTGGTGGGGGTTTTGATTTAACACTCGCTAACTAGAAACAGTGTGTAAGTACGTTAAATGCTAAACCAAATGCATTGTTCGCTAATTGACAGCATAATGCGAATTACGTCACAAGTTAGGAGCCCCATAGTAAGGGCATTTTGCATTTGCACCACTTCCGATTGCCTGCAGACAGATGCGCAAACACACAGTTTAATGTTTCTTAAAATAAAAGCTGGTAAACATTACAAAAATGGTAATCATGAATTAACTTTTGAACGATAAAAACAAAGTCGTATTGATTCAAATCTTAGTCCTACAATAATTTTGTTAGTGCAAGATTTAATAAAGGTTCATAAGGACTTATCTCATTGAAACCGAATATTAATATTTTTTCGGCTGTTTTTAAAACAATCCAGCATCAAATCTTTGTCCGACGCTAGTGGATCCAATTTTCATTATTTTTATTATATGGTGATTGACAACATTTCATATTTTTAACTAGGGGAGGCCGGGGCTGGAAGTTCCCGGGGTAAGTTGTTCCGACAGTTATAATTTTGTAAAGAAAAGAGATAGCAATACACGCGCAGTGCGTCTTTCAAGCATCAGGTAACGTGCTGCGCTGGCGGCTGTCTTAGTTGCTCCGACGGCGACGGATGAGTGGATGTGCGCACCGGGCTATAAAAACACCACGTGAGTAAATTTTTTCGTATTTAAACTTTTTGGTCTATGTTTGTTTATTATTGACCGATTCATGTCTTACTTTTCTATTTTGTAGTGGAATTAGTGAGGTATCTTATTGTTTGAGTGTTTTTTAAATTGATTTCATTAATTTGCTAGCATGACAGTCTTAATATAAAAATGTGATTTGGGGCTACAAGTTCCTTCCTGAAGGGGCTGATTGTTCCCCGGAACAACTTACCCCAATTGACCTTCAGTTTTACAATATTGTTTTACGGTAATTTTTCTGTTTTTAGGATGCATACCTACAAGCGAAAAAGTGATAGAGGGATCTGTATTAAGTCGAGCTGCAAATGCTGTCATAAAAGAAGGAAGAAATCTAAAACAAAAAAGAAAAAAAAATAAAGAAAAATGAAGCTGTTGCAAAGAAGGGAGAGGGGAAAAACAAAAATAATAAAGGAAAAGGTAAAGGCAAGGGGAAAGCTCAAGAAAAAGCTAAACGAAGAGTATTACAAGAAAGTGATAGTGATGAGGACCTGGATTAGTACTGCTTAATTTGTTGTGATTCCTATTCAAATTCTCTTCCAGGCAAACAATGGATAGAATGTAGCATGTGTAAAAATTGGGCACATGTTAAATGTATAAATGAAGGCAATACTGTTATGGTTGACGAGATATAAGCTGCACCGATTCGCCATACAAGTTGTTCGAGGAATCGGTGCAGCTTATATTTCGTCAACTATATGCTTAAAATCATTTCAGTTGAACGAGTTGCTCCGGGGCAGTTCCTTCACAAAGCTACTTTACCAGTTGAAATTGTTTTTGTTGAACGAATTTCTATTAAAATGTTATTGAATTTTGAACCTTATTGTTTGAACGGTAAAGTAGCTTTTTGAAGCTGTTGCTTTGGTGCAATTCGTTCAACAAAAATAATTTCAAGTTATATACTTATGTGTGTCCCAATTGTGAGTCAGGTGAAGAAATGAGTGATGAATAAGCATGGACGTGTTTATTTTTTGTATCCTAAAGTTTAAATAAGCAAATAGGAAGATTTATAACCTAAGAGATCTCAGTTTTAGTTTTCCATTACAAGAAAAGTTTATTATGGTAGTAACCAGTAATGTTTTATTGTTGATTTTTTTAGTTTATAGCATTGCATAAATACACAATAAATGAAACTTTAAAAATGATTGTTTTAATTAAAATAAACCTATGTTATTCATATATTTTATTTCTATTATACCAGTGGAACAATTTTCCCCACACATGGAACAACTCGCCCCAAAGTCCCCACTTTGAATGTTCCTCACCGAAATTTTGCAAAGAATTGCGTGTAAAAAAAAAACTAATGAGATATTGGCAGAAATTACTATACTATTACAAAGACCGATAAAGATCTTATAATAGTTCCAAATATTAAAGATGTAACCTTTCATTTTCATTACGAAATTCCACGTTATTTGAAAATCGGAACTTCCAGCCCCTGCCTCCCTTTATTTTATAAACTAGTTAGAAAATAGGTAAAAATTTAAGCCACCCGTATTTTTTCTTTTTCACTTTAACTCATTATTTCATACAAAAAAACACGTTAAAAAGTAGGTCATTCCAAAAGGGCGTAAGTAAAATATGACGTCATCTTCCCATCAAGAATCCAGAGCCACTCCAGAGCAGCGATTGTCTGTACTCTGTACTAAGGGGAATCGAGGAAGATGATGTCAACTTTCGGTTTACAGTAATTTGTGATTTTTTCCAAAATTAACGGAGAAAAAAATCTAAAAAAAAGTTTTTTGTGTACTTCACACGTTTTTACCGAAATGGTTTTCGAATTAAGACTTTTGGAAATTATGAAATATTGTCAATTATAAAAATATTTTCTCAAAATCTATTGAGCAATATCGTCACGCCAGAATGTTCACGTCAGATGACAGGCAAAGCATTCTCTAACCTTTTTGAGTCCGAGACCGAAAAAATGATGAATAATGCCACTGACATTTAGAATATTAAAATTATTTCTCAAAGAATAAAATATGACACGAACTAAATCAAACCGTATTTCAGTTAACTTAAGGTTGATATTTATGTACTCGGCATAGACAATATAAAATATTCTTGTATTCTTGTAAATGAGATTGAATGACGCTTTAGGTCTGAGTAAATAAATATTGTTTGCGCTGAAATACTTGTATCTAAATATTCTGTGAAACCTAAATTCTAATTAGAATTAAACGAATGAGTCTGCAATCTCTCTAGACTTTTGGAATTACAGTACAGTTTGAATTCGATAATATGTACACAGACAAAGTTATCAGATATATGTAAACATAAACAACGCTTTTGTTCATATCTGTGGATCTTTGGGAATCCATACTAATATTTTATAAATGCGAAAGTGTCGTGTCTGTTTTAGACGTTGGCATTAAAATAGTTCCGGGGAAGTAAACAGGATACTTATTATCTCGGAATTCATCCCTTGGGGGGTGGAAGTTTGTATGAAAGAGCGATCACTAGGTAAGCGCCTGATATAAAAAATAGCATTCTGACGCTATTGTACGAATTCAACGCGGACGAAGTTGCGGGCAAAAGCTAGTGTTAATATATTCATGAACTTAAGACTGTAGTACTACTGTTTAGTTTGAGAAGTGTTTAAAAGGGCCCATCAAATAGGCCGTGTTCTGTGGATCACCGTCGTAGTATAAACAAAATCATTTAAAAAACTGTCGTGTCTGTTATGCAGGAATAAAAATAGTCACCTGATACAACGCAGCGTACAATGTAGTTTTTTGTCCGAAACCGAACCTTCGGCCTAAATATGATTTTACGCCGAAACCTGCCGAAACCGAAACTTCGGTCGGACACTACAGTAGCTCTAGTATAAGTTTTTTCGAAACATTAACTAATTCGAACGCGTTTGCGTTTTGTCTCAAAATGTATGAAAACGCTCTCACCGAGTTTGAAATACGCGCGTTCATCGGTTAGCAACAAATGTTATACTCGCTGTTTTAGTTTCCACTAGTGACCACCAGAGGCGCTGTTCACGTTTTCATACCACTTTCATACATTTTGAGACAAAACGCAAACGCGTTCGAATTAGTTAATGTTTCGAAAAAACTTATACTAGAGCTACAGGTTGCCCAAATGCATTTCGATTTGTAGTCAGATATTAGTGACCACCTTACAAGGTGGTTTCGAACAAAAACTGCCGAACCTTCGGCAATGTCGAAAACTAGTACTATTATTGACCGAGTGAACGAAGTGAGCGGAGCGTCTCCGTTTCAACTTAGTTAAAATTATCACTTGTTCCATAATTTGTTACTCATATTGTTTTATTTTATACCACTTACAAGAATAATAGTTTTTCATTTTTTAAATACATACATATCTAGAAAGAACGACCCGCTGACGTTTTATTCAATGATTTTAATTTAATTTATTTACTCGTATTTAATTCAGACTGAGGTCCATATAAAAGTTAGTAATAAATAATACTATAAATATGATTTTAACACGTCTGTAAAAGTTTCGGTTTCGGTTTCGGCCGAAACTAGGGCCACACCCGAACCTAATTATTAGTGGATACTGAAAGAAATTATCACAACGTAAACTTAACTCTAGCGCACAAATATGGCTCTCAAAGATTAAAGACACAGATAAATTCGTGGTTCATTATGGCGATGAGAGCCGTCAACAAAAGTTGCCCAAATTAATGCTAATGCTAATTTTCTTCAACAGGTCTGATTAATGAATCTGAGTTTATGATGGATCATGATTTTATTTCGGAACTAGTGCTGGGCTCTGACTCGAGACTCGAGATTATATGGAAGGAGGGAAGAGCACTCAAATGCAAGTTTTCCTATCATTACGCAAGTGTTGAGCTGCTGACTAAATATATATAATAAATTTAATTGGCAATTTGAGTTGAGTGTGTGCTTGAGATTATTTTATTTATACGAACTTGCGTCAGCTATTTCAAACAATACAAACTGAAGCTATTAAGGTTACATCATAACTGCAAAGTGGAGGAAAGCGAGTAGCATAGCGGAGATTAGCAAAAGCTGGAATACTACTAGAAGAAGAACTTAGAAATACAAAATTAATAACAATTCTTCGGCGCAATGCCGCAGGGGCCATTTGCAGACCTAGTTTATTAAGCCGTATAATAATACCTAACGATAAATAAACTGGGTACAATTCTCGTTAGGTATAGTTAGTACAAAACTGTAAAGCCAAGTGCTCTCAAATTAACGCAAGCAAAAATCTACCTTACAGTCAGAGCTCTAAGTCTATAGTTTTGCTTGCGTTCGTTTGACAGAATTTAGCCTTAGAGTTGTGTCCGAACTATACTAATTTAAATGAGTAAAAATTGTCATGCTGCCAATGATTGGCAAGCAAAACTCTTCCCAAGGAGTCAAACTATTCGCTAGAAAAAAACAGATCTTAATATGCTACCTACACGTACTTACAAACGACTCGAGTTAACTATTGTCATAACTCGAATCGATCGAGTTACCACAACGTCACCGCCCTATTGCGTAGGTTGTAATTATTAACCAACTTCCAAAGTTCCTTCAAATCCCCGAAAATGGGGGCATTGTTGCATGTTTTATTATACTTTGAATTATATTATAAAGGTGACAAAAGCGGCGGAAAATAATTACATCCATTGTTGAAATTAAACATACATAACTAATGGTTAAGAGCTTTTGTGTTATACTGATACAATAAATTGCAATGATTTTACGCAAACATTTTACACAGACAACGTTTAGAAACATTGACACTGTCTGTCACTCGCAGTTTCCTCAAAGACCGCTTGGCATAGTAAGCTGAAGTTGTTTTGTGAGAGCCGTCAATTCCAGAATAACATGTGACAGCGTTCGTTATTTTATGTATAAACCACCGTAAATAAAGCACTCTCAAGGTTCCTTATCAGTTAAAAAATGCTCATTTGTTTTGGCTATTTTATGTGTAAATTGGCACGTATCTTGATATTTTCTCTTCATTACTATCCAGAACAGGACTAGTGCAGCCTAATACATAATATTAAATATATTCTTTAATTCAGAAATTTCGTTTCAAACATTATTCCAACTTGACTAGATCGAGTTTTTACTGTTTTTTTCCACTTAAATTCTGGTATACACAATAAAAACCAATTTAACTATCACTTTATTACAATTATCAGTACTTTTGTCATAATCTAAGTTACAAAAATTAAAAAAAATTTTAGGCCTATTAACAACTCCGTAAAGGCATTGAGCAGACTTAGAAAATTTTCAAAATGGTGGATGATTGAACACGAAGCCTACAGCTCACGGAGCCTCTAGTTTATGATAATTGATGATTCTAGCTGAGGCGATGCCGTCCCGGCGATGAGACGAACCGTGGGCGTTAGCTTATTGGTACCTTTCATTCTTTCCAAATAAAGAGAATAGATATAATGGTGTGACCTTTCGCAAAGAGTTGAAAAAGTACGTAGATAGAAGTAACTCTATATTCACACTATTTGCTTAGTTATTCAGCATGAGGACCGATTCTCGACATGCGTTAGTTAGCCATTCCTAGTGGATTTCAATTTATTTCGCCCAGTGAACGAATTTTCGTTCGTTCACTGATTTCGCCCATGTTCTGATACGTTCGGTGTAAGTGGAAGCGAGCGAGCAATAGAATGAAATCAAATTCAAACATGTTACGAATTCTTCGAATAGAACCCGTGCGAAGGTCGCGGAGGGCCGAAAAACAATAGAACGTTGGTAAATAACGGCCATTATTATGTGACAAAAATAGAATGTTTTCTAATGACGAGCTCTCGGGACTTGGGACTGTTGCTTCTAATCCTGTTTTTTTAGTATGCATAGGACTAATCCCAAATTGTAAAAGAGAAGTCTAAAAAGAGTGACCACATATATGACGTTTTGCATGGCAGCTTGACAACTTGATACTTCTCGAATGACAGCTTGATACTTCATGTCAGTTTAATACATAAATTACGTAATTTTTTGTGTAGGTACAGTCACGGGTTTTAATTTGGGACCCCCTTAAGGTTGACAGTACTGTCAAACAGTATAGAAATTCAAAGAAAAAGTTTGCGAAATGGGTCCTAAATTAATGCACGTGACCGTACTACTTATTACTTATTTTTGAAAAACAGTGAAATAGCTTTTAACTAGGAAATAAACAGGTTTCTAATTTGGTAAACGATAATCGAATCGCCGTCTCTATCGTACTCATGCGAGTGAGAAAGATGAAGGTATGCGAACTTCGATATTTTGAATTTCACAGTACAACTGGCTTCACTGGCTGGCACTGGCTTTTGGCTGGCTGGTTTTTGTTTATTTTTATTTTTGCTGTGTTATTTGTTAGTTGTTTTTGTCCCGAATAAATATTTCTTATTTCTTTCACCTTTATCTTTTATCTCCTATGACCTTTGCCAGTAAATAATAAATTTTAAAATAACGATTTGTGTAGAATCACATATTAAGGTACGAGATAATAGTATAGACATAGGGGTTGTGAGAGCGAAATAGCGTGATAGTGCCCGCCATTTTATATCTTTACTGGTTCGGCTTAAAAATATTTTTGGAGTACGAATTTTGTTTCCACGAAGGTCGAATCATTTGCAGAATTAATTCCAAAACCAAACTTTGTACCAACTTGAAACGCAAAAGTGTAAGCTGCGGTTGCTCTGTCTGTAAAGTATCCTACACATAAATATCCAAAACCTCCTAAAAGACTAACATTTTCTATCATATTAAGTCATTTTGCAACCAGTCCAACTTTAGCATAAAATTACCATGTTAATTATGCGGACGGAAAAAATAACTATTTGCTTTTCCATACTTAATGCCCGGGATATTGTCGAGAGTAGCGCCGTTGCCGAGTGAAAAAGTAAGTTGGGATCATAAATTTATGCAGTAAGCAACGTAGCTAAGTAGGTATGTGGAACCGTTGCAAGCTCTTTTGCTCTGAACAATAGGGTTGTTTTTAGTTTTACTGCCCTTATAAGCCGCCAAATGTGCCTCTTTTCGCTTCAACTTTCATATCTGTTTGGCCTTTAATATGGTATGCGTATTCGTTCTAACACATTAGTTCAGCGCACTTAGAAGCAAGCGCGCGATACGATACATATTGAAATGCGAAACGGCGAACGATAATAGACCTATTGCTGGCTGGAGTATGCTCGTATTTCGAACTAAGTATTACTTAAATAGTCCTCACCCTCGTCAGGGACTTAAGGTTTGTTGAATTTATGGTGTTTTGTTGTACTTTAGAGTCTTTAGACTTATTGTACTTACCTTCTGGAAATTGCCTAGGTATTAAATCTAACTTAAATAGAAAAATGATGCAAGGAATAGAAGAAAAAAGAATACCATTATAGAGCTACAGTGGCGGACATGGATTGCCGGTCAATGCGAACATACAATACAATACAATACAAATACTCTTTCTTGCACACCTCAAAATACACAGTACAGAAACATTTTGTCAGAGTTTCCGGAAAAACTCGAAAAAGCCGGGAAAATCTCGGTCTGCCAGGTAGGTACTGTACTGTGTATAATATATGCAAATGGTCATTAATAATGACCATTTGCATTAGGGCTTGCATTCCGGAATTCCGGAATCTCGAAATTCCGGAATCTCGGCCAATTTTTCCGATATTACAATTCCGGAATTGGTACACTCGAAATATCGGAAATTCCGGAATTGGATTTGATGAATTTAGAGAGAGAAAATAGAGTGTTTTGTATGTTTATTCTTAAATTTCACAATGTAAAACTGAGGAATTGTTCGCTTATCACCAGATTTATAAACATTTTGTGAATAGATTTCAAACCGGTATTGGTTTTCCATCACGTATACTCCTCCTATCCGTATTTTGGATACCACGATCACTAAACTCCGCCGTTAGCTGCGTTCGAGTGCTCTAGTGTGGAGTACCTAGCCGTTCATGGATGTGGTCTATGGTACTAAAGCCTCTTCGGAAACCGGCTTTTTCGGGAGGCTGGAATTCATCAAGCCTGCGTGCGAGACGACTCGTAATGACTCTTGGAAACAGCTTGTATACATGGCTCAAAAGCGTGATGGACTGATGGTTCGGAAGTTGTTCAGTAGTGTGTTGTCACCATTCTTGAAGAACAGCACCACCTCGCCTGTTTTTTATGCTTTTGGCGTCCCCCCTTCCAGTAAGACGGAATTTACCCACATGAAACTTCGTGCATTTTTTTCGAAAATCACGAGTTTTGTGCTGATAATGAATTAATGACCATATACGAAGTCCCCAACCCGCTCTGGGCCAGCGTGGGGACTACTGCCCAATCCCTCTCATCTATGAGAGGAGGCCTGTGCCCAGCAGTGGGACGTATATAGGCTGATGATGACCATATACGACTACTAATGAATCACATTTAGCACTCAGCTTATTTGATCCCGGAAAGCCGTTAATTCAGTAGGTAAAGTGAAAAAGTAAATTGATAGTACGAAATATCTTAATTTATTTTTACTAAAATTTAAAATACAGGCTACCCTATCTGGATATTGCCTATAAAACGATAATGATTAAATTTTTAGTACATTTTCGTGACATCAATTTAGTTGAAAAAGGTAAATTCCAATTCCGGAACCAGTTCCGGAATTCCGGAATTGGAGCCCAATATCGGATACAATTCCGGAATTGGAAAACCGTCCGATATTGCAACGTGCTGCTAATAGTATGGAAATTACGAAGATTCCCCAATATTATGAGACACTAGTTTTTGCCCGCGACTTCGTCCGCATAGAACTTGTTCATCGCAATAGATTTTATTGCCATTTTTTTATATCAGGCGCTTACCTAGTCATCGCTCTTCCATACTAACTTCTACCTCCTTAAGGGACGATTTCCGGGATAAAAAGTAGCCTTTGTCGTTCCCCGGGACTCAAACTATCTCCATACTCATCTAAATCGGTTCAACGGTTTAAACATGAAGAGGTAACAGACAGAAAGATCTAGACAGACAGACATACTTTCGCATTTATAACATTAACCTTTCGCCATTGACTTGATATAAAGTCTGGACATTAGGTGCCCCACACGCCAATGACTTCATATCGAGTCGATCAAGTCGATGTAAAGGCAAGCTATGTACAGTCAGCTCATGAAAATGTTGAGCATACTTAGAACCTTATCACATTTGACAAAGTACTAAAGTGCTCAACATTTTCGTTAGCCCACTGTACGTTCATTTTCATTTTTTTGCTACAAAGATTTTGGCGTGTGAGGCACAACTTACAGAATTTACTGTGGCGGTGAATGGGTTAATATGGATTAGGTGACGTGAGCATGAAAGTTACGTGACATTCAAATGTATTTGGAGGTCTTATCGCTAATAAACGATCTCTTCCAGACAACCTTTGGGTAGTACAAATGATGAAAAAATATCAATAATAGAGAATTGAAGAATTGAGATTGAATAATAATTAGAGATAACTGCGCTGAAATGTTAAAATAACAACTTTTACGAGTATACTCGAACACAGATTGTCTTGGTGCCTAGCCATCATTCATTGTCCGACCGAAACATGTTTTTTTTCCGAAACCGAAAGTTCGGTTTTGGCTCTAGTTTCGGCCAAAACCGAAACTTTAAAAGACGTGTTAAAATCATTGAATAAAACGTCAGCGGGCCGTTCTTCTTACACATATGTAAAATGAAAAACCTATTCGTGTAAGTGGTATAAAATGAAACAATTTGAGTAACATTATATGAAACAAGTGATAATTTCACCTAAGTTGAAACGAAGACGCTTCACTCGCTTGTTTCGCTCGGTCAATAATATTAGTTTCGGCATTGCCGAAAGGTTTGGCAGTTTTTTGACCGAAAGCGAACCTTCGGCCGAACCATGATTTTTATGCCGAAACCTGCCGAAACCGAAACCGAAACTTCGGTCGGACACTACTAGCCATGTACGACTAAATGAACGCAGAACAAGTCTAAACAAGGACAGTGTAGTTCTGTTGTAGGTCGATCGTTTCCCGCAAACCGCGGTAAATTGGCGAAGCCAAACGATTCAGCGGACTTCTGCTTGAGAACAAGGAGCACAGTCATTGTTGCAACCAGTATATTGACTATACATACATACTTGGCCTTTAACATCTATAAATGATGATTTAATCGGCGTCCATTGAATTGCGGTACTTGCGTTCATGTCTTGTGAGGCCAATACGAAAGCGGGAGCTACGTCCGCACATATGACTGCGAAATGTCATAATGTGACGCTAGACGTGTGCGCCGATTTAAAAATGATCGGCGGCGGCGTTTGCCAAAAAATCAGCGGCGGCGGCGTACTTTCGGCGTGAAGGTCACGTAAATAAAAATGCGAAATAATTCGTATTTTTTTTTAAATCGAGATCAATGGAATAAATCTGTATTCATACAAGTAAACCACATCCCTATATAACAAAAATGCGGTAGAAACATGGACAATACTGGTTAGGGAGCGACAAAGAATTCGATATGCGGTACTGGAGGCGAATGCTCAGGATACCCTGGACAGCCAAACGGACCAATGACCCAGCTCGGTATCAAGACACGGTTATCCACTGTTTGTCGGCAGTGGCTGCTTTCATACTTTGGACAAGTAACGCGCAGTGGTGCTGATAGTCTGGAGAAACTGGTCGTGGTTGATGGAATGGAAGGCAAGAGGGCTAGGGGACGCTCATCAACTACATGGACAGATCAGGTTAAGGAAGCCACATCGATCGAGACCGATGGAGACATTGGAGACAAGTCCTCAGGGAAGGGAAATCCAGAAGTGATCACGATCCTCAGGAATGAGGGACCGACTCAAGAGAGACAGATATAGCTAACAAAAATATCCAGTCTAAAAGCTCCGCCTGGGGCATGGTCCCCATAACGCTAGCCGCGTTACCCCTCTGTATTGCCAGAGAAATTCTCTGTGGAAGGAAAGTGTCAGGTCCCCGAGGTACCGACCAGTCGCCACAACAAAGCTCTCATGAATGTCTTCATGTCAGCCGGCCAGGGTCCAGAGTCCACTGCAAGCATTGCAAACTCGCAGAGTTACTTACACAATAAAGACGAGTGTTTGCGGTGCTTAAGAGCTTCGTCAGCTCCAGCACTGGCCTGGGAGCGAGTTGCGTGGAAGTGGGATTGCGCACATGCGGTGTTTCACACCAGAGCCCTACATCAGGATGGTTACCATCGTCTTATGCCATATCCACTAGTTCTGTTATCCCAGCACGAAACAAACCAAGCTTACCGGGCCTCCTTCAGGAACGCCATATCGCGTTAGTTTCCGAATGAGACAACTACCAGAAGAGGGGGAGGGGGACATTATATTAGATTTATGAATCGATTATTCCCAAAGTACAAAAAGTCTTTGAAAAATTCTTAATCGTTTCTGAGTAAAAGGATTGTGACATTACAGGACATACGTACAGACAGACGGATATGACGAAGCTATAAGAGTTTGTTTATGCTATTATTATTTGGCTATAGATGCCTACTAGCCTACTTATACGATTTTCTCAGCCGGATTTCCATACTCAGGCGCTCAATGTATTTCAGACTGCTCTGATAGTATATATAAACTAAGAAAAATATTTATTGTCACACAACAAATTTAATATAAGAAGTGTACCACTGTACATACATTAAAACAATAACAAAGCAATAAAAAAGTTAAATAAAAATGTTAGTTATACTCTTTTATCTAATAAAAAGACTTTGGCATTCAGTCAAGGTTACGCCGATTTCACGCCGATCATTTTGTCGGCGGCGGCGGCGTGGCAAAAATGCCGGCGGCGGCGGCGCGCCGGCGCGGCGCACACGTCTATGTGACGCTATAGAAGGCGCAGCAGGGCGCTGGTGTCTCAGATCTCGTTTGTGGGACAAGAGATCGAACCAAGCGTTATACATAGGTTAAACATATATTGACTATACACAAACACAATAGTTAATTGTCAATTTATCAACCTGCGCTGTACCAGCGCAGCGCGGTTTATTTATTTATGTCACATCTGGCCATAAAGTAGCAATTACCGCACGCTACGCGCGCGTAAATCCCTCTTTCCGGCCAGGGGGAGACATACATTTCTTTACTTGCCATGGGCGGGAATAAAGAAAGCCTTAATTCGCATATTTATCGCCCTAGGTAAGTAATGTACTATTACGTCACACCTGCCTGGCTTTAAAGTAGCAATAACCGCCACCTACGCGTGCGGAAAAGCCATGGGGAGAAGTTCAATTTTGTATTTACCACCTTTGTTTAAGTAATTATATTCCATAAAATTAACACTTCACAGTCGATCTACTCGTGTTAACTTGCAACGAGTGACATAACAGACAGATTAACAACGTAAAATGATCACTATCTAGTGATTTTAATTTTAAAAATAAAATACTATGAAACGGGCCACAGCATCAATCTGCTCGTGTATTTGAAAAATATCAATACGAACTGAGAAGTATCTTATTTATTCTAAGCCATTTCACATTAAGTAAAAAGTGATGTTACTGGTGGAAATAATTATATTGCGATCACTGTCATTCAGGGTACATACAACGTAGCGCTCAGTCCGGATGGCATTCTTGCCGGCAAATTGAGTCTGCTAGAGTTGGTAGTGCTGCTTATTACGTTATTCACCTTTTATTTGTCCTTTGAACTTGGAAGTATATTTACGATTTATTTGCTATGAAGCTGAGGTGCAATAGTATATTTTATTGCCGTACAAATGCATAGATAATTATGAACAGTCAATCGAAGGAGCTCAAGATATTTTTAGGAGTATAACAAAACAGTACAATTCAAATATTCTTTGTTGGTCACCAAACATAGGAGAAAATAGTGACATTCAACTGAAGATTACAAATTATACTTAAAATATAATAGTTTTTGATCTCCATTTCGTAAATTCACAATCTTCCTTAATAGCACTCGAAGAACTTAATCAAATTAAACCAGAGATTTCGCTAACCGGCACAAATAGGAGCTTTTTAGCTAATTGCGGAAGCCTCCTACTGGTACTTTTTCCTTGGATAGTATTGTTCTTTTATTCGCTATCGGCGAACTGGGTTCGTTTTTTATATCAATCACTGGCTGGAAATGTTTGATTTCCAGTTGCCAGTGAAACCTGCGCACAAAACAAATGTTTACAAAAGATCTCTTTTTGTGTAAGGTTTATTGTTGGGAGGTTCGCTTTCTATTTCGGGTACGCGATGCCGGAAAGAGATTATTTCATTGGAATATGTGAGAGTGCCCCAATGACAACACAACCACTAACAGCCACTGTATAAACGGTTTGGCACGCAACTTTCAATCTCGAGGTCCTTCTTCGAGAACCCCGGCTTACACCACTGGGTTTTTCAAAAAACTTATTGTAAGAATTATCAGTGAATTTTCGCGCTGCCTAGCTAAGATGATCGCGTATTATTTCGAACATATATTGCATTCGTCACTCTCGCAGCTCTCGCTCTTACTCTTACTTGCCAGTAAGGTCCGATATGTAATGTGATCATCTTAGCCCTTGTGGTTTAGCTTGTATAGCCACGAAAAGCGTTGTGTTTTTCATGCCGCTATCTCTCCCGATTTACTTGGCCAATCTAATGATGATATATATACTCACCGGCAGAACATTTGGCCAAAATTAGAAAAATCCATTTTTATATATTAAGGCGCTACACTGAGAAATTTGGAGACTTTGAAACGCTGTCTTGCCCAGACTATATGATTCTTGACAATATGATTGTGGTAATGACAATAGCGAAGCATGATTGCTTAAAATATTCTCGATAGAAAATAAATGCAAAGTCGAGTCTATATTTTCCTTTTTTTCCTCAGCCTACTAAAACAACGCATTATTAAAAGACACGATTAAGTTAATATGATGGTATTTTACCTCATCTAGGTACTGTCAAGAGGAAATTTAATAAACCTGCACACGTCAGATATTTAACGAGATTTGTCTAAAAAGCCATTCTCGGAGAGGGTTGCATCCCGTTTTGTCGTGAGCGATAAACAAAGGGTGTCTCTTTCAATCGATATATCGCCTTAAACATTTTTTAGTTTGAAATCATGAAAAGTTTTTGGGCCAAATTTTCTGCCGGTGAGTGTATTTTGCTTGGAGCTTGGTTTAATTAAGAAGAAGATAATCAGTGACATTGTCCCTCATACAAGTTACCAGACAGTAGACATGAGTAGTTCACGAATGAATGATTCAAATGAAGTACTTCACCTCATGTAACTCTTTCATTCATTTGTTGAGTTCGGATTTATATACTTCAATACTTCAGTCAAATCGGTTCATGAATCATATCGTTTTCCCACTCATTCGCTCCGAGAGTGACCTAGACGTCATTGAATGAATGACTGATATTTTTACCAAATCTATATCGAAGATAGATCTGTTGAGCTACTGAACTAACCTGAACTAGTCAACTAAATGAGTGATATACTTCACAGCGAAGGAATGAAGTATATCAAGCTTTTCTTTTTAGTGACACATTTTGCGCATGACTACCAGTCAGACTCCACCCTTACTCGGCCCTAGCAACTACACCGCAACCCGAATATGAGTACAAAAATGCGGTGACCGCCTTTCCAATATCAGGGCCGGCAGGGCTGCTGCCTTCGTTTGTAGCTACAATCACAATTACTAAGTACTATCATAACAAATAGGACATTTTTAACTCTTGCGCTTTGTAAACATACTGAAAAGATTGGTTTAAACAGGTCTAAACGGAGGTATGTTGTGTACCCATATCTCCGTTGATAACTTGCTAAGACGACAGTTCTGTCGCGAACATGATCGGTGCAACCAGTAAATACTTACATAAATATCGCTTAAGACCCGTTTAAACTAATCTTTTAAGAGGAGGGGTAGGGCAAGCTCTCTCCATACAAACTTTGTGCAGGATTTACTTCGTTTGTGTTTGCATTAAAGTTATGATTTTTGGTCAGTATGCTTATTTTTCTGATAGCTATTTCGTGATGTAATTTTTTTTTATGAAATATTTTTTTTAATTTTTTAATTTTGAATTTTTTTGAAATATTTGAAATTATTCACATCACGATCTTCGCATATCTAATATTTACAACCAAAAAAAAATATTATTTTTGTTAGTGCCAAAATCGACGAATAAAACGTGCACAAAGTTTGTATGGGGAAGGCCTTGCCCTACCCTGCGCCTTAAGTATGACCATTTGTCCAACAGGCTTCAGATTTAAGATCATAAGAAAATTACTTAGATATAAATTAAATTAAATGTAAACTCAAATGAATCTCAGTGTAAGAATAGTAAATAACTGTAGAGGCTGGAAAGAATGGGGTTGCCTGTCGAGTGTGTTATAGACGGCCGCGCGTAAGCGAGACCGTCAAGTAATATGAGGCAGGCAATCCTTGTTCCGGCTGAGGATATGACTGTACAGTGCTTTTGTCAAAAATGCGAGGATTTCAAATATTATAAGAAACACCAAATGAAATTATGGATTCAGTATCGAGCTACAGCAGCCGGTCTGTGTGGCAACCCTATCCTAATGCCTGCGCGTTATCAGCCGACGCTTTATCAGGATCTGCGTAGGCGTTTGCGCAACTTAAGTTTCATATTTTACCACTTTATAGGTAATGTTCGTGACTTACAAGTCCCCCACAACTAGGACTAACTATCCACCATTTTGGCTTGTGTGATACGCAACGACCTGGTGATGTGAGAAAGAGACAGATGCTTTTTCTTGTCATTAATAAGATATCATCTATCTATTGTTCTATCTTACCTGTGTTTATGAAAATTGCCTCTGAATTTAAACATAGAAGAAAACCATTAAATATATGATTCCTCGATAGATTAACTTAAAGTATTTCCATAGAAATGTTAACTACAATTAAGAGCAAGATTTACTTCAAACTTTTCCCGTTATATTTTCTCTTGGGTGTACAATGTATCATGTATAACTGCGACCACGGGAGTGACACGCGAAGGAAAGTAAGCGCTGTGCGTAAGTATGTGTGCGTGCGCTGTCGGTACACGCGTCAATTGTTTGCGCGAGTGCGTAGCGCGTGCCATGGGCGAATCGCGAGACGCGACGGTAACCCGATCGTAACCCGGCCTGTCAGCCTGGGCCTGTCAGGGACGAGGTAACTGGCCTCGGTGCAGGAGGTTCGTGTCCGTTCTGTATGTAATACTATTATCCTATTCTGTGGTGCGACTTAACCCGAGTATGTACATTGTAAGCAATAATATTATCTTAATAAGTAAATATGTAGCAACACGTTGTCACATACTGTGTTTCCCGCGCGGCGACGCCCACCCCGTGTTCTACATATTGTTACGAACCTTATTCACCGTGTATCCACTCTACTACAGTCAAAATATGTATGCCAGTACAATATGTGATGGTGTCATCGTGGTGACTAAAGTGACAGAGCTCGCGAGGCGCCACTGTGTTCACAGCAAGAGTATTTTACTCTTATGATCACATTTTTATTTGATTGTTCGTATTTATTCAGTCACTGACGCAGCCATTTGTGTCGTTCCCAATCATAAGGATATCTTTTGACAGGGTCAATAAGGCACAACGTCATAACTGACACAATAAAATAAATCGACCTTATTGACACAATTAAATGATCTCTTAAATAACATTACTTTACGTGGGTTCTTCATAAGGGGGGTAAGATATTTCATTGCGTCTAAACTCGTCAAACTATGGAATCCTGCGTAAAAACTGACGGAGTTTACGTTGACCGCAGACATACTAAATGACCATTAAACGATTTAATCATCGAGCGCTTGAATATAATAAACGTCAATGTAAAACTCTTTGCCCCTTCATTTTTAGAACATGGTTCTGGGTTCTGGCTCTCGCTGCCCCATAAATGTTTCAGAGGCATAATTTCAAACTTAATTGCCTTAAGCATACAATGTTGGTCCTATCATTTGACTGAAACACAAGGAAACCTAGTTCAGGTCAATAGAATCAAATCTTTTGATAACAATTTCGTATTATTATAGTAATTTAGTTTATCAAATTATCACTGTAAATTGCGTTTATAATACATTATTAGTCTTTGTTGTATTTGTTGTTGCATACTCATATTCATACTCATTTATTTGCAATGGATCATGTACATTACACGTCAGAAACAATGATTTGATTTGATTTGTCATATTCAATATCGACAAAGCCTCAGTGATAGAGGGTATTTTGTTCTGTATTTGAAATTAGAAATGTAGTTTCATAACATGAAATGATAACATGAAATTAGAAATGTAGTTTCGCAAAAAGTGTTTTTGGCATGGCACCAAGAATATTCAACCGTTTGCCTAATTTCATTTTACACATAGAGGATGTAATCCAGTTTAAAAAAGAATTACACAGATTTTTGACCAAAAAAGCATATTATTCGATTAAGGAGTATCTAGATGACCCGCATGACATTTAATTAAGACAATTTCAAGATTATTTTTATTTATTATTATAGTTATTATTGTAAATTCTATTTTTATTTCGAATATTATAAAATTGACTTAAAATTTTACTTGTAAACATTAGTTAATAGATAATTATTCGTTCGTTTTTAATTGTGCATTTTAGTTTTGATATAATGATTTGTATGTCTTATGACAAAACACAGTTGAACCATATTTTATTACATTACACCTTTGTACCTGTGTTTAACAAATAAATTATTTGATTGATTGATTGATTGATAACATTAAGTCTCCAAAAAGCCTACAGCCACCAGTTGGTGACAGTCAACTTGTGTCACTCGTGGCAATTCAAAGTACTGTTTACGATATTAACTTTACCACTGTTCTATGCCTTACGGTATCTGTACCAAGGCCGTATCGTGTATTTCTGTTTAAAATAATAACTAGGTGAACGCATGTATGGTCTAGTATGCCTGGTAATGTCTGGTTTTTACTTGGCAGCCACTCAGAATATATATATGTTGTATCGTTCTATGTAATGGCCGTTATTATTATGTTGTATACATAAATTAACGTAGGCGCGACTAGTGACTTGTTTCTGAGTTTCCCCATTGTTATTTTTTTTGTTTTTTTGGATAATATTATCAACCTAGTCCCAAACTACGCCAAGCTTGTACTATGGACACTAAGCGACGATATACATAGTATACATACTTATATAGACAAATATATAGATACTTAAATACATAGAAAACTTCACTTAGGCTAAAGTGGTCGTAAAAATATTGTTATCATCATCCTCCTAGCGTTATCCCAGTACAGCTGCATCCTGAAGGATGCCTGGGGTCCGCTACCAAATCCCAAGATTTGGCGTAGGCACTAGTTTTTACGAAAGCGACTGCCATCTGACCTTCCAACCCCGAGGGGAAACTAGACCTTATTGGGATTAGGCTTTGTCAACTTGTCAAGTGAGTGGGCGACTTGACTGTTAGAAGTTCTCAAGCCGCCCGAAGGCCTCCAACTTGGCTTAACGACTGCTGCCGTAGACAGCAACCGGGATCAACGGCTTAACGTGCCTTCCAAAGCACGGGAGCGCTCAGTTAGTAACCACTCAAAGCGGTCACCCATCCAAGTCCTGACCGCTGCCCACGTTGCTTAACCTTAGATACCGCAAGCGGTACGCAGGCGCCGCTGGGCCACGAGCGCTCTTGAAATGAGCGGTCGTAAAAATATTGTTATATGAATGTAAAATATAAACTGCCGCATACAAATACAAGCCACGTATGGTGAACACTTTATAGATGCTAAATGCACATGGTCTTTATTTTTATTTTTGTAACTTTATAGAGGTAAATTTAAGGTGTCAACTGTTGGGTGTTCATTGTCAAAATTTGGGGGTTTTCTTTATCTGGTGGCTTTGCAGCCTAAGTGCACTGGAAATATATATAAAATATATATCCTCTATACTCTTAATCCATTGGATATTTATTCCACGTTAGTGTAACAGAGTTCCTATTACATACACACTGTTTTAAAATCGTATGTTAGTATTATAATATAAACCCTATGACACAAGAGTTAAAGTAAAATTTCCAATAGAATGAGCGCATATGTCAGTGACAAACTCAAAGGAATCCTGCTGTTTGATTATTCCTAAAAATGTGTCCTTTGATCTTTTTATGAATGATCCAACAAACAAAATAAATAACGCACACACGTCCCGTTTTTTGTCGTCGTGACACTTTGTCGAGCCGGATTCGACTGGCATCACCGTGGGTCGAAGTACTTGCTAGATCCGCTTTGAACAGCGCTTTCAATAATATGTAAACATTTTCCGCCTTATTACAATGGTATAAGGTGCAAAAGTGTTGAAATACCTTTGCGTCGAATGTACCCCAGTTTTTGCTGAGCTACGGGACGAATCAGGTGATCAGAATGTTGTTTTGACAACAGTCATCATCATCCGCCTATAGCGTTATCCCAGTACAGTTGCATCCTGAAGGATGCCTGGGGTCCGCTACCTAATACCAAGATTTGGCGTAGGCACTAGTTTTTACGGAAGCGATTGCCATCTGACCTCTCAAACCGAGGGAAAACCATAAAATTATTGACAGGAGATAGTACTTTATAGAGACCTTAAATAGTCAGGAATAGTGCATTCCACGCGCCCCTCCACAGCGGATCTCATACTAATTTAATGCCCAATATGTATGGATTGGGCTGTGGAGGGGCGCGCCTTGGTGGATGAGACGTACTCTAGGTACCTGATCCAATATGATGATACCCAAGGGAAACAACATGGCGACATTATTTCAACTCAGATAATTCAAATACTAGTTAATTAGTCCGGGGGAAATTGTAATTGGATAAGTTTTTAAAAGTTCCCTAGCAATTCTCCAATTACCGAACTTCTAGACCTTTTGACTTTGGCTAATCAAATAATCTTCTACGATCTACGCTCATTCAATTAGGGAAAACCAATCAATATCATTCGAATTTATAAATTTCTAAAATTGTGATCTAAAAATTCACAAAATCATCGCTCGCTTTTTTTATTCCACTAGTCGATACAGTTATTATCTTCAACATTTATGTTGAATCGTTCTCTATAAAACATTGGATCTTACAATCGTCTGTCGTGCAAGATAATCACAAAATCTAATATGTATTAAGTAATTACACGAGTTCTAAGAAATTTTTAGAAAATGTTTCATTTAGTTTTGTTTCTTTTCAAAAATTAAATAATGTCTCCTTTAATGATCTAACATAATAATTAAAGACAGTTCCCCTCGAAGGCCCATAATTTTTTTCCATCCTGAATGTTGCACTAAGTTATAGATATTATAGTCTGGCGGGCCACGTGCTGCGGCAGTGGGCGGCCTTGCGGTTTGCGCAAGCGTGGAAAGTAGCCCCCGCACTTTCGGCGCCCACGCAACCTTGTGCACTTTTTGTAAGCTTTGGCACGTACGTAGTACATACGGCTTAAGGGGCTCCTAGTTCCCAATAATCTTGGATCTGTAACTCTAACTCGTTTTCTGATGTTTTTATGGCATATCGTATTAACAACAATGAGGATTACAAAATAGTATCCCATTTATTACAGTTTATCAACTAAACTAACATTCTTCGAAATACATGGCATGAACAACTTTGATGACATGAACGTTCTAAAAACCAGTTTTTTGGACGTAACTTTTGTGAGAATGACTTAAGAATAAAAATCTCATTTGAGTAGTTAGATACGTCAATATAAAAACAGTAAAATGTAGATTTCATGTAAATAAGTGTATAAAAAACAATATCGAAAAAAGGACTTTTTGGACCATGTTTGAATAAATATTGGAAAAATAAGTATTCATTAGTAACTATATAAAATATATTCAAAATTCGAATTTGAGTGTTTAAATCGAACACCCATTTTAGTGTCGAAGACATGATATTAAAGTGAGTTAGGCCTTGGGTATAGGAGATTAAAAATTACATTTAATTTCGCCAGTGAGTACCCGGATTCACTTGTCTTAACAATTCCTTATCTATCAGTTGCGACCGCGTGTTGACCACCTCTGGTAAATAAAGTACGATTTACACATGACGCGCCTGTCGGCCGCACGGAAAATCGAATTTCCTAACCAAGAGCCGAGGTTTTGCGTACTACAGGCAGTTTTTACTTTTATTAGAGTCGAGAAAAAATTCAGAATTTTCTCAAAAATTTCTCGAGAACCGGTTGAGAAATGTGACCTGTGCAGGAGAACAGCCGGTCATTTTGCACAAACTGAAACGGAGAGTTTGGCTGGCTTCAATCAAATATTTGTTGTTAGGATCTTTGTATAAAAGGCGCAGTTTTTGGTCTGTATCATGCTGATGCGTTTGTAGGGACTGTTTCTGTGGCCGCTAGCATTAAGAGGTAAACCTCTCCCTAAATGCCCTTTAGCGTGCTCTAATTGTAGTTGGTAATTGGTAAAAACTGGTTGAATGACACCATTTTTATAGACCCGATTTGCGATTCAAGAATTTGGTTTGGTATTGTAATTTTAAGGATTTTATAGAATTGTAAGGATTGTCGGCGTCGGATACGTCATACGGTACGACACAAAGAAGGACTATGAAATAGCACCATAAAAAATTAGTCGCGTAGCCAATAACCGTTTTATCTATCTACCTACTTATCTATCAAAATATCCTTTTAAACATTTAATTTTTACCTTTTGTTAGTTTTAAGTTTTTAACATATAAATGTGATGTTTAATAAAACGTTTCTATGTCTATGTCTAATAAGCGTTGAGGCGCGCGCCGTGTGCGTCGTATTTAAGTTGTTCTCGACTATGTTATGTATTTAACGAGTTAGGTCTCCGGCATGTGGCTGACCTAGGCTAACAGATACGGCTGCACTGACCAGTGGGTGGGGCCGGCAGCCGGCTCACGCTCATAATTTTGTGTATACGGTTTAGTAATTTGTTGCTAAGTTAAACGTGTGTTACAGTTTATACGGTAAAACTTAAAGCATTGAAATTAATAGTACAATAATATCATTTTTTATTTCGTATGGTCACAAGTCGTAATACGAACTTTTGAATTGCGACCTAAGCCTATCTTCTTTAAAGCTTAAAATACCATGTGTGTTCCGTAAACGGAGATTATTTTAACAACTACCGTCAGATATTTTTTGTTACAGTTTTTATTAGTGTCATTTGACATTCAACTTTAGTGCAAACTATTACGTTAGCTTTTGCTATTGTGTAAGAAATCACTTACTTTACGATTTTTTGCAATAGATTAACTAATTAGCTTATCTTTATGGCTGTTTGGCCTTAGACCGCCGGACGGACTATACGGTTTAGTATATCTATATACTTTGTTGCAGAGTTAAACGCGTGTTACTGGCCGCGGAAAACACTAGAAACGATTAAATCGGCGGCAGTTAAGTAATTTCAAACCTTTCCATATGGTAATTAGGCACCAGTCGCACCGCGAGATAGTAATTCCACTCGTTTTCTCGCTCAAGCTACTCGCTGACGGTGGAACTAGTGCATTATTAGCTATTAAAGTATAATTTGTTGTTTATGGTTTGGTTGTGGCAAGTCAGTTTATACGAAGGCTAGAAAACGATTTTTTTTCAAACCATGTCAGTTTTTTATACCAGGTACAATCAAGGGCACCAATATGTATACATTTTTTCACCTTATTCCATTGAAATAAGGTCCAAAAATGTATACATATTTATGCCCTTGACTATACATACGCCTCGTGGACCCTGTAAAACAGGGATGGGAAAACTTTTTTAAAGGGGTCCAGGAAAATTTAGGAATGTTAATGGGACTGGGCTGGACACGTCTGCTGTATGCACCCGGAAAGATGGGCCAAGATAAGTACGGAGTGGACCCCGCAAGACGGTTACCGGAGCAGAGGCAGACCAAAAAGGAGATGACGGGACGATTTGAACGCGTTCTGCTCGGATTGGCGTGAGCAGAGAAAAAATAGGGCCGAGTGGAGGAAAAGAGGGGAGGCCTTTGCCCAGCAGTGGGACACAAACAAGGGCTAACAAAAAAAATTGGTTAAAACACATAATGCCTCCTAGACCTCCTAGTCCACGCGCCCCACTAAGACACAAGTGAACAGACGAGGTAGCTAGCCATAGTTTTCTACTTTCCAAGTAATGTGGCCACAGATTAGATTTAGATTTATTTATTTCATGAGAAAAATTACAATATAAATTTGCATACAATGTCAAAATTATAAGAATCCAAAAAAAATTATATCCAGAAGAAAATATATCGCTGTGGCCGCTATACTTTGCCCACCTCTGCTCTAAATACCTCTTTTCCCTCCTGTTTTTAAGGAGCCAGTTTTATTTCAAATATATATATATCTAAATATAGCGATCCCGATGTATATACCTGATCTATAGATAGATAGATAGATAGATAGATTCATTAAATGTAATGCTGAAATTCTTTATTGTATAAAAGAGCCTTAATTAAGTATTGCTTTCCGCCAAACTGTATAGACTGTATTCATTTATTTCCTTTAGAAAATAACATTATTATTTTACATTAAAATAAAATAAAATGGATTCATTAAAGGATATAAGTATTACAATAGTGCACTATCACCTTCAATATCAGAATAAATAAAACATTATAATTTGAAATGGGTTAGGCATGATGGGATCGTGAAATGCTTGTTCAATCGCTTGTTCCGAGCCCTTTATAAACAAAGCGTACTTACCTACATCAACACCAATCATCGTGTTTACAGGGAATCCTGCAGCTGATATCGGCTTCACGTAAATACCCCTTTATCAGTTGAGTGCTTACCTGCAAAACAGAAACAACGGTTACCTACACATAGCATTAGGTACTTCATAGGTTTATAGGATACAAATACCCTTTATTGCACAACCTTAACAAAAATAACACAGTCCAGTGCATAATGACAATGAGTAGAGGCAAACGAGAGGCGGTCTTATCGCTAATGGGCGATCTCTTCCAGACAACCTTAGGGTAGCGGAAATCATATTTCAATCATAAAATATGAAACTGACTTATTCAAAGCAGTGATCAGTTAAAATAAATTTACTGTTACATTTTAAACTCTCGCTGTTAGTAAACATAAAAGATTTGTTTGTATTTAACTTTTTTGGTGACGTTTCAACTTTGACACGGATTACACCGGTCATGTCACGTTGCCTCCGCGAAACGTCCGTAAAAAAGGTAAATACATAAATATCGCGTTAGACCCGTCAAAACAAATCTTTTCAAGTAAATTTACTGTTTCTTAGAGATACAATCCGTTTCTGGTGCGTTTTCCTTGTTAGAAACACGAAAAGGGCCTTAGCTTGAACCCCGTTTATCATATACGCATATAAAAGCATATTTTTCACTGTCTCCGAATTTAACCATACATTAAGCCCATTGTTCGACCGGCCGCGAAATAGGAGTAGTGTATCACGCGTAGGTATCTCCACACAGCAAATGGCAAAACTGTGTGGGCGTTGGGATTATGGAAAACCCATTACGCGTGTGTTTTTGTATTAAGGATGTGTTTTTGTTTTCGGCTTTAGTTTTAGCCTTAGGTATACGTTACCCTATTTATGGGGGCCAGTTTGAGACATACATTTTGCATTCATTTCCCTAGCCTTTTGTGTATCATAATTTCTAAAGAAGTTTTATTTTGAAGCTTTTTTTGGAATTGTATTATGAAGTTGTACCTAAATTCGCAGTTTTTGTAGTATTTAAGAGGCCTTACAAGTTTAAAATGTTTTGATTTTAAATTACGACTATGACATGAGTATTGTTAATTAAAGGATACGATGATTTCATTAAAGTTTTAGGTAACAACATAGTAATTTTTTTATTTTAATGTATGTAGTATAATTTAATCCAAAAAGAAACCAGTTTTTATCTTGAAAATGGTCGATTTAGTTTGAGGTTTGAGAAGATATTTCTTAATGAAAAATCCAAAAAATACATTTAAAATGTCTAGATTCGTGTCAATTCAAACAGAAACGGCCTAAATAGATGAGCGATGTATTACTAATTTCATACGAAAAACTTTGATTTTAGTTACAACGTGTCACCAAAAAAACAATGCAATTGTCGAAAAAGCGGCTTCAAAATAACTGACAAAGAAATTATTGTATACAAAAGGCGCCCAGTATTTGATGTAAAGTTTACATTTTCAGGATTTTGCATACTTAAGCCTGCATATATAGCTTTTAGGATATTAACCCACTCGATGTAATCCACAACTTCACTCATTATGTATTCGCGGCCGGACCCAGATCCCTTAAGAGCTGAATGAGAGTGGGTACGGAGCCCTACGAAACCAATGGATTACTGTTTACTGTTAGGTAAATCATTATCATTATGATCATTATAGGATGTTGAGTATGAACATTGTGGACAAAGTGGGTAATTATGTGACAAGTGTGAAGATGTAAGGTAGATGGAAAAAGCAGGCTGACATCGCAATTCCAGACCAGCACGACACGTTTACGTCCTACGTCAAAGAAGCTTGAAATTACGGAGTCATGTTTTTGACAAATAATTTATTTGTCTAGTTAAAACTAAAGTCACAGGATTTGTTTTTATAAACAAGTCAGTGGACTTTTTTGCATGTATATGCATACGTAAGGCCACAGATATTTATTGTTATAATATAAAGGCAAAAGTATTCCACGAACGCAAATGAATATAATACAAGAGCAATAAAAACGGGTTTTTATTTTCTCTTGACTATTTTATGCTTACCTACAATAAACAAACCAGGCGTGGGCGTCTACTGATAAGTTTCACGATGCACTTTTTAGTAGCATGTAGCATCATATACAAATATACTTTGAGCTTGATATTCCACTCTTAACAGTAATGTAATTCCAACATAATTATATTATATATCATCATCATCATCATCATCCTCAGCCCGTAGTCGTCCACTGCTGGACATAGGCCTTCCCTAATTCGTCCATATTATACATAAGATGAAAAAATAAGCACATAAAAATACAATTGAAATAAAAAATAAAATAAAAAAGTTTTTATTATTGTACATAAACACTGTTTAAAAATCATATGTTTGTAATAGGAACTCTTTTAAAGTTACTCTGTTAAGAGGCCTTACAAGTTTTAAAAGTTTTTTATCAAACATTTTGACAAAAGTATTGATAATACCAATACAGTGATTAAAGGATACGATGATTTTATTGAAGTTTTAGATAGTAACATTGGCCTTTTTTTATTTTATTGTGTGTAGTAGAATTTAAGCGGAAAAAAGCTGATTTTAGCTCCAAAATGGTCGATTTGGAGTGATGTTTGAATCAATATTTCTTAATGAAAAACCCAAAAAATACATTTAAAATGTATGTCAATAGGTCGCAATAGTCCTGGTCTAGATAGTAACACTTAATTAAATGTCAAAATACTTGTTAATTAAACAGAAAATCGCCTAAATAGATGAGCCTTTTTTAACTAATAAGGACAAGCCAGTCCCACTGCAAACGTACCGCTCGCGCTCTAACACGGGTGAGTTTACAATTAACCATCCCGCTCTCTACGGAACTCTGCGCGTAGTTTTCGTGAATATTTGGTACATTGATTTTTGGAATACTGGATCATTTTATCTATCCGGTTATTTTGTTAGAACAATAAAAACATATCACTGCCGTTGACAATTACGAAATAATCAGCATGAGAGTTTATTTTTACGATGATAATTATGTATGGACGGACGAATGAACGGATGGACGTGTGAGTGACATCCTTACGGTTCCGTTTGGACCCTTCGCGTACGGAACCCTAAATATGTCCATATAATAAAGACTAAAGGAACCCCATTGGATTGTTTTCTCCTTAGACTAGATTAATAGCAAAACGCAACAGTGGCATTTAAACTTACTTACTACCTTTACTGTGGCCCTAATCACTCCAGCTGTTAGGCTGCGAGCAAATCAGGTGTAATTAGGCACTTTACGTGCCCAATGCCCATGTCAGTTGACAGGACTATTTAGCTGTAGTATTGTCTGTCAACAAGGTTTATGAAAATGAAATCATATTTTTTCGTTTTCCTCGACATTTAGGCAAGAAAAACAGGAAAATTTTAATGTTAACTCGGTACTTCTACGAAGCAACCGAGCTATCTACGGATACTTTCCGAGAAGTATTAACATAGATAATGTAAACATACAACGAATATATTAGTTAACATGGATAAGTTAGTGTTATCAACTTTAGTTATTTGCTCAGGTACAAAGGCGACTTCATACTTGTCGGTGTATAGTCGGAAATATATCGGAAAGCTGTCAATTGCCATTGTCAACTGTCAGCCGAGTAAAAACCGCGTCTTCACTCCGTGCCTACATTTTTAAATGGGTGCTTCCTGACTGATCCTCCACCATGCAAAATGAAGTCGCTTTTTATACTTTGACGGAATTCGGCCACCTAAAAATAATCTTACAGGTAAATGACTAAAGTTACAAAGGTAACAAAGGTATTACCTACATAGGTTGCCTGGAAAATAACGCACATTAGCGATAAACCGCCAATTCTGTACCATTTTAGAGCTTAAGTTTATTTATTATTTTATTTCTTTTTGGTAAACAATATAGAATATTTGTATTGTATCTTATTAAATTGAATAATCTACTTTAACCTTTTGACCGCCAAGAACCTATAAAGTGGTTGTGTGTCGTCGTGCCCCGCCAACAACCACTGAAAAGGTCGGAGTGAAGGTGTACTTTGATCATGAATAAAACCATTTATGAACTGTTTTAATTTGTTTTTATTGGTTTAGACATTACACCAATTCAACAGTGCTTGGCGTGGTGGGCACGACGACACACTACCGCTTTGGCGGTCAAAGGGTTAACATGCATATGTCAGTTTCCAACTAAAAGTAGTCGACTGTATATACACATATTACACTTATGACAATCCTCGTTTGCGTCGGGGGTTAAAAATACAGACAGATTCAGATTTCAATTTATCACGATACTTATAGCTATGTATTACATTATAGAGCCCGTCCAGAGACTCGCGAATCGTGTGGTTTCAGAATCGACCTCTTAGAATTATCCGTGCCAGAATATGTGCATGGAACGTAACTACACCTACACATAAACTTTTTAAACTCAGCCAGGCCGCGTCCCAATTTGCATTTTGATTGCCAGTTTACATGCATTGGATGCGTTCCATTATTGTTTACTAACGCGCGGTAATCACTGCCTCTAAATACAATCACGCCTGGTTTGTCCAAATTATGTTTAGTTAATGGTTAGAGGAATAGGTAACATTTTGCATTTTTAATACATATTTGGAGCAGCCCAACTGGGGAAGTACCTCCACCATACAAAAGACCGCAACCATAATAACACCACAACTTGCTCTTTAGGTACCTACATATACTGTAGTGTTGTGTTCCTGGAGGTGAGCAAGGTTGCCAGAGCTCCCGAGGATGCACTGTGTTAATAACGAGGGCCCTGCATTCTCTGGCTGTACATTTTATTTGAATATCCTTCCACCAAAATCTAACAACATTCCCTTTGCTATTCCGCTGAAGAAACGTGTAGATCTATCAGTGATAATGAGATGCACCCTCTTCCTTATTTTTTGCATGCGGTTAACATTGTTACATATATCGTGAAATTCCGCATAGCAATGCCTGATCTGAATAAGTCAATTATCCTTCCTCGAATCAATACTGTAAAACCCTAGCAGCGTAATATACTCCTAAGTTATATTTCCAAGAGTTCGCTAAACCTACAGAGCGATTAATTTTCGCTTGGGTCGTCATAATAACGAAGTTTTAATATTAGTTCCCGGTACTCGCTTTGCATAAGAAATTTCCTTTCCGAGCTTAAAGCATGAAATAGGTCCTCGGAATATTGAGAACATATTTTTACAGGACACTACCCAGCTTCTAAAGCTAGGCTATCAGAGAGATATGGGTCATTTTCTATACTCGATTTTTTTTGTGTCCGAGCTGAAATCGTATGGTAGCATGAGATAATACGTACCATTTATTTTTTTCATAAAGAATACATGTTTCCACGTTGAGGTCCACTCAAATTCACGGACTAATTTGTTTTTAAAATACATTAAAAAATACCTAAACGCTCAAATTAAGACTCCGTGCCCTGTCAGGCATCGACTTTTGAATCAATCAAAAATTCCTATCAAAAACTGTACATTAGAATCACTGATTTCGTGTCAAAAACTTTAACTTGATTATATTTACTATCACTGAGCACAGACACTATTCACTTCACTGTGGTAGATAACTTGTGATTGATATTTCAAATTCGTCCGAGCGCGAGAGTCAAATTTTGTCGGCAAAATTCAAAGGTCCCTGCCAGCTATCGTTCGCAACTGATCAGCTTCGCCTGCTTCACATGTGCTCTCAAATGTCAGCTATTATATATAAAAAAATGATATATAGCAAACCGCATTAAGTTCGAGTAAACCACCTAAGTACTTCGGTTTCTGGGTGGGCGACAATTTTTTTGCTTTTACTTGCAATTTCGGTGGCCCTTAGAAATTCAAATTCTTACATAAGTAATCATTATCATATGTATGCATTATAAAGCACTTTGGTGTCTCTATATAAAGGATAACTTAAAATATTATTAACATGCGATTTGAATTTTTTATGATTTTTTTATATCAATTTCCAATTCCCGTGTCCTAATTCCCATAGCTTGTTTACCCAAAACAGCTGATTTTGGGGCACGAGAATTGGAAAGGGTCACTTATTTTGTTAATAAAAATATTAATTTTTTTATCAAATTATCAGCATACAATTTTCTATGTATTATTGGTATTTCAAAATTCCATGGGAATTAGACAAAAATGCCCGTTTGGTGAAATTCACTCATATAACTACAGGGCAAGTTAAATAAAAGCTTGTACAATACGGGTGCATAGGTACCTACTACTTCATCAGAAATAGGTATGTCCCATTTACGAGTATGTTGACGGATTATTAAATGTGTTTCGCGCTCTACTTTAGTTGACCGTTTGAATACTAATACTGCACGAGTAGTGGCGAGGCTACGAAAAGGTTGCCTGGTCGGTACAGATCTTAAACATGCCCCGTCACGTCAGCATCATAAATAATGTACCTAATACATTTTAGCCAATTAGCCCTTTATTGTTAGGAGATAAAATCGAAAAGTGTAATAAACATACTTTTAATAATACTGTATAACTCATGTTATATGACTATAATGTCCCTCAATTACTGTAGAATTTTTTATCTCACTGTGTACACATAGTTAAGAGCATCAGTCTAGTTTTATACAAAAAATATTAATGTATGGTGTATGCATGATTAATACTTGTTTTGTGTGCCTATTTAATAAAGGGAACAAATTAAAAAAAAAACAGTTTGGAACTTATATGTAACAATACGATAATATAATGTATACAATTTTATGATACTGAGTGCACATAGAACTGCATTGTATGTTGGTTTGTGAGTTGTGACTTCATATCATTAACTATAATTACACTTTTTGCAACGTACGCTTGTTGATCATCGTTACATAACTGTAATTGATCGATTCCATTTGATTACTTGTTAATTTGAAACGACCTGTCAATAATTAGCCTTATCTGAAGAATGGAGTGTAATTGTCTTTGATTAACAATATTTATACACGAGACTTTTTTGCATCACGATATTAATTATGTAATGATCGTTAGTGCTCCTAAATTTTTATCCTGCACGCTCGCTAGTGATAGCTCTAAAGAGCATAATTGCTGTTTTTCGCCCGCGCGGAGCTCAAGCTTACACTTGCGCCCCTATTCCGCTGCGGGTAGGAAAGGAAATTATTACCATTAAGTGATTGCAGCCAGTCGGAAGTGGCACATTTGCGGTGATCACTCCACGGCTGGCTGCGCGTACCCGGCTAATCGGGAACCTAAATAGCTTTATTACGAGAGAAAGCCGAAGGCTGTTTGCTTTGTTGCCTTGCATCATCAGAAGAATGCATCTGCAATATGGTATAGGGAAATATAAGATAAGATAAAATGAATAAAATAAAATGAACTTTATTCTGTAAGTAGGCCGCAATGGCACTTTGACAAGTCAAACCCTACTAGCAAGATAATTTATTCCATGACAATTTTACAATCACGTCGGAAATACTATGATATTAATATTATGCTCAAATGTCACATATTCAAACTTAACTAAAATAAAAAATACCTAAACAACAATAGTTTTAACCGTTTATGTAAGGTTGCCTGGGCTTCATTTCGAGCTTTGCATTAACGGCTGCTATTTATATACGGCTCCGAAATGATCCGAAACATCGAAATAAGTAATAAGCTACGCACAGAGTCAGGTTATTGTCAGCAAGCAAAAGGCACGCGTGAATAGGGGTCTTCTGGATGAGCTCCCTTCACCGTCGGCCTCATCTTTGCTACCTGGCTAGATACTGCCCAACAGCAATCCCATTTAAAAAAATAAAAAATCTGGTTGTGTAACATTTTGAACGTACGTAAGATAGTCAACAAGAAAATGACAATTAATTTGCCCTAATATTTGTTCGAAACGTTACGCAGTGGGCCGTAGTATTTTTGAATTAATCCTGGTATAAATACTGGCCGCTTCGAATTTATTTCAAAAATGGAACACCGAAAGCCAGCCTGTGGGCAGATCACACGTGCGGAGGATTTGGGTAACTAGTTCGAAAAGGCTGTATTTACTATGCAAACTTCCATACATACGCCTTTTTAAATTATAAGGGAACCTGTGGAGTTCGTTCGTCGTTTGTTTATGATAGGTAATCCTCACTACATCAATTTGTAGGCAAAATGGACGAGAGATCATGCGGCGAAGCTTATGTAGGTACATATACAACACAAGAGGCTATGGCTGTCACTAAAATAGTCAGCAATAAAGTGTTCTCCACACACACGCATCCTTAAAATGTATGAGGTTAAAAGCAGTTTAGATGCCAGTAGCTGTATTATTTTGTTCTTTTTAGGGTTCCGTACCCAAAGGGTAAAACGGGACCCTATTACTAAGACTTCGCTGTCCGCCCGTCTGTCACCAGGCTGTATCTCATGAACCGTAATTTAGACAGCTGAAATTTTCACAGATGATTGTATTTCGGTTGCCGCTATAACAACAAATACTGAAAAACAGAATAAAATTAATATTTAAGGGGGCTCCCATACAACAAACATGATTTTTTTTGTCGTTTTTATAGACAATGGTACAGAACCCTTCGTGCGCGAGTCCGACTCGCACTTGGCCGGTTTTTGTGTTTAGCGGTTAATCCTTTTTGTTATCTGTACACGCATCTTTTTACTATTGTTTCATTTCCAACTGTTTTCTTTCGATTGCCGGACTCAGTGTGAAACCAACAACCAACAAAAGGCTGGTAACTTCATAAGGACGAAACAATGCTCAGTCGATCGTTATTCATGTAGGACATAAATTTTCCCAATTGGTTGCAATTAACTGTTCGCGCTGAATAACAAATGCACGAATTAATTAAACCTCTGCTAATGAGCATGGGCGCATAATTATGCGCTGCCGTAAGAAAATTTGTTTATTACTATGTTGCTTTAAGTCAATTATTAAGAGGGCTATTGGCAAGTACAAGTACACGTTAAATATTTCAAGAAGAATCAAGAATCAATTATTTATCCGTGGCAATGCACAACACACACAACAAAAAGAAAGAAAAACAAAAAAAAACAGTAAAACATGGTATTGCATTTAAGGTTCATCCTCATCCTCCTATAACGTTTACCAGCCCCTCTAGCACAACATGCATTCCGTATCTACTCGCGCGCGAGATAAGCTACCTGTCACTTTTTGACAGCATTAATCAGACAGTGACACGTAGCCTATCTCGAGCGCGAGTAGAGACGAGATGCATGTTATGCTAACCCCCCAGGCTGTGCCGAGCTCGGGGTCCGTTTTGACACGCAGCAACTAGTTTTAAGAAAAGGGACTGCCCTTTGACCCAGAGGGAAAATTAGACCTCGGGATTATACCGGTTTCCTAAATCCGCCGAAAACTCAATGATAAAACCATCTCGAGCGCTCGATGCATTTCGAATGCAAGGAAGTACCTAGACATATTATCTCTGTAAGATTTCTCGGAAATTGGTTTTTGTTCGATAGCCGCAATTTTTTTTCGTAACGTTAAAAGGTAAAGTAATTTTTTTACTGCTGTTAAACACCGTATTTCCATTAATAGATAATTGCTTTAATGACGTTACTGTCCTTGTCATTAAGATCTTAAAATTTAAATCCCTCCAAAAACATTTTCATGTAAAATCTTGCCTAGACGAAACAGCAATAGAGCTAAATTTCTAACTCCACACGCCGTAACTCTATATAAGCCATTCAGAAACTATCCTATCCTGTCATATCATGTAAAGAAGCTATTTTAGAAGATGGTAACTACTTAATTTTTTTAATTTTCGTGAGACATGTTATAACTTTATTTTACTAAACGGTTAAAACTCACGTATTAATTGTCACTTCGGGCGACATGTTTCGAACTCGTCGGGAGTTCTTCCTCAGGATGAGTGCGTCTGCGACCCGCGCCGATTGCACACTGTCGAACTACCCGCCGGCGGTGCGTTTAGTAAAATAAAGATGGTAACTAATCATAATCACTCTTTTCTCTAGGATTGTAATAATTTGTGAGCTTCTTAAGTATTTTCATTCATCATTTTAACATTTATTGTGTAACCCTAGAGAAAAGGGTGACATTGATGAATGTCTTCAATCTGCTTATATCATAGGACACGCAAGGATGAATAGACTCACCTCAAAACCTTAGACGGACCTTAGACAAAATATGTGGCTTGACTTGGCGTTATTTGAAGAACTATTGTATAACAGAAAAGTAATGAACAGTGAATAAATTTTTCACCTTACGCCCACGTGACGGTACCGAGAAAAGTTAGGTTAGTGCCATCACGCTTCGCTTAACTCGTCTTGGATAAATATTTTATTACATTAGCGTTAAGGCGAGGCCAGTTAATGAAATGACGAGAATATTAAAGTTTGAGGTTAGAGTGTGAAGAAATAATGAAGAATTACACTACACAAAACTTAGTGTAGATTGAAAAAGAAAGAAAGTAACAAAATAACCGAACAAAATATTAAAAAATGCTTTGGTAACTAATAAACTTTCATGCTGATTATTTCGTAATTTTCAACGGCAGTGATTTTTTTTTTTTTCAAAAAGGGTAGCTTTTTTTTGTTCTAACGAAATAACCGCATACATTTTTGTTAAATGATCCAGTATTCACTAAAACTGCGCGCAGAGTTTCGTAGAGAGCAGGATGGTTAATTGTAAACTCACGCGTGTTAGAGTGGGACGTTTGCAGTGGGACTGCCTGGGCTTAAAGTAGAATATCCAATAGAATACATGTCAGTGTCAAACTTAAAGTAATCCGACTGTACCGCAATAAATCACTCATTAATCGGAGCGGCATAAAAAGGCCCAAAATACAACAATGTAGTAAGTAAATAATAACTCAATGAGCACAAATTGATTAGTAATTACTAATTAGTAAACATGTTGCAGCCAACGTTTACTAAGGTTAGCGGAGCGTAAACCGTATGATTATGCAGATTTTGGGCCGGTGGAAACGCAACCGACGCCCAAGGCTGGCAGATTAACTAGATCTCTAACTAGTACTTGTAATAAGGTACGTGCCCCTGTGCTTGACACTGAACCAACACTTGACACTTTCAATATCGCGTCATATTACGGGTCCTTACCTTTTATGGCTTTGTACATGTAGAACTGTTTCGTACAGTCAGCATAAAAAAAATAACATGTAAAGAGGTCAAAAGTTTATATTTCCCTTACAATAATAGTACATTAATTACCAAGGGCGGTAAAACAAAGAATGTCTCAGATCGCAGTTATTCGACTTCCGAGCCGAAGGGAAGGGCGATAAATATGCGATCAGAGGCTTAATTTATTACCATCCGTGGTAAGTACAAAATTGTATGTCACCCCCTGTCCAGGAAGTGGGATTTTCCGCGCGCAGAACGTGCGGTAATTGCCACTTTATGGCCAGGTGTGACATAAAGACTTTTGACGTATTCATATGCGTAGTTAATTTTGATGCTGACTGTACTACCATCCAAACTTCGGCAGATATTTATCCGAGGTCGATTACTGGGATAAAGTTAACCTTTCAATCATTTCACTTTTCTAATTAAGCCTTGGGGAGGCTCGTAGCGACATCTTACGACGTCATTACAAATCGTCGTCACTTTTCACTTTGATTGCAGATGGAAATTTAAATGAAATTGTTGCAATATTGAGACCTAGGTTCGTGCAATATTGAGACCTAGGACTCAAAACAATGCAAAGGCCGAGTTTCAAAACACGGCATTAATGTTGTGCAACTTCTTCCGATCATCCCGCATTGTTCGATACTGATTTATTGACATTTCGATAACTCATAACCAAAACGACCTATACTCTTCAATCAATCTCTAATCTCAACCCAAGATACCTGTTAATATGGTCTAAAATAGCAAGACTGTGTCGTTTGACGTTTTCTGGCATTCGTGAGTGATTTGAGTCTAGACATCCAGACATCATAATTGTAGGTCGTGGCGTAAACCTAAACAGGTGCTTGGCAATATACAATCCGTTTAATGCAGATAGGTCACAGCAATTTAAATCTTAAGCCGATGTTAATAGAGGTATTTTGACTGCTTTATGCTGTAAGTCAGACCGGCCTATAATTACTGATAATGTATGTTGCTATTGTAGTGTCTTTCAGACACTTATTGCCTCAAATGCTGTTGCTTAAACTATGCTAATAAATTGCACTCAAGTTTGATACAGAACTTAAACCAATGGTGAATTTTGAAACTGGTTTATAACAAATTATATCATGAAAAAAAACTGAAGATTGTGACAGGCTTATAAGGTTATGCTGCACATTTTTGGAACATTCATGTATTTTTGGCATATGACCAGAAATTTGTTCTTTGCGCCCTGTAAAGGGTTAAAAAGTTTAAAAAAACAGTCTCACAGTACACTTTCAGTAGTCAAGACTAGCTAAATGCAATTCAAGTAGCAATACTCAATCAGATTGCCTGTATCATCGTGGCTTCAGACATGTCACTACGAATTGTTAATAAGAAAAGTGGTAAGTCTCCTCTAACCGACCTACATATTAGAAATCAGATTTCGGCAATGAATATCAAACGATGTAATGGTAATGGCAAAGATGGAAGCAAGACCCGTTGTGAATACTTAAGAGGCGGCGTTAATTATTCTCCTTATAATTACGGTTTCAGACAAACACTGGGTTGAGTGAAGGACTTCACTGGGAGGTTAGTTTACGAAGCAAGTAACGAAATTGTAATGTAACCTATTAGCGTTTATTCAGAGATGCCACAACCACGGTATGAAAATAAATATTTTTATTCACACTTTCTCAATGCAAATCCCTTTTGAAAAAAGAAAGGTACTTACCCACTTGTTGGTGGCAATCACGTGCCATTTCCTTGCTAATGCAATGAAAAACGATCCTTATTGACATCGCCCATGACATGAGGGCCCATAAGAATGACACAAATGGGTCATTGTCAGTCGGGAAATCAAAAGTTGTCCATTCGGTGGACAATAGTTAACGGCTTGTGTGCATGTAATTTACGTTTTTATTACATGGATTTATAGACACGGAATTACAGCTGATGCGGGTTATCAGATCAATCGAAAATTAAGCTTTGTAGTCCTTAACTTTTGGCTTGTCCACCGAAAAGACGCGCACCTAAATCTGACAATGACCCAAATAGAAGAATCATAAAATGTTAGGTACTCAATACGCATACATTGCGTAAAACACACATAACTGCGAGACGGACAAAATTGCTGCACATTAATGGAAGAAAAACACTACCTATCCTTAAATGTGCCTCGATATGCATATATTCCGTAATCATCCATAACCTGCAGGGCCATAGGTTAAGCCGATGTGCAAAATCTTCCATAAAATAACAGATCGACGGAAATTAGTATTCAATACAATCCTTACGCTAACCTCCGTAGCCTGTGGTTATTGTAATGACCGTAATGGTATAGATATACTGTGGGCAACGCAAATATATCTGATCTGTGATCTTCTGACGTGACTCTAAGAGGTGCGACACCCTTTCACCGCTTCGGAGATTTGTTTATGATGCGTAATGATAGGTGGCACTGGCGGGGTAATGTGGCGTATAGGTCCAATAAGGTCCAAGGTGTTTGATTCAAATGGATTTCAAATTAGCGGCTTGAAATAAAAACAAAGCACTTCAATTAAAAACTATGAGGAAGCATTTTGCTGATTCGATATTGTGCCCCCCTGACGAAGTCTGCGTTGCGGATAGATGTGTGCTTTAGTTACAAATATTTTAAATAGTTAAGAGTGCTTTCGTTGCCGGGCACAAGTCAAATCTAGGTATTTTTTGACGTTTTTCGCTGCACACAAACGAGCACTGTACACGGTGCGTTCCAATGTGTTCGTAACAACACTATCGCACATAACTTTTCATTTAAATTTAAACCCTTATATAGTGCAATAAGGTATACAATGATATCTGTCATGTATCTTCGTATGCTGTAACAAGTTGCCGTATAGTGTGTGTATGAGCCTTGATACTTTTGCAGCGAAAATGTTGTGTTTAGGGATATACAACTACATTCATATTATTATCTTTTTTGTATCAGACTTACTATTGAATGTGAAAATATAATCAGTTGAAGATAAATTGGTGGGAAAATCATCCACATGCGTTTTGTAATATTGAAGGAAAATACAAGTCAATGAAATAAGTATATTCTCGTACCTACCTACTTATACCTATGATTCATCAATACTTCGTATTTGACCAGCTATCTAACGAGAGTGTCTTGAGGCGTCTTGATCGAATCTTTTCAAGAGACAACGTGAAGAACATGGCGGCGGCTTTCAAGTTTTAGGGTGCCTTTCCATCAAAGTTGTGTCATTGCTATGAATGCGTTGATATCCACCAATCATATGTTCACATAACATAGCATTGGTTTAAACGGAAAACTATAACATCCTCGCAGCATAGCCGCATAGCATAGCTCTGGTGGAAAGGCTATCTTAGTCTTGCTAACTATGTCCTTCTCGGCCCTTTACAAGGTTCTCGCCATTGGGGATAATGATGTCATCGAGCGTTTTGATCGATCTGTCAGTAGTGGTAGGTGTGTAACCCTGGCTACCAAGTTATGCCTACGCGAGTGCATGCTTGGCGTTAGCAAGAGAACTGCAATCGGAAATGATATTCAAGGTGTAGCCAGTAACAGGAGCAAATATATAAAAGGACGCTTCCTTAGAGCATCCGCAGGAGCCCCTTGTGTGTGTATTTCAATTCGGCTTTATAATTTCAAGCAATTTATTAGTTCAAGTTACGGTAGCCCAGTGGTTCAAGCATGCGGCTGTCAAGCGGCGGTCGTGGGTTCGAATCCCAGCTCGTACCAATGAGATTTTTACGGAATTTGAGCACGGAATATCATTTGATATTTACCGTTAGCTTTTCGGTGAAGGAAAACATCGCGAGGAAACCTGCATACATCCGCGAAGAAATTCAAAGTTGTATTTGAAGTCCCCAACCCGCTCTGGGCCAGCGTGGGGACTACTGCCCAATCCCTCTCATCTATGAAAGGTGGCCAGTGCCCAGCTGTGGGACGTAGATAGGCTGATGATGATTATGATTTCAATTCGGAGAAACTTTAATCTAAACATAAGACCCTCGACTTAAGTGCCGTGAAAGTCCACGGTAAAGGATAAAACTACCGTTATTGTGTAGATAAACATCGTATATTAAAATAAAAGAAGTATATGAAGAATAGGAAGTTAAAAATTGCATCAAAGGAAAAAGGTGATTTTTGTGGACATAAATCACATATGAACCTGAAATTTGGCGATGAAATGTTTACTTTTTTTTCCTAAGCCTATAAAGGTGTCCCCCTATTGGGCAAAGACCTCTCCCCTCGACTTCCACTCGTTCCGGCTTTGAGCTGTTTCGGGCCAGTCGTTTAGAAATGTGTCTAGGTTATCCCGCCACCTCTGCCTCGGCTTGCCACGTCGTCTCCGAGCATATTGCGAAACCCACTCTGTTGCTAATTTTGCCCACCTCCGTGGATGCATACGGCAGACGTGGCCGGCCCAGTTCCATTGCAGCCTGGCAGTCTTGCTCCAACATCCTCCAGCTCTAACATCTGCAATACCAGTTTTGAAGCGCAGCACAGAGTTCCGAACACGGTCGATCAGTTTGACTCCCAGCATGCTGCACTCTATTGCCCGTTGGTAAACCTTCAATTTGGTATCGGTGAGTGACCATGTTTGTGCACCGTAGGTTAGAACAGGCAGAATGCACATGTCGACGAGCCTCCGCTTCAGAGCTACCGGAAGGCCTCCCTTCAGTAAATCTTTCAAAGCCCAATAGCTCTTCCAAGCATTTTGGATCCGTCTTTCAACTTCCTTGTCCTGTCTTTGGCTGAAAGAAGCTTATTGGCCCAAGTACGGATACTCGTCGACATATTTTATCTGAATTTTCTAATTCGTGATGGCGTGGTCCTAAATGTGCGTATTTCGACAATGACTTGGCCGGTTCTTTAACTATCTGTATTTGTAATGGTAACTCATTCCCGGTCTACACTATGTTTCTCCAAGCCACACTTCAGATTCGGTTGAAACCGCTCAACCAAGCTAACTGGAGCGCAAACTCTCAGAGTATTTCTATGTTCAAGCCGCCCGCGTGGTAGTATCGGAGATTTCCTCTGCTCTTTCCCCAGGACACCCTCAAACAGCGCACTCCTATCGCTTTAATGGGCACAGCCAGGTTAAAAAAGAATTTCCAAGCACATATTTCAATTTCAAGCTAGCATTGTTCATTTGCGCCAGATTTGCTATTAATACCATGTATTAAAAGGGATATTATACACAATAATATACCATGTTTATAAAAATATTGTTTCATATGTATGAAAATTAAACGCATTTTACTTTGTATTTGTATTTACCATGAGTCACTACATATTATAGTTATTATACTTTTATTAACTTCTAGTTGCTATTGCTACTTTCCAGGTTGTACCACTAGTTCTGGTAGCTGGCTATATTCATACATAATTGCTTATCAAAATAAAGCATTATAGTTCAAAAAACTCTAGTCCAAATACAATAATAAATATATGAAATCAACCAAGTATCAAAGTTGTCAGTCGACAATCAATTGACGGTTGCGTACCATTCATAACTTGTCTCAATTTAGATCACGATTAGTCCCCAGTATAATCTGACTGTGTCGTTCTTAATAAATACGCCTAATCGGAGGTCACATGTTTTATTGGTTTCCTCAGAGTAATTACGGTAGCTTTGTGAAGAGCCACAAAAAAACGATATATACGTCCTCCTCCGATGGCCGCTGGGCCGGTACCATGGTTGTTCATCTTAGAAGAAAGCTGACGGAATTAATAATAGCGCCACCTATTTTCATAGTTATTAAACTTGCTCGAATAGTCAGCTAAAAAGTAAAAGTAGGTAGACTGTTAAAAAGGTATTCACAAATTCGATGCGTACCAGTATCACACACGTGGCCCTGTGGTAAAGTATATTGTCTTTAGAGACAATGTACCCGGGTTCGATCCCCAGCGGCGGATGCACTTTTTGTATGTTTTTTCACATGTATCCAAGATAATGCTTACTAACTTTAGCACTTGGTGGCGCTTTAGTCGGGATAACAATATACGTGAAGTTGGCTATCTATTTCCAGTCATTACACTCTTATTTATGGCCGGTACTGAGTCACAGCAAGCGAGTCTATGAGAAAAAGGTCTGTTTTAAATCGATTAAAATTAATATTTTTATATCCTATTTGTTACTTTTTATTATTTAATATCGTAGAATAGAAGTTATTTTACCCTAATAGCATAGTTAAAAACCTTTTTATTAGCTTTAAAGTGACAATATGATGCAGCGAAGTTTGCCAAAAATATGGAGTTTTCCGTGGCTCTTTTAGTTAAACCAAATTTTAAATGGTGTATTTTCAGACAGTAGGCGAAAGAGACCGTCTTTCGGTGCATCTAACTGTATGTATTACATATTTTAGTTTCAATTGGTTACAGAATAAACAGGTTTGAATGACGACATGGTTTCGAATATTTCGAAATCGAGTGTGAGAAAAGTGCTCGAGTTTCTTTAATAAATGTTTGTAAAAAATGTTTTGACTGTAGCTCCCGTAGTCGATAAGTTGTTCTTCACGGGTCTGTAAACAGTGTTACAAAAAACTATACCGTTTTTGAGATTTTCTGTAATGAATACGTGGTAAAACGCGGAAACACGGCGTTTCCAGCGAATACGCTCTTAAGTAATGCCCGCGACTTCATCTGCGTGGAACTCGTTTATCGCGATAGAATTGGAGTAATTGCTATTTACTTATATCAGGCGCTGACCTACTCATCGTTCTTTCATACAAACTTCCACCCCCTTAAGGGATGATTTCCGGGATAAAAAGTATCCTATGTCCTTTCCGTCCTTTCATAGAAAACTTCCACCCCCTTAAGGGATAATTTCTGGGATCAAAAGTATCCTATGTCCTTCCCGTACTCAATCTATCTCCATACCAAATTTCATGTAAATCGGTTCAGCGGTTTAAGCGTGAAGAGGTAACAGACAGACGGACAGACAGACAGGCACACTTTGCAGGCATTTATAATATTAGTGGATTGAATAAATGTTATATTCTCGCTAACAAGTCCAGCCAGTATCAATCTGAAGTAAATTTTGTCAACCTTCAGCGTTTTCTCACATAAGCAGCAATATACACCAACATACACAAGTATACACAAATTCAAACACAAGTAGTGTTTGATTTGCATATTTGCAATACTGCCTAGGTGGGTCCATGTTACCTGGAACCAATTTCGAAATATTATATGCCTTCCTAACAGGAATCTTCGCCGAAGTGCATCAATATGAACATTTTACGCTGACGCTTAAGCGTCTCCTCCTTGCTATATTTTTATCGACAGTATTCATGCAATATCCTTGCAGCGAAGCATCCCTGTGAAAGATTAAGAGTTCTCCGCGCGTGCGAGATGTGAAACACCTTTGAGTTGTAGGCAGCGAAATAAGCATCTATATTTTTGCATCTAAGGGGCTGAATAAACCGCTTAGCATCACATAGGTTAAACATCTACATTAATAACTCGGAGACAAGCAATACAACGGATAATAGTAGTTCTGAAACATTTTGCGACATCAAGGATATATTTACATTTTTACAACTTATTGCTTTCTAATGATAATACGCAAGCACTCCCCATACAAACTTTGTGCAAGTTTTTCTTGACTTGTGTTTGCATTACACTTATGATTTTTGGTCAGTACGTTTATTTTTTAGTTAGCTTTAGAACCTCAAGATTTTTTTATTTATTTTTTCAATTTTTTCAATTTTATTTATTATGATTTTTTTGATTTTTTTTGGCGACATTCTTCGTATATCTAATATTAACAAGCAAAAAAAATAATTATATGCGAGAGTGCCAAAACTAACGAATAAAACTTGCACAGAGATTATATGGAGAAGGCCTTGCGTACACAGGCGCCTTAATCAAAAAATTATCCCATCCCTTAAATACATAGAAAACATCCAAGACTCAGGAACATTGTACGAGTATTGAGGCCGATGCTGCTGGAAGAAAGAGTTTACCCCTCGTCTTCTTTATTCCATGGGCACTTGACGACTTAACTCGCATGCGAGTCTCGTAGGTACCTACGTAAGGCCATTGACGCCCGGCGGGAAACTGGCGGACTCTTGATCGTTTATTGTTTTTATTTAGCTTTAAAATTAAATATACGGGCACATGCTATAGTTTTCAGACGTTGTCTAAGATAGCGTTATGTTCTATTATGTCCAAAACTCTTATGCCCAAGTGAAACTCAAGTCATTGACCAGTAAATGCATACTCTATCTGATGTTTTCATGCTACCAGTGAACGTTAGTCCTAACATTAGTCCACTTAAAACACTAGCTAACTGGATTAGACATCACAACGGTATGCGAAGGCCGTATTTTTGCAATCGTTTACATGTCAGTACACTCACACGCGGCGCGATGTGCCACAAGTGCTTAGTAAATAATGCGGTACACTACACGGTACACATCACGGCAAGGTGTAGAATTGTGCACCAGTTTTTGAAGGTGACCAAACCCGCCTTTGCTTTACATATGTATATTTCGTGTAATACGTAAGATAAATCAAAAGTTAGAGGTACACTAATTGTCATTAACCGTTAATGAAATTGATATAAAGAGGATCTGCTCTTGAAATATATTAAACATTGCATAATCTTGTATGACTGAATAAACCACATTAATTCACATCTAATAAATATTAAATACAAATATATTCTGCTTTCTGCAATTATCATTTGAAACTGCAAGAATTTACGTCTCTAGTAAATTTCGAAGATCAGAATCGGAACGAGACGACCTCGCAATCTTTTCCGCCTATTGCCGTATAAAAAGGATTCAGTTTGTCACTATGTTTCACAAATATTCGCGGCATTGCCGAACAGCCAGACCAAGACTGCGCGAATTGCGACGCGGCAAGCGTTTTATCTGTTCATTGCGCGGTCGAGACGCGCAACGCACTGCGGTTAGTTGGGATCACACGCAATGTAATAGGAAAACCGCTGCCGCTCGAAATCGTGGCCGATCCGTTTCGGCGCAAGCGCAAGGCTGGCTGCGCGGCCTTCCTTTCCACGTGAAAGTCCAAACATCGGCCAAAACGATTGCCCAGACGCATACCTATGCAATGAGGTGTTTAAAAATGTACAAATGGATGAAAATATATAAGTTCAAGAAAAATCTGTGAAAATAAATTAACTATTACAATATGTACTAAGGTTTAATGCTAATATGTGCAGATTCTTAATTTTTTTTCTCAATAAAAACTGATGTACCTACACGACACACGTGCGACCGCATTCTGTATCTGACCCTTGACCCCGCCATCTAGCGATTCTCTTGAGGTGTTGGTTGACTCTATTAATTATTAATATTTAAATCAAAAGAGTAAACTTTGTATTGAATTTTCATATACATTGTATCCTTTTTTTTACTCATAGGTGTCCTGGTATTCCGCCTGATATGCCCTGACAGATATCATCCCATCGCCAATCCGCGCCAGGCTGCACTCCCATCTCCCATACAAATAGACACTGTAGTAAGCTCAATACCTTACCAACAGCTCCAACCGGAGAGCATGGCTTTACACAAGTCATGTCGTGATCAGCGTCGTATATAACTCGCCACTAAGAAACTTATCACACTTGCGAGTTGCGAGCGTGTTTTGTTTTCTATACAAATATCAGTCGCAAAGTTCGCTCGCAACTCGCAAGTGTGATAAGGCCCTAACTCGTATAAACGCGCCATTTTCACGGGTCACATGTGGTGGTTGTGTGGGTGATTTCCCCGCGGACCCGCGCGGCCTAATCACGACCACGTTTAGGGTGACGTCACGGGACTTGCGACGTGGCTTCGAGTATTACCTAAATGATTTGTGTAATTTATTTATAACTAGTTACTGCCCGCGACATCGTCCGCATGGAACTCAGTCATCGCGATAAATTTAAGTAATTGCTATTTACTTTTATCAGGCACTTACCTAGTCATCACTCTTTCATTCAAACTTTCACTCCCTTAAGTGATGATTTCCGGGATAAAAAGTATCCTATGTCCTTCCCCGGGACTCAAAATATATCCATGCCAAATTTCATCTAAATCGGTTCAGCGGTTTAAGCGTGAAGAGGTAACACAGACAGACAGACAGACAGAGAGACAGACAGACACACTTTCTCATTTATAATATTAGTACGGATATTAGTATAGTATGGAAGTATCAGTGGCGGCGCGTCAAAAATATTCTTAGGGAACCCGGAATTAATTTGCCTTTCTTATTCTTCATGAGCCGTAGTAAAAGAACTGGGCTGGCTGAAAATTAGGCAAGCCGGTGGGAATCGAGTTGTATGGAAGCTCCGCAACTGGGAAGTATGGATAGTATGGATTTTTTTATCTAGGTACTGTAAACGAATTAAAACCTAATACTGTAACTCGATAAAGTTAGTAAGTCGGTAAGTTAGAAAACAGTATCTGGGCGCAAAGTTGTTTATCACCAATTCTCTGCCAAGGTTTTCTTAGCGCTACGCAATTTACTCAACATACGGGGAAACGCATTGGTATCGGCTACGCGTCTACAAGCAGAGCGCAAGCTAGGCGGAATCCTGACAGTGAATGTGTGAACGAAATTCTCCAAAAATTGTTGAACAAAATGAAGCGTCGCGAACAAAGTGAGCAACATTAGGCTTCTAGAGGGCGTGTTCTGTGCGTACGAGTAACAGATACGCGAAAAATCCAAAGCTAAAAGATATTTTTATGATTATATTTACAAACTAAGTATCAATTACAGATCCCTGACGTGGTTTCTGCAGCGCGCTGATTTCCCCAGGCGACGCGCTGTGAAATATATCATATCACATATATGTTAGCTTTCAATTGGCAATCCACATATAGATATACATACGAGTACATACGAGTAAGTACCTTAACGCCAGGGTTTGGAGATTCGATTTCCTAATAATATTCGGAGCGCGTTCGGCTTTAAAATTTCGGGACTCAAGATTGATATTCGAAACAAGTCATCAATGTTTTATTTTCTTAAAACCAACAAATCTTTACTTCATTTCTACGTCAAAATCTGTTAGTTTCTTTTGTTTTAATAGTACATTACTTACCAAGGGCGATAAAACAAAGAATGTCTCAGATCGCAGGTATTTTACGCCCGAGCCGAAGGCAAGGGCGATAAATATGCGATCTGAGGCTTTCTTTATTATCGCCCGTGGTAAGTACAAAATTTTATGTCACCCCCTGGCCAGGAAGTGGGTTTTTTCGCGCGCGGAGCGTGCGATAATGGCCACTTTATGGCCAGGTGCCAGGTGTGACATAAATATTATTACTGACAGACTTCAGAAAAGGTTCTGGTAGGGTTGGGTTTTGGGTTACTGATTGCAAAAAAATCAGGACAATAGTCTGTCCCGAATTTACCGAATAGCGGGACATGACCAAATATCAACGCTGAATTCGGGACGTCCAGGAAAAATGCGGGACCTCTGGTAACCCTATTTACCCCTGTATTTTCAAAATGGGTAAACAGATCACATGGGTTGATAGACCGTCGTCGACAACACACTTCAACCCGACTCACAGTCTTACGACACGTTTAGCCATGTTGTCGATCTCTTCTTTAGCTTAGGATCGCCTGTTATTCACCTCTATACTTTCTGTATTAATGTTATATGCTGCCGTTATTCTGTGCTGCCGTGTGCAATAATGAGTACATATTGTATTGTATACCTAATTAAGATTAGGAGGAGGATTAGGTACTAAAATAGCGTTTGGGAAATGAAAAAAATTTTCAATGCCCTCAAAATGCACTATAACCAGTTTGGATACGCCGAATGTCATTTAAAAGTAATTTCTGTACCCTTACCATGAGTTTGCAATGTTTGCATTACCGTACCTACTCGCTAGCGACTGCGTAAACGATTTAGTATGGACAAAAGTACAGCGCCTCTGGCGGTTACGCAATAGAATAGAACTAAGAATCGCCATACTAAATCGTTTACGCAGTCGCTAGCGAGTACGGTAAGTAATGCAAACATTGCAAACTCATGGTAAGGGTACTGTTGATATTGCAAACTTATAATACCTGATAAACCTCAACAGTCTGTTAAATTAACGAGTTTGTTAATATTCCAGAAACCTGTCACGCCTAATCCCGGAGCCACGTGTGCCCCGGGTCGACCTATGATTGCTACCGGTCGCAAAGGGAATAGGTACTATTTTACACACGCATAATGATTTAGGGGTTAGTATCATTTCGTCTAAAACGCAATTGGTAGAAATAGCAACTCGTCTAAAACGCAACTGGTCACTGCATCAAAACGGAGCTAAATACAAGTCACCTGAAAAACAAATGGTCTAAAATACATTTATTTTAGACCTACATGTATTTTAGACCATTTGCTTTTCAGGCGACTTGTATTTAGCTGCGTTTTGATGCAGTGACCAGTTGCGTTTGAGACGATTTGCTATTTCTACCAGTTGCGTTTTAGATGAAATGATACTAACCGTTGGGACAAATCGTATGCTTCTTTGCCACTGTCTTCACTGCCACAGTCTAAGTAGAATGTATAGATGTTTACTGTAGTTACGTTGTTTCAAGGTAAAGGTAACCTATTGTAGATATAATTTTTATCCCAAAAATCATCTCCTAAGGACGAGGAGGGGATGGGAGTTGGTACAGTTCATGCGGATGAGGAACCGGGATAAATCTAGTAAATATTTAAACACTCCAAAGTATTTCAAAGTTCCAACGAAAACAACTTAAAACAAGTTACAAATTAAGCCATCACCCAAGTTCGATTCACCCAGTTTTGCCCCGAATTCGAGCATACAAGCGCAAATGCGCAAACTTTGCCTAACTTCGCGCAACTTTACCCAAGTTTGAACAAAGCAGCTATTATCGGCGTTATTAGCTCGGGTTACAATTGAGTGATAGGTAATGCGGTGGGTAAACTGATTTTGTTAGAGCGAAGTTGATTGTTGCTTGTTGACAGCGAGCGGTGCGACGTTAGAATGTAGCTGTGTATGTGTGTCATTCGGAGGACAGGACAATCCATTATTATACAAGCACCATGGAGCAAAGTCTCTCCTTAGACTTAACTGTTCAATATCGCTTGTGAGTTTGGGGTTTGAAGGAAGTCAAAAGGCCCAAGCTGGCATCCTGGTGGTCCCGCCCAGATATTGCTACAGTACAGCACCTCCCATATAGATAGGCCCCCATATAGGGTACCTCTACCCTAGTGCCCTCTAGTAGCGGGACTAACGACCAATATTATAAAACTCTTTGTCGCAGGGCAGGGTACCAACCGCCTGCTGTCTACCTTTACCTATGGCGGTTGTCACACTGATGCGGTTTCTGGACGGCGGTGCGGTTTGCAGGCGGGCATACCGGCGCTGTCTCGTTAGCACACCGCACCGTCCTTTTGCTGTTTTGATTCTCTGTGTAACTGATTCATTTGTGCGAGGTGTGCAATAAAGTCGTATTTGTATTGTATTGTCCCTGTATCGCTTCATTCTACTAAGCACAACGAGCTTTTAGGATGCCAGGTAGCTTGGCTGAGCCTGTTAAGTGGCTTCTAAGTTGCCTTCTAACTGGGTGTCGCTGATGTCGACATCAAGGGTTAGACCCTTTCATTCTTTACTCTCTGAGAAAGGGCTGTGTTTTCGAACTGTGGGCCCTTTGGTGAACAACCATTACCATTACAACTCATTAGTTATATTGGTACTGCACAGACTTGTGTCTTGGTGGGATTGAATAGGGACATATTTCTCTGATCCTATTCAGAGTGACTCTAGAATACGATTCTGGACATATTGTTTGCAATACCACATACGATTTACTTAGGGTCGGTGTAACTAACTTGCTGTCACGCGTACAACACTCACTCACTCACTGATATCCTATTCTACCACTTTATTACTCACAGTATATATCATCTAAAGCACGCACACGAGACATGGAAATGACATACATAGGTATACTTTAAACTAACGACAAAATGTATTAACTGAAAAGCGTTTCCGTTTTTTAGGGTTCCGTAGTAAACAAGGAACCCTTATAGTTTCGCCATGTCCGTCCGTCCGTCCGTCCGACCCCCGTTTTTCTCAGTAACCGTTAGGACTAGAAAGCTGTAATTCGGCATGAGTATAGATATTGATGACGCCGACAAAACGGTAGAATAAAATCTTGAAAAAAAATTTTTTTTAGGTTACCTCCCCTACATGTAAAGTGGTGATGCAATTTTTTTTTCTTCCAAACCCCACCGTGTGGGGTATCGTTGGATAGCTTTTTTAAAAATATTATAAGGTTTCTAGGACTATTTTTTGATTCAAGAATCGGTTGGCGTGATATTAAGCTTTGAAGTGATAATTTTCGTTATGGTCAAGTGTCCCCCCCCCCCCCCCGGCCAGCTAAACGGTGGCACCTAGGCATGTGAAAAAAATCATGGTAGTAGGATATACGATGAATTTAAAAGGAAAACTATCACAGCTAAGTAGACATTACTAGTTAACGAGTAATAGTCGAACTTCAGAAATGTACTTTGCAAAAGCAAACTTTAGAACAATTTCCAGGTATCAAACCTTAGATAATGTTATTAATTCTGTCAAAAACATAGTAAATATAAGTTTGCGAACTTTTTAGTCCACATAATGTAACGGAACTACGGAACCCTACCTTGCGCGTGGCCCGACACGCACTTGGCCGGTTTTCTTTATTAAAATCGAGAACAACAAATCAGTCTGACCTTGTTTAGATGATCAAGCAGCCGACGGTAATCTATGAATAGATAATTGTCCCTGATCAGCCGCCAGGGTTGTCACTACCCGTTCCGATTCGCCCCCGCCCGACGCAGAAGGCGCCCCGTCGCGGTGCGACCGACTTGAAGCCTTAGCTTACTCGTGTACCTAATTCACAGAAGGCGTTCTGAAATAATGGACGAGAAGATGCTCCTAGTGCTCTTGATCCGAATAAGGTCCAATATATGACGATGGTGAGAGAGGCGGGGTTTGTGGTTGCAATGAGAACCAGGCGTAGTCACATAAAGAAGCCATTTATTAAATATGTTTCTAACCTAATATTTATGTACACTTTAGGTTGCGCTGATGTCGCAGTAAACTATTGTTACTGCTAAATACTAAATTAGGCAATTACCATATGCATATACACCTCCCCTGAAGGTTACCTTCACCCCCGGGGTGGCAGAAAAAAAAAAACGCATGTTAGTTCCTTAGATTATTATTTTTTTACTTTACTTTGTACGGTCACAATCTTACTTTATTATAGGCGCTTTCGAAAAAAATAATGGATGGATGGATGGATGGATGGAAGGATGGATGGACGGTGTTGTTAATGGACGACATATAATAGTGGGCCGCCGAAAGACTCGCCTAGTCAAAAGACAAAGCCAACGGCGTTCGTGCGGCGCGGAAAAACTAAAAACGCTTCAGATAACCCTATCTTATAATACTTTTCAGCGTCTTTATGCTGACACGTGTCACTCAACTCAAACACAAATAGATATATCCAGCCTTTGAGTCTGCTAAGCTAATAGCGATGCGAGTCATGCGAGTCTCGATGCCAGTCGCGCGCGAGTAGCATCACACGCCAATTATCGCCGGCACAACTGAGATACACAGCCTTACTAGCAATTATGTAAGTGCGAGAGGGACGAATGCTTTATGTTCTACATAAACGCGATCATGCTATATAAAAAGTTAATCTTAAGGCCGTGTATTACCACTTTTTTGAGTTTTTTAAAAACCATCTGAGACATAGAATATAGTGTCTTAAAATCTAAAAAAAATATATGTGTTACATGAGGATCTTGTCTAGTCAAAATCGCAGTCAGTTACATGATTTGATGAATTTCACTCGATAGAAAATAATCGCGAAGTTACCCCTTTTTGGAATGTTTTTTCAATGCTACGGCTATATTACTGATATTTAACATTTAATTTTTGTACTCAATTAAAGATCGTAAATAATAATAAAAGAGCCTAATGTCCTGTACTGTGTTCTTTTTGAGGTGTGCAATAAAGAGTATTTGTATTGTATTGTATTGTAAATAGTTATAGACAAATTCGCAGGGTTTGCTTTTATAAAATGATTGGCTTAATAACTATAGCTAAATATTCACAAAACTGCGCGCAGAGCTTGCGTAGAGAGCGGGATGGTTAATTGTGAACTCACGCATGTTAGAGCGGGACAGTTGCGTTGGGGATACCTCCCCTTAAGTCAATATCATCCTTAGTCATTTTGAAAAAAAATTAACAATAAAAATACAAAATGTTTACAGTGATCCTTCTGTCGGTCGTTACTTATTGTGTGGTATTACTTTTTTCAGCCACTTTTCAGCTTAATCTTCGACACGAAATACATTTGAGTAGATTATGTTATTGTTTAGGAAAATAATATTCGTGTCAAATATAATCGATTAATGAAGTAGTGTTTAATAACGTGGCAGATTTTTCTCCTATGCTTTTGGCAGAGGGGTAAGTTTATCAATGGCGGCTCCCGTCTTAAATGCTCTAAGCTGTAAGCTATATAAAATGAAAATTAAATTAGTGATACATTATTATTAAGGGAGAAAAACGTTCCAATAAGTGAGGCAAAGTAACGTGTAGGTACACTAGGTACGATCTATCCCTAAGACGCTTACATACCAATACCACGCTAGTAAAGCCGGGAGGCAAAAGTAGTTTCACAATAAAACGTCCTCACATGTACCAGGGCAACAGGTGCGCGAGGCAGCGGACGTAACCTTTGCGGAGGCCCACGCCTGTCAGACTAGGGGACAAGCCGCAATCTATACAGAGTGGAGCTAGAAAGACGATCCTGATATAGAAGGGGCATCACCGAAAGGGACGGAATTATGGTAAATTGAGAAGTATCAGAAGACGAATAGCACGATTGTGACATCAAACTCAAACTCAAAAATGTTTATTTGCAAATATAGGTAATACATTTACAGTGATGGAACTTATTTTTAACAGCAGCGCTATATTTTACCGATAGGCATGCAAAACATTGATTCACAATTTCACAATTCACAATCTCATCCTTAGTCGTATTATATGTGGTGACCAAGGGCCTGACATGATAGAGGAAGATAGCCTTATTAAGTTTCCTTTAAGAGGAAATAGAAAAGAGTGCCATGTTTTGTCTCTATGACCGACCGAGCATTTTTTCATGGTAGAGTTATAGGAACAGGCACACTTCCATAAGCAACACATTGGACATGCAAACCGGTCAAATTGCGTAGTATAAATTTTATATGAATATTCTTTGGCTCACCCCCAGTCGCCCGGTGGCACATCTATAACTACTTGTATATGTATATACTACCTATATCTATGATACAGAGCGTAGAAAGAGGATTCTATAAAAGGGGGATTAGAATATCACCGAAAGGGACGGAATTATGATATGATCCTTAGCACGATTGTGACATCTCATTCTTAGTCGTGTTATGTGGTGACAGCAATCGCATTCATCATTCATGGAGGAGGAGGAGAAGGAGGGGGGGTACCGTACCGTGTGAATCCAATACACCGTAACTACGAAAGACAGATTTTTGCATGCAAGCATGTCGCGTACATTTCCAATAGTCACATAGTAAATGATAAAACTCCGCAAGAAAAAACAAAAGACGCGCGTGAAAAATTTATATTTTTTTTACTACCGGCCAGTGCGCCAGCGACCGTACCACGGAGGTTTGCCGTGTTACAAAAGTTTTTGTCGAAAACTGACTGGCATTTTTTTAACATAGATCTTGTTAAAAAAATAATCAAGATAATTGATTTTACGCATCAAAGAACCTCGTTAAAGGGCTCAAACAAAAAATAAACAAAGCACGCATAATTTACAAAATGAAAATGTAACCCTTAAAGATAATAAAGCAAAAAGAAAACAATTCCCAAATGAAATCCGCATTAACCTTAATGAATGAAATTATTATGTAACAAAGAATCTGGGCACTGCGTATTATTTAAAAGCATTCCGTTGCCATTCTAACATGGTCCGCCTCAAGGGAAAAATCCTTTTATTATTCAGAATTCGTTTAAACATTTCAGGGGGTCTCACTAGATTGGACGCGAGTGAATGTGCACAGTGTGACAAACTTAAAAATGCGGCTTCTAAACAGAGACGTTGCCACCGCTACTCATCAGCATCGTATGAGGCTTCTGTAGTTTTAATTTTAACACCAGTAAATTAAACTTGCCAATTTCCAGAACGACAAACTTATAAATACCGTCAACCGCGTACCGATTGTCAACTGTTCCCTTCTTAATTGTATGAAGTTACAGTTTTCACTGACTGTAAACGTAAGTTTGTCTCTAGGTCGATGACCGCATGCGGGTAATGGCTGCCGAGAGCGATAGGGGTGGGAAATCTATCGATAACGTGATATCGATAATGAGGTTGACCCGCTTCGGGATTTTGAGACCACGTTGTTAACTTTGTTTACTTGATTAATAACACGATAGCGAAATACCTAATAGCTATGCTAGACTTTGTTTAGGGGAGCAAGCAAAGTAAAGCAATAGGATTAAGTTTAACTAGGTTAGTTTACATTCGCCAAAAGTTATCTAAGTAGTATGTACAGTTAAAACATAGAAGGCAATGTCAGAGATTAACAAGTTATTACGCAGTTGGACACACGACCTCAGCTCCAAAAACGTCCAAGATAAGCCCGATTTATAGTGCGCGCCATCCACGACGACGCGCCCCTCCACAGCCCAAGCCGTACACCTGCGCACAGATTAGTATGAGATTCGCTGTGGAGGAGCGTGTCGTCGTGAATGGCGCGCACTATAACTGTATATGACAATATAGTATAGTATACACAGGTATAACAAACCGTGAGATGTAGATATGCGCGAATTTTCAATGGCCAGCAGGGAATGCCATGTTAACGTATGTTAAGTACATTTTTACATGGGATGCAATCATACTAACAGAAACGAATATTTAAATTGTTAAGTTAGTGCTGAATATTTTTTAAGCCAACTGTACGTTTTCCGATCAACTAGGACTGCGACGTGTATAGATGTTAAATAGAATTCTGAAATGAGGACAAGAGAGATAGCTCTTCACTGTATGTTACATAATATGTTTGGTTGTGATTAATATTTTGCAACATTCGGAATAGAATACAATAATATTGTATTCATGTTGCACGAGTTAGAAGAAAAGTGTGTTATAATATTATTAAGATGTATTTAACCATATTATTATATTTATTTCAATAAGAAATACTTTAATTTTCGGGATTTTTGACATTCTGTAACATCACTGGGCTGTAGATTAAAAAACTGCCCCAGTTGTAGCTAAATGAAAACCTAGCCCGCACAATGAAGTCAAAGGGAAATTGTAACACCATCCTGCCCTTACATGTTTTTAATTTTACTTGACTTGGGCTCGGTTGTTTCAAACCATCGGTACCTAGTGCATGCGCCATATTCAATGCGCGGTTGTCAAAGTCAAGTTACGTCTGAAAATCCCTTTTAAACAGTTCTATGTCTTTATTTTCTTAACTTATGTGATCATAATTAATAACACAATTACATCACGGTCATACTAAGAAGTTTGGTGATTTATATTATACGTGTAATGTTTATATTATAATTATATTTAATTACTGTTAGGTATGTAGCAGGGAACAAGTGAAACCAACGGCGGTCGTTTACACACTGCTTTATTAGTCTTAAGTCTTAGCTTATGTAGGGGTCGCGGTACTGTATACCGCTATAACTATGCATACACATATACAACAATTACCAAGACATCGGACTAAACGATTCCGTTTTAATTCATGTCAGGTTGCAATCTGAATTAAAATATGTTGTAGGAAATTAGGATAGGAGCTCACGCGAGGTACACGACAACACGACCGGTAAAATTAACCCCATTCCATCAAACTAGCCAGAAAATCCGTTACTTATTCATAAAAATAATTAATGAATACGGAATCTCGGATGATATCAGCTAGCGTTATATTGGCGCAAGCAATCGAACTAAACAAACACAATCAATCACGGCCGAGACCCGATTACTAACGATCGTATGGTATTATCGATAACTATGTAACCATACGCAGCCTCCTCTAACACTATCATTGTTAACATATGACAATTCGTACATTTTTCTGTCTTTGTTACGTTATATTCATACCAAGCTAATCGTAACGTGTCGAAAAATAAATGTATGCCACAGTAAGGTATGGCGTAATAGAGTAGGCCCATTTTTGAAGAAGTAGAATACAAGAAGCAAATCGTGTAACAGTTGGGGTGACAACGTAATCAGAGGGTTTAGACCCTGCAGAATACGGGTCTGCCTGTCTCCATCCCCAAATTTGAGCCGGAAGAATGTTATATCGGAAAAGGTGCAGCCCATACAAATTTTTTCGTTGTACATTTGGTAAATCGTTGTTCCGGTACCCTAACTGTGGTACAATTGTTATGGATTTTTGATATGCCGTAAAAAACAATATTTATGTCACACCTGGCCATAAAGCGGCAATTACCGCACGCTCCGCGCGCGGGAAATCCCACTGCCAGGCCAGGGGGTGACATAAAATTTTGTACTTAACACGGGCGGTAATGAAGAAAGCCTCAGATCGCATATTTATCGCCCTTGCCTTCGGCTCGGGCGTCAAATACCTGCGATCTGAGACATTCTTTGTTTTACCGCCCTTGTTAAGTAATGTACTATTGTCATCGTATCCCGATATTTTTGACACTCCAGCTCCACGTTTTTCTCCGCCATCTTGGAAAATCTGTCACTTTTTTCAGTTTTTTGCTTGTACTGTCGTTATAGCTCATTTTAGTGCTAAACATGGTTTGGCAATATTGTAAAACACAAAATTTGCTGAAACATTTTAGCGTTAACTATAGTTCAGCAATATTGTAGATTACAAAATTGTCTACAACTTTTGTATTGAAATATTTTTTCCACGATCATCAGGAAAGAAGATACGATGTCACCTACCCCCTGTGTGGGGTACTACCGTCGATATTTACTACTTTTCCAGTTTTCTTCACATATTTTCGTTTTAGTGCATTTCTCGGTCAGCAATATTATAGAAGACAAAATTATATGCAAATTCAAAGTACCTACGATCTTCTAGGTATCGTGGAAACAGACGATTTTGTCTTCTGAGGGATTGTAGTGGTATAGATCGGAAAGTGACAGATGCTTTATCTTGTCGTCTATCCCGCTATCACTCGACCATCATAGATGCCCTACAGATTGCGAATAAATGCACTCAAACCTAAATATGAGAAGAAAACTACAAAGTAGCAAATTTCAACGGTGCTACTCCATAGATGACTTCATATCTTCTTTCCTAATGGTCGTGGAAAAAATATTTCAATACAAAAGTTGTAGCAAATTTCGTGATCTACAATATTGCCGAACTATAGTTAGTGCTAAAATGCACTTAAAATGTAAACATGAACGGAAAACTAGAAAAAAGTGGCAATTTTTAATGATATATCCTGTCATATCTTCGTCCCTAGTGGTCATGGAAAAAATCTTTGTACCCAAAAGTTTTAGCAAATTTTGTATTCTACAATATTGTAGAACTATGTTTAGCACTGGAATGAACTTTGACGACAGTAAAAGCAAAGAACTGAAAAAAGTGACACTATTTCCAAGATGGCGGCCAAAGTTATGGAGCTGGAGGGCCGAAATTTTTAGGTTACCATGGCTAATATTGTCCTTCACAACATACCAAAAAACCATATCAATCGGACCTCTTTTAGAGTACCAGAGCAACAATTTACTAATATGTACTACGAAATTTTTTGTATGGGCTGCACCTTTTCCGGTATACCGTACTTCCGGCTCAAATTTCGAGATGGCGACAGGCAGATCCGTATTCTGCAGGGTCCAAACCCTCTGATAACGTTGTCACCCCAACTGTTACATGACTTGCCGCTTGCATTGTTTAGAGACGCCTTTTTCAATTCTGTTCCTACTCTACAAATACACCCCAAAGGTTAAAAATCATCAATAGTATGTATGTATGTATGTAAGCACTTTATTGTACACAAAACAGGTTAAAACAATATACATGTCACACAAGATTAAAGTACAAAGGCGAACTTATCCCTATGAGGGATCTCTCTTTTCTAGTAGAGAGGCCAATTCGTCGAAAGTGCCTTATTTACGATTTTCGTAGGACTGAAAAGATTTATACCGACAAGTGGTATCGTAGGAATCAGCATGCTCTACTGATTATCAAAATGCATGTTGTCGCTTTCTAAAGTAGTGGAGTGAGTTTTTATGACGTCATAAGTTTTATGTATGAAAAATAATATTTTTTTCTTCAAAAACCTATCGCGTGGGGTATCAAACGAAAGGGCTTCATGAGCTGATTCCAAAAATATACCATACCTTCGTAAAAAATAAAACTCATTTTCAAAACACACTAAGTTTGGGCTCTTTCTAACAGGAGATGCTTGAATGATTTTTTTTTATATTTATGCTGGACGACTCCCTGTATCCTTAATATCTAAACGCAATGAAAGGAGTTCGGAAAAAGAAACACTATACGTGAACTGCAGTCAGGTCTACAAAATGCTAGTTTTGCTGCTTTAACATAATGAAATAAACGGTAGGCAATGTCGTTTTTAAACACGATGTGCAAACGACAAACGTACATAGTAGTAATGTAGACATTATGTAGACATAATTATTATTTTAACTGATTAATCCCTTTATCTTGCATACGCAATTTTATCGGACTCACGCTCAGATCGTAATGATCAGAACCAATTCTGACACCTGTCCAAACATGCTAAGCAAGAGCAATTATACTATTCTGTGGCAAGAGTTTATGACTCCTCCGTACAGTCATCCAACAAAATCGTTGATCACTTTTCGACTATATTATTTAAAAAAGTAGACGACTTTATTGCGCCTGTAGCCAACAAAGTCGTCTACATACCTACAACATTTTCTACTTCCAACTTTACCTTCAAATCCTACATAAACCGTCAGTTATTAGCCTTTTATCAATTGAAAAGCGTTTACTGTAATATTCCGCTGTGCGTAGAACGGAGCGTAAGTTAAAGCGTAACTCCATATCGGTAAAGGAACACTTACGCCATTTATCTACAAGTAAGGTACCTTTTAGCCGCGTCTCCCCCGGGCTTAGACTTCACTCAGGCTTCGCGGGGAGGCCGGGGTTTAGCGAACGTTATCAACGTTTTGATATATTGAAAATGGGAGCAAATGCTGTCAGCATTTAGTGTAACGTAAATAATCCCGAAAATAAAAATGGACAGCTACTTATTATAGCAATGAGTTCGCGTTAAACTTTAATCCTAAATAACTTACGAAAATATTTAAGATACATCAAAATTGAACGTATTTAAACTAATTTTATACTAAGCAGCCGGACTAGGATCTGAACCTGTGACCTCCCGGCACTCGCGGCCAGTCGCTCTAGCCAACTGAGCTATAGGTGCGATTACTACCCAGCTCCAAATTCCTCAATCCTTCCTTCATTTATACAAACGCCTTAAGGGAGGCGTACAGCGACATCTACCAGAAGACTCAGGCTTCATTAACGGCACTAACGTCTCAAATTATGTTGAGAAATCGTTAGTTACGAATGCGCTTCCCATACTAAATTAATTTTGTATTAAGCAGTTGTAACGCTGCTAACGTAAACTACAAATTTTCCTTTATTTCTAAATTTGTATTTAAACTACTTACATTAACGATTTTTTTTACTTAGGTAAAGAAGGAAAAATGACGTAGTTTGACGAAAGAAAATTGCGACGTCATATTGACGTCGACGATCATATTTTCATAAACAGTTGCTGATTTTGACTTTCAGTGAAATGAGCCATTGCATTTTTTACATTATTAAGTTAAGTCATTTAGTGTCAGGCATAATTAAATAATCATGCATGCCTGACATTTTAATAGATTCCAATAACGAAAATATGTCGTACAAAAAATTACCTACCTCTAAAGGAACATTCTAGCGCTATCTGTGATATACGATTATTGGATCTGCTGTTAATATTCCTGTTGTTGCATTGTTATACTGCTTCTGGTTCTCTTATTATCTATATATATAAAGTTGATGGGTGACTGATTAATCACCGCCCCGCCGAAACTGCCGGTCCTAGAAATTTGAAATTTACACTATAGTTAGGTTATATAACGGAGGCAAGGGATAAGACGGGATTTTTGGAAATTCCACCCCTAAGGGGGTAAAACATGGGTGCAAAGTTTGTATGGGGGGCAATAATTTTTTTAAAGGTATAGACTTGAAACTTTGTACAAAGATTCCTTAAAATAAGACAATGAAAGTAATATCTGCGTTTTCAAAATTTTCGTCTCCTAAGGGGTTGAAAATAGGGGTAAAATATTGTATGGGGAGCAATTTTTTTTTAAAGTGAGAGTCTTCAAATTTTGTATGAAAGTTCCTTATAATAATACAAAAAAAGTATTTTCAGCGTTTTTCTAAATTCATCCCCTAAAGGGGTTAAAAAGGGGTTCAAAGTTTGTATGGGGAGCAAATTTTTTTTTAAGTGAGGTACTTCTAATTTCTTACAGAGACTCTCTATTTAAATAAAACAAAACTGATTTCTGCGTTTTTTGAAATTCAACCCCTAAAGGGGTTAAAAAGGGATTCAAAGTTTATATTGGAAGCAAAAAATTTTTGAGTGAAGGACTTAAAATTTCTTACAGTAACTGTTTAAATTAAATAATACTACAAAACTAATTTCAGCGTTTTTTTTTAATTCATCCCCTCAAGGGGTTAAAAAGGGGTTCAAAGTTTGTATGGGGAGCAACATTTTTTTAATAGAGAGACTTCAAATTATTTACAGTCTCTGTTTAAATACAACAAAACAAATTTCGGCGTTTTTTTTTTAATTCATCCTCTCAACGGGTTAAAAAGGGGTTCAAAGTTTGTATGGGGAGCAATATTATTTTAATTGAGAGACTTTCATTTCACAAAAAGAGTGTTTAAATGATTTGTGGATTTGGATAGATGTTTGAAACGAAATTTCTACAGGTCCATAATTAAATACGTACAGTCACGAAGAGAAAACGACAAGATACGTGTCAACTCACACAAAAAATTAGAGTTTTTAATCGATAAGTAGGTACCTAAAGGGATTTTAAGAGGGGTTGAGAATTTGGGTTGACCGATTTATATCTGTACAGCATATTAATAATTTGGTCTCACCGGGTAAAAGTGATGATGATGATGAGCTCCTGACCGATTTCGGCCTCAGCGACTGCATATTCTAGGTTTTAGTTAAGTCTTAATAGGCGTTACTTATGTACTGGAGTGCCGTTGTTCCACTCTTTGGTGCGCTCTTAGGTGACTTATGTACCCGATCTTTTTTGTAAAGGTACGAGCACATTTTGAGCAGGTTAACACCCCGCCAACATAATTGTAACAGATGGCTGCTGGTGGACGCGCCTTCAGCTCGTCTCTTTTTCTATCGAGCTCGTTACAACGCTCAGTTTCGAAGGAGTTAACCTGCTCATGAATGATTCGTCGCCATTCGGGACGTCGTGCTGCTTTCCTTTCCCACCGAGAGGGCTCCAACTTGCATTTTTTCATATGTCTTTTCAGAACATCCTTATAGCGAAGGTACTGACCACCTATCTTACGCTTGCCATTTTGGAGTTCTGAAAAGAAAATGCGCTTTGCCACTCTCTCATCCGACATGCGGGACACGTGTCCACACCACCGCAGCTGTCGCCTCATCAGGTACACCTCAATACCTCCGATATTTGCGCGCCTGAGGACATTGGTATTCCTAACGCGGTCCGACCACTTGATGTTCATGATGTCTCGGAGGCATTTGAGGTGGAATCTGTCGAGTGTGCGGATGTGCTTGCGGTAGAGGACCCATGTCTCAGACGAGTACAAAAGATTTGGCAGCACGACAGCCATGTAAATACCTATTTTCGTGGAGAGTTTAAGGTCGTGAGAGCGGAAAACCCTGGGTCGAAGCTTACCGTAAGCAGCAGCTGCAGCACCTATTCTGCTATTGATTTCGGATTCGAGGTCGCATTTAGATGTTATAGTGCTGCCAAGATATTTAAACTTCTCCACTTGCGTCAGAATTTCTCCACCGATACTCACACTTGTACTTGGCGCATCGTGAGAGACATCCATGTTGGTCATAGTTTCTGTCTTCTTCACGTTTATTTTAAGGCCAAATTTAGTGCAAGCATCGTTGAGATTCGACATTAGCTTTTGTAGGCCTTCCACAGTATTATTATACCGTTTCCTGGATATTAAGATGTTTTAACTAAAAACCGAGCTCTACGCAGACGAAGTTGCGGGCAACAGCTAGTAAATTCATAAATTTATATGGGTAAGTATTTTCAGTTACGCAATGGGATCAAAAAATTTGCAAATGGCTCAAATACCGAATTGGCTGTATATTAGGCACCAAAGGGCTTCTCGTATGACCAATCAGCGCGGGCAATAAATTCCTATCGAGTGACTGTAACCAGAGCATCGTTATAGACGGCTGCTCTGTGAAACATCTACAGTACCTACCTCTAGTATAAGTTAATTCGACAAAACACAAATGACAAACGAAATCCTTTGCGTTTAGTCTCATTTTGTAAGGCAACGCGAGCAGCGCCTCTGGTGGCCTTAGGTGGTAACTTTTTTGCCATATGAATTAAGTGTAAGTGTGTATAATTAACGCAAACGTGTTCGTTTGTGTTTGGTTTCGAAAAAACTTATACTAGAGGTACTGAACTGTAGAAGTTTGGACACACAAAAAGCTTTATACCTAAATATTCAAATCTTACACGAATCGTCTGCGCGTTTGAATATATTCAGGACTCGCAATAATATGGATTCACGCATAATATTACTACTGCACAAATGTAATCCTGGCAGTATCCCGTTAAGTGGGAATCTTTGCAACGTCAGTAAGTTTACGTCAAAGAAGAAAATGTCACATATCGATCCCGCCCCGCCAAGTCAGGAAGGCGCCTAAGACTAACAAGATTTTTTAGGGTTCCGTACCCAAAAGGACCCTATTACTAAGACTTCGCTGTCCGTCCGTCCCTCACCAGGCTGTATCTCATGAACCGTGATAGTTGAAATTTTCACAGATAACAACAAATACTAAAAAACAGAATAAAATAAATATTTAAGGCGGCTCACATACAATAGACATGATTATTTTGCCGTTTTTATAGATAATGGTACGGAACCATTCGTGCGCGAGTCCGACTCACACTTGGCCGGTTTTCATTAAATTGCAGGGTTTGATCATATTCTTTCATCTTGCCTAGTTAGCCTGCAGTCTCGCAATATAAAGAAACTTGGATGCAAGTTCTTTCCAATGTAAGGGTAAGGCCTGAGTGGACGCTCGAGTCGGGCGTCCAGCGTTGCGTCCAGCGAGGCGTGCATGTCAAACAATTGAAACTCATACTGGTGCCCTGAGTCGCCGCCACACAAATAGTATGGACGCTCGGCCGCAACGCTGGACGCGACGCCGAACGCTCCGCTCCGAGCGTCCACTCAGGCCTTACACTAAATCGGCCTTTATAAGTAAGTGACTACTGCGTGTGCGCCGAACGGGTTAACAGATAATCGAAAACGGTTTCAGTAATTAGCATGTTAACTGAATCATTAAACAAGTTGTAACAGGTGTTAACGCACTGACGATTGCTTCAAGTAAGCGTTATCAGTCAATGACTTAGTCAATAAGACCAAGGGGTTCTATTTTTTTTCGTGGTAATTTTATCCGCATAATCAGCATTGCCACGCATGCGAAGCTACCCTCTTTAATACTTTCAGTGCCAAGAGCTATTCTAGCTAGTTCTTTGTGACTTTGGTCACATGCCGTACGCGTACCTACGGCTCCCGAAGGGAATTGTGGTCTATAGTGCGCGCCATCCACGACGACGCGCCCCTCCACAGCGAATCTCATACTAATCTGTGCGCAGTTGTACGGCTTGGGCTGTGGAGGGGCGCGCCTTCGTGGATGACGCGCACTATACTGGTTGACCATCGCTGGCATTCAGTGATGATTTTAGAACCCAGGAGTTGGGAAATCGCAGCTCGCGAGCCGCATGCGGCCATTTGAAGGATCAGTGGCAGTGCGGCTTTTTAAGACCTCCTCAAAAATATAGTGAAAACCCTGAAACAGATATTTTCGGCACTCTGAGGTTCCCATAAATTTATATTTTCACAGAATTTAGCTCTTTAGGCCTATGTCCAGCAGTGGACGTCTTCAGTATTCAGTATTCTTTATTAATGCTATCAAGTTACATATACATACATACATGTTATGATACACGTACATTTGGTTACATGAACATGATACCCTGTTAGGGCACAGCATACAAAAACTTAGAAACTAAAAAAGTCTATCGGCTGATATGAGAAGCTCTTTGGTTAAAAAGTTTGCCAACACCTTAACCTGCAACCGTTTAGCACCTAAGGGCTACATATTAGCTTAGAAAATAGTCGCGGGCCGCACTTAATAATTCGTGAGTCTATCAGACAAATAAAACATTTGAGTTGAGTTGAGACAAAAGGTACCATAAATTTAGAAATAAAGTAAAAATTGAAAAACTTAATCACCGAGCAGGTTTGCTTGTTGTCAATAAGGAGGCTCGCGGACCGCCTGCTGCTGATCGCTGTAACCTATTTGAAACGAGCGCACGAAATACATTGAAATGGATCCGAAAAGACGAACCGATTTGAGGCCAAGGATCAAATATGCAAAGGCAACATTTTTTTTTATCGTCACCATGTTGTTTTTCAAGCGTTAAATGGCAAATTATAGGGTGTACAAGTACATGGTTACTGCGGGTCTTTTACATAAAGTCTACTCGCCTGCTGTTGAGTTAATAGTTTCGGATTATATTATGAATATAAGAATTTATCTGATTAATTGCGAACCAAATCACTTCTTATGACGTCAGTTTCCTACCGTTTTCTCGGTTGTGTCCTAAGAAGTCCGGGTCCGCTTTGGCAACTAATTCCAAGATTTGGCGTACGCACTAATTTTACAATTACAAACGGGCCTGGCCATCTGATCTTAGAGAAAACAAGACTTTTTGGAGTTCGACTGGTTTTCTCGTAATTTTTTTGAAAACCCAGTGATACGAGCCGGAGTTCGAATCCACGACCGCCAATTGAAAGTAAGTTAACCTTACAGTTCGGCTACAAACATTTCTTCTAAACTTCCTAACGTCAATGACACTTAAACCTTGAACTTCGAGTGAACTGGCCCCATACTACCTCTACATTTGCGTTCACGTCAAATGATCATTTCATACGGGTGCTTTAAATGATTACTCAATTACTATTCATAAATACCTATTCGCTAATTATTCCTATTCGATAACATCGGAGTGAGGTTTTCAAAATGTCTAGAAATAGTCCACAAAATTTAAAACGGCAAATTCCGGTAAACAGAGCTTGCGACACCTATTCTATAGTTGTCAATTTTATGACAAGACTAAAAGTAGGAGGTTATCTATTATCTTATAATTTAAAAAGAATACCGAGTAAACATGAAAACCATAAGAGAATCTAATTAATATCAGGGATAACCGTTTTAATAAGCCGCAGCTGGTAAAATAAGGAATTCTCGAAACCGAAACATGACACAATATTATAACATATGTAGATCGAAAATATTGACATTGGTTTCTGAAACAAATTTAATTTTTGGTACAATGTTTTTATTGCCTGTTTTTTGTTATTTTTTTTCCCACAGTCACCCAATGTCACCGAATTTAGTAGCCGAAGCAACATACGAGCAGTACTAAAGTCAATAAATAAGACGATCTGGCATCCCACTCGCATATCCCAGGTAAATTTGGAATCTAAGGCGACTTCCTGATTTGTCGGTGCGGAGGCGGTACGATATAAGAAAAGTGTCAAATGACAGTGTCAACTGTCAGTCAACTCGGTACTACTTTTTACTGCGCCCCTACATTTAAATGAGTGCTTCCTGACTGGCGCGGGATGCGCGGAAGCGGGACGATGCGAAGGCAATACTGGTCCGCTTCGGCGCATAATATTACTACTGCGCAAAATGTAATAATGAAAGTATTATGTCAAGTGAGAATCTTTGCGACGTCAGTAAATTTACGTCAAAGAAGAAAATGACACATATCGATCCCGCCCCGCCAAGTCAGTAAGTCACCTTAGGCGGGGGCGCCTCAAAAGTAGAACTGAGTTGACTGACAGTTGACACTAACATTTGACAGTTTTCTCATATCGTACCGCCTCCGCACCGACAAATCAGGAAGTGGCCTAAGTCAGGCCCCCGATATTAATCATGAGTATCATGACACAAGTTATTCCTGATCCAAATATCCATATACAAATAAAACTGAGCTTCTAGAAATAATCAGAGCTTATAGGTATTGACGTCAGAGCTACCCCAAAAAATTAGCACAAATTACCATTTCAAATGAAGTGTGAGGTGTTGGAATAAAGTCCATTAAAAGTTTGTTTTACCTGTCGGGTTCAGTCAGCCGCTTACCTGGAACAGAAATATTTATGAATTACATTATAAATGTACCATTGGCTATGTGTAGAAATCGCGATAAAGTAGACGAATAGAATTAAGGAACGGAAAATAGATACTATTTACAGTACCCGGGATAAGTATAGCACATCTACTTTTGGAAAGAGAGTCCGCTAATTTCGGGTTCACAGAGCGTTGTCTCACACTACCTAAGTGACGTTTTTCAGAAACTCTAGATATCCAAATTTTACTTGTCATCGATTTGAAGTAAACTAATGAAGTCCATAAAGTTCAATATTTTTTGAAATGAAACGGCAATTAATAAATGAGACGATTGGTGGATGGTTGTTGTCTAGTGCTCGGAAAACGTCGTCAACAGCCAAATTGTGTTTTTCCAAAGATCGACGTGCAGTATTTATTGCCGGGTACTGTATGTTTTTAAACCCTGGCTCCGCCATATATTTTTTTACAATAACTAAAAAAATAAAAGCCTTATAGTTTTCAGCCCTGCTCACAAAATTTCGTGTTTTTGATTGACTGTACATATTTTTGTTATTGACGGTTAGATAATAGATCCCAGTTATAGATAAATGTCATAGTTATAGAACAAGCCCATTTCCAGAGTGACACACGACCAATTAGTAGGGTAAATGAGCCAAGAACTAGTCAATATAAATATTTTCATAGTGTTTCAGAAATTACTACCTAGGACAACTATAAATCGCAAATCTTGAGAATATGGGTAATTTCATTTTATGACCGCAATTTTTTCAAAAGTCCGAACAGACCTTTCCTCATTTTTCTCCTAGAATTACCTAGGAGCAAATACCATTATAAAAAAAATGCTTCATGCTAGGTGTCAAGTACTACCAGACTAGACCTTTCAGTAACTCATTATGGTTTTGCAGCGCAACCTGTAGCAGTATCCAAGTAGCAGATACTATGATTGTGATATTTTCTACCCACGTCTGTTGCTCTCAACGGTGTCATTTGGAAGACTTTATGATTTCAGGTTAAATGAATTAAGGCCCAAATAGTACTGGCAACCCTCTATGGCCCACTTTAGTCGCTTTTACCGTCGCGACAGTCCCAGTATTGTTGACCCAGCCTGGCAAGACAACACGGCTGTCCTTTAAGCCCTGTTAAGTGTTTACCCCCTTAAACATTAACGTCACAACAACCTCTTAAGAAGCCTTACCAATTTTGAAATGTTTGAACTAAATTATAGAAAAGTATTGTAAAATCCAATTAACTGATGAGATAAGAATAAACAGAATAAGCATATTCATGACAAATAAATCAAAACATGGACGAAGGTCGGCATACATAAGACAATTCATAATAATATATAATACACATTAAGAACGATGTTTGAAACAATATGTCTAAGATATATGTCGAGCGATACTCGACGTTAAAGACGTGAGTGACCCGTTTTTTATATTTCGACAATGTCTATAATGAAAAATCCAAAAAACATATATTAAATGTATGCTATTAGGCCGCAATAAAAAATATCGTGATACGCGTGTCAATTCACACAGAAAATAACTAGAGGACCCTTCTTAAGTGATAAGGGACATAAGAAACTCAATCAGCCATTCAACACTACATTATACACGATTAGAGCCAGTTAAACTGTGATCGATTAAGATTTCTCGCAACATCTACGAGAGGACGTAACTGTCTTGACAACGCTCGTCTCTTACATCGCTCAGTTAAAGTGGTGGCATGGTCACTGTCCACCGCAAATTAAGTCGGGGACTTGGTAACCGCCTGTTTGCCCTCTACCTAGAAACGTCTCGGTGGTGTTGCGTTAAACGGAAGATAATTGGCGGTTAATCGAAGTAGATTATTTGCATATATGTGGAATGGATTTAGTTAACTGAGCAAGTCGTATATGTCAAGATTTTCTTTCAATTAGCATTATTAAAGAGAGATTTATCCGATCGAGACCTAATTCTTATAAGCAATGGAGGTAGACGAAGAATCTAGGTTGCGATTTAACTTGTTTAATGACAACGTGCGAGTTAGTGACCTTAAGGATACGTGTGAGGAAAATGGTTTTGATAGCCGTAACGTGTAACGAAGTCTTAGAAAGTTGTATCGATCATATGATTTGCTGACACAGAGTAAGTTTAACCATGGACTACCTATTACGTATTTATATTTATACTGAGAACACACAACGATGCCCATTTGTCAATAAAATTACTAACACATTACATTAAAACACCTTAACGTTTTTCAAAGCATTAGCTGAAGTCTATTTTTATCCGTAGCTTCCAATCCCAATTTAATTTCAATTACTTTCACGGACTTGCTTCGACACGCGCCAGCTGGTAGAAGCGCGTGTTTCTATTGTGTATCCTTAGAATGTCATTTGGATTTTCCTTATAATATTTAAAATTTTCTCCCAGTTTTTGAGGAAAGTACTATAAATACTTCGACCGGAAATATCTCTATTATTCGTATTACTAGACGCGTATAACAGACTCCCTTATTTCCCAGCCTTTGTAGTGACGTACTAAAATGTGTTTGAACCTAACCAAAGATAAATAGTTGTGATCAACTGGCCTCAAAGCAAAGTTGAGTGAGGGCAACCGGCACAACTTCTAATGGCCTGGGCCTTCCAATCCACCAGACGTCTTCCATAACACTCGAAGTCAACTGATCTAGTATTAATGCGCTAAGTGCTGACCGCGACTTCAAACCTATATGGAGGATAATGCAAGAACATCTCCTTTTGAATCGAATTGGCACTTAACTAACCGACGTACCGGTTCGATCCAAAAGCATATGTTCCCGAGTTGTCGGGTGTCCACATCATTTTTTTAATGTAAATACCAGTTTTTTTATAGATTTATCAATAATTTTCTTACATAACAACTTACATAAAAATAGGAATATTTTTTGAAATACATTGTAAGAAAAATCTATCACGAAATGTATGCACTTGTAGTTTACTTTAACGAAACTTATCCATAAATAATTGACTGCCTGCCTATTATAAAATAACGTTCTTAGCAACTGTAATAAATCTAAGGTCTTAATTAAGTCAAATTAAACGGAGTCAATTATAAAACTTCTTGCATACCTTACGGCTCTTGGCGTTATAGGGTTATTCAGAAAAAGCTTACCTCCTACTTAATGCCCAATTGGATCTAATGACTTCATTACAACATGGGCATGCCAAATATAGTGTTTGTGTACATTGATTGAGTTTTACCTTGGTATTAACAATTCTACCATTGTAAGTAATTAAATACATTGACTAAAATTTGTTAGCCTACGGCCTATAAGGATGCTTTGTAAATATTAACTCTAAGCTGTATAGTGAACCAGCCTCACCCTTCAATTTAGCTTACCTACTTAAAAGCCAATATTTAAACGATTTTATGCTGACATGTCAATGGCGACCGTAATGTATGCATCTGGAACGGTATTAACACGTCTACCTATTCCATAATAACCAGACTCGGCATTAAATAATCAAGACATAGTTCGTATATAATAATGTATAAGAGCGGCAGACAGATGTATTATGGGATGTGTTAGGGTGATCCCTGTAATGTTACATGTTTTTCTTATCAATAAATAAATAAATAATTATTTGTATTTTTTGTTGTGGTAAACTATTACCCGCCCAAGTTAGTAGGTTGTTCATGGTAGCCGTCAGCCATTTTCATTATATTAGTTTTCAATTTGCCTGTACAGGAACTTTTCCATTCCTCTTAAAACGCATCCTATACAGACTTGTGTTTGAGTGTTTCCCGTGCACATTTGTGTAATGAAGTCCGCCTTTGTAATAAATAAAAATGTAAAGGGCTAGAAACCTTTTTTTGGTGATTCACATAATCCACACAAGCGGCATCTGCTTTTCTTTAAAAGTATATATACATTACCGTTAAAATAGTATACCTAGCCCTTGAGGCATTATACCGAGGATGCTGGCGGCAGTGGCGGCTAAATTACCTGATACAAAATAATACTATTTAGTAGCTTAATAAGAATTTAGTATAACACGAAATGCTCATTGGATTGCACATGCACTCCACTGGCTTTGCACCCCCAGCTTTTTCTTAAATTAATGGTAAGTAAAAACGCCAATTGACCCACGCAATGTATTAGATTTTCTACCTCAGCACACTCTTATAAAATATAAATAAGAGGTACAATTACACTTCGCCCTTCGCCCCGTTGCTTCATGAATTCTTCCAAAATGGCTTAACGGCTGGGCTTTGGCGAAGAAATTCTGACATTTAGTTCTAAGGGCCGTACTGTGGCGTAAAAGCCTTAATGTTTATTAGGACGACGTTTCTCGTAATGGAGTTATTAATGTGGGTTTACGGGCGATTGGCTGGGCGGTTTCGAGAACTCCCGACCCTACTGTGACATTGCGTATTCAATCTGTTTATTACTGTTTAAGATACATTCAATGGTCCAATAATATACATATTATGGTGGGTCCTTTGCAGTATAATGCATTATAGAATGTACTTATTGTTTCGTTTAGCTTTTTAGGCACAGCTAAAATGCCAAACACGATGCGTTGTAGAATCCAATTAGATCTACCAGAAAAGTAGTTTAAGTTAGGCTAGAACTGCAACCCTTTTGTAACAAAAAATTCTAAGAAATGAAAAAAGAAATTGGGAAACAAAGTACAACCAAATATTATACACGATGATTTTTAATCCGTGAACAGGAACCATTTTTTCTAACTCAGTAATTGATGGGGATAACGTTAAAGTAGTAATTACGTTGAAACAAACTCGTTTTTTTTAATCATAATTTTAATTATGAAATTAATTTTCTCCTAAAATCCTTGTCACTCTACTACCTTATCGGTTTTAATGAGTTTGTAACCTCTTTACAAACTTATTAGCTATTGACAATTTATGAGTAAACCCTGCCCTTGACATTGTCAATCACTTTTGTGATACGCATAAGATCCGTCAAATTTCCCGCCACACTGTGGAACGAAAAACCCCTCTCCATAGAAATAGGAATTTATTTTTTTAAGTGTATGTTTTTTTGATTGAAATTCAATCCTCTAGTTATCTTTAGGTCAAAAAATGAATATGGGCAAGTTTGGCTGAAAAACCGATGAGTTATAATTTTTTGTCGAAAATTTTGTATGGAGAGTATGCAAAAAAACGTAATATCTCAAAAAGTGCAAGGAAAACCGTAATATCCTCCCGCATGAATTTAGTACTAATTATTTGTGTTTTTTTGGCATACTTGTTATTTCCCGGACAGGTGCACTTTTTTTTTAAAAATCAAAAACTAAAATATTAACATTTGTATGTATTAAGCTTGGTAATAAGACGAAAAATGAACAAAAAATATTTATAATAAGGTACACAAATAAAAATAATACCAAAAATAAAGTAAAAGGAACAAAAACTAAATGCTAGAAATTACCTAATATACAAATAAACACTAATTATCAATAAACTAATCAATTTCTTCGGTTTCTGCGTCACTTATTTCATCATCCACTTCGGAATCGGAGTCTATCTCGGAAGCGTACATCATTTTCGATTGATTTTCTGATTCTGAATCGTCTAGAAGGTTCAGGGTTTCAGTGAATAAGGTTTGTCTCTTCCTGAAAATCTTCGGCAAAATTCTTTGAGGGTATCGTACTCTTCTTCAGTTAGTTGTCCATCTATCCTGGAAACCACTGCTGTGAGCAAGGCTTCGTGGTCAAAAGGAGCCTCCTGGTTTTTCAAAATAACGTACAGGTCTAAGTTCGTCGCTAAACTCTCCATTACATATGCAGTTATGGTGTTAGCAGCTAAAACGTTCAAAACGTAATAAATAATGCAATGAAAGTGCAGTCTATTTATGGAATATTGCTGGTAATTACCCTTAAAAATACAATACTATCCTAATTGATATCCATTACGAGCACATTAGAGAAATTAGAAATATTACTTTTAGTACTCATTAGATAATTAGGACATTTATCTTATGATTACGAGCATTCTTCCCGATGTCAGTGACGCAGAAACCGAAGACATTAATTAGTTTATTGATAATTAGTGTTTATTTGTATATTAGGTAATTTCTAGCATTTAGTTTTTGTTCCTTTTACTTTATTTTTGGTATTATTTTTATTTGTGTACCTTATTATAAATATTTTTTGTTCATTTTTCGTCTTATTACCAAGCTTAATACATACAAATGTTAATATTTTAGTTTTTGATTTAAAAAAAAAAAAGTGCACCTGTCCGGGAAATAACAAGTATGCCAAAAAATCACAAATAATTAGTACTAAATTCATGCGGGAGGATATTACGGTTTTCCTTGCACTTTTTGAGATATTACGTTTTTTGCATACTCTCCATACAAAATTTTCGTCAAAAAATTATAACTCATCGGTTTTTCAGCCAAACTTGCCCATATTCATTTTTTGACCTAAAGATAACTAGAGGATTGAATTTCAATCAAAAAAACATACACTTAAAAAAATAAATTCCTATTTCTATGGAGAGGGGTTTTTCGTTCCACAGTGCGCCACACTGATGGCACTTGACGTATCGTAGTTAAACTTTATTATACTGCAGGATGACCATGTATTCAATGGTTACTTGTTTTAACTAAGTTTTCACTTTTAATTAATTAAACAGTCAAGAAATAACGCGAGACCGAATAAGTTTGGGCTAAATTTTAATATTTTTCCACTCCTGTTCACGGATTCAAAATCATCGTGTATGTACATGTCCAATCTATAGGATTAAGAATTAAAATAAATAAGAAACTTTTTGTTAATGTTTATGATCCTCAGAGAGGCACAGTGGATTATTATCTCGATCATATCAGGTGCAGCTCAAGTGGAAGTACTTCCACCTCACAGTAGACCGTAGTCATAATATACTACTTACCAGTGGCGGCGCGTCAAAAATGTTCTTAGGGAAGCCGGAGATAATTTGCCTTTCTTATTCTTCATGATCCATTGTAAAATAACTGGACTGGCTGAAAATTAGGCAAGCCGGTGGGAATCGAGTTGTATGGACGCTCCGCCACTGCTACTTACTCGAGTTAGGTGTGTGGTACGAACAAATTTCTGGTGTAGATTCGAGTAAGGTCGTCGGAGGTTGATGCGCCGTTTGGATGTAAATCTACGTACGACGGACGGACGGACGGACGCGTGAGTGACAGCAATAGGGTTCCGTTTTGACTCTTCGAGTACGGAACCCTGAAAAACCGTCCGGAAATACATTCAAAGACGAACAAAAGAGAAACAATAACAACTGAAGGCGCTGTATTACTCATAATTATGATTGTAGGTATGCTCGAGTTGAGAGCAAAGCTGGGGCTATTTTTAGACTTTATTTAAAATATAGGTACACTTGATGTTCAACAACATTAAGTACTTGGGTGAACAGAAATGTTAAACGTCACCCATGTGTTGACGACACGATGGAAATAGTACATTACTTACCAAGCGCGGTAAAACAAACAATATCTGAGATTGCAGGTATTTAACAACATGCGATCTGAGACTTTCTTTATTATAGCCCGTGGTATTTGCGTACAACATTTTATTTCACTCCATGGCCGGCAGAAAGTGGACTAACCACGGGCGGTAATAAGAAAAGCCTCAGATCACATATTTAACGCCCTTGTCTTCGGCTCCGGCGTCAAATATCTGCGATCTGAAACATTCTTTGTTTTACCGCCCTTGGTAAGTAATAGTAGATTGTTAACCAAGGGTTGAAAGCGACCCATTTCACCCGAGATATTTTGGCGCTCGAACGAAGTGAGAGCGCCAATAGTTCAAGAGTGAAATGGGCACTTTCACCCGAGTTAAATACTCTACTTTTCATTTCGACTATGAGGAAAATAATTGAGAAATAAAATTAATAGTAAATGATATGCTAAGGATTCAGTAATAAAAACACGCGCTACCGCCCCCCGCCCCCGCCCCCCGGCCGGGCTGCGCGCCCGCGGCTGGCTGCCCGCGCAGCGCCCAAGCGCGACGGGCGCGCAGCCCAGGCCTATGGAAAATAAAAAAAATTACTTTCCATCCTAGGGTTGGAAAAGCGATTTTCAACCCGGCTATCTACTCATGAAAATCGAACTTTCCGAACAGGATAGATGAAAATCTATTTTCGTACGGCCAGCCAATTTGATCGTTGGGTCATTTCGTACCTTGTCACAGTGAAAATCTATATGAAAGCCGCTAGAGATCTCATACTAATCAAGGTACGAAGTTTGGTATAAAGGAACTGTTGACGAATTTGGGAGCCGGGTTCGATTGCTCTCGGAGCCAGATGCTAGAGCGACGCCGCGAACGCCAGAGGATCGCAGATTCGAATCCTGCCCGGAGCCAAAATTTTTCAATTTCTCCTTTATTTAGAAATTTGCATCTTTTTATTATTATGTACAAATAGAACATCAAATGGGAATGGGAGAGATCACTCCAGGAAAATTCCGTGGAAAGCGGAAAGTCAATATATTCTAAATTTTTCGTCAATATTAAAAAACCTCTTGAAGGTCTTATTAAACTCCAAGGTTATTAAAAATTACGTCAAATAAGACTTTTCAATCCTCACGTCACGGTATTGGGACCGTGCACGACGACAGCGCCACGGACAGGTGGCCATTATGGTCACTTTGTCATAGCTGTCAAGCGAGAAATTAGTAAATATTGTGAAAAAAATTAATGAAATCTTGTGTTATTTTACTATATTAGACAATATTGGACGATGGTAGTCTGTAACATTATTGCCAATAACATTAAAATTGTTGTTTTCAGGTTAGGTGACTTACTTTTTTTTCTTACGGCAATTATCCACTTATTTCTTTGGTCTCGTTTCCACCACGGTCTTGAAAACTGGTAAAATTTACAGTCGCTATTCTGTGGTGTTTTTACAATTCACAATAACACATTTTACTAGAGCCATATTAAATTTATCTTTACTGCAATATGGATTTGACAGCTCAAGTCAATAGACCGCGGGCCAACGACAGGTCACGATTACCAATCTCCTCTCGCATGAAAACTACCTAGAGTGGTTAAGAAAGATGAATAAAAAATTACTGTGGACGTCTGCCACGATTCCGTTGGTGGGTTGAGAAGCAGCAGCCTCCCAAAGACGTAAAAAAAATAATTAAATTCAGTCATTTCCTCTCGACTGAAACTAGGTTTAAATGATACTTAGTTAAGAAAATACCTTAACGAAAAAAAATCGTCTGCCACTTGTAGGGCGGTGGAATACCCGTCTGCCAAGCACGTGAACATGTAAAAAAATAATTAAATTCAGTCATTTCCTCTCGCATGAAATTTTGTCAGATGATAGTTTATGGCCTATTATGAAGAAATAAATTCGTCTGGCACTTGTATCGCGGTGGAAAACCCGTCTGCCAAGGGCCTAAACATTGTATGGGATGAAAAGAAAAAAACAATGTACATCGGCGTGTGGGGTATCTATGGATAGGTCTTTAAAAATGATATAGGGGTTTCTAAAAAACTTTTCCATTTAATACAACCGTTGGTGAAATATTCACCGTGAAAGTCGTAAAAAGTTCATCCCCCTCTTTAATTTCTAAACTGTGAGATCAAAAATTCTGAAAAAATTGGGAGGGTGTAAATAAATAAAGACTCAAAAATATTCGGTTTGATTAAACTACGTCAAACGGTTTTTGAATAAACGCTGAAAAACTGTCTTGTTCAGACAAAACGACTTAAGCGACGTGAGTTTCCCATACAGATACGACCATTTTTGCTACGATTTATTGAATAGTGGTTTAAAATGTGAACTAGTACGTGTCGGTACGGAAACCTTCATTGTGTGTAATCCCAGACGCACTCTAGGACTGCTTGAAAGTTATTCGACATGCCTCAGGTCGTGTCTTCATAGGAAACTCACGTCACTTAAGTCGTTTTGTTTGGGCAAGACAGTTTTTCAGCGTTTATTCAAAAACCGTTTGACGTAATTTATTAAAATCCGAATATTTTAAACCGATATCCAATAAATTGTAGCAAAAAAGGTCGTATCTTTATGGGAAACACACGTCGCTTAACGCGTTTAGTTTGGACAAGACAGTTTTTCAGCGTTTATTCAAAAACCGTTTGACGTAATTTATTCGAACCGAATTTTTTTGAAAGTCTTTATTTATTTACACCCTCCCAATTTTTTTCAGAATTTTTGACCTCGCAGTTTCAAAATTAAAGAGGGGGGATGCACTTTTTACGACTTTCACAGCGAATATCTCACCAACGGTTGATTAAAATGGAAAAGTTTTTTAAAAACCCCTATATCATTTTCAAATATCTATCCATAGATACCCCGAACGCCGATGTGCATTGTTTTTTCCTTTTCACCCCATAAAATGTTTAGGCCCTTGGCAGACGGGTTTTCCACTGCGATACAAGTGGCCGACGAATTTATTTCTTCATAATAGTTCATAAACTATCATCTGACAAAATTTCATGCGAGAGGAAATGACTGAATTTTTTTTTTACATGTTCACGTGCTTGGCAGACGGGTATTCCATCGCCCTACACGCCCTTTCTTAACTATCATTTAAACCTAGTTTCAGTCGAGAGGAAATGACTGAATTTAATTATTTTTTTTACGTCTTTGGGAGGCTGCTGCTCCTCAACCCACCAACGGAATCGTGGCAGACGTCCACAGCAATTTTTTATTCATCTTTCTTAATCACTGTACAAGTTTTCGTGCGAGAGGAAATGACTGACGATTTTAACCTTCTGGCCCGCGGTCTACAACAACGAAATGTAAATTTTAGCCGTAGTGAGCGCTGTGATCGTTTAGGCTACCCCCTCCACCCGCTTTGCACCCTGCCAATTGACAACAGTCTTATTTGACGTAACGCGGTTATACAATAAAAGATTATTCTATTCTATTCAGTCTTATTAAACCCTGCTTCCAGTTATTTTATTACGCAATGTTTTATACTAATGTAGCTTCCATAATATATAACTAGAATATCTATGTGTCATTTGTTAGGATTAAACTGAATAAGGTCAAAAACAGGAACATTCGATAAGCGTCTTTCTCTTGATTATGGACAAACAATAGCTTCCTAACCGCATATGTACTATTATAGAACTTCCTACCGGTTCATGCATGTACATAAAATCTATATTCCGCTCATAAAAGTCAATTAGTAAGGTATAATTGCCTGAATGGGTTTTACAACATTAGACTTTTTGAAAGAAATTTTAACTGCGTCAAAAATTCTGAACAATAGCCCAACAAAAAAAGTTACTGTTTAACGAACGTATTGTTAAACGAAAATCAAGGCATGTTTTCAAGGATAATTAAATATGAATAGGGATAGAAGCGTGTCGGCTCAATTATCTGCCTACGAGTGGGCGGGAGGCGCCGGCGCCGGCGCCGGCGAGACGGCCCGTCTCAGTACTAACTTTAACCAACAATATTTATGTATCATCATCGTCATTTCGACCTGTATACATACATCCACTGTTGAGTACAGTTCACGCCAGTTTGCCCTGTTCTGAGCTAACTCATCTTCCCCGCCGACTGTCAAACGTCATCGCACCAATTCGCTGGTGGTCTGCCAGGGGATCTGTGTAGGCTATACGTCTATTGTTTTTAGATCATCAAAAAGTTGCGTTATCCGTCATGCGATTTTAAGGAAAACATTGAAACATAATGTTGCCGAAATGATTGGAATTAGTACCTACCTACGTCCTACACAGTAAGTGACAAAGTTAGGTAAATCTTTGTAGAGTAGAGAACATACATATTTGCTACTAACCCGTCTTTATATGGAAACTGTCAAATGTCATTTGTCACTTTTTGACAGCTTCCATATAAAAACGGGTGAGGTGAGAGGTCACACACTGAGCGAAAAAAAAATACTACTTATTAGTAAGTTTTAGTGAATCCCAGGACAAGAAGACTAACGGTTACAAAACAGTTTTTGATAATAGTAGTTATTTACTAATACCAAAAAAATTGTCCTAGTAACTACTAATTACTACTAAACTGTTTTGTAACCGTTAGTATATAATCTCCTTGTCTTGGGATTCACTAAACTTACTAATAATTAGTATTTTTTCGCTCAGTGCAGGTGAAGATGAGTTAGTTTCTGAAGAACAGCCCAGGAAGTAATCTAATGCTGTCATACGACATCGTCTCAAATTCTCTAGAACATAACTGATAAATTTTCCACGCATATTTCAAAAAAGCATGTTATTAAGCCGTCAATAAATGAAAATAGGATCATGTCAGCGGGTCGGCGCCGCCGCGGCGCGGGGCGGGGCGTCGCGGCAATTAGCGGCAGGAGCTCACTGGGAATTAAGGCTGTTGCTGCCCACACACACTTTATTATACTGAGCTTTAGTTTCCTAACCTGCCTTAGCTAGCACGATAGTTTGTGACGTTTAGCCATAAAACGTGACGTTAAAAGATATCGTGCTAGCTATAAATATAAGCTGGAGCCGAAACTGAAGACTGAAGCTGAAGTCCCGTATATAGCTTTCGGTGAAGAAAAATATCGAGAGACATGAACGAATGAATGAATAAATGAATAATTTATTCGAAGCACTTAAACAAAAAACATGTATACACTACCTTATAACAAAACAAATAATCTTACAGGTAACACGGAAGTGCCACGAAATGGTCCCGACTCAACATGGTGTCAACCTAACTAACCTCTAAGTCTAGTATTCTCAGTGTTGGAAGGTATTCGTGTGAGTTTGTGTATGTATGAGAGATGAAGAAGGATCTACTTAGGGCGCGGCCACAACACTGCGTTGCGACGTCGGATCGCATCGCACGCGTAGAAATCTACGTACAATTGTAAGGAGTTAAATATAAATATTATAATATTTGATTATTTTAGATACGTCGGGCACATGTATGTACTTAAATATTAATTGACTAGTTCTAAACTTGATTCCTTCCGGCGGCGTCACCGTCGCCCCCGCTACTTTCGCGCCGATAACATTTTTGTCGGCATGATCGCGGCGGAGGCGACTGGGCATTCGGCTCATGGCTGCGATCGAGAGCGGTTCAGACTGAGTTCGTAGAAATAGAGAGAGTTTATTTAAATATCGATAACGTTTATACAAAATTACAAGTATACTCTTTGTGCATTGATAAATGGAATAAAATAATTAATAACAGCTACTGGTTTCCATCGATATCCCTTCTGACCCAATAAAATCTAGTACGTCGTTAGCGTTTTTAGCGTAAGGTAGTTTTAGCGATGTGACTTCGCAACGCTGTATTGTGGCCGCGCCTTTACTCTGCAAGTATCACAAATCACAATAAAGATGGTACCTATCTAGTACTCAATCAAACAAGATAACGATAAATAAATAAATAAATATTTATGGACAATCTTACACAAATCAACCTAGTCCCAAACTAAGCAAAGCTTGTAATATGGGTACTAAGCGACGATATACATATTTATATAGATAAATAGATACTTAAATACATAGACAACATCCAAGACCCAAGAACATATATTCGTGCTTATCACACAAATATATGCCCCGGTCGGGATTCGAACCCGGGACCTCCAGCTTCGTAGGCAGGGTCACTACCAACTAAGCTAAAGCGGTCGGTCGATGGGTCAAATAAAAGTCGATGGGTCAAAGATAAAGATGAGAACTCGCGATGACCACACCGTTTTGACGCACTTTCTCTCACTGTATATACCTTCATATCCCATCTTATAATAACAACCCAACACCTCAATTGGACGCCCATCGTGTGACACTGAATTAGGACGTGACGTCACCGTCAAGTGGTCTGACGTCATCTCCACTTGTCACCGATAAAACGAATCAATTTCACTTCACCGCCCACTGATCCGACATGCTTTATCTCCACGAGAGCTAATGTGTTCTAGATTTTTAGGGCGAGTTAGCTAAAACAAATGCCGTTAATAGCATCTGTATCATAAAAAATAAAAAATGAACTTTATTCTGTAAGTAGGCCGCAATGGCACTTTTACAAGTCAAACCCTACTAGCGTTTCACAGAGGCCACTGCCGAGAATATCGATAACAATGTTAAGTCTTTTAACGACTGCAATAGTATATACCTTATGGCGGTTTCCTAAAGGTTCACGGATGGTCAGTCAATTAAGTAATCAATATACTTGGATACTTATCCACACAATATGCTAAATTGTCTTAAATATATTGAGGAGGCCATCGGAATTCATGTTATCATGGGTATGTTTTTTTTAAACACATCGACGGTGGCAAACAAGTGTACGGTCCACCTGATGGCAAGCGGACATCGCAGCCTATAGACGCTCGCAAATCCAAAAGAGATATTGTGCGCGTTGCCGTCCCTTTATGAAATTTGAAGATCCAATGTGTTGACAGCACAAGGGACAAAAGGTCCCACGCTCTCAACACAGTGCATCCTCGGGAGCTCTGGCAACCTTGCTCACCTCCAGGATCACTACACTACCTATACCTGTATAGTAAATAATGTTATTATGGTTGTGGTTTTCTGCAAGGCGGAGGTACTTCCCTAGTTGAGCTGCTCCAAATTCGAGCAAGTTGACATTTTGCTGTGGCTCGTGGCGTCCGTTTTCCGCCACGGGATTATTATCATATTTGGGGAAATTCCACAGCTCTCAACCTAGTATCGTAGGGCTGGTTATATTAAAGATAGTTATATAACATAAATACATCGTGTCGAGCCTAACCAAGAGAGTCGGCAATAACTCGATTATGAAAATGGGACGGAGCTAACACCTCGAAACACAATCTGTCTGACGTCCGTCTGCCGGATATTCAAATTGTTTCTCAAAAGAAGTTCAAGAAAATATTGTAAATACCTACAACGTTAGCACTTAGCAGCCATAAAAGGCACTAGACCTAGCTTTCACCCACAATTTTGCCCACTTAAAACTAACTTTCAACCCCATTTCACCCCTTTACGTGATTTTCGGGATGAAAAGTATCGTTTGTCTTCCTACGTTCACTACTTAATTAACAGACCGGACGGTTTAAGGATGATTCACGCTAGATCGTTCCGTGTCCGGGCCGGCCCGTTTTCTAGTACAAGAAATCGATGGCCGTCGCGCGTCCTGTTTAGAAAACGGGCCGGCCCGGACACGGAACGGTCTACTGTGAATCGTCCTTTAGTCGTTATAAATTTAATATAACGCATCTACACATATATCATAAATCCTGTAAAATGACCAGACATCGTAAACAATGAACAGCATTACAAAAATCAATGTATTTGTGAAAATTTTCTTATCTGTGATAGAAGGCTACAGCAGTAACATAATGTTATGAGGATTTCCTATTTTGATAAGGTAACGAGTTTCAAATTTGGAACATCATACAAAAAATTAATAGTTTAAAAACGCTAGAAAAACACGCTTTGCGTGTTAATTGAAACCTGATCGTGTTCAAAGTCCATTATGAGACCTTTCTCACAAGTGCAAACACGACTATGATACGATATTCCATCATGGAATGCCAGTGCCTATCTTCCGGCTTCATCATCAGACCTTGAAACCTAATCGTGGTCAAAGTTCATTACAAGACTTTTCTAACAAATCCAAACACAGCTACGATACAATGTTCCATCATGAAGTTCCAGTTCATATCTTCCGGCTCCATCATCAGATCAGTTCGACAGTACCATATTATTGTATTGTCATCAGAACTACATACAGCTGCCAATTTTTATGACGCTACGATCCTTCGAAAATGGTTAAACTAGTTACCTTAGATTCCATTACATAGTTAGTTACATACAGGGCGACCTATCAGACCTTGACACCTAATCGTGGTCAAAGTTCATTGCAAGACTTTTCTAACAAATCCAAACACAGCTATGATACGATGTTCCATCATGAAGTTCCAGTTCATATCTTCCGGCTCCATCATCAGATCAGTTCGACAGTACCATATTATTGTATTGTCATCAGAACTACATACAGCTGCCAATTTTCATGACGCTACGATGCTTGGAAGATGGTTAAATTTGTTACCTTAGATTCCATTACATAGTTACATACAGGTCGACCTAATAAAAGCGTGTTAAAAACCAACAAAATTTAAATAGGCCCCTATTCTAGTATCACTAGAAATTCACAATCAATCGGCACGAAACGTCAGCTCGCTATGTTTTTTTTTTGTATGGCGTTGTAATGCACCTTACGTACGTTTGATAGCATTGTGTAATCATCCTAAATGTGTGCGAAAACTAAGAATCATCCATGATATTTCCATATTTGTCACTGAGACATCCCTTAGGATATGATATCCTAAATAATTTTCTTTTGAGTCCCCCGGGTCCCGCGTAATAGAAAAGCGGTCACGCCCGTCGGCGCGGCGACGTAACAAGAAACGTATGTTTAAGATACAAATGAATAAATAAATAAAATATGGCAGACCGGGATCCTCTTTGAAACCTTGGGATTAGATCGATTTCCTCACGATATTTTAATTCAGCCAAAAGCTAGTCCATCCATACTTAATATTATAAATGCAAAAGTGTGTCTGTCTGTCTATCTGTCTGTTACCTCCTCACGCTTCCACCGCTGAACCGATTTAGATGAAATTTGGTATGAAGATAGTTTGAGTCCCGGGAAGAGCGATGACAAGGTAAGCGCCTGATATAAAAAAACCGGCCAAGTGCGAGTCGGACACGCACACGAAGGGTTCCATACCATTATTTGTAATTAATAACGTTAAATAATATCAAGTAGAATTTTGGTCAAGTGCGAGTCGGATTTTAGTTTTCCCATACATTTTGAGACCCAGCTCCTGATGAAGGCAACGAGCAAAGTTTTTTAAAAGTCTTTTTGTATAGGAGCCCCCCTTAAATATTTATTTTATTTTGTTTTTAGTATTTGTTGTTATAGCGGCAACAGAAATACATCATCTGTGAAAATTTCAACTGTCTAGCTATCACGGTTAATGAGACACAGCCCGGTGACAGACGGACAGATAGCGAAGTCTTAGTAATAGGGTCCCGTTTTACCCTATGGGTGGAGAACCCTAAAAAGTAATTAGATTGCAACCTTGCTCGAGCTCCAAATTCCTCAACCAGTTTCCCCACTAAAGTATTAAAATAAACTCCGTAGTTGAATTACGTAGTTAGATCCAGTGTCACAGTTACCCTGCGTCATATTAATTAACTGGAACATTTATTGGAAAAGCTAGACTATCGTTAACACGGTCAGGCGATATCGGGTAACTTATCACTTTTCATTATCACCGGTATCAGTGGAGCGTAGGAGTAATACCTATCGATATCAACAATTTTAGATGTAGGACAAAAGGCTGTAGTTTTTTTTTTTTTATGTTATAGGGGGCAAACGAGCAAACGGATCGCCTGATGGTAAGCGATCACCGTCGCCCATAGACACCTGCAACACCAGAGGTGCCACAAGTGCGTTGCCGGCCTTTAAGAAAGGAGTACGCTCTCTTCTTGAAGGTTTGAAGGTCGCATCGGTCCGGAAATACCGCAGGCGACAGTTCATTCCATAGTTTGGTTGTGCGGGGCAGGAAATTTCTTGAGAAACGCACAGTCGTGGACTGCCAACCATCTAAGTGGTGAGGATGGAAATTCTGACGCGTAGGACGATGGCGAAAAGATGCGGAAGGGATGAGTCCGAACAATTCCTCCGAGCACTCCCCGTGATACAAGCGATAGAAAATGCAGAGCGAGGCTACATCTCTACGCAATGCCAGGGAGTCAAGCCGATCTGAGATACGCTGGCAATCGACGATTCGAGTCGCTCTCCGTTGAATGCGATCCAGAGGGAGAAGCTGGTACTGGGGTGCCCCTGCCCACAGATGAGAGCAGTATTCCATATGTGGGCGAACCTGCGCCATATTACCTGTACTGAAGTAAATATAGCGCATTGTCTGGTGATGCTCGGGTAAAAGTTACATGCGTTAAACGCCTAACTTTGCCTATACAGTGCCCAAGTGGGATAAATTTGACTAATCCAGTATTTGTTCTCGGTAACCAGCTAAACAGACTACACACACTCGCGGACAAAGAATACGGGTCGGTAAAAAACCATCATAATTCCTAAAATACTGCGAGGTTGTAAGTTTTTTTAATCATGTCATTATCTTTGTTTAATTTTACATCTATACCTACTGCAAAAGTAACAGCCAAAAAAAGTAACGTTTCCAGGTTTAAATCGGACTCTTAAAAATCCATGAAAAAAAACAACGTTAACGGGGCAAGATAGCATTTTTGGACATTAATATTTTTATGATAGGATCCCGGAAATTCCTAATACAGTTTGGCAATACGAAGAATAAGTAATATATTATGTAAATAAAACGAGTGTAGAATATTTCACAAAACCTATTTCATGAGGCTATTTAAACAAGGGTGACCCGAAATTTTTGACCGCCAGTGTATTTTTTTTCCATTTAATTCTCTAGAGTTTCGTTTCGTCATTCGGCTAATGATGATGAATTCTAATTAAGATGGCTTACAAGTTTTAAAATATTTTGACAAAAGTATTGATAATATACCAATAAAGAAATTGAAGGAAACGGTGACTTTATTAAAGTTTTAGATAGCAACATATAGCCCTTTAAGGGCAGAATTTAAGGGGAAAAAGCAGTTTTTCGTGGTTGGTTGGAAAATGGTTGAAATGGTGATTTGGAGTGACGTTAGAAACAATATTTTTTATGATAAATTAAAAAAAAAACATTTAATAATTACGTCATTAGGTCGCAATAGTCCTGTTCTAAATAGTAACATTGAGAAAATGTCAAGATACATGTCAATTAAACGGAAAACGGCCTAAATAGATTGACCTAAATAGGTAGGTTTTTTGACTGATAAGGACCCCCTTAAGCTATCTTTTAATTAACTCATCTGCGAAATGTAAATCGTAACAGGAATAATCTTCAGATACAAGCCCAAGTGGAGAAGAAAATTAAGTATTCACAAAGGCTTCAGAAAAAGAACGATTCACTCGCTTTCTGCACATGCCTAGGACGGGGGACTGAGAGCGAAGGGTTTGTATGTGAGTAGAAAATAGTGAATAGTTTCTTTTTGTGCTATCAGATTGCTTGTAATGATCAACTGGCTTAAAATATTGGGTTCCGGTTTCGGCCGATACCGAAAATACGATTTTTTGCCGACAGCCAAACTTTAAAACTTAAATCACGGTTACTTCTGTAAGTTTAAGTATTTCTGTAGTTAAAATGAAATTATTACAAATCTGTATGTCAGGTATACGTTGCGTTGTACCAATACGCGCGTCCGCAGCGCAAGATTGTTATGGCCGCGTTTTGCGTTCGCGCAGAATAAATCTTGGGCGATTTCGTTATACTAATACTACTGGCCTACCATTTTCCACTTTATTGCTTGTGTAATAAGGTTCAATAGGGGTAGACTCTCTTGGCTCAAAGTACTATGTCACCTTGGACCGTCGAAGTGCGCAAATTCCCTCAAATATTGACTTATTGACATATCTGAACAAACTCGCGGAATTGAGTGTTTTGGGTAAGTGCACTATTTAACGCTGTTCGGCGGTACAATGGTTCGAGCCTTGTTGGTTTAACATCTGTCCGGCGCGTGAGTATAAGGCCATTTTAAAACGTAATAAGCGGCCTACTCACAGCCCTAAAATCAGAGGCGATAGGCCTAGATCGCCTCGTGTGTAGGTAAATGTCAAATCAGCAAACACGTAATGATTGATTGACGTGCATTTGACGTTTAAGTTTTTTTTTTGTTGCCATCTTTTCCACTGTCGCTAGTGGTAGGCTGCGTTCATGTTCAATGCAAACTTAAGGCCTACACACACGAGACCTACTACTAGTCGGTGCGTCTGTGCAAATTATTATTATTGTTTTAATTATTGTTTTATATTCAATGCTCTTTCGTTTTTGTTACAATTTATTACTGTGTGTGCTCATAGTTTTGTTTTTATCCGTGTAGTGTCACCCGCCGTGCCATCACCAAATGGGCCCTACGGAAGACCAGCGCCGGCTGCAATGCCGGCATTATGCTGAGTTGGGTCCACTTCGTGACACGGTAGTATATTGTGTTTGTCCTTTTTATCACGAATAAATATTTGAACTTAGAACTTTAAATCGTATACGATAATCATATACGATTTACCTACACACGAGGCGATCTAGGGAGCAATCTAGAGTGCTCCCCACCACTCTCCCGATATTGCCTATGATTTTAGGGCTGTGAGTAGGCCGCTTAAAGGTGGCGGTTCGCGCCGCGACAGACACAAGAGACTGAGACAGAAGACCGCGACCGGAGACCGCGACCGAACACAAGCAACAAAACATAGGCAACTCGTGTCTCTGTCTCGCTCGCGAACTGTCGCTTATATGTTGCCTACTGTCAAGTGACGGTCGCGGTCTCCGGTCGCTTCTGTCTCGGTCTTTTGTCGCGGCACGAACCGGCACCTTTAGGCACAGTCCCACCGCCGGCGAGTAATTCTAGTCGCTTGAGCGACAAAACCAGTAGAATTACTATGAAAGTACTCTCTGGTCGCCGACGGTGGTACACTGGTGGTAGTATAGGTACTAACCTATAAGGTGGAGAGAAGAAACCTATGTGAAAGACCACCGGGACTGTGGTGTGAGAGATGTGTGGAAGAAAATAATTGTATACACAACAAACCGACTCAACATACTTAAAAGGTTTGTTTTAAGGCGCAGGGTAGGGCAAGGCCTTCCCCATACAAACTTTGTGCACGTTTTAATCGTCGGTTTTGGCACTAACAAATATAATATTTTTTTTGGTTGTAAATATTAGATATGCGAAGTTCGTGATGTGAACATTCTCAAATATTTCAAAAAAAAACAAAATTAAAAAATTTAAGAAAAAAATTAATAAAAAAAAATTTACATCACGAAATAGCTATCAGAAAAATAAGCATACTGACCAAAAATCATAACTTTAATGCAAACACAAACGAAGTAAATCCTGCACAAAGTTTGTATGGAGAGAGCTTGCCCTACCCCTCCTCTTAACGGGTCTAACGCGATATTTATGTATTTACCTTAGACCCGTTAAAACAAACCTTTTATGTATGTTTACAAAGCGCGAGAGTTTAAAGTGTTAAATTGCAAACCGACTCAAGTTTAGCAGCTACTGCTACACTTTTTCACATACCTCCCTATCGTTTTAGCTTCACCACACGAACTCATTTACGATAGCAAATATAGTGGTTAATACTTACAGAAGATATCCAAGTCACTATGCTCGGGCTGAGGAGTTCCGTCGATTCCAAACATGACGAAATGAGAACCGTAACCGCCTTTTTCCATTGAAGTTATTACCATACAATTATGTGTTACATGTAAGTAGAATAAGTATTTGTAATATATGGGTAAAAAATGTATAGAGAGAATGTTAAGAGGAGGGGTAGGGCAAGCTCTCTCCATACAAACTTTGTGCAGGATTTACTTCGTTTGTGTTTGCATTAAAGTTATGATTTTTGGTCAGTATGCTTATTTTTCTGATAGCTATTTCGTGATGTAATTTTTTTTATTAACTTTTTTTTTTTAATTTTGTTTTTTTTTGAAATATTTGAAAATTTTCACATCACGATCTTTGCATATCTAATATTTACAACCAAAAAAAATATTATATTTGTTAGTGCCAAAACCGACGAATAAAACGTGCACAAAGTTTGTATGGGGAAGGCCTTGCCCTACCCTGCGCCTTAACCGCGTTACGCAAAGCATCCTTTTCTAATGAACTAGATTTAGGAAAGTGGAAATACGTATTTAAATGTTATACGAAGGCGTTTTCCTTACATCCAGACCTGCGCCCTTCAGTTAGTTAGAAAGCGCTGCGCCGGAACCAAGTAATTGGAACACAAGCGACGGTGAATTTTTTTTATTCTGCAAGTAGGCATCAAAAGCTCTTTTATATGTCAGAAATCACCTATATAACAAACGATAGAGCTTAATGTAAATATATCTAGGATAATAATTATAGGGAGAGATTGGAGGCTTTTGAGATGTGGTGTTGGCGTAGAATGGAAGGCATAAAGTGGACGGAAAAGGCGGCGTTTTTATGTGCTTTGAAAGGTTTGCATTAAAGATTTATTACATAAAAACGCCTTTGAATTATCTAATAACATACTGGCCAGTTAAGAACGTAAGTACTGGAAAAAAATAAGGCGGGAGATTGTGAAAAAGTTATTGTGTTGCTGCAACCAACAAACTATAAAAATGGATTTGATTTTCTCTCAGTAGACGTGAAAAGCACTATGTTAAGCCTCGGCCGAAATTGCAATAGATGGATTGGTTGGGATGGTGCTTACTTTCTAGCCTCTACAACAATGTACTATTTCCTTAAGACCATTAAAGAAGGGAAGATTGAAGGAAAGAGAGGAAGAGGAAGGCCAAGAAGAAACTACTTTGAGCAAATAAAAGAGAAGGTTACGGTCATGTCATATCAGAGAGTGAAGGAGATAGCAGAGGAAGAAACGCGATTGCTCCACCGACAAGAATAGTAAACTCTTAAATAGAAGAAGAAGAATAATTATACGTAAGTACGTCAAAACCCGAAGTAGCATACCATACGGATCATACATGGCCTGGATACCAGCGAATCATTTACTACGTACCTTTGCCCCTTCCACGAAACCATACATACAATCTTTCGAATATCACTCTCAATTAAGAATTTTCGCTCTCTTTGTAACTGAATCCGTCGGCAAATATTTAATCCCGTTTGTCGAGGTCGAGCTTCGGAAGAATCCAAGTGTTTGCCCTCCTCTTGGTTCCTATAGGAACCAGTGCTAGATTCCACAGTCTAGGGTCCTTGTAGAAAAGCAACTCCTTTCTACAATTTAATTTTAGAAAATTCTTGGCGATTTGGTTTAAAGCTGAGGGTATGGCAAGGCCTTCTCCACTCCATACAAATTCTGTGCACGTTTTATTCGTCGGTTTTGGCACTCCCGAATATACTTTTTTTTTGCTTGTGTAAATATTGGATATACGAGGAACCTCAAAAAAAATCATAAGTGTAGTGCAAACACAAGCGAAGAAAAACTTGCACAAAGTTTGTATGGAGAGATCTTGCCCACCTCTGCGCATAAAGCCCGGCAACATTGTTTATTGAAGCTGTTGCCCGCAAGTTTATAGGCGTGTTTAAATTTCTTTTATTATTTTTATGTTAGGAGAACTAACAGCAATATAACGATGTAACAACATGAATATTAACAGCAGAGCCAATTACATGATCTAACAGATAGCACAATGTAGGTATCTATGCCCTTGAACGCGTGCGGTTCGTGACCTTTACTAATTGAACTTATCTCACCCTATCAACAAAGTTATCTTAAGAGGCTGACAAGACCTAATTTTGTTAAAATTGATGTTATTTAAGAAAAACTATTTGTTCTAGCTCATAAAAAATATGTTAATATTTATCATAGGGCGTAATAGGCATCAGACATTTTAGACCTATTGCTTTCTAGTCTCAATCCTATCGTAGTCCAAATTCGTTTTTAGTCCTATCGCTTTTTAATCCAAATTCTGATGGATAGGTAGACCAAATGCGTTTGAGACCTAAAGCGATATAGCTTAAACAGTTTTAGTCCTAATGCGTTTCAGTTCAACAGAGATGAAGGCATAATGATCATTAGGAAATTGGCGTTTAAGACTATAGCCGACTTAGGCTATGTACTGACATAGGCAAAACACGTTTTAGGCACACCAAGAACAAAGGTTTCAAAGACCGTGTACGGACTCGATACATAATTGGACGAAATCGGCTCGATAGAAAATAATTGGAAAGATTGGTCTTAAAATCATCATTAAACGGTTCTGTGTCTTTATTTGATTACGTATGGGTCTGCAATGGGGCATGCGGCTGCAAACATGGCCACTAGGTGGCGCCACTAGAGTATGCCACATCTGGATTGATGAACATTTAACTTTAAAAAATATTGTACGTTTAAAATACCGTTATAAATAATAATTATTATTAAACTTTGTATCTTAGGCTGAGACACTGTCGGTTAATATTTCAAAGCCATTTAAATACAAAAGGTTTTGTTTAGACAGAAGGGTGTCAGTTATATTTTCGTATACATATATTCGTCCGTTTAGCGCGATAAAATGGATCCAAATGAAAAATACGGACGTCTGACTCTGACACAGCTAAAAGCACTTTTACGGCAACGCGAGCAATCAGTAAAAGGACCGCAAAATTAAGGTGGTTGTAGAGGGAAAAATGAGGAAATTTCTGAAAAAAAAACTACTTATTAATATATTAGTATGTGTTTCGTAAAATATACGTAATAATAAACATTATCAGCAAATATCAAGTTCATAGGTCTCATCCCAAAGAGAATAATAATCACGAACGAATGTCTTGGCACAAACTCAGTGGCGCCACCTAGTGGCAAAGTTTGGCAGCCGCCAACCCCATTATTCTCTTTGGGCTGAGACCTATGAACTTGATATTTGGTGATAATGTTTATTATTACGTATATTTTACGGAACACATACTAATACATTAATAATTAGATATTTTTTTCAGAAATTTCCTCATTTTTCCCATTACATCCACCTTAATTTTGCGGTTCTTTTACTGATTGCTCGCGTTGCCGTAAAAGTGCTTTTAGCTGTGCCAGAGTCAGACGTCCGTTCCGTATTTTTCATTTGGATCCTTTTTATCGCGCTAAACGGACGAGTATATGTTTACGAAAATATAACTTACACGCTCCTGTCTAACCAAAACCTTTTGTATTTAAATGGCTTTGAAACATTAACCGACAGTGTCTCGACCTAAGATACAAAGTTTAATACTTATTATTATTTATAACGGTATTTTAAACGTACAATATTTTTTAAAGTTAAATGTGCATCAATCGAGATGTGACAAACTCTAGTGGCGCCATCTATGCAGAGCTTTGCGCCTCCTGCCCCATTAATAACATGAAGTCAACATATTCATACCTAAACCGCCAACGTGTCATGTTTCACAAATAATCCACACTTCTTTCATTTCAATATTTTTATAGTATTTGCTATTCTATACGCGCAGAGCTTCCGTTAAGAGCGGGGTGGTTAGAGCAGGACTTTTTTAGGTCTTGTCAGCCTCTTAATGTGTCAAAAGCCTTCGATCCAATTTTCGTTAGTGTAGGTTTATTCCTATCGCGGCCGTAAAAGTAGGAAGCGCTTTATTTAGTAATGTTGATAAGTCGTTATGAAGCGAGGTAGGGGCGGCGACGCGGTGGCACTTCATCGGCGCCTGGCAACCAGACTGGCTGACGGAATACGTATCTGAATGTATATCAGATGAGCCTGTAGATGCCCACAAGGCCGTGGCGTGTCAATCAACAAGTTGATTGTTTACTTGGAGCGTAAGGTTCCAGTACGGTGATTAACGCTTTTCTGTTTATTTGTGTTTTGTTCTCAATTTATTACTACTAGTACTCCTTACAACAAACCAGTCTTGTTATGTCAGGTGCGTATGAACGTGCTCTCCCAAATTTCGGCAATTATATCGTTACATAATAATTACCATTCAAATATGTATCCCTCGATGGTGAAAAATATTTTTTTTCTGCAATTTCAAATACAAAACTGCCGTGAGTTCCCCGTCTTCCGTGAGAGGCTGGTTCTCATGATTAAGGACCACATATTGGTACGAAACATGACGAGCGATATTCCACCTTAAAGACGTGAGTGACCTCGTTTTTTGTCTGCTGTTAATGTTCTGAAAATCGGCTAATGAATAAACAAATCTGCGTGAATAATTCCAGCAACAGCTTTCAGGCACCCGCGGGAATACGCCGCTTTTAACTAATGACTGGAAAGTAACCGTCGAGCAATATTCGTCTAAATAACCAGGATTACGGTGAACTGGAAACAAAGTGTTTCCCTCTCTGTCACTCGAATGCAAGTGCGACAGAGGCAAATAAATTTCATTGCCGCTTTGGCTAAACGAGCCTCTCGCACTCTGAGGTGTCGACACCCCATGGTCTAAAAAACAAGGTCTGACAATCTGATCACAAGTGACGTCACCGTCAACGACACACTCACATACGACTGCATTCCATTAGGCCGATGCCGATAGGCTGATGCCGTAGCTTGTGTCACCCACACTACAAACCGATGCACCGGATTAGGCGACTTCCTGACTTGGCGGGGCGGGATCGATATGTGACATTTTCTTCTTTGACGTAAACTTACTGACGTCGCAAAGATTCCCGCTTGACAGAATACTGTCAGTATTATATTTGCGCAGTAGTAATATTATGCGCAGAAGTGGACCAGTACTGCCTTCGCATCGTCCCGCTTCCGCGCATCCCGCGCCAGTCAGGAAGCACTCATTTAAATGTAGGGGCGCAGTAAAAAGTAGTACTGAGTTGACTGACATTTGACAGTTTTCTCATATCGTACCGCCTCCGCATCGACAAATCAGGAAGTCGCCCCATACCTAGTTCAGTCAAGTATATACCTAATCGTATCATGTAGGTACCCGATCTCGGGAAGCGCGTGCGAGTAGCATTATATTTTTTTAAATAGATTTGTTACAAAGATTCTATTCAATTCAATTCAAAGATTCAAAGATTTATGTGCTCAGAACACATGTTGTAGACAAGATGTTAAAATTAAGACATGTCCAGTGCATTCAGCCTGCGCGCATGCGTGCAAATATTTTGTAGGAGCGTCATAATTACGAGTTAAGTAAGCCAATAATAATAATTAAATCCTCCTAGCGTTATCCCAGTACAGTTGCATCCTGAAGGATGCCTGGGGTCCGCTACCTAATCCCAAGATTTGGCGTAGGCAGTAGTTTTTACGAAAGCGACTGCCATCTGACCTTCCAACCCCGAGGGGAAACTAGACCTAATAATAAAATATATCCACATAATTAGCAAATTTTACATAGTGCACGTTACGTAAGTTTCCTTACGTTTACCGAATGAAACGAAGGTCTCCGTTTCAGCTACGATAAAAATCCTTTATTTATTTGTAGATTTAGGTTTTGGTCATTTTTCAATGTGGCGGAGTATGGGTTGAAAACGAAAAAATATCACTAGTGAGGTCTACACCTCAAAATACAATTTCTATTCACTCTATTGAGCATAAAGAATACTTCAGCCACCCTTTATCGCAATAAAATATCAATTAACTTTTGTATCAAAATAAAAATTGCAGTTTAGTTGCAAAGTGAGTTTGGAATCAGACATAGATTAATTGAGTAGATAAATAGTCAGACAGAATGACTATGAGTGTATAGATAGCTCCTTTTTTTGGAAGTCGTTTAGAAAGATAATTAAAGTTTAAGTGCTTGTTTATTCTCAAAACTTTGCAGACAGTCCGTAGCCGTATTGTCGAGATTTAAGGCGGTGTTGACCAAGTGTTGACTAGTCTATTACTCGAGCCATCTACGACTCGGATTAATTGTTGTATTTACCTAAATACTCATACTTTTCCGAGCTTATGGCGAGCTTCGAGTCTTTCGAGCGTGTTTAAATTAGGTTAGAATTAGGCCTGTTGTTTTACCTCCACTTTAATCCAAATATGTATTGTATTCTTTTTGAGGTATGCAATGAAGGGTATTTGTATTGTCTTGTAGATCAATGACGTCATCCACCCGTTGTGTTTTCCCGGTTATATCCCTGCGGGAACCTCCTGTCCTCGGGGTCCTTTTTGACCCCTAATCCCAAGAACCGGCGTATAGGCACTAGACTGCCATCTAACCTTCCAACCCAGCGGGAAAACTAGATCTTGTTGAGATTAGGCCGGTTCTTTCCACGAAGTAGTCCGTTTTGTCCTACGATTTTGTTCACATCGTAGGACAAAACGGACTACTTCGTTACTTAAGCCTTCATCGAAAAGGTGTCGAAAAGCCAATAAATATCGCCCTCTGACGAAGCATTTCGACGCCGCCTGAAATGCCTTTTATTGAAAAATCCATTATATTCAGTTGAAGAGTATCTTGAACTTGACATGTAAATCATTGTTTTAATTAATTATGTACCCATTTCATTTGTTTTTATATTTTTGTTTAGAATTGATATATAAGTGAATGACGATCCCAAGCGGTAAATATATTTAAATTTGATTATTGTTTTCTTTTTGATTATTTTTTGTTTTTTGTAGACATTGTTATTTTATTTTGACGATCATGGTAACTATTCTTACAATTTTGACATGTATGCAAATGTATAATGTAAGTTTTGCCGTGAAATAAATAATCTAATCTATCAAACAATATTTCTTACATAAGTTTATTTTAACACATAAAAAAAAAACCCCGCCCCGCCTGTAAAAAGTAAACCTCAAACATTACAGAATCTCCGTCGCTGTCAAATTACTCCACCCCATCATCTGTCAAACGTGACTGGCATTACTCGGCGTAATTAACGAGCGTGTCCCTCTCTGATCATTAGCGCTGAAAAGAGACGGCGATGTAGGCGGTGATGGATGGACAGTTTTCTAAAGGTTTTGCAGTGAGAGCTATTAAGGCTTGTTTACAATAGCGTATCTTAGGGCCCTGGAGGGCCTTTCATGATAAAAGATAAGTTGTTAAATATCTATTAAAAGCTGCGTGGGAGCTTGTTCATGTTTTTTGTTGTTTGTGCTATTATTGGATTTTCAATGTCAAACATTTTATGCGCCAATGTCAGTGTGCACGTGGTCACATATTAATAAGCTAAAACCCCAATATAGGCATTACCAGAATCGTTTTCATACAAACAGAATCAGACACATACTTACCTGATTTGGCGCTCCGTTCTCGAGAAGACCGCGTTTGTTGGCCGCCCAGCATCACAGTACTGGATCTCCAATAGTTTTCTTGCACTACGTGTCACAGTTATCTTTATTTATACATCAATATAGTTTAATCCACAATTACATCACGATTTACCAATATTTCTGGCCGTAAAAGCGCAGCGTGGTAATTTACCTTACTACATATTTGATAGACTGACAGTTTTAATTTTTCGACACCATCGCTAGGAGCGCCACTGTCGCGTGCCGGCTAGGAACGCGCCAATTCGATTTGAATGAAGAACGATTCAGGCTTTATGCCTAAACTGTGGCCTAAACCACAAAGTAAATAGCGGCGGCGCGCGCCGGAGCAGAGAGTCCGCTCAGTACAAAGTGCCATTTTCGCCGCACGCACAATGACGTAACATTTACAGGCATTCTCGGTTGATTTCGGACTAGCTTAGTCGCGACTGTCACTGTCGCGTCGCGAGTGCTAGTTGTGCGCGCGTTGATCACTTGACGTCCTCGCCGCTACGTAGATAGTTTATGTCACGTACGTCAAAATGAATAACCGATATTATTACAGTTGGAATGTATTTTATTGTTTAAATACACTTAAATACAACAAAAAACGGTGCTACACTTTCTTCAAATTTTCAAACGATATTGAAAGGTAAATAAAACGGTTTTCTCATTTTGGTAGTTACAATACCTAGGTAGGTAGGTAATTTTTTGAAACTTGCCGCTTTGATAACGACGATCAACCATTACACATTCATCTTATCGTTCGCTGGTAAAACGCCAGTATTTAAGTAGTACTATGGTTTAGTTAAGTAGGTACCTAATTAATTAGGTATATTTTTGTTGGCGCTCTCGACCGCCGCCGGTCACAAGTCACAACTCGCAGCGGGTCACGCATCAATTTATTAGGGTTCCGTACCCGAAGGGTCAAAACGGAACCCTATTGGTGTCGCCCAGACGTCCGTCCGTCCGTCCGTCGTATGTCACAAAATTTGTTCCGAAGAATTTTTAGACTTCTCATTGACCTATGAACTTGAAATTTGGTGACAATGTTCAATATTACGTATATTTTAACAAAAAATACTAATATATCAATAAATCATATTTTTGAGGTTGATTCGGAATCCTAAATGTGCGAAGTCCGACTCGCACTTGGCCGGTTTTTTACCAAGATACGCTGGTTCATATTTAAATGTCATGTTGAAGAATTTTTAATTTATCTGCTCCTTTTTAAAATTCAGAATCAATACAGAAGCAACCCTGTAGTTTAGGTATGTATTTTCAAGAACGGCGGGAACGGACCTTCTGTATATTCTTTATTTTGTGCCTAAACAGTCAGATTGCATAAAATAAGAAGTAAATTTTATGAATGTTTTTGTACCAACAATTTGAACTGTAATGTAGGTATTCATTCATTATCAAGAAATGATGTCTGTGAACAATGTTTATGTCTATGTATGAATTGAGAAGCCAGTTCGGTTGCCCATTTCGTTGTTTTTTAGCACCACCCAGGGGTCACGTGTAGGGTAGGTAACGGGTGAGGGGTGAGGTGACAGGACCGGACGAGTCGGTTTGTGAATGGGGTGCAACCTATGATATATGATTGGCAGAAAAAAAAACGGTGTGCTGCCATATTTTTTTTTTTTTTTTGAGGCAGCAGCGCCCCTGTTTTTTCTTCCCCCATCTCTTACCTCATGCTTATATTAGTAGGTAGAAGGTATGTCTTACGATAATCTTATATCTTTAAACGAGCAATTCTTTTCGGGGATCTCGAAAACGGCTCTAACGATTTTGATGAAATTTGGTATGTGGGGGTTTCCGGGGACGAGCAATCGAACTAACAAGGTCTCGTGCCCGGGAAAACGTCGATCAAAGCTCGGTCGCCCAGATATTAACACTAATAAATGTAATTTTCTTTTAAAAACCTCTTTGGGCACTTTAAGCGTAAACACGATGTTTTCGCGGCTTAAGGGATTTGAAAGTCAATCGCGCCTTTGATTAAGTTTACTCTGTGAAGTTTATTATGTGGCCAGCTTTTCAAGGAGCAAGCAGACTTTTAATAGGCGCTTTCGGGATCCACTGGGACGGCTGTTACGAAAAAGTGAGGAAAAACTTATTGACACGTGTTTTTTGTAGTTGGAGTTTTTTTGACTGAAATGTGTTTTTGTTTCTGTCTAACAAGTTAAGGCGATATATCGATCGAAAGAGACACCCTTTGTTTTTTGCTCACGACAAAACGGGATGCAACCCTCTCCGAGAATGGCTTTTTAGACAAATCTCGTTAAATATCTGACTGTGTGCAGGTTTATTAAATTTCCTCTTGTCAGTACCTAGATGAGGTAAAATACCATCATATTAACTTAATCGTGTCTTTTAATAATGCGTGGTTTTAGTAGGCTGAGGAAAAAAAGGAAAATATAGACTCGACTTTGGATTTATTTTCTATCGAGAAAATTTTAAGCAATCATGTTTCGCTATTGTCAGTAGCACAATCATATAGTCAAGAATCATATATCTGAAAATCAGCCCCTACTGTTTGCTAGTCTGGGCAGGACAGCGTTTCAAAGTCTCAAAATTTCTCAGTGTAGCGCCTTAAGATCAGCGTGTATAGAAGCACAAAGTAAATAGCGGCGGCGCGCGCCGGAGCAGAGAGTCCGCTCAGTACAAAGTGCCATTTTCGCCGCACGCACAATGACGTAACATTTACAGGCATTCTCGGTTGATTTCGGACTAGCTTAGTCGCGACTGTCACTGTCGCGTCGCGAGTGCTAGTTGTGCGCGCGTTGATCACTTGACGTCCTCGCCGCTACGTAGATAGTTTATGTCACGTACGTCAAAATGAATAACCGATATTATTACAGTTGGAATGTATTTTATTGTTTAAATACACTTAAATACAACAAAAAACGGTGCTACACTTTCTTCAAATTTTCAAACGATATTGAAAGGTAAATAAAACGGTTTTCTCATTTTGGTAGTTACAATACCTAGGTAGGTAGGTAATTTTTTGAAACTTGCCGCTTTGATAACGACGATCAACCATTACACATTCATCTTATCGTTCGCTGGTAAAACGCCAGTATTTAAGTAGTACTATGGTTTAGTTAAGTAGGTACCTAATTAATTAGGTATATTTTTGTTGGCGCTCTCGACCGCCGCCGGTCACAAGTCACAACTCGCAGCGGGTCACGCATCAATTTATTAGGGTTCCGTACCCGAAGGGTCAAAACGGAACCCTATTGGTGTCGCCCAGACGTCCGTCCGTCCGTCCGTCGTATGTCACAAAATTTGTTCCGAAGAATTTTTAGACTTCTCATTGACCTATGAACTTGAAATTTGGTGACAATGTTCAATATTACGTATATTTTAACAAAAAATACTAATATATCAATAAATCATATTTTTGAGGTTGATTCGGAATCCTAAATGTGCGAAGTCCGACTCGCACTTGGCCGGTTTTTTACCAAGATACGCTGGTTCATATTTAAATGTCATGTTGAAGAATTTTTAATTTATCTGCTCCTTTTTAAAATTCAGAATCAATACAGAAGCAACCCTGTAGTTTAGGTATGTATTTTCAAGAACGGCGGGAACGGACCTTCTGTATATTCTTTATTTTGTGATAGAAGTGAGAGCATTCGACAATTAATAGTAAGCGGACACCTTAGCGTAAGAACACTTTCAAGAATCCTTTCAGGATTTATCGTATTGACACTCTCAACACAGCGTATCATACCTGTGTTTAATCAAACAGATTGTTTAGGGATACCTTCCCTACGGTGTAATTAAACTTTTTTTTCACAATTAATTTGACATCGCAAATTTTGTTATAAGGTCAAAACTTCATAAAATTGTTCGCATGCGGACTTCAATCTCCTACTTGGGCATTTTCACTTTAAAGTGTACCCCCTACTTTTTTTCGGATCTCGGTGAATTTGGGTATTCTGTCTCAGAATCACGAGTACTATTGATTCAGATGAAGAAAAAAAATGTCCTTGATTTTCCATACAAATTTTCTGTGTCAGTTTTGTGACGAGCCATATAATCTGTATGAAAAAAGCGTCACAAAACTGACTTTTTTTTGGAAGGACCCTTTTTTTCTTCGCGGAAATGGATAGTACTCGTGATTCTGAGTCAGAATACCCAAAATCACCTAGATCCGAAAAAAACGTAGGGGGTACACTTTAAAGTAAAAATGCCCACTTACACTTTGAATAAAAACTTATCTTTTCAACATTGACATTATCAACATGGACATGTCACGAGTCGCCAACGACACCAGTCGAATAGCGTCCCCAAATAATTTTCCATCTACGCACGTGCTACGAGAATTCCGTATGTTGCGCTACGAAAGCTCGAGGCGGGGAAGTGCTACGCCGTAGACGGCTACGACGTCGTAGCATCCCGCAGTTTATGATTCTTCAGTGATTGTTGAAGATGAATAACAATTAAAAAACACGTTTGCCACTTGAAATATTGTCTTTAATAATATTACCCCGTGTTACCCTAAGACATGAGAATGACCAAACTAAAATATATGACAATTTTGAAATAGGTAAAAAAGAACAAGTCAAATTTAAATAAAAAATTAAAAAAGGAAATATATAAAAAAAGGTTAGTTGGCCGGTCGGCAACAGTGATCGTTCGATGTATACCTACCGTAAGTGTCACTGTGTCGCTCGAATATGCAAATGAGACCAGAGAGACATACTCGTATATTTCGTTTTGTTTTTAACTTGACTGTGATTTTATACATTACTACTACCGTGTTTTTTTTTACATTACTTTTTTGATATTTTACTTTAATTTGAATTGACATAATTTAACTATCTGTAACAAGGTTCTCAATAATAATAATGACATGTAATTTTTTATATTTTATGAATAAATGAGTATGAGTATGAGTATAGGCCGGGCCCAATAAAACGATAGCAGTGCGCGGTTGGAGAGTGGCCAGGGGAAAATCCAGAGGAAACCTCCGACACGACCACGCGGGCGGTTTAACACTGGAATACTCTAAGAGCTTCCACCCCAGTGAGTTTGGTTAAGAGGAGGGGTAGGGCAAGCTCTCTCCATACAAACTTTGTGCAGGATTTTCTTCGTTTGTGTTTGCATTAAAGTTATCATTTTTGGTCAGTATGCTTATTTTTCTGTTAGCTATTTTGTGACGTAATTTTTTTTCATTGATGTTATTTTTAAATTTTTCATTTTTTTGAAATATTTGATAATTTCCACCACTTCCTTCGCATATCTAATATTTCATTCCAAAAAAAAAATTACATTCGTTAGTTTGTATGGAGACCCCTGCGCCTTAAGCGGCTTCAACCGAATCTGAGGTGACAATGGAATCGAGCTACTGGGAGTTTCGTCGCCGGTTCACTAAACCTAGCCTAGCTGAGAGGTAGGCGCGCGGACCGCGCACGCGCACTGAGCACGCACAATGGCCGCCGGCGCCGGCGCCGCCCCGCGCTACTTCCGCGCAGCCGGTTTACGTTGCTAGGCCGAACTGGCTGAATATCACCTCACCTCACCTCTTTAAGGCGCAGGGTAGGGCAAGGCCTTCCCCATACAAACTTTGTGCACGTTTTATTCGTCGGTTTTGGCACTAACAAATATAATATTTTTTTTGGTTGTAATATTAGATATGCGAAGAAAGTGATGTGGAAATTTTCAAATATTTCAAAAAAATGAAAAATGAAAAAAATTTAAAATAATATCAATGGAAAAAAAATACATCACGAAATAGCTAACAGAAAAATAAGCATACTGACCAAAAATCATAACTTTAATGCAAACACAAACGAAGTAAATCCTGCACAAAGTTTGTACGGAGAGAGCTTGCCCCACCCCTCCTCTTAACCTCCTTGTACGATACGGCTGCTATTTTTTATTTTTTTTACAACCTAGCATATATTAGTTCAATATGTGAGTTTTTGTATATTGTGCTTGTAAGGATGCCTTTCCATCAGAGCTATGCTATGGATGCGTTGATATCCACCAATCATATTAATGGTTCACATAGCATAGCACTGGTGGAAACGGAAAATCACTGCAGCATAGCTGCATAACATAGCTCTGCTCTGGTCGAAAGGCAGCCTAATGCTTATGTCAGATAGAGCATGATTCTTTTACAAATTTCTGAACTAAAGGAAAAATAGGGATGACGACACTATAAAAGAAAATCAATAAATCCAAATTTTCTACATAAAGGCTCAAATTCTCAATCAAATGGCGAAAAAAGTAATTGAAAAATAAATAAATAATAATTAACGTAATTATAAGTCTTCAAAGTTTTAAGAGTGGGTATGTTCTGTCCCTTTTCCGCAAAACGCACCTTTGTATTGAACGATCGTCATTTACTATGGCGCTACTTAACAGTGACGTCACGGTTAGGTAGCACTTTCTCTCTCTAACTACGAACATTCTAACCGTTGTAGCTTCGTTATTTTTTGAGATATTTGAATAGGATTTTCACTATTTGGCGTAGTTTTATGTCTTCTTTCTATTGAAGTAATACAAATTTTTGAGTCGACATCCCTATTGATAAATTTAGGGTCCGCCTGCGACCTTCTGGCCTTCGCGGTTCGCGGCCAGTCGCTCTAGCCACTAAGCTAATGGAGCAATCGAACTCTGCCCCCAAATTTCTCAACCGTTCCCTTACACAAACGCCTTAAGGAGGCGTACATTCAAGGCAGGCGTATTTTTAATTTTTTTCAATATTTACAAATTTGTAGTTTGCGTTAGCAGTGCATAGTGCTTAAGGCCGTGTATTACCACTTTTGAGTTTTTAAAAACCATCTGAGACATAGAATATAGTGTCTTAAAATCTAAAAAAATATATGTGTTACATAAGGATCTTGTCTAGTCAAAATCGCAGTCAGTTACATGACCTGATGAATTTCACTCGATAGAAAAAAATCGCGAAGTTAGCCCTTTTTGGAATGTATTTTCAATACTACGGCTATATTACTGATATTTAACATTTAATTTTTGTACTCAATTAAAGATCGTAAATAGTTATAGACAAATTCGCAGGGTTTGCTTTGATAAAATGATTGGCTTAATCACTATAGCTAAATATTTACAAAACTGCGCGCAGAGCTTGCGTAGAGAGCGGGATGGTTAATTGTAAACTCACGCGTGTTAGAGCGGGACATTTGCGTTGGGGATACCTCCCCTTAATGCAAAATAAATTCATGCAATTTTTATCAATAGATGTGAAAAGAAGTAATAAAAGTTGTTCAACACGCTTCGAACTAAACCATAAGACTATTAAGTAACTCCTTTCAAAGTGACACTGAAAACATCTCAGGTTGAAGTTAACGTTTCTTTGAAATATCTAGACGTTGTGCTCTTCGGTAAGTACCCTTCCAAGAAACACCTGATAACATTAACTGAGACCTTTTTCTGATTAATGATCGACATCAGTATTTCAGCTGGCATAGGCGTGACCACTAAATAGTTAATGTAATAAATAAATAAAACTGCAGCTCCGACTAATAACTCAAGGATTTTTATCTACACACATATCATAAATCCTCTAATATGCGTTCGGAAACCGTAGAAAATGACTCTCATTTCAACATTCAATGAATTTATGGCAATTTTCTTATCTGTGGCTACAGCAGTAATATAATTTTCATTTTAATCTCATATATGATGTTAAAATATTAAACGTCAAACAAAACTGTCAAAATTTAAATGTCAAAGTTGACATGTCCCTATTCTAGTATCACTGAAAATTCAAATTCAGTCGATGCGAAATGTCAGCTCGATGTTTTTTTAGTATATATCGCACGAAATTTGAGCTAGAACGACATGATCACTCTTTACTTTTTAAAATAACATTCAGGTATCGGTTGCCAGTTCTGATTTCGATATTTCCGCAACCGTGCAAAAAAGGTTGTATTAACACAATTATTGTATTTATTTACTACGGTTTCTGAACCCATCTTAGAGTAGTTATAATATGTGTGTAGATAAAGTAATGTATGCAACTGTACATAATTAGGCATTATGTACCAGTTGCATAAACTACTATTACTCGACTGTTTTCTCCTCCTAAATTTAAGCGATTGTAACAAAACATTGAAGACTAAATAGGAAGAAAATATTCAGTGTCAAACGGTGTTAAGTTTTACACTTATTGTTCCATGAATTTGTTTCGAGAAATACATACGAGGCGATCTAGGGAGCAATCTAGGGTGCAAACTCAAACTTAAAATATTCTTTATTCAAATAGGCCTAGCAACAAGCACTTTTAAATCATCAGTTTTATATTACATAGTTTGAATTGAATTATTCAGAGCAATTGATTGATGCAATTATAATTTAAAAAAAAAGTTGAATTGCTGTAATCTATGTCAAACAGAATATAACAAATTCACAAAAAGATAGTCAATAAGTAAAATAAAAACATATAAAAAATAGAATAATCTAGACAGTTTCTAGAATAAAATCTGAATGTCAAGAGGAAAATCTAAAATCAAATGTCATAATTATTAAAATATTATTAGTATTTCAACCACAATTATCATTCATGTAGTCTTTTGTGCTATAATATGCTTTCGATATGAGTTTACGCTTTACATAATTCTTGAATTTATTAATAGATAAATCAGCTTGGTCCCTAGATCGCCTGTGTCGGTAAATCGTATACTGTTATCGTATACGATTTACCTACACACGAGGCGATCTAGGGAGCAATCTAGGGTGCTCCCCACCACTCTCCCGATATTACCTCTGATTTTAGGGCCGTGTGTGGGCCGCTTTAGTAAAGCTTAAGCCACACAGAGAGCGGGCGGGCGGCAGCGGCGCGGGCGCGGGCGGCGGCGGCGCGGGCGCGGGCGGCGGCGGCGCGGGCGCGGGCGGCGGCGGCGCGGGCGTGGGCGGCAGCGGCGCGGGCGCGGGCGGCAGCGGCGCGGGAGCCGCCTTTGGCGGCAGCCGCCACCGTCAAAAGCAGCTCCCGCGCCGCCGCCGCCCGCGCCCGCGCCGCTGCCGCCCGCGCCCGCGCCGCCGCCGCCCGCCCGCTCTCTATGTGGCTTAAGCTTTAACGTCATCAATAAACTTTTTTCTATTTCTAAAAGTCAAAAGCCTTTAATATGAGAGAATAGGAGCTATTCCCGTCTTCACATGATGCTACATCTAATTCTGACAGTATGTCAACAACTAGAACAGACAGTTTCGAAGTCCGTAGCTAAACAGCGCCAAGGACGTCGCGGGCAGCTGAGCGAAGAAAGTGGCGCCACCCGCCGCTTGCGCAACCGCGGCTGAACTTGCGGCCAACGACCTCGCGGTAACGTAACGTAATATTTACTTTTTTTGCGTCTGGAAATGCAGCACGTATATTTAGGTTCTGCGTTGCCGATCGCAATCATATTATTTCAGATTCGGTTGATGCCGCTCAACCAATCTCACTGGAGCGCAAACTCGATTATTCCAGTGTTTAAACCGCCCGCGTGGTCGTGTCGGTGGTTCCCCTGAGATTTTCCTAGGCCACTCTTCAACCGCACGCTCCTATCACTTTATTGGGCCCAGCCTATAGAGCCACAGTCAGGTTGAAAAAATACAATCTAATAACAAAAATACAATCTAATAACAAAAATACAATCTAATAACAAAAATACAATCTGATAACAAAAATACAATCTGATAACAAAAATACAATTTGAATCGCACACGCTGCACTGAGCGAAAAAAATACTAATTATTAGTAAGTTTTAGTGAATCCCAAGACAAGGAGATTATTATATACTAACGGCTACAAAACAGTTTAGTAGTAATTAGTAGTTACAAGGACAATTTTTTTGGTAATAGTAAATGACTACTATTATCAAAAACTGTTTTGTAACCGTTAGTATATAATCTCCTTGTCCTGGGATTCACTAAAACTTACTAATAATTAATATTTTTTTTCGCTCAGTGTGAGATGTTGTGTTAGAACGATCGAGGGAGGATTAGGGTGCACAAGAGACTCCTAATAGCGTCACTGAATAGATATCTAACAGAGTTAAATATCAAATAATATGGTAAGTATTTTTTTAAACCGGCCAGGATACGACCCGGATTTCAAGCGGCGACTTCCAAGACAATTCAATGTTACATTTTTACATGCAGCGTTATTATTTTCAGTAATATATTAATATATTACTGAAAATAATAACTAAATTGTTAATTTATAGTACTTTTATCCCACGAGAGACACAACATAAAATAAATAAATAAATAATAAATAAATAAATAAATATTTGTGGACAATCTTACACAAATCAACCTAGTCCCAAACTAAGCAAAGCTTGTGCTCACAAACAAATGTACATAACACACAGTAAGTAGTACTAGGTACCTAATGTTTTATTTTTTTGTGCTAACTTAACAATTGCATTCTTCTTTATATTACTAAGTTTTTAACGCATGTATTTAAAAAACCGGCCGAGTGCGAGTCGGACTTCGCACATTTAGGGTTCCGAACCGACCGCAAAGTTAAGTTGGTTTTTATAGGAAAAATGGTGACAGACGACGGACGGACGGACGGACGGACGGACGGACGGACGTCTGGGCGTCGCCAATAGGGTTCCGTTTTGACCCTTCGGGTACGGAACCCTAAAAATGTAAGATGTACCTATTACGGTACTTTTATCTCACGAACGCGGGTGAGCAATGGTTGTGTGTTGAGCTATACATGCACATTGTCTATGTGTGCAGCGTAGGAGCTGTGAGTTCACGTTGTCTATGTGTTCGTATGTGTCACAACTACAACAATGGCCAACCCTGTATAAAATGAGGCATATTCTCTATTTGATATATCTGCAAAAGCTAATTGAAAATCCTTAGATTTACAATCAAACGCAACGCTACGCTGAAAATTTGTATCCAAACGAGTATCGATAAAACTTACGCCTTTCTGCCCAAGAACTATAGTAGGTACGTATTAAATTATTGGACAGGGATTTAAAACAACGGCACTTTCTGTTCGCAAATAGATCCAATTAAAAATACAGAATATCGTGTATTGTCGATTTATTGCTTTAATTCACGCCGATCGTCTATCAAGTTGGTTTTACACTTTTTGGCACTATTAATACCAAGCATTTATCCTGGTAAAATCGCTGAATATTTTAACAACATGCAATGGTTTAAATTGTTTACAGTAATCGCTAACGACACTGTTTATACTGAAGGTGAAGGGCCATTATCAGTTTAAAATGCTCATTTATTTAGGCTTGAGATGCCCCATGGTAGTTTCTATGTCTTTTTACGTGAGTATATGTATGTATGGATGTCTAAGAGCTGTGAGCGTTAACATAACAACAATAGTAGGCAGCGATCCATAGGATAGACTTTATTTTGGAGAACAATGGGTTTGTTTTCAAGACCTCTTTGAAATTCTATAGTCGGAGCGTAAAGGAACGCGGACAATGGAGAGCAGAAGAATTTTGTTGAATCCCGTCGGAATAGAGGATCAATACTGACAATACATACATAGAGAGAGATTAATACGGTTGTATAAAAAGACTTTTTTAAGGTTTTTTTCAAAACAGCTTCTTCGGGAGCTCGGGCTTACTCATCTCCAGGAACATAACACCACGTATCGTATAGGTACGGTCAACCAATTTGATTGTGAAAATCAAAATGAAAGCCGCTAGAGGTCTCATATTAATGTCACTGTGACCGTACGAAGTGGACCAGAAATAAGAATTGATTAAATTTTAAAGAAATAAGAATTGATTTTCAAAATTTCCTATACGTCAAAAGAATAATTAAGCATTATATAATTTAAGAAAAATCATATATTCAAAATTTATATTTGGTGACGTAGTGATCTAAACGAAAGAAACGCAGGGGAATGAAAGTAGTTTTTTTATATTCTAAAATAAGATTGCTTTTGGCCAGCATCTTAGGCAGCGTTCATTATAACAAAGTGTTTAATTGTACTTTTTCAAAAAATTATATTTTTTTAACTACACCGTAAATAACGTAGGTATTTAATGTTACCTCCTAAAGAGAAAATTAACATCGAAAACTATACTGAGTCAGCGTCTACGGCTATAGTACTAAACTCATTCAAGTAGACATCTTGAAAGACCGTACACACGCCCTGCCCAAGGACGGAGGTAAACTCGTTAACTCCCCCCGCCCCCTTCATCCCTCATTATAAGTCTTCGTTGCACGCGCCCTACCGCAACAAACTCGCACTGACTCACTCGACCACAACACAAGACCTCTAATCAGCCAACAATCGACACAAGTTAGAGACAACTCGAAAGGTCACAGTGAACTGGCTTGGAAACGCGTAAATTGCGTTTACCGTTGCATTGGACGATTTTGAGCTATAAAATGGCGGGATAAAGGTGGGGTAACATGTAGAATCAGTGCGTAGGAGGAAGCTAAGCTCTGCTTGGGGTATAAATAGGCGAGACGAAGGCTCGACTCGACACTTGCAGTGTATGTGTGACGTAGGTAATACCTTCAACGATATTCTGGTGACACTTTTGCCTCAGCTAACGCGGAATATACAATAGCTAATTTTATTGGAAATTTTAAAGTAGAATCGGCCAAGTGCGTATCATGATTCGGATAATTAGTGCCAAATCGGACAATGTCTCGAAAACTAAAATTTCCAGCAATGTCAAATTAGGTACTTTAATCTGATTATGGTGCTGTGCTCTATGAGTCTTCTTAATCTTGGCATTGTTTTAGGGACACTGTATAAAGTCGGTCTTTAACTCTTTACATTAATACTAATGGAAAAGGAATTTCCTAATAAAAAATAGTTATTATACACTAGACGAATTTTTTGACGATAAAGCCACCTCGTAATTACTTTAAAAATAATACGTTCGACATGCTTATAATTATCTGTGACCATTTTAGATATATATATTTATTATTTATATTTTAGATTTATTTATCAATCAAGGAACATGTTAATCACTTATATTTTTTGACCTATATTTTTTGAATTATATAATTTTAATGAATGTGGAATATTATGAAGATTATTTCGATGTAAATTGAGTATTAATTAAGTAGCTGCAAATTTTATAGTAATAAGTATTTTTGCTTTACCCTATCGGGGTCCATGAGATACCTAAAAATTATTATTATGGTTGCAATAAATGAATTATGAATTATGAAAAAAAAAACTACCTTTGACCGACGAATAGACACCGAGTCGCATACGTGTTCCACTGGACCTATTTCGGTACGGAACCCTAACAACAAAATAATTAACAGGTTTAAATCATAATATGAATTAAATATGGGCGTCAAAGTAGCGCAGGATTAGGAAAATCAACCTTGAGTCAAAGACCAAGATCCTCTTTCGGGTATTATTAGTATTATTAAAATCCTTTAGACCACATGTCAGATCAAATTTTGGTAACTCAGACATGTTTTTGACGTAACTTACCGTCATAAGGTTTCACAGATCTTTATAAAACCGAGCATAAGGGTGGCTTAGTTATATAGTTGGATACCTGGATTAAATGACGTTTAATACATTACGTCCGCCACAGTTGTTGACGTACCGGCTTCGGCAAACAACTAACACGAGCTAGACGTACCTGGAAATAAACAAAACCCTTGTTAGTTATAAACATTATATGTGGGTGGGTAGACCCCAGAAGGTGGACTGATGACCTGGTAAAGGTCGCGGGAGTCCGCTGGATGCGGGTGGCGCGGGACCGGTCATGGTGGAACTCTTTGGGAGAGGCCTATGGCCAGCAGTGGACGTCTTTGGCCTGATATGATGATGATGATCACGCGCCATCATCCTCCTAGCGTTATCCCGGTTGCGGCAACAACCCGGAGTCCGCTTTGAGACCTAATACCAAGATTTACTTTACTTTGTAAAATGTTTGTAAACTCGTAAATTTACTTCTGGGAAAAGGCGCTCACGGGCTTATCACGTTTGTGATATTGACTTTCATAGAAAAAAATAACTCAAGCGTAAACAGAAAAATACTTATGTTTCTCTGTTTACGTTTGTGTTGTTAATATAACCCGAAATGGGCATCGTAGAACAGGAAATCTAATCTGTTTACGTAGTATATTTCTTATTAATTTGTTGTGTCGACAGTCATCGATATTATACAATTAATATTTATAGAAAACATCCCAGGATCACTTGAATTTAAACTTTCGTGAGACATTTTATAACTTTATTTTACTAAACGGTTAAAACTCACGTATTAATTGTCACTTCGGGCGACATGTTCCCAGGGTCAGGTTCATGTTCATGATCCCAGGATCAGAAAATAGTCATGCTAACCACACAAATATTGGCTCCTGCTATGGAGTCGAACCCAGAACTGTGTGCGTAGGCAGGATCACTAAGCATTAGTGAACGGGTATTACCTACACTATTAACAGCTTCAGAAATCATAACCAGACATACTCGTATTGAAATATAATGAACGATCCTAGTACTGAAACATGTCGAACAATATTTGCAAAATCCTGCGAGGAAGTTCAGACTGCTCGGAGCTGGTAGGTCAGGCAGTACGTCTGCTTGTACCCTCACTACCGAGGATTCATTTTCGCCCGCGCAACCGGCTACTATTTACTTGCTGCTCCAAAGGCGCGTACCATATCACGTCAAAACTCTCCTCTCGTTCGAGCTCTACACTGCCTTAATGAGCTTCTTGCATCAGCACCGAATGTAGATGTTTTTGGAAGTGATTGGGGAATGGTATGTCATGAATGCTTAAGGTTCTGCGCGGCGATGCACTGAGAAAACAGTTCATCAATAATTTAGGTGATTCACATAAAGGGGGGATCAAAGTGACAAATCACCAAAAAGTATAATGAAAATTTTAAATATTATGGTGAAGCTAATCACATAATTGCATTACTCCATGATATGTGATTAGCTTCACCATAATATTGAAAAATTTCATCGTACTTTTCGGTGATTTGTCACTTTGATCCCCTCTTTAGGTATGTGAATCACCTAAATTATTGATGAACTGTTTTCTCAGTGTGGATAAACGTAGTTATTCTGTTGTATATTGTAATTGTATTGTTGTAATATCTAATATGTAATGCACAGTGACTTAGTTTTTAACTGTAATGCTGTGTTATTATTAGGAATGAATAAATAAAATAAATAAGTATTCGAACATGCGTAAGTGACCCGTTTACAATGTCAAATGATAACACCTTTGAAACAACCCTCTGACCTTTGGTCATTCGCAGAATTATTACGTTATATTTTCTTAAATAAATGACCTTTACATTACAAATTAGCACCAAAGAGCTCTGCTTACATGAACTCGTGCGGTTACTCCGTGGAATAGAAAAGGCGATACATTGCATCAAAAATCTGACAACTGCTTGATACATTTCGCAATATGACATACTTTCGTTTACAGCTTAGAGCTGGCGTTCCTTTTACTTTTGTCTTGTGAACGGCCAATTATAACCTTCGTTCCTTTGGATTGACAAAGCACGAGACGCAGGTTTCAAATTCAATAGTTAAACCAAGGTGATAATGTGGAAATGTTTACGCCATTAGATCTTTTTTAGTTTTTTCGGGATTAAATAGAATGACCTCACATAACATTTTTTGCGGAGATTAGTTCTTAGATCCAGCAAATTGATAGAATTTCTTACAAAATTATGATTAAAATAATAACTGAAATAGGCGTATTCATAAAATTAACAATTTCAGGCGGCGGCAAGGCAATTAACCATACAAAAAATACACGAATTCGTTACTACCAGCACTAAATGTATATATAGAGAAATCCACTTCAAATACTGCGCAAGATAAACGTCCCAGTGCTTGACACTTTAGTGCCCATTATATGTATATGACACCTATAAGATTCGGCAGAGGCTACTTTACAGAATAAAGTTCATTTTATTCTCTTTTTTATTTATTAATCATCTCTGTCATCATGATCATGACATTAAGATTGACAGTGCCATGTACTGAGTCATTGTCAAGCACAGGGCCGTTACCTTATTATGAAGCATTCTATTGCAAAATCCACATTTCAGCCATAGTTATTCAATGATAATGTTATATTAAGGATTCCATTACGTATCATGAATCCGACTGTTATTATGGCTGACCTTTACAAATGTTGTGGTCGCCAATTTACATTACATCGTACCGGATTAAGGGCAAATGACGGAGATTGGAGGGTGTGCCACGACGATAAAGGGGTATTATCTAGTCTAGACTATGTCATGGATAAGTGTATAATCATCATCACCATCATATCGGCGTAAAGATTCATCCACTGGCCATGGGCTTGCCGAAAGTGCCACAATGACCGGTCCTACGCCACCCGCATCCGAAGCGAGTTAAGAATTCTTTAAACTGAAATATCTAATCTTTGAACTTAATATAATAACAACTTATTTATTCTAGATGCATAGTTAGTATTATATGACTACTGAGAACCACACATCTTAAGGGATTGGCCACTCCTGGTCCCAGAATTCACCGTTAGGTCTACGCCTAAACAGGCAGTTTTGGACCAATTTGGTGCGATTAAGAATTATCAATTAGTCTTATACAATAAAAACTTGTTCAAACGCTCGAATATTTAATTTTCTTCCTCGGCTTCCTGAATAGGTGTAATTAAGACCGTATTGTCTCCGGAAGCGTCGGCCTCGAGATCGCCGCCATTTTGGGAAAATTACCCATGATGAGGTACCAAACCCGTGGATATCTAAGTCCTCGTCGATCTAAATAGAACAGCTTTAAAGAGACCGAGGTACACTGAGCGAAAAAAATACTAATTATTAGTAAGTTTTAGTGAATCCCAGGACAAGGAGATTATATACTAACGGTTACAAAACAGTTTTTGATACACTCAGAAAACAGTTCATCAATAATTTAGGTGATTCACATAAAGAGGGGATCAAAGTGACAAATTACCAAAAAGTATGATGAAATTTTTTAACATTATGGTGAAGCTAATCACATAATTGCATTACTCCATGTGATTAGCTTCACCATAATGAACTGTTTTCTCAGTGTAATAGTAGTTATTTACTAATGCCAAAAAATTTGTCCTTGTAACTACTACTTACTACTAAACTGTTATATAACCGTTAGTATACAATCTCCTTGTCTTGGGATTCACTAAAACTTACTAATAATTAGTATTTTTTTCGCTCAGTGCGTCTACGACCCCAAGAACCACCTGTTTGACATCAAGGTATACCGTAGCTGTATTCTATTAACGAGCTACAGGGCGCATTGTGATGTCTCCTGTTGCAAGTAAATAACACCAACGCACCAACGTCATTTTTCAAGTGACGTGTCCTTGTCTGTTAGAAAATAACCCGAAAACATACGCTCAGCCAATTGACAACTGACTCCTTGCTAAAGTATTCAAGTTTCACAACATTATAGGCGTCAACTTAAAATGTCAAGTAATGCTAATTTGAATTTTAATCCGTGGCGCGAAGGTTTACGCCGTTATATGCGAATCAAACGGTAATTTTGTGTACTATTGGATTAAATGTGAAGGACCGACCCTTCTCCTGGCTTGTTTATGGTTCGATTAAGTATTTTTTTATTTACTCCAGTTGTGTTTATTTGACAGATGCGGACGCTTTGTGAACCCGAACAAAAAAGGTTAATATCTGAATGGTTAATTTTGTTGTTAACTGTGCTCAGCTTTTGTTTTCGGTAAGTATATGTACTTTATATGTACTCTTTGTACTTGGCATAATCTGTTTCTGATCGGATACAGCAAATATTTTTTCGTTTGTTAGGTGTATATTATGCGCTCGATTGTTTAACTAATTCTACCTATTTTTATTATATTACTAGCTTGTGCCCGCGAATTCGTTCGTGTAAACTTCCACTCCTTATTGCATCCCTTTGATTTTCGGAATAAAAAGTATCCAGGCTATAAACTCCTCGTATACCAAGATTCATCATTATTCGTTCATCCATTTTTGCGTGATTGAGTAATAAACAGCTAAACATCTTTGCATTTATTCGTAGGATTAGGACCCTTGCATGGTACGCGCATGCAGTGCCCTTGCGGAGAGACCGAATGAATGATGATACCTTTTTATGAAAGACTGAACAGCGATTAACCTTAGTCTCACTTGATGGAAAGCGACGACAAGGCCTAAGATGTAGCTCGCTTATTTAACACCCACGTTAAGACATTTCAGACCCGAAATAATTAGGTATCAGAGTCAGACTCGTTATTGCTCCCGAATTGAAATTGTCCAAATTGAATTTCCGAAGCGCCGCAATCCTCCTGTAATCCGAAGCCACAAATTATTTATCGATTCTTTGTCAATTCAGTAATGGGACCGTGGGTTTGTATATTTAAGTATTGTGAACTTTGTTACCGTGTATATTATACATCATTCATCATTTGTGGTTAGCCACAGCATACCTGGCAAATAAAATTTGAAGATTACATGAGTTATTTCTCTATTGTTTTAGATAATGCAACTTTACGTACAGCCTGCATACCATTTACTGAATTTGGCTCTGGTTAAAAAGTTTACCGGCCTCTGAACTAGACTAAACCGGTCTTCCGGTCTGTAATGTATATTACTAAGAGTACTAAGACTCATATTTGCATAATATTGTACTCGCGTTTATAAAACCATTGCAAATATTTAAACAAATGTCACTTGTCTAGGTATGATCACATTGTAGTATTCCGGTCATAACCGATGAAGTCATACTTTGATCACGTAATTTTGTATGGACATAACGAATGTCGCTAACCACTCCAGCGGGGCGACCACGGGGTGAGGTGACAGCAGGGGGCGGCAGTCAAGTGATCACGTGACTTACCTATCTACCATCGCGGCCGCGACTCGGCTCCGTATTACATTATGTAAAAGTATTTATTAAAGCTATAACTAAGTAACTTGGAGTTCATATTCAGCATCCACAAGTCAGGATAGCCAGTAAACATTGGTCTTCGAACCTCCAAGACAAGAACCAGCGAGTAACTACGAATTAACTGTCCAGCAACGTGTCCGTGCCTACGCCATTGTCACAGCGCAGTTAACTATTCGAAATTACAAGCTACAAAACGTCGAGTCCGCTGCAAGAAACAAGCTAAGTGCACCATAAATACAAGAAAAAAGGATTTACAAGCCTATTTGGGAGATCTAAGGAACCAGAAGCCCAGGATTACTAGAAACCAGCTAAGTTCCCCATCCACTCCTATTTTATTTTTAACGTGCCAACTTAGGTACACTTACATACTACTAGTGTTAAAATCACATTAAAAATAACTAGATCACATCATAAATCACACTAAGTTACGTGCTAAACAATTATTTTGATGCTAATCTTCATTAAATGCAAGTATAGGTAGCCATCAACATCTGTTAGAAGTTAACGGTAAATTATCAGTTGTTTACGCCGTCCGAACGAAATACGATCGGTGCATTACTGTTATATGCAAGTTAAATCATTTCTCAGGGTAATAGCAATCAAAGTGGTTTCCATTACACTTATAGCTAGTGCACAAAAATAGGAACAATAAACAAAGTGAACACATACCTATACTACGCCTATACTGGATTTCAGTGCTTAACTTTAACCTAAAAATCATACAATAACAAGTAAGTGTTGTTTACATTCATATAATTTCGGTTATTTCGCATTACAGTGGTAATTGTGGAGGTGAACAATGACTGAGACCGTCGTAAAAGAACATATCAAACGCCGAGGAACATGCAAGGCTCAGTTAACTAATTTCAATACCTATTTAAATGAATTACCAAAGCAGTTAACTCCACAGCATAGGTTTGAGCTCGAGCTGCGCATTTCGAGGTTGGAATTAGTGTTTAACGATTTCCATGACATACAATTACAGATCGAATGTGCCCAAGAAGATGCCTCCGAGCAATATAAATTGCGGAACAATTTCGAGACATCTTACTACGCCAGCATCGCCCGAGCCCAGCTTATGCTGAGCGAGGCGGAGGGACCTGCGACCAGTAAATCTAAGTCCTCACCAGCCGATACGGATGTCAAGCAGACAAAGTTAAGTGTCAAGTTGCCTGAAATCAATCTAAGTAAGTTTGACGGTACGTACAGTCAGTGGTTGGAGTTTCGGGATATGTATGAGTCAATGATTCACAACGATAACAGTTTGTCCGAAATAACGAAATTTCACTATTTGAGATCTTACTTAGAAGGCAGTGCATCTCTCGTAATTAAATCGATCGAATTTAGTGCATCGAACTATGACCTTGCATGGGAGCTTGTGTGTGATAGGTACAACAATAAACGTCTACTTATTTCCAATCACGTCAAGGCCTTATTTAATGTGTTTCCAGTGCAAAAAGATACATCTTTCCAGTTGCGCAGATTAATTGATACGTTCATAAAAAACCTAAAATCTCTCGAGATATTAAAGGAACCAGTTGACAAGTGGGATACTTTGTTGACATACATTGTATGCACCAAGCTCGATTCGCAAACACTGTTTGAGTGGGAAAAATACAAAATATCATTACCCGGCGATTCTAATAGCTTTGACGACTTAGTCAAATTTATAAGAATGCGGGCCGATTTATTAGAAACGCTCGAGCAACGAAATGTTAGGCAGGAGAAGCCGCGAGCCTTGGTTACTAACAACAGTAATAATAATTCCCCAAACAAACCGAGTACTAGCAAATTATGTCCCGTATGTAATTCGTGCGTTCATAATATTTACAACTGTAAAATGTTTCTAGATTTAAGTGCCAAAGATAGGGAGTACAGGGCCCTAGGTTTAAGCTTGTGTCTTAATTGTCTTCGTCACGGGCACCCTACTAATAAATGTCGCTTAAGCCCTTGTAAAGTATGTCACAAAAAACACAACACTATACTGCACCCGACCACGGTGAGGCCGCGCGATACTCCTAATAACAATAACAATGGCCTCGCGCTGCCCGCGACCGTCGCGCCGCCGCCGCCGCCACCGCCGCCGCCTGCGCCGCTCGCGCCGGCAGCGCCCGCGCCTGCTGCTCGGGCGGAGGGCTCGGCTGGCGCGCCAGCTCCTGTTGGCGTTGGATTGGTTTGCGCGGAGCCGCGACAAGGGCTATTGTCAACGGCCGTGGCTGAAGTATATACGGCGTACATTAACAATTATCCCGTGCGTTTGATGTTAGATTCGGGAAGTACTTCTAACTTCGTGTCAGAGCGACTATGTGCTCAGTTAAATCTAGACACAAAAGACGTTTCTACCTCAGTGACTGGGATAAACAACAATGTATCTGTACTGAATAAAATTTGCACAATTAACTTAAGGTCAAAATATTGCGATTTTACGACTGAGATAAGCTGTATCGTCATTCCAAACATAACTAGTCCGTGGCCAAGTGAACCAATTAATATCACAGACATTAACATACCCAAAGGCGTCAAGCTAGCTGATCCTAATTTCTACAAAACGTCAAATATTGACATCCTACTAGGGAGCAATATATTTTGGGACTTGTTGGGTTCCGAAAGAATTGAATTGGATAACAAGAACGTAATTTTACACGAAACAAAATTAGGATGGGTATTGGGAGGTTCTATTCCTGGCATCGCGGACATATGCGGTTTTTCACATGCACAAAATCATACCTACACTCAAGCCCAAAACAAACCTGACATAGAAAATTGCACATTACAAAAACAATTAGCTAAGTTTTGGGAATTAGACTCGATAACAAATAATCATTCGTCCTTGAGCGTTGAGGAGATGGAATGCGAAAATAGCTTCGTACAAAACACGACACGTTTACCTGACGGTCGGTTTTTACTTACAATACCATTCAAAAAATCGCCTAGTTTATTAGGTGACAGCTATTATTTAGCAAAACAAAGATTCCTGTCTTTGGAACGCAGACTACAAAAAGACCCCAGCTTAAAAGAATCTTACTCAAGGTTCATGGATGAATACATTCAGCTAGGGCACATGAGTGAATCACATAAAGACAACTCACAAATAGCTTATTTTGCCCCACATCACCCTGTATTAAAAAATGACCGAATAACAAGTAAAACGCGGGTCGTATTCGACTGTTCAGCCAAGTCATCATCCGGTTATTCCTTTAATGATTTGCAGCAAATTGGACCAAATATACAGGATGATTTATTTTCAATATTGACGCGCTTTCGGCAACATGATGTGGCATTGACGGCGGACGTGGCTAAAATGTATCGTCAATGTCTCGTCATTCCATCGCAGCGACCCTTACAACAAATACTGTGGAGGGACGACCCCACACAACTTATAAAAACATATAATTTAAACACCCTGACTTATGGTACGTCTTCAGCAGCATTTCTTGCCACGCGCTGCTTAATGCAACTATCAATTGAATCACAGGATCCAACCATAAAAGAAATCATAGCGAGGGACTTTTATGTAGACGATCTTATTTCTGGGTGCTCCTCAGAAGAGGGCGCCACAGACATTTACACGAAGCTTACACAAACTTTAAATAGTGCCTGCTTTCCATTGAGAAAGTGGAGATCTAATAAGGCTGTAGTGCTCGAAAATATTAAGAATGACAAGGCAGGAAGTGCCGAAGGTAACCTGGACCTATGCCCTGAGCATAGTTCCAAGGTTCTAGGCATAACTTGGGACAGTATGTCCGATAACTTGTGCATCACAACTGATGTTAACTTTAAAGGCGTTATCACTAAGCGGAGCATTTTGTCAACTATTTCTAAAATATTTGACCCTTTAGGGTTAGTTGCTCCCACCGTTCTAGAGGCCAAGGTTATGATGCAGAAGTTGTGGTTGCACAAATTATCTTGGGATGAAGCTGTTCCCGATGACATAAAGGATGTTTGGCAGGCATTTGTACTCACGTTGCATAATCTCAATGAAGTACAGATCCCTAGACACGTCATTTGTCACAGCCCTGTCAATTTGCAGGCACATATTTTTGTTGATGCGTCTGAAGTTGCCTACGGTGCTTGCGCATATGTGCGTTCAATAAACGAGAAAGGCGAGGTGACTGTCAACCTACTGTGCTCAAAGGGGAAGGTGGCTCCACTTAAACCATTAACCACCCCCCGTTTGGAACTATGCGCTGCCCTACTGGGATCTCAGCTGCTAGACAAGATTTTGAATTCCATGAGACTGAAGTTTGACAGTTGCTTTCTGTGGTCTGACTCAACCATTGTGTTGGGTTGGTTGGGCATGCATCCAAGTAAATTGCAAACATTTATTCGTAACCGAATTGCCGAGATACAGTCCACTTGTGCTAACTATACTTGGAGACACGTTCCAACCAACGAAAATCCCGCAGACCACATTTCACGTGGATTGACAGCCAGTGCGATAGTGAACAATAAGTTGTGGTGGAATGGCCCAGACTTCCTATCCATGCCAGAACACGCGTGGCCTAAATTAAATACAAAGATAGACACTACAAAATTACCCGAGGTTAAATCTCAAAACACGTGTCTGGCTGTGAGTTCGAACGCTGGCGAGCCTTTTCCATTCAGCAAATTTTCTGATCTTCAACGCATGCAACGCACCTTTGCCTATATTGTACGATTCATACACAACACGCGTTTTAAGTCAAATAAAAGAAGTGGCCCACTCAACGCAGAGGAACTAGAAAATGCGTTGAAACACTTAATACTGATTTCGCAAAAAGAATCGTTCTCGGAATACACAAAAATTCAATCCGGAACGTCTATTAAAAAATCTACTTTGGCATCCCTGAACCCCTACGTAGATACAAATGACTTTAATTTATTAAGGGTAGGTGGCAGGCTGTCAAACTCGAACTACGAATATAACAAGGTTCATCCAATTATATTAAGCAAAAATCATCATTTGACTAAACTGATATTCAGAAGTCAACACAAAGCTCTCATGCACGCTGGTCCTCAGCACTTGCTTTATTCAATAAGAGAACGGTATTGGCCAATTGGGGGACGTAACATAGCGAGATCAGTTACACACCAATGCGTAATATGTCGTCGTTTTGGTGGTCACACCGTAACTCCAATCATGGGCAATTTACCGAAACAAAGACTTCAACCAGGCTCAGTGTTTTTGGAAGTCAATGTCGACTATGCTGGCCCAGTTTTAATGGCAAATCGTAGAGGGCGTGGTTGTCATATGATAAAGGCTTACATATGTATCTTTGTCTGCTGTAAAACTAAAGCCATTCATATCGAACTGGTGGGTGATTTGAGTACGGCTAACTTTATTGCCGCTCTCAAGAGGTTTATTGCTCGCAGAGGAAAACCTGTAGACATATTCTGCGACAATGGTTCCAACTTCGTAGGCGCATCAAATGAGCTCAAATCTTTCATCAGCAACAACGCCTCTGATATTTCAGATACTATGGCTTCTGAGTCAATTAACTTTCATTTTTTGCCTCCACACGCACCACATTTCGGTGGCTTGCATGAAGCAGGCGTACGATCCGTAAAGCATCATTTGCGCCGCGTACTAGGTTCGGCACACTTAACATATGAGGATTTGTACACCACACTCACGCAAATAGAGGCACTATTAAATTCCCGACCCTTGACCCCACTTAGCTCGGATGAAAATGATTTTTTACCATTAACTCCTGGCGATTTCATCATTGGGCGAAGCATGACAGCGATCCCTGAACGAGATCTCACTTCACATACGAGACTAGTGGACAGATACCAGAAGATACAGCAGCTACGCCAGCACTTCTGGGCACGGTGGCAGCTCGAGTACATCAGCGAGCTTCAGATCCGAACTAAATGGAAGCAATCGACGAACGGAGAGTTGGCGATTGGGACTCTCGTCTTAATAAAGGACAAACAGCAACCACCAATCAAATGGCTCCTTGGGAGAATACGCCGTGTCTTCCCAGGGCGCGACGGCATTACTCGTGTAGCGGAAATCCAAACCGCCACTGGACTGCTGCGTAGGGACTTCAGCAAGATTTGTCCCTTACCCATCGACTCACCTGTTGAAGACGACACTTCAAGGTCCGCCGGCATGTCGCTAACCACTCCAGCGGGGCGACCACGGGGTGAGGTGACAGCAGGGGGCGGCAGTCAAGTGATCACGTGACTTACCTATCTACCATCGCGGCCGCGACTCGGCTCCGTATTACATTATGTAAAAGTATTTATTAAAGCTATAACTAAGTAACTTGGAGTTCATATTCAGCATCCACAAGTCAGGATAGCCAGTAAACAACGAAATCAATAGTCCCGATTCCGAGTGAACTTGAAAGGTGTATTCAAGTGGTGTGTGCGATGTACAGTCAACATCGAAAACTGCGACAAAATATACGAACATCACTTTAATGACAAACGTAAGAGTGTACAGAATTCTATTACATTTAGTGTTATAGTAGAATATCCAATACATATTTCAGTATCACACTTAAAGTAATTTACCTGAAACTACAAGCATTCATATCATTGTCAATCAAAAGTGTAGCTTTTTGCCGTGTCAATACGGCTCTAATTCAGAAACGACGCATTTAGAAATCGCTCTTATTGACAAAGATCTTTTTCAGGAGCACGACACATTTTTTATTTATTGCACTAAGGACTTATCGTACAAAAGGCGGACTAAATGCCGCAAATATTCTCTACCAGTCAGTATCCATCATCATAACTCGGTGCTCGATTTTCTTAGTGAGATCTGGAGTATAACTTAGTTATGTTATAATAATAACTAAGTTGGAAACTTGATACCCAACCGCTGTTCTTACATTAAATAATAAAGGGCTAAACTTGACGCGGTTACAGTTAATTGACCCTTTTTGGTGCGCACATTGGTAATGGCAAAGTGAACAAATATTTGTGCGTCACAGAAATAAATGCCTTACTAAAAAACTAGGTGCCATACTTGAAATGAAGAGATGATACGGAAAATACTGTTGATTATCCAATTCACTGATATTAAATCAATGCCTTTTATGAAACTTCAAAAACGCTCGCTTGATATGGAGTTTGTACGGGAATCAGATCAGAATGGTGATTAGAAAAATAATTCAGAAATATGTTTAGCTATTATCAGATTTTTTTTATCCTACAATGTATAACTTCTATTGTATTAACGCATAACTGACGCGGTTCAGTCCGATAACCAACGACATGACCTTGCAAAGTTAAAAAGTTACATTTCCATGCTCGTACGCAGCGACATAGCACTTTTTAAATCAGTAGTATTATAGGGAAGCGTAACGTACTTGCACGCGTGCGCGAGAAAAACACAATAATCGCATCGTATCACGGCACTGAGCAAAAAACGTCAATTAAATGCAGATCCGTTGACCTTGCTGTCACGTGTGCGGCTTTAGAAAGTGAACGGAGATCGTTGGAATATGCACTTAAAATGCTAGACTGTAGGGTTGTTTTTACAGCGGAGGAAGATGGACTGCTGTCACACCATAGCGTAAGGTTGAGTATGGGACGCTCGTGTTACTTCGACTGTGACTCATCAGTCAAGAGCGTTTTTACGATGAAGCAGATATTATTCAAGTGGATATTATACCTAAGAGCGTATGTATCTGTGGCCAGGAATTCCATTCGCCGCATGTATGCCGCAAAACCAATGGTCGTTGGGACAGACTGGTTCTTGGGTGGAGTGGAGACCGCGTTTCGGTAAACGTAGTGTAAGCATGCCCTATTTCTACGGCCGTAAGGACGTGTCAGACAGCTATGCAGGCCTTGTTGTGGCAGATATCTTAGTGTTGTGGTACACTAGAGAGTATAAGAAATAGGTTATTAGAAATCGCTCTTTAGCGATGAGACTGCCTGTTGATTGCCTCTACTCATTGTGATTAGATCATGTACTGTACTGTGTTTTGTTGAAATTGTGCAACAAAGAGTATTTGTATTTTATTTTGAATAATACCACCCTTATCTTATCTTATCAAGATGAGAGCCCTTGCGGATCCACTTCGACCCAACGGGATCTTTTGTGCAAAACGCCACTCACTACACGACGCTTCATACCGTCCTCTAATCTCACGGCTCGGCCTCGACTTCGAGCGATAGCGGTTTTACCTCATCCTTATACATTGCGTGGTATCCCAACTAAGCGCAGTGCATTGCGCATCTCGACCGTGCAATGAACACATAAAACGCTCAGAACCGTGACCGAGCTGTCATGGTTTCTTCACTGTGTGCACGGCGGCCACTGCCCGCTGTGTCGTGTTCGCTATTCGTCCAGTAATCGCCGCGCGCGCTGCTTTCGCGGCGAGACAAGCCGCTCACGCACCTAATAGCAGCATCGCAGTTAACTGACCATTTGTGCAACGAGATAAGGACTACCGATGGTCAAGTAATATGGTATGGTGGTAGGATGGGCAAGGGCTCTGCACACGCTTAACCGAGTTCGTAGTAAAATTGATATCTGCTTTTGTTCTTTTAAATGAATACCGTATACAATACAAATATTCAATATTGCACACCTAAATAAAAGAACACAATATTACTTGTACCTACAGTAAGAAAATAGTAGAAACAAACAATAGGCGATCTTATCACTAAAAAAAGATTTCTTCCAGACAACCTTAGAGTACCGGAAATCAAATTGTGGTCTAGCGCAAAACTATTTTGAATAATAAAAAAGTACTTTACTTAAATAAAAAGTAAAGTACTTTTTTATTAAATACTGAAGATAGCATATTCTACTGAAATAAGACTTCATTTCAAAAATTATAATGCATTTCATTCGCAGGCTTTAGAAAAGCTTCCTGCCTGTTCCAAGAATCGAACCAATGCAGAATTTTTTAACATTTTAGCGGGTTCTATTCCCAGTACCCAAATTTATTTTTTCTAAAAACTGTGAATGTAATTCTAATTGTTTTTAAAAATGAAATGAAGTCTTCTTTCGGTAAAATGTTTTATCTTCAATATGTAAAGTGTCTTTGTGGCATAGCTGTGGGACCCTAATACGGAATACGGACTCGATTTTATACCAGTATATATATCAACTAATTTGGTCGATCAGGTAGTTTATTGGGTTAATTTAAGCCGGTAACATTGTTACTGGTAACATAGTTAATATCACTAATATGAGTAATCGCATTGTATTCAATAATAATTAATACTATTTAATTTGGTTACATCAGAAGGAATTATGACTCTATAATGAGTAAGTCAGTATAAGAATAGAATGAAGAGGTTAATTATAGTAAACCCACTTTAATGAACGTACCTCTAATGGTAGACATTATTTTATTTCAATGTGTGTTTCTGTTCTGTGTAGTAGTGCGGCTATATCTTAATAACATAATTATGTAATTAATACCTATGAATGTTTTATTTGGAATATTTTTTTTACGTGTAAATAAAATCAATCTTAAACTAGACGCCCCTCTATTGCATTACCGCCCACTTCCGACGTAAGAATATGTCTAACTAGGAGAGGCGTTCATTTTAACTAGTTTAACTCTATCAAAGGCTGAAAGAGCAGATGTGGAGTACTGTTTATGCACAATATTCCAGAAGAAAAACAGAAACAGCAGATATAAATTTACATTATTTCTGCTCTTAACAAATTAACGCCATATATGCCGATTGTCAATTGAAAAAAAACAAAAGTTGTCCCTCCGGTGATCAATAGTTAGTGTATGTAATTCAGCGAGGCAACGCAGCCAGCCTTATGGGAACCCTTCCCAGTGGCAGCGACTTGGGCGATGCATGCCCTTACAATTTAAGTATTTAGTTTAGGTTAGGTTTAAGTAGTTGTTAGATCTATTCTTGTTTTGTTTCTTTTCTATATTATGTGTTTTTTGTGTAATAAATAATATAGTTATGTTTTTATTACACGGATTTATAGTAACTCAGACACAGTTTATACGGGTTACCAGTTACCAGACCAATCCAAAATTAAGCTTTGTCACCCTTAACTTTTATTCTCGTATTTTACTTTTTATACTCGTATGTCCACCGAAAAGACGCGCACTTAGGCGACTTCCTGATTTGTCGGTGCGGAGGCAGTACGATATGAGAAAAGTGTCAAATGTCAGTGTCAGCTGTCAGTCGACGCGGTACCATTTTTTACTGCGCCCCTACATTTAAATGAGTGCTTCCTGACTGGCGCGGGATGCGAGGTAGCGGGACGATGCGAAAGCGGTACTTCTCCACTTCTGCGCATGATATTACTATAGTGCGCAAACGTAATACTGACAGTATTATGTCAAGTGAGAATCTTTGCGACGTCAGTAAGTTTACGTCAAAGAAGAAAATGTCACATATCGATCCCGCCCCGCCAAGTCAGGAAGTCGCCTTAAAGACCAATTTTACACAATGCAAGAAATTGCATGTGATTCCGATTACATTGCGGGCTGCAGGCTACCAAGGCTACCAAGAGTTTGTTCCCCCAAATGGATGTTAAATCTGACAAAGACCCATCACTTTCATTGAATGATACACATCTCCGTTGAACGAGGTGCTAACTCGATTACGACGCTCGTGACGCGCTAACAACACCGTACACTGCCACTTGTATGTTTATAATGGTAAATATGTATTAGCATTATCACTCTGTATACCTACAATGCGCACTTTTTCAATACTGAGAAGATGCTAATTCCCTTATTCATAAAACTTAACAATCTCTGATTTTCGGTGAACCGATTTTGTGCTGAATCCATACTAAATGAGTCTGTCTGTTACGTGTTAGCTCTTCACGCTTAAGCAGCTGGACCGATATACCTAGATGAAATTTGGCATGGAAATAGTTTGTCCGGGGGAAGGACATAGGATACCTTTTATCCAAGAAATCATCCCTTAAGGGAGTGGAAGTTTGTATGGAAGAGCGATAACTAGGTAAGCGCCTGATATAAAAATAATAGCAATTATATTCTATCGCGATGAACGCGTTCCACGCGGACGAAGTTTCCGTACCATATGTCATCACTGGCAACACACACTGGTCAAAGACTCTCGTCTTGAGACACTGCGGAATATTGGACGAAAAGATATACCGTAGCTTCCCGAACGCTGCCCAGCCGAGTCGGATTCGACGATTGACCTCTTTCTCAAAGTTGGACCTACCTAACTGGGCAAAAACTAGTTACATATAATGTAAGCATTTATGTACTTACATATAAGAACGTCGATAATAAGAACATATTTAAAGCAAAAGACAGCCATAAAGAAAAACATACAAGCAAATTACAAGACGACTGAAAACATCCGATAAGACCTTCCGGCAGACAGGAAAATACTTGCCACGCAAACAGCCCTCCAGGATGACACGACAATAAAACAAAAAGAAACCATTCCGTCTCCTCGACTTAGCCGTTCATTTATCTACATTACGACAAAATAGGCCTTATTGCGTACGTAATACGGAGCGGGAAGAAAAATCTACACTTATCTGCAATCGATTTTGAGCCATAATGCATGTTAAAAGAGTTGTTTTTTCCATGCGATCGGGAAGGAAATTCTACACAGCGTCGCAAGCGATATTGAACTATACTGTTTGTAGATAGGATCCCTTTTTCAAAGGAGGGTGTGTTTGGGGTTAGTAGAACACACACACTGCGCAACAGGTCTATAGTGGCGCCATCTGAGCACTAACAATTTAATTTAATATTTGATTTGCTGTTTCTTTTTGTCGGGACTGCGTAAATAAAATATCAGCAACGTACGAATGTTACCTACTGGCAATTGGCACTCGGGTTATGTTTACGCATTTATTTATTGAATCATAAGAATATAATGTTACAGTTAGATACCGAGCGTTACAATGATATCCTTTACAATCCTAGGGAAATAAGAAACGTGGGCGAAAACGCCCGTTAAAGCTCTAATCTCAAAAACTGGCCAAGTGCGAGTCGGGCTCGCGCACTTAGGGTTTTGTACCATTATCTATAAAAACGGCAAGAAAATCACGTCTGATTTATGGGAGCCCCCTTAAATATTTATGTTATTCTGTTTTTTAGTATTTGTTGTTATAGCGGCAACAGAAATACATCATCCGTGAAAATTTCAACTGTCTAACTATCACGGTTCATGAGATACAGCCTGGTGACAGACCGACAGACGGACGGACGGACAGCGGAGTCTACTAATAGGGTCCCGTTTTACCCTTTGGGTACGGAACCCTAAAAACATATTTGTTTATAAATCTGGGGGCACGGCAGTGCCCCCGCCAAGTCGAGCGCGAAGCAAACACTGCCGTACCATCCTTTACTGGAACCATTTCGCCGCATTTTCAAGCCCCTATTTAAGAACCTCTGGATAAGACCAGAACGCAGAAATTTTCGACATCCAGTAAGCTATAATCACATACTTAAAATCCAAAATTTCAAGTCTGTAGGTCATTTAGTTCCGAAGTTAAGCGAAAGCAAAGTTTCGCATTTTCGAAACTCACACACTCATAATCATAAGAATAGAACTAGTACTTCCCATAAACTCAGAGAGCTGAAATTTGGACCAGAGTTAGGGTTTAATGGCCACATAAATGGAAAACTATAAAATCTGGAGTACCTGGTGACCCTGACAAGAAACACAAACTGCATACGTAAGTTTGTAATTCTATACAAAATACATGCGATTACAAAGTTACTTTTGCAGTTTGAATGTTCGTTACAAGAAGTCTTACCTGAAAAGAAAAAAGAAGGACTGCCTACAAAAAGAGATGAGATCCCATCAAAAACATTACATGTAAAAAGATGCCAGTCTCGCAACAGTTCTTCTACAACAAAAAAGTAATGATACGAGTATGTAATGTTAAACCAAGTCGGTTATATTTTAGTCAATAGCACCGGAGGGGTGTCCACAGAACAAATTTTCCACCAACTTGCATCGTCGGCATTACTTTATTTTTTTAAATATATAAAATGGCTTGGCCATCGCACGGCTACATAATGGCAAAAGAACAATCGTCAGCTGATTATTAAAATATTCCTAATTAAACATAGCGCCCTAATGACATGCAGCTTGAGCGAGTTTGAGCGATACACATGTATAAGTAAAGCGTTGTGTGCGATGGCCAAGTCATTCTATATATTTAAAAAAATAAAGTAATGCCGACGATGCAAGTCGGTGGAAATTTTGTTCTGTGGACACCCCTCCGGTGCTATTGACTAAAATATAACCGACTTGGTTTAACATTACATATCATTACTTTTTTGTTGTAGAAGAACTGTTGCGAGACTGGCATCTTTTTACATGTAATGTTTTTGATGGGATATTATTTATTCCATCCATTTTAAAATAGCCCCTGGCAGGGGTTTCCATTTGTGAGTGCCTCAGACTATTATATTCTTTACTGTGTTAAGGGGTGTGACTCTTGTGACCGCTTCAAAAGTCATCCAACTTTACATCACATGACTCCTAATAGGAGCAATAGTAGGAGTCTCCTACTATTGATTGTTTAATAAGAGGAGTGACCGCTTCCACACTGAGCGAAAAAAAATACTAATTATTAGTAAGTTTTAGTGAATCCCAGGACAAGGAGATCATATACTAACGGTTAGAAAACAGTTTTTGATAATAGTAGTTATTTACTAATACCAAAAAATTTGTCCTTGTAACTACTAATTACTACTAAACTGTTTTGTAGCCGTTAATATATAATCTCCTTGTCTTGGGATTCACTAAAACTTACTAATAATTAGTATTTTTTTCGCTCAGTGCAGTTTCTCAATATTTAGTGAGGTAGAATTTCTTTTTACACGACTGCCCAAAAAAAGGAGTGTAATGTTTTCAGGTTTCATGTATGTGTGTATGTATGTATGTGAATTTTTTTGTTCCCCCAGAACTTCTCAACGCCTTAACCGATTTAGATGTGTGAGGTATCGTTGGAATCCTTACGTCATCCCGGGTGACATAGGATATGTGACGTTGCAATACAAACAATATGGCGGACTGTAGAATTTATTTTGAATGTTCCGTAAAAAAATTTTTTTCTATCCTAGCAAGTGAGTTTCAAGCAAAAAAAGATCGAAATAAAATAATAATTATAAAAATTAAAAACACGACTGCATTAAAAAGATAAAAACAAGTTTGCTAATAAAGAACTCATTTGTTTGCAGTCGGGGGACCTACTACATACAAGTAAAACCAATATATTAGGTCCCGTCGTTTTTTTTTTTGAGTGTGTGTTGAGAATTCTAATCTTACAGAAGCGAAAAAAAAATTTCAGGATTTTTGGTCTCTGCCTACACCAATGGGATACCAACGTGTATGTATGTATTTATGTCATTGGACACAGATACTACCACCATCAAGCGGATACATAAGAGCACTTTGGCTTGGCGTAGCATAAGGCTGCCTTTCCATTAGAGACCTATGCTGCGAGGATGCGAAAGCTACGCTACGAAACTATGTGACATGTAGCTGCACGAGGAAGATGCGCTATGAAGATGCGCAGCTCGAGCTATGTGATGTATCGACAGGGGGCGCGCATCTGTAGGACGCATCCTCAGCACGCATCCTCAGCACGCATCTTTCCATATAAATAAAAAACAGCTTAGCTGAACCCTTTTCCACCAGTGCTATGCAATGTGAACTAATGAATGCGATTGGTGGATTTCAAACGCATCCATGGCAACGTAGCATAGCATAGCTCTAATGGAAAGGCCCTAAGGTATCTATGATAAATCACGACGATAAAGACATAGAAGCAGACTTACGGAAACATTTCCCGTTGCACCGAGACATTGTAGCAAAAACTGCTCAACCGCCACACTTTCCCGGCATCATACGTCGTTTTGATTTGAAAACGTCGCGATATTGTGCGCTCCCACAAATGGGATTAATATATAAAGAGCTCTCGATCCAGTGTGGCGATTGTGAGTTTTCCGCGTGCGGTTTTGTTTCAGCATTTCATAACAGGTGGTACGCTTCTGACGTGTATAAAAGCATAATGGAGTGAAAAAGTTGAATAAATGAACCGATTTCACGCCATTCGCAATATTTTTGATGATATGCCCTGTTTTAAGGTAGGTAATGTCATACTTAAAAGGTTTGTTTTAACGGGTCTAACGCGATATTCATGTATTTACCTTTTTTACCGACGTTTCTACACGGGTTTCACCGGCCGTGGTCGCGGATATGACATAAATATACATAAATAATACATAAATATCGCGTTAGACCCGTTAAAACAAACCTTTTAAGTATGTTTTCAAAGCGCGAGAGTTTAAAGTGGTAATGTCATACACAAAAAAAATGTACATGTGGCAAAACATGATCGTGGCAGAATGCGAATGGCGATAAAACCGAACAGCTGAAAAAAGCTTTCGGGGCACCCGTCTAACAAATCCTCATACCAGGCGTTTCAGAACGTAAGTACCTACAGGGCTGTTAGTTATTCACAAACCGAATCCTTACCTACGCCATATCCCTCGCCCGTTTTTATATGACTGACTGACTATCTGAGGAGTGGTGAGGTGACGTGAGGACGAGTCGATTTGCGAATCGTATGGCAGAAATAAGCTGGTCTCCCGATTTTCGGATTTCAAATTGGCGGAGTCATGAGTAAAAATAAAAAATATCACTCGAAAGGTCTCACACACAGAGAGAGAGCACCACATACACCCAGGGCTCACAACAAGGACCTATACTCCGAAACTTGAAATACGAACTTCGTGATGTGCCGTCCCTTTCACTCTTATAGTCTCTAACACAAGAGTGAAGGGGACAGCACGATACGAAGTTCGAATTACGAGTTTCGTAGTAGCATCTCTGACACGCTTTGATAGAGAAAGATAGCCTTATAGATAGATAAGGGATCGCAAATCCCTATAAGAGGAAATAGAAAAGAGTGCCATGACATTCAATGTAATTTATAATGTAATCTTATTATGAAATAAATGCATTCATTCATTAATTCATTCATGTCTTGTCTCTATCACCAACCGAACATTTTTTCATGGTCAGGTTATAATAGGCACAGGCACACTTCCATAAGCAAGACATTGGACATGCAAACCGGTCAAATTGCGAGGTACAAATATAATGAATATTCTTTCTAATACCCCCGGTCGCTCGGTGGCGCAGGTATTTACTATATCTATGGCTCTGAACGTCACAGCGCCAGTAAACTTTTTTTAAAGCCTACGTCACAAACCAGTGTCCACTTAGTAAAAAGTGTATCAGTTCGCGACTCGGGCGCACGCGCGACCTTGCCATTGTTCCGGTGCGCGCGCGGTAATAACCCGCCATTGTCAATTCATCATTTATTGTTTTTTTTTCAACGAAAGCCGGGTTTTTCCGCGTATTTCTAGAAGTGTAGAAATGAGTTGTGTTTTATTTTTATTGGTTTTCTAATCGTGTCGTTATCCTGAAGGCGACTGTTGCTAGCTCGCTAGTGTTATAGTCGTTGAGATAATACTTTTGTATAATCCACTTAAAGGTACAATACTTACCTGTTTATTAAAACCGCAAAACACCAAAATGACCACAATATTGTAAAAAGCCTTTATAGTACTTATATCTCACTAGCGCGGGTTGGCCATGGTTGTAGTTGTGACACGTACGAACACATAGACAACGTCAACACATAGCTCCTACGCTGACGCACACATAGACAATGAGTTAGCTCAACAAACACCCATAGCTCACCCGTGCTCGTGAGATAAAAGCACTATACTGTAGCTCTAGTATAAGTTTTTTCGAAACATTAACTAATTCGAACGCGTTTGCGTTTTGTCTCAAAATGTATGAAATTGGTATGAAAACGTGAACAGCGCTTCTGGTGGTCACTAGTGGAAACTAAAACAGCGAGTATAACATTTGTTGCTAACCGATGAACGCGCGTATTTCAAACTCGGTGAGAGCGTTTTCATACATTTTGAGACAAAACGCAAACGCGTTCGAATTAGTTAATGTTTCGAAAAAACTTATACTAGAGCTACTGAGAACTACGTGAAGTATCTCCCTCCCTGTCACTAGAATTTTCCAGGCTTACTGGTTTTAACGCTTATTAGGCTGTTCGTTGGACCAAAGGACACACAGGTCAAGTGTAAAAACGTAAACATAAAATTTGCAACATTTCCGCGGCTGCGCATTTCAGCGACCTTGTGCGGTGACGTCACGTCCGCCGGCCGCCCGCTCGTCAGCCCGTCATTATACAACCATTATGGGAGGTTGATATCGTTTTACATTTTTCGCGGTTATTTGTCTAACCCGTAAACCGGACCGTAGTATTTGGCGTTCTCTGATATCTGCCCACCCCAATGGGTAGGTATTATGTATATTTATGTATGTGTAACCCGAGTAAGGGCGGATTTTTCAACGCCCAGGTAAAAGTATCTGGCAGATATAAATGTTAGCTGTCCTTTTCTTTTAAGTAAAGGAAATTAGAAAGTGACAGCGATAATTTTAACTGAAGGATAATTTAATATGGCGATTGAAAAATCGGCGCTAAGGCACGAGACTCTCAATCTCGTTTCAATCTCGGAAGTCGTGGGTTCGAATCCCAGCACGAATCATTGGTTTGAACGGGTACGAAATACATACATATAGTCACGCCCGTATCCCATTGGGGTAGGCACAGACCAAAGAACGCCAAATACTACGGTCCTTAAATACTTCTTTTGCTTCAATCACATGCATACATCTCCTTCTTCTCCTACATGCTCGTCGGTTGCGGGAACTCATTCATTCTCATTCTCAGGCGGGAACTTCTGACCTGTAGCTCTAGTATAAGTTTTTTCGAAACATTAACTAATTCGAACGCGTTTGCGTTTTGTCTCAAAATGTATGAAAACGCTCTCACCGAGTTTGAAATACGCGCGTTCATCGGTTAGCAACAAATGTTATACTCGCTGTTTTAGTGTCCACTAGTGACCACCAGACGCGCTGTTCACGTTTTCATACCACTTTCATACATTTTGAGACAAAACGCAAACGCGTTCGAATTAGTTAATGTTTCGAAAAAACTTATACTAGAGCTACTGTTCTTTCTCAGTATTGCAGTAATTTGATCACCCTCGACTTGGCCGCCCCCTTCAGACCCTTCCATCCATCTCCATACCATGAATCCTCTCGGGTACGAAATATTATTTCATAATAAACATTGGCTTTTTCGAAAACGTCGTGACGAATCCGGTCTAATCACAACAAGGTATATTTTCCTTCTGATGGTGGTCGCTTTAATAAAATTAGAACTTCCTCCAATTTTTTGGCATTAGGTAGCAAAGCGGCGCCGGTTTCCTCAGGGCAAACTGCAATAATCAGTTTTTCTTTCTTAATGTTTTTTTGCCAACAAACAAACTCACTGGCAATAAAATGCAATAGGCCAGATGAAACAAATATGACGCAATATAGCTATCTTACGTGTTTAATTTAGTCGAGGATTTTTTTTAAAAACGAGAGCGGTACGGCATGCTATTTTTCCATGTTTTTTTTTTATTTATTTACTTATATACTTACTAAGAAAAAGGAAATGCAAGGTGTAAAATAATACATTTTATCTACACACATATCATAAATCCTCTAATATGCGTTCGGAAACCGTAGAAAATGACTCTCATTTCAACATTCAATGAATTTATGGCAATTTTCTTATCTGTGGCTAAGGCTACAGCAGTAATAAAATATTTCATTTTAATCTCATATATGATGTTAAAATATTACGTCAAACAAAACTGTCAAAATTTAAATGTCAAAGTTGACATGTCCCTATTCTAGTATCACTGAAAATTCAAATTCAGTCGATGCGAAATGTCAGCTCGATGTTTTTTTAGTATATATCGCACGAAATTTGAGCTAAAACGACATGATCACATCAGAATAAGGACTCTTTACTTTTTAAAATAACATTCAGGTATCGGTTGCCAGTTCAGATTTCGATATTTCCGCAACCGTGCAAAAAAGTTTGTATTAACACAATTATTGTATTTATTTACTACGGTTTCTGAACCCATCTTAGAGTAATTATAATATGTGTGTAGATAAAGTAATGTATGCAACTGTACATAATTAGGCATTAAAACACTCGTGTGACCTTATTATGAAACTTGCCTTCGGCTCGTTTCATAAAACACACTCGTGTTTTAACTTTTAATGCCCCTCATTATGTACCAGTTGCATAAACTACTATTAAATTTGAATCGGACTTTATAAATCCCGAGGACGCGGGTTAAGATACGAAGATACGAGTAGGTACAACCGATTATGACCCAAAGAGTCTGTGAATTCCTGGAAGTAACGGGTACTAACAAGCATAGAACAATAAGGGCTCCCGCAATAGATGAATCTCTGACTGAGGCGGCATAAGAAATTTCTAAACTTAATATGTATTAGTATACGAACTGCAATAACTTAGACATTAGGTATTGGGCAGACGCAGACACAATGTAGTTGTTAGAACTAAGTTAAATCACGAATATGCAATATTAATTCAGAAATCGTGATCAGTGGTGTGTGATCGACACGTTTAGTTTAGTAAAGCTGAGCCGTTTTAAACAGTTTAAACGTTAATTAACGTTAATACTTAGGTATTTTTCGAAAGAAGAGATATTTTAAACTAACCCAAATCATACTAAGGGCCGATCTTCAAACCCTAGAAAAGTATGTGTCAGATAAAGGTTAGCTGTTTTTTCTTTCATTTGACTTCAGAAAGAGACAGTCATGTTTTTAACCGACGGATAATTACCTGGGGATTGAACATCGGCCCTAACTAAAGTGGCGTTAGTTGGTTTTCCGCTCTTTTGTTTTTTTTTTCATCCGCTGTACTAAACTAAACAAATGAATTCGTATTTTTTAAACTAACCCAAATGCTAACTGAAGTGGCGTTGTTATTAATGTCAATAGCGAGCCAATATTGGTGTTTGTCAATAGCGCACAATAACTTGGGCAACAATGTCGCATTGATTCCTGGCGATATTGCCAACGGAGGAATATTCTCAATTCTCATGCGATTTACAACAACGCTAGCATAACAGCTCTATATGAAATTTTATTTGAGGGTGCGAGCGGGGTGATTTGGACCTTGTTGCCTCAGATTCTTTTGGCTACTGTCAAACATGTATATTTTGCAATCATAACACGAGAATACTATCATTTATAGTAATGAAAATTAGGGTACCTATAAATAAATATTTCACCCAGTGAAGTAAGGTCGGTAGGTGAATATACTACTGCCATTTCCGTTTGAATTGTATCCGATAAGGAATACGGCTACGGCCGTTTTTTTTACAAAGGAGTGTAATGTTTTTTATATGCGGTTTGGGGTTTGTAATTATACAACACAGTCGAAAAAATCATATATTATGTCATGTTCCATTGGATAACGACTAATCGTTTTCATTTGAAATCAATTGAAAAAGGTAATGATAAAGTTATGGTCCCGTCAGTTTACTTTAAGGGGAGGTATCCCCAATGCAAATGTCCCGCTCTAACACGCGTGAGTTTGCAATTAACCATCCCGCTCTCCACAGAAGTTCTGCGCGTAGTTTTCGTAAATATTTAGCTATAGCACAAAGTAAATAGCGGCGGCGCGCGCCGGAGCAGAGAGTCCGCTCAGTACAAAGTGCCATTTTCGCCGCACGCACAATGACGTAACATTTACAGGCATTCTCGGTTGATTTCGGACTAGCTTAGTCGCGACTGTCACTGTCGCGTCGCGAGTGCTAGTTGTGCGCGCGTTGATCACTTGACGTCCTCGCCGCTACGTAGATAGTTTATGTCACGTACGTCAAAATGAATAACCGATATTATTACAGTTGGAATGTATTTTATTGTTTAAATACAACAAAAAACGGTGCCTACACTTTCTTCAAATTTTCAAACGATATTGAAAGGTAAATAAAACGGTTTTCTCATTTTGGTAGTTACAATACCTAGGTAGGTAGGTAATTTTTTGAAACTTGCCGCTTTGATAACGACGATCAACCATTACACATTCATCTTATCGTTCGCTGGTAAAACGCCAGTATTTAAGTAGTACTATGGTTTAGTTAAGTAGGTACCTAATTAATTAGGTATATTTTTGTTGGCGCTCTCGACCGCCGCCGGTCACAAGTCACAACTCGCAGCGGGTCACGCATCAATTTATTAGGGTTCCGTACCCGAAGGGTCAAAACGGAACCCTATTGGTGTCGCCCAGACGTCCGTCCGTCCGTCCGTCGTATGTCACAAAATTTGTTCCGAAGAATTTTTAGACTTCTCATTGACCTATGAACTTGAAATTTGGTGACAATGTTCAATATTACGTATATTTTAACAACAAATACTAATATATGAATAAATCATATTTTTGAGGTTGATTCGGAACCCTAAATGTGCGAAGTCCGACTCGCACTTGGCCGGTTTTTTACCAAGATACGCTGGTTCATATTTAAATGTCATGTTGAAGAATTTTTAATTTATCTGCTCCTTTTTAAAATTCAGAATCAATACAGAAGCAACCCTGTAGTTTAGGTATGTATTTTCAAGAACGGCGGGAACGGACCTTCTGTATATTCTTTATTTTGTGGCTATAGTCATTAAGCCAATCATTTTATCAAAGCAAACCCTGCGAATTTGTCTATAACTATTTAGGATCTTTAATTGAATACAAAAATTAAATGTAAAATATCAGTAATATAGCCGTAATATTGAAAAATCGTTCCAAAAAGGGGTAACTGCGTTTTTTTTTCTATCGAGTGCAAGATACTGATGATAGATATTGGACTAAATACACACATACATAGCTTTTGTAGACTTAGAAAAAGCGTTTGACACAGTTAACTGGAAAAAAATGATGAAAGCCTTAAAGGACGCAGGACTTGATTATAGAGATAGGAGAATAATATACGAACTTTATCATAATCAAGAAACAATCATTCAAATGGGGGACGAGAAAGGAAAGGCTAAGATCCGACAAGGAGTAAGACAGGGGTGCTCACTCTCGCCACTCATATTCAACTTATTCATAGAAAGTGCAATAAACCATATTCTAGAAAGCACAACGGAAGGAATTACATTTAACGGAAATAGAATTACGTTTATTAGATTTGCTGATGATATAGCAGTTTTAGCAGAAGACAGCAAACAGTTAGAAACACTTTTAAACGTAATGGACACTATTTTTCAAGACTTCGACTTAAAGATAAATTTAAATAAAACTAAGACACTAATAGCATCTAAACATAGAGAAATTCATGAAATTAAAATAAATAACACAGTATTACAGCAAGTTCAACAATTTAAATACTTAGGCAGCATAATAACAGAAGACTCGAGATGCACTACAGATATTAAAACTAGAATAGCAATAGCTAAAAACGCCTTTCACAATAAAAAACATTTTTAAATCAAAAATGGCCAAATCTGTAAGAAAACGTTTCATTAAAACATATTTCATATTTGGAGTATTGCACTTTATGCCTGCGAGACGTGGACCATGACGCAACGGGATAGAGAAAGGCTTGAGGCGTTCGAGATGTGGTGCTGGAGAAGGATGGAGGGAATAAGCTGGACGGAAAAGGTCACCAATGAGGAAGTATTGGAAAGAGTAAAGGAAAAGAGACATTTGCTACGTACAATAGAAACTCGAAGAGGGAAAATGATAGGTCATCTGATACGACACGACGATCTAATACGAAAGATAATGGAGGGTAAAATTGAGGGAAGAAGAGGAAGAGGAAGGCCGAGGATTAATTACATGGACCAAATAAAGAAAAAGATAGACGTCGTGTCGTATAGAGAAGTCAAAGAACTGGCGTTAAGTAGAACGGACTGGAGAGAACTGCACCGACAAGAGTGAAACTCTTAAATAATGATGATGCAATTCATCAGGTCATTGAACTGACTGCGATTTTGACTAGACACGATCCCTATTTAACATATATATATATATATATATATATTTAAGGCACTATATTCTGTCTCAGATGGTTTAAAAAAACTCTAAAGTGGTAATACCCAGCCGCATTTTATATTTACTATTTTAGCCCAACCCAGCCCAGCAGTTATGTTAACCAATTGCCTATTTTAAGTATTAGATCCAGCTTACTTTCTTAAACGAACGAGTTACATACCTTTTAAATACTCGTATCTCCAAATCTAACCCAGCAATGCTGCACTAACCTACGGGCAATGCAAATTGTATTCAATTATGAAAATATACATACCTAACCTACCTATACGCTCACAAAAATGTTTCAAATGACGAGTTACGTTAAGCTTGAAAAATGCCGTCCGGTAATAGGCAGGGGAAATAAGCGTATGGAGCAGATTGCTAACAATATCACGTTTTATTTATTTTCACCCTAATAACAAGGAGAAAATGAGCAGAAGCTGTGACTTATATTTCGTTGTTTAGGGAAGTATATTCTTAAATTAGAAAGCAAAATAATATAGACATAATATAATATTTCAAAGGAAATATTATAGAAGCAAAGCTAAACAGAGATCGTACAACAGCTGTGGCGTAACGGGAAAAGCCTTTGTCAATTTGGTCGGAAAATATCTACCAAAATTATGTTCCTTCATAAAATGGTTTGAGGCTACTTTTAGACATATTTGGTGGAAGTCGCAATCGCAACTAGATATTTTCGGTCACTTTTTCATAACTGCCTACTGCCGAGCAACTCTATGAGTACAAAATATATCCCGATCCTAAGTTAATCTAGGATTTATTATTATACTATAGGTTTATTATGCGGCCAGTTCATTGAAGGAAAACATCGCGAAGAACTTGCATACATCTGCGACCGTTCACTCTTACCTTACCCATGTAAGGAGGCCTGTCCCAACAGTGAGACGTATAAGTACCTATACAGGCTTATAATGAGATAATTATAAATAAAAATATAGTTAATGGCGTTAAATAATAACTGCATGGTTCATTAGGAATTGAAACGAAACAAATAACACACCAGGTAATTTAAAAACGTAAACTTAAATAAAGAATTATCTCTAAAACTATTTGAGTGTTCCGGAAGCGATTGAACTTAAGATGTAAAATACAACTTAACATGCAACGGTTCAAGGTTGTCTTTTGTTTGTTTACTTAACAAATAATTGCGACTTTGGCATTTAACATTTAACACGACAGTGATAGAACTAAAACATTAAGCCATTAGCGCAATAAGTTGGGTACTTATCTAGTGAGTAGTGCTACAAATGTACCTATTTAGATTTGTCTGAAATAGTTTTACATATTCTATCCTTTGGCAAGGAGCACCAAATTAAGGAGATCTCCATGAGAATCCAGCTGGGTTGGGCGGCCTTCAGCAAACTAGACGACATCCTAAAATCTGCTAACGTTCCACAATGCCTGAAGACTGGTCTTTATAACCAGTGTGTCCTGCCCACCATGACGTATGGTGCCGAAACATGGACGCTCACAAATGAGGCTGTGCACAAAGTACGGGTAGCACAGAGAGCCATGGAGCGCGCCATGCTCGGCATCAGCCTACAAGACCGAGTGAGAAATGTCGAGATCCGACGTCGCACTAAGGTGCGTGACGTCGGAGAAGTCATTTCAAAACTCAAGTGGAGTTGGGCAGGACATATTGCCAGACAGAGTGATGGCAGGTGGACCAAAACGTTGACAGATTAAACGTTGATTACTTACAGGAAAAAGAAGCGTCGGTCGTCCGCCGGCACGATGGGTTGACGATATTAAAAAGATCGCGGGTCACTCCTGGATGAGATTGGCAAGGGACCGCGACGGGTGGCGTACAAGAAGAGAGGCCTATGCTCAGCAGTGGCAGTGGGCGATTACGGGCTGAAGATGATGATGATGATGAATTTTACATAGTCAAAGGTGACAAATATTACAATAATATAAACGGATTGCTTAATTATGAACGGTTTGTTTTTCATTAAATTTTATAAGTCTGTGTAAATCAAATATGCTTAAAAGCCTATTCAATATATCTATCGCATTACCGAGCAGCGCGAAAAAGTAATTTTGCAGTTTATAGTGGAATGTAATCATAATTCTTGGTTCATTAGCAAACTGCGCAATCCCCATGTTGACCCTCAACAGTAACGATAGCAAACAGCAAACACCTTAATTACATTACTGCTGGCAGCGAAACGCGTGACCTTGCTGTAATCTCGGCGTATGTCCACTCCACTTGTGGGCTTTCCCCAAATTGGCGAATGTCCGCTGTGTAACGTCATTTTTATAATAGTGCACAATAGGTCCAATTTGCCCATTCTCCCCTTTTTATTATAAACGAAGGAATTAAATTATATGTCATGTCAAATTTATAATGCAACATATTTTATAAGAGTGCGCAATATATACTCAATTTACGTGTAACACTCAGCCTCCTTTGGAGTAGCGGGCGTCTATAGGCTGCGGTGTCCTCTTAACATCAGATGGACCGTACGCTTGTTTGCCATTATCGTTGTATAAAAAAGAGCCATATTATGTTCGTACTCGTAAAAACTAATTAATGAAATATATAATTATATTGTAGTAGTAGTTAGTAAAGCTGTTTATTATACTAGAAACCCGCCCCGGCTTCGCACGGGTGCATGTATTATACATATAAACCGTCCTCTTGAATCACTCTATCTAAAAAAACGCATCAAATTTATCCCGTTGCGTAGTTATAAAGATCTAAGCATACAAAGGGACAGACAGACAGCAGGAAGCGACTTTATTTTATACTATGACATGTATGACAAACACAACAGGCATAATTTAAAAAAGGACAAGTTAAGTAATGTTTAACAAAGCTCAAAACTCCATATACTCGTATTTGACACCAACCACAGCGTTATTTCATACATTAGGTACATTGTGCACCAACCGTACACACAGACACTGTTATGCCCCCGGACGTTTCACGACCCACGGGAAAATTAGGCCTAAATTGCAGATGTACAGAGAATAACAAGCCAGCGAGACCACAGCAAACAACCCGTGTGTACCAGCCCGTATCACAGACAAAAACAGCACGGCCATTCGAGTCATTTCTCATATTACCCGATTAAAGAACAAGCTGGAAGACTTAGTGCCAGTTGCACCAACGTACGAACACAGACCGGTCATCGTCAAATATAGCGCCGGCAGCTGTCATCCCATAGAAACTTGTCAAACTTTCCATACAATCAGATTTGACGAACACCGCTTACGATTACAGACGGTTTGGTGCAACCCAGCCTAACTCTGAGATTCGACGTCAATATTATAAATGGAATAATCTTCGAATATTATCGTGCCTATCTATGAGACCGTTTTAGGCCGCTGATGATGAAACCTTTTTCGTTTTAGGTCGAATTTACACTTAATTGTGTGATTAAGCTGAGTAATAGAAAGGCCACACTTAAAGTTAAGCAAGCGCTAGTAATAAACACTAAACAGTGTAATAATGTAACCAAACATAGTCGTAAAAACAGACCATTCAGCTTTTATAGCCGAGCTATTGAATGAAATCTAGTTTAGTTTCATATTCGAATACGCGTAGGCTGTTGTTAATTAACATTTGGCTCTTCGAGAATGAATAAAATTGTACTTACAAAATTTGATTTCTTTTTCGATTAACAAAATTCATCGTTCTCTCATAGGCGGCAAGTCGGCAACACTAAATATGATTTTGGTGCTAGTAGACCATTAACAATTATAATTAGGAATCAATTAAATTGATAAAATTTGTGTCGAATTTCTATAAGAACTGGCCTCTTTTTATTGTTCCTGAGTAGGGTTTGCAATCCGGATCCTAATTGTATGAAATTATCCGGATCCGGATCCGAATTATCCGGATCTTCATACATTTTGGATCCGGATTGCAAACCCTATTCCTGAGTGTAGTTGAAAATTCGTTTAGTATGTCTTACACTAATAATTATGTACACAGACGATCGCTTTAGCTTAGTTGTTTGTTAGAGACCCTGCCTACGATACGAAGCTGGAGGTCCCGGGTTCGAATCCCGGTCAGGGCATTTATTTGTGTGATGAGCACGAATATTTGTTCCTGGGTTTTGGATGTTTTTCTATGCATTAAGTATCTATTTAAGTATCTAAATCGTCGCTTAGTACCCATAGTACAAACTTTGCTTAGTTTGGGACTAGGTTGATTTGTGTGAAATTGTCAACCAATATATATATATATATATTTTAAATCATCTGACGTAATGCGACACCCGCCTAAGGCTGCTTTACCACCAAAGCTATGCTATGCAGCTAATGCTGCGACAATGACTGGTGGATATCAACACGTTCATAGCAACGTAGCAGCACAGCTTCAATGCACCCTAAGGAAGAGCAGTAGAAGTGTTACGTACTGATCTTTCTGTCGACGCTGTAAGCTGTGTTGTGTGCACGCAAATTCAGAACCCACAGCAGATTGCATTGTGCGCCCAAATGTTGCTGATTACTGCAGCTGTACAGTCGGTAACGAACGTTCCTCGAGTCTATACTGAGTTAACAACGTTCAGTGCTACAATTACGTCGTTGACTGTAGCGTAGGTGAGTTGTGGTTTGCAGTACTGTGAAATCCTGTTAACTCAGATTCGAGCTAGATTACTGTAGCTCTAGTATAAGTTTTTTCGAAACATTAACTAATTCGAACGCGTTTGCGTTTTGTCTCAAAATGTATGAAAGTGGTATGAAAACGTGAACAGCGCCTCTGGTGGTCACTAGTGGAAACTAAAACAGGGAGTATAACATTTGGTGCCAACCGATGAACGCGCGTATTTCAAACTCGGTGAGAGCGTTTTCATACATCTTGAGACAAAACGCAAACGCGTTCGAATTAGTTAATGTTTCGAAAAAACTTAATACTAGACCTACTGAGTACCTACACGTATACACGTATGCTTTACTTGCATTTTATAGTTAAATTGTTTTATAAAAAACTGTTTGACCTCATATCGGTAAGTAATGTTAAAAAAATGTACTGAGGTATCAAAATTTGGTCTAATGGATCTTTATAATTTATAATATCGGGCAAGGGCAAGCGTTCCATACAAACTTTGTGCAGGATTTCCTCGTATGTGTTTGCATTAAAGTTATGATTTTTGGTCAGTATGCTTATTTTTCTGTTAGCTATTTCGTGATGTAATTTTTTTCCATTGATATTATTTTTCATTTTTTTCATTTTTAATTTTTTTGAAATATTTGAAAATTTCCACATCACTTTCTTCGCATATCTAATATTTACATCCAAAAAAATATTACATTCGTCGGTGCCAAAACCTACGAATAAAACGTGCACAGAGTTTGTATGGAGAATGCCTTGCCCATCCCTATGCCTTAACCGTAAACGTCAAGCGGTTAAAATCGGATATGAATCAAAGTGAAAATTGAAAAATTCAACACTACAGATGGGATTTGAATCCACGACCCCCCCCCCAACCCGTGGTGTTGAATTTTTCAATTTTCACTTTGATTAAAAAATTAGGATTTTCGCTAGCGGACGCATCCGCTTATCAAACATATTAAAATCGGATATTTACTTAAACTCCATATATCGGTTTACCACGTACGCAGTTAAATATAATGTTGCATTATCTCCGCTACCCAAAGGTTGTCTGGAAGAGATCGCTTTTTAGCGATAAGACCGCTTGTTGTTTACCTCTTTTTTATGCCTAATGTTCTGTACTGTGTCTTTTTGAGGTGTGCAATAAAGAGTTAGGTATTTGTATTGTATTGTTTATATGGGATGACAGCTGCCGGTGCCATATTTAACGTTGATCGGTCTGCAATCGTAACAATCTGCACTTAGAAAAAGGATTTTTGAAAAAAAAAAAATTTGGTACCATCGAAGACAACTGAAGACACTACTGGCCTTCTCTTATGGATGAAAGGACACGGTAATAATGTAAGCGAAATTCAATTTACGTCCAACTTTTTTAACTATTACATAAGCGGTCATGTGGAGCAGGCTCACGGGAATTGTTTTCGGAAATCACGGCAGTCAACTGTTTCTGGAGATCACAAAGTTTGGTTTGGAACGTGTGCGCAATATGAAGTAGATTCGATAGAGGGTGTGGTCAACTCTATAAAGGTCGTTCTTTTTTTTACCGACAATTCTTTACATTTTTGTCGAAGGATATTTTTATTCACGAGTCCCAGTCCCAATAAAAGAAGCATATTTATTGGCATTACTTATGTGATATTTCCTTTAATGCAAATAAAGTATTTTATGTCACACCTGCCATAAAGTGGCCATTATCGCACGCTCCGCGCGCGAAAAAACTCACTTCCTGGCCAGGGGGTGACATAAAATTTTGTACTTACCACGGGCGATAATAAAGAAAGCCTCAGATCACATATTTATCGCCCTTGCCTTCGGCTCGGGCGTAAAATACCTCCGATCTGAGACATTTTTTTGTTTTATCGCCCTTGGTAAGTAATGTACTATTTAAAATTTACTCGATATACTTAAGTGGTACGAGTTGTTATATACCTTGTTACTGATACATTGCGTACTGGCTTAATATGAATAAAAAAAAATCTTTTTAAAATTTATATAATAGTAATAAGTTTACTCGATATTAATATGACCTTGTTACTGATACTGATAAAGTTGTAAATTTTAACTTTGTTCATTAAGTTAAGACTATTATTTTTAGCCCATAATTGACAATATGCATATTTTTTTCATGACCATTCGAACCAGTTTTTGGAGAGGAACAAATATGTTTCTAATGAACAACTACTCTTAGAACAACACAAAACGCAAAAATGGGTTTCAAAGTAGAGCGCAACGGAAGAGCCCCAAAAACGCTCCATACTAATTGGGCGTGTTTTGTGACGTCAAATACTATGCGCCCCGTACTATGGCTGTATGGAAAAACGAGTAATTTGTTCTTTTGGTCGAGAAATATTGCGTTTAGGTACCTACATAGTTGTCATACAATGTTTTGTTTACTTTCGCATATGAATTCTGATGGTGGTTTTTAATTTACATTTAGACAATAAAAAAAAATACATAATTTTACGAAACTTTCAAGTATCATAACTTTTTAAGATATTTATCAAATTTTAATTAGATGATTTTCTGTCTATATAGTGACATATTACTATTCACTCCGCATGCATATTCCCTATATATTAAGTTCAGTCATGTATTCATCAGCAAATTCAAGTTAATAGACATAGGTAGTCTCTAAAACGCTATTCTTCCTTCTGCAGTAGATAATCAAGTAGTAAGGTCTTCGCATAATGAGCTTGGTAACTACCGCCTATTATTCGCATTACACGTAATCAGCTATCGAAAATATGTGCAATTCGCGAAGAAAACGAATCTTAGCCAAGGCTAAATAACTGAGCACTAATACCTATACTTAATTACTACCTGTTCGTCACTCATACTACAACAATCACACAAAAAGTCATAACACAAGACGATAAACAAGTGGTAATCGATTCTATTACCTGTTAGTAAAGGTTGTTTTTTGTTTGTGTCGCGTGAGGCGGTTGGGTGGCCCATGAGGGGGAGAGTGAAGCCGTATTGTAGGCGAATCTATGTGCGTTAAGAATCGATTGGTGTGCGGATGTCGCCCAAGGGCGCGTTGTTTGCCTCCTGCAGTTTCTAGCCACATGTGGAACGCAGTGCAGCCGTAATTGACAGTTCCATCTTAGTACTTATTACACCTAGCCCTGGGTAGTGAACCAAATTGATTTCTGTGCCACTTCGTACCTTGTCACAGTGAAAAGTAATATGAATGCCTTTATCTTTATAAATTCACGCTTCTATTTTCAAAAAGGGGTAGGCAGAGCATGAATTCAGTGCGACTTTTAGCCATTTTTTTATACCACGTCGATAGCAAACAAGCGTACGGCCCACCTGCTGTAAGCGGTCACCGTAGCCTACGGACGCATGCTGTGTCACATGTATTATTAAAAAGTCAATACGAATTCTTATTGGATTGCTATAAATACCTATCTGGAAATGAAAGGTGAACGATCATTTGCTGTTTGCAACTTATATAACTTAGGTTGTTGTACCTAACTACATGTTTTGTGAGGTACCCGAGGCTTCCCAACAATTTCTGTATTAAATTTTGTAGCTAGTTGGAGCTTTGACGCAAAATTGCAATTTGTTGAGTGTTAGGTGCTCAGTATAATACTAAATAATTATACGTACTAGTGTAATTAGTGTATAAGTATACTAAAACTAGTTTTGAAATGGATGCCTCTCTCATAGTAGACACGGTTTCTTTATATTTCTTACGTCAGATGTGAGCGAAAATACGCTGGAGAGGCGTTCATTTTAAGATTGGCTTCACCCTACTTGGAATAGTCTCAAGAGACTCAATGTAATAAAAAAAACCGTTCCCAAAGCGCCTGTGCTCATTGTTTAAGAGGAACCTTTCCAAATGCCTGATAATTTTGAGAAATATTAGAAATTGTTTCAATTACGCACCAATTTGGAGCACGTTAAATCTACGCCTTTGCAGCTTACCGAGGATTATAAACTATATCATATATAACTTCTCTTTCATACAATACGAAGGTAAAAATAATTACTACTGACGTTTCGATAATAGCACATAAGAAGATATATCCAATAATTTTTCTATACAATAATATCCAGTTTTATTCACATAACAAGGAGAAGTAAAACAATACAATACATAGCAACTAACTTATATCCCCCAGATCGGAACCCTGGGGGAGGGTACCCATAAGGCTGGCTGCGTTCCCCCGTTGGATGGCTATGCCAATTCTCTGGGCAATCAATTCCCATCGTTTATTTTACTTCTAGTGTCTAAGCCGATTAGACGTCAATAACTCAATTGAGTAACAATCACTTTCGCATTCAGTCGCCATACAAGGAACTATGGTGAACTATAATGATCTAATCTTCATTGTACTTCCTCTTACTCAAGTCCAATTATTAATAAATTGTGCAGGTGATTGACGCAGAGTTGCCGAAACGAAGACAATCCGGGCGATCCGAGCGTTGCGCAAGCGACGGTGCCGCAAGTCACTAGCGGCAGGCCTGAGGCCTGACGGGCTAGTGCGAAACAAAAAGGAATCTCCCTGTGTCGCTCAAATTAAAAATCGCTATCGGTAATTCAGGAGCCAATGGAGGAGTCTGGTCAGCAAGAATGGGACATGATGTCACGATCCTCAGCATTGGGGGAGCGACTGATGATGATGAAGATCGGTAATTAATTAACAATAATCACAAAACTATAGTGCAATTAATTTACAAACTGGGGTATAAGCTCGACTATACAAGTGTGGTTAGACATTGGATATGGGGCCAAAGGACTCTTGGCCAAGATGGGCCAATCAGACAAATGTGTGGCGAGGATGACGGGACAATGGAACACTTGCTATCTGAATGTCACGTCCTTGGCAGAGAAAGAATTCGGTTTCGGCTCTAGGACCCCTGTTTCTCTTGTTGCCCGGGTTAAATTAGGCACGTACACGAAAATAAATCTCGACTTTTTATACTTGATTTTTCCGCGACTTCGTACACGTGAACTTTCATACCCATCCTGGGATAAACAAGTAGGTATAGTGCACAGCCCACACAGCCACAGCCTAATCCATACATATGCGTATAGATTAGTATGAGTTTCGCTGTGGAGGGGCGCACCTTTGTAAATGACACGCACTTTAAGTACTTATGATACAATTTTGCAAATATAAACCGCTAGCACTGGTCAAACGACTGACCAATAACTGGTGATTGATAGAATTACATAACATACGAAAACGACAGTTGATAATGTTGATATATGTTAACCTTAGCCAGAGGTGGACACCGTTAATCAGATAGTTAACTTCGTTAATCGCTAATCTTAAGTCCGCTATAATCGCTTTACTAAAACAGAGATAATGCTTTTAAAGTACTTCACTTGACGCTTGGACCACACTCAACTGTTTAAGCAATACCTAATTGAAATCGCAGTTAAGAGTTAAGCATGAGTAACATTGCTGGAGTAGCTGGTTAATTTAATGATGATGCCACAGTAGTATCAACGAATAAAACTTATCACAACGATAAACGATAAACTTATCATTATAGGCTTAGATTCTGGTCGTAAGTGAAGTATATAAGTAGATAGATACGTACAGGGAAAGAATTCCACACTTTCCCTGTACGTACCTATCTATCTAGGAAAGATAGGGAAATTATTTCCCAGATGTTTATTTTCATAATCGATCTTCACGCCACCGTGTCTACACATCGTAATGTGTTATTATATGTATGTGGGTTTTGTGTTTCTGACTGTTTGTCACACAATCACGTGAAACGTCTGCAACGATGGAATACAAGCAAAGCAATACAACAATTTTGCATACAAGCAATTTATAACACGGATTAATCAAGGGCCCTTATCTAGTTCAGAAACGCTCATTTACCTATTTATGCAATTTTATCTTCGTTACTATTTAGTACAGGACTATTGCTAATATTGCTGCCTGATATCATCATAGATGTTACATGTATTTTAAGGACTTTTAATTAAAAATAACGTTTCAAACATTCCAAATGAAATCGACAAATTTCGAGCTCAAAACTGATTTATTAATTCTACTATACAATAAAAGCTAAAAGTGTCTCCGTTACTATACTATATAAAATTTCAATAAAATTATCGTATCCTTTATTCAGTTTATTGGAATAATCAATACTTTTACCATAATTTGAGTTCATAATATTTTAAACGCGTCCCAAAACATTGACTGTATATGTTGTGTTACTGCTCCGCCAGTGTTCTTTGTAACGAGCGCAAGCTAAGGCAGCTTGTGTTAAATACAAAGGCGTAGAACAAATAGAAAAGAGATAAAAAATAATAGGCCCTTTCATTGGACATAGAATTTCTTATTAGTGAGACAGCGTTTTAGATTACACAACGTCGTTGTTATGGTAATGGCTACTGATTTTGTCATTTCCAGTCGATTCGAGACTATTTATTTTACTTAAGTGGTACTTGAAATAAAAATGGTTAAGTACGAAATTGTTTCGCACCATTGAAATTCTGTTTAGTGGGGTTATAAACTCGAATTTTATTATTCTCTAAAAAAAACGAAGCCAAAAAATACGCAGAATGATAAAAATCTATTAAAATATTTAAAAAAAATAACGCTACTGCGGCTTTCCGAGGATGGTTCCCTAAAATATATGGGTGGAGACCTAAAACCGGTATTTTTATCTCTCTTAGGTTCTCATAATTATATATTTTTATAGAATTTTACTTTGGTTAAAAAAAAGTTTGCCGACTCCTGCCTTGGTTGTTTTTTTTATATTTCAAATGTGTAGGTATTTTTATATTTTTCCCTTTTATACAAACATTATTTCAATTTGTAACCTTAGTTCTTAATGGTCATGATGAAGGACTGATAATTGTGGCACTGTTTGGGGGAGGCCTATGTCCAGCAGTGGACGTCTTTCGGCTGTCAAGTATCGGGCTAGTGTTGACCACGGGGACTACCTTAGATCGGAGTGCAACACGTGAGGCATTACTTTGTTCTGAATGTGACGAATATATACCTACTTCAAGAAAGATGCTTATAACTCAGTACGTGAGTCGAATATATTTACTCCAGAATACTATAAACATACTCGTACAAATAAATAAACTCAAAAGACAAGCATAACCTTCTAAAATATGAGTTTTACGATTGAAGCGCGGTACCCTAGCAAACATTAATGTCGCAGTACTGTTTGAAGTACTTAATGAGCCGCGAAATTCGCAAAAAGTCCCTTTCAATGGTAATAATTTCAATAATTACGTATACTGTCATAATGTTACGCCGGACGCATTTCCACATTTGCTTGTGGCAGTGACATTTAGACAATAAATAACAAACTAGTACCTACTCACAATACATTTTTGGTTAAGAAAACTTGACAAGTAATGTCAAGTGCTTGCTCGGCCGTTAGAATGTAACTTATTATGAGAAACGCGTCTAAGGCGACTTCCTGATTTGTCGGTGCGGAGGCAGTACGACATGAGAAAAGTGTCAAATGTCAGTGTCAGCTGTCAGTCGACGCGATACCATTTTTTACTACGCCCCTACATTTAAATGAGTGCTGCTTGACTGGCGCGGGATGCGCGGTAGCGGGACGATGCGAAGGCAGGCGGTACTGCTTCGCTTCTGCGCATGATATTACTACTGCGCAAACGTAATACTGACAGCATTATGTCAAGTGAGAATCTTTGCGACGTCAGTAAGTTTACGTCAAAGAAGAAAATGTCACATATCGATCCCGCCCCGCCAAGTCAGGAAGTCGCCTAAGGCATGTTTCCATTTCCACCAGAGATGTGCGAAACGCAACCTAAACGTAGGTGTAGTTTAAAGTTGACATTTCTGTGTTGGCCATTATTTTACAAAACTGTTAGCGGATTTAGAATCGTATAGCATGCAAAATTAAGTAGATTTTTAAATGGAATACTTTGACGCAACTAAAATTTCAGCACACGGCACGGATTCAGTTCTAATTGCTCATGCCAATGTCTTATTAAATATAATTAATTGGCTACTTCACATTTATTTTTCATACCTACTGATTCATTTGCTGAATATGATATTATCATGAACACCTTTTCAATGAAATATTCAAATAAAGAGTTTGTACAGGCCTAAAAATTCATAAAAACGTAAATGGGAATACCATAAAAACGTACAGATTTTTCAACATAAATGGTGAATAAAATTAGGGCGTTGAGACGCTGTGATCTCCAAAATTTCAGAGATTCGCCTACCACAGAACTTTTAACTTTTATACGGATGCCCGACTTGGCTAAGTTTTGCGGTGAACTTTTCCTCGGTTTGTTAGCTCAGCACAGAGAGAAAGGTGAGCGTATTAGTTTTGTAACGAAGATTGCGCAACCATTTTGGTCTAATACCTTTCTAGAGCGTACCAGATTTAAGAAAGGTTATTTTGAAGGATACGGTGTATGACTGAGTGGCGGCTGGCCGATGCTATCCATATGACAGGGGTCACTTGTCAGTCTACAGGTCAGCTGTCTCTTGCGTAGCATTCGCAGAAAGAGCTAACATGTCAAAAACCGGTCAAGTGCGAGTCGGACTCGCGCACGAAGGGTTCCGTCCCATTATCTTTAAAAACGGCAAATAAATCACGTTTGTTGTATGGGAGCCTCCTTAAATATTAATTTTATTCTGTTTTTTAGTATTTGTTGTTATAGCGGCATCAGAAATACATCATCTGTGAAAATTTCAACTGTCTAACTATCACGGTTTTTGAGATACAGCCTGGTGACAGACGGACAGACAGACAGAGGGACAGACGGACAGACGGACAGCGGAGTCTTAGTAATAGGGTCCCGTTTTACCCTTTCAGATTCAGATTCAGATTCATTTATTCACAATATACGATTACATTATAAATTACATGTATGTCAATTTACAATTAATTAAATTAATTATTTCAATTATTTTAATTTTGCTTATTTTTTTATTTTGGGTACGGAACCCTAAAAAGACGCCTAGTATTTTGCTACCAAAATACGATGCGTCATGTTTGATCGACCCACGAGCCTGATGTAGCGGCGTTATCATTACTGTGGCATTATGACATAATTTTTCTCTAACGATGGTGCTGTTCTGTAACTCTCATAATTACGTCACTGGATCATTATTTTGTTTCTTGCTGGCTAAGAGTTTGTGTCAGGTGTAGAATAAAGCGTCCGATTTAAAATCAACATGAGTTTATTAGACACCGGCACAGAATAAGTAATAGTACAAGACATCGGACACTTTCAACATAATCCTTTTTGTTGTCGTCTGACTTGGCGTCTGACTTGGCGTCTGACTTGGCGTATTCAGTACGCGGTATTTTCTATTCTACCGAGATCTTACTGATTTCGAATTTCGTTCAGATTTCAGCACATGTTAGTTTACTAACCGTGTTACATTTTTGTACTAGATATATTGCGCTTGGGGCGGTATAGATTCGGGCAAGCGTACCGCCCCGCTTCAATCGCATTCCATACAAGGCGAGTTGAGTATCAAAGTCAAAGTTCAAAATTAGATGAAACTGTCATATTCAATCGCAATGCGCAGAAACAGCTTTTTTTACAAGAAAAATACTATATTATACTTAAATAAAAATATGCTACACAATCGTTACATCGCCTCGGGCGACCAGAGGGCTGGGCTGACATCTATTTCAGCCAAATTAGTTAGGTATCAATCTAAACTCTAAAGAGGTAACGCTCTAACGCTGCCAGCATTCTGGGCACCATAGACTACGACAGTGCATTACTTTTTATAGGTTTAGTTTATAATTCAGAACTTCACACAGGTATACTAGTTTTATTTCTATGTACTTATACGAGTTTGTAAAAATCTTTACAAATGTAAATTCCCATTCATACCACGTGTAGATATGCCTACTAACATCTTACCCCCTTAGTCATAAACCTCCACCAAACATATTTTAATTAAATTGCCGCTAGAATTCGTTTGTCTTTATCTCTCAAATTGTGATTTATGTTTGTGAGAAAGGGACCAAACACATTTTAATTAGCAGTGGTTTGTTAAGTTTTATGAATAAGGGGGTTAGTTTAGATCAGCGGTCGGCAAACAGGCGGCCCATGCCTTTTGCCTGACACGTGCGTGCGACTGCGACAATTTTGGTAGCCACTATGGGGCACTTTGGCTATTAAAAGGTTGCTGACCCCTGGTTTATATAGTAGACGTTAAGCACTAACCTGAGCAACAGCATCCATCGCCATCTTCTCGATATCCACGCTGTAGAAGTTGAGCTGCGGCACGTATCGCCGACGCGGTCGGATGTCGTCGTAATAAGCCACGACATCGTTGACCGACACGACCGGGCAGTCGTCGGCGGTGCTGCAGCCGCTCGACACGCCATCCACGCCGCTGTCAGAGTCCCCCTCCCCCCCAAAACCCTCCTTCGAATCCCTCCTATCCCCGTAACTCTTCTCCGAACCCTCCTGGTAGCCTGACTCGTTCATATCATCAGGAGTGACTATCTCAGGGATCTTCAGGGAGTCGAATTCGTAGCAGTCGTCGGCTAGAGGGATGTCGGCCATGTCGGTCAAGTCGGTCAAGTCGTTGTCGGTCATCATGTCGGTCGTTGCACTGTTTTTCTGTTCACTGTCCACTACATACTGTTTCGCGACACCGTTTTGCACTATGGCGGCCTGTGGACAAAAAACATGTGTTAGACTCGAATATAGGTCGCATACGTACGTAGTAAACAAAATATTTGCCATCGGAAGTTATAACACTAGAAATCACTGACTCGCTTTGCTTTGCTTTGCTTTAGTCAGCTAGACGCAACTTTAGTTGTTATTATTCAGGCGTTCTATTTTATGCACCATAACAGTGAATAGAATTGTTTTGTTTGACAGAATACTTAAAATTATGTGGTAGGTACAGAATGTTCCATCGTTGAACATATAATACTTCGGTTTTTTTTAGATAACGGTAACTCTACCAGGACTTAAAGACGAGGACACACAGCTTGTCTTTCTAAGTCTAAAAAATGGCAGCCACGTACGAAATACTCATCCTTGCCGTAGGTACCTACGGCAAGGATGAGTATTTCGCACAAACATATGAGTGAGATAGCCATCTGTCAAGTCGGGCGTAATTCCGCAAAATTATTTTGAAGCTTAAAATTTTAATGAATTGTTAGCTTAGTTAATAATGTCCCAAAAATCGAATACCTACCTAAAAGTTAGATCCAATCTGTGATATTCCGACTTTTGTTATACCTATATGAGATAATATGAATAGAGCAGAATTTAGCGAAAAATAAAAATAAAATCTTGTTAAATCAAAGAAATTGTGTCCGTGTCCGAAACACTACGCTACGCTCCAAAACACGCATAGCTGACGTGGGTACCAAAACAGCCAGGCTCAAGTGGGACTGGGCCGGCCACGTCTGTCGCATGCACCCGGATAGGTGGGCTAATGCAGCTACCAAGTGGGTGCCACACGACGGACGACGCAGACGAGGCAGGCCCAGACGGAGATGGCGGGATGATCTGGACGTATTTGTCTCCAACTGGGAGGAAGAGGCTCTGGACAGGGACGTCTGGACAACATGGGGAGAGGCCTTTGCCCAGCAGTGGGACACATAATAGACTATTAAAAAAAAAAACAAAGATAAATTTTCCCGGGACGCATATACATGGAGGTTAAACGGCCAAACGGTAGCTATTCAGTATTCAATGAACGTACCTAAAAATACCCTTTTATACAATATTCGACCAAACAAACTTGGTAACTAATCCCGTGACGCCATTAAAACAATGCGGCTCTTCGTAACACTATAGCCTGGCTTCAAATCGAAATTAAAAAAGTTGGAACCGACGGAAACAGATACCGAGGCCATGCTTTTTCATTCGTGCTTCAATGGGCCACAGATAAAACATGCCTGTATTGTGTACATGGATATTACCTACATATATTCATATAATCCTGTTATTTATTTTATTTTAGCTCGTCGCTGATATTTAAAAAAACTCAGGTATTCTTTAATCAAATAAGTAAAACATAAAACAATAAGTCCAGTAATCCAGTTGGAAATAGTTTTTTTCTTATATCTTAATCATAAAACTACCTATCTTAATCATAAAACTTAATATCTACATAATTTTATAAGATGTTAGATATTACGTGATATTACGCAGATCCCAGCGGTCCACCTGGAATTAATTACTAACATTTTCAAATAAAGAAAAAAATTAAAATATATGGCTCCGAGCAGGATTCGAACCTGTGACCTTCTGGCATTTGCGGCCGGTTCGATTGCTCCCATAGATCAGTAGCTAGAACTATTTATTGGCCGTAAATGCCAAAAGGTCGCAGGTTCAAATCCTGCTCGGGGCCAAAAATTTTCAATTTTTCCTCATTAGGAATTTGAAGTTTGTGTTAGCAGCGTTAGCAGCGCCGCTTGTGTGTGGCTGGGACCTTGAGTTTTGTAGTTACTATATTTACTGTCATTCCCGTCAAGCTATAAAGACCTCAAAAATATTGTCATGTCACGTTCATAACTACATAATAAACATGGGCTACAGCATGGGGCTCTTCAAAAAAGGCGTGAAAAGGGTTCTTATGGGTCGGCAACGCGTGAGTGACGCCTCTGGTGTTGCAAGCGTCTATAGGCGGCAGTAACCACTTACCATCAGGTGGGCTGTCAGCTTGTTTGCCTCCGACGTAGTATTTAAAAAAAAACACATTTATTTACGGTTAGATGCGTTATCGCTACAAATATGGCGCCGTAAAAACTTCTCAGATCCCTTAATAATATCGTCAGCACAAAGGAAAAACGCCTCAACCTTCGCCACAGATAAGAAACCAAACCATTCACGAACATGCGATACACGATACCCCCCAGCCCAGCGCAACAGGCGACGGCGCCCTGCTCAAAATGGGTCAGGGTCATGCTACGCAACAAGTCGCCAGTTTTATGCTGATGTAATATCGACCTTGGACCAGGGAGGTAGAGATTAAATTGGTTTATAAGGGGTTTACTTGGGAAAGCACGTGTGGCGAGGAAATTCGAGAGTATGGTGTGAATAATGGGGAGCTTGTTGTTTGATATTGTACGGGATTCAAGTAGTGAAATGATTAGATACGGAATAATATAATAGAGTATTTTTCGGAAGAATATAATCGGTAGTATTTAGTAACTGGTACTGTGGCTGGTGCTTTGAAAGCAATAAAAAAATGCACTTTTAGCTTACGAGGACAGTATTGTACTTAGTTATACTACATAAGTACATTTCATAAAATTCCTAACACATTTCAGTGTGTATCGATATCACATTTCGCCTAATAAATGTGATTCATCCTTTCTACAATAGCTACTCATCAGAATCGATTTAGAATCCTAAATAAAAGTATTGAGGACTTTAAAAAAAACACCGCTTAAAAAACATTAAGTTGGATAGTTCTGGTGTTTTTTAAATCCAAGATATAAATTAAGAGTATTTAATACATAGTTGACCGTTATCTATCTTAAACATTTATGGCCACACGGCACTTAACCAATTTTATTTAACCTCACTTGAACACTTACACAACGTTTTACAGCCTTTCCTCATAATCACTTTAACATCAAAGGACCGTAATCGCATATATTTTACTCCCTGGCCGTTTGCCAGGGAGTTCGTTGTCATTTGAACAACAATCGTCTAATTCTAGACCATGCCCGTAACGGCTGATTAACTAAGCAAGCGATTATAAACCTTACTTCGACGTGTTAAGAGAATGGGAGATCACATGTGCGCCGCATGTCTAAATAATTTGGAAGATTGCCACTTCTCGGTGCATTGCAGGTGACACAGCTCTTAAGATCAAAGTTTGATATATTAACTGAGAATTGATGTTGGTATTAGAACCTCATTCACCAAGAATTGTTAAATGCGTACGGTTAAAATTCTCTTGTAATATTATTTTTTATTCTCTACCAACAAATATAAACTGTGTATGTGTACCTACTAACAAAAAAATGGATTATATTCAGATATAGATGTTATTAATTAATTGAAAATCTTTTCTTGGTTAAAATCGTTTATTTCAGCTACACTGCTTTGCTAAAAAAAATCTACTTGTAACAATCGCGACAACCCTGGCATTGGCGATGGCGTGTCGAATCGAAAACACGATGTTCAAGGTCACCCGGTGCCCGGAGTCACTAACTTGTTGCATCCATTCATTCACTCCGTTCATTCAGCGGTCGGAATATTATCTGTATCGACTGCAGGGGTGTTTAAGGGCCACTACTTCGTTGGTATTATTTTTAGTGCTAGCAATTAAGAAACGGAGCGCATTACTGTGACGTCAAGTTTATTTTTAAATACAGGACGCGCCACGGCCGTCGATTTCTTGTACTAGAAAACGGGCCGGCCCGGACACGGAACGGTACAGTGGGTTTGTACCTTAAACTGGGAAATGTTTTAATGATCATACTTCTTCTTTAATTCTCTTTTTTATTTAATTTTTTTTATTTGTTTAGTTGAATATTTATTTGTTTAAAACATGCTCCCGTGTGCTCTTTCATTCACTATAATACTATAGCTATCGCTTATCAAAATATTAGGTACCTGTTTGCTAACACCAACTTTTGATAGACGACCTAAAAACTAAAAAGATGATGATTCTCATTCGACTAAATAATTAAACACTTCAGTTTTTAAATAGGAAAATATATCTTACTTCGCCGGTTACAACGTGGTTACAACGAAATTTGAAAGAACAGGGCCTATTGCATAATTACTTGTAACTATTATTACAAGCGGAAGTATTTTTCGAATGAAACAGGTCAGGTTGAAAAGAAACTTCCGCTAGTAATATTTAGTCACGTTACTCACGTTCATTATGGAATAGGTTACTGATCTCACTTGATTTTTACAAAATATTTTCTTCTATTTTTGGAACCTACACAGGCCAGCCAATGTTGCACAAATAAAGTAAAATAAAATAATCCAAAATCTAAATTTATTCTTTAGAAAATAGTTGTTTAATTTTGTATTATCGTCACACGTGTTAATTCATACGTTGGTTGCCTTGTACGTTGCAGATATTTTCTGATGTTGTGCAACTTGTGCATAGTTTTGTAATTGAGCTATCGACTATTGTAATGACTCAATACAATGTTTGAACGTTTGCCTAAGTTTGTAGCTTGTAACTGTGCCTTTTTCAAATATATTAATAAATAAAGGCGGGAAAGTTTACCGAAGCTTTAAAATTGATTTGTAGGTGCAGACTGAACGCTAAGAGACCTATATTATTATAGAGTATCAATAATTGACATTAGGTCTAACGATGGTGTATCTATAAGCCACTCGATTGAATTTGCCCCAATTAGTCCAAATGGGAGCTCCGTGGTCGGGTGATCGGGTCAACCGGCTGATTGGCTCACCGACTGACTGTCCGGTATAGACGGCCACTAATAGGTTTCCCGGAGGTATATTTGACTCAGATTATTGATATGACAATAATTGCACACATATTTGGCCCGCTTATTCATAAAATTTAGGGAGCGTCCATTTATTACGTGAGACGGTCAAGGGGGGGGGTGCCGAGAATCTCATCTAATCTTACTTTGGGGCGAGTGGGTTTTCGGCAATTCGGCAATATTTTTTCAGCAAAAAAACAGAGTAATACGAGAATGTAATATTAAATTAAATTAAATATTCATTTATGATTCTTAATAGTTACGTTTTAAGTAATTTATAGTTTAATTTCAATGTGATTCTAGTTTACTTTCTGAGCAATCTTAAATACTTGTTAAGCAAGTTATTTTATTCATTTTGGACAAGTCCAAGACGCTAGAAATACACAATTTGTAAAATCTTAGGCGAGATTGGGGGAGGGGGGAGGGGGATTAGCCAAATTCCCACATGGAGTGGACGCCCCCTAACAAACCTTTGCTAACTAAAACGTGTGTGTCCCTTTCTAACAAACATGAATGTCAAAGTTACAGATAAGGACAAACGAAGGGATTAATGGAAGGATGACTGAATAAATTATTCCGTCTACAAAACTGATAAAAGAATCCCTTTTAGGTACCTACCTAATTCGTTTGCGAACTTCCGTCCCTTGGCGATCTTCAACAGCAAAAAATTGCTAATGAGATACGCAAGTTCCCTTGAGCCCTTAGTTTCAGAGCCTTTTGTCCTGAAAAATCACCTTTTTACCAGTTTTGGATTCAACTACTCAATAATAAAAGTATTGATAATATAGTTAGGCAGATTTACGTCATACTGGACAAAAGCACCAAATTTTTTTCCGGTATATAAGAAATAAAATAAAATAAAAATAATATAATACTAAAAAATAAAAATAATAAAAACTCATATTGCTTTTAAAACTCTGCTTAGAGACTATTATTTGTCTCTCCCTTAATACACGGTTGTTGGTCCTATCCTATTGATATCTATTTGGCTGATATTGTATTGTATTTATGTAAAAGTGTATGTATGTTTATTTTATATTTATTGTATGTATGTACGTTTATTATAATTTATTTTTGATTAGTACACTCTCCTGGTATTTCCAAAAAATCCATGTATATCGGTTTGCCACCTACTCAGTTACAATTTAACGTGTTGCATTATTTCCGCTACCCAAAGGTTGTCTGGAAGAGATCGCTCTTTAGCGATAAGACCGCCTGTTGTTTACCTCTACTTTAAGCCTAATGTTTCTGTACTATGATCTTCTTGAGGTGTGCAATAAAGAGTATTTGATTGATTGATTGATAATAATGATAAGAACCAACTATTTCGTCGTATGCTCAGTGCTCAGGTCAAAGCCGGCAACGCACTCGATTCTTCTGGAGTCGCAAAAGTCAATAGGCTACGGTATCTGCTTATTATCAGGCCGTAAGCTTGTTTGTCACCGTCGTTAAGAGGCCTTACAAGTTTAATGATATTTTGATTGAAAATTTTGACACAATTATCGATAATACCTACCAATAAAGTGATTAAAGGACAAGGTGATTCTATTAACGCTTTAGATGGTAACATAGCCCTATATTATTTAAGCGGAAAAAACAGTTTTTAACCCGAAAATGGTCGATCCGTCCTATCCAAAAAATACATTTAAAATTTAAGTAATTATAGGTCACAATGTGGTGCTGGCGGCGAATGGAAGCTATAAGCTGGACAGAAAGGAAAACAAATGAAGAGGTTCTCAATTTGATAGAAGAGAAGAGGCTGCTTTTGAGGACGATCGAGTACAGAGGAGGAAATATGCTGGGACACCTGATAATTAAAAGAAAGATAGAGGGGACGAGGCAGGGGAAGATCTAGACGTGTGTTTATAGATCAAGCCAAAGAGAAGGTCAATGCACTATATGAAGCTAAAAAACATATTATTTTTCTGATGACTCTTAATTATGCCGAAACTGAAACTTTTCTACACCTAAGTTAGAATAAGTATAAAACTTTTCAATGTTTAATATCGCTATATTTTCTATATTCTATCAGATGTAGTATCGAACTTATTTCAGAAATGTATTTTAACTGGTTCTCCACGATACAGGCGTGGCCTAGTGTGGGGGACCCCTGGTAACTATGTTATAGAATTTTGTGAAATAAATGTTAATGTAATGTATACGACAATAGCTCAAAGCATTGGCAGAGAACCGAACGGAATGGCAATTACTCCACCGTCAAGAGCTAGGCTCTTAAATATATGATGAGGTCGCAATCCAGATAATAACATTGAGAAAATGTCAAGATACGTGTCAATAAAACAGAAAATGGCCTATATAGATGAGGGTTTTTTCACTGATAAGACCTGTAAGCAGCTTTATACCTGTACCTACTTTATAAATTATACGACACCTTAGACGGGTTTAACTCTACTATATCTACAAAGTACTACTATAACTTGCTATATTGACCGCTATGAAAACGTATGTGTAACCTTTAACGGTTCAAACTTCCGGTCGATACAGCCTTCTATCGACATCTAATCGCGTCGCTTATCGCCATGACAGCTTATCATGACAAAATGGCGCTGATTAAATGTGGCGGCGGCGTGGCGAATTATCACGTGGCGGTAAACCACGTGTGAAGTTCACACTCCTTTTTAGACATGAGTATTTCACGAATGAATGATTCAAATGAACGTACTTCATCTCGTGTCACTCTTTCATTCACTTCAATACTTCAGTCTGTTCAGTTCATGATTCATATCGTTTACTCACTCATTCGCTCCGAGAGTCACATAGACGCACAGACGCCATGATTGAATGAATGATATTACCCAATCTATATTCCAGATGGATCTGATGAGCTACTGAACTAAATGAGTGATATACTTCACAGGGAGAGAATGAAGTATATGAACCTTTTTTTTTTTGGTGACATATTTTGCGCATGACTATTTTCCATCTCTTGTGAAATATGACAACCACTTTAGCCTAGTCCTAGTTGGTTCTAACTTGCGAAGCTGCGGTGGTCCCGGGTTGGAATCCCGGTCAGGGCATTGGTCTGTGTGATGAGCACAAATAAAGTGTTTCCGAGTCTTGGGTGTTTTCAAAGAACTTTCTATAGAGAAAAAATCGTAATTTTAGAGACTTGTCCTCGGTGTAAGGTTTTAAACTCACATGGTCATTTGACATTAGAATTACGATTAGTATCGGGAACTTACAAACACAAGATATGCATGGTAAATATCCCGTTACTAATCGTAATTCTTCTCGGTGCATTGCTATGTAATGCACGGGGTGCATCGTCTTATATTTGAGGTACAGAAAATAGTTAAAACTGTTAAAAGTCAGTCGTCACCTTTACATATTTGTAATCTTATTCACAGGGCGTCTAGCTATGAGTAGCGTATATTTTGGATGTACTACGCGTCCCTCTCACACTTAGATACTTGCTAATGAACGGACGAAATTATACGTACGAGTAGATACGATTTCAAAGGCTGGTATTAAAATTGGATTGAAATGAAAATGGTTAGCTGCAAATCGAAACAGCTCGCAAACGTATCATGACGCACCACAAATAGAGACAACAATAATGACGCTTCCGCGACTAATGACCAGTGATCTCCGCTAGGCAGGTCATTTCGAGATAAAAATGCATGGTTTAGCGTATTAACTCGTCAACTTAATGCGCCTTATTACCCAGCGATCACTCCGAAGCGGGCGGGGGACAGTATAACTTCACTTCTCACGGTACTTCTAGATACTAGCATGATGCTGGTAACTAGGATGATACAGTCGAGAAAATAATCGGCTAAGTACGAGTCACACTTAGGACATTTAGGGAACCGCAAAATAAAGTTGGTTTCTTTTGGCACCTCCTTTAGCTATTTGGTAGCCCCCCTTATAAGACATTAAAATAAGTTTTGACTATTTTATGACTTTGGGATGACAAGATACTTATACTGTGAAAATTGTAAGACTGTATAGCTCATAGCTCCGACCGTTTGGCTGTAAAATCTGTGTGACAGACGACGGACGGACGGACTCGTGAGTGACAGCAGTAGGGTTCTGTTTAGACCCTTCGGCTGCGGAACCCTAAAAACTACGGTTCTCTTCTAATAGACACTGTTTTAGTGTTAGTTTTGTAAATAGTTTTACTCGACCAAAGCGAATCATTTTGCGTAGGTAGGTATGTCTCATATGTCGTAAACGTATTTAAAATGTCGAAAGTGAAAACTAGTATAAGTTTTTTCGAAACATTGTTGTATGAAAGTGGTATGAAAACGTGAACAGCGCCTCTGTTGGTCACTAGTGGAAACTAAAACAGCGAGTATAACATTTGTTGCTAACCGATGAACGCGCGTATTTCAAACTCGATGAGAGCGTTTTCATACATTTTGAGACAAAACGCAAACGCGTTCGAATTAGATGTTTCGTAAAAACCACGGAATAATAAAAACCAGTGGAAATGGCATAAGTCGCGATTAGTATCGAGACCGGTGTCGCTAAAACTCACACTATCATAATGCTAAACACATTGAAATCTTGAAAGTGATTGGTCGTAGTATTTTATTTAAAAAGGTGCTATGAACAACGGAGCTTTCACTTAATTTAAACTTTAAGTGCATGCGAAATGATTAAAATTCTTTTGCGCCTTCAAAGTTCTGCCATCTAGCGTTCAATAGCTGAACTGCTAAGAGAAAAACTATAAGAGTACATACCCTAGTTCGGCTACTCGTCGATAGAGCACTTTGCGTGTACTTTAGTGATGTGCTATACTTCACTTCCAAGTTATCGATATTGTAATATTAATGTCATCATCATCATCATAATCAGCCGAACGACGTCCACTGCTGGACATAGGCCTCCCCCAGAGAGCGCCACAAAGACCGGTCACGGGCCGCCCGCATCCAGCGGATCCCCGCGACCTTAACCAGATCATCAGCCCACCTCGTGGGGGGCCTTCCAACACTGCGTCGTCCGGTACGTGGTCGCCATTCGAGAACTCGCTGGCCCCACCGGCCATCGGTCCTCCGGGCAATGTGGCCTGCCCACTGCCACTTAAGTTTGGCAATTCTTCGGGCTATGTCAGTTACTTTGGTTCTTCTGCGGATTTCATCATTTCTGATTCGATCTCGCAGAGTAACTCCAAGCATAGCCCTCTCCATTGCTCTTTGAGTGACTTTGAGCCTCCTTATGAGGCCCATAGTAAGCGACCACGTTTCAGAGCCGTAGGTCATCACTGGCAACACACACTGGTCGAAGACTTTCGTCTTGAGACACTGCGGGATATTGGACGAAAAGATATTGCGTAGTCTCCCAAACGCCGCCCAGCCAAGACGGATTCGACGATTGATCTCCTTCTCGAAGTTGGACCTGCCCAACTGGACCGTTTGTCCCAGGTACACATATTCGTCAACAACTTCGAGCGTAGTGTCTCTGATCTTAACTGGAGTTGGTACTACATGGGCGTTAAACATGATTTTCGTTTTGTCCATGTTCATCTTAAGACCAACTTCTTCAGAGGCCCTACTCAGATCATCGAGCATAGTACTTAAGTTCTCCATCGTCTCCGCCATAACCACTATATCGTCGGCAAACCGAAGGTGAGTGATATACTCGCCATTTATGTTGATGCCGAGCCCCCTCCAGTCCAGAACCTTGAACACATCTTCCAGTGCAGCAGTGAATAGCTTCGGAGAGATGACATCTCCTTGTCTAACTCCACGCTGCAATGGTATCGGTTTAGAGTTCTGGTCCTGGAGACGGACTGACATAGTGGCGTTCTCGTATAAACACTTCAGCACTTCGATATACCGGTAGTCTATTTGGCATCGTTGGAGAGCCTGTAGCACAGCCCAGGTCTCGATCGAATCAAAGGCTTTCTCGTAGTCCACATACGCTAAGCAGAGGGGTAGATTGTACTCCTCCGTCTTCTGTATAATCTGACGAAGCGAGTGTATGTGGTCTACGGTGCTGAAACCTTTCCTGAAGCCGGCTTGTTCGGGGGGCTGGAAGTCGTCAAGCCTGCGTGTGAGACGGTTCGTAATGACCCTCGAAAACAACTTGTAGACATGGCTCAGAAGTGAGATGGGCCTATAATTCTTGAGCATAGTATTGTCTCCCTTTTTGAAGAATAGCACCACCACACTCCTGTTCCATGCCCTTGGCGTTCTGCCTTTAAGTATGACGGAATCAAAAAGCTTCTGAAGGGCCCTAAGGACTGGCTTTCCGCCCGCCTTCAGGAGCTCAGCCGTTATTCCGTCATCGCCTGGTGCCTTGTTGTTTTTAAGTTGCTTGAGAGCCATACTAATCTCGTACAGGCTGACGTCCGGGATATCTTCGGTATGATGCCGGGTTAATATAGCTCGTGGGTCGTTAGCTATATTTGGAGCGGGTTTGCGTGTTGACGTATACAGCTGTCCATAGAAACCCTCTATTTCACTCAAGAGCTCAGGTTTGGACGAAACGATTCTACCATCCTCAGTCCTCAGCTTTGCAAGCCAACTCCGTCCGATAGACAGATCTCTCGCAAAAACTTTAGAGCCTTTATTTCGCTCTATAGCCTCTTTAATACAATCTGTATTATATTGGCGTATATCGCTGGTAATCGACTTGGAGATCTGTCTATTGAGCCGGCGGTACATAGCTGCATCTTCTGAAGATTGTAGAATAATTTCATTCCTTTCCTTCATGAGCTTTAAAGTGGGATCAGAGAGTCTCTTCTTTTTATTTGTTTGCCGGGTCTTGAAGCACTTGGACCCAGCGCAATGAACAGCTTCCACAAACCCGTCGTTAAATTTGTCCACGTCCATGTCTACGCTATCTAGGCAATCGAAACGATTCCGGAGTTCCAGTTGAAAGGTTTCGGGGTTTTGTAACTGGATCGGTGCTGGACGGAGCGTAGACTTTATTAATCGAGAAGAAATATTAATGTACGAAAACATTTTTATTTAAGAAGGACTTAATAACTTTGGTCATTATCTAGTATCAAATATCTGGTAGCATTCAATAAATAATAATGCAGGTAATAATGTAGCAAGTGTAATATATAGATTATTAAGTCTTTATTTTACCACACACGCACACATAAAAAAAAAAAACCGGCCAAGTGCGAGTTGGACCCGCGCACGCCGGATTCTGTACCATTATCTGTAAAAACCGGCCAATTGCGAGTCGGACTTCACACATTAAGGGTTCCGAACCAACCACAAAAAAGTGATTTATCAATATATTAGTATTTGTTGGTAAAATATACGTAATAATAAACATTATCACCAAATTTCAAGTGCATAGGTCAACGGGAAGTTAAAAAATTCTTAGGAACAAAATTTTGTGACAGACGACGGACGGACGGACGGGCGGACGCCTGGGCGTCACCAATAGGGTTCCCTTTTTGACCCTTCGGGTACGGAACCCTAAAAACTGCAAAAAAACGTGTCTGTTTTATGGAAACCCCCCTTAAATATTTTTTTTCTGTTATTTAGTGTTTGTTACAGTGGCAACAAAAATACTTAACTGTGAAAATTTCAACTGTTTAACTATCACGGTTCATGAAATACAGCCTGGTGACAGTCGGACAACGGAGTCTTAGTATCTAATAGGGTCCCGTGTTACCCTTTGGGTACGGAATCCTAAAAATAAGAATAGGTCATGGCATTTAATTAAGTCCAAAATGTATTCTAACTTAGTCTAAAATAACGAAAAAAAACATTAATGTCGTATATTCGTTTTAAAAAGAAAATTACTTCTGTCAATATATTTCTGACTTATACTGTATCTTATGTATTTAAACGAGCAATTCTAATATATATTTCGGGGATCACGGAAACGGCTCTAACGATTTTGATGAAAATCAATAATATCAGTGCAAAAATTTCAATAACTCTGAAATACAGATACATTATTTAATCCCCGTACACTAGTTACAATGAATTACATTATTTTACTATTAAACCCTAAAAAACATTGAATTATATTTCAATCTTTATAATAGATAACTTGCACCAAATATCGATAAATTATCGACATCATCCGCGCACTACTTGAGTAGCGAATGTTCTAGATTGCTGCATACTTTGACGTATGGTGCAAAATCAACTCTATTGCTTAATGATAAGGTTTATTTTTGTTTGGTGTCTATATGCTTAAAATGCCCTAAAACAGAAAATTAGAAATTATTGAAAATAAAATAAAATAAGACTTAGCGATGGTATGAAACACCACCATTGGCAACGTTTTTGCTCCGGCTATCGGTTTTGTACTCCAAAACTGCGCAATATGGCATTTTTCATGCAATTTAGATTTTTTTGTAATGGTAGCGATACAACTGTCACGCACAAGCGAAAGCTGCGAACTGGAGCAATGCTGCGTATCTCCTCATATTTATGGCAGCGCGGCACGCCCCCTTGCCATTAGGGATGTTGACACCAAAACAGAAAATCAATGAATCCGAATTTTCTCGAAAAAGGATCAAATTCTCAATCAAATAGCGAAAAAAGTAATTCAAAAGAATAAATAATTACATAATTATAAGTCATCAAAGTTTTAGGCCCCTGCATTTTCTGTCCCTTTCCCGCAAAACGCACCTGTGTATTGAACGATCGTCGTTTACTATGGCGCTCTAGGTTAGTGACGTCACTGACCTGTAGCGCTTTCTCTCTCAAACTAAAAACATTCTAACGGTTGTAGTTTCGTTATTTTTTGAGATATTTGAATAGGATTTTCTCTATTCGGCATAGATTTAGGTATTCTTTCGTATGGAGTAATAATAAATTTTGAGTCAACATCCCTTTTCCACTGGTTTTTATTATTCCGTGGTAAAAACTTATACTAGAGCTCATTATTATTGGGGAACGGGACTTAATGTGTGAAAATCGTGTAAGTTTAAATCAATTATACTAGAGCTACTGTTGTTCTAGTATAGTTTAGTCTTGTGTAAACCAGATATATATTGAATTAATATGAAATTGATCCTAATAACTCATGGCAGTGATCAGTGGCGATTGGCGAAGCTACAAATAGGACAAAGTCCAGGTTAATTATTTTTTAACTTATACCGATGAATGGGGGTGACCAGGGCCGGTAGTAGTCTGTCACCAGAGGCACGGTTCCCGAATTTTGTGAGAATAGTAACGCTCCCTGGTGTGACCCCAAGATAAATGTCACCCGGGGGTACGAGTAGCGGGGCGGACCACTGCGCGCGATTAGAAATAATGACACTTTACGAGGTTTTTTATTAGGCACGTTCTGCGGTAAAAATGTCAAATAATCACATTAAATATTAAAACCGTAATATCATGCTTACATTATATATTGTTGTTTAAAAATAAGAAAATATGACGTAATTTCAATTTACTTAAGGGGAGGTATCCCCAACGCAAATGTCCCGCTCTAACACGCGTGAGTTTATAATTAACCATCCCGCTCTCTACGCAAGCTCTGCGCGCAGTTTTGTAAATATTTAGCTATAGTCATTAAGCCAATCATTCTATCAAAGCAAACCCTGCGAATTTGTTTATAACTATTTACGATCTTTAATTGAGTACAAAAATAAAACGTTAAATATCAGTAATAAAGCCGTAGTATTGAAAATACATTCCAAAAAGGGGTAACTTCGCGATTTTTTTCTATCGAGTGAAATTCATCAGGTCATGTAACAGACTGCGATTTTGACTAGACAAGATCCTTATGTAACACATATATATATTTTTGATTTTAAGACATTATACTCTATGTCTCAGATGGTTTTTAAAAACTCAAAAGTGGTAATACACGGCCTTAAGTATATAGATTTTTAAATGATAAGGCATAAATTGTTATTTCATCTAAAAGTTGAACAATAAAAAATCCAAAGAAGCAGAGTCATATTCACTAACTGTCACTTATTCTGATGTGTCGTGCAAATAAGGCTAATTCAATGTGTGTGTGTTTACGACCACTGCTTCTTTGTTTACCTAATTTCTAACCTTAAAAATAACAAGGTGTAGTTGTGACTGAACCCCTTCTTATACTTTTGGTGGCTGACAAGTACATAAATCTCACCGCTTTTCCGTAACAATTGCGCAAAAATTGTTTATATCTTCAGCAAACTCAGTTTCGTACATAACATGTCCACTTTTGTCTTCAATACGAATTGTAATATGTTTCCAATATTAGCAGTTAGAATTGCTTACTGAATAAACAAGTAAAGCAACTATTAGCAAAATAAATAGGCGAGTCAAACAAGCAGTCAGCTTAACAAGGCAATTACATAATTTCGCTGACTGTTGAAGTAATTGTTTCTGAATTAGCAGTGAGTGGTTCTTGGAATCAGCACGTGTGCCGCAAGGTACTAAGATAGGTATACTATCCTATATCTACGAGTATATAGTTATCATAAGAGATACTTTTCGTAGAAGAGTGATTTGCTTTCTTGTGTTGCTCTTATTTGTTTGTGTGTACTGTAGAGGTTGTTACTGTATGAGGCTGGCCATGTTTGGTCTAGAACCATAAAGTAACATATTCGTATTTAAATATATTCTGGAATGCCTGTCAAAACGGCATTCTGCTGGAAACAAATAGTTTTCCAGGGACTCTAGCCTGGGACTCGCTCGGAGTCACAGCTGATGTGTTATTTTAATTAGATTACAATTGAATGTGAATGTATTCGGATATAGTATGAATACATCATAATTTGTATGTGGATTGCGTATTTCCTTCCAGATATCTAATCCCTTCTCCTAGATCCCTCAACCGTACCTCTAAGCTACGCCTAACCCCTATTATAGTACATATTTCGGTGAGTGTGCGTTGGGGTTACATGGTTTAATCTCCCGTGCCATTTCGCCGTCTTGGTATAAGTCGCAGACGTGGGTGCCACCCTTATTTTGATGGTTTTTTTTACCTGTCCGTGGCTTTATAGGCCGGGCCTCCGACACGACCACGCGGGCGGTTTAAACACTGGAATACTCAAAGAGTATGCGCTCCAGTGAGCTTGGTTGAGCGGTTTCACCCGGACTGACGTGTGTCAGTGGAATCGAGCTACTGGGAGTTTTGTCGCTGGTTCACTAAACCGAGCCTAGCTGAGAAGAGTCCAGCAAGAAACTCAGCGAAGCGCTTTGCTTCTAGCTTTCATGCGAGGACGGCTAAGGAGTGAAATTCTCTACCGGCTAAACCTTTTCCCAGACCAAAGTTATATAAGTAAGTTGTATAAGTTATATTGGACCCTTTCAAGATAAGAGTGAATAGGCACTATCTATAGGTACGCATGTAACATTCTCGGCCTCATCATCACTTACTAACAGGTGAGATAGAGGTCAAATGCTTACTTATTCTATATTTAAAAATAATATATTTCTCTAAATATTCATAATCATCATCCTCCTTCCGTTATCCCGAAGGACGCCTGGGGTCCGCTACCTAATTTTAAGATTTGGCGTAGGCACTAGTTTTTGCGGAAGCGACTGCCATCTGACCTTCCAACCCTAAGGAAACTAGACCTTATTGGGATTAGGCTTGTCAAGTGAGTGGGCAACTTGACTGTTAGAAGTTCGCAAACCGCCCGAAGGCCTCTAACGTGTATTTTTTTCTAATCCTGGCAACTTTTTACTTCGCCGAATTGTGGATTTTACCTGTAGTCCTTTGCATAATACGTCCCTATTCCAAAACAAATCACGCCAAGCCAGTATATTTAACTTAAATTTGTTACGCAAGCTATCACATTCGATAAGGTTACGCTGTAAATCTCTTAATTAGCAGAGTATAGTGCCAGGAATTTCATTACCTACAAAGTAAGGATCTTGTTCATAAGTTTCATAACATTATGCAACGAATAGATCGCTAGCTGGAGAAGCAATAAATATAAGACGACCGCTTTAGCTTAGTTGGTAGTGACCCTGCCTACGAAGCTGGAGGTCCCGGGTTCGAATCCCGGCCGGGGCATTTATTTGTGTGATGAGCACGAATATTTGTTCTTGGGTCTTGGATGTCTTCTATGTATTTAAGTATTTATTTATCTATATATATAAGTATGTATATCGTCGCTTAGTACCCATAGTACAAGCTTTGTTAAGTTTGGGACTAGGTTGATTTGTGTAAGATTGTCCACAAATATTAATTAAAAAATATTAAGAATTTACTGCTCGACACACCTCATATTCGCCTGTGAAGTTAATCCTGACGTACATTTAAAGTCTATAATTATATTTAAAGTTATAGCCAAGTTCGGCCTTCGGGCGGCTTGTGAACTTCTAACAGTCAAGTTCCCACTCACTAGACAAAAGCCTAATCCCAATAAAGTCTAAGTTTCCTCTCGGGATGGAAGGTTAGATGACAGTCGCTTCCGTAAAAACTAGTGCCTACGCCAAATCTTGGGATGGACCCCAGGCATCCTCCAGGATGCAACTGCACTGGGATAACGCTGGGATTATAATAATTATATTTAAAGTTTCTGTACATAAGTCCAGAGACGAAAATATAGTACAGTCAGCAGCAATGGTTGCTACGCGGGCGAGGTGCTCAAAATGATCTTCACAGATCTTTATTATAAGGGAAATAGGCATTTTGAACACCTCGCCCGCGAAGCAACCATTGCTGCTGGCTGTACTATTACTTTCAGTTTGACACTGACATTTGCTATTATTCCACAAAGCGGTCACCCATCCCACATCCATGAACTGACCTGGGCCACGAGCACTTTTGTTTATTGGTTATATAAAGTTAAATATCGTTTTCCCGGACATGAGACCTTCTAGATCGATTGCTCGCCCCCGAATGCCGCCACATAGCAAAACATCAATTCGAAATCATTAGAGCCGTTTCCAAGATCCCCGAAATCAGAAATCTGAAATCAGAAATCAGAATTGTTTCATTTGCCAGAATACTTAAGATATATGGTAGGTACAGGATGTTAGTGCACAGCGGTACAGTTGAACGACATGCAAAATTCACACTGAAAGAGAGACACGTTATTATAAATTGTAGTTATGTCAATTTGTTATTTAAGATTATTAATTATACAGATGTCAGTTGATATAAAATAAAATAAAAGTAAATTATCCATGCAATTTAAGATCCAAGAATTCCTTTGTCAAGTCAAAAACATTTGTCAGACAAACATTTGTCGGACAGGCCGAAATAAATATAAATACAAGAATAGGCATGATGACTCAAAAAAAAATATTACTTCAATAGAAAGAAGACATAAAACTATGCCAAATAGTGAAAATCCTATTCAAATATCTCAAAAAATAACGAAGCAACAACGGTTAGAATGTTCGTAGTTAGAGAGAGAAAGTGCTACTCGACCGTGACGTCACCTTTGAGTAGCGCCATAGTAAATGACAATCGTTCAATACAAAGGTGCGTTTTGCGGAAAAGCGACAGAAAATACCCACTTTTAAAACTTTGAAGACTTATAACTAATTACGTAATTATTTATTTTTTTGAATTACTTTTTTTGCCATTTGATTGAGAATTTGAGTCATTATGTAGAAAATTTGGATTTATTGATTTTCTTTTATAGTGTCATCATCCCTATTGCTCGTTTAAAGATATAAGATATATTTTTACTGTACTTAACGCCGTATTGGCAAATTCGAGTGTCTTGATATATTTCTGTGTCTGGTACTCATAGTACCTAAAGGCAAAAGGCTATTGTCAACAATTTTCACATGCAATGCAGTGCAACCCACCCATAATAATTTACAAATTTTTATCAGCCTCACCTACATACCGAATAACCGAACGAATCAATTTAAAACTAAAACTAACATTTTATAAAGCCAATAAATCAAACGCAGACAAACTTAGACAAGGAAAGCAACTCCCATATAAGGCAACAGTGTCCAGCGAAACAAAATATCATCGGCCCATAACTGGACCTTAATAGTCAAATAATAAAGAATGTTTTAGACTGACACGGCAAATTCGAGCATACGATAGTGGCGTGGCGCGAACACTAGTCGGCCTTGGAACACTCACTTTTGTATAACCATTTATTTATTGTGAATGCCGATTTGTAGAACAACACACCTGCGTTTATAACAGTTCTTAACGTGTGCATGTAAGGTCGTGTTTCGCGTGGCATAGCTGAAGTTTTAATTATGTGGAACACGCCTGATTGACATTTTAAATTCTTGTTAATTATAATGCTGGTCAACTCTTTTGTTTTACGATTAGGCCTGATAGTGGTTTTGATTTATATAGTTAGAAAAAACTAAATGTGTATTGATTTTAAATAACTGGATCGATAAAGGTTTATTACCTAATATTAGTCTCGTTTGTAGCTGATTGTCGTTAATGTATGTAATATTGTAATACATTTTTTTATCATTTTATATAAACTTTTAGTAGTTACTTAGCTATTAAATATGGAAAATCAACGTTAGCAGTCAGTCAATGCTACAATTTTTTATTATTAATGAACGCCCTCTTCTAGTAAACATCGTTTGAACTGGAGGCGCGTTCAGTTTAAGCTTGGTTTCGCTCTAGTGAATAATAAAACAGACTATACTATTACGCCACATCGAAACACCAGTGCCCGGCTGCTTAGGACGCAAACATTTCAAAACCCAATTTAAAACTTGTCAAATGCTTAAACTTTCTGAAATCTGGATCCACAAATTCCACAAATATATATATATATATTTAAAATGAATAAGCAAAAAGTTATGGAGGGGATTTTCTGGTTATCAATGCCAATGCACGGAAAAATTGCTTTTTGAAGATTTTTTTGAAGTTAGAACATTTTACAAAACAAAGAACTTTTGGAGTAGGTAAGTATTATCAGAAAATCAATACTTTCTTTTAATTTGATATGTATTTTTGAGCTAAATACTTTACTCGTGGTCAACTAAACATGATGGTTTTGAATCGTATTTATAGCTATACAGAATAAAAGAAACATAATTGTGATCAACTTCTATTAATAATGCGATAAATCTTATATCTTTAAACGAGCAATTCTTGTATATTTATTTATTTATATATATATTTATTTCGGGGATCTCGGAAACGGCTCTAACGATTTTGATGAAATTTGGTATGTGGGGGTTTTCGGGGACGAGCAATCGATCTAGCTAGGTCTCATGCCCGGGAAAACGCCGAGCAAAGCTCGGCCGCCCAGATATTGTATTATTTATCTGTCATAAAGTATTTTTTTAACTTCCTATTGACCTATGATAACTTGAAATCTGGTGAAAATTTCTATTATCACGTATATTTTACCAACAAATACTAATATATTTATAAATCAGATTTTTTATTTGAAATTTCCTTGTTTTTCATATTAAAACCAACTTAATTTCGCGGTTGGTTCTGAACCCTAAATGTGCGAAGTCCGACTCGCACTGGGCCGGGTTTTTTTTGGTATCGCTTCTATCCAGCAGCATTTTTGCTTTAGCTGGTCGTGCGTGGCTGACTGGTGGTAGACGCTAGTATGGGGCCACCCTCACCCGACAGTTCGAAATTAAAAACACGGGCACTCAAGACGCACGAGTGCCTTGAGACAGTGTTATTATTTGTGTATAGTGTAGTTTTACGACTAGTGTGTGCGACTGTGTGGCTACTGTGGCTAGCGGCTCCCTACGCGGGGAAGCGGGCCGGTTGCGTCACCATCACCAGTGAAAGTGCTCGTCTACCGGACCTGTTGGCCCTTTGTGCCACTTGCTCGCTCTAGCGGCCAGCGAGAAAAAAGGGACCAAGATATTTGCGGCAGTTTGGGCTCCGTAGACAAATGATGCCCGAGGAATCGTATTTCTAATCCGTCTGTAACCGGACTGTATCTCGTACATGAACTTTAGGCGACTTCCTGACTTGGCGGGGCGGGATCGATATGTGACATATTCTGTTTGACGTAAACTTACTGACGTCAAAGATTCTCAGTTGATGGAATGCTGTCAGTATTACATTTGCGCAGTAGTAATATCATGCACAGAAGCGGACCAGGGGGCCGATTTTTGAGTGTCGACCCGCTCGACTTTTCATTCGACATCTCGAGTGAAAAGTCGAGCGTTCGACACTCAAAAATTGCCCCCCAGTACTGCCTTCGCATCTCCCCGCTACCGCGCATCCCGCGCCAGTCAGGAAGCTCATTTGAATGTAGGGGCACAGTAAAAAGCGGTACTGAGTCGACTGACAGTTGACACTGACATTTGACAGTTTTCTCATATCGTACCGCCTCCACGTCGAAAAATCAGGAAGTCGCCTTAATTAAACAGTTGAATTTTTTACAGATTTAATTGTTGTTATACTAACAAATACTTATATTAGAATAAAGCTCTTAAATATCTCAGCAAAGTTTCAGTACTGAGATAAGAGGTTTCTAAGATTACTGACAGATTTGCTAGTGAGTAGTAATTTTGATAAATATTTATTTATTATATTATAGGATAATGAAGGAATGGATTATTCGTAATGCAAAGTACCAGGCAAACATAGATAAGAGGTGACATTTGTGGACGCTGCGGAGCATTCGACCCGAAGTTACAACAATTGAACGCAACGCTACAATCGCGGAAATTCAAAGTGGGACCTCCGAATTCACTTATTTATAACGAGCCTTGGAGTCAAGATACACGAGTACGGGCGACTGGGGAGACATTGTTTTGAATAGAGAATGCTGTGTATGCGGAACGGCCGTGGACAACACCGTGAGAGCAGTTTGCATGGCTCGGAAAAATGCTTTCACTATCAGTTGACTTCTGGTCGCCTGGTTGTTGTTAGGTCATATGTTTACTGCCCACTAAGAGCTGTACAGTCAAGGGCATAAATATGTATACATTTTTGGACCTTATTTCAATGGGGTAAGGTGAAAAAGTGTATACATATTATATTGGTGCCCTTGGCTGTACCTATTAGAAAACTATTTTAGGTACAATCAAGGGCACCAATATGTATACACGTTCACGTTATTCCATTGAAATAAGGTCCACAAATGTATACATGTTTATGCCCTCGACTGTACATGTCGAAGCTTTAGTTCATGGAGAAAAGGCAGTCTCCGGGGCCTTTGCCAATAAAAGTTTTGACGTCTAGACTAGATTTTGTCAAATATTTTCAAATACTAACTTAACTATGACAAGTGACTTTTGGGCACTAATTTTGCCTAACATGTGTGGAGTTTCGAGGTAATCCAAAGATGGTTTGATTGAGACCTCTCCTGATTCATCATTTAACGACAGAATAGCAAGAATCCTGTAGACCATATTAAGAGTCCTTATAAGGTAAAAAATGCTCATTTATTTAGCCCATTTTCCGTTTAATTGACAAGTTTATTGATATTTTATCAATGTTACTATCTAGAACAGGACTATTGCGACCTAATGACATACATTTTCAATGTAGGTATTTCTTGCGTTTTTCATTAAGATATTTTGTTTCAAACATCACTCCAAATCGATCATTTTCGCGCTGCTTTTTCCCGCTTAAATTCTACTACACACAATAAAATCATAAAAGGGCAATGTTACTATCTAAAACTTTAATAAAATCACCGTATCCTATACTCACTTTATTGGTATTATCAATACTTTTGTCAAAATTTGAAATCAAAAAAATTTTAAACTTGTAAGGCCTCAACTGTATTTCAGGTTGAATTTCACTTACAAGCACTTGTCTACATTAGCATATCTTAGTGACATCGTTTCCTGCCGCAGACCGCTCTTGCTTAATTCCGATACAAGTATTCGATTACTCCCACGCCAACCTTAGTTTGGAACTTAACTACGAACTTGTACGCAATTCTACTCTAATTTCAAATTAACTGCGATATTGAGTTAAGGCGCTACACTGAGAAATTTGGAGACTTTGAAACGCTGTCCTGCCCAGACTAGCAAACAGTAGGGGCTGATTTTCAGATATATGATTCTTGACTATATGATTGTGGTACTGACAATAGCGAAACGTGATTGCTTAAAATTTTCTCGATAGAAAATAAACCCAAAGTCGAGTCTATATTTTCCTTTTTTTCCTCAGCCTACTAAAACAACGCATTATTAAAAGACACGATTAAGTTAATATGATGGTATTTTACCTCATCTAGGTACTGACAAGAGGAAATTTAATAAACCTGCACACAGTCAGATATTTAACGAGATTTGTCCAAAATGCCATTCTCGGAGAGGGTTGCATCTAGGGTTGCCAACTTATGTGCTCCGATTTGCGGGACATTTGTAATAGAATTGCGGGACTTCGCTAAAAAATGCGGGACTCGCGCACTCTATGGTCATAAAAGCATAAGTATAAAAGCGACCAACCCCTGATGTCAATTGTGATGTACGATATATTATTTATTCCCGCGCTATATACCTTCTTACTCGACGATTTCGGAGCTAAAATTATCCTAATACGAGTACTGTTATTTTCGTATGTAGATACGGTCCTCCGGGAGCGGGATACAAATTACTTATTTTCATTTATCGAATTTGCCTTTGCTGAAATTCATGACACAAAATGTTCGCTCCAGTTCTTATAATTCTGCCGAGGCCTGAAAACGGGACAATCGGCGTCCCGCACGCATCCCGTGCGGGACGCATCCTGTAGGGTGCTGGAAACGGGACGTCCCGCCTGAGGCGGGACGGTTGGCAACCCTAGTTGCATCCTGTTTTGTCGTGAGCGAAAAACAAAGGGTGTCTCTTTCAATCGATATATCGCCTTAAATTTGTTTCTAATAGGGTTTGGTAAGCGAACAAGCGACATGTTCACGTGATGTGTCTATACATAGGTAGAGTACTTTTACCTCACGATCGCGGGTTGGACATTGTTGTAGTTGAGACACTTACAAACACATACTGAGACAACATGAAGTCATAGCTACTACACTGACGCACACATAGACAATGTGCATGTATAGCTCAACACACAACCATGGCTCAACCGCGCCCGTGAGATAAAAGTACTCTACCACAGGTACAGTGTGTTAGTAGGCATACGCGGGCTTTTTATAAACAGGTAATATTAAGTTTTATTAGTGTAGCAAATCAAAATTATATAAATTAATCGCACAATTTTCCTAAATCTGCACCTTTATGTATGTATGTATGTAAGCACTTTGTTGTACAATAACAGCTTTTTAATGTACCTAAAATTAAGTCTTACTGAACAGAACATTAACTGATATCTTTTAAACTCGCATGTCAATTTACTTTGCTGTGATTTGAGTAGAAGAATAGAAAAGTTTCGCCAATTTACAGCTTTATTTTAATCACTTTAAGGCTCAAAAAGTGACGACCATTTCATTCTGTGATTGTAATTCGTGACCCACCGTGAAACCTTGTCACAGAAAATGTCATAGTGACATCGTACTGCCTGACAAGGAAAATCGTTATGACACTTTCTGTGACAAGGTTCCACGGTGGGTCAAGATCCAGTTGGTTCGATAGTACATTGCTGGCAATATAAATTTTGTGGCTGTTATTGATGCTGGTATGGCTTGAACAGTGCGCTCAGTAGAAGATACCAGCAGGATTTTAGTCGGTGCGAAGCCGACATCTGCGAATTACTGCAGAAGCAGCGCGCCGGTATAAGGGCCTTTTCCCTCCGTTAAAAAAAGTTAAGAGGTCCAATCACTCTGTTTGTAATTACAATTAATCTAACGATAGAAAACTGCCTGTACTGTAATTACAATTAGTCTGATGTACGTTGTGATTAAAACTAGCTATTCACAGGCTTCCGTTAAGGACGCACTACACGGCTTCGCTGTGGCGATCTTCGTATTAGTGGCCACGTGAAACTAGGTACATTGTGTTACAACATTCAATACAATATCTTACTGCCTGCGAGTTACGTATTATCGGTCTAAGTATATTCCTGAGGGAGTTATCAGAGTACATGAGAATCATATCTATGATTCCATTCGGAAGCGCTCTATCACATTGCCTTCAGCCTTGTCTAGGTACAGTCAGCCACGAAGTGGCCACTATTATTTGTTATAATTCAAAATTGGTAACAATCAAAGAAGATGCTGAAATGAAAAACGAGAAACATTGTATAAATTTATTTTGATCTACGTAAGTTCAATTACTGTACACATGTTTTTTAAAAGGTCTATGATATGATACTTGAAATAAATTTTAATACACTGATCAAAGAAGATAAATGTATATTTTATTGAAAAAGGAGTAAATTTAATTTATATTGAGTTTCTTTTTATTGTTAGTTGCACCGCCAACAATTTTTCTGCTTCGCCTTAAGGTTGACTGGTAGAGAATGCCATATGGCATTAAGTCCGCCTTTTGTACGATAAGTTTTTCTTTTGTGCAATAAAGATTAAATAAATAAATAAATCACAAACAAATGAGAAGACTGAAAGAAATAATCAAATGATCAACTCAAATTCTTAAGTCGCCTGCAATATCGTAGTATTGCTACAGTCAGAGACAATAAAATTAATGAATTTTACAAAGTAGCGAAGCTATTGGGCAAACATATTCTTGTTAACTATAAATTAATAAATACCCGCTGTTAAGTGCATACATTTCGCAAGCTATTTACTTGAGTAACTGAATTCGCATCTCTCGATGTAAACTCTGTACTTAACGGCCCTCTCTCTATTGCGAAGTTTTTGCAAATTTTTCGCTCCGAATACGGCCGACGAAGTATTTTAATTGAGCTTTAATTGTCCAGTAATTAACCGAAAGCCTTCTTTAGCTCGTTTTTGATTTAAGTTTTGCAACGGCCTGAAAAAAGCGGTTTATCTCGTAATAATAGTCGCATATTTATTACGAGAATGGTTTTTGCGTAAAACATTACGCAAAAGCTATTCTCTACGTAAAAAAATCAAAGTAAATAATACTTTCTACCTAGTTACATAGTTAATTAATTCACGTGTTAGTTCGGGAAATTGTGAAACATTAAGCTAGGTATTAGCAAAATGGACCTATTTTTTTAGTACCTATTACACATCGAGATTTGCCCCGTTATTCATAAAATATACCAATCCTCTATAATATCTACACTTAATGTGTTTTGTCCCTTTCTCATAAACAAACAGACAGACAGATAAAGATAAACGAATTATAACGGTGTGTTTTAGCCACGTGTTAGCTAAAATAAGTGGGTATGAAAGAGGCAGACAGAATAACATCTCGAGATGTGAGACGGCCATTTGGATGTCAACAATAGTACATTACTTACGAAGGGCGATAAAACAAAGAATGTCTCAGATCGCAGGTATTTTACGCCCGAGCCGAAGGCAAGGGCGATAAATATGCGATCTGAGGCTTTCTTTATTATCGCCCGTGGTAAGTACAAAATTTTATGTCACCCCCTGGCCAGGAAGTGGGTTTTTTCGCGCGCGGAGCGTGCGATAATGGCCGCTTTATGGCCAGGTGTGACATAAAATACATTTACCTAGATATTCACCTTCTTTACATGCGATCAAAACTAGCTTTGGTCAACTAATTAATAAAATAAGCGTGCAATCAATATCGACACTAAGAATCGATGACAAAGATTATGTTCAAAATTTTGCATCAATAGTAATGTAACATCTCTTTGGCGGCGAAGCGGCTGTACCTACTATCGATAGAATTGATATCGTGCGTTGCCAATCGATTGCCTAAGCGCGCGCTTTGCATTTATTGCAATTGTCGATGCACAAGTACCTATGCACAGTGCCACAGAGTACCTAGACATCATAGGCGACATCCTGAGGGCCTACAGAGTACCGAAAACGAAATATCTGCCTCTCTGTCGCACTTGCATATTCGAGCGACAGAGAGGTACTTAGATATTTCATTTTCGGTTCACCGTAGGCCCTCTGACGATAGCAGAAAGCCAAAAAGCTTTAAATTAAATGACTGCTTACGACTGTATATTTTAATCAGTTTGAATTTATGCGATCATAAAACCATGGGTGAACCATGGCTGCAACCTGACCTTTTCAGCGTTCTGTTAAATACTTACAAACGCTGTCACACGCCATTGACATATATGAAAATGTCAAACACGAAGTTAAACTCTATAGAAATGCATATAGGTACATGCATTTCTATAGAGTTTAACTTCGTGTTTGACATTGACATGTACAAACCATGTATTTTGGATTGGACGCCGTAACGGATGTATACGTCGTTGGCGTCGAAAAGGTTAATACGTAGACATAAACTCAGTAGAAACAGCACGGGAATTAGGTACTTAAATTTACGTTTGTGCAAACGGACGCAAGCTAATAAAATAAATTTGGCCGCATTACAACTTATTATGGAAACTTCCCACACGTATTTTTTAAGTTACCTAATCAAAGATTCGATACCATTAGTCTAGTCTTTTAATTCTAGTTCTTCTATTAATCCAAAACAGGAAAAAAAGTGAACGTGTCTGACCTTGTTTCACATATTTAACGTAATTAAAATTATTTAAATAAAATTCCGCTGTCCATTTTGTAGGTTAGGTGCCCGATATTCAAAACTCCATTTGGACATTACAGAACGTGTTAGACATGTCACGAGAGTTATAAAATTTATCGTTTACGACCGCACGAGAATTTGAACAAACGTGTTTATGAAAAAAATAGGTATTTGAATGATCTTTAAGCGCGTTGAAAAACGTCGTAGGTACTATATACGATACTTGGCTTAAAGGACTTACATCCAGGCCATATTAATCATACCTACCGATAAAAAAAAAACAAATGCGATGCATATGCCCGAAGTCTGCGCAAAAACTGCAGTGTTAGTTACAAAGTACGATTTGAATGGAGAATAAAACACAGTATAATTGTTTCTGAGTCACATCTAACTGAAGATTAACAACCATGTCCGTAACGATTGACGTTTCAAGATGAAATCAGTCACTAGCTAGATTTATTTTCTTTACGTTGGATATGAGTATTCTATTTATCAGTTTCATGTGTATACAGTACTTCTATGAAATTGCTAAGCACCTTTGGAATAGTTTATTTCTCTGCTATTTAAAATGATAACTAAGGTTTAGGTACTAGTACTTGACATTGACACTAACCCGATACACCTTACTTCACATGAAAGAGAGGTGAACAGAACAAGAGTATATTAATGGAGTCAAACATTGGGAAGTTTACCTCACGCTTCTTAACGAAATATTTTAATGTTTAATAAATTTGTCCCTTGTGCTGACTCCAATGTAGGTCAATAAAATAACAACTTAATTTTTATAACAATAACAATCTAAAGGATTGGCGAACATATTTTACCTACATCGGGAAATAAGATGTAAAACGCTAGACATGTTTAAATATATGTCATGTTTAAGTTCAAGATATAAGTATACATACAGCATGTATATTCTAAATCAACAAGCTGCCTCCATATCGAGTGCATCAAAGTCGATTCAACGCCCATATGACAGCCCAACACGTCGACAACATGTTTTTTACATCCACATTATACAGGACAAACCTCTAACAGAATATATTTGCACTTTAATTACGTAACTGTCGAAATATCAAATTGTAACCTTAACACGAAGCTTTTAAAATACAAAAAACTGAAACAAAAAAGATTAAATGCCTGACAGTTCACGTTTAAAAAAATATAATAAATTTGTTTTATGTTGCCTAACATGAATCTGATTAATTAAGAAACCGTTTGAATTTTATTATGAGAACGGCATTTAAATATTACATCACGGTGCATTGTATCTGTGGCAGTTAACTTCTTTTTATGATGTTGGCAGGCGTGAACAGAATCGTAAAAAAGAAAAACAATGGTTTGATCAATGGACTTGATTTGATTTAGTGCTTTTAGTGGTTGATCATCTCGTTCCTAGTATTTTTAAACTGTAGGTTGGTACGATGGTAGTGGTATATGGTATTACCCGCCTATTTTGAAAGTTTCGTAAGTATATAAAATAAAAAATGAGAAAAAATAATCATACGTTTTGATTAAAACTAAGTTTAGTTTTATGTTAATGATTCATTAGATACCTTTACACTGGTTTTAACCGACTTTTACCTTTTTTTACAAATTGTAATACTTAGATAATTATATGATATAGATGAGTAATTTAACTAGTAGTAAATGTGTGTATCTATTTGTCTTTACGTTTTTATCCTGCACCCAACAAATGTTCCTTTTGGCCCAGTGGTTGACTGGTAGAGAATGCCTTAAGGCATTAAGTCCGCCATTTGTACCTTTTTAATGTGCAATAAAGTTTAAATAAATAAATAATCTAGTTACAATTCGAACGATAACAACCCTATAATTCGTACCCCAGTAACTATTTTGGTAATAAAAACTTTCCAAGTGTAGGTACCTAGTTCGATACATTGTGACAGCGATTTCGTCGCCGCCGCCGCGGAATCAGTGCGTGGACCGTCGATTAGCTGATAATAGCAAACTAATTAGGAACATTCTGCCGTCCTATGTCTAAAACCGAACTAAGCTGCTTTTTAGCAGTTTTCGATAGTTTACATGGGCTAAAAAGGAAAGAACAGCTCTACCGAATGGTCTTGGAATCATATTTTTATCATTTGTAGTTGCGAAGATATGGAGTCGACCTACCACGTTAAGTGCATGATAATATGACACTTTACAATACTATAAAGTCGCTAACCAACATTACTACACTATAAGCAATATAAAAGCCCTTAGCTGTTGTTTAATTGAATAAATCACTGGCATGATTCATAGCTAAAAAACGGTTATTAGACAAAAACGCCGTTAAAGTCCTTTTACGTTTTTCTTAACTTTTTTTATGCATTAACTTTTTTATCAAATACTATACAAGAAAACAGTTACTACGCTTAAACACGGCTAAATAGCCCTTAGCCCTATTTTTGTAAGTATTTGCTTGTGATTCCTATTGAAAATACAACACTAAAACCTAGTAACTGTGATTTAGCCATGAATAATTACATTAAAAACAGAAGAATGCAACACTTAAACCCGGATAACCAGCAATGCTACACTAAAATGTAGCTAGGCGCAAAATATTATCCTCCCGATTTTACTTCATAGGGCCAGTCAGCCGAGCGACGCGTGCGCTTGAGGTTGTGTATAGTGGTGTAGTGAGTGATGGATGCATATTTCTCGTCTCAAAATGTCTCGAAACCGGAGGAAAGTATATAATATATCTCGCTATACATTTTTTGTGCACTATACTTAGGATATTGTCTACATTAGAAGTGGTGTAGGAAGATTTTTATGTACAACTTACCCAGTATTAACTTTCAACCTTGAATAAATATCATTTATATAATATATAGTTACCAATACTACCTACGTAATTGGTGAGATAAAATAAGCAGTATAGGACCATCCTTTGGATACTTCCCGCAATCTAAGAAAACATTGCTCATTGTATCCGAAACAGACAAGCAAACAGCTTACCAGATCTTCAGGGGCACATCTAAGCATTATGACTGGATCTCGCTTTTTGGGAAGTTTCCTTCAGAAGATTTCATAAAAAAATAGTTTTAACAAATTCTTTTCCACAGTAGAAAAAAATCTCAGAAATCTCCAAAAACTCCCCTAAAGCGGACTAACAGCCCTCAACAGTCATTCTTACTACGAGTCCTGAAAATCTCCCATGAATTTTTTGAACCACTAACACACGCATTACGTTAGTATGATCTTCCTGCCAGCACTCTTTAGGTAGTAATAAAATACACATAAAGGCAAAATCCGACCCACACGCCACTAACTTAAAATACGAAAATTCCAAGAAAGGTTGCACAGCTCTCACAGATGCCTTATTACTCTTATTAGAGAAGAAACAAATTGTCCTATCCGACTATAATATATCTCTTAAACATGCACGCAAAGAAGGCCGTAAAGATAAATATGCCCTCAGTGACAAACTTTTAGAAACCATCCTAGCAAAATTCACCACTAACAAGAAAAGAGCGATTGAAAAATCCATCGCATCCAAGATGAAACCGAAGTCCTCAAACCGGTTCTCAGTTATTCCTACAAAAAACGATCACTTTAACCTATCCCCACTAGAATTCAGATATGCGCCATCAATACGATACAACAGAATATCAAACTCCATGACACAGTCATAATTAAGCGATGGCTGCGGCAACAGCCAATTCAACACTGATCACGCGCTCTGTTATACTTAAAACCGGAGGCCTAATCACTAGGCGAACTTGGCGTATGGGTTGCTCAGAGGAAGGCGTTATTCGATATCCGTGTTGTTAATTAACACCGACGCTCTTTCCTACCTCTCACGTCCAGTCACATCTCTCCATAAACAGCCGAAGATAAAAACAGAAAATACTCTAATGCCTGCGAAATACGACATGCTACTTTCACACCACTTGTAACATCAGGTGATGGGGTCCTTGAACTCTGGAATTGCTCTCTAAGTACCATACTGGGCCGGCTCAGAGCAAAAATCAGCCACGCTGTGATATGTGCCACCAGTATGTGGATCCGCAGCACGAGGCGCCGATCCCTCTGCCAGATGGCTCGGGTTCAACGACGGCGCGGCCCTCCCGCGCATCGATTAAAACTGTTTTTTATAATGTATATATCCAACTGCACGAATATTATTAATAATTTGTAAGTTATTGAATAAAGATTTCACAATAAGTTTAATGAGTATTTTTCCCAAGGAGGATTTTTTCTGTAAACAAATACAATAAATAAATATGCATCTGCAACTCTCTATCCACGGTAACTAGTTAGTACCAAAAATCTGAGAAAGCACGCAAATGGTAACGACTGTACATAGGATGGCTTTACATGGCAGCCAAAGTTCAGTTAACATCTGTCTTTCGTACGGTGCAGACGCTTATGCTCTATTTAGATCAGCTACTTTCAACGATAATAATTTGCTTAATGGATGATTATTTTCTGCATATTTCATGACTCTGCTTTTTTACTATTTCCCACTTACTCTGCGTTTCGGTTTGTGTACCCAGGAACGTAAATCAAATCATAAAATTATTATAATTCTGTAAGTCGCGCCGGTATGTAAGCCTACTCTGCCATTCAGGTGCAATGGTTTACGCCCACCAACATTCTTTTGTCCCTTCCGTTTACATACAAAAGTGCAATACTAACTATACGTGGATACAGTGTATACAGATTTGTTTTATTTATTTAAACAATTCAATTATTTTAATAACATACTTGTATAATAGTGCAACTAACGAGGTTTTTTGCCAAAAACACTAAAACAATTTTAGCAGGATTACATGACTAAAACACAGTCAGAGGCGATGGTTCATCATTTAACGTGTTTTTAAATTAGGAACGCATACACCTTGCTTGAATGTTTGCAGTTATTGCATAGCTACAAAACGGTTAAAGTCCAATAACGTGCTTATTTAAAGTTTTTCAGTGTAATCTTTTCCCAATAACAAATACTATAAACTCGTTAAGTGACTTAGCCGTTATTTAGCTATGTTTTGTTTATTATGCAATGTTAAAGAACGGCTAAGGTATACTTAACGGTGTTTTAAGTGTAATATCTTTGGTAGTTTAGTAATTATTTGCAACACTAAAACACAAAAACCTTTCTGTAAAAAAACCTATTCATTATTTTACGAAGTAGTGCAATAACAATGGAAGCACAAATTTAGTTTTAATTTTTATATAAAAGAAATCTGGAATAAATGTACACATTTCCTAGAAATTTTGGTTTTAACGTTTTTTGCTCATATCTCAAAACTATAATTTGTGGGTTAGTTTGGTTTTAGAAATAGGACGGCAGCATTGCCTTCGCACTCTTCGCAGTGTCCGACGCAGCGCAGGCTTGAAATATTTCATTTTTTTTTTTATTTATTATTAAATATGGGATTGCTCTTGGCCAGCATCCAGCCAGATCAGGGGGCAAAGATGAGCCCGACGCTGAAGCGAGCTCATCCAGCAGATGCTTATTCTGAGATGTTATTGATGAAGTTGTTTTGAATATTAACGTTATTGTATCAACTCACAAAATAAAAGTTTTTGCACTTTCAACTGAGACTGAATCTAGTTTGGCTAGCCATTTAACCTAACTGTAACTTGGTCGAGTTTATGAATGCTATCTCGTGTTTATTAGGTAAACGTTCACATAGAAACCGACTAGGTGTTAAGACTTTTTCAAATAAGATTGAATTGTTTTTATCGTTCAAAAATTGCTCTAATTGCACTAATGTAACATTCTGCAGTAATAAATTACTGTGTACACATTACTTTGTTTGCGTGTTACGTAGTACTAAAATAACTACAATTAGATACGCCAACCACCATTTTAAGGCTAATCCGTGTTGGGTTATGATTTTAGTGGCATAGCTACCACGGGTGGCACCCGAGGGTTTTGAGAGAGGCAGGGCACAGCAAATTGTCATCTTGGTTGAATTTGGGGCAGCCCAACTGGGGAAGTACCTCAGCCTTGCAAGGTCAACATCACAAGACCACAGCCATAATCATTATCATCATCATCATCCTCAGCCTGTAGTCGTCCACTGCTGGACATAGGCCTTCCCCAATTCGCGCCACCACACCCGGTCCTCAGCTCTCCGCATCCAACCGCTTCCCGCCACTCTCTTCAGGTCGTCGGTCCACCTGGCGGGGGGTCGTCCCACAGGCCGAGTCGTTCGCGGTCTCCACTCCAGAACTCGTCTGCCCCATCGGCCATCAGCTCTTCGACAAATATGCCCCGCCCACTGCCACTTCAGCTTGCTTATCCTCAGTGCTATGTCGGTAACCCTGGTTCGCCGTCGGATATCCTGATTCCGGACAGCCATAATAACATTATTTAATATAGAATAGATGTATGTAGTGTTTGTGCTGTTGTTGTGAGCAAGGTTGCCAGAGCTCCCGAGGATGTACTATGTTGAGAGCGATCTAGCTACCTAAATTTGTCCCTTCTGCTGTCAACACAGTGAATGCTCCAATTTTACAAAGGGTCGGCTCGGCAACACACACGTGACTTCTTTGGTGTCGCGGGCGTCTATAAGCTGCGGTGTCCGCTTACCATCTGGTGGACCGTACGCTTGTTTGCCACCGTCGTTGTGAAAAAAGGCGCCCGGGTATGAGCACACGGGTGCTCATACCCGGGGCCCACCCGAAGTGTCCTGGGTGTCACCGGCATAGGTGTTTTTACCATTTTCTCAATCGGATGAGGACTTCCCACTATCGTCAGACGGCAGCCGCTTTCATAAAGTGGTGCCTACGCTAAATCTTGGGATTACGTGTGTTCAATAAACAATTTAAATGCTCCACCCCGTCCTCGCACCCCCCGGGTGCATCGCGCTTCTAATGACGATTGACCGACAGATGACCCTTGGCTTGCATTCAAATAAGGCGTATGTCGCTCCTGCCTGTGACTTTACATACCTACCTAATGTATTGCCTCGCGTGTGAATCCGTGTGTGTGCCTGCGACATGTAGCTCTAGTATAAGTTTTTTCGAAACATGAACTAATTCGAACGCGTTTGCGTTTTGTCTCAAAATGTATGAAAGTGGTATGAAAACGTGAACAGCGCCTCTGGTGGTCACTAGTGGAAACTAAAACAGCGAGTATAACATTTGTTGCTAGCCGATGAACGCGCGTATTTCAAACTCGGTGAGAGCGTTTTCATACATTTTGAGACAAAACGCAAACGCGTTCGAATTAGTTAATGTTTCGAAAAAACTTATACTAGAGACTATGAACCCTGGACTTCGCAATTGAGGTTTGTGAGCAAGGGACATGACCTAAAAAACTATTGTCCAATTCTTTGTGTTAATTCCCATTTTAAACAACGTGTCACAGCGGACCACGGGGTCCCTAGGGCACAACTAGGGTTACCAGATTGTCCCGCATTTTTCGGGACGTCCCAATATGATGTGCCGAAGATTAGGAAATCTGATCTGGTAACCCCAGGCACAACCGGGAAAACGTAGGGAACCGATACCTAGCGTTACCTGGGCTCATGCCAGGATCCGGTTTCGTGCTTTTTTAATCTGACTCTGGCTTTAAAGGCCGGGCCCAATAAAGCGATAGGAGTACGCGGCTGGGGAAAATCCAAGGGAAAAATCCAACACGACCACGCGGGCGGTTTAAACACTGGAATATTCTTCTTTGCACATTGTAAGGAGGACGCTGCTGTAATACAGGCTCGGCAACCTTTTAGCAGCCAAGGGCCAATAGCTAACGTGTAAATAAATTGTGACTATCGGGTAAAAGGTACCAGGTTGTCGGTTGTCAATAAGGAGGCCGCCTGTTGCCGACCGCTGCTGTAACATATTAAATTAAGAGCTACCTTATTCATCGATCCATCAATATTCTAAGCTAATTGTTAAAATTTCCGCCGTTTCACAACCGCCCACGTTACTCGCTTGACGAATGACGAAGGACCGAGTAAATGAATATTTGACAATCAATCAAGCGTGTACAGTATCGACACGTTCTGAAAGCGGCGAGTGAGATACAGATAGGTACATGCATGCATACATCTTTAGTGCTGGTCGACATTTTATAAAAATGTCACTAGATTTTGGATCTTCTAACATGCAAAATAAAGTCGCTTTTCGTACTGATTACTTGGATATACCTCGGCCAACTCAAATGATCTTAAAAGTATAATGTAGCGTAGTGTCTTGTGTGTATTATGCTCGTGTGTTCTGTGCGTTCGTTGCTGTTGCTACGCTATAAAAGTAAGATTTTTCTGGTCCGCATTTACCGGTACGAACAATTTGCCCAGTGCACGCAGCACGGCACTAGTCCACCTTGTTTACTCGGATAAATTCCAAATGTCTAATCGATAGCGTTACCTAACCTACCCAGATCCTCAGATTCCGAGATTCCTCAGATATTTAGCTTTGTGACAGGCACAGAAAGTTGCGAGAAGAGTTCCTGTTTTACATCCTGGACAAGGACGAACGCCACAGTACCTAGCCATTAAAATAACGAAAAAATGTCCTTTCAGTTTATCATCCAAGTGGTCGTAAACCGGCGTACCAAAACTACGTAATAACCACGCCACACCACTATATCTAAAAAATATCATTATGTATCCTAAACAACCGATTTTTACCAATTAGGTACATCACATCCCATTGACTACAGTCGAGGGCATAAATATGTATACATTTTTGGACCTTATTACAATGGAATAAGGTAAAAAAGTGTATACATATTGGTGCCCTTCCCTGTACAAAAGCCAATCCTTTTCCTATAATGGTCATGTTGGCCAAACAATACCAACCAAGTTAGTTCCATCGTCATCATTCGCGACATTCGCGATTTTGTAATGGCAAAGGTGGGCAAAGGTTACCAAATGTCACAAAACTTCTTTATCTGTGGTCACTAAAAATCCAGTGGAGGCGGCGACCGTGGCGCCACTGTCGCACGGAAATGTCAGGTTGTATGAAGAAATATTCGTTCAAAATTTGACCAACCGAGTTAGTAAATTTGTAAAACTGTTGAAGCGTTCAATCAATCGCAGCCGCGTCATTGTGGTACAGTCAAGGACAAAAATATGTATACATTTTTGGACCTTATTTCAATGGAATAAGGTGAAAAAATGTATACATATTGGTGCCCTTGACTGTACCTACGTTAATAACTTCACAATAACGTAAAAGGTTTGGGAAAGGTATTGAATTTGTGTAGTGACTTGTGATCGTTGTTGTGTTCCTAATTCACTTGTTTTGAGATTTATTTGTCGTCAATGCAGTATTTGATACATATATTAATTACCATAAATAGTTTACCAGCTTGCAACATTTTCATATAACTTGAATAAAGCGCCTAATTTTCATTTAAAAAAAGTTTGAATGTATTAAGGTTCAAATGCAGATTTCCACAATGAAGCTTTACTTTTTTGCGAAAGCAATGTAAAACTTTTTGTTGTAAAATTAAATAAACTTTCGTTTTGTCAAATATCTCATATCTATAAAGTCAACGGATTTTGAAAAAATGTGAATTTCATAAAAATTCGCATATTTGAAGGTAGCGTTTTATCCCCATGGTCCCCGAAGTTCAAATGTCAAGACATGTAAACAGATGTTTCAGTGTGCGTGTGTAGTGAAGTGAACGACGAACGTGACAGCTGTCACTTGCATTTTGATCCCATTTATACCCTGAAACCTGTTCCAGTCACTACATTATAAAGTCCCCCTAAGACGTCCTGCTTCAATAATATTGAATTCATGGTGTATAGCGCTGGCGTGTTCTTGGGCCATCTACTGTTGTCACGATCATTGAAATCCGGCCGATAATTTAGGCGCTAGATGCAAAGTTATGATTTCAGACTTGACGACCTCTCACTCCCGCCATGTTGAATTTTCTTAAACTCTATATGCGCCAACACGTAGTTAGAATTAGGAGAAATCTAACATCACTTCAATTGTTGGAATTCATCAAGTATTTTGACTTGGAGGTGGCTGCAAATTATAAGTACTTAACGAGCTATTTAAACCATAACCCTTCTTTTTGGTTTAGTCGTAGTTGGGTAAAATGTTAATATTATTATAGCTCATATCCTATGGTATAAATTAAGTACATTTGAAATTCTGTTCAGATATTCTCCCCTGGAATGACATTAACGCAAAACCTCACACGCGGGTGGATTTTTCTCCACGAAGACATGTTTTCTCGTCACAGTTATGTATTACAGGTTAGTGCAGAATTTATTAAGCTTCAATGTTGCCCTTGATCATATTTTAATAGGGTACGTAGATTTCACACAAAATGCGAAAATCTTACGGATGGAGTACGTTTCCCAAGATAGTGGCGGCTCTAGAAGGTCCTGGCGTGGGGACTTTTGGGAGACGAAAACAAGGCCTTCAATTAACATTCGTGCCAAATTTCATCAAAGTTACCGACATTTCGAGGTTGTGCATATCTCGACTGGGTTATAATTTGAATCTCTGGGAATGCTGGGAATCGATTGAGATTTTTTCACACCGACGAACACGACTGGATTGTTCGAGCTGAAATTTTTAATACTTTTGTTGTAATAAACTCATAAACTCTTAAGGGCAAGGTATCTACAAACAAGACTAGGTACTTAATAACTAAAGATTGGTTTTTTTTATCATAATCAGCTCTAATAACGTTAAGGTAGGCATCACAATACAGCCCAAAGCCCAATATTAGGTATTATCCTATATGTAAACATTTCCCAGAAAATATATTTCTTATAAGACGGAATTCACTCTAAATTGTCAATCTTGTGTCACCTTCGTTAACTTTCAATCAATGGCTTTCAACGCTGAATTTGTATAACGTCTGCAAATGACAAACATTGACAAAATCTGAATCAATCTCGTTAAAACTTATATTTAAAGCATGTTACGGTACAGACGTCGCGACAATCGAATCACCACATTTTCGTAAACGAAAATCCCCTTTTTCAGCGTAACGCAAAAATCTCAGAGCTTCTAGATATACCTTATGTTATATGAGTGGGCCGAATTGTGGCGAAGTAATTTGTACAAAAAACGACTTAATTTTGCATGCTATACGATTCAGAATCTAATAACAGTTTTATAATATATATCGGCCATCACAAAAGAAAGATATTAACTATATGTCACACGATCTAAAACCGAAAATGAACTGGGTTACTTTATTTCTCGCTCTCGCTAACTTGTTAACAAACGAGAAGAAACGGAATGCAAGTCACCAAACATACGAGTCTTAGTATTAGACTAGCGTTAGTGAATAAGGGTTCTGTGGTTATTTACTGCCACATTACATTACAGGAATAAAATGGACAGGATAACGAGTCTCTTAAGATTTAAGATACTGGGGCTACAGTATGATGATAAAATCATAAAAAGGAACATTCGATTGGAAAACGATGATTTAATCAATGAATCTATCTTGGGTAAATTATAGACTAAAACAATGTTGAGTTTCAAGGTTACTTTGTTTCTGTTTACCTACTGTTTTAGACTAAAAAAGTAAAGTAAAAAGATAGAAACAAGTTTCAAATCAAACGAACTTAGGGAAATCTATTTTGATCGTATAGTAGTGGGGCCTAATATTTATATCTTCATCAGAAGACACAAAATGGCAACCGAACTGTCTTCTCGAAGATCTCAAGGTTCGAAATAGTTGTCATACGATAAATAATAACACGGCGTTGAGTTGAGAGTTTATTTGGGCAGCAAATTTTATTGTACAAACATAAAACTTGAAATTTCTTATTAGCTATTTTTTTAAACGAAGTTTCAAGCGGTCGCTATGGAAAGGGGCTAAGCCTCAGGGTTCTCTACTGGGCGATGGCATAAGCCAGGGGTCGACGAACCGCGGCTCTTTGAGATTTAGTCTCTTCAAAAACGTAGTGAAATACCTGAAACAGGTATTTCTCTCCTGGCGCGGCTCTCTAAGGTTACCAAAAATTTATATTTTTACTGCAACCTTTGGTAAACACAATCCCGAACACAGTGGAAGGTTCCCGAAGCGCACCTTTAATAGCAAAGTGGCCCAGCGAGTGGCAACCGGATAGCCACCGAACCGGTCCGCGCTGCCCGTGCGTGTGCGCCTTAATAACTATAAGTATCTAGGGTGACACTCCACTTGTTGGCGCAGGTTAGGTACAGTCAATAGCAAAAGTCAATGTTACAGGTTAGGTACAGACAGCAAAGAAAATCCACTGAAGAGAAAGTGGTCCACTTTTTTGGTGGACTGTGCCATCAGATATATCGGAGCGAATGAGGTGCTAACCAACAAATAGGTGTCTGAACACGCCTCTATCCTAGGGTGGCACTCCAAGTAGGGCATTCAAATTAATCCTCACCTTAGAACCTAATATCGTCGCGTACGGTACGTTTTCAAAGGAATTTCCGCCCTCGAACGCTCTGGTTGTGGAATGAGCTCCCTGCAGAGGTTTTCCCGAGGGACTACAGTATGGTGCTCTTTTTTTATTAATAATGGGATTGCTCTTGGCTAGCATCTAGCCAGGGGGCAAATATGAGGCCCACAATGAAGCGAGCTCACCCAGAAAATGCTTCAAGACAGGAGCTTGTTTGCCACCGAGGTGGTACAAAAGAAAAGTCAATGGACGTGTTAAAAACAACAAGATATTTTAAGAATCTGTAGACAAAGCAGTTCCATCCATTTGCAATAAGACAAGCTTAGTGTTTTTCCCGATTTAGACTTTCCACCCTAAGAAAGGATAAGCCATTTCCCACCCAGCTATTTTTAAGTACCTACGTTCGGGATCACAAGGACTTTACACCTTTATACCGTGTCACTTTAATGTTACTGTACCTGCTTTTACCTCGAGCGCGGGTTAGCCTTAGTTGTAATTGTGACGCATACGAACACACACACAATGCCCGCGTGGTCGTGTCAGCGTTTTCCTCGGATTTTCCCCAGGCCCTCCAACTCCGCACTCCTATGATTGCGCCTTATTGGGCCCAGCCTACACCCAATACAGCCGCAGTAAGGTTAAAAAAAAACATTACACACCTTTTTTTGGGCAGTCGTGTAAAAAGAAAGAAGTGATGATAGTGAATTAACTGTAAAACCTTTCAACACTTTGTATCGCTGACTAAAAAGGAGTAATTCCTCTAAATAAATGGCTATTCTATGCTTAGTAACTAACGTTTTCACTAGTTAAAACCCTAAAATAAAAGAATAAAATAAAAATAGATCAAAGCAATTCACGAATGAGCCTCCCTTTTTATGTTTCTCTGTAAATTTGTATCATCAAAACTTAAGAGCTTCGCTCTTGTCGGTGGAGTAACCGCCACTCTTCTCTATTCATTGCCAGTTTCTTGACTTCCCCATACGACCCGGCAGCAACTTCCTCTTTCACTTGATTAAAGTAAGTCAGTCTAGGTCTTCCTCTTCCTCTTCTGCCTCCAATTTTGCCCTCTAAGATATTTAAGAAGAAGCTATCGTGCCGTATTAAGTGTCCCATCATCCTGCCTCTTCTATTCCTAATTGTCTTAAGTAAACTTCTTCTCTCTCCTACCATACTCAAAACCTCTTCATTCGTCTTTCTTTCGTTTATTCTTTCATTTCATTCATTTGTATCATTTATTCTTATTTTAATGTTGTGAATACACAGATGACGTAGGCCAGGCGTATAAGGCACTGGTCTCACCCCCAGCGAGTAGCGGGTATTCTCATAGTAATTCTACTCGCTGCTCGCCGCCGCTGCGCTGGGCCCAGTGCCTTACGCATGTCCATTGTAACGAATAAGAATAAAGAATAAATAAAATAGATGAATAGAAAACTGCCGTATCAGACACGTTTAAAGTTTAAACAAGCATATTACACCCCTAGGTTGTATATTTTAAAATATTAAAATATTTTTAAAAAAAATATTTAAAAAAATATATTTGTGGACACACAAATCAACCTAGTCCCAAACTAAGCAAAGCTTGTACTATGGGTACTAACTTTAATCGTAAGCCACTTAGTTGTACATTACTAACAAAATTGGATCATTGTTATCTGTAAATAAATAAATTTGTATTTGTATTTGTAAGCGACGATGTACATACTTATATAGATAAATAAATACTTAAATACATAGAAGACATCCAAGACCCAAGAACAAATATTCGTGCTCATCACACAAATAAATGCCCCGGCCGGGAATCGAACCCGGGACCTCCAGCTTCGCAGGCAGGGTCACTACCAACTAAGCTAAAGCGGTCGTCATCAATAAACTCTCGATCACGATTAAAAAATACAGCGATGGCACTCAAACTTCGTTTGACATTTGGAATGTCTAAATCTAAATGTCAATGTCATTTTGTCTAATTGGCACTGGCAGGTTACACAGGCCTCCGAATTTGAAAAGAAAACATGAGGCAAATGGTTGCCATTATGTGGATTATCATAATGTCCATCTTTGTCGACTTGATGGCCGGTGTAATTTCTTTGAAAAAATTGTAAGTACCTATAGGCTGCAGCTACATATGGTAACTGAGACTCCAATAATAATGCCAACCCCTTAAAATATCAACTCCTTCAACGCCATAAAAGATCAAAACGGGAAAAAGATTTTCCGCCATCTATTTTCTTATAGCCGTTTAGCCATCAAGCGAGATAGACATATCAGACGTCAAACGATTGGTTCCCAGTTCCCACCAATGTAGTATTAGCAAATAAATGTATTGTAATTAATTGTATAAGTAATGTAATAGTCTCATCACAGTCTCATTCATCATTCAATAAGTGTGAAAAATGTGGATATCAATGAAAACTTGACAAGGGTTATCTATAGATGAGTATTATAATTTATGAGTTGTCTCTAACGCTATATCATTTGTCAAACTGCGTACAGGGTTATTTTGGCAGGTTGGTGGATAATAAAGAAATGCTTTTCAAATCTGAAAATAACCCCTATCTATAGATAAATTGCCAACGTACATCTAATCTGCAGCTTTTACTATAAAGTCCGCAAAAAATATGTGTTACTGTACATTTCGTGCAAGTATACAATGCAAGAGATAGCGTTACCAACTAGGTGGTCACTTTGATTTGGAGACACTATAGGTAACATTTCACCTGTTACAGAAATGCAGCAAAGCAGTTATAGGTCATAAGTAGGGCATGCAATTTTCCGGGAAATCCCGGGAATTCCGGAATTTTGTGTGGAAACCGGTACCGGTACTGCACGCCCTAGTCATAAGGTACCGACGAAAATTGACACATTCGAAGAATTGGTCAAGTGGTGCGATTTCTCCTATCTAAGGAATACAGTTTCGTAAAAATTTCGTGCAGGACCCCCTTAAGAAGGTTCTGTCTACATAGTATAGTTATTTACTCTAGGAACAAATAACACGCTCCTTGCACACGCGTCAGCTAGCTACTGCCCATTCCTTGCCATCGTTGAGAGGTGAGAGCTATGTGTCCAACAGTATGGGACGTATATAAGCTGATGATCCCCTAATATTATATCTTTTTAGTAGTTATGTTCTTATGTTGTAACATTTAGATTTAGGCACCCCACATCAGATGAAGTGACCTCAAAAAACGTACATCAAGTCGTAAAGCCACGACAAGAGTTTTTTGTCTCACGATCAATTAAGCACACTCATTAAGTTAATGTTTATAAGACTTGTATAAGCCTCTTGTAAGTCAGTCGTCACGTTCTTGCGTATTTGATCCAAAGCGAAAATGACGGGTTAAGGTCGTGACGGCGTCAAGCTCGATTAGCGATACAGTTTTCCGCCTGTGTTCGTGGAAACTGCGCACATCGTAATATCGATGTCTACTTACATACGTGCCTACTGCCTATATCGTAACACCCTAATCTAAGGCCGTATTATAAAGATCCGTTACGCCAAATGCGCGATCATTTATTCACATTATAATCATGGTAATTAATTCATTATGGTCTTATAATTAAGTGTTAGGAACATAATGCACACAAGCCCCTGCTCTATAGGATAGGGCGCACAGTAGGAAAAGTAATGGTGACATTACCAATAAATAATAAAATTGCAAAAACAGTAAGTATGATTTTTTTTAACGAAGTACTAAACAGTACTTACAGTACAACAGTAGTTATAAACATTTAGTATATACCATTGCAATTGGCAAGAAATGGGGAACTTTTTGTGATGTTTGAAGATCTGAGACATTTTTCTTTTTTTTATGTGCCATAAAAGTTGAGGTTGTCGATTATTTTTCACTGTAATTCACACTTTGTCGACACATAACTTTATTTTTTCTTCCTCTATGAACTGAAATGAGATCTCGAAAGATTACAAATGTCTTTAAGATAAGAAATTACAATCTCTAACACAATGCTAGGTATCACAAGTAAAAAAAATAAGGTAAGTAAAATGGTAAAACTTTGGAAAATTCCGATATATTTTTTTTTTACTTTAATAAATTCACCGCAAGCGGAAAGGTTATTGGTTGGCCCAAATCGTGTTGCAAGGGCACCTACCCACCCTTAGCCATATGGCACACGAGTTCCCAAACATCCTGTATATACCATAGGTAGTAGAGGTGGGTTAACTTCACAATGAAAAAATCACGGTGATCCGCCGTTAAAAAGTAACAGTGTGACTTGTTACGAAGTAACAACGTTACACAATAACGTTGTTTAGCGACGATATCACTGGAACAGTGTGTAAACGACGCGTCGCGTCGTGCCTCGTGACCGCTGTTAATAACTGTGACTGTGACTGCGGTGCGCTGTCACAGAGTAACATCGATAGATCTAGTATAAGTTTTTTCGAAACATTAACTAATTCGAACGCGTTTGCGTTTTGTCTCAAAATGTATGAAAACGCTCTCACCGAGTTTGAAATACGCGCGTTCATCGGTTAGCAACAAATGTTATACTCGCTGTTTTAGTTTCCACTAGTGACGACCAGAGGCGCTGTTCACGTTTTCATACCACTTTCATATATTTTGAGACAAAATGCAAACGCGTTCGAATTGTTAATGTTTCGAAAAAATTTATACTAGAGCTACTGTTGTTACAAAAATATCAGTAACTGCCGGGAACGATCGACACGCAAATGTCGTGACACGAAATAACCGAAGTGACAAAGTCACGGTGATTTTTCAATGTTATTTTTTTGGAACGGGAATAACAATAACGGTGATCGAAAAGTAACGTTTTTCCCCATGTCTAGGTAGTTTGTAGATAATAATGTATTATTACAGAAGGCTAAATAAATAAATAAAATAACGCCACACATTGTGCACCAATTTAACCTAGGTTAGGTCGCAGTTACCAAGTCTTGAAAAACTAAAACGGATCTAGCTATTGAGCTATCCGTGAGTATCTTTGACCGAGTATGATCTTGGCGATCACGATTTTGCTGTCGGCAATATTTTAATAGTTATATGGCGTTTAGGGTATCCTGTTCAACAATTCATTCGCTTGTGCTTTTCCCATTTACCTAGTTGGGGTCGGCGCTGCATGTTTTTCTCTTCCATGCGTCTATCGTCTTCGTCCGTCATCTCATCTCATTTATCATATCCTAGATATCCTCTTAATTTATGTTTTTTTTTTAGTTTTACCTTCAAAAATGTAACTTAAGTATATGGTCTGTTAGTGACCAGAATTTGTTGTTTGGGACCGCTTGGAGGAGTTGATACACTGAAAGGATATTTGCTCGTATTATAATGGATTCCCATTAAATATCTCCCAAATAAAATGCATACAACTTTGGGGTCTGTGAAAATATACCTTTCATTGAATAAACCTTCTTTACGGGGTCGGAAACTAACACTGAACTGGCCTATAGCGACATTAGCGACCCTACTTAAAATCCCTGTGTCTCATGTACCTATAACATGCTAAGTGCAGCCAGTGCAGGACACCGCAGCCTATAGACGCCCGCAACTCCAACGCAGTCACGGTGTGCGCATTGCCGACCCTTTATACAATTTGAGGGTTCCTCAATAGGTCGAATTCCATCAATCTCTATTCCAGCAGTATTCTAACTTAGGTAGGTAAATGATTATTTAAATGTGTTATCTTAAGCGCAGAAACAATTCTAAATTTGCACCGAGTTACCCACGGTTTTATTTAAAGCTAAAGCCAGTATTAAAGCCACCGAGATCTTGCAAAACCGATCCAAAATCTTCTCTTGGTTGAGTAACGACGGCGTATGCCGGTAATGGAGAAAGAGGTAAGAATTTGATGTTGAAATTGTATTTTACTATAAGTGTTCATGTTCATGTCCCTGGCGCAAAGTATGCTCGGCTCGCTTAACGAGATCGAATGAAAACATCGCGGACTCGCGCATGTAATCAACTCACGAGAGCGTTCCGTTCCAGAGCCTACGTTTCCAACGAAACAGTTTACTTTTAATTATTCCTTAATGAAATCTCAACATGTAAGTACTTTACGTGATCCCTCGAAGGTATCGCTCCAGGTTTATATCCAGTTAGACTTAGCAGCGCGCAACAAGTGCACCCGGTAAACAAAGCAAAGCAAAGTGGAATTCTCAAGACGGAGGCAGCGATCGTGAAAACTGGGCCGAACATGTGTGCCGCGGCCGTGGACGGCACCGCTTCCACTCACTTTTCAATTAATAAACAACCAAACACCTGCAGAACTGACACCGCGGGCAGGGGTCGTCGCTCTAGCTGCACTAGTCGATACACTGGGTTTGTTTACGTGGGCGCGCGGCTGACGATCGGACCGCGCGGAGGTGCTCGCGAGACTGCCGCGCCGCGCTCCTCGCCTCTCCGGCGAACGGCAAATTCGCAACCTCAGATACACAGATAGGCACGTAACGTAACTTAACTCCATATTTTATAGTTTCGTAACCGTGTTACTCGATTACTGTGCCCGTTCGAGTCTAATCGATGCGGTGGTGTCACGACTAAGGGACTCGGAAAGCTCGACAGCTTGAGCTATCTACTTATATGAATATTCAAATCTGGCGAAACGAAAAGTCGATACTACGCGGGCCCTTGGTTTTGAAATGCGTTATCAGTGCGACTATTACTTAGCTGTTGGGTAAGGGGTATCGGTGGATTGACAGACAACCTGACTTGTCGTAATGTTGGAAACTGCATCGGTACACTGCATCGCGTTAGGTACCTTACCTAGTTAATTCGCAGCGTTCTGAATACATGCGATGGGCAGGTATAAGTTTAAGTATGGTACATGTCCGATACTTGCTAGGTAATCAATCAAATACCTACCTACAGTGCGTGACATCCACGAAGGCGCGCCCCTCCACAGCCCAATCCGTACAATTGCGCATAGATTAGTATGAGATTCGCTGTGGTGGGGCGCGTCATCGTGGATGACACGCGCTATATCGTAGAAAGCATTAAGTGTAGAACCTGAGTGGACGCTCGAGCGTTGCGTCCAGCGAGGCGTGCATGTCAAACAATTGAAACTCATACTGGTGTCCTGAGTTGCCGCCGCATAAATAGTATGGACGCTCGCCCGCAACGCTGGACGCGACGCCGAACGCTCCGCTCGCGTCCACTCAGGCCTTACACTAAAGGGAATGCCATATTTATTTATCGTATGGCATTTATTTCGAACCGTGAGATCTTCGAGAAGACAGTACGGTTGCCAGTTTCGTTGCACTTTTAGAACCACCCAGTGGTCACGTGTAGGGTAGCGGTGGGTACTTTCCCTACGGACGTGGTGCAACTTCGATCCGCCTTTGTCAAGTGAGTGGGCAACTTGACTGTTAGAAGTTTTCAAGCCGCCCGAAGGCCTCCAACTTGGCTTAACAACTGCTGGCATGAATCTCTACTTGCCCTCATCCTAATTATACTAAGTAGTCTAGTAGAGATCCGGATGAACCGTTCAGCCGATCACACTCACTATTAGGCTCAAGTTAGCAACTAATGCTTAGCACTTATCACTTTACACTTCCCACATGTGTGTGAATATATTATATTAGTGCAACTACAATTGCAAGTGATTAAAAGCCGATCCTTGTTTCTTAGCCCCTATACAAGTGCCTATATACCCCCAACTAGAAATCGACTAATTACTAGTCACTCATCGTGTAGAACTGAGAAGACTGAGTTGTTTTGTTTAATTTGTAAATATTTCCCAGAAGATTAATATTTAAGTATATTATTTCTTTCGTCAGAGAGATGATCATCATCATCATCATCAGCGGAAAGACCTCCACTGCTGGGCATACAATGTACGATTAATACAAATAAAGAATCATATCATATCATATCATATCATAGGCCTCCCCCAAAGCATGGGAAGTATGCATAAAAGCGACAGAGACATGGAGCTCAAAAACTTCTAGAATACAATACAATACAATACAAGTAGTACTCCACACCCAAAATTTTCCTTCTCTTGGCAACAAACACGGCCTTGTCCATAATCGCTTCTTTAATGTTTCTGTTCGCAGGTCTTTTATCATTGTCGATAATTTAATATTAGAATAATGCCAATAATATTTCTCGAATTTCATTTACTAACACCGTTCTCTTACATCAATGTGTAAACGGGTACTTGTCACTCCGCAGATAAGTCCCGAATCATTAACACTAATGACAAGTAGGTACTTAGCCCGTGTAAACCTAGCATAACAACGTAAATCGAATTATATTTTTCCCTAATTGGATTTAGGTATATTTTAAGTACTTAGACCTTGTTACTAAGTTATTACTTTACTACGTGTACTTACTTTAGTGTACTTTTGTGCATGTACTTAATATTAAATTTGTCAAGGGGATGCGTCCGCTAACGAAATTACAATTTCCAATTAAAATAAATAATTGAAAAATTCATTCAATTCATTGCCGTATTCTGGATTTTAAATTTTGAACCTCATATAGAGTTTATATTTATGTGTTTTCTCGCAATCGAAGTGAAAAGTAGAGTGTATACTCGGGCCTAAAAGCCATACTCGTATTACCACTCGAACAATTTTCCCTCACTACGTTCGGGAAAATAACCATCTCGTGGCAATATGGCTTACTTTGGACCCTTGTCAAACAATCTACTATTAATTATGACGGTGTAAACTCTGGCCAAAAAGTCGTAGTGTGGTATATTTTTGGCAGCAGCTCATGGAGCCCTTTCATTTTAAAAAATAACCCGCACTCGATAGGTTTTTGAAGAAAATTTATGTCATCGTGACAGCTGGAAAATGTACCAGTTACCACATTTCATGATTTATTACTCATTTAGTGATCAGCAGTCTGCATTTGCAGTATGTTTGCAGTATATATTTTAGTGGCGAAAAATTGGTTTCAAAGTTTTTTTTTGGTGGCCATTATATTTCGTCCCCTAGCAATCCACTGCATATTCTTATACAGGGTGGGCCTTGTAATAGGAGCAAAAAATTAAACGGTAGACACATAGATACTTAAATACGTCGTGCCGGAAGTTTCCCCTAGATTTTCCCCAGGCCACTCTCCAAACGCGCACTCCTATCGCTTTATTGAGCCCGGCATATAAAGCCACAGTAAAGTTCATCATCATCATCATCATATCAGCCGAAAGACGTCCACTACTGGACATAGGCCTCCCCCAAAGAGTGCCACAATGACCAGTATTGCGCCACCCGCATCCAGCGGACTCCCGCGACCTTTACCAGGTCATCAGTCCACCTTGTGGGGGGTCTACCCACGCTGCGCCTTCCGGTCCGTGGTCGCCACTCGAGAACCTTTCGGCCCCAACAGTAAAGTTAAAATAATAATAATAAAACATACTTATGAGATACATTAACATATATAATGTAATTCGGACTGTACTTATACTACGTAAGGTGTCTAAGGTTAATAATAGCCATATCCTTATATCTTTAAACGAGCAATTCTTGTATATTTATTTATTTATTTATATGTATATTTATTTCAGGGATCTCGGAAACGGCTCTAACGATTTTGATGAAATTTGGTATGTGGGGGTTTTCGGGGACGAGCAATCGATCTAGCTAGGTCTCATGCACGGGAAAACGCCGAGCAAGGCTCGGTCGCCCAGATTGAGCCATATAAATGTCGCATGTCTCAGTTTTCGCCATTCGATTCAGTTACGTAACCTAATTAATAAAAGCTAAGTCATGGAACGGTATGGCCTTCCTTCACAGATTAATAAAAGCTAAGTCATGGAACGGTATGGCCTTCCTTCACAGATTAATAAAAGCTAAGTCATGGAACGGTAGGGCCTTCCTTCACAGATTAATAAAAGCTAAGTCATGGAACGGTATGGCCTTCCTTCACACATAAATAAAAGCTAAGTCATGGAACGGTATGGCCTTCCTTCACAGATTAATAAAAGCTAAGTCATGGAACGGTATGGCCTTCCTTCACAGATTAATAAAAGCTAAGTCATGGAACGGTATGGCCTTCCTTCACAGATTAATAAAAGCTAAGTCATGGAACGGTATGGCCTTCTTTCACAGATTAATAAAAGCTAAGTCATGGAACGGTATGGCCTTCCTTCACAGATTTAGAAAAGCTAAGTCATGGAACGGTATGGCCTTCCTTCACAGATTAATAAAAGCTAAGTTATGGAACGGTATGGCCTTCCTTCACAGATTAATAAAAGATAAGTCGTGGAACGGGAACGGTATGGCCTTCCTTCACAGATTAATAAAAGCTAAGTCATGGAACGGTATGGCCTTCCTTCACAGATTAATAAAAGCTAAGTCATGGAACGGTATGGCCTTCCTTCACACATTAATAAAAGCTAAGTCATGGAACGGTATGGCCTTCCTTCACAGATTAATAAAAGCTAAGTCATGGAACGGTATGGCCTTCCTTCACAGATTAATAAAAGCTAAGTCATGGAACGGTATGGCCTTCTTTCACAGATTAATCAAAGCTAAGTCATGGAACGGTATGGCCTTCCTTCACAGATTAATAAAAGCTAAGTCATGGAACGGTATGGCCTTCCTTCACAGATTAATAAAAGCTAAGTCATGGAACGGTATGGCCTTCCTTCACAGATTAATAAAAGCTAAGTTATGGAACGGTATGGCCTTCCTTCACAGATTAATAAAAGCTAAGTCATGGAACGGTATGGCCTTCCTTCACAGATTAATAAAAGCTAAGTCATGGAACGGTATGGCCTTCCTTCACAGATTAATAAAAGCTAAGTCATGGAACGGTATGGCCTTCCTTCACAGATTAATAAAAGCTAAGTCATGGAACGGTATGGCCTTCCTTCACAGATTAATAAAAGCTAAGTCATGGAACGGTATGGCCTTCCTTCACAGATTAATAAAAGCTAAGTCGTGGAACGGTATGGCCTTCCTTCACAGATTAATAAAAGCTAAGTCATGGAACGGTATGGCCTTCCTTCACAGATTAATAAAAGCTAAGCAATGGAACGGTATGGCCTTCCTTCACAGATTAATAAAAGCTAAGTCATGGAATGGTATGGCCTTCCTTCACAGATGGCTGCAATGGTCGTTTGCTCACGGTGTTTATCTTGGGTCACTAATTCAATGCAAGACAAGAGCAAGTGAAAGACATAGCCAGTGTATCGGAATTCCAGTCCCAATTAAAACAAAAATTGCTTGAGAACACAATATATTCTATGAAAGAATTCATGAACAGTGAACATCGGCGTTTTTGATTTTTAATTCTATTCGTAGTATAATGAATAATAATTGTATACTTATTTGACGATCATAATATTCATTCTTATAGATTGACATTAAATGTAATTTATAATGTAATGTTTATATGAAATAAATGAATATCAATATCAATATCAATATCAATGTAAAAGTAACGTGGATACACCAATGCAAGTCGTTTTATACATCGTCAATTAGGCAAGCCGGTGGGAATCGAGTTGTATGGACGCTTCGCCACTGGTACTGTGTATTGGACATTCAACAGTGATTGCGATTATTATCACAGCATTGTCAATATTATCGCGCATTTGAAACTATTTGGATTTCTCGGCTCGACTTTGACACATTCTGTAACTATTAGTCTGCCCGCAGACGCACGGTTTTCCGATACGGTTTCAGAGAGAGGGGAGTTGAAGCATCTCATCCCCTCCGTTTCCGTTCGGAAAACCGTGCGTCTGCGGCCAGGCTTATACTTATTCTGTTCCTAATCAAAAGATTTGACGCAGCCACTTGTTTCCCGATAGTGACAGCCATCGGGCCATCTTCGGGATTAACGAGAAAGTTGAAACTAGCCCTTTTTGGGATTTATTTGGAAGAGTGTACCTATAAAATACATGTTTTATACCAACTCACATTCACTCGAAACACTTAACCTTCCCGTTTTCGAAATAAGTAGAGTAGAAATGTTTTCATTGAATAAATTTTTTTCAAACATATTTTTAATGATCCTTCCTAGTATTAATTCTTGTATAAAAAACTTCAACGCGCGCATCATTAACCCTGTTGCGGCCGCAGGCCACTTAACTCGTCCAATTTCTCGACCATCTAGCAAGCAACTCGCGGAGCCGAAAGGGTTAGAAAAGGGTTGATCTTAGAGCGGACACAGACACAAGTCGCTGACAGGGACTCGATTCGATTTGTTTTAGTAACTGCTTGTGATATGGCGATCCATTGCAACTTAGCACTTTTTCGAGCGTGATGGTGAGCTTAGGGGGAAATCCCGTAAAGCCGGACGGCACCTATCGCCGGACACTCGTAATATCTCGGCAAAAATGGATGAAAAAAATGCGAAGGACTCCCTTGCCTTTTATCAAATATTAGATAGAATTACAATTACAATTTATTGAGCGCCCGGCTTTACGGGACTTCCCCCTAATAGTGAAATTGTTATAGGTGAAAATGGTCTAAATTATATTTTACATAATGTTTTTATAATATCATAAAAAAAACAATTAAATACCAATAGTAACTTTTTTGGATAACAAATGAGGACGAATTACGTAGAGTGAAAGAGAAAAAGAACAGAACGTTGATAAACACTATTAACAATAGAAGAGGGAAAATGATTGAACAATGGAACTGACGTAATCTTAGTGATTAAATGTTCCTTAAACAATAAAGAGAATAAAATTGAACATTTGATACGGCTCGACAACTTCTTCAAGACCATTTTGGAAGGAAAGATAGAAGGAAGGCGAGGCAGGGGAAGACCAAGGCGCAGTTACATGGACCAAATAAAAGAAACAGTTGGCGTCGTGTCGTATCAAGAAGTCAAAGGGCTGGCGTACGAGAGAGAGAAAGAGAAATGTAAAATACTCCACCGACAAGAGGATGAAGGGATCGTCCTAATACTACGCGATGTAAGTATTAGGACGTTCGCGCGAATTTTACTCCCGCGAACTTGCGATCATCGCGTAGTCGCGTTGTATTAGGACGGTCCCTTACTCTTAAATTTGAAGATTGTTAACGTTTTTAGAATCATCATCATCCTCCTAGCGTTATCCCAGTACAGTTGCATCCTGAAGGATGCCTGGGGTCCGCTACCTAATCCCAAGATTTGGCGTAGGCACTAGTTTCTACGAAAGCGACTGCCATCTGACCTTCCAACCCCGAGGGGAAACTAGACCTTATTGGGATTAGGCTTTGTCAAGTGAGTGGGCAACTTGACTGTTAGAAGTTCTCAAGCCGCCCGAAGGCCTCCAACTTGGCTTAACGACTGCTGCCATAGACAGCAACCGGGATCAATGGCTTAACGTGCCTTCCAAAGCACGGGAGCGCTCAGTTAGTAACCACTCAAATCGGTCACCCATCCAAGTCCTGACCGCTGCCCACGTTGCTTAACCTTAGATACCGCAAGCGGTACACAGGCGCCGCTGGGCCACGAGCGTTTTTAGAATATTAATGAATATTTCCTTGCTTAGTTTCAGGGGATGGGACCCACGGATACGATACGAGTATCCTATCGTGTCACATACAAATACATATTTTTATCTTTTCATAAATATGAACACCCACCCTTATCGCTCTACCCGCGCACCCTTTGAAGCGTTCAGTCCCAGGATGTGGTTTATTAATAAATAAAAAAACTGAACGTCTACAAAAAAAAAAAATTATTTTAAAAAAATCTAAAAAGGTCGGTGGGTTAAGCCCGTCTGGTTTGGCGCCGCAGTTCGGTACTCCCCTAGGGCGACGGCGGCTGTTAGGTCTCCGGGTAGTAGGCAGCGGTCAGTGGAGCTGATGGTAAGGCTCGGGAGCGCCGAGGCAGCTGGTGTGGTGCTGTTCCACAATAAATATTCCGCTTAAGCGCGGGCGGCTTCTTAGCCTAAAAGTCGCACCCTGTGAATAAACGTCCACAGTTAAAATTCGTCCAAACTCCTCCGCTGATAGTGAACCCTCTGTAGATTTGCGCCTAGGTATGAGGAGAAGCCGTAAGCAGTTGGTGCAAGTGTTCACTATCAGAACGGAGTTTAAATATAAGAGTGGAAGAACAAAGGATTGTAGCAGTGCAGTAAATTACTTGCAGTTTTTAGAAAAATAAAAGAAGGTAATTGTATAAAATGGTTTGCCAAGCGGTGAAATCTAATAATTAGGTTGTTACAAAATGGCCGGAACAAAGTACTGACAAGCGGCGAAATAAAACTATAATGTTCCGATAACTATTTATGGTAATAATCACCAAACAATGATTGAGAATGCAAACGTAGGTGCAAAACTCTAATTTAAATTAAGCACAGGCTATGACTGAAGCTATTTTAGCACTTAGGTACACTAGGGTTTAAAATGAGCACTAACTTAAAGCTAAGCACTGTTGGATTATAACACTTGTTCAAAACTTACCCAATTGGGGTGCGAGAAGACACTTAATACATTGTGATATATATTTATGTAAAAATAAAAATAGGCCCTCCCAAATACGTTGGGAAAAAGACATTTTTGACACGTCCGGTACGCATGATGACGCGGTATAGTACGATACCGCGAGCGCACCGGACAGTGTCCACTTGTCCAGCCTCTAGGAGCCTCGGTGGTGGAATGCGTGAAGGCGCGGGCGTCGCAGGCGCATCTAGATGTTCCTTTATCGCCGCGCGACCAATCGGCGCGCGGAAAGAACATCACGCCACCCATGCGATACCATCGCGCACACAAGTGTTAAGAATACCTAAAGTATTATACTTGTTAATTATTACATTATTTGTAAAATAGTTTAAGTGTTATTGTAAGTAATTACTTAATTTAGATAGTTTTAAATATGTTTATTTTGATAAATTATAAGACATGTAACATACAACGTTACACCTTGACCTTTCTTTATGCCTCATTTCAATCTCCCTACATCATATATGCTTAATAACCTTTACTAAAAGATCTTATGAGCCATTGAATCGTCAATAAAAACACGCCATTTTAACAACAAGGGAATACTTACTACCGTTGCTCTAAAATAGCTTAAGTGACATGTTATTTCTTGTAACATAAGCCTTTGTATGTAAGGGTAGGAAATAGGTTCGGAGGTCGTTAACCTCGCTGGAGCGTTAACGTTAAGTGAATGAAACACTAACCCGGCTAAACGTTCGTTCTAAGCTGGATAAACTGCTGTTACACAATGGTGAATAAATGGCAGTATTTCAACCCAATTCACGGGTTACGGGATACGGGAAGCCCCCCCGCTTCTTTTTTATAAAAACTGCCCCCCGATAATCGCGTGGTGCACTCTCCCTTTGGTTTTTACGTACATGCTATATTATATTTGACTATGGTATTTTTCTGAACTTTGGTTTGTTGGTAAAAACTAGCCAAGCCAAAATCTTGACCTTGAATTACATCTCAGGTTTCAGGATTTTCTACACAGAACTTGGCACCCATATAGATATCAATTCTTTTGTCGGCGAAGTCAATAACGACGCATATTCTTAATATTGAACTTGGCTCCCTTTTTCACATTTATGTTTTTGGTGGGATATCATTACTTTTTGTAAATAAAGAATACTTCATGTTTATTTTAATTAAAATCAAAGTCAATCAGAGTATGTAAAATTTATGTATAATAACTTAACTAGATTTTCTTCGTCCGCACGGAGCTCGTTCATCGCGATAGAATATAATTGCTATTATTTTTGTACCAGACGCGTTTTGCTCGTTTAAATATATAAGATAAGATTTGCATGTATTATGAATAAGGTGGTTAAGGTTATTACATAATTAGTAGCATTCAAGGTGGCCAAAAGATCGTAACACGTCTTTATTACAGTTGGAGTAAGAATGTGTTACGATATGTTACGATATATTTGCGACTTCGGCTGCTTATTTTATTAATAATGAGATTGCTGTTGGCCATCTCTGCATCTGCTCCTAACTACATGACTCTGACTGCACTAAACTAACTACCTATGCTGTTCAAACATTAGGACTGTTAAATCGAGATATAGCGCATGTACACTCTCGCTGAGACACAGCGAGACAGGCCGAGCGCGAGAGTGTACAGGGGAAGTATCTCGCCGACGATTCCCATACTGAACACAGCGAGGCAGGCCGAGCGCGAGTGCTCCTGCACGAAAGTGTACAGCTAGTGTTAGGGTTGTTGGACATTTCAAGAAAAGGTAGTGTAGGTCAAAGAGAAACATTCAAAGAACATCAGCACTTGCCTCATCTACAAAGTTAAAGGGCAAGAGACATGGAGGTCCCTGCCGTCAGAAGACATCCTTCATGCGCTGCATGCCGCGCAGGCATCGCTGTATTAGACAGGCTTATAGTCATCCGTACTACGTACACGTATACTTATTTGGTACTGGTAGTAGGTACACTGGCGACGGCGAAATACGGTATAGAAGTTGACATGGACCGAGTTCTACGCAGACGAAGTCGCGGGCAAAAGCTAATTATATTATATATTTAACTAGTTTTTTTCTTCGTCCGCGCGGAACTTGTTCATCGCGATAGAATATAATTGCTAATATTTTTGTATCAGGCGCGTACCTAGTTATCGCTCTTCCATACAAACTTCCACTCCCTTAAGGGATGATTTCGGGGATAAAAAGTATCCTATGTCCTTCCCCGGGACTCAAACTATCTCCATATATGCCAAATTTCATCTTAATCTGTTCAGCGGTTTAAGCGTGAAGAGGTAACAGACAGACACACTTTCGCAATTATAATATCACAAGTATGGATAATAATATCTAGGCGACCGAGCTCTGCTTAGCGTTTTCCCGGCCATTAGACCTATCTATGTATCTTATCTTATCTTATCTTATCTCTGCATGTGCTCCTAACTACATGACTCTGACTGTACTATACTTACTCATAATCGTTTATTTGTCCAACATAGGTTACAGGATCTTACAATTCAGAGAGTTTCACTATGTGGCGCCTACCACCTATGCTGTTCGAACATTAGGACTGTTAAAACGAGATATAGCGCATTTACACTCTCGCTGAGGCACAGCAAGACAGGCCGAGCGCGAGAGTGTACGGGGGGGGGGGGGGGGGGGGTCTCGCCGACGATTCCCATACTGAACACAGCGAGGCAGGCCAATCGCGAGTGCTCCTGCACCGCCTGCACGAGAGTGTACAGCTAGTGTTAGGGTTGCCATAGATATGGAGACGAAGGCCGGAATCCGGGACGGGTGGACATTTCAAGAAAAGGTAGTGTAGGTCAAAGAGAAACATTCAAAGGACATCAGCACTTGCCTCATCTACAAAGTTAAAGGGCATCAGACATGGAGGTCCCTGCCGTCGGAAGATATCCTTCATGCGCTGCAGGCCGCGCAGGCATTGTCTGTATTAGACGGGCTTAATAGTCATCCGTACTACGTACATGTATACTTATTTACCTAGTGGATCCCTACTAATTTAAAACTATCCTTGATTAATGGCCGGGACACTGGGACACCACGCTTCAAACCGGGACATGTGGCGGCGTACCGGGACGTATGGAAACCGTATGCTAGGTCTATCTCTAATTGTTTCGAAATCCATTTAGTTCCATTACAAACTCCTTATGAGTGCTTCTGGTTCAAAATCGAAATTTACATATGTACATTTTTGCCAACACAAAATCAATAGGCGCTTAGTGTGTACCTAAATAAAAATTGTTCTTTGTAAAATGTTACAAAATTTACAAATCGTAAAAAAACACTGTTTATGGTTCTCAGGTTCGTAATCATACATTTACCCAGCTCGATGCCAAATTTCAACTTGCTAGGTCACCTGGAAGTGGGTTAGGTTTTTGATTATATTTTCCCCAATAATTATCCTATGTAGAAAAAATCCTATTTTTAGATGTTTGTATCTTAATAACCGAATGAGCTATATTAATGAAATTTGGGGATCTGGTTAGCCTTAAGGATCTTAATAAACGTACCAAATTTCATATGTGTACGTTCAATACATTTTGAGTAACGTAGGGGTCAAAAGTGCCACCAAATGGTTAGTGTAATATAACACACGGCCGCTGCGACGCCAGTTCTTTTTTTTTTTGAACTTTGGCTTGACACGCTGCCGCGTGTCTAGATAGTATGTACTTGTGTAATTCGTACTTACTTGAGCATTTCTGGAAAAGTTCGTAACATTTCATAGGTGTTTCAGAACACGGGAAATTTGTGCTTACTATTGTAAGTCAGTCAGTATCATGGTACCTAACTATTGATTCCAATAGGACCAAAAATAGTCAACATTTTTCATACGAATTCTGTTTTCCTTTTATTGTAACAGTCAAGAATTTACAAGAAACACTTTTTTGTAAAAAAATATCTAGAATTGCTCATTTCACATTTTTTTATTCTAAACTCTAGGGTACGATACGAGTCCAGATACAAACCCGCGCGGTCGGCTAGTCTTTAAAAATATTAACCATAGAAATTTCACGGGTACATTCATTTCATATATATATAAAAATATATATATATATCACCATCTCATGTGGAATCGCTGGTCAATAGATGCCTATATTCACCAAACATCACGTGCGTCAATTGCAAACGAATAAAAAAATGGACCCTTTGCTTCATAACAACTACAAGTAACCAGAGTTCAATCTTACACTGGTTGTAATATAGCGAAATTATTGGTGAGCTGTGTGAAACAGCGCAGTTCCGGCGCACTGAGTGAACTGAATCGCGACCATTCGTTCCCGGTCAGCCATTCATTCAAAAGGGCCGATTTAACACCGTGAAATAGCCAATTTATAGCGCTTAACGACTTTCAGTTTAATCTCTAGAGGCACTAGAGGTAAGAATATGTTTACGCGTAGGCGGTGTAGGGTGCAGGTAAACATTTACCCCCTTAATCATAAATGCATCACACTTTTGACAAACCTCTCCTACACTTGACGACCGCTTTAGCTTAGTTGGTAGTGACCCTGCCTACGAAGCTGGAGGTCCCGGGTTCGAATCCCGGCCGGGGCATTTATTTCAGTGATGAGCACGAATATTTGTTCTCGGGTCTTGGATGTTTTCTATGTATTTAAGTATCTATTTATCTATATAAGTATGTATATCGTCGCTTATTACCCATAGTACAAGCTTTGCTTAGTTTGGGACTAGGTTGATTTGTGTAAGATTGTCCACAAATATTTATTTTATTTATTTATTTACTTACGCCTCAAATTCGGTCGAAGCCGCTCAACCAATCTCACTGGAGCGCAAACTCTTAGAGTATTCCAGTGTTTAATTCACAGGTTTAATTAAATCGCCCGCGTGGTCGTGTTGAATTTTTCCCCCAGGCCACTCTCCAACCGCGCACTCACTATCGCTTTATTGGGCCCGGCCTATAAACCCACAGTCAGGTTAAAAAAAGCAAAAGCCAACCCATTCGCAATAAAACAAATACATACCAGAGGTGGAATAAGCTCTCAAACCTTTGTAGCACTGTTGACACTGTTGTCTGGAAATAACAGTGCCGGATTAACCCTTAAACAAATTAAGCAATTGCCTAGGGCACCACGTCTAGGGGGGCACCAGAAATACCACGAAAAAAAAAGGTCATTTTGAAAATCCGCAGGGGTAGTGTTGACGTTCGGGGTGATACTGATAAATGCCCGCTCCCCGCTTGCTCGCTCGTTCCGGTTATAGCACTACTATTTGTTAGTAAAATATACGTTAAATATGACCAAATTCGAAGTTCATAGGCCGATGGGAGGCAAAAAAAGGGGAGCAAAATTTCGTAAAAATACTTAGGTCTCTTTCTTTCAGAGCGACTTCTCATTCATACAAAACGGTATCTCTCTAACTCCCTCCTGTCTCTCAGAAAATCACACACCTCTCAGGAGCAACCAGTGGGGTAGGTAGGTTGGGAGGTAAAAATACAGTATTTATCTATTCAACGAGCTCTAAACAACGACCGGTCAAATCATTTTTTTTTCACACCCTTAAAATATTTTTCAATACTTTGTTTGGCTTTGGGTAAACCGCGTGCTTTAAACTATGAACATTTGAAAAGGGAATTTCCAGCCGTTTGGCTTGAAAACCTGTGACAGGTGACAGACGTACACGTGAAAAGACTCCAATTGGACCCTTCAGGTATGAACGAAACCCTAAAAATAAGTAGATTAAACATCGTGGTTTGCGTAGTTATATTTTTTTAGTGTCGATTTCTACTGGGTATTTATTTATTCGGAGAACCAACAGCTGCTATTTTTACATTAACTATGTATGGTTTTTATGCGCGCCTGCATCATATGTTCGAAAAATTTCGCGCTCGCTACGCTCGCGTTTTCGTCTAGGTATGTTATGACTTGATGCGTATGAAGTATTTTCCGCACCTGCATCATAATGTTCGAACAATTTCGCGCTCACTTACGCTCGCGTTTTCGTCTAGATATGTTATGACTTGATACGTATGAAGTATTTTCCGCACCTGCATCATAATGTTCGAACAATTTCGCGCTTACTACGCTCGCGTTTTCGTCTAGATATGTTATGACTTGATGCGTATGAAGTATTTTCCGCACCTGCATCATAATGTTCGAACAATTTCGCGCTCACGACGCTCGCGTTTTCGTCATGTTATGACTTGATGCGTATGAAGTATTTTCCGTACCTGTGCATTATAATATTTGAAAAATTTCGCGCTCGCTGTGTTCGCGTTTTCGCGGATGGGGGGCCCACAGGCGTGGATTGCCTAGGGCATCAAGTAGTCTTAATCCGGCACTGGGAAATAACACATTACCACGTGAATGTCCACAATACATTTTGAAAAAGAAAATGCCGTGATCATCACTGTAAACTGTTTATTCACTTTTTTATAATTTTTCACTATAAACCACTTTAGATCCATCAAATTGTTTTGAAATTCTGACTTTGCCATTACAGTGACTTTAATGTAAATGTCTTACTCGCCTAATCAGACGGTTTTCTAAAAAGTTTTAATTACTTATTATTTATTTATCGTATGGCATTTATTTCGAACCGTGAGATCTTCGAGAAGACAGTACGGTTGCCAGTTTTTGTTGCACTTTTAGAACCACCCAGGGGTCACGTGTAGGGTAGCGGTGGGTACTTTCCCTACGGACGTGGTGCAACTTTGACCCCCCTTTGTCAAGTGAGTGGGCAACTTGACTGTTAGAAGTTTTCAAGCCGCCCGAAGGCCTCCAACTTGGCTTAACGACTGCTGCCATAGACAGCAGCCGGGATCAACGGCTTAACGTGCCTTCCAAAGCACGGGAGCACTCAGTTAGTAACTACTCAAAGCGGTCACCCATCCATGTACTGACCGCGGCCCACGTTGCTTAACATTGCAATCGCTTGCGGCACGCAAGCGCCGCTGGGCCACGAGCGCTCCGAATTACTTAAAATTGTAAACGTGGCCGTATTCATTTACATAAACATCATAGAAGTTACTCCAGGACAGACGGACAGATGCGTGAGTTACAGCAAATAGAGCTCCATTCGGATTCTACACATACCGAACCCTAAAAACGACATCCATCCATCCAACCATCCATCATGTTCATGTCCATCTTATGTGACATGTACGAGTATATTGTTTTATGTCACACCTGGCCATAAAGCGTCAATTACCGCACACACCGCGCGCGGGAAATCCCACTTCCTGGCCAGGGGGTGACATAAAATTTTGTACTTAACACGGGCGGTAATAAAGAAAGCCTCAGATCGCATATTTATCGCCCTTGCCTTCGGCTCGGGCGTCAAGTACCTGCGATCTGAGACATTCTTTGTTTTACCGCCCTTGTTAAGTAATGTACTATTAACCTGTTTTGTGCGCAATAAAGTGCTTACATACATACATACATACGAAGTACCTTCTGCCCTCTGTCGCTAAAATATGCACGTGTGCGTCAGAGGCAAAAACTTCGTTTTCGGTTCCTTGACCAAGACGCAACGGCGAAACACATAACGCGAATACAGTCCCTGGCTTGTAGTTACCTATAAACATGTTCTATTACCTCTAGTATATTTTTTTCGACTCAAAACACAAACGAACAAGTTTGCGTTTAGTCTTAATTTTATATCGACGAGAGAGAGACGACCGCTTTAGATTAGTTGGTAGTGACCCTGCCTACGAAGCTGGAGGTCCCGGGTTCGAATCCCGGCCGGGGCATTTATTTGTGTGATGAGCACGAATATTTGTTCTTGGGTCTTGGATGTTTTCTATGTATCTAAGTATTTATTTATCTATATAAGTATGTATATCGTCGCTTAGTACCCATAGTACAAGCTTTGCTTAGTTTGGGACTAGGTTGATTTGTGTAAGATTGTCCACAAAATATAAAAATAAATATAAAATATATATGGCAAAAAATTGTTACCACTTAAGGCCACCTGCGGGGCTAAGATGATCGCTTATATGTCGGACATATAGCATTCGTCCCTCTCGCACTTACATACTCGACAGTAAGGGACGAATGCTATATGTCCAACATATTTATAAGCGATCATCTTAGCCCCTCAGAGGCTCGCGTTGCCTTACACGAGACTAAACACAAACGCGTTCGCTTGTGTTTTGTTTCGAAAGAACTTATACTAGAGTAGAGGTAAGTAAAGTACTGAGTAATTATTTGAGCGTAAGTTTTCCACACCATTAAACGCAACGGGATCGACCGAGGGATCAACATTATACGCGGCTAACTGCTAACTGTAGTTTCCAGTCCACAACTAATTTATACAAGTGCTCACCTAATTCTGTGCTGTTTCTAGACTAATATTCTCAGCTATTCCACTAAAGAACGTGTAGAGGGCCCATCGCGAATCTCCATTGAAGGACGTGTTTATTTTATAACACCTTAGTTAGTCGAATGTATTAGTGCCTTTACATTGTGTTGTCTATGAGTGAAGCTATATAAACAGACAAATGTCAAAAGAAACAGTTCGGGAAAATCGTTAGAAGCGTTTACTTGACTCCCTCAGCATAGGCTTCCATCCAACCACTTCATCATCATCATTATCTGGAGAAACTCCAACATATCCCTCTCTGTCTCGAATAGTGTGACAGAGGCATACGAGGCATCACCAGGAAATGCTGGCATAAGATGTGCTTTCGCCACGTCACGTCGCGTCCGCTTTACAAAATGCAAAATAGGTGAAGGGAGAGGTTTTCAATTAAAGATATTCGAAAAAAACCGGCCAAGTGCGTGTCGGGCCACGCGCAAGGTAGGGTTCCGTAGTCTTGTACCCGTTACATTATGTGGACTAAAAAGTTCGCAAACTTATATTTACTATGTTTTTGACAGAATTAACAACATTATCAAAGGTATCAATGGAAATTGTACGAAAGTTTACTACTACTCGTTAACTAGTAATGTCTACTTATCTGTGATAGTTTTCCTTTTAAATTCATCGTATATACTATTACCATGATTTTTTTCACATGCCTAGTAGCCACCGTTTAGCTGGCAGGGGGGGGGACACTTGACCATAACGAAAATTATCACTTCAAAGCTTAAAATCACGCCAACCAATTCTTTAATCAAAAAATGCTTTTAGAAACCTTATAATACAAGAGCTATCCAACGATACCCCACACGATGGGGTTTGGAAGAAAAAAAATTGCATCACCATGCCAAATTACAGCTTTCTAGTACTAACGGTTACTGAGAAAAACGGGGGTCGGACGTACGGACGGACATGGCGAAACGTGGGCGAAACTATAAGGGTTCCTTGTTTACTACGGAACCCTAAAAAACGAGAAAATGTCCTTTGAGTTCATCAACGCATCCAAGTGGTCGGAAAGCGGCGCACCAAATTAGCCAGTCGCTTATCGACTTTTAAAATAATTTAATTCTGACTGGTTTTTTATAACAATCACGGTTCATACAAAAAAAGATTGGTTCAAAAAAAGGATTGATGGAATTCATTCGATGAAATTTGACATGATGGTACCTCGGGAAGGACGTAAATTTGTCTTTATCCCGGGGGTGGAACTTTTATAATAAGGGAAAGCGAAAAAGGCAGCGCCTAAAATATGTATAGTAGCAATTATTTCTCTAAAACGAAGTTCGGACATAAAGCTAGTAAAATAACACATAATATAGGACTTTATTCTATTCTATTTTTAAAGCAGGCGTTTCATCAAATTAATGATGATTTCGTCAATCAATGCTTGTTCGTTATCACCGGAGAGTCCGGAGACGTTTCGGCATGGACGCAATGACGGTTGGTCATCTCATCAAGTACTTACTCATTTTCATTGCTCTTCATATTTGACACAGAGTACAGATACGGACAGAGAGCATTGCACGAGCATTGATATTTGACAGTTTTTTTATGCCATCGCGCTCTCTCGCGTATTTAGGAATCGTCCTAATTGGCGCGAATGGCGCGCGACTACGCGATGATCGCGCGATCGCGCGACTTTAACTTAGAATATTTACTAGTAAAAGTCGCGAATTCGCGCGATAATCGCGTAGTCGCGTTTGTTTTAGGACGATCCCTTTAGGACACCTATTCGAGTTCAATATATTCGCCAATTTCACTCACGCGATCGCGCGATCATCGCGTTGTATTAGGACAAACCCTTAGGCGTCGTATTCAGCTAAAAAACGATGTAACTGGATTAAAGGAAAAGCTTTAGGTAGGTAAATCGGAAACTTAGAAAGCTTGCTTAGCCTTGACAAAGGGCAAGAAATAAAGTGGATTGTTTTGTTTTCAACTGAGCGGTTAACGGCCTTTTTTATTTATTTATGATATGATATTGAATATAGTTTAGTTAGTTGGCGAAGTTAAATATCGTGTCGCGCAACAGGCTTCGGGGTTACCACTATGCAAAACGGCTTCCCGGGGTCACTGAATAATATGTGGCGAAAAATATGAGTACCTACCGAGTATACAACACTTAATCCATACCTACTAATATTATAAACGCGAAAGTGAGTCTGTCTGTTACCTCTTCACGCTTAAACCGTTGAACCGATTTATATGAAATTTGTAATGGAGATAATTTGAGCCCCGGGGAAGGACATATGATACTTTTTATCCCGGAAAACACTCTTAAGATGATGAAATTTTGTAAGGAAGAGCTTTAGCGCCTGATATAAAAGCTAGGAAAGCGCCTGATATCATAATAGCAATTAAATTCTATTGCGATGAACGAGTTCTATGCGGGTGAATTCGCGGGCAATAGCTAGTATTATACGTGCCTATAATTAGCTTTTTCTTTTAGCATTATTTTAATTAAATTTCCTCATGTGTTATATAATCATTGCGCGAATCGAGAAGTTTTATGGATACATCTTTAAGTACTTGTCACCATAAAGAGCTGGTAGAAATCCATTAAATTCCATCACATCTGCCAATAAACACAATATGGCCAAAGTGCCATAACGTATTTTATTGGTGACTTTACTCGGCAAACGGGCGATAAAACATATATTGGATATATGTCTGGTAATAACAGCAGGTTTAAGCTCCTTTTTGTCGACATTATGACTGACACGGGACACCTCACTCTTCATTATGTAGTTTAGGTTATAACGAGGCGGGTGACAACATTCTTTTAAGGAAAACGGTACAGTCAACTTCATATGTACCATGTAGCCGGACGCTTTGGTCGGTCTCGCCCGTTGGAATGGAAAGTCCGGTTGAAAGGGTTAACGACGAAAGACCCGTATTTTTTTTAACTTATCTTAAAGCCCAAAAATGCGTGATTTCATGCAAAATAAGGCTTACCCGCCTTTCGCTACGCATTACACGGCACACATCAACGACCGAGGATGCTTCGCTAATAATTTTGATTATTTACGCCTTTCTGAAATGCCAATCTCACTTTCCATCTTACTTAATGTCTAGATGTTATCTTGTTCAAATGTCATGTCAATCGGAAATCGGGAATCCAATCATGGTTGTTGCCACGTGGCCCTGTGGTATACTGCCTTTAGAGTCAATGTACCCGGGTTCCATCCCCAGCGGCGGATGCACTTTTTGTATGTTTTTTCACGTGTACAAAGTTACTAACTTTGGCACTTGGTGGCGCTTTAGTCGGGATCACAATATGCGTGAAGTTGGTGGAAGTTGGCTATTTCCAGTCATTTTCACTCTTATTTAAAGGCTTATCACGAAATTTTGATCGTCGCCGCGTTGGTGAGCACACGTGCCCGGGGCGACGACGGGCAGAATCCATTTACCGTACAAAACCTTATCTACTGTCATGGCGTCGTTACCGAACAACGTCATTGAACACGTGACATTGGCGAAATCATCATAAATTTGATGGAAGCCATTTTTTTAAGAATTGAAAGGCTTATCACACTACCCTATCGATATATATAGGACCGGTAGGGTAGTGTGATAAGCCTTTTAGGCTCATCAATAGTTGAGCGGACCCTGGCGAAGAATTGAATGAATGACTGAAGCTGATTGATAAAGACGCCATCTATGATTCATTCCAAAAAGCACCAAACTAAGAAGTTATGTTGTCAGTTGTCCCGTCACATTTCAATGTTCAGTTCAGTTCAGACAATAAAATTCTTACAAATATAAAATTTTGTGTTGTGTACTCAAACACATTGAATTGATTGAATATGGAATATTATAAGATGATCATTCTTAGTACTTTCATAAGTATTTATTTTTATTTATCTGTTATAGAACTAGCCGGTAGCCGCCAAAAAATGAAATGACACGTTAGGTCCTAGATAAGAGCAGGCTGGCGCAACTAGGAAGAAAAAGTGACATTTGTATGGGCTGAGGCATTAAAAACACAAAAAAACATGGCGAATACCGATATCTCGCTCTCTCAGTTAATCCATCTCAGTCACATGCCTATGTCACTTATTGTCATTTCCGTTCTGTTGAAAGGAGTTTTTATTTCAATACTCAAACTCTCTGGTTTAGGCTGTCATTATTTTCAGTTGTCAACAAAACAAACATAATACTTATTATATTACGTGGCACCGCAGATGCCATGAGTGAGTTTGATGGTAGTCTGACAAAGCCAAAAGATATAGAAGAAGGAACAGGTGATGCACCAGTTCTCATAAGATACATACATACATACAAGTCCTTTGTAGATGTACGCAAGGTTCAACCAAATCAAGAACGAGTGCTGATGGAGGCTAGCGTAAATAAATGTTAATAAAATTATTTCATTGTGTTATTCTTTTGGCTAGTAAGTACCTATGTTCAAAAACTGAATAGATTCGTCCATTATTTATGTGGACGTCACTGGTCATCATTTATCGATATCGATATTCCTATTGCGTTGTTATGTTGGCATGACGCACTTCCGCGTTTTCTTTTTTATTGTGGTTCAAAATGTCTGCCAAACTGTACATCAATGTCATGTGATGACAATATTGACAATGTCACTGTCATCAAAAACCTTGTTCTAAGTCCCGTCTCTTAGAACGTAGTGGTTATATTCTCTTTGGATAAGAGTGTAATGACTGGAAAGTTAGGTTAGACCATCTGAAAAACACCACAACAGCTGACAGACATAGTTTGACGTTGCAAAAGTGCGCTTGTGCTGCGAATTTCGAGCGTTTCTCGATGGTAGATGTCATCGATAAAAAAATATGACACTTTGACGTTTGATGACGACATAAAAGCCATCTTGTACTATGACATCTGTCATCTGTCGAGATATGGTCGATTTCTCTTCAAATGACAGTTGAATTATCTCGATTTCTACACATGTGCTAGCCGTACTGTGCAATGTTTGTTTTGTACTTTCATAGGCTTATTTTAAATCTTCAATTTATTCTATTCTGTTGAATTTTTTTACATATCATCGATAAAATCACAGTAACAAGTCATTAAAATTTCATAACTACAAGACGAAGATAAGACCCCACGCGTAGTGATAAAAGAAGTAAACAAATTCGCTCGTCACATCTATCTGATGCTATCACGCTATTCAACAATCAAAGCTTACTTAATTAGAATTACAGATAAGCTGAGTTGCTTGATGTATTCGAGGTCAGTCGTGGTTACAACGTCGCCTTTTTACAGAAATGACGAGTTTAGTGACGAAAAACTTCGTTTTATTAACGAAGCTTGCCAAAACTGTGACCAATGGATCAAAAAGATTATCCTCACATTTTATTTACTATCCTGATAATGAAAAACCAGTGGAAGGTAAGTTTTTCCTTTTGTATACAATGTATACTTTCTAGGTTATGTTTTGTAGGTACTTGTTTACTTTCAAAACATACTTTGTAGTTTTTTAATTGTTCCATAAGTAAGCCATAGGTGTTATGTATAATGTTAATTAAATATTAAAAATGTATTAATTAGACTACAAAATCTTGATTTTATTATCATTATAAAATTATATTTATATTAGATCTTGGGACTAGTTTCAGTTAGAAGTTAAGTTAGGCTCTGTTGATAGTTAATACAACTATTTTTTTCCTGTAAGTATGGCACAAGTATTTAAAATGACATTCAGTTGAATGATCATCATGAATCATCTTTTGTTTTGCCAGAGACATCTGACCAAAATGCCTCTAGTTTGATTTCAGGGCACCTTATTTCCTGATATCTCTTTGTATGCCCTGCCAGAGCTATAGTTACCGGCAAACATCTTGAACCCAACCTTGAGTGCGCAGTAGCCGATTTACGTACAAATCACGCTACTGCACAGGTAAGGTGAGGTTCAAGATGTTTTCCGGCAACTGTAATGTGTTGAAGCACGTATCATCTTCAACCAATGGCACTGTTCATGTAGATTCCATCTACCAGCAACAGTCCCTTACACTCTCTCGGTGCTGCCTCTGTGTGTGTCATGACATGGACAGGGACAACATCTTAGTTGGAGTAACCCTTGCATTTCATTAATTTGTCAAAGGGCCTCTATGTGTCAGCAATGTGGTATTATTTTGTTCTTCGGTAAATTAGTACTTTGGCTCCATGCACACCTCCCAAACATATGCTACACTATTATTTCCCAGTGAGTGAGAAAAATATTAACCCAGCCTCTACTAGGGAAAAAACAAAGCTAAATATTGTTTTGCTATGTGGCCGGGGATCCCTGTCACGGGAGAGTGTGGCTTAATACATTTTCTTACACTTTAAAAGTGAATAGCAACTAGTTTTGATGTTTTAATTGACTCGTCTTTCAGATATTATCATATTTTCCTTGCATTGTTTTAGGTGAAACCAGCAAGATGAACATGATGCAAGCGATCAACAATGCCATGGACATCACGCTGAAGCAAGACTCTTCTGCGATACTGTTCGGAGAGGATGTGGCTTTCGGTGGAGTCTTCCGCTGCGCCCTGGGGTTACAGGTATTTGCTAAAATTTGCATGGGGCTGGATATTATGGGACACCTTATTGTCTCAACAATCAACATATGACGATAAACTAATGACTTTATTTACAGCTTTGTTCTATGCTGGAGTCAACCGCGATACTTTTTAAAAAATAGATTTGTCTTCGGGAATCGAGAGATGACTCCAAATGCCGTCAGCTGTTTCACCATCGAACAGAGACAGCTAATTCTAAGTCTATTTTGGAAGGAGATCTATAACTAAAGGTGTTTATGACACCTTTTTTTTTAACGCTGGAAAATGCTTTATGCATACCGGCATTACCGGCCTTCCTGCTTAAGATTTTGTACTTCCCAAGGGCGGTAATAAAGAAAACCTCAGATCGCATACTTATAGCTCTTACCTTCGGCTCGAGAGTCAAACACCTGCGATCTGAGACATTCTTTGTTTTACCGTCCTTGGTAGGTAATATACTATTATTAACCTTCACATGTGTGTACCTCCAGGAGAAGTACGGCGCGGCGCGAGTGTTCAACACGCCGCTGTGCGAGCAGGGCATCGCGGGCTTCGCGATCGGAGCCGCCGCCGCCGGCGCCACCGCCATCGCGGAGATACAGTTCGCTGACTACATCTTCCCCGCCTTTGACCAGGTAACACAACATACTGCTGAGGTCAAGGTCATCGCGGGCTTAGCCATTGGCGCCACCGCCATCGCGGAGATACAGTTCGCTGACTACATCTTCCCCGCCTTTGACCAGGTAACACAACATACTGCTGAGGTCAAGGTCATCGCGGGCTTAGCCATTGGCGCCACCGCCATCGCGGAGATACAGTTCGCTGACTACATCTTCCCCGCCTTCGACCAGGTAACAACAAGATACTGCTGAGGTCAAGGTCATCGCGGGCTTTGCCCTCGGAGTCACTGCCATCCAGAGATACAGTTCGCTGGCTGGCTGGCTAATATCCTTTTAACCCAACATAGCCAAACCAGCATGTATTTTTTAATCGTAATTATTGTTGTTTTCTATTCCACATTTTACTTTTATGACTCTATTCGATCACACATGAACCCTTTCATATCTCCCACATGTCATGTTTCTGTCATAGCCCGTACGTGTCAGTAATGTAGGGTATATGTTGTTAGCTAGTGAACGAGGCGGCGAAGTACCGGTACCGGTCGGGCGGGCGGCAGGCGTGCGGCGGGCTCACGGTGCGCGCGCCGAGCGCGGCCGTCGGGCACGGCGGCCTCTACCACTCGCAGAGCCCCGAGGCCTTCTTCGCACACGCCGCCGGACTCAAGGTGCGAGTAGAGACATACTTACATCTATACTTCGTACAAAACTGGTAAGCTGCAAACGCACTGACAGCGGCGGCGGCGCGGCACCAAGGCGGGACCGGTTGTAATATTCGAACTAATATGAAAGGGTCCGCACAGAACGCTTTTTTCCCGGCCAGTTTTCTATGCGGTCCCGCCTCCGCACCGCGACGCCCCGCCCCGCTCCCGCTGCCAGTGCGTTTCGGGCTTAAGGCAAAGTGCTGTCAAATTAACGCTCCGTCCGAGCTCTAAGTCTAGTTTTGCTTGCGTTCGTTTGACAGAATTTAGCCTTAGAGTTGTGTGCGAACTATACCAGTGGCGGCGCGTGAAAAATATTCTGGAGGAGCCGCAAATAATTTGCCTGTCTTAGGCTGGGTTTGCACCAAACCGTCTGTAATCGTAAGTCGGTGTGTACGAACACAGACCGGTCATCGTCAAACATGGCGCCGGCAGCTGTCATCCCGTAAAAACTTGTCAAACTTTCCATAGAATCAGATTTGACGAACACCGCTTACGATTGTTTTAATAATTATATTTGTAGAATTAAAGAGTTTGAATACTTGAAAGCTTGAGATTTATTATTTAGAAAAACACAAGAACACTTACATAGCAAGCCATGACAGTAGAGAGAGAGCCACAGATTATCAAACATAAACAGCTTACAACAAATGCGTTCCAAAATACATCACCTTCCCCTTCAGCTTGCTATCATGCAGCTACAGGTCTAATATATCTCGGGGCTTTACAGTCCTGCCACATCGAGTAGTTATTTTTGGAACATTACTTAAGGCACTAGCATTTTCATTATTAATACTAGGAACAATTTTGTCAGGCTCAATATTACAATTATTTTCATTGTCTATAGGAAATAAAGGAATGAGAGCACGTTTTATTGGAGTGCTAAAAGATTTTTTTATATGTTTACTAGTTCTCCTTATCTTTGAACTATCTCCTTTTTCTATCCAGTAAGATCTTGGCTCCTTACATTTTCCCACTATCATTCCATTTTTCCAGTAATTCTCTTTATCTGTTTTATGCACAATTTTATCCCCTATTTGAAATTCAACCTCTTTCTTCCTCACAAGTTTTTCCTTCTTATTAATTGACTGTTTTAAAATTAACAATTTATGAATATTTCTTTCAACTTTAGGCTGCAAAAGTTCTAAAGTAGTAGGCAAGAGTGTTCTCAACCTTCTACTGTTTAAAATTTGTGAGGGAGAAACATCCAAACCTGACAGAGGAGTATTATTATAGTTTAACAAATAATCTCTGTAATCAGCATTATCCTCTTTTGCTTTTTTTAGAATATTTTTACTTATGTGGACTGCTTTTTCCGCTAAACCGTTACTCTGAGGATAGTGTGGACTACTTGTGATTATACTTATGTCCTTAGTCTTATAATACTTATGACATTCATATGAGTTGAAAGGATTGTTATCGGCTACAATTTCCTGCGGATAACCAAATCTGGTAAAAGCTTCTTGAAAAGCATTTATCACAGAAGAAGATGTCTTGTCCTTTAAATACAATATTTCCAGCCAATGAGAAAGGTAGTCTACTATAACAAGATAGTATTTTCCATGAAAATCCAGTATATCTGTTCCAACTTTGTTATACCTACAGTTTGGTATTTTATGAGACATCAAAGTATCAGGCTTGTTTGCAGACCTAAATTTCTCACAGGTGCGACACCTCATAACATATTCTTTGATATCTTTAGAAAGTCCAGGCCAAAAGAATAGTTGCCTTGCTTTATTTATACATTTACTGATACCATTGTGACCTTCATGAATTAAATTTAATATATATGTTTTCAACGATGTTGGTGGAATAATTTTATTCTCATAGAAGGCAAGTCCACTCTCAAAATATATGTCATCTTTAATCTTATAATATTCTTTGCATTCAGTGGGAACTTTTGACATTTCTGGCCATCCACTGAAATAAAACTTTTCCAGCAATTTTAAAACAGAATCAGATTTAGTTTTGTTTTGAAATTCCACTTTTCTTTCAGGTGACATTGGTAAGTGTACAGATACAGAATGTACTATCTGCAACATATCATCATCATTTTCAGTGACATTTAGGCTGTTTCTAGATAACATGTCAGCAAAGTGTAACAACTTTCCTGGAACATAATACACATTCAAATTGTACATTAATAACTTAAGTCTTAAACGTTTCAGTCTGGGTGATCCAATTTTACTTATTGGTTTTGTCATAATTGACACAAGTGGCTTGTGATCAGTCTGGACATCAATGCTAGAACCATAAATGTATCTGTGAAACTTTTTGACTCCATAACAAATTGAAAGCATTTCTTTTTCAGTCTGACTGTAGTTATATTCAGAGTCATTCATGGTCCGTGACGCACAAGCTACCAGTTTTAATACATTTTGACCATCCTCTTGAAATAAACAAGAGCCAAGTCCACTTTTGCTGGCATCACACTGCAAAATAATTTTCTTTTTAGTGTCAAAAGGTGTTAAGGATGGTGCTGTACACACTTTTCTTTTCAGCTCAGCAAATGCTAACCTATGAGCTGGCAACCATGAAAACTCTACATCCTTTTTTAACAGTTTGAACAGCGGTGACATTAAATTTGCCATTTCAGGAACATATCTTCGCACATAATTGAATGAACCTAAAATTTGTCTAAGCTCATCTCTATTAGTCGGCTCTTTTAAATTATACAGCGACTCAACCCTATCTTGGTCTATTGACATTCCATGCTCACTAAATATTTGACCCACATATTTCACTTCAGTCTGCTTAAATTGAAATTTGCTTTTATTGAACACAACACCAAGTTCCCTAGCTTTTTGAATTACATTTTTCAAAGCCATATCATGGTCATGTTCCGTGCTTCCCATAACTAGAATGTCATCTGCCCATACTATGACATTTGGAATATCAGCAAAATGACTCTCCAGCACATCCTGGAACAGTTCTGGAGCATTCATCAGGCCATAAGGCAATACTAGGTATCTATAGACCCCTACGGGTGTGGCAAAACAACATTTCCATGATGAAGCATCAGACAGTTTCAGGTGATGGAAGCCTTCAGAAAGGTCAAGCACAGAGAAATACTTTTTACTCTGTAACTTAAAACTTAGATCCTCTAATGTAGGTAACATTTTAGGCTTCTTAACAATTCTTTTATTTAGATCAGACGGGTCTAAACACAACCTAACATTTCCATTGGGTTTCTCTACAATGACAATTCTATTTACATGAGCATTTTCCTGTATATTTTCAACTTTTATTATACACTTACGATCTTCTAATCGCTTTAATTCACATTTCAAAGGCTCTAATAAACAGGTAGGTAGCCTGGGAGAAGGGTAGCAAACTTGTTCCTCTGTAGACTTAGTAGGAATCTCCACTTTCCCTGGCAACTTGCCTATTCCCTCAAACACATCTTTATTCTTTTGAATAAATATTTCTTTGTCACAATCATTTTTGACAGAATGTACCCGCTTTATCAAATTTAATGACATACAGCCCGGCAAACCTAATAGCATACTAGCACTATGCTCTACTACCACAAAATTTTCATGGCACACATTGTCTTTATATTGACACTTAACATTTACAATACCAAGTGGTTTTATATTTTCCCCACTAAAGGACTGAACTTTGAAGTCCGTGTCATACATTTTGACCTTTACATTCTTGTTAATCACATCAAAAATGTGTTTGGGCATCACACTAATATCTGCTCCCGTGTCCAATTTACACTTTATGTCTTTGTCCTCAATTTTTATATATTCCGACCACTCCATTTTGTTGACACTGTTACACTTCACCTGTCCACAAAATAAGCTCTCACTTGAACTGCATATGGCTTCAGCAACATTTTTGACTCTACAGCTCACCGCAAAATGATTCAATATACCACACTTTGTACATTTCTTTCCGTATGCAGGACACTCTCTCGGCCCATGCATTTTTTGACACCTCCGACATTGAAACTTATTGTCCTTATTATTACAATTCCTATTGACTGTCACATTTCTCTTTTTATTATATTTATGATTCACAGTATCAATTTCTACAGACGGATTCATTTCCTTCACCTGAGATCTGCTAATTTCTGAGGCTCTGCACATATGAGCGGCCTTATCAAGCGTCAGATTATCAATCCTGAGCAGACTCTCTTGCAATCCTTTATCTGCAATTCCCTGCACTATTCGGTCTCTCAATAATTGATCTTCTATTGGAATTGCTGCCGATGTGTAGTTGCAGTTTTCTACAAGTTGTCTAAGGTTGGTATAAAAGTTTTCAAAACTCTCACCTTCCTCCTGTTTTCTTTCGTTAAACTTAAACCGTTCAAACACTTCATTACACTTTGGATTCACATATTTTTCTATTTCCTCTAAAATTTTGTCATACTTAGCATCTTTTGGTACCTTAAATGATTGAATCACCTTGGTCGATTCCGGCCCCATCATATTTCTCAACAACGACAACTTGATTTTATCCGTGGCTTGGTCATTCCCTGTTGCCACTAAATAGTCTTCAAATAGACATCTCCAAAATTTCCACTCGGACGACGCCGACTGAGATCTAACATCAAAGTTCGGTGGCAGCTTCACGGAATTAAACTCCATTTTCTTACACGCTACGCGATCTCCAAATTTGCATAAATTTGCTATATTTAACCAACTACCACTTTAAATTTAGTGACTTTCCGACTGCGCCATGTTTTAATAATTATATTTGTAGAATTAAAGAGTTTGAATACTTGAAAGCTTGAGATTTATTATTTAGAAAAACACAAGAACACTTACATAGCAAGCCATGACAGTAGAGAGAGAGCCACAGATTATCAAACATAAACAGCTTACAACAAATGCGTTCCAAAATACATCAACGATTACAGACGGTTTGGTGCAACCCAGCCAATCTCCATGAGCCGTAGACGTAGAGCTGACGTAGTAAAAAAACTGGACTGCCTGAAAATTACGCAAGCCGGTGGGAATCGAGTTGCATGGACGATCCACCACTGTTAAGGTATGATTCCGCTGCCGACTACATACAGCAATTGCACGTGCCGCCGCACTCCAAATTAAACCGTAATGGTATGCGTAAAAAACTCAATTTGAAATGAGCGGAGAAGTGTCGCAACAGAACATGCCGCTCACTCTAAATTGGGACTTTTAGTATCATGATTATGGTTCAATTTGGAGTGCGGCGGCACGTGCAGTTGCTGTATGCAGTCGGTAGCGGAATCATACGTTTACATACATAATTTAGAGTATGTGTCATCTATACCATTTTTTTTTAAGATTATAAATTAGGTAAACAAAGCAGCAGTAGTCCTAAACACAGATTGAAATAACCTTATTAGCGTGACAGATCGGAATAAATGACAGTATCTCCTCCTCGCTGTCAAAACATAAAGTCTCCTAAAGAATGGAGAAAGTTAACTAATTTAGACTTCCATTTTTTCTGTATTCTCTGTTGAAAATAAAAAATATATGTGAAATAATTATTTCGATACGTCCGTTAATTTCCAAGATATTGAATTTTAAAGTGACGCGCGACGATCCGCCCTCGTGACGTCATAGTGCAACACTCGCCATACGCGCGCTTCCGTACTAGACTAGCGTTGCAAAATGTCATCACACGCGGTTAGCGGGACTCACTTTAAATGCCTGTAAAATCAAAACTACTTGGTATTTTTGAATGAAACAAAAACTAATGTATTTGTATGAATCAAAGCTTTACCGTAACAAACTTTCAAGTGATTTTGCAGACCTATTGACATTCTCCATTTCTCTTGGGACTAGTCGGTTCACTGAATAAATGGCGTACTCCCCAGGTGGTGGTCCCCCGGGGCCCTATAGCCGCCAAAGGTCTGCTGCTGTCCTGCATCCGCGACCACGACCCTTGCATCTTCCTGGAACCCAAGATCCTGTACCGCTCCGCCACGGAAGATGTGCCAGTTGACGACTATACCCTGCCATTGGGCAAGGCTCAGGTGCTGAGAGAAGGTATAGAACCCTTAGAACTTGAGATCAAGCTGACTCATGCATTTTCTAGACATACGGCTGATTATAGGTAGAAAACTTAAGTAAATGACCTGTTGTATGTAGTTGTGTACTGTTTGCAAAAAAACGCATAAGCAAATCTGAGACCAAATAAAAAATATAGACAGAACGTCACGAACAACAATATGAAGCCACTTTTGTAAAGATGCGTGAATGGGAATGTGGCCACTGGAAGGAAAAAGACCCATAATTGGGGTGATTTTTAACGTTCCATCAACCGTGCCCACTTACCAACCGTGTCAGTGGCGGAGTAGCTTTAACAAACATAAAGTAATTTATTTATAATTTATTACTGATAAGCAGTCTACTGTAACCAGTAATTACAAGCCATATTAAGTGTAACTTAGTCAATGTTCTATTTTTCATTTAAAATATTCTTATCCGTAGGAATATCAAGAAAATGCTAATAGAAGGTGCTTAACTCACCTTTAACATAATTTTGGAATAACGGTTATTTCAATCAAAAAGGTTAAGTTTCACTCTTTTACGTATTCAAGACATGCATCAAACCCCTATACAAAAAAATAATTATTCATTTTATTTGCCGTCCTGATATTATTTTTACATGCTTCCATTGTGCAGTAGACCATCATTTAGGTGATGTTTTTTGAACTTCACCGTACGTAACTGACAGCGTCTTGTCATGTACTGAAGAGCTCTGCGCTTGGTTTTGGTTTGTATATGTGTGAGTGAGCGTGTGTACATGATGCGCTTGGTTTTTGATAGCTTCATTATGTTGTTTGTCATGCATCGTCTATAGTTTTTATTTTAAGCAAATAATGAGTTTGTAAACCATACGTTATATTACAAATTTCAAAAATGGAATATCTATTCGCACACATTACTCACACATACAACAGGCCATTTACTTAAGTTTTTCATCTATACCATCGTTCATCATCATCATCATAATCAGCCTGCAGACGTCCACTGCTGGACATAGGCCTCCCTCAGAGAGCACAACCATCGGTCACAGCGGACCCCCGCGACCTTACCAGGTCATCAGCCCACCTCGTGGGGGGCCTTCCAACACTGCATCGTCCAATAAGAGGTCGTGGTGGATGGACTACGCAATATCTTTTCGTCCAATATCCCGCAGTGTCTCAAGACGAAAGTCTTCGACCAGTGTGTGTTGCCAGTGATGACCTACGGCTCTGAACCGTGGTCACTCACTATCTGGTCATTATACGAGCGTTTCAACCGCTCTCATTACCGTAACCACAAAGTAAATAGCGGCGGCGCGCCGGAGCAGAGAGTCCGCTCAGTACAAAGTGCCATTTTCGCCGCACGCACACAGACGTAACATTTACAGGCATTCTCGGTTGATCTCGGCAATGCTTAGTCGCGACTGTCGCTTATAGTTGTGCGCGCGTTGATCACTTGACGTCCCCGCCGCTACGTAGGTACTAGGTACTTTGCCTGTACTTTGTGTCAGTGTCACGTACGTCAAAATGAATAACCGATATTATTACAGTTGGAATGTATTTTATTGTTTAAATACAACAAAAAACTGTGCCTACACTTTCTTCAAATTTTCAAACAATATTGAAAGGTAAATAAAACGGTTTTCTCGTTTTGGTAGTTACAATACCTAGGTAGGTTGGTAATTTTTTGAAACTAGCCGCTTTGATAACGACGATCAGCCATTACACATTCATCTTATCTTCGCTGGTAAAACGACAGTATTTAAGTACTATTGTTTAGTTAAGTAGGTACCTAATTAATTAGGTATATTCTTTGTTGGCGCTCTCGACCGCCGCCGGTCACAAGTCACAACTCGCAGCGGGCATCAATTTATTAGGGTTCCGTGCCCGAAGGTTCAAAACGGAACCCTATTGGTGTCGCCCAGACGTCCGTCCGTCGTCTGTCACAAAATTTGTTCCGAAGAATTTTTAGACTTCTCATTGACCTATGAACTTGAAATTTGGTGACAATGTTCAATATTACGCATATTTTAACAACAAATACTAATATATTGATAAATCATCTTTTTGAGGTTGATTCGGAACCCTAAATGTGCGAAGTCCGACTCGCACTTGGCCGGTTTTTTACCAAGATACGCTGGTTCATATTTAAATGTCATGTTGAAGAATTTTTAATATACCTACTCCTTTTTAAAATTCAGAATCAATACAGAAGCAACCCTGTGAGTCGGGCAAGTTTAGGTATGTATTTTCAAGAACGGCGGGAACGGACCTTCTGTATATTTTTTATTTTGTGCCGCTAACCAACCCCACTATTGCCTGAGTTTCTATAGATTTTGGTGGCGTTTTTGGTTATATTATAGAAGGGTTCCCGTAACTATTAGGAGGCTCAAAATCACTAAAAGAGCAATGGAGAGGGCTATGCTTGGAAAATGATGAGAGGGAAATGATGAAATCCACAGATATACCAAAGTTACCATCGTTACCTGATTGAAATTTTTCTTACTCGAACGAAGCGCTTTTCATCATCTTTAATAATGCGCACTGCTAAGGTTTGGAATTCCCTGCCGGCGTCTGTATTATTTCAGAGTTCATATAACTCTTTAAGGCACAAGTGGATAGACATCTTCTTGGTGAGCTCGCTTCATCGTCGGCCTCATCTTTGCCCCCTGGCTGGATGCTAGCAAAGAGCAATCCCATTTTAATAATAAAAAAATATATACAAAAAACTCAAAATGTTGTGCCGCTCCGCCTCTATAGATGGGTGATAAATAGCGTCACGCTGAAAAAACCAGCCAAGTGCGAGTTTGACTTCGCACATTTAGGGTGCCGAACCAACTTCAAAAAATATGATTTATCAATATATCAGTGGCGGCGCGTCAAAAATATTCTTAGGTAAGCCGGAAATAATTTGCCTTTCTTATACTTCATGAGCCGTAGTAAAAGAACTGCACTGGCTGAAAATTAGGTAAGCCGGTGGGAATCGAGTTGTATGGACGCTCCGCCACTGCAATATATTAATATTTGTTGATAAAACATACGTACGTTCGTACGTTTTATTATTTGGTTTTGATTAGACGTGTAAATGATGTTATGAATTTGAATTTTTTATCTGTGCTATGTTGACACTGTAATTTCATAAATTTAATAAACGTAAGCTTAAACATACGTAATAATAAACATTATTACTAAATTTCAAGTTCAGTTCATACGTCAAAGGGAAATTGAGATATGCTTCGGAACAAAATTTTGTGACAGACGCCGTACAGACGGACGCCTGGGCGACAACAATAGGGTTCCGTCCAAATCATAGTGATCCGCTGTCAAGAAGTATCGCTGTGACTTGTCAAGAAAGAACAATATTACTAATAATGTCTGTGTGATTTTGTAACGTTGTAAATGGAAATAGGAGTTGTATTTGGACGGCAGGCTCGGCGGCCACCCTCGTCGGCTGGGGCACGCAAGTGCACGTGCTGCTGGAAGTGGCGGAGATGGCGCGGGAACAACTCGGCGCGAGCTGTGACGTCATCGACCTGCAGTCCATCCTGCCCTGGGACGAGGAGACTGTCTGCAACGTAAGGGATCGTTCAACAATTACGTGATCATTTTTGGCCGTTTTTTTAACCCCCCCTATATGTGATCACTTCGTCCGTGCTTAAAATTTTTGCTGTTTATTAGCACTGACACGTATGTCATGTCCAAAATCTGGTCACACTGTTCCACAGTTTGTCTATAGCAGGGGAAATCCCGTTTCATCTATCTAATAGTTAGTGTTACCAGTAATAAACTTCAAAATTGGACGTAAATATTTAAATATAATTTATTTTCGGAAACGAAGCGCAGATGACGTAATCATGGATTCTTTATTCACTCTTGCCTTGAAGAGGCCCAGATTATAATTGTCCGGAAATACAGAAGACGGGAGCAAGTTCCATTCCTTAGTAGTACCGTAGTTAGCTTAGTTTTTATGCCGTGTTTTAGTTTTTATTTGAGGCCAGTGTTACACCTTGGTAAATTTGAAAGAAAGAAAGACAAAACATTTATTCGTGGCATTTAAGACGGTACAAATAATCAAAAATATCACACGTATCGTATCACAACACAGGGCATAGCCACGAAATGGCGTAAATGGCGAAATTTCCTAACTATACTGACGAGCAAAAATAACGGATACACTTTGTATGGAACTTCCATACAAAGTGTACCCGTTATTTTTGCTCGTCAGTATATTTACTTAACTGAATCAAACTAGAAATACTTAGTGATGATTATATTTTTGAAGACGTGATAGATTTCCATGGCCTTCCCAAATTTTTCGTATCAATGCGTCAAAAAAGATATTTCATTCAAAAATGGGCATTTCTCAGAGGGTATTCCGTACCATCTGCTGGGGTTGCGTCGTGTTACATTACATCAAAATGATACAAGTCAAGCCCAAGCTACGGTACGGTAGCTACGGTAGCCCAGTGGTTCAAGCATGCCGCTGTCAAGCGGCGGTCGTGGGTTCGAATCCCAGCTCGTACCAATGAGTTTTTCGGAACTTATGTACGGAATACCATTTGATATTTACCGTTAGCTTTTCGGTGAAGGAAAACATCGTGAGGACACCTGCATACATCCGCGAAGAAATTCAAAGTTGTATGTGAAGTCCCCAACCCGCTCTGGGCCAGCGTGGGGACTACTGCCCAATCCCTCTCATCTATGACAGGAGGCCTGTGCCCAGCAGTGGGACGTATATAGGCTGATGATGATGATGATGATACAAGTCAGTCGCCACCTTTACTAATGAAATCAGCAACTTTGTATGAAACTTCATAAACGCTTGGTTAGTATGAAGTTTGTCATCATCAGCCTATGTTCCTCCCATAAGGTCAGAGTCAGAGTTTCCACACCGGCCCAGTGCGGGTTGGAAACTTCACATACATAAATAAATAAATAAATATTTGTGGACAAACTTACACAAATCAACCTAGTCCCAAACTAAGCAAAGCTTGTACTATGGGTACTAAGCGACGATATACATACTTATATAGATAAATAAATACTTAAATACATAGAAAACATCCAAGACCCAAGAACAAATATTTGTGCTCATTACACTAATAAATGCCCTGGCCGGGATTCGAACCCGGGACCTCCAGCTTCGTAGGCAGGGTCACTACCAACCAACTAAGCTAAAGTGGTAATACAACATAACGTCTTAGAATTTCATCGCAGGCGTAACTCACGATGTTATCATTCACCGTAAACGTTAAACAAGAAATGATATTTCGTCTGCATAAGCTCGAAACACTCGTTACACCAACATATACTATAGAGTAGGGTTTGCAGTCCCGAGACCGGCTTTTCATACAAACCGGACACACTTTTGACAAACCCCAAGGACTTTTTTGTATTAAAACAGATTGTGGTTCAAAATTGTGATGTTTGTTTGTGCAGTCAGTGAAGAAGACCGGCCGTTGCCTGATCGCCCACGAAGCCCCGCTCACCTCGGGCTTCGGAGCTGAGTTAGCGGCCACTATACAGGTATGTACCTTACCTTATACCTAGGGTTGCCAACCGTCCCGCCTCAGGCGGGACGTCCCGTTTCCAGCACCCTAGACGATGCGTCCCGCAAAGGATGCGTGCGGGACGCCAATTGTCCCGTTTTCAAGCCTCGTCAGAATTAGAACTGGAGCGAACATTTTATTTCATTTTAGGTAAGAGTGCACAAATTCCATAAATGAAAATAAGTAATTAGTATCCCGCACCCGGAGGACCGTACTCATAATAGGATAATTTTAGCTCGGAAATCATGCACTAAGAACGTATATCTCGCGGCATTAAATAATGTATCCTAACATCACAATTATACGACCGTTAACAATATTGATAGAGTGCGCGAGTCCCGCATTTTTTAGCCAAGTCCCGCAATTCTACAACAAATGTCCCGCAAATCGGAGCACATAAGTTGGCAACCCTACTTATACCGTTCTATTTATTATTTATACTTAACGACCCGTTGTCGTTTACCGGTTATTAAGGGTCCACTCAAACAAAATTTCTGTAATGTAATATAATGAGGTATCCTTTCATTATAGACATATTTTTTTAAAACTTCAGTTCTAGATATTAAAATTTGTAAAGCCAAGTAGGCCTGTCATTTTAAGAGGAGGGGTAGGGCAAGCTCTCTCCATACAAACTTTGTGCAGGATTTTCTTCGTTTGTGTTATGATTTTTGGTCAGTATGCTTATTTTTCTGTTAGCTATTTCGTGATGTAATAGGGTATTAAACTAAGGTAAAAATAAATTATTTTTTACTTGACTAATAAAAGATCTAACGAAAATACTCGAAAAAACATCAATTATTAATTTATTTTAGCTAATTGAAAGATTTTATAAGCATATAGATATAAAAAGGACGCTGATTTGAACAAACCTACTCACACTGCCTTAGTGACGTCACTAAGACAGTATTTCCCTACAAACTTCATATTAACAAATAGTTTTTGACATTTAATAAAAAGTTGCTGATTTGACTAGGGGTTTAATACCGTATTGTTTTATTCATTGATATTATTTTTCATTTTTTTCACTTTTCATTATTTGAAATATTTGAAAATTTCCACATCACTTTCTTCGCATATCTAATATTTACATCCAAAAAAAAATTACATTCGTTAGTGCTAAAACCTACGAATAAAACGTGCACAGAGTTTGTATGGAGAATGCCTTGCCCACCCCTGCGCCTTAAGGCTGGGTATTAGCACGTCAGTTAATCCGTGATAATGGCGCTTGCAACAGTGCCGAAATATCGGAAACTCAATACCACAAATATACATGGTAAATATCCCGTTTTAATAGTAATTGTAACACATGACCCTAACCATTGTTCCAGAGCTCGTGCTTCCTGCACCTGGAGGCTCCTGTGGGGCGCGCGGCGGGCTGGGACGCGCCCTTCCCGCACGTGTTCGAGCCGCTCTACCTGCCCGACAAATGGCGCTGTCTCAGCGCGCTCAAACAACTGCTGCACTACTGAAAACTTGCTCGTATAATCACTACACAACTTACAGACTATAGCCGGCGCCGGATATAGCTTCGAAGAGTTGCACACTTCCTTGAAGACTTTTAACCTGCCAGATATGATTTGCGAACATTTCAACACTTTAATGTGTCCAAAAACCAATCACGCATAGCAAAGTGCAAATCTATATTCAAATTTTGAACATATTCAAAGTCCCTTGCCCATACACATAGCAAACAAACGAGTGTTCAAACATTTGAAGCTATCCGGAACCGCTCGCATTGCGAAAACCGTCCGGAAAGCGCATCACTATGACACGCTGACAACCACCATATGGCACTGAAAAGTACAAATTTCCTAGTAATATTTACAAATTTGTAATTGTCCATAATGTCCATTGAAAATTATATTTGTGCCTAAAGGGTGGCTCCACTGTCCATCTGTCAGCGTGCTGTATCTCATAAACCGCAGTAGGCAGACGGTTGTCCTTATACAGAATATTACTATCGCCGCTGTAAACAAGAAATAATGATTTTATGAATATAGTTATTTGTATATTTAAAAAAAAAAAATGTGTTGTGAAAGTATTTGAATACATTCCAATATCTTGCCTTAGGTGAAGGTTGTTGATTTGTTATATTTTTATAAGAATTTTAATCATGTGTACATAGAAATGTCGAATTTATTATTGAGGTTTAATAAATATTTTACTGTTAATAATGTTGTATTTTTGAAGTGGAAATTGTTTAGTTCTACCTTTATCACACCGAAAAATAGAGATAATTTACGCCCTTGTTAATTGACGTCCATTAACCCTCAGCCGAAATGTATTTAAAAAGGTGCGCGTCATTTCGGCGGCATAACTTACACATAAGCCAGTTAACTAGATATTGACCACCGGAAGGACAACTTTTGTTTTTGCTACTGACAAAAATCCAAGTGTATCATTTACAAAAACAAGTTGTCCCTCCTGTGGTCAATAGTGAACGGCTTATGTGCATTTAAGTTATGTTTTTATTACTTGGATTTATAGTAACGGATACACAGCTGAAATGCGACATGCTACCTTCACCCCACTTGTAACATCAGTTGATGGCGTCTTTGCACCTCAAATGTCCTCTTTCATAAAACACATGAGTGAAAGAATATCTGAACGCTGGAATCGCAGCATAAGCACCATACTGGGCTGGCTCAGAGCAAGAATCAGCGTTGCTGTAATACGTGCCACCAGTATGTGCATCCGCGGCACACGGCACCGTTTTAAACCTGCTGCCAGATGGCTCGGGTTCGACGATGGTGCTGCCCTCCCGCATATTGATTAAAAACACTTTTTACAGTTATACAGTTTGGCGGAAAGCAATACTTAATTAAGGCTCTTTTATACAATAAAGAATTTCAAAAACGGATACACAGTTTATGCGGGTTACTAGATCAATCCAAAATTAAGCCCTTAACTGTTGATATGTCTACCGAAAAGACGCGCACCTAAATCTGACACCGACCCTTTTGCTAAGCAAACTATTGATTACAATACCTGTCAACAGAAGATACAAAAGTAAACAACAGTCATACTTAAATTATTTATTAAAAAATAAAAATCAATCCATAAAATAACGCTAGAAATTAAAACAGTAGTTAGTATCCAAATAAACATGTCAAACTAATTATTAATGCAACACGAATTACCTTGCGCTGTCGAGTGACACAAAATATAATGAAAATGAAATCTGAATACTTATGTACTAGATACTTACTTATAATTATTTTTGTAACAATTTTATTCCAAAACAGTAAATTCAGTAACAAAACTAGTCTGCGACTTGCGGTATCGAGAGACTTGTGATGTCGTTTATGTACAGTGAAATATAATGAGCAGACATACAATTACTTAACTACTCATTGGCGCAACTACATAAATAGAAAATCTATGTCCCTAACCATCCCCCCCAAGAATTTGGAACAATTGAAGTCATGCAGTGTTTTATTCACGGTCAATCTTGGTTGTACAGTTTATGGAATACTGCTAACACTTATTTTATCATCCCTAACACTTTTTATAGCAAAATGAACCTTAAAAACGTCTCATTACATGTTTCTATACTTGAATGATGTCTTGGCCGAATACAATATAAAAAAAAATATGACTATCAACAATTCCATATCCCAAGCACTCGCTTAGAACATAATTACGCCAATGCTTAAACTTGCTTGCTTATACTTTAACTTGCTTGCTTATATGAAATGAAACGTGAAGCGAAAGGAAAGCTACATTAAGGCAGTTTTGATCAGCACCGCTATATTAAGGTGGAGCAAAGAATTCGAAGCCAGTCGGCTCAAAGATAAATGCCCGAAATGACTGATATGTTATAAAGTATCTATTTTAATTGACAACTTTCGAAATATACAACTTCACGTAATTTATTCGAAAGTGATAAATCTATTAAAATATATTATTATTATGAGAATCAATGAAATGAATATTTTGATTCTTTTATCAATTTTGTAATGTCAACAACTTAGTAATACATTGATATAAGAACCAAAATTGGCTTGTAATTAAATTAACCAATCTTAAATGTCCAGTGTACTACACAAAGCTTATATTATGCGATGTTTATAAATAAAATCAAGGAAGAATCGATTCTCGCGACTTCATCAGCAAATAAAATAGGGCTGTGCATCGTAGAATCAGTCCTTACAACAACACTTAACTTAAGATACAATTTGTAAGTATATTTACTAAACATGAATATGACTAACACAACTTTAATAGATTAGTTACTCCATTCAGTGCCGATTCTTCCAACTTCAAGAAAGATGGAATATTGGGTTGTTTAAAGTAGGAAAAATCAGCAGAACAATAATTCCGAGTGAAGTCACAATAAATAATGTTTAAGCAACGCAGAGCCGTATAAAAAGACACTAAGCGGCTAGGTAGGTATTAGCTAATCAGCCGCATTATTTGTGAAATTGCCAGTGGAAAATGTCGCGCCATTTATATTGGGCCATCAGGCGAATTCTGATTTTCCTATGGCGCTGTCAACTGTAAAATTCGCCTGAAGATCGAATGTAAACAAACCCTGGGCTGGGTGAAACTTAAGCTGTTACTCAGGTATTATGGTCGTAGTTTTATCGATATAAGTCAAGCTAAAGCAACTGTCACTTTCTATCAAGTGGTAACAGAAAGTGACAGATGCTTAATTTTCCCTGACCATCATAGACCCTGTTTGAGGTCTTTCAACATTGACTCGGAGTTACTCGTCCCAGGTGCGGCGCGGACGGGACATCTTCAGGTAGGGACCGACGGAAGGCGAGTTGGGAAAGCGTTGCATGTAGCGCTGCAAGTGGAGGTACTTCACAGTGATGAGTCGGCCCTCGTACCACCAGCCGTGGAGGGAACGGTACACAACCCCGGCGTCGCTCGCGCTCGCACATTTAACGTACACGCAGCATGAGGCCCGGTCCAAATCTACATGCAATATGTTGCAGCGCTCCCCACATTTCTCTAAGATCGCGTCCTGGACAACGGTCCTCAAGTTTTCATTAGTGTCGTTTTTGTCAAACATGTGCCGGATCTTCAAGCATGGGGTTGGAGACACAGTCAGGTTGTTTACGGAGCCTTCCTGAGTTTCAAATGCCTGTCCCTGCCAAGCGGCGCTGCGCTTAGGGCTGCTATGGGCGGAGCACCAGCGCCACACACGACAGTCCTCACCATCAACCGACTGAACCTCCATTCGCACGCGGCTCTCGTTCCTCTGAATGAATTTCACGGCTGCATCCCAAACTGATGCCATTTTCTCCCTGTTCTGAGGTGAAATCAAAGTATCCCTCACATGGTCCACGGATATGTACGGTTCCCCACTGTCCTCAGTCTCTTGAGATATCACGTCAATAATCTGCTCCACCATGGAGTAGACTTCGTCACTCTTCCTCTTGCGATAGGCGACATAGTATTTGTATCCGCGCTGGGCGCCCACGGCCAGAAGTGTAAGCAGTCCAATAACTATGAGAGTTGATCCGGTGGAGTACAGAGTGTTCATGAAGAGGCAGTAGAAAGGGGTGGAGGGGTCGGTGATGGTGAGAGCTACTGTACCCTTGCTGCGCTGCTGCACGACTACATCGGGTGATGTGATAGGTGTGAAGTCTGCAGTTTTTGAGTACAAATTTTTAAGTTGCACTACACTGATTCCCCAACGCGGGTTGTTCACAAGCAAAACCTCAAGATTGTTAAGGTCCATGCGGGCCTGGCTGATGTCAGTGGTGTCTGCTTGAACACTGGCGATGTCCAGGATTTCTCTTTCCGTTAAGTATGGGAGCACACCAGGCTTCCCACATTGAAAAGCGGCTACCCTCTTAGTTAACTCTGGGTGTATGGTTTTCATCAAGTCCTTGGCATAACTTACTTGTTCCCGCTGTACACAGTTTATCCCTGGCCTGTTGCCCGGGATGTTCAATTGACAAATGGGCAGGACACTGTTTTGATCATCAACTACAGATGTGATGTCGTTTCGCTTAACTATATACATGAAAACTATACAAAAAAAAAAAAGTCCAAACAAAGCTACCAGCGCGAGAGACACCAGGTTGTTTTTCAAGAACTTCTTATCATTGGCAGACTTGTAGTCAACAACATCGGGTCTCGCCACCCCGGATATGTATGACCTGCGAGGAAGCAGGGTATTGCCGTTGTTGATCTCTCGGTCCACATATGTAGGTTTAGGAGGTTCAGCCTTCAGGGCGGACAGCCGTTTTGTGAAATTACTTAAATATGGAGATTCATCCTCCTCTATCGTAGAAGTGGAGGGCTGGTAAGCAGTTGCTGTGTAGTTGGAAGAGTAGTTGCCGACGGACGGGCGGTCGGCGAGCGTGGAGGTCAAGCCCAGTCGGGACCGGATTGAATTGAGGTTGTCTGATGAAATGGAAGATGCGTAGCCTGCAGTGGGAGAGCGAGAGAACAGAGAAGTGCGCGGCGGGCTGGGCGGCGCGTCGTGCGCGGGCAGCGTGCTGGAGATGTAGTCGCTGGAGCGCGAGTGGCTACGTAACGGCGCCCCCTTGCGCTCGGCGTCCACGTCGCTATCCGACCCTGTCTCGTAATCGTCGGCGTCCTTCGCGTAGGTGCGCGTCACGCGCCGCGTCGTCACCGTCTCCACCTCCTCACGAGTACGTACGGGTGATTTCTCCTCGTCAGACTCGGAACCTTTATCGGAGTCCTGCTTGACCGGCGAGTCCTTCTTGGGCGTCGCACGACGCGTTTTAGCGCTGGCGGGCGGCAGCATAGCGCCGCCGGTGGTCGCGCGGCGGCCGGTGCGTTTCTCGCGTGCATTAGTGGTGTCCAGATCTGACTCCTCGCCGCTAGAGTACCGCGCGAGCGAGCGCCTGCTCTCGGCCTTGTTGTCGCCGCCGGCGCGCGGCTTCGACTTGTTATCGAGCACCAGTTTCAACTTCTTCACGAGCAACTTCCTCGTCGACGCCGTTATTGGCATCACGGGGAACCCGTGCTCCGCGAGCTTCGTCCGAAGCTCGGCATCTGACATTGAGTCCACTTGATCGGCCATTGTGAAAACTGCAAGCGAAATGTAGGTTATGTACACATTCACTGATAAATGCACTAGTAAATATCGTATAAAGAATGTTTGTCACCTTATTTGTAGTATATGTGAATAAAAATTACGTCAATGTATGTAAAAAATTCACCGGCGCGTCATGTCGCACGCACTCGAAAGAACGTCGTTAAATTCAGTGTTGCCAGATTTTGCGATATATTTTTGTTTTTAATGCTACAGATTAAAGAACAAACATAAAACAATACACTTTCACAACTACATTTTGTTTTTTAATTTTTAAAACAGAGTCGCCAAAGTTAGATTACGTAATTTTACTGACGATATTACACTTCGTGTAATACACTGACGGGGTCCTGTTTTTACACGACTGCCCAAAAAAAGAGTGAAATGTTCGTACTGTTATATTGGCAGCAATGTTTTCTCTTAGCGACTTACTCAATATTTTATCAAATGTAAATGATAAAATATTATTTATATAATTTCTGTTATTCACGACTGTTCATGACAAAGTGACATAACCATTATGTTCGTCGTGTGAATCGGAATCAAATCGGAATCTAGAAAGACGAAACAAATAAATGTGACGAATGCGATTAAATATAATGCAATTTAGATTTTTGTTGCTTACGACCGTGTGACTGATCCAATATTATTATTAAACAACAAAAATCTAAATTGCATAATATTTAATCGCATTCGTCACATTTATTTGTTTCTAGATTCCGATTCATATCTATGATAAAGTATAAACTTTCAGCGCTAATTAGCACCATCTAGTGCCCGTGAAAACAATTATACAGTACGGCTTTTCACCGCTAGATATCAGCACACAACCTAATATTAGCGCCATCTAGTGAACAAGAAACAAACTACATAGTTTGGCTTTTCACCGCTAGATGTCAGGTCTTATACAGTAATTTTAGCGCCATCTAGGATCAAGTAAGACACTAAATAGTTTGGCATTTCACCGGTAGATGTCAGGTCTTATACATTAATTTTAGCGCCATCTAGTGATCAAGTAACACACTAAATAGTTTGGCTTTTTACCGCTAGATGTCAGGACACATTCATTAATTTTAGCGCCATCCAGTGACTTAAGGACAAACTACATAGTTCAGCTTTTTATCGCTAGATGTCAGGTCTTATACATTATAGCGCCGTCTAGTGAACAAGAAACAAACTACATAGTTTAGCTTTTCACCGCTAGATGTCAGGTCTTATGCATTAATTTTAGCGCCATCTAGTGATTAAGCAATACGCTGAAATCAACAGAAGACGCTGTACTGGACCTAGCAACTACCATCTGTAAAGAAGTTGACAATGGCAACAAATGCCTAGCAGTGTATCTAGATTTAAAAAAGGCATTCGACACGGTTTCTCTACCCACTCTTGTAGAAAAGCTAGAAAAATATGGCATAAGAGGGAAGCCGCTGGATCTGCTGGGTGACTACTTACGAAACCGCTACCAAAGAGTTAAGGTTGGAGACTACGTGAGTGAGGACGCGGAGGTTTCCTTCGGTGTGCCACAGGGTAATGTCCTTGGTCCCACCCTATTCTTGATGTATGTAAATGACCTTGCGGAAGTTTGCACCAACAACAGTCACGTTATCTTATACGCTGATGACACTGTCGCGGTCTTTGCTGGTAACAACTGGAACTCGGTGTTTGAATGCGCTGAGAACGGTCTTCGTAAGATTAATTCATGGCTTGTTTCCAACCGACTTACTCTTAACACTGAGAAATCTACCTACATCTGCTTCATTAAAAACACCAGTACACAGCCCCCTAAAGAACTTAAACTAAAAATCCATAACTGTACCATACGCAATGAGATACATACACCCTGAAAGTGCAAACATCTTGAAAAGGTAACCAACACCAAATACTTGGGGATTATTTTCGATCAGCGTCTCTCATATTGAACTTATAAATAACAGAATTCGTAAACTCGTATGGTTATACAAAACTCTTAGACACATCACTACAACTAAGCTACTAAAACAAATTTACACCGCTCAAGCCCAATCTGTGATGATTGTATTCCAGTATGGGGAGGCGCTACGAAAATGAAATATCTAGAAGTAGAAAGAGGTCAAAGATGTCTATTGAAAACCATGTTTTTTAAACCATATCGATACTCAACCTCTGAACTATATAATCTATGCGAACTCCCAAGTATGCGCAAATTATACATAGGTGCGGTTGTGCTAAAACTTCAAAAAAACTATCTTATGACCCCTCTATTCTTAACCGTAGAAGAATTAACACAATCGTACCTGTCCCTAAAAGTAAGTCCATCTTTGCAAGAAGACAAATTGGGGGTGCCTTAAGATCTTAGATGAATAGAAGGAATGCGGTTGATCAGCATAAAGAAAGAAATTAAGAACAACAATAATTCATATATATTTATTCAGTGTAGCAAAAACCTTTTAAAGAGAGTGTATACAAAAAATAACGTCTACACAAGGTGTTGTGTAGATGAAATATTTTCCAAAAACCTTCACACATCAGTATATTTTCGTCACAGCACATTTAGTGTCAAACAAGTAAAATATTGTACAGTATAAGAAAATAAATGGGTATACGTAAGAGATATTTCAATAAATTAAAATCATTACAGTTATTTATAGGTTGATATTTATATCGCGAAGGGCGAGACACAGGTGACGTTAGCGATCACAAAATCGACAAGGAATAGTACATTACTTACCAAGGGCGATAAAACAAAGAATGTCTCAGATCGCAGGTATTTTACGCCCGAGCCGAAGGCAAGGGCGATAAATATTTGATCTGAGGCTTTCTTTATTATCGCCCGTGGTAAGTACAAAATTTTATGTCACCCCCTGGCCAGGAAGTGGGTTTTTTCGCGCGCGGAGCGTGCGATAATGGCCACTTTATGGCCAGGTGTGACATGAAAGTCTTTCTTCTTAGCGTATGAAGTGTTTTGTCTGTAGCGTAGATATAGGCCCACCGCCAAAGAGTATATTAATATATGTCAGGCCCACCGCTTAGAGCAAGCGCACACAGAGAGCGTTCTGCGGCGTTTAGAGTTGTATGTATTCAAGTGGCGTTCTGACTGCCTGCTGTGTGCATTATATCAAGGAACTCGGTACAATACAGAAAACGCGGAACGCAGAACGCTCTCTGTGTGCGCTTAGTCTTAAAGCGTGCCATACACTACAGCGACCTGCGGTGGTGGCCGCGGTGGCGGTCAGTTGTACACTATGACAATCCTAACATTCATTCAGACACACGCGGCCTCGATTGTCATAGTGTCGCCTGCACACCGCACGCGCACTGCCGTCCGAAAACCGCATCGGTGTAACAACCGTTTATTTATGAAGGTGTGGCTCCTAGATAGAACGTTTTGATTCTAAGTTAAGCCTATCACACACTGCAGCGGCCTGGGGTGGCGGTCAGTTGACAGTGTGACAATCAAGGCCGCTAGTGTCTGAATGATTGTTAGAAGTATCATTGTATACAACTGACCGCTACCGCCGCCGCCACCGCACAGGCCACAGCAGTGTGTGACAGGCTTAAATAAGAAATGTATAATTGTGTTAGCATTCAAGCAGGCGCAGACAAAACTCCTTCTTACTTTGTTCTATGTTGTACTCATATTGAAAAGATTTTACCAACGTCACAAGGTCCATTTTACCTTGAACTATTTGTTACACTTAACTATTATATAACACCAATTTAATTGGTCTAACTAACTAGATATATTAATTATTGAAGTTTGGTGCAAATGGCAACCCTCATTTCAGTAAAAATGTTGACATCGTACTAAAAATTCAGCTATTATTTGCACCATCCAATCGATAAAAGTGTTCTACACACGTGCCAATTTGTCGACAACCGACTTAAAAGAGATGAATTGAATGATTACTGTCTCTGCATCTAAGCCGTGTTCCGAATTACGCCAACAACGATCACAGCGTTTACAGTGCTGACGGTTGGTCCGAATCAGTAAGCGCGCTCAAGGCCGCGTGAGTGCTGTTTTGATTCGGACCGGGCATGTTGTGTTTACTGTCATGTTTATATACCAAACGTCAACTTGACGTTTGGTTTAAGGCGCTGACGCCTCGGAGTGTGAGCATCGTAAACGCCAATATGGCGCCGTCCATGACGTCATTAATGACGTCACGAGATCTCATGTAAACGCTATGAGCGTGATTCGGTCCGATCGTAAACGCGTTTATAGCGTTGTAAGCGTGATTCGGAACACGGCTCTAGATGCAGCGTGTATAAGCGGCTTGTGATAAATTGGCAGGTTTATAGAACGCTTTAATAACAATTCACACATATCTCTTCGTAGCGTTGATGCATTTGTTTTTTAAGAGATTCGATAATTTTAGTTAATAAGTTAATTTGACAAATAAGATAATCGTATGCATACTTATTTGATTACTAAGCGAAATTTATACAAGAAATGCCACCAATGCTAAGAGATTTGATTTGTACAGTCAGCGACAAAAGTAGATGAGCATAAGTGCCATGTCGAGATTTTATTTGACTTAAGGAGCTCCACTGTCTCAATAACCTTGAGCGATTGGCCCCCGCCACACCGCGCACCCCTCTCTGTACTTACGTAAACGCGCTGTGTCCATTCCGCACTTATTACTAGGAATAACTAAATAAATTGACTTACACCCCGCACTCTCACAATTAGAAAACATCGTCTATGTCGCAATAATAATATAAATCTCACTGAATAACAAAACAACAACATAAAACAATGAAAGCCATATGACGATTGCTCTGCGCGCGCCGCGTCGAGTGGCACGGGCTCCCCGTCCAACGGCCAAGCGGCGACTGCCCCGCGTCGCCCGCGCAGACACCCGTGAGCCGTGGTTATCCACGAATTTGAATAGTATCGATTTCTCAAAAACTATTGAGAAATTCGAAAAAATGGCAGATGAAAATGAAATATACATCATTATTCACCATTGGTCCACCAAGTTTGATGTCTAAGTGCCACGTAATAGGGGAGTTTATAGAGATTATAGTTATAGCTCGAGAAAAGGGGTCACGGAAAAGTCATTTTCTTGAGATACGGTATCTTTTATGAAATATTGGTAGACCATATTAAAGATCAATAACCAAGGTAAAATATTGTCTAAGAAACCTTATTGTTTATGTAACGTTCAAGCATAGTATAAGCGTCGTAAACACAGCAAATTCGCCAGGGAGCCCCTTAAGTTACATTTTTATAATCTGTGCTGCCTAATCTTTGGTGTGACAGGCCGATCAACCACTTTTGACGACGTGACTATAATAAACATCGTAGTATAAAATGCAAATGATAAAACAGATCCTACCTATAGTCGACTTAAGAAGTCACTGTGTGCGTGTCACTAAGGCGCAGGGTAGGGCAAGGCCTTCCCCATACAAACTTTGTGCACGTTTTATACGCACTAACAAATATAATATATTTTTTGGTTGTAAATATTAGATATGCGAAGATCGTGATGTGAAAATATTCAAATATTAAAAAAAATCAAAAAAAAAGTTAATTAAAAAAAATTACATCACGAAATAGCTATCATAAAAATAAGCATACTGACCAAAAATTATAACTTTAATGCAAACACAAACGAAGTAAATCCTGCACAAAGTTTGTATGGAGAGAGCTTGTCCTACGTCCTACCCCTCCTCTTAATATCACGTTTTTACGATATCCCTGCTTCAATTCGATTATTCTCAGCCCTCCCGGCTATTAGAGCTTAAGTATAGTACGATTTTTAGGTTTCCGCACTCATAGGGTAAAACGGGACCCTATTACTAAGACTCCGCTGTCCGTCCGTCCGTCTGTCACCAGGCTGTATCTCATGAACCGTGATAGTCAGACAGCTGAAATTTTCACAGATGATGTATTTCGGTTGCTGCTATGACAACAAATCCCAAAAAACCGGATAGAATAAATATTTAAGGGGACTCCCATACAACAAACATGATTTTTTTGCCTTTTTTATAGATAATGGTAGTATGGATATGGAACCCTTCGTGCGCGAGTCCGACTCGCACTTGGCCGGTTTTTTAATTTAGAAATTTGGTTTCATTATATTTTGTCTCTAATATTTCTACCAGTTTTTCTCTCTAGGATTTAAAAACGACCTTAAGCGGGTATTACACTGTCCTGAATCAGGCGTCCTAACTAGTGGAGGGGAGTTGAAGCATCTCGCTCTAACGTATAGGTCGGAACCCTTCTAAGTGTCCTGAATCCAGGACAGTGTAATACCCGCTTTAGAGAGTCGGTAGAACTGAGAGTAACCTTATCATTTACTTGGCTTTAGGGCCGACGCTAGCTTACGCGGGTGCACGTAGCGGGTCATACTAAACTGCGCCCGCGGCGGGCAGTTTAGTATGACTAAGTATTTTCATTGTAATAAGCATATTTTTGTGAGAAAATGGCTGACTGTCGAGTTTCTTTCGGCGTTTCTTCTCGGCAGTGGCCTCTGTGAAACGCTAGTAGGGTTTGACTTGTAAAAGTGCCATTGCGGCCTACTTACAGAATAAAGTTCATTTATTTCATTTATTATTTATTTCACCCGCTCCGTGCACCCGCGTAAGCTAGCGTCGGCCCTTATTCTTAAAAAAAAAACACAGCTTGTCAACAACGTCTTGACGTGACTTATGTAAGCACATCACAAGCAGTGACTTTCGTGGTCGACTGTACATTTGTTAGTTACAAAACCACGCCATACCAGTGGCCATCACCTATTTTACCCATCATTTTAAATTAATGTTATATTTTATAAATTAATTTTGTATTTAGCAGTAACGCTGCTTTTCAATTCAAAGTGAAAATTGACAAATTAAACGCCACAGGTGAGATCTGAACCCACGACCTCTGGAATCCGTCCATTGCTCTTAACAGTGTTAACCAACTGAGCTACCGTGGGCAGCCCTTGAGGCATAAAATTTTTCAATTTTCACTTTGATTTAAAATTATGATTTCGTTACGCATCCGATTGACAACATTTAAAGTACCTATTTTACCCAATCGACATAATTTTGATTTTATCTAGAACTTATGTCACAAAACTCTTACGGTCAAGTGCAAAACTAAGCCGCATACAACTCACTGTAAAATATGTCCCATGACTGAATTAACTTTTCGGTACATTTTTTTAAACACCATATCGGTGGCAAACATGCGTATGGCCCGTACCGTACGCGACCATAGGTACATATTTATGAGAATTCGATAGATATTTTTGCCGCTTAGTTTGATATGAAAAAAAAGGATATGAACACCTCCTTTCTTTTTAGAAATTGGTTACAAATAAATATACGCATACATATGTACAATAATCTACATGTATAATATTTTTAGTTAGTTTTCCAGAAATAATACCGTTTATGTCACACAAATTATATCTTCTTTTCAACGGACAAAAATATTTTTTTTTAATATATAATAATGGTTTTTTTTTCAGGTACCTACTAAAATCGGGCTACAATGAGCCTTGGAACAATTTAAAAACAAAAAAGAGAATCTAACCTTACCTCATTTTTGAAGTCGGTTACAAACTAAAAAAAAATCTAGTTTTTCGATTTGGATGGATGTTTCTGGAAACATTGTGCTTATTATAGACTAATTTACTAATACATATATACAAAACTATTTGAAATTCATGTACATTTACTTTATCGATCATTTTGATAATCGCGGTTCAGTTCATTTGCTGTACGGTGAGACAAAATATAATAATATTATGATGATATTTGTATCGTAGATATGATTTTTGTGATGACACGTAACTCCACTTTGAACTGTCTCTAATTTTAGGATGAATATCCACCAGAGGATCTACCGCGAACCGGAAACGGAGTATCTTCCTCTCTGTCGCTCGAATATACGAGTTTATGAATTTTGAAATGTTGTCAATTGCTGTTTTACCCTCAACGGGGTAATTATCTCCAGGGGATCAATTTTTGAGTGTCAAACGCTCGACTTCACTCGACATCTGTCAAAAGCAAGGGGCTGACACGATTTGATAGAGAAAGATATTCTTATTGAGATTCCTATAAGAGGAAATAGGAAAGTGGCATGTTTTGTCCCTATCACCGACCGAACATTTTTTCATAGTCGGGTTAAAGCAAACGCAATTAACGCAAACTTCCATAAGCAATACATTGGACATGCAAACCGGCCAAATTGCGTAGTACAAATTTTGTATGAATATAAGAAAGAAAACATAGCCCCGGTCGCTCTTTGGCGCATCTATAACTACAGAGTATATATTGAGTATATATATACTCTGTAGTTATAGATGGCCCGGCAGAAAATTTGGCCCAAATTAGAAAAATGCATTTTTATATATCAAACATTATTTAATTTATTCAATTTATAGTTTGAAATCACGAAAAGTTTTTGGGCCAAATTTTCTGCCGGCGAGTGTATTATGTCTATGGTCAAAACATCATAGTTTTTTGACGGATCTCAAGTGGAAAGTCGAGCGTTAGACACTCAAAAATCGCCCCCCGGGTTGGAAGCCGATGGTCTAGCTGTGCGGGTGTCTCCAGCCGCCGAAGCCGACCTCCAGCTGCCGCGCCACGGCCACGCACAGTCGGTCTTGGTTCGGCCCGGCGATTACCTGCAACATACATATATTTTTCTCAAAAATGGCCCGCAAACTGGACTTTAGTCGCTACATATTGGAAGAAAAAGTGTATAGTTTAAGGACAGATCCAAATTAAAAAGTAAAAAACATTGCAGGCCACATATATGGCCTGCAATGTCACATATAAATTCCTTTATTTGTCGAGTTATAAACTTTTTAAAATGTAGAAACTGTCATATAAAAGGAGGCACAGGTCGTATTCAGCCAATTCAGCTCGTATTTTTCTGTTGAAAACGCGACGTTTTTTTATGTGTCTCGAATAATTTGCGTTTTTCGGTGGAAAAATACACTTGCAATTCTGTTAAAAAAAATAAACGGCGGGAAAACATGATGTTTTTGACGTTTTAAGGTTATGTTTATCAAATCTTAATTAAATTTTTGTGGTATTTTCCCCATTTTTGAGAAAAGCACTATATTAGCCTCGGCCGGAATGGCAATTGCAGGCTTCATATTATAATTAAACGGACTCGCAAGCTCGTCCGTTTAAACAAATACTCAGCCTGCAATTGCTCCCTTCCCGGCCACGGCAATAATGTACTATTGCCATACATAAAATAGGGGATATTTTACCATATAAGGTACGGCGTTAGCTGTAAGTAGCGACATGCTGGCCCGGCAAACATACGGAGGTTTGCCCGTTGTATACGTGATGTAGTCACAACAGCATTCTGAGGGTAGTAGCTAGCGATGAAAATTACATGAAAGATACATGTATCTTTCAAACGCTCCTGTATTTTTCAATAAAATACAGTATCTTTCCTTGCGAATCTTCGATTGAATCTTTCGCAAGTATAGGTTTTTTACGTGTAAAATACATATATATATTTTTCGCATGATTATATAATATTATGAATAGTGAATCGGAATGTATTGGCTCTCATACAAACAAGTGACTTTTCATTCCGCTCAGATTATATCTCGATATCAGATCAGTTAACTAAAGAGGTTGAAATTATCAATTATGACGAAATACTTATAAATTGGAATCGTTAATCTATGGTTTATGTGATGTGAAGTCAATTTTGCGTCAAAGGCATGACAATTAAATAAACATGTAAAATACACAGTATAAAACAGGTATTATACGTGTATGATTGTATTTTTCAGACAAACACCAGTTTTGTTTTTTTCGAAAGTTACATGTATTTTATAGAAAGATACAAAGTTTCGAAAGAAACAACATGAATCTTTCGCCATTTTCATCGTTAGTAGTAGCACAGAATAGTATTATAGTATTACATACGGAACGGCCACGAACCCCCCGCACCGAGGTCAGTTACCTCGTCCCTGAGAGACCCGCCTGGTGCCGATCGGGTGCCGTCGCGGCTCGCGATTCGTCCGCGCCACGCGCTACGCACCCGCGCACACAATTGACGCGTGTACCGACAGCGCACGCACACATACTTACCCACAGCTGTTACGTTCCTTCGCGTGTCACAAATGTGCTCGTGGTCGGGGGCGACTCACTCGCGTGACGTCATCGCGCCGCTCAAAGGTCCCCCGCCGGGGGACTTTGAATGCGATAGAAAGTGATGTAGCGAGTGATGCGCGTGCGATAGAAGGAGATGGCCACGCGTAGGCACGTTTGTCTTGCATCGCGGGGATTTGTTAAGGGGAGGTATCCCCAACACAACTGTCCCGCTCTAACACGCGTGAGTTTACAATTAACCATCCCGCTCTCTACGCAAGCTCTGCGCGCAGTTTCATAAATATTTAGCTATAGTCATTAAGCCAATCATTTTATTAAAGCAAATCCAGCGAATTTGTCTATAACTATTTAGGATCTTTAATTGAGTACAAAATTAAATGTTAAATATCAGTAATATAGCCGTAGTATTGAAAAAACATTCCGAAAAGGGGTAACTTCGCGATTTTTTTCTATCGAGTGAAATTCATCAGGTCATGCAACTGGCAGCGATTTTGACTAACCAAGATCCTTATTTAACACATATATTTTTTTTAGATTTTTTAGACACTATATTCTATGTCTCAGATGGTTTTTAGAAACTCAAAAGTGGTAATACCCAGCCTTAACAGTGAGGACTCTGTACGTAGTACTATTACTTAGGCTGTGTCGTGGTGTTTGATTTTTTTTGTGCGCGACTGTAGGGTGGCCGGGGGAAAATGTTCGTGTGGTGGTATACCTGTATAGCTGTGGGCAGGCCACCACACAGGCCGACGGGCACGGCGGTGGCGGGCAGGCCCAGCACGTTGACCAGCATGCTGTACAGCACGCCGGACGACCGCGGGAACACCTCGTGGTGGCGGTGCGCGGGCCCCGTGAACACCGGGTACAGGAACACGCCGTCCGACCCCAGCGTGCGCTGCAATACATATCAATTTGAAGTTCAATCATTTATTCACTACACGTACTATCGAAGACACAGTTAACTGACCGTCCGTGAGCCTTATTGCAACGAGATAAGGTCTACTTATGGTCAGTTAACCTTGACGTCGATAGTACAAGTTAAATTAAAAAAACAAGACAGAAAATACAGTGACAACTGTGTGGGCCGTGTAGCAAAATGGAGCCTGCTCAGCATAATGCTGGCTTTGCATCCAGCGCTGATCATTTAGTGAAGACACGGTAAGTAACACGGCAACGAACCATAAAAATAAGAAAAAATAAAATATAAATATCTAAACAACATGTCTTACGATAAGTTGCATGCCAGTAAATTGTCATGTGACTGAAACTGATCGCAGCCATCATATCAACATCGGATCATCATCAATATCATCGTAGTAGCCGAAAGACGACCATTGTTGGACATAGCTACCTGTCTCCGACTACGCCACTCGTCTTAGGCTGGGTTGCACCAAACCGTTTGTAATCGTAACGTAAGCGATGCTCCGCCCGCCGGCAGTAGTGGCCCCGCCTCGCCTCCGGTATGAACAGCTTGGTGTTGTCGATGAGTGTCTAGACACGTGTCTCAGTAGCTGTACGTACCGCGATGTGGTCCCTGAGCGCCCCCGCCCGCCGGCAGTAGTGGCCCCGCCTCGCCTCCGGTATGAACAGCTTGGTGTTGTCGATGAGTGTCTAGACACGTGTCTCAGTAGCCGTACGTACCGCGATGTGGTCCCTGAGCGCCCCCGCCCGCCGGCAGTAGTGGCCCCGCCTCGCCTCCGGTATGAACAGCTTGGTGTTGTCGATGAGTGTCTAGACACGTGTCTCAGTAGCTGTACGTACCGCGATGTGGTCCCTGAGCGCCCCCGCCCGCCGGCAGTAGTGGCCCCGCCTCGCCTCCGGTATGAACAGCTTGGTGTTGTCGATGAGTGTCTAGACACGTGTCTCAGTAGCTGTACGTACCGCGATGTGGTCCCTGAGCGCCCCCGCCCGCCGGCAGTAGTGGCCCCGCCTCGCCTCCGGTATGAACAGCTTGGTGTTGTCGATGAGTGTCTAGACACGTGTCTCAGTAGCTGTACGTACCGCGATGTGGTCCCTGAGCGCCCCCGCCCGCCGGCAGTAGTGGCCCCGCCTCGCCTCCGGTATGAACAGCTTGGTGTTGTCGATGAGTGTCTAGACACGTGTCTCAGTAGCTGTACGTACCGCGATGTGGTCCCTGAGCGCCCCCGCCCGCCGGCAGTAGTGGCCCCGCCTCGCCTCCGGTATGAACAGCTTGGTGTTGTCGATGAGTGTCTAGACACGTGTCTCAGTAGCTGTACGTACCGCGATGTGGTCCCTGAGCGCCCCCGCCCGCCGGCAGTAGTGGCCCCGCCTCGCCTCCGGTATGAACAGCTTGGTGTTGTCGATGAGTGTCTAGACACGTGTCTCAGTAGCTGTACGTACCGCGATGTGGTCCCTGAGCGCCCCCGCCCGCCGGCAGTAGTGGCCCCGCCTCGCCTCCGGTATGAACAGCTTGGTGTTGTCGATGAGTGTCTAGACACGTGTCTCAGTAGCTGTACGTACCGCGATGTGGTCCCTGAGCGCCCCCGCCCGCCGGCAGTAGTGGCCCCGCCTCGCCTCCGGTATGAACAGCTTGGTGTTGTCGATGAGTGTCTAGACACGTGTCTCAGTAGCTGTACGTACCGCGATGTGGTCCCTGAGCGCCCCCGCCCGCCGGCAGTAGTGGCCCCGCCTCGCCTCCGGTATGAACAGCTTGGTGTTGTCGATGAGTGTCTAGACACGTGTCTCAGTAGCTGTACGTACCGCGATGTGGTCCCTGAGCGCCCCCGCCCGCCGGCAGTAGTGGCCCCGCCTCGCCTCCGGTATGAACAGCTTGGTGTTGTCGATGAGTGTCTAGACACGTGTCTCAGTAGCTGTACGTACCGCGATGTGGTCCCTGAGCGCCCCCGCCCGCCGGCAGTAGTGGCCCCGCCTCGCCTCCGGTATGAACAGCTTGGTGTTGTCGATGAGTGTCTAGACACGTGTCTCAGTAGCCGTACGTACCGCGATGTGGTCCCTGAGTGCCCCCGCCCGCCGGCAGTAGTGGCCCCGCCTCGCCTCCGGTATGAACAGCTTGGTGTTGTCGATGAGTGTCTAGACACGTGTCTCAGTAGCTGTACGTACCGCGATGTGGTCCCTGAGCGCCCCCGCCCGCCGGCAGTAGTGGCCCCGCCTCGCCTCCGGTATGAACAGCTTGGTGTTGTCGATGAGTGTCTAGACACGTGTCTCAGTAGCTGTACGTACCGCGATGTGGTCCCTGAGCGCCCCCGCCCGCCGGCAGTAGTGGCCCCGCCTCGCCTCCGGTATGAACAGCTTGGTGTTGTCGATGAGTGTCTAGACACGTGTCTCAGTAGCTGTACGTACCGCGATGTGGTCCCTGAGCGCCCCCGCCCGCCGGCAGTAGTGGCCCCGCCTCGCCTCCGGTATGAACAGCTTGGTGTTGTCGATGAGTGTCTAGACACGTGTCTCAGTAGCTGTACGTACCGCGATGTGGTCCCTGAGCGCCCCCGCCCGCCGGCAGTAGTGGCCCCGCCTCGCCTCCGGTATGAACAGCTTGGTGTTGTCGATGAGTGTCTAGACACGTGTCTCAGTAGCTGTACGTACCGCGATGTGGTCCCTGAGCGCCCCCGCCCGCCGGCAGTAGTGGCCCCGCCTCGCCTCCGGTATGAACAGCTTGGTGTTGTCGATGAGTGTCTAGACACGTGTCTCAGTAGCTGTACGTACCGCGATGTGGTCCCTGAGCGCCCCCGCCCGCCGGCAGTAGTGGCCCCGCCTCGCCTCCGGTATGAACAGCTTGGTGTTGTCGATGAGTGTCTAGACACGTGTCTCAGTAGCTGTACGTACCGCGATGTGGTCCCTGAGCGCCCCCGCCCGCCGGCAGTAGTGGCCCCGCCTCGCCTCCGGTATGAACAGCTTGGTGTTGTCGATGAGTGTCTAGACACGTGTCTCAGTAGCTGTACGTACCGCGATGTGGTCCCTGAGCGCCCCCGCCCGCCGGCAGTAGTGGCCCCGCCTCGCCTCCGGTATGAACAGCTTGGTGTTGTCGATGAGTGTCTAGACACGTGTCTCAGTAGCTGTACGTACCGCGATGTGGTCCCTGAGCGCCCCCGCCCGCCGGCAGTAGTGGCCCCGCCTCGCCTCCGGTATGAACAGCTTGGTGTTGTCGATGAGTGTCTAGACACGTGTCTCAGTAGCTGTACGTACCGCGATGTGGTCCCTGAGCGCCCCCGCCCGCCGGCAGTAGTGGCCCCGCCTCGCCTCCGGTATGAACAGCTTGGTGTTGTCGATGAGTGTCTAGACACGTGTCTCAGTAGCTGTACGTACCGCGATGTGGTCCCTGAGCGCCCCCGCCCGCCGGCAGTAGTGGCCCCGCCTCGCCTCCGGTATGAACAGCTTGGTGTTGTCGATGAGTGTCTAGACACGTGTCTCAGTAGCTGTACGTACCGCGATGTGGTCCCTGAGCGCCCCCGCCCGCCGGCAGTAGTGGCCCCGCCTCGCCTCCGGTATGAACAGCTTGGTGTTGTCGATGAGTGTCTAGACACGTGTCTCAGTAGCTGTACGTACCGCGATGTGGTCCCTGAGCGCCCCCGCCCGCCGGCAGTAGTGGCCCCGCCTCGCCTCCGGTATGAACAGCTTGGTGTTGTCGATGAGTGTCTAGACACGTGTCTCAGTAGCTGTACGTACCGCGATGTGGTCCCTGAGCGCCCCCGCCCGCCGGCAGTAGTGGCCCCGCCTCGCCTCCGGTATGAACAGCTTGGTGTTGTCGATGAGTGTCTAGACACGTGTCTCAGTAGCTGTACGTACCGCGATGTGGTCCCTGAGCGCCCCCGCCCGCCGGCAGTAGTGGCCCCGCCTCGCCTCCGGTATGAACAGCTTGGTGTTGTCGATGAGTGTCTAGACACGTGTCTCAGTAGCTGTACGTACCGCGATGTGGTCCCTGAGCGCCCCCGCCCGCCGGCAGTAGTGGCCCCGCCTCGCCTCCGGTATGAACAGCTTGGTGTTGTCGATGAGTGTCTAGACACGTGTCTCAGTAGCTGTACGTACCGCGATGTGGTCCCTGAGCGCCCCCGCCCGCCGGCAGTAGTGGCCCCGCCTCGCCTCCGGTATGAACAGCTTGGTGTTGTCGATGAGTGTCTAGACACGTGTCTCAGTAGCTGTACGTACCGCGATGTGGTCCCTGAGCGCCCCCGCCCGCCGGCAGTAGTGGCCCCGCCTCGCCTCCGGTATGAACAGCTTGGTGTTGTCGATGAGTGTCTAGACACGTGTCTCAGTAGCTGTACGTACCGCGATGTGGTCCCTGAGCGCCCCCGCCCGCCGGCAGTAGTGGCCCCGCCTCGCCTCCGGTATGAACAGCTTGGTGTTGTCGATGAGTGTCTAGACACGTGTCTCAGTAGCTGTACGTACCGCGATGTGGTCCCTGAGCGCCCCCGCCCGCCGGCAGTAGTGGCCCCGCCTCGCCTCCGGTATGAACAGCTTGGTGTTGTCGATGAGTGTCTAGACACGTGTCTCAGTAGCTGTACGTACCGCGATGTGGTCCCTGAGCGCCCCCGCCCGCCGGCAGTAGTGGCCCCGCCTCGCCTCCGGTATGAACAGCTTGGTGTTGTCGATGAGTGTCTAGACACGTGTCTCAGTAGCTGTACGTACCGCGATGTGGTCCCTGAGCGCCCCCGCCCGCCGGCAGTAGTGGCCCCGCCTCGCCTCCGGTATGAACAGCTTGGTGTTGTCGATGAGTGTCTAGACACGTGTCTCAGTAGCTGTACGTACCGCGATGTGGTCCCTGAGCGCCCCCGCCCGCCGGCAGTAGTGGCCCCGCCTCGCCTCCGGTATGAACAGCTTGGTGTTGTCGATGAGTGTCTAGACACGTGTCTCAGTAGCTGTACGTACCGCGATGTGGTCCCTGAGCGCCCCCGCCCGCCGGCAGTAGTGGCCCCGCCTCGCCTCCGGTATGAACAGCTTGGTGTTGTCGATGAGTGTCTAGACACGTGTCTCAGTAGCTGTACGTACCGCGATGTGGTCCCTGAGCGCCCCCGCCCGCCGGCAGTAGTGGCCCCGCCTCGCCTCCGGTATGAACAGCTTGGTGTTGTCGATGAGTGTCTAGACACGTGTCTCAGTAGCTGTACGTACCGCGATGTGGTCCCTGAGCGCCCCCGCCCGCCGGCAGTAGTGGCCCCGCCTCGCCTCCGGTATGAACAGCTTGGTGTTGTCGATGAGTGTCTAGACACGTGTCTCAGTAGCTGTACGTACCGCGATGTGGTCCCTGAGCGCCCCCGCCCGCCGGCAGTAGTGGCCCCGCCTCGCCTCCGGTATGAACAGCTTGGTGTTGTCGATGAGCGCGAAGCCCAGCGCCTGCAGCGAGCGCGAGGCACCTCCGGACAAGTGTTTTAGGAGCTCCACGATCAGGCTACGTTGACGCTGCAATGATACGACAATGGTCGCTTTTATACGTTATCGTTGACGGCCATGGCAAAACTCTATGGTTTCATTCATAATTAGTCTAAAGTCTATGGTCTATTTATGAATGAAAACAGAGTTTATCGTAGACGTGCACGTCGACGGTAAAGTTTAAAAGCGACCAGTTACTTAGGCCGGTCCCTCGTTAGTCAGTCCCTTATTACGATACGCAAACACGACTGGGGCCTGTACCACAAAACTTTACAAGCGTACAATTCGACAAATTTGTCAATTTTGTCTATGGAAAATTGTACAATTTTGTCGAATTGTAGACTTGTAAAGTTTTGTGGTACAGGGGCCTGGTCTCCGAGAGAAAGGTCGCCGCGGAATATAGTTTATCCGGTGGTCTAAGGCTGCAACAATAGCTCTTTACTTCGAATGGTCACAACTGTCACAAGTCGTAACACGAAGTTTTGAATTCCAACCAAAGCCTAGCTTCCTTAAAGCTTAAAATACCTTGTATGTTGCGTAAATAGAGATTATCTCAACAACTACCGTCAAATAATTTATTGTCGCATTACAATTTTTATTGGTATCATTTGACATGGAACTTTAGTGCGAACTATTACGTTAGCTTTTTTTGCAATAGATTAAGTACTTAGCTTATCTTTATGGCTGTTTGGCCCTAGACCGCTAGACGGACTATACACATACACACACACACTGTCGGGAGCTTCTTCGTTGTGTTCATAGATGGCGCTATGTGTTAAGCAGAGGTCTTAGTGGCATACGAATTAAATGGTAAAGTGATCTCTCCATAGTGAAACTAGCTACAGCAGGCCCATTATTTTAAAGTTACGCCACAATGTATAGGCATTGGCAGTCTATATAATTCCTAGTCTCTGATGTTAGTTATATATTTTTAGGTATTTTTATACGTACAGTTTACTTGTGACCTACAGCTTGAACAGTAGTTTGTATTTTTTCATCCTCCTTAGAGTTTTCCCAATTGTAGATACATTTACCGGTATCGTAGTAAAGTAGTAGTCAATAAATAATTTTGGTACTTGAGCTCATTGATTCCCGTAATCATCAATTCGTAAAATCACAGTAATCGATCAATTCGCTATCAAGATCAACAACGACATAACATATTGCTTTTTTTTGATGCTCGTATCGAGCATCTGACCAGGGGGCAAAGATGAGGCCGCCGGTGAAGCGAGCTCACGCGCAAAACGCCTTTTCACTCATGCTTTAGAGAGGTCCAGGTTATATGAACTCGGAAATACAGATGCCGACAGGGAATTCCAAACCTTAGCAGTGCGCATTATAAAAGATGATGAAAAGCGCCTGCTACAACTTACAAGCTGCTTGCTTGTTGCTTACTTGCTGTGTATTACAACTTACAAGTTTCTGTGAAATGGGTTGAACGTTATTTATTGTGGCTGGATACAAACCTTCGGATCAGCTGGGTCTTGCAGCATGTTCGGTATGTCTTTCATAGAAAAGAATACTGATATTGATAATTCCACTGAGTTTTCTAATTCTTCAAACTTTTCCTGCAATTAAATGGAGACAAAACATATCATAATAATTGTAAATTTATATGAAAGAATAGTAAATTACTTACCAAGGGCGATAAAACAAAGAATGTCTTGATCGCAGGTAATTTACGCCCGAGCCGAAGGCAAGGGCGATAAATATGCGATCTGAGGCTTTCTTTATTATCGCCCGTGGTAAGTACAAAATTTATGGCACCCCCTGGCCAGGAAGTGGGTTTTTTCGCGCGCGGAGCGTGCGGTAATGGCCACTTTATGGCCAGGTGTGACATAAATAAGTTTTTTTGAATCCTCAAGACCTACAAATGATCTCATCTCATTATGTGATTTGTAACTTATAGCTTCGAGAAATAGGACTCAGACCCAGACCTCAGGCTTAAGTTAAGCTGCAAACGCACTGACAACGGTGGCGGCGCGGTGCGGCGGCGGTACCGGTTGTAATATTCGAACTAATATGAAAGGGTCCGCACAGAACGGTTTTTTCCCGGCCGGTTTTCTGTGCGGACCCTTTTATATTAGCTCGAATATTACAACCGGTACCGCCTCCGCACCGCGACGCCCCGCCCCGCTACCGCTGTCAGTGCGTTTCGGGCTTTATAATACTAGAACAAATTCTCTTCAATGGAATTTATATGTTACAAAATTGTAGTGGAGTTGCATTTATTTTGTAAAATTCAATTCCAAAACAAAACAGACTCTACTGTATTCCTTGTTACAGGTGATTAAATGATTGATATATTATTGTCATTTTTTCATGTATGGTTTGCGGTTACAGGCTAAAGTACTAGTATACAGGTATGTAGTGTTGTGTTCCTGGAGGTGAGAAAGGTTGCCAGAGCTCCCGAGGATGCACTGTGTTGAGAGCGAGGGACCAAAATTTGTCCCTTCTGCTGTCAACACAGTGAATCCTCAAAATTTATAAAGGCACGGCAACGCGCACCCAACTCCTTTGGAGTTGCAGGCGTCCATTAGCTGCAGTGTCCACTTACCATCATGTGGACCGTACGCTTAAGGCGCAGGGTAGGGCAAGGCCTTCCCCATACAAACTTTGTGCACGTTTTATTCGTCGGTTTTGGCACTAACAAATATAATATTTTTTTTGGTTGTAAATATTAGATATGCGAAGATCGTGATGTGAATACTTTTAAATATTTCAAAAAAATTCAAATAAAAAAAAAAAAAAAAATTACATCACGAAATAGCTATCAGAAACATAAGCATACTGACCAAAAATCATAACTTTAATGCAAACACAAACGAAGTAAATCCTGCACAAAGTTTGTATGGAGAGAGCATGCTTATTTTTCTCATAGCTATTTCGTGATGTAAATTTTTTTTTATAATTTTTTTTTTTTAATTTTTAATTTTTGAATTTTTTTGAAATATTTGAAAATTTTCACATCACGATCTTCGCATATCTAATATTTACAACCAAAAAAAATATGATATTTGTTAGTGCCAAAACCGACGAACAAAACGTGCACAAAGTTTGTATGGGGAAGGCCTTGCCCTACCCTGCGCCTTAAGCCACCGTTCTATATAAATAAAAGAAAATATCACCTGGCTGAGAGTGGCCCCGCACTCTGCGAGGTACAGCGCCGCGGCCACCACAGACTTCTTGATTTCTTCGTGAACCGGCATCAGTGCTATCTTGTTCGTAGCCTCCGTCATGTATAGCACCTGCATATAGAAAACAACACTTATAAGTTTTTGGGATTTTGCCCGTCGCCGCGTTGGTGAACGCACGTGCTCTTCGCGACGACGGGCTGAATCCACTACCGAACAAAACCAGTTGCCTAGTGTCATGGCGTCGTTACCGAACAACGTCTTTGAACAAGTATTGATTGGCGAAAACATCATAAATTTGATGGAAAGCCTTTTAGAGTGAAGTGAAGTGAAAGTATTATTGTTTAAAATGAGAATTAACAAAAATCTCCATACAAACTCTGTGCACGTTTTATTCGTCGGTTATGGCACTAAAGAATATAATATTTTTTTGGTTGTAAATATTAGATACAAATTACGAAGGGCGTGATGTGGAAATTTTGAATAATTTCAAAAAAAGAAAAATTAAGTAAATTAAAAAAATACATCAGGAAATAGCTAAAGAAAAATACGCATACTGACCAAAAATCATAACTGTAGTGCAAATACAAACAAAGAAAATCTTGCACAAAGTTTGTATGAGGTGTACACACACACCTTGAGTTTCTTAATGTCGACAGGTTCGTCTAGTCTCAACTTGTGCCTGTTGTCTCCCGCCATGATGTTGAGGAGTAGCGGCAGGTCCTCTGCTCTCCTGGTCATCGGGCCCACCGTGAGGAACTTGGGGTAGTTCTCGTCGTTCAGGGTCGGGATGTGACCTTCTATGGGGATGATACCTGTAATTATTTTTTAATTATTTGTAGCCCGAGGGCGAAGGGCCTTACATCTCCCCCTGGCTAGGAAGTCAGATTTCCCGCACGCATTCGCGTCAGCGGAAATGACCACTTTGTGGCCAGGAGTGACATAATAGTAGTTTATGTCACACCTGGCCATAAAGCGGCAATTACCGCACGCTCCGCGCGCGGGAAATCCCACTTCCTGGCCAGGGGGTAACATAAAATTTTGTACTTAACACGGGCGGTAATAAAGAAAGCCTCAGATCGCATATTTATCGCCCTTGCCTTCGGCTCGGGCGTCAAATACCTGCGATCTGAGACATTCTTTGATTTACCGCCCTTGTTAAGTAATGTACTATTATCTACACCCATATAGTAAATCCTCTTTAATGAGTTTAAAAACCGTAGATAAGACCCCGCTTTATAATATACTGCGCGTGCGCAGGAAGCGATCACGTAGAAATATATAATACCAAAGAAAGATAGCCTTATTTTATTGCGATTCCTATAAGAGGAAATAGAACAGATGTTGGTCTCTATCACCGACCCAACATTTTTTTCATGGTCGGGTTATAGGCACAGGTACACTTCCATAAGCAATACATGACACATGCAAACCGGTCAAATTGCGTATATACATTTTATATGAATATTCTTTCTCTTACTCGCGGTCGCTCGGTGGCGCATCTATAACTATACGTACTTATATATAGTATATGTATGGTTCGGGTCGAGTTTGGACCACAGCACTACATTGCACGTAGAACCGATGGCCGTTGGGGCCGAAAGGTTCTCAAGTGGCGACTCGACTACGGACCGCGCGGCTCATCATGGGTAGACCCCCCACAAGGTGGACTGATGACCTGGTAAAGGTCGCGGGAGTCCGCTGGACGCGGGTGGCGCAGGACCGGTCATTGTGGCACTCTTTGGGGGAGGCCTATGTCCAGCAGTGGACGTCTTTCGGCTGATATGATGATGATGAGTTACCTGGCGTAGGCTTGTGTCCGAACACGCCGCAGAAGGCGGCCGGCAGCCGTATGGAGCCCGCGATGTCCGACGCCACGCTGAAAACTGACGCGCCGCACGCCAACAAAGCGGCCTGGAATTAACACGTGACATTACCTTGTGCTTCATTGTGCCCTGGTACTTGCTTTGGGTCAGCGTGCTGGAAATAGCACGACGGTGGCAAACAAGGGTACAGTCAATGTACTTGTACGTTTCCGAAATGAGCAAAATATCTACCTTTTAATAAGTAGAAACATGGGGCAACTTCAACAAGGTGAATAAATTTAATTTTCTCAAAAATGGCCCGCAAACTGGACTTTAGTCGCTACATATTGGAAGGTAAAGTGTATAGTTTAAGGTCAGATCCAAATTAAAAAGTAAAAAACATTGCAGGCCACATATATGGCCTGCAATGTCACATATAAATTCCTTTATTTGTCGAGTTATAAACTTTTTAAAATGTAGAAACTGTCATATAAAAGGAGGCACAGGTCGTATTCAGCCAATTCAGCTCGTATTTTTCTGTTGAAAACGCGACGTTTTTTTATGTGTCTCGAATAATTTGCGTTTTTCGGTGGAAAAATACACTTGCGATTCTGTTAAAAAAAATAAACGGCGGGAAAACATGATGTTTTTGACGTTATAAGGTTATGTTTATCAAATATTAACTAAATTTTTGTCGTATTTTCCCCATTTTTGAGAAAAGCACTATATTAGCCTCGGCCGGAATGGCAATTGCAGGCTTCGTATTATAATTAAACGGACTCGCAAGCTCGTCCGTTTAAACAAATACTCAGCCTGCAATTGCTCCCTTCCCGGCCACGGCAATAATGTACTATTTACGAGATTAGGTCCCGTTTAGTTATAATCGTACACAATATAGTTAATACACTTTATTAGAGAAGTTAAGAAAAAACTAACTCAACTGTAGACAGACATTTCTACAAAGGTGAACTTATCTCTTTAAGGGATCTGTTCCAGCTAACCTTTGAGAAAATGTGAGGACAATTTATATGGCAGACAACATACTGAACAACATGTACATAAGTGACAAAATTGTATGACTAATTAATTAACATCATACTTGGTGCTGTGTAATTGTATGACACATGTTATTTGATTTTGGACACCTTCTCGTTGTTTCACGCCTATGTATTAACTGACAACGGAAAAAGTCAAACTTCGGTGAGTTTATTGCGCATTCTAATAAGTGACAATCATATAATACATATAAGTACCTAAGTCGATTGTTCATAAAAATACAATGTTGTTTTAAATCATTCCATTAACAGTAAAATACCACCTTCAATAGCCGTAAAATCTGAAAACTATGTAACGCTAGTCCACCATCCCTCTCATTGCGTTACACTGACTACATAAATGTGTTTTTTCAAAAAGGGCTGCTATTTGGACTTTAGTTCCTACATATTGGAAGGTAAAGTGTATGGTTTAAGGTCAGATCCAAATTAAAAAGTAAAAAACATTGCAGGCCCGCCTGCACGCCTGCAATGTCACATATAAATTCCTTTATTTGTCGAGTTATAAACTTTTTAAAAAGTAGAAACTGTCATATAAATGGAGGCACAGGTCGTATTCTGCCAATTCAGCTCGTATTTTTCTGTTGGAAACGCGACGTTTTTTACGTGTCTCGAATAATTTGCGTTTTTCGGTGGAAAAATACACTTGAAAGCACGATGTTCTTGACTTTTTAAGGTTATGTTTATCAAATCTTGTTCAAATTTTGTATTATTTTCCCCATTTTTGAGAAAAGCACTATATTAGCCTCGGCCAGAATGGCAATTGCAGGCTTCGTATTATAATTAAACGGACTCGCAAGCTCGTCCGTTTAAACAAATACTCGGCCTGCAATTGCTTTCTTCCCGGCCACGGCAATAATGTACTATTGTCATTTTCCGGAAAAGGGATAGAATACGTCAAAATCGACATAAATACCTAAGTAGTAATGCGCAGTGTTGCTCTTATGTTAGTTAGTACCTACGCTTTTGTCAGCTGTTTGCACTAACTATAGATACCTCTGAGAAACAGTGTACTTTGGTTAAGCATAGCTATTTTTGTATCTAACCTTGTAATTATTAGCACAATTTTTTAGTCGTAGTTACCTATGTGTGATATTGATTGTTGACAGATGTTGGATCACGTGCAATAGTGCCGGACCCAAAGAGTATAATAATATATATCAGGGCCGGACCTAAGTAGTAAGTAGGTATCGAATTATATATTGATCATAAGTAATTAACAAATTTTCATTGCTCTAATGACATCAATTATGAAACAATTACTATTTATTTGCAAACTATAGCGTTTAGGCTTGATTTCTCTTTAAAAACCCGCCAGTTTTTCTACCTTTTTTTTCTTGACTCGTCCCCCGAAGCAACGTATACCGCATATAAGGCATAAGCCTTCCTAGAATCTTAAATCGCTATCTTACTAGCAAATACAAGTATCAAGTATACATTTTTTTTCTTAGCCTATTTTTGTGTCCCACTGCTGGGCAAAGGCCTCTTCCTCATGAATGCAATTTTAAAATATGTCTTCTTCTCTCTTGCAAGTCTTGGCCTTACATGGAATTGCAAAAATGTTACAAAAAATTGATAATACGCTTGCACAGCAGCCTTTGACGTAATATTAACTCAACAAACAGCCCATTTAGCGCTGATACAGGATGTTGGTGGACATTGGCCATCAAATAGGGTGCACTTAGCGGCCGGCAACCTGGCTGACTTGTATTGATGGCTCCATAAATATAACCTGATATAAATTGCCTGCGAGCCAAAGACACCATTTTGTTTGCTTATCTAAGAATAAGAAATATTTATTCGGGACAAAACAACTAACAAATCATCATCATCATCATCATCTTCAGCCTGTAGTCGTCCACTGCAAGACATAGGCCTTCCCTAATTCGCGCCACCACACCCGGTCCTCAGCAACTAACAAATAAGAAAGCAAAAATAAAAATCTATCTCTAATCTATCTCTGTCCAATACATCGTAACATGTAATCATATTAAAAAATCGAAATATCCCATGGCATCTTGACGTTAAGGTGTTGTTCAGTCACATATAGCTATAGACTACTACAATAAGATGTATCCATTTCACCTTACTGCATTGTCATAAGGTCCAAAAGTAGACACATCTCTTGATATCGACAGTTCATTTGCGTTGTTGAGTTGACATTTAAAAACGGTTACAAATTTCTCTATTCCTTCCCATAGCCGCTTAATTTCGCTCTCCTAGAGACAAACCTGCTGACTCGGGCATCCTCTAGGCGTCCTGCTCACATACCAAGGGATGTTCATCGTCTCATTAAGCAAGTTCGTTGTCTCCCAACCAGGACACAGTTCAGACATATTGGTGACCAGAACCAATATGGCCCGGCTTCTTTCACCTTTCCCTCTCTCCCTTTCACACTCGCTACTATATTATTCAATAGTCACGCATATGCCACTAACCTTTTCTCCCGACGACCCTCCAGGCGTATTGCTCACACAATACGGATTGTTCGTCGTCCCGTTCAGCAAGTTGGTTGTCTCCCAACCCAGGCATAGTTCAAACGTATTCGTGACCAGAACCAGTATGGCCCAGCTTTCTTCACCTTTCACACTACTACCTATATCCAAATATAGGCATACATTGTGCCACTAACCTCTCCGCCCGACGACCCTCCAGGCGTCCTGCTCACACAGTAAGGATTGTTCGTCGTCCCGTTCAGCAAGTTGGATGTCTCCCAACCCAGGCATAGTTCAGGCGTATTCGTGACCAGAAGAGGTATGGCGCCCGCTTCCTTCACAAGTTTGACCGCAACGCCGTCCGTGGTGGCTCGACAGCCCGCGTTCTCTAGGCACCCGACGGAGTTTGACATACCTGGTAAAGAAGTCAGTACAAATAATGGAATGGGAGGTAAACAACCTATGGATAACAAAGGCCTGGAAAGGATTTTTCCCAACACTACAGATTCTCAGTTTTCCGTTCTTCTATAAATTCCCAATTAACTAATATTTGTTTTTCCATTTCTCGGTTTCATCCGCGCAATGATTAATTCTGTAGCTAAGCTATTCAGTACGAAATGGGACTTTGCAGACATCATTTGTGGGAATGGGAATCTGTCGGATATGTAGACAAAGGTGTCAGTATAAATGGAATTTTGAGATATGTTTTCTATCAGATAGAACCTACGCCCTACGCAGTGTAAGCCTGTATAAGTAGTGCGTGTAATTCAGACGACGCGCCCCTCCACAGCGAATCTCATACTAACCTATGCGCTATTGGCCAATAGCTGTGGACCCTCGTCGTTGTGGAGGATGACACGCACTATACAGTACAGAGTACACAACAAATACAAAGACCTTGGGTGTCAGTCAAGCAGAAACATTAAAGAAAACATTTAGCAAGATTTTCTCACCAGCAAGGGAACAGCTTTCCTTAACCGTGAACGGGACACCCAGAAGCGGTTTCCTCCGAACAAGTTCGGCGAACGTCCCGCTTCTTTTGGCCTCTTCAATCTGGCGGTCCACCTCTTTCGCCTCTGCCAACGCTGCTGCATAGCGTTCGTCGACCACGGCGTTCAGGATCTTGTTCACTTCTTTGACGCGTTCGATGAAAGCGGTCACCAGTTCTTCGCTGGTAATCTGTCGGTTAAAGTCTGGGTTAGACATTTATTTATAGTGTCTACTGTCTATGTTTAAAAGGATACCGAGATTATAGATTAGACTTTTGAGCTTTATCATACTACATGCACATTATATGCTATACACTCCGTAACGTGTTTAGAAAAAACCCATTTCGCTATAATGTTGAATAAATGTTTCTATCTATCTCTCTATCATGTTGTGGCCCGATAATATTGGAAGAGTTCCTTTGATTCCTCAAGAATCTCATAATTACGTCTGGTGCTTCATCATCAGTTTGGTTCTTGATGAGTTTTCCTTGTTGACGAGTCTATTTCACGAGGGCGAAAGTGACAGATCATAGCGATTTTCGAAACCCAATGATTAATTTGTGTCTTAGCCTTCCCTAGGATGTTGACATTCCTATCCATCTCGGAAGGTGCGAACCAAGACAAAGGTGCTTTTCAGATGCAAGTGGCTTTGCGAAGGTAAGGACTGACGCGAACCAGGAGGGTGAACGCGGAAGTTAAACAAACGAAGGGCCACTATCTGAACTTATGCCTACACATTGGAATGCACCTCTCCATCTCTGACAGTGCAGGTTAAGGTGTCCAGGACCACGTAAACACGCTAACCAGAAGAGTGGGTGAAAGGGGAATTTTAACAAAAGGGTGACCACTACATCTGAATGCTTATAGTAGTGGATGATCTTCAAAAAACTCGTGAAAAGTTTCTTACGGATCGGCAAAGGCGCGAGTGACGCCTCTGGTGTTGCAAGCGTCTATACGCGACGGCAACCACTTACCATCAGGTGGGCTGTCAGCTTTTTTGCCAAATTGCCAACGACGTGGTATAAAAAAAAACATACCTCTCCATCTCTGACAGCGCGGGCTAAGTCTATGGTGCTCCGTAGATGTAAGGGGCCCGGCGGAGGCACCCGCTGCCGAGGACCACGGACTGAGGCCAGCCAGAAGAACGGCTGGAGTAGGAAGTTTATCAGCCGAAGGAAGATGCCTACTATCTGCACGCCTACTTCCATCCTGCGGAAAGAATAAGGTGATTTGAGACATGATAGAGTTCCTTTCCTATTTACTTTACTAATTTACTAAAAGAGCCAATGGCAAGTTCGTGAAGTCCGTTCAGAACTGCACGAAACAGGCGTAATGATAATGTAAGTATAGTCGCGGAATAAAAAGTTTCGTCACTTTCCAACTTTATTTCTACATTTGTGAAGGTCGAAAAGTGACGAACCTGACCTCCGCGCATAAAAACTTCTTACGGTCACGTTTCTCTGTAGCTGACTGTACCTACGTACGGTTGATTTGGATACGGATCTGTATGTTCTAACGAGTGACTAGAAAAAGAGATAGACGGAGCATTATAAACAACCTAATGAGCCGGGTTTTGAAGCCATGCCCAATAAGTAAGCACGCTTACGTTCTTATACAGTTTGCAAACTAGACCATGCATAGACGGCACTGGCCCACCCCCACCGCCGGCGAGCAGCGAGTACTTTCGTAGTAATTCCACTCGTTTTATGTGTTTAGTGTTCGTCATCACTAAAATTACTAAATATACTCGTTACTATCTGGCGGTGGGACCAGTGCCTAAACTCTTTAGTCCGAATCATGTCAAGATCACACATTTACATGGTGAAGGAAATTGCTAGCGATTCAAGAGCGTTAGAACGTTCTCGTCCTATTTCAGTAGCCCGCATCAACCCCGCAATGTATTTAAAATTGCAAGATAGTTCTTGTATCAATTAAATCGGCCTTTAGAGTTCTGCATGGCAGTGGAAGACCAAAGGCGGGGCGAAATTCCTTCAGACAACAGTCCTGGTGGGCGTCCAAACGCAAACACCTCCATGTTTATTGTATTGCACACTTCACACAATCAGTCACACGCACTTAGGCTGCGTTTCCTTCCACCAGAGATGTGCGAGGATGCGTTTTCATACATTTGACACCTAGCAACGCGCCGAGCGAGGTGTCAAATATATGAAAACACATCCTCGCACTTCTCTGGTGGAAACGCAGCCTTGCAGGGCTTGCTTAATGGGCATGGTTTGAAAACCACTTGCTGTTTCGTAATGGTCCGTCTATCTTTTATTCTTAGTCTGAGTGGTGTTGGTGGGCACCTGTATGGGAGATAAAGGATTTTATGCCACATCTAGCCATAAAGTGGCCATTATCGCAGGCTCCGCGCGCGAAAAAACCCACTTCCTGGCCAGAGGGTGACATAAAATTTTGTACTTACCACGGGCGATAATAAAGAAAACCTCAAAACGCATATTTATTAAACGTAAAATACCTGCGATCTGAGACATTCTTTGTTTTATCGCCCTTGGTAAGTAATGTATTATTGGGTCGTTTCGGCACCAACGGTCAATGTAGATTTGTAGAAGTGTTTATGTACATTTTAATATGAGACATACTCACGCACTTGCTAATTATGTATATAATAAAAAGTTACAAAATAAATCCATAATTGATCTGTTTTAAGATGTAAAAACAATGTAAACAGATTATCCTAAATAAATAATTGATTTTAAATTTATAATTGTATTTAATCGATAAAATCAAATATTTTACTTTTTTCTATTTTAGTTACTCGATCACATTAATTTGTCTGAAATCATTAAAACACTGAGGAAATGTTTATGTTTGATGCATGCTGGTATCCCTCTATGTCGATTCACATTATTTGCTAATCTTTTTGTACCTAAATACATAAATAAAGGTATCAATAAGGTTTCTCTCAAGGCAACAGGAGGTACCCTGTTTATGTCTCAGTATACTGCCTTTATTTTATGTTGTGAGTGCATCACGGCCGAGTTTTAGAGCGACATAAAACATTCGTCCTTATCGCGCCAACATTACTTTAAGTAACCCGCTCATGCCAGCTTGGCAGATAGGAGTACGAAATGAGTAAATAAATATTTGTGAACAATCTTACAAAAATTCGACCTAGTCCCTAACTTGTACTATGGGTACTTACTAAGCGACGATATACATTACATACTTAAATGCATGAAAACATCCAATACCCAGAAATAAATATTCGTGTTCATCACACAAATAAATGTCCTGACCGGGATTCGAACCTGGGACCTCTTACTTCCTACCTCACTGCTGCTCAATGTATATTATAGAAGTCTGAATTTGCCCTCAACCCTCAATCTCTCACTAGAGAAGGCATGGTCGTCATAAAATTAACGATTTATGCAGATTGCAGGTAGAGCACCACCTCTACTATCAATCGTTATGATTAGATTTGAATTCCGCTACCCTAAGGTTGTCTGGAAGAAACCGCTCTTTAGCGATAAGACCGCCTATTGTTTGATTTTGTACTGCCCGTTAACTGAGGTGTGTAATATAAAGAGTATTTGTATTTTATTGAAGAGAACTAAGTAAATTAACGAAACGTACGTACATGAAACAACAAAAGTTTTTGCTAGTCACATGAACACTGCAGTTTAAACCGGTGCTCCAGTTACCAAACTAGTTGCTAAACTAAATATTATGTCAAAAACGGGTTATATTTAACCACATTAACCTGCCTGCAGCGAGGTAAACCAATTATTATGCTCTTAAGCAAATTGGGTTGCGCTATTGGTTTGGAAATAACGAAATTCGCTAGATAGACGAAATAAGGTATAGAACAAATATTTTTTATAACTAGAACGTCGATTGCAATTAAAGCAAACAATTTTACCGTAGCCTGTGGATATACGAAACTCCAGGGGACTCCCATGAGTACTATCCCGTTTTAAAAACCTCACCTACTCTCCTTAGAGTAGGCCCAGTAGCTCTAGTATAAGTTTTTTCGAAACATTAACTAATTCGAACGCGTTTGCGGTTTGTCTCAAAATGTATGAAAGTGGTATGAAAACGTGAACAGCGCCTCTGGTGGTCACTAGTGGAAACTAAAACAGCGAGTATAACATTTGTTGCTAACCGATGAACGCGCGTATTTCAAACTCAGTGAGAGCGTTTTCATACATTTTGAGACAAAACGCAAACGCGCTCGAATTAGTTAATGTTTCGAAAAAACTTATACTAGAGCTACAGAACTAGAAAACGCGTCTCTAAACGGTGCAAGCGGCAAATCATGTAACAGTTGGGGTGACAACTTTATCAGAGGGTTTAGACCCTGCAGAATATGGATATGTCTGTCGCCGTCCCGAAATTGGGGCCGAAAGTACGGTATACCGGTAAAGCTGCACCTTTACCTATACATAAATTTTCGTGGTATTTGATTCTCAAATTGTAGTCACACAGGAAAACTGCGACTCTACCGGCCAAAAGCCTAAATATCTTAGGAAGAGGTCTAGTTTCTATTATTACCATTAGGTAGGACAGAACTGAGCTTGTTTATAAATCAAACCCTTTTTTACCAACACTTCCGTGGTAGAAAAGGTTGTGAGACACACATATCTAAAATAATTGAGTAATTGGTAGTTAATTGAGGTGTGCAATAAAGAGTATTTGTATTGTATTGTATTGTATATCTCTGATTATTAGACAAGTCATTTAATTAAAAATCTCTTTCTAATTATGTAGAGGGCGATAGTCTGAGAAACCGCAGTGTGTAGTCTAATCTATGTCGTCATCATTTCGATCGTTAACTATATACGGAGGACATAACGTATTCGAGTGTAATGAAACATCGAATCAACAGTTTTTTTTGGGCACGGTACAAACAAACGCCTAAACACAAATCTGTAGGTAAACAGATTAGAGAAACTATTCCATGTATGTTTAGTTTGTTTCTTCAGACCGTTTCTGATGCTGGTCACGAGTGACCGCCATTCGCTCATACTAAATAAATCAAATATACAATTTCAATTTATTTTAGCGCGAGAAGAGCCGCAAATCTTATTTGTCAAACCACGAGTCACACTTTAACTTCATTGGACGATTAACCTTCGTCAACATGGTCCGTCGACGTTAAACATATGTTTACACTTTTAAACCTTATACCGTTGTGTTACGGCGAAAATAGTATACATATCTTTGGCGTCGACTAGTCATACATAATTCAATGGTGTTACTTCACTCCACAAATACACAGAGCAAACACCATAACATTAGTCCTGTTTACATTACCATTGCGTGTCAAATATTACAAATATAGCGTTGTTGTTTTAGACCCTATCTAAAAATAGCACCACATTTAATTGTTTTTCCAATGTTAAATTCAAAAATTAAATTGAAGATTCAATTCCCACCGAAGCGTGTGTCGTGATATTACTTTCGCGAAGTCTTCCCTAGAGTGTTTGCCAATTTGCAATGCAATGCTCTGCGGGATAAGTAGGCTGCGGAATTATCACTCTATGTGCATATGTCATGCGAAAAACTTGGAGAAGAGACTATTAGGAGCGCTACGACGCGACGCGAGTAGAGAAAAAGTCTCCCCATCTTTCTAATTCGCACAGTTCGATCGAGACAGGAATCCCTGAGTTTCATAAATCTACTAGGAGATTATAAATCGACAAGTTATTAACCTGCCAGCGGGGCTAAGTCAACTGCCGCTACGACGCGACGTGAGTAGAGAAAAAGTGTCCCCATTTTTCTAATTCACACAGTTCGATCGAGATAGGAATCCCTGAGTTTTATAAATCTACTAGGAGATAATAAATCTAGACAAGTTATTAACCTACCAGCGGGGCTAAGTCAACTGCCGCTACGACGCGACGCGAGTAGAGAAAAAGTGTACCCATTTTTCTAATTCACACAGTTCGATCGAGATAGGAATCCCTGAGTTTTATAAATCTACTATATAGGAGATTATAAATCTAGACAACCAGGCGGGGCTAGTACAACTGCCGTTACGACGCGACGCGAGTAGAGAAAGTCTCTCTTTCGATTTCGCACTGTTCTCGATCGAGACAGGAATCCCTGAGTTTTTTTTGTATTCAAACTTTATAGATGTATCGCAACTGCATTTGAATAACTTCGTTACATAAAAGTGCAGCGGGTAAAACGCTCGTGTGGAGCCAGAATCGGTTTGAGAGCTAGGTGTTTCGTAAGCGTATGCTGTTTGCGTGTTCTGAGATGAAAGTTCGAATTATCAGTCCCAGCGTGCGTGCCTGAGCCCCATAATGGCAGCATTACCCTAGATGCGGCAGATATACCTGTGGCATATATCGGCTCGATATCGGTACTAGTACAGTCAGCATCAAAAGTAACTTGACATATAAAGAGGTCAAAAGTTCCTATTCACTTGTAATAAAGACTTTTATGTCACACCTGGCCATAAAGTGGCCATTATCGCATCCGCTCCGCGCGCGAAAAAACCCACTTCCTGGCCAGGGGGTGACATAAAATTTTGTACTTACCACGGGCGATAATAAAGAAAGCCTCAGATCGCATATTTATCGCCCTTGCCTTCGGCTCGGGCGTAAAATACCTGCGATCTGAGACATTCTTTGTTTTATCGCCCTTGGTAAGTAATGTACTATTGACGTTTTCATGTGCCGAGGTACTTTTGATGCTGACTGTACCACTGTAGTATCAGTCATATTAGAGCTCACAGAAGGAGAATGCAGTAATGGCTAGAGTCGCCGTCATCGAAACCGATGTGGAGGACCATATAGATGTATTTTAACAAGATACCTACGAAGCTGGAGGTCCCGGGTTCGAATCCCGGCCGGGGCATTTATTTGTGTGATGAGCACGAATATTTGTTCTCGGGTCTTGGATGTTTTCTATGTATTTAAGTATCTATTTATCTATATAAGTATGTATATCGTCGCTTAGTACCCATAGTACAAGCTTTGCTTAGTTTGGGACTAGGTTGATTTGTGTAAGATTGTCTACAAATATTTATTTATTTTATTTTATTTTTATATAATTATATGACATTTACACAGTAATTAACTGTGTTATTATATTATTTTTAAAAACCCACTTTGAGTGTAAGAGACAGTTTGAAAATGAAAACTATATCGCATCATCGCATCTGAAAGAAGTCGTCGAAATAGTGCTTCAGCTAAATCCCGTTGTTATTATATCTTTGTGTTATTTCTTCACATTGTTTGAGTAAAGCACTGTGTCTGCCTTGGCTCTTGGTGGACCTCGGCTATGCCTCGGCCCACCAACCACCTCGTCAGCGTCAGGCAACCACTTGTACACATGTTACTAAATGATGTCATTGTAAAATTGTACCTAATGTGACATGTAAAACAGCCCTTGAGGCCTACTTGCATAATAAATGTTCGATTTTGACTCCTAAAACGCGAGCCCGGTATATCGAGTTTTTAATTGAAAAATACCGTCCAAACAATTTACATCACAGGCTTAAACATTTTCGTCTATTTCCATATAGACTTGATCGGCTTCGCGTCCTAATAAAACGTGCCTTACAAATGTTAAACATCCTACGAATATTGCTACCGTTTTATGAAAATTGGAATCGCTGTGGGTCCGTGTTTGGTAATTGGTATAGATTTTATCATAACTTGATAATCAAAGGACACTGGCATTTTCGGAAATTTGGAATCGTTAGAGATCCTACAGCTACACACACACTGAGCGAAAAAAATACTAATGATTAGTAAGTTTTAGTGAATCCCAAGACAAGGAGATTATATACTAACGGTTACAAAACAGTTTAGTTGTTAACACGGGCAAATTTTTTGGTATTAGTAAATAACTAGTATTATCAAAAACTGGTTTGTAACCGTTAGTATATAATCTCCTTGTCCTGGGATTCACTAAAACTTACTAATAATTAGTATTTTTTTTTCGCTCAGTGCATTAGATAACGCTGTGGGTCTGTGTTTGGTATACCTATAGATTTTATCATAACTTGATAATCAAAGGACACTGGCATTTTCGGAAATTTGGAATCGGTTGAGAACTTACACACATACTTAAATAAGAAAACATCGAACACCCAGGAAAAAATAATCGCGATCATTAACACAAATAAATGGCCTGGCTGGAATTAGAAACTGGGTCCTCCAGATTTGTCCGCAAGGTCACTATTACCAACTAGGCTAAAGTGGTAATAAAATGCATTTTTATCGAAGCTGAAACAGTAGGCTTCAGTCCGTCAATAAATAGCTAATCAATCTGGCGACAGTACCTAACTATACCTTGTTTTTTATTCAGATTAGAAAAGTCGTGCGATTGTCGTCATGCGATTTCAGGGAAAACAATCTTGAAACGGGAAAATATGCGGCGTGGTATCTTTAAGACGTGATAATCTACTGAAATAAGAAACAAAGAATTGTAGGCAAAAATGACCGTTAAAATTCTAATTTAAAAAAACGGGGTATACAAAGGTGAGTTGGGTATTTTATTTGATTCGCCAGACTCGTATCATTGCAGGGCCAAATACTGGCCGGTGAAGGCCCTCGGCGTAGACGCGATCGATCGAGGGTTTGGAGTCTGGAGGTCGTCATCCTTGCACCCATAGCATTAAGGTACCTAAATAACACCCACCTCAGATCATTTTGCAGGTACTTTGTACAGTTAGCATGATAAAATATATAGGTGGTGCATGTACCTGCACATTCTACTAGGTACTTTCAAGATAACAGGCAATAGATGGTATAAAAAAAAAGATGGTGGTATATAATAGTAGTTTATGCAACTGACTAATTATGTACAGTTGCATACATTACTTTATCTACACACATATTATAACTACCACATAACTACTCTAAGATGGGTTCAGAAACCGTAGTAAATAAATACAATAATTGTGTTAATACAACCTTTTTTGCACGGTTGCGGAAATATCGAAATCAGAACTGGCAACCGATACCTGAATGTTATTTTAAAAAGTAAAGAGTCCCTATTCTGATGTGATCATGTCGTTCTAGCTCACGTGCGATATATACTAAAAAAACATTGCGCTGACATTTCGCATCAACTGAATTTGAATTTTCAGTGATACTAGAATAGGGACATGTCAACTTTGACATTTAAATTTTGACAGTTTTGTTTGACGTTTAATATTTTAACATCATATATGAGATTAAAATTAAAAATTATATTACTGCTGTAGCCTTAGCCACAGATAAGAAAATTGCCATAAATTCATTGAATGTTGAAATGAGAGTCATTTTCTACGGTTTGCGAACGCATATTAGAGGATTTATGATGTGTGTGTAGATAAAGGTTGTTTTAAAGTAAAGGTTAAATGGAACAAACTATACTATACTGTTGCGGTTATACTTTGCCGCGACAAACATCACATCATCGAGGTCCTACCTAGGGTTGCCAACCGTCCCGCCTCAGGCGGGACGTCCCGTTTCCAGCACCCTAGATGAATTGTCCCGCTTTCAAGCCTCGGCAGAACTATAAGAACCAGCCCCTCTAGCATAACATGCATCTCGTCTCTACTCGCGCGCGAGATAGGCTACCTGTCACAGTCTGATTACTCCTGTGAAAAAGTGACAGGTAGCTTATCTCGCGCGCGAGTAGAGACGAGATGCATGTTATGCAGAGCGAACATTTTGTTTCATTTCAGGAAAGAGTGCACAACTTCGATAAATGAAAATAAGTAATTTATATCCCGCTCCCGGAGAACCGTACTCGTAATAGGATAATTTTAGCTCGGAAATCATCCACTAAGAACGTATATCTCGCGGGACTAAATAATGTATCCTACATCACAATTATACGTTAACAATATTTGATACGAGTGCGCGAGTCCCGCATTTTTTAGCCAAGTCCCGCAATTCTACAACAAATGTCCCGCAAATCAAAGCACATAAGTTGGCAACCCTAGTCCTACCTATTTGATGTATGATGCTATGATGTCTAAGGTTGACATAAACGTTTATTGAGAGTTCCGATGTCGGTGTAATTTTAGGTTTCCATCTGTGTACCCTTTTAGTAACGACCGGTTAGAAAGGACAAAATGCTTTTTTTCTTTTTTTATACCACGTCAGTGACAAACAAGCTTGCGGCCCGCCTGATGGATATTTTCAAACCACTCGCTCCGCTCGTGGTTCAACCATTAAGATTCATTCGCTGACTCGTAGTTCAATCCTAATAGAATCCATTCGCTACCTCGTGTTTCAATTGCACACTCGCGGTTAAAATACAACTTTGCACCCTTGTATAACAAATAAGTATTAGGCAGAACCAAGCTTATCGACCCATCAAAGGGTAAAACGGGACCCTATTACTAAGGCTCCGCTGTCCGTCCGTCTGTCACCAGGCTGTATCTCATGAACCGTGATAGTTAGACAGTTGAAATCTTCACAGATGATGTATTTCTGTTGCCGCTATAACAACAAAAAATACTAAAAAACAATAAAATAAATATTTAAAGGGGCTTCCATACAACAGACATGTTTTTTTTTGCCGTTTTTATAGATAATGATATGGAACCCTACGTGCGCGAGTCCGACTCGCACTTGGCCGGTTTTGATTCTTTCAATCGCGGTCACATTAAATTATTCATTTACTTTTTTAATATACCTACTTATTATTTCATTAAACTCGTTAATTGTTTACAATGCAATGGTAAAGATAATAACACGAACTGCTGTGGTGCATTCGCTTTTGCAAAACAGTTTACTCACTTGTTCCAAAGTTAAATTTGCACAGATAATAAAGAAATCTTTAAAATAAATACTGTCCGCACGGGCCAAAGACAAACACAGAAGATTGCGCGGGAAGAAAAGGCGGGAAACGAAACGTCAGATGCGGACTGCGCGGGGCCGCGGCAAAGACTAACGCGGTCATTCAGCCACTCGCGATATTCACCGTGATCTCGTGAATACACAATGTACTTTGATTACCTTACCTATTAGACATACGGCGCCAAAACCTTTAATACTGGACGTCGCGATGTCCGTAACAGGGCAAAACTTCAACCGACAGGCGTGAAAGTTTCCGTAATGATTTCATACTTTGTAATAAATAGGGTTGCCAACCGTCCCGCCTTAGGCGGGACATCCCGTTTCCAGCACCCTGGACGATGCGTCCCGCAAAGGATGTGTGCGGACCCCAAAAGGGATGTTGACACCAAATAAGAAAATCAATTAATCCGAATTTTCTCGAAAAAGAATAAATAATTACATAATTATAAGTCTTCAAAGTTTTAGGAGGGGGCATTCTCTGTCCCTGTTCCGCAAAACGCACCTCTGTATTGAACGATCGTCATTTACTATGGCGCTCGAGGTCAGTGACGTCACTGATCTGTAGCGCTTTCTCTCTCGAACTCAAGACATTGTAACGGTTGTAGTTTCGTTATTTTTTGACATATTTGAATAGGATTTTCACTATTTGGTATAGTTTTATGTATTCTTTCGTATGGAGTAATAATAAATTTTGAGTCAACATCCCTATTGTCCCGTTTTCAGGCCTCGGCAGAATTATAAGAACTGGAGCGAACATTTTGTTTCATTTCAGGAAAGTGTGATGCACAACTTCGATAAATGAAAACAAGTAATTTCTATCCCGCTCCCGGAGGAACGTACTACTCGTAATAGGATAATTTTAGCTCGGAAATCATCCACTAAGAACGTATATTTCGTGAGAATAAATAATGTATCCTACCTACTTCACAATTATACGTTTTTTTGCCAAGTCCCGCAATTCTACAACAAATGTCCCGCAAATCGAAGCACATAAGTTGGCAACCCTAGTAATAAATCCCAATTTCTGAATCTGGTTAGATGTTCGTTAATTTATCTGTATTAGTTAGCATTGTATTTAGTTAAATATATTAAAACTTTCCTATTTGTGCCAACCATAATATATTATCACAGTAATCTGTGGATAATGTCATTGGCTATATATAAAGTAAATGCAATAGTATAAGACACTGTAACATTTATATTGTATAGTTGTTTATTATCCCTAAAAATAAATAAAATTAACTAATTCTTAAGTTGGCGCAAACCGCCCTAAGAACGTCATTTTGATCCTGATTCTTTCATCAATGCCGGAGGCTGCGACCTAGCTGGCGGCGTCAGAATTTTCATAATTTCACATTCGCTGATGGACTCGAATCACAAGCTAAGGCTGATTGAAGGATGTCATAGAATAGAAATAGAATAAATTTATTTTGGAACAAAAACAATACAGAACATTAAATACAGAGGTAAAGCTTACTTATACTGAAGTAGGAATCTAGTGTTGGTTGTCACAAAAATGGACGGAGCGAGTAGTGCAACGCGCTGATTTTCAGTGGATCCAACTAGCTATGGGTATCTATTAATTTAAGGAGATCATTTGTAGCATAATCGCATTCTTAACGTTTGAGATAATTGCAGTGTACAGCCCACATTATTTATTACAAGCAAAAGCCAAACCTGAGATGACAAGTAATTGTGAATACCAGCTCAAAATACATTTTAAACAAACATTTGGGACGCAGTCACCGTTCAGCTAGGTCGACATTTTGTCACTCACGCGGCTCACGCCTATCAGCGTTGTCTATATAAATAAAACATCGACAACAAAATACATATCTGAAAGGGTTAAAAGTGTGACTTAGTAGGGCCATTTGTTCTCCGGTGATGCCCCTCGGCCTCGGCCATACAATTGATCGCATCCGAATGCAAAAACGGCGGGAAAGCTCTGCCATTTCCACAGCGCTTGTCTATGATCAAGATTATCATATTTTCTTAATTTATATACGAATATTTAAGCGCGTTAGCGCTTGTTTTATTCAAATTGTAAACATTTATTCAGCGGGCATATGAAGGACTTGGCAGTAGGTATAGTCAGCCAAGAGGTCACATTTGGACCTTACCTTTGGATTCAGTTAAGTTGGGGGGGCTAGATTAGTCAGGGGGGCACTATTACCTATTAGATGGCGGGTGGCATTTTTTTAAATTGTTTAAAAAAGTGCACCTAGAATTTGCTTCAGGGGAACATGCCTCCCCTTTGCTCCCGCCTCCCCTTTTATCCGCGCCTAAATAAAGTTTCGAAAGGTGGTATGGTAGACCAATTTTTTGGTTTACCTACTCTACCCACGTTTATTCGATTGGGTTATTAAGCGTGTTTGGAGCGCGAAATGTTTTGATTTTGAGAGGTCCTCTCTGTCGCTCGAATACGCAAGTGCGGTAGAGAGGTAGATACTTCATTTTCGGATCGCGGTAGGTCCCCAGACGATGTTTTACAAATGATGTTTTACGGGGAATATTTCCAAGCTGGAATATTCCCTAATCCCCATACTTTCCGGTACATCTCTACGAACAACTCCCATATGGGTCGATGGGTGTACACGAGTACAGCCATCTGTGTATTCAAACGTATGTAAATTTATAACTTACTACTATACATAGCGTCCCAAAGACATGATGGTAAAATAAGTACCTTAAAATATTGTGGATTATATTAAGTCATTGTTGCCGTCGAATGAGGGATTCAAGTCGTATTTTTCTTCCCTCGTTTGATGGCAACAATGATTATTTTCCTCATAGGCATGTGTCCGAAGGCAGCAAAATTACTTCCGTCTTGGGCGTAAACACTTGAATCCCTCGCTACCCTCAAGTTCCCTCAGGATTCAATATACCGCCCTCGCCATAAATATATTATTTTGCAGCAGAGCAGAAATGAAAAAATAAAAAAAATAAAAAAATATGTATGAAGATGAAGAAAAAACGAGGTTTGTTCCCTCTAGACGGACTATAAAAAGCCATTTTTCGAATAGGGGAAGTGAAAAATAAAAGTCTCCTTTCCCTTCATGTCGCGTTTTGGCACGGCCTGTATACTAAGTTATTAAGTACTACTGAATGTACTGATAAATAACCTATGCCTGGCTGTCAATATGTAGAACTGAATACGCTTTGACCGTGCCCCTTTGTATCAGGCGCCAGCTCAGACTCCTCAATACCTAGACGGTCTATAAACTCAATAGGTTTATGTTACGGAATGTTCTCGTAATAAATCGTACTTCTAACGAGCCTGGTAAAAGGAACCAGCAAATCAAATACCTACAGTATGATTACTTTGTGTAAGACTCTTATTGGAAAGTCTAGTTTCTATTACAACGCTGAACCGATTTAGACAAAATTTTGTATGGAGATATTTTGAGTCCCGAAAAGAAAATGGGATACTTTTTATCCCGGAAATCCTACTTTAAGGGGGTGCGATAACTAGGTAAGCGCCTGAAATTAAAGAATAGCAATTTAATTCTAACGCAATGAACGAGTTCTGTTACGCGGACATGGCCGGATACTACGTCACTATTCGGTATTCGGCCGGATAGTAATATTTTGGCCGGATATCGGATAGCGCCGGATATCCGTTGCATCTCTACTAAAACATTGAAATAATTTTGCTACCAAGTGGCACATACTACTGCTTTTCACTTCTTCTATGAGGAGAAGTCATTATTGCCCTCAAATGACGACGAGAATGAGAATGACGTCGGAGACAGGGGGCTTTCACTCCGTCAGTTCGCCGCGCCGCTGCAAGTACATCTCCGGGTGGTACCATTCAGTGGCGGCCGCGAATTGCTACCGGACGGTCACGTCGGATGGATGTCATACGCTTGGTGTAAATAAATAAAATAAATAAATAAATATTTGTGGACAATCTTACACAAATCATCCTAGTCCCAAACTAAGCAAAGCTTGTATAATTATCGTCGCTTAGTACCCATAGGTACTAAGCGACGATATACATACAACATTGAGTGGTCAACATTTGTTATTTACCTATTATAATTTGGGGTTGCAATGTACGAGTAAGTTGGCGATTTATTAACATGCAACTTCTGTACGTAGTACTATTACTTAGGTAATACAACGCGATGATCGTGCGAGTGAAATTCGCGAATATATTGAACTCCAATAGGTGTCCTAAAGGGATCGTCCTAAAACAAACGCGACTTCGCGATTATCGCGCGAATTCGCGACTTTTACTAGTAAATATTCTAAGTTAAAGTCGCGCGATCGCGCGATCACCGCGTAGTCGCGCGCCAATTAGGACGATCCCTTATTCTGTGTCGGAAATGTCATTACCAAACTCATGTGGAGTTGGGCAGGGCACCTTGCTAGGCTGAGTGATGGCAGGTGGACCAAAAAAGTGTCAGAATGGTGGCCACTTCGTGAGAAAGGAGCGTCGGCCTTCCACCAGCTCGATGGGCCGATGATATTAGGAAGATCGCGGGTCACTCTTGGATAAGACTGGCTCAAGACCGGGACTAGTGGCGTACTCGAAAAGAAGCCTATGCTCAGCAGTGGGCGATTACAGGCTGAAAATAATGATGATGATGATGCCCTCAAATGAGGGAAGAAAAGTACGACTTTGATTCGTCTTTGGCGTGCAACGTTTATGCGTCATGATTACATTAAATTATAATCTAAAGCGTAAAACACGTTAATTCACTATTTTACAAAGCAAGGGGCAAACGTTACTATATAATTCGGGGCAACGAATTAATAAAAACTTTGCAACGAGGAACGTGCTCATACTGCTCATGCAAAATTCCGTTTTTTCAGTCCCAAGTCCCAATGGCAGGCACTAGGCTAAAAACATATAATTAAAATATGCGGGGTATTATAAAAACTAGCCACGCTGAACTAGAGCACTTATTTAATGGAGTTCCCGCGTGCCACGTGCAGTATGAGTTTTAAGCAATGTCGGCCGAGGTCTGTTTTAGGATGGGTGACCATTTTGAGTGGTTACTAACTGAGCACTACCATGTGCTTTGGAAGGCACGTTAAGCTGTTGATCCCAGCTGCTGTCTATGACAGCAGTCGTTAAGCGAAGTTGGAAGCACAATCAAGTTGCCCACTCACTTGACAAAGGGGGGTCGTACCTACCGCTACCCTACATGCGACCCATACGACAAATAAGGAAACTTTTTTTATTCTAAAATCATCTTGCGTAAAATCCCTGCTCCCATAAACTGTCAATTTCTTCATTTCGATGCTATTTGACGAATCCAGTTGCTGGCAAAACTGGCGCCAGCAACTGGATAATATTGGTGTGACATAAAGAATTATCTCACACCAATGCAGATCAATATCCCTTGTTTTATTCAAAGTAATAAATAGACTAAAGGCCATTGCGTTGCTTTTTGTTTAAACACTGCATCATACTTACCTATTGATCAACAAATATTTAACCTTTTGATATTTGTAAGGCTGGAAACAGTGCTCAAACACGTATGACCGACCATACGCGCTGACCGTCAGTCGAGCACTGTATACAGCCTAATAGTAGTAGAATGAGTTTCTTGGGACAATGCCACTCAACTATATTGTCCCAAATCACAGCAAAACTCAATTTTTTTTTATCTTACTTCCTTTTCTTTCATTCTTCTTTTGACTTTTCTCTTCCCCACTTTCTTTACTGTTTTCTTGTCATCTTAGACTCCGTATGACCTTGAAGGCTGACTCAATAGTGGTCCACTAAATAAGAGACTGGACCCGTCGCACACCAGTAATTGCCAACCAGTATTTGTGTGATAGATATGAAAATATTCGTTTCCGAGTCTTGGATATTTTCTATGTATTTATATCTATTAAATATTGTCATCTTATTAAGCCTTATCTTATTGAGCTTACTAAGGGGCATGTTTGATTTGTGTAAGATTAGCCCTGTAGTATTTATTTATTAAATATGCTTTCCCTAAAGTATTTCAGAACAAATTATGCACAACATAATATTCATGAGTATTCCACAGAAGCTAGCCTTCACTCGAATTATTTTATTAATTGAATATTCACATCTGTTATAGAATTGATCAATAAGCCGTCCTCTCCCAGCGAAAAAAATAAACAATGCCATTCTTTTGTTATCTGTCCTGGGATCCCAGGGACTGGTAGACAACGGGTAAATATGTTGAGGAAAATAAAATAAAAAACAACTTACAAAGTAACGTCCCATTTCTATAGAAGTTAAATCCATTCCCTCGATATTATTTCACTGTAAACAAAAACAACAAAAATAACTAACAAAAAAATAAAACATCAATGATACGTTTATCTTAAATATTTCACCTGACCTTTTAAGTTTAGGACTAAAGGTAGCACTAGGCAGGCACTGTAGGTAGATACTGAGATATCCTGTGTGAGTGCTACAGTTACAATTATTAAAGTTACTTACGTATGAATTCCAACAGCCGACACCTTGCAGTTACGTCTCACTTTCTCTGTTCTGCTGCCACTAAAAACCGTTAGCAAAATTCATGGCGGAGCTTAGAGCTCACCTTTACGTATATAGTCCGAAATTATGGCTCATTTCAAATTGCATTTCGTTTACACTATTAACTTTATTTTTGTATCATGTTCATTTCATTCACAAAAAGAAACAACAAATCAATCAAGATATGTTACGTTCCGTTTTACGTTAAAACCATTGTTCCATTGTATTGTATACATATACATTTATAAAAAGTCCTAAAGGGTCTCAAGTTATCCTTAAAGATATTACAATTAGAAATGTCATATAAAATGCTTATTTATTTAATTAAACTGCGCTGATAATCAGCCTAAAATCAATATTCTTTATCTGTACTTCAGTGCCTCGATGTAATTTAAATGCGTATAATGAATCGACAATGACAGCTCGTGTACGTTTAGAAATCGTAGAAACAAATCAACAAATCATACCATTTTTCATGAGAGGTTATCTAGTGGCAGCCGTACAAGCCCCATTTCAAAGAAAAACCGCAAATCGATGTACAGTTTAGCCATTTGGCACATGCATACTAGAGGTCAAAACAAAATTTTTGACCCGCAGTTCCTAAAAAAAATTCCCTTAGGAGGGGAGTGTGGGGACTTTTCTTTTTTTGTATGGAAAAAAAAAAAATTTTTTCAGAAACTTATTGTGTGTGGTGTCATATGAAAGGGCATTTTGAGACGATTCTAAAAATATACCACATCATTACATTTCAGGCATTCTTTTTTAATTATCACAGAAATAATTTTCGAAACATGCCAAGTTTGGGCTCCTCCAGACACGATATGGCTGATTTTTTTTTGTACAATATACCACAAATGATACTTGATATCCTCATATCTAACCTTAAGAAAGCAATTTGGAAAATAATTTCAGTAAGTATTTTTTATTTATTTTTCAAGATTACTAAGTGACACAGTTCTACTTCAATACCTATTTTACGAGACTTATGGAACTGTACTGAAGATACAGTACATATTAATCATAAAATGATACGTAGTATCCATATATCCAACGGGAAATACCTCTTTAACCCTTTAACTGCATCTTTATCTTAAACAAAAATAATTTTCGAAACATACCAAATTTGAGGTCCTCCAGACACGATATGGCTGATTTTTTTTTATACAATATACCACAAATGATACGTAATATCCTCATATCTAACCTCAAAAAAGCAATTTTGAAAATAATTTCATTATGTATTTATTTTTTATTTTTGTAGCGGGGACGTATAGTTTATGAAGAAAACACAACACTGACGTTACACAAATATATTGTCAAGAGTTGAACACAAACCATATGTTTCCGAACGTGTAACTCATAGTTGTCAGCCTTCTTGTGTTATCTGTAATTATGCATGTCATTAGACTCTGTGGCCGCCGAAATATAGCTTGTGATTCTACTAAACAAATAACTTGTTTTTATTATAAAACCATGGTGTCAGCGTGGTAAATAAACAAAATGGAAGAAGAATACAAGAAACTTCTGCAGCAGCAGTCAGAACTAGTCAGTGTGATGCAACAACAGATGCTCATACTGCAAGAACAAGTGAAAAATGTGATGACATCTGCAGAGGTTAAAAGCCGCGTGTCCGTGCCCTGGCCGCAGCCTTTAGAGGTGGAAAACGGCGAGCCATATGAAAATCTTACCTTTTTCAAGAGCCGTTGGGACGATTACTGCGTTGCAACCGGTATGCAAAGTTGGGGTCACGAAAAGAACGAAACTAAAGCCGGTCTTCTCCTCAGCGCCATTGGAAGCACAGCTATGAAAAAGCTAGCTTAGCTATCTTTTTTAATTATCACAGAAATAATTTTCGAAACATGCCAAGTTTGGGCTCCTCCAGACACGATATGGCTGATTTTTTTTTGTACAATATACCACAAATGATACTTGATATCCTCATATCTAACCTTAAGAAAGCAATTTGGAAAATAATTTCAGTAAGTATTTTTTATTTATTTTTCAAGATTACTAAGTGACACAGTTCTACTTCAATACCTATTTTACGAGACTTATGGAACTGTACTGAAGATAAAGTACATATTAATCATAAAATGATACGTAGTATCCATATATCCAACGGGAAATACCTATTTAACCCTTTAACTGCGTCTTTTCATCAGTTGGTATAGTTGTTGTGGTAGATACTGACTTATAAAGTGGCTGAAAGTTGAATGAAAAATGTTTATTCCTGTTGTTTTTATTTACATTGCACTAGCCACTCACTTGCTTTTGACATTTAGAAAACATGGCCTAAATTGGCCCATAGAGAGCTACCTACACAGATAAAAAACAAAAATATTCTACCCAACTGATTGAATAGTTTTCATACCGTTGTCATCTGTGTTTCTTAATCAATTAATACTAGGTATTAATGTATGCTGTTAGAGTCTTCCACAGATTAAAAAAAATGTTTTGTTTTTTATTTTACTTTATTATTAGGCTTGCGGCCAGTGCTTGTTTATAACTTAGAAAGAGGTTCATACATTTTAAGTATGCCACGGGCTGAGGACTGTTGCGTCACTTTGTAATATTGAAAAATATAGCGTGTGACAGTGACAACCGTATTTCTCGCACGTTGCCTCCTAGGACCACTAGAGGTAGACCCCCGGCTCGCTACCAAAAGGACTGAGCCGCGGATCTATCGTTGGTTGGTGCGCGCGCGCCATGTTACCGGCCCGCGCGATATTGTTATTAGAGCGACACGCCGCCAGTCGGCTTCGGTACGCCTTATCAAACGGACACGCTCTCTACCCTTACGCTCTGTGATTTCGTTTATATGTTGTGTGAGACTTGTATGGTTTGTGTTCAACTCTTGACAATATATTTGTGTAACGTCAGTGTTGTGTTTTCTTCATAAACTATACGTCCCCGCTACATATTTGGCTGCCCAACGTTTGTGGGTCTGAGTCGTATTATTATTTCGCCGTTACGGAAATGGTAAGGACGCGAAGTGGCTCGTTGGGGTCTACCGCAGCTTCCGATGGGAACATCACAATGAACAGCGAAGCCCTAACAGCGATGATAACCACGCTCCAGCAAACGCAGCAAGAGTTCTGCCAACAGTTGCTGCGCGAGGTGAGGTCATCGACGCCATCGCAAGCCGAAGCGACCGCTGCCGCCGTCGCCGCTGCCGCCACGTTCGCCTCAGCAAATGGGAACTTCGCGCAGTGCACGGCTCGTTACAGTGGTAGCAAGGACGAAAACCTGGAAACATTTATAGATAGCATCGAGAGTTACAAATCTTGTGTGCACATCAGTGACGAGAACGCCATTCGCGGCTTAGCGCTGCTACTCACGCGCGACGCCGGAATCTGGTGGCAAGGTGTGAAGGCTCAGGTTAAAACTTGGGAAGAGGCGCTCGATAGGCTGCGAAGTGCCTTCGGCGAGCGTCGTCCGCCTTTCGTCATTTATACGGAATTGTTTTCCATGGTGCAAGGAGAAGAAGAGTCTACGGAATTATTCGTATCAAAAGCGAGAGCTTTGTTAGCTAAATTGCCCTCGGGTGACCTTTGCGAACGAGTTCAACTGGACATGGTATTCGGTCTCTTAAATCGTCGAATCAGGAAAAGGCTAAAGAGAGAAGCCGTCGATACTTTTGAAAGCCTGTTACGACAGTGTCAAAGCATAGAAGACTCTAGAAGAGAGAATCACGTTCCCGTAGCAACAGCGCGCGAACGCGCGCGCCCGTCCGCCGTTTCCCCGAATTGCCCGAGCGCGGCCGATTCCACGAAATCGCCCGCCGTTTCTCCGAGTATTCCGAGTGCGGTTGATTCCACGAAACGTCGTAAATTCTGTGTGTATTGCAAACGGAACGGCCACTATAAAGACTCTTGTGAGAAGTTAAAAGAAAACAACGCGAAAGTTAGTACAGACTCTAATGATAAATTCAGTGATAATAGTGCGAAAGTAAAGTGTTACGGTTGCGGTGCGCCTAATGTAATTCGTTCGAAGTGTACGAACTGTAACCCGGGTCAGTCGTTTTATTCCGTCGACGTAAATTCGTGTCACGCCGACGACGCCGACGACGCCGCCGGCCCGCGCGGTCGCGGTGCGGCAGCCTTCGACCCATCGTTACCTACATCGCAGCGCGCGTCCCCGGCGCGCGCCGCCAGCGCACGCGCGCGCTTCGGCGGGAGCCCCGCGCGCCATCGCGCGTGCTCACGGGCGCGAGTTGCGCTCCCTCACGCCGCCGAGGCGGCGCCTTTGTCGGCGCCTTTGAGTTCGCCTTTGTGTTGCGACATGCCGCCGCCGAACGTCGCACGGCGAGTTAACCCGTCGCCTGCGCTTGGTACTAAAGGTAACCCTACGCGTGCCGTGGGGGATCTTTTTGAACTTTCGCCGAGTGATATATGCAATGTTTCGAACTACATTTGTGAGGACATTATGAGTATTGGTTGTGATAATATTGATAACGTTAATAATGTATGTAGTGATAACGTTTCTATGGTCAATGATTGTCAAACTTTTTTCGAAAAGACCAACGATGGTCAAAATGTTTCTCGTAATGTTAATGATGTTCAAAGTTTTTTTGAGAGGGTCAAAGATGTTCAAACTTTAAGTGATAAAGTCAATGATTGTCAAACCTTTTTTGATAAGACCAACGATGGTCAAAATGTTTCTCGTAATGTTAACGATGTTCAAAGTTTTTTTGAGAGGTTCAAAGATGTTCAAACTTTAACTGATAAAATCAGTGTTTGTCAAACTTTCCGTGGAAATGAAAATGGTAGTCAAAATGTTTGTGATAATGCGAAGGCTGTCACTTCTCGCCGCCCTATTTTGTCTATCAGTATTTTCGGCGCAAGTGGTACAGCGCTCGTTGACTCGGCGGTAAAAGGGTGTATCGCTGGTCACACGTTGTACGCTCTCCTTGAACAAAAGGGATGTCCCTTAACATCGTCAACACAGTTTGTTAGGCTGGCTGACGGGGTTAGTAGGGCAATGACGGTGCTTACCGCTGAAGTAGATGTGACACTTAGGCACAAAACAAAGAAAGTCAGTTTTGTGATTTTTCCTGACTCGAATAATAACGAGTCTCTTCTAGGAATTGATTTTTTGAAGGAATTTAACCTTAACATTGATTTTGGCAAAAACAGCTGGCACTTCGGTGAAAATGATAACCAGAAGTATGAGTTACACCTTGAGAATGTGTCACCTCTCACTTCATGTGTAGCAGCTGTAGAGGCACTTAGGGAGGACGAAGCTACGTTGCTTACCGCACAGCGACGCGGGTTGCTTGCGCAGCTCCTCACTAAGAACCAGGACTTGTTTGAGCCAGGGGGAGGACCAACTCCTTTTGCCGAGCATAGGATCGACACAGGCGATCATCCGCCTATTGCCGTGCCGCCTTATCGCGTCACTCCCGCCAAGAGGGAGGTCATGCGGACGGAGATCGAGAAGATGCTGGCAGACGATATTATAGAGGAGCGTGAGTCACCCTGGATCTCTCCTGCTCTTTTGGTGCCTAAGTCCAAAGGTAAGATACAATTCCAGTACCCTCCAGGTAAAGCGAATGTAGTCGCTGACACGTTGAGTCGTCCTACCTGTGAAGAGGTCAACAAGGATCAGTGTGGTGTATGTTCAGTCATAGTGGACTTACCTGCTCGCAGCCCCGCTGATCTTCGTCGTGCTCAGCTCGATGACCCGGAACTGGAAAAGATAATGAGTGAGTTAGAAAGTATGTCAGATGCTGCAGCCGTTGGAGCGAAGCGTTGGTCGGAGCGAGGATACTTCATGCAGCAAGGCGTTTTGTACAGGTACAATCCCGATGTCGACAGCGAGGAACCGCAGCTGGTAGTTCCCGTTTCGCTTCGTCTCGACATCTTGAAGGAGTGTCACGATTCTCCATTATCGGGGCACCAGGGGATTGAGAGGACCTTTTACAAGATCTCGCAACGCTTCTTCTTCCCAGGTATGCGTCGTATCATTACTGAGTACATCAAGACATGTGTGCCTTGTCAGAGATACAAAGCATCTAATGAGAAACCGTCCGGTCTTCTCCAGACTCCCGTTTTAAGTCAGCGCAACGAGGTAGTCGCGGTCGACTTATTTGGTCCCTTGCCAGAAGGTGAGAACGGTGAGCGCTGGATCCTGTTAGTAGAAGACACGGCTACACGGTGGGTTGAGCTTTTTGCTCTAAAGGAAGCAACTTCTGAAGCATGTGCTCGTACGCTCGTAGAAGAATACTTCCTCAGGTATGGTTTCCCACGCAGGGTCGTCTCGGACAACGGCGTACAGTTCATTGGAGCTGTCATGCAACAGTGTCTCTTCGTTCTTGGAGTCAAGCAGAGCCTGGTGCCGTTGTACCACCCTGAAGCCAACCCGGCAGAACGTAAAAATCGGGATTTGAAAGCTCAGCTGGCCCAGTTAGTTGAGAACGAACACTCGTCATGGCCAACTAAGCTTGCTGTCATCCGATTCGCCATGAACAGTGCCTTATGTCGCACTACCGGAGCTACTCCTGCATATCTCATGTTTGCACGTGAGATGAGGTCTCCTACAGAGGTTAGTTATGACTTAAGAGCTATACTTGATAAAGAAAACTTTGTCCCTCAGATCACGCCATATCTGCGTTCGTTTATTAGCTCTCTGTCAGCAGTTCGAGATCGCGTGGAGTCACAGCAGGACAAACGTAAAGAATATGCTGATAAGTCTCGTCAGCCAGGTGATGTATTCGACGTCGGGGATAAGGTCCTCATTACGTCTCACGTTCTTAGCAATGCAGCTAAGGGTGTCTCGGCCAAGTTTATACCAAAAAGGGATGGTCCTTACCTGGTCGTTAAGAAAGTTAGTCCTACAACTTACCTGATCTCTGGTATTGATACACCCGAGGAGGTGCTGGGCAAATATCACGCCTCGCAGCTCGTTCGTTTTAATGGAAGGGATGACGTGGTTCCTTCTCCTGTAGTGCCTAAAAGGAAAAGAGGTCGTCCACGTTGTGTTAATCAGGATGTTGTGCGAGTCCATGGACGAGGGCGTCCTCATGAACTCGAGGGGGAGTCTATAGCGTGTGACAGTGACAACCGTATTTCTCGCACGTTGCCTCCTAGGACCACTAGAGGTAGACCCCCGGCTCGCTACCAAAAGGACTGAGCCGCGGATCTATCGTTGGTTGGTGCGCGCGCGCCATGTTACCGGCCCGCGCGATATTGTTATTAGAGCGACACGCCGCCAGTCGGCTTCGGTACGCCTTATCAAACGGACACGCTCTCTACCCTTACGCTCTGTGATTTCGTTTATATGTTGTGTGAGACTTGTATGGTGGTTTTATAATAAAAACAAGTTATTTGTGTAGTAGAATCACAAGCTATATTTCGGCGGCCACAGAGTCTAATGACATGCATAATTACAGATAACACAAGAAGGCTGACAACTATGAGTTACACGTTCGGAAACATCTCCCTTTCTTTAACGAAGATATAACGTAGTCTTTAAAGTGCTCCGGCTGCCTTCTAGCACGCCCACTGCGGCGTAAGCCCTCTTCAGGCCCTGCTGGTGGTGGTTGCAGCCCTCCGGGCCCATCGGCAGGAGGTGGCTCAGCAGCCGCAGGTGTCATAAAGTCCGCTGAAGGTTCCACTAGTTCGAAACCTGCAAACTGTGTCCCATCCTGGGATTCCTGGGGTACACTCCGTACCTGGTGATGGGGTAACTGTACCCTATTTGAATGGGTGGCTTCTACGAATTCTCCAGCATAAGGTCTGATGTGTATTCTGCTTCTTCTATAAGCCTTATCTTTAACCTGGATAATGTATGACCTTCTATCTATTTTCTTGCTGACTGTGCCAAAACTCCACTTCTTATTAACTTCGGGCTGCAGCTGAGTCAATACTTTTTGTCCAATCTCTAATCCAGGAAGGTCAGCACTTCTTTTGTCATTTTCCTGCTTCATTTTCTCCTTCCTTTCCTTTATTCGAACTGGAACACCATGTACAACCTGGGGCTTCAGATGTCTTAAAAGGCAGGGAAGTCCAGACCGAGTTCTCCTGGAAAATAACTTTTGAGACGGACTTGTTTTGTCCATTTCAATAGGAATGTTGCGCTGATGTAGCAAAGCATACCATAAATCTTGCTTAGTTTCGAGGCTATGAATGACCAACTTTTTTGCAATCTTCACGGTGGCTTCTGCTTTTCCATTAGATTCTGCATGATGTGGAGATGAAGTCACATGCTCAAAATTCCAATCATTTGCAAATTTTTTGAAGAGCTCGTTGGCGAAATTGGTGGCATTGTCTGTGCAAACTCTCTGAGGAATGCCATGCCGAGCAAAATTCTTTTTGCAGATAGAAATTATTTCATTAGCCGTAAGCGAAGTGATCTTGTCTAGTTCAAAAAAATCTGAGTAGTGATCTACTGTTACCAAATACTTCCAATCTCCCACAGAGAACACATCCATAGATATATATTGAAACGGATAAACTGGTACATCATGACACAACAGAGGAAGTTTTTGTTGAGACGGAGAATGTGCTGCACAGAATCTACATTTTTCTATAAACTCCTTAATCTCGTCTGACATTCCAGGCCAGAACATGTTCCCTTTAGCCAAACGAAGTGTACTAGCCACTCCATTATGGCTGACATGAACTTTTTGCATCATTTCTCCCCTTAATGCTTTGGGTATTAATACTTGGTTATTTCTGAAGATGAACCCATCGGAAGTGGAGAGTTCATGCTTGAATCTGAAAAACATCTTGACCTCTTTAGCCATATCTGAAATGTATTTGGGGAAACCGTCCATAATATATTTGTGCAATCGTAGACAAACTGTATCCTTAGATGACTCTTCTCTGATCTTATTTAGCAGATTATCTGTAATTTTCAAATATTTTAGACCAGAAGTCTTGCTTATGAGACTGTAAACTTTTTTTTCTTTAATTTTTTCCTCTAAATCATAAGGGTCACAGACTTCCTCTACGGGTGCTCTAGATAGGGTATCTGCCACAATATTCTCTCTTCCCGGAATGAACTGTACGTCCACATTATACTTTTGCAGGGTAAGTAGCATCATTTGAATTCTTTTTGGAGCTTCAATCAGTGGTTTATTAACAATATTTACTAACGGTCTATGATCAGTCTTTACAATAATATTACTATTGCCTGCTATATACTGATTAAATCTTATGCAAGCAAAAACCACAGCAAGCATTTCTTTTTCAATCTGAGCATATTTCTTTTCAGTTTTTGTCAAACATCTTGAAGCAAAAGCTATTACTCGATTTTCTTGATACAATGCAGCTCCCAAACCATACTCACTAGCGTCACATTCCAGCACAACTCCCTTATTGACATCAAAGTACTGCAGTGCAGGTAAATCACTTACTTTCTTCTTAATTGTGTTAAATTCTCTATCTTCTGCTTCAGACCATACAAAATCCACATCTTTTCTTGTCAGATTCCTTAGATGATTAGCTTCAACGCTAAGATTATTTATGAACTTGCTGAGATATCCAACCATTCCCAGAAATCGGAGAACATCCTTGCTGGATGTTGGAGTGGGCATTTTGTTGATTGCTTCAACTTTTGATTTATCTACCTTCAGACCTTCATTAGTTAGCATGTGCCCATAAAACTTCACTGAAGTTTTCAGTAGGTTTACTTTCTCTCTATTTAACTTACAATTAATTTCTCTTAATCTTTGGAGAAGCTTTTCAAATTTTATATTGTGATCTATTACCGCCTCTTCTACTGTATCTCCGACTCCATATATCAAAATGTCATCTGCTATGATCTCAATGCCTTTCAGGTCCTGTAGTAGGCTGGTAAGTCGTTGCTGAAATATTTCAGGCGAAGAACACAGACCGAAGGGCAGGCGCAGCCATCTGTAACGAGCAAATGGGGTCCAAAATGTAGTCAGTTTACTACTTTCTTCAGTAAGACGACATTGCCAGAATCCTTTTTTAGTATCCACAGTACTAAAAACTTTAGCTTTACTTAGCTCCGGTAGCATCTCATCTAATGTGGTAAATTGGAAATGAGGTCTCTTTAAGGCTTTATTCAAGGGAATAGGGTCCAAGCACAATCTAAATTTTGAATCACGACTGACAATCAATATGTTATTTACCCAATCCGTGTGCTGAGTCTCCTTTGCAATGATACCATCTGCTTCTAATTGCTCCAATTCCAATTTCAATTTTTCTCTCAGCGCAACTGGAACCCGACGTGCAGGCTGAATGCGGGCAGGGACTGAATCATCTACCTCCAAAGATATTTCCCCTGGGAGGCTGCCATAGCCCTCGAACACATCCTCATACTTTTTCATTATCTGTTCTACTTTAGAACGATCAATGTCTGACGTCACTGCTCCACAGTATTTAATAAAACCCAGAGCTACACATGCTTTTTCAGATAATAGTGGCTCATGTCGTACATCAACAATGTGAAAATTTATTTTGTATTTTTTATCTTTTCTGCTACACTCAAATGATGCCATACCATAGTTTGTAATGGGGGAGCCATTGAAACATTTCAATTTTTGGTGTGATGGAGTCAAGTTCGAGAAGTCCTTCTGGCCAGTTAACTTTTTGTAGAATTCACCTCCCATCACACAAACATGTGCTCCCGTGTCCAGAGTGCAATATATTTCCTGCTGCTTTTCGCCCACATGGAATAAAAGTGGTGCTTCTACATGACCTGTTTCTTTGTTATTCTGTCATCGGAGTCTTCATATATTTCCTTCACGGTTCCACGTTTCTTACAGACCTTTTTGAAATGATTTCGGCCTCCACATTCTTCACAACGCTGTCCCCACGCTGGACATAGTTTTTTTTGATATACATGTATCCCTCCACAAAACTTACAATTTTTAGGCTCCTCTTTAACAGGCTTATAATTCCTATTATTCTTGCTAATTTTGTTTATCTCTGCTTTTTGTAAATCTGCTACTTGAGCAGTAGCTCGCTCGGACGCCCGACATATGTTGATGGCAGTTTCTAAAGTCAAATCTTGCTTTCTCAACAATTCTTTGATTACCTCTCCATCCTTAATGCCAACTACAATCCTATCTCTTAAGATATCGTCCTCCAACTCTCCATAGTTACACGGCTTAATGAGTTTCTTTAGATTCAGCAAATAATCGTCGAAACTTTCTTCGGCTTGGTTTCTCATGTTGAACAAATATCTTGAATATATTATATTGGTTTTCTTAAAAATGGCTTCTTCCATTTTTTTAAAAATAGCCTCCTGACTCTTCTTTTCCGTCTCGGTTAGCCCGAAATCCATATACTTTTTCATAGCTGTGCTTCCAATGGCGCTGAGGAGAAGACCGGCTTTAGTTTCGTTCTTTTCGTGACCCCAACTTTGCATACCGGTTGCAACGCAGTAATCGTCCCAACGGCTCTTGAAAAAGGTAAGATTTTCATATGGCTCGCCGTTTTCCACCTCTAAAGGCTGCGGCCAGGGCACGGACACGCGGCTTTTAACCTCTGCAGATGTCATCACATTTTTCACTTGTTCTTGCAGTATGAGCATCTGTTGTTGCATCACACTGACTAGTTCTGACTGCTGCTGCAGAAGTTTCTTGTATTCTTCTTCCATTTTGTTTATTTACCACGCTGACACCATGGTTTTATAATAAAAACAAGTTATTTGTTTAGTAGAATCACAAGCTATATTTCGGCGGCCACAGAGTCTAATGACATGCATAATTACAGATAACACAAGAAGGCTGACAACTATGAGTTACACGTTCGGAAACATATGGTTTGTGTTCAACTCTTGACAATATATTTGTGTAACGTCAGTGTTGTGTTTTCTTCATAAACTATACGTCCCCGCTACAAAAATAAAAAATAAATACATAATGAAATTATTTTCAAAATTGCTTTTTTGAGGTTAGATATGAGGATATTACGTATCATTTGTGGTATATTGTATAAAAAAAAATCAGCCATATCGTGTCTGGAGGACCTCAAATTTGGTATGTTTCGAAAATTATTTTTGTTTAAGATAAAGATGCAGTTAAAGGGTTAAAGAGGTATTTCCCGTTGGATATATGGATACTACGTATCATTTTATGATTAATATGTACTGTATCTTCAGTACAGTTCCATAAGTCTCGTAAAATAGGTATTGAAGTAGAACTGTGTCACTTAGTAATCTTGAAAAATAAAAATAAAATACTTACTGAAATTATTTTCCAAATTGCTTTCTTGAGGTTAGATATGAGGATATCAAGTATCATTTGTGGTATATTGTACAAAAAAAAATCAGCCATATCGTGTCTGGAGGAGCCCAAACTTGGCATGTTTCGAAAATTATTTCTGTGATAATTAAAAAAAAATGCCTGAAATGTAATGATGTGGTATATTTTTAGAATCGTCTCAAAATGCCCTTTCATATGATACCACACACGATAGGTTTCTGAAAAAAATTTTTTTTTTTCATACAAAAAAAGAAAAGTCCCCGCACTCCCCTCCTAAGGGAAATTTTTTTAGGAACTGCGGGTCAAAAATTTTGTTTTGGCCTCTAGTATGCGTGTACCAAACGGCTAAACTGTACATCGATTTGCGGTTTTTTTAATCGTACGGCTACCACTAATCCACCACTGTATCTGCCACTGGCCGCTTTGCAGGCCAAAGCAGGAATCCAACAATTCAAAAAAAAAAAAAAAACATTTTTTATTTTTATTTATTTAATAATCAGGGTATAAAAACATAATAGTACATTACTTAACAAGGGTGGTAAAACAAAGAATGTCTCAGATCGCAGGTATTTGACGCCCGAGCCGAAGGCAAGGGCGATAAATATGCGATCGGAGGCTTTCTTTATTACCGCCCGTGTTAAGTACAAAATTTTATGTCACCCCCTGGCCAGGAAGTGGGATTTCCCGCGCGCGGAGCGTGCGGTAATTGCCGCTTTATGTCCAGGTGTGACATAAAATTAATAATTTGATTTATACGTAGGAACAGAAAGAGGATCCTATAGAAGGGGGGTTAGCGAATCACCAACAGGGACGGAGATAATTAGACAGTTTTATTTTGGGGACAAAAATAATAATTTGTTTTTATTGGTTTAGACGTTACACCAAAAAACAGTGCTTGGCGTACTGGGCACGACGACACACTATCGCTTTTATTTATTTATTCCGGGGATCTCGGAAACGGCTCTAACGATTTTGAAGAAATTTGGTATGTGGAGGTTTTCGGGGACGAGCAATCGATCTAGCTAGGTCTCATGCCCATGGAATTTGCTCGGCCGCCCAGATATTTCCTATATTAAAGCCATTCAAAAATTCATAAATGGCTCTAATAAACACAAATCAAAGAAAATAAACAAGCTAAAAGCATCATAGAAACCCATTTACTACGTACCTAGACTGCACAGGCTGCCGTCGCGTCGATGAAATAAACGGTAAGGAACTTATGTACACTTTATATATTTACAAAAACTACGAAGTAATGCGGCCTACACACGGCCCTAAAATCAGAGACAATATCGGGAGAGTGGTCGGGAGCACCCTAGATCGCCTCGTGTGTAGGTAAATCGTAATCATTATTATTATTCTTATCCTAATGATTTACCTACACGCGAGGGGAAAACGCCGAGCAAAGCTCTGTCGCCCAAATATTGGTTATAATATGTGGTTTCCACGCTAATATGACGTGATCACGACTGTTCGTGATCGTTAGTCGTTGGCGCTCCAAATTTTAAAAAACTGCCCACTATTGCCCAGTTTTATAACACAGACCATGAGTTTTACAAGGCCGTAAAACGTGACGACAACATCTATCATGCTTGCTGGGCAGAGTGTAAAGAAGCATATCACGTGTCACGTGGACATGTAACTGTCAAGGATTAGGCATTCCAAATAAAAAGCAAAAATGTGAGAAACATTTTATTTGCAGTTGTAAAAACTGTACAAGTCCTAACAAACTTATATTAACACCTATATGGACCTTTCGCATGGCACTGCACGACATGTCACCTGCATTTAGTACAGACATGTACTAATGCTTGCCGCTACTTTCACAGACTAATTACAATAACACCGACCATAATGTATAATATAAAGTTGTTTCTCAAATTCTGTGATTAATCTTTATTATCTGTGGTTCATAAAGGTTCACCCGGCCTGGGGGTCTACTCCGAACTTCGTATAGTGCCGTCCCTTTCACTCAGATACTGCATAACACGAGAAAGAGACGGCACGATACGAAGTTCCGATTACATCATTACAGACCCTGCACACATAGACAAACATTTGCAAACATCCATTCAAATTCTACTAAAATTTGTATAAATATCGATATTATGGTAGAAAATCTACGGATTGTAAAGGCAGAATTTGGTATAAAAACTTTTATTGCTCTAGTTTCACGCAAAATTTACTTCACCGGAGACCGGCAGGGTGCGTGCCAACCGATACTGTGCAACATGATATTATTGATATAAATACTTATCAATATTTAAAGCACCGCTTTTGACACAGGCGTTTTCATATCAATAACTTCTGGAGTTTACAACTAGAACACTTCCACTTAATTATTTTCCAACTTAAAGACTTATTTCATAAAGTCACATGACTACCCGAAAAGAACTTTTATTGTCGATGGTAGTACCTCGATGTGACACATTCGAAGCTCGAATGACGGTTTAAGAGTACAGTTTCGTCTTTCGATCGGAAAATGTTAAACACTGTTAATGAAAAGCTTTCTTAACATAACAAGTTAGTACTCAGTTCACTAATAATGTTATTTATAACGAAAAAGTAAATATCTACTTAGAAAACATTACGGAGTTTTTGTCTATTTAATAAAATGACATATTCGAATAAATTACTAACTATGTTATAATTATTAACAATAATATAAACGGGTCAACAAAAAACTAAATTAAGTTTATATACATCAACACTTATACTGAATTTATATGATTATATGAAGTTTCATTCACTCGGTACTGATTCAGTGTGACTACTTACATAGATTTCAGTAATGATTTTTTTTATTAGAAATGCAATCAAGCCACTTTATACCATAAACCATGAAAAATGCAATATGTAGATGGAAATGTACATTTGTAAATATAATTAAAAAAGCAAAGTGTAAATATTATGGTTTTTGATTCTGACCACAAAGCATTGAAGAGTTTAAACATAGGATAGTTATGGAAATATAAAAGCATCATTATTTGTTCGTTCACAATTTAAAATGTCGTATATATTATATTTCAGGTCACTTTTTGAATTAATTAATTACTTTACAAATGAGCAATTGTGTATTCATTTGGAGCTTCAATTATATTCAAAAAGGGTTTATTAAATAAATTAATGTATATATAAATACAATTATATAAAAGGTTTAACCCTACACCATACTGATAGTGACTAAAATCATGATCTACATACAATTTTATATACAAAACTCCTATCGAAGCTGCAATATAAAAAGGACAATAAAATCCAAATCAATATTCGTTGTAACACAATAAATAATAGATATCTATAAAGATTTAACAACTTTAAACTAAATTGGTATTCAAAGTGTTTAGGGCATTCAATTCTTATAATAAAACACATGCTTTAAAAATGACTCATAATTATAAATACTGGCTGCCGATTTTAACTTTTTAGGTTAGCCTCAGAAATAAGTTAAAAATAGGAAATAAATGACCAATGGATCTTCACAGGTCAAGTGACTAAATTCGAGTACTTAGTAAATAGGTAATTTGAAAACAATGAATAGAATGCACAAAACACTTTGGCTATTTGACCGCCATGTTAGCGCGAATTTGGATTCGACTGTGACGTTATAGACCTGACATAGGAGTTTAAATGGTCAAAGGAAGGTCGAGGTTAACCTGAACATATTGCCATTTGATACAGAAAAATACAAAGAAAATATTCACCAAGTCGAAATTTAAACTAAAACGTCAACTTGAATGTATTACAGTACCTACTTTTGAGTTTATAGGATTAAAATCACCTGTCAGTGTCAAAGTTACAGTATATTCTATATACATTGTTGTCTGAATGGCGGTCAAAAGGTTCTGAAAGTAGGAGCTAACTCGGGTGTGGGTGCGCGTGGCGACTCATATCGGCCGCGTGAAGTTGGCCGGGAACATGCCCTTCTCATTCGTGCCCTCCTTGATGCCCATTAGCCAGCCCTCCTCCTGGAAATGAGAAAAAAAAATAAGTCTCGGATACTTACATCAGGAATCTCTGTCCCGTTCCTGCTAACCGGGTTAAGGAAACAATTGCAGATTCTGGAATCCAGGTGCGTCTGTTCCAGATGCCAGGTATCCCAGATCTTATTTAAATAAATAATTCTATTGCATCGGACATGGCGACCACGGACCGTGCGGCGCAGCGCGGGTAGTCCGACAAGGTAGACTTATGACCTGGTAAAGGTCGCGGGAGTCCGCTGGATGCAGGACCGGGCATTGTGGCACTCTTTGGGGGAGGCCTATGTCCAGCAGTGGACGTCTTTCAGCTGATATGATGATGGACGTCCTCGCGCGTGTAACGGTAGGTAGGTACAGCACCGCAAGTACCAGGCTCGCATGAACACAAAGCACTCGCCTGTTCCTCCGGGTCGTCGTACTCGACGACGCGGATGGTGTCGCCCACGTCGAAGCTGAGCTCGTCGCTGTCCTCGCGCGTGTAGCGGTAGGTGGCGCGCACGCGATACAATACACCCGGCGGCAACCCGGCTAGCGTCGCCCCTAAAGGACATTATGTTTTGGTAAAGGTTTGGCCGAAATTCTATAAAAATGTTGTTGGATTATGAACCTTATTGTTTGAACAGTATCTTCATTAATTCTAAATCAAGGGAAGGTCTTCTAAGACCTAGCAGCACGGGATCTGGTTGGTGCGCTCACTGACCCAAAAATAAAATACACCCTGTAGTGTATAATAGTTTTACATTGACTGGTAAATGTATGAAATATGTATGCTTTTCACACTACCCGACTCAATACCGCATATCGGAAGGCACTCATCATTTAAATTAGTGTCGATGTTTGGTACTAGGAGACCATAAAAATGAGGCATAGGATACTCTACTCTGTTGTCCTGCTCACAGTAAGCCAAAGAAATCTTGATCAGCCAATCCAAGTTCAATATATAAAGAGTAGTTGAATACATACAACCATTTCGTTCTTACGTTGAGCATTGTTACAACGAAGAAAGGGATGGGTATTCTGAGCTAGTTTCTACTGTAGGTATTGGCTGGCCAGATTGTCAGCGATTGGCTGCCGGAGCGAGGACCATATTGCCGTCTTTTTTCAACTTATCAGATTTGAAAGAGATAAACAAGGCTGCATATTTGTCATCGTAGTGATGAGGACCGTAGAAAGCATTCGGATTTTGTGATGGAGAATTTTATATGGAGACTTTTCGACTTGTGGAAATTACCCTATGTGTTTTCAATGTACTAGAAGACGATTACCCGTTAAATATGTGATGTATCTTTTTGAATATCTGACAATATTTGTAGTTTAAGGGCTGATTTTTCAATCCCCAGGTAAAATTATCCGTCAGTTAAAATTATGAGTGTTTTTATCTGAAGTCAAATGAAAGAAAAAGAGCTAACTTTTATCTGGGACTAAAAAAATCGACCCTAAGTAGTCAAAATACAATATACCAATTGTTTGACAGTCTATACCTTGTGTTAATAATGTTCTTGTTTAAAATATACAACAAAATATGAATATCAAATCAACATTTACCAAACTAAAAGCAAAGCATAACACAGTAATGGTTAAATAATGCCATAAAGCCAAAATATCATACTTGCCTGCCCTGAAGACATACATAAACATATAATACAAAGACATAGTACATAAACGTATATAAAATTAAATAACACGATATACAAATGACTATTTACAAATATACATACCTATATTTACAATTCCTACGCAATTTTAATGTAATTATTAGCCAGTTTACATTTACATTTTATTGTTTTTATTTTACAAATCAGTTCTAAAGTTTATAGAGTCTGGCTACGTTAACTCTACCTAGCAAATGAACTGTCAAACAAATATAATTTGGCAACACTGTGCATTATACGTCATATTTCTATGGAAATGTCACGGAAATGTGACGTGTGAGGTAGTGTTGCCAAACCAAATATTTGTTTGACAGTTCATTTGCTTGGTAGAGTTAAAGTAGCCAAACTCTAATGCTCCCATTCCCATAATAATGCCGTCACCATCATATCTATTTAATACCTATAAGTGAAATCAACACTCAAAGTGACTCGATTCACAGTAAATAGGTTACGAGTATACACTCATCAAGTCATCACCTACCAGCGATAACACATACACATAAAAAAATACTTTCAGACAGTTCAATTTAAATTTTCACAGATACTATCTATGACCCAAAGTATACAACAAAAATTATCGCTGATAAATGTAGTCAACAATAATATCTACACTTACCGACAGGTATGTCGTAAACTTCGTCCGCCTTCGGACTATCATTCTCTTTGTCCTTTTCTTTTTCACTCTTTTCTACGTCTACTTGTTTCTTTGCCTCGCCGTTATTATTCAACTTCTCGGGCGGTACCGGTGACCCTGAGAATGTGTTGTGTTCTAGATCTAAATAACTAGCTTATCTACTACTAGCTTCTAGCTAGCTTAAGATAATTTACAAAATGGAAAATGGGAGGATATTATAAGAAAAATGAAGTCGACAGTTTAAGTGGTTTAACTTTCATACGGAAATAATTTGTGAAATGGATTAGATTAGGAGAGCATGCTTCTAACTACGTTTGACACTTAGAAGAGTTATGTAAGGGATGGTTACCTTTTGTCAAAGATGTGAATATTTTTGGTGCGTCGTGTTTGGGTTGTATCAAATTTGGTCGCTTTAGCAACTTTAGTGGTGTTAAGTTATATTGACTATCAAGGTAATGCGATGCTTCTAGGAATTTAAACATTTGATGGAATAGTATTGGGGCACAAGAAATAATAGGGGGACACAAATTAAGACAATAATAAAAGTTGAACAGCTAAGTTTGAAATGTAACTGAGATCATTCTTGTCTAAAAAATAATACATTTATCTTTTGGTGGTGTGAGATTAGATCTTTTTCTAGCCTGTTCATGTATTCCAGAAAGGGTTAGGTAAAATCATGAAAGCTGGCATAAATGGATAAGTGTAATAATGTAACTCTGTTATTGATTTCAATGTAACAATTTTGACATGAACTCATACATACTTACCTACTTTCATTTATGGAAACCGATTGACATTTGCGCCATCTATCGTGATTTACTTGCGTCTCTTTTTAAGGAAAAAGGAACCCTTTGGTCACCCTGTCTGTCTGTCCGTCACATTGTTTGCCTGTCACTTTAGACTGGAAATTCTAAGCAACCATCTTCGCTTTATAAACTCCATCCTCCATCCCCACCATAAAAAGTCACAGCAACTCCTACGGCTGCCTCGCCAGCTACCAGGCGCGCATACTCACCGACGGGTATATCGTAGAGTTCCTCGAGCTTCTTGTCCTCGTTGTTATTGGTCGGCGCTTCCTCAGTGGGCGTGGCCGGCGTGGCGGGGGGCGTTGTTGGCGCGGGGGCGGAGGCGACGACAATCTTGTCGCGCTCCTCACTCATATGGCGAGCGGGCGTGGGCGGCGGAGATGACCCGTTCAGCGCGGGGGAGGGGGGCGCTACACACAGGTTAATCATGCACCACACAGTGGACCAAAGAAGGTTCTTTAAGGAATATAATCCGTCGCTATAGTAAGAGTGTCTGTAGGTGATCTAAAATATCTGAAAATACACTCTAATGCTTTGACAATAGAGTCGTTTTCAGATATTTGAGAGCACGTTGTTCGCCCCGATTTTTGTAACTGTAGGTACGCTAGACATGTTACTTAGATAAAAAGAACTTTCTTTACTCCACAATAATTAAGAAACACGTCACATTCATTCGATGCTATGAGCTATCACTATCAGGATAGGTTTCTTTGACAAAAACTCACAACACATAATTAGTTCAGTAAAAACAGCCTACCAAAAGTTTTTGTTGTTATTTTCAGACCACAGAAGCCATTCTTAGTTTAGTATTGCAACTTTAGACATCACATCACACATGATATATAGAGTATGGCCATTGCATATCGTATTGCAATCGACAATGTCCCTTATTTGTTACAAGTTATGTTCCTTATCGCTCAAGATAGTCTTCATTTATTTAATGTTTTATAAATCCAAATAATTCACGCGGAAAGTGATTCCGATTACTTCACCCATTGCCCCGAATTTCAACTTTATTTCCATGCATTTACGTTCATCGAACATTAACATCTCATAGTTTCCTTATCGTACACTTCAGGAAACAAAATCAAGGATGCATACCATCCTTTTCTAACCCACCTTTAGTTGGAACAGGATGGCATGCATTCCTCGCTTCAATTAAAGATGCCATCCGACTCAACGGCTTTGATCGTATAATTATGCCGTTTTCTGGGAGAATAAACCTTCGGGCCTTGCACTAAGGTCTTTACTGAGAATGACATTAATAATTCATCTGTAGCGAAGCTCTGTCGCCCTAGTACTTCATTAATTTTGAACGGCATTCCTCGCCTCGCCTAAACAGGACATCCGACATCCTAAGGCTTTTTTCTTGGAAAAGATACCCTAGTGCCTAAGGTCTTTTCTGAGAATGACATTAGTAACTCATCACCCGCGAACCCCTGTCGCCCTGGTACTTCATTAACTTTGAACGGCATTCCTGGCCTCGCCTAAGGAGGCCATCCGACTTCCAGGGCTTGCCGGTCTTTTCTGATAATGACATTAGTAATTCATCTCTCGCGAACCCCTGTCTCCCTGGTACTTGACTCACTTTGAACGGTGTCGGTGGGCGAAGCGGCGTTCCCGTTGATCGAATTCAGCGTGTTGGTCTTGGGCGAAGTGATTGGTGATACGTTGTTGGCGATAGACTTTTTGGTGTAGGAGCCGCGTTGGCACTCGTTGGCTAGCTTGTCCGTTATAGCTTCTAGTTCGGCGTACACCTGAAACGTTGAGGACTTATATGAATATACTTCTTCATACCAACAAATGCTGCCTGAAAGAAAAAGTTGATTCATCAGGAACACCTACCTACATGAGCAGACCAGTTAGAACAGTCAAGAGCTGCAAAGTGACCCTTATCAGGACACATTCGAGCACTCATTTCTCTCATTGTAAGTAAATAGACACATTTAACGCGGAATTGGTCACAGGAATGAAAATTCTAGACGCCAATGCAAACTGAATTTTATAAGCTTACCTGAGAGCTCTCACAATTAGAAAACCACTGTGCTATCTGTGATTCCTACAGTCCTGGTGACTTCAAGAACTTCTCAACTCAGTTTATCCGAATAGCCAAGGTAAAATGAACCTTATCCCATTACCTTAGCGCTCTCATTGTGGAACAGCTGCTCAGCGCTGAAGAGTGTCTGCAGATTGTTGACGTAGAACAGGACTCGGGAGTCGTAAAGGGCCGGCAGTTCGTCGTGGAGCTCAGAGTTGAGGACTTCGTATGTGCGCTTCGCTTCTTCCAGTTGTTCGCGGCCTTTTGTGACCTGGAATTAAAGATGTTTCAAACTTATCTACACCCATATTGTAAATGCTCTTTAATGTGGTCAAAAAGTGTCCAAGACCCCCGACCCGGCCCGGGACGGAGATGGCCATTACTGCATCATAAGTTGTACCGTTATGGCCATCTTTACAGCTTACAGCAAAGCAGCGCGCGCCGCCGCCGGGTGCTGCGGGCCGGGCTGTCCCGTCAAACATTGCGCACGCCGGCTTAACCAAACCACATGAAACACATGAAAGAGGATTTAATATATGGATGTAGATAAAGTAGTGTATGCAACTCTACATAATTAGGTATTAAAACCACTTAGACAATGCCTATCATTATGCAGCAGTTGCATAAACTATTATTTCCATTCATCAATGGCCTTTGAGACTAGACTAACAGTGTTAGGAACGAGAGAGGCTAGGCATTCGTTTTCAATACCTCACTTACTACTAAGTCCACCATCTGAGTTTTAGATTAGATAACTGTCAACATGCAAGATTTTGTAAAGGTTGGATAGGGAGGGAAGTTCCATGACTATTTTCCTCCTTCCTAGTGATATTGGAGAAAGATTTATGTCAGTGTGACCAACCTTGACGTCGTCCCTTCTCTTGGCACTGTTCGCCTGCAGATTCTGGAAGCTGTGTCGCTGGCTGTCGTAGTCTACCAGCTTACGACCGCGCTTCTCCACTTTTTTCTGGAAAACAAACAACGAATTCAAGTAAGAAAAAACAGTTAAGAAGAAGTAAGATTTTACGGTACACCAGTTCACCCCATTAAGCGTATCTCAGTCGCTCTTGCCTGTAAAAGGGAGAAGTTAATACCTCCGATTGCGTGGATGTTCTTTTTGTTCCTTCGATTCTAGGTTTATTACGATTATCGATTTAGGTTACAATTTACTTCATAACGTCCCTACGATGTGGATTTATACGTGGGAAAGACGAACCATTTTTCTTTTCTATCATGGCGTGTGGAAAAGCCACGAACATTTTGCGTTATCAAGTTATGATGATGAGTTCCTATTATCCCTCATTAGGGACAGGGCTTCTCCATTTGTCACGGTTTTGGTCTTGCCCGACATCTTTCAGCTTTTCCCAGCCGAGGCCAGTTGAGCCAGCCTCTTTTTCAACTGAGGCCCTCAGTGAGTCACTCATGCGCAGTTCTGGCAGTAGACTGCCAGTGGAGGCCCTGCTTTGACAAGTGGTCATCCAATCGTTGAAGCTTATCTTTACGATGTTTCTTGGCTTATGGAGCTATCAAGTTACGAATTAGGGGAAATACTCACCCCGGCGACCAGGATCGTGCAAAGTAAAGAAAAGTGAGCCGGATAGCCGACCCTGGCAACTTGGCAAGAGCCAGGATAACGCTAGCTAGAAGAAGACTCAGGGACTTGGTTGGTAAAGACTCACCCTCACTTCTGGGAACTGGTTGGTGTACGTGTTGAGCGGTATGAGGACCTGGTCCCCCAGCTTGTGCGAGAAGTCCTGCCACAGCATCTCCATGCTCTGCGCCTGCACGTAGAGCAGGTCGTGGCCGGACCACCCGCTCTCGTACGCCTCCGTGATCGCCTCCATTAGGGATTTGGACGCGGTTTGGACGGCTGCAATTGTAACAAGCTTGCATTAGAAGTGAAGTGAAATTTCATACGTTATAAAATCGATCGCTTAACTGAAACCGTGTAGAAGGGTAGCGGAAGGCAGGGACCCGCCGCCTGCGTCCCGTTCGCTACTCTTTATCGTCTCTCTTGCCCCTCTCCCGTCACAGGTGCGATCTCATTTAAACGGTATATCTATAGGTTGCAGCATTGGGACATCAGGCCCAGTTACTTGGCTTATGTTCTTCCAAAGATACAGGCTCAGTCTAGTTTGGAACTCACCAGGTAGATTCATCATTAGGTAAGTAACCGTGTTATTGTTAAAATAAAATTCTTATATCAAAATAGCCCTGTATAATACCGCACACTACAACTGGGGAAATGAAAATGCCAATACTTCACAGCACACGCCTTTTAAACGAACGAAAAAGATTGACAATCCATAGCCAAAATTGTAAACGGCCATTGTGTCCCCGTGACGACGGGCCATAGACTCTTTTATTTTGCTACCTTCGTCGTATACAAACATGGAGGTAATCGGTAGAATTCAATTCAAACAGTCGGGACTACAATGCCACAGGAGGCAACTGGCGTAGTGTAAGTGGCTGCGTAGCCACTTCGGAAATTTTTGAGTAAAACAGCAGGTGGTCCTCGAACAGCATGTTACAGTGTGTGGCGTGTGGCTCAGTTTTTGGAGGAGCTGTCTACTGTGTGAACGCTCACCTCGTATACATCTTATGTAATTGTTGAACTCCTTCTGCAGCCGCGTGGCCTGCTGATGCTGCCTGTTGAAGTTCTGCAGGTGCTCCTCGAAGATATCGTCGAGCGTGCGGTCCACCTTGCCCAGGTTTTGAAGGAGCTGTCGACAAAGGAGATAGCTGTTAGTGAGGAGTCATCATCCTGGTCGATTTCGAAAACGGCGACTGGAAAGAAGAAATTGGCTAGTGAGAGCGTCGCTCGTTGGCTCTCAGGTAGCTGACATCCTATCTTCGCAATGAGGTGTAGTAATACATGGGGATTATGGTCACAAAGTCTGAGGGTCTACCGCGAACCGAAAAAGAAGTAGAAGAGTAGGATACAGGAAGATATTTTGTTTTTGGCTCTCGGCAGGCCTTCTGGTCTGTTGTCATTTGTATGAATATTATGTATAGTTATTCATCTAGACGACAAATTCCAGTGTTTAAACAAAGTAACGACGATACGACGTACGAGTAAGAGTATTTGTATTGTATTGTAACGTAGTAACGTTCTGCTTCAAACAATATTATGAACCGTATTGACAGCTGAACTAAAGTCCCATTTAGGTAGACATGTGCATGAATCGCATGTAAGTTTAATTACATTGCGGGTTTTGATAGAGCGATTGATCTCGTCATACCTCAGTAACGCGCAAACTTGCATACACTTTCATAAATGGGGCTCTAATGGTGCTGTACGGGGCGCCTTGTGCAGGTTTAGTCGCGGAATGAAAAAGTTCGTCAATTTAGGATCTTCGCAGTGCAGAAATAAAGAGGAAAAGTGACGAAGCTTTTCATTCCGCGACCTACTCGTTTTATGGTAAATATTGGATTTAAAGAGAAGATATTTAAGACAATATGTAGCCGCTGTTACTTGTCATCGGCTAGAGTCTGTTCGGAATCAGAAGAAAAGCGTAGGATATAAGGGCGACCTCATATCCTACGCTTTAAGCTCAAGCCACACAGAGAGCGGGCGGGCGGTGGCGGCGCGGACGCGGGCGGCGGCGGCGCGGGCGCGGGCGCGGGCGGCAGCGGCCTTTGTCGGCAGCCGCCACCGACAAAGGCCGCTGCCGCCCGCGCCCGCGCCGCTGCCGCCCGCGCCCGCGCCGCCGCCGCCCGCGCCCGCGCCGCCGCCGCCCGCGCGCTCTCTGTGTGGCTTAAGCTTTAATCTCATTCCGAACAGACTACTAGTATAAGTCATGATTTCAAAATGAGCATTGTTAAACTACACAGTAGATTTATAAATAAGTGGATAAATGCTAGCCTAATAGATAATTAACAATCAGAGACATGCAAATGTAATTAATTAGGCTACACCTACTTAACATCCACTATATGACAGGCACATCACGACTTTATAATAAGGTAAAAAGGTATATTTTAGATTGTGCGTGATAAGAACTCCTTTCATGCAACTATATTTGGGCGGAGTAGCTATCATAAATGCAGAGCATATGCGAATATGCCATACAAGGGCGTCATTGCGAAAAGCTAGACGATTTGACAGATATCTCGCCCACTTGGGTTTTGTAATTTCGTTGGGTTGTATAACTATTTGTACCAAGGCGATATGAGTGACGTAGAAACCGCATTATGATAAATTATAGGTATAATTAGGTTATCTTTGTACTTAAGATGTTAAAATATTTGAGGACAATCTTACACAAATCAACCTAGTCCCAAACTAAGCAAAGCTTGTACTATGGATACTAAGCGACAATATACATACTTATATATAGAAATAGATACTTAAATACACAGCCGGGACCTCCAACTTCGTAGGCAGGTTCACTACTAACTAAGCTAAAGCGGTCGTCAGTATCAGTCACTGTATTGAACAGTTACTGGACTAATTTATCATGACCACATCATGACTGACTTGAATGTAGGTACCTACATGAGCCTTTAGGGGAGTCTCGTAACACAAAATTGTTATTAAGTGTTCTGCCTAACTTATCAAGTTAAACCATTAATTTAACAAAACTTCAACATAAAAATTGTGTTAATTAGGTAAAATATTAGATAAAATGAATAAATGTATGTATGATTCATGCGGGAAAAATACAAACAAACTTATTTCCATAATTTACAATGTTTTATAATTAGAGCTAATTAAATGATATCTTATCTTGTACATGTTAATGGGTCAATGTTACATTATCTCAGTTGTTCATAACATGTTACAAAAATAAATAAACGTGAACAATTGTGAGTTACAAACTCAGGCCTTTAGGCTGTTCCTGTCAAAACATAACATAAACAACATGGAGGTTTAAAGTTCAAGTGTTATCTTTATGTCTTCATGTACCGCATAATTTAAATATTAAGTCATACATTTCGAAACTTTTATTTTTTGCAAGTGAATTGAAAATCCACTTGTCCAGGAAGGCCCTGACTTGGCAGATAACCGGCAAGCAGAAAAACAGGTCGACCCCAACTTGGCGGCATCCCGTGTCTTAAGATAAGATAAGAATTCATTTATTCAAGTTGGATTCATTGAACCGCTTTTGCATCGTCACCAGCTACAACAATCTTCGGCAAGCGGCTCTCTGGGGATGAAATGGGAAAAAGTAACCCAAATTGGCCAAGACCGCAGCAAATAGAGAGTTGATTCGAGCCCTACACCCCACCAGAAGGTAAAGGTAACGGGATAAAGAAGAATTGAAAATAACCTTATCAGTAATACAGATTCTTTGAACCAAAAACTATATGACAAATTTGTCACATGACTAGTCATGAATGGGTATTATGAAATAGTTTACATCACAATGCGCCGGATGACACAAACGAAAATTGCAGGGCATTCAAGCATAACAAAAGATCTCGACGCAGATCTAGACGAAAGAGCGATTTGATATGATTTAGGTATTATATTATAAATGAAATAAATTAATTTTATTCTGCAAGTCGGCCGCAATGGCACTTTGACAAGTTTCTAGAGGTCGGAGGACTGAAGAGAAACGCCGATGAGCAGGCATGGAATGTTATTAGCATTCCTTAACTCAAGTATAAATCTACTTTTAATTCGTTTTTTTTTCAGATTAGAAAAATCGTGCGTTACCTATCTGTCATGTGATCTTAAGGAAAGCAATGTAGAAATGGGAAACTATGCGGCGTGGCGTAATATCTTTGAAATGTGATAAGCCATTGAAATAAGTATAATATTATCCTGTCTTAGGAAAACGAAAAAATGTAAGCGAAAATGACAGTTAATATTCTTATCCCAAAAAAAAACGGAGTACTTAGAGCGATTCTGAAAACGAAGACCACTGCTGAGAAGAAACGCCTAGTCAGTAATTTTATCCCAAAATATGCGTATTGCAATGAGTACCTATACCTTACTAACCTACTAACCAGTAGCTCTAGTATAAGTTTTTTCGGAACATTAATTAATTCGAACGCGTTTGCGTTTTGTCTCAAAATGTATGAAAGTGGTATGAAAACGTGAACAGCGCCTCTGGTGGTCACTAGTGGAAACTAAAACAGCGAGTATAACATTTGGTGCTAACCGATGAACGCGCGTATTTCAAACTCGGTGAGAGCGTTTTCATACATTTTGAGACAAAACGCAAACGCGTTCGAATTAGTTAATGTTTCGAAAAAACTTATACTAGAGCTACAGTACTTTTCTCGTATCGTGCATTATTGATTGTGTATTACCAAACTTCCTTCCTCTTACAACGCAGTAAAGAAGATTGCAGTAAGAAAGTATTTCCCAGCGCAACAAGATCTATAGATATTATATGTAGATCGTAGCTCGTAGGTGTAATATATTCTAACTCTCACTTTCAGTAGGCGTATTATGAAAGAATTGGCCACATGCGATTTTGTAAAACCACCTCCTCGGGTGCGTGCCAGCCTGGTAGATAAGTTCATGCGCAATAAAGTTTTGTGTCACTTATAGGTAATAGTACATTACTTACCAAGGGCGATAAAACAAAGAATGTCTCAGATCGCAGGTATTTTACGCCCGAGCCGAAGGCAAGGGCGATAAATATGCGATCTGAGGCTTTCTTTATTATCGCCCGTGGTAAGTACAACATTTTATGTCACCCCCTGGCCAGGAAGTGGGTTTTTTCGCGCGCGGAGCGTGTGATAATGGCTACTTTATGGCCAGGTGTGACATAAAATATTAATTGATTTTTTTACTACGTTTTATAATAGTAGATTTCTAAGCATAAAATATATAAAAATAAATGTATTCACTAAGGAACAAGATATCCATTTATCTATCGATATTACTGGGCGTAAGTCTAAAAGATTGATTGCTAATTGAAAATCCGGAGAAAGCATCTTCGTCCAAGCATAAGACGCGAGATACTTGAACATTGATCGTCATAAACAGCACATTTTTGCTTGGAGATAAGGTCGAAAAGTGGTTACATACATCTGTATCAAGACGATCATTTGCATGTGATTAGATGAGACGGCCAATGTCAAGGCGAGATCGAGATTATAACAAACAGGAAAACAATAAAGATGTGTATAGATAGACTTTGAGTCGTGAAGGACGTTCTGTAATTTGAAAAGGTATTGTCTCATCTTTTCACATTATTTATAATGGAGTTTCGTGTTTCTGTAATTGTCTTCGTTTCATACAACTGCAGAAATATGCTCAATGTTCATACGGACTAGCCTAGATTGTCAATTGTTTAAATATTACAGTAAGGAGAGTTCAGAAATAGTATTAGGTGGGTTATTTAGAATTGTACACTTGAAAACACAAAAGTCGTCTTGTGGTCAATAGTTAACGGCTTATGAGTTATGAGAATGTAAGCTAAGTTTTTGGATTTATAGTAATGAAGAAACTGTTTAAGCGGGTTACTAGACCAATCCAAAATTAAGTTTTGTAGCCCATAGGATATAACAGTGTCCACAGATAAGTAAGACGCGAATCTAAATCTGACAATGACCCAGCTACGTGTAAGTTTACTAACACAGGTAGTGGAATTTTCCGCACGCGAAGCGGGCGGTAATTGCCATTTTATGGCAAGGTGTGAGCGTGCCCTGAATTTGTTTACATATAGGTTCGATTACCAGCGTTTGAAAGGCGAGATATCCCTACTAAAAGTACTAAGTATCCACTCGGATGCGATTATCGAGTGATGTCAATATGGCTTAAGTTAAAAAGCGATCAGACTTAATTACTAAGGATACCATAACACTATGATGATAATAATACATCGGCTGCATGCTAATGCCAACGTGTCATTGACCGCTTTGTCCAGTCACAAACGTGGAGGGAGTTAATTTTTTTTTATTGTTATCAGTAGGAAGTTTTTAAAAAACGAATGCAGGGGTAAACATTACAAAACTAATTTGTGGTTGCCACATTCAGATGTTTTCAAGTGTCAAAATTGTTTCTCGAAAAATATTTCACTTTTGGTATACCTTATCTCATTGTAGATATTCAAGAATGATTGCCGATACAGGACTTTCTATTTAAAAATGAAAATGGTGTAAGCGTTTATATATCGAAAAAACATTAACCAATAGGTAACAAAATTCAAACATTCTGCAATAGGCCACAGGGGCACTTTTATATGTCAATCGGTAGTTATTAAGTAACAATATTCACAAAGCTATAATGTAAGTAATTAATTAACAAACTGAATGTCAATAACGAACAATAACTTACCACAGAAAAGCCACAAACCACAACAATATACAAACTGGTTTGTGGGATCACGAGTAAATAATGTAGTCAATAAACTAAAACTAGTTCATGAATTAATTATTAATACTACATTATATTATCGTTAGTATTTAATTAATAGCTTGCTTTTACACGGAGGAAGGAAGTCTGAGTCACTGCGTGCTACGAGAATAATAAACAGAGATTTGATACGTAGTTAGTGACGTCAATAAGACAAAAGTAACATTTAGAACGAAAGTGCATTTGAGCAAAAACACCGTTAAAACTGCAGACAGTGCAGACATTTACGAAAACATGAGCTTATTAGAGGTGGGTGATAAATAACTTCACGATGAAAAAATCACGGTGATCCGCCGTTAAACAGTAGCAGTGTGAATTATCACAAAGTAACAATGTTACAAAATAACGTTGTTACTTAGCGCTACGATATCACTGGAACAGTCTCCATACCAGCCGATATCATTCTAGACCTTATTACATCGTATCAAGGTTCAAATAATTCGCGACAGTCTCGTAACGTCCGGAACGGAACGTAGAAGTATAGCAGTCACACTAGTCACAGAGTAACATCAGTTGTTACAGAAATGTCAGTAACTGCCGGGAACGATCGAAACGCAAATGTCGTGACACGAAATAACCGAAGTGACAAAGTCACGGTGATCGAAAAGTAACGCTTTTCCCCATGTCTAGAGCTTATGTGATCACATGATCAGCCTAAGCTAGGGATATATAGCATTTGGCCCTTAGCTTTACTGATGACGATGTCTTCCCAGATGTATTCACTATTCGATTCTATACATGATATGAGAGTAATGAGAGAGATTTTGTTTACGCGCATATGCGCGCGAGTGACTAGCAAACCCAAGCATCGCACGACCTTGCACGACCTCGACTTTTCACAAAACTCGCCGTTTATAGAGCAATTATTCTGCCTCTGTTGCTCTACGGCCTCGAAGACACGGTGTCTATACAAAGGAGACATCAAACGCCTTTACGTCCTTTACTAGCAAGTATGTAGCGAGAGAGACGTATGCTATATGACCAACGTTAACCTGATCCTGGTAGCTGAGCAAGTACGCAGCTATCGGAATCCGCTTGAAACGACTAATTTTATTAATCTAATTCCTTCCGATACCAAATGTCAGTAGTATCATTTCGCACACCTACATTACGAAGCTTCTTATCATCATCAACATCATAGTCAGCCTGTAATCGCCTACTGCTGATCATAGGCCTCTCTACTCAGAGGAATCCAGATCTCAGATCCATTACTCATCCCGGTCCCTTTGCTCTCATTCCAGAAGTGACCCGCGGTCTTTTTAATGTCGTGGCGTCAACCCATCGTGCCTGTGGACGACCGACGCTTCTTTTGCCTGTAAGCGGCCACCAATCTGTTATAGCTTTTCGATCCACCTGCAATCACTTCGGCAATATGTCCTGCCCATTTCCATTGGAGTTTTGAAATGACTTCTCCGATGTCACGCACCTTTATGCGACGTCGGATACCAACAGTCCTCACTCGGTCTTGTATAGCCTAATGTTTTTAATGCATCTAAATGCAGAAATCAGTCAACCATAGTAATCTTTATAATCCCCATTAATACGATTACGTCTTCGGAAGGCAACGCAAGACGTCACATCCGTCGACATTTCCTTTCATTTTCGATTGTCTTTGACCGAGGCCTCTGGTTACCTCCATTGTTTGCTTGAGCATCAATTAACACCACTTAGATGGTATTTTGAGACTTGTTGCGTTGTAATTAAAGTTCACTTTGGATTGTGGAGATTAGGATCTTGGTTGGATATCATAGGATGTGCAGGAGTCGTTTAAGGATTAAATATGCGTTTTTAATGTAAATATAAGTTGATGCAAGGCTAATGCAATTTCGCATGAAACGAACGAAATACTCGCCTTTTTGTAAATATAAACATCTCGCATGAATATAATAGAATAATTCATTATTGGAGACAAAAACACGACAGCAGTGTGATTAGCGACCATCAGGTAGTTTGTATTGTCACAAAACGTTATAAAATTTCATCACAATGACGTAGTACACTAAGTCGAATCATTATGATATCTTTATCTTTTCTTTGTAACAAGTGGCTTTTTACTCTCTTATCACTAAGACTAGACTTTAGTTTTGTTATGTTCTGAATAGCGAGTGCAAACTATTTACCTTCTCTGATAACTGGCTGATAGTTTGAAATTGATGTCACTAAAATGTCATATTTCAATTTAATACAATTTGAAAGTCGCTGCATTTGCAAAGGCAGCAGCTAGCATGTGAATGTAGCAAACAGAGAAATTCAAGCGATCATACTGTTAACATCAGACGACTAGAAGTAACACCTATTAGACGATAAACATTACAATTTCATGGCTATCTACTGTCATTTTGCAATAAAAATAAATCAATTTACGATTATACTCACAGATATTACTTTTAATAGATCATACCCATTATTTTTGTGAAAGTAAGTTTATTTATTTTGTGTTTCACGCTCAAACTCGCTTGGATATCAGTGTAGCGTAGCGTTTATAGCACGTTTATCTCACGAGCGCGGGTGAGGCAATGTCTTGTGCATTGTGGTATACATGCACATGGTCTATGTGTTCATATGTGTCGTAACTACGACCATGGCCAACCCGCGCTCGAGAATGTACTATAAGTAGCAGAATAGGCAGACGATATTGCTATATGATTCGTATTGATTTCAGGATTACCTCGTCGGATCACACTTGGGTGGGTTGCACCAAACTGTAATAGTAAGCAATGTTCCTTAAGAGGCTGACAAGATCTAATTTTGTTAAAATTTATGTTATTTAAGCAGTTTTTTAAGAAAAATTATTTGTTCTAGTCTAGCATATCAAAAAAAAAGTTTATATTCATCATATTTCAAAGACCGTGTACGGACTCGATACATAATTGGACGACATCGGCGCGATAGAAAATAATTGCAAAGATTGGTCTTAAAATCATCATTAGACGGTTCTATGTCTTTATTTTTATTACGTATGGGTCTGCAATTAAAAACATGAAGTCAACATATTCATACCTAAACCGCCAACGAGCCACATTTCACAAATAATCCACACTTTTTTTATTTTAATATTATTATAGTATTTATTTGCTATCGTATATTCTCTCTTCACGACAGCCACAAAGGAGAGTAGGATGCGCGTCAGGGTGGGGGGTGAGCTGACAGATGACTTCGCGGTGGTGACCGGTCTAAAGCAAGGAGATGCTCTATCGCCTGTGCTTTTCAACCTAGCCCTGGAGTATGTTGTGAGGAAAGTTTTAGCTTTGGACACAGGGATAGAGTTGAACGGCAGGCACAAGGTGATAGGGTACGCAGATGACCTAGCTTTATTAGGGGAAAACCGCGAGGACGTGACTGAAGCGGCGAGGATCCTTGACCGTGAGGCCTGTATGATAGGTCTCAGGATCAACCATAGCAAAACCGAGTACCTTCACATGAAACGATATAAGAACACGCGCGCTCGGCGAGACTGTCATCATGTTGAGGGTACCATTTACCAGGGCGTTGATAAGTTTCGGTACTTGGGCTGCACTGTCACTGATACAAATACGAGAGAGGAGGAGATACGTATCCGCATCCAGAACACCCTACGATGCAGTGCAGCCCTACACAAAGTCTTGGTGTCCAGGCTTCTTAGCAGAGGTACGAAGATGAGGATATACAAAACCGTCATAAGGCCTATCCTCATGTACGGCTGTGAAGCCTGGACACTAACCCAAAAAGAAGAAAATCAACTCCTGGTAACAGAAAGAAAAGTTCTGCGGAAGATCCTGGGACCTGTCAAGAACGATGACGGCTCTTGGAGGATCAGGAGAAATGCCGAGATCCAAGAATTGGTGGCCGAACCGAATATCATCGGCGAAACAAAGGCACACAGACTTCGCTGGTTCGGTCACCTACTGAGATTGGGAGAGGATCGAGCCGTCAAGAAAGCATACTTGGGGCGACCAAGTGGGCGCCGCCCGGTTGGCCGACCCAGGTATCGCTGGGAAGACAGTGTGCAGGCGGATCGGCTGATATGATGATGATGACAGATACTGGCACCATATTCAACGTTGATCGGATTTAGTTGCATAGTAAAACCGGTCCTTAGCTGTCTTCTTTACCGTATAAAAACTTCTTTTCGAACCAATCTTAGGAAAATGCGAACCGCTAAAACCGTTTCGATTGGTGCTACACTTACCGGCCAATACAAACGCTCTCTCAAGTTTTTTTTACCAAATAAATCCTCTGAACTAGCAAACCGTCAGTCAAGTGGGTTAGTTGGACGTCCATACAAAATCGATTGCGTATACGCTGCGTTACGCGCACGCCAATAACGGTAACCAACTTGGTTATGTGGCGTGGACATGCGAACACCGGGGACTTTTAATACCAAGCATTAAGAAAATTTCTTCGGGCACAAGTGGCAACCCTAACGGAACACCTGAACACTTTCATTGCCAGGCTAAAATCCAAGACCATCGCTGAAGACCAGCGATGGTCACTAGTATAGGAATGAACTCCCCTTGGGACTCGTACGGCATGTGAAAAAAGTTATTGAGGAGAGGTCTGCCTATAACATGTCCTCTCATTTTCTCATAGGTTAGCTGGAAGAGATCCCTTAAAGAGCTATGTTCGCTTTTGTACAAATATCTATTGTTAAGTTTTTTTTCTATTATGTACCTACTTGATTTGTGCAATAAACTGTTCACTGAACTAAAAACAACCACCAATTGAAACGTCCTATGAGAAGCACGGTTGGTTGCAGCCACTAAATAGTAGTTTTATCAGCAGTTGCGTACTTGAAAAAAAAAACAAGCCTTCTTGAACATAACCTCTCGGAAGTAAAGAACAGGTTAAGTCAACCGGTCGCAGATGCTTGCCATGTATATTCAACCTCGTAAAATCGTAACCCTAACTGTATTGGTCAGATTAAATATGCAACAGATGCATTCTGGTTCGTCTGGGCACGCCAGAAAATCGTGCGATTGTCGTCATGCGATTTTAGGGAAAACAATATTGAAACGGGAAAACATGGTGGCGTGGTATCTTTGAGACGTGATAATCTACTGAAATAAGTGAAATTAGTACAAATCCTCTGACGACTTAGGGAAAGCGAAAATGACCGTTAGAATTATAATCTATAGAAAAAAACGAGGTATACTCGTAGTTAGTTTACAGATGAAATGGCGAAAAGGCGTATAGTCAGTCAGTTACAGTACAGCATATATAACTAAAATACCTTCAAGATACAGAAACGTGTAAATACAACTTGAATAACGTCAGAATAGTGTAAAAACTAAACGCTTTTTGTTGTATCACTTTGTTTTACGACTTCACTACACAAACATTAACATACAAGACATAAAAGTATTAAGGACAGATTACAAGAAACTCAGTAAAAGTGATTCAGCAAATCTAAGAAGAATACCTACATGATAGACAATTATAAGTAAATGGAGAGAAAGTACCGTATAACGTTAGGCCAAGGTATTTTTTGAGATTTTACAAGTATTTTTTATATATTCAAGATAATGTTCCTTATTCTTAGCTCCAGCACAAAAGGTGCGACGATGACGACAACTAATCTAAATTCTTGATAAAATGTCGTATCATTTGACCAAATGAAATGCAATAGTTTCGCCCCCCAACATATACTTTATTTTTAATGGAAAAAGGCACAAGTTGATGGTTCCAAATAAATGAAACTTAATTTCTAATCGCTGAGTGTGTTATTAAAGATTTAATAGAATAATCCGACAACACTCGACTATTGGAGGAAGGAAGGAATAAATTGGCCGACGAATCAAATGCAGTGTGAAATCTGTTTGTTGTGGATTGCATCCATCCTTGGAACGTAATTCCGGGGTCGGATGTAATAAATGATTACTTCTTTCTTGGCCTTCGGGAAATGGTTAAAAGAAGCATCGAGATGTTTCGGGCAAAAACAGACTTATTCAAACCAAAGACAATCTTTCGTAGGGCTTAATATTATGCGAATAACGAGGATGTCAAACATTTGTGTCTGTCTTAATTAGATTTTTCTTTAATGTTTTGTACTAGTTTTATTTACATAATATACTATTGTTCGTAATACCCAACTGTATTCACTAATTCCCGTATTCTATCATAAAAATATCGATAGGTATCCAAAATGACGATTTAAAATGCGAAAGCTCGCTCCGTTAACGTTGTTTTTTTCGTGGGATTTTACGAGTCCGATTTAAACCTGGAAACGTATTTTTTTAACTGTTATTATTGCAGTTTAGATGTAAAATTAAATAAAGACCATGACAGGATTAAAAAAACTGTACAATCTTGCACAATTTATGGCCATATGACGGTATTTTACCGATCCATATTCTTTATCCACGAGTGTAAGTTCACTGTTGACTGCATACAACAATTACTCTTTACTTAAGTCTTTATAAAAATTCCAGACACTAGGTATTGTATCAATTGTATACGACCACTGTAACCTAGCATATAGTAGCTGTAAACATCATAGTGACAGGTTAGCGAGGCGACTGCATGCTCGGAGCAACGAAGTAATTGAGGTTTTCATTTCAAGATGGACGACAATCATGCAATAAAAACCAGGGTTGCGCTTGCGCCAACGATTAGGGACTGTTCAACGTTCAATATGGCGCCGGCAGATATCATAAACACAAGTGCCATGTTTGAATGTGAAACCCATCCTGAATCGATAGCACGTAACTGAGAAGTATGTATGTATGTAAAATTCTTTATTGTACATGAGTAAACATTGCATAAAAATACAAGAACAGTTGACATGCAGAACAGAGAGTTGTTGAGTTGCAGAAGTATTAATATTCTCCCTTTTTTTGAAGTCACTGTGAGCAAGAAAGAGATGATTCAATTTCCTCAGCTCTAAATTCAATCCCGCAATGGTAGGCCACGCGAACGATATACGGTAGCAAATAGGGAATGCAAAAACCGGTGAAAATCAAAAACCGGTTATTAACCGTTTTGACTGGACAAAAACCGGTTAACCGGTTTTTTACAAACTACCTGAAATCGAAGTATTGGACTATAAATTTATTATTTCTGGGTTCTATTGGTAATCCGGGCATGTTTCTAGTGATGTGAATAGGTATAAGTAAGCTAATAAATAAAACGAATTTGGTTTTTATCATCATCTTTATAAACTTCAAAACAAATCGACAAGTGACAAATAAAATTATGAAACATTCCAATATAATATACGGATATATTTATATATAGATATCTTAATAAGCGGCGATGAAAAGCAATATTACCAGTATAGCACCAGCAAAGTTAAGGTGGTACCTAGTGTACCTATCTACTTTTTACAATGACATATTGTAACAAACATTAAGTATATACATTGAAATGAATAGAAAAAATATATATAAAAAAAAATCTCTGAGCACCGACTGATTAGATACGTTACTAACAGGGTAGTAGCAGGTAGCAAAACTATCCAAGTAAAACAATAGGGCTTACCCGGCCATTTCTGCGCTTTTGACGCGGCAGACTCAAATGAAGTGGGGATATGGGAAACTAACAACATTTTAACATTATGATATTCATGTGCTCTATCCACAGTCGTAAGAAAAAGAAACTAACTTCTTTAAACGTACATCCTTAAATAACGTGATTTGGAGGTGAAAGAACGCTCTAATCTCCCCATGAAGTCGTTTTTTATACTAAATACAATTTCGGTTAAAAACCGGTTAGTGGTGTAAAAAACCGGTTTTTTACCGAGTTCAAAAAGTTCCGGTTAACCGGTTTTTCGGTTAATCGGTTAACCGGTTTGCATTCCCTAGTAGCAAAGCGCGAAATATTGCATATTGAACAGATTTAATAATATACACTATACACTTTCGGTTTCAATTCGGAAAAAAAAACAATATCTCATGTTGAAATGTCATACACGTAAAAGAAAACGAAGTACCTACTCATAGTTCAAGTAGTTAATGATAGTTGACGCATCGGGAAAAATATGCCACTCGCAAGAAAACGGGTACTTTTTGGAGGTATCGCTAAGGCGCTATTTTCGTTACTTCGCAATTATTAACCGCCCTTAATGACATCTACAAAGATGATAAATTTTTGCAACAGGTTGGGAAACACATATGTTGGGGCCCTTTTAAATTTTAATTAGATCCCGAAGTTTATCTGCAATATCTCATGTTAGAACAAAATCTAGTTCAAGCCTAACAGTAATAGTTTGCGCAAACAATAACCGATGTTAAATAATCTGAAACCGTAAACGTGACCAAAGCTCGGTTAGGTTTCAAAACAGATATTTCTAGATCCAGGATATGAACGCAAGTGCTGACCGCAGATTGCAATAAAATAACTATAGCTAAGGGATCGCTCTACGATAATTGCAACATGGGTATCTATCACAGAGCAACTAGTAAGGCTGATATTGTGTATTATATTTTGATATACCTGATTGTACATTATTTGTGTTGAAAGAAACTTGATTATTGTTCGTCCTATGTCAAAGAAACAATGCCATTTGTAGTTAAACGCTATGGATAAATTTAAGTATCTAGTCGATCTTTTCCTTACGTCTACGTCTTTTATACGTCATATATTATCGCTTTAGATACATTCTGACAGTTTATTATTGGTGAATTCATATTTATGATACTGACTTTACAAGATACATCGCAAAAAGAACTTTATTGCGATGTATTTTGTACGTACATCCATAAGCGCAGCCAGCATTCCCTCAAACGTCATTCTTTATAACGCCATAAAATGTGCATGATGTTCATATTTGCAAAAACATAAAAACTGGAAACAAAAGTGTAAACACCGTTTCATACAACTGTGAAGTTGAATGACGTTGTTAATGTATGTGTGCATTGTTAGGCGACAATATACACATCGGTCCGAGTGAAGGCCTTCGGAGGCAACTGCTTATTACGGACATTTGTGTCACGAAGTAGATTCACATTTGACGTATTTATGCTCAAGTGTAGAAGAAATATATTTATTTGGTGTAAAATAATTGTACAAAATTCAGTAGGTACACATAAAGGATGCATGGAGCATATGCCAATAGCAATAGTAGCAATACTCGTACATATATGCTTTTCAGAGTGTAAGTAAAATCTATTTGATTACGTTTCTGTTTGGACATAAAAGGATCAGGCTTTGAATCCAGGGGTTGGGCCATAGAAAAGGACAGATTTTTTTCCTGATCAAATTCAACTTCAGCATATTACTTATTGATCTATAAATTGTTCAATCCATAATTCATTGGACACTAGTTATTGGACGAGTGCCTCTTCTTCGTTATTGAACGTTTCTAGAAATATTACGTCTTACTGCACCACCAATTTGTACCAAACTCATAGAACCAATACATTTTAAAAGGATTTCACAGATTATCTTTGGTATTCACGAGCTCGCAAAAAAATCGGCGCATCAATAAAATAACGTTCCCAAATTATACGGGCTAATGAAAAGGCTGAATTGGCAGCGTTCCGAGTCAAATGCCGTAACCGAATTAGCTGTCAGGAATCCACTTGGCATATTGAAACTTTGCAGATAGACTCTTGTATGCTTTTGTTCCGTGGATACTATTGACACAGAACCTTTTCGATGCCAACGACGGATATACCCGTCAAGGCGTGCAGTGCGATATCAACCTACATGCATTTCTATAAGGTTGAACTTCGCGTTTCACATTCCCATGTCATGGCGTGTGGTTGGAGTGCGCACTCTGCCTTAGATATAGACGATTTCCTAAATAACTAATTAAAAAGTGTTTTATTCAATCTCGAGCCACTACAGTTTGTATTAGAGCGCTGAAAAGGTTAACTGACCAGTAGTAGACCTTATTCAATTGATGGAGTATTTGGTTGTATCCACCTGACGAAGCCTGCGTAGCGGATTTGGATTTATCTATGTCTTATTGATGGAGTCAGGCGTTACTTCGCGGAAAGCTCACATAGCCCCTAGCTATTCGTTTTTCAATCTGTGACAAGACCGAATCTTGGTTCCTACGTCAGAATGCATCAAACATAAACCGGGTCCTGCGGAATCCGGCCCTTTCACCTGCCACTAGGTCGCTGGCCAGCCTTGGTGTACGGAGGTGCTAATTGCGTTCAAACATATATCATCCGAACTGCTTAGAACCTGATATGACTCCCGAAGATTCATGTTATTTTCAGGAATACAGTTGGATGCGTGGGATTATGTAGAGGACCTTGCTGCTCGTAGATGCAAATAAATATGCAACCGGGATAAACCGCATTGTAACTTAAAGCATTATAAAATTTATAGAGTGACTTCTAGCTTCTTCAGGAATCACGTAGATAATCAGGCCCATAATAACTGAACAACTTTCCCCTAGGAATATAAGTCGAAATCTGAAAACATACAAACCTACTTCACATAGTCAATTAGTCACGTGACCAGCCAGTTTGTATGAAAGTTGTTTTTAACTTTATTATTTCGGCCCATGGTTTCTTGGGGAAAATTGTTGAGTTTCATGGGCCTGATTATCTACCTGATTCCTGATACACGACCCAGAAGTCACCATGTAGTTCCAAAAGTTCAGAGACTTAGTGTGTAATGACTAATGACTTTCACTAGGTTATAAATTACTTTAGACTAGATACTATACGAGTATCATAATTCATAGGTTACATAGATAGAGCTTTCGTTTCTTGGTCTATATTTGCGAATTCATATAACCTGGACCTTTTTAAGGCACGAGTGAATAGGCATCTTCTGGGTGAGCTCGCTTCACCGTCGGCCTCATCTTTGCCCCCTGGCTAGATGCTGGCCAACAGCAATCCCATTTTTAATAATAAAAAAAATAGAAAACAAGTGCATTGTAATTATCAAATATAAATTCACTTTCCTCCATTATCAGTATTAATCACAGTTTTGAGTCTTAAAGGTTAATTTACCCGTTAGTTAGTTAATAATCGACGCCTTGGCCGAAGCCGAAGTGGCTTAACCGTGAAATCGAAGGTCAGAGTTCAAACCCCGTTGGTGCTTGACACCGATTGGAAATAGAATTAAGTACCTTCTCAGGTGCTCGGTGAGTCGGCAAAATTATATGTTTTCCCAGTTGTGGGTGGTCGGAAACGCTGTTATAAAGAAAAAATATAATCAATTTAGATTTCATTGATACTTAATATTTTGAGAATTTACGCGTATTAAAAAAGCATTTAAGCTTTGTAATGATCTAATGATATACAACGATGGATGTGTGGCTGGAGATAAGAAGAATGGAACGTAACTTAAAGAATGAAGAGGAAAAAAGGAGAAGTGGGGAACTGATACCCAGATAAAAATGGTGGACGTTTCACGTCACCTTTCGCTAAGATGAGGGACCCTCATCATCAGGGCAAGAACCTAAACCTATATACATGACCCTCAATGAGGGTCTATTGATAGGGGTATCCTCAATGGGGGTATATAGATTTAGGTTCTTGCCTTTCCTGTGGATATGACTAAAGTTAATAGCTATAAGGCTAATTCATAATTCGCATTAAACGGAGTGTCCGTTTCTATAAATTACATACTCAAAAGCCGTCAACAATTGACGACAGGAGAAACTACTTTTGTTTTTCAACTATGCATGACCCTGAGATACTTTGATGTGACAAGATAGACAAGATACAACGATAAGACATAATCTCTGAAACCAGAAAAAAATCTATAATATAGCCCCTACCTAACACGAAAATAGCGACGCATATTTGGGATGAAGTCAAAACGAGTTGTTGACATTGTGCGTCTCCAACGCATTTTCGCAAGATTTACATGGTTCGAGTCTTTCTGTTTAACATTTTTGAATAATACCTACATAATACAAGCGCATTACGTTGCTACGAATGGACATACGTTACACGAGGCTCGAGACAGGCATAATATACATAGTAATAGTTGCGTTAGCATTGTTTAGCGGACTATGAACAAACAAGAGGTAATTTACCCTTGCCACCGGCATCCTTATGACTGCGCACTATCCTCAGCCAATCGCTTAAATGAAGAAGGTACTATGATGGTAGTACTTTCAAACATATTCAGTATCTTTTCGTTGAGAAGTATTTCGCGTTGCATAAGACCACAATGTTTTATGAATGGGAACGTGTACTGTGACACGAAAAAGCGAAAAACTGAATATAAATAAGCAACGAAAATGGGTACTTAGTGAAGATATTCTACGCAAAATGTGGACTTGGAAAGTTGATGGTCTATGATTGACAAAAGCGTGTGTAAACATCGTGGGAAGACGAGATAAAATAATAATAGGTGTGTTGTGTGTAGGTCACGGAAGCCCGCTTGGATTCGTGTGCAAGCACTTATGATGCCATTTTTTGGGAGAGTAGAATGAGGTAAATAATATGTCGTTTTTCTAAACCTCTTTATAGCTAAAGGTTGGTCAAAGAAAAGGTGGGTTGACTACGTGAATGACGAATGACGGGCAGTAGAGTGAGGTAATAAATCTTCCGAAAAAAAAACATACTGAGTATCGGTAACTGAGTTTGAACACTATTCAGTGCATTGCCATCCGGAATACGCCACTTGTGGATCAATGGATCAATTGCGAGTAACACTCTCGGAGCTATTTATAAGTACAATATCAATGAGGAAAGAAAGGTTTTGCTTTATAACACAACTGTGTAAGTTGAGTGGTTTAATGCAACATATATGTACAGAGAATATTTAAAAAATTGTTGGCGAGATGGCGTCCCGTTCCTACAAATCAAATTAAATATCCAAAAGCAATTGTCAAGTTTGTAAGAAAAGTAAGATTTAATTCATCGTCTCTGTAAGTGGACCTGTGGCTTAGTTGGTAAGGCACTTCTATCGAATCTGTTCGAGTCTTGCCACGTTTATAATTTTAACATTGAGAATTTTTTTTTCATGTTGTCTGACCTTTGTTTCAATATTAGCAAAGTAGTGGAGTGATGATAATATGAAAAAAAATGATGGTAAATCATCAAGATTTTCATAAGTTAAATTAAATATTCAAAGTTATGATAATACACGCATATAATGATGATGATGGCACGTTGATCGACATATCATCAGCCCACATAACAGCTGATACCAAAACGGTCCAAGCACGCGATATTTCGTAATAACAGCTTACAGCAGCATGCTATTTGTATTATACAATATCGACAATACCTGCATCGACTAAGGCTGTAATTATCCGAATACTTGCGGTCATTCCGACACAAAATTGGTCTAATACGACCTTGAATGAGACCTTTTCATGGATCATTTATGTACATCTTAAAGGTCACTTTTTTACTTGTAGCCCGTAGTGTAATTAGTCGTGCTTTGAATTCTATTACAAAGGTAACTGATGGGACCATTGTGTATTCGCCATGTTCCATCAATGTTGTATATTGTTGTTGATGTTGATCTGATGTGGTCTTTAGGGGAGACAGCGAATTGGGAATGGATGAAAATCTCAGAAGTGCTTGATTTTTTTTCTGGTGATAGGAATAACCTCCCTTAGTACCAGAAAAAAGTTCCAGATTTTTTGGCTGCGCCAGTGATTTTTGAAAAATGAAAATATTTTCCTCTCTCGCATTCTGGGCCTCGTTCGGCAGTATTACACTATCCTCGGTCCATCATATATTATAAAAAACATCTGTGGCAAACTGACAATGACAATGACATTGACAGATCTCTTCATCACAAACATAACCTTGTTTGCTTTCGCTGTTATTTCTGTGCTCTATACGATTCATAATTTCTCGAACTGTTTTTGCCCTTGGACTTTGATTATTGCCTGCCTGAACGACGAATTTTGCTTTTTGACCCTGGACTTGATTTCGATACCTTAAACGACGACCCTTGCAACCCAAACTGGACTATTTTTGCCGGCGTGTTGATTTTGTTACGAGGTCTTCACAATGGATGCTCACGACCGCAAATACCAACTGTACAGAGATCCAAAGACATGCTTTGTACCAACGTGCTCTAAGAGTGATAAAAAGAACCCTGGATTTAGGTTTTTTGCTGTCAGAGAAGAGTTGAAAGAAAACTGGTGTCAATTAGCTGGAAGGAGCTGTCCAAAACGGCGAATTTTCTGCTGTGAAGACCATTTAAACGTAAGTTTTCTGCATATTGTTCTGCATTAAATAAATAAATATATTTTCACTATCTCACTAGTAAACAAAGAGATAAATGTAGATTGAAAGATGATTAAATTTGATGTAAGTAAAATATCTTAATACTGTTACACTTTAAACTAGGAGCGCTCGTGGTCCAGCGGTGCCTGCGTACCGCGTGCGGTATCTACAGTTAAGCAACGTGGGCACCGGTCTGGACTTGGAAGGGTGACTGTTTTGAATGGTTATGTTAAACCCTTGATTCTGGCTGCTGTCTATGGCAGCAGTCGTTAAGCCAAGTTGGAGGCAAAAACAAAATGGGTGACCTTCGGGCGGCTTGAGAACTTCTAACAGTCAGATGGCAGGCGCTTTCGTAATAACCAGTGCCTACACCAAATCTTGGGATTACGCTAGGAGGATGATGATGACAGTTTAAACCAGTTAACTAGTATTAAAATAGTGTTACTCTATTTAAATACCTTTCATTCATGCACTAGTTATCATCAATGCCCGAGCCTCAGATACTGGCTCATCCAGAAGCCAGTTCAGAAATTTAATGTAAATGTAATGACCAATGTTTGTGTTATGTATACATATAGGTAATAAGGTTTACATAAATGATTATGATATTTATGATGATTACTTACAGTTTGAAGAAGATTTGGAAAATTATAACAAATGGATTGCTGGTGCCAAACCAAAGCTCAAGTTAAATGCCACACTCAAGAATTATTTGACCACAAGGGAAGAGAATGTAGGAGTTCTCACACAGGCATCTACTTCAAGTGCTGTTGTGAAAACCATTTACACCGTAAGTGTTTTATCTTATAAAGCAAATACAAATCCCAAACTATGGGTACTAAGCAACGATTTACATACTTATATTATATAGATAAATAGATTTTTTTGGACCCGACTGTGGCTTTATAGGCTGGGCCCATTAAAGCGTTAGGAGTGCGCAGTTGGAGAGTGGCTTAGGGAAAATTTAGGGGAAACCTCCAAAACGACCATGCGGGCGGGTTAAACACTGGAATACTCTAAAAGTTTGCCCTCCGGTGAGATTGGGTGAGCGGTTTCAACCAAATCTGAGGGCAGGGCCGCATCTTGCTTATTTCATTATATCATTCAATGCTTTCAGTAAATATTGAAGTAGAAAATGTACATATATTTTATTATAAAGTAATTGTTTCAGGTTAATGCTGGTGTACAATGCAGAGGTATAGCCATGCCTAATAAATCAACTATGGCAAAACCTCAGACAAAGGACAAAAGCACAAACTTTCGTGCTCGGAAGATAAATAAAGTTATGCCTTCACAGGTTTCAAATTTACTGGATTGTGAAGAGTCGCCCCACCAATCACCGTCATTATTTGGGTCATCCAACGTTGACTCCGGATCATCTAGTGCAAAAAATGAGGATGACAAATGTGGGAGACAACAATTATTAGAAAAGATATACAATAAACCTAAAATGTATTTAGGTTTACCGAAAAACTACTGGTGGATAATAGAATTTGTAGCGCAGAAGTCGTCCAGTGTTGCGCTATACATCATTGTGACTTTGTTTAAATTAAAAAATAATGATTCCTTCGCGAGGATGAGTGATGAATTTGAAATGGCGAGGTCTACCATTAGATTAGTCTTTGAAAAGAATGTGGTAGCATTGTCAACATACATGCAAAACTGTATTTACTTACCACCTCTTTTAATGATAAAAAAAAATTTACCTTTGGCTTTTAAAATTAGGTACTCCAATGTGCAATGTATAATAGACTGTTTCGAAATACAAATAGAAAAACCATCGGATCCAAATGCACAAGCACAATCATGGTCATCATATAAGTCGTGCAATACGATGAAATATTTGATTGCTTGCACACCAGCTGGCTATATAGCGTATGTATCGCAAGGTTATGGGGGAAGAACGTCAGATAAAGCAATAACTGAGAAGTGCGGGTTTATCGATATTCTTCCCGTTAATGCAGTTATAATGGCAGATCGAGGGTTTAAAGAAATAGAAGCTGCTTTAAGCACAAAAAATATTAAACTCTTGCGACCCCCGAGTGTATTCTCAAACAAAACGTTGACTAAAGAAGAGGTAATAAAAACCAAAGTAATAGCTAGTTTGAGAGTACACGTAGAAAGGGTGATAAGGAAAATAAGGGAGTTTCATATGTTAAAACCCCATGCTGTAGTCAATAACAAACATACAAAATATTTAAATGAATTAGTTACTATTGCATGCGGTTTGATTAATCTTCAGGATCCAATAATAAAAGATTATTGACAAGCTTTGTGTTTTATTTTACATAAATTATACATATTATAGTACATATGGCATTAACAAAGATTGTATATATCCTAAAGCCTTCCACACACCGAAGCGCGGGGCGGCGGCGGAACGGGCGCAGCGCGTATACGGTGACGCACACCGACGGCGGGCGCCGCGCTCGCCGCGCGCCCGATCACAACAGCGCGGTGGCGGGGCGTGCGCGGAGCGGCGCGGGCTGGGAGCGGAGCGCAGTTTTTATTTAATTTATTAAAATCGACGTATAAATAATCGTTTTTAATAAATGAAGTTGCCAAAAACTGCAAAAGTATGCATCCGAATATCCGATCCCTGGTCATAAGTTTCGCGGTGCCGCTAAACTTAGAAATATAAGCATCGCGGTAGCGCGGCGCGCATGCCGCGGGGCCGCGACGGGCCAGCGGCATGCGCGCCGCGGGCGGTGCAGTGTGTGTCAGACCGCGCAACGCCCGCGCGTGTCAAGCGGGCAACCCGCGCTGCCGACGCCCAGCGCTCCGGTGTGTGGAGGCCTTAAAAGAAAATAACCATTTAACCATAGTTAAAACAATAGCTCATATCATAGCGCTGTTTAAAATTATTGGAAATACATTAACTTTCCAAAACTCTTTGGCAGAGCTCATTAAATTTTCCACATACTCCTCATTAAAATCTATAGAAATATTTTCGATATTGCCATTGTTTTCAAATTTAGGGTCTGCTACACAAAATATGCATTTTTTTTTCTTAGTTGCCAGCATCTCCAACTGGACTTGGCCCATATATTTGCTGCAAATTTTCCCATCCTTTATGTAATTTCTTTTGGTTTTTTCAGATGTAGGACATTTTATTTCAACTACAAAGTCATCACCAATACCATCGGGTGAAGCTCCAAAAATTCCATTCATAAGAATGAACCCCGAATCTTCTACTTCTATATTTAAATCTTTCTTAAGTTTCTTTAACACTTGTTTTTCAAGAAGTTTCCCCCTTTTCATCGCTTTGGTCTCAATTACTTTTTGACCACCTAATAATTCTTCAACAAGGCTACCTTGAGGCGTCTTACAATGGGCAATTTCATATATTCTAGAGCCAGTTATTCGGGCTTGCCTTATGTAATGCCACAGTTTAGAATTAACTTGACTCACGGTTTCTTTATTTATTACATCTGTTTTATGTTTTACAAGTTTGTCACTAAACACCCTAAAATTATCATAACTGTGGTCACTTTCTTTCACAATAAAATCAACCATTAGGTCAAATACACAATAATTTGTCAGTTTGTCTTCGTTGTTTGTGGGATCGTGTAACATAAGAAGACTTTTTCCACAAGCATGTTTTTTTGCTTCTCGTCTTAATTCTTCTAATACAGCAGTATCTCGTGGTCCTCTTTTGACAACCTTCCCTTTGTTCAGATCTTCACACAATAGTGGTTCATCTCGAGCCCGCTTTAAGTTGGGTTTGGTCCAGTAGCACTGAACACTGGTTGGTGCAGGTTCATCGCTTCGTTTTTGTAGCCACCGCAATACCACAACAGTATGTTTGCACCCTCCTGAAAAACATAAAAAGAATAAGAAACAAAAAACTAACCACTCTGTGTTATTAATTGTTTTACCACGATTATGACTTTTATTGCTACAATACAACATGTACATGCCACCAATGCAACAACCAGTTTACAATTTATTGAAAGTGATTTAACCTTTTCACCGCCATTGACTTGATATAAAGTCAGGACATTAGGTGCCACACGCACGCCAATGATTTCATATTGAGTCGATAAAGTTGATGTTAGTTAATGCAAGCTACATGCTGTCAAATAAGGTTCATTTTCAGTCTTTTGCTATGAAGACTTTGGCGTGTGAGGCACAACTTACAGAGTCTACTGTGGCGGTCGAGTTGTCTTAGGTAAAACAAAATGATGTCATGTTTCTCATATTTGTGTCATACACCTGGTGACCTGCCCTGCCAGTGTTGGGTATTGGGGATCAGTTTGCATAGCTGGACAATGAGTAGGTACTAAATAATATGTCATTACAAAGAAACATTTACATGACCTATTGCAACATGTATGTGTTAATAGATTTATTCAGATATTTGCAAGAAAACTTACCAGCTGCAGCCGCACAGCCATCACATGATGTATCTGTGATAGCTTCTCCTGCCTCATCTATATGGACCATCACAACATAATATTTGTTTGACAATCTATGTTCTGGTACCACCTTAGCACGCACAGTGCATATGCCACCTGTTCTATTAATTTCCATGTATCCGATGGCACTTTCTACATATGAATCACGTGAAGACCTTAAATTAACAAAAATAATATGTTCAAGAACTTTCATTATCAGTATAGCAGAAAGATGTACCTAAGAGTTATTAAATTATAGATAAATATTAAATGATGAATGATATGGACTTTAATCCCGACAAGGTCTAGTTTTCTGCCTCTGGGTTGGGAGGTCAAATGGTAGCTGCTTACGTAAAACTAGTTCCTACGGCAAATCCGTTTTGGAGCGGACCCTGGGCTTCTCAGAGCCCAACCGGAAAAAGGCTACAAGAAAGATGATCTGTTTATGAATTTCATATCGATTTTCTTTAAAAATATCTTACCATCAGTATCCGACATACCTACATAGTTCAAACCACTGCTGACCCATTTTTCCACCAGTCCATCATTTTACACAGTGAATTTCGATATGAGACTTCCGCGAGAGACTAACGAAAAATGCTAAAGTTTACACTTACGATAACGCTTTGGCACCTCGTATTTCAGCGACATTATGTTTGTCGCTGTTCTTCATAAACTCCATTAGCATGTAAATATCTACTGCCGGCAAGTTTGAGGAGTCTGCTTTTACAAAAGCAGCGGTGTTCATGTTGGCAAATTTCAAAATCCAGTAGAGTTGCAGTGGTCTACGTACAAGCTATCAAACTCAAGTCCAGGGTCGAAAAGCAAAATTCGTCGTTCAGGCAGGCAATAATCAAAGTCCAGGGGCAGAAACTGTTCGTGAAAATTATGAATCGTATAGAGCACAGAAATAACGGCGAAAGCAAACAAGGTTATGTTTGTGGTTTGTGATGAAGAGATCTGTCAACAGTGTTGCCAGGTCCAATTTGAAAAAAACAGTAGCTACATGCCCTAAAAAACAGGAGATTCGAAAAAAAAACAGTAGACAAAATTTATTCCATAAAATTTACTCAAATGCATATTTCATAGTGATTTCAGTGATAATATAATAGTAAGTATTAACTGCCACACTCCACAGAGCCATTTCATAAAAGAAAATCTCATCTCATCTGTCACTTCAACTTCACATCAAATAATGACTATTTGGTGACCATGGCTGCCATTTGCTTGCTCACTATAGATATATAGCCCTCCTCGCCGTGTCCGGCGATAGCGACTCCGTCAGTTATTAGTGGCTAGCAAAGCCAAATTTAGTTCTGAATATGCGGTTCCATGGTGCACCTGTCCCGTGAAGTTGTAGGCATACGTGTAGGAGATCTTTGGCCGAGTTTTGCGGATGTGCAGCTTCGCATCCAGGTTTTACAAACGCTGCTGTTCAAAAAAAGTTCATTTTTGTATGAACAGTAGACGCCGCGCGTTTACTCTCACTTTAAGAAACTTGACAAGTTATATGTATGTTATTGTTTTCTTCTTGATAATTGAAGTTGAATTAGTGAAATTATAAAATCCAGTAGAATTTTTGGGAAATCCAGTAGAAATTTCTAAAATACAGTAGATTTTTTGGGAAAAACAGTAGAACAGTAGACACACCCCAAAAACAGTAGATCTCCTGTAAAAACAGGAGACCTGGCAACACTGTCTGTCAATGTCATTGTCATTGTCAGTTTGCCACAGATGTTTTTTATAATATATGATGGACCGAGGATAGTGTAATACTGCCGAACGAGGCCCAGAATGCGAGAGAGGAAAATATTTTTATTTTTCAAAAATCAGTGGCGCAGCCAAAAAATCTGAAACTTTTTTCTGGTGCTAAGAGAGGTTATTCCTATCACCAGAAAAAAAATCAAGCACTTCTGAGATTTTCATCCATTCCCAATTGTATGGAAGTAAACCTTGATTTTCATGTAACTTTAATCGGTCATAAAATTGAAACTAATTGACATAGAAAAAAAATACAACCTGTGTAATGCTTGTCTAGACTTATTACAGGTAAGTATGGTATACTACACGGAAATTGTTAAATTTATTCGTGACGAGATAGAAAAAATATCATTTTCTATATTTATAAAAAAATATATATCACGTTAGGATTTTGTTTTTATTTTCCATTCGATGTGTTAAGTAAACTATTTTCTAGCATTCACTATGACAAAGATCACAAAATACGAAATAATAATTCACCTATTACAAATTTCCTTACTTTTTTATGATCGGCGCCTTGCACTGATCAAAGGCCATTTTTTCTCAACGGGGTAGTGGAATTGAAAAATCTTTGATTGTTTCCTATAGAAGAGAACCTCAAGATTCAGGATCTACCATCATCTATGTAACTTCCCACGGGAACATACTTTAAATGAGTTTTAAAATTCTCTTAGTTATTTCTCAAAAGTGCATTTTTGGGTTGAGTAACTTTGACGATTTATTAAAAAAAAAGTATGGCACTTAGGGACATGGTGATCATTGTTTTTGGTAGCCTATGTATTGTAGATTATAGATCCGTGCGTAACTCAATACCGACCATAAAGGCCCCAGTGAGCTGGACGGTCACATATTTGAATAGGATTTTCACTATTTGGTATAGTTTTATGTATTCTTTCGTATGGAGTAATAATAAATTTTGAGTCAACATCCCTATTGTCCCGTTTTCAGGCCTCGGCAGAATTATAAGAACTGGAGCGAACATTTTGTTTCATTTCAGGAAAGTGTGATGCACAACTTCGATAAATGAAAACAAGTAATTTCTATCCCGCTCCCGGAGGAACGTACTACTCGTAATAGGATAATTTTAACTTTATTTTACTAAACGGTTAAAACTCACGTATTAATTGTCACTTCGGGCGACATGTTTCGAACTCTTCGGGAGTTCTTCATCAGGATGAGTGCGTCTGCGACCCGCGCCGATTGCACACTGTCGAACTACCCGCCGCCCGCCGCAAGGCACGTGACGCACGCGCAGACAGCGCGGGGGCGGGGGCGGGGGGGCAGCTCGGCGCTGAAGGTGTTGTATGAGGTTGGGGGAGGCTGGAGGTGTTGGTGGGGAAGTTATAACATGTCTCGCGAAAGTTTAAATTCAAGGATAATTTTAGCTCGGAAATCATCCACTAAGAACGTATATTTCGTGAGAATAAATAATGTATCCTACCTACTTCACAATTATACGTTTTTTTGCCAAGTCCCGCAATTCTACAACAAATGTCCCGCAAATCGAAGCACATAAGTTGGCAACCCTAGTAATAAATCCCAATTTCTGAATCTGGTTAGATGTTCGTTAATTTATCTGTATTAGTTATTATCTGCATTGTATTTAGTTAAATATATTAAAACTTTCCTATTTGTGCCAACCATAATATATTATCACAGTAATCTGTGGATAATGTCATTGGCTATATATAAAGTAAATGCAATAGTATAAGACACTGTAACATTTATATTGTATAGTTGTTTATTATCCCTAAAAATAAATAAAATTAACTAATTCTTAAGTTGGCGCAAACCGCCCTAAGAACGTCATTTTGATCCTGATTCTTTCATCAATGCCGGAGGCTGCTACCTAGCTGGCGGCGTCAGAATTTTTATAATTTCACATTCGTTGACGGACTCGAATCACAAGCTAAGGCTGATTGATGGATGTCATAGAATAGAAATAGAATAAATTTATTTTGGAACAACAACAATACAGAACACAAAACACTTTTGTCACAAAAATGGACGGGGTGGTGCAACGACGCTGATTTTCAGTGGATCCATGTTATGTAATAATTTAAAGAGATCATTTGTAGCATAATCGCACTCTTAACGTTTGAGATAATTGCAGTGTACACCCACATTATTTATTACAAGCAAAAGCCAAACCTGAGTACCTGAGATGACAAGTAATTGTGAATACCAGCTCAAAATACATTTTAAACAAACATTTGGGACGCAGTCACAGTTCAGCTAGGTCGACATTTTGTCACTCACGCCTATCAGCGTTGTCTATATAAATAAAACATCGACAACAAAATACATAATATCTGAAAGGGTTAAAAGTGTGACTTAGTAGGGCCATTTGTTTTCCGGTGATGCCCCTCGGCCTCGGCCATAAAATTGATCGCATCCGAATGCAAAAACGGCGGGAAAGCGCTGCCATTTCCACAGCGCTTGTCTATGATCAAGATTATCATATTTTCTTAATTTATATACGAATATTTAAGCGCGTTAACGCTTGTTTTATTCAAATTGAAAACATTTATTCAGCGGGCATATGAAGGACTTGGCAGTAGGTATAGTCAGCGAAGAGGTCACATTCGTACCTTATCGGACTTGGATTCAGTTAAGTTGGGGGGGGGGGGGGCTAGATTAGTCAGGGGGGCACTATTACCTATTAGATGGCGGGTGGCATTCTTTTTTCATTGTTTAAAAAAGTGCACATAGGATTTGCTTCATTATTTCACTTCCATATTTCACTTTCACTTTCTTATTAAGCCATTTTGGAGCGCGAATTTTTTTGATTTCGAGAGGTCCTCTCTGTCGCTCGAATACGCAAGTGCGGTAGAGAGGTAGATACTTCATTTTCGGATCGCGGTAGGTCCCCAGACGATGTTTTACAAATGATGTTTTGCGGGGAATATTTCCAAGCTGGAATATTCCCTAATCCCCATACTTTCCGGTACATCTCTACGAACAACTCCCATATGGGTCGATGGGTGTACACGAGTACAGCCATCTGTGTATTCAAACGTATGTAAATTTATAACTTACTACTATACATAGCGTCCCAAAGACATGATGGTAAAATAAGTACCTTAAAATATTGTGGATAGGATATTAAGTCATTGTTGCCGTCGAATGAGGGATTCAAGTCGTATTTTTCTTCCCTCGTTTGATGGCAACAATGATTATTTTCCTCATAGGCATGTGTCAGAAGGCAGCAAAATTACTTCCGTCTTGGGCGTAAACACTTAAATCCCTCGCTACCTTCAAGTTCCCTCAGGATTCAATATACCGCCCTCGCCATAAATATATTATTTTGCAGCAGAGCAGAAATGAAAAAATAAAAAAAATAAAAAAATATGTATGAAGATGAAGAAAAAACGAGGTTTGTTCCCTCTTGACGGACTACAAAAAGCCATTTTTCGAATAGGGGAAGTGAAAAATAAAAGTCTCCTTTCCCTTCATGTCGCGTTTTGGCACGGCCTGTATACTAAGTTATTAAGGTGAAGAGGTGGGCAAAGTATTGAAATCGAGGTGTTTTTGTGCAGAATATTTGAAGAATATATTGAACGTAATGACCTGCAATTTACATATTTAGGACACGCATACCCTTGAGTATTTGCTGTTGTAGTTAGTTTGTTCACATACATTGTAATTACGACAAAAAACCACGCTTAAGAAACATTAAAAACAAAATGTGTGCAAGCATTATTCGGTTACGACAGAATTCTAAGTTTCCAAATTAAGCTCAGTTATTTTTGAGGATTTAACCTATTTTCTGTTGTAGTTAATAATCGTCTAAGTATTGTAATATGAATTTCAAACTTGAAAACTTTGCTTCGTATAAAATGGTAGGCGCTTATTCTAGCGCTGATAGTAAATTACTGCCAGTCTTGATCATGACAGTGAATATTTTTATGAAAAAGCAAGTAAAATGTATATAAAAATGTGTAGTATTTTTTTAAAAAGCAAAAAGTTGCTTTTCAAATCTCACATATTACCTACATATGTGAGCCGTGAACACTCGTCAAATTTTTCTACCCACAAATATGAGAGTGAATGCGACGTTGCGACTTCGCTTCGCTCGAGGCACAGCGCTGTTGTCAGATATTTGTTTACTTATCTAGTTTGGAAGTTTGCACCGAGCTTGAGCCGATTCCCGTTGCACAGAGTAGTGCGGACACATAGAGACATACAACCTGTAAGACAGTTTTATTTATACTTATCTATTATAGTTGGAGGTTTAAGAGACCGTATAACACTTGTTGTTTCAATACTACTCCGATTCATTTTGCAAATGATCATGAGGATCCTGACATTTGTTTACGTTTCTAAAATGATATTTGATTTGACTTCGCTATTTATTTGTATTGCCATCGTTGTTCTTATTTCAATTTGTACCTATAGATACTATAATTTTTGTATTCAATATCGATATCAATATCGATATCAATATTTGTGGACAATCTTACACAAATCAACCTAGTCCCAAACTAAGCAAAGCTTGTACTATGGGTACTAAGCGACGATATACATACTTATATAGATAAATAGATACTTAAATACATAGAAAACATCCAAGACCCAAGAACAAATATTCGTGCTCATCACAAAAATAAATGCCCTGTAATGCTCTAGTATAAGTTTTTTCGAAACATTAACTAATTCGCCCAGCACTTTGGAAACGTTACCCACTGGCGGTTTTTTAGATTAGGGTTTTTATTAGGTATATTTAGTTTATTTTTAGGTTAGTTTTAGTTTTATTTTAATTTGTTATTTTATAATTATATCAGGTAGGGTATCTTTCGGATTGTAAGATGACGTTATTTTGGTGATTTATTCACAGTCTATCTCATAATTTGGTAATAAATGAACTTAGGTACTAATTCGAACGCGTTTGCATTTTGTCTCAAAATGTATGAAAGTGGTATGAAAACGTGAACAGCGCCTCTGGTGGTCAGTTGGTCACTAGTGGAAACTAAAACAGCGAGTATTTTAACATTTGTTGCTAACCGATGAACGCGCGTATTTCAAACTCGGTGAGAGCGTTTTCATACATTTTGAGACAAAACGCAATTATATATGGGTAGCATTTAACGAACCACCAAATTAGTTGCCGAATGATGCTCTAAAAAATTACATTGATTACCAAAAATACTAGATTCGCACCAAATTTTCAATTCCTTTTAAATATAAAGTGCAACTCAAAGAAGTAACATGTCGATAACCTATTAAATTAAATTGTTACCAAATAAATTAGTCACTACCCAAAAATACTTAATGATCACCTAATTTCAAACACCAAATTTCATATAATTTACATCCAAATATTACAGGGCTCGTAATCCTATTAAAATTATTTACACCCAAATAATTCTTTCGATACCCAGAAATACTAGATGATCACCAAATTTCACGCGGCAATTGTTTTTTAACGCCCGACTCGCAAAGCAGTTCCAATCTAGTCTAACCTCATTGCTAGCACACTGATGCGGTTTTCCATACGGTCCGTCTCGCTCGCACGTCGCACCGCGTGCGAGCAAGACAGCGCTAAATGATTTTATTTTATAGAAGCTTCAAAATTTCTGTAACTTTAATGAGACACGTACATAACATAATTTAATTTAATATATTTTCAACAGTGCTTTCCTTACTAGTCGCATACAGCTATTTGTTCTCAGATGTTTTTGCCTCTACTCTTGCTGATAATCGTCAATTTGCCTAGGTAGTAGTATTTTTCTATGACATCTATTTTTATTTCAAACTAGTGGACATTGGCACACTATTGACGGATCTCCGCTGGCGCGGAGCTCCTATTTTGAGTTGTTTTGGCCCTTCGGGCCGATGCAAAACTAACATAACCTAAACCTACCTATACCTACCTATTTCTACCTATTATCTTCCTTTAATTTTTCCATGAAAGTATTGAAAGTCTATCTAAATTAATAAAGTAAACTCATTTGAGGACCTTTATCCATTTTCATAACAAACTAACAATATAATAAATCAACAAAACTCATTTTCAAATAAAAGTTTTCAATCAAACGCGCTCACGTCAACGCATTAAAAAATTAATAATAAAACTTCTTGCAGTTTGTAAACCATCCGCAATAGGTAGTTAGAATGAAACAGCAATAGGTGCCTTTCACTCTAACGACATATCAATAGGTTTTATGCTTCAGGCAATTCTTTGTATTTGATTGAGTGAGATAGCAGTATACGTGTTATTATTTCACACAGCCACATTGCGCGTTGCTTTTTAAATTAAATATCTGGGCGACCGAGCCTTGCTCGGCGTTTTCCCGGGCATGAGACCTAGCTAGATCGATTGCTCGTCCCCGAAAACCCCCACATACCAAATTTCATCAAAATCGTTAGAGCCGTTTCCGAGATCCCCGAAATAAATATATATATAAATAAATAAATATACAAGAATTGCTCATTTAATTTTATAAATTTAGAATTTTACTTTGTAATTTATAACATTTTGGAAATGACTGTAATATTTATAGTGCTAAAAACAATTAATTTGTAACTGTTTACTAAAATGTAGCATGCGATGTGTATAATATTTGGATGTAATTCTAATGAAAAAAGGTGCATGAGATTAGGTGGTAGTTTAGTGTTTTTGGTGGTACTTGACAATTTTTTTGATGCGATTATAAATTTATAGGAACGCAATAAGTAAAATAGGTGCAAGTGCTGCAAAAATAGGTAGAATTTTTTTGGTGACTCGGAATTGCTGATCGATAATTTTTTTTGAGTGTTCAACATTATTTTAGGGTTCGAAAATTTGATGATATCAAAAGTTATTTAGGTGGTCATTTTATTTGTTCCCATTATATATTAAGGAATTATTTCGATACGTCCTTTAGTTTCCAAGATATTGAATTTTAAAGTGACGCGCGACGACCCGCCTTCGTGACGTCATAGTGCAACACTCGCTATACACGCGCTCACTCCGTTCGCGCGCTTCCGTACGTACTAGACTAGCGTTGCAAAATGACGTCACACGCGGTTAGCGGGACTCACTTTAAATGCATGTAAAATCAAAACTACTTGGTATTTTTGAATGAAACAAAAACTAATGTATTTGTATGAATGAAAGCTTTACCGTAACAAACTTTCAAGTGATTTTGCAGACCTATTGACATTCTCCATTGAGAACGGATAGTAGGTACACTACCCTTTCTCAATTTGATCTCACTACCGTTGATTTGGAATTAGTGCATTAGTAAAGGAATATGAATCGTAAATTTGACACTAACTAATAGGTGGTACTACCTGCGAAAAATAAATATTCGTGGCTTTTTTTAAATCTGCCTACCCTGTCTAAAAACTCTGTGCACGCCACTGCTGCTACGTAGTATATAGTAGATATGGTTGACGAAATATAAGCTGCACCGATTCGCCATACAAGTTGTTCGAGGAATCGGGGCAGCTTATATTTCGTCAACTATACAACAAAAAACAACGAGCCAAATATGAATGTTTCTTCAGTCTTCATATTGTTTCATCTGATACAAACACTACTCTGCGTAGTTCACCTGGCAATCCGAGCGCCATCTACTGACGCAACAGCGGAACAGGTCGATTATCAAGGCAGCCCGTTTACAAGCGAATCGAGCTAACGCGATCATTGTTGAACAGATGTCGCTTGGGTCGGCCATCGGCAGTCGTTAAGTGGTCAAGGTCATTCACAGTACCCCGGGCCTTAAGTACTACTGAATGTACTGATAAATAACCTATGCCTGGCTGTCAATATGTAGAACTGAATACGCTTTGACCGTGCCCCTTTGTATCAGGCGCCAGCTCAGACTCCTCAATACCTAGACGGTCTATAAACTCAATAGGTTTATGTTACGGAATGTTCTCGTAATAAATCGTACTTCTAACGAGCCTGGTAAAAGGAACCAGCAAATCAAATACCTACAGTATGATTACTTTGTGTAAGACTCTTATTGGAAAGTCTGGTTTCTATTACAACGCTGAACCGATTTAGACAAAATTTTGTATGGAGATATTTTGAGTCCCGAAAAGAAAATGGGATACTTTTTATCCCGGAAATCCTACTTTAAGGGGGTGTAAGTTGGTACGGAAGAGCGATAACTAGGAAAGCGCCTGAAATTAAATAATATCAATTAAATTCTAATGCAATGAACGAGTTCTGTTATACGCGGACATGGCCGAATACTACGTCACTATTCGGTATTCGGCCGGATAGTAATATTTTGGCCGGATATCGGATAGTCGCCGGATATCCGTTGCATCTCTACTAAAACATTGAAATAATTTTGCTACCAAGTGGCACATACTACTGCTTTTCACTTCTTCTATGAGGAGAAGTCATCAATAGAATAAAGATAAATTTAATTTAATTTTAATCATTGCCTCAAATGACGACGAGAATGAGAATGACGTCGGAGACAGGGGGCTTTCACTCCGTCAGTTCGCCGCGCCGCTGCAAGTACATACCCGGGTGGTACCATTCAGTGGCGGCCGCGAATTGCTACCGGACGGTCGCGTCGTCTCGTCATTCGCTTGGTGTGGTCAACATTTGTTATTTACCTATTATAATTTGGGGTTGTAAGTTGGCGATTTGTTAACAGTGCAACTTCTGTACGTAGTACAATTACTTATTCTCTGTCGGAGATGTCATTACCAAACGCAAGTAGAGTTGGGCAGGACACCTTGTTAGGCAGAGTGATGGCAGGTGGACCAAAAAAGTGTCAGAACTCAGAATGGTGGCCACTTCGTGAGAAAGGAGCGTCGGACGTCCACCGGCTCGATGGGCCGATGATATTAGGAAGATCGCGGGTCACTCTTGGATAAGACTGGCTCAAGACCGGGACTAAGTAGTGGCGTACTCGAAAAGAAGCCTATGCTCAGCAGTGGGCGATTACAGGCTGAAAATAATGATGATGATGATGCCCTCAAATGAGGGAAGAAAAGTACGACTTTGATTCGTCTTTGGCGTGCAACGTTTATGCGTCATGATTACATTAAATTATAATCTAAAGCGTAAAACACGTTAATTCACTTTTTTACAAAGCAAGGGGCAAACGTTACTATATAATTCGGGGCAACGAATTAATAAAAACTTTGCAACGAGGAACGTGCTCATACTGCTCATGCAAAATTCCGTTTTTTCAGTCCCAAGTCCCAATGGCAGGCACTAGGCTAAAAACATATAATTAAAATATGCGGGGTATTATAAAAACTAGCCACGCTGAACTAGAGCACTTATTTAATGGAGTTCCCGCGTGCCACGTGCAGTATGAGTTTTAAGCAATGTCGGCCGCGGTCAGTTTTAGGATGGGTGACCATTTTGAGTGGTTACTAACTGAGCACTACCATGTGCTTTGGAAGGCACGTTAAGCTGTTGATTCCAGCTGCTGTCTATGATAGCAGTCGTTAAGCGAAGTTGGAAGCACAATCAAGTTGCCCACTCACTTGACAAAGACAACAAATAAAAATACTAATTAATAAAATAATGAAAATACGACAAATAAGGAAACTTTTTTTATTCTAAAATCATCTTGCGTAAAATCCCTGCTCCCATAAACTGTCAATTTCTTCATTTCGATGCTATTTGACGAATCCAGTTGCTGGCAAAACTGACGCCAGTAACTGGATAATATTGGTGTGACATAAAGAATTATCTCACACCAATGCAGATCAATATCCCTTGTTTTATTCCAAGTACTAAATAGACTAAAGGCCATTGGGGTGCTTTTTGTTTAAACACTGCATCATACTTACCTATTGATCAACAAATATTTAACCTTTTGATATTTGTAAGGCTGGAAACAGTGCTCAAACACGTATGACCGACCATACGCGCTGACCGTCAGTCGAGCACTGTATACAGCCTAATAGTAGTAAAATGAGTTTCTTGGGACAATGCCACTCAACTATATTGTCCGAAATCACAGCAAAACCCATTTTTTTTTATCTTACTTCCTTTTCTTTCATTCTTCTTTTGACTTTTCTCTTCCCCATTTTCTTTACTGTTTTCTTGTCATCTTAGACTCCGTATGACCCTGAAGGCCGACTCAATAGTGGTCCACCAAGTTACTGAACCCGTCACACACCAGTAATGGCCAACCAGTATTTGTGTGATAGATATGAAAATATTGGATATTTTTTATGTATTTATATCTATTAAATATTGTCATCTTATCTAGTATAGTTCACAGTAAACAACCCTCATACCTCTACAACAAATTGATATTTTCCAGTTAACATATCAGAAAAGCACCACGCCTCATCTGCCCGCAACATAGGTCAGCTAGTTTCCATGGCAGCTTTTGTTACGCTGCCACGCGTTGCTGGAACAATATCCCGCCACCAATTACAAATTCCCCTTCCCTATTACTCATTTAAAAAGAAATTAAAACTCCATCTACTTAAGGAACAAATGTCGACCTAGCTGACCTAGTGACTGCGTCCCAAATGTTTACTTAAAATGTATTTTGAGCTGGTGTTCAGAATTGCTTGTCATCTCAGGTTTTGTTTAAAATGTAGGCTGTCGCTGTACATACACTGCAATTGTCTCGAATGTTGGAAGTGCATAATGCTACAAATGATCTCTTTAAATTGATATATGTATACCATAGTTTTAAGTAATTGGATCAACTGAAAATCAGCGTTGTTGCACCACCCCATGCATCGGCATATACTGAGTGGATTCCATTTTTGTAACAACACTAGATCCCTACTTAAGTGTACCTAACAATTATTAATGTTGTGTATTGTTGTTGCAAAATAAAAAAAATCTATTTCTATTTCTACCCATAATACAAGCCTTATTGAGCTTACAAAGGGGCATGTTTGATTTGTGTAAGATTAGCCCTGTAATATTTATTTATTAAATATGCTTTCCCTAAAGTATTTCAGTACAAATTACCTATGCACAACATAATATTCATGAGTATTCCACAGAAGCTAGCCTTCACTCGAATTATTTTATTAATTGAATATTCACATCTGTTATAGAATTGATCACTGTCACCAGTCTATTAAATATGAAATATGCCATCCTCTCCCGGCGATTCAAATAAACAATGCCATTCTTTTGTTATCTGCCCTGGGATCCCAGGGACTGGTAGACACGGGTAAATATGTTTAGGAAAATAAAATAAAAAAACAACTTACAAAGTAACGGCCCATTTCTATAGAAGTTAAATCCATTCCCTCGATATTATTTCACTGTAAACAAAAACAACAAAAATAACTAACAAAAAAATAAAACATCAATGATACGTTTATCTTAAACGTTTCACCTGACCTTTTAAGTTTAGGACTAAAGGTAGCACTAGGCAGGCACTGTAGGTAGATACTTAGATATCCTGTGTGAGTGCTACAGTTATAATTATTAAAGTTACCTACTTACGTATGAATTCCAACAGTTACCTTGCAGTTACGTCTCACTTTCTCTGTTCTGCTGCCACTAAAAACCGTTAGCAAAATTCATGGTGGAGCTTAGAGCTCACCTTTACGTATATAGTCGGAAATTATGGCTCATTTCAAATTGCATTTCGTTTACACTATTAACTTTATTTTTGTATCATGTTCATTTCATTCACAAAAAAGAAACAACAAATCAATCAAGATATACGTTCCGTTTTCAGTTAAAGCCATTGTTCCATTGTATTGTATACATTTATAAAAAGTTCTAAAGGGCCTCAAGTTATCCTTATATATATTACAATTAGAAATTTCATATAAAATGCTTATTTATTTAATTAAACTACGCTGATAATCAGCCTAAAATCAATGTTCTTTATCTGTACTTCAGTGCCTCGATGTAATTTAAATGCGTATATTGAATCGACAATGACAGCTCGTATACGTTTAGAAATCGTAGAAGTAGAAATTCATACCATTTATACGTAGCGTAGAAAGAGGATATATAGAAGGAGGGTTAGCAAATCACACACAAGGACGGAGATATTGTGACAGTTTTTTCTGGGGTTACCACAAAAAGAATAATCTCCCCATTTTTACTGACAAAGTAGGTTTTTAATTATTGGGAATGTTCAAAATAAACTCTTAGTAAATATTAGCGGGCAAACACAAAACATCCGATGTCCTCCCAATTACGATATAAATGTGTACTAATTTAATACCTACATTAAAGTTAACAAAATCACGATTAGATTAAAACGTCTTAGTTATTCAGCCATTATAATAATGAAATTCACAATAGTATTCTAATCACGTCACAATTAAATTTTTTATCTGTTATTTTTAACATTCGAGCCGGTTTAGTTTACCCAACATTATGGGTAACATATTTTTTTATACTCTGGCCACTGGTTCATCGATGACATTTCGGTGACAACGGCCGGTGACAAATAATCGGTTCCTTATACGCGATGAGGGACAGAAGATATGTCATTTTTTCTTGCTCCCACGTGTGTTATTGTCTATGCTTACATCTCCTTCACACACCTTTGTATGTGTGTATCGCCAGTTCCCTCTTATACTTGTTCCATGATACGTAGAAAGAGGATCCTATGTAGTGGTTATATTCTCTTTGGAGTTTGGATCCTATAGAAGGGGGGTTAGCGAATCACCAACAAAGGGGCTAAGATGATCGCTTATATTATATGTCGGACATATAGCATTCGTCCCTTACTGTCAAGCAAAGAGTATAATAAGTATCTGTCAAGTACGTAAGTGCGAGAGGCCGCTGGGACGGAGATAATTTGACAGTTTTTTTTGAGGACAAGGACAAAAAGAATAATCTCCCCATTTTTACTGACATAAGTAGGTTTTTGTTTATCGGTCTAATTTTATATCTTTAAACGAGCAATTCTTGTGTTTAAGTATATTTATTTATTTCAGTTATCTCGGAAACGGCTCTAACGATTTTGAAGAAATTTGGTATGTGTAGGTTTTCGGGGACGAGCAATCGATCTAGCTAGGTCTCATGCACGGGAAAACGCCGAGCAAAGCTCTGTCGCCCAAATATTGGTTATAATATGTGGTTTCCACGCTAATATGACGTGATCACGACTGTTCGTGACCGTTAGTCGTTGGCGCTCCAAATTTAAAAAAACTGCCCACTATTGCCGAGTTTTATAACATAGACCATAAATTTTACAAGGCTGTAAAACGTGACGACAACATCTATCATGCTTGGTGGGCAGAGTGTAAAGAAGCATATCAGGTGTCACGTGGACATGTAACTGTCAAGGATTAGGCATTCCAAATAAAACCCAAAAATGTGAGAAACATTTTATTTGCAGTTGTAAAAACTGTACAAGTCCTAACAAACTTATATTAACACCTATATGGACCTTTCGCATGGCACTGCACGACATGTCACCTGCATTTAGTACAGACATGTACTAATGCTTGCCGCTACTTTCACAGACTAATTACAATAACACCGACCATAATGTATAATATAAAGTTGTTTCTCAAATTCTGTGATTAATCTTTATTATCTGTGGTTCATAAAGGTTCACCCGGCCTGGGGGTCTACTCCGAACTTCGTATAGTGCCGTCCCTTTCACTCAGATACTGCATAACACGAGAAAGAGACGGCACGATACGAAGTTCGGATTACATCACTACAGACCCTGCACACATAGACAAACATTTGCAAACATTCATTCAAATTTTAATAAAATTTGTATAAATATCGATATTATGGTAGAAAATCTACGGATTGTAAAGGCAGAATTTGGTATAAAAACTTTTATTGCTCTAGTTTCACGCAAAATTTACTTCACCGAAGACCGGCAGGGTCCGTGCCAACCGATTCTGTGCAACATGATATTATTGATATAAATACTTATCAATATTTAAAGCACCGCTTTTGACACAGGCGTTTTCATATCAATAACTTCTGGAGTTTACAACTAGAACACTTCCACTTAATTATTTTCCAACTTAAAGACTTATTTTATGAAGTCACATGACTACCCGAAAAGAACTTTTATTGTCGATGGTAGTACCTCGATGTGACACATTCGAAGCTCGAATGACGGTTTAAGAGTACAGTTTCGTCTTTCGATCGGAAAATGTTAAACACTGTTAATGAAAAGCTTTCTTAACATAACAAGTTAGTACTCAGTTCACTAATAATGTTAATTATAACGAAAAAGTAAATATCTACTTAGAAAACATTACGGAGTTTTTGTCTATTTAATAAAATGACATATTCGAATAAATTACTAACTATGTTATAATTATTAACAATAATATAAACGGGTCAACAAAAAACTAAATTAAGTTTATATACATCAACACTTATACTGAATTTATATGATTATATGAAGTTTCATTCACTCGGTACTGATTCAGTGTGACTACTTACATAGATTTCAGTAATGATTTTTTTTTATTAGAAATGCAATCAAGCCACTTTATACCATAAACCATGAAAAATGCAATATGTAGATGGAAATGTACATTTGTAAATATAATTAAAAAAGCAAAGTGTAAATATTATGGTTTTTGATTCTGACCACAAAGCATTGAAGAGTTTAAACATAGGATAGTTATGGAAATATAAAAGCATCATTATTTGTTCGTTCACAATTTAAAATGTCGTATATATTATATTTCAGGTCACTTTTTGAATTAATTAATTACTTTACAAATGAGCAATTGTGTATTCATTTGGAGCTTCAATTATATTCAAAAAGGGTTTATTAAATAAATTAATGTATATATAAATACAATTATATAAAAGGTTTAACCCTACACCATACTGATAGTGACTAAAATCATGATCTACATACAATTTTATATACAAAACTCCTATCGAAGCTGCAATATAAAAAGGACAATAAAATCCAAATCAATATTCGTTGTAACACAATAAATAATAGATATCTATAAACATTTAACAACTTTAACCTAAATTGGTATTCAAAGTGTTTAGGGCATTCAATTCTTATAATAAAACACATGCTTTAAAAATGACTCATAATTCATACTGGCTGCCGGTTTTAACTTTTTAGGTTAGCCTCAGAAATAAGTTAAAAATAGGATATAAATCACCAACGGATCTTCACAGGTCAAGTGACTAAATTCGAGTACTTAGTAAATAGGTAATTTGAAAACAATGAATAGAATGCACAAAACACTTTGACTATTTGACCGCCATGTTAGCGCGAATTTGGATTCGACTGTGACGTTATAGACCTGACATAGGAGTTTAAATGGTCAAAGGAAGGTCGAGGTTAACCTGAACATATTGCCATTTGATACAGAAAAATACAAGGAAATATTAACTAAGGCGAAATTTAAACTAAAACGTCAACTTGAGTGTATTACAGTGCTTTTGAGTTTATAGGATTAAAATCACCTGTCAGTGTCAAAGTTACAGTATATTCTATATACATTGTTGTCTGAATGGCGGTCAAATGGTTCTGAAAGTGGGAGCTAACTCGGGTGTGGGTGCGCGTGGCGACTCATATCGGCCGCGTGAAGTTGGCCGGGAACATGCCCTTCTCATTCGTGCCCTCCTTGATGCCCATTAGCCAGCCCTCCTCCTGGAAATGAGAAAAAAAATAAGCCTCGGATACTTACATCAGGAATCTCTGTCCCGTTCCTGCTAACCGGGTTAAGGAAACAATTGCAGATTCTGGAATCCAGGTGCGTCTGTTCCAGATGCCAGGTATCCCAGGTCTTATTTAAATAAATAATTCTATTGCATCGGACGTGGCGACCACGGACCGTGCGGCGCAGCGCGGGTAGTCCGACAAGGTAAACTGATGACCTGGTAAAGGTCGCGGGAGTCCGCTGGATGCGGGTGGCGCAAGACCGGTCATTGTGGCACTCTTTGGGGGAGGCCTATGTCCAGCAGTGGACGTCTTTCAGCTGATAGATGTACGTCCTCGCGCGTGTAACGGTAGGTAGTACAACACCGCAAGTACCAGGCTCGCATGAACACAAAGCACTCGCCTGTTCCTCCGGGTCGTCGTACTCGACGACGCGAATGGTGTCGCCCACGTCGAAGCTGAGCTCGTCGCTGTCCTCGCGCGTGTAGCGGTAGGTGGCGCGCACGCGATACAATACACCCGGCGGCAACCCGGCTAGTGTCGCCCCTAAAGGACATTATGTTTTGGTAAAGCTTTGGCCGAAATTCTATAAAAATGTTGTTGGATTATGAACCTTATTGTTTGAACAGTATCTTCATTAATTCTAAATCAAGGGAAGGTATTCTAAGACCTAGCAGCACGGGATCTGGTAGGTGCCCTCACTAACACAAAAAGAAAATACATCCTGTATAATAGTTTTACATTGACTGGTAAATGTATGAAATATGTATGCTTTTCACACTACCCGACTCAATACCGCATATCGGAAGGCACTCATATCATTTAAATTAGTGTCGATGTTTGGTACTAGGAGACCATAAAAATGAGGCATAGGATACTCTACTCTGTTGTCCTGCTCACAGTAAGCCAAAGAAATCTTGATCAGCCAAACCAAGCTCAATATATAAATAGTAGTTGAATACATACATCCATTTCGTTCTTACGTTGAGCATTGTTACAATGAAGAAAGGGATGGGTATTCTGAGCTAGTTTCTACTGTAGGTATTGGCTGGCCGGATTGTACTCATATCAATTCATTCATTCATTCATTTATTTTTCGTAAAACATAATTTTGATTTTTTGCGAGGACGATATTGCCATCTTTTTTCAATCTATCAGATTTGAAAGAGATAAACAGGGCTGCATATTTGTCATCGTAGAGATGAGGACCGTACAAAGCAATCTTTTAGTGATGTAAAATATGGATACTTTTCGACTCGGAAATTACCCTATGTGTTTTCAATGTACTAGAAGACGATTACCCGCTAAATATGTGATGTATCTTTTTGAATATCTGTCAATATTTGTAGTTTAAGGGCCGATTTTTCAATCCCCAGGTAAAATTATTCGTCAGTTAAAATTATGAGTGTTTTTATCTGAAGTCAAATGAAAGAAAAAGAGCTAACTTTTATCTGGGACTAAAAAAATCGACCCTAAGTAGTCAAAATAGTTAAAGAATTGACAGTATACCAATTGTTTGACAGTCTATACCTTGTGTTAATAATGTTCTTATTTAAAATATACAACAAAATATGAATATCAAATCAACATTTACCACTAAAAGCAAAGCATAACACAGTAATGGTTAAATAATGCCATAAAGCCAAAATATCATACTTGCCTGCCCTGAAGACATACATAAACATATAATACAAAGACATAGTACATAAACGTATATAAAATTAAATAACACGATATACAAATGACTATTTACAAATATACATACCTATATTTACAATTCCTACGCAATTTTAATGTAATTATTAGCCAGTTTACATTTACATTTTATTGTTTTTATTTTACAAATCAGTAGCAAATGAACTGTCAAACAAATATAATTTGGCAACACTGTGCATTATTCGTCATATTTCTATGGAAATGTCACGGAAATGTGACGTGTGAGGTAGTGTTGCCAAACCAAAAAAATATTTGTTTGACAGTTCATTTGCTTGGTAGAGTTAAAGTAGCCAAACTCTATATGCTCCCATTCCCATAATAATGCCGTCACCATCATATCTATTTAATACCTATATGTGAAATCAACACTCAAAGTGACTCGATTCACAAATAGGTTACGAGTATACACTCATCAAGTCATCACCTACCAGCGATAACACATACACATAAAAAATACTTTCAGACAGTTCAATTTAAATTTTCACAGATACTATCTATGACCCAAAGCATACAACAAAAATTATCGCTGATAAATGCAGTCATCAATAATATCTACACTTACCGACAGGTATGTCGTAAACTTCGTCCGCCTTCGGACTATCATTCTCTTTGTCCTTTTCTTTTTCACTCTTTTCTACGTCTACTTGTTTCTTTGCCTCGCCGTTATTATTCAACTTCTCGGGCGGTACCGGTGACCCTGAGAATGTGTTGTGTTCTAGATCTAAATAACTAGCTTATCTACTACTAGCTTCTAGCTAGCTTAAGATAATTTACAAATTGAAAAATAGGAGGATATTATAAGAAAAATGAAGTCGACAGTTTAAGTGGTTTAACTTTCATACGGAAATAATTTGTGAAATGGATTAGATTAGGAAAGCATGCTTCTAACTACGTTTGACACTTAGAAGAGTTATGTAAGGGATGGTTACCTTTTGTCAAAGATGTGAATATTTTTGGTGTGTCGTGTTTGGGTTGTATCAAATTTGGTCGCTTTAGCAACTTTAGTGGTGTTAAGTTATATTGACTATCAAGGCAATGCGATGCTTCTAGGAATTTAAACATTTGATGGAATAGTATTGGGGCACAAGAAATAATAGGGGGACACAAATTAAGACAATAATAAAAGTTGAACAGCTAAGTTTGAAATGTAACTGAGACCATTCTTGTCTAAAAAATAATACATATCTTTTGGTGGTGTGAGATTAGATCTTTTTCTAGCCTGTTCATGTATTCCAGAAAGGGTTAGGTAAAATCATGAAAGCTGGCATGAATGGATAAATTGGATAAGTGTAATAATGTAACTCTGTTATTGATTTCAATGTAACAATTTTGACATGAACTCATACATACTTACCTACTTTCATTTAGGGAAACCGATTGACATTTGCGCCATCTATCGTGATTTACTTGCGTCTCTTTTTAAGGAGTCTGTCTGTCTGTCACATTGTTTGCCTGTCACTTTAGACTGGAAATTCTAAGCAACCATCTTCGCTTTATAAACTCCATTCTCCATCCCCACCATAAAAACTCACAGCGACTCCTACGGCCGCCTCGCCAGCTACCAGGCGCGCATACTCACCGACGGGTATATCGTAGAGTTCCTCGAGCTTCTTGTCCTCGTTGTTATTGGTCGGCGCTTCCTCAGTGGGCGTGGCCGGCGTGGCGGGGGGCGTTGTCGGCGCGGGGGCGGAGGCGACGACAATCTTGTCGCGCTCCTCACTCATATGGCGAGCGGGCGTGGGCGGCGGAGATGACCCGTTCAGCGCGGGGGAGGGGGGCGCTACACACAGGTTAATCATGCACCACACAGTGGACCAAAGAAGGTTCTTTAAGGAATATAAACTATAGCGACAGTACGAGTGTCTATAGGTGATCTAAATTATCTGAAAATACACTCTAATACTTTGACAATAGAGTCGTTTTCAGATATTTGAGAGCACGTTGTTCGCCCCGATCTGTGTAACTGTAGGTACGCTAGACATTTTACTTAGATAAAAAGAACTTTCTTTACTCCACAATAATTAAGAAACACGTCACATTCATTCGATGCTATGAGCTATCACTATCAGGATAGGTTTCTTTGACAAAAACTCACAACACATAATTAGTTCAGTAAAAACAGCCTACCAAAAGTTTTTGTTGTTATTTTCAGACCACAGAAGCCATTCTTAGTTTAGTATTGCAACTTTAGACATCACATCACACATGATATATAGAGTATGGCCATTGCATACCGTATTGCAATCGACAATGTCCCTTATTTGTTACAAGTTATGTTCCTTATCGCTCTTAAAAGATAGTCTTCATTTATTTAATGTTATACTGTTTATCTTGCAAAACCCATATTACATTTAAATAAAAAGATTTACAAATCCAAATAATTGTCGCGGTAAGTGATTCCGATTACTTCACCCATTGCCTCGAGTTTGAACTTTATTTCAATGCATTTACGTTCATCGAACATTAACATCCTATAGCTTCCTTATCGCACACTTCAGGAAACAAGATCAAGGATGCATACCATCCTTTTCTAACCCACCTTTAGTTGGAACAGGATGGCATGCATTCCTCGCTTCAATTAAAGATGCCATCCGACTCAACGGCTTTGATCGTATAATTATGCCGTTTTCTGGGAGAATAAACCTTCGGGCCTTGCACTAAGGTCTTTACTGAGAATGACATTAATAATTCATCTGTAGCGAAGCTCTGTCGCCCTAGTACTTCATTAACTTTGAACGGCATTCCTCGCCTCGCCTAAAGAGGACATCCGACATCCTAAGGCTTTTTTCTTGGAAAAGATACCCTAGTGCCTAAGGTCTTTTCTGAGAATGACATTAGTAACTCATCACCCGCGAACCCCTGTCGCCCTGGTACTTCATTAACTTTGAACGGCATTCCTGGCCTCGCCATCCGACTTCCAGGGCTTGCCGGTCTTTTCTGATAATGACATTAGTAATTCATCTCTCGCGAACCCCTGTCTCCCTGGTACTTGACTCACTTTGAACGGTGTCGGTGGGCGAAGCGGCGTTCCCGTTGATCGAATTCAGCGTGTTGGTCTTGGGCGAAGTGATTGGTGATACGTTGTTGGCGATAGATTTCTTGGTGTAGGAGCCGCGTTGGCACTCGTTGGCTAGCTTGTCCGTTATAGCTTCTAGTTCAGCGTACACCTGAAACGTTGAGGACTTATATGAATACACTTCTTCATACCAAGAAATGCTACCTGAAAGAAAAAGTTGATTCAGGAACACCTACCTACATGAGCAGATCAGTTAGAACAGTCAAGAGCTGCAAAGTGACCCTTATCAGGACACATTCGAGCACTCATTTCTCTCATTGTAAGTAAATAGACACATTTAACGCGGAATTGGTCACAGGAATGAAAATTCTAGACGCCAATGCAAACTGAATTTTATAAACTCACCTGAGAGCTCTCACAATTAGAAAACCACTGTGCTATCTGTGATTCCTACAGTCCTGGTAACTTCAAGAACTTCTCAACTCAGTTTATCCGAATAGCCAAGGTAAAATGAACCTTATCCCATTACCTTAGCGCTCTCATTGTGGAACAGCTGCTCAGCGCTGAAGAGTGTCTGCAGATTGTTGACGTAGAACAGGACTCGGGAGTCGTAAAGGGCCGGCAGTTCGTCGTGGAGCTCAGAGTTGAGGACTTCGTATGTGCGCTTCGCTTCTTCCAGTTGTTCGCGGCCTTTTGTGACCTGGAATTAAAGATGTTTCAAACTTATCTACACGCATATTGTAAATGCTCTTTAATGTGGTCAAAAAGTGTCCAAGACCCCCGACCCTGCCCGGGACGGAGATGGCCATTACTGCATCATAAGTTGTACCGTTATGGCCATCTTTACAGCTTACAGCAAAGCAGCGCGCGCCGCCGCCGGGTGCTGCGGGCCGGGCTGTCCCGTCAAACATTGCGCACGCCGGCTTAACCAAACCACATGAAACACATGAAAGAGGTTTAAATATATGGATGTAGATAAAGTAGTGTATGCAACTCTACATAATTAGGTATTAAAACCACTTAGACAATGCCTATCATTATGCAGCAGTTGCATAAACTATTATTTCCATTCATCAATGGCCTTTGAGACTAGACTAACAGTGTTAGGAACGAGAGAGGCTAGGCATTCGTTTTCAATACCTCACTTACTAGTAAGTCCACCATCTGAGTTTTAGATTAGATAACTGTCAACATGCAAGATTTTGTAAAGGTTGGATAGGGAGGGAAGTTCCATGACTATTTTCCTCCTTCCTAGTGATATTGGAGAAAGATTTTTGTCAGTGTGGTGTGACCAACCTTGACGTCGTCCCTTCTCTTGGCGCTGTTCGCCTGCAGATTCTGGAAGCTGTGTCGCTGGCTGTCGTAGTCTACCAGCTTACGACCGCGCTTCTCCACTTTTTTCTGGAAAACAAACAACGAATTAAAGTAAGAAAAAACATTTAAGAAGAAGTAAGATTTTACGGTACACCAGTTCACCCCATTAAGCGTATCTCAGTCTTGCCTGTAAAAGGGAGAAGTTAATACCTCCGATTGCATGGATGCTCTTTTTCTTCCTTCGATTCTAGTCTAAGAGTATATCGATTTAGGTTACAATTTACTTCATAACGTCCCTACGATGTTGATTTATACGTGGGAAAGACGAACCATTTTTCTTTTCTATCATGGCGTGTGGAAAAGACACGAGCATTTTGCGTTATCAAGTTGTGATGATGAGTTCCTATTATCCCTCATTAGGGACAGGGCTTCTCCATTTGTCGCGGTTTTGGTCTTGCCCGACATCTTTCAGCTTTTCCCAGCCGAGGCCAGTTGAGCCAGCCTCTTTTTCAACTGAGCGCCTCCATGCGCAGTTCTGTCAGTAGACTGCCAGTGGTTGAAGCTTATGTTTACGATGTTTCTTGGCTTATGGGCTTTTGGAGATATCAAGTTACGAATTAGGGGAAATGCTCACCCCGACGCCCAGGATCGTGCAAAGTGGAGAAAAGTGAGCCGGATAGCCGACCCTGGCAAGAGCCGGGATAACGCTAGATAGAAGAAGAAGACTCACCCTCACTTCAGGGAACTGGTTGGTGTACGTGTTGAGCGGTATGAGGACCTGGTCCCCCAGCTTGTGCGAGAAGTCCTGCCATAGCATCTCCATGCTCTGCGCCTGAACGTAGAGCAGGTCGTGGCCGGACCACCCACTCTCGTACGCCTCCGTGATCGCCTCCATTAGGGATTTGGACGCGGTTTGGACGGCTGCAATTGTAACATGCTTGCATTAGAAGTGAAGTGAAATTTCATACGTTATAAAATCGATCGCTTAACTGAAACCGTGTAGAAGGGTAGCGGAAGGCAGGGACCCGCCGCCTGCGTCCCGTTCGCTACTCTTTATCGTCTCTCTTGTCCCTCTCCCGTCACAGGTGCGGTCTCATTTAAACGGTATATCTATAGGTTGCAGCATTGGGACATCAGGCCCTGCAGTTACTTGGCTTATGTTCTTCCAAAGATACAGGCTCAGTCTAGTTTGGAACTCACCAGGTAGATTCATCATTAGGTAAGTAACCGTGTTATTGTTAAAATAAAATTCTTATATCAAAAGAGCCCTTTATAATACCGCACACTACAACTGGGGAAATGAAAATGCCAATACTTCATAGCACACGCCTTTTAAACGAACGAAAAAGATTGACAGTCCATAGCCAAAATTGTAAACGGCCATTGTGTCCGCGTGACGACGGGCCATAGACTCTTTTATTTTGCTACCTTCGTCGTATACAAACATGGAGGTAATCGGTAGAATTCAATTCAAACAGTCGGGACTACAATGCCACAGGAGGCAACTGGCGTAGTGTAAGTGGCTGCGTAGCCACTTAGGAAATTTTTGAGTAAAACAGCAGGTGGTCCTCGAACATCATGTTACAGTGTGTGGCGTGTGGCTCAGTTTTTGTAGGAGCTGTCTACTGTGTGAACGCTCACCTCGTATACATCTTATGTAGTTGTTGAACTCCTTCTGCAGCCGTGTGGCCTGCTGATGCTGCCTGTTGAAGTTCTGCAGGTGCTCCTCGAAGATATCGTCGAGCGTGCGGTCCACCTTGCCCAGGTTTTGAAGGAGCTGTCGACAAAGGAGATAGCTGTTAGTGAGGAGTCATCATCCTGGTCGATTTCGAAAACGGCGACTGGAAAGAAGAAATTGGCTAGTGAGAGCGTCGCTCGTGAGCTCTCAGGTGACTGACATCCTATCTTCGCAGTGAGGTGTAGCAATACATGGGGATTATGGTCACAAAGTCTGAGGGTCTACCGCGAACCGAAAAAGAAGTAGAAGAGCAAGATACAGGAAGATATTTTGTTTTTGGCTCTCGGCAGGCCTTCTGTTCTGTTGTCATTTGTATGAATATTATTTATAGTTATTCATCTAGACGACAAATTCCAGTGTTTAAACAAAGTAACGACGATACGACGTACGAGTAAGAGTATTTGTATTGTATTGTAACGTAGTAACGTTCTGCTTCAAACAATATTATGAACCGTATTGACGGCTGAACTAAAGTCCCATTTAGGTAGACATGTGCATGAATCGCATGTAAGTTTAATTACATTGCGGGTTTTGATAGAGCGATTGATCTCGTCATACCTCGGTAACGCGCAAACTTGCATACACTTTCATAAATGGGGCTCTAATGGTGCTGTACAGGGCGCCTTGTACAGATATAGTGGCGGAATGAAAAAGTTCGTCAATTGAGTACCTTCGCAGTGCAGAAATAAAGACGAAAAGTGACGAAGCTTTTCATTCCGCGACCTACTCGTTTTATGGTAAATATTGGATTTAAAGAGAAGATACTTAAGCCGCCGCTGTTAATTGTCATCGGCTAGAGTCTGTTCGGAATCAGAAGAAAAGCGTAGGATATAAGGGCGACCTCATATCCTACGCTTTAATCTCATTCCGAACAGACTACGAGTATAAGTCATGATTTCAAAATGAGCATTGCTAACCTACACAGTAGATTTATAAGTGGATAAATGCTAGCCTAATAGATAATTAACAATCAGAGACATGCAAATGTAATTAATTAGGCTACACCTACTTAACATCCACTATATGACAGGCACATCACGACATTATAGTAAGGTAAAAAGGTATATTTTAGATTGTGCGTGATAAGAACTCCTTTCATGCAACTATATTTGGGCGGAGTAGCTATCATAAATGCAGAGCATATGCGAATATGCCATACAAGGGCGTCATTGCGAAAAGCTAGACTATTTGACAGATATCTCGCCCACTTGGGTTTTGTAATTTCGTTGGGTTGTATAAATATTTGTACCAAGGCGATATGAGTGACGTAGAAACCGCATTATGATAAATTATAGGTATAATTAGGTTATCTTCTTACTTAAGATGTTAAAATATTTGTGGACAATCTTACACAAATCAACCTAGTCCCAAACTAAGCAAAGCTTGTACTATGGGTACTAAGCGACAATATACATACTTATATAGATAAATAGATACTTAAATACACAGCCGGGACCTCCAGCTTCGTAGGCAGGGTCACTACTAACTAAGCTAAAGCGGTCGTCAGTATCAGTCACTGTATTGAACAGTTACTGGACTAATTTATCATGACCACATCATGACTGACTTGAATGTACCTACATGAGCCTTTAGGGGAGTCTCGTAACACAAAATTGTTATTAAAAGTGTTCTGCTTAACTTATCAAGCTAAACCATTAATATATAACAAAACTTCAACATAAAAATTGTGTTAATTAGGTAAAATATTTGATAAAATGAATAAATGTATGTATGATTCATGCGGGAAAAATATAAACATACTTATTTCCATAAATTACAATGTTTTATAATTAGAGCTAATTAAATGTTATCTTGTACATGTTAATGGGTCAATGTTACATTATCTTAGTTGTTCATAACATGTTACAAAAATACCTAAACGTGAAAAATTGTGAATGTGTGTAGTTTGTGTTTAGGCTGTTCCTTACAAAACATAACATAAACAACATGGAGGTTTAAAGTTCAAGTGTTATCTGTATGTCTTCATGTACCGCATAATTTAAATATTAAGTCATACATTTCGAAACTTTTATTATTTGTTTGAAGCTCCGAAACATTAAATTAAGGGCCGGTTATCATTTGTTTGAAGTTCCGAAACTAAAAACTAAGGGACATTTGTCTTAAACCATCGGTAATGGTAAGTTACGTCTGTTATCTGTTTCTATCGGAAGTTTGATAGTTCTCTATGTGATAAAGTCGCCGTTAACGTTACCGTGTGGCCGACGCAACTAGGGAATGCAGAACCGGTACCATTTATCAGTCCCGGGATTTTCGGTACTGGCCGGTAGAGGAACCGGGATTTCCCGGTATTTTCGGTACTTTCGGGAAATTACTTGTGGTGGTTTTGAGACGTGAGTAGTTTTAGCCTAATACCTTTTTTGGACAATATGATAATAATATCAGGGATGCAAAAAGAAAATACACGTGTTTTGTTATCAAAATACACATTAATTATATAAATCACAATGAATTTGCTTATTTTATCTTAGCGTTTTATAAAAAGGACTCAAAATTATATCAAAGAGTTTACTAAATGCTTACAATTTGTTCATTATTATTTTAACTTTAATTGAACCAACAGTCATAATCATTGCTGCCGTGGAGTGTCTTGTACAACTTAAGGTTGTAGTACAGAATTAGAATGTAGTAAGTGTAATTATTACACCGTTATGTTACATTGTTATGAATGAAGACAAATCCTGTACAATATGGTATTTGCATCTCAAAAAGCGTATAAAATAACCGTAAAATTACGAGGGCAGATTGTTTACACTTCACAAACAAAAATCATTTCAATAATTAGTTATGGCTTATCTCCTTCTGTCAAATATTCCTTTGTCATTTGGTAAGGTGTTTGTCACATAATTTTATTGTAACCGTGTAAGATAATATTAATAAGAAAGAAGTAAGATTCTCACTTGAAATATTTTAATAGGTGTAATAAAGTCTAAAGTGGTAAATCACTCTCAGCCGAAGTGCTTCTATAACCCATAGCGGTAACCAAAACCAACCCTCTACAACCACAGTGATACCGGTGGAAGTGTTAGCTGAGGGTGAATTAACACTCTTGCTGTACCTGTAATAGTACCTGCACCTGAGTGTTAATTCACTCTCAGCTAACACTTCATCGGTATTATTGCTGTTGTCGAGGGTTGGTTAACAGTACGGGTATAAAGATCACTGCTCTACAGGCGTTCTGTAATCTTTCCCCGTTGTATCGCGTGGGCCTGTTTCGGGGTTATAACGATGTTATAGCATGCTCTAACATCTTTATACAGGCATGTGTTAACACTTTAATAATCATATGGAACCGATATAAGAATGATATACAGGTATTCTTAACGCTAGCGTGCTGGTTGGGTGCTAGTTGGGCGACTACCTACTAATAGTGTAGCTGTAGAACAATGAACACGCACGTTGGGGTAAGTATGCGGGTGGAGGACTGGTTAGGTGACGGCGCTGATGAATTTGTATAAGCGGGACGGAGTAATGGCCAGCCGTGGTCGTGAATTGGCTGCTTAGAGTTATGTTTCCGATTATAAACATTGCTTGCGTTATTTTATCGATATATCTCTTATCATTTATAGATTAGCGTATTAAATTTAAGCTGCAAATTACATTTCCCGAAAATCCCGAAAATACCGGGAATTCGATTTCGTAGTACCGGTTCCTACCTTGGTTCAAAAAACCGGGAAATCCCGGTATTTTCGGTACCGGTATTTCCCGGGAGCAAACCCTAGACGCAACCCGACCTGTTTAACCTAGGATAACGAACAGCCGCCAGGTCAGCGGTCGTCATAAATATATATACGTTAACACAAAAATATCCGTACGTTCTTTCTTGTCTTCACTACATAGTATAAAACAAAGTCGCTTCCTTCCTGCTGCCTGTCCCGTTGTACCTATGCTTAAAATCTTTAAAACTAACAGATTTTGATGCGGTTTTTTGCTCTCGATTCAAGAGGAAGGTATATGGGTATAAGGTTATATGTATAATTTGCACCCGTTCGAAGCTGGGGCAGGTCGCTAGTTAAAGATATTTTAGCTTATTTCGACACCTAGTATTACTATCACTCATTAAATAAGTTTTTTGCAAGTGAATTGAAAATCCACTAGTCCAGGAAGGCCCTGACTTGGCAGATAACCGGCAAGCAGAAAAACAGGTCGACCCCAACTTGGCGGCATCCCGTGTCTTAAGATAAGATAAGATAAGAATTCATTTATTCAAGTTGGATTCATTGAACCGCTTTTGCATCGTCACCAGCTACAACAATCTTCGGCAAGCGGCTCTCTGGGGATGAAATGGGAAAAAGTAACCCAAATTGGCCAAGACCGCAGCAAATGGAGAGTTGATTCGAGCCCTACACCCCACCAGAAGGTAACGGTAACGGGATCAAGAAGAATTGAAAATAACCTTATCAGTAATACAGATCCTTTGAACCAAAAACTATATGACAAATCTGTCACATGACTAGTCATGAATGGGTATTATGAAATAGTTTACATCACAATGCGCCGGATGACACAAACGAAAATTGCAGGGCATTCAAGCATAACAAAAGATCTCGACGCAGATCTAGACGAAAGAGCGGTTTGATATGATTTAGGTATTATATTATAAATGAAATAAAATAATTTTTCACACCACCTGCTCGTCAATGCCCAATTATATATCATGCAAACCTTACCGAAAGCAAATCATTATAACCCTTGGCTTAAGCCGGGTAGTAATATCGTACTGAATCTCATTATAACCCGCCGGGTAATAATGTGATTTCACTTTTCATAGTTCTTATAGTTCTGTGATTAAAGTCTAATGTCGTGAAGTCCACTAAGCGGCGAGGACGCGGCACACCAGCTCCGTGTTTTGTTTGGAACGTCGTGTTCGAAACAAAAGATTGCGTCGTCGGCCGCCGCCTGTAGCGCGTCAAGCGCGTGGTTTTAGTACTGAATATTTGTAGAATTACATTTTGGAGTTTTCTTATACATTATTCTCATATTTTATTACATTTTTAAATAAAATCACTATGTAATATCCGTGCCTCGGACGTAGCTAGGGCTGGCCTTCCTCCCTTCGCAGCAGTTGCAACAATGTAAATAAATACGTACATATTTGTGGACAGTCTTACACAAATCTACCTAGTCCTAAACTAATCAAAGCTTGTACTATGGGTACTAGTCGACGATATACATATACCTATAAAGATAAATATATACTTAAAATACATAGAAAACATCTAAGATTCATGAACAAAATACTTGTGCTCACCACACAAATTAATGCAAGCAGTCGTCGATGTACTAGGTATTAAATACCAAGTGAGTACGTGAGTTACAAGAAGCTTAATTATACGGAGTAAAACAGATTCTATTAAAATAGATACTAAAATTTGCTGCGATTGACTAATTTAATTCTGTTTTTAGTAGCCTTGGTTTTTTTATTGCCTCGCAAGAGGTGAGAAAAGTAGAGTATACTCCTCGGGAATAAAGCTGTTTTTGTCTTGGGAGCGCTTAAATCCCTCACTACACTCAGGACTCAGTCTTAATTCCCTCGCTTCGCTCAGAAATTTGGAGTCCTTCGTTACGTTCGGGATTCAATATCGCACCCGTGACATAAAACAGTGTTTTATCCCCTTGGTGTATAATCTACTATTATGTCACACCTGGCCATAAAGTGGCCATTATCGCACGCTTCGCGCGCGAAAAAACCCACTTCCTGGCCAGGGGGTGACATAAAATTTTGTACTTACCAAGGGCGATAAAACAAAGAATGTTTCAGATCGCAGGTATTTTACGCCCGAGCCGAAGGCAAGGGCGATAAATATGCTAATAATAAAATAAAATAAAAATGTACTAATTATTCTGCAAGTCGGCCGCAATGGCACTTTGACAAGTTTCTAGAGGTCGGAGGACTGAACAGAAACGCCGATGAGCAGGCATGTAGTTTATTGACTTAATAAGTTATTAGCATTCCTTAACTCAAGTATAAATCTACTTTTAATTCGTTTTTTTTTCAGATTAGAAAAATCGTGCGTTATCTGTCATGTGATCTTAAGGAAAACAATCTAGAAACGGGAAACTATGCGGCGGGGCGTGATATCTTTGAAACCTGATAAGCTATTGAAATAAGTGAAATAAGTACAATATTATCCTGTCTTAGGAAAACGAAAAAATGTAAGCGAAAATGACAGTTATTATTCTTATCCCAAAAAAAAACGGAGTACTTAGAGCGATTCTGAAAACGAAGACCACTCCTGAGAAGAAACGCCTTGTCAGTAATTTTCTCCCAAAATATGCGTATTGCAATATTGGCAATGATCAATGATAATACCAAACTAACCTGCTAACCAGTCCTTTATCTCGTATCGTGAATTATTGATTGGGTATTACCAAACTTTCTTCCTCTTACAACGCAGTGAAGAAGGTTAGTATTTCCCAGTTCAATAAGATATATAAAAGATCGTAGCTCGGTATTTTCATTATAGCAAAGTGCGGGTGCCACCTGTCATTTCCATACATTTTATAACCTACAAGTGACTTGTGAAGTGACAAGTCACTTGTAGGTTATAAAATGTATGGAAATGACAGGTGTCACCCGCACTTTGCTATAATGGAAATACTGTAGGTGTAATATTCTAACTCTCACTTTTCAGTAGGCGTATTATGAAATAATTGGCCACATGCGATTTTGTAAAACCACCGCCTCGGGTGCGTGCCAGCCTGGTAGATAAGTTCATGCGCAATAAAGTTTTGTGTTACTTATAGGTAAAATATTAATTGATTTTTTTACTACGTTTTATAATAGTGGATTTCTAAGCATAAAATAAATAAAAATAAATGTATTCACTAAGGAACAAGATATCCATTTATCGATAGTACTGGGCGTAAGTCTAAAAGATTGATTGCTAATTGAAAATCCGGAGAAAGCATCTTCGTCCAAGCATAAGACGATAAGAGATACTTGTACATTGATCGTCATAAACATGTATACATTCTAGCACATTTTTGCTTGGAGATAAGGTCGAAAAGTGGTTACATACATCTGTATCAAGACTATCATTTGCATGTGATTAGATGAGACGGCCAATGTCAAGGCGAGATCGAGATTATAACAAACAGGAAAACAATAAAGATGTGTATAGATAGACTTTGAGTCGTGAAGGACGTTCTGTAATTTGAAAAGGTATTGTCTCATCTTTTCACATTATTTATAATGGAGTTTCGTGTTTCTGTAATTGTGTCTTCGTTGCATACAACTGCAGAAATATGCTCAATGTTCATACGGACTAGCCTAGATTGTCAATTGTTTCAATATTACAGTAAGGAGAGTTCAGAAATAGTATTAGGTGGGTTATTACAATAGGGTATTAAACTAAGGTAAAAATAGAGGAGGCCTGTGCCCTGCAGTGGGACGTATATAGGCTGACGATGATGATGATGATGATGATGAAAAATAAATTATTAACAAATCGTTTTTGACATTTAATAAAAAGTTGGCTGATTTGACTAGGGGTTTAATACCGTATTGTACCGTTGAAAACACAAAAGTCGTCCCTCTGGTGGTCAATAGTTAACGGCTTATGAGCATGTAAGTCAAGTTTTTGGATTTATAGTAACGAAGAAACTGTTTAAGCGGGTTACTAGACCAATCCAAAATTAAGTTTTGTAGCCCATAGGATATAACAGTGTCCACAGATAAGTAAGACGCGAATCTAAATCTGACAATGACCCAGCTACGTGTAAGTTTACTAACACAGGTAGTGGAATTTTCCGCACGCGAAGCGGGCGGTAATTGCCATTTTATGGCAAGGTGTGAGCGTGCCCTGAATTTGTTTACATATAGGTTCGATTACCAGCGTTTGAAAGGCGAGATATCCCTACTAAAAGTACGAAGCATCCACTCGGATGCGATTATCGAGTGATGTCAATAAGGCTAAGTTAAAAAGCGATCAGACTTACTAAGGATACCATAACACTATGATGATAATGATACATCGGCTGCATGCTAATGCCAACGTGTCATTGACCGCTTTGTCCAGTCACAAACGTGGAGGGAGTTAATTTTTTTTTATTGTTATCAGTAGGAAGTTTTTAAAAAACGAATGCAGGGTTAAACATTACAAAACTAATTTGTGGTTGCGACATTCAGATGTTTTAAAGTGTCAAAATTGTTTCTCGAAAAGATATTTCACCTTATCTCATTGTAGATATTCAAGGTTCACGAATGATTGCCGATACAGGACTTTCTATTTAAAAATGAAAATGGTGTACAAGCGTTTATATATCGAAAAAACATTAACCAATAGGTAACAAAATTCAAACATTCTGCAAATAGGCCACAGGGGCAATTTTACATGTCAATCGGTAGTTATTAAGTAACAATATTCACAAAGCTATAATGTAAGTAATTAATTAACAAACTGAATGTCAATAACGAACAATAACTTACCACAGAAAAGCCACAAACCACAAAAATATACAAACTGGTTTGTGGGATCACGAGTAAATAATGTAGTCAATAAACTAAAACTAGTTCATGAATTAATTATTAATACAACATTATATTATCATTAGTATTTAATTAATAGCTTGCTTTTACACGGAGGAAGGAAGTCTGAGTCACTGCGTGCTACGAGAATAATAAACAGAGATTTGATACGTAGTTAGTGACGTCAATAAGACAAAAGTAACATTTAGAATGAAAGTGCATTTGAGCAAAAACACCGTTAAAACTGCAGACAGTGCAGACATTTACGAAAACATGAGCTTATTAGAGGTGGGTGATAAATAACTTCACGATGAAAAAATCACGGTGATCCGCCGTTAAAAAGTAACAGTGTGAATTATCACGAAGTAACAATGTTACAAAATAACGTTGTTACTTAGCGCTACGATATCACTGGAACAGTCTCCATACCAGCCGATATCATTCTAGACCTTATTACATCGTATCAAGGTTCAAATAATTAGCGACAGTCTCGTAACGTCCGCGGAACGGAACGTAGAAGTAGCAGTCACACTAGTCACAGAGTAACATCAGTTGTTACAGAAATGTCAGTAACTGCCGGGAACGATCGAAACGCAAATGTCGTGACACGAAATAACCGAAGTGACAAAGTCACGGTGATTTTTCACTGTGATTTTTTTGGAACGGGAATAGCAGTAACGGTGATCGAAAAGTAACGCTTTTCCCCATGTCTAGAGCTTATGTGATCACTTGATCAGCCTAAGCTAGGCATATATAGCATTTGGCCCTTAGCTTTACTGATGACGATGTCCTCCCAGATGTATTCACTATTCGATTCTATACATGATATGAGAGATGTTGTTTACGCGCATATGCGCGCGAGTGACTAGCAAACCCAAGCATTGCACGACCTTGCACGACCTCGACTTTTCACAAAACTCGCCGTTTATAGAGCAATTATTCTGCCTCTGTTGCTCTACGGCCTCGAAGACACGGTGTCTATACAAAGGAGACATCAAACGCCTTTACATCCTTTACTAGCAAGTATGTAGCGAGAGAGACGTATGTTATACGACCAACGTTAACCTGATCATGGTAGCTGAGCAAGTACGCAGCTATCGGAATCCGCTTGAAACGACTAATTTTATTAATATAATTCCTTCCGATACCAAATGTCAGTAGTATCATTTCGCACACCTACATTACGAAGCTTCTTATCATCATCAACATCATCGTCAGCCTGTAATCGCCTACTGCTGATCATAGGCCTATCTACTCAGAGGAATCCAGATCTCAGATCCATTACTCATCCCGGCCCCTTTGCTCTCATTCCAGAAGTGACCCGCGGTCTTTTTAATGTCGTTGCGTCAACCTATCGTGCCTGTGGACGACCGACGCTTCTTTTGCCTGTAAGCGGCCACCAATCTGTTAGCTTTTCGATCCACCTGCTATCATTTCGGCAATATGTCCTGCCCATTTCCATTGGAGTTTTGAAATGACTTCTCCGATGTCACGCACCTTTATGCGACGTCGGATCCCAACACTCCTCACTCGGCCTTGTATAGCCTAATGTTTTTAATGCATCTAAATGCAGAAATCAGTCAACCATAGTAATCTTTATAATCCCCATTAATACGATTACGTCTTCGGAAGGCAACGCAAGACGTCACATCCGTCGACATTTCCTTTCATTTTCGATTGTCTTTGACCGAGGCCTCTGGTTACCTCCATTGTTTGCTTGAGCATCAATTAACACCACTTAGATGGTATTTTGAGACTTGTTGCGTTGTAATTAAAGTTCACTTTGGATCGTGGAGATTAGGATCTTGGTTGGATATCATAGGATGTGCAGGAGTCGTTTAAGGATTAAATATGCGTTTATAATGTAAATATAAGTTGATGCAAGGCTAATGCAATTTCGCATGAAACGAACGAAATACTCGCCTTTTTGTAAATATAAACATCTCGCATGAATATAATAGAATAATTCATTATTGGAGACAAAAACACGACAGCAGTGTGATTAGCGACTATCAGGTAGTTTGTATTGTCACAAAACGTTATAAAATTTCATCACAATGACGTAGTACACTAAGTCGAATCATTATGATATCTTTTCTTTGTAACAAGTGGCTTTTTACTCTCTTATCACTAAGACTAGACTTTAGTTTTGTTATGTTCTGAATAGCGAGTGCAAACTATTTACCTTCTCTGATAACTGGCCGATAGTTTGTAATTGATGTCACTAAAATGTCATATTTCAATTTAATACAATTTGAAAGTCGCTGCATTTGCAAAGGCAGCAGCTAGCATGTGAATGTAGCAAACAGAGAAATAACATCAAGCGATCATACTGTTAACATCAGACGACTAGACGTAACAGCTATTAGACGATAAACATTACAATTTCATGGCTATCGACTGTCATTTTGCAATAAAAATAAATCAATTTACGATTATACTCACAGATACACACAGATATTACTTTTAATAGATCATACCCATTATTTTTGTGAAAGTAAGTTTATTTATTTTGTTTTGTGTTTCACGCTCAAACTCGCTTGGATATCAGTGTAGCGTAGCGTTTATAGCACGTTTATCTCACGAGCGCGGGTGAGGCAATGTTTTGTGTATTGTGGTATACATGCACATGGTCTACGTGTTCGTATGTGTCGTAACTACAACCATGGCCAACCCGCGCTCGAGAGAATGTACTATAAGTAGCAGAATAGGCAGACGATAGTGCTATATGATTCGTATTGATTTCAGGATTACCTCGTCGGATCACACTTGGGTGGGTTGCACCAAAAGTAAGCAATGTTCCTTAAGAGGCTGACAAGACCTAATTATGTTAAAATTTATGTTATTTAAGCAGCTTTTTAAGAAAAACTATTTGTTCTATTCTAGCATATCAAAAAAAAAGTTTATATTCATCATATTTCAAAGACCGTGTACGGACTCGATACATAATTGGACAACATCGGCGCGATAGAAAATAATTGCAAAGATTGGTCTTAAAATGATCATTAGACGGTTCTATGTCTTTATTTCTATTACGTATGGGTCTGCAATTAAAAACATGAAGTCAACATATTCATACCTAAACCGCCAACGAGCCACATTTCACAAATAATCCACACTTTTTTTATTTTAATACTATTATAGTATTTATTTGCTATTCTACGCGCAGAGCTTCCGTAAAGAGCGGGATGGTTAATTTGAAACTCACGCGTGTTAGAGCGGGACTTTTTTTAGGTACCTATTGTCAGCCTCTTAAAATCTGATTGAATGGAAACTTCTGTAAGCTTCCATGGAATGACAGCTGCTGCTGCGCTGTCCTGTCCGCTGGATGCGGGTGGCGCAGGATCGGTCATTGTGGCACTCTTTGGGAGAGGCCTACGTCCAGCAGTGGACGTCTTTCGGCTGATATGATGATGATTATGACAGCTGCTGGTACCATATTCAACGTTGTGTGTAGTATCGGCCCTTAGCTGTCAGTTTCGTATTTCATGGTCAGTCTTCTTTACCGTGTAAAAACTTCTTTTCGAACCAAGCTTAGGAAAATGCGAACCGCTAAAACCGTTTCGATTGGTGCTACACTTACCGGCCAATACAAACGCTCTCTCAAGATTTTTTTACCAAATAAATCCTCTGAACTAGCAAACCGTCAGTCAAGTGGGTCAGTTGGACGTCCATTCAAAATCGATTGCGTATACGCTGCGTTACGCGCACGCCAATAACGGTAACCAACTTGGTTATGTGGCGTGGACATGCGAACACCAGCACTGCACTGCACTTTTAATACCAAGCATTTAAAAAAAATCTTCGGGCACAAGTGGCAACCCTAACGGCCCACCTGAACACTTTCATTGCCAGGCTAAAATCCAAGACCATCGCTGAAGGCCAGCGATGGTCAACTAGTATAGGAATGAACTCCCCTTGGGAGTCGTACGGCATGTGAAAAAAGTTATTGAGGAGAGGTCTGCCTATAACATGTCCTCTCATTTTCTCATAGGTTAGCTGGAAGAGATCCCTTAAAGAGCTAAGTTCGCTTTTGTACAAATATCTACTGTCAAGTTTGTTTTTTTTTATTATGTACTTGATTTGTGCAATAAATTGTTCACTGAACTAAAAACAACCGCCAATGGAAACGTCCTATGAGAAGCACGGTTGGTTGCAGCCACTAAATAGTAGTTTTATCACCAGTTGTGTACTTGAAAAAAAAACAAGCCTTCTTGAACATAACCTCTCGGAAGTAAAGAACAGGTTAAGTCAACCGGTCGAAGATGCTTGCCATGTAGATTCAAGCTCGTAAAATCGTAACCCTAACTGTATTGGTCAGATTGAATATGCAACAGATGCATTCTGGTTCGTCTGGGCACGCCAGAAAATCGTGCGATTGTCGTCATGCGTTTTTAGGGAAAACAATAATAATATGGGGCAACATGCGGCGTGGTATCTTTGAGACGTGATAATCTACTGAAATAAGTGAAATTAGTACAAATCCTCTGACGACTTAGGGAAACCAAGAATTGTAGGCGAAAATGACCGTTAGAATTATAATCTATAGAAAAAACGAGGTATAGTTAGTTTACAGATGAAATGGCGAAAAGGCGTATTTAGTCAGTCAGTTACAGTACAGCATATAACTTAAATATCTTCAAGATACAAAAACGTGTAAATACAACTTGAATAACGTCAGAATAGTGTTAAAACTAGACGCTTTTTGATTTATCACTTTGTTTTACGACTTCACTATACAAACATTAACATACAATACATAAAAGTATTAAGGACAGATTACAAGACACAGATTAAAAGTGATTCAGCAAATCTAAGAAGAATACCTACATGATAGACAATTATAAGTAAATGGAGAGAAAGTACCGTATACCGTTAGACCAAGGTATTTTTTGAGATTTTACAAGTATTTTTTTATATATTCAAGATAATATTCCTTATTCTTAACTCCACCACAGAAGATGCGACGATGACGACAACTAATCTAAATCTTTGATAAATTATCGTACCATTTGATAAAATGAAATGCAATAGTTTCGCCCCCCAACATATACTTTATTTTTAATGGAAAAAGGCGCAAGTTGATGGTTCCAAATAAAGGAAACTTAATTTCTAATCGCAGAGTGTGTTATTAAAGATTTAATAGAACAATCCGACAACACTTGACTATTGGAGGAAGGAAGGAATAAATTGGCCGACGAATCAAATGCAGTGTGAAATCTGTATGTTGTAGATTGCATCCATCCTTGGAACGTAATTCCGGGGTCGGATATAATAAATGATTACTTCTTTCTTGGCCTTGGGGAAATGGTTAAAAGAAGCATCGAGATGTTTCGGGCACAAACAGACTTATTCAAACCAAAGACAATCTTTCGTAGGGCTTAATATTATGCGAATAACGAGCATGTCAAACATTTGTGTCTGTCTTAATTAGAATTTTCTTTCATGTTTTGTACCAGTTTTATTTACATAATAATATAATTCGTAATCGTAATACCCAACTGTATTCACAAATTCCCGGATTCTATCATAAAAATATCAATAGGTATCCAAAATGACGATTTAAAATGCGATATCTCGTTCAGTTAACGTTGTTTTTTTCGTGAGATTTTACGAGTCCGATTTAAACCTGGAAACGTAATTTTTTAACTGTTATTATTGCAGTTTAGGTGTAAAATTAAATAAAGATCATGACAGGATTAAAAAAAACTGTACAATCTTGCACAATTTAAGGCCATATGACGGTATTTTGCCGATCCATATTCTTTATCCACGAGTGTAAGTTCACTGTTGACTGCATACAACAATTACTCTTTACTTAAGTCTTTATAAAAATTCCAGACACTAGGTATTGTATCAATTGTATACGACCACTGTAACCTAGCATATAGTAGCTGTAAACATCATAGTGACAGGTTAGCGAGGCGACGGCATGCTCGGAGCAACGAAGTAATTGAGGTTTTCATTTCAAGATGGACGACAATCATGCAATAAAAACCAGGGTTGCGCTTGCGCCAACGATTAGGGACAGTTCAACGTTCAATATGGCGCCGGCAGATATCATAAACACAAGTGCCAAGTTTGAATGTGAAACCCATCCTGAATCGATAGCACGTAACTGAGAAGTATGTATGTATGTAAAATTCTTTATTGTACATGAGTAAACATTGCATAAAAATACAAGAACAGTTGACATGCAGAACAGAGAGTTGTTGAGTTGCAGAAGTATTAATATTCTCCCTTTTTTTTGAAGTCACTGTGAGCAAGAAAGAGATGATTCAATTTCCTCAGCTCTGAATTCAATCCCGCAATGGTAGGCCACGCGAACGATATACGGTAGCAAAGCGCGAAATATTGCATATTGAACAGATTTAATAATATACACTATACACTTCCGGTTTCAATTCGGAAAAAAAACAATATCTCATGTTGAAATGTCATACACGTAAAAGAAAACGAAGTACCTACCAGTGGCGGCGCGTCAAAAATATTCTTAGGGAAGCCGGAAATACTTGGCTTTTCCTATTCTTCATGAGCCGTAGTAAAAGAACTGGACTGGCTGGAAATTAGGCAAGCCGGTGGGAATCGAGTTGTATGGACGCTCCGCCACTGGTACCTACTCATAGTTCAAGTAGTTAATGATAGTTGACGCATCGGGAAAAATATGCCACTCGCAAGAAAACGGGTACTTTTTGGAGGTATCGCTAAGGCGCTTCCATTACGACGCAATTAGGAACCGCCCTTAATGATATCTACAAAGATGATACATCTTTGCAACATGTTGGGAAACACATGTTCAAGCCCTTTTAAATTTTAATTAGATCCCGAAGTTTATCTACAATATCTCATGTTAGAACAAAATCTAGTTCAAGCCTAACAGTAATAGTTTGCGCAAACAATAACCGATGTTAAATAATCTGAAACCGTAAACGTGACCAAAGCTCGGTTAGGTTTCAAAACAGATATTTCTAGATCCAGGATATGAACGCAAGTGCTGACCGCAGATTGCAATAAAATAACTATAGCTAAGGGATCGCTCTACGATAATTGCAACATGGGTATCTATCACAGAGCAACTAGTAAGGCTGATATTGTGTATTATATTTTGATATACCTGATTGTACATTATTTGTGTTGAAAGAAACTTGATTATTGTTCGTCCTATGTCAAAGAAACAATGCCATTTGTAGTTAAACGCTATGGATAAATTTAAGTATCTAGTCGATCTTTTCCTTACGTCTACGTCTTTTATACGTCATATATTATCGCTTTAGATACATTCTGACAGTTTATTATTGGTGAATTCATATTTATGATACTGACTTTACAAGATACATCGCAAAAAGAACTTTATTGCGATGTATTTTGTACGTACATCCATAAGCGCAGCCAGCATTCCCTCAAACGTCATTCTTTATAACGCCATAAAATGTGCATGATGTTCATATTTGCAAAAACATAAAAACTGGAAACAAAAATGTAAACACCGTTTCATACAACTGTGAAGTTGAATGACGTTGTAAATGTATGTGTGCATTGTTAGGCGACAATATACACATCGGTCCGAGTGAAGGCCTTCGGAGGCAACTGCTTATTACGGACATTTGTGTCACCAAGTAGATTCACATTGGACGTATTTATGCTCAAGTGTAGAAGAAATATATCTATTTGGTGTAAAATAATTGTACAAAATTCAGTAGGTACACATAAAGGATGCATGGAGCATATGCCAATAGCAATACTCGTACATATATGCTTTTCAGGGCCAATGAGAGATACCAAAATAATCTTAACAAGTGTGAGTAAAATCTATTTGATTACGTTTCTGTTTGGACATAAAAGGATCAGGCTTTGAATCCAGGGGTTGGTCCATAGAAAAGGACAGATTTTTTTCTGATCAAGTTCAACTTCAGCATATTACTTATTGATCTATAAATTGTTCAATCCATAATTCATTGGACACTAGTTATTGGACGAGTGCCTCTTCTTCGTTATTGAACGTTTCTAGAAATATTACGTCTTACTGCACCACCAATTTGTACCAAATTCATAGAACCAATACATTTTAAAAGGATTTCACAAATTATCTTTGGTATTCACGAGCTCGCAAAAAAATCGGCGCATCAATAAAATAACGTTCCCAAATTATACGGGCTAATGAAAAGGCTGAATTGGCAGCGTTCCGAGTCAAATGCCGTAACCGAATTAGCTGTCAGGAATCCACTTGGCATATTGAAACTTTGCAGATAGACTCTTGTATGCTTTTGTTCCGTGGATACTATTGACACAGTTAACCTTTTCGACGCCAACGACGGATATACCCGTCATGGCGTGCAGTGCGATATCACCCTACATGCATTTCTATAAGGTCCAACTTCGCGTTTCACATTCCCATGTCATGGCGTGTGGTTGGAGTGCGCACTCTGCCTTGGATATAGACGATTTCCTAAATAACTAATTAAAAAGGGTTTTATTCAATCTCGAGCCACTACAGTTTGTATTAGAGCGCTGAAAAGGTTAACTGACCAGTAGTAGACCTTATTTCAATTGATGGAGTCAGGCGTTACTTCGCGGAAAGCTCACATAGCCCCTAGCTATTCGTTTTTCAATCTGTGACAAGACCGAATCTTGGTTCCTACGTCAGAATGCATCAAACATAAACCGGGTCCTGCGGAATCCGGCCCTTTCACCTGCCACTACACTAGGTCGCTGGCCAGCCTTGGTGTACGGAGGTGCTAATTGCGTTCAAACATATATCATCCGAACTGCTTAGAACCTGTGAAGAATCCCGAAGATTCGTGTTATTTCCAGGAATACGTAGATCAGGATTATGTAGCGAACCTTGCTGCTTCGTAGATGCAAATAAATATGCAACCGGGATAAACCGCATTGTAACTTAAAGCATTATAAAATGTATACAGGGTGACTTCTGGGTCGTGTATCAGGAATCACGTATAGATATAATCAGGCCCATGATAACTGAACAACTTTCCCCTAGGAATATAAGTCGAAATCTGAAAACATACAAACCTACTTCACATAGTCAATTAGTCACGTGACCAGCCAGTTTGTATGAAAGTTGTTTTTAACTTTATTATTTCGGCCCATGGTTTCTTGGGGAAAATTGTTGAGTTTCATGGGCCTGATTATCTACCTGATTCCTGATACACGACCCAGAAGTCACCATGTAGTTCCAAAAGTTCAGAGACTTAGTGTGTAATGACTTTCACTAGGTTATAAATTACTTTAGACTAGATACTATACGAGTATCATAATTCATAGGTTACATAGATAGAGCTTTCGTTTCTTGGTCTATATTTGCGAATTCATATAACCTGGACCTTTTTAAGGCACGAGTGAATAGGCATCTTCTGGGTGAGCTCGCTTCACCGTCGGCCTCATCTTTGCCCCCTGACTAGATGCTGGCCAACAGCAATCGCATTTATAATAATAAAAAAAATAGAAAACAACTGCATTGAATAATTATCAAAAATAAAATCACTTTCCTCCATTATCAGTATTAATCACAGTTTTGAGTCTTAAAGGTTAATTTACCCGTTAGTTAATAATCGACGCCTTGGCCGAAGCCGAAGTGGCTTAACCGTGAAATCGAAGGTCAGAGTTCAAACCCCGTTGGTGCTTGACACCGATTGGAAATAGAATTAAGTACCTTCTCAGGTACTCGGTGAGTCGGCAAAATTATATGTTTTCCCAGTTGTGGGTGGTCAGAAACGCTTTTATAAAGAAAATATATAATCAATTTAGATTTCATTGATGATTAATATTTTGAGAATTTACGCGTATTAAAAAGCATTTAAGCTTTGTAATGATATACAACGATGGATGTGTGGAGATAAGAAGAATGAAGAGTAACTTAAAGAATGAAGAGGAAAAAAGGAGAAGTGGGCAACTGATACCCAGATAAAAATGGTGGACGTTTCACGTCACCTTTCGGTAAGATGAGGGACCCTCATCATCAGAGCAAGAACCTAAATCTATATACATGACCCTCATCGAGTATATAGACATGTATATAGATTTAGGTTCTTGCCTCTCCTGTGGATATGACTAAGTTGGCTATAAGACCAATTCGTAATTCGCATTAAACGGCGTGTCCGTTTCTATAAATTACATACTTTTCATGCACAAAAGCCGTCAACTATTGACGACAGAAGAAACGACTTTTGTTTTTCAACTATGCATAACCTTGAGATACTTTGATGTGACAAGATAGACAAGATACAACGATAACACATAATCTCTGAAACCAGAAAAATCTATATAGCCCCTACCTAACACGAAAATAGCGACGCATGTTTGGGATGAAGTCAAAACGTTGTTGACATTGTGCGTCTCCAACGCATTTTCGCAAGATTTACATCGTTCGAGTCTTTCTGTTTAGCATTTTTGAATAATACCTACATAATACAAGCGCATTACGTTGCTACTAATGGACATACGTTACAGGCTCGAGACAGGTATAATATACATAGTAATAGTTGCGTTAGCATTGTTTAGCGGAGTATGAACAAACAAGAGGTAATTTACCCTTGCCACCGGCATCCTTATGACTGCGCACTATCCTCAACCAATCGCTTAAATGAAGAAGGCACTATGATGGTAGTACTTTCAAACATATTCAGTATCTTTTCGTTGAGAAGTATTTCTGCGTTGCATAAGACCACAATAATTTATGAATGGGAACGTGAATTGTGACACGAAAAATCGGAAAACTGAATATAAATAAGCAACGAAAATGGGTACTTAGTGAAGAAATTCTACGCAAAATGTGGACTTGGAAAGTTGATGGTCTATGATTGACAAAAGCGTATGTAAACATCGTGGGAAGACGCGATAAAATAATAATAGGTGTGTGTAGGTCACGGAAGCCCGCTTGGATTCGTGTGCAAGCACTCATGATGCCATTTTTTGGGAGAGTAGAAAGAGGTAAATAATATGTCGTTTTTCTAAACCTCTTTATAGCTAAAGGTTGGTCAAAGAAAAGGTGGGTTGGCTGCGTGAATGACGAATGACGGCCAGTAGAGTGAGGTAATAAATCTTCCGAAAAAAAAAACATACTGAGAATCGGTAACAGAGTCTGAACACTATTCAGTGCATTGCCATCCGGAATACGCCACTTGTGGATCAATGGATCAATTGCGACTATTGCGAGTAACACTCTCGGAGCTATTTATAAGTACAATATCAATGAGGAAAGAAAGGTTTTGCTTTATAACACAACTGTGTAAGTTGAGTGGTTTAATGCAACATATATGTACAGAGAATATTTGAAAATTTGTTGGCGAGATGGCGTCCCGTTCCTACAAATCAAATTAAATATCCAAAAGCAATTGTCAAGTTTGTAAGAAAAGTAAGACTTAATTCATCGTCTCTGTAAGTGGACCTGTGGCTTAGTCGGTAAAGCACTTCTATCGAATGTGTTCGAGTCTTGCCACGTTTATAATTTTAACATTGAGAATATTTTTTTCATGTTGTCTGACCTTTGTTTCAATATTAGCAATGTAGTGGAGTGATGATAATATGAAAATGATGGTAAATCATCAAGATTTTCATAAGTTAGATTAAATATTCAAAGTTATGACAATCCACGCATATAATGATGATGATGGCACGTTAATCGACATATCATCAGCCCACATAACAGCTGATACCAAAACGGTCCAAGCACGCGATATTTCGTAATAACAGCTTACAGCAGCATGCTATTTGTATTATACAATATCGGACAATACCTGCATCGACTAAGGCTGTAATTATCCGAATACTTGCGGTCATTCCGACACAAAATTGGTCTAATACGACCTTGAATGAGACCTTTTCATGGATCATTTATGTACATCTTAAAGGTCACTTTTTTACTTGTAGCCCGTAGTGTAATTAGTCGTGCTTTGAATTCTATTACAAAGGTAACTGATGGGACCATTGTGTATTCGCCATGTTCCATCAATGTTGTATATTGTTGTTGATGTTGATCTGATGTGGTCTTTAGGGGAGACAGCGAATTAGTAAAAGAAGTGTAAGATGCTATCAGACTAGACTAGTATGTGATGTTATGGTGCAGTTACGTTCCCATGACCTCGCCTTATAGCACGGAGGCGGCAAATAGAGGGGTTTTTAGTGGGTATACCATACCACCAGGGTCCGTCCCCGCACCTTGGTGTTATGCGTAACGCATTTTCCCCTCTTAAAAAAAAGACTAGTATGTGATGGAGTGATAAGCTGCGGGTAGTTCTCTAACCCCCTGGGATCCCGAGTATAATTTTGCGTTTCTGAATTTAGAACTCTTAGCTGTTCAGAAAGTATTTTTTTAATTTTGTACGTGATGTACGTCGTTGCTAAAGGCGCTAAAACAGGGTCTATATCTAGCAGTGGATTAAAAAGATGTTGATGATGTTATTAATATCCCATTTGGAAAACATTTGGAGCTACAAACAAACAAGTTTTACACAGTTTTTATTTTCGTTTCAGTAAACATGTTTAAGTACAAGTCTATGCATAAGCACTTTATTTGTATTTGTATGGAGAAGACAAGAATGTTTATAAAGATAATAATAAAGAGTTAGATCAACCAGAACTAGTTTAAGCTTTAACTACTGCCGGAAGTAATAAGCGAACGTGTAAATCGTTTGATTGGGCGTCATTAGCATCTATAACACTTTCGATTTCGGCGCCCGAAGCCGCAAGTTTATAATAAAAACCGAGAAAAAATGCTCTCATTACGTGATCAACACTAATTTTATAATAAGCGGTGAAGAGCAATGACTATTTAAATTTAAAAGTCTGCCAGCATCTCACTCCAAAATTGAATAGGATTAACTTGTACAGCAAAAGTGTTCTAATTTGATTCTTAACCAAATATGCTGACGACATAAAATGGAATAGGCATCTGACTCGCATTGGTCTCCTATTGTTCTACAAGTGAGACATTATTCAGTTTTCGCACGAGACCATCATAACAATAGGGCGGAGTAACAATTGAGTGAAAACAGCTTAAGTAACAAAAGTGAATCATAATCTCCATTTAACAAATGCGAAAAAAACAGTTGAAGAAATTATTGTATATTTGTGTAGGAATACGTGAAGATAACAAGTGCGGCGGGTAAAAATAGAAAGCAAATGGACGGAGAAATGTGTGTCGACGTCTGCTCCGGCGCAGGTGGACGCGAGAGAGACGAACATACGAATAACACGTGCGAGAAAGAGACGGGTTCCTGTCTAACCACTTCTAAGCACACAGAACGTCTTTCGAAGAAAACAGAGAAATGGTGACGGGTAAGGAACTGAGCCCGGGCCGGTTAGGTAAATAGAAATGTTTTAGTAATTGGGAATCATTAGTTTAATAACTGTAAAAGAATGATAATAACGCATCAGTCATTACTTTGCGATTGTAAACGGGACTATTATAACCATTTAGTCCTTCATTATGGCAGCATACCATTTGCAGATGCAACCGGTAATGGTCATCAACATATTTATTGATATGTATGTATGCACATATCTTAAGAAAGCTGTTATCAGTAACCATTTCGACATCAAACGAGCCTACCTCACTGCGAATAACGACAAAATGCACAGATATGTCTGTGACATCATCATCATCCTATATACGTCCCACTGCTGGGCACAGGCCTCCTCTCATAGATGAGAGGGATTGGGCAGTAGTCCCCACGCTGGCCCAGAGCGGGTTGGGGACTTCACATACAACTTTGAATTTCTTCGCGGATGTATGCAGGTTTCCTCACGATGTTTTCCTTCACCGAAAAGCTAACGGTAAATATCAAATGATATTCCGTACATAAGTTCCGAAAAACTCATTGGTACGAGCTGGGATTCGAACCCACGACCGCCGCTTGACAGCCGCATGCTTGAACCACTGGGCTACCGTAGCTGTGTTATGGCTTACAACAATTGCTTAATATAGTTCTTAAAACCCTATATGATATGACTCACGATTTCTGCCTGAAATCTATTTTTTAAACAGAGAAAGATGTTGGGCTTTATAAACTAAAACGTGAAGTTAAAACAAATCTTGTAATAAACATACGTAACAGTTATCGCAGTAAAATGATATAGGAATAACGGAGAAGATAGAAATTACCTTTCATGCGCATATCATATGTACCTACTACTCATAGGTAGCTTCGTCAATTCTTAGAACTATTAAAAGACACATCTATAAGCAGTTAACCTAAAAGGGACTAGGAAAACATATACTCAGTGGCAGTGTTCCGAATTAGCAGGATGATTACACAAGGCAATGGCACAGCAAATATTTCCACAGCTGTTTTACAGACAATGGTTACTACAGCCTACAACTCAAATTGCCTCTCTGACTATATGAGAAGACGGTATTTGTATTTCGACATTAACATTTAATTGTCGGAGGCCTACAGATTATTTCAAATGTCGTTACGTTTTAAACCTTTTGTCCTTTCATATCTTGGTAATGGCAAAATTTGTATCAGGTCTCTTAAGTCGGTTATGGATCTTTAAAGTTAAAACACGAGTCATAAACTACGTTAGTTTATTGGTTTTTGTGGGCTTTCTATGCCGCCTCGACCAGTTATTGATCTATTGTGGCAGCCCTTAAAGTTCTTTGCTTAAACCCTTTGCTTCCAGGAATTTCCAAACTCTTTCGGTAGCAATCTGCTGTATCTCCTCTGGATGCATGATGTGCTTCCCTAGGTACATACTTCTTTTGCGCATAAGCCAGTCTATCGCCGACAACTATGATAATTAACAAGATGCCAATATAATTCGAACCCCCCCTCTTTTTATCTAGCATGGAATGTAATTCACTTGTAGTTTCTGCAATAGTTAGGAATGCGGTGAGCGTGGCTCGGGCATCCCGGTAGGTACTGTAGCCAAATGTCACGGAGGCAATGCGCTCTGCTCTGACGAAACCAGTGACTTTTGAAGCATTGCTGCATGGTGCGGCCGCATCAGGGTAGGGCAAGGCCTTCCCCATACAAACTTTGTGCACGTTTTATTCGACGGTTTTGGCACTAACAAATATTAGTACATTACTTAACAAGGGCGGTAAAACAAAGAATGTCTCAGATCGCAGGTATTTGACGCCCGAGCCGAAGGCAAGGGCGATAAATATGCGATCTGAGGCTTTCTTTATTACCGCCCGTGTTAAGTACAAAATTTTATGTCACCCCCTGGCCAGGAAGTGGGATTCCCCGCGCGCGGAGCGTGCGGTAATTACCGCTTTATGGCCAGGTGTGACATAAAATATTTTTTTTGGTTGTAAATATTAGATATGCGAAGATCGTGATGTGAAAATTTTCCAATATTTCAAAAATATTCAAAAAAAAAAAAAAAATTAAAAAAAAAAAATTACATCACGAAATAGCTATCAGAAAAATAAGCATACTGACCAAAAATCATAACTTAAAAACACAAACGAAGTAAATCCTGCACAAAGTTTGTATGGAGTGAGCTTGCCCTAACCCTCCTCTTAAGATCAGTTCTGAAACGTATTGGCGAAGTATCTGTATCGTAATTTCTAAACACCAATCCGTAAATATCTTCTTAAATTACTTACTTTCATTCATACTTTCCCTAATTACTATCTACCTTCACATATATTAAAATATCCCATTATCAAGGCCAATGCGGCTCGCCACAAGTATTAATAACGATGAGACGCTTCACAAATGTATTCACAATGAATAGTTCTGGTTTGACCTCATTTCTTTTTTAGACGCGAGTAAGAAGCATCTGTCTCACTTAATTACAGTTTCTTTTTAATTTTACATTTTTTGTCACCGAAATCTCATATGTTGTGTTGATTGATTGTAAAGATGATTTATAAAGATAGAGAAAACTTAAACCTTGACATAATTATAATAAATTCAGATTATTTTATTAAAATTATTAAATATTTAATATACAGTAGAAGGACAATACACAAATAAAATAATAATAACTAAAACAAACTAACTACATGAAGAACACACCCTCGACTCGAGCAGGTTGCCTTGCGGCATGCTCCCCATTACGCCGGCAACTAATTAAATTTAAATTTAAACATTATTTCTGGTTTGTGTCACGTAACCGAGAAAGGCACGTCCTCGTAAAAAACACGATAAAAAATCATTTACAAAATTTAGTCCCTATCCCATTTTTAAACACATCGATACGGTAAATTTACACAGTACAAGCATTACATTAATATAGAATTGTGGTAACCACTTAACCAGATCAAAAGCCTCAGTTAAATTAACTATAGCTTCAACCGTGAACCATAAATAACAGAATATGACCGATGGCTCGAGATAATGGTGATGGCCCAAATGTCTGCGCGCCGTGCCGGCCTTGTTTTCAATTTCGTTCGACCAAATCGGTGTTCAGTGACATAATGAGCTCTTAATACATCTACTATACAATTATTTCGTTGATCAAACACATTGGTGGCCACTTAGGCTGCGTTTCCACCAGAGAAGTGCGAGGCTGCGTTTTCATACATTTGACACCTCGCAACGCGCCGAGCGAGGTGTCAAATACATATATGAAAACACATCCTGGCACATCTCTGGTGGAAACGCAGCCTTACAGGCAAAAGACCGCCGGTCAATCCTGGATGGAACTAGTGTGGGAACGGTATGACTGCCGCGTACTCAAAGAGAAATAATGACACATTATCTTATGTTTGAAACATAATCCAATCGTAAACTATTGTTATCTATGTTATACAGTTGTAAACAAATGGAATAAGAACGCTGACACCTAGGTAGGTAGGTAATGATGCATTTAAATAACTTGACTACTTTGTAAGACACGTGGAGTGTGTGGTATGTTTAACATCGTTTTATGAATGAAGTATCTTATTAAGCGATTAGGGTAGCAAACACATTCTCTTAACTCTTCACTGACGTGAAAGAGAAGAATATTAACCCAATTACACAACTGATAAATCAAAACTCCTACGAAAAGTATTAACACAACCCAATTTATAAAAAGTTTTGGATATTTTTAATTTAAGAGTTATGTTCGTTCGTACGCAATCATGTTACGAAAGTCGAAAATAGCACACTAAAGACATGTTATCCAGCTTTAGTTCAAAATTGTCAGTACTTTATGTAACAAGGTTCAAAATGCAAGAAGAAGTCAATTTCACGGAGATAGATGTTACAATTTTACAAGTAAATAAATCGACAACACTGAGGATCTCGTCCAATACTGACTGGCCATCTGACCATAGTTGCTAGAGCTGATATCCCGAGCTCGGAGATTCCTGACGACATATCTATCCATAACAAATGACCGCGGTAGACGAGGATTAAACATGTAAAATTGTATGTATTTTACCGTCGTGAAATGAGGCCCAGCCCAATAAGAGAACACAGGTTAGAGAATGGGAAAGGATCAATCACACAAATGCTAAAGGTAGCGATAATAATAAAGATAGCAGCAATACAAATGTTTCTACCTTATAAAGAAAACGACAAATAAGGATAAACAATAGATTGCAAGCATTTGTTAACCGAGATAGCTTCAGCAGCTTTTACTCCGATCTATTACTTAGATACATACACACAATACCTTCATATTTCCTGGAGGGATAGGCAGAGAACATGAAATTACATTTGCATCGATCCTCACACATACTCGTGGGTTTAGGATACTCTTATCCTGACTTTCGAATTTCTATTTCAACCTATAATAATGAAATGTGTTATTCATAAAAAAAAACACCATAGCTTTTTGGTGGCGTTAATAAGGCACCAATTCCTTCTAATTAAAAACAATTAAAAATCGCCCTTATTGACATTAAAGAGGAACATTTTGTAAACAACCCGACACAAGACAGCATTCTTAAGAATGTATAAAGGGAAACAAATGACAAGTCTAGTTAAAAAAAGCAAAGTGTATACAAAATAACGCCTGATTACTTATGACAAGTATTAAAATGAGAACACAAGCAGAGTCGAAGTAAAGATGCAGGTTAAATTCCGTGAAGGCAATCGACTAGAATATCGAGCAGTGGGAGATGAAGCGTGAACGCGGAAAACAAACGAATACAGTTTTGACTTTGACCCTGTCAATTACAAAATTGGCCAATTTATAATAATAATGGTAAATAACTAAAATAATTGTATTAAGACAACAATTTTAGTAAAACACATTGAATTTTGTAATGCTGGTAATTCGCTACGGTTTCTGAACGCATTTTAGAGGATTTATGATAAGTGTGTAAATAAAGGAATTTAAGGAGTATACTTCATGTAATTTTGGGACCTGACCCCAAAATTGCATTATATTTCTTTAGATGCTTTGAAATTCACAGAAAAAAATGGAAATGTCAACGATTATAAAGTTTTTTCTGCGAACCTGAAAACTGTCATTACAGCCTATTTAAATGCTTTCCACAGTTCTAACGCAGTGTGACAAAAAGTGAACCAGACAGAATAAGCCATGTTTTCTCCGTATGGAGATAGAAATAGCTGCATAGAAGGCATGGTCGAAACTCGTTCGGAGGCCGGAGTACCCGGACAGGTTCTTTGGTACGGTCGGCCTCACAAGGGACTAACATTTGTACCTTGTTGCTTTAATGTCATGTTTGAACGGTCATACTAAATTTCCGTTTCAATACTTAATCAAGAAAAACTAATTCAAGAAAACTTGTTACGAATGACTTTATCGCGAAAAAGTTAGGTTAGCATATAGCCGTACGTGATAAAGTCGTTCGTGAAAAAGATTTTGGTGATCAAGTACTGGCAATGACACCTAGACAATAATCGATAAGTAAAACAAATTCATCGTCATCCTCCTAGGCGTATTCTTGGTTCGGTTTTATCCTATATCCGGTGTCCGGTATATCCTGTGTTACCTTGCGATTCCTCTCTAAATTTGAATTTGAAATTGACCCAATTTCGATTTTCAATAAAATAAGTGTAGTGAAATTTTGTATTTATGGCAATTAAACTTCCTTCGACGTCGCTGACCGTACTAACTCTGACAGCAATATCAACAACTTGATTATCTTCAGAGAGAACGCCCTTTAATAGCCGTCAAGGTCATTAACAAGAAACTATTTAACATCTACTAATTTGTTCAAAGTCATTATTTTCAAATAGAGAACATATTGATTTCTAGAATCATTATAAGAAATATGGAGCGCTGCGCTGTACGGATTTTAGTTTTTTTTTTTTCTATTAAAACTTTCAGTATTTAATCTTTGCTTGCGCTACTTATTTCATTTTAGCATATTTTCGAAAATGTAACTTTATTAAAAAAAAGGAATATCTATTGATAGTTTCTCTAATTAAAACTCGCACAAACGTTATAATAAACATGTAGAATACGCTTAATTTTCAAAAGTATATGATAGTGGAGTAATAGTTTTGTTTACACCTTTATCCATTCTACTACCGCGAATATGTACCTACATAAGAATTTAAATGACCATCAATAAAGAAACCAAGAAAAAAGGCTTCAACGGTGTTGCAGCTAAGCGCAGTATGGCAACACTCATACATTATTTATTCACGAATGGTGTAGGCCGTGTGTTGCCACATTTATCAGAGTTTAAGCACCCACTACAGGGCAAAGCCTTTAATCCGATAGTAATGTGCCAACTCCGAGTTCTGTGGCTATTAGCTAATCTTTATCGTGCCAGAATGGTATAAAACCTTATTTAATAGAATCTTAGTAAACCCTATGGTTACCACAGAACAATCTCAGACAGAACTTTATGGTAAGCCTAAATATAAAATTACATAGTAAGAGATTCGGGAAAATAACATCGACTTGGGTCGCATAACACTATTATTGGGAATAGATTGAATAAGCAGATTACAAGCGCCAAGAGCAAAGTAAAAAGATAATTATCGTTTAAGGCATGTCACTTAATATTAATTTAATTGCTGATAACATTAACATTACACAATTAAATACAATTTAGGTGTACCTATAACAGTCAAACACACAAATTTTGATGGTTTCTCTGAGCTATTTGATAATTAAACCAAAATAGAATTTCCTTACAACGCATTTTGGCAAACAAAATTATACTACGTTGAGTTGTTTGGATAGTCTTTGGGTTGCCCGTATTGTTTTTTTAATTGTTTTGTTAGACATTGCAGTTGTAAAAATGTACGATTCAATTACTATTAATAACTATGACCACAACAAACATGCAGGCTATGTTTACAATTATAATGAACACAACAAAGCAACGCTGGTTTATTGCAACCACGAACAAAATGTCGAACGCAATACCGATGCCAAAACTATAATCAAACAACACTCAATAAATCTGCCGCGAATAATAATCGAAACCTAAATAGAATTCGATAATGGTAACATGATGCTTGATTCAGTTGTGACGCCATGTCAAAACTGCAATTTGAACAACAATTCTCGCATGGTTAACATACAAGTACAGTAGAATCCGCTTATAACGACTCCGCATATAACATTTGACCGCTTTTAACGACTGCTAAATCACCTCACGTTAGAATTCATACCATACATTTTCAAATAAAATCAGTCCGTTTTGTGCGACGTTCTGTTAGTGCGACGTAATATCGCCGGTCCCTTGACAGTTTCTGTATCCGGATTTTACTGTAGTTAATTTAATTTAATTTATTTAGGATCACCAACAGACAATACATCATACAAAGACAATTATTATCTTAAATAACATACATGGCTGATGTTCATCTAATTATAGATGACCACAGCTTTTTCTAGTATCTTAGAACGTACAACAACAAAGTTTTACACAAAGCAATAGCGAAAAAAAAAATAGATGCGCCATCGAGCGACCGGGGGTAAGAGAAAGAATATTCATATAAAATTTATACTACGCAATTTGGCTGGTTTGCATGTCCAATGTCTTGCTTATGGAAGTGTGCCTGTGCCTATAGCCCGACCACGAAGAAATGCTCGGTCGGTGATAGAGACAAAACATGGCACTCTTTTCTATTTCCTCTTATAGGAATCGCAATAAGGCTATCTTTCTCTATCAAAGCGTGTCAGGCCCTTGCGTTAATAATTAGTTATTCTGATTCCCTGGGATTAAGGTCTTGGACGTTTTTATCAACGACTTTCGTGGTCAGAAGAAGATTCATTATGCGAAATAGTTCACAATACTATATGTGCATAGTTCGGGATGTATATAGAAAAATTATATGTATTTACAGTTACAGACATTAAGAAGTAGAGTTGCAGATGCAGTATGAAGTATCAGAAAGGTACACCACAAAATCCTAAGTGATTTGTCGGAACAATAGATTTGTACGCCAAAGACAGCTTCCAATTATTATTATGAAGACTGTTTTTATTTTATCCATGTTGTGTTCTGTTAGATAAGAAACAATTTAAATGTTTAAACGAACATTTTAGTCTTGAAGTCTTTCAAGTAAATGGGCGAACTGTAAAAGACTATAATACGAGAATATGACATGTAGGGTGTAGGGTTTACAACTAAAATTTTCCAAATTTCCTCAGGAAGACAATGAAGCGGCGCCAATATTGAATGACACATGCCAGAGGGAGCCATCGAGGCGACCGACGGGAATAGTCGGCGGCCTGGCCTGGCGAGCGTCCATATCCTACAACACATTCAGAAGCCCTAACTCATCTCGCGTCCAAACGATTCCCAATCTTACTCCCACGCATCTAAGTCCGTTTCGGCTCGACAACTAAGTCGCAGTTAGTCAAATTCTGCACCGTGTGACGAATATAAGTCGCGTTGCGTCTACGCCGGTCCTTACGTAATTTTTAGACGGACTAGATACGTCACTTAGATACTTCCGGATGACTGATGAATCCTGACCCCATTTAACAAATCAAAGGATGATACAAGGTTAGAAATAATCTCGGATCTTTCAGCCGATAAAATATAAGAGCGCCAACTGTTGATATTTCTAGCTGAACAATATTTATTTTCATAAATAAAAATGTTATAGGTTAAGGAAACGCGAAGTGAACGCCAACGGACGTTCTGGTTCTGGTATAATTTTCTCCGAAAGCAAACCGAGATATTTCGTCAGTGCGGTCCAGTGACACATTTCTTCGGCGATACATATTCCGGTGCGCGATCAATGTAATAATAGATGAGAGCAATTCTTTATGTTCCTTTGACCTTGATGGTAGATCATTTCCACTCCCACGTCGACTTGCATGCTAAACTGAACCAAGTTTCGCTAATTATCTTGTTTAAATACATTTTTAGGTCAAACATGATAAGCTGTTTAGAGTTTAGACTACACATTTCGCCATGAGTTGGCTCGAGCATATTCCCTGTAACATGATATTTGAGAGTTCGTAACGTATGATTAGCAGGGGTAGGCTAAATGACGGCAGATGTGTCCTTTTACGTTCACTGGTCGTGATCGCTTTATTAGGAAGTCACAAGCCTGCCCACTCTATTTCGCAACTCTACAAAATTCTTTAAAATGTTTAATATAACTTTGCACCATTCGGTATCTAAAATTTATTTCAACTGATACAGAGTGTCTATTAAGTTTTAACTTTCGATTCAATTTACTCAAGGAAATGCGAGACGACCGTCTGTTTCACATTTCACTCGTCAGCCGCAACCTCATCCGGTAACTTACATCAAGTTATTAGTCTCGCAGCTAATTCCTTTACGGCAAGATGGATAGTGATTAGATAATAAACTGTGGCAGAGATACGCGGTACACAGAAGTCGTAAAACCTTTTAACGTTGCAGCCATATACATAGTTAATGTGGATAAAAACACGCTTCCAATCCATATCACGCAGCCTTGATCCTGAGTATAAGAAATAATGACCATAATAGAAGGTGCCATTTATAGGAGGAGGGATTTTTGCGCGTGGGTTGGGCCGTTCACCTATGTTGACTAATATGCTTGGACCTTTTCCAAAAACAGTAACCTGTTGCCGTTGGCTCTGCGGGTGCAGAATGCAGATCAATTTGGATGATGATTATTGTGAAAATATTTGCGGTTGCTTGATTTTTGTCTTAGAGTCGACAAAATTTTTGGCTGCTTTGAACAACTCTGCCTAATAGGTCCACTTATTTTCAAATTCATTAATAATGACCTTTTACTCTTTGTAGCGAAACTTCAGAAACAGAGTTCTTAGAGTTGTATAATTTACTGTTGACGTTGACGAAAGCGGAAGTTGTATTTCAAGAACTATACAAAATAGCGATTGTAAACATATACTTTGAATTTATTTAAATAAAGCTATTTATATCGTCTTGCACTTTATACTGTGGAACATTGTTGTATTAAAGATACACAGTTAGAAAGATTTCTGTACATTAGTTCTCTTTTAACGGATAATTGAAATACAAGTTGAAGGAAATGTAAGATTAGATAGCAAGCTCGATAACATTGGATCGAACAAGAGTAAAACTGTCGCAATTGCCATAACCGATATCGGTAAAAACAGGAACAATGCAGAACATTATCGACCGATAGTAGAACAATGAAAACACTGGACCAGAACAGACACACGATATGTTAGATTCGTTATCGACGCCAAATACAGACGTGTTGGACGAAGGAGTTTTATATTCAACCTGCGTCGGAGATTAGTCATCTGTTCAGTCTGTTTAACTTTGAAAAACGTGCAAGCTTGAAGTGGACACCGGAGATTAAAAGAGAAAAGTATGGTCCTAAATATAAGTAGTGACTTACAATGGCACCCCGTTTCTCGCACGCAATAAAAACTATATAGTATAGAGTTACATACGTATATACTTAACCATTAAACTGGAACTTATTTTCAATCATATGACATATTTTCTCTTTAATGGGAGCTTGTATTGATTTCCGCTTAAAATCTTTGTTTATCTATTTTTAATTGTATTCACATAAAAAAAAACATATTCAACCTAAAGTGACATTTATCGCAACATCGCAACTTAGGAAATTTAGATACTCAGAAAAAAAAAACTCAAATCGTTAAATATGTAACATAGACAAAACCTTGTGATGACACTGTCATTTAAGACTCATAATTCGTTATCAGATAACGTAATAGAAAAATGCCTCTGTACGTTTGTAGTCTTGATAAGAGAAAATATATCTTAATTTGACGACCAACGACTTAATATAGGTAACATACCAAAATTTGTTGATGTCATTGGGAATGTGACGCTGAACATACCTGTAAAAGACGATAAATAAATAAAAGAACATGAGCAATAAAAACCGTAGATATCCGTAGCGTTTAATGTTAAAGAAAGATCGTTAGGGGCACATTCAAAGGTTTCAATTAGTACAGGCGCCAAAAGAGGCATTTTTTTCGTTAGGTTGCATTTTGCATTGGATTAAAGCTGCCTACACGAAGCCCTGCCTGCAGGGCCCTGCTTGCAGTGCCACTGCCAAATCGTATCGTGTGTAGGCATGCAGGGCCGATTTAACAGATAAAAAAATCGGCCCTGCATGCCTACACACAATACGATTTGGCAGTGGCACTGCAAGCAGGGCCCTGCAGGCAGGGCTTTGTGTAGGCAGCTTAAGGGGTAAATATAGTTACAACTTTTAGTGTACCGGCAGACAGTTGACTGCAAGGTTTAGACATAAAAGTTGCCGCGATAGAGTAATGTGCCATTATTCATACAAAACTAATGATTTTCCGAATCAATAAAGCTTCAATTAAATCACCTTAATTAATAACCTAACCAATCTGTTTGATGTGAGCCATGTTGGTAACGTACAGAAATAAAGAACTTCGGCCGAACGAGTCGTCTAATGAATGAATTATCTATATATGGAGTTCGTCGAATAAGGGAAATTCGTGTTACCATGTAAGGGCCGGCGCGGCGGTGTGAACATTCAGCGGATATTGCCTTGTGATGCAACCAAATTGGCAGCAACACGAATTTAAGTAAATCATGTTTTGTGCAAGCGGAAAACTCAATTTAGACGTTTTAGACCGACAGCGAATGCACAAAAATATGTAGTATACGATTAACACATTTACAGATGGGTAGGTAATAGGTAATTGTGGAATATATTATTTTCAATCCACTGATCACAGAAGCCTTTAACATGGTCTAATTTTACAGTCGAAAAGAAACCCTCTGGAGGAAGGTTCGGGGGGTGAGATGGCACTGATTTCAAAAACAGGAAAGCCGAATTTAGCCGAAGTAGCAAGAGGAACAGCCTGGCTACACCTAGAAGGCCTAAATGATAATATACAAATTACAAATAGAGAATAGATCATACGTGGAAAATCCGAGAGCGTAATTTCGTGAATTATCAAACAATAACTACTGAAATCAGAACATTGTCAAAGACACGTTTAGCCAACATGTTTAGTAAACAGCGGACATCTGAAGTTAAGCTGCTCTAACAATGGCATACAAATTCCACAATTTACGGCTGGGGGCTATGTGGTGAAAGTACAAGAAAGTGCGTGGTCGCGAAACGTACGGAATTTTGCCCGTGCTTGGTGAATGTGGGCGGGCTTTGGACGGCTGCATTGAAGACCGAGATAGGTTTGATGTAGGGTTTGCAATCCGGATATCCGGATATCCGAAATATCCGGATATCCGCCGTTTTTTGGATCCGGATCCTACGGCTCTCAGGATCCGGATATTTCGGATCTAACGGATCTTTAAAAATTTGATTAAAAATATGATAATGAACTAAAAGAAAGCTTTAATTATCTATTTTTAAATGGTAAATCTAAATAGAAACTATATTATTTAACAAAAATACAAAATAAATAAGTTTCTGGCTTAAACTTCATTTTTGGTACGAGTTTCGATATAACGAGCCCAAACACGACGTGTGTATCTTGTGTATAGTTTAGGAGTTGCTATGGCCTCCAGCATCAGATCAGCTTAGTCGCCCAGCCAAGACAGATTCGACGATTGATCTCCTACACCTGCCCAACTGGACCGTTTGTCCCAGATACACATATTCATCATAAACGAGTTCACGAGCGTAGTCTCACTAATTTCTTAACTGGAGTTAGTACTACATGGACGTTAAACATGATCTTCGGCGTTTTGTCCATGTTCGGCATGTTCATCTTAAGACCTCAGAGGACCTACACAACTCAGATCATCGAGTCCATCGAGCTTAGTACTTAAGTTCTCCATGGTCTCAGCTCAGCCATAACCACTATATCGTCGGCAAACCGAAGGTGAGTGATATACTCGCCATTTATGTTGATGCCGAGCCCCCTTCAGTCCAGAACCTTGAACACATCTTCCAGTGCAGCAGAGAATTCATAGTTTCGGAGGGATGATTATCTCCTCACCTAACTCCCCGATGCAATGGTATTGGTTTAGAGTTTTGTTCCTGGAGACAGGCTGACATAGTGGCGTTCTCGTATCTCGTACACTTTAGCACTTCGATATACCGGTAGGTAGCCTAATTGGTACCGCTGGAGAGCGAGTAACATAGCACAGCCCGTCACGATCGAATCAAAGGCTCTTTCGTAGTCCACATTATACGCTAAGCAGAGGGGCAGATTATACTCCTCAGTCTAATGTATAATCAATCTGACGAAGCGTATGTATGTGGTCTACGATACTGAAGCCTTTTCTGAAACCGCCTTGTTCGGAAGGATGGAAATCGTCAAACCTGCCTGTGAGACTCGAGAACAACTTGTAGACATGGTTCAGAAGTGAGATGGGCCTATAATTCTTCATTATCTCTCTTTTTGAAGAACAACATCACCACACTCCTGTTCTATGCATTTGGCTTTCTGCCTAGTATGGCGGAATCGAAAAGCTTGAAGCGACCTAAGGATTAGCTTTTCGCCCGCCTTCAGGAGTCAGTGTTCCTGCGTGCGTGACTGATTGATTGATGATTGTTATTTCGATTGATATGATTATTTCATAAATAGGACAATTATTAAAATGTTAACTACTAGTTTCACTTTTTAAGCAAGTATACAGCAGCTACTTACTTAAAAAAGCAGTTGTTAATCGATAAGGTGTTAATATTGAAATAGATCCGTTTTATCCGAAATATCCGGATATCCGGATCCTACGAATTTTAAGATCCGAATTATCCGGATCCTTAAAATCAACGGATCTTGCAAACCCTAGTTTGATGACAGAGTGCCTTCTAGGCCCTTGTGCGATTGGTCCATGACAAAATATTTCTTGCCTAAACTTCCGAGAATTCTAGGTTAGATCTGTCACATTTTTACTTAGTTTCACAGGTTTCACTTGCACTGATATTTGTTAGTTTGTAATCTAAACCATCAAATTTTATAAATATTTTTAAATTAGATGGAATAATTGGAATCAACAAGACAAGACCACTGACCAGAGGAAATATTGATATCACTTAAGGCTTAAGGGTGATACAATTTTGAATCGTATCGAATCTATTTATTTATTTATTCATTTATTTCAGGCAACAAGGGTCCATAGGTAAATACCTTACAGCTAAACATACATAAAAATATATAGGTACTTAAAACTAAAACATTATTTAGATTCTATTGATTTCTATAAATGATACCAAAGTGTTTGTCTGTTCTAATGTCTCTTACTCTAACCAATTATACCAATTTTTAGTGCAAAGAATGAAAGTCCGACCTGTTATCTCAATTCGCAGTTTCTCAAAAATGTGTGAATTGAGCGTAGGTACCTAAAGTGTGCCGCGCGTGTTCAATTAACCGGTTACTTCGTTCCGAGAAGAGACCCGTCGGAAAGGTAGTCAGTGAAAATTCTGTAATAGAAAGGTGCGCAGCGTTTTTTGCCACGCGATACTGCAATCTGGCTGCCTATTCAAGAAAAAAACCATCAATACGCGTTAACGAAATAGCATTACAGCATTCAAGTACCAAATATCGTATAACGATTCTCCCATAGCTAGTTGGTCAGGTGCAAGATAACAGTAACCTTGCCAATTTGATGTGATAAGATAGCATGAGATTAAGACCTTGGAAAAATTGTTGAAGACGTACTTAGACGCCGGCGCTTTCCATAGTAAATCTTAAGAACCATAAACAATGTCACAGCCACAAAGCATGATGGGCCCAATCGTTTTCCCCGACATAAATCTGTAGCGAAGCGATCTCGTTAAATGAAAGTGGTAGGTGGGCGATGCGTGGGACTTTCGGAACAAAGTCACCAGTGGGTGCATTAGGCAAGGACAGCTCCCACATGACAGGTTGCCGAAGTGACGTCACCGGTCGAAGACCTTTGGAATGCTGCTTGCCTGGTCCTTGCATTACGCACGGCCTCGTAAGTTCTTTCCAAACTGGTTCATTGCACTGTTTCGGATGAAGATACTTACAATAGAAACGGTAAATGAGGCTAAATGTTCTAATTATAGTTTGGTAACAAACTGCTAACGGCTTAACAAGTGTTACGTTTCGCAGTATTACTTCATTGTTTGGCCTTGATTTTCCGACAATGGAAGATGAAAGTATTGTTGAAGAATAGTGAATAACAAACACACTTTCATGTTTACAGAATTCACGGGAATTGTCGACATCGACGAATCATAACACACTTTAATATTTAAGGTAACCAGCCATTCCTCGCCTCCGTTGACCTAAAACTATTGACACTGAATGGACTGAACATTAGAAAGACTGCAAACCAAACAGACGCGAAATTAACATATGTGAAGTGCTTAGACATTGCCAGTCAACGCTTGTCCATAGAGAGTAGAAAGTTCAGACAAAAGCGAGAAATGACCATAGACTGTGGGCGGTTGCTTCTTTAAAACAATGTAAGAAGATACTCTGGAAACTTTCAACGGCTCTGTCAAACATGGCTCACTCATTTGCGGTTACTAAGGAAAGCAGTTGAATGGCACTTAGCTGGTTAACAACTCAGATTGTAATCAACAACATTTCGGTATCGATATGGCCTACTGCACAAACGCACCTAACTTTATTTCTGTGCAATTCAAGTTGGTATATCACGTTTTTCTGCTCAATTAGTATAATTGCGCACTAAGCAGACAATCGATAGCTCATAGGACTATGCCGTATGTCGCATGATGTACAAAAATGGGTCAATCAAGTCAATTCACTTGTAGGTTATAAAATGTATGGAAAAAGGCAGGTTATAAATTGGAGGGGCACAATACCTTCAGTAGATCAGCAGGCCACTCCAACTTGAGTTTTTTATCACATATAGTTTAAAACTTTTGGGTATTTCACTCCGAGATCGTTCACTGATAGTTTTTAGAGATTAAAATGTATTATATTTATTATTGAGATAAAATCACACGCGCGTGTTAGGTATTTTGTTGCACACTGACTTTTTTTGTTATTTTTTTTTAATATGAGGTGGATGACGTGTAGATTGCCATGAGTATTGTATGCGTGTAAAAAGTTTGCATAAGTATAATAAATAAAGAGTATGAAAAAACAATTAATACTGGCGCAGCCAACTTCGGGGGGCCTAGAGGTTTCCTCTACATTGCGTTGAAATTAAATATAATAAAAAAAAAAAAAAAAAAAAAAAAAAGGTGTCAGGATTGATTTCTTATCTTGCGGGGACTATAAAAGAAATTCCTCTAGTCTTTGTATACCTATGGGCACTGTAAAACTTAATTCACATTGTATCTATGTGTACTAACAGACAACGGAATTTAGTATCTTACTGGATGTTTACACCGCATTGCGACGAACATCCTAACCGCACGAGGAAGATTCTAGAACAAGATCTTAATCAATTACACGCTACCACAAGCATGGAGTAAAAACTTCGGAGTTATGCGACAATGATACGACAAGCAATAGTGGGAATAGTAATAAGGCTGGGTGTAGGTAGCCCATTCATGTCCGTTCCCATGACGGGCACAGTTGTGCTAACTGTCGTATCGCATCGTATCGACCTTTAGTGCCTTTGAACTCGGCTATTGTTATTCGGGAGATGATTCTCGCATTTTATGACTAAAATGCTAGCTTTATACGTCCCTAGCACGACAACACGTAACATCTAAGATTAATCAATTTTGTATAGTTCACATTTACAAGCTTTCTTTATTTATATATAGAGGAGGTTTGTCACATTGTGGCTATGCCAGCTTCGTTGCGAACATTTTACATGTACATTCATTGGTCGTTTTTATACTTTACCGTGGACGAGCACGTCCACGATATTCTCTATGGGTTCATTCATTCATTGGGTTAAATTACAGTACTACGCATTTTTTCTCCATTATTCGAGCCGATTCACCACTCAAGTTTTTTGGCGAAACAGATATTTAATTCACTGCGTTTAATGGGTGAATCAACTTTTTAGTTGCCACTCGTTGCCGTGGTTACGATTAGTTGTCCAGGGGACAAAAAACTAATGCAGTCGTGATTTTATGTTATTTAAGTTGATCAGACATGCATATTTGTGTTACTTATAAGCTATTTAAGTGGATGCATGTTAGCTATGTAAGATAAAAATTGCTGTGCCCTAACAGGGTTCGTGTTTTGTACCTACTGCAAACTATTTCTGAGACCTTATGTAACAACATGACGCAATAAATGAAATATGAAAATATGAAATATTTCCATAATGGGCCATCTACTAATCATATAAAATCTTTGAACAAAGTGTGCTACTAGTGTCCCTTGGACAACGGGTCAAGAATGTCAAGATAATCGTTAGTCAAGTTGATCCACACTAATATAGACATGAAATAGGTCTTTATTCGCAATTATCAGTCCACTAAGTGTCAGATTATACCCTGCCGCGGTAGTACCGCCGCCGTCTAAGGAGCACACGTACTGGTCCGAAACATGTCGAGCGATATTCTACATCATTGATGTCAGTGACCCGTTTATTATATTTCAATAGGCCCCATTCTACATTAGAGCATCACTTTTGATTATCAAAACAGCAAATTCTGCGTCATCAAGTGATAATCATGGCGTTTATTAGCACTCGATGGTGTAAAAATGTAAATGCAATGCTATCTTCCCATAACATCTTGCAAATGTCTACTCGTAGTGGTAACTGATACGTATCAAAAAGTATCCGACAGTATTAATTTCTAACAGATTGGTCTATAGCTTTCTTTTACACAAAAAAAACGATTATCAATAATAAATTACGTCACAACATATAAACATCTTACGACAAAGATTCGATAAATAAGTACTTATGTTCATGCAAAATGTATTTAACCAAATAAAGAATTTTTGAATTTTGAATTTTGAATGTTTCTTTTTTTATAGCCCAAGCTCAAATTGAAAGTTACCAACTGAATTTTCGCGTTTCAATAAAAAATAAATTGTATGACACATTGCCATACAGATGTATTGCAAAATGATTTTCTTTCGGGAAAACTCGGATCTCAATCGGAATACGATGGCACCCGAACTGTCAATCAATGATTGTATTAAATGAGTGACGTTTTCATATCTATTATTATGGAACTTTATTGTTTAGTGTCAAATGTTAAAGTACGGCTGTAAAATGGGCACTGAAGCTAATTGAGAGAGCACCATAAATACGAACTTTTCCGATAAAGTACGAAGGAAAATCATTTTGCACTACATCTGTACCTTATAAACTGATTGCAATAGCATCGTGAAAAAACCGTGGAGGTTTTAGTGGATAGAAATACAAGTACCACATACATAACCCAGTCATCCCCCGATGTCTGGGTACCTGGTTCGCGTGTTTTCTCCACGTAAAAAAGGCCTAGCCTATTTTGGAACATCGGATAGGTTCATTCCGGTTGCCTTTCCACCAGACCGATGCTGCGAGGATGTGATACTGATAGCTTTCCGTTTCCCCAAGAGCTTTGCTATGTCGTATCATAGATCATAGCATAGCTCTAATAGAAAGGCACCCTCACGCTAGGTTTTAGCTCCTTAAAAGTACCTTGTTTTGTTCAGTGACGAAGTGGGTGGCGAGCAGGCAAGACTGGCAATCTGGCGTGCTGTCTCAAGTAAGGGATCGTCCTAATTAGCGCGCGATCGCGCGACTTTAACTTAGAATATTTACTAGTAAAAGTCGCGGATTCGCGCGATAATCGCGTAGTCGCGTTTGTTTTAGGACGATCCCTTTAGGACACCTATTCGAGTTCAATATATTCGCGAATTTCACTCGCGCGATCATCGCGTTGTATTAGGACGATCCCTAAAATTACTAAAGATCACGCGATGCCAATAGTGATAAAAGCGTTTTTATTGATAAGTGGGTGGACATAGGATGGGTCAAGCGTCGTAAATAAAACACGTAATGACCGGTGGAGGCGTGAATGACAGACCAAGCCCAACATTTACGCTTAAAATAACGATTTGCAATATGCTGCTTATGGGAATCGGACTATTCAACGTTTGAAACATAAGCTAGAGATTTTCATTTACCAACTTAGGGTGGGTTGCATTCCACTGCACCAAACCGTCAGTAATCGTAAGCGTTGTTCGTTAAAATCTGATTGTATGGAAAGTTTGACAAGCTTTATGGGGTGGTACTGTTAGCTGCCGGCGCCATACTCATTTAGTTGCAATGGATCATATACGAGTACTTTAAACGTGAGAAACATTGATTGACAATGATAAAAATTTAGTTGATCGGTGAGATATGCGAGTTATGTTCAAAGTATACACTACATTTATTACACTTAAAACGAACTGAAAGTGCTACCTATCGGCTCGTACAGTTTTACACAGCTATTTTCACATTCGCCCAGTATTTTTATGAGTTTTATGCATTAAAGACTAGTTATTAAACCAACAAATGTTACTGCCCGTTTGCCCAAGTTTGTTATAGCCACGTACGGGGCTATTTAAGGCCGAAAGCTAAAAAAATACGCGTACAATTTTGAATTTTACACCATTCATATAAGTTCCATAATATACATATTATTTATCAGACGTGTCAGTGTGGTGATATGATGTGATAAACAACACTGACGGATTTTTGTGTAAACTTTCTAAATAGTTTTCAGTTTATTTCGATTCGCATTATGAAATGATAACATGGGAGCTGTGAAAACATAAACAGAGATAATCAAGTTACTTTGAAGTTATTTTTAGTTTCGAATGTTGGCATTCCCAATAGTTGCACCGAACTGGGCCTATACCACAAAACTTTACAAGCGCATAATTTGACAAAACGCTCAACTTTTTATTTTTCATGTCGCGCGATTTTACGCACGAGGGACTTGAAAATGCCTACGTCTGCGAGTAAGTCTAGGTACGTGTTAATAATTTTCTACAGATAATAAATATTTGCTGTCACAGATGCAGTTCATAATTTTCCCCTTTCACAAAGTTCTAGACATGAGTAGTTCACGAATGAATGATTCAAATGAAGTACTTCACCTCGAGTAACTCTTTCATTCACTAGTTCAGTTCGGATTGATATACTTCAATACTTCAGTTCGTTCAGTTCATGATTCATATCTTTTACCTACTCATTCGCTCCGAGAGTGACATAGACGATATGATTGAATGAATGACTGATATGTTTACCCAATCTATATCGTACGTATAGATGGATCTGTTGAGCTACTGAACGAAACTGAACTAGTGAACTAAATGAGTGATATACTTCACAGTGAAGGAATGAAGTATATCACTCTTTTCTTTTTAGTAACACATTTTGCGCATGTCTACAAAGTTCACTATGTCCAAAAAGAAGTCTATTAAGTCCTAGATCTTCAAGCAAATAACTTACTTGTCTTTGCGTATTTTGCAAGCCGTGGTCAGTTTTTACAAGATTTCGGTTAACGGTAGTTGTACCGTACACACACAGATTGCACCTATTGTGAAGCGGCGATGACTATTTAAATGTATCAGTTGTATAGATATTATAGATCTAATAACTATCTCAGGTATGACTACATCGATGGCTCGACAATCTCGACATTTATCTCCGCTGATGATGATCCTCCCAGTACAGTTGCATCCTGAAGGATGCCCGGGATCCACTACCTAATCCCAAGATTTGACGTAGGCACTAGTTTTTACATAAGCGACCGCCATCTGCATCTGGCCTTCTAACCCGAGAGGAAACTAGACCTTATCGGAATTAGGCTTGTCAAGTGAGTGGGTAACTTGGCTGTTAGAAGTTCTCAAGCCGCCCGAAGGCCTGTAACTTGGGATCAACGGCTTAACGTGCCTTCCGAAGCACGGAAGCGCTCAGTTTCCCTCCACTCATTTGTTTTAATAAAATCTTAACTCATTCTCCTAACGTTTTCGTGGTTCTATCCTAAAGGAGCTCAGTGTCCGCATTGGCATCTAATCCCAAAATTTGGCATAGGCACTAGTTTTATTTTAAGAAATTTTCCTGGGCCTTGAGAAAGGGTTTGCACTGTAGGTAAATGCAGTTGGTACTATAACTTGATAAGGCACTCAAAAAATATGTGAAACAATCTATTTTTAGAGTCATTCCAGCGAGGGAATATACCTATTTGCGCACCTTGACCTGTCACAAGTAGGTAAATATTGTTACAGATAAGGGAAAAACAGTACAAAAAACTTGTTAAGTAGCTAAAATTTCTAAATTTGTAATTATTAATGCTGGGTCAAGAACACGTCTCGTATGTTATTTAGAGCGTTCATTTTTGTTCCTATTATTACGCAAAATACTATGTTCAGTACATTACCTCACTATCTTTTTTTGCATTATAATTGTAGAGTTATTAAAACGTCCAAAAAGCATGCAATGTACCTTCAATTTCGATATGCACTACATTTTTAACAATAAAAAATTTTTTAACCGTGTGTTTTTTAGAACTTGGGTACTTTTTAAGTCCAAATGGTGCGTGCGACGAGTTAAAGAATTCAGTAAACGAAGCAAGGAATTAGTGAAGTAATGCAGTAATGTAGACTACATTAGTTAGTTAAACAATTCGATAAAAGGCAATGGTCTGCGTAGTCACGGTGAGTTTCTTATACAGTATCATGAGTTAACATTTTGCGAATATATGCTAATTACTGTCAGTATACTACAATTACGTTGACGGAACATGACGCCTCAGTGTGTCCAGATTTATCGATCAAATTCTGTAATACGAGTACATAATACTACAAGTTCATGAAATTATCACTAATGAGAGAGAGCGAGAGAGAGGATTTATCACTTTTGAGAGGTAGGCCACAGCCAACACAGCTTATCATGCTCATATATAGAGCAGCGGCAAAAGGGCAGTAGCTCCAAGGCGCCAACTTACAGAAGAGTCTACCTATAATGACATGAATGATGCCATTGCTGCTCTATAGTAAGTTGTATTCCCGAGGGACAATATACTGAGTATGATCGCCAGTTCCCGAGAAGGCGTTGAGAATGAGTATGAGGGATCTGCATTTGTCTCTAGCTATCAGTCAATACAACAAATCCTCAAATAAAAACAACCAATCACAACAAAACCACTTTTAACGTTGTGACGTCGGGGGCACGTCATTGACGTTTGACGTTGACGTTTGACGATGCTCGGAACGCAAGTGTTAAAATACTGCTTACGATACTTGCACTGTGTCGGGTTAAAGAATTGGGTCAGAATAACATGTAAGCAGATTAAGCTTATGTAATAAACGGGATGGATTGTTTGTTTGCGTTACGCGCCATTGCTGGCTTCGGCAGAAAAAAAATAGTAGTTTATGCAACTGGTACACTGTTAAAAATTATGTAATTTTACATGCAAAAAAAATACATAAACATGTAAATTTCCTGAAAAAGCAAGAACATTTACCAAAAATCATGATATTTTACATAAATTTCATTAATTTCAATTTTTTTCGGCAAAATTTACAATTTTTATGTCGTTTTACATAACATTTATGTCATAATCACTAAAACATGGACGTTTACATAAATTCTGTAAAAATACATGGAGTTGCTTTGAAAAATACATGTCGGTATGTATTTTTAAAAATTAAAATGGGGATTTTGCATAAAAAATATGTGGTTTTACCTACTTTCCTGAAAAATACATTTTTATGTAAATTTACTTACGTCTTATGTAATATTCACAAAAAAGGCAGCAAAATTACAAAAAAACATACGAAATTTCCTAAAATTTCTTTAATTTTACAAATTTTCTTCAATTTTTCTATTTGTATGTGTATTATTACATAAAAATTATGTAATAATATCTAAGACATGGACGTTTACATAAAATCTGTAAAATTAAACGGAATGTTTGGGAAAAATACATTTCGGTATGTGTTTTTAACAATTAAAACGGGAATGTCACATTAAAATCTCGTAGTTTTACCTACATTCCTGAAAAATACATTTTTATGTGAATTTACTTACGCCTTATGTTATATTCAGCAGCGTATCAGTAAAATTACAAACAAAATTACGAAATTTCCCATTATTTCTTTAATATTACAAATTTTGTTTTATTTCTTCTATTTGAACGTGTAGTTTTACATAAAAGTTATGTAATAATCACTAAGACATGGACTTATACATAAAATCTGTAAAATTACGCGGAACGTCTGGGACAAATACATTTCGGTATGTGTTATTAAAAATTAAAACGGTAATTTCACATAAAAGTCTCGTGGCTTTACTTACATTCCTGAAAAATACGTATGTATGTAAATTTACTTACGTCTTGTGTAATATTAAAGAATCCGACAATAAAATTACAAACTTTTTTACGAAATTTCCCAATATTTCTTTAATATTACAAGTTCTCTGTAATTTTTTTATTTGAATTTGTATTTTTACATAAAAGTTATGTAATAATCACCACGCCATGGACGTTTACATAAAATCTTTAATATTACACGGAATTTCTGGAACAAATACATTTCGATATGCGTTTTTAACGATTAAAACGGTAATTTCACATAAAAATTGCTAAGTTTTACCTACATTCCTGAAAAAATACTTTTTATGTAAATTTACTTATGTATTATGTAATATTCAGAAAAATGGCAATAGAATTACATAACATATTACGAAATTTTCCAATATTACTTTAATTTTACAATTATTTTTTTAATTTTCAATGTCAACCCGTCTTTTTACATAAAAAAATATGTAATTATCACTAAAAATATGTAATTATCACTAAGACATGAACATTTACATAAAAGCTGTAAAATTACACGGGATATCTGGGACAATTACATTGCTATATGCATTTTTAACAATTGAAACGGGAAACTCAAATAAAAATGTCGTGGTTTTACCTACTTTCCTGAAAAATACCTTTTTATGTAAATTTACTTACGTCTTATGTAATATTAAGAAAAATGAAAGTAAAACTACAAACTAAATTGTGATACTATTTCCCAACTTTATTTTTTATTTTCCATTAGACTACTAGTTTTTACATAAAAAATATGTGATAATCACGAAGACGGATGTTTACATAAAATCTGTAAAATTACACACAATACCTGGGACAAATACATTTCGGTATGTGTTTTTACCAATTGAACCGGGAATTTCACATAAAAGTGCCGTGGTTTTTCCTAGATTCCTGAAAAGTAACTTTTATGTGAATTTACTTACGTCTGATATTCAGAAAAATGACAATAAACTACTATCAAAATTACGAAATATCCCTTTTTTATAATTTTCTATTTAATTCTTCTTAACAATAAAACGGGAATTTCACATAAAAGTGCCATAAATATACCTTTTTATGTGAATTTACTTACGGCTTAGGTAAAATTCAGGAAAATTACAGTAAAACTACTAACAAACTTATGAAATTACCCGATTTTTTTTTAATTTTCCATTTGATTTTTTCATTTTACATAAAAAAATATATAATAATCACGAAGATGGACGTTTACATAAAATCTGTACATACACACAATGCCTAGGGCAAATATATTTCGGTGTTTTTACCAAATGAAACGCGAATTTCACGTAAGTGGCGTGATTTTCAATTTTAACCCGTCTTTTAACATAAAAAATATGTAATTATTAATTAAAACGGGATTTTCACATAAAAATGTCGTGGTTTTACCTATTTTCCTGAAAAATATTTTTTAGGTGAATTTACGTTACGTCTTATGTAACATTCAGAAAACTGATAATGAAATTACAAACAAAATTATGAAACTTGCCTTTTTTTAATTGTCATGGGCCTTAGAGCGTGTTCACATAGCACGACACGATATTGTTCACATTTCCGTTCCGATGTGGTTCAAATTCGATATCTGGATGTCCGGGAGGTCCCATAGAAAAAATCCCAGCTCAGATTTGAAAAGGTAGCTATTTTTATATTTACAGATTTTTTTATTTTTTTATTATGTTTTTTTTTCGTATTTCGATTTTGAACGAAATCGGACTATAAATTAAAAAAAAACTGAGCTGTGGCTACTTTCTTAAAATCTGAGAGATTCGTATTAAATTACCTCCCGGACCCTCAGATATTGATTTTGAATGAAATCGATCTATAAATGAAAAAGCGGCCAAGTGCGTGTCGGATCACGCACAACGAGGGTTCCGTACCGACACCTACTAGTCCACATTTCAAAACACTATTTAATACCTTGAATCAAAAAAGGTCGTATCTTCATAGGGAAGTCACGGCACTTACGTCTTTTTGTTTGGGCAAGACAGTTTTTCAGTGATAACTCAAAAACCCTAAACCCGTTGTTGTTCAAACCAATATTCGTTGAAAGTATTTATTATTATACACCACCTCAATTTTTTTCAGAATTTTAATCTTCATAGTTTGGAAATTAGAGGGGGGGGGGGGGACACTTTGTGCGACTTTGGGGGCTAATATCTCACCAACGATTGACTTAAATGGAAAACTTTCTTAAAAACCTCTATATAATTTTTAAAGGCCTATCCAAAAATACCCCACACAACTACTTGCATTGAAAAAAATTGTCTTCCCCCGGTTACATGTATGGGGTGCCCCCCTAAAATATTTATTTTCCTTATTTCACATCACATTTATATAACGGTTCATAGAATACATCTTCCTACCAAATTTCATAATTGTAGTACTTATAGTCTCCGAGTAAACCGGCTGTGACATACGGACGGACAGACAGACAGACAGACATGACGAATCTATAAGGGTTCCGTTTTTGCCATTCTGGCTACGGAACACTAAAGACCTAAACTGTGGTAACCTTCTTGAAATCTGAGCTAGGATTCTTATTTAATGATGACCCTCAGATATCGATTTTGATCGAAATTGAACTGTAATATAGGTATTATATTAAGTCCGGTTGTGTGTGCTTTACGGAATAAATGGTTTTTCTTCTTCTTTCTTCTTCAAAATCAATATGGCGACACTTTTTTTCAAATCTGACATAAGCTTCGTCCAAAATGATAACTAGTGGTAATGTGAGTATGTGGACTGTATTAGGATTATTTTTTTTTACTTTAAATTCAAAATAAATGTTAAATTCGAAATCCTCATCGCCGAATTAGTCGAAATCGAGTATAATGACAATATTTCCCAAAAAAAATTTTTTTTACTTTAAATTCTAAATAAACGTAAAATTCGAAATCCTCATCCCCGAATTAGTCGAAATCGAGTATAATCACGATTTTTCGCAAATTAAATTTTTTACTTCAAATTCAAAATTAATGTCAAATTTGAAATCCTTATTCCCAAAAAAAAAACCTATATCGAGCTGACGTTTCGTATCGACTGAATTTTAATATTCCTGTTCCAAATTTTAAAAAAAAATTACATTATTAAATAGGAAATTACAATGATAATAATGTTACTGCTGGTAACCTTCACCACAGGTAAGAAAATTTTCATAAATATTTTTTTTTTCTATTGCCTACGGTTTCTGAACGCATTTTAGAGGATTTATGAAATATTAAATTTGAATGTCTTTCCACATCACTAAAAAAAAATTAATGTTTTAGTTTTTAGTTGGTTTTAATTAGTCATAATGTTTATTATTGTATTTTACATCACTAAAAACGGTTTCTCGTTTCATAAAACACGAGTGTGTTTTATGAAACGAGCCGAAGGCGAGTTTCATAATAAGGTCACACGAGTGTTTTAATGCCTAATTATGTACAGTTGCATACATTACTTTATCTACACACATATTATAACTACTCTAAGATGGGTTTAGAAACCGTAGTAAATAAATACAATAATTGTGTTAACACAACCTTTTTTTGCACGGTTGCGGAAATATCGAAATCAGAACAGGCAACCGATACCTGAATGTTATTTTAAAAAGTAAAGAGTCCCTATTCTAATGTGATCATCGCGTTATAGCTCAAATTTCGTGCGATATATACTAAAAAAACATCGACTGTAGAAAGCTTGAAAGAAGCTTCGTCCAAAATGATAACTAGTGGTAAATGTGAGTATGTGGACTGTATTAGGATGTTTAATGGATGATAGAAACACGTAGATTTATATAAAACTATATTAATAAATCAATAATAATATTAGACCAGGCGAGCTGTCAACACTGAATCCTCAAATTTTATATAGGGTAGGCAATGCGCACGTGACTCCTTCGGAGTTGCGAGCGTCTATAGGCTGCGGTATCCACTTACAATCAGGTGCACCACACGCTTGTTTGCCACCGTCGTTGTATAAAAAAATTAACAAAATCAATTTGGCCGACACTTTTTCAAATCTGACGTCAGATTGACCCTAAGTCGCTCAAATATCGATTTTGAACTTAATCGGGACGTATATAAATAAAATAAAAATGGCCGCCACTCGTTTAAAATCTAATATCGAATTTATATTAAAAGACTCCCGGATCGGAATATCTGTTGAGTTTCGTAACAAGTTATTACGAAACTCAACAGATATTTAAAAAAAACTGAAATAATTTAAACCAGTATCACATGAGATTTTTATACAGAAGCTATGTGGAATTGGTGTTCGTGGAGTAGCTCTCAATTGTTAAAATTAAAATAACTAGTGGCTCTGTGAGCTGTAGACCTCGTGAGTGTTTTTTTTTTATTTCCAAAACTATGTTAGATATCGAACCTGTAGAGGAGGATAAACCATAGATTTTTTTTTAGATTACTCGACAAAAATATTCTATGTAATCAAAGAACGTGCTCACAATACTTCACGAGAATCTGTTGTGAAATGCGACCCTTAGAGGTGAACAAATCGAAATTCGGCCGCAGAAACACAAAATAATTGATAAAAAAATTGTTTTTTTAAATTTTGAAAAAGTGACTCGATAAAAAAATTCTATAGAATTACCGCACCTGCTCACAAAATTTCACTAAAATCGGTTGATAAATGCGACCTGTAGAGGAGAACAAACCAGTGAATAAAAAAAAAAAAAATTTACAAAAATTTACTTTTCTAAAAAATTCTATGTAATCATAAAACCTGCTTACAAAACTTCACGAGAATCGGTTGAGAAATGCGACCTGTAGAGGAAAAAACGGCCGCAGAAAAATACGAAATCATTGATAAAAAGTTTGTTTTTTCGAATTTCAAAAAAGTGACTCGACAAAAAAATTCTATTTAGTTACCAAACCTGCTCGCAAAATTTCACGAAAATCGGTTGATAAATGCGACCTGTAGAGGAGAACAGCCAAAGACGAAAAAAATTTTTTTTCATAATTTACAAAAATTTACTCTACAAATAAATTATATTATGTAGTCATGGAATCTGCTCACAAAATTTCATGAGGATCGGTTGAGAAATGCGACCTGTAGAGGAAAAAACGGCCGCAGAAAAACACGAAATCATTGATACAATGTTTGTTTTTTTGAATTTCCAAAAAGTGACTCGACAAAAAAATTCAGTATAGTTACCGAACCTGCTCACAAAATTTCACGAAAATCGGTTGATAAATGCGACCTGTAGAGGAGGACATACAAAAATCCGGCCGGACATACGAAAGCATTTTTGTCGAAGCTAAAACAGAGACCTCGTTTCACTCGGTCAACTACCACGTAATGAAGTAAATAATAGTTTAACTGTTAAACGGTTAAACTTTAAAAGGAAGATTTTTTTTTGCGGAAACCGTCATTATCCTCGATGTCGACTAAATCAGGGATAAGGATTTCAAATTTTATATTTATTTTGAATTTTAAGAAAAAAAAATTTTTTCTGAATAATCTTCATACTCGGTTTCGACTAATTCAGGGATAAGGATAACGATTTCAAATTTTATATTTATTGACATTTCGAAAAAAAAAATTTTTATATTTAAAATTCAAAATAAATGTAAAATTTGGAATCCTTATTATCCCTGAATTAGTCGAAACCGAGTATAATGACGATTTTACGCAAAAAAAATTTTTTGACCTAAAATTCAAAATAAATGTAAAATTTGAAATCCTCATCCCCGAATTAGTCGAAATCGAGTATAATGACGATTGTTCCCAAAATAATTTTTTTTTTTACTTTAAATTCAAAATAAATGTTAAATTCGAAATCCTCATCGCCGAATTAGTCGAAATCGAGTATAATGACAATATTTCCCAAAAAAAATTTTTTTTTACTTTAAATTCTAAATAAACGTAAAATTCGAAATCCTCATCCCCGAATTAGTCGAAATCGAGTATAATGACGATTTTTCGCAAATTAAATTTTTTACTTCAAATTCAAAATTAATGTCAAATTTGAAATCCTTATTCCCAAAAAAAAAACCTATATCGAGCTGACGTTTCGTATCGACTGAATTTTAATTTTCCTCTTCCAAATTTAAAAAAAAAATTACATTATTAAATAGGAAATTACAATGATAATAATGTTACTGCTGGTAACCTTCACCACAGGTAAGAAAATTTTCATAAATATTTTTTTTTTCTATTGCCTACGGTTTCTGAACGCATTTTAGAGGATTTATGAAATATTAAATTTGAATGTCTTTCCACATCACTAAAAAAAATTTAATGTTTTAGTTTTTAGTTGGTCTTAATTAGTCATAATGTTTATTATTGTATTTTACATCACTAAAAACGGTTTCTCGTTTCATTAAAACACTCGTGTGACCTTATTATGAAACTCGCCTTCGGCTCGTTTCATAAAACACACTCGTGTTTTAATGCCTAATTATGTACAGTTGCATACATTACTTTATCTACACACATATTATAACTACTCTAAGATGTTTTTAGAAACCGTAGTAAATAAATACAATAATTGTGTTAATACAACCTTTTTTTGCACGGTTGCGGAAATATCGAAATCAGAACAGGCAACCGATACCTGAATGTTATTTTAAAAAGTAAAGAGTCCCTATTCTGATGTGATCATCACGTTATAGCTCAAATTTCGTGCGATATATACTAAAAAAACATCGAGCTGACATTTCGCATCGACTGAATTTGAATTTTCAGTGATACTAGAATAGGGAAATGTCAACTTTGACATTTAAATTTTGACAGTTTTGTTTGACGTTAAATGTTTTAACATCATATATGAGATTAAAATGAAAATTATATTACTGCTGTAGCCTTAGCCACAGATAAGAAAATTGCCATAAAGTCATTGAATGTTGAAATGAGAGTCATTTTCTACGGTTTCCGAACGCATATTAGAGGATTTATGATATGTGTGTAGATAAAGATTTAAAAAGGACGCTGATTTGAACAAACCAATTCACACTGTCTTAGTGACGTCACTTAGACAGTATTTCCCTACAAACTTCATAATTACCAAATCGTTTTTGATATTTAATAAAAAGTTGCTGATTTGACTATGAGTAAAATACCGTATTTCCGAACGCTACCGACGCGACCGCTGCCCCGCGCTCTCCCCGCCCGCAGGACGCACTGGACGCAGGCTTCATTCATTGTCGCTTTTGTGCGCGCACAAAATTTACCACAGTGAAAAATAGTGATTTTAATAAAGTGTTTAATAAACGAAGGCACAGCCGTTCCCTTGAACGGTTGGAGGATGAGATTATTCGTTTGAAGATAAGATTAAGGCGCCGATCAAGATCGTTTTCTTCTTCGTCGAGATCGCCTTCGCCATGGCGTCAGCGTCACTACAGACACAGTTCACGGGAAAGCCGCGAAGCTTCATTTGGCGAAATGGGCGATATGTCGCCAGTTAAATCTGGCTCAGAATCGCCGGTCATTGTAATTGAGGCAGAAGAAGACATTGCAACGCCTGATGTTCCCGGCAATAAAGAGAATCTGAAGCCAGACGAGCCAGGCCAACAAGTAACGCATCGTAAGTCTTTAATTTTACGGAGCATTATTGCGTGCCGTGTATGCTCTACTCTTTACTATAATTTATTTTTTCCTTTAAGAAATATCTACCTAGCATATATAGCATGGAGTGTGCGTCCCTTCGGACTGTTTTTTTAGCGCGGATTGTCAACTTAGATTTATCCGTTTACCTTGCTGGGCATTGGACATGTCTCCTTGCCGGCTGCAAGTGACACTTGCGGTATACTATAATGGGTATACTCTTGTTGTCGCAGCGCATTAGTAACTGTTGTGGCGTATTACAATGGATACACTCTCTTACTATACAGCACTGGTTTAAGCTACTTTCCGACTCGTCATGTAAAAGGCCCCGGTCGGGTACTGATTTCAGTAACCCAAATGTTTGACCGGTTACCCCGAGTTCCGTGATGAGGCTACACTGGGCCCATTCGTTACTCATCGTATTCTAATAAGACCTTAAGTACTATGGGGTAAAATTGCTGGTATGAATCTTCTGCATGTTTTTTATGGATTACCTGAACTTTCCTTTTGTGATGAGGCCGCCCTGTGTCTTTAAACAGACATTGCATTTTAAGGGCAACATGACAACTAATAAATGGCGGATGCAGTCGCATTATTTGCAGGAATGCCTTTGTAATGCTTACATGCTTGCTTTATTTACAGCAGAGGAAGAACTGAGCGAAACTATACTGGCCCTCCTTGGTGAGGCATCAGAGGAAATTAAATATGACCCAAAGCTGTTAACCCAGTTATCTACTAGATGGCAAGATATTATCAAGAGAGGGATGAAAAAAGAAGAAAAAGAAAAATTAATAATTAAAAATTAATAAAACATAATTGAAAAAGGTAAGTTTGTACAAATTTGTACCCATAGTAGTGTTACACAAGACTCGAGCCTTTATTTAGCCTCTTTTGTTTGGGTTCGCCTCGATTCTTGATGCCTAGTAGACTAAAAGCCTTCCTTCAAGCCTAGTTCTATTCAAGAACCTAGACTCTGAGGTAATAACCTTATTTAAGGGTATAGGTACTATTTAAAGTCCTTGTCAAGATATGAATCCTCAAGAATATTTTAGCCTCCAAGCCCAAATAAACAAAGGTTGCTGTTTAGTTTCGCACGTAATCATTCCGCGTTTTACCGCGCTCGCCCGTTTCTGTACTTCGCCGTAGGTGGCGCGCGTGCGTCTCTGTCGCCCACGCTCTCCGCGACGCCCCCGCGGCGCGCGCCATGATGGCAGTCAAGACTATTCGTTCACGCAGCGCGCGTCGTAATTTGACATTTAAGTCTGTGTTATGTCATAGAATAAGTACCTTCCTAATTGTTAATGTGTGAAATAAAGAAGTTACAGTGGCTGCTCAACTAGTGGCGTTGAATCGATATTCAAACTGTGCCTACGTTCTCGCCGCGAGTGCCGTGCCGCGCTAGATTTCATTCAACTCGCGCCGTTTTTTGACGAAAAGTGTAAAAGAATTGTTGCCATGAATACGCGGAGTAAAACCGCTAACGACGAAAGGACTCCCAATCCTGATGGAAACGAATCTTCCGACGAGGCGGAGGCAGGAGCAAAGGAGCCGCGCGCCTCGGGCGCCCCCCGCGCTGCCGCCACCGCCGCCGCCGCCGCCGCGCCGCCCGGACACGCCGCGCCGGCGCCGGGGCGGCCGCGAACATAAACACCGAGACCTTCCTGGTCGGCGTCATGGAGTCCTTCGCCAGGATGCAAGCGGAGACGAACCGCACCCTGGTGGAAACCCTGCGATTACTCCCCTTCGCGCGCGCCAAACCCCACACCTGGTCCGACGCTGTGGCGCGCCTGCCTTATAAATATTTCAGACACAATGTATATTGTTCATGAATAAAGAATTGAATTGAATTAAATTACCGTACGTGGTACCTACGTGTATGCAAATAGACATAATCTACGGGTCGTTACGTCGACGTGTCAGGAAGCGATTGCCTATAGACGGTATTGTTGATGTACATAGTTTCGTAGAAAAAGTGCGGGTCATCGAAGACGCGATTTCCGAAATTTAAGTAAAGTAGTTAACAATAACAATATCGGCAACTCGTGCGCTAGGTACGTACGCCTACGCCGCCGCCGCCGCGCGCGATCGAGTCGGCCAAGCGCAGCGTTACCACTGGTTCGCGCGGTACTACTGTCGCGAAACTCACTTTTAACTCGAACGAAATTCCGAAACGTGATAAGCGCGTTCGTTGTTCGTTTTTTAAGTTTTAGTACAGCTTCCGACGGTGTAAATGCAAATACGGGGTCTAACCCAATACGTACCTATAGTTACGGATGCGGCCAACCCGTTGTAGTGAGATCGAAATGCGAGAATTGAGCTGGGAAAGACGTACCAGCGACGTCATGCGATTTTAACGTCATTACCGGTAATGACATCATTCACGTACCGGAAACATCACAACCCACGGTATCCGTCACTGTTGTGATTAGGGTAGGTGTCGCGATGTATATTTATAATAGATATAACCTTTGATTAAGAAAAAAACCTTTTTTTCATTACAGCAAATGAAAAGTATATACCCGGATCTAGTGCGCTGTTTATGGCAATAGCTTAAATGACAACCTACGGATGGTAGCAACATATTTCAAGGAAGACAAAACACACATTTACCAAACACACGAGGTATCTATTTAAGATTTCATACAAAAGATTTTATACAAAGGTATGAGGCGGGCGGGCGTGAGGCGCGCAGGAGCGGGCGTGAGGCGGGCGGGAGTTTCACACTGCAGCGCGTTGACACGCGCCTGCCCGCCTCACGCCCGCTCCCGCGCGCCTCACGCCCGCCCGCCTTAAGCTTAAGCCACACAGAGGGCGGGCGGTAGCGGCGCGGGAGCGGGCGGTAGCGGCGCGGGAGCCGCGCGGGAGCTACCGCCCGCCCGCTCTCTGTGTGGCTTAAGCTTTAACGCGCCACCCGCCCGCCCGCTCTGTGTGTGGCTTAAGCTTAAGCCACACAGAGAGCGGGCGAGCGGTTGCGGCGCGGGCGCGGGCGGCGGCGGCGCGGGCGCGGGCGGCAGCGGCGCGGGCGCGGGCGGCAGCGGCCTTTGTCGGCAGCCGCCACCGACAAAGGCCGCTGCCGCCCGCGCCCGCGCCGCTGCCGCCCGCGCCCGCGCCGCCGCCGCCCGCGCCCGCGCCGCCGCCGCCCGCGCCCGCGCCGCAACCGCTCGCCCGCTCTCTGTGTGGCTTGAGCTTTAAGCTTTAGGTACTTCAACTTTAATTAATATGAAATATTCAGTGAAGAGTCAAAACACATTAGATTTTATACAAAGGTATGTTTATAAATAAATCCCAAAGAAGGGAGTAAAGTCCGTAAAGGACGCATGTTAAATAAAGTATTATCATTAATGGGTAAACTCAACTTTGAATACATGTCATTTACATGCATGCGGTTACTGTGGCGAGAATTTCTCCACTGTGATTTCATACGATAACCATAGAAAACCATAGTTTCTGCACAAACATGTTAAATTTGTGTGTTGATCCTTTGTGTAAAAGTGTTTTCAATGATCATGATAAACTGTTTTTTTATTACAGCAATTGAAAATAATACACCCGGATCTAGTGCGCTGTTTATGACAATAGTTTAAATGACAACCTACGGAGGGTTGCAACGTATTTCAAAGAAGACAACACACTTACCAAACACACGAGGTATCTATTTTTGATTTCATATCCTAATTTCCTTCCGGATTTCATTCCTTGCTAAATATAGTAGTTACATTTACTGATCTTATTAACATTTTCAGGAACCGGAGATTGCCGAGTTTCCAAAAGCAGACTGATGCGTCTAACCTAACATTGTATTTTCATCAGGTAAGACGTAATAATTACTTCAATGATAAGTACCAACCAAGAGAAATAGTTAAGGCTCAGGGGGTGGACAAGCTCTCACCATACAAAAGTGTGTCAAGTTTTTTTCTTCGTTTGTGTTTGTATTGCACTTATGATTTTTGGTCAGTATGCTTATTTTTCTGTAAGCCAGAACCTCAAGATTTTTTTTTGTATATTTAGTATTATTTTATTTTAAATTTTTGATTTATTTTTCTTGAAGTTCTTCGTATATCCAATATTTACAAGCAAAAAAAATTATTCGGGAGTGCCTAAACCGCCGAATAAAACTTGACAAAATTTTGTATGGAGAAGGCCTTGCCCTACCCTGCGCCTTAACGCCCAGACTAGAAACGAAAAAGTAATACGATAAATTTACATGCAAGTGCGTGTAAACATTTCACCTAGATGACCCGTAATTATTATTTTTATAGTACATTATTTACCAAGGGCGGTAAAACAAAGAATGTCTCAGATCGCAGGTATTTGACGCCAGAGCCGAAGGGAAGGGCGATCTGAAGCTTTCATTATTACCGCCCGTGGTAAGTACATCATTTAATGTCACCCCCTGGCCAGGAAGTGGGATTTTCCGCGCGCGAAGCGTGCGACATTTGCCACTTTATAGCCAGGTATGACATAATAGTACATTACTTAACAAGGGCGGTAAAACAAAGAATGTCTCAGATCGCAGGTATTTGACGCCCGAGCCGAAGGCAAGGGCGATAAATATGCGATCTGAGGCTTTCTTTATTACCGCCCGTGTTAAGTACAAAATTTTATGTCACCCCCTGGCCAGGAAGTGGGATTTCCCGCGCGCGGAGCGTGCGGTAATTGTAGCTTTATGGCCAGGTGTGACATAAAATATTTTATCAATAAAGTGAATTTGCTGGTAGTGATCAATATATGAGGTTTCGCTTTTTAAAGTATTAGCTAGTTTAATTTAAAATGTAAGCGCCTGTATTGCCTGTTTTAACCTTTTTTTCTTGCCCACAGATAATGAAAATAAATATTACTTACTGGTATAAAACACGATTGTTAGCGAAACTGCGGATCTGCCTACGTCGTTACAACACTTATAACTGTTGATGGCGGCTTACTTCAACTTAAATATGAAATATCCAGTGAAGAGTCAAAACACATTAGATTTTGTACAAAGGTATGTTTTTAATATAAATCCCAAAGAAGGGAGTAAAGTCCGCAAAGGACGCAATTATCATTAATGGGTAAACTCAACTTTGAATAATGTGTCATTTACATGCGGTTACTGAGGCAAGATATTTTTTCCACTGATTTCATTCAATAACCATAGAAAACCATAGGTTCAGTAAATGTGTTAAATGTGTGTGTTGATCATTTGTGTAAAAGTGTTTTCAATAATTATGAGTCTTCGGAATATTTACTGGTCTTACAGTGTAAACCACGTGTAGTACCTAAGTTGCATTCTAGTAAAGTAAACAATTTATTCAAACGTTATAAAAGTTGTAAACCCGTATAGAATTTGGTCACTTCATGTAAAAGGTTTTTATACGTACTGTACCTACTTATACTTACCTAACTCCTTACGAACTTGCTAGTTAATTCAGGTGAACGATACTTAACCGACAACAGCAAGTAAAAGGGGCTGGTACTTACCGGATGCGTAATGCGTGTACATACACGTGCGTGCTGTGTATAATGTATGAAACAAGTCACGCATACGCTTCCGGTATGCACGACCCTTAATTCATAAAACCTAACATTATGTTAATTAAGATGGTTTTTGTCTTTTTCTTACAAACACGAATGTCACAGTGACAAAAAATATAAATGAGTGAGAAAAGTTATTACGGTTATAAATATACCATTCATTTTATTGTTCGTATTAATTTGGTGACAAGTAACAAAGAGACAATAATTTGTTATGTTTTAAAGATTTGTATTTAGCTCATTTAAATTACTTCGCTTTTTTGTGCACTATATTACGACAACGACAACAACAACTTACCTATAGTTACTTTTAATTTAAATATAAAATTACATGCAATCAGCATGCAATTCTTCGGATTTAGTTGTTTGCTAGCAGTTTATTTTTATTTTAGGTTATGCATATTCAATTGATAATGTAAGTAGTAGTAGTAGGTATATAGTATGCACGTGTGTTTATGCACGAGTTTACTATTATATTCTTAGGGCGGGTTTTATAATGATCCGTAAGATCAAAATGTCAGATTAAATATTAGTAAACCGGTAAAGTTTTTTCACATTACTGATCTGTAATTTGATCTTCAGGATCATTATAAAACCCGGTCTTATGGTGTTATTTATAACCGTCGGTCACAATTATATTTGGTTTTATAATAAGGCGTTTAGTGTTTTGTTATTGTAAGGATAGTTATGATATTATTATAATGTCAATTAATTTTACTGTTCAGTAAAACAATAAATTGGTTTCTTTGTAACTGCTTTTTTTCTCCATAGTTGGTATAAGCTCATTTCTAACCTAGTATTAATTGCTTGTTGATTGTCTATTATTACTTATAAGATTAGTTGATTTTACATGTTACTATTATAGGAGATATTTTCTATATTATTCGATACAAATTTTGTACATTAGCTACCGACAATTCTCCAGATTTCGTTATTAGCACGTCGGCTTTTTGTTTTGTATTTTATTAATCTGCATTAATCAAAATACTTAAGTAAAAATCACTGAGAACCAGTCAATCGGGAGAATATCCGATCTGGGTATAATCTCTGAATAATATAAATGTGCGCATATTACATAATATTACTATAGAAGTGATATGTTCTTAATAAAATGTGTGACCTTAAGCAAATTATTCAATAATAAAGAAGAGTCGTTTGTAATTTGATTTGAGGTCATACCTTTTTTTATCACTACTATATGTAATGTTATAAGTGGAAAGTTACTTATAAAGAAGCGGACAGTGATATTATACCTAGATCGGCAATTCTTTTGAGACTGGTACCTAGTGATTTCTTTAATATTTTGATTATTATTACTGGATTAATATAATACATTAGAAAAACAAACGACTTTGGCTATTAACTAAGTCTGGAGACTTGCCGACAGCATGTAAATGTACAGAATATGTATTGAATTTTACAGAAAATATCCCCTAATAACATGTAATATTACCTAATTCTATCAGTAATAATACACAAACGACAAGTAATTTTACCAAACCCATATTTAAAATCACAGATTTCTTAGGTAAAAATACATAAATGATCTCGGTAATATTACCGAATACAATGTAAATATCCATAAAAAACATTTAATAACAAATAAATGTTATGTATTTTTACATAAATCTCTGCAAAGGAATAACATAATGGTTCGGTAATATTACCGAATATTATGTAAAGATTCATAAAAATAATTAATAACAAATAAACTTTATGCATTTTTACATAAATTTCTGTAAAGGAATAACATAATAGATCAGTAATATTACCGAATAAAATGTAAAAATCCACAAAAATCAGTGATCACACAAAAACGTCATTTATTTTTACATAAATTTCTGTAATATAATAACATAATAATTCCGTAATATTACAGAATAAAATGTAAATATCCATAAAAATCATTAAGAACACACATACTTTATGTATTTTTACATACATTTATTTAAAGTAATAACATAATAATTCGGTAACATTACAGAATAAAATGTAAATATCCATAAAAATCATTGATTATACAAAAACTTTATTTAGTTTTACATATTTTATTTGTAAAACAATTAAATATTAATTCCGCAATATTACCGAAAAAATGTGAATATCCATAAAAATCATTGATAACGCAAAAACATTATTTATTTTTACATAAATTTATGTAATATATTAACATAATAATTCCGTATTATTACAGAATAAAATGTAAATATCCACAAAAATTATTAACAATACACATATTTTATGTATTTTTACAAACAATATGCGTAACAGAAAAAAAAAGAATACGTTAAAATTACCCCCAAAAATTAAAATTTACATAAGTTTCTGTAAGATTACATAAATTGACAAATTACATTTATGTAATTTTACATATCTGTCAGGCTGACAGTTATGTAAAAATTCAATTATGTAATTTTACATAATTGACAGTCTATACGATTATGTAAAATTACATAAATGTAATTTTACACATTTGTCAATTTGTTTGATTATGTAAATTTACATAAATGTAAATTTACATAATTGTGAAATCGGGTCGATATGTAAAATTACATTAGCCTTGTACTATTACATAATTATGTAAAAATACGGAAATGTTTGGGCAACGAAAGTTGCCCTAAAAATATGTAAAGTTCCCTGAAAATTTTTAACAGTGTACATAATAAGGGGCATTAAAACATGAGTGTGTTTTATGAAACGAGCCAAAGGCGAGTTTCATAATAAGGTCACACGAGTGTTTTAATGCCTAATTATGTACAGTTGCATACATTACTTTATCTACACACATATTATAACTACTCTAAGATGGGTTCAGAAACCGTAGTAAATAAATACAATAATTGTGTTAATACAACCTTTTTTGCACGGTTGCCGAAATATCGAAATCAGAACTGGCAACCGATACCTGAATGTTATTTTAAAAAGTAAAGAGTCCCTATTCTGATGTGATCATGTCGTTCTAGCTCAAATTTCGTGCGATATATACTAAAAAAACATCGAGCTGACATTTCGCATCAACTGAATTTGAATTTTCAGTGATACTAGAATAGGGACATGTCAACTTTGACATTTAAATTTTGACAGTTTTGTTTGACGTTTAATATTTTAACATCATATATGAGATTAAAATTAAAAATTATATTACTGCTGTAGCCTTAGCCACAGATAAGAAAATTGCCATAAATTCATTGAATGTTGAAATGAGAGTCATTTTCTACGGTTTCCGAACGCATATTAGAGGATTTATGATATGTGTGTAGATAAAACAAGTTTAGAGTTTAGTTTACTATATCATTAAAGTTTGGTATGGAGATAGTTTGAGGCTCGATGAAGGACATAGGATACTTTTTAACCTACTGAGTTCCTTGCCTACTGAGTTCAAAATAATTAGAAGCTCTACAATATTTAAGAATAAATTAATAACGTATTTATTAGAAAAATGCTGTTATGAAATTAGTGATTTTTAATTTAGGTGAAATTTATGAATTATTTATTTTTAATAAAATTCCTATTGTTATTTTTAATGTTATTGTTTTGTTTGACTTTTTTAATTCTGATTTTTAAGTGTTTTTAATATTGTAATTATTGACTTGTAAATTTGACATTTTTATTTTTAATGTATAATTATCAGATAATTTTAAGACATAGATTAATATAGAATATATTTACTGTAATGACATTCAAACACGATGAAAATTGTTAATGAATTAAATAAACTGAAACTAACCCGGAATTCATCCCTTGAGGGTGTGAAAGTTTGTATGGAAGAGCGATAAGTAGGTAAGCGCCTGAAATGAAAGAATAGCGATTCTAACGCGATGAACGAATTCTACGCGGACAAAAGCTAGGGTGACACCACCAGTAATTGACACTTTAAGCTGACAAGCATCAGTAATGGACACTTCGATCCCAATTCAAATAACACACGGTTTTTTAATTGATTGTTCTATAAAAAAATAATGACTCATTTTATTTTACATGTACAATAGTACCTACATCATTGGTCCATTACAGTAGGCCTAACACGTGTTGCGCTCGAGAGTATGTCGGCGTATCTCGAGCTATCCGTCACTTTTTAACAGCGCCAGACAGAAAAACCGGCCAAGTGCGTGTCGGGCCACGCGCAAGGTAGGGTTCCGTAGTAGTCCACCCGTTACATTATGTGGACTAAAAAGTTCGCAAACTTGTATTTACTATGTTTTTAACAGAATTAACAATATTATCTAAGGTACCAATGGAAATTGTACGAAAGTTTGCTTTTGCAAAGTACATTTCTGAAGTTCGACTATTACTCGTTAACTAGTAATGTAGAATAGAATAGAAGATAATATATTTCAGTGCAAGAACACAGTAATACAATTAAAAGAAAACAATGGAAAAACTTATTAACTAAAATTGTACACTGACCATTACACTGAAAAAGGTGTAAGTGTAGGTGTAATGTCTACTCAGTTGTGATAGTTTTCCTTTTAAATTCATCGTATTTACTACTACCATGATTTTTTTCACATGCCTAGTAGCCACCGTTTAGCTGGCAGGGGGGACACACTTGACCATAACAAAAATTATCACTTCAAAGCTTAATATCACGCCAACCTATTCTTTAATCAAAAAATGCTTTTAGAAACCTTATAATATTTTTAAAAGAGCTATCCAACGATACCCCGCACGATGGGGTTTGGCAGAAAAAAAAATTGCACCACCACTTTCATGCAGGGGAGGTACCCTAAAAAAAATTTTTTTTAAAGATTTTATTCTACCGTTTTGTCGGCGTCATTGATATGTATACTCATGCCAAATTACAGCTTTCTAGTACTAACGGTTACTGAGAAAAACGGGGGTCGGACGGACGGACGGACATGGCGAAACTATAAGGGTTCCTTGTTTACTTTTACTTGTTTACCCTAAAAAAACGCGTAGCTCAAGATAAGTCGAGATACTCTCGAGCGCAACATGTGCTACGGGCGCTGGTGGTCTATCTAGTCTGTCTATAATTCGCAATCTCAACAATATGTCACATCGACTTTGCATCTTTGCGTAACCGTTTAGATTATAATAACTTGTATTGTCATTGTGCAGTTAGGCCAAGGCGGTTTGGATGTCTCTGTCTCTATGGTATCTGTGGAGACCGGTTGAATGGAAACTGAATCGTTTTTTGTGCCATGTTGGCCATAGTGTAAGAAAACGGAAAGAATAGTTTATAATGTAAACATTAGTCAATTACCTTCGCATTAACCTTGTAGTTTTTGTAAAATTATTCGTTTTTTGGAGGTGGTACCGCGGTACTTTATAACAATGACATGCCTACAGTCGTAGGCAGTCGCCCTATATAGAACTGCGACTGTTATATAGACGTTTTGGAAAGAACAGATATCTAAACGAAAACGAATTAGGTACCTATGACTTAAGCTGCCTTTCCACCAGAGCTATGCTATGCAGCTATGCTGCGAGGCTACGATAGCTTTCCGTTTCCACCAGTGTTATGCTACGTGAACCAATGAATATGATTATTCCATAGTAACGTAGCATAGCACTGCTCTGAAGGAGAGGGATCCTTGGCATCATATTTTCGTGATTCGACGGAATTCCGCAGCACTATTATACTATTCTGTGCCGCTGCGCGGGACTGCAATGTTAGGCCTCGGTCGTTCTGACACCGCCGCCGGCGACGCCGCGGACGCCGCGGACAGCGGCTGTGTGGTCGTTCTGGAACGTAACCGCGGCGGCCAAAACGGCGGCAGATTCCGAGGTTTTGTGTACGCGAAGAGACATGTGTAAAAATGCTGTTTTTAAAGTTTTTGTCTTGTACATCGTACAAAATACTCTTGTACTTTACTAACTCAATCAAAAAATCGTCTTTCTCTTTGGTAAAATCCATACTGAACGCTAGCGTCCACCCGCCGCAATGCTTCAAAATGACTAAAGACGCCGCGTGCAGCGTCCGGCAGTCGCGGGCGGCGGAGGGAAGTCGCACGCGGCGGGCGAGAACGACCGCTCCCATACATTGTCGAACATACCATTCAGACGCCGCGTGCGACGCGCCGCTGCCTGTCGCGGCCGACGGGTCAGAACGACCAAGGCCTGACAAAACTGACAAGTGCATTTCTGATAATGGATTTTGAGACGTAAATGGAAGTTTTTTTTTATGCCAGAACGGTGGCAAATAACCATACGGCATTTTTGACGGTCAGCGGATGGCTGGAGGAGGCTTCAAACTTCATTCCTTCCAGGGGGTCAGTAGTAGTAGTAGTAGTAGTAAAACTCTTTATTGTACATAAAACAATTATGAAAAATACAAAAGGAAATAGTATGTACAAAGGCGAACTTATCCCTTTAAGGGACAAGTTCGCCTTTCAGTGTCTTCCAAAGTTTTTTTTTTATTAATAAAGGGATTGCTCTTGGCCAGCATCTAGTCTGGGGGCCAGATTCTTTATCTAGTCTTTTATCACTAACACGCGAGCATCGTAGAGCCCAAGATTCATCGTGCCGACTGACTAAATATGAAGAATAATTTCGATTAGCATGCGATGGAATTCCTTGTGATCAAACATGTAGTTCCTTGTACTGTTAGACAATGACCTATTTGTCCCATGTTTTAGCAAATAAATGACTGATTACTGAATACTTTTACAGTGAGGGTTAGAAGCGTTGAGGCCGGGGCCAGACCAGTTTGTAGTACAGAACTGGATCATCCGGAAAAATGGCGGATTGAAATGGTAACTCTACCTACAATATATAAATAAATAGAGCATAATTGATTGTGTTATAGTGATAACCTTTAGACCGTGTATGAGTTGTTAACAATTTCACGCCACTTGATCCTCGTGATAGATCGCGAATGATATACTTTATCGATCAATCTGTCTTGTTTGATTAGTATGTGGGGCTAACTGTATTGTACTAGAGACACTAGTGTTTGATTGAGTTCTTGATTAATGCTGATGAGTCATGTCATCAAAACGGATTATTTTTAAATATGTAGAATGAATCTATTCATTATACCTATAACTCTCACGATAACTTTACTTTAGATACTTTCACGATAAGTTAAACAAAGTAGGGACGATCGTCTCAATCCGATGTATTATGAACAGAACTGTACTAGCTTACACCAGAGATATATTTATTTTATAACTTTATGATATTTATCTCTTTGTATAATGTTGTATTGCGTTCCATGGGTCACGTACGGCGCTGTCTGAAAACCAGCGCTGCAGGTGTCTATAACACCTCGGCATAATGCTGAGACAGCAACCGGTTCGCTGCCGCGAAGACACATTATTTTACATGTTCCGAGTACAGTACGTCTATTATTTTGACGACCGCTTTAGCTTAGTTGGTAGTGACCCTGCCTACGAAGCTGGAGGTCCCGGGTTCGAATCCCGGCCGGGGCATTTATTTGTGTGATGAGCACGAATATTTGTTCTCGGGTCTTGGATGTTTTCTATGTATTTAAGTATCTATTTATCTATATAAGTATGTATATCGTCGCTTAGTACCCATAGTACAAGCTTTGCTTAGTTTGGGACTAGGTTGATTTGTGTAACATTGTCCACAAATATATATATTTTTTTTGTGTGTTGTCTTTCTTTCTTTCTTTCAGATGTGCTATGCAGCTACGCTGCGAGGATGTGAACGCTTTTCGTTACCACCAGTGCTATGCTATTGGACCAATGACTAAAGTGACTGTGAACTGTAACTGTAGACCTAGCGAGTGTTTTCTTTTTAAAAAAATCCTAAAACTGACTTGCCAAAAAAAATCTATATAATTATCGAACCTGCTCACAAATTTTCACGAGAATCGGTTGAAAATAAGCTGAAGCAGAGACCTTCGTTACACTCATAGTTAAAGAGCCGGTGACACTGAACCTAGTATGATAAGATTCCCAGATGGCATATATATAATTAGGTGCGTCATTAGTCGGGGAACACGAAACGGCGATGCTGCAATGCGAAAAACCTGGCGAAGCCATTGAAAATTAAAATTGAAAAATGTTGAAAAATCCGGTTTCTAGTATGATAAGATTCCCAAGTTTCGTTTGTTCCTCGAAACAGGGGAGGGGTAGGACTATACGATAGTGCAGTGCTGCAAGCCCTCCTGACTGGCCTTGTCAGTGGCAGCAGTATGATAAGCGACCACTTTTCTGAGGTATCTAGTATGATCGGATTCCTGAAAAAAACAGGGCTCATCTGAAAGATCAGCACTTTCTGTGTAAGAAAAACCACTGCTGCATTTTCCAAACAGTGGAGAAGGTGGTTGCTGCAGCGATTAAAGGAGCCGACAACACTGAACCTATTTCGATAGATTCCCAGATGATATATATATAATTAGTCGCGGCATTAATGGGGGTACACGAAATGGCGATGCTGCAAAGCTAATGAGCACGCAAACCTATTAAAAATCAAATTTAAAAAAATAAAAGGTTTCTAGTATGATAAGATTCCCAAGTTTCGTTTGTTCCTCGAAATAGGGGAGGGGTAGGACTATACGATAGTGCAGTGCTGCAAGCCCTCCTGACTGGCCTTGTCAGTGGCAGCAGTATGATAAGCGACCACTTTTCTGAGGTATCTAGTATGATCGGATTCCTGAAAAAAACAGGGCTCATCTGAAAGATCAGCACTTTCTGTGTAAGAAAAACCACTGCTGCATTTTCTAAACAGTGGAGAAGGTGGTTGCTGCAGCGATTAAAGGAGCCGACAACACTGAACCTATTTCGATAGATTCCCAGATAATATATATATATATATATATATATATATATAATTAGACGCGGCATTAATGGGGAACACGAAATGGCGATGCCGCAATGAAAAAAAGCAGACAAACTATTAAAAAGAAATTTTGAAAACATAAAAAAACCGGTTTCTAGTATGATAAGATTCTCAAGTTTCGTTTGTTCCTCGAAACTGAAACTGACAAGGCCATTCAGGAGGGCTTGCAGCACTGCACTATCGTATAGTCCTACCCCTCCCCTGTTTCGAGGAACAAACGAAACTTGAGAATCTTATAATCCTAGAAACCAGTTTTTTTATGTTTTCAAAATTTCTTTTTAATAGTTTGTCTGCTTTTTTGCATTGCAGCATCGCCATTTCATGTCCCCCATTAATGCCGCGACTAATTCTATATATATATTACTTGGGAATCTATCGAAATAGGTTCAGTGTTGTCGGCTCCTTTAACCGCTGCAGCAACCACCTTCTCCACTGTTGGGAAAATGCAGCAGTGGTTTTTCTTACACAGAAAGTGCTGATCTTTCAGATGAGCCCTGTTTTTTTCAGGAATCCGATCATACTAGATACCTCAGAAAAGTGGTCGCTTATCATACTGCTGCCACTGACAAGGCCAGTCAGGAGGGCTTGCAGCACTGCACTATCGTATAGTCCTACCCCTCCCCTGTTTCGAGGAACAAACGAAACTTGGGAATCTTATCATACTAGAAACCGTTTATTTTTTATTTTTTTAAATTTGATTTTTAATAGGTTTGCGTGCTCATTTGCTTTGCAGCGTCGCCATTTCGTGTACCCCCATTAATGCCGCGACTAATTATATATATATCATCTGGGAATCTATCGAAACAGGTTCAGTGTTGTCGGCTCCTTTAATCGCTGCAGCAACCACCTTCTCCACTGTTTGGAAAATGCAGCAGTGGTTTTTCTTACACAGAAAGTGCTGATCTTTCAGATGAGCCCTGTTTTTTTCAGGAATCCGATCATACTAGATACCTCAGAAAAGTGGTCGCTTAACATACTGCTGCCACTGACAAGGCCAGTCAGGAGGGTTTGCAGCACTGCACTATCGTATAGTCCTACCCCTCCCCTGTTTCGAGGAACAAACGAAACTTGGGAATCTTATCATACTAGAAACCGGATTTTTCATCTTTTTTCAATTTTAATTTTCAATGGATTCGCCAGGTTTTCCGCATTGCAGCATCGCCGTTTCGTGTTCCCCGACTAATGACGCACCTAATTATATATATGCCATCTGGGAATCTTATCATACTAGGTTCAGTGTCACCGGCTCTTCTACTATCAGTCAATGATTGGTGGCCATATCAATCTAGGTATCCATGGCAATGTAGCATAGCACATGTCTGGTCGAAATGCACCCTACTTATCGGCTACGCTACGTTTACACTTTTTTTTTTCAGATTAAAATAATCGTGCGATTGTCGTCATGCGTTTTCAGGGAACACAATCTTGAAACGGAAAAATATGATATCTTTCAGACATCATAAGGTACTGGAATAAGTGAAATTAGTACAATACTATCCTCTGATGTTTTAGGGAAAAGAAGAATTGTAGGCGAAAATGACCGTTAAAATTCTAAGCTTAAAAAACACGGGGTATATATGCGAGTCAGGCGTAGACGATCCTTAAGCCCGCTGTACACATTGGGCCAAGGTATTGGGCCAGCCCGCTGGGCCAACGTATAGAGAGACCCGCACCCGCTTGGCTGTATGTTGGTCGTTGGCGCCAACGCTGGCTAGCAACCCGAATGGTGTGGCGCGCTGTGTTCACACGTTGGCGGCTTAGCCCAACTGCGTGCCCAATACGTTGGCCCAATGTGTACAGCGGGCTTTACTATTTAGTTGCAGACTTACTATAGATTTATTATGAGACGGTCGCAGTTCAACGCTCCGCAAGCCTCGCTGGCCAGATGTTACGCCTTTGTATACATTTTTTGTCTAGTCACATAGGCATGTGATGTTTATGGGGGAATGTTCACTTCATATTGGGTCTGGCTCATCATAAATCATAACTACACGAGGCCTCTACCACAAAACTTCACAAGCATACAAATTGGTCAACTTATTCTATGGAAAACTGTACAATTTTGTTGAATTGTAGACTTGTAAAGTTTCGTGGTATAGGGGCCTGGGCTATAATTTGCAAGGTAATGTTGCAGGCTGACTGATATTGATGTTTGCAGGGACGTTTTTCTTATTAGTCTTATTACCTATGTTGCAAAAAAAAGTACGAGTTTCCAGATGTGCGAGGATGCGTTTTCATACATTTGACACCTCGCAACGCGCCGAGCGAGGTGTCAAATATATGAAAACACATCCTCGCACATCTCTGGTGGAAACGCAGCCTTAGTCTAGGGAAGATGAAGAAGCACTTATTTAGAGCAAAATGGCAAAAAATATACACAATAAAACACCCTAAAGATTGCCAGTTGCAACTCTATAGGAGCCCTAAGATGGCGCATTTAATAGTGTTTAGGACATCATGTGAGGTGTTTACTTGAAGTACATTTAAAGTGCACTCATAAAATTTCCATTCCCAAAGATTAAAGACTTAAATTCATTAAGGTAATTGATGCATATATGAGTGAGAAGTGGATATATCACCATAAAATTGTAATAACCGGTACTCTATAATCTTAGGTGAAAGCATGACGGGTCTGGTAGGTTAGTTAATTTGATAACTTTTCTCAACAATCATTGACATATACTACATTCCATTGAGAATATGTTGAGATGTTTTTGCTTGAACCAGTAGTAAAATACATTTGCTGGGCAATTCTGTGAAAAGCCAGGATAATGCTAGATTACGATGACATACTGTGATTTCATTAGATTTAATTTCTAATCCCTTTTAATTGTAGGTATCACAATTCTTACTTCTCTGATGTTTTGGTCAGAACAAATTTTCACATAAATGACAGACTGCCAGATGATGTGGTTTCAGCTCTCAATGTCAACCAATTTAAGAACAAATTAGACAAGCATATTTCGAACTTAGCTCAACACTCTCAACAGTGATATATATTAAAAGATAATTGGATACAGGCTTCATCAGTTGTTTCAACTGCCTGCCTGATTAATAAATAATAAATTGTAATTTAATTTAAATCACAATTTATAATATTAAAAATTTAAATCATTTAAATAGATGTTTCCAACTACATATGTCAAATCTAAAGATGTAGTTTTTTTTAATACAATGATGGTGGAAAACAAGTTTACGGTCCACTTGATTGTAACCGACACCGTAGCCTATGGACTTGCCTATAGCCTTTGCTGTACCTAATGCTCACTCAGCACGAGGATGTTGACATGTTTGATGATGGCTTTGCTCAGTTATGTCGTATTGCTAAGAAGTTTATTGACAATTTTAATTAATTATTTATTTTTATTTAATATTTTCTATAATTCCGAATGTTATTAATTTGACCATGACCCATTTCTCTGTTGACATGTATTATTATAATCTGATTATTATTACCTATGTTATAATTTATAATTTACCATGTAAGTGCTTTGGTGTTATTTTATGCTGTAAACTTACATGTATTTAATTGAATAAATGAAATGAAATGAAATGGACACTCGCAAGTCTGAAAGAGTCACAAAAATTTGAGGATTCACTGTGTTGACAGGTATTTTTAAAATGGAAATATATGAATATTAAGTTAATCCATTCAATATTTTCATGAGAACATCCCCAATTAAAACTCAATAAACCCCAGATTAGTAACAAACCAAAATAAAACTAAAAGTTGACCTACTTTTCACACCACATGTAACCAAGTGCACATAATTTGTATGACGCAGCGTATAGAACCGGATGATTGTAAAACAATTTATAATTCATAAAAATAAGCTTTAGCTCACAAAAAACATAAAAATAGAGGAGTCAAAATAACTATGATATTTCTGAGAAACTAGCACAGACTGCTGTCTCCGCTCAAGCCAACTGTTGCTGTGTTATTTATAAATTTAGAACAGTTCCCTAGACAACTCCCATGCGCCCAGTGTCGTGTTAGCAATTTTCTTAAACAGTTCCAAAGCCCTGGGCTATGTAGGTACCCAAACAGCCGTTGCAATCTTTAAATTATCTCAAGCTTAACTGCATGTAATCCAAATTTATCTCATCTGGTGCGCCTATAAATAGGTATCAGTACACCCTGGAAATGATAACGAGGCGCGTGTCATAATCAATTAGGCTGCTCTCATCTCAGCTGACGACGTAATGTAAACACAATTAGGGAATTGCAGTTCGGTTGTACACAACACCTGTGCGCGCTGCGCGGCAGCAACAGGTGAGAACAATTTCTCACGAACACAGACTAGAGATCTCGCTGGGACTCGAGAAACCTGACCGGCTCTCCGGACCGTCAAAAACCCACTTTCACGGCACTCGGCTGTCTCAAATCTTGAAAACACCGTCACATACCAAACAGAACACTTACACGTAAGGTAACATAAAACGATAAATACCTTTTCCTTTGCCCGTCCGGCATGTTTTTGCACTGATTTCGCGATTAACGCACCTTTACTTTCAGCCATTTTAATCACTGTTTCATTACCGACCGTCTTTATTTCGATACACCATCAACCTGCACCCAGATTTGGTTGCAGTTCTATACTGTACTGTCACACGTCAAAATCCAAATGCGTGCTGTCCAGAGAATGGTACTCTGGCGGACTGAACATAAATTGTAGTACTTGTTTTTCTAATCTTTCATAGATGGCTCTGATTGCTGCTATAATGTATCAATTTAAAACTAGATGTCGTTATATACAGGAACGTTTTCATTTTGTTGCCAACTAGTTACGTAAAGCACTAACAGATGGCACTTAAATCAAGCTTCATTAATAGTAGCTGGCCAAAAATATTCTCAGAAAAACTAAGGAAACCATTTACTAAAATTAAAAATATATTAAAAAAAAAAAAACAAATTATATGGCATCAGAAAAACAAACTGCCAGGTACAACCTATCATATTTACCGTGATGTTGGCAACATTGACAAGTCCTGTGATTTTACATCAGTTTGGAAATTTTGTGAAGTTTTTTTGCGTTCTGTATAACTTACTCTGTGTTGTTCTGTTTACAAAACAAACTTGACGTTTAGTCGTTTATTTATTTACTTTTGGTTTGGTTTATTTTGCTGTGGATTTTTGTCGGAACGCTAAAGTTGCAAAGGCCATTAATTTTTATTAAATAATGGTACAGTACTACTCTCATCATAGCTATACTTAAGCTCTAAAACTCTAAACAACTTACTAAGATAATAATTTCATTACAGCAACCTCAAAACGAGCTTACACGGAATGCAATATTCCGTGCGCGTCAAGCGGAGCTGAACTATTTCCAGAGGGCCTTGGACACACAATGGCTAAACAATCGGATGGACGACGGCCGGATGGGCCGCTGCCTGGCCCTAATAGAAAAAGAAGCTCAGATGGAGAAAGATTTCCAAGAGGTATTTTAGTTAGGTTATGTTTTCACAACGTTGTATGACGGGTTGCCGTGCGGTTTTGTAAAAGTAATGAATTTTCCTGGTTATAAAAGGCTATCGGCTTTTGATATTATGTATATGTGAAAGAATGTGTATGAATGAAAGCTGCATACTGGTAAATATTCCGCACAAGTTCTTATTATCACATTGTTTGTGTAATTGTTACTCCAGAGAACGGACCACGCAGCAATCGTCAACGCTAGAGCAACCAAGGAGGCCAAGCTAGCCACAGAAGTAGCGAAGGTTGGGCATGATGAAGCGATAGAGCTGCTCAGACGGCACTATTTGCGGGAGCGGGACCCACAGCTGCGTACATTGATGAAGAAGGTGCAGGCTGGATATGTGTGCCGAGACCTGCGCCAGCAGATACTGCACAACGAGTATAGGAGGCTGCAGCAAAAGGTGCGGTATTTAATTTAGATTTCGGTTTAAAGAAACTTTATTGTCTAAAGAAATTACAGAAATTTCACTTACAAGACAACTTATAAACAGTTAACTTATCTAAATTGTCTTACAATTACGCAATAAGCAAGCATCTGTTATTTTTTGCGGTAAACAGATGTAAGTATTCACTTATTAATTTGAAATTACGAAGTAAGAAAGATGAACACGAATAATAGACCCTGTGGTTCTAACATAAGGCTTAGATATAACTGCAAAGTAATAGGAACATGCAAGGCTGATGAGGGTATTTCTGCTAAATAACAGAATTCCGATGTAATAAAAATAACTTAGTCTCACAATACCAATAAACCAAAGTCACAAATAGTGTTGTGCCTTCCCAGGAATATTCCCTAGGTGGGAATATTCCCACACGAAGGGAACATAGGGATAGAATTTTGAAATTGCGTATTCTACATATTGTGGTATTGGCGATTCTATCAAAACAAGTCGTTAAACTTTTTACAGAGGCATAAAGTAGTATAACTTTCACTTATCCAGCAGCTGCATTTTCTCAGACCAAAATATAATGTGATAAAGACTTTGACCTTTGAACATAATAATGAAAGTAATTGGACAAGGGTTTCATTTTTACCTACCACAAAAACATGGAATAAGAGAAAATATTTTTGGTTGACAATGATTAAAAGTTAAATGTAATTAATATTTGTTTTCTTTTTATTTGTTAGATGTTATGTTGACTAGCAAAGATTGCCATAGTATATAAATCCACCTTTTGTGCTATAAAGATGAAACAAATAACAAGTACGCTCTTACTTCAGGCCGAAGACGAACGCGCCAACGTTACCCTTCTAGGCGCTATAAATGACGATCGGAAGGAAAAAGAGAAAGAACTGCAGAAGATCCACCAGATAGCTGAATACCGCAAGGATATACAGCAACAGTTGGTGAATAGACAGCGGCAGAAACAGTGCCAGTATGAGGATGCTCTCATTGAACAAAAGATGCTCGATGACGTCATGAGGACCATCGCTGATGAGGATCAGAGGTGAGGTTCAGAATAGGCAACGAGTTAAGCAGTTGGTGAATAGACATTGGCAAAGGACTGCTTCCCCGACGTGTAAATGGTCTCTGCTCTGAGTGTCCAAATACAAGTAACTATTCTAATGTCCATAGAGATGATAAATGTACCTATCATCAGGGTGGTCTCACTCCGCCAGTTCACCACGCCACTGCAAGTGCAAGTACATCCGTAGGTACCATTCAGTGGCTGCCGCGCATTGCTACGGTCGCGTCGTCGCTTCATTCGCTGTTCGCTTGGTGTGCTCAAAGTTTGTTATTTACCTATATAATTTGGGGATAGAAAATTACAAAAAAAATCAACTAAAAAAGACCTAAAAATAAAACTAAATTACAAATAAATTAAAACTAAACTAAAACTAAAGATAAAAAAATTGCCCCAGATCGCTGCCTGGCGGGAGTGTGCTCAGAAGGCTGGCAGCATTGCCACGTTGTATGGGTTAATGCTGATCCTCTGGGCGAGGTAAAAGCCAGCTAGCATAATTCTTTCAATATTTGGGGATTTGTTAACAGGGGGACTTCTGTACCTAGCTAGTACTATTACTAATTATGTGTTATCATGTTCCAGAGAGCTGAAGCAGAAGCGAGATTTGATGGAGAAGACTCGCCGAGAGATGGTGACCTTCAAGCAGGCTCGGGACGCGTGGCGCACCAAGCAGCGCACCGTGGCCATACAGGAGGAGATGGAGATTGAGAAGCAACAGCAGGCCGCCGCCGACCGGAGTGCTTCTATGTATGTGCCTTCGTTTTATGCTAGCCTGGTACTTTCATTGTTGATTTATAGGGAATCTTAAACGCACGAAGCAGGGTACCGTGGCCATACAAGAGGAGTTGGAGATAGAGAAGCAACAGAGGTCGCCGCTGACCGGAGCGCCGTTATGTGTGTGCCTTCGTTTTATGCAAGCCTAGTACTTCCATCTTCCATTGCTGATTTATTGGGACTTAAACGATCTAATTGTGGTTTTCAACGTACTTCTTTACGTTACTTTCATGTTTCTACGTATGTCTTATGCTAGCGACTTTCAGCGAATTAAGCATTTTTTTAGTGTTAAAAACCGGAATGTACAGTAAATATATTGATAGTAAACCATTAATTTTCATTTGCAGTGTCGCAGAGAGAGAACGCCGAGCGAGAATCAAGGAAGAAATAAACGCCAAAATATGCGCTCAAATCATGGCGGACGAGGTAAACCACCTTTATATTCAGTTACAGAAAAGAGCTTCCATAAAAATATTACAGCTACTTATCAGAATTGTGGTGAATATTAACGATGTTATGCTAAAAATATATTAGAACTTGATAAGTGTTTTAGGATTTTATATTTGAATCATTCGCCACGCACGGGATATAATATAGTATTTTATACAATCGTTATATAATGAATGCTTTTTTAGTCGAGAACCGCGTTTAGACTACGAGGCTTGCCGAGTGGTCTAAGTAAGGTTCGAGACTCAAAAAGCTAATTATATAACTATTGTATACAATACTAATAAATAAATAAATGAAATAAATGAACTTTATTCTGTAAGTAGGCCGCAATGGCACTTTTACAAGTCAAACCCTACTAGCGTTTCACAGAGGCCACTGCCGAGAAGAAACGCCGAAAGAAACTCGACAGTCAGCCATTTTCTCACAAAAATATGCTTATTACAATGATAATACTTAACCTACTTAAGATCAAGAAATCTAAGACACATAGAATTCAAAATTCAGAATTCAAACATTTATTCTGCAAATAGGCCACAAGGGCACATCACATGTCATAATGTTAATGTACAATTTTAAAAAAGTCTTGCAATATAAGCATATGATAGATTTTTCATGAGAAAATATTAATTTACAATTTAAGAAATATATCAATAAGAATTTAATACATTTTTCATGTCAAAATATTAATTATCTATTACAAACATTACAACTTTTTCTACTTTTTCTATATTCTATTTTCTATATTACTTTTTCTACGAGTCCACGAAAATAACAAAATAACAGAAAGTTGCCGCAGAAACGATCTCATTTGTGCATGTAGGTTACACGGTGATTAATAGCACGTGGTCTGCACATATCACAATACGTATCACGTGGGTATTGATGAATATTGAAAACAAGTCTAAATAATTATGAAATTTACGATAGTATCACAAGTATTGTAAATTTGTAATAATAATTCCCACGGGGCCGGTGCCCTGTTAAGATTTAATATATATATATATATATATATCAGTCCATGCCCGCCTTTGGCACCATGTCAAATTTCGACCAATCACGACGCAAGAGAATTTAAGTTTTTTTTTCTAATGATTATGGCCAGTATCCAGACGACCGTTTAAGTAGGTAGACAATTTGACAAGTGCATTGACGTTTTTACGTTCAGAAGCGCGGGAAGCACTATCAATGTTGAAATATTCATAAAATGAGTCTCCTTAAACTTAATTTTTTTCATCAAATTACGGCGTTCTATTTTTGAATGATATTTCGATTCTCCGCGCAGTTGTACAATGAAATATTATATTACTCCATAGAGCATAGACTTTTAGTTCAGCTTAAAATGTATAATATTGTGCAATGGTCTATGAAGTTCTAATTCTAATATTGTAGTCGACGAGTATAAAAAGATTATTAAGCTATCCTAACGGAGCCCTGCCATCTGATATTCCAACCCAGAGGAAAAATTAGACCTTATTGTATCTGAGCTCTCAACTCGACGCAAACGACCGATATATAGCGTGTGTCATCCACGAAGTCGCGCCCCTCCACAGCGAATCTCATGCTAATCTATGCGCAATGAGGACTATATCGTGTATGGATTTGCCGCTAGAGGCGCTAGTGTGACGCCAGTCCTCCGAAATGTCAAATTTCAGTTTGTGGGTGGGTTACGCGGGTTTATTTCCAATTAGATTAATATTGCAATATCTGAGATTGATGATAGCAAATATGAGTTACGGCTCAACGAATTTCAGTGCTTTGCGACAATTTTATCGTTCGTAAACTTATGTCATACTTTTTTTCGAACAAAACGGGACTGCTACAATACGGAATGTTCGATAATAGTACATTACTTACCAAGGGCGATAAAACAAAGAATGTCTCAGATCGCAGGTATTTTACGCCCGAGCCGAAGGCAAGGGCGATAAATATGCGATCTGAGGCTTTCTTTATTATCGCCCGTGGTAAGTACAAAATTTTATGTCACCCCCTGGCCAGGAAGTGGGTTTTTTCGCGCGCGGAGCGTGCGATAATGGCCACTTTATGGCCAGGTGTGACATAAATATTTTTATTATTATATTTTATCGCACGCTCCGCGCGCGAAAAAACTCACTTCCTGGCCAGGGGGTGACATAAAATGTTGTACTTACCACGGGCGATAATAAAGAAAGCCATTCTTTGTTTTACCGCCCTTGTTAAGTAATGTACTATTACGTTGCGGTCTTAAGGTATGAAATACGATTTCAACGTAAATTTGGTTTTTACGCCCATAATGACCAATAATAAACTTTGACAGCTGGACTGAGAGCGCAGTGGCGCCAACTGGTGAGCGCAAAAACGGTCGTGTGCGATATCAGCCCATAGAAATGGAAGGGTAGCATTTCTTTAGGGTTCTACTTCCCATTCCCAGGCCATGGCATGTGAGATGAGATGTGAGTGACATGTTTCTGACATGGCATTGAAAAGTGAACCATACTGTTTGCAGGCGGAACGCCAAGACCGCGACAACACGATCAAACTGCTCCAAGAGCATGAACTGCTTGAGAAAAACGTTCAGGACGACATCGCGGAGAGGAAGAAGATGGAGTACACGAAGACCAGCACCAAGACCAACCTCACGGCGCAGATGGACCAACACCGGAGGGAGAAAGAAAAGGAAAGGGAGAGGGAGGCGGAGTTTAGGAAGGAGGTACAGTTTGATAATGACGTGCAATTTTTAGGGTTCCGTGCCTCGAAAGGAAAAAAACGGAACCCTAAGGCGCTCGTTTATTTTATGCGTCCATATAAATACGTTGCGTCAAACGCATTGCGTTGAATGGATTTATATCGAAACGCATGCGTTTGACGCAAAAAAAAACGAGCGCCTTATAGGATCACTTTGTTGTCCGTCCGTCTGTCTGTCTGTCGAGACCCTTTTTCTCAGGAACGCGTGGAGGTATCAAGCTGGAATTTATATCAAATAATCGGGTCTACTGTCCCTTGGAGCTGTGAAAAAATCAAACTTCTAAGCCAACGCAATCAAAAGATACAGCCGTTTATGCCGCAAATTTTCGACACTCACAAGGGAATCAAAACCTACAGGGTACTTTCCGTGAACTCAGAATCTTGAAATTTGTTACGAAGCAACGTCTTATAGCACAGATAAAGGAAAAATTGCGAAAACCGTAAATTTTTAGCTACATCATATAATAAAAATATATTTAATAAATTCCAGCTCCAAGCGTTCCTGAGAAAAAGGGTCTTGACAGAGAGACAGACGGACGGACAACAAAGTGATCGTATAAGGGTTCCGTTTTTTCCTTTCGAGGTACGAAACCCTAAAACGAAGAAAAATGAGCCGCGAGGCCCCCACATACCAAATTTCATCAAAATCGTTAGAGCCGTTTCCGAGATCCCCGAAATAAATAAATAAATAAATATACGAGAATTGCTCGTTTAAAGATATAAGAATATCTGGGCGACCGAGCTTTACTCGGCGTTTCCCCTTGCATGAGACCTAGCTAGATCGAGTGCTCGTCCCCGGAAACCCCCACATACCAAATTTCATCAAAATCGTTAGAGCCGTTTCCGAGATCCTCGAAATAAAAAAAATATAAATATATAAATATACAAGAATCGCTCGTTTAAAGATATAAGATAAGATAAGATATTGTCGCTTAGTATCCATCCCATAGTACAAGCTTTGCTTAGTTTGCGACTAAATTGATTTGTGTAAGATTGTCCACAAATATTTATTTTATTTATTTATTTTTTAGTGTGAAAGTAGAGTAATATTTCCACTATTTCTATATTTATTTTAGATGTCGAAAGATGATGGAACAACACTTTATTTTCAGACGGAGGCCAAGTTGGCCGTTCTAGACGCGAAAGAAAACGAAAAGGAGCGTAAAAAGAAAGAGAGGGCACGTCAATACGCGATAGAGTTGAAACAGCAGATAGAAAACAACGCGAGGAGGAGGGAGAGCGAGCGACGCCTCGAAGACGCGAGGGCTAAAGCTGTGTTCGACTATGATAGGAACTGGTAAGTATAGCTAAAAGTACTTAAAATGTCCGACATTTTACGAAACTGTCATTGGACTTTGAGTCTTCATGCTTGGACATTAAAGTCGCTTTTTGAACAGACTAATTTGTTACAACTCGGCCAGTTCAAATAATTTTAAGTATGCAGTTGAACAGTCTTTTTGTTGACCGAATTTCTATAAAATATGTTATTGGATTTTGAACCTTATTGTTTGAACGGTAAATTAGCTTTTTGATCGAGTTACTTTGCTACTTGGTACGCAAATAATTTTAAGGATACCAGCCACCAGGATTGTATAAGCCTCAAAGAGGACATAAGGTGAGACAGTAGATAGGTAACACCGCGGAAAGAACAGAGAGCGAATGTCGACTCGAATTCGTAAAGGCTTTTGTTGCTAAATACTGTTGAGAATATAGGAGTGCGTGATTGGAGAGTGGCCTGAGGAAAATCAAGGGGGAACCCTCCGACACGACCACGCGGGCAGTTTAAACACTGGAATACTCTAAGAGTTCGCGCTCCAGTGAGATTGGTTGAGCGGGTTTCAACCGAATGTGAAGTTTTAGTGGAATCGAGTTACTGGGAGTATTGTCGCTGGTTCACTAAACCTAGCCTAGCTGAGAAGAGTCCAGCAAGAAACTTGGCTAGGCCCGACCTGGGTCGGACTGACTCTACCCGGTATGCGGCGGTACCGGGACGAATAGAGACTATAGTAGGGTATGCAACTGTGTATGTAATTCGGTCTAGTGTTGAATAGGATAACCTAATAGGGATGTTGACACCAAATAAGAAAATCAATGAATCCGAATTTTCTCGAAAAAGGATCAAATTCTCAATCAAATAGCGAAAACAGTAATTCAAAAGAATGAATAATTACATAACTATAAGTCTTCAAAGTTTTAGGAGGGGGCATTTTCTGTCCCTGTTCCGCAAAACGCACCTCTGTATTGAACGATCGTCATTTACTATGGCGCTCGAGGTCAGTGACGTCACTGATCTGTAGCGCTTTCTCTCTCGAACTAAAGGCATTCTAACGATTGTAGTTTCGTTATTTTTTGACATATTTGAATAGGATTTTCACTATTTGGCATAGTTTTATGTATTCTTTCGTATGGAGAAATAATAAATTTTATGTCACACCTGGCCATAAAGTGGCCATTATCGCACGCTCCGCGCGCGAAAAAACCCACTTCCTGGCCAGGGGGTGACATAAAATTTTGTACTTAACACGCGGGCGATAATAAAGAAAACCTCAGATCGCATATTTATCGCCCTTGCCTTCGGCTCGGGCGTAAAATACCTGCGATCTGAGACATTCTTTGTTTTATCGCCCTTGGTAAGTAATGTACTATTGAGTCAACATCCCTATTATGTACAGTCAAGTGCAAAAATATGGGTGCATACAACTTGCTCAAAAGTATGTCCCATAGCTCTTATGTCGGTGAATTAAGGTTTTCGTACATATTTATGAGAGGATTCATTTGATACATATTTTTGCACTTGACTGTACACAGTTGTATGCATGCACTAAGAACCCTCATTATGTAACAGTTCCATAATAGTACATTAACTTAACAAGGGCGGTAAAACAAAGAATATCTCAGATCGCAGGTATTTGACGCCCGAGCCGAAGAAGGCAGGGGCGATAAATCTGCGATCTGAGGTTTTTTTTATTACCGCCCTTAGTAACTACACAATTTTATGTCCCCCCTGGCCAGCAAGTGGGATTTTCCGCGCGCGTAGCGCTTTATGGCCAGGTGTGACATAATAGTACATTACTTAACAAGGGCGGTAAAACAAAGAATGTCTCAGATCGCAGGTATTTGACGCCCGAGCCGAAGGCAAGGGCGATAAATATGCGATCTGAGGCTTTCTTTATTACCGCCCGTGTTAAGTACAAAATTTTATGTCACCCCCTGGCCAGGAAGTGGGATTTCCCGCGCGCGGAGCGTGCGGTAATTGCCGCTTTATGGCCAGGTGTGGCATAAACTAATATTATCTGTCTTCATATCTACCAGGCAAGCAGAAGTTTCCAAGGAGCGCGAGAAAATAGTCGAAGAGCACGTGCCCAACATCCTCGGGTTCATCCAGACGGGTGTGATCGGGCGCGCCGACCTGCCCGTGGTCAGGGCCGGCGCCAACAAGTCCCCGGCACTCGCCAACTTGGACATAGAGTCCATGGCCGGGGCGGGGGACGTCAAGAGACATCCCAAGTGTAACGCGCAGTGTGTCATCCTGAGGGAATACTAGTACGCCACTCGCGTTTACTGTAAGGCCAAATGCTGTTAAGGCGCAGGGTAGGGCAAGGCCTTCCCCATACAAACTTTGTGCAGGTTTTATTCGTCGGTTTTGGCACTAACAAATATAATATTTTTTTTGGTTGTAAATATTAGATATGCGAAGATCGTGATGTGAAAATTTTCAAATATTTCAAAAAAAAACAAAAAAAAAAAAAAAAAATTACTTCACGAAATAGCTATCAGAAAAATAAGCATACTGACCAAAAATTATAACTTTAATGCAAACACAAACGAAGTAAATCCTGCACAAAGTTTGTATGGAGAGAGCTTGCCCTACCCCTCCTCTTAAGTCCCGTTATTACTTCACACTTCACACACAACCATGGCTGACCAGCGTTTATGAGATAAAAGTACAATTTTACTAATTTGGTACCTGTATGATATGTCGACATGTAATTATTTTAAATTGGAAAATGTGTAGCCAATTTAGAAGGGCTGTATTTTATTGAACCGGTTGAAACATTTTTACGCTGATATTGTAGCAAATTTTATATTTCATTTTAGATCAATTTCTCGTCCCCGAAAACCCCCACGTACCAAATTTCATCAAAATCGTTAGAGCCGTTTCCGAGATCCCCGAAATAAATAAATAAATATACAAGAATTGCTCGTTTAAAGATATAAGATTATGCTTTAAATATGTAAAATAACGGTTTACGCATACGCCATTTGGAATCTAAATGTTATAACATCATAAATGAGTGTAGACCCAATTTTTGAAATGCGAGAAAACAACATGGCAATATTACATTATTAGACAAACTATTTTAAAGCAGTGAAGCACTACATCGTGTCTAGTAAGTGCGAAATTGCGAATACGCTTATATACGCTTAATTTTGCAAATGTATAGTCGAGGAATAAAAAAGTTCGCCAATTTTAGACTTTATTTTAATGAAATTAAGGTCCTAATCCTACATCGAGTAGCGAGAAAACGAGTAGAATTACTATGAGAGTACTCGCTGTGGGACCATTGCCTAAAAGTGACGAACATTTAATTTCGCGACTGTGCATTTAGAACGTTTTAAACTGATTGTGATATTGTTAAAGGTTAAGTTCAGTGAGTGTTTTAACCGCTCCTTCCCGGGCGCAGCTAAATCGCCAAATATTGCTAAATATTCATTACCAATATTTCGAAGGGTGAGGGGGGGGGGGGACATGGGGCTCTTCAAGAAAGGGGTGTATACATTTTTAAAGAGTCGGCAACATACATGTGACAACCCTGGAGTTGCAAGCGTCCATAGGCTGCGGTGACCGCTTACCATCAGTCGGGCACTGCGCTTGTTTGCCACCGACGTGATATATATGAAAATTAAATTAATCATGCATAATTTTTTCATGGAATTATCAACGGCGTGTTAACTGCATTCGCGAAAGTGCCTACCTACATTTGTCATCGTATCTATGAATATAGTGCGTGCCATCCCATCCACGACGACGCGCCCCTCCACTCCACAGCGAATCTCGTAGTAATCTGTGCGCAATGAGGGCTACCGTTTTTGTGCTCACCAGTTGGCGCCACTGCCCTCTCAGTCCAGCTGTCAAAGTTTGTTAGGTATTGGTTATTATCGGCGTAAAAACCAAATTTACGTTGAAATCGTATTTCATACATCACCGTACCGTAATAGTACATTACTTAACAAGGGCGGTAAAACAAAGAATGTCTCAGATCGCAGGTATTTCACGCCATATGCGATCTGAGGCTTTCTTTATTACCGCCCGTGTTAAGTACAAAATTTTATGTCACTCCCTGGCCAGGAAGTGGGATTTCCCGCGCGCGGAACGTGCGGTAATTGCCGCTTTATGGCCAGGTGTGACATAAATATTTTTATCGAACATCCCATATTGTATCGCAGACATCGCAGTCCCCTTTTGTTCGGAAAAAAGTATGACATAAGTTTACGAACGATAAAATTGTCGCAAAGCACTGAAATTCGTTGACCCGTAACTCATATTTATGTCACACCTGGCCATAAAGCGGCAATTACCGCACGCTCCGCGCGCGGGAAATCCCACTTCCTGGCCAGGGGTTGACATAAAATTTTTTACTTAACACGGGCGGTAATAAAGAAAGCCTCAGATCGCATATTTATCGCCCTTGCCTTCGGCTCGGGCGTAAAATACCTGCGATCTGAGACATTCTTTGTTTTATCGCCCTTGGTAAGTAATGTACTATTATCGAACATCCCATATTGTATCGCAGACATCGCAGTCCCGTTTTGTTCGGAAAAAAGTATGACGTAAGTTTACGAACGATAAAATTGTCGCAAAGCACTGAAATTCGTTGACCCGTAACTCATATTTGCCATTATCGATCTCAGATATTGCAAAATAGTCACCATGTTAATCTAATTGGAAATAAACCCGCGTAACCCACCCACAAAGTATGAAATTTGACATTTCGGAGGACTGGCGTCACACTAGCGCCTCTAGCTGCGAATCCATACACGGGAGCCCTCATTGTACACATTGGGCTGTGGAGGGGCGCGCCTTTCTGGATTACACGCACTATATTCGGTGACGCGGGAAGGGGCGGGTTGAAACGCTCCGTTGATCCATAAATTTTTAGTATGTAAGGTAGTTAGGTGCTATATCTTTAAATTTATATTATGATATTATTACAATATCTTCAATGATATTGTAATACAATGTTGACAAAGTATACTTAGACTGAATTTTTGAAATGTACTTTTCTTAGACTTATTTTGAAATTGACAATATATACTTACCCTTAATGTTTTTTTCATCTTTCATTTATGGAAATTCATTTATTGAATGGTCACCACAGAAAATAAAATAATTATTAGGTAAAACTACAATTTAAATTGACTTAGTGATATAAATGCAAATATATGCTGATGAATAACACAACAAGTCTAGTCCATTACTAAAAAAAACGGAGTCGTAATTAATGTACAGTACAGTCAAGGGCAAAAAAGGTAAGTATACGTTTTTGGACCTTATTTCAATGGGATAAGGTGAAAAAATGTATACATATTGCCCTTGACAGTACCCGGCAATATATATTGCACGTCGGGCTTTCGAAAGAGACAATTAGCTGTTTACGACGATGTCCCAACACCGGCGAACATCCATCAATTATCTTATTTATTAGTTGACAGGTTGACAGTTGACGTTTCATGTTCTTCTTCTTCTTTATCAAACGGCTTTCCATCAAATTTATGATTTCGCTAATCAATACTTGTTCAAAGACGTTGTTCGGTAACGACGCCATGACAGTAGGCAACTGGTTTTGTTCGGTAGTGGGTATATTAGTACATTACTTAACAAGGGCGGTAAAACAAAGAATGTCTCAGATCGGAGGTATTTGACGCCCGAGCCGAAGGCAAGGGCGATAAATATGCGATCTGAGGCTTTCTTTATTACCGCCCGTGTTAAGTACAAAATTTTATGTCACCCCCTGGCCAGGAAGTGGGATTTCCCGCGCGCGGAGCGTGCGGTAATTGCCGTAAGTGCGATAATTAATATGGCCAGGTGTGACATAAATTTAATTTTCTCTATGGGTAGTGGGTAGTGGATTCGCGCCGACCACTTGTGTTCACCAACGCGGCGACGAGCAAAATCGACGTTTCATGTAATATATATAAATAAATACTGCGCTTTATGGATTTTATTAGTTTACGTCAATTCGGTGACATGGTGGTGACATGTAAACTTTGGATATCTATAGAGAGTTGCTACAACTACTAGAAAAAGTATTGTCAAACAAGTCATGTATCATTTCTTACATGGAACAATAAAGGCTTGGTCACACCGCGTTGCGCGACGTCCGCGCGACGCGACCGCAGCGCGCCGGAACGTATGCTAATAGGTTAGCGACGTCACACTGGCTGCGCGACGCGAGCGGGACGGTTTCATACATTATGGCGCGCAGCGCGGCGTCCCGCTTGCGTCGCGCACGCGGTGTGACCAAGCCTTAAGGAGTTGAGGGGTTTCAACAACTCTATATTATATATTTTGAAGCAGACTGACAAACGTCACATAGGTATTGTGAGACAATGCTCTATTCTATGAAGCCGAAATTAGCCGAATCTCTTTCCAAAGTTCGATGTTATATATATATATATATATATATATATACAGGGCGTCCCACGCCTATGCCACATGGAGGGAAAGTACCTTGAATATTGTAGATGGAAGATTTTACTAAAAGAAGACATTATTTTAATTTAAAAAACAATTCAAAATGCATTCATAGATTTTTAAATAGTGACATGGTTGAACCGGGAATCGAACCCGCTACACGAGAAAAAGAAATGTTTTTGTTATTTCTGACACTATGTTATTTAGCAAAAAATAATCCTTATGATGAAGCCTTTCGATCGGTATGATAAAACTACAGGGTATTTTTTTTCTCGTGTAGCGGGTTCGATTCCCGGTACAATCATGTAAGAATTATTTAAAAATCTATGAATGCAGTTTAAATTGTTTTTTAAATTAAAATAATGTCTTCCTTTAGTAAAATCTTCCATCTACAATATTCAAGGTACTTTCCCTCCATGTGGCATAGGCGTGGGACGCCCTGTATATATATATATATCGCCGGGTACTGTGTAAAGTACGGGTACCGTATATATATATATCGCCAGGTACTGTTAGTACCTAGTAAGAAAAAAAAAACTTGCAAACTGTACCCTATTTGCAACTTTGTTTTTTCGTAGTTACCTTTTATTTTACCTACCTTTTCAAGTATTATTCTAATTAATGGTCATATTGATTGACCTTTGTTCAACGCTTTGGTAATTCCGAAACGCAGTACATATTTAAAACATGACATGCAAATGAACAAATAAAAACTAGGTTTAGTCCCGTTTAAACATGTATAAAAAGTTAGAACTTATGGCCTGGAGTTAAGGTTCAAAATGTAAAGATATTTTTGCAGCTGAGCGTAGCTATAAATAAATAAGGAAGCATTCGCAAAGGAATTTCAGTTGCATGTTGATTATCCACAAAACTGTCCACTGCACTGGAAGGAAAATGAAGACTGTTTTCATATTGCTATGCCTAGTGGCCTGCCTGTTACAGGTGAGTTTTTTTTTATATTATTTTATCTACACCCATATAGTAAATCCTCTTTAATAAGTTCAAAAACCGTAGATAACACCCCGCTTTATAATATACTGTGCGGCTGTTGCGCGCGTCCCCTATTAGATCACGAAATTGAACATTTTTATAAGATCACGTACAATATTAAGACACAGCTGCGGGCTGGCGGCGGCGCGCGGGCCGGCCTGTTGAAGCAAACATGGCGCACGCCGGCGAGAAGTGCCCACACGAAACACATGAAAGAGGATTTAATATATGGATGTAGATAAAGTAGTGTATGCAACTGTACATAATTAGGCATTAAAAAAATGCCCCTCATTATGTACCAGTTGCATAAACTATAAAATTTGCAACACAACCTCTCCGCAACACTACTTTTCTCATAGAAAAGTGTAAGCAATAGCGGTCGATATAAACAAAAGCAAAAAGAGTCCACTATAGATACAAGAGGGTCGAAATTCCTTTTACTCGACTAAGCTTTTTTAGTCATCCGTTATATACTCGTAGTGCGTGTCATCCACGCAGACGCGCCCCTCCACAACCCAATCGTACAATAGCGCATAGATTAGTATGAGATTCGCTGTGGAGGGGCGCGTCGTAGTGGATGACACGTAGTACCTACTATATATATATATGCGCTATGCGCACTGCTAAGGTTTGGGATTCTCTAGGTACCGGAGTATGTATTTCCGGTTTAATTTGGCCTGGACGTTTTTGGGCCATATTACGGAAACTTGTACACTCGACTTTTTTTTTATTTGGATAAAATCGGATTTCGGAAACCCGATTTTATCCAAATTAAAATCAAATCAAATCAAATCAATCAAATCAAATTATTTATTTTGTCAATAGGCTTAATCTATAGCTCTTTTACACGTCATATTAATGCTAAGTTTACAGCAATTTTACATAAATGCGTCTTTATCATCTATAAACTCCTTTATAGTGTAATACGCTTTTTGTACAAGATGGCGTTTAACGCTGGACTTAAATTTATTCATTGACAATTTCAACATATCAGCAGGTAACTTATTGTAAAACCGTACACAGTTCCCCATATATGACATATTCACTCTACGGAGACGATATCCAGGAATAGCTAATTTATTTTTGTTTCTAGTATTATAATTGTGAATGTCACTGTTTACAATACATGTCAAGATTTTTATGAGTGTACATTATATTTTCGTAGATATACTGTGAGGCAACCGTCAGGATCTTTATTTTATTAAATTTATCTTTAAGAGAAATGCGTGACCCTAAATTATAAATACTACGTATAGCACGTTTCTGTAATACGAAAATTGAATGAATGTCAGCGGCTTTACCCCACAATAAAATACCGTAAGACATCACGCTATGAAAATAGGCAAAATATACAAGCCTTGCCGTTTCAAGAAAAAAAAGTCGAGTGTACAACTTTCCGTAAAATGGCCCTTTTAAGGCACGAATGAATGGGTATTTTGACTTTAAAGTGTACCCCCTACTTTTTTTCCCGGATCTCGGGGATTTTGGGTATTCTGACTCAGAATCACGAGTGCTATCCATTTCCGCTTTTCGTGAAAATGCTCGAATCTTATTAGGCATCTTCTAGGTGAGCTTGCTTCACCGTCGGTCTCATCTTTGCCCCCTGGCCAGATACTGGTCAAGAGAAATCCCCAATATAAATAAAAGAATAAAAAAAATGTGTGAGTGGACAGCCCAGCAGTGGGACGTATATAAACCTATGTAGTCTGATGATGATCACTGTTCTACAGACCTCGACAGCAGAGGAATGTTCGTGCAAAGACGGCGCGCCAGGAGTTGCTGGACTCCAGGTAATATTTATTTATTTATTTAATGTTTATTGCACAAAAGTAAAACTTATGGTACAAAAGGCGGACTTAATGCCATAAGCATTCTCTACCAGTCAACCTTAGGGCAAAGCAGAGAGATTGAATATTGAATTAGTTGTAGTGCTTATTATATGACGATGTGTTCACTCGCGACTCATTTTCACCAAGAGATCATTTTACTTTATTTATACAGGGTGCAAAAAATACTGTATGGGCTCTGGAGGGAAACTACCTTAAATCCTTAAGATAGCTCATTTTACTTAGGAAACATTATTTTGTTTTTAAAAAGAAACATTACTGCATTCAAAGATTTTCCCCGCTAAGCAGTTGATCCCGGTTGCTGTCTATGGCAGCAGTCGTTAAGCCAAGTTGGAGGCCTTCGGGCGGTTTGAGAACTTCTAACAGTCAAGTTGCCCACTCACTTGACAAAACCTAATCCCAATAAGGTCTAGTTTCCCCTCGGGGTTGGAAGGTCAGATGGCAGTCGCTTCCGTAAAAATTAGTGCCTACGCCAAATCTTGGGATTAGGTAGCGTCCCCCAGGCATCCTTCAGGATGCAACTGTACTGGGATAACGCTAGGAGGATGATGATGATGACTGCATTCAAAGATTTTCTATAATATTCAAATTTTTTCTAAGTACTTTTGTACTAAATATTCAATTTTATGGATACTTTGTACGACAGTCAAGCATAAGACCTAATGTTTCGTGGAGAAATTTTATCTTTAACATAGACTGTAAATCGACTAGTGAGATAAAAAGGCAAATGTTTATGTTACGATATTTTAGCTGGTTTTGATTCCCGGGTGCAACAAGCGGATTTTAGAAAATCTTTGAATGCCATTTTTTTTATTTTTAAATATTAAATAATGTTATTTTTGAGTAAATTGAGCTATCTTAAGGATTTAAAGAAGTCTTCCCTCCAGGCCCCATAGATTTTTTCCACCCTGTATATAGACATATATATGATCCATTACCTAAGCATAATGAGGAGTAAAGACGTGTGAATGGTGAATGTGAATATCATTAGCTGGACTCAATAAAAAAATAATGACATGAAATCCTTTTGTAGTAGTAGGTAACGCGACACCGAAACAATACAATCACGTACAAATACAGTTGGTTGCCTATTTAAGGCAAGAGTGAATAGGCATTTTCTGGGTGAGCTCGCTTCATCGTCGGCCTCATCTTTGCCCCCTGGCTAGATGCTGGCCAAGAGCAATCCCATTTTTAATAAAAAAAAAAAAAAAAAAAAAAAAATACAACTTTAAGGCGCCTGTAGAGGCAAGGCCTTCTCCATACAAACTCTGTGCAAGTTTTATTCGACGGTTTTGGCACTCCCGCATATAATTTTTTATTTGGTTGTTAATATTGGATATTTTAAAAAAATCAAAAATTTCAAAAAAAATAAAAAATATAAATACAAAAAAAAAAAATCTTGAGTGTCTGGATAACTGAAAAATAAGCAAACTGACCAAAAATCATAAGTGTAATGCAAACACAAGCAAAGAAAAACTTGCGCAAAGTTTGTATGGAGAGTGCTTGCCTCTACAGGCGCCTAAGTAATGACAAGGACGCTCAGAGACCTTATACATCTCTGAGATCATTTATTAGATTTTATTATTTTCATGTTGACGCTTAAGAGACCTTATACATCTCTAACAAATCTGTGTTGTTATTAGCTTCTCTGACTTACATCTCATCATATTCTATGATGATTATTGTACCTTTTATTTTTATTGTGACGCTTAGAGACCTTATACATCTCTAAAAAATCTGGATTAATCTTATTTATAAATAAATAAATAAATAAATATTTGTGGACAATCTTACACAAATCAAACTAGTCCCAAACTAAGCAAAGCTTGTACTATGGGTACTAAGCGACGATATACATACTTATATAGATAAATAAATACTTAAATACATAGAAAACATCCAAGACCCAAGAACAAATATTCGTGCTCATCACACAAATAAATGCCCCGGCCGGGATTCGAACCCGGGACCTCCAGCTTCGTAGGCAGGGTCACTTCCAACTAAGCTAAAGCGGTCGTCAAAATGTATGATATGTAATAAGTTTAATTTGAACATTACAAATATTTTCTGTTGATACAGATAGATTTTGACTTGTAAAAGTGCCCTTGAGGCCTATATGCAGAATAAATGTTTTGAATTTTGACAATGCCTGCGGAGGTGACGCGTGACCAGAGGGCTGGATCATAATACCTGGCGCAGAGGATCAGAAATGCCATCCAGCATGCTGCCAGCCTTATGGGCACGCTGCCTCTACAAGCTGATCTGGGGCATTTTTTTATTTGTAAATTAGTTTATAATTTTTGTTAGTTTTTTATTGTCATTGTTATAAGTAATGACAATGAATGTTTTGTTCCACAGGGTCCGCCGGGTCCGCCAGTAAGTAAACAAATATGTTTGGTTCTTAGGGGGACGCGTAAAGAATGGAGACTTGTTATATTACTCGTACCTATGGAGACGAGTTGGGAATGCGGCATGTAATATATTATGGAATATGATATGAGTTGTGAATGGGAAAGTGTAATGTACCTACATGAAGACGAGTTGGGAATGGAGACGACATGGGTATGGGGACGAGTAAGCTGCGCGTGTAAATAATGGGGAGGAGTTGGTAATTGGGACGTATAGGAATAGGGATGAGGTAAGTCTGAACAAATATGTAATGTTCTCAGGATAAAAGTACCTTAAAATTGATTCGCGACATACGTACCTACGAATTCTAATTTGATTTTGATTTCATAGTACGAGTATAAAAACTAGTGCCTACGCCAAATCTTGGGATTAGGTAGCGGACCCCAGGCATCCTTCAGGATGCAACTGTACTGGGATAACGCTAGGAGGATGATGATGATGAGTACGAGTATAATATCAAACGTTATTGTCCCGATAGTCGTTTCTGCTAACTGGTTAATAGCGTAGAGTCTTGACCAACACCTCAAGAGACTCTCGCTGAGTCAAGGCTCAGATTGAGAAAGCGGTACTCCTGGACACCACGGGGATAATCAGGAGGTTCCTCTCTCTGTCGCCCTAACCACCGGTAGCTTAGGCCCTGCCTCGCTGCCGGCGGCACTCTAGGGTCGGTTTTTTATAATATTTTATTGTTTTGCAAGTGTATTTTTATATTTTATTAGGGTTCCGTACCCGAAGGGTTAAAATGGAACCCTATTGGTGACGCCCAGACGTCCGTCCGTCGTCTGTGACACAGGTTTTACAGCCAAACAGTTGGAGCTACAAGCTTCAAATTTACACAGTATAAGTTATTCATTTTTTTATTATTTTTAATTAAAAAAAAACACTGGAAAATAAAGAAATGAGAAGCCACCAAAGTCAGCTTTTTTACGAAATTTTGTTCCGAAGAATTTTTTAACTTCCCAAATACCTATAAACTTAAAATTTGGTAATAATGTTCGTTATTACGTATATTTTACCTACAAATACTAATATATTGATAAATTAGATTTTTTCTTTGAAATTTCCTTATTTTTCCTATAAAACCAACTTAACTTTGCGCTCGGTTCGGAACCCTAATTGTGCGAAGTCCGACTCGCACTTGGCCGGTTTTTTATAGAAATATTGTACAAACCTATTAGCCAAAGAAGAAAAATAAATAAATAGACATAAAACGTTATTACATATTATCAATAATATTATTCAATTTCATTGACATATTGTTATTATCTTTACATTAGGGATTCCCTGGGCCTAAAGGTTTACCCGGCCCTCCCGGTTTTCCCGGCATGCCCGGGCCTTCCGGACACGACGGACCGCCCGGACGTCCAGGACTTCCTTGTAAGTAACACTAAGTGTAGAACCTGAGTGGACGCTCGAGCGTTGCGTCCAGCGTTGCGTCCAGCGGGGCGTGTATGTCAAACAATTGAAACTCATACTGGTGTCCTGAGTCGCCGCCGCACAAATAGTATGGACGCTCGGCCGCAACGCTGGACGCGACGCTGAACGCTCCGCTCCGAGCGTCCACTTGGGTTGCACCAAACCGTCTGTAATCGTAAGCGGATGTTCGTCAAATCTGATTGTATGGTAAGTTTGACAAGTTTCTATGGGATGACGGCTGCCGGCGCCATATTTGACGATGACCGGTCTGTGTTCGTACGTTGGCGCAACTGGCACTAAGTATCGTCAGCCGAAAGTCCACTGCTGGACATAGACAAGAAAGAAAAAAGAGTGCCACAATGACCGGACCTACGCACGCTCGAGCGGACTCCCACTTTTTACTTAGTATAACTTGCACAATTTATGATGACTCCTGGATTGACTTTGATTTAATATTGACATAACCCGGTGATGACTTGGCTTAACACATTCCGTGACGAACTCCTGAAATTTTTGTATAGGTAATTGCCTTGGCGGGATCAAACATAACATGAAGCTTAAATCAAAGCATTTCTCAGGTCGCTGGTTCATAAATACTTGTCGTCCAAGCCGAAGGCAAGAACGATCAAGTAAATCAGGACCTGGCTGAATCAATAAGACTAGAATGCTATTGTTTTTTTTTTCACTGGGAGCGAATGGTCTGGTTGTGACTAAGTACCTAGTGTGCACCTACCTAAACCTACAGTCATGGAAATCGAAACAGGTATCTACAGTCTATTCACCCTTACGTGTCTTATCATGTAAACAAGTTCTTCTTGAAGACATTAACACTTATTCTCTAGGATTACACAATAACCATCCCTTAGTTCTTGACGAATTTGTGGCCAGTTGGTTCTATATTAGTCCATTTTTAGGGTTCCGTACCCGAAGGGTCCGAACGGAACCCAATTGCTGTCACTCAGGCTTCCGTCCGTTATTTCGTCGTCTGTCACAAAATTTTGTTCCGAAGAATTTTTCAACTTCCCATTGAAACTTTAAATTTGGTGAGAATGTTAATAGTTGTAAATCGGTTTTTTTGAGATTGGTTCGGAACCCTAAATGTGCGAAGTCCGACTCGCACTTGGCCGGTTTTATGTGTAAATGCTGTCAATTTAAGTGTATAGTGCGCGCCATCCACGACGACGCGCCCCTCCACAGCGAATCTCATACTAATCTGTGCGCAGTTGTACGGCGCGGGCTGTGGAGGGGCGCGCCTTCGTGGATGGCGCGCACTATAGTCCAACTAATATCCATTTTGATTGCAGTGGCTGTGCTTAGGTATATATACTTTTTCAGGTCGTTTGATCCGACTGATCTTATTCCTCTAGTAGGAAGCTATAGCAAGTAGATTTTGACTTGTAAAAGTCAGCGATGGCATGGTGCGCCATAGCAGCCTACTTATAGAATAAATGTTATTTTATTTCATTTTCTTGGTTTCAGCAAATTAATGGCAACGCACCCCATAAAACTCGCCTCCAAACCTCCACTTTACCCGGAGACGGAGAGAATCAATAGAGAACACACAGATCATCTAGGGATTCTAGGGTCATATTGTGTTACTTATCTTTTTCTTATTACATGTATACTTTTGTCATGACAATAAATATCGATAACTCATTTGATATGCGATGTTTTATTTAAAGTCACAGGCGACAGTCCAAACTGCGAGGTCCTAATGGGTGTATAGTGATGTCGACTCAAAAAATTTTATTACTATAATAGAAAGAAGACATAAAACTATGCAAATCCTATCCAAATATCTCAAAAAATAACGAAGCTACAACGGTTAGAATGTTCGCAGTTAGAGAGAGAAAGTGCTACCTGACCGTGACGTCACTGTTAAGTAGCGCCATAGTAAATGACGATCGTTCAATACAAAGGTGCGTTTTGCGGAAAAGGGACAGAACATACCCACTCTTAAAACTTTGAAGACTTATAATTACGTAATTTTTTTTTTTTGTATTACTTTTTTCGCCATTTGATTGAGAATTTGAGCCTTTATGTAGAAAATTTGGATTTATTGATTTTCTTTTATAGTGTCGTCATCCTTTACACTGTCCTGAATTCAGAATCCTGACTAGGGGAGGGGAGTTATAGCATCTCGCTCTAACATATAGGTACGTACCGCTCTAAAAATTCTGAATTCAGGACAGTGTATACCCGCTTTAAGCGGGTATTACACTGTCCTGAATCAGGCGTCCTAACTAGTGGAGGGGAGTTGAAGCATCTCGCTCTAACGTATAGGTCGGAACCCTTCTAAGTGTCCTGAATCCAGGACAGTGTAATACCCGCTTTAGGACTTGTTAGGAAGGTGTTGGTAGTGACCTTGCCATTAGAAGCTGGACTGGAGGTCGCGGGTTCGAATCCCGGTCAGAGCATTTGTTTGTGCGATGTGACACAGCAGTCTCTAAACCCTCTACCAAAATTCAAACATTTATTCTGCAAATTGCCACAAGGGCACTGTTAATTTACAATTTAATAAAGTCTGGCAATATAAGTACTTATATGATACATTGTTCATGAGAAAATATTAATTAACAATTTAAGAAATATGACAATAAGAATATAATAAAAATTTCATGTCAAATTATTAATTATCTGTTACAAATATTACAATATCAGTAAATTTAGAGATGTATAAGGTCTCAGTTTGAGTAACAAAATTTTATATAATATCCCAAAGATATATGTAAAATTGTAAATGGTCTCTGATCGAGCGTCAAAATATTATTAATAATGACTATTCTAACGTGCTTAGAGATGTACATGGTCACAAAGCGTCAAAATAAAAATAATAAGATTTAGATATAAAAAAAAATTTAATATAGAGGATAGAGGTGTCTCTCAGAGTCCATGACAACAAAAACTAATCCATAACGGTGATGTCTCTCGTCAATCTCCAAGAGAAGACACTAAAGTAGTTATAGTACATTACTTAACAAGGGCGGTAAAACAAAGAATGTCTCAGATGCTTTCTTTATTACCGCCCGTGTTACGTACAAAATTTTATGTCACCCCCTGGCCAGGAAGTAGGTTTTTTCGCGCGCGGAGCGTGCGATAATGGCCGCTTTATGGCCAGGTGTGACATAAAAGTAGTTACTATGTATGTCCTTGCAAGCATGAACGACCGGACTCCACAAACAGCACCCGATCACGAGTATGACGCGTATCTCAGCCATACAAACATGTAATTGCCATGTATATGATACTGATACATACTTTCAAAGCGTGAAATTAGATAACGTGGCGATGGAAGGTAAATATGACGCAGTTAATGAGAGGCCGGATGATTATCGAAGCGTGTAAACGAACCTAAATAATTGTGAGGGCGGTCAAAGGGTTGAGCAGGGTGACTATGGGCACTGGGATTTTGGGAGATTTCTAGGGTATCAAATTTAAAAAGAAATGTACAAATGCAATTTTGTACAGTCTCGTTTCCTATCATGTAAACAAACTCTCCTTGAAGAGATTATCGTTATCACCCTATTCTCTAGAATTACACTATAATCATCACTTAACCCTTTTCCAGGCCGTACCAACGTACGTGGTTTTGCGAAAAACAATATATTATATATTCTCAACGACATATATTATATTCAAAATACACTTACGGACAGAGAATACGGGTCGGTAAAAATCAGTCATATTTCCTAAAATACTGCGAGGTTGTAAGTTTTTTTAATCATGTCACTATCTTTATTTAATTTTACATCTATACTGCAAAAGTAACAGCCAAAAAAGTAAAAAAAAGTTTAAACCGGAGTCGTAAAAACCCATGAAAAAAACAACGTTAACGAAGCGAGAGATTCTCCAAGTAATTCTAAGGATTTCTAGTCCAAGACAAAAAGAATTATGCCGCTGCGCGGGGTGAGCGGTGCAAAGGTACCGGCCGACCACCTACTTTAAAAAAAAATCTACACAGTGCCAGCTGGCTACTGTAGCAAGTTTGGTATCATTTTCGTATAAATTGACCGGTACCTTTGCACCCCCCTCACCCCGCGCAGCGGCATAATTCTTTTTGTGTCTTGGACTAGAAATGCTTAGAATTACTTGGAGAATAGATGTGGTGAAGCTCATAGCTTGATACCATTTTTAAAGGTCCAACGCAGTAGATCTCCCACTATAGTGTGACCCGAAATTTTTGACCGCGAGTGTAGTTATGTAGATATTTATTGGAAATTAATTTAAGTGCAAGTAACTTTTCGCCGAAATTCAATTAGATTTAAACCTTAACTTCGTATATTAAGGTTGAAATTTTAACTAAACTCATGTGGTCGATAAATCGTACTTTGCCTAGAAAAGAGTTAGGTACCTAAATGTTTCAAAAATAGTGTGTTTACATGATAGGAATAGGACACGTAAGGGTGAATCTGAATAGACCGTACAGTCACAGTCAATAGCAGCGAAGGTAAACACATAAATCACACACACCTTTATTACTGTAGCGGTAAGGAACTAAATTGTAGTTTTAAATCAAAACGAACAACTGAAAAATTAGTCACTAAGGGATATTATCGTATCGCTGTGAAGACAGCGTGGAGGCGGATCTGCGGCAGCTTCAGGTCGAAGACTGGCAGGAGGCTGCGCAGGATCGGGAAAGGTGGCGTGCTCTCGTTTCGGACTATTACTTATTCTGTGTTTCGGAGGCCAAGACCCTCTAAGTAAGTAAGGGATGGATTTGAACCCATGACCATAGACGGATTCCAGAGGTTGTTGGTTCAACCCGTGGCCACTAACTTTTACTCGTAACTAACTTCAAAAAAAGGAGGAGTTTCAGAATTGGTAAAAATATTTTTTGTTCACCGTTTACTTAAAATCCATATATAATAATTAATATATATGTTTTTAAGTATTTTATAGATACGAGTATGTATGTTAGTCTGTAAGTATATATATATATATAATTAACTTTCAAAAAACTCTTGTATGGAATAAAAACAGTTGTCTGTAAGGTACTCGTATATGTAAACATGAAGCCTTGTTACCTGATTCAAATAAATAAATATATCGGTTTGACATATCCTACTCAGTTAGGTAATTATATAATGTTGCATTATCTCCGCTACCCAAAGGTCATCTGAGAGAGATCGCTTTAGGGATAAGACCGCCTGTTGTTTACCTCTCTCTCTCTCTTTGAAATGTGCAATAAAAAATATTTGTATTGTATTGTTCACCGATTATTAAAATTTTCACTGGAAATTATAAGCAATATCTTGTATTACACTTCTGAAGCGTGGCCACCGTTCAAGCCAACAAAAAGTTAGCATTTTTGCGCAATAAAGAAACGGAATCGCCACGTCAGCGACATTGTGCTGGTGTTGATAAAAATCGCTAAAACGCCCTTTACAACGCGCGGGGGCGATTATTTGCATTGGGGCCAACGGGCGGTTTCGCCAGCTTATCGGCGGACCAAGCGTTGTTTATCTTTATATCGATGTATTATTATAAGTTAAAATAACAAAAAGAAAAAATACGGACGTTTATAATTAGTTTTTGCATACTTTTTTGAAAAGTAAAAACGTCCAAATGCTCGCTCGACCGACCCAATAGATGCCACTTTAAATCTAATGTCATATTAATAGAGATGAACAATAGGTGTCAACTATGGGCTATTTAATTGTCCACCATTGAGTCATTTACCTTACTACCTACATTATCAACAAGGTGGGCTTGAGTAATCCGACAAACTTTAAAAGTGTATTTCCTGACCATTTTTGGAGAATACAATATCATGAAAAATAGTAGATTGTTTGACAAGGGTCTAAAGTAAGCCATATTACCACGAGATGGTTATTTTCCCGAACGTAGAGAGGGAAAATTGTTCGAGTGGTAATATGGCTTTTAGGACCGAGTTATACACTCTACTTTTCACTTCGATTGCGAGAAAACACATAGGTAAACACAAATTATCCATCTTAAATGAATAATTCAACTCTTGGCGGGTGTATGTCTAATTTGACAGCATGTTTTTTTTTCTAAGGCCAGCACCATATGCCTCGCTATGCGTGTTTGCTTGGCGTATTCGCCTCCCTTTCTTTTGCTATATCAAAGAAAGAGATGCGTCATGCGCTTTTTTTTTCTTTTAAGAGGAGTAATTGCTTTGACCATAGACACCGCTTAATCTTTAAAGAACTGAAAAACGTCTTTCCTGATTGGTCGATTTTAGTAGGTACAGCTGTGTTCTGGTTGGTTGATATTTTTACCAAATATGTTTTAATCTGTCAAATTACTTTTCTGTGATTGGTGGATTTAATCGGTGAAGTATTTTGATTGGTCAAATTAAAATGTTTTGTAAATCATAAATATGTATACATATTTTCCTTAGGGCTTAAATGTACTACTTTAGCCCCGCTTCACAAGTCTAATATGACACACTTTTCGAGCATGAGAAGTGAAAAATCTTTTTTTGCCGTATTTGACCAAGATTGATATTGTTACTTTTTTGTCCCAATACCTCGGAAATGCATGGTTAAAATCTGTCGAGTGACCTACTCGGGCTCACCTTGTATTGGCTATGTGCACGACAGAAGCGCCACCTAGCGTTTGAAACTTTACGGGCTAATGTCAAATTTTGACGTCTACGTATTTTGCTTATTTAAACGAAATAAATTTAATAAAAAGCTAAAAGACGAAGCTAATATCTTGGAGTCCATGGTAAGCCATCAACACGTAATAAGACACGTAATATTAGAAAATCTTCGAATAGTTCAATCGTACTTTAAGGTTATGTCACTGACTTTATTCTCTTCACTGCAGCGATCCATTTATATCTCTGATCTAATTTCTAAGGCGCTGTAGGAAAATTGTAGAATAGTACAATTACTATTCCTGCCTGTATTTTTACAATTCACCACACAACAGCTTCAGTGACCCATTTCAAAATTTAATACAAATTGTATTGAATTGTAGGAAATGACAGATCAATTTTGCCTGACAAGCCCGGTATAGTTCACATTTCTGCCGCGGCGTGCGCTGCGGTCGTTTTACTTACGTCACCACGTAAAGTAAAGTAAAGTAAAGTAAAGTAAAATTTTATTGATAACATCGTTACACGTCAGTCACAGTTATAGTATATAGTACATTAGGTACGGTGTACGTAAGTATTATTATTTATACAACATGTATTTAGTTCATTTTTTTTTTTAACATTAGATATTACCATTATATTATATTATATTATATTATACATTCTTAGATTATTATAGTAATTCATTTATGTCGTAAAATTGTGACTGTAACAGCCACTTTTTAAGTCTGTTTTTAAATATTTGTAAGGAAGATGCATCCTTGACTGTGTCCGGTAACTTGTTATATATTAAAGGACCGAGAACGTGGGATGACCTTTTAGTTTTAGTTAGCTTGTGCGGCACGGAGGCGAACTGACCCGCGTTCTTATTGCTCCGCAGCCGGTAGTTTGTGTTTACTTCCTTGGTTACGAAATCTTTGCTCCTAGTGTGAGTGAAAACTGCCACTTGATAAATTAGCAAACTTGGCAGCGTGAGTATATTGTACAGCCCAAAGTACTCGCGAGCAGAGACGTCGTCAGGAACTCCCGCTATTGCACGAACAGCTCGCTTTTGCAGTACAAATACCCGATGCCAGTCCGCCGCCTTGGCCCAGAGTTCCGTACCGTACGATATAAGCGCATGCACTGTGGCAAAGTAACAGCTCCTAACGACGTCCCTAGTCGCAGTACTGGCGAGTCGCCTTAAAGCGTAACACGCGCTGCCCAGCTTTGCACACAACTGGTCAATGTGCGCGTCCCATCGTAGCCCGCTATCAATAAGGAAACCTAGGAGTTTAGATTCGGTCACTTGTTCGATAGCGTCATCGCCGCTGCGCACCCCGAGCGCCTGAGACGCGTGGCCATTAAGGTTGATTTTCATGCACGAAGTCTTACTTTTGTTAAGGGCAAGACCGTTTGCATTGAACCACTGTCCCAGTTGGCGAAGTACACAGTTGACGTTTGTTTCCAGTTGTTGATGCGATGTGCCGGTGACAACTGCTGTAACGTCGTCAGCATACATAAAGATGCTGCAGTCTTTTATGACTTGTGGCAGGTCATTCAGGAGAATGCTGAAGAGAGTATTAGAAAGGCATGAGCCTTGAGGTACCCCAAGTAAGCACTTCATCTCTTCGGACCTAACCCTGCCACCGTCGCCTACGACCACTTGACACCTATCCGACATAAAAGACATAAGTAATGCCAGCGCCGGTCCACGAACGCCATAATGTGTTAACTTATGAGCGATAAGGCGATGGTTGGCGGTATCGAAAGCGCGCGAGAGGTCGCAGCACACCACCGCCACCTGTAGCCCGGCCTCCCGCGCGCCCAGCACCTGCCATACCACTTCACGCACTAAGTCAGTCGTCGAACGCCCGTGACGGTATGCATATTGTTTGTCAGAGAGGGTTAGTTGTGGTATCCAAAACGATAGTAATCTGTTGTTAAGCCCAACTTCTAACAATTTACTAATGGCGGGTACCAAAGATATGGGGCGGTACGAGTTTAGGGATGTTTTGGAACCCTTACCTTTATATAATGGTGAAACTTTTACCTTTTTAAGACTCTCCGGAATTTTAGCCTGACGTATGCACGAATTGTATAATTCTGTAAGTACTTGAAGCAATACTGGAGCTACGTACCGAAGGATGCTGGCAGATATGTCATAGATGTCGGTGCTGGTTTTGGGACGTACTTCGCACATAGCCAATATTGTACGAGTTGTACGACCTCATTTCTTGTAGTTATAGTTAGTTGATAGGGCAATAAAAACAATAGGTAGGTACCGTTTTATTATTTTACTTATGAATTTTATAGTAAACGAATAGTTACGTTGCACTACGAGTTTTCTGTCTCAGCGCCAAACTCTGCTTCACTAATAGTTGTCTCTATTCCTTTCTTCTTCTTCTTCTGCTTGGCAACTTCTGCGTACTTCTCCACTGCGGCTCGGAACTCGCGCGCCTCCTCAAGCTGTTTCTTTTCTTTCTTGCCCCAGAATGTCTTCTTTGAGTACCATTTCAAATATTGTTCGTAATCCTGTGCAAATTGAATACCTTAGTTAAGGTTTGTATTTTCCGTATTTCCCCGATTTGATTCAAGCTATACACGTGTTATTAGGAGATTGATATTCACTTTTAGATTTACTTAGAAAGAACAGCATATTTAATGAAGATTTAACAAAACCCGACGAATTAATAAAACATACCAATAAGGCGCAGTAGATATTTTTTTAAATTTAAGGATGTAGCAAAAAGCATACGGCGTGTCTGATGATGGTAAGCGGTCACCGTAGTCTAAAGACGCCAGCAATTCCAGGGGACAAGCTTGCATGCTGCCGACCTTTTAAAAACTTGTAGGTACGAGTACACTGCATTCTGACAACGCAACATTCATGGCACGTGGACTTACAGGTTTCTCAACGCCAGTCTCCGCGAAATACTCTAGGACTTCTTTCACTGATAAGCCAAACGCTGCCATTCTGAAACAATGAACAAATATCAAAATACATATTAAAAGGAAAGATGAGCAACCGGGCTAATAGCACGAATGTAAGATATTCGTGAAGAGGTTAACATGTTTGCAAGAGACAAGCAAGGTACTAACTTAACAATTCGTTCCGGCGTCAGAAAGCCCTGTAGTGTAGCCTTGAGGAACGCATAAGTATGACCTCGTAGCATTCGGGCCAGCGAGTGGACGTCCAGGTCACGAGGGAGACAGCGGTTACTGGAATTTTAGAACTTGGTCTTCATCATCATAAGTATACCGGGTGGAACAAACCTAGACGTTCAAAAAAATAAATTAGATTCTTCGCAACAAGGGCTATCAGAATGTACCCCATTACCTGATTTTTTGTCGATTTTTTTAATGTTTTTGAGAATCATCCTGTATACCCCCCGTATTTCTTCATTTCCTAGTTTTGCGGTTTGGAAGTTTCTCGGTTGCGGATGGGGATGGTTTACCTATAGGACCGCATCACTTAATGGTGCAGACCAGTCCGGAGAATCGAAGTTAATTGTTAGGGGCCACGTATTATGCTTGTACCTATTTGGACAAGATAAAACATCCGTCGCTTTCTATCAAGTCGTGAAAGAAAGGGATAGATGCTTTATCTTGTCGTTTATCGCGCGATAAACCAGACCATCACAGATCCCGGAGAAGATGATGAAGAAGTTTATGTTACGTACTTTGTAACCCAGCTATTTAAGAGTTGCACAACTGCCGAATAGGAGGTGTCAGGAAGGAGGAGCACTTCTGGGAACTGCCTGAGTAGCTTAGCTGTTGTCAGCCAGGGCTCTAAGCAGCTTGCTAAAAGAAATATTACGTTATATGTTTACCAAGCAGCAGCGTCCGCTAACCAGCTATTCGCCATTTTGCAGTTATATGAAGTAGCACCGATTCTGAATCTCAATGCAATATGACACATTGGCGCCAATTAAGAAGGTGTAATTATTTGCTACGAGCTTCCCCAATGCGTAATTGGAAGAGTCAAACGATTTAAGGATTCACGTCGCCGAGAATAGTTTTTTAATTGGTCTCTTTGATTGGAAATGAAGACCAGAACGGGATAAGGTTGTCTTCGCCATTTAAAATTAATATCATAGAGAAAACAACGAAGTTACATTTTGAAATTTTTAATCCTAGTCCCAGTACTTACCTACAACAGTGATATTATCAGTTTTATGGAATCGCTTGAACAACTTCTTAATAAAGTATCGTTTAATAAGTTCCGCATTTGGAAAAAGACCAAGGGATTTCTTTTTCTGAAAAAAAAAAGAAATACAATGGGAACCATTCTGTTCCAACGACCATCGGTCGCTAGGATAGGGTAAAAAGCATTGCAGACTTTCAATACATAGAATATTTATGCACTCTAGCATTACCTTTCTATAAATCAGGTGTATATTCCTGATATAGACGATCGCAGGTTGGGCGGCGCAAGCGCCGACGGCCACTGCGTTCAGAACGGTCTGCAAGTAGTCTGCCGTCACCAGGTCTACGTCTAGGGCCGAAGGGTCGAGCTCGAGGAGTACAGCGTCTAACAAGAGTCGTAATAAACTCGGCATAAACTTTTACATCTTCAGCAATATTCAGCATTGACATGTCAAATAAGTTACTTAATAACACTCATAAACTTAAATAACACATCCGAGCTAGCTAGGATATTTGATTTCAGAAAGCTCCCAATAGTTTAAGTTTTGTTGCAAGTACCTTGCCCCAGATTTTGCAATTTGTTAATACTTAGGCATTGGACATGTGGTATATATCTAACCGTTAGCAGAAGCCATGGCGTGGACCAGCGTGGTTCTGCCGCTGCCTTCCGGCCCCACCACCAGGATCCTGTGGAAGCCGTGGGTCATTTCCCGGCACCGCTCCCACCAGAGGTTCCTTATCTCGCCAGGGAATGGGCTGGATTCTCTGGCAGGAGAATTTATATTGTGAAAGGAGAGTTAAGTACAGAAGGTCTCACAGAAGGCTAATCTAATTCGTAATCCTCAAGTTGGCTAATTTAAAAGACAAGCTAAAGTACAATGTTACGGTGGGTCATTATGATGCTCCAAGTGGAGTTGCAGTTGTATACCAGTACAGTGACATCCTGAAGGATGCCTGGGTTCCGCAGCCCAATCCTGGGTGCCTGTGCTGTGCGCTGTGCCTAATCTGAAATTTCGGCATAGGTTTTTACAGAAGCGGCTGCCATTTGACCTTCCATCCAAGGAGAAATTGGACCTTATGTGAGTAGGCTTGTCAAATAAGTGTGCATCTTGAAAACAAGCAGTCCGAACTTCGGACTGCTCTCTGCTCTTTAGTTCGCCTTCGGACTCCGAAGGCTTCTAACTTGACCTAACGGCTGTGGGGTCATAATATGGAAATATTCAAGACCGTTGAGATTTTTTTTTTGACTTTGAAACATTACTTACATATCTAAACAGCGGCAGTCATCGCCGACCATATTGTGGTCTCCAATAAAGTCTTCTAGCGTAGTTCGGGGATACTCCTTGAGAAAGCCATTTTCTGCCAAATACTAAGGGAAATAAATAATTTTAAAAGTCGGTAGGGTACGTAGACGACACGTTTAATTTTTTTTCTATATATAAAATACATTGCTTATTGGTACTACTTGAAGGACTATGTTCAGGTCTAGGGGACATTACCTCAATCTTCTCTGAAACGATGTTACAGTCAGGAGCTTTCACTGCCTTCTTCTTTTTCGGGGGCCTCTTCTTCTTTTCTGGCATTGGTTCAGGCATATTTTCGCCTGCGTTTTGATAATCTTTCTTCAAAGCAATGTTGAGTTTTTTTAGTTCTTTTCTGCAAATAGAGTGACATGTTTTAAAAGAGGACAAGGTAAGTACAACAAACATGGCTAAGATACCTTAGAAACAGTGATTTTTCGTTTAAAGGACATAGTGTTGTACCATAAATATAGGTTATCCTTTTGTATATCACCTTAAATACAAAAAGACAGATAATTTAAGATGTAGGTACCTATGTAGGCTTAACATTTTTTTAAATAAACATTTTTCCGGTTGTATCATGGTCTTGTTCTAAGAGTTACCTAGTCCGGTTTGGCGCACAAATTCGAGATTCGGCGTAGGCACTACTTTTACAAAAGCTACTATTTGTTTAGGATAAACGTGGAAAATCATATGATTGATATCAATTATTAATTACTTCATATCATCATCGACCGCGGTAGCTAATTCTAGCTTCACTTCCGCGTACAGATTATCTTCGTCCAACAGCTGGACGTTTCCTCGTTTTACTTCAATGGATTCATTTGCATCCAGCTCATCCCACGCGGCATGATAATTATTTAACGCCTAAAAAGATAATTTCATATATCGTAGTTTTAATCTATTTACAGGGTTCCTCAAACTTCTCCCACATACCCCTATTACTTTTTCCAGTTGGATGCGAATCACTTAATCAAAGTCCGTGCGGGAGCTAGCCTGTCACCCGTCAGCTGACATGATAAATCATCTCGCGAACTTGATACGAACACTGGCCAACTTCTGGGGGTTAGAGTACTCTACTTCTAGAACCCCTGTACTAACTGTTAATATGCCCATGTCTTGTTTTGAACTAGTAGACAAAGCTGGTGATCAAAGAGCTGGTGGCAGCTTTCTCACACAGCGCTTAAATATAATCAACATCATGATTACCATCATCAGCCCACTGCAGTTCACTGCTGAACATAGGCCTGCCCCAAGGTGCACCACAAAGCCCAGTTCTCATTTAGTTACGTATCCAGCGATATATCAATATAAACCATGTTGACAAGTATGTAAACGAGGTGCATAGAAAGCACTGTTAACATTTCTAGTACAATATACTAAAGAACCTCAATCAATTTATGAAACTTCTTGGATTCCGGATAGTGGTATCCCGGGTGCATGTTAGGATTCTTCATCATTTTCCTCTTTAATTGTTCTTCAAGTTTCTTCTTCATTTTCTCTTCCGCTTTTAGCCTCTTCTGTTCCATCATCTCTGCTTGCCTTTTGAGTTTTTTCTAAAAAAATACGACAGGATCCGAAGTGTTATGAATATATGTGTGTTTTTAAAAGTTTGCTGCAGATGAATATCCTGTATATTTTGCACAAAGACTACTTTGCGGGTAATAAAATGGTTCCCTTTATACTCTGGATAAGGAGTTGTCCTGAGATTAACTCTCGGAAAAAACACCATTCTTGTTTAGTTGAATTCACAGTCCAAACTTTTACCATAATTTGCCGATTGTGTTTATTCATGTTAATTTTTTTCTACATTTTACTTACCTCTTGCCTTGATGTGTTCTTATTCCTCTGTTTATCTGCCATATACTCTTTATATTGTTCGTACCATTCTTCTGGTGGTGGTATTTCTCCTCGCCATATAGCAACTGATCCACCTTTATTTATCTGTGGTATATTATGGAAAAGTCCTATTTTTCCGTACCTTATAAAAAATATATTATTGATCTATTAATGATAATGCCGTTAGCAAATTATCTTAAGGCATTCTCTACTCCAGTCTATGGTAGAACTAAATAGATTTTTGCTATCGGCATGGCATTTGTGCCCTGGAGACTAGAACGGCCCCTTATTTGGGACGCAACCTTGTGTCTACACCCTGGCACCGCGCCGTTCCATCTAGCTGCCACATCATTGAGAGCAAGCAGGCGGAGCAGCCGCAGTGGCCGAGGCGGTGAAACTCCGCAAATACATCGGACTCGTAGACCGACATGTATTTGCGGCATTTGCCGTAGAGACACAAGGTCCGTGGAGCGCCGGTGCCCACCAAATTTTTGGGCAACTGTCCCGAAGGCTGGCTGAGGTGTCAGGGGACCATAGAGCTGGCTCGTTCCTTGGCCATTGGCTCAGCATAACCACCCAAAGCCACGCTGCCAGCTTTAAGGGACACTTCCACAGCTTTCCTTCTCATCTTGGAGACCTTTTTAATATAATTTTAGTTCTTATGTGTTACATATTTTGTTCATCTATTTATACGAGTAAAAACTTTGTTTTCAACTAGTTTATCGAATTAACTACCTATATAATTATGATAGATTCAAAGCTTTACCAATCTTGAAACCAATCTCTGAGGCTATCTCGATAATGTTCTCTGATTTCATCATGTTTCATGTTATAAAAGTCCTCTTTTATTTGCGTACATTGAATTTTCCATTCTTTTTCCAATTGTTTGATATTTACTACGCGCTGATCCTTTAACTAAACAAATTATTAAATATACATAAGGGAAGTTTATTAAGGTACACGAAAATCTATAGATAGATTACCTGTTTCACTTTGTCCCGTTCGTTGTAGCTAGCTTTGCCGCACTGTCTGATCCCTAAGACCTCATTTGTTTTGCATTCTCTTAGCTTTTTTCGCTTTAGTTCCATATATTTTCTGAAATCGTAGAACTATTGGTCACTGCGTCACTGACAAGCTTATTTGACCTAAAGGAATTTTTTTGTAAAGGAATTAGTTAATTTTCGTAGTTACCTGGCCACATTTTGTATAAGCTGAGCAGCTCTTAATCTGAGTTCCGGGCTAGCAGGGGGTGCTAACTTTCCCAGTAACTCCTTTTCCCATAATTCTCTTTTTCGAATTCTGTGCAGATTCGATTGCGTCACTTGTCTGGAAAGGATATATTTTTCCTTACTTAAAGTACAGGTCAGACGATACTTCGGCTGTCGCGGCCAGAGGGGTAATGAAGGCGATGGGTCTCATATGTCTTTTTATTCCCAGCTGGGAGCAATTTGTCCTATGAATGGTTCAATTTGCGTATAGATACGATTAACAGATAATAAGATTTGTAATCCTACCAACCTTGTTTTCTCATGAGCCTGTATCAGAGCTGACATCTCTCGTATCTTAAGTGCTTCTTCAGACAGTTCCTCTTCTTGTTCGTACCTTATGAACTTGTCCCCAATTTCGTCATCTTCGTTTTTATCAGAATCATCATCCCACCAGGCATCTACGGGCTCTTCTTCTGGCGTTTCTTCTTCTTTAGCTGTTAATGTACAGTCAGCATCAAAAGTAGTTTTGCATATGAAAGAGGTCAAAAGTTTTTATTCCCTTGTAATAAAGACTTTTGACGTTTTCATATGCCAAGCTACGATTGATGCTAACTGTACTAGCTTATTTATTTTCTCTGAAGAATTACTATTTTTGCCTTACAATGAAAGCCAAGGGTTTAATCCTTTGTTGAAATATATTGAAATGTGCCAGAAAAAACTTTGCAATCATGAAAAATATAAAAATGTATTGCTAAGAGTGTTTTTATCAAGTTTGCAAAAAAGATACTCCTCCTGATTTTCATTCACGAAAAAATGACCTGACACCAGAGTTCATACTTTATGTTTTCGGTATGATCTTCTGATTGAAAGTGGCGTGCTTAACCGTTGGCGTAACGTTGCGTAACCAGTGGCTGTATATGATGTGTGTGTGTGTGTGTCTCACCTAATTCCAACTCTCTTTGCAAAACCTTCGCCTTAGCCGCTCTAACGGCATCAGTAATCAAAGCTTCAATGTTCTCTTTCCTCTCCACTCTGAAGGGCACATCTTCAAACTCGGCATCGTCAACGGTGATGTGATGCTGGATGGCGCCCTTGCTTATGAATTGAGCCTGACACCCCTCTAATTTCCGTAGCTGGTGTTTAAGTTCCAGAATTCTGTAACAGAATAGTTCACCCCGGGTCAGAAAAGTTAAAGGTACAGTAGTGTCTCACGACGAGTGTGAGCCATGGTTGAGCGTTGAGCTATTACATGCACATATATTGTTTATGTATTGTTTGTGTGTATGTTTGTAGGAGCTATGAGTTCACATTGTCTATGTGTTCGTAAGTGTTGTTGATGATGATGATGTTCGTGTGTCTTACAACTACAACTATGGCTAACCCGCACTCGTGAGATAAAAGTATTGCAATACTGCATTTGACAACTACGGTTGCCAGAATACTATACTATACTAGCGGACCCGGCAGATGTCGCCCGGCTTGGAACAGCAGCGCCACCTACCGGGTCCAATTGTGTTTTCAAACCGTCCAGGAATCATTTGAAATATTCACAAAAAAAATCGCATATCGGTCTAGCCGTTTAGGAGGAGTTAGGTGAGTTGGTGACAAATACACGTACAGAAGAATATATATATAAGCCGTTCGTTGCCGCTCTAGCTCGACGCCTAAGAGACCGTGGAGGCGATCCCCGCTCTGGTGAGTACCTGGTGCAAAGGATATCCCTCTCCATACAACGAGGCAACTCCGCCAGTATACTAGGAACCTTTACGCCAGATAGTAACAGAAACGAGGAATCCTCCCATCTCATTCATTGAAAAATAGGCGGGATTTGAACCCACGACACGACCTCTGGATCCTTATTAGGCCTTTTTTAGCTTTAGTTATTTTAATTGTATTTAGATTTAATTTTCTGAATTATTATTGACATTATTGTTACTAATATAGTTAAGTAAGGTCTTATTTGTTACAACTAACAATAAAATATTTGAACTTTAAAAAAAAAGAAGAATAATATATTTTAAAGATAATATAGATTCCTGCGCCGACCATCGAGACGAGACATTCGAGACGAAAACATCGTGCGCCGCTATCGTTCCGTGCTCGAAGAAAAGACTGAAGATAGATGCTGTCCGCTGCACGACGTTACACTCGAAAATGCTGCTTTGTGGCGTCTTCGTAATAAAACAGTCCTTTTCAGGACATAACAAAACTGCTCTTGTCAGAGCAATCAGCCATTCTTATCAGAACAACTATTCACTGAAGTCAATCTTATTAGTCACTGTTTCTTGTGAAACAAACAAAACGTCAATCACTTCTAAACCTACAGGTTTTTGTTTGTGACTAAAGGTGACTATTAAATGTTGTCAAGCGGATGCGTCCGCTAGCGAAATAGAGGAGGAACAGAATTGGAAAAGGCGTCTCTAAACAATGCAAGCGGCAAGTCATGTAACAGTTGGGGTGACAACGTTATCAGAGGGTTTGGACCCTGCAGAATACGGATCTGCCTGTCGCCATCTCGAAATTTGAGCCGGAAGTACGGTATACCGGAAAAGGTGCAGCCCATACAAAAAATTTCGTAGTACATTTAATAAATTGTTGCTCTGGTACTCTAAAAGAGGTCCGATTGATATGGTTTTTTGGTATGTTGTGAAGGACAATATTAGCCATGGTAACCTAAAAATTTCGGCCCTCCAGCTCCATAACTTTGGCCGCCATCTTGGAAATAGTGTCATTTTTTCAGATCTTTGCTTTTACTGTCGTCAAAGTTCATTCCAGTGCTAAACATAGTTCTACAATATTGTAGAATACAAAATTTGCTAAAACTTTTGGGTACAAAGATTTTTTCCATGACCCCTAGGGACGAAGATATGACAGGATTTATAATTAAAAATTGCCACTTTTTTCTAGTTTTCCGTTCATGTTTACATTTTAAGTGCATTTTAGCACTAACTATAGTTCGGCAATATTGTAGATCACGAAATTTGCTACAACTTTTGTATTGAAATATTTTTTCCACGACCATTAGGAAAGAAGATATGAAGTCATCTATGGAGTAGCACCGTTGAAATTTGCTACTTTTGCAGTTTTCTTCTCATATTTAGGTTTGAGTGCATTTAATCGCAATCTGTAGGGGATCTATGATGGTCGAGTGATAGCGGGATAGACGACAAGATAAAGCATCTGTCACTTTCCGATCTATACCACTTCAATCCCTCAGAAGACAAAATCGTCTATTTCCACGATACCTAGAAGATCGTAGGTACTTTGAATTTGCATATAATTTTGTCTTCTATAATATTGCTGACCGAGAAATGCACTAAAACAAAAATATGTGAAGAAAACTGGAAAAGTAGTAAATATCGACGGTAGTACCCCATAGGTGACATCGTATCTTCTTTCCTGATGATCGTGGAAAAAATATTTCAATACAAAAGTTGTAGACAATTTTGTAATCTACAATATTGCTGAACTATAGTTAACGCTAAAATGCACTTTAAACGTAAATATGAGAGGAAAACTAGAAAAAAGTGGTAATTTATAATGATATCTCCTGTCATATCTTCGTCCCTAGGGGTCATGGAAAAATTCTTTGTACCCAAAAGTTTCAGCAAATTTTGTGTTTTACAATATTGCCAAACCATGTTTAGCACTAAAATGAACTATAACGACAGTACAAGCAAAAACCTGAAAAAAGTGACAGATTTTCCAAGATGGCGGAGAAAGACGTGGAGCTGGAGTGTCAAACATTTCGGGATACGATGACAAATATTGTTCTTTACGGCATATCAAAAATCCATAACAATTGGACCATAGTTAGGGTACCGGAACAACGATTTACCAAATGTACAACGAAAAAATTTGTATGGGCTGCACCTTTTCCGATATAACATTCTTCCGGCTCAAATTTGGGGATGGAGACAGGCAGATCCGTATTCTGCAGGGTCTAAACCCTCTGATTACGTTGTCACCCCAACTGTTACACGATTTGCTTCTTGTATTCTACTTCTTCAAAAATGGGCCTACTCTAAAATCTCAATTTTTAATCAAAGTGAAAATTGAAAAAGCTTCCCTAATAGGCTTAATTAGAAGAGTGTTATGATTGATAAATTCACCACTATAAGGAATTACAACGGTAGCTCAGTTGGTTAAGCGCAATGGACGGATTCCAGAGGTCGTATGTTTAAATCCCACCTGTGGCATTTAATTTTTTTCAATTTTCACTCTCATTAAAAATTGAGATTTCGCTAGCGGACGCATTCCGCTTGACAAAATTAAAAGTGAGTATGGGTACTATGGGTGTAGCACATTGTTATATTTGTTATCAACGACTCTCAATTGTTAAAGGTATTAGTTACCGTCGTTTGATAAACCAATGGATCTTACCGGTCTACAACCGCATTCAACACAGCACGGATGTCCCCCGACTTCTGGACCTGCATGTTCTGTTGCGAGCACTCCAGCACTTCGTTGTACATGCTGATGTACGCTGCTAGCATTCCAGATAGGCGCTCGACGGCCTGGCAGCGGTGTCGGTCGTGCGCTTTGCGGACCTATATCAGAATCGACAGCACACTATAGACTGGACCGAAAACGAAGTATCCCTCTGTCGCTCGTATTAGTAAGTGCGACAGAGAAGGAGATAATTCCTTTTCGGCTCGATCTAGAATTTGTAGCTTTTGCTTCGTTGGGGAATAGTATACCGTAGGTAGGTTTTATTTGCTGGATTAATAATAAAGAAACGTCATACGTCGTCGTTATTTTTTGTATCTGTGTGTCTTTTGTGCAGTAAATAAATGTTTCTTCTTCTTCTTCTTCTTCTTCTTCTTCTTCTTCATCGTCATTATAACGATGCGTGGTATTGGAACGTTACACACAACCTTTCTGGTCGTTTTCCTGACTTACAACGTGCTTACCACTGTTCTAAATATTAAATTTTGATCTAACAGTTTCTGCAGCACATGATGGCAACATCAGTTTGTCTTTTTTGATTGACCGGTGCTGTTAGAAACTGACGGATAGCTCGAGATAGCCGGCAAACTGACGTTGCCATCATGTGCTAGCCAATAGCCATACTGTTCGATCTTGATTTTAGATCGACAAACATCTACACCCTTAGTGTTGGGGTCAAGGTAAGTTTGGGACGTTGGGAGTGGAAACGTAGCTTGATTTATTTATTTCTTAAGATACCTGCCATTCTTCATCAATCCGTGTCAAAATCATAAACTGCCTAAGTATTGTCTTCCATTTCTGGAAGTAGAAGTTACTGGACATAGTCGATTTAGAAAAACAATTCTACATAATATTGTATCTGAAACTGACAATGAAGTGACTTGACTTTAACTCTAGATGGCTCAGCTCTAGTCATGTCTTTCCATTCGCTCCAGTATATGGGCACCGATTTCACGAAAAAGTGCGATCCCCTTATATCTCGGAGATTTATGAAGAATGATATTCAAAAAACAATCAAAAGACGCGTATTCACGAGAGCTAAGAGCTAAGTAAGGTGCAAAAATTATTCGAGAAAGTTAAAAACAAAAAAAGTTATGGATGAAATAGTGAAAAAAATTTTTTTTCACTTCTCATGCTCGAAAAGTGTGTCATATTAGACTTGTGAAGCGGGGCAGTAGTACATTTAAGCCCTAGGGAAAATATGTATACATATTTATGATTTACAAAACATTTTAATTTGACCATTCAAAATACTTTACCTATTAAATCCACCAATCACAGGACAGTAATTTGACAGATTAAAAATTATTTGGTAAAAATATCAACCAACCAGAACACAGCTGTACTAAAATCGACCAATCAGGAAAGACGTTTTTCAGTTGTCTAAAGATTAAGCGGTGTTTATGGTCAAAGCAATTACTCCTCTTAAAAGAAAAAAAAAACGCATGTTGCTTCTCTTTCTTTAATATAGCAAAAGAAAGGGAGGCGAATACGCAAAGCGAACACGCACAGCGAGGCATGGTGCTGGCCTTAGAAAAAAAACATGCTGTCAAATTAGACATACGCCCGCCCGCCAAGAGATAAATTATTCATTTTAGGTAGATAATTTGTGTTTATGTGTTTTCTCGCAATTGAAGTGAAAAGTAGAGTGTATAACTCGGGCCTAAAAGCCATATTACCACTCGAACAATTTTCCCTCACTGCGTTCGGGAAAATAACTATCTCGTAGTAATATGGCTTACTTTAGACCCTTGTCAAACAATCTACTATTTTTCCGAATTTTTGATTTTGGAGCTCGATATTTTATTGGAATCGAAGAATGATATCAAAAATTTGAGAAAAACGCCTCTGCGATGCGATTCACTAAGCACCGCCCTCACCTCTCATCTCACATCTTTTTTGCGAATCTTTATAGTCCCGTAACTTTTATCATGTTTTTGAATAATTTGTCTAATTTAGTATTTATACTGATTGTTTGATGGTTTTCTTTTCATATAACCACAATATTTTACCGCCTGTTGTCTACCATCAACATATTTAGTTTTAAGCCCAACTTGTATGTAATTTTTGGTGAACAATTAAGAATATTTGTATTGTTTTGTATATTTTATAAATTGTAACATGAGTCATCCACCCAATTCCTCGGTACAGACAGTATATAATCTAAATAATCAATTTCGAACAACCCGTCATTCAGAGATTATTCCGAATCTAAATCACATTGATCTCGTATCGTCGAAATATTCAAATACAGATACAAACTTACAATTACCACCACAAATATGCTTTATAAGCTGTATTTGTGAGTGGATAAAGTCCAAAATCGCTAAAACAGTTCTTAGAGAAGCGAAAATAGGGTGAAACACTCCCTAATATTACCTGTCACGTATCAAGTCTTCTCGAATTTGATGTAAAACAGTATTTTTTTACTTATTTCGTTTTCTGTCGCCCCTTCGAGATGTATCGAATTTTTATAAGATGCCTTATGAGCCTTCGACAGCTCCATTAGAGTGTGGGTTACGTCTCCTACGGGATTGGCGCGAATTTTAAATTTTTTAGAGTGACGTAACCTGAGCGTAATGAAAAGTGCCCGAGGCTTTTGTGAGAATGTGTCACGTAGTTTTAAATTGATAATATGTTTTGGCTGACAATTTCACTTTTTGGCTTGACGGGACTACTCCTGGGGGCCATTTCCAAAGCTATTTTACGAGTCTATCCTGGCCCTGGCAATACAATGTCAACATCAGGCACAGAATAGTACAGGCAGTAGGTTTTCTGTATGAAAAAACTAATGTTTGATGTACAGCTAATCATAATCATACAGCTAGCTCGTGCTGACCACATAGGACGTTTATTTTTTCAACCTGTCTGTGGTCTCATTAAGCGATAGGAGGCGTGGTTGGAGAGTGGCCTGGGGGAAACCTCCGACACGACCATGCACAGATAGAAAAGATATCTTTATTCAAAACGCAAAACTCTCTTGCACACGATTTCTTAATGAGAATATTAAATTGCTTGGACCAATCAATATCTGGGTCATTGTCAAGCCCGAAGTTTTTTTTTGCAAAAAAATTAAACACGAGATTTATAAAAAACAAAGGTATATTACGACTCTTACTTTAGTTTACAACAAACATGAGTATCAGTCTGAGATCAATAATTCGATAAACGCGATTTATAACGAAATTACGATATTTTGGTTCCACCGAAAAGACTAGTATGTCCACCGAGTGGACTAAAATGTTAAATAATGAAAAAATAAGACAATGAAAAAACGGTAAAAACTGGCACAAAAATAATGTTAAACTACCTTGACATTATCACAAAAAACAAGTCACTTAAAAGCATTCTAAAAGTAAATAAAAAATGTTTTGTTTCTGTCTACCGAAAAGACAATTCATTTCGGTGGTCAAAATTATGTCTTCGTCGTCAGAAGACCTGTAGCGTTGAACACGTTCACTAATGAATGGGGGGTTTGGTGATTCCTCTGGTTTTGACGTTGAGGTATCTGAGCTGTTAAAATATACGTCCGAAAATGGTTTTCGATTATGGACATTGCCTTAAATCACCAGTGATGGACTGTACTGGCCAACTTTCAATGGTTGTTGCATCGAGCTACTCTCAAGTGGACTTGACCATTGGCTTGCCACTGGACTATGCATAGGAGTCAAGATTAGACTCAGTAAATTCATCCTCTCGGTGGGAGCTACCGTGGTATTCCGGATAGGACTTTGCAGAGGAGTCGCCAGGACTGGACTTGAAAGAGTTGGGACATTATTTTGGAGTGGTCTGAGACATGGTGTTATATCAAGTTGTTTGCAACCGAAGCCATAATGTAATGTATACAAGTATTTTCTGGACTACATTTCATACAACTCAACATACAAAACTGAAGATCTATTGCTTTACGGTGACTCCAAGTAACCTAACGGACTGTGATAATTCCACGAAACGATTTCCTGAACGATCCTGGTTAAGTTTCTCACACTCCTTCCTCATACTCTGTGTTTTTGCTAATAATATCGTTTTATCTGGTTATCGTTCAGTTTACTTGTCCTCGCTATTGCCTAAAAACTCGCAACAAGCAATACAGACTGACGAAAATAGAGTAAAGCTGTGCAAGGAAAGAGCATGAGTTTTTAAAGAAAAAAGTTTTTCCTTAGGGGATACAACCGTGTTCATGTTTTTTTTTTCATACCGTAATACAACAAGTATTACGGTATGAAAAAAACATTAACATTGAGTATGTAGTTAAGGATAATTACATTGACTACAAGTCGGCATGGTGTAGGAAAGTATTATGGAAGAGGTGGTTTAGAACATTAATTTACTAATACAATCAAGCAAAATGAAACAAAAAATTGTTCATTCGTCCTTTACTTATAAAAGCACCAGTAATCAGAAGCTTTACAAGTTATAATAACAAAATAATCCACATTCAAGTAAAGAAATATCCCACTCGGTGGACATTTGTCGTTTCGGTGGACAAAAGTTCCACCAAAAAGATGTCCACCGAATGGACTTTTTTCGCAAAATCATTTATACCACCCGCCGTTTATAGATTATGTCAAAAACCAAGGTATATTTATAAAGTTAAATCATTTAAGTAGTTAATAAGAATGCTTGATCAATTTATAGTGATTCGCATACAAAAATACAGCAGTAACCGAAAAGACAACTCAACTTTGACACTACTCAATATTTTTCTTTACACAACAACAACGTCTTCTGCGTACGAGTCCCGGCAAAATGGCCGCTGACAGGGATAGTGCGATATTGGATGCGTTCCATTTTACGTTCTGTTCCATTGATTTGACATTTCCTTCATTTTAGTCAGAATCGAAAGTCATGTCCACCGAAAAGACAAAAAATGTTGTGACAAGATTCAACCATGCAAAAAGTGTGTTTAATTTAAGTGTAATTTTTTAATACACTTAATGCTAAATGGTAAACATACGTAGGCTAGGAAAATAAATCATTTTTGTGCAATAATTAAAGCTACGTATTTTTTAAAGCTAGATTCTATTGAAAAGGTAGAATCCGAACAGTCCACCGAAGTGGACTTTCAGATACATTTTGGCAAAATATGGCTAAAAACATATAAATTTACAATAAATCTGTTACAGTGTGGTGTAGTACGCATCGTTTACTTTATTATTATGATGTAAAATAGAACGCTATTATTAAAGTGTATTGTATAATTCGAAAGAACAGTTTTTTTTAGGGTTATGACAATGACCCATCTCTTGAGTTGAAAAGACCATGATTTTTTATGGAAGAATCAAAATTGTTCAGATCTATCTTTACACATTTTTAAAGCAAATAGGAGAGATTTGAGTTAAGATATTAATTATTCCAAAGAAGAATCACCAAAATTTTCCTTTGAGACTGTTAAGTTTTTACGCAAGAGCGATTAATTCTTGGTTTGATGTTTTCAATCTACAGTCAAGAGCCAAAGCTATTCCAAAGAAGAATCATCAAAATTTTCCTTTGAGACTGTTAAGTTTTTACGCAAGAGAGATTAATTCTTGGTTTGATGTTTTCAATCTACAATCAAGATTCATAGCTATTCCAAAGAAGAAGCACCACAATTTTCCTTTGAGACTTAAGTTTTTAAGGCGAGAGCGATTAATTCTTGGTTTGATGTCTTCAATCTACAGTCAAGATCCAAAGTTATTCCAAAGAAGAAGCACCAAAACTTTCATTGGAGACTTTTTCGTTTGTTCTGCATCGCGCTATCGAAGTTTATTAAATCAGTTGCATAAATACAACTTCCAAATAATTCTCATGTGACTTCGGTCCCAGAGAGATCTCTCTATTGTGGTCTGTTCCTGTGTTTTCTGTGCATTGTATACAATTTGTAGTTTAACCTTTACAGATATCTCGCGTTGTACATAATTCTACACTGGAGCATATTTACTTAGGTATCTACAGACATTGGTGACTTCGACAATCGACGTAAGCGCAACTGAAGATTCAGGACGCCGCCTTGCAGCCAACTCTCTCTCCCTGTCTATTTCTCTAGGATTGTGCCTTTGTGCCACCTAGCATGCCTGCTATAGGTACATGCCAGGTACCTCAACTCTCAGCAATTTGACTGCTCTCCTTTTCACAAAAAAATAATTGCAAGAAATTTTGGCTCTTGATGTAAATAATATCATATTTTACAATGAGTAACATACTCTTGAACCAATGTTTTTTCTTGTTTTCGTGAAGAAATACAATTCGCAATTGAATTATGAGTTTCTTAACCCAAGAAACAAAGTTTCTTGGTACAAGTTGTTTAAGTGTTGCACTAAGACCTTAAGATTCAATTAAAAAATACAATACATAAAACAAAACGCTCACGCTCTTGGCCGAATTATGAGTTTCTTGGTACAAGTTATTTAAGTATTGCACTAAGACCTTAAGATTCAATTGAAAAAATACAAAACATAAACCAAATCGCCCACGCTCTTGGCCCGAATATTAAGCTTTTTAAAAAAAAACTTTTTAGAGCTTGGATTAAGTATTTAATTTTTTAGGTTAAATAATAAACTTTGAGACATTTTATATCTTAACGCAAGAAATTTCTGTTTTCCTTATATAGGAAACACAAAATACCTTGAATCAAGAGTATTTATTTGGCTGGAGAACTATTTTCTATCTGTGTGCGGGCGGTTTAAACAATGGAACCGCATAGAACGTGCTCTGTCGTTTCTAGCACGATAGCAAAGAAGATATATACTAGGGTATCTGGACACCACGGAGGTGTGGCAGAGCCGAGTTTAGATCTTGCAATGCAAGGTTCTATTTAATTGCTTGACATGCACAGTAGCTTTAGTATAAGTTTTTTCGAAACATTAACTAATTCGAACGCGTTTGCGTTTTGTCTCAAAATGTATGAAAGTGGTATGAAAACGTGAACAGCGCCTCTGGTGGTCACTAGTGGAAACTAAAACAGCGAGTATAACATTTGTTGCTAACCGATGAACGTGCGTATTTCAAACTCGGTGAGAGCGTTTTCATACATTTTGAGACAAAACGCAAACGCGTTCGAATTAGTTAATGTTTCGAAAAAACTTATACTAAAGCTACAGATCACCTATCATTAACAACTCATACTAATAATCCAGGTATAGGATTTTGCTCGTCACCGCGTTGGTGAACGCACGTCTCGGCGCGACGACGAGCGGAATCCACAACCGAACAAAACCAGTTGCCAACTGTCATGCCATGGCGTCGTTACCGAACATCGTTTTTGTACTAACAAAAAAAAAACCAGGTATAGGTACTTGGATTGCTAAAGTTTGACGACCGCTTTAGCTTAGTTGGTAGTGACCCTGCCTACGAAGCTGGAGGTCCCGGGTTCGAATCCCGGCCGGGGCATTTATTTGTGTGATGAGCACAAATATTTGTTCTTGGGTCTTGGATGTTTTCTATGTATTTAAGTATTTATTTATCTATATAAGTATGTATATCGTCGCTTAGTACCCATAGTACAAGCTTTGCTTAGTTTGGGACTAGGTTGATTTTTGTGTAAGATTGTCCACAAATATTTATTTATTTATTTTATATTAATAGGACAATCATTGAGGTAGGAATGCTCACCAACGTAACTTAACACCATTAAAGCATTCCGCCCAACCAAACATTTCAACCCAACAAAAAATCTAAGTAAACAAGCAATATAAAAAGGCGCAGCGACACATTTCGCTGTCTGCGGAAGGCTTTACTACTTCCGCTGACAAGCCGGCATTCAGCCCGTCCGGAAACTGTGGCGGCGTTGCACGATAAAACACCTATCCGAATTGCACTAGCATTCACACTCGACACAAACAACTATCAACCTAAAACTACGCAATCTAAAGTTGAATTTTCAGTGTTAAAACCTTGAAACGAAGGGTGCTGAAGGCGTCAAAGGAAAGCCATACTCGCTCTATTCCTGTCAGGGATCGGTTATTTGCCTCATTGAGTATGATGTAAAGTTTTCCGACTGATAACGCGAAATGGGGGTCGTTTGCAGAGTTCGTTACGAGCAAACGTTCGTTACTGCGGTTTTAAATCTGCGTTTAGCTATCTTTATGATCGCGCTTTGTGATGTGAATGAGATTAAGTTTGGTGCTTAAATAGTAGATTGTGTCACAAGGGAGCAAAATGACATATTTACGGCGTGGGCGTAAATTGAATCCTGAACGAAGCGAAGGATTATATAATAGAATCCCGAGCGTAGTGAGGGATTCTAAAATAGAATCCTGAGCGTAGTGAGGGATTCAAGAATTAACGCCCAAGGTGGAAATAATTTTGCTTCCATGTGACACATACTGCTTTTCACATCACCTATTGAGAATAATAAAAGATCTGAAATAACATTGGTTGTGCATTTATTTTATCAAAATCGATACAATACTTAACTATCAAAATCGATACAATACAATTACTCGTTACAGAAAAGTGCCACTTTGATCCCTCGTAGCAGGGAAGAAAAGTGCCATTTTGATCCCTCCTAGCAGGGAAGAAAAAGCCCTTATCCGAATAGGTGATGTGAAAAGTAAATTCATATGTTTGCCTTTGTTCAGTCGGCATTCACATGATTATTGCTGAACATTATTTTAAACAGATCCTAATGATAGTTACAGTCAACGGGTACCAATGTTGTTATTAAGTTTTTAAATTGTTCACCCTTTTTCATTGACATAAGGTCCGAAATGTACACATATTTATGCCCTCGAGGCGTGGTACCACTCAACAAAGACACGGTGTAGGATTGTGGTGTACACTGTACATACATTGACGCCTGTGTTCCCTCAAAAAGGGTTGGTAAGCAAACCACGTAAAACTAAAGAAATAAATATAAAAATTCAATGTCACTTCTAGTTAACAAGCTTTGTGACAAGTTACTAGAGCCCTTTGGACCTTAATTCAAAGGAATAAGGTGAAAAAATGTATAGACATATTGGTGCCATTGACTCTACACGACAAGTCGACAGTTAAGATCGCTGTATCGAGTTGCCGATATATATATGCCTCCAGGGGGCTCATAATACTTCGTTGAAATGTTCCACAACTGTTGTACTACCACCAGTATTAAGACTTACAGCCAGGAACTCGTCTACCGGGCGCTCTGCTCGTAGACGCGTAGCAGATACCATGCGTAGAGGAATTGCATAGCGCTACGAAAAGCTTGGCAGCGAATGTGGTTCGCAATCGAATGTCGATATCTTGTTACGGTAGAATTTGTCGATTTTTATTTATTTTAAAAATATTGCCTCCAATAGGGATGTTGACTCAAAATTTAATATTACTCCATACGAAAGAATACATAAAACTATTCCAAAAAGTGAAAATCCTATTCAAATATCTCAAAAAATGACGGAACTACAACCGTTAGAATGTTTTTAGTTAGAGAGAGAAAACGCTCCAGGTCAGTGACGTCACTGACCTGGAGCGCCATAGTAAATGACGATCGTTCAATACAACGGGGCGTTTTGCGGAAAAGGGACAGAAAATGCCCCCTCCTAAAACTTTGAAGACTTATAATTATGTAATTATTTATTCTTTTGGATTACTTTTTTCACTATTTGATTGACAATTTGATCCTTTTTCGAGAAAATTCGGATTCATTGATTTTCTTATTCGGTGTCAACATCCCTATTATCGAAATTCGGATGCTGTCAAATTACTATTTTAGTTATGATTGATTTTTCTCTTTTTTATGTTTCATAGTGTCACATAGTAAAAAACCAAGTAAAGCTGGAAAAAATAATCGAATTGGAGGTTACTTTGGGAATTAATTGTATCGAGCGAAGTGTTATGAATCGTGTATCGAAAGCTGTGTTATTAAAGATAATATAATCAAGAATTATATATATTTTTCCCACGTCTACAAATATCAACGATTCTGAGAAAAATGGGATAATTCTTGGGGTATTTTCGCATATCTGGCTCATGGAACCGCCTTAACACATTGATTGCCGACGAGTGCTACGCACTACCTCTCGTAGCCGATAACATGGTTTTTCTCATCTGTAGCGAAAAATACGAAAGGAGAACACGATATGGTGTCCTTGGCGCTGAATGGGTTAACTTATTGACAATCTAGCGAAGATATTTTGAACACACTAATTGTGTATATCTTTTTGCAGGTGACTGTACAATACTCTCCAATGTGCAATGTCTACAATGTACCAACCTAAGACTAAGGTATTATCTATGTAGTAAATATGTGTCCATGCAATTTGAAAAGTACGGAAGCGCTTTTTACATACTTTGAATTTAGATACTATGACAGTTTGTTTTTTAAAATAAATTAACATAAAACCTTCAAACGGACTCATTTTTGTTTTATCTCTATCACATCATGAATGAGATGATCAAGACTGTAAGTATATGTTTTTCAACCTTCTTTATAGCCCGATCCCCTTTATTAGAGTAAAATATTCGGGATTCGTTGTTCCGAACTTATTTCTTTACAAATGAACTCTTCATTAAAATAAAATAAAAAACAAATTGCTGCATTACTCCTACGGGGTCCGCTACATACATAATGAAAAATATTGGCTTAGTCAATATCAATACAACTTTAAATACTGGAAATATTGTAACTGTGACATCGCTTCGCATGTCCCACTGAACGGCCCTATAGGGAATACACCTACCGCGTTATGAGCTTAATTATACACGAGTATCTGCCCGAATCGCTAAACTTAAGTGGCAGTGGGCGGGGCACATTGCACGTAGAACCGATGGCCGTTGGGGCCGAAAGGTTCTCGAGTGGCGACCACGGACCGGAAGGCGCAGCGTGGGTAGACCCCCCACAAGGTGGACTGATGACCTGGTAAAGGTCGCGGGAGTCCGCTGGATGCGGGTGGCGCAAGACCGGTCATTGTGGCACTCTTTGAGGGAGGCCTATGTCCAGCAGTGGACGTCTTTCGGCTGATATGATGATGATGATGATGATCTGCCCTATTCCTCTAGGAACCAGAGCAAAAGTGCTTAAAAAACAAAATTTAGTATTTTTAATGAGCAAACGGTATCAGTTTCAGTTTGAGAAAATTGGCGTTCGTATGCCCGTCTCTTCTCCTCTACACGTAGAATTTCTCAAACGATATTAGTTTTTTGACGTTCCAGTAGCTCTAGTATAAGTTTTTTCGAAACATTAACTAATTCGAACGCGTTTGCGTTTTGTCTCAAAATGTATGAAAGTGGTATGAAAACGTGAACAGCGCCTCTGGTAGTCACTAGTGGAAACTAAAACAGCGAGTATAACATTTGTTGCTAACCGATGAACGCGCGTATTTCAAACTCGGTGATAACGTTTTCATACATTTTGAGACAAAACGCAAACGCGTTCGAATTAGTTAATGTTTCGAAAAAACTTATACTAGAGCTACTGAGTATATATAGTTCGGACACAGCTCTAAGGCGACTTCCTGACTTGGCGGGGCGGGATCGATATGTGACATTTTCTTCTTTGACATAAACTTACTGACGTCGCATAGATTCTCACTTGACAGAATACTGTCAGTATTACGTTTGCGCAGTAGTAATATCATGCGCAGAAGCGCAGCAGTACCGCCTTCACATCGTGTTTGTGCAAACTATACAAGCTATTTTTAATTTGGGACAAGGTCGAAATGTGAGAGATTAAAAAAAAAGATATTTCAATACAAATCGGTATTATATCGGTGGTGGTGATTTGGGGCATTTTCTTTTATTTGTAAGTTACTTTATAATTTTAGTTAACGTTTTTTGTCATTAAATAGATTGTACCTACCTTCGATTTTAGTTTTCTTGTTTAATAAATGTATATCAATCGGTATATAATTTATTTATTTTAATTAACTCATAAAATTTTTTACTTAACTTTAAATAAAAAGGTAACATTTACGAGTTAATAAATAGGAATTGCAGTTTTTGCGGAGTGCGGCAACAAAGTGCTTCGCGGCGATTTATCGCGCCAACAACTTGCAAATTGGCCTGTAGGAGCGACGTTTTCGCTAAATACCTATAAAAATGTCCGCCGCCTTGAAATATTGTTGTTGCCCGTGTGGGCTAAGGCACAAGCGGAGCGGGAACCTATTGTATGTAAGCACTTTATTGTACACAAAACAGGTTAAAACAATATACATGTCACATAAGATTAAAGTACAAAGGCGAACTTATCCCTACTACTTACTTATTGTTTATTCAACTTCTACAACAACAACAACAAATACTCTTTATTGCATAACCTCAACAAAAGTAACACATAACAGTACATAATGACAATGAGTAGAGGCAAACAACAGGCGGTCTTATCGCTAATGAGCGATCTCTTCCAGACAACAATTCACAGTAGGTGATGCATAGATAATAGTATATGGAATATACTAAAATTTACAACAGATAAATTATTATATATATATATATATATATATATCTACATAAACAAATATACATATATATATATAGGCAGCCACAAACTTCTATTTATAGTAGTTTTATCTTACGTGCGCCATTGTTGTAGTTGTGACACATACGAACACATACACAACGTGAACTCATAGCTCTTACGCTGACGCACACATAATATATACAATGTGTATGTATAGCTCAACACACAACCATGGCTCAACCGCGCTCGTGAGATAAAATACTCGTATATTCAGCAGAGATGGGAGTTGCGGGGACTGTATTGATTTCTGGATTCGCTATGTTACCGTCAAGGTATGGGCATGTAGTGTTGTGTTCCTGGAAGTGAGCAAGGTTGCCAGAGCTCCCGAGGATGCACTGTGTTGAGAGTTGAGAGCGAGGGACCTAAATTTTTCCCTTCTGCTGTCAACACAGTGAATTTTCAAATTTTATATAGGATCGGCAACGCTTACTTGACTCCTTTGGAGTCGGGCGTCTATAGGCCGCGGTGTTCGCTTACCATCTTGTAAAACAAAGGAACTTTAATTGTTATATTGTTGTTGTTGTTGTTGTTGTTTACCTACGTAATCTTACTAATGTCGCACAGTTATTCTCACTTGGCTGTCACCATTACATTTGTGCAGTAATTATTTTGCGCAGAAGCCGGGCAGTACCCTTACCATGAGTTTGCAATATTTGCATTACCGTACTCGCTAGCGACTGCGTAAACGATTTAGTATGGACAAAAGTACAGCGCCTCTGGCGGTTACGCAGTAGAACTAAGAATCGCCATACTAAATCGTTTACGCATTCGCTAGCGAGTACGGTAATGCAAACATTGCAAACTCATGGTAAGGGTACTGATAGATAGCTTTCCGATATCGTGTATAAGTAGTTCGTACAAAACTGTAAGGCCAAGCAAAAATCTATATAAGTCTTGTTTTGCTTGCGTTCGTTTGACAGAATTTAGCCTTAGAGTTGTGTCTGAACTATACCAGGACAACAGAAACGCAACAGTCACTCGTCCCTTGCGCCGCAGGTCATAAGTGCGCGCTCTTTATAAATGGCAGTACTTCCAGCTCCGAATGGCTCATTTCGGCCGATTTGTCGTCCGCGATACTTTGCGCTAAAATGTGATCTACCGCTGTTATCTCTTTTATTAGCTCCCCAGCTCTGCGGCCCTGGTACTAATGTGAGTTTCAAAACGACTCGGAGTGGGTTTTCTTTGTTTGGGCGCCCATTTTAACGATCTTACAGCTAACTTCTGTTACATTTCAGGGTAGTTGATGGACACTGAGAGTTGTATGCTTTGAGTTGGCTGAATTGTGTTAAAGTGATTCTCACAAAAAGTGGTTTAATTTTGGCATGATATAAGATTCAAAATCCAATGATAGTTTTGTAAAATATCGGTTAACACAAAATTGCTGAATTAAAATTTTACTCCTTATTGAGACAAGTGTAAAAACGGTACGTGTTTAAATTTTCTTCATTTTACATACTGCTCCTTTTTAGGGTTCCGTACCCGAGGGTCCAAATGGAAAAAGTGACGCCACTCTAGACAAAGCACTACTTCTGGAGCTCTAGTATAAGTTTTTTCGAAACATTAACTAATTCGAACGCGTTTGCGTTTTGTCTCAAAATGTATGAAAACGCTCTCACCGAGTTTGAAATACGCGCGTTCATCGGTTAGCAACAAATGTTATACTCGCTGTTTTAGTTTCCACTAGTGACCACCAGAGGCGCTGTTCACGTTTTCATACCACTTTCATACATTTTGAGACAAAACGCAAACGCGTTCGAATTAGTTAATGTTTCGAAAAAACTTATACTAGAGCTACTGAACCTTAAATTTACATATATACCTAATAGAGTTGAAAAGTGGTTCCACTTTCGCGGCCGACAGTACAGACACTTACGACTTTTCGTCATATAATCATACTTATCTCACCGGAATCTTGTCGGAGGGCACTGCTACATATTAACGTCTCCCGGAACATATTTCAACACAAGATGGCGGGAGTTTCAACGCGGGCAACTTTGTAGGATAGAGTTTGGAGATAATGTGCAAAAACTGCTTCTGGATTACTTAAAGTGCCGGGGAAATGTTATTTGTTAGCATTTATTTAGTTTAGAATGTATACCTAACTATTTTCTTGGAATAAAAATATTTTAACGTAGGGATGCTTACACACGCACCGTGCAATCCTTCACTCATGTTCATTTACAGATTTCATCATCCCCTAGCCGTTTTCGGCCACAGTGACTGTTGACTACTGTTGAGAACGTCGCTGGTGTGCTCTCTGGTGACTGACGTAACCGATTTTGGCAGTGAACGTGCGTCCACACTCGTTGCACGTCAGCACCCCTCCGACATAGTTATATTGAATGGCCGCAGGTAGTCTGGCCTTCAGCTCGTCGCGCTTAGCGTCCAGTTCTATTCGCCGCGTCGCTTCAAATTCACGCACTTGTATGTGTACTTTGTTTCTCCACTGCGACCGGCCTTCTGCTATTGTTTCCCACTTGAATGGGTCTATATGGGCCCTCTTCATATGACGCTTCAGCACATCCTTATACCGCAAAAACTGCCCGCCTTGTTTGCGCTTCCCGTTCTGCAGTTCGCTGTAAAAGATGCGCTTTGCAATCCTTTCCCCAGCCATACGAGAGACATGTCCACACCATCGCAGTTGGCGTCTCATTAGATAGGCCTCTATTCCCGCGACATCAGCACGCCTGAGGACTTCTGTGTTCCTAACACGGTCGGACCAGTGGATGCCCATTATGTCGCGGAGGCATCTCAGATGGAAACGATCTAACGATATGTTTGCGATACAAGCACCACGTTTCTGAGGAATACAGCAAATTTGGCAGGACTATCGCCATATATACAGCTACCTTAGTAGGGAGCTTTATGTCATGTGACCGGAACACCTTGGAATGAAGTTTGCCGAAGGCTGCTGCAGCGGCTCCTATTCTGCAGTTGACTTCGTTATCGAGGTGGCACTTAGATGTAATTGTGCTCCCCAGGTACTTAAATTGCTCTACTTGCTTAAGTGAGTCCCGGCCGAGCTTGATGTCAATATGAGGTTGAGGATTGGCTGTTGTGTCTAAAACCATGACTTCGGTCTTTTTGATACTTATTTTAAGGCCAAATCTTTGACATGACTCATTCAGACTCGACATAAGCTTTTGTAGAGCACCTGGGGATTCCGTCACAAAACATAAATCGTCTGCATACATCATCTCCGTGATGATCGCGTGAGACACTTTAGTGCGCGCTCTTAGCCGGGCTAAGTTAAATATGCCGCCGTCGGTGCGGTAGCGAATACGGATTCCCTCAGATAATGTTTGCAGTGCCTCCCGAACTACTACTGCGAAGTACAAGGCAAACAGAGTTGGCGCTAGGACGCACCCCTGCTTCACGCCACAGCTGACGGGGAAATAATCAGACTGCTCGCCATTGACACTTACGCAGCATAGCATGTTATCATGCAGTAGTCGGACCATCCTTACAAACTTCTCCGTACATCCTAGTTTCGCTAGAACCACCCATAACGCGTCGCGAGGCACACTGTCGAACGCCTTTTCCAGGTCCACGAAACAGAGGTACATCGGTTGACCTTGCTCTCTACATTTCTCTTGAAGTTGGCGCACAGAGAAAATAGCCTCGCAGGTGCCTCGATTGGGTCGGAAACCGAATTGGGTCTCTGGTAAAATACCTTCTGACAACGACATCAGGCGGTTTAAAAGAATTCGGGCAAAGACTTTTCCCGGAGTAGTTAGAAGGGAAATGCCCCTGTAAGAGTTGCAGTCGGAGCGGTCACCTTTGTTTTTGTATAGGGAACAGATGCGAGAGACACGAAAGTCATCAGGTATTCGCTCTTCGTCCCACATTTTCGTGAACAATTTCCAGATAGCTTCATGAAGCTCCGAGCCACCATACTTCATTAACTCCCCAGGCACATTATCAATGCCCACCGCCTTTTTATTTTGTTGTTGTTGTATGGCAGCGACGATCTCGCACAAAGACAGAGGTTCATCCAGCTTAAATTGGATAGGCAGTGGTGTTATCAGCTGAATATGCTGCATATCTGCAGCACGGTCAACATTTAATAAGTTATTAAAATGTTCTGCCCACCTTTTGAGCACATCAAGTTTGTTGGTAGCAAGTTGAGTGCCGTCGGAAGATTTTAGGGGCACAGAACTTCGGTGTATAGGACCAACAAGCTTGCGAATTTCATTGTAAAATGCACCCAGCTGGTTCGTGTCGGAAAGCCACTGTATGCGCGCGGCCTTGTCCTGCCACCACTTATTCTTTACCTCCCTGACTTTTCTTCGGAGTAGAATACCATCCTGCTTGACTGCATCAGTTTGGTCTCTACGACTCAAACGCAACAGAGCCCGGTGTTTCCCTATTGCTTCGGTCAGCGTTTCATCGTTATCGTCGAACCAATCCTCTCGTCTACAAGCCTTAACACCCAGTATCTGTGACGCGGTATCGACTAAGTTAGACGAAACTGAATTCCAGTTAGCAATAGGGTCACCGCTATCACAATCCAGGGTTTGAATCACTTTAGTAACTGCCTGAGCATAGGTCTTCTTAGTCTCTAGACACTGCAGTTTCTCCAAATCTAGGCGCTCAGGTTTCACTCTTTGAGATCTTCGAGGTGCGTGAAGACGAAGCCTCAACTTAGTGATTACCAACCGATGGTCACTCCAGCAATGAGCACCACGCATAACGCGAGTGGTATGGACTTGGGAGGTATTATTCTGTTTAACTATAATATAGTCAATTAGATGCCAATGTTTTGACCTAGGGTGCATCCATGTAGTTTTATGTTTAGCAGGCAGTCTGAACATGGTGTTGGTAATGGCAAGATCAAATTTTGCACACAATGTCAATAAAAGCAGTCCATTACTGTTCATATTCCCAACACCATGTCTTCCTAACACCCTAGGCCAAGCCTGGTAGTCACGGCCGACTCTTGCATTAAAATCGCCTAGCAGTAAAATCTGCTCTCTGGGCTGGATCTTCGATAGTGTTTGCGTGAGTTCTTCATAGAATTGATCTTTAATATCATCACTCCTTTGCAGGGTCGGTGCATAGACTCCAATGACGTTGAGAAAGTTCTTATTCTCTAGGTGTAGACGCAAGGTAGTAATGCGGTCCGATATGTGTATCGGACATTCCTCCAGCTTGTTTACAATACTGGTTTTGACTGCAAAGCCAACACCAGATCGCCTGGGTTCTGAGGACGGTGTACCTTTCCAAAAGAAAGTATAGCCGGCTCCGTGTTCCACCAGTTCCCCCTCGTCAGGTAGATGCGTCTCGCTAAGGGCTGCGACATCTATATCGTAGCGACGGAGTTCTCGAGCTACAATTGCAGTCTTACGCTCAGGGCACTGGTTGCCTTCTCGGTCTAGGAGGGTGCGAACATTCCAAGCGCCAAAAGTCATTTTCCGAATTTTATTTTTGTTCTTGTTTCCAACTTTTTTCTGTGTTCGACCACGTATTGGGTGATGCGGAAGCAGCCGTGGTTACTACCTCCGTAATAGGTGGGTCAAGCCATTTTTAGGACACCTTTTCTAGTCCCCTCCCCGGCTGAGCGGGGGAAGCAGGGCCACCCTGAAAAGGGCTGCTTCGTCGTTCAGGGTGCTGCCGAATCCGTACTGTCGACCCAATGCAGTACAAAAGCGACCACTCTCCCTGATCCGCCTATGTGCAGACATTATCCACAGCCTGGCTGGCATCACAACCAGACCCCTCTGACTCTGTCCATCGCCACAGGTCTTGAGTAAAATCGGAGTCCGTTGGTAGAAAACAGTCAGATTGCGCAGGATATATTAAAGTGCATAAATGGTCGCGCTAACACAAATGCACTCTCTCGTCCAAACCCCTCTAGGCCTGATGGAACGGATAACCGCTACGATCAGAGAGACGTTCGGATGCAGACATCTACGGAGATGCCGTTCCGGGTTTTTATTCGAAGTTTTCCTTCTTCTAGGTGATTTATTTAGGAGCCGAAGCTGCAGGGACTGCCCACCAAGCAATGACAGGAACATAGGATAGGGATAGGAAAACAGGGGTTATGGATACTGCCACCTAGGAGAGGATATTTGGGAAAACGATGACAGTAGCTTGAGTAGGCCGGGGCCGCGTACCCGTATATCCACATACTCTTTCCGGATAGGGAGGTAGAGCAGTGAATACCTCTGACCTTACAGATTTAGGCATATATTGACATAAATAAATTAACGAATTTTAAAATTATTGTATTTTATTATTATTGTATTTTCTTATTTAAGTGTAATGAATTGTTTAATGAATAGAGAATTATAATATAAAATAAAAACGTTTATTAGATTAATTGAACATTTTAAAATAATGAAAATTAAACAGATTGATATTTTGTTGTTATAGCGGCAACAGAAATACATCATCTGTGAAAATTTCAACAGTCTAACTATCACGGTTCATGAGATACAGCCTGGTGACAAACGGACAGACAGACAGATAGACGGACAGCGGAGTCTTAGTAATAGGGTCCCGTTTTACCCTTTGGGTACGGAACCCTAAACAGCCTGTTTAAAATGGCGCCGCTATTAACCTTTAGGTTAGTTACCTATAGGATATCAATTTCATTAATCAATTTAATCACCAGCACTTATCCGATCGCTCTAAAGGATCCCTAAAAATCACATAATAATCATGTGATTTTAGATATAATCTAAGCTCCATTCCCACTATCCTGGCTCACAGATCCATCAGCGCAAACCGCGGGTAATCTCTCCCGCTCGCGCCCGTAAATCAGAGGGAGACGACGTTTTTACGAGCTCTTAATCAAGAAATATACGATTGCGCGCGCGATTAAGCGGGATCTCACTAATGCAGTTGTTCCGCTGATATATCGCTGCTTTGTTGCAATGGGGAGGTAAAATTGTAATAAACGTTATTAATGTCAAATGTCACGGTTATTAGTGGACTGAGGGCACACTGGAATGTCATATCTCTCATATTCTGAGTAGTCAAACTGGGGAAAGTGGGGAAGGAACTCCTTAGAAAAGGCCACAGTCGCACACTGGAATGACATATCTCTCATATTTGGAGTAGTCCAACTGGGGAAAGTGGGGAAGGGACTCCTTAGAGAAGGCCACAGTCGCACACTGGGAATGTCATATCTCTCATATTCTGAGTAGTCCAACGGGAAAGTGGGTGAGGAACTCCTTAGAGAAGGCCGCAGTCGCACACTGGAATGTCATATCTCATATTTGGAGCAGTCCAACTGGGGAAAGTGGGGAAGGGACTCCTTACTCTCCTTAGAGAAGGCCGCAGTTGCACACTGGAATGTCATATATCTCTCTTATTCTGATTAGTCCAACTGGGGAAAGTGGGGAAGGAACTCCTTAGAGCAGGCCGCAGTCGCACACTGGAATGTCATAATATCTCTCATATTTGGAGTAACGTAATGGCACCAATTATGGACGGCTTAAGAACTCCGTCGACATCTTTTGGCTGTAACTCTCTTATTTTATAAGTTTGATGTTAGGTATTTCAAAGAAAATGTAGCTTAATAATCACTAATTATAATAAACATACAAAAGTTTTAGATCAACTTGTAAGTTCCGAGAAAATTGCTCCAAATCTGAAAAAGTCGAAAATCTTTGAAAATCCTATGATGGACAAGACAAAATCCAATTATGGACACCCAATCTTGGACACCTTATGTTCTAAAAACATTGTAGGCCGCCTGCAATTTCACATATAAATTCCTTTATTTGTTGAATTCCAAACTTTAAAAAAAAAGTAGAAACTGTCATATAAAAGGAGGCACAGGTCAACAGGTCGTATTCAGCCAATTCAGCTCGTATTTTTCTGTTGGAAACGCCACGTCTTTTTAAGTCTTGAATAATTTGCGTTTTTCGGTAAAACAATACACTTGCGATTCTGTTAAAAAAAAATCCCGCTGTTTATTTTTTGTTGAGCATGATGTTTTTGACGTTTTAAGGTTATGTTTATCAAATATTTATCCAGATTTTGTCGTATTTCCTTCATTTTTGAGAAAAGTACTATATTAGCCTTGGCCGGAATGGCAATTGCAGGGTTCGTATTATAATTAAACGGACTCGCAAGCTCGTCCGTTTAAACAAATACTCAGCCTGCAATTGCTTTTTTCCCCGGCCATGGCAATAATGTATTATTTTTTTCGGGATAAGGATTCATGGATAAGGAATTCAAATTTTACATTTCTTTCGAATTTTAAGTAAAAAATTTTTTACGAAAAATCGTCATTATACTTGATTTCGACTAATTCGGGGATAAGGATTTCAAATTTTATATTAATTTTGAATATCAAGTTAAAAAAAAATTTTTTTTTCGTAATATCGTCATTATACTCGATTCCGACTAATTCGGGGATAAGGATTTCAAATTTTACATTTATTTTGAACTTTAAGTAAAAAGAAAAAAAAATATGAAAAATCGTCATCATACTCGATTTCGACTAATTCGGGGTTAAGGATTTCAAACTTTACATTTATTTTGAATTTTAAGTGAAAAATTTTTTTTTTCAATGTCGTCAATTTACTCGATTTCGACTGATTCAGGGATAAGGAGTTCAAATTTGATATCTATTTAGAGCATCTATAAATATGTAACCGGTAGCACTTGGAGGTCATTTGTAAGGTCAATTGTGAGGTCAATAATTGTGTTAATACAACCTTTTTTGCACGGTTGCGGAAATATCGAAATCAGAACTGGCAACCGATACCTGAATGTTATTTTAAAAAGTAAAGAGTCCCTATTCTGATGTGATTATGTCGTTCTAGCTCAAATTTCGTGCGATATATACTAAAAAAACATCGAGCTGACATTTCGCATCGACTGAATTTGAATTTTCAGTGATACTAGAATAGGGACATGTCAACTTTGACATTTAAATTTTGACAGTTTTGTTTGACGTTTTTATATTTTAACATCATATATGAGATTAAAATTAAAAATTATATTACTGCTGTAGCCTTAGCCACAGATAAGAAAATTGCCATAAATTCATTGAATGTTGAAATGAGAGTCATTTTCTACGGTTTCCGAACGCATATTAGAGGATTTATGATATGTGTGTAGATAAAGTAATGTATGCAACTGTACATAATTAGGCATTAAAAATTTAAAACACTCGTGTACCAGTTGCATAATATTAGTTTATGCTATTCATAATAAGGTCACACGAGTGTTTAATTATGTACAGTTGCATACATTACTTTATCTACACACATATTATAATAAGTACTCTAAGATGGGTTCAGAAGCCGAAGGCAAATGACCTGCATTGCTACCAGTGCTACCGGTTACATATTTATAGTAGCCGGTATTATATAACATTTGAAATCCATATCCCCGAAATAGTCGAAATCAAGTAGGTATAACGACGATTTTTCGATAAAATTTTTTTTTTCTTAAAATTCAAAATTAGTATAAAATTTGAAATCCTTATCCCCGAATTAGTCGAAAACGAGTATAATGACGATTTTTCGCAAAAAAAATTTTTTTTCGCTGTAAATTCAAAGTTAATATAAAATTTGAAATCCTCATCCCCGAATTAGTCGAAATCGAGTATAATGACGATTTTTCGAAAAAAATTTTTTTTTTATTAAAGTTTAAAATAAATGTAAACTTTGAAGTCCTTATCCCTGAATCCTTATCCAAAAAAAACTTATATCGACCTGACCTTTCGTATCGACTGAATTTTAATTTTCCTGTTCCAAATTTAAAAAAAATCTTTATAGTACTAAATAGGAAATTATAACGAATATTATATTACTGCTGGTAACCTTCACCACAGGTAAGAAAATTTTCATAAGTACATTGATGTTAAAATGAAGGTCATTTGCATACGGTTTCTGAACGCATTTTAGAGGATTATGATATTTGTGTAGATACTTAAACTACTATTATAATAAAACTGGGTGGCATTTTTCAAACATTTACCTCGCCAATAAATCCGTCCAACATTGGGTGTCCATAATTGGGTAACCAGAATTCAGTATGAAAACCAATCATGGAGAAATTGTCCATAATTGGAGATTAACAAAAAATAGGATCCAGTAATGTACATCCTCTCTAAATCATTCAAATTGGATTCTAATGCAATAAACACTTTAAAAAAGTATTGTTAAATATGTAACGCTTCTCACGAAATCATATCAAAATAATATTGTTTAGAGAAAATAAAGTTTACAATCAAAAACGTAAACCTACTTCCTTAGTTATTTCTGTAAGAAATTAAGGTTATTCGTGAAAAATGCCGGAGCACACTTTTTGCCGCCGCGTCATTTTTAAACAAAATGACCGAGGCGTATGTCATTTGTCAATGTGATACATAGAAGCCTATTCTTTATGCTTAAAGTGTTGCCATGACTAAAATACTTTTCCGTTGCTTAATTTCGACCGTGAAAGATTTTTGCGTCCATTACTGGAGCCAGGTCCATTACTGGTGCCACTACGTTAGTCCAACTGGGGAAAGTTAGGAAGGAACTCCTTAGAGAAGGCCGCAGTCAATGGCATCATCCTAGCGTTATCCCAGTATAGTGGCTATTCTGAAGGATCGGGTTCCGCTACCAAAAATTTCGCGTCAGGCACTAGTTTTTACGAAAGCGATTGCCATCTGACCTTCCAACCCAACGGGGAAACTCGAATATTATTGGGATTAGGCTTGTCAACACTGAAATCAATGTAATAACACTAGGTACTTACGTATCTTTAGGTGCGTTTGTGGTGTTGTGTTTCTGGTGGTAAGGAGGTTCGCCAAGTGTTCCCAAAGATGTAGTGTTGGCATTTTTGTCTCTATCTGTCAATGCAACGAATCCTCAATTAAAAAGTGAACGTTCTCAAGGGTTCATAGGCCGAGTGTGCATAAGTTTGATTTTAATGTCATTTTCATCATCATCATCATTTTCAGCCTGTAATCGCCCACTGCTGAGCATAGGCCTCTCTTCGAGTACGCCACTCGTCCCGGTCTTGGTTGCCGCCGGCAGCGAGGCAGGGCCTAAGCTACCGGTGGTCAGGGCGACAGAGAGAGGAACCTGCTGACTATGCGCGCCGTGTCCAGGAGTACCGCCTTCTGAATCTGGCCCTTGACCCAGCCATCTAGCGAGAGTCTCTTGAGGTGCTGGTCGAGACTATTCGCTATAAGCCCGTTCGCAGAAACGACGATCGGGACATGTCATTTTACTTTCAATAAATTATATTTCTATATGAACCTTGCGTACGTTTGAATTTAACACATAAAATTATCACCATGCTAATGCAAAATGATTGGTTTAAGTCTTACTTGACTTCATACACAGGCATGTTACAGGTAAATTACGTTTCACACCACCTGCTCGACAATGCCAAATTATATATCATGCAAATTTTACCGAAAGCAAACTCATAACACTCTCGCTCCGCTCGGGAGTAAAATCTGGCCCTTCGTTGCTTTCAGGATTCAATTTCGCGCCCGTGACATAAAACAGTACTTTATCCTCTTGGTGTACAATCTAGGTACTATATAATAAAGTATGACACTGGCAATATGTTCTTACAATACACTAACTGTCTATAAATCGTATGTTTCTAATAGAAACTCTATTACGTTAGCGCTAAAGTAGACAATCCAATGGAATAAGAGCATATGTCAGTGTCAAACTAAAAGTAATCACACCTACTGTATCTCATCCTATCTTAGTTCCTGTCAGACTTCACACTTCCGACTTCCGTCCACCTCCAATGAATTTGTCAGCGCCGTCACTCGACCCGTATTTCACCCCAAACCCCTACTTCAAAACAACACAAGCTCTATACCTTCCAACAGCACTTACGCCCTTCATCTATAACTAAGCTGAGATTTATGGCCCTCGGAATGTGAACTCCGAGGAAATTCCCTTTTTATTCGGCCTATATGTTTTATTTGGGGAGACGAATGGCCTGGAGGCGACGAGTCAAGTTCAAGTTTGTCTTTTTGATTAGTGGTCGAAGGATTTATGCGGTCTCGTCTATTATGAATTTGGGGAAATGTAAAGGTATGGAGGTAGCCGGAAAACGTGCTTTCTTTCATCTAATAGGCCGAGTTACCGCAGACCGTTCTTCATTTCAGCATGGGAAAGAATTATTTTTGGGGTTATATTTTATTTCGATCCCATATATTGTTACTCCAAAAGATGTAAGAACAGGACATCCTATAATATTTCAGGACAACAAATTCAGAAATTAAGGAAAAAAAATTAAAATGCGTGCTCCGAGCTGGATTCGAACCTGAGCCCTTCTGGCATTCGCGGCCAGTCGCTGTAGCCAACTGAGCTACGGGATTAAAATCGAACCCGGCCCCCAAATTCCTCAAGAGTTCCTTTATATACAAAATACAAACGCCTCAATTAGTACCAGTTGCATAAACGACTATTATTACACACCTCAATAAAAACACAAAACAGTTCAGAAACATCACGTAGCGAGATATAAGCAGTAGCTGTAGCTCTAGTATAAGTTTTTTCGAAACATTAACTAATTCGAACGCGTTTGCGTTTTGTCTCAAAATGTATGAAAGTGGTATGAAAACGCGAACAGCGCCTCTGGTGGTCACTAGTGGAAACTAAAACGCTAACCGATGAACGCGCGTCGCGCGTATTTCAAACTCGGTGAGATCGTTTTCATACATTTTGAGACAAAACTCAAACGCGTTCGAATTAGTTAATGTTTCGAAAAAACTTATACTAGAGCTGCTGTAGTGTAAGTTTTTTCGAAACATTAACTAATTCGAACGCGTTTGCGTTTTGTCTCAAAATGTATGAAAGTGGTATGAAAATGTGAACAGCGCCCCTAGTGGTCACTAGTGGAAACTAAAACAGCGAGTATAACATTTGTTGCTAACCGATGAAAACGCGTATTTCAAACTCGGTGAGAGCGTTTTCATACATACTAGAGCTACAGAGGTAGACAACAGGCGATCTTGTGTTGTTAGTGTAACATCTACATTCATTTAAGAAAGGATGTTCAGTATTCTAAGATATTGTTCATACTCCGTTTCATCGTTCTAATGCAACGAAATTAATGTCCCATGAATAAGACCGATTCATGAACTGGAATTGGATCAACATTTTATTGGTTCCGTGTTCTATTTTCTGGACAACGTGCATGTGTCACCTCTGGAGTCGATAGCGTCCATAGGCTACTGTGATCGCTTACCATTAGATCTCACGGTTCGAAATAATTGCCATACGCTAAATAAATAATCAGACACCATATCTCATACAACCTCCGTACCTATCTTAAGGCCGTGTATTACCAATTTTGAGTTTTTAAAAACCATCTGAGACATAGAATATAGTGTTTTAAAATCTAAAAAAAATATATGAGTTACATAAGGATCTTGTCTAGTCAAAATCGCAGTCAGTTACATGACCTGATGAATTTCACTCGATAGAAAAAAATCGCGAAGTTACCCCTTTTTGGAATGTATTTTCAATACTACGGCTATATTACTGATATTTAACATTTAATTTTTATACTCAATTAAAGATCGTAAATAGTTATAGACAAATTCGCAGGGTTTGCTTTGATAAAATGATTGGCTTAATCACTATAGCTAAATATTTACAAAACTGCGCGCAGAGCTTGCGTAGAGAGCGGGATGGTTAATTGTAAACTCACGCGTGTTAGAGCGGGACATTTGCGTTGGGGATACCTCCCCTTAAACGGGATCTATTATGTTTATAATTGAAAAACACTTCGAAAACGATTAAAAAATTGATGAACTGATTTTCAGCAGAAAAGTAGAGAAAAATCTTTATAATTAATAAGATTGGTTTGCACCAATCTGTCTCTTTCTATCTGTTTTTTTTAACCTGTGGCTTTATATGCCGGGCCCAATAAACCGATAGGAGTGCGTGGTTTGAGAGTGGCCTGTGTAAAATCCAGGGGAAACATCCGATATGACCACGCTGGCGGTTTAAATACTGGAATATCCTAAGAGTTTGCGCTCCAGTGAGATTGGTTGATCGGCTCAACCGAATCTGAGGTGTCAGTGCAATTGAGCTACTGGGAGTTTTGTCGCTGGATGTTTAACAACTTCAGTAGCTCTAGTATAAGTTTTTTCGAAACATTAACTAATTCGAACGCGTTTGCGATTTGTCTCAAAATGTATGAAAGTGGTATGAAAACGTGATTAGCACCTCTGGTGGTCACTAGTGGAAACTAAAACAGCGAGTATACCATTTGTTGCTAACCGATGAACGCGCGTATTTCAAACTCGGTGAGAGCGTTTTCATACATTTTGAGACAAAACGCAAACGCGTTCGATCGAATTAGTTAATTTTTCGAAAAAACTTATACTAGAGCTACAGTTTAGCTAAGATGGTAGTTAAACTGCCCACAAAGTTGGAGGTCCCGGGTCCGAATCCCGATCAGGGCATTTAATTGCGTGTATCTATTTATGTATCCATTGTACTACTATGCTTTGTTTAGTTTCGGACAAGGGCGGCTGGTGAATTATCCATAAATATTTATTTATTTTATTAAACTGCTCCAGAGATCGGGTAGCCCGCAGAACTACCAGTTGCCAACGGCACGGTACCCTAACTCCGCTCCAACTTTCTTTATTAAGCGCCCGTGTTTATGGTCGCATAAATTCGCTTTATCTTTATGAATATTCAAGAAAGTCGTTAACACAGACCGTCGACTTTTTTCGCTGTGTAACGACTTTGATGTGGCGCTCGAGATACCTCGATTTATCGCGGCTAAGTTATGGCTGAGCACGACTCCAGCCTAGGTCTTATTCAGATTTATGCGCCCGCCGGCTTGCCTCCGTGCCTTGGCTCGTATATTACTAGGTTAGGTTATAGCTGTGGAGAACATTTTAGGGGATTATTTTTCAATTTTGTTTGGTTTAAAACCGACAGATACGCGAAATGCCACAGTTAATACGAAGCCAGTTACAGTTCTCGTAAATTAACAGTTGTGGCCTGTCATTTCGCGAGTGAGTCATTTTGCGTTATTCCTAAAACTTATGTGCGAAATATTATTAAGAGGGTACGAACATTTCGCTCCAACTCATCCTAGCCGCGATCTCCCTGCGAGCGGCCATGTTTAGCTACACACTAAAACGATTACTGTGTGCGTGCGGTTCGAGAGCTGCCGGTTGAACTGCCAAGTCTTGATCATTGTTATAGAGTTAGAGTGAGGTAGGAAAAAAATGTGGTGAGTTTTAAATGTTTTTATTTTATTAACATTACGTACCTACGCACTTATTAAGGTGGTTCGATTTTCATACAAAAAACGATCGACATTTATTATCTCATTACACATTATTAATACTTAAATATGTGTTAATCTATTTACTTCTGACTATTCATTTTCGCGAAATTAATAAAAAACCTGTGTTTCATACAGAAATTACGCAAAAAACAACGTTAATTTTTTATAAATTTTACGTTTGGGAGCGTGATAACTGTCATGTACATTGTGACGTTCGGCCTGGTACTTTAAATTACTTTCCACAGAAACTACTTGGCCTGAAAATCTGAAATTGCACATACATATAATTCGGTAACTAGTCCAAACAACGCAGTCATAAATTATCGGGCGCTCGTTAAGAATAAAAAAATATAAATGAATATGAATATGAGAGTAAATTTACACAAAAGATAACAACCAGTAAACATATGTTGGGAGACTATACAAACGATTTTTAGAGGTGCATGAACATGAAATAATCAACAAAATTGGAATAAGTTTGTCAGGAAAAAAGTCAAATTTAGAATGATAATTACGTGGAGTCCACGTGTTTCGGGGACTAGTTTTACTTTGAATTACTTTCCACAGAAACTACTTTGCCTAAAAATCTGAAATTGCACATATATATAATTCGATAACTAGTCCAAACAATGCAGTCATAAATTATCGGGCGCTCGTTAAGAATAAAAAAATATAAATGAATATGAATATGAGAGTAAATTTACACAAAAGATAACAACCAGTAAACATATGTTGGGAGACTATACAAACTATTTTTAGAGGTGCATGAACACGAATTAATCAACAAAATTGGAATAAGTTTGTCAGGAAAAAAGTCAAATTTGGAATGATAATTACGTGGAGTCCACGTGTTTCGGGGACTAGTTTTACTTTAAATTACTTTCCACAGAAACTACTTGGCTTAAAAATTTGAAATTGCACATACATATAATTCGATAACTAGTTCAAACAACGCAATCATAAATTATCGGGCGCTCGTTAAGAATAAAAAAATATTAGAGTTTGAATTTTACAATTAAAGGAAAGATCCGAAATGTTCACAGAACGTCAAGAACATAGAAGCACGTATCCAGACATAGAAATATCACTAGCAGCAATAGGTAATAGGTAACATGGTGCCGTGCCTTAAGGCCGGGTATTACCACTTTTGAGTTTTTAAAAACCATCTGAGACATAGAATATAGTGTCTTAAAATCTAAAAAAAATCTAAAAGGATCTTGTCTAGTCAAAATCGCAGTCAGTTACATGATCTGATGAATTTCACTCGATAGAAAAAAATCGCGAAGTTACCCCTTTTTGGAATGTATTTTCAATACTACGGCTATATTACTGATATTTAACATTTAATTTCATCATAAGCAAAGCAAAAAAAATCATAAAGAAATAATCATAAAAAAATCATAAGGAAAGCATCATATTTTGGACATATATTTCGAAATGAAAAATACGAGATATTGAGATTAATAATTGAAGGAAAAATAGAAGGTAAAAGAGGTCGTGGTAGAAGAAGAACATCTTGGACGAAGAATGTAAGAGACTGGTTGGAGGCTGAAAGCACGGAAAAACTAATTCGCATGACTACAAATAGGTCGACATATAGGCAAATGGTCGCCGACCTCCGGGATGGAGATGGCACATAAAGAAGAAGAAGAACATTTAATTTTTGTACTCAATTAAAGATAGTAAATAGTTATAGACATTTTCGCAGGGTTTGCTTTGATAAAATGACTGGCTTGATGACTATAGCTAAATATTTACAAAACCGCGCGCAGAGCTTGCGTAGAGAGCGGGATGGTTAATTGTAAACTCACGCATGTTAGAGCGGGACAGTTGCGTTGGGGATACCTCCCCTTAAGGTATGATTCCGCTGCCGACTGCATACAACAACTGCACCTTTCGCCGCACTCCAAATTTAACTGTAATCATAAGACTAAAAGTCCCAATTTAGAGTGAGCGGCGTGTGCTGTTCCGACACTTCTCCGCTCATTTCAAATTGAGCTTTTTACGCATACCATTACGGTTCAATTTGGAGTGCGGCGGAACGTGCAGTTGCTGTATGCAGTCGGCAGCGGAATCATACCTTTACCTTTTAACTTGTATGGCCGTAGTACTGTTGGATTTTTTCGTCCCAAACAATTTACGTTTATTGCCCATTTCTGTAAAAAATCATATCACTTTAGTGCTTTGAGAAGAAATAAAATAAATAAATTTAGCATGTTAACTTACTAACCAAGTATCAAATTATTAATCTGTAGCGGACGCGCTACATCTACAGAATAGTAGTGTCGGTGTGAGCTTGGTCACCGACCCTAACGCACCGAGGAGAGCGACACGTGCGTTCCTTGGGAAGGCCCGGCGCGTAATGAATCGAACAACGTTGTCGCGCGCTGTTATATTGTGAATTATAGTGGTTTTTAAAAATTCGTCTAAATTAAGTGGGTTATCCATAAGCGTTAAAAAAAATAAGAAATATCAAACAAAACCTGTAGTTTTATAATAATAAGTTTTTTTTCCAAAATATTATAAAACATGTGAGGAAAAAAATGTTTAAACAAACCGATTTAGACATTTTGTAGTATTTTTTTTAGATAGTAAAAACCAATATTTCAGAACTAGTGCGATCGCTATGTACTAAAAGACTATACATCCTATTGTAAAAGATAAACATCCAATCGTTTTTGACAATTTAAAATGGAAATATTGTACCTGAAAGATAGCTCTAACGCGTATTTTTGCAAAACACTCCGACGAAAACCTGACTGTTTTAAATAATCGTACATAGAAATAAAAGTTTAGCAACGCTATGGTCTAGAATAAGACTTTATCTATACAAAACAGAAGTTTACTTTAACAATGTAGTCACTTGAACAAAGATATGACGTTAGAAAAAACCGTATATTTTCTAAAATACCAACTTTTTGTTCGTACAGTCTTAAGTATTTAACAGTTGCTCTCCGATGAAGGACAAAACACCGTAAGGCGGTCTAATCCCAACAGTTTTCCCTTTGGGCTGAAAGGTTAGATGGCGTTCGTTTTCGTAAAAATAATACGTAATTTACCTAAACTCCTTAACTATTCTTTAAATTCAGATTTTTTAAAAAGATAATATTGACAAGTTAAGGCCTGGAAATACCCCAAATGATAGATTTTGACACGCTAAGGCTCTGAATTGATCTTGTGAAAAAAATATACCTATGTTATTCTTTAATCTTCCGTTTATAATGTGAACATTATATTTTTCTCAAGAACATTACATTACTATATCAAAAACAATATTGGAATAAGGCGTTGAAAAATGGCGGGTTAACGTTAACACACAAAGTCGATGTAAGAGTGACCTCGGACCCGCGACCCGCCGTAACTCACACCGATGCTTTATTACCCGATCTCTGCGACTTTCCAGCTCTAATAAGTATTTGGAAAAGTTTTATACAGCTTTGAGGGAACATGTTGATGGCAGCTTTCGCAAAACTAGTGACTCGAATCTTGGGTTTAGTTAACAATGCGGATCGAAAAACCCTATCGCTCAAAAGAGTCAAAAGGTTATGACAGTTGAATGTCTTGTGCGTTACCAACTTTCTATGTCTACGCTGTGGTTTCATATAGGTATATACACCTCAAATGTATGAAATGTATGGTTAAACGTGTGTAAACATACCTTTGCCCATCTCTTGGCGGATATTCATACTTGATTTCACCCTAACTTATGGAGAAGTTGAACTCCTGATTAAAGTTTAAGAGCAACAATTCATCGAATGTGCATAAGTTATGAGTGTGTTCTAGGCGTTTATCGGTGTTTAGGGTTCTGCTAAATGCTAATATGCTTTGAGCAATATTCTTATGTGTTTTTGAAGTAAATTACTTTAATATTTTCGTTATTACTATAAACATAAGTATATAGTAATGCCAGTGGCGGAGCGTCCATACAACTCGATTCCCACCGGCTTGCCTTATTTTCAGCCAGTCCAGTTCGATCTTTTTCTACGGCTCATGAAGAATAAGATAGGCAAATTATTTCCGGCTTTCCTTAGAATATTTTTGACGCGCCGCCACTGGTAGTTACCTATATTAATTATTCAAAGCGTAAGAAAATTAAAGTCTCATTGTAACACAAGTTTCATATATATCGATTGTCGATTATCTTTAATGTGTCACGGTATACACTAAACGTGCAGTAACGAGAGATTTTGAATTGCATTGTTTGTAAATTTCTGATTCCATAATTAAGTAAAAAAAACGTGTGTTAGCAGAGGTTTTTTTACGTGTTTAGTACGTGTCAAAGTGACAGATAAGGACAAACGAATTTTAAGCGGCTAATTAATTAAAAAGGGTAACACTACTCGTATAGGTACAAAGAAAAGAAAATGTTTCTTTTCTTTCAAAAGATATTGTCAACACACTTAAAAATTATAAACTAAATAAACATTTTTCGTTTTCATTGCCACGTAAAACTTTAAAAGATTGGTGGCAAAAAGAGCGTCGGCTGTCCATCATCAGGGGGGTTACTGCAAACAGAAAACGAAGTACTTACCTTCCTCTCTGTCACTCGAATATAGTGGGACAGAGAGGCAGCTATAGGCCCTTCGGACGACTTGGGAACTTCAGATAGTCAAGTTGCCCACTCACTTGACAAGCCTCATCCCAATAAGGTCTAGTTTCCCCTTGGATTGGAAGGTCAGATGGCAGTCGCTTCCGTAAAAACTAGTGCCTACGCCAAATCTTGGGACTAGGTAGCGGACCCCTGGCATCCTTTAGGATGCAACTGTAGCTACTGGAACAATGTTAGGAGGATGATGGAGAAAGGCAGCTGGCTATTTCGTTTTCGGTAGGCCCTCTGGATGGGTTGATGACAGTAAAATTACACCAGCCCCTCTAGCACAACATGCATTCCGTATCTACTCGCGCGCGAGATAAGCTACCTGTCACTTTTTGACAGCATTAATCAGACAGTGACAGGTAGCCTATCTCGCGCGCGAGTAGAGACGAGATGCATGTTATGCTAGCCCCACAGGTCACTTTTGGTCTCATCTCCAGTCATGCATAACATTCTTCAATATCTTACAATGGGGGGGCCATTGCGGCCCGGCCCGCCATCTTTGCTTGGCGAACTTGGCTGACACACTGCCCTGTGTCTAGATACTACGAAGGCCATCGGATCGATACCCCATATGGTGATAATACAGACGACTCAGAAACCGCCACGTGGAGCCGGACAATTAGACCAACCGTAAAGACGTACTTAATTCGACAAAACACAAAGTCACGTCCAACTTTAAATTCTATTCAATTGTTTGAAAGCTGAGGTTCGAATGTGGCAGAAGTTTAAAAGTATCGTTAGATATTTATGTTTGAGTCATGTTTGAGTATGTGGATGTGGATTGATCGATTTTCAATTAACGAGGACTGTTGTCCACCAGGCAGGCAAAGACCCTTATTAATTAGTTAGAATCAGTGTTTTATTCTATCTCGACTAAATGAAACAAAAATAAGCTAATCTAGCGTCGTTTATTATTATTTTTTCATTCATGAGTAACGTAAATAAATGCATTAACTTTCTTTCTTTTTTCTTTCTAGATCACGGTGTCTTCGTACCATCAGGCAAGCCCGTAAGCGTATTAGCCACCGTTCCGCCATTGTAAAAAAAAATTGAATCATTCAATGGGGAGTTGTATTCTAAGCTCCAAACCAGCACCAAACAAGCCCCCTAAGCCAGCTACGAGCTAAGGTAATACGAGCCTTGGCAAAAAAAACAACGGGTTGCACTCCGGGAGTGCCGGCAGAAGTGAAAACTCAATAAAGATAGTAAATGGGTCATTGTCAGATTTAGGTGCGCGTCTTTTCGGTGGACAGGACATGCCAAAAGTTAAGGGCTACAAAGCTTAATTTTCGATTGATCTGATAACCCGCATAATCTGTAATTCCGTGTCTATAAATCCATATAATAAAAACGTAAATTACATGCACACAAGCCGTTAACTATTGTCCACCGAATGGACAACTTTTGTTTTTCCGACTGACAATGACCCAAATAACAAAGATATTCATATCGGTATCGGTATCCGTATCGGTATCCGTATCTGTACTGTACTCATACTCATGTTCATATTCGCATAATCCATTTACATAATATGTCCCGAGTATCATTGTGTCTTACGCATCTAAGACCAGGAACCTGTACCACAATACTTTACAAGCGTACAATTCGACAAATTTGTGAACTTTTTATATGGAAAATTGTGCAATTTTGTCAAATTGTAGACTTGTAAAGTTTTGTGGGCTAGCTGAGTTTAGCTGAGTTGACACCTCCTAACATCGCAATCACGATTACTAGGAGCGGTCAACTAGCTGGTCTAAGAATCTCAGAATCTGTCGCGAGTTCAACAAATTTTCCCCAGTACAAAAGTGCTCAGAGCCGCTAAAGAAGTTTTCACTTCAAAAATTGTAAGCAATACTACCTATTTCCCATTTTTATTTCTTTAGATTCGTTGAGTGTGCTCAGGAACTCCATGAGCTCATACCGCCTTCCCCCTTCTTCCATCAGATATCCAGACGACGTACGACTGGCTACTTTCATTACCTGGTCAAAATCATCTTTTTTTATAATGTTTACTGGTTTGGTATTTGAATGGCGTATGTAGGTACTTCCGAGTTCAAATAACCTGGACCTTTTTAAGGTACGAGTGAATCTTCTGGGTGAGCTCGCATAAGCGTCGGCCTCATTTTCAATTTAAAAAAATATATATGACTGGTTAGAATTAGGCGTTTATTTAAGAAAATTTAATTTAGCTGTTTGCTCTAAGGAAGAACCCAAATTTGGTGTATTTTGAAAATTAATTTTATTTTTTAGCAAATATTATTAGGGCGAGCGAAGCGACCCCTCTCTATAGGCCACTTCCCATACATTTTGTAATCCCTTTTACGAAAAAACTATCAAGCTTTTGAATGTGAATTTTTGCATAGTAGTTCAGAATGATGTGTAGACGTGTTATCAAACACGAAAAAAACGATTTATTAACTATAATTTTAGAAATAAATATTACGATACCAACGCCATCAGTTGAGGCAAGTTATGAAACCAATAGCTTCATGAACTAGACTAACCAAAGGCTTACTGCTAGCGCCATCTGTTAGAAAACTAAAGAGTTAAAATGCGATGTGAACAAAATGATTGTTAAGTTCAAAAATTCACTAGATTTTCTGGCCGGATGTTAATAAATAGTGAGTAATTTACAATAAGTGGATATTAAGGCGAGGTTCTTCCATTGCAAATGTCCCGCTCTAACACGCGTGAGTTTGCTATTGACCATCTCACTCTCTACGGAACTGTGCGCGTAATTTTCGTAAATTTTTAGCACATTTTTGGGTGAGAAAAATACATGGCTTACTAAATTAACAATATTAATCCCGACATCCCTCATACCATCAAGTACGTTTATTTTAGTAGTATTTTCTACTCATCATGTTACCTAAGATTGAAATAAAATGAGTTTTAAGATAGAAAATAGAGGTATGTTTGGATTTTTTTTCTATCGAACAAAGTTTTGCAAATTGTGTAACGGACATCCGACGGCACTAGATAAAGGTCTCAAATATAACATCGTAATTTTTTTTACATTTTTAATATGTAGTATTTCGAAATAAAACCGTTTACGAAATCAGATTTTTACTATAACCCGGCCTTAATATTAATTTAGATTACCATAAAACCAGTAATTTATGGGAGTAGGTGGGTAAGTACTGTACCTCTATTATTTTTGATAGGTATCTGTCATCCGACTTGGATAATATAAATCACTACATTTATTACAATATCGTGGAGTGGAGTTTATTATACCACGACCATTTTAAAGTGGGAAATAGAAATACTATTTTATTAGACACTAACTCAAAAAGAGGAAAATCAAGAAAATCAGGGAACAGAAAGAAAGGTTTGGCGGAAGTTCCTGGGACCTGTCAAGAACGATGACGGCTCTTCGAGGATCAGGAGAAATGCCGAGATCGAAGAATTGGTGGCCGAACCTAATATTATCGGCGAAACAAAATCACACAGGCTTCGCTGGTTCGGTCACCTGCTGAGATTGGGAGAGGATCGAACCGCCAAGAAAGCATACTTGGGGCGACCGAGTGATCGCCGCCCGGTTGGTCGACCCAGGTATCTCTGGGAAGACAGTGTGGAGGCGGATCTGCGGCAGCTTTAGGTCGAAAACTGGCAGGAGGCTGCACAGGATCGGGAAAAGGGGCGTGCTCTCGTTTCGGAGGCCAAGATCCTCTTTGGGTCGCTGCGCCGTTAAAGTAAGTAAGTACTTTATTAGAGTATTTGTGATAGTAACCTGATTTTAAATAAATCTTTAGCAAAAATATAGAGAAACGTTATTCAAACGCGTATATGGCGCCACGGCATATTGGCAATGGCATAACTTGGTGAAAACATCTGCTGCTACAAATTTTTTAGAAAATCGTTTTGTATTTACATAAGGTAATATTATTCTTATCGTGTCATCCACGACGACGCCATGTCGGCAATAAAGGGTTCCGTACCGACACCTTTTTGTAAAAACCGGCCAAGTGCGAGTCGGACTTCACACATTTAGGGTTCCAAACCAACCGCAAAATTAAGTTTGTTTTTATAAGAAAAATAAGGAAGTATAAAAAAACTGATTTATCAATACCTACCTATATTAGTATTTGTTGGTAAAGTATCGGTAAAAAATAAACATTATCACCAAGATTCAAGTTTATAGGTCAATAGAAAATCAATAAATTCTTAGGAACATAATTTTGTAAATAAAGTTAACTTTGATGTTTTCTCATTGCTTTGTTTTCCAATATACATATTTATCTTACTCAATGAGCTCTAAACTAAACGATGATCAACCACTCGATGGGGTAGCATTCTCGCACCCCCCTTTAGCTGTATGCGAGTGGGAGCACCCCTTAAAAACATTTAAAAATAAGTTTTGACAATTTGTGTGGCTTTGGGTCAACTAGATGCCTATACTGTGATTTGAAGATTAAGTATAGCTCCAACCGTTTTGCTTTAAAACCTGTGTAAAGGACGACGGACGGACGGACGCGTGAGTGACAGCAATAGGGTTCCGTTTGGACCCTCCTGGTACGGAACCCTAAACATATCCATTACACTGAAGCAAAAAGGTCTTTTTTATTTTAATTAATCGTTATTACGAACAGTGATATATTCGAAAAGTAGGGTTACCAGTTTTTCGCTCTTTTAGCACCACCCAGAGGTCACGTGTTGGGTAGCGATGAGTACTCTCTACTTACGTGGTACATATTCGACACCGATCTTCATAGGAATGTCACGGCACTTGCATCCCTTTTTTTAGGCAAGACAGTTGTTCAGCGATAAAGATAACTCAAAAACCCGTTAATACTCGTAAACCTATCGTGTTCAAACCATAAATTGTTGAAAAATTTATTTAATTACCAATTTTTTTATCAAGCGTAGGGTGCGCGAGTCGCACGATATGTTTCATTTCGTCTTACTTAAGGCGCTCGGTTTTTTTATGCGTCAACCGCATGCGTTTCCATATAAATACATTCAACGCAATGCGTTTGACGCAACGTATATAACGCATGCGTTTAACGCATAAAACGACCGAGCACCTAAGTTTTAAATGGTATAGTAGAAAAGAAGCATAAATATGGGTAAGAAAATTTGATGATGGAAAAATGTACTTAACCGTCTTAGATATCGAATTTGGCCGTTTTTTTAGTCAATTGAATAATATATAGGTACAGGTAGTTAGGTTAAAAAAAAATCGCGAGCCCTCGCATAGCTCTGCTTTTTGCTTGTGACTCGTTTACTTTCTTTGTCTATTCTAACAGAATCGTGCTCTATCAAGGTCATAGGGGCCCATTACCCTAATGTGCCCAGGGCCTCAAATTGGTTAAAGACGGCCCGGCCCTGTGCGTTTCCGTTACTGTCACCCGGGGAGGTACCCTAAAAAAAATTTTTATTCTACCGTTTTCTCCGCGTCATCGATATGTATACTCATGCCAAATTACAGCTTTCTAGTACTAACGGTTACTGAGAAAAACGGGGGTCGGACGGACGGACGGACGGACATGGCGAAACTATAAGGGTTCCTTGTTTACTACGGAACCATAAAAACTGAAAAAATCAAATTACTTGAATTTCCCGAAACGTGGGGTACTCTTCAGGGGATTTTTTTATTATTTGTTGGTATCCCGAAATCGAATTATAAACCGACTGAATGATGGGACATCAATTCTAAGCTGGCTTCTATGCTAGATTTATACTACGCGATTTGATCGGTTTATATGTGAAATGTTTGGAGGTTATTTTTGAATTAATTTACATATTTTTCCTATTTCATCAAGTGTCTCATGATATAACTTATGATTTAGCTCAGTTACTTGGTACCGGTGAGATTTTAGAAATAAACACGGGTCCAAAATGCAAAGAAAATGTACTTACGCAAATTACGCATGGAATGTAACATCCGCCTTTTTTCGGTCGAGTTTGCTTTTACAGCCCAACACTGAACACCCCACCATGTTTGCACTGAACACCCAAACACTACGGATCTGATAATTGGTAAATTATTATTCATTTAAACCAAACTTATCATTAATTCTCCATTTATAAAATGCACTACCAAATATTGCCAATTTGTTTTGCAATCTTCTTGACACAAAACTTTGACACAAATACAAAATTTTTCGATCGGTGATAAGGACAAAACATCGCACTATTTTCTACTTCCTCTCATAGGAATCGCAATAAGGCTATCTTTCTCTTACAAAGCGTGTCAGGCCCTTGGTATTTTATTTTGAAGGGAACTGTCACCGTATTTAGGGACAATAAGAACTACTTTCCATGAGAATTTATTTGAAATATGATCTTTACGGAAATCGGTCAGTCTGGCTATCCGATATTGGACTTTGGAAACGCTTTTTTAGGGACAATAAGAGCTACTTTCCATGAGAATTTATTTGAAATATGATCTTTATGGAAAATCTTAGGATTCTCTTAAAACAGTTAGAACCTTGGCTTTCTAAGAAGACCAGCTTGGGACCCCTCGTAACATAGCAATCACGATACTAGGAGGGGTCAACTAACCTGGTCTTGGAATTTATCGCGAGTTTATACATTTTTCCCCAGTACAAAAGTGCTCAGCGCCGCTAAAGAAGTTTTCACTTCAAAAATCAATTTCACGCTACGAATTAATCTCTCACTGAAACATCGAATACCACATTAATTTTAAAAGTTAACACGTTCAAAAATGAGCTCTACGATTTTGTAGAAGGGCTTTAGAACACTGCAAGCGTATGTTTGTGTTCGTGTATTGTCCAGAGTTTGGAGTGGGACCTTGTTTTTCTATTGTAAATAGTATTAAATATCATTTTAGGACTTTGTCGTTGTAAAGCGGCTTGAATGTGTCAAATAGATAAAAGTGATGAGGTAATAATATAATGTGTATGTGGTATAGGAATTAAAAAGTGTTAAGTTTAATTGGAGTTGAATATAAGGATGAGTGGAGGGAGACCGAGAAGAACATACATGGACCAAGCTAAGGAAAAAGAAAAAGACTGAACGACATGCACGGAAGTTGTTCTTATACTTCTCGTCGATGGTTTCTTTCTATGGAAGTTGATGCACCGACGAGCGGTTTAAGCGTCAAGAAGTAACAGACAAACACACAGACATACTTTTGGTATAAGGTAATTGGGTCGTTCTTCTTTTTTACCGACAATAGCCTGTCCCTTACCCATATTTTGCGAGTCATTAGAGTATTGGTTAAATATTATGTTTTTAATACAGTTGCTCAAAAAGTGGTACTTTTTGTAGCTGTATATCGTGCGCAAAGTTGGATTTTGCGCACTAGTGCTTTTCACTTTTCCAACTTTTTTAAATTTACTGTTGACCCCAGCCATACATCCAACCCAAGAGTTTTTAGGTTCAGTCACTTTACTTATTTATTTAATAAAGCAAAGGCCATTAAAAGTAACATTCTATAATATTTAAAACATAAAAAATGCATATTAAACAAGTTAAATGGTTATCAAATATTAAAACATCTAAAACTGTATTGAAAAAGTTGACTGATTGAGTAGATTAATGACCGGAAACAGTATTATGCGAGACCTCCAATTAATAGAGTATTATGGAAGACCATCGCGCCTGATGTGAATGAACGCTTGTCTTTTTTCGCCAAAAAATACATTTAGTTACTTAAAAATTAAATAGAAATTAATTATTAAATGAAATATAATGATTTATTAATATTTACATGTAATTAAACTACCATGTGACATAAAATCTCCTTCAAAATAGTATTTGATTTGGCTGAATGCTGACACCCATGGCCTGTTGAAAAAAGTCAATCAATTAAAAGTTAAACCGACTTTTTTTCCCGCTTCTTTGTACATTTGATTTCAAGATTTAATTTTGTAGTGAGTTGTATTGTTTTAATAATATTTTTGAGATATGTGTGATTTATACGATTGTTATATAAAGTTTATGCCTGTATGTAAACTACGCCAGATAGACCAGCGCAGTACTTACTTAAAGCCCACAATTGCAAGTAAAAGTATTGTGTTTTGTATCTTTTAATAGGTACTGTTTTATTTTAGTTTCTTTGATATTTTTTCGCAACTGTATTAAAAAACGTCGTTTGATACACGTGCGGAAGTGTCATTTTCACTCGTCCCGAGTCTTCGCCCGTCGGCTCGGGCCAAGACAACTCGGGACTCGTGCAAAATGACATGTACCTTCCGCACTAGCATCAAAATGTACTATTTATTAATAAATGTACCTCGTTGTTGCTTTTAATACTAATCACATAATGCCAGTAAAAATGCAACTTTCTTTTATTGGGACTGGGACTCGTGAATAAAAATATCCTTCGATCAAAATGTATGGCATTGTCGGTAAAAAAGAACGACCCAATTAGCTATAGCCGCGAATCATTGTACCTAACGCTATTGGTATGTCACTGTAATTTTTTTTTTTATGATTCAGCAAATAAATACATAAATAAGATTTAAATATATATAAATAGAAAAGCATTTTATGACACAACAACAAAAAATGCCACCAAATATTACTAAACAGCGGCACTTCACTATTACTATCGTATTGTATTAGGTAAGCCGAATTTCTCCAAACAATACATGTTCCCAGATGTAAGTACAAACCAAAAAAACACGCGACCCCAAAAACCAACACGAGCGGATTAAGGGCTCTCACTCCATTGTGAAAAAATCGCATTGTCGAGAGCTAATTACGCGCTCGAATGCCACCTTTTGACAGCCCTGTGACGCGCCCTGACGGATTTGTTATTGCGTGTACAACCCTAAACAAGCGGCGGCTGCGAGCTAAATTTAGACGTGCGTCTACGTGTGAAGGTTTCTTTTCTGTTGACAGTTTTCATTTCCAATTCATAATTCTATTTTAAGCTTTAATTGTACGTTCATACAAAATTAAACTCTACCTTTACTTTAAACGGTTGGTTTTTGATTGGCGCGTGGTTTTAGTAAGTACTTCGTGCCTTAATAGGGTTGTTGTCGTATCGGAGTGATCTCGATTCGATCTCGCTAGTTCATAACTGTGGTTTATTTTTCTATTGTGCTGTGATTAGGACTCTTATGAATGGATGTAAACGCCATAGAATTCGAGTACTCAAATAACTTTTTGGTATAATCTGTATTTTGAGATAATTAAATAGTAACAATGGGTGTCCGTAAGCGCCAGATAAAGTTTTATGTAATTTTTTTCTAGCTACTTAAAAAAAATTACATTCGTTTTTTCATGAATTAAATTAATGTAGGTACTTAATACCGGGTTATTTATGATCCAGCTCAAACTTAGAGTAAAAACAATGTCCTAAGCTCAACAATGGGCGTATTTTGGGTTGATGGTGAAGAGAGAGAGAAGCTAGGTAATCATTACAAATACTAATTCTAAAACGGACGAAGGTACATATTCCTACCTTAATTATATCGGCAATGAGATATAGTTAACCAGGGTATGTATTATTGTTATTAGATCTTGCTAATAATAAAAAAAAGTTTGTATGTAGGTATTTAATGCCTATATCTACCTATTATGCAACTTGAGATAGGATGTAGCTTATTCCGAAATGAACGTTGATTTCAATGCCTCTTTTGAAAAAAAAAACGGATATTATATTATTCCCAAAAACATGGTCGATAAAGCTTGTAATCGGAGCTAATAAAAGAAACATCTACTTATTTAGCGCAACGACAAACAGTGGCATCAAATCTTATTTGTACGTACAACTAATCTAACAATGTGACAACCCTGCTAATATAAAACCCAACAATTTGATACACGAATAAATCCAAATTCAGCCTTAAAGATATTGCGATAAAGTATAAAATTCTAGCAAACCGTTTTTAAATATACTCTTTTTCACTTTTACCGTCTGCAGTTCGGGCTGTCCGCAGCGCCACGGCTTTACGTGAATGCCAACTTAAATTTACCGTTGAATCGCAACTAAAATTATTTAATTGCCTTGTTAATAAAGACGAAAATCGAGCGTATAATTGTAACTGGTGGTATGTGTAATGTTGTATGGGATGTCACGGTTGACAATATGGTGTCGGATAACATTAATTCGGTTTGGTCAGGGATTAGGCGCTAAAGAGATGACACGATGGAATGATGTGTGTTTCGGATAACAATGGCGGACAATATGTCTATCTGATATCCCGGCTTGTCGCGTTAGCTGGGCTGGTGATTCCATGGGGGTTAGTGACAGTTATAATTATTTGAATGACGGCATTGAGTCTCCAATGTAAGTACATATATTTTCATTAAAATGTTCTCAGCCTCTTTTGCCTCCGGCAATATTTCTCATTTTTTAGCTCCCGCATTACGTCATGTTTTTTGCGTTTCAATTATTTTAGGTCATTAGGATGCACTAACATTCAAATAGGGTTTGAGTTAAATACTTTTCAGCCGTCTACCTAAGATACGGTTGAAAGGCAAATGAAACATTTTACCTGATACAACCTATAATAAAAATAATTTTAAAATACCCCGTTACTATTAACAAGGCTGAAGTTATAGTGATTTGGGCGATTTGAACCGTAATTAGAGTCCCCGTCTATTATATGCTTACGACATGTTATTTGGGCTGGTTGGGACCACCTTAATTGTCCATTTATTGTTATCAAAAAGAACGAACTTCTAAGATCAATCAACATTAAATTTCAACGTTCTGTGTAAAGAGTAAAAGTTCAAATTTGAATAAAATCATTTAGTTCGTTGTGGTTGTTGTGATTGTGTAATTGAAGATATACTTACCGTCCACCTAATAACAGAAATATGGAATTACATGCTTTGATCCTGACTACATAATAACTCTATATTTTATACGGTAGCGGTTTTTATACAATAATAGTTACAATATAGTTAGTACAAATGAATGAATGAAACTGATTGGAATGCGAGACGTATGTTTCCAATTGTCTCCACAGACCCTATTGATCTCCGCCTACAGTACAGCTCTCACTCCTCTCAACTTGATTAGCCGGTAATGTATGCGCGGGAGACAAAAGAATGGCCGTGTTGTGGGTAATTGATATAGCATAGGATCTGCATCGCTGATGCGCACGATTATGCGGGGACACGACTCGAGAGGTCGAGGTGACAGGGTAGGGTCCCGCAAAAATAACTACATATATTAAATTTGCTGACTCTCACTTTCAGGCATGAGAGTTACAACTTGATCAATAGATGATTAAATCAAGGGACCTAGGGACCGATTTTTGAATGTCGGATTTTGACAGATCTCGAGTGAAAATTCGAGCGTTCGACGCTCAAAAATTGGCCCCCTAATAACAAACGTCCTTATAAGTAAATGAATGGACATGAGAAATGGTGAACCCGAGAGCAATGGAAGCAGGACGTACCGTAATATGTGTCTACTTACCAAACTATATACGTCTACGTCTATAGGCTGCTGTAAAGTGTTTACGTCTATAGGCTGCGGTGTCCACTTTCTATCAGGTGGACCGTACGCTAGTTTGCCATCGTGGTCGTTAATATGAGCTTATGAGCGTGGGCGCTATAACGCGTACTTCTGGGCGAAACTCTTAATCCGCATAAATGGCTTGGCCTCTTATATAATTTTATGCGATAAAAACATTTTCAACAGGAAATAAATACAGAATTAGCATAACAAACACTTAACCCGGTGTTGAGCCATTTTAATGTAAAGCAATGAAATAACGGTTGTTAGTAAGGTCGCCGGAGTGCTGCCGGGTAGGGACCTTCAATTGTCCCTCTCCTCCAACTGTCTTGTTGTTTTTATTGCCCCTTAACTAGTCATTGCAACAATGTCCCTTAATCAGTCATTGCAACAAAGTTATAGGCGTCCACATGTGTCCAGTAACATCTCACATTCGATTCGTTTGTTCGAGCTTCTTCCCAGCACCCTCCAAGGTGCTGGGTGACTCCTTCTTCACGTCACCAGCATGGCGGGAAGGGTTTCGGGCTATAATTTTGGGGACGGCGATATTTCTGCTTCTATGGGTAAACTGGGGAAGGTAATGTCTCATTCCCTGCGTTTCTGGTTTAGATTTCCAGCTAAGTTCTGCTTCGCTACGGAACTAATTTCGCGAGACTTGCTCGAGATTGCCCGCATTTTTGCAAGTCAAATGGGCTGGCTATTAGCTGAGCCCCGCTCGGGAGTGATTTTATGCTAATCGACGATTATCTTGCCCGCGGGGCGAATCATATTCGACAGTTATAACAGACAATTATGGTTTTCGCGGAATAAGCAAAGTTTAGTAAACATGAAATTATTATCCGACAAACTGGACAAAGTGGTGTTTCTATTAGCTTACTAGTAGAAACTTTAGACCTTAAGATTTATCTGCAAAAAGTCCTGGGGGATCATTGCCAATTCTTACAGAAAATTCAGCCTTGAATACACCACTACAAGCTTTGTAAGGTGGCCTCCTCTGTGTCAAGACTGTCAAGGGTTAGCAACTAACAATTGACTGTTGCTGCCGATGTAGCGATTACTCAAATCAATAGAATAGAGGGTTGACAACGCACTGGGGTTACAAGCGTCCATAGCCAGCAATATCTAGTTTATTACATCACTTTCGGCTGAAGCCGAAACCAGATGTTTTGGCCGTAATCGCGACCAAATATTACTTATCGCTCAAACCAGATGTTTGGCTAAAACTGGCCGAAACCGAAACTTCGGTCTGACACTATTCCAACCCTAAATTATTTTGTATGCGCCTCACTAATGAGAACAGGACGTTGAGCTTGTATCAATTCGGACGAAGGCAACGCACGTCCCTAACTTAACATAACAAAACGAGCACCTAAATAGCTACATCGTCCCTCACATCTCGAGCTTGCAACCTTAAATCCGATCTTAAATTTCAATAAAATCCCTAACGTCCTCACAAAGCGAACCCTATGAATACGAAATAAACACGACAGCCCTTTTCCTAAGAAGATTTTATTAAAGAGTGTTTTTTAAAGTGCTAGCGGGCAGCCATTTTGGGAAGTGTGCCGGCGCCATTCCGCGCCGGTAAAAATTGTAAGTTATGGCGCGCGGAGTGGCAAATGGACGCTCCTAACAGACTTTTTAGTCGGCTACGGGAAAATTCAAAGGAAGAGTTATTGTTTCTGTTGGACGGGTTTGTACAGGAATGGTTATGACCGACTGTGATTGAATCTAAATTTGAAATCTGCTGTTTTATGTTTATTTTACGACCTTTGTGCAAGACTGCGGGTACTAGTATTACTAGTACATAGGTATAAAAGAAAAAATAAAGAGGAGAAAGGTATTTATTCGAATATGCAATTTTTTCCCTTCAAAAATAATTTAAACAAGTATCCAAAAGACTATCTTTACATTAATATAGAGTATCTTTACATTATTTTTACCAATTTTAGCACATAGGTACATAAGTATTGAGACGACTGCTCATGCCCGTACCAAGAGGCGATGAAAATAATTTTGTATGTATGTATGTAAGCACTTTATTGTACACAAATCATCATCCTCCTAGCATTATCCCAGTACAGTTGCATCCTGAAGGATGCCTGGGGTCCGCTACCTAATCCCAAGATTTGGCGTAGGCACTAGTTTTTGCGAAAGCGACTGCCATCTGACCTTCCAACCCCAAGGGGAAACTAGACCTATTGGGATTAGGCTTTGTCAAGTGAGTGGGCAACTTGACTGTTAGAAGTTCTCAAACCGCCCGAAGGCCTCCAACTCGGCTTAACGACTGCTGCCATAGACAGCAACCGGGATCAACGGCTTAACGTGCCTTCCAAAGCACGGGAGCGCTCAGTTATTTATTGTGTTGTTGTATTTTATTGTAACCGATAAACACAGTTATCAATAGCTTTGTTATACTAATATGATAAACTGATATATCATGACTGTTGCTAATATCATTTTGTTTTTATTTTACAAAAGATTACTATTTTTTTAGCTGATTGTACAAGTAAATGATCAAGTCAGCAATAGTAATGTATATTCTCCTAATAGATGGGCGTTAATTTTAAAATTAATTTTACTCTAATACACATCAGGAATACTGTACTTAGTGTCATTGCAAGTCTGTCTATGTACTTATATTGGCGCATTGCTTCGCGGTTCTGTCTGTCTCAAAAGTTTCACGAGCCATTTCACTCGAGATTATTAGAGTCGACTTTTATGAATCTGTCCCTTGGCCATTTCTCAGGCGTAATGGCGCGGGGCCACGATATTTCTAAATTATGGCCCGCAAATATACCGAAAAAATGCCTAGAATTCGCTTTAAGAGTCTACTTGGGATAATTTGTTGAGAACATTTGTTGGTAACCCGGTTTTGGGAAGTTATCTTGTAGGCTATCAAGGCTGTTGGAGTAGGTAGTAAAAATAAGGAAAAATATTTTCCCGAAAACTTAATTCGCTTTTTTAATCTACTTCATCTGAATGATTCCCTTTAATTTTGTTGTTTGTTTCTTTTTAGGTATTAACCATTTTCCTACCAAGCTGCTTGAGAGGGTACAACAACTGGGAGTGTGTGTGAAGTTGTTTCCTAATAGGGTATTAAACTAAGGTAAAAATAAATTACTTTTTACTTGACTAATAAAAGATCTAACGAAAATACTCGAAAAACATCAATTATTAATTTATTTTAGCTAATTGAAAGATTTTATAAGCATAAAGATTTAAAAAGGACGCTGATTTGAACAAACCACATCACACTGTCTTAGTGACGTCACTAAGACAGTATTTCCCTACAAACTTCATATTAACAAATCGTTTTTGACATTTAATAAAAAGTTGCTGATTTGACTACGAGTTTAATACCGTATTGTGGTACAGTCAGCATCAAAAATAGCTTGGCATACGAAAGAGGTCAAAAGTTCCTATTCCCTTGTAATAAAGACTTTTGACGTTTTCACATGCCAAGCTACGATTGATGCTGACTGACAACTTTAATAACAATGTCCAATTTGTCCAGCCCAGTAGCTCGATTCCACTTACACCTCAGATTAGGCTGAAGCCGCTCAACCAATCTCACTCGAGCGCAAACTCTTAAGCCACACAGAGAGCGGGCGGGCGGTAGCGGCGCGGGAGCGGGCGGTAGCGGCACAGGAGCGGCGCGGGAGCGGGCGGTAGCGGCGCGGGAGGCGCGCGGGAGCGGGCGGGAGCCCCGCGGGAGCCGCTACCGCCCGCCCGCTCTCTGTGTGGCTTAAGCTTTAGAGTATTCCAGTGTTTAAACTGCCCGCGTGGTCATGTCGCAGGTTTACCCTGAATTTTCCATCCGCGCACTCGCGCATCGCTTTATTGCCTTATAAAGCCACAGTCAGCTTCACAAAAAAAAGGTCCGGTATTATTAAAATTGCTGGTAGTCCATTCAAATTATGGATTTTAACGGCAGTTTATCTAGGTAAAAAACAATCCCATTCCTCTTTTCCAAAACAAGGGTTCTCTTAAGCATTAATAAATCAAACAATTTAATAACAACAGTTGGACATCAAAGGCTAATTGGTACAGCGCGATATTTTTAAAACATTAAAAAAGTAACGATGAGAGTCGAGGGTGTTTCCTCCAAATTAATTCCGGAGAGGTAACAATTTGTCTTCTGAGATTAAGAGTGCTCGAAGCTGGGCCTTGATGGCTTAACTTTTCATCTGGCTAGCGAATTAACAGGGAGGGTGTAAACACATCTTTCATATGCACCAAAAAATATTTCAGGTATCTGAAAGTATCGTATTTATCGTTTCGTAGAACTTCATTTATATTTTTCGCAATTTAAATCCACCCTGGCCCATTACATTTTCTACATTTTCCATGTCATCTACACCAATATTTGGTTTAGTAGAAGAAAGATACATATCATGGAAGTATTATGGTCCAAAATGAGATTTTATCTCCATGAAATCAAAATGCGATATTCTAAAATGGTGTTTCCTCCTGTCATATTGAGACAAACTGGGTCGCGATTCTACTTGTATTAAATAACATGATCAGTTGATCACATCCCCTTGTTTTCTCGTTTTGGATCCATAGAATCGCGCCCCTGGCGTGCCGTGGCATACTTTGGTACCCTTAGTATTTATCTACTCTTGGTCGACTCATCGAGTCATCACTGTGGGCACTCATCATGTCTGACAAGTTATCGTCCAAAAGTAAATTAAGGGCAAGTGTCCCCTACGCAAATGTCCCGCTCTAACACGCGTGAGTTTACAATTAACCATCCCGCTCTCTACGCAAGCTCTGCGCGCAGTTTTGTAAGTATTTAGCTATAATCATTAAGCCAATCATTTTATCAAAGCAAACCCTGCGAATTTGTCTATAACTATTTACGATCTTTAATTGAGTACAAAAATTAAATGTTAAATATCAGTAATATAGCCGTAGTATTGAAAATACATTCCAAAAAGGGGTAACTTCGCGATTTTTTTCTATCGAGTGAAATTCATCAGGTCATCTAACTGACTGCGATTTTGACTAGACAAGATCCTTATAAAAAAAATCTAAAAAAAATATATAACACATATATTTTTTTAGATTTTAAGACACTTTATTCTATGTCTCAGATGGTTTTTAAAAACTCAAAAGTGGTAATACACGGCCTTAAAGACTTATTTACAATGGTAATGGGGATCGAAGGTGCACCACGTCCGTAGTAGGGTGTACCCATCGCTACCATACAATATGACCCCTGGGTGTTGCTAGAAGTTTAACAAAAACCGGCAATCGTGCCTTCTCGACGATCTCACGGTTAAAAATAATTGCCATTCGATAAATAAAATAAATGGCATTATAAAAACAAATTTGTCAAGTAGCCACTTGCGCTATCTTCATAATTACTACATAGATTGTATCCACCTTTGAAGTCTATGTATATATGTCGCTTTCCTCGTTAACTCATACAATAAACATAAATAATGATCCGTCACAATTATACCCGACGTTATCGTGTTATTAACGCCGACACCTCGCGTTAATTTAACTGTTATTGTCTTGGTTTAAATTAACTGTTATTTGCGTCTTCTGATAGGTGGGTACTGTGTGGGATAATGATTTGACGAATGCTTTCGTATGTTATGATATGATATACATTGTCTGTTGTTTCAGGATGTGTTGTGTTATTGTTGTAGTACAGTGGGTCTCGTAAGTAGCTGGGCACGTTGGTTAAATATTTGTCGCTTTACCCTGTTAAGGCCGTGTATTACCACTTTTGAGTTTTTAAAAACCATCTGAGACATAGAATATAGTGTCTTAAAATCTAAAAAAAATATATGTGTTACATAAGGATCTTGTCTAGTCAAAATCGCAGTTAGTTACATGACCTGATGAATTTCACTCGATAGAAAAAAATCGCGAAGTTACCCCTTTTTGGAATGTATTTTCAATACTACGGCTATATTAGTGATATTTAACATTTAATTTTTGTATTCAATTGAAGATCCTAAATAGTTATAGACAAATTCGCAGGGTTTGCTTTGATGAAATGATTGGCTTAATGACTATAGCTAAATATTTACAAAACTGCGCGCAGAGCTTGCGTAGAGAGCGGGATGGTTAATTGTAAACTCACGCGTGTTAGAGCGGGACATTTGCGTTGGGGATACCTCCCCTTAAGGAATACTATGATAGTTCATGTCACACATGTCGTTAAGCGATAAAATAAAGGTGTTAAACCTCTTGTAAGGCCGACTGTATATAGGTACGTCACTATAAGAGATGGACTGACTATGGATTTTGCCGACTAGCGGACTAGCCGACTGATCGTTGCTGAAGTGGCCGACTAGTCGCCGACTAATTGCCGACTATAAATGTGGAGGGATAGTCGGCTTTCGGAAAGCCTTTCCCGACTATAGTACATCTCTAGTCAAAGTTATTTAATTAGAATAGTTTGCAGTAAATAGTTGGTCTCTTTTGCCGACTAATCGCCAACTATAAATGTGGCCGGATAGTCGACGTAAAACTTGCCCTCCCTATTCCAACCCTTCGAGGGATGATTTCTGAGATAAAAAATATCCTATATGTTAATCCACGCTATAGTCAACATAACAAGTTTAATTAAAATCCGCTCAGCCGTTTTTGTGTGATTGAGTCTAAGACATACAAACAGCTAAAATTTCGCATTTATAATATTATTAGTAATAATATTAGTATGATGAGTAGGACATAAATTGTCGAGTAAAACTGGCACCTTTTGGCGGTGTCAAGAAAAGAATGCATTTGTAAACGCGCATGTGTCACCCCCGAAGTTGCAAACGTCCATAGGCTGCGGTGACCGCTTATCATCAAGCGAACCGTACGCTTGTTTGCCACCGACGTGGTATAAATATAGGGTACAATGATACCCCCCTCATCATCTTTTAATTTGAAGCACCATCTTGGGCTCCTCAGTTATAAATAGCCTTCTCAATCTTTGTATTTTTCGCTTGCAAAAATAACCGTACGCTTAACATACCTTGTCGATCATCACGTATTCTGTCCACGCCAGGACTTCGAGGAACTGGGGGCCCATCAGCCAGCTCCGGAACTATTTACGGACCGTCGAGGCGTGTACAAATGGTTCGCGGTTTCACGAAGCTACCTTATATTCTAAACTTAACTTACTTACGGAATCTCTTCGTTCCTGGTCTTCTGGAGCTACGAGGGGGGTGTGTTGGTGAATTGTGTAGAATGTGTGTTTGTGATTACCCCTGTATGGTGCTTCTTTTAAGCCGCGGCGGGCCTTTTCCATAGGCCTCCGTGCGCCGACAATCCAATCCTTCTGAACACAGTCTACTCGACACTACTAAATCTAACAATGGCGTGGGGCTCCCGTATCCACAGTCCGAAACACACCGCACAATCAAAAAAAAACCAAAACGGCTCGCGACCCGACCGTCTCGCGGGAGTTGCTCGAATATTCTGGAAGCCGGGCGCGCGCCGAGCCGCTCTTGCGTCACATGTTACCTATCTCTTTCCTACCGAATGGCGTCGCAGTCTAACGTGGCGCGCGCTCATGCTTGTTGATTTTGACATATGCCTACTTGATGAATGAATTCTAAACAAACACCCGCCCCGGACCGACCCGTCGTCGGTCCGCTCAAACACATGGCAGGCGAGACAGTGTCGAAACAGCGCGTCTAAGGATCGAGTCCTTCACCTGCACGTCTGCAATCCGTGGAGACCCATCCTTCCCCGTGATCAGGTTAACGATGCGCCCCCGTCGCCAACACAACGGTGATAGGTTGGCATCCTTAACAAGTACGAGGTCTCCGACGCAGGGAGGAGTCGTCCTGTCCGTCCACTTAACGCGTTGCTGCAGAATATGCAAATACTCAAGCGACCATCGCTTCCAAAAATTTTGAGTCATTTGTTGCAACATCTGATACCGTGACAATCGATTCATCTTAACTTCCGTATACGGGTATTCTGGCAAGGCGTTAAGCGGCTGGCCAATCAGCAGATGACCAGGACTGATGGTCTCCATATCATTCGGGTCCGCGCTCAACGGGCATAAAGGTCGCGAGTTTAATACCGCCTCAATTTTACAAAACACCGTTGCCAACTCCTCAAATGTGAGGATCGTTGAGCCGATGACCCGATATAAATGCGTCTTGGCAGACTTAACTACTGCCTCAAAGATGCCACCCCAGTGGGGGCATCCAGGTGGGCTAAAATACCACGAGATGCCCCGACTTGAGAGGCCCGCACCAATCTCTCGCTCATTTTGGGTTAAAAACGAAACAATTTCCCGTAAGCCGCGGTCGGCGCCCTTGAAGTTGGTACCACAATCCGACCGAATCAATGACGGCAGTCCCCTACGCGAAACAAATCGGTCCAGAGCCGCAATGAAAGCCTCCGTTGAGAGATCAGCTACAAGTTCCAAGTGAACTGCCTTGGTTGCCAAGCAGACGAAGACGCACAGGTACGCCTTAACCGATTTCGCATTGCGAAGGCGTGACGTCTTAACCATGAAGGGTCCCGCAAAATCCGTGCCCACGCCAGCAAACGGCCGAGCTTCCGTGACTCGGTCGGGCGGAAGATCCCCCATTTGCGGCTGCATTGTGGCCGCCTTGAGTCGGTAACAAGGCAAGCAACGAAACACAACGCTCCGGATCATTCTTCGTGCCGACAGAATCCAGAATTCACGCTGCAAGATGGCCAGAAGTGCATTGCAGCCCACATGTGAATTCCTGGTGTGGCGGTCCCAGATCAACAATTTTACCAAGGCTCCCTTCTTGGGTAGAATTAAAGGATGCCTTGCCGAATAAGGCAAGTTAGCATTCCGCAGCCGGCCTCCCACCCGGAGCATCCCGTGCTCATCGATAAACGGGTTAAGGCGGAGAATGCCTCCCTTCAATTTACCTGTGCCCGTTCGCAGGACTGTAATCTCGTCAGCAAAGCTGGTCGCCTGTACTACCTTCACCCAGTGTAAAAGAGCCCGTTGTTGCTCTTCAGGTCCTAAAACAGGCGACACGTTCCGTCGTGCCAAAGGGTTGCGACAATTATGGACAAACCGCATTATCCATCCTGTAACCCTCAGCAACTTCCCGAATGAGCTATAGCGCTCCAAGAGAGTGTAGTCCGCAGTAGCTGACTCCACCGCGGCCACGTTGACCTTCAATCCCTGGTCCGGGGGCAACAAGTGTCTACTGCACTCATTAAAAGGCCACTCCGACTGTGGTCGTTCCAACCAGTGTGGTCCCCACCAAAGAGAATGCTTGACCAAGTCAGGCGCCGGACAGCCACGCGAGGCGCAGTCCGCCGGGTTATACTCGCCTGGAACATGTCTCCAGACCAGAGGAGTCTCCGAGTTATTTATCTGCGAGACCCGATTGGCAACAAATACTTCGAGCGTGTGGACCGAGGCCTGCAGCCAACACAAAACGATCCGACTGTCAGTCCACGCGTAAACCGTTTCATCTAGGTTAAACGTACCGCGTAAATTCCGTACCACATGGTTCAAGAGCCGCATGAGAAGAGCTGCACCCGCCAATTCCATCTTTGGAATCGTCCAACGAGTCCGAACAGGTGCAACCTTGCTCTTGGCCATGACTAATCGTACAGAACCTTTACCATCAGCCTCGCCTGTTCTCAGGTAGACTGTTGCTGCGTACCCCTTCTCTGACGCATCACAAAATCCTACCAGGATCGCCCTGGCTCCCGTTTGCGGGAGCAACCTGCGGGGAATTTCAATGTCCGCAATTTGCGGCAACGTGGTCACGAATGAGGTCCACTCCCGTAACAGCTCCTCGGTGAGCTGATCATCCCAACCTAGTTGGGCCAACCAGAGCTTCTGCATGAAGCATTTCGCCATGAACGTTACCGGCGCGATCCAACCGTTCGGATCGAATGTTCGTGCGATGGTCGAAAGGACCGATCGCTTGGTCCAGGTCCTCGACAGCAATTCGGTTTCACATCTATATGTGAATACGTCACGTCCTGGTCGGTACTGGACCCCTAGGATAGCTAACGCATGAGGATTCTCCGAGTCCTCAAACACATGCGGGTCTTGCTGGTGCTCCGATGGCAGTCCTGCCAAGACCTCTGGGCAATTGGACAACCACTTCCGGAGTTCATAGCCCCCGGAAGCCATGAGTGCTATCAATTCATCCCGTAAGATGAGCGCCTGTTCAACACTATCCGCGCCTGTGCAAATATCGTCTACGTAGACGTCCCGGTCGATGACTGCAGCCGCGCGAGGGAAGCGCAGCCGTTCCTGTTCAGCCAGTTCTCGTAGCGTACGCATCGCTACGTAAGCGCTGGGCTTCAAACCGTACGTATTCGTGTTGAGCTCGTATGTGACCATCGGTTCTTCTGGGCTCTCGCGCCACAATATCAGTTGGAAACGACGGTCGTCTGGATGGATCTCCGTTTGACGAAACATCATCCTCACGTCCGTTACAAAGACAACCTGGTGTCTCCTGAAGTCAGTTAGAATGTCCCCGATGTCTCTGGTCAACTTGGGACCAGCATGCAGACATTGGTTTAGGGACACTCCGCTAGAGGTCGCCGCTGATCCATCAAATACAATGCGAATCTTTGCGTCCATAGTTTTCAGGACGGCATGATGGGGAAGGTGAAAGTGCTCCTCGTGGCGCCAGTCCACCTTGGACACCGACATGTGGCCCAAAGCCAAATATTCACGCATGAACTCTACATACTTCCGTCGAAAGTTGGAGTCCCGTTTCATGCGCCTCTCCATTGACACCAGCCGTTTTTCTGCTTGATTCCGAGAGCTCCCCAGCGGAGGTCGAGTCGCTAGAAATGGTAACCTGGTCATAAATCTGCCCGATGGAAGGCGAACCGTGTTGTACTGATAAAATATCTCGCACTCCTCATCCAGCGGGTTAGTTCTAGGAGCGGTGGGTGGCTCTTCCGTTGCCCAGAACCTTTGTAGGACCTCCGATAACACGCTGCCATAATATACGGGACTATAGTCCAGCGAGTCCTGTGGTTCCCGTACTGGGCCCAACAATGCATACCCCCCTGCGGTGTATACGGCCACCAATCCATTTGGTTGCAGCTCCCGCCTGCCGCCCCGCAGTAGCTTCCCGAGTACGTCAGTCCCAAGTAAGACTTCCACCCGCCCGGGATGCTCAAAGTGGGGATCAGCCAACTCCAGTCCTTTGGTCAACCCTCGTACCGCTGACGGTAACCGTGTCTGAGGGTGGACCCCAACCACTTCGTCCAGAACAATCGCAGTGGCATTCACCCGTGTGTTTGATGCAGAATCACTCATTTCAAACATGAGAGCAGTCTGACCCCTGAGATGAGGCACCCGATTGCCTCCAACCCCTATTGCACCATCCCGTGATGGCTCTAATCTAAGTCCCAGCCTGTCCACCAGTCGACTGGACACAATGCAACCTTGTGCCCCAGTATCTAGCAGTGCTCTCACTTGCACTGACCGGCCATCTGTACCCCAGACAGTAATACGAGCCGTCGGTAATAGTACCGTGACTGGCTGGGGGGCCGGTATCGATGGACAGGCTGCTAATTCCTAGCGGGTGCTACCATCCCCCCCTCCCGCAGGAGGGGATGGAGGCCCCTGTGCCATATATGGGTCCCAACCCGGGTAATATACCCCTCGACCCATCTGGGGCATGCGCGCCGGTCGGAAGTAGCCTAGTGGCATCCGTCCTGCCACCGGCGGGCGCGCCCCTAAGCGTGGGTGCTCAGCGAGGGGCGGGGAGAAGTGACCACTCGGGGGGGGCAGCGCGCTCCCCAGCGCGGTAGAGTAGTTCAGGTACCCGTCCTCTCCACGTGTTACCTCCGGACACCCGCCCGTGGCTTGGTGCCGGTCATCCCCCCGTGGGTGTGATGGCAGCGTCTGGCGTTGTCCGGGATTACCCGGTGACCCCCCTCCCCGAGGGGGGGGTGCCCGTTGGTCCTTTGTCGGCCCCCCTCCCCGAGGGGGGGGCATCTGCTGGTCTCGTGATGCCCCCCCACCCCGAGGGGGTGGCGACCATCCATCCGAAGCTGGCCTAAGAGGAGGGGAGCGACCTCCCGGCGATGCTCCGTACGACTCCCCACTCTTAGCCAGGCAGAGGAGCTCATGATGTGCCCCCCCGCATGACCTGCAGTTGGTGGTCTTGCTGCACTCTCGCACATAGTGCGCCCCCAGGCAGCGGAAACACAAGTTCCGCTGCTTGACGACCCCCCTGCGCCTATGCACCCGTTGTGCCTTAAACTCTGCGCAGGCGGTAATATTGTGCCCCCCCTCCCGGCAGAAGGGGCACACCTCCGTTTGGAGGGCATTATATTTTTGTTCCCTACGACGGGGCTCAACCACTTTGGGCCCAACAGTACGTCGAGATGTGGGGGTGGGGGGCTTCGGCAGGGTTGCCCCTTGGCAATCCGCCCGCCTACACTCACCTTCCAAAAAGACCCTTAAATCCTCGAACGTAGGGAGGTGTTCCGCCGACTCCCCCCCGTGCGCCTGCTCGAAGCGAGCGACTACATCGCTTGGCAGTTTCCGTAGAACCCTATTTACTACTACATATTTATTATCTCCCAGCGAGAGTTTCATTCTTTCTAGCGTGTTTACGGCCACTGTAATTGGGTTTAATATTTGCGACCTTATCTCCAACGCACTAGATACTCTCGGGATCGCAAATATCTTCTCTATGAGTCTGTCAATTATTAATCTCCTATTGTTGTAGCGTGCGAGCAGGAGACCCCAGGCTGTCTCATAATTGGCGTCCGAAATCTCCAGATGTGTCAAAATATCGTGCGGCTCCCCACTCAACCTCCCCATCAATTGCGCCAACTTGTAGGCGGGGGCTATGTCGGCGCGAGAGTGCACCACGCTATTGAAGATGTCGCGGAATCGCGGCCAATCCGCGTAATCCCCACTAAATTCCGGCACATTGACGGGCGGAAGTGGCGCCTTTATTTCGGCACCAGCCGTCCGGCACGGCTCCTGTATCTCGCCCTTACGTGCCCGTTCGATCTCGTGGGCCGCTTGTACGATGTCCATAAGCAAACTTCCACACTGCTCCACATTCCTTGTTACGGTGGCCTGTGAATCGCCATCCGGCGGAGACGTGGAGTCATCCACTAAAGCCAGATACTGTGCATGGAAGCTCAACACCATGTCATATCTGGCATCAGCCTGCTGCGCCCGTGAGAGTAATGCATCTTTTCTATCGGCACGTCCAATCAAAGCAGCCACCGTGCTAAACCATCGTAACTCTGAATCGATCTTTGCCTTTGTGTTTGTTATCGACATTGTGACACCAACTTCAATTTACAAATACCACCGTAAACAAACCAACAGTCAAGCGCGAACCTAATATTTCGCGGGTTCCGTATTATTCAATATTATTTTTCAGAAATTAATTTAGTTGGAATAATATCACAACAAGAACAAAACAGCAAAATACCAATAATAAATGACAAGAACCAATCCGTCACGCGAAGTAATTGTCGCGAGTTCCGTATCTTAATTAATATTATTTTACCGTAATACACAATGAGTAGTAGTAAACAATTAAACCACCGTGACAATAGGGTACTAACATACACAAATAAACAACAAAGCAAGTTTCACACTTGGTTTTACCCGTAACAAATAAATATATATATATTTTTCTTTGAGTGAATAAGTTTGACGACGGAACCCTAAATTTAACACTCTTGTTCAATGTTATTTTTTCGTATCGAAACGTAATCCGAAACTTGTTCACTCAACCGTTTAAACTATTACCTATTGCCAACAAGGAATCCTAATACTTATTGTGATACTCTAATACTAAACTGACTAACCGTAAATAGCAGTTTCAACCGTAAATGAACGTAAATAGACGTAAACAACCACGCTCTGCTACCAAAAATTTGTCCACGCCAGGACTTCGAGGAACTGGGGGCCCATCAGCCAGCTCCGGAACTATTTACGGACCGTCGAGGCGTGTACAAATGGTTCGCGGTTTCACGAAGCTACCTTATATTCTAAACTTAACTTACTTACGGAATCTCTTCGTTCCTGGTCTTCTGGAGCTACGAGGGGGGTGTGTTGGTGAATTGTGTAGAATGTGTGTTTGTGATTACCCCTGTATGGTGCTTCTTTTAAGCCGCGGCGGGCCTTTTCCATAGGCCTCCGTGCGCCGACAATCCAATCCTTCTGAACACAGTCTACTCGACACTACTAAATCTAACAATGGCGTGGGGCTCCCGTATCCACAGTCCGAAACACACCGCACAATCAAAAAAAAACCAAAACGGCTCGCGACCCGACCGTCTCGCGGGAGTTGCTCGAATATTCTGGAAGCCGGGCGCGCGCCGAGCCGCTCTTGCGTCACATGTTACCTATCTCTTTCCTACCGAATGGCGTCGCAGTCTAACGTGGCGCGCGCTCATGCTTGTTGATTTTGACATATGCCTACTTGATGAATGAATTCTAAACATATTCCTTATACCGTATTCAACGAGAAAATAAAATTAACCCAAGATCCATACAAACAAAATCAATTCTGTCTCCCGCATTAATGACAGCAGAGACGCCATTTGTAAAACCCAATTACGGCCGTCACCGCCAACGCCTCTAATAATGATAATTGATGACGAAATTTGCGAGCTTTTTGCGAAGACCGCCTGTATTTCTTTGTGCCGCGTGTCCACTGTGGCACGGTACGGTAGGCATTAAATTAAACAGATACTTGATTCGAGATTCGAAATCTGACATACTCGGCTATCGAAATGTTCCCAGTATTCCCACTTTCATTTCAGGGCTTCGGGTTTTGAATGTTAGAGACATGAAGGAAAAGTGATATGCGGGGATATCTACTTCTGCCTTTACAATAACTGGAATCGCGGCCCAGGTTACATCATAACATCACACATCAGGGATGACCCGGCATTCAGACTTTTACTACAAATGTAGATATTTTTAGTTACTGCTCAAATATAATTGTGTGCCATTTTAACATAATTAGATACCTATGTACAATATGTATGTATTACCTATGCATGCCTTTATTTAAATTTAAATATTTGATATATGTACGTAAAAATATTTGGTAGATATATTTAATATGGTATTTGGTAAAGGTTGTCTGGAAAAGATCACTCTTTAGCAATAAGACCGCCTGTTGTCTACCTCTGCTTATCATTATTGAGATAGCGATACTGTCAATGTCATAGCGAGATATGTTGTGTTTCTCAACTGTTTCTATTTTTGCAATAAAAAGTATTTGTATTGTATTTAAGATTGTTACACCCGAACAGGATCCTTGAGAAACTATTTAATGCACTGGTCTCACCGCCGGCGAGCAGCGAGTAATTTCGTACTAATTCTACTCGTTTTGTCGCTCAAGCGAGTAGAATTACTATAAGAGTACTCGCTACTCGCCAGCGGTGGGACCAGTGCCTAAACTTAAGATTGTAACAACTTGTGTATAACCATGGTGCAATAAATATTATGATGATGATCAAATGTCTAAACGCCAAGGTCGGACAAGCGTATATGAAGCAGATCACGAATTCCCGTATCTCAATTAAGTTTCTGTTCAAATTTTCAGATTTTGAGGGCTATAAATGGATGATATAGGTAGGTAGGCCTAAATGGTCACGTCTCACGTCCGGTACGGTTGCAGAGAAATTTCCTCCCTCGCACGGTCCGGTTGTGGAATGAGCTTCCTACCGTGGTTTTCCCGAGGGACTACAACATGGGGGCTCTTCAAGAAAGGAGTGTATAAGTTATTAAAGGGTCGGCAACGCGCATGTCCATAGGCTGCGGTGACCGCTTACCATCAGGCGGGCCGCACGCTGGTTTGTAACGGACGTGGTTTTCAAAAAAAAATATCCAAAATGGCCGTACTGCGGCAGTGGAAACACGCAGGACCCGCCGCCATATTTCTTCATAACACGGCCCTGTTTAATTTGTAAATCGCTTGACAACTGATTAAAACTCTTCTAAAAATCCGCCACGCCGAGGGTCCCGTCTACCCATTTCTTCATCGGGATATTAAATAATTTAAGCGAGAGATTGCATTTTAAGTAGGGTTCGGTACATTTTTTGTAAGATAAAATTCCATTCCTCAAATTTAAGAAATGACTTTTCGTAAACTTTCCTTGTAAGGAAATTTGTTGTTGATAAACATCTGACGGAATACACAGAACCTACATATTAAAATAATTCCTCATAGATTTAAATATTTCCTGGGAAAAAATTCCAACATTCTGCATTATTGCCAGAATATACTACCTATACCGAGCCAGCAACAGGTCCTCATGACCTAATTTAATTCCTTTCAGGCGATAACTTTAAGCTTTAAGGGAAGCTACGGTAGCCCAGTGGTTCAAGCGTGCGGCTGTCAAGCGGCGGTCGTGGGTTCGAATCCCAGCTCGTACCAATGAGTTTTTCGGAACTTATGTACGGAATATCATTTGATATTTACCGTTAGCTTTTCGGTGAAGGAAAACATCGTGAGGAAACCTCGCATACATCCGCGAAGAAATTCAAAGTTGTATGTGAAGTCCCCAACCCGCTCTGGGCCAGCGTGGGGACTAATGCCCAATCCCTCTCATCTATGAGAGGAGGCCTGTGCCCAGCAGTGGGACGTATATAGGCTGATGATGATGATGATGATGATGATGATGATAACTTTAAGATGGTTTGGAGAGTTGTATTATGAAGGTCCGTGGAGGTCAACTGGCAGTCTGGTGGTAGGTTCTCCCGTGTTAATAATCTCATAACCATCTTACAAGTCGCTAAACAACCGTACGGTCCACTTGATGGTAAGAGGACACCGCAGTTGCTCTTTATAAAATTTGAAGATTCACTGTGTTGACAGCAGAAGGGACGAGTTTAGGTCCTTCGCTCTCAAAAGTGCATCCTCGGGAGCTCTGGCAACTTTTCTAACCTCCAGGAACACATCACTACATACTAATAAAAATGGGATGAAATAATTTAATTATCTCCTGACTTATTGGATCCCTAACGCGCGAAGGGAAGGAAAGTGAATAACAAACACCGTTAATTTGCGCTACGACGAGACATCAGGCTTTGATGGCGACAGCTGGTAATGAATCAATGAACTTTGAAGAAAATTCACAGGACAGAGGACGGATGTCGATTTCGCTCATTTTTTTATCCTATTAATATTATAAATGCGAAAGTGTTTGGATGTTTATATGTTTGGATGTTTTTGACTGAATCACGCAAAAACGGCTGAACGGATTATGATGAAACTTGGTATATAACGAGATTATAGCCTGTATTAACATATAGGATACTTTTTATCCCGAAAATCATCCCTTTTACGTGGACGAAGTCGCTGGCAAAAGCTAGTTCGTAATATATCCTAGGCGTAGATACTAAGTATTTTAATGTGCTATAGAATTTTGAAAAGAGGAAATATGTGATATAGAATTTTCGCTTAAAGATCTTGGGATTTCTACATTGCTAATTTTAATCTGCCTGTTTTTTTCATGATCTAATTAACATATTTTTAGTATTCCGAACCAAAAATACTAGAAATTGAATTTTTTACGTTGTCATCCGGCATTTGGAAAAAATAACCATTAACTGAATCGATGAAAAAAATTATGTAATTATTGACTTCGCTCACAAAATTTCACAGTAGATTTGGTTGAGTAATGCGACCTGTAGAACTGAACAGCCGGATATCCGTTGAAAATAAAAAGAATTTATGCCTAAGCTAATATACGGATATGTTTTGCTCGTACTTTGCATTCGCTCGGCCAATAAACGATCACTTTACTATACATAATTATACATTTTTGTTATGCACGTGTTAGTTGCTAAATATAATATGCTCCATCATCTACGTACATTTAATCTGTATTACTTGGTTACCTTGGGCGAAACCGGCCGTGGAGCATCCACTTACATAATTTTGGCAACCTTGGTTGCCAGGCGGCACCCTTATTACAAGGGAATAGAGTTGAACTCAAAATTCAATGCAAGACACACTTCGCTGCGATTATTTATATCACCAATGAACCTATTAGAATATGTATATTTTTCTTATTTTACTTCATTAAATGAGCTCGACTGATTTGAGAATGACCTTGGTCACAAAGAATTTTATTACGCGAATGAGAAACGAAATTTGTTATCTTTATTTTAACACCAACTACCGAAGTTGAAGCGTCTTAGTCAATAACGCCTTAGCCGCAAATTGAACTGAAACATGGAGGTTGAAAAAATACCAAAGAAAGAGAACGAAGAAAGTGGAAACAACGAAGATTATCTCGAGAAGACTATTGGTGCTTTTGGAGAGTGGCAGGCCAAGTGTGCATCCTAGCCACACTGTCAAGATTCCTCGCTATGTGGAACATGTTGAATATAATGTTCCTGACATACGACAACAGCTTCACTTGCTAAATTCAACGGGTCTCGTCCAGTGAATGTGACGCAGTCAACATGCTACGATGACTGTGTTGAGTACGAGTTTGAGGAAGGTCTGTTCGTGAAGAGTTTCGTATCAGAGTTCCGGTTGATTTGTGAAAGGGCCTGGATGGCCAGGTTTGCGCAAACTATGTTGATGTTCGGTCTGATATTTGGAGTTTTTTCTGTTCGAATGGATATCCGATAGGTAGGTAAACATTATCACAATTACCTAATCTGTTTATTGTGTTATTCAATTTTGTTTAGACAAATACATATATTGACCCTGCTCTTAAACTATTGCAGTAAAATATTGTCAATTTGCTACCTTCTTTCCTACCCCATATCTTCTTTTGGGTGTTGTAAGAGCCGACTAAGGCCTTGTTGCATGTTAGGGGCGATGGACCATCTTATCACTGCAATACCACATTTTCACAATGTTTAAAAAAAAATTAAAACTGAAACTGAAACTAAACTTCATGTGCTCTGCCAACCTCTGTTGGAAATACAAGAGTCAGTAGTGTTTTATATAACAAGATACTATGATGTCCCGATTGCTTTAGAAAGGTGGACGGAAATCTAATAGATGAAATCGTAATAAATGCATTTAAGCATTTTCAAAGGTTAATCACAAGAGAGTTTATTGTATTCTGTTCGATAACAAAATGTTTAGGTAGGTAGTGTTATTCAAAAAGGAGGATGATGATGATACTGACGAGCAAAAATAGTGAATAGTTCCATTACCACCGGAGGTGTGACATTATGTCATTATTACATTTTAAACGTTCATCCAATTTCGGTTGCCGGCAAATATCTTGAACCTGATTGACCTGCGCAGTAGCGTAATTTGTACGTAAATCCGTTACTGCGCACACAAGGTTAGGTTCAAGATGTTTGCCGGCAGCTATAACGTTGGGAAATATTGACGATTGACCATAAAGCGTAGGTGGTCAAGAAGAGGTTCCAGTGCTCGACAGTCGTCACTGACATTGGGTTAGTGACTGACAGTTTCCATCTCATGTTATAACAATAGATATATGAACAATAGTGCCAATTAAGGTATGAAACATTGAGACGTATATACGTTTTTGTACATTAAATATAATAAAAGGTATTCACCAGCAAAAAAGAAAGGATCGTCTCAAAGGCTGACCTTGGTTTAACTAAGCTGTGTCCGAAGCGAATGATTGTTTCTCATGTTATTTTGCCTCAAACCGACGAAGGTGAAACATCTTATTCAATTGCACTTCGGCCTTACGCAGTGAAACATGGAGGTTGAAAAACAGCCTAAGAAAGTGAACGATGAAAGTGGAAACAATGAAGATTATCTCGAGAAGACTATTGGTGCTTTTGGAGCGTGGCAGGCCAAAGTGTGCATCCTAGCCACACTGTCAAGATTCCTCGCTATGTGGAACATGTTGAACATAATGTTCCTGACATACGACAGTAGCTTCACTTGTGCTAAATTCAACGGGTCTCGTCCAGTGAATGTGACGCCGTCAACATGCTACGATGACTGTGTTGAGTACGAGTTTGAGGAAGGTCTGTTCGTGAAGGGTTTCGTATCAGAGTTCGGGCTGATTTGTGAAAGGGCCTGGATGGCCAGTTTTGTGCAAACTATATTGATGTTCGGATTGTTGTTTGGGGTGTTTTTGTTCGGATGGCTCTCCGACAGGTAAATGTTGAACGCAGTAGTGATTTAAAACCATTAGTGTTTTTATATTTATTTCTGTATATACTTCATGGCATGTTTTGTCCCATTAATACTTACCTTATGAATCTGATATTAAAATAAACTAAAGTAAATTTTTGATTTTCTAACCTTCACAGATTTCGTTTCGGTATAAAATGCAGGATTATCCATATTAAATCGTTGAATAGTTATTGAGCCTTTCGAGTTTCGACATTATTGCGAAAATGTTTGTTTTTGTAAACACGCGTTAAGTACCAATTATAGCTAATTTCAAGAACTTTAATGTGATTTTCATTACATCGCCGGGTTTGATTGCCCTCGTCGTACCTCAGTAGCCCGCAGCGCGCAATGTAATCAAAATTGATGCATACAATTTTTTGCACTATGTAGGTAAACCGGCTTTTAGGTACGTTCTTGTATCGTAGCTTATCGTACAATACTGCACGGTGTGTGTGACGTTGCTAATTGCTAATGTGTTGTTAAGTTAAGTGGATTGTGGATAAAGATTGACTGTGAATATAAATACAAAAGAATTCTGCCTCATGGAAAATTTTAATGACAAATACTTTGGCTTGAAAAAAGATGTTAAACCATGAAATTTTAGGCTGCATGTCATATAAGTGTTACGTAAAAATAATTTTCAACTATATATACATGTACATATTAAGGTTGTGTTTATTTCGTCAATATTTGAAGGTCAGGCCTCAGGAGGTTAAATAGCACGTGCTGCTTAGCTAGCTCCAGTTGTTCGCCGGTGCAAATTTGGATACACACTACCGTAACTGATTCATCATCATCATCATCATCATAACCAGCCGGACGACGTCCACTGCTGGACATAGGCCTCCCCCAGAGAGCGCCACAAAGACCGGTCACGGGCCGCCCGCATCCAGCGGATCCCCGCGACCTTAACCAGATCATCAGCCCACCTCGTGGGGGGCCTTCCAACACTGCGTCGACCGGTACGTGGTCGCCACTCGAGAACTCGCTGGCCCCACCGGCCATCGGTCCTCCGGGCAATGACTAACTGATTCATACAACATAATTTGAAAATGCAGAACGACATAATGCTTAGCGATTATAGCCTTTTTTAGTGTCGAATTCTACTGCGTTACATTGTATCGCGCGTTTGGCGCGTTTATAGACGGCCTTAGACATTACTATAATCGTGCCCTAATTATTTAGATTGTAAAGTTTTCAATCCTAAAAAAAATATTAACAAGTTCGTCATCTACCGAGCCTGGTAATTACCGTACACATGTTATTGTTATGTATTGATAGTTTTCTTTTGTCGGTACACGAAAGGTTTAGACACAGCTGTCTGGTCGTTGTGTTGGTATAACATGAAACCCTACAGCTCTACCTCCATCGTAAGATCAACCAATTTGATTTCTTTGCTACTTCGTACCTTGTCATAGTGACATTAATATGAGATCTCTAGCGGTTTTATATTGAATTTCACTGTGACAAGGTACGAAGTGGTCCAGAAATCAAATTGGTTGACTGTACAAGTGTACATGTCAAAAAGCTAACTGATATCTCCTCTTTCCAGATTCGGGCGAAGCAACGCGATCATTTCCTCTTCTATTCTCGTCGTGGTGTTGATGATAGGTTCCTGCTTCGCCCCTGATTATTGGACATTCTGCGCGCTGCGGTTTGCCACGGGGGTGGCCACGGGCGGGCAGCTGATCGTCGGAGTTGTTATGGTGTTGGAAGTAGTCGGCTCCAGGCACAGAGAGCTTGCAGGTCAATAAAACTATTCAAACTAGACTGAAAATCCTCGAATTAGTGTACATTTCCGCTCTTAATTTTGTTGTTAAAATTCATCATTCGCTGACCCTTTTCCCATTTATTCGTGAATCACGAATCGTGATCGGCGCAGCATGTTTACTTATCTGGGGGCACGGCAGTGCCCCCGCCAAGTCGAGCGCGAAGCAAACACTGCCGTACCATCCTTTACTGGAACCATTTCGCCGCATTTTCAGGCCCCTATTTGAGAACCTCTGGATAAGACCAGAACGCAGAAATTTTCGTCATCCAGTAAGCTATAATAACATACTTAAAATCCAAAATTTCAAGTCTGTACGTCATTCAGTTCCGAAGTTAAGCGAAAACAAGGTTTCACATTTAAGACACTCACTCACTCATAATCATAAAAATGGAATTAGTACTTCCCATAAACTCAGAGAGCTGAAATTTGGTACAGAGTTAGGGTTTAATGGCCACATCAATGGAAAACTATAAAATCTGGAGTACCTGGTGACCCTGAAAAGAAACACAAACTGCATAAGTAAGTTTGTAATTCTATAACAGCTACATAATGGCAAAAGAACAATCGTCAGCTGATTAAAATATTCCTAATTAAACATAGCGCCCTAATGACATGCAGAGCTTGAGCGAGTTTGAGCGATACACATGTTTATACATGTAAAGCGTTGTGTGCGATGGTCAAGTCATTCTATATATTTAAAAAAATAAAGTAATGCCGACGATGCAAGTCGGTGGAAGTCTTGTTCTGTGGACACCCCTCCGGTGCTATTGACTAAAATATAACCGACTTGGTTTAACATTACATATCATTACTTTTTTGTTGTAGAAGAACTGAGTTGCGAGACTGGCATCTTTTTACATGTAATGTTTTTGATGGGATATTTCTTCCGTACATCCCTGACACGCGTTATCTTTTCATTCACATTCACACATCGTATTCATATCGTGCCTCACGTAATCCATCTTCATTTTCTTTGGTCTACGTCATTTCTTGCATCCATCTATAGGGTATACTTGTTTAATGCTCTTCTTGTTACATAGCTTCCATCCCTCCTGATTATATTACAAATATGTACACCCTTACTTCGCATGGCGATTGGCTCTTAGCTTTTCGACAATGGACATCCAAAATCCAAATCTAATATGAAAGTTAAATCTTAGCTTTGGATGTCCAGGTGTCCTCTTATACTCATCCCGTCCGCCCTCGTCACACCACACATTCCTATTGATGTTCAAATTAATAAATTCAGCTAGTCCGCTCGAAATGCTGCCGAAAAAAAATGTTGATGTAACTTTATCATAAAATTTTGTAAAAAATTTGTAGGCATTATATTGTTAACAAAATAACACATATTCTAATTATAATTTGCAGGAAGCTGTGTAACTTTGCCGGATGGCATCGCCGAAGCATCTCTGGTCGCCTTCGTCTACTTCTCACCGTCATGGAGGGTATACCTGTTCTCCATGAGCACTGTATCGGCTCTGATCATGTTCTTACAGATCTTACTGCCTGAATCTCCACGATGGCTGATGTCTAAAGGACATTTGGATAAAGCAAACGAGATGATCATGAAGGCTGTTAAATGGTAAATATTGTTATGTCATGTTAATTTAATTTACTGTGTCTATTGCGACTATCAAATTAACTTCGTGCCGAGCAATCGTTCAAAAAAAGCAGATGGGGTGGTTTTAATTGTCTCAGTCAATTTCGACCAAAACGTATTCAATTTTCTAAATAACACTATTAACTTTATTACCTATCTAAAATTTTTTTTTAATGATTTGCGGCACGAAATAAGAATGTGTGTGTGTGTGTGTGTTTCCGTTTTAATTTCTTCAGTTCCATTAAAATATGAAAATATTTTTTGACTTCCAGTAATAAAATGGATAACGATGCTGTGGAAGAAATAATCAAGAGCATAGTTCTAGCAGATTCAAAACAGAAGAAGACGACCACATATTTCGATTTATTTAAGTCGAGAAAGTTATTGGTTAGCACACTAGCATCGGTATCCATATGGACGATTGCTGGAATGTGTTTCTTCGGTATTAACCAGTACTGCACGTTCCTGGGAACAAACGTGTTTCTCTCTGTAATAATCATGGGGTTAATCCAGGTCAGTGCAATAAGAAAGTCAATTCACAATTTAAACATAAATATAACATACCCTGCAATCCATGGAGGCACTCACCAGTCTCACCACTGATGGTGGTGACAGATATCTGGAAATAAAAGGCAATTGACAGCATCCGTATCGAATCACATTTACATAAAGAAGCATGTAGAAGGAACCGCATTCCTTAATGGTTTGATCGATCTGTGATTATGTAGATACCTTTTTCGGTTTCAATTATATTATTCATTTCAGATACCAACTTGTTTCGTGGCATCGTGGCTTAACAAAGTTTATGGCAGAAAGGCAACTATCATAAGCAACTTAAGCGTAACCGGTCTCGCTATGCTTATGCTGATCTTCACTTCGAAAGACCACTGGTCGGCCTTAACTCTTGGAATCATTGGACTATGGTCTATCAACATTACATTCAATGTCCTTTATGTATTCGTCTCAGAGTTATTCCCAACTCCTTTAAGAAACATGGGTTATGGTGTGAGCTCCTCCGGGGCTAAGGTAGGGGCTATGGTGGCCCCATTTGTAGCGAATTTCAGTCCACATTGGGTTCCGTCGTTAATATTCTCAATAGGAGCATTCGTAGGAGCGGGTGTTTGTTGTATTTTGCCGGAGACTAAAGGGCAGAAATTAGAAGACGATTTAGAGCCTGCAGATTAACTGGCCAAATAAGTGTTTTGTGTAAGCATTATTGCTGATTTTCAATATTAGGTATAACCCTGACCTATACTTGCAACTTTTTGGGATCAAACTACAGATCAGTTAATTGTATTTGAGGACAAATTATTGGAAAAAAGTCATTGGGTATGTTTATCTTATGGTGATATTATACTGGCGAAGTTGTATCGTAGCAAAAATAAGTTCCTAGTTATATATACATGTTTATAGCATTAGACCAAGTTTACAAACTAATTTTTCCTCTAATATTTACCAACATATTACACACATTGGACTATTCGGAATTTCTTAATAGTGGAAGCTATCAGGTGCGTAGGATTACCTAAGTTTTAATTGCGATTTAAACGGCACCGTAGTTGTAAGTAATGTTCAGCAACATCTATTATAAATGTTTGCAAATGCTTACACCTAGAAACGAAACAATCATAGGTAAAAGTTTTATCAGAATCTCTGTATTGATTATTTTTAGCTACTTAGGTATTCATCGTATAAGAAGGGCGACTGCATTCGCAAAATAACGGTGATAGGTAGGATACCAATTTTTATTTTTGTATGTTTTATTGCTGTTTATTAAAACCGAAACTAAGTTTATTGTTTTATTCTACGACAGTAGCAAACGAGCATAATAGGTATATATATTTTTTTTCATTTTAAACCAGAATCAAATCGAAAATATAGAAAGTGTGTGTTCTGGATTTGTGGCATTTTCCTCGCCACGATGATTAGGTGCCTACACCACATGCCTACAGAGCAAATAGTAGAGGTACTTCCTCAGTAAGGTTGCTCCAAATATATATATTTGTGAGGACGAGTCCTTTACCTATTTGCGACGAATGGTCAAAATAATGATAGGAGTCAATAGGAGTTTTAATAGTTGGTTAGTGGACCTCACATCGGGGGGTCATAAAATGAATTCAAACCTTATTCTAACATTTCCAACTATTTTTATGTTAGCAAAGTCTTACATACTTGTAGATGAGGTTGTTTTGTACAGGGCGCCAGAAGCGACAGTATAGAGATTTGTCTTAGACAATATTAAAATACAGTGGTATGAGTTATAAAATTGTTATCAAAATATTACGTGCTGAGAATTATTTATTATGGATAAAAAAATGTTTTATTTTCTTAGGTAACTATTTTCATATATATGTTCATTAGGCCTTTGCGAACAGACGCAAAACTCTCAATTTTTTTAGGCATTACAAGTTTGAAAATAATTTTGAATTCAAATTTTGAGAAAAGCATTGATATTATAAAGTGTATGGATACGATGATTTTATTTAAGTTTTAGAAAGTTAAGTACCTAACATTGCTCTTTTTTTTATTGTGTGTAGTAGAAATTAAGCGGAAAAAAGCAGTTTTTAGCCGAAAATGGTCGATTTGGAGTGATGTTTGAAACAATATTTTAATCAATCAATATTCAATCAATCAATAAATAATATAAAAAAAATCAATGTTTAGTCAATATTTTAATTTTTTATATTTTTTTATTTTTTATTTTCATATATTTTTTTATTTTTTTTATATTTCTATTTCTTAATCAAAAATCCAAAGAATACATAATTTGTAATTGATCGCAATAGTCCTGTTTTAGACAGTAACATTTAGAAATGACAAAGATACGTATTAAATTTAAACAGAAATGGCCTAATTACATAGATAAGCGTTTTCAACTGATTATTAAGGGTCCTTCTTAATGGATGACATTAATCTGCAACTGTTCAACTGCAACAAGTGCATCAACCCGTATTGTTTATAAAAATAAACCGATAAGGTAATTAATTAGCCTCATCACCGACACAGTTGACATTCCCTCTGATGCGGGGCCGGGCGCGTAACATTATAAATGCTAGCGCGATGTAAAACATCTGTGATTTATGCGTGTGACTAATAGGACCATAACTTCTTGATTGTTGTGTCTGTATATCATATGTATGAGGGTTGAAGGAAAAACGAGTGAGTAGTGCGAATGGTAGGGAAAAAATAAGGTATGTATACTACTGATCTACAAGATTTTCCTCTGCCAAATAACGGGATCAAAAGTGAAAAGTATCAAAGGGATTTAGTCCTAGTTTAGTCTTAGTCCGAGAAAAGACACTTCTGTCAGACATGGACGCAGAAAAGTTGTACAAAGGAGAGCGAGAAGAAGTGGAAAAGGAAGACAATGAAGATTACCTAGTGAAAGCCATCGGTGCATTTGGAGCGTGGCAGGCCAAAGTGTGCATCCTAGCCACATTGACAAGATTCCTCGCTATGTGGAACATGTTGAACATAATGTTCCTGACATACGACAGTAGCTTCACTTGTGCTAAATTTAACGGGTCTCGTCCAGTGAATGTGACGTCGTCAACATGCTACGATGACTGCCTCGAGTACGAGTTTGAGGAAGGTCTGTTTGTCAATGGTTTTGTGTCAGAATTCGGGCTGATTTGTGAAAACGCGTGGTTGGCCAGTTTTGCGCAGACGATACTGATGTTTGGTTTGCTGTTCGGAGTTTCCTTGTTCGGGTGGATTTCTGACAGGTAACATAATCCAATTCATTTTTAACAAATACTTTTTTTGAGAAATGGAATAAACTTGTGCATGACGCATGAGAAAATTAGCAAATAAAATAAATAATACAGAAATTCAGCAAAGGTAATTCCAAAAGCGTACCTACACTTTAAGTTTATACAAAAATGTACTTCGTATAGTTCGTATTCTTCGGTTTTGCCATAATTTTGACTTCAAATTTTTTTTCGTTCAAGTTCTTCAATTATTTTACAAACAACTCATTACTTAAAATATTTTCTCTGTTACTTCAGTTCCTTACCAAAACATCAATGTTACAATGTTTAGTTTCATACATAGCTGGTGCAAAAATATTTTTCATCATTCAATTAAAAGGATCCACAGAAAACCAGCGCCGTTGGCACTGCTGTGCCATCTGTATTGTTGAGTGGCGAGTTGGAGACCTTGTCGGTAGCACATCTCTGTTTGTTAGTTTTTAATGTGTATTAAATACTTTTAATTATCTGTTATCCAACTAAATAGTTTCTCTTCTTGTTTCTTCCTTTATTTCTACATAACACTCATATTCTCAGATTCGGCCGTCGCAAAGCAATCTTTTCGTCAGCATTCCTCGTGGTGACTCTGATGCTGGGTACTTGCTTCGCCGCTGACTACTGGACATTCTGCGTCCTCCGATTCTTCACGGGCGCGGCCACGGGCGGCACACTGATCGTGACCATAGTCATCGTCCTCGAGGTCGTGGGGCCACAATATCGGGAGGTCGCAGGTCAGGTTCACATATTTCATTTGACATAATACAACAGTACTTGCTCTGTTGCGCAATCGTCCATAGTAGTCATAGCACCAGAGAGGCCGTATTTTTGGCATGGTGATTGGTGGTATAAAAACATAACCAGTCGTTTCCCCAAACCTTCATTCTTCTTCAAGTTACACGCATTTACAGGATGTGGTATTAGTTTACCCGACGGCCTCGCCGAAGCTTCTCTAGTAGTCTTTGTGCAGTTCTCGCCGACCTGGAGGGTATACCTGCTCTCCATGGGTGGAGCTTCAGCCCTCATCTTGGTATGTCTGGTACTGCTGCCTGAGTCACCAAGATGGCTGATGGCCAAGGGACGTTTGGATGAAGCAAGAACATTGATGACACAGGCGGCTAAGTGGTGGGTTAATGAATGAATCCTTTACTTTGCAAATTTGAGAAGATCGTGAGCTTCATGGGCAACTAGTAGATCAAAGAATAAATATAAGTATGGCTAATAAATTAAAATGAGCATCGAAAATTTTACTAAGTACTTAAAAAGGATCAAAGCTAAAATTTAAATCTGTAAAATGGTTCAAATAATTGTTAGTAGTGCAGTCACTTGTAAATAATATAGAAACAATGCTTTTAAATGTTTACAAATGTAGTTCTGAATTGTGTTGTAATGTAATAATTTTGGCACTGGCTGTTGTAATGCTGCTATGCTTTCGCAATAAACATATATAATTTACTTTCAGTAACCATCTGGATCTTTCTGCTTCAGAAGTAAATATCAATAGAATAATCCCAACAGAATTGAAGGAAAAGAAGACGACGACGTATTGCGATCTATTTAAGACGAGGAAATTGTTCACCAGAACAGTGTGTTCGTTATTAGTATGGATGGTCGCTGGGATGTGTTATTTCGGTATCACACAATACTGCACGTTCCTAGGAACTAATGTGTTCGTCTCAGTAATCATCATGGGATTAATGCAGGTAATATTACGAAATCAGTGCATTTATTTGAAGCTTAAAACTATGGCAGCCGCAAGCAATGGTAATTGGATTTGTTGACTACAATAGTTTTTTGAAAAAAAAAACTAAGATGAGAATTTGTAAAAAATCTCTCCTGTTGCGGCCCCGCGAAAAAATACTAACAATAATATTGTTTTGTTATATGTCCCGGGAAATCTCCGGACTCGGAAATGACGGCTTTAAAAAATCACATATTTTTTACAAAACAAGGCAATATTTATGTATTATTGGAAACGCCTAACAGCACAGTGTCGTTTCGCGCAACATGTCGTGCTAAAGTGGGTAAAAATATCTGACACGACCTAACGGCTCTAGAATATAGGTTATAGGTTTACGCGGGCTAGTTTTCCGCAACTCGACGTCGAATGCGCCTATTTTGCGTGGTGGGTTGACAACGTTACTCGTGCCAACCCAATTCTAACAGAAAGCCTAGCAGACCCTTGACGTTGCCGACGACTTCCGATAGGGACCTCGGTGATCCGAGGTGTTTTGCCCGGTATGCTGCCACCCCAGGGCATGTCAGGATGACGTGGGCTCTAGAAATGCAATCGAGATATTAATGCTCTCTTTGTTGTGTCACATGTACTAATGAAATTTGACGCAACAAAGAGCTGATGATTGTACATGAACAAGGCCTTTGAAGATATACCTATCTATGGTGTAGTTCCGATACTTAAACTTACTGCACTTCGAATCATATTTACTTTTTAATAAAATTTCAGGTACCCGCTGCTTTCGTAGCAACATGGCTGAATAAAGTATACGGAAGGAAAGTGTCCATAGTAAGCAATTTGACTGTCACTGGTATGACCATGTTCTTGCTAAGCTTCGCTACTCCAGACCACTGGACAGCATTGACATTAGGCATCATCGGACTATGGGCAGATACTATTACATTTAACGTCTTATACGTGTATGTGTCAGAACTGTTTCCTACTCCTTTAAGGAATATGGGTTATGGTGTGAGTTCTTCGGGGGCCAAGGTCGGAGCCATGGTAGCTCCTTTCGTTGCGAATCTCAGTCCTCATTGGATACCTTCGCTTGTATTTTCTGCATTGGCGTTCGCGGGGGCAGGCGTTTGTTGCGCTATGCCGGAGACTAAAGGATGCGCGTTAGAAGACAGTTTAGACCATGCAGATTGACGATATCTGACAATAACATTTGATTACAAATATTCATTTTACTTATCGTTGCGCAGGTGGTACTCTATCAAAAAACTGTCAGTCGAGTCAGTCCTGCTTCCTTACTGCGCTGCCTTTCCACCAGAGCTATGATATACAGCTATGCTGCGAGGTTGTGAATCACAACTTGTGATAGCTTTCCGTTACCACCAGTGCTATGCTGGGTGAACCAATGAATATGATTGGTGAATATCGACGCATCCATAGCAACGTATCATAGGACAGCTCTGATGGGAGGCACCCAAAAAGGAGTGATTTCTGGCTGACTCGGGATGCGCGGACGCAGCGTGATACAAATGCAGCACTGCCCCGCTATAGCGCTTGCAAATCAAGCGCATGATGTTAATGTATATAAGTGTAATATTTTCTTATAATATCCCGTCAAGTGAAGACATCTTTGCGACATACGTATACGTAAGGCTATGAAATCCATGTAATTGTGGATTAAACACTCAGTTATTTTTTATGCAGACGTGTTTATTATTACGTTACTAGACTTTATTATTATAACAATGCAAGTAAATTATGATCTTATGATTATTTTCGTTAGGTATCAAACTGACCCCACTTTTGAAACAAAGTGTAGAATTGTGTCTACAGTAAAATAATAAATAATTTGTCGCCAAACTTGTTTTGTTTTTAAGTAAACAGTTTTAGCTGTTAATAAACTATTATCAGAAACTTTTCACCTTTACCCATATTGAAATCTAAATAGGTATAATAAACGGGTCGCTCACATCTTTAAGGTCGAATATCACTCGACATGTTTCGCACCAATACGTGGTCCTTAATCTTGAGGTCTAGACGCGATACCGTTTATTATATTTAAATAAATCTAAATCTTTTAAATTGAAATCGAAGATAATTTAACATTGTTCAGATTTCTTTTTAAACATTAATTTACAATTTATATCTTTGTCAGTTATTGTTAGTTTGTAACTTAGTTTATTTTTGTATTACATTAAAACATATGATTATGTCAATCAAACAGTATAATAAATTAACTATAAATAAATTTACAAAAGAACAGGGGGACTAATTAGTTTAGCATGATCAAACGACGTATTTCTCTGTATCTCATATGACAAGAAATTTTTCTACTGTATAGTATTAAAACTGTAGGTATCAACACAGAAACAGTGATAAAATTGAAATTGGATATTTCAACAACGCTTCTTTGCTGTAACTATAGTTATTTCCATTGCAAGACAATTGTCATCTCATACTTCTATGAAAGGAGCAGTTTTCCCTCGGGTTGGAAGGTCAGATGGCAGTCGCATCCGCAAAAACTAGTGCCTACGCCAAATCTTGGGTTTAGGTAGCAGACCCCAGGCATCCTTCAGGATGCAACTGTACTGGAATAACGCTAGGAGGATGATGACTCCTATGAAAGGCAATCGGTCCTAGTGTCAAATGTCGCACACATTTTTATGAATACTTATCTAAATTATGGTCAAATCATAAATAAGATAAAAACTGTTCGGCACATTATCACATTATCAGCCTATTAAAAGAGAGGCAGAGAGATAAAGGTCAAAGAATTTATGGCGAGAATACAACATTTTTCATAGATAAGCGTCATAACTGCTCGGTAAGTGTTACTGAAACAGTGACAAAATTAATGTGATTCTTCTTTTATCGCAGACATTTAGATAAACATAAGCCATAAAATAAAAGTGACAAAACTGCTTGACATTTAACCTACACGATATCGTTTATCGCCATTGACATAAATCATTCATCTGTTTGTGTCAGGTTAGATTAGAATAGCATCAGCTAACATTGGCACATTGGCTCTTCAGTGAACGAAAACGTCGTGATAAAACCAGTCTAACCTCAACAGAATATAGTTTTCTCTCCGATAGGAAGGTCAGAATGGCAGTCGCTTTCTTTAAACTAGTTCCTACGCCAACTCTTGGAATTAGGTGTCAAGGAGACCCCGGGTTCTTTAGGACAAACTGGGAGAGCGAGAGGACCTACATACATTTGTACCTGACTGCTGCTGTCAACACAGTGAAACCTCAAATTTTATGAAGTGTCGGCAACGGGCCCGTGGCTTCCTTTTTGTTGTGAGCGTCTATAGTCTGCGGTGACCGCTTATCATCAGGTGGACCATACGTTTGTTTGCCATCATCGTTGTACTCGTATAAAAAAAGCACTAGGATACAAATACAATACAAATACTCTTTATTGCATAACCTCAACCATAGCACAGAATAAGTAATAGTACAAGTACAGAAGTTTCTCTGCTAACAAATTCCCCGTTTAGGTAAGCCAAACGTGCCTAAACGTGGCCATCTCTTTCAATCGCACGCAACGCGCTCTTTCGAGGCCCCGCCCTCAGCGCTAGGGTTACCACCAGCGAGAACCTATTTTAATATATGTACTTTATTATTAGTAGTGTTGTTTACAATACAATTACGAAAACTATTATGGTTCCGTAGCCAAAATGGTGAAAACGGAACCCGTCCGTCCGTCTTTTCGTCTGTATGTGACAGCCGATGTACTCGGAGACTATAAGTACTACAAATACAATTAAAACATTTAGCAGGAAGGTGTGTTCTACTCGTATGAACCGCTACGTAAAAGTGATGTGAAATGACGAAAAAATATTAAAGTAGGGGGAGGGGGCACTCCATACATGTAACCAGGGGATACAAAGTTTTATATATTTTTTAAAGGCATCACTTTAAAAATAAAAGAGGTTTCTTAGAACCAACGTTTTCATTTTCGTTTATGTCAACCGTTGTTGAATACCAAACTCAATGACCGTTCTTACGTCTACGTTCTTATTATTATTGGTGCAACCTGCTGCAATACAATAATGCTGTGGTTTTGACATTATTATTTAACACGAAAAGAATTATTTTTATGATCGTTCAAGCGCGTGCGCGTGCGATCCGTAACGCTGCTCCGCAGCCATTGAATAGTCACACAATGTGTGAGCCGGCGGCCGCATGTACTTTGCGCGGCGCGATGACGTCACGGTAGTAAGCCCCTCCTGACCATAGTAACACATAACAGCACACACTGCGGATTCGCTGTGCCGTCTTAACCAGGGATGTTGTGGATTGTGGATCCAGATTTTTTAACATCCGCGGATGCGGATGCGGATGTAAGATAAAATACATAATAAAATGTACGTTTTAGTAATTTTATTATTAGAAGAAAAATTATTAGTAGTTAAACTTAAAAATAGGTGAGTTATATTTGATAAAAAGTAATTTGGCTGCCTTTTTTTGGGTCCAAACGATTTCGCAATTCAATTCAATTCAATTCAAACATTTATTCTGCAAATAGGCCACAAGGGCACTTTCACATGTCATAATGTTAATGTACAATTTAAAAAAGTCTTACAATATGATAGATTTTTCATGAGAATAAGAATTTAATACATTTTTCATGTCAAAATATTAATTATCTATTACAAACATTACAATAATAGTAAAATTGAGAGATGTATAAGGTCTCAGTCTGAATAACAAAATTTAATATAATATCTCAAAGATGTAAATGGTCTCTGAGCGTCAAAATATTCTTAATAATGACTATCCTAACGTGCTTTGAGATGTACATGGTCTCAAAGCGTCAAAATAAAAATAATAAGTTTGAAATATAAAAGGAAAAAAAAACAATTTAATATAGAGGTGTCTCTCAGAGTCAATATCAACAAAAACTAATCCATAACAGGGTGATGTCTCTCGTCAATCTCCGAGAGAAGACACTAGTATTAAAGTAGTTACTATGTCCTTGCAAGCATGAACGACCGGATGGATCATAAATCTCTATTGCGTAATAGCGAATTTACCTACTTTACCTAGCACACGCGGCGCCGCTAAGCCGTTCCTGCCTGTGACGACTTGTTTCAACTCTGCATCCGCATCAAGCTCCGCATTGTTTCTTGCGGATGCGGATGCGGAAGCGGAGTTTCCAAACAATGCGAAAGTTCTGCGGATGCGGATGCGGATGTGGATATCCGCAACATCCCTGAAGACTGATGTGAAAGTTTTCCCATGTTTATCAATTTCCATCGAAGGCACCGCCCTTCAAAGTGATTTTGACATTAAATCAATTACGTAATTTGACATTAAATCAATTCGTGTGATGCACATCCTGATTGGGTCCAATCTTGTCCCGATCAAAAACGCCGCGCCGCTCCCCTTGCACGCAAGTTCAACTTTAAATATCACTTTTATTATGTATTCTGTTCCCCGGACATAAGGTTTGAAATGTAAAAGGATTGATTGTACAGAGTCAATGGTCAAACGGACCGCTTGTTTATTGTATTTGCAGTTTAAATGTGAATGGTCACTTAGTAGTAGATGCCTTGCAAATGAAGTGATTACGGTGTAGTGTTCTGGATGATCGTTTAAATGAAATATACAAACAAATGTACCTACGTTATTTTGCAACAAGGCCGCAATAGCACTTCTACAAGTCAAAATATTCTGCCATTCCTAATTTTTTTCCAAAAGAAGTATGGTACATTTTAAATTATAACACAGTTCGCCAAACGCTGAGTTTATAGGCGAAATATTACACTCACTTCCATTCTTTGTACCAATTTATCTTATCTAATGACCTAAAACCTAAGGTATTAATTACCTAATAATAATGATTTAACCCGTTAAAATATAAGTAGCCAAAAACGTTTACAGAGTCTGATGTTTTCGAATATTTTCGTGAGTTGAGCGTTTCTTCAAAACATTACTAGGTACTTGGCTGATGCTCTATACTGCACATACTCGTCATCATCCTCCTAGCGTTATCCCAGTACAATTGCATCCTGAAGGATGCCTGGGGTCCGCTACCTAATCCCAAGATTTGGCGTAGGCACTAGTTTTTACGAAAGCGACTGCCATCTGACCTTCCAACCCCGAGGGGAAACTAGACCTTATTGGGATTAGGCTTTGTCAAGTGAGTGGGCAACTTGACTGTTAGAAGTTCTCAAGCCGCCCGAAGGCCTCCAACTTGGCTTAACGACTGCTGCCATAGACAGAAACCGGGATCAACGGCTTAACGTGCCTTCCAAAGCACGGGAGCGCTCAGTTAGTAACCAACTCAAAGCGGTCACCCATCCAAGTCCTGACCGCTGCCCACGTTGCTTAACCTTAGATTCCGCAAGCGGTACGCAGGCGCCGCTGGGCCACGAGCGCTCCTGCTACACTGCACATACTCGTACCGCTTTATTATGTGAGGTGTGCAATAAAAAGTATTTATGTATTTTATTAGTACCCCCTTCTTCGCAACAGGCACAACTATACCTAATCCGCATTTAGTTGTCAACAAGCCGGCATAATAATCGCTTTATATGCTCCACGCTGTGTAACGGCCACGATAAAATTAAATTGGTCGGAGCCGTAAATAACGGGCTAGGAAAAGTAGTGGACGTTTATTGCTAATTCTTGTTTCGATTGTGGATATACCATGGAGTTAGGACTTCAGCAGCTACTAGAATGGGCACTGCACATTCCTTACTCACTTACTTTACATGCCGAGTAGGTATATTTTTAGCAGTTAAAGGTTGTCGCACACAAAAAGGCTCGGCACCCGACCGGCGCTGACTCAACAAGCCGGATCGCCGTCAGCTAGCCTTCAACCCAACGTAAGCACAGAACAGCATCGCCTCAGTAGCTCAAATACGTGAATTTTCTCGCACACCACTAACTACATCAACTGAAAACCGTCCTTATATTTTACGTTATAGAGTTCATTTCCATTTGTAATTACTTTAAAGGAGCTCTGTCCAGTAGTACTTACAGTTCCATGGCTCAATCGGCGATATGCGGGCCACGCACGTGCTCGAAGGAACAACAACGTAATTTGTGCCTTAATTTATGTTGTATGAAATAAACTGGTCTCTGGTCGGCATAACATAGTTACGCGTACTATCGCTAACACAGTTAACTGACCATTCGTGCACTCTATGTGCATTGTAATAAGGGTCACTAATGGTCAGTTAACTGTGTTGGCGTTTGTACACATGCGTAGTATTACACTGCTGTGCAATTGCGCAATTAAAAAATAAAAGACTTAATGTTTACTGCTTTTATTTTATTAATAATGGGATTGCTCTTGGCCAGCATCTAGCCAGGGGGCAAAGATGAGGCCGACGGTGAAGCGAGAAGATGCCCATTCACTCGTGCTTTAAAGAGGCTCCTATAAAAATGTAATTACTTCAGCTACCTATACAGAGCGCATTAAGTAGGTACCATAGTTAATCGTAAACTGAGATCAAATGTATTTGTATCTAACATACTTACATTACACTTTAATTTAATTTAATTTTTGTTTTATAGTTTTAGATTTATGCCTTGTATTACCTAGTATGTATTTGTTATAGTATTTTGTTTACGTTTGTTTGTTTCGCAATTAAATATTTTATGACAGAGATACTTAAAAACGACAAAAATTGACCCAAAACGGTGAGACAGACATTTTTGCTGTTTCAGCTCACAGCAGTCTGTGAAATGTATTTCGCATATAAAATCATGCAATACTCCAGCTTGCGGCATCCTTAAATTACCTACTCTGATAGGGGTAATTTCGCTCCTTCTAAAAAAAGAAACACGCCACTTATGTCCGGCCGAGTCCCGTACTTAAGCACTAGCAATTTGTAACGACGCCGATGAAGCCACAAATCCGAAGATAGATGGACCGATAACTGGCTTCGCTAGCATGGACATCAGATTAAAACCATTGTGAGTAGGCCAGCCTTGGGACGTACGAGGGTCATCGTCAGCGCGGGGCCCGCGTTGTAAAATTAAGTCACTAGTAAGTGGCGTAGTTATACAATGAAGGTGGTAAACCAGCGTACAGTCCACCTAATGGTAGCCGTACACCGCAGCCTATAGACGCTCGCAACTCCAATGGAGTCGCGGGCGCGTTGCCGACCCTTTATAAAATTTGAGGATTCATTGTGTTGACAGCAGAAGGGACAAAAGGGCCCTCGCTCTCAACACAGTGCATCCTCGGGAGCTCTGGCAACCTTGCTCACGTCCAAGAACACATCACTACACGCGAGTTACGTAGGCACGCGGCAACTGTTGAACCTTGCACCGATCGCGGACAGTCCTTGGTGTCCTGTCCTGTCGTCCACACACATAAATTTATTTATTTATTTATCGTAAGGCAATTATTTCGTGAGATCTTCAAAAATAAGTTGGACTACGTCCGTAGGGAAAGTACCCTCCGTCACCCTATTTTTTTTATAGCCTATTATGTGTCCCACTGCTGGGCAAAGGCCTCTCCCCATGTTGTCCAGACATCCCTGTCCAGAGCCTCTTCCTCCCAGTTGGAGACAAATACGTTCAGATCATCCCGCCATCTCCGTCTGGGCCTGCCTCGTCTGCGTCGTCCGTCGTGTGGCACCCACTTGGTAGCTGCATTAGCCCACCTATCCGGGTGCATGCGACAGACGTGGCCGGCCCAGTCCCACTTGAGCCTGGCTGTTTTGGTATCCACGTCAGCTATGCGTGTTTTGGAGCGTAGCGTAGTGTTTCGGACACGGTCCGTCCTTTTAACACCTAAAATGCTACGCTCCATAGCACGTTGGCAAACCTTCAGTTTGGATTTCTGGATTTCGGTTAAAGACCATGTTTGCGCACCGTAGGTTAGGACAGGCAAAATACACATATCGACGAGTTTTCGCTTTAGTGACAGTGGAAGGTTGCCCTTCATTAGCGCCTTCATGGACCAGTAGCTCTTCCAGGCGTTCTCTATAAGGCGCTCGACTTCTTTGTCTACACCCTATACACGTGACCATTAGGTAGTGCCAAAAGTGCAACACATACAATGGTTACCTAGAATGTGAGCGTTTCTATAGCTTATTACACATGTCGCCCAGCGTATTCTCTGCGGGGTCTGGTATAAAGATGATTTTTGAGAGCCTACGCCTTTGAAAATATGCAACGCCATTCTGAATACAATAAAACAGAAACTTCGTTATCTATCTGCCTGACCATTTTGACATTATGACTTGCTGGACTTGAAAGGATATTGATTCAAGGTCGAGGGTTTGGATCCTTGGAGACTTTGAGTTCAACATTGAAGTATGAAATTGAATATACCTACTTGAAGAAAAAAATATGAATTAGGTATCTAAATTCATTGATTCGTCAGAATTTTAAAGATAAGCTTTACTATCAAGAAGCTAATACGCTATTTGACTACATTTTTTTTATAATGCCAATCGAACCAGTTTTTAGAGACCATCAAATGTCTATATGGGACCAACAACATTTAGAGCACAATAAAGGGCTAAAATTAGGGACAAACCTAGCTCGACGCTAGCGGGTCTCAAAAAGGCTGCTACAAATTGGCCCTGGCAAATGACGTCACTTGCACTGCATTCGACCAACCGTTGTATGGGTTTTTTTTTTTTTTTTATACCACGTCGGTGGCAAACAAGCGTGCGGCCCGCCTGATGGTAAGCGGTCACCGCAGCCTATTGGACGCTTGCAACCCCAAGGGAGTCACACGCGCGTTGCCGACCCTAAATTAGTATTTTGCTGTTTTAGTCGTAAAATAATGCGTTTAGGTACATAGTTGCTGTACAATTTATTTTTTATTTTTACATAAGCATTCTATTGATACCTTCTTTTTTGAATTTTGGACGATAAAAAAATTACATAATTTTCTGAGTTTTTGATGATTCATATCTTTTTATGATTTTGGTAAAATTTTATAATTTACGATTTATTGTGATATTTTGATGGCTAACTATCCAAAAAGTGACACTGTGTTATAAATTTTAATATGTGTCAAATACCGTATTCATTTGAGGCTAACTTAATGTAGTGACGGTCGTGCTAGCCATGTCCGAGGAATCAAATAGGAGGAGATGACAGGTATTAGGCACGTGTGATCGCGGCTCGGGGCTGGCTGAGACGAGTTGTACAGACTGGACAGTCGGGTCGATTCTGCAAAGATAAAATGGATTGAAATCGGTCACAATTCTGCGAAGATAAAATGGATTGAGAGGAGGAAAGTCTTTAACACCTTCTGATCCCAAAATACACTAAGTATGGTTTTGTAGGTACACTCTAATTCCAAGCACCATATCTCTATTTATTCTAGAGGTAGTCACGATAAGTTTCAGTTTCAATTGCATGAACTCTGTGATCTCTGAATGAGTCTCAGATACGCCTATCCCAAAGTACCCGAAATTTTATTTACTATAGTACTATTATCCTGATTTGTCGGTGCGGAGGCAGTACGATATGAGAAAACTGAAATGTCAGTGTCAACTGTCAGTCAACTCAGTACTACGTTTTACTGCGCCCCTACATTTAAATGAGTGCTTCCTGACTGGCGCGGGATGCGCGGAAGCGGGACGATACGAAGGCAGTACTGCTTCGCTTCTGCGCATTATATTACTACTGCGTAAATGTTTTACTGACAGTATTCCGTCAAGTGAAAATCTTTGCGACGTCAGTAAGTTTACGTCAAAGAAGATCCCGCCCCGCCAAGTCAGGAAGTCGCCTTACACTCAAATGTCAAATGGTACTATTCCCAAAATACTTACCCAAAAATCACGATAGAGTAATTTTATCTCACGAGCGCACGCGAGTCGTGGTTGTGTTGAGATATACACGCACGTTGTCTACGTGTGCGTCAGCGTAGGAGGTATGACTTCACTTTGTCTATGTGTTAGTATGTGTCACAACTACAGTAATGGCCAACCCGCGCTCGTGAGATAAAAGCTGTATATCAGTAACTGGCTGTCACCGCCGTACAAATGCTGTCGGTTGTAGGCCCTCTAGTCTGATGTCTCGTCTATCGAAAGTCCTTTATCATTCTTTGCTCATCATCCTCCTAGCGCTATCCCAGTACAGTTGCATCCTGAAGGATGCCTGGGGCCCGCTACCTAATCCCAAGATTTGGCGTAGGCACTAGTTTTTACGGAAGCGACTGCCATCTGCCCCGAGGGGAAACTAGACCTTATTGGGATTAGGCTATGTCAAGTGAGTGGGCAACTTGACTGTTAGAAGTTCTCAAGCCGCCCGAAGGCCTCCAACTTGGCTTAACGACTGCTGCCATAGACAGCAACCGGGATCAACGGCTTAACGTGCCTTCCAAAGCACGGGAGCGCTCAGTTAGTAACCACTCAAAGCGGTCACCCATCCAAGTCCTGACCGCTGCCCACGTTGCTTAACCTTAGATACCGCAAGCGTACCCGGCGCCGCTGGGCCACGAGCGCTCCATTCTTTGCTATAGATAGGTTAGATAGATAGGTATAATAATACTATTACTATGATTGATGCGAATCACCCGGTGGGCGGCCGCACACTTATCCCCTATCTTTCATGGCATCAGTACCAATGAAATTGGTATCTGCTGCCAGCACCCATTGTTTTCGACGCGCGCCATTGTGATTTATTACACGTGATTACGATGCCTTATAAGTAGGGATTACAGAATTACACCTACTTGCTGCAAATTACATGGATGGATCGGTGAATGCTGTGGAGGGCGCAGATTGTAGACAGGTTTGCATGGTAAGTACAGTTAATGGCAATTCCTTCACTAAAAATGCGCTCAAAAATATCTTGCCTTCAGTTGGTAACCCGGATGGGAAGGATAGTGTAAAAAAAATAGTAAAATATATTATAAATGCCGCAAAAGGCGCTTATTCGAGATCATTTATACTTTTTTACAAATTTTATTAATTATTGCATTGTACCTATATCAAGTTTTTTGTATGCATTATGATGTCACAGGTAAAAATAATTTATTTACAAGAAAATATATACAAGAATACAACAATGGCCCTTGAGGCATTGTACCGAGGACGCTGGCGGCATTTCCTCGCTGTATCGCAATGCCGATACGTTATGCGAGGAAGAGTCGCCAGCTCTGAGGGCCTACCGCGAACCAAAAACGAAATAACTGCCTCTCTGTCGCACTTGCATATTGGAGCAACAGAGAGGGAGATACTTCGTTTGTGGTTCGCGGTAGCCCCTCTGCTTTTCGGTTATACTACTTAGTTAGGCGACTTCCTGATTTCTCGGTGTCGAGGCGGTACGATATGAGAAAACTGTCAAATGTCAGTGTCAACTGTCAGTCGACTCAGTACTACTTTTTACTGCGCCCCTACATTTAAATGAGTGCTTCCTGACTGGCGCGGAATGCGCGGAAGCGGGACGATGCGAAGGCAGTACTGACATAATATTACTACTGCGCAAATGTAATACTGACAGTATTCTTTCAAGTGGGAATCTTTGCGACGTCAGTAAGTTTACGTCAAAGAAAAAAGACAAAAAAAAAGTAACATATCGATCCCGCCCCGCCAAGTCAGGAAGTCGCCTAAGGGTGGGTTGCACGAAACCATTTCAAAAATATTACAAGTTTCTAAGGGATGACGACTGCTGGCGCCATAATAACATAATTTAGAGGTCTGTAATCGTATGTTGGTGCACGTCCTTGTGCCTCTCTCGTTTTGTGCCTATCAAAACACAGCAATAACCTTACCCACCGGACAGCGGACATAACACCTCGCGTTTAGTATGCGTGCCGTCGCGCACGCCGCGCGGTGGTCCCATCAGTATGCGCGGGCGCGAGACAGGCTCTTAACGTGGGGGTTATTTGTTTTAGATTTTTTTTAGGTTACCTTTCTTCTAACCTAACTTACAATACAAATGCACACCTCAAAAAGAACGCAGTACGGAACATTAGGCATTAAAGTAGGGGTAAACAACAGGCGGTCTTATCGCTAAAGAAGGATCTCTTTCAGACAACAATACAATACAATATTGCACATCTCAATTAAAAGACACATTTATTTAGATAAAATTTGGTATGGAGATAGTTTGAGTCGCGGGGAAGGAGATAGGATACTTTTTGTCCCGGAAATCATCCCTTAAAGGGGTGAGAAGTTGTATAGAAGAGCGTTAACTAGGTAAGCGCAAGAAATAAAAGAATACAGGACCTAGCAATGAAATTTTAACGCAATGAACGAGTTCTACGCGGAAGAGCCAGTTTTATATAATGTTAAGGGTCCTTATAATGTAAAAAATGCTCATCTATTTAGCCCATTTTCTGTAAAATAGAGAAGTTTATTGATATTTTATCAATGTTACTATCTAGAACAGGACTATTGCGACCTAATGACATAAATTTTAAATGTATTTATTGCATTTTTCATTAAGATATTTTGTTTCAAAGATCACTCCAAATCGACCATTTTCGAGCTAAAATCCCATTTTTCCGCTTAAATTCTACTACACACAAGAAAATCTAAAAAGGGCAATGTTACTATCTAAAACTTTAATAAAATCATAGTATCCAATAATAACTTTATTGGTATTATAAATACTTTTGTCAAAACTTGAAATCAAAAATAATTTTAACTTGTAAGGCCTCTTAAGTACGTTCTTTAAATCCTCGCTACAATAACATTTTAAAAGCTGCGGCTTTGCAGCCAAATTGTACATTTATAAATCAAGATTTTTACCAACTTCGGTTCCGTCTACATATTTTGATTAGGCGACTTCCTGACTTGGCGGGGAGGGATCGATTAGTGACATTTTCTTCTTTGACGTAAAATTACTGACGTCGCAAAGATTCCCATTTGAAGGAATACTGTCAGTATTACGTTTGCGCAGTAGTAACATCATGCGCAGAAGCGAAGCGGTACTGCCTTCGCATCGCCCCGCTAAGTACCGCGCATCCCGCGCCAGTCAGGAAGCACTCATTTAAATGTAGGGGCGCAGTAAAAAGTGGTACTGATTCGACTGACAGTTGATACTGAAATTTGACAGTTTTCTCATATCGTACCGCCTCCGCACCGACAAATCAGGAAGTCACCTAAGCCTGTCAAATAAAATGACGGTCCTTTGCAATCTTTGCATGCGCCGCCTTGCCCATTGTGAAATAACGGAAAACGTACTCACAAATCACCGCACATAAAGGCGGCACTAAACAGCTCATTCCCTTGCGCAGACGCACGCTACCACTCGCATTTATTTCTTTATTTATCGGGCCAATAAGGCCTACATTCAAATAGGTCATTAGTGGAAACAGGGCTTTATATGCGAGCGATGTCTGAAGCGTGGTGACATGTTTCGAAATGTGGGATCTATACTTTTAGTTTCATGTTTACGATTTTTTTGTACTATAAGAAATAAGAAATATTTATTCGGGACAAAAACAACTAACAAATAAGAAAGCAAAAATGAAAATAAACAAATACAGGAAAGTTGTGTTGTCACTAAACGGTTCCATCTCAGCATAATGCGGGCAAATGCCAGCGCTGGTCCTCCGATGGGACCAACCGAACTAGATCTATACAGATTATTTGCTTGTTACTAGAGAGCCTAATGTGTCCCACTGCTGGACAAAGGCTTCCCCTCTCTTTTTCCATTCAAATCGGTTCTTAGTTTTTTTTCGTAGTGAACCCCAGGCATCCTTCAGGATGTAGCTATATCGGGATAACGCTAGGAGGATGATGATAACATTTTCCTTTATGAATACGATTCGCTATGAAATACGTTTAATAGCGAGATGAGATTTTGGGTTTACGGCTACTTAAACAAACGTATCAGCCATTACTTAACAGTAAGTGTAGAACCTGTAGCTCTAGTATAAGTTTTTTCGAAACATTAACTAATTCGAACGCGTTTGCGTTTTGTCTCAAAATGTATGAAAGTTGTATGAAAACGTGAACAGCGCCTCTGGTGGTCACTAGTGGAAACTAAAACAGCGAGTATAACATTTGTTGCTAACCGATGAACGCGCGTATTTCAAACTCGGTGAGAGTGTTTTCATACATTTTGAGACAAAACGCAAACGCGTTCGAATTAGTTAATGTTTCGAAAAAACTTATACTAGAGCTACTGAGTAGACGCTCGAGCGTTGCGTCCAGCGTTGCGTCCAGCGGGGCGTGCAAGTCAAACAATTGAAACTCATACTGGTGTCCTGAGTCGCCGCCGCACAAATAGTATGGACGCTCGGCCGCAACGCTGGACGCGACGCTGAACGCTCCGCTCCGAGCGTCCACTCAGGCCTTACACCAACAGTTTATAATGGTGCGACTACTCGTTGTGTCACACTCTCAACCAAAGCTCTCAACGTAGTGCATTACTGGGAGCTCCAGCGACCTTACTGTACCTACGAGTAACACCGCCCTGTAAAAAGAAAAGCACATGTTACGTGCCGTCAGTTCCAAATCTTTCCGCGCGTCGGAGGCGTGATTTACTAGCGGGGGGAGCGGGACGCTGAGGAGGGGGGGGGGATACTCGACTAATAAAAAACACCCCGACGCCCTGACTGATGCGACAATTAATTTAATCCCATTTCTCTGCGTCTTCCGAGCTAGGGTTGGCGATAAGTTGTCCTCGATAATATTTTTCTTTATATAAGGGTGGCGAGCAAGCGTACGGCCGGCCTGATAGTAAGTAGACGTCGTAAGCTACGGATGCTTGTAACTCCAAAAGGATCATTAGCGCGTTGCCGACCCTTAATTTAAGTTTCATTGTGTTGAAAAGAGACTTTATTTATTTATTTAAACTTTATTGCACAATACAAAAAGTACAAATGGCGGACTTTGTATAATGCCTTAAGGCATTCTCTACCAGTCAAGCAAAGGGCTAAACAGAAAACTTTGTAGTGCAGGCTTTAACTGAAAAAATAATAGGTAATTAACTCAAACTAATAATGATACAATTCAATTTATCATAAACTATACATATACATACATAAATACAAATATGACATAATAGACATACATACATATTAAGTAGTTTACGTGACTTTAATACATACAAGCGTCCTTGGTTGTAATAAATTGGGGTGTTATTTGTTTGTAGTAGTAGTAGTAGTAAAACTCTTTATTGTACATAAAACAATTATGAAAAATACAAAAGGAAATAGTATGTACCAAGGCGAACTTATCCCTTTAAGGGATCTCTTCCAGTTAACCTTTGAGTAAATGAGAGAAGAAGTTAACAGAGGTAGACAAATTCAGCAACCTGTACAACAAGGTACAAAAAATACAAGAAAAAAAACATACATACACACACATAATATATTGGACACATTGTTTGACATTTTTAAAGGACAACTATTTATGTGTCGGTCTTGTTTAAATTCATTTAGTGGCATACTGAGTTGAAAATTCTTTTTCAATATTTGGTTTACAAAATTGAGTAGAGCAGTTCTCAAATTTTCATCATGAAACCTTTAGTGTAATATTTTACGGAAAAGAATCCACGATTATACGTAATTTTGTTGTAAGAAGTTACTCCTAGACCAATATTAATCAGAAACTAAGACCAATTACATAAAACGTAGTGGTTTAATAATCTCGTCATACAACAAAGTGTTTTTTTCCTTTTGTTACTTACTAATTGAGTGTAACATTATTTATTTTTTCACCGTAATCCCGGCGAGTGACAGCCCTGGCGCGGGCGCAGACAACAGCGCGGCAGGCGGCTATTAAACAAGACTAATTGAGCGATAAATTCACGGCGATAAAAACGAGAAAAATCCTAGATGAAGGAATATTGAAAGCGGCGCTGGAATTGATCGCGCCAATTACCCCTGACACCCGTCAGAGGCAGATGCGCTCTATTAGTGGCTGTTGTCCAAATAGAATGTTTGTCAATGCTTGCTTTTCGCTTGGTACGGGGCTTAAGGCGCAGGGTAGGGCAAGGCCTTCCCCATACAAACTTTGTGCACGTTTTATTCGTCGGTTTTGGCACTAACAAATATAATATTTTTTTTGGTTGTAAATATTAGATATGCGAAGATCGTGATGTGAACATTTTCAAATATTTCAAAAAAAAACAAAAATTAAAAAAAAAAAATTAACAATAAAAAAATTACATCACGAAATAGCTATCAGAAAAATAAGCATACTGACCAAAAATCATAACTTTAATGCAAACACAAACGAAGTAAATCCTGCACAAAGTTTGTATGGAGAGAGCTTGCCCTACCCCTCCTCTTAAGGATTAATGGTTACATTGGTTACCTCTGATTTATTCCACATGAGTGTTTGTGTGTTACTTTTTTTGTACTTACGGTGTTGGAAGGTTATGTACGCTGATAACCTAAGAATGCCTCTTTGCTGTCATGTTGTATTTGTGTCGTTTGTGTCAAACGAGCGTGAGCTCGTATAATTAGGCAATATAGCCCATATTCCCGTGCATGAGACCTGGCTGGATCGATTGCTCGTCCCCGAAAACCCCCACATACCAAATTTCATCAAAATCGTTAGAGCCGTTTCCGAGATCCATCCCCGAAATAAATAAATAAATATATATACAAGAATTGCTCGTTTAAAGATATAAGATAAGATTGATGCAAAGGATAGAACATTGCGCTACGAGGTCAGTAATAAATAAAAAAAATATGCTATAAGGTTAGCTGGAAGAGATCCCTTAAAGGGATAAGCTCGACTTTGTATCTCATCTTTTCTTTGTACTTTTTTCCCTTTGTTGTGTTTTATGTTCAATAAAGCAATACATACAATATGAACATATAATATGTATGTCCGCATTTATCTTTCGGGCGAGCATATTATTTTCAAAACTGCTGTGACAGTAGCACAATGCTCTCTCAGCTCCGTTTGAATTAACATGACTGATTGCTTCAGAACAAAAGCAGACAGTCTCACTTGACTCATTCATACCTGTATTAGCCCCTCATTGCCGCTTTTATCGACAAAACCTTTCTACGTTTCCAACTAAAACGTCAATGGAAATTAAACAAAGCAATATTGTAGGTAACAATGTATACAATAACGTTGGTATGCTGTTCATAGCTACAAGGACAATCCTTCAATGCCACCACATACATTGCTGCTTTTCTGTATGACAACTTCAAAAATTTATAACAAAAGCATCGTTGGTTGTGTAACAAAGCGATAGAGTAGGTTAGGACGCGGTGCGGTAGCCGTTCCGATTAATATCGTTTACAAGATAAAAGCTGCTGAGTTAGTCGCGGTGCCAGAAATAAAAAGCAGCTTCATCCGATAACTCAGACGGGGTTACTTACGGAACTCGGGTGTCCATGATATTGGGAATATTGGGATATAATTATAATTTTATGTATTCGATTAACATATTTGACGTGGACGTCAACTTGTTTTTACACCGTTAAGCTGGCAAACTGGCACTGCCGGCACTGGTGAGCCCAGATAAGTTGCGAGTGCATTGGGACCATGTAATTATTTAAGTATTTGTTACATAAACAGCTAGAGACAAATGTAGGTCCCTCGCTCAAAACAGACTTTTTTTGGAACAGAATGCATCTTAAATATGGTAAGTGTCTGCATACTAAAGCTAAAAACACAAATTATTTATGAATTATAAATAAATTAAGACAAAAAGCAAACTACCTATTACTTTTTTCGGTCATAAAAAATTACTGGATTGTCTCACCATACGCTAAAGGATATCCACCCTAATCAAATATGCTGCATGCAACTAATAGGTAGGATGCTAAGAAACGCATAAATTGGTCGTGACACTCGTGACGGCCATCTTTTAGTCGACATATTGTGTATCTCAACTACTCCCGTACCTTATTAAAATAGAATGACAGTATTTAAAGGCTAATAAAAATAGAAGGTAGGCACTCAAACAATAAATGAAATATGAATTTTAAATTGAATTACTTATAAGTGCGTTATTTTGGCAGAAAATCAAGTTTCCTGAATAGTCTAAAATTAATTAACATCAATTTGGAAGAAAATAATTGCTAATTTATTATTAATTTTACTTCTTTATTTTCTACTTTGTTCATTTTTAATTATTGCTTATTATTATTTTTATTTATTTTTATTTTTTGAGCCATCTACGATCCGGGGCGGTCCTTTATGTTAAGTCCATTTGACGAAGCCTGTGGCGGATTTCATCTCTGGTGTCTCTGTGTTGTGATTGTTTGTTTTTGTACGCACCTGACGAAGCCTGTGTTGTGGATTAGATTTTGTGGACTGTTTGTGCCTAGGTAATTTATTTTATGAATAAATGATTCAAATATTATTATTGCTGCAATAACAACTACAGGTTTTAAGGGCTATGTTTTGGGTATCTTTTATATGTAAAACGACGGTAAAAAATGGTGGCAAGCAAGTTCGCGGCCTGCCTGATGGTAAGCATACTGAAGTCGATTGACACTTGAGACTCCAGAACAACACAAGCGCATTGCCGATCCTTTATTGACTTGAGAATTCGTTATGTTGACTACTAGATATATTTAGTTTCCTCACTCTTAATACAGCGCATCCTCGGGAATTCTGGCGACCTTCAATTCTTCATTATAGCGAAATCATTTTTAAAGAAAGAACATAATTTACGTTGGTTAACTGCAAAGAAGAAGAAAGTTGACAAGACGTCACGTCAAAAAATATTATTTGGTGTAATTTTGTTATTTTTCTATATTGTTTATAAGATTTTATATTTAATCACAAAATTTACTGTAAATAATATTCAAAAACTGTGGAATAAACAAATGGACGAAGACGAGGGAGAAGACGGTGCTAAAATCATATCGTCTCAGCCTCAAATATCTTCAGGAACAAAACAATCATGCCCAGTATGTAGTCTTGAATACAAAAAGAGAGGCTTAAAGAGACATATCCTCATGTCCCACCCGGGATTCCTATGTCCTCCAACTACTTTGAATCAAAATGCCGTAAGGCAAATCGACGAAACAATTCGTGAATCTATCAACCAAGAACATATACCAGACTCTATTCAAAATTTATTCCTCAAAGGATTCAACGCCAGGCTGCTTAATTGCGAAGGTGGTCCAGACACAATTTGGAGAGTGCGTTGGAAAAAACTCATAAATTTTCGCAGTAAGCAATATAGCATTCCACAAGGCAATGTCGGGAGACAATTTACCACACTTCTTGCCGCCGAAATAAGAGAACTTACAAATAAACTACCAAAAGAAGGAAACTCTGAAAAAATATTCATTTTATGTACTACAATACTACAGAGAGATCCCATGGTTAAATCTAGCCAGGATATCAGACGAACACTTCAAAGAAGAATGGAGATGTGGAACTCAAATCACTATGACGAGCTAATTGCTGAAGCCATACTCTGTAATTCAAAATTGACGTCAAAACACAAACAGAAACAAGACGACGACCATGCCGTCCGAATATTTAGTCGTCTAATGCTACAAGGAAAAATCAGGCAAGCAAATAGATGGATAACAGAGAGATCTGGGGGAGGTATAATGGACCCAAATGAGAAAATAGGAGATAAAACAGTACATCAAATATTCAAAGAAAAACATCCCAACCAAGCAACCCCCCAACTAAACTATTTTCTAGACAATCCTGAATTACCTATAATGGTGAATGTTGATATTACTTCAAATCATATAGAAAAAGTTGCTAGAAAACTATCCGGTGGAGCTGGCCCAAGTGGTACAGATTCGGAACAATGGAAGTCACTCCTCCTTCGGTTTGGAAATCATAGCTCCGAATTAAGGGAATCAATCGCAGCATTAACCAGAAAACTTAGCAGTGAAATTGTCGAATGGGATTGCATTAGAACTTTACTAGCAAGAAGAGGGATAGCACTGAATAAATGCCCAGGTGTTCGCCCAATCGGCATCGGCGAAATATTACAACGCATCATTGCTAAAGCCATGGCCACCGCAACAGGGCTAGACGTTCAACAAGCGTGCGGTTCCGATCAGCTCTGTGCGGGAATAAAATCAGGCATTGAGGGAGGAATCCATGCTATGACCAAATGTTTTAACGAAGGTGAAGATGATGAAGGCCTCCTTTTAATAGATGCAGCAAACGCCTTCAATGCACTGAGCCGTCCTATCGCTCTTTGGAATGCTAGAATATACTGGCCACGTTGTGCAATATTTCTTTTCAACACTTACAGAGGATATGCAGTCATTTGTTTATCGGGCTCCAATGATTTCATCTTAAGCAAGGAAGGAACCACACAAGGTGACCCATTAGCAATGTTAATGTATGCAGTTGGGATTTTACCACTAATTCAAAGTTGCAAAGACCCTGGAAAATACATACAAAATTGGTACGCCGATGACTCAGCTTGTTTTGGTAAACTAACTAATATAAAGGGCTGGTTAAAGAAACTGATAGAACAAGGGCCAAAATATGGCTACTTCCCGGAACCTTCAAAAAGCTATATTATAGTTAAAAATAATTCGAGTGAAGAGGCTAAGAGACTCTTTGGGGATCTAGGCGTGAAGACTGTACTCTCTCACCGATTTCTGGGTGGTGTCATAGGCGATGAGGATGGGAAAATGGAATACATCAAAGGAAAAGTTAATGAATGGACAAACTGTATTACACATTTATCAAAAGCCAGCAAAAAGCATCCACAACTTGTACATACAGCCTTTACAAAGTCACTACAATGTGAGTGGAGATACTTACAAACAGTAATGGATAAAGCTCATGAAGAATTCTACTCCTTAAAACAAACAATCATAACATCACTAACACCATATATTTTAGACAGAGAAATAACCTCACTTGAGCATGAGCTGTTCTTTCTACCAGTGAAACTCGGCGGCCTCGGCATTAATGATCCAGATAAAAATAAAGAATGCTACAAAACATCATTAGAATCAAACAGGTTACTAATTAACGCTATCAAAAATGCTGAAAACCTAGACCTACTGGCACACCAAATTCATGCTACAGAAACTATAAAAAAAGAAAAATTGGCAAGACAAATAAGAGACATCGAAACCAGCAAAGACATAATATCTAAACTACCAGATAAAATGAAAAGATGTGTTCAAAGAGTCATTGAGACGAATTCGTCACAATGGCTGACAATTATCCCTACTACCGCCAATAATACCGATCTCACAGCCACTCAGTTTAAGGATGCCCTAGCCATTCGATATGCTCATGAACCTACCAGCCTCCCTCAAGCCTGCGATGGTTGCGGAGAGAATAACTTCGATCTAAACCACGCACTAAATTGCAAAAAAGGTGGTCTAATAAAACAAGGTCATGATCAACATAGAGATGACTGTAAACAATGGGCTGAACTAGCCTGGGGAACAGGTACAACAGAACCCATAATGCGTGACGCAAGTAATACTCAACCGGCCCTCATAGGAGACTTGTTACTAAACAGTGTTTGGGAACCTGCAAGGAAAGCGTTCTTCGATGTTCGCATAATAAATGCCGACGCTTCTTCTTACAGCAACCTCACATGGCAACAAACAGCACAGAGACATAGCCGAGAGAAACACAGCAAATATGACCGAGCAGCAGAAGATTTAAGAGCCTCCTTTACTCCACTTGTCATCTCATGCGATGGAGCATTAGGGATAGAATATAACAACTTTATAAAAAAAACCGCATCAAAATTAAATACGAAATGGGGAAATGCATATTCACAAGTAATGTATTGGTTGAAAGTAAAAGTACAGATTTCAATTATAAGAGCGGTCTCAATAAGGGTGAGAGGCTCGAGAAGACATATAAGACCATTTGGATGTGAAGATGGAGCAGGAATCCTATGAAGACCGGATCCTCTAAACGCCAACGCCAGAGCAGCAAAAGTTTTACAATCAGCTAAGGTGCAACTAAAATGGTCGCTGCTGAAATGAAAAACGAGAAACATTGTATAAATTTATTTTGATCTACGTAAGTTCAATTACTGTACACATGTTTTTTAAAAAGGTCTATGATACTTGAAATAAATGATTATTACATAATTTATTCATCATTTATTTATTCAACAAGAAACTAAAAATTAAGAGAAAAAAACTACAATCAATCAATCAATCTACTACAAAAACTTAAAAACTATATTATAAGATAATTGGTTAGTTTGTTACGAAATAGGGCTATGGTGATGGAGACTAGGACTGTCCCACATTATTTTAAATCATAGTCACCCTATTGAAGTATACGGCGTGCGACTAATAGGTGGGCCGCTAAGGAGCACATAAATTAGTCGGGACAGCCATCTGTTTGTCGATATGTCACCGCCGGCGACCGGCTTTTGATATTTTAATGCTTACGGAACAAAATACGACGTATGTTGTGGCAATGCCAGGGTTTTGAATTATTTCAGTTAATTAAAAAAAAAAAAAAAAAAACGGCTTTGACACGAGGGAACGGTAGCTACAAAACTATAGAACAAACATGTCATAATTATACGACTGTCCAAAACAGGAGTTTTTCAGTTTTCATGTATGTCTGGGAGTTTTTTTTTATTTTTTAGAACTACCTATGTTTTCAGATTTGAGAACTAAAATAATAAATAAATAATAAATATTTGTGGACAATCTTACACAAATCAACCTAGTCCCAAACTAAGCAAAGCTTGTACTATGGGTACTAAGCGACGATATACATACTTATATAGATAAATATATACTTAAATACATATAAAACATCCAAGACCCAAGAACAAACATTCATGCTCATCACACAAATAAATGCCCTGGCCGGGATTCGAACCCGGGACCTCCAGCTTCGAAGGCAGGGTCACTACCAACTAAGCTAAAGCGGTCGTTAAAAACTATGGCAACCTACTGGTTCAAGCATGCTGTTTATAATGGCAATCGTGGGTTCGAATCCCGTCATTTGATATTTACCGTTAGTATTTAGGTAAATCGCATCGCGAGGAAATGTAACTTTTTAAACTCATACGCTTTGAACACAAGTTGTATGTTTCAAAGTTTTGTATTTTTTAAAGAAATGTTTTAAATACATTTCTATTGGAAATTAAAATGGATGTGATGTTTTCGAGCGCGCGTAAGACTGATTTAAATGTAATTTTCTGTAATAAAAATGACAGTTACTCGTATATTTACTTAGTGCAAGTTTGACAGGTTATTTAATTAACAAGCAGAGGTGAATGGACATCGAGTCAAACCATTATGTGGTTTACGGTGTCTTTATGATGAACTCTTGTATTAAATTCTTTATTAAATAAATTAAAAAAAAGGTAGGTACTTCTACTTATACGTTTTCGGTACGATGTTACTTACACTCTGTATATATTCAATGTAGGTATATTTACTCCTTGATAGTCATCCCAGTAAGACTTACTTTTTATTGGTCCTTCGAGCCGGATTACTCCAAGAAACCATTTTGTTTTCCTATCCGCTTATATTCATTTATCTAATAGCTAAGGCGTGTCTCCATACAAACTTCCATCCATATTTATGATATCGTAAGATCTCGGAAACTATTCACGGGTGAAATGAAAAGGGCAGTCATAAATCTGTATGGGCGTGACAAACATCTGCCTATCGATATGTCACTGCCTTAACATGATAAAACGACAGAACCAACGTGATAATTTAAGTCTTATGCGTCGTTTTGTAATAGAAGACTGCTATTGTGGTGTGATAACATTTCGTGTAATGTGTGGTGCTATTGCTTTATTTGAGGGAAGGAAGTTGACATGAGTTGTTTTTGATGTTCTTAAATGTTTCAAACATTTTATCAATCACTAAAACAGGGTGGGTTTGAAAAGCGGCCCTATTTTCTTAGTAAGTCGGAAGAAATACATATGTATATATAAATGACGAATGATGAGATAAAATTTGCGATTAGAAGTTTCAGGGAAAGTAATAGTAATAATATCCTTAATTGCACCACAAATAAAGGAATAAGTACATTCTTAAGATTAATTTGGTAACTTTTATAAAATGGTAACCACAGGCGGTCTTATCGCAAAGTAATAATATTATGTAAATAATTAAATACGTTATTAATGAAAAAAGTTTGTTTAACGTTACTAATTATTCTTTAAAGTAATAAAATTATGTAAATGTTTTCTTATTCTATTTTGTAACGGTACTACACACGGCACTTCCTTCATGATACTCTTCCCACTCCCTCATTCAATGGACACCATAGACCAGTAAAATAAAATGTAATTTAACTAGTCCCTGGTGTAACCTAAATTGGTTTATCTAATCTTTGATCCCCACCTCACAGTTTTTGATCCTCACGTTACAGTCCAGCTGTAAAAACTGCTCGTAAGTCGCGTGAAGAGATCGTTTTAGCCCGAAGCCCCCGCGGAGACGGCGAAGCACGCCCGACAGTTTTTTGGGACGTTAATTGTACGCATTTGTCTTGGAGACAGAAGCCGAACTATTTAAGAACAAGGAACGGTTACCCATACAAAACATTCGGAATAATTATAAAGTTTAAAGAGAAAGCTTTAGTCGTAGTAGCGCTTCTTAAATCTGGGTTATAAGCATGGATATTTGAATGGATTATAAGAAAATAAGAATACCATTAAAATTGAGTGAACACTTTTCAACACAACACAATGGAAGGTACGAATTTATGCCTTCTCCTCCTATGAAACTATTTAGTTTTTAAGTATTTTTATTTTTTCTTCAATTTGCAAATGAATCTTTTATACTTAATTATACTTAACCAAATAAATACGTAAGTAACGTAAGTTTCGTTTTTAAACGAAACTTATGCCATTGTCAAAACCACCAATTTACATTTTATATTTGCGTGTGTACGTATACAATACAGTCTTTCATCAAGAGGTTCAATTATATCTTCTTACAATACATACCTACTTTGGTGGACATCAAGAAACATTGTATGACAAAAACTACGGATTTGCTTTCATAATAATCTTCTCAAAACATTTTTCTTTCAAGACCAAAGTTCAAAACAGATAAATCCCGGAAAACTATAATAAAGAACATTCTACGGCCGCCGGGCATCTACACAAGACCGATTAAAATAATAGTCTGAAAGCTTGAAAAATCGTCGCTGGGTGGCGATAAAATTGGTGCTTTATGTCGCGCGCGATAAATAAGCCACGCCGACATGTGTTGTTGTCACATATTTCAGCTAACGACTCATTTAATACCACCATTTGTTCGCGTCTTCATCCCGGGTTAGACGGGTTTTTATTTAACTTTACTTATGTAAGGCTACATAATTAATAACAATAGTTATATTTTGTCACAAATACGAGTCGTTTATTATAGTAATTTGTTTGTGTCTTTGTGTTTTATTGCGTTACGCAAATACCAGGTTCTGACATATTTTGTAAAAATAGTTACTTTAATTTTGTATCAGATTTGTTGCATTTTGTTTTAACTATATTTCGGTGGTCTTAAATATTTATCTGACTCGCTCGCGTCCTATTTATGTGACTCACATCCGTGTCCGTACTTAATTTGGGTAGAAAGAGACAAAAGAATGCCATGTTACGAATACTATACGATCCTCACATTACATACTTTTTTTAAATAACATTTGACCAGCAGAGCACTTGATAGGGTCAAGTGGCAAAATGAGCGGACGCAGACGGGAAGAAACTACTTAACGCCACATTTATTTCTTTGCAAATTTATTGGCCTACGGACGCGTCATGGCTTAAGACAACAACCACCAATAGACCCATCATTCACAAAGTCGCCTCATAAACAAACTATCTTTATGTCAACATAAACTCACACCGGAAACCACAACTTAAGATTCACACAACGATTTACTATCCATCTTGTCGCCATACTTTTACAATTAGTGACCATAAATCAGTGTTCCATTAGCAATGTGTTTCGAGGACAGTCCCGCGGGGCCGTCCCGAATCCCGGGGGCGCTTGGTCGCCCTACGATCTACGGCTTCGACTGCGTGAAAAATGTACGCGTTTGATGTTAGCTGTGAAATATCCTGGTGATTATAAAGTGGAATCTGTCTTTAGGTTTTGGTGGCTTTGCTCATTAATTAAAAGATAGATGGCGGTAGTAGAAACTAAGCTGCAGAGCCCACATAGACGCATAGTTGCCTGTCTGGTGCGTCTCCTACAAGTTGCACTTCGATAAGTGTGCTCAGGAGCTCCATGAGCTTGTGTGTGGCGTCGCTAGGCAACTGTCAAATCTGACATGTTCTGCAACGCGCTATCGAAGTTTCTTAAGTCAGTTGCATATATAGAACTTCCAACCAACTCTCATTGGACTTCGGTTCCTGAGAGATCTCTCTATTGTCGTTTCTTCCTGTGTCTCCCTATTCTACATTGGTGACCCCGACGTAATCCAATGTAGAATAGAATGTGCTCCTAGTATAGGAATAATGTACAGGGTCGATATTTACAGGAAAGGAGATATGTACAAGGTAAATACATATATACAATAGATAGGAAGGAGACACAGGAAGAAACGACAATAGAGAGATCTCTCAGGGACCGAAGTCCAATGAGAGTTGGTTGGAAGTTCTATATATGCAACTGACTTAAGAAACTTCGATAGCGCGTTGCAGAACATGTCAGATTTGACAGTTGCCTAGCGACGCCACAAGCTCTCATACCGCCTCCGCCTTCTTTCATCGGACATCTAGACGTACGGCTGGCTACCATCCTTACCTGGTCGAAATTCCTCTTTTACGTACCAAGCGCTTTTCATCATCATTTATTATACGCACTGCTAAGGTTTGGAGTTCCCTGCCGGCGTCTGCATTAGTTTTGCTTCGCCCTCAGCCGCTACTGGCCCTTCCTTTTTTGACAAAAGGTATCCCTGAGATATCGCTTTAGTTTCATGCCTAACTGATATGAATATGACCTTCAAGAGACGAGCGTAATCCCATCCGAAAGGCCGGCGATGCGCATGTGACTCTTCTGGCCCCTGTACCACAAAACTTTACAAGTCTACAATTCGACAATAGAAAAAGTTGACAAATTTGTCCAATTGTACGCTTGTAAAGTTTTGTGGTACAGGCCCCTGGTGTTGCGGATGTATGGGCGACGATAATCGCTGACAATCCAGCGATTCGTCTGCTCGTTTGCCCCTGTATCATAAACATGTCTCTATCTTGTCAAGAGAATAAGCAACCTAAATTTTTTATCTAATTTAATAAAATATTGGTGAGCTGTATGTATAGTATACCAGAATAGACCTATTTCAAAAATTTTGATATATTTAACCGACAAAAACTGCTTGCTTTATTACCACACCGACTGCTGTCAACGTCTATTACGCTTCTTTCTTCGTCAACCACTTGAGGTGACCTCTCAATGGAGCCAAAAACAGCTGTCAACAAAGCACACACACAACCTTACTCATTACAACTACGAAACAAAATGCCATTGGAATTCCAACTCAATTTCAAGTGCCTTAAGAGTGTATGAAAATTTCAACAGATGCAGATCTCAGGTGACAACTTCAGAGATGTAGAAATGCGGTTGGTGAAATTAGCGGTGTTTAAATATGGTCTTTATTTTACAGTTGATAAGGGTTAGTGTGTAGTTAGGCGGATGTGTGTGCCGTGGTGTTTAACCTCATATGTCAGGCGTGGCAATTTGGATGGAACTGTAAAACGAGCGACAGTGGAGGATCAACAAAAAATAATTAATGGCTTGGCTAATGAATACGCCCCTGTTTAGAGGTACGGTCTGCAGAACAGTGTTAGCAGAATACCTTGGTCTATTTATAGTATTTATGAATTTTATGATGCTTCTGGGATAGAGTTGTGAGTAGGTAGAGCTCGGCTGAGCCTTGAGGCTCGAGCATTTTATCATACTGAGAAGGATAAGAATAAACGTACTTGCCATAGTCCTCACGGCTTTAGTCTTTAAGCATCAGAAAGACCTGACAACACTAGTCTGCGATGCCTACTGGAAAAACAGGAGTGGTAAATAACAATATGGATATGTGCAGTCGTGGTCATGACTCATAACGTGGGCTGTCAATCATGACTGGATAAGTGATTAAAAATGACAGCAATTAATAAAAAAGTATTAACTCCAATGTCCTTCAATGTCTAGATAATCTGACCGCTGTTTATGGCGCAAAAAACGTACATTTTAATATTTCAACATTCTCAAGGGAAATCATAATTTATAGGGTACTTTCCGTTGGCCTAGAACTATGACATTTGGCAAGCAATATCGTCTTATAGTACGTACCTACTACCTACAACTCCTTCAAGTACAGGTCAAAATCTCAAAAATACACATTTGTAATTATGTCATAAAAAATGATAGTCTTTATTTATAATATGTACCTACAAAGTACTGAAACCCTCGGTGGGCGAGTCCGATTCGTACTTGTCCGATTTTTATAATCATGATTAAATTTCCGTTTATGTACATTGTATATAAGTCGAGTAATCACACTTAACTGTCGATATCTCCGTCTTAATCGTACAACCGTACTAAATCATTAAGCCGTACTAATCTGCCACCAGTACTCCCTCGGGTACAGTTAGCTCTGATTTATTCGCCTCATTTCCTCCGCTGCCGTCAGACAGGCACTATTCACACTTCGCACGACAATTCTAAAACGGCGTACATTCCTTTCAGCGATTACTTGACATAAGACCTTTTGACAATTACTTGACGCCTATTTACGAACTAGTTCTAAAAGAGCGTATATTTCTTTTAACGGCTACAAGAGATACGCTGTTTTGAAAGTAAAATGTAGTCTATTTACGCGCAGACTTATTTTGAGGATCGTTTTAGTGATTGGATTATAAAGCACTTTAAGTAAAAGTTTTTGTTTTAGGTACGGTAGGCGACAAATTACATGTGTCTTCCTGCAAAAGCGTTAAGTCTAAGAAACGGGCACATTACCTACCCTTTTCACACCTGCTATTCGTAAAAGAGTTATTATTGCCCTCGAATGAGTGATCTAAGTCGTAATTTTCTTCTCTCGATTTAGGGCTATAATGACTCTTTTCCAAAACATAGGTGTGAAAAGAAATATGTGCCACTCGGTAGCAAAATTATTTGTAAGACATTTCATGTTTTTAGCAGCGGGCCTCATAGGCGGTGTTAAAAGCAGTATTTATCAAACGGTAGCAAAATTATTTCCGTCTTGGGCGTAAACACTTTGAATCCCTCGCTACGCTCAGGATTATATTGTAGAATCTTTCGCTTCACTCAGGAATCCACCGGGCTCATTAAAGCGATAGGAGTGCGCGGTTTGAGAGTGGCCTGGGGAAAATCCAGGGGGACCTCCGACAAGACCACGCGGGAGGTTTAAACACTGGAATACTCTTGAAAGAGTTTGCGCTCCAGTGAGTCTGTAGCTTGTACAGTCAAGGGCACCAATATGTATACACTTTTTCACCTTATTCCATTGAAATAAGGTCCAAAAGTGTATATATATTTATGCCCTTGAATGTACATGTGTTCATTGTGATGCTACCTCGGTAAACAGTTGTGACACGTACAAGTAAAACAAAGCTCGAATACAAACGCATTATTAACCTTAACTACTAGGTCAACATTTCATTATTCCTCCCACATTAATAGCAACACAGAACACAGCCATTAGCACCAAATGATCCGTAAATACCGCCATATTTCAGCGCTAAAGCCACTCGGCTCTCGATGATCTACACTTCCCTAGATTAAGCTTATAATAATAAACTAATACGGATATCCTTGCCTTATATATACACTTTTACACACCCTTATCACAAATGAATATAGTTTATAATAGCCTGTATCAACTGTAGAAGCATCAGTTTGATTGCGATATGTGAGCAATATTAGCTGCGCTTGAAGAAACTCTTATTGTGATATAAATAGGGTTGTACATCGTTTGTTTTGAGTGTAAATGTGTAAGTTGTGTTATGATATGTTAGTTTTGCGTGCAAAGTCGTAATTTGTGCCCTGTTGGTTCAGGCTCCGCTTGTTAGGGTATGTTTGCGGATCAGCTGACTTGGGATTTATAGTTTTGGGGACGTCCTTATTGCTTTTGGTATTTGTTTGGAGCAATGATTTCTTATTGGGAAATAGTGCTTAGCCGTTTCAGATAGGGGTCATGTTATAAATTGGATTAGGATAAGTACTTCAGTTTTAGATGTAGGTACGTTCACTTGCATAACACAGCGCGCACACTTCTATTTGACATGAATCAATTTTTTTTTATTTCGACAAGAAACAGCATTAAGTACAGAGAAATATTCTGATGCATGCTGTAATTTAATACACTTTAAAAAAAAAAACGAAAAGTGATAGACCACATTCTTGACTCACTTTGGAATTATTTGTTCCTACCCCAATCGTTGTAGGCGTGAGTATATATACATATATGCAAGACCGTACTGAATCTGTGTAATGTTGACCCACACAAAACGAACATAATTACACCGAACAAAGCCGCAAAAACAACCGATATAATCCGGCCTAATTGACAGCGCGGACGGACTGACGTTGACAGGCGACGGTTTGACAGGCGACGGTTTGACAGCTGGGAAATGTCAATAGGCGCGGGTTTAGCCTGTCGCCGAGCAATTTATTGAGCACTTTACAGATTTTATCGGTCGACAGAAAGAGCTCGATGTCCGTGAAGGGTAAGTATAAGTAAGTACAATTAGGGTTGGAGTTAATTTGATACTCGTTCAATTAGCTGTGTCGAATAGGTAATATGTTGGTCGATTGAAAGGTCGAATTACCAATTACTATGTCGTAGATTCCAATCTAAGTTCTTTTTTGTTTGCCAGACTCTTATTTGCCATAAAAGTAACGATTGCCATAAAAATAATTTTGTCATTAATAGTACATTATACTTACAAAGGGCGATAAAACAAAGAATGTCTCAGATCGCAGGTATTCTAGATAAATATGCGATCTGAGGCTTTCTTTATTATCGCCCGTGGTAAGTACAAAATTTTGTCACCCCCTGGCCAGGAAGTGGGTTTTTTCGCGCGCTGAGCGTGCGATAATGGCCACTTTATGGCCAGGTGTGACATAAATTAATTTTCTAAGAAATTGTGGATTGTTATAAAACAAACCTAACCTACAGGGCTCTATACAAAATTTATTTGAATAACCAAAAAATGTTACGGTTTCAGAGAATTACTTGTATGGCAAATGAAATTATGGAACACGAAAGTATTCGTCCAAACTAACTTCTCCTTATCTCTCTCATGCAGTCCATCAATCTTTTCATTGGCATATCCTTTCTCTTAAGCCCGCTCTACATGTTGGCCCAACGTCGGCCAATCTGCGGGACGCAGCTATACGATAGAAGGAGGTGGCGTCCCGTAGATTGGCCAACGTTGGGCCAACATGTAGAGCGGGCATTACAACTCTACATTCATACCCTTCTTGTCACATGACTTTCACCCCTCCGCAACCGCATAATATGCCGCATAACAATGCATTCGATCCTTCCATCATCATCTGGCAGCCAGCACCATACAAAAGTATCAAAAAGTACAAAATAATACTAAATACAAAATAATTATTCATTGTTGCCCAAAAATTAAAACATAGCTGCCTTCTCGCTGAAAACGATCTCTTCCAGTAGCTCTAGTATAAGTTTTTTCGAAACATTAACTAATTCGAACGCGTTTGCGTTTTGTCTCAAAATGTATGAAAGTGGTATGAAAACGTGAACAGCGCTTCTGGTGGTCACTAGTGGAAACTAAAACAGCGAGTATAACATTTGTTGTTAACCGATGAACGCGCGTATTTCAAACTCGGTGAGAGCGTTTTCATACATTTTGAGACAAAACGCAAACACGTTCGAATTAGTTAATGTTTCGAAAAAACTTATACTGGAGCTACAGACAACTTTTGGCTACTTAAAACGTTTCGAAAATAATGTAAAAACGACTCTAGTAAGTGCCAACCAACCCCACATCTTAATAGCCATAAATGTCACATTTGCTTGCTTTACCTGGAATACCGACTAGATCTTTCGGGTCAGAGATAAACATGTGTAAAATTCTATAAAGACAATGTCACACAAAAACTTAACAAAACAATTCGAACACACATGCATACGGCAATAAAACTGCATTTAAACGATGCGTCGTTAAACAACACGTTTTTAACATGTTCCTTTTTTGAAAAGACGACAGTGTCGTCGTGTTTATATGGACATACGTCGTTGAGGGATTGTATGTTTCACAGTGGCGCCGCCCGTAAGTGGTAGCTTCCTGAACGGCACAGTGGTTTTCAAACAGTAAGGCGAGAATTTAGGCTCCATTGATCGGTCTGTAATCGTAAGTTGGTGCAACTGAAAACTGAAAATCAGCGCTATAGGTGTCTGACACTTCAGCATAAGGCTGCGTTTCCACCAGAGATGTGCGAGGATGTGTTTTCATATATTTGACACCTCGCTCGGCCCGTTGCGAGACTTGCGACTCTTGCGAGGTGTCAAATGTATGAAAACGCATCCTCGCACATCTCTGGTGGAAACGCAGCCTTATACTGGGCCATTGTCAATTTTACTGCCTCGAGGACTCGCATGTTACGTGGTTTATGTGTATGTTATCCTTCTGTTACCATTTTTGTTATATAGGTATGGGTGTATTCTGTGTCTGTGAATAAATCTTTCTTTCTTTCTCTTCTTTCAATTCGCCCTTAGTATACTGTTTCAACAAGCACTGTTAATTTAAGTATCAAGTGTAAGGAAATAATAAATATCCAGCTATCGCAAGCACAGGATGCGCGAGCGCAAAAAATCATCGTAAAGCGAGGATTCAGGCACTTGAGGCCGCCACTTCATTTAATGGAGTCCGATTCGAGTGTGGAAATTTGTAACATCCTGTACATTTAATGATAAGATTAAGTGTAAAGGCATGGTTTAATCGCTTAATTGTTTATGAATTTAAACTTCTGAGATATTAGTTTAAGGGTTACTGACATCGTACCGCCTCCGCACGGACAAATCAGGAAGTCGCATTAGACTAATAAGAACTTGCGTGCAATTTCCCATGAATCTCCTAACATTGCAGGGTTTGATGTAAAGAAACTTGGTACCTATAATCAGATTATTGTAAAACTCATATATTCTATCATAATGGGCTCTATTACCTACGTCTTTAAAGTCCTGAAAAGTTAACAGTTACGAAATGAAAAGTGTGCGAAAAATACATGGTACGCCCATATGAAGGGAAACCTAGCAATACATACCTAATTTTACAAATTGACGATTGATTGAAGGTTTATTACCTTAACAAGTTCAGTGGAAAACAAAGACCCAAACTTCTTCTCGCGGTCAAAAGACAAGCCCAGTGGTCACACACCTGGCCGGCTGGACAAAACTGCATCTGATTTATTAATCCATATTAACAGCCCCCGGCATCAACGGCGACGTAATAAATTATTTACGGCCCGTCCTGACAGCAACACAAAGCGTGAAAAACGACTCGCCTCAAAACTTCTATGAATAATATTCTCCCGCTCCACACGTTCAGTGTTAAAGGAAAGAAGGACCTAAGTTTATGCAAGTACGGGAGCTTTGTGCCGTAGTGGTTATGTTTTGTCACTCCGGTTTATGTGACGTCATGTTACGTTGTTATGTCGCGACATGTCACGTTTTGTGTGGGTCTCTTATTTATTAAGCGCGAGCTCGTAATTATTCATTTGTCGCTAAACAAATGACTGTTGCGTTTCTATGAGTTTGTTTTATTTTTAGTGCGGGAATTGCAGTGACATTGAGATGGAGGAAAATAAACCTGTTGCAATCAATTTCTTTGATAAATTGTAGCTCAAAGCATTCTAATACAAATCGCATTTTAAGTATTTCAATGCCAACTGAAGAAAGTGTGATTGTCTAGTTGGGCTTTTTTTAAATAGTTTATTCCGTCACAAATTGATTTACACTAGTTAGTTGATGGAATCTCTTTTATAACTATAAAAAACCCGTGTTTCAAAGCATTTCTCTTCCTAAACTATTCTTATTCTTATTCTTTATTGCATTGCAGTCATGTTCATAATATATTGAGGTGTTACAGACAAGTTTGGTAGGTACATGACACCCTGTAAGGGCACTCAATAGTATATCTTAAATCTAGGTATACAGACATTAAAATATTTAAAATTATTTGAACTGGCAGAGTTGTATCAAATTAGTCCTTTGAATAAAGTGACTTAACTGTATTAACTAGAGATTAACTATCCGTATGTACCTACCATTTTGTGAGCAATCATCATAATTATTCATAATGAAAATGTTAATAAACTCTATATTTCCCTATATACCAAGAACCTTTTCTTTTAACAAGCACCTACGCGCTTTCGAATTTCGAATGAATGAGCTCTACTCATTTAAAATCTTATAAACTGCCGCCACGCACTTCATAAAGAACAGACAATAAACAATAAACATCTATTTGACATCAAAATATGTACAATAGAAAACTGTTACTAAACCACATTCGAACGGAAGCTTTCAATTGTCAGTTTTTGCACAGTGGTTCGAATTACGTCACTGTGCGGACAAAAAAATTGACAGGTCGCAGCGGGCAGCGTCGCGTCACCCGTGACAGCTGGGCTGATTAATGCACTGCGTTGCGTGCATGGACCAGTGGCTGGCGAGGTTTACATGAAGTCAATTAGGTATTTTGAAACATGCAAATTTGCGAGGACCCCTGCAATGGAATTCCAAATGTTGTTTTCAATTTTGTCGCTTTTTTTTGTGATGCAGGCTTTTTTGTTGGAAAAGTGGACAAGTTGTGTGGTTTATGAGTCTAGTAATCTTTTATTACTATCAAGTCAAATATAAATTTAATTGATGAGTGATGTTAAGGTATCCATGATAAACATACGTCTAATCTATAGATAAGGCTACATTTCAAGATTTATCTGATAACCAAAATGAGGTTTGATAGATTGTTATGAATAAGAGAAGTATTTCATATACACCACGGACTTTCCTGCCAGAAGAGTGCTGGCCGCTTCTCCAGGCATGCTGCCCTTAAGCGGTTATTACACTATCCCGAATTCAGAATCCTGAATGAGCTAGGAAGCAGATTCAGGAACGTGTAATCGCATTCAGGAAGCAAGCATCCTAAAAAGTATCCTACCTAGGACGTCAGGATGGCTCAGGACGAACTGAATGACCAAGCATCCTAGCTAGGAAGCTGTTTAGGACAGTGTAATAATATTTAGCCAAATCAGTCGGCTCGCGCCAGCGACAGCGTACGTACGTGTAGGTCGCGTGTAATGGACGAAGCACGTTGGTTTTTATAGGAAAAATAAGGAAATATCAAAGAAAAAAATCTGATTTATTATGTATTTGTTGGTAAATTATGGGTAATAATAAACATTATCACCAAATTTCAAATTATAAGTCAATGGGAAATGAAAAATTCTAAGGAACAGGATTTTGTAAAAATAGTTGAGTGATAGCTTCTCATTGATTTTTTCCCTAGGTATATAATTTTAAAACAATAAATTGTGTATTTATGTACTCAATGAGCTCTATGCCCCACTCGATGGGGTGGAAAGTGGATGAAAAACATTTTTCGCACCCCCTTTAGCTTTATGGGAGAATTTGTATGGCAAATTGTCAAAACTTTGGGTCAACTAGATGCTTATATTGTGAAAATTTGAAAACCATAGCTCGAACTATTTGGCTGTAAAACCCGAGTGACAGACGACGGACGTACGGACGCGTGAGTGAGTGACAGCAATAGGGTTGACCCCTCCGGTACGGAACCCTAAAACAATTACATGAATAATAGGTGTGCGTGAGGAGGGCTATATAGTTTTTTTTTCTTTATTGGCATGGTTGCCACTGCTAGGCCAAGGCCAACTTTCTGGTTTTTTGACAATATCGGCGGCATCGCTACGACATGTCTCTCTCCGTCGACCAGTGGAAACGAACTGATTCAGAGAGTGAATTTAGTGCAGTGTAATCAGAAGCTTCCTTCCTATCCCCTCCCTCGCATCCTAGATAGGACGCCTGAATTCAGGATAGTGTAATACCCGCTTTAATGACATCATCCGTCGGTCTCTTGCGTCGGCTAATGTGCCGGCCATTTTAGAGCCGTCAGGCATATTAAGAAACGACGGCAAGAGACCCGACGGGATGTCATTAATCCCGTGGAGTATGGGTCGGGTCCTGGTGTGGGATGCGACGTGTGTAGACACACTAGCCCCGTCGCATCTCCACCGAACCTCCTTTAGGGCAGCAGCCGCAGCGGAGGCGGCCGAGCATATGAAGGTGGGAAAATATTCTGGTCTCGGCACCGAATATAATTTCATCCCTTTCGGTGTCGAGACCCTAGGTCCGTGGGGCCCAGGAGCTTTAAGCCTCTTCAAAGAGATCTCGAAGAGGCTTAAAGACTCCACCGGTGACCGAAGAGCTGGCAGCTATCTCGCACAAAGAATTAGTTTAGCTATTCAGCGAGGGAATGCTGCCAGCGTCTTCGGTACAATGCCGCAGGGGCCATTTTTAGATTTAGTTTAGTTATAATTTTTTTTATTTTATAGTTAATAGATATATGTAAGTATTAGCATGTAGGTATTTGTTATTGTATTTTTGTTTCTTAATATTATTCTTTCATCTTACAATAAAAATTATACAAATTTCATATACATATGTATTTCAGTAAGTTGGTTCTAGACTTTTTCCCATGATATATAATAGATTTCTTTTCGAGCGGACAAGAGCTTAATAGCAAATATTATACCTCAAAATCACGGGTAGATTGCACATTGTTTTATTTTATATCACGATTTAAGTTACATCCAGTATAGCAGGTGTGCTAAAGACTCAAACAATCAAGTTTGTACATTCAACTTCTAAGATATGTTTACAATTTTGTATCTTTTTCCGTTGTAATAAGATGCAAATTGTATACATTGTATTGGCAGTGACTGTACAGAAAGGCCGGATATAGCAGATTTATACTTGCAGGTGTGAGCTTGTCGACTTGTTACTACGACTTTTAGTAGGTAAACCTATACAAGTACGACATCACTATCTGAATTGCGCTTTTGCCTCATGAAAGTGCTTGCTAATGAACCTATTTAAAAGCAAGACACGTTGTTAATCGTGTCAGCTTTTATATTGAAACTGTTTAATTTTAAAACATAAATTATGTTGATAATTACAGCCCTCATGAAGCTTCAACATGGCTTCATTTTGCCAGTAATTTTTCACGTAACAAATAAAACACACTAAAAGAATAAATTAACTCGACATCCATTAAGTACAGTCGACATCGGAAATATGTTTACACTTTTGCACCTTATGGTATGGTGATAAGGCAATCTATGTATACATATCTTTGACGTTTACTGTACGCATCGTTCGGCGTAAAATAAACCAACATCATGAAAATGAGACTCCTCGCGTAAAAAACATGAAATTTACGATAAATTTACGAGCTCCTCTCTGCACTTGTCTGTCCCGAGCCAACACTCCGGACATAACCGTTTCCTCGAAAATAAAAATTTAGTACCGCACAGTGGGCCGTACAGCTGAATTATTGGGTTACGCTCTTTCTGGGAAGCGCTTTGCACGTTTTATTTTGTCCGGAGTAATGAGGATTTATCGCACGGTGGTGGGTGATGGATAGAAATTGGCGGTTTTGTTTATTTCATCGCATTGAATAATCCTATTGGATTGGAATCTAAAATGCTTTTGTAAATACATATACAAGTACCTACGGTATCATTTTTTAGATAATTGGACATGGACTAGCATGGTTTTGGTGGATACAAAAGAATTTGTTATTACAATAAATATCCATACTACGATTTTTTAAAAGTTATATTAAGTTACATTAACTGCTAGTTGAAGCCGGGCTAAACAGAATAGTAAAATAATGAATCAGGTAAATTTCAACTCAACTCCTACAGATAATGAATGTCCATCAGGTACAATAGGTACTATACTATAATCACATATTGAGAAGAAAAACATTGAAACGAATGTAATTTTATCTATATTGGAAACTTTAGGCGACTTCCAGATTTGTCGGTGCGGAGGCGGTACGATATGAGAAAACTGTCAAATGTCAGTGTCTGACAGTCAACTCAGTACTACTTTTTACTGCGCCCCTATATTTAAATGAGTGCTTCCTAACTAGCGCGGGATGCGCGGAAGCGGGACGATGCGAAGGCAGAGTACCTACTGGTCCGCTTCTGCGCATAATATTACTACTGCGCAAATGTAATACTGACAGTATTCTCTCAAGTGGAAATCTTTGCGACGTCAGTAAGTTTACGTCAAAGAAAAAAATGTCACATATCGATTCCGCTCCGCCAAGTCGCCTAACAACTAAATTTTTTTCAATAAAGTAATTTAGATATCATTAAGTTTAAGTTCGCTGAATGCAATACGAATTGTTGTAACTTGTATAATGCCTGTGTTTGGGAAGGAACTGGCTCTCGAGACACAGAAAAACCAAGTTTGAGAGCAAGGGCTTGAACTTAACACTGTAATGTAAAGATGCAATAAAGTGATTTATGTCACACCTGGCCATAAAGTGGCCATTATCGCACGCTCCGCGCGCGAAAAAACCCACTTCCTGGCCAGGGGGTGACTTAAAATTTTGTACTTACCACGGGCGATAATAAAGAAAGCCTCAGATCGCATATCAAATCAAAAAAATCATAGTAAAATACCTGCGATCTGAGACATTCTTTGTTTTATCGCCATTGGTAAGTAATGTACTATTATTATATAAATAAAACTAAGATAACCCTAAGCACTACCTTTAATACAAATCGGACGCGTTAAACACTAACCGACATCATCAGCCCGCATACATCATTCAGCGTTATTAAATCCTCGGACTTACGGCGCCATAACACGGAACAGCCCTAAACAATTACGGCGGTAACATTAAGCGGTAAGTGGCTTCAATGGCCTGGGTCGGCCGTTGCCGTATCTGCTGTGTTAATAGCGCATCAGCGAGATAGGCCGGATCGAGTTAGGACTGTAAGGCTAAGGTCAAACTGCCTATCTAGTGCCGAACTAAAGGCCAATCCTCCAACCGATTAAGGCGCTACAATGAGAAATTTGGAGACTTTGAAACGCTGACCTGCCCAGACTAGCAAACAGTAGGGGCTGATTTTCAGATATATGATTCTTGACTATATGATTGTGGTACTGACAATAGCGAAACATGATTGCTTAAAATTTTTTCGAGAGAAAATTAATCCAAAGTCGAGTCTATATTTTCCTTTTTCCTCAGCCTACTAAAACAACGCATTATTAAAAGACACGATTAAGTTAATATGATGGTATTTTACCTCATCTAGGTACTGACAAGAGGAAATTTAATAAACCTGCACAGTCAGATATTTAACGAGATTTGTCTAAAAAGCCATTCTCGGAGAGGGTTGCATCCCGTTTTGTCGTGAGCGAGAAACAAAGGGTGTCTCTTTCAATCGATATATCGCCTTAACTAGAATCACATAAAAAACGTTGCAATAGTAATTCCGAATAAATTTCCTCTTGTCAGTACCTAGATGAGGTAAAATACTATCATATTAACTTAATCGTGTCTTTTAATAATGCGTTGTTTTAGTAGGCTGAGAAAAAAAAGAAAATATAGACTCGACTTTGGATTTATTTTCTATCGAGAAAATTTTAAGCAATCATGTTTTGCTATTGTCAGCACCACAATCATATAGTCAAGAATCATATATCTGAAAATTAGCCCCTACTGTTTGCTAGTCTGGGCAGGACAGCGTTTCAAAGTCTCCAAATTTCTCAGTGTAGCGCCTTAATGTTTCTTTGAACTTTAAGTTAGAAGCCTTTCTCAATAGCAATATTTTCCAAATGTGAAGTTCCCTCCAGATAGTGTATATTGGATGCCAGAAGCTTTCACAAAACTACCTGCGTCCATTACACACACAGTATTATTAGGCTAAGAAAATAATGTTTTTACGTATTTTTATGTAAAAACACTGTAAATGTGCGTTTTGAATGCCGTTTCTTTCTACATAAAATCAATAGAGTATAACCTGCAAGGTCACTGCGGGCAGATGACCTCACCTACCATGTCTATAATAATAACCATTAAAAAATCTATAAACATGGCAACTCGAAACCCACAATTACACAGTAAAATTATAATCATTGTTTATAAATTACCGGCGTTAAGAATTTATTACGATATTTTATGCTCAACAAATTGCAGTATACAGCTTTTGTAATGGCATGAAGACATGCAAACGACTTGGCGGTAAGTGGCGGGCTGGAGCCGTAAACATTGATTATACCACCGCCGTACCACTGTCTCACTTTATCTCACTTATGTAGCGGATAAGCGGAGATAAACTAGCCACAGTAGTTAATGCGCATGTTAGCTCCGCGATATTATTAGACGTTTATGAATACTCGTTTAGTAACGATAATAGACTTGATGCTTTAGCTAAATCCTTCATTTAACCTTATTTTATTATTTTTATTGTAATAAAATGGTTATTTGAATTCTTATTGTATGTAGTTCGAAGTGCAAAGAGTCGGGTGTCGACTATTAAATTGAAGTTTTATGATTTCGCATTCACTTGTACAATCGTTTATGGATATTATTGCGTTTTAAAAGTGCTTTGTTTACGCCATGTGTTTATCAAAAACATCGTTTATAAATATATTTTAGGATTTCTTTGAAGTCATAAACATCCATAGGCTACGGTGCCTGTCTCATCATCCTCCTAGCGTTATCCCAGTACAGTTGCTTCCTTAGGGATGTCTGGGGTCCGCTACCTAATCCCAAGATTTGGCGTAGGCACTAGTTTTTACGGAAGCGACTGCCATCTGACCTTCCAACCCCGAGGGGAAACTAAACCTTTTTGGGATTAGGCTTTGTCAAGTGAGTGGGCAACTAGACTGTGAGAAGTTTTCAAACCGCCCGAAGGCCTCCAACTTGGCTTAACGACTGCTGCCATAGACAGCAACCGGGATCAACGGCTTAACGTGCCTTCCAAACCACGGGAGCGCTTAGTTAGTAAGCCCTAACCAAGGTGCCTGTCTGACTCAAAAAACAATACTCCACAAACAAAATGGCAGCAATGGAGCAATTAATTAGCATCAATCCAGCAAATTGCTAAAAGCTTTCAATTATCTACAAACTACAAATAACACTAATTATAATCTACCGCACGCACTAACTACGCACTAAAAGCGAACAGTCTAAATAATTCCACACGCGTACACGTTACACAACATGCACTTTTAATTGTCACTTACCACTTTTATGTAAATCGGCGCCGACGGGCGGGTGTCAACTGTCAAGTGTCAGCTGTCAGCGGGACAGCTGACAGCTCCGACATTGTGACAAGTGATATCTGCCCGGCAATTTGCGAGCAATGAGAAATAATTTTGCTTTTTTTCGTCCGCGCGTCGGACCACTGTGTTTTGTGGCTTTGATGTTTGGCTTTAATGAAGTGAGGATGTATGTCGATTGCTGATGGATCTAATTAATATTGATTCTGTGGCCGCACAGTGCTCGGTTGTGGTAGCAATTAGTGTGCAAATGCGAGATAATGGTAAAAAGACTACTTTAATAAAGTGGTTTAACATTCGGTATTTAGTTAAAGCTAAATGAGGTATTCTAAACGTATTACCTGCCTATATAATCGTGGAAACCAAAGTTTTATTGACCTTTATTGTATTATAAAATATCGACAACGACAATACACGCCGAATGCTTGCTACAAATCAAGAAATATAAAAAATAAATAAATATTTGTGGACAATCTTACACAAATCAACCTAGACCCAAACTAAGCAAAGCTTGTACTATGGGTACTTAGCGACGACATACATACTTATATAGATAAATAAATATTTAAATACATAGAAGACATCCAAGACCCAAGAACAAATATTCGTGCTCATCACACAAATAAATGCCCCGGCCGGGATTCGAACCCGGGACCTCCAGCTTCGTAGGCAGGGTCACTACCAACTAAGCTAAAGCGGTCGTCACTATCTGCTACTGGTTAGCGCTTCTAATGGAGCCGAGTAGTTAGTCATCATAAGTAAAGTGTACGCGCCCCAGGAAATTTTACGTAGTATTTTTTAGGTATATATTTTTATCTCTTAGCAAGCACATAGCGTAGGCCAAGAGTCAGGAACAAAAATATTTGAGCTCATCACACAAATAATTGTCCTGACCGGAATTCGAACCCGCGACCTCCAGCTTCGAAGTCAGGGTCACTATCAACTAGGCTAAAGCGGTCGTCAAAAGATTTTGAGAGTTTTCCCCCTATTTAACTAGCGTTACCCCTAAATCGCCTCAATTACGATAACTTGCAAAACAATGCATCATGAAAAATATCCGAAAAATGAAAAAACACCTGACTTTTTACGACAATGCTCTATTAAAATACATGTCACGACGCGGGTTGAATAATAAATAGCCCCCGTATCGCCGGTTCTTTTCATATTTTGAATGTTCCGAGTTATAAGAATTTACGCCCCACTTAGTACCGGGTAATGTTACCATAAAATGTTACGGCCACTCGACTCTTATGTATTGACTTTTAGTGGCCGTTGTATTTTAAGGGGGAAATTTCAATTCGCTGTGATAAGGGAATGGGGTGAACGCGTTTAGGATGTCGATAGGGTTGATGGCAAGGGCTTGATACGCTTTGATAGAGAAAGATTGCCTTATTGCGATTCCTACAAGAGGAAATAGAAAAGAGTGCCATGTTTTGTCCGTATAACCGACCGAACATTTTTTCATGGTCGGGTTAAAGGCACAGACACACTTCCATAAGCAAGACATTGGACATACTTAAACCGGTCAAATTGCGTAGCTAGTATACATTTTATATGATATTCTTTCGCTTACCCCCATCGCATCTATAATTACTTGTATATGTATGTACTATATCTATGGTTGATGGTAGTATGATGTGTGGAATGATAAGCTTTTTTGTCAGATAACTTAGTGACTGTGAGGTGCTTTAATTCCCAAAAACTGAATTATCTATATAGAATCATCGAGCCTGCTAACAAAAATACGCAATAATTGTTTGTGATATGTAGAGGAGAACAGCCGGACATACAGACATACATACGAAAGCATTTAGTCCAAGCTGAAAAGGAGACGCTTCGCTCGCCATTCTAGCTCGCTCGGTCAAAAACAGAATAAAATTTATCGTCAATCAGTCGAACCGTCTCAACAGATATATTTAACCATGATATCCAAGAGACCAAGTAAAGAAAGCTAATATTTTTTTAGTAAAAGTACCCATACAAAAACTTTTCCTGCTTATTCCGTTAGCTCCATTTGCGACAAATTGTGAAAAATAAGCAAAAATCGACCTTATTTCCGTGGTGAGTAACAGTCACCATAAAAAAGACCGTATTCCCAAGTATTACAGCTTCTGCATTAGCAACGCAACCGGGTACATGATGGCAATCTTCATTAATGCACGTCATATTACTGAGCTCATTATATTTTTCTATTCTAAGGCACTGCTTGTCAATTAATTGAGATTTATGACTGGGGTGATTTATCGAAGGGTTGCGAGGAATCACAATAAAAATAGTTCATAAAAAATACCAATAGAATAGTACCTTGGTCAATATATATTTGTATGTATGTATGTAAATACTTTATTGTGCACAGACAAAAAAACAGACAAAACAGATTATACAAGTACAAATTATGTAATTATGTATTTGTCTTGATGAAGGACGATTTACATTAGCAAGAACTTGATGCAAGTTTCTGTACATAGCGGGGCTGCAGGCTACCGAGATAAGATGAATACGATCAAACTATGCAATGTACTGAAAATTCACTGAAAACTACATGCAAGTTCTCTCTCAAGATATGTCAACAATGTTGAATGTATCCTTGTGTTGCTCGTGACATGGAAGTCATATTAACTAGAAATTACAAATTGTACCTACTCGGCTAATTAACCAGTCGAAGAGATAGTAGAATTCTGACAAGATTGAACAGACGAATTTCCCAAAGCGCCCTAAACTGTCTGAAGTCTACGACCTTATCGAAGAAGGATTCTTGAGTATTTAAAACAATCTTCAAGTCTTTATTTCTCTCCCGCTTGCTCTCTTACACGTTCTTATGCTAAAATAGAAAACACCGCGAACCGAAAACGATTTTTTTTCTTCTGTCGCACAGTAGGTATGCCCATTCAAGCAACACAGAGAGGGATACTGTTCGCGGCAGCCCTGCAGAACTATACTACCTAAGTACCTACCAATAAAATCATTAAAACAATAAAATCTACCGGACTTCACATGAAACACAAATCACTGACTTCCTGGTAACCTACATAAAATATAAAAACAAAACGTTAGACATGGAATCTATTAGCGATAAATCTCGCTCAATGCGGCGATTGAGCAATAAATATCAATGAGTTTAATGTGCGCGCGCCTCAGCTGTCGGCCGCCATGTTCCTGTGATGATTTACGGAACACGCTGTGAACTTGTCAATAGATGGTGCAGATGTCAAATCGTTTGGAGGAGGCAATATAATATTGTAGTTCCCCGACATGTCATAGTAACTTCGGCTATTTCATGTAGGTACGGTCACGTGCATTAATTTAGGACCCATTTCGCAAACATTTTCTTTGAATTTCTATACTGTTTGACAGTACTGTCAAGCTTAAGGGGGTCCCAAATTAAAACTCGTGACTGTACCTGTCAAATTAGAATGATTGAAACGTGAAATGTATTATTTTCAGTATGCGTTTCAAGCAATTAGCTAGGTAGTGCGTTGGAAGTTAAATTCTAACTCCCTTCTTACACAGCAGATCGCTGTTGTTGTGTGTTTGTTTGTTGCCCCTTTCTCACAAACACAAACGTCAAAGTGACATGTAAACACAGACTAGTTGTACCTTTTAGCTCTATCTCTGCATAGTTAAAGAGCCACTGCGTTTTTCTTTATGTCTGTAGATATGCGATAACTACAAAAACTAGGTATCGAATCGACTACTATAAGAAAGGTTTGTGTTTTTGTGAAAATTTGCTAATATAGGATGATAAACAATATGATCTTATTAGGCGCTTTTCTTTCAGAAACCGAATTCCTTGCGTCGCGGGAAAAAACTTGCTTGAAATAAATATTGGTATGCCTAATCCAAATGATCGCAACTCATGGCACCAACGTCAGAGGATGTCGTATCACTGGCGGTCAACTAGGTGGTAATAGGGCCAGTCGTTATTCCCAATTGATTTTATAGCTTTTCTATGAGCTACGTACGCATTGACCATTATTCAAAGACCCTGTCACACATTACAGTTTCATACAAGCTGGGGTTCAAGGCATGCTAGCCAAGTACGGTATCAATTGATGCCGTAACGAGTTATTTTATAGTTGGGATTGTGTGCCAATGGGGCAGTGGTCAGAGCAGATGAATCGATATTAATATAATATGATTCGTCAGTGTGAACGCGAGACTTCAATTAGTTTGACACGATTGGAACAGGGGTCACGGATATGTTTTGTTTTGATTTTATTGAGACATAATAAACCGGTAGACAGAGAAACTAAACGGGCGACTAAAACACTAACTTTGCGAATTAGTCGCACATGGACCAGTCGCACAGTTGGTATTTCAGTCAGTACGATTTAGGTTTTTGGAAGTCAGGTTAGATTATTTCGGAGCATTTATTACTATTATGTTAGTGTATAGTTTTAGACACTAGCTTAGCTATAAGATTAGTGTTACTGTAGTCTGTAGTTGAGAAGTATGGACACGTGCATACTTCCATTTCTCCTACGGTGCACAAACTTCGTCTTTGACGGAAGTCCAGAAGTCAAAACTTGGGGTTTGCAAGCGAGTCATGGAGCGCAACATATTAGGTGTAAAATTGGTGGAACGAATCTGGAACACCACACTGCGCTCCAAGACTCTAATAGTCGACGAAGCTCGGAAAACAGCCCAGTTAAAGTGGGCCCGGGCTCTACCGGATGCCGAATGAACTGTGGGCCAAGAAGAACACAGAGTGGACGTCTCACGACTGAAAACGGAGACGCAATATAAATATAATACTTATAGTTAGGGTGGGTGGGTTAAGTGAAAGTTGGACTGCGCTGGACGTGACAGACCTCATAGGCGATGGGGGGATGAATTGGACTCCTTTTAAAGGACTGGCCAGAAGATATCAAGAACTGTGTTAATTGAAAAAAGAGGGGGAAGCCTTTACCCAGCAGTGGGACTCATTAGGCTCTAATAATAATATGAATGAAACGTACGAATTACGTCTCTCTTTAAAGAAAAATGCCGTTATCTTGTATGTCATCTTGTTTATAAAATAAAGTATTAAAATTGTATGTACCTAGGTATCAAGTAGATTAGGTACTTTTCAGTGGCGGAGCGTCCATACAACTCGATTCCCACCGGCTTGCCTAATTTTCGGCCAGTGCAGTTATTTTACAACGGCTCATGAAGAATAAGAGAGGCAAATTATTTCCGGCTTACCTAAGAATATTTTTGACGCGCCGTCACTGGTACTTTTATTACCTATATCAAAAGGCATGTATTACGTCGCAGTAGATTTATTACGTGCACATGAAATATGCGTCCATGTTGTTAGAGTGAATCATACTTACATCGCCTTTTACTAAAACGTATTATAAGTTTTGTTTTTATAATCATATATATGACCTTTTGGCATTACACAGACTTACATGTTTAACCTGCAATAATTCATACTATTATTGCAATTATTTACGATCTGCATAAAACGCTTACCCACTTGTAATTTATTAATAACGCCTGGTTTTATTGCTTTTGCTGACTAATTTATTGGTGTAGGTGTCCAATGTGTTAAATTGAGCGAGATATCTTTATCGACCGGTGATATATTGTTAACATGTTCATGGACAAGTCTACATTAATACATTATTTATGTTAATTTAATCACTTCGCGTTTTGTTTAGATTAGAACAAACAAACGTTATCCCAGTACGTTGCATCCTGAAGGATGCCTGGTGTCCGCTACCTAATCCCAAGATTTTGCGTCGGCACTAGTTTTTACGGAAGCGACTGCCATCTGACCTTCCAACCCCGAGGGGAAACTAGACCTTATTGGGATTAGGCGTTGTCAAGTGAGTGGGCAATACTTGACTGTTAGAAGTTCTCAAGCCGCCCGAAGGCCTCCAACTTGGCTTAACGACTGCTGCCATAGACAGCAACCGGGATCAACGGCTTAGCGTGCCTTCCAAAGCACGGGAGCGCTCAGTTAGTAACCACTCAAAGCGGTCACCCATCCAACTCCTGACCGCTGCCCACCTTGCTTAACCTTAGATACCGCAAGCGGTACGCAGGCGCCGCTGGGCTACGAGCGCTAAGCCAAACTAATAGTATTCTATGAAATTATCTAATCATGATAACTATTTTTGAAAATAGTTAAATTCATCAGTTTTATTACTTGGGTTTTTTCCGGTTGTGTCGTCCCAAGATTTTGCGTAGGAACCAGTTTTACAACAACAGCGTCTGCCATCTGACCTTTTAACCTAAAAGGAAAACTAGACCTTGTTTCGATTATATTAGTCCGGATTTTTGATATCTCTTGGAGCGCTCGTGGCCCAGCGGCGCCCGCGTGCCGCGTGCGGTATGCGAGGTTAAGGAATATCGACCGCGGTCAGTTTTAGGATGGGCGACCGCTTTGAATGGTTACTAAGTGAGAGCTCCCGTGCTTTGTAAAGCACAATATCCCGGCTACTGTCTTTAGCAGAGTCGTTAAGCCAAGTTGGAGGTCTTCGGGCGGCTTGAGAAGTTCTAATAGTGAAGTTGCCCACTCACTTGACAAAGGGGCGTCGAAGTTGAACCACGCCCGTGGAGTACCGCTATACGTGTATTTAAGTTTTTGACAGTTTAAGTTATGCTTACTAAACCATAATTGATATTTTTTCACTTCGTACTATAATTAAACGGACTCGCAAACACGTCCGCTTAAACAAATACCTACTCAGCCTGCAATTGCCTCCTTCCCGGTCTCGACAGTAATACTACTACTAAACTGACATACTACTTAATAATACTATTTTACCCGTGTATTTTGGCCGTGCCGTGCGTAAGGTAGATGTAAATGTCGTCTAAGGCGACTTCCTGACTTGGCGGGGCGGGATCGATATGTGACATTTTCTTCTTTGACGTACACTTACTGACGTCGCAAAGATTCTCACTTGACATAATACTTGCGTTTGCGCAATAGTAATATCATGCGCAGAAGCGGAGCAGTACCGCCTTCACATCGTCCCGCTACCGCGCATCCCGCGCCAGTCAGGAAGCACTCATTTAAATGTAGGGGCGCAGTATAAAAAATGTTACCAAGTCAACTGACAGCTGACACTGACATTTGACACTTATCTCATATCGTACTGCCCCCGCACCGACAAATCAGGAAGTCGCCTAAAAATGACGTTAAAATAAACTTGTCGTATATATGTCGTAACATATGTTCGAATGTTACGTGATTACCCCGCTGGACAAATTAATGGTTAATAATAGACGTTTTCTTACGTAATGATTAATGACATTGACTTCCAAATATTTTACGGCGAATGAAAATTCAAAATTACTACCAGAACGACCATTCCTCTTGCGACTCGGTGATTAGTCCCGCGAGGAAATTAAATTTTAAACTGTCACCGCGCCCTGGCACTGTCAAACTTTTTCTATTAACTTTTTTCATTATGATATGACAGGACATTCATAAAGCGATGACATTGATGAATGAAGTGCTTTTTATGGGGGAGCGAGGTAGGTATATCTTAATACTTCGGATATGCTAAACCAGTGTTATACTTAATGAAGGTGTTCCTTTTATTAACCGACTTCAAAAAAAGGAGGAGGTTCTCAATTCGGTTGAGTCCTTTTTTTTTGGTTGCGTACCCGAAGGCTCCAAACGGAACCTTATTGCTGTCCGTCCGTCTGTCGTCTGTCACAGAAGTTTACAGCCAACGGTTGGAGCTACAGTCTTAAAAATTTCACAATACAAGCATCTTGGTGGCCGAAAGCCATACAAATAGTCAAAACTAATTTTAAATGTTTTAAGGGGCCTCCCATACACCTAAAACAAACGAACATAATTTTGCAGTTGGTTCGGAACCCTAAATGTGCGAAGTTTGACTCGCACTTGGCCGGTTTTTACTTTAAATGTTTGTTACCTCAGAACTCTATGTCGTTTATGAACCGATTTGCAAAATTAAAACTAAGAAGTGGCGGAACAGACGCCAACGAAAGGGTATTAGGAAATGCGGCTTTGAATCTAAACTCAAAACAAAACCCTCCGATACCTAACCTGCGTATTTATATTTAATTTCCTCCAAACTCTTAGAACGTGGCACGTGGTTCAAAACCTCTGCCGTAATGACGTATATTCATACAAAATGATCGGCGCTTACGCTGTTTTTATAAAATCTTAATAAAAATACGTCAGCCGCAGGCGCGTATATTTGAAATCATTTGATTTGCCGAATGCATCAAAGTGATTCGTTCAGAAAACAATTTTAGCTCATAGACTATAGGGTTCAAAATACAATAACATTTTTATAGGAATTTGGCCAACTATAAGAATTTCAACCTTAATTTAAACGACACGTTAAGACGGTTTATATTGAAAGTATTGACTGTTTTGAATTGCTTGGATGTGGCAGATATTTAAATTATATTTGAAATATACCGTGTCTTTTAAGTCGAATATCGCTAGCAGAGCCGGATCTAGGGGGGGGGCAAGCTGGGGTCCATGCCCCGGGCGGCAAGTTTAGGGGGCGGCAAATTTAGGGGCTTCGAACTTCTTGACAGGCCAAACACCGACTTAACAGGACAAAAAATTTCGCGCTCGCTGCGCTCGCGTGTTTTATGACTGATGTATGAAGTATGTTCCGCATCTACATCATAATGTTTGAAATTTTTCGCGCTCGCTGCGCTCGCGTTTTCATCTATACTATAGATGTGTTATGACTTCATGACCCGTCCCCCCCTAGAGTAGATAACTAGTTGCTACTTTAACTGTTCTGAAATGGTAGAGGTAACAATTTGTAAGACAATATATGCAGACAGGGGCGGCATTTTTTAGTTTCTGCCCCCCCTCGAAAAATTTCTAGACCCGGCGTTGATCGCTAGACCTGTTTAAAACCGAAACACGGTTCTTTTAATCATGAGCGCTCGCGATGCCGGCGCATCAAACTTGGTATATAATTATAACGTGTTTGTTTATAGCCTGTATTAACCTATTGAACACTTTTATCCCGAAAACAATCCCTCTAAGAGACGAAATAGGGAGTTGAATTTTTGGAGTTGAAATTCGTTGACGAAGCCGCGACCAAGAGAAATATTTTAAAATATTGTAATGTGTCAAACTTACGTTACAGAGATCCGACTGTTATTTTTATTACGGAAAATGACATTTCGATTAACCTTAGACACTAGTCCCACTTCAGTCACACACCCGAAGGGGCCCACTTCGCACCTACGCAGGAAGTCCGGACGATCTTATGCACCTGACAATCCTGACATCCGGCGCCGTGCAATGGCTGCAAAACTTAGGCTGGAAACAGTGCCAGCGCGTACCGTCGGTCGGGCGTAGCTATCGCTGTATGAAAGCATACGTGCGTTCAGAGCGATGCTCACCGTCAGCCGACCGACCGCGCTGACCGTCGGTCGTGCTCTGATTCCAGCCATAGACTTGCATAGATATAGCTACGCCGACCGACGGTCAGCGCTGACCGTCGGTCGAGCACTGTTTCCAGCCTTAGATGTTGGCTTATACATTTTACAATAATTATTTTTATTTTCCTATTGTAGACTGCCGCCATACGATTAAAATAGGCCCTCGGTCAGCCGTCGCATCGCCAAGCGAATCTGAGGTGAGACTTGAATCGAACTAGGTAGGTAGGTAGGTACAGACAGGTAGGTAGATAGGTTTACAGTCGACCAATTTGATTTCTGGTTTCTGGGCCACTTCGTACCTTATCTTATCTTATCACAGTGAAAATCAATATGAAAGTTGCTACAGATCTCATATAAAACTCACTGTGACAAGAAGTGGCCCAGAAATCAAATTGGTTGACTGTATCTACTGGGAGTTTTGTTCCCGAATCACTAAACCTAGCCCCGACCTGGGTCTGATTGTCTGATAGACCCGACCACGCGGGCGGTTTAAATGGACAAGGCGCTTTTGCCAGCTCGTTAGGCGCTACGAGCCCCAGACCCCACATCACAGCCCTAGTGTTTCCTCCCCAAACGGCGCAAACATGCAGGCACTATCAAATATTCTCAATAACGTATTTCCAGACTCAATCTCATCCAATTTTTACGACTGCCAGCAGTCAAAACACGTGGCGTTGCAGCCGAACCACCATAATTTACCGTTTAATGCTCACATAAATTAACCCATAATTAACACCGGTTAACTATCGACTGCTAGATCTGATTTTATTACTGCTATCTTTACAGTATTTGTTTTTGTAGCCGCGGCCTCGACTTGCACGTCGATGCGATTCGTAAGGAAGACAGAATAGGCACCTTCTGAGTGAGCTCTCTTCACCGTCGGCCTCATCTTTGCGCCCTGGCTAGATGCTGGCCAAAAAAGTAAAATCAGATGATGACAATCATCATTTCATCAGCGTTTAGGTACTCCTGGGTGCCTCCCGCCTGGTGCGTTTTCGCCATCCGCTCTACCCGGGCCGGCCCTGCTTCTGTATGAGAGAGAATGAGTTACCTATGCTAATAAAATGCCTACTGACTCTATACTAAGTACCTATTTTTTCTGTAGATCAGGGGCCTATTGCATAATAAATTACAACTAATATTACAAGCGGAAGTCTCTTTCGAATGAAAGGGATTGAAAGAAGACTACCGCTTGTAATATTAGTTGTAATTTGTTATGCAATAGGCCCCTGGGGACCGATTTTTGAGTTTCGAACGGTCGACTTTTCACTCGAGATCTGTCAAAAAACGATGAAATGCTATTTTTGACATTCGAGCGATAGAAAATTCGAAGTCGAGTGGTACTGACCACTCGTATTCAATTCTTTCAGTAGAATTTAGTACCCACTAAGTAATTCATCCCGAATATATTTACTTTCTACTTGAATTTAATATTACGCTAATAATATAAATTTTCTCAAACATGCTCGGACATGTATGTGTGTTAATGGCACGAAATTAAGAAATTAAGTTTCTTGCTAATGGCGCCCTACCTACACTACCTATGAAAACCTTAAGAAAAAAGATTATTGGCCGCTACTCTAACTTTTTAAATTTGCTTACATTATTAAACTGACAAAGGAAAAATTACATACTGCCAATGCCAACCACCACTAGACTCTTTAACCACACTTGCACATTAAAAAAAAAATCTACCATGTCTGTCTAGTAGGTATATTTATGTGCGGCTATACATGGCTTGTTTTTTTTTTTTTGCGAAATATCGTCATTATCATATTTATTTTGAATTACAATGACGATTTTTCGCAAAAAACTTTTTTTTTACTTATAATTCAAAGGAAATATAAAATTTGAAAACGTTATCCCTGAATTAGTCGAAATCGAGTATAATGACGGTTTTCGCAAAAAAAAAAGGAAAATGTCGATAGTCAAGCTTTCGAGTGGTGACTCTCAAAAATAGCTCTTATTAGGTTCATGCGACAATAATCGTGATAATTTGCCGCATGCGACTATTTTCTACCGCTCGCTTTTGAATTCGACCGTTCGAAACTCAAAAATCGGCCCCCTGGTGTTGTGTTCTAGGGTAGTGACTAAATTCGTCAGGGCTTCAGAGACTACGTTGATAGTGGATCCTGCATTTGTTTCTTGTTGTCGACAAATCAATGAGGTGGAAAGTAAAATTTGTCTTTGTAATAATTGTTTGGTTGGATTGGCATTTAATTCGGTCAAATCAATCACGGCGTTGGCAAATAATCTTATCAATATCACTGTAGTATTGTTATCGGTGGACGATGACGTTATTGGTAACTGACGTAATCGTTCAAAAATTTCGAAGCTGCATTCGCCAACGTCCATACCACGTTGAATACACCGGTTCTCGTCCGATCACCGAAGTTAAGCAACGTCGGGCGAGGTCAGTACTTGGATGGGTGACCGCCTGGGAACACCTCGTGTCGTTGGCTTTTTGCTTCTTGTTTTTTTAGCTACTCATTTATAAAACATTATTCATCAGTTTTTAGCCGTCATCATAGGCCTTTGCGTCTATTGCAGACGATTCAAGCATTGCTGTGTAGTTGCGAACATCGTAGGAAGAATAGAATAGAGGAATAGAAAATTTCCTAATAAAGGCACAACAAAAGGGTTTTTTATCTTTGTCTGACTCGTAGTGCTCTATGAAAATAAAAATAAATAAATATAAATATAAATATTTGTGGACAATCTTACACAAATCAACCTAGTCCCAAACTAAGCAAAGCTTGTACTTTGGGTACTAAGCGACGATATACATACTTATATAGATATAAATACGAGTAGTTACTTAAATACATAGAAAACATCCAAGACCCAAGAACAAATATTCGTGCTCATCACACAAATAAATGCCCTGGCCGGGATTCGAACCCGGGACCTCCAGCTTCGTAGGCAGGGTCACTACCAACTAAGCTAAAGCGGTCCTGCTGGGTTAAAACTATACCGGACTGATATTTAGCCTGAGTCATTTATAACCAAAAATTACCGAAAGCGAAAATGCCAATTAAAAAATGCAACATAGTAAAAACACCCGGTTTTTCTCACACAATTATGCCTTGTTAAAGTAAAGACAATAAACGTGTAAATTTACGAGAGTATTTGTAAAAAAAGCCAGGTAAATACATCGCGGGGAGCAATAAAGCCGCCTTTAATACAATTACTTGGGGATATATAGGTGTTTATTTTGTAGCAATGTTTGCTGGGTCGAGGGCAAGGGAGAGGAGGGAGCGGAAAATACGTAAAAATTTACCCTCGTCCCGTTATCCGATCTCATATATAAAGCAAGTAACATCAAAGTAACTAGACTGTAATTAAAAAAAAAACCGGTCAAGTGCGAGTCCGACTCGCGCACCGAGGGTTCCGTACACAGTTCTTGAATATGTAGTTGTGTACCCGTCCCGACCCCATTAATTCACGAACAATCTTAAATAAACATGACAGCACCATCTATCGGCGCATTGTGTTACTAATTTGCGCGACTGAATAACTTAGTACGTATGTTGGTTTTTCAAGGATAATTCTTTATCACATCAACCGATTTCAATAATTGTTTTTTTATTTGAAAGAAGGTATTTTTCAACGTAATTTTGTAAATTTAAATATAAAAAAAAAATATGTACAAAGGTGATTAAATTACAAACTTAGTATAGAAGAGTTTTTTGATGATTAAAAAAAAGAAAAACTAGATAGAGCTATGGCTATAATTTTCCTGTAAAATATACATGCATATTAATGTTGTGTAATAATTTCAAATTTTTTTTCTTCGTAAACTTCGGAGATAAGGGGGGAAGGGTTTTTTTTTGTTTACATTTTCCCTCGTAAATCGAAATTTCCCCAACGAAAAAAAAAAACTAAAAATTGTTTTGGAATGTACTAGTCAAGCCCTTTCATATGATACCCCACTTGACATAGTTGCCAGACTTTAAATTTTTGAACCCCCTTTTATCTGTCATTATTCACAGAAAATAAAATAAAATAATTTAAAAAACCATCTTCTATGTATCTGGGTTACCCTTGTTTATAACTATTCCAAATTTCAAATCGATAGGATAAGTAGTTCCTGAGATATTTAGCGATGTGACAGACAGACAGACAGACAGACAGACAGACAAAGTGAAACCAATAGGGTTCCTTTTTTACCTTTTTGGTACGGAACCCTAAAAACAAAGACACGGGACCTGTCGAAAAGGCTGAGAGATTCCAGTGGGGATAGTAGAGATGGCAGCTTTCTCGCTCAACGTATCAGCTTGGCGATTCAGTGAGGAAATGCTGCCATCTTAGGGACTATCTATGCACCGGGGGCAATTTTTATAAGTACGTTATTTCAGTTTAGTTTTAATTTTTAGTTTTATAAAACACGATAAGCGAACTAAAAAAACAAACAACCCAAGGAAATATTTTTCTTTGCAGTCGGGGACCTACCTCCTACTACATAGGTAAAACTTAATATTAGTTCCCCCAACCTGCAATTAAAAATATTTCCTCTTTATTTTGACACCTATTCCTTTCTTTTTAGTTAACTTTCACCCAGTGTTTTTAATTTTTTTAATTATTAAGATAAGATATAATTTATTGTCAAAACTGTCTACATAACATTTCGGATTTATTTAGGATTATTTTATTTTCAATTTTTTTATTTTCATTTTAAACACTTTCATTTCATACTTTATATGTATATTTGAAATTGACATTTCAATTTCTTCATTTTGATGTCCCGTTTGATAAGATCAAACATTTTCTTTTTCGTCAGGTCACACTAAATGGAGTACTTACATACCTACAATAGTCCGCTATATTGTTTGCAACGTCACATATCCTACGTTACTCGGAATGACGTATGGATTCTACGATACCTTACACATCTAAATCAGTTAAGGCATTCAGAAGTTCTGGGGGAACAAAGAATCTCACGCATACATGAACCCTGAAAACATTATTACACTCCTGTTTTTGGGCAGTCGTGTACCTACAAAGTAAATACGCTGTCCCTTTTATTGTAGTACCCAGACTTCCCCGAAACATAACCGTACATCAGCGTTATTTGCGGCCCCATTCTACTGGAATGACACATCGCTTCACTCCTTAAATCTACGCGACGTAGTCTTTTACTAATTGTTATTATCCGTGCTAAATACAGCTGGGTAGTAACAAGATTAATAATTTTATTTTACTAAACGGTTAAAACTCACGTATTAATTGTCACTTCGGGCGACATGTTTCGAAATCTTCGGGAGTTCTTCATCAGGATGAGTGCGTCTGCGACCCGCGCCGATTGCACACTGTCGAACTACCCGCCGCCCGCCGCAAGGCACGTGACGCACGCGCAGACAGCGCGGGGGCGGGGGCGGGGGGGCAGCTCGGCGCTGAAGGTGTTGTATGAGGTCGTGGTGAGGGATCGTCCCCCCCGATCAATGGTAGGCACACTGAACTCACTATGTCCACTCGATTGTCATAACGCACTTCCCGCTCTATGATCGGGATCACAGGTTTCCATGCCGGCGGCAACACCCAGCCAGCGTCACGATTAAAGTTAGGGCGGCGCCCTATTTCAATCGCCTCTCGGATCATGCGTGGTACGTAGCATTTTTCCCGTACCAAAATCCTCGCCTTGTCGAACCGAATGAAATGGGACGCGCCTGCTTCGCAACCATGCTCCGCCACCGCGGATTTCCTAGTCTCCCTGTTTTTCACGCTGCGTATATGCTCTGACAATCTCGTAGAGACGTTCCGTCCGGTCTCTCCTATGTACGCCTTACCACAGTCACAGGGTATTTCATATACTCCCGGGTTACCGAGCGGCTCCTGGTCCTTAGGAGAGCGTAGCACCTGCCTGACCTTGGTATGGGGCCGAACATGTCGCCCGAAGTGACAATTAATACGTGAGTTTTAACCGTTTAGTAAAATAAAGTTATAACATGTCTCACGAAAGTTTAAATTCAAGATTAATAATGTACTCTTTGGTAACAAGTAACGCAGGGCGCAGTGCCAAAAAAGACAAATTTAAATACTTAATTACAAGTTTCTTTGTGTGTCTGTGCCACTACTAGGGTTGCCAACTTATGTGCTCCGATTTGTGGGAGATTTGTTGTAGAATTGCGGGACTTGGCTAAGAAATGCGGGACTCGCGCACTCTATTAATATTGTTAACGTATAATTGTGATGTAGGATACATTATTTATTCCCGATTACGAGTACGAACCTCTGGGAGCGGGATACAAATTACTTATATACCTACATTTATCGAAGTTGTGCACTCTTTCCTGAAATGAAACAAAATGTTCGCTCCAGTTCTTATAATTCTGCCGAGGCCTGAAAACGGGAGAATTGGCGTCCCGCACGCATCCTTTGCGGGACGCATCGTCTAGGGTGCTGGAAACGGGACGTCCCGCCTGAGGCGGGACGGTTGGCAACCCTAGCCACGACTGAGGCAAAACAATATCCTTTATTCTTGTCGTCCTACTTACAAGTTCTATGTTATCTTAAGTGAAGTACTTTTATCTCAGGAGCGCAGGTTGGCCATTGTTGTAGTTGTGACACAAACGAACACACAGACAACGTGACCTTATAGCTCCGACGCTGACGCACACATAGACATTGTGCATGTATAGCTCAATAGCTTTATATGATCTTTGCTCAATACAATCATGGCTCGCCCGTGCTCGCGAGATAAAATATAAATGTAGCCGAGCGGTAAGACAGCGACTTTCAATAACCAATCAGGGGACCGATTTTTGAGTGTCGAACGCTCGACTTTTCACTCGACATCTGTCAAAACGTCATAGTTTTTTGACGGATCTCGAGTGAAAATTCGAGCGTTCGACTCTCAAAAATCGGCCCCCTGGTCGTGGGTTCGAATCTCGGCCCATACTGCGTTTTTAAGTAATATGTTTGTTAAGCGGATGCGTCCGCTAGCGAAAATCTCAATTTTTTAATCAAAGTGAAAATTGAAAAATTCAACACCACAGGTGGGTCCGTACTGCGTTTCTCAAAAAAACTTATGTGCGAAACATCATTCGATGTTTAACGGTGCATTTTCGGTGAAGCGTGTGAATCATAAACGTGTAAACACACTAACAATTTGGTAACAAATAGCCTTGTCAATCAGCTAAACGTCAACTATCCGGATTTGTCCCTCTTCCCAAAATCCGTGATCTCGCGTCGGTGAGTGTCAAATAAACGTATTTTCCCAAGCATGATGAGCAGATACATCTTTGTTAAGCCCAGTGGGGATACGCCATTACCTCGGTCGGACGGGCGGACATGTCGACAATGTCAACATTGTTATTGTGCATCAGTAAGAACAAGGGTAGGTTATTCTTGAGATGTGTTATATTTGAATCATATTCGTATTAAGTGCTTTCTTTGCAAGCAATGTCTTTGTCCCCATAACCAAGCGAAATACCACGCATTTGACATGACGTAGAAATTCGTAATTTTTTTGACATTCGTAATAACCGTATTCGTAATCCTAATACGCCTTTAATAATCTATTTATAATGCAACATTGACGGGAAAGGGATGAAGTGTAGTAATAGGTACCTACCTAGCTATTATTTGTTAATAGTCAGTTAATCCTTACACGTGTCCTATCATGTAAACAACCACTTAAAGACAATCACACTTTTCTTTAGGATTACAATTAAAATGCTGTTTTATACTTAAAGAAGCTCACAAAGTAGTGAAATCAACCAAGTTATCACTGAAAAGTATTGTTTCTAATAAGGTTTTCTTCAATATTTGACGTCACGTTTGTTTACATAATAGGACACGTAAAGATGAATAGTCTACGGAGAGGGGTATAGGGATGTTGACACCAAATAAGAAAATCAATAAATCCGAATTTTCTCGAAAAAAGGATCAAATTCTCAATGAAATAGCGAAAAAAGTGATTCAAAAAAATTTTGGAGGGGGAATTTTCTGTCCCTGTTCCGCAAAACGCATCTCTGTATTGAACGATCGTCATTTACTATGGCGCTCGAGTTCAGTGACGTCACTGATCTGTAGCGCTTTCTCTCTCGAACTAAAGATATTCTAACGGTTGTAGTTTCGTTATTTTTTGGGCTATTTGAATAGGATTTTCACTGTTTGGCATAGTTTTATATATTCTTTCGTATGGAGTAATAATATTTTTCAGTCAACATCCCTATTGCCAAACCTTTCGAATGATATGTTCTAACCGTTCGAAAAGTTAAAGTTCCACAAATACGATTAAAATATTAACACGTTCCCGGAATAGGTACCCTGGTGGGCTACGGACCGAGGTGTCAATTTGTGCATAAAAGGCTTAGTCTGAGACAGCTGAGGCATTTGTGTAAGACAGGTTGGGATTGTCGGCTTTCCTGTTGCTGTTTCTTCCGAAATTTTCAATCGGGTCATTGTCATAACCCTAAAAAAAAACTGTTCTTTCGAATTATACAAGACAAATTAATAATAGCGTTCTATTTTACATCATAATAATAAAGTAAATGATGCGTACTACACCACACTGTAACAGATTTATTGTAAATTTATATATTTTTAGCATATTTTGCCAAAATATACCTGAAAGTCCACTTCGGTGGACTGTTCGGATTCTACCTTTTCAATAGAATGTAGCTTTAAAAAATACGTAGCTTTAATTATTGTACAAAAATGATTTATTTTCCTAACCTACGTGTGTTTACCATTTAAAATTAAGTGTATTAAAAAATTACACTTAAATAAAACACACTTTTTGCATGGTTGAATCTTGTCACAACATTTTTTGTCTTTTCGGTGGACATTACTTTCGATTCTGACTAAAATGAAGGAAATGGCAAATCAATGGAACAGGACGTAAAATGGAACGCATCCAATATCGCACTATCCCTGTCAGCGGCCATTTTGCCGGGACTCGTACGCAGAAGACGTTGTTGTCTTGTAAAGAAAAATATTGAGTAGTGTCAAAGTTGAGTTGTCTTTTCGGTTACTGCTGTATTTTTGTATTCGAATCACTATAAATTCATTAAGCATTCTTATTAACTACTTAAATGATTAAACTTTATAGATATACCTTGGTTTTTGACATAACCTATAAACGGTGGGTGGTATAAATGATTTTGCGAAAAAAGTCTATTCGGTGGACATCTTTTTGGTGGAACTTTTGTCCACCGAAACGACAAATGTCCACCGAGTGGGATATTTCTTTACTTGAATGTGGATTATTTTGTTATTATAACTTGTAAAGCTTCTGATTACTGGTGCTTTTATAAGTAAAGGACGAATGAACTATTTTTTGTTTCATTTTAGCTTGATTGTGTTAGTAAATTATGTTCTAAACCACCTCTTCCCTAATACTTTCCTACACCATGCCGACTTGTAGTCAATGTAATTATCCGTACCTACATACTCTATGTTAACAATGGTTCATACTTGTTATATTACGGTATGAAAAAAGAAACATGAGCAAGGTTGCATCCCTTAAGGAAAAACTTTTTTCTTTAAAATATCATGCTCTTTTCTTGCACAGCTTTACTCTATTTTCGTCAGTCTGCATTGCTTGTTGCGGGTTTTTAGGCAATAGCGAGGACAAGTTAACTAAATAAACAATAACCAGATAAAATGATACTATTAGCAAAAACACAGAGTATGAGGAAGGAGTATGAGAAACTTAACCAGTATCGTTCAGGAAATCGTTTCGTGGAATCATTACAGTCCATTAGGTTACTTGGAGTCACCGTAAAGCAATAGTTCTTCAGTTTTGTATGTTGAGTTGTATGAAATGTAGTCCAGAAAATACTTCTATACATTACATTATGGTTTCGGTTGCAAAAAAACTTGATATAGCACCATGTCTCAGACCACTCCAAAATAATGTCCCAACTCTTATAAGTCCAGTCCTGGCGACTCCTCTGCAAAGTCTTATCCTGAATACCACGGTAGCTCCCACCGAGAGGATGAATGTACTGAGTCTAATCTTGACTCCTATGCATAGTCCAGTGGCAAGCCAATGGTCAAGTCCACTTGAGAGTAGCAGCGATGCAGCAACCATTGAAAGTTGGCCAGTACAGTCCATCACTGGTGATTTGAGGCAATGTCCATAAACGAAAACCATTTTCGGAAGTATATTTTAACAGCTCAGATACGTCAACGTCAAAAACAGAGGAATCACCAAACCCCACATTCATTATTGAACGTGTTCAACGCTACAGGTCTTCTGACGACGAAGACATAATTTTGACCACCGAAATGAATTATCTTTTCGGTAGACAGAAACAAAACATTTTTTATTTACTTTTCGAATTCTTTTAAGTAACTGGTTTTTTGTGATAATGTCAAGGTAGTTTAACATTATTTTTGTGCCAGTGTTAACCGTTTTTTCATTGTTTTATTTTTTCATTATTTAACATTTAAGTCCACTCGGTGGACATACTAGTCTTTTCGGTGGAACCAAAATATCGTAATTTCGTTATAAATCGCGTTTTTCGAATTATTGATCTCGGACTGATACTCATGTTTGTTGTAAACTAAAGTAAGAGTCGTAATGTACCTTTGTTTTTTATAAATCACGTGTTTAATTTTTTTGCAAAAAAAATATTCGGGCTTGACAATGACCCAATCGCGTAACTTATGTAAAATGTTTTTAGCATATGTTTTCTATGTTTCGTTAAAAATGAAACTCATGGACATGTGTATTCTTCCCATCCTAACCTACGGAGCACAAACTTGGTTTTTCACAAAAGTTCAGAAATTTAACACCAAGGTTAGTAATGGTAATGAAAATGGCATGCAAATTCTTGTGCCATGTAAATGAGCCTTTAGGGTATATGTGTAATATAGGTTTAGTACTATTACTTATTCTGTGGTACTTATAGGTACTCAATTGCTCAAAGGTTAACTGGAAGAGATCCCTTTTAGGGATAAGTTCGCCTTTGTACCAAAATGTCCTTATTTGTTTGTATTTTTTGTGTTTTTTTTGTGTACAATAAAGTTATTACATACATACATACATATAGATTAAGGTAGGTTTAGTTTAGTTTTTCTTCGTATTTATATTATCTGTAAATAGTTTTTATCTTGGAAAACATTTCTTAAGTAATGGGGTGTAAAGGGAGTGGGAATTTGTATTGGGATTAGGCGTTAAAGGGGATCCCGGGGTCTTTGTTGCACAACCGGGCTTACACTGGGAGGATAATAACTAATGACTTAGATATGAATCATAGGTATAGTATACGTAAATAACTGAGAATGTAATAGTACATTACTTAACAAGGGCGGTAAAACAAAGAATGTCTCAGATCGCAGGTATTTGACGCCCGAGCCGAAGGCAAGGGCGATAAATATGCGATCTGAGGCTTTCTTTATTACCGCCCGTGTTAAGTACAAAATTTTATGTCACCCCCTGGCCAGGAAGTGGGATTTCCCGCGCGCGGAGCGTGCGGTAATTGCCGCTTTATGGCCAGGTGTGACATAAAATAATTTTGATCATCTCGTCTCCGTAGCTCCTGTGTGTCACGTTTAATTTGTCATTCCCGTCGCACGTCACAGATGTCACGGCGCACGGCTGAGGTGACGACTCGGCGCCGTAACAAGCGTCTTAGACGGCGCACGAGTATGGAAACAGTTTTGAGTTAAAACTGTTAACGTATCGTACCTGTGCGCGCAAGATAAGAAATCAATCCATACCTGTCATTTCCATACATTTTATAACCTACAAGGGACATTTAGGTTATAAAATGTATGCTGTGATGTATGCAAATGACAGGTGTCAGGTTTGACTTCTTATCTTGCGGGGACTATAATTTGAATTAATTGCCACAGTAATCATCCATATAAATAAGAACTGGTTTTATATTTAAAAATAATTCATAGATTCAGGCGTAATTTTGCCTTATTCCGTGTAAAGTTTAGTGGTCTAGGACGAGTAGGACAATATTATTTTGCTATTCCACTTAAAAAGCGTGTAAGTCTATTAGTGATAATCGGATACATCCACATGCTTATATTTTCGCATTTATTATTAAGTCAATTTGAAGGTTTCAGGGAGGTAAAGGACGGTTTATGCACCCTTACTTCTTAGTAGGTATATTATATAGTTTTTTTTCAACAAGCCGTCTCCATAGTTTCGCTGGTTTGACGGGCGTTCGTTAGGGACTGTCGACGACAGTGCGTCGTGCCAGACGGACAATCAGCCCGGCTGATTAAGGCTCCGCTATCCTGGATCAGTGCTGATAAGGTAATTATAACTGGCTGGGCTCCCATCTAACGCGTGGATTTCGAAGATCTACATTTGAACGTCTATGGGAAATGCGGTCATGTAAATGGAACATATTAATTAGAACTATTGCTAATGACCACGCCAGCAATCAAACCGCTGGAAATAGTATGAAGAAACAGATATTCTTATATCTTTAAACGAGCAATTCTTGTATATATTTATTTATTTCGAGGATCTCGGAAACGGCTCTAACGATTTTGATGAAATTTGGTATGTGGGGGTTTTCGGGGACGAGCTATCGATCTAGCTAAGTCTCATGCCCGGGAAAACGCCGAGCAAAGCTCGGTCGCCCAGATATTGTTTTTTACGCAACACACAGATATTTAATAAGCTCACTTGGATAGTTGCACAAAGGAATAGACGCGTTTAAGATGTGGTCTTGGCGCAAAATACTTAATATCTTCTTGGACAGCAGCAGAGTATCATAGGTACCGACAAGGACAAAAAATCAACCCATTGGTTGGTTGTTTCAGATTTTTTCATTGATTTTTCCTTATTTTTCCTATTAAACCAACTTAATTTAGTGGTTGGTTCGGAACCCTAAAAGATGCGGAGTCCGACACGCATTGAACCGGTTTTTTTTTTTGATTTATGCATTTGAAGCAGCTACAAAGACAGTTTAACGCTTTACCAACTATCTAAGTATATTAATCCTCCCTTGTCAACCCTTTTGTCGAGTTTGCCGCCGACGTGTTTACGAGCCGCCGACTTATCGCGCCGACAAGTTTATCGCGCGCCGACACGGTTATCGAGCGCCGATTGACTTACGGCGCGACCGGCGTTTGCGCATGACACGAAGCAATGTGTGTCAGTTGGCATCCATGGTTGGCTATGTTTATTGTTTTTTTTTAAGGGGATTAAGGTGAACATGGCAATGTTTGACATCTAAATTAATAAAAAAAGATTTAAAAAAATTCAAAGAAAAAATATATTTCTCTTTATATTATTAGTACCGTAAAATGGGGTAAGTAGGGATTGCGAGGACAGTTGGGTTATGAATGCATAATCCCAAAGTGTCGATCCTACAATTTCCCAAACTCGCCTTAGTATGAAATCCCACCTCACCTCAACCTACCTAAACTACGGGGTGAGGTGGGATTACCAACTTTTTGTGTTTATCGTTAAAGTTATGAACACAAAATCATTAAAAAAACTCAAATACAAACATCCAGAACACTTTTTTGTAAATAAATCAATGCGCCACACGCAAAAATAAACTTTTATCCGGGTTTGAACTTCGGTTTTGTGCCAACTCACCCCATTTTACGGTAAGTATTTGTTGTTAAAATATACGTAATAATGAAAATTGTCACCAAATTTTAAGGTCAACGAAAAGTTAATAAGTTCTTCTTGAAGTTCTGTGACGGACAACGGACGGACGGACGGACGGTAGGACTCGTAAGTAACAGCAACAAGGTTCCGTTTGGGCTCTGGGCTTCTTTGGGCCGGGTATGGAACACTAAAAACCATTAGTGTAATTGTATTCTATTGACAGTAATACCTCGAGACATTGTATTACCCCCCACTTTTATGCAGTAATAAAATAGGTAGGTACAAGGTTTTTTTTTATACAACGACGGTCGCACATAAACTTACGAACTGCCTGATGGTCAGCCATAGGCTATGGTTTCCAGCCTATGGACGTTTGAAACTCTATAAGAATCACAAATAATTAATTTTATTTCCTATGCCCTTCGAAATACCTCATATTTTTCAATGCATGCCCTTAACAAAGAACGCACCTTGTCATTACATGATAACAAACCACACATTAAACCTAATCAACGTAAGGGCATGTACACATTTATTCACACTGATAACAAATTAATTACAGGAAACGTACGTGCGCGACACTTTACACCACTCAATCTAAAAGGACCTAACTATTCAAGAACTTCCTTTAAAGATGGACAATTTTTTATTGAGCAGTGTAGTTGTATAGTTATTTATGAGTCGTGTAGAAGACCGGTTTCTAATTAAACTGTAGCAGCCCCTGACGTGACTGATAAGAACATGTTTTATTGAGTTGCTATGCGATTCACCACTTGTACTTCAGCTCACAACTTGTTCCTGGTATAGCCTGACCTACAAAGTAATACACTATTTATTTTATGTTGCCATTCAAACCAGTTTTAGACGCGGTCAAATGTTTATCAGCCAACATGCCATGTCATTTCACAGCCAAATCGCATGTTTAAGTTTTTGCTCGCTTGACACGTTCGTGTTTAAATGAGCGCACTGTAGCTCCCCCCGTCTCTACCCCGTCTAAACATTTTATATCCCCCATAGTTTAAATTAAAGACCCGTGAAAATAACTTGATTTGATTTGATTTGGCCATGTGATCGTCTAGTGATAATCTACGTTGTGTACCGAATAACCCCGACTCTTTTATGCGAAACGAATCAGACTTGAACTCTTCACTATTTGACCTAAGACCCTAAAATACCTACTAATTTTTCCTACCAAATCTACCACGTATTTTTCTACCAAGTAGAATTATTTCTACCAAAATTCCTTAACAGTTACAGTAGCTTTCCTAACATTTTACCTACTCGAAATTTAGATTTTTAATACATAATAATAATTTTATTATTGGTAATTTATCTCCAACAAGATCTACGTGTTCAGTTACGTTATTAACAGCTGGAGGTTTCCAATGGGCGGCAAATACCCTTGAAAGCCTTACTTTTTTCCCCTAAGTCAAAATCATCCTGCTACCATAAATATGCAGTAGAAAATAGAATCGTTGATACCCAATTTTAAGCTACAGCTAAAAAGGATAATTTTGACTGTTGTATGGTATGTCTTTCATATCTCATACAATGCTGTTAACACGCCAAGATGGAGATGGAACGTAATCTATACCAGAACTAGACATATTAATGAAGATAAATCCATACTAATGAAAATAAATTCATTAATAAATCTTTAGATGAGAAGCATCTTTAACTACCAGTTCCCTCTACCCTAAACACTTCCCAATGTTTCCTAACCATTTACAAAAGTATATCTCTACTCTTTCCCAGCAATGAGTATTCTTTCACTCATGATATTGAAAAATAATACTAGTAGTCTGCTCCGCCTGCTACTTTCAGAGTTAGTTCCATCTTTCTGAACTAGCCCTGCTATCCTAATCATGATTGGAAGAATTGGACCTTTACAATACATAATACCTATAAAAATCTATGAAACCCAGTATTTTTATTTATTACACAATACACCAATAATCGCGTGAATACCTAATACCTAGATCCCTAAACCCTCTTTCCTAACGTCCTAATCCTACACATGACTTTAATCCTAATCTACTTACGTCCCTATATAGCTCTAATTCCTACTCTAGTGTATGCAATCCTCAACCGAGAGGTATTTACCATAGTGTTATGTAGTGAGGCCCTACTTTTACCTATATACCTAAACAGTTCCCTACTAGAACGTTCAAGTGGCTAGCTTGAGAAAATCAACCTAAAGCCTGTGTATTGTGTCATATCACAACTGACCGAAGTCTAAAGGGATCTGTGATATGAAACGCCCTAGCATATAATGAAATATATAAATATACATAATAAAGACCGGCTCCCAAATACTGGACAATTTCATCAAGCGGAGTATACACTCCTTTGCCAAGGTCTGAATTGAACAGAATAGGCCATGATTACGTTGCCAGCTGGACATTGAGAGACGCTAGGAGTAAGTTCACCGCTTATGTTGATATAAAAGCTGGTGCCAAGTCCTCCATATAACTTGGTAAACTAATAGACACCGAGATAAATTTGCTTACCAACCGCTAGGTTAAATGTATCTCGTCAGGCTAAACTGTATGCCTGGAATGTGATCTGGCTCTCTAAAAATAAATAACAATAAATTTTAACCCCGTAAAATAATAATTAAATTGAAAGTAAAGAAGATTCCCTCACTATGCGGAACATTTCCACATAACAACGGAATCTCAAACAAAAATGACGAGAAACCCACCAAAAATAATCTATAGAACCAGAGACACAGACAGTCGAAACAATAATAATGCGTCCGCTCCGCGCGCCCGGCTATTTATAACTAAAAATAACATCGCCTGCATCACCTATATCGCAAAAATCCTCCGCATCGCAACCATTGCCTATATCGCATGCATCACTCCAAACGAAACTACTCCGCGCGCGCTTACGTTTACGGTCGCAATTTATTATGCTCTCACGACATAGGCTCTTATTGAAATATGTTGTAGCCGCGCCGGCGCCGGCCATTTTTGTGATTATTAATAGATTTTGCGTCGTAATTTGTAAAGCGTTTATTTAATTGTGTATATAACTTTGATTAGTTTTTAATGAAATACCTACTTAAGATAAAATTACCGATCTTTGTTTAGCATTCGGTAAAGGACAGGCGTTCATTGTAAGCGTCTAGTTACAGCACGTTCCTGACAGAAATACAAGACAGTATTAGTAAGTCTATTTGCAAATAATGACTTGTGAACTTGTAACTTGCAGCTTCGTGTAAAGGATAATTCACGCTAGACCGTTCCGTGTCCGGGCCGGCCCGTTTTCTAGTACAAGAAATCGACGGCCGTCACGCGTCCTGTATTAGAAAACGGGCTGGCCCGGACACGGAACGGTCTAGCGTGAATCATCCTTAATGGGCCACTGCCAAAACTGGCGGGATAGTTTCTGAACATATTATCTCCGGAGAAATGTTCTCCAAAAATTTACTGCGCCGCGAAAAATGTTTTTTAAGTCAGTTGAACAAAAGGTTTATTCAAATGTTCGTGTTTACAAAACAGATTATAATAAATTCTCGCGGTACCAGTCCACACTTCTCGCAAATTATAAATAAGCGCCTTTTAGTCTCGCGAGGTATCGCGGCGTGAGCCTGACGCATCGACGGCTTAAGTGCAATTTATAAGGATGCGCAGACGCAGCCGCGCCAGGGCTGCCACTGCAATAATAATAATTTGAATTTATTTTGGACAAAAACAAACTTTGCTTTTGCACAAATTTAAGCCCGAATGCATTCCTGCATAACCACATTGTGAAGTTGTTTCGAAATTAGGACAACAACGCGCGAGGCGCTACTAAAAATTCATTTTGATCTGTGACCTACATGAGCCAATGAGATGACTAGTCGGAAAAAGAACAGAACTACACGTAAGGTACTAGTATAAAATGGGGTAGCTTGAGACACACTACTACAAAGTTAGTAAATTTGTGGACATTATTTATACACCCTGGATGAGGTTATCACGGGATTGGGTTGAGTGGATGATTATAGGCTGATAATTATGATTTTATTTTACTAAACGGTTAAAACTCACGTATTAATTGTCACTTCGGGCGACATGTTTCGAACTCGTCGGCGTCACGTGCCTTGCGGCGGGCGGCGGGTAGTTCGACAGTGTGCAATCGGCGCGGGTCGCAGACGCACTCATCCTGAGGAAGAACTCCCGACGAGTTCGAAATGTCGCCCGAAGTGACAATTAATACGTGAGTTTTAACCGTTTAGTAAAATAAAGTTATAACATGTCTCACGAAAGTTTATATTCAAATGATAATTATGATAATGAAGATATGATAGTAACGACAGTTACATGAAACAGGTTTTCTCACTTCGTTTAAACTTTGAACTGCAGGTTGAGGTCAGAAATCTACGAACACCAAACTATGAATAAGATTAGGTAAGTTTCTTTAGTAAAAATGTTTCTCAAGTGCATGCTTGATGCTCCAAGTTATTCCATTTGATTGTACTCAATTTCGGAAGTGGCAACCCTACAGAACACGTGGTAGACCCACGCGGAGAGAGCAATAATTCATCACATGTTTGCATCTCGCACGTAATACGGCATTTGATGGTCAGAGTACATGATACCACGATCTCTAAGCTAATGGCGGCACTTGAAGATAAATTAGAGATTCTATTAGGCTACCACTACTTCGACTATGTAACTGCGATTCATAAAAAGACTTGCACTACGACACCAGAGAACGCCACTTACCCTGATCCTGCGTTCATTGTCAGTTTGAAAGAGTGCTACGCCAAATCTTGGTATTATGTGCTAATGTGAAAGCTGGGCCCTTATACACAAGATTTTATACATAGGTACAATCAGCAAAACGCTAGAAGGTTTGAAGCCAGCACAGAATTTTAAAGCAATTTTAAAGAAAGAAAGAATGGTAGGTAGGTACAATATTTTCTTCATAGGTCGGGAAGGAAGGGATTGTCTGCCGAATGTGTTTATATATTCTACATCTATTTCTCTTTCTCTCATATTTAAATTTGTATACGACCATCACGCTCGGCAGTTTTACTATTTGATGTCTACTTTGCTTACTTGGAGGAAATTGGAAAACTATTCAGAACTGTGACAAATATAAAAAGGTAAAATTTCTCCTTGTGATCATTAATAAAAATAACTATTCACTGAAAATGTCTGTTAGACCAGTAAAATTAGCTTAAACTTGAAATAATCCGATAACTGTGATTTTCTTTTTGTATGATAGAAACTATTGTTAGTTATAGTTAAAATAAAAAGAATTAAACATTTTAAGACCCCGCGTCAGTATAAAAAAACCAAAAAACAGAATTTTAAGCACATTTTGATTTCATAAGTACAACATAATAAATAACTTTGTTAAAGTACCTATTTTATGATAGGACGCTTGCACTCCAGTTAAAGAAATCAAAATTACACGAATAAATCAATCGGGACTATCATTAATAAAGAAAGTTCGGTAAGTTACACATATTCTGGCTTATCTTACCTGATATTATAGATAACTGAAATTTGACAATTTATAATGAATAGTATATTAGGTGTGTTGATAAATTATCTAAACTTAAACAGATACTCTTTGAGGATTTCTAAAGTCACAAATATTGGTAATTTTGGGATACCCAAAATACAGAACTACTTCAAAAGTGGTTAATTTATGCCGTCGTCGTATTGTTATGACTATAAGTAACAAATTAATCACAAAATATGCACGCTTATAAATTATTTGATGTTTAATATTACTTGCGTTTTAATATGAACGTTATTTCTTGCCATATAAGGCCGTCTTTTCTTTGTGCCTCAACTCCCGGCCATGCTGTCGCGAGTAGCGCTGCTCAAAGGGCCGCCGGCGCCGTCGGCTGACTTTTTAACCGACTTCAAGATTTCAAAAGAGGAGGTTCTCAATTCGGTTGTGTTTTTTTTATTTTTTTTAATGTTTGTTACTCCATAACTAACTCCGACATTTCTGAACCGATTTTGTAATATTTTTTTTAGATTGTAAGTATATATATCCAAGTTGGTCCCGTTGTTGTCAAAGCGCAGTTCTGATGATGGCATCCATGAGGAATCGAGGGAACTCCTCAAATGTGAAAGGCACACAAATAGTGATTTTAGTATTTTCATCAACTAATCAAGCATTTTCATTAAAAGAGTGACATTTGATGAAGTGGAACTGCTGATGATGATCAGAACGGAACTCTTCAACGACGCATAGTACATGTTTGCCGATTTGTTCTCTTCGTTATGTTTGTCAAGCAAATTAGGTTTTCAAGGGATATTTTTGTAAAGCTTGAGTTCTGATGGTGGATTCCATGAGGAATTGAAGGTAATTACTCTTTCACCATTATAAACATACTCTTAGCCATTTTTATTTGATTGTATGGAATCTAAGACTAAGTATAATATTCTTTCACCGGCCTCCAACACTGAAGTCGGTTTTTTTCCTAAAAATTATTAACCGACTTGAAGATTTCAAAAGAGGAGGTTCTCAATTCGGTTGTGTTCTTTTTTTTTTAATGTTTGTTACTCCATAACTCCGTCATTTCTAATCCGATTTTGAAATTTTTTTTAGATTGGAAGTATATATGACCAATTTGGTCCCGTTTTTGTCAAAGCGCTGTTCTGATGATGCCATCCATGAGGAATCGAGGGAACTCCTCAAATCTTATAGGCAAACATATGAGACCGTCCATAACAAAAGGGCCCTTATGGCACTTTCTAGTTTCGTAGATATCAGCGTTTTAGTAAAATACGGTAAAATCACATATTTTTTGTTTTTTGCATATTGATAAAGTATAAGACTAGATGTGTATTTCTAGCTTGGTTTCACACGTATAAGTTAAGTATTTCTACCTTAAAATTAGTTGTAAAGTTTAGTAAAAAAGGACCCTTATGGCAGAGCGCAGATAATAATGATATAAAATAGGTTAATAACTTATTCTAATTACTTCTAACCATTTTCTGTATTATTTATGTGCCTTTTCTGTTTACTGGATTAGGTGGTACACGTTACAAATACCTATTTCTAGTCTCAAGTCAAGGAAGCTCTAGTCGTGCCGTGCATGACCGTTGCAAAAAAAATTGTTTTTTATTACATTTCCTATTGAATTGTATTTTTAGAGTTCCGTAACCAAAATGGTGAAAACGGAACCCTCATAGTTTCATCATGTCTGCCCGTCCGTCCGTCCGTGCGTCCGTCCGTCCGTGCGTCCGTCCGTCCGTGCGTCCGTCCGTCCGTGCGTCAGTCCGCCCGTCCGTCCGTGCGTCAGTCCGTCCGTGCGTCCGTCCGTCCGTCCGTCCGTATGTCACAACATATGGTAGGAAAGTATTATTCTATGAATTGCTACATAATATAATAGTAACGTTAACTTAAAATAAAAGGTAGTGCCCCCCCCTCCCACCCTCTAATTTCCATATGTATGAAAATTCTGAAAAATAAATGAGGTGGTGTACAGTCACCAGCATTAATATCTGCCAAAACAATGGTGGCATTTAAATATCCGACACAGCTCCATTTGTAGGGCCGTAAGGACGGGTCAGATATTTATGCCGCCTTTGTTATAGCAGATATTGATGCTGGTCACTGTACATTAATAAATACTTACGACGATTTTTGGTTTGATAAAAATACGGCTACTGGTTTTTGAGTAATTGCTGAAAAACTGTTTTGCCCAAACAAAAGGGCGTAAGTGCAGTGAGTTTACTATGAAGATACGACCTTTTTGGATTCGACGTATCAGATAGTGGGTTTAAATATGGACTAGTAGGTGTCGGTACTGTACGGAACTCTTTATTGTGCGTGGTCCGACACGTACTTGGTCGGTTTTTTTGTTAATAGAGTTAAAAAATAATTGTTACTATGCGAAATTGCTTTTTCGTATAATTTAAAAATTACGCAAAATTCAAAAAACTTGTAATGAAAAGATTTATTCAGAATTACGTTCGAATACAAGATTGCTACTTAGATAATGTAAATATTATTATTTACTTACATTTTTGGTTACATTCGTCCATAAAGGTCCTTTTCTCAAATGTATGGAAGTAAACCTTGATTTTCATGTAACTTTAATCGGTCATAAAACTGAAACTAATTGACATAAAAAAAATTAAAACCTGTGTAATGCTTGTCTAGACTTATTACAGGTAAGTATGGTGTACTACACGGAAATTGTTAAATTTATTCGTGACGAGATAGAAAAAATATAATTTTCTATATTTATTAAAAAATATATATCACGTTAGTTTTTCGTTTTTATTTTCCAGTCGAGGTGTAAAGAAAACTATTTTCTAGCATACACTATGACAAAGATCACAAAATACGAAATAATAATTCACATATTACAAATTTCCTTATTTTTTTACGATCGGCGCCTTGCACTGATCAAAGGCCATTTTTTCTCAACGAGGTAGTGGAATTGAAAAATCTTTGATTGTTTCCTACAGAAGAGAACCTCAGGATTCAGAATCTACCATCATCTATGTAACTTCCCACGGGAACATACTTTAAATGAGTTTTAAACTTCTCTTAGTTATTTCTCTAAAGTGCATTTTTGGGTTGCGTAACTTTGATGATTTAAAAAAAAAAGTACACCTAGGGTCATGGTTTTTATTGTTTTTGGTAGCTTATGTATTGTAGATTATAGATCCGTGCGTAACTCAATCAATACCGACCATAAGGGCCTCTGTGTGATGGACGGTCACATATAGTGATTTTAGTTTTATCATCAATTAATTAAGCATTTTCATATAAAAATGTGACATTTGATGAAGAAGTGGAACTGCTGATGATGATCAGAACAGAACTCTTCAACGACGAAAAGTTCACGTTTAGCGATTTGCCCTCCTAGCTTTGTTTGTTAAGCAAGTTCTATTTTTCACGAGAAATTTTTGTCATGCTCAAGTTCTGATGACGGGATCCACCCATCGAGAGAACTCCTCAAATGTGAAAGCCACACACATAGTGATTATAGTATTTTCATCAACTAATCAAGTATTTTCATTAAAAATTGTGATATTTAGAAAATATACGACCCTCTTCTCCCGCACTACGAATATTATTAATATTACGAATAGTCGACCGAAAATTGATATGAAAATCGTACACTGACGGTTACCCTTAAAGGCAGTATACTTTACCACGGGGTCACATCGAATTTTCGAATACCTTTTTACAGGCCAAATAAAAAAAAAAAAAACGGAACCCTTATAGATTCGTCATGTCTGTCTGTCTGTCTGTCCGTATGTCACAGCCGATTTACTCGGAGACTATAAGTACTACAATTATGAAATTTGGTAGGAAGATGTATTCTATAAACCGCTACATAAATGTGATATGAAATCAGGAAAAATTACCCCATACATGTAACCGGGGCATGAAAAATTTTTTTCAAAGAAAGTAGTCGAGAGTTTTCCATTTAAGTCAATCGTTTGTGAGATATTAGCGGCCAAAGTCGTACAAAATGTGTCCCCCCCCCCCCTCTAATTTCTAAACTATTAAAATTAAAATTCGTGACGTGACCACATATGAGGATACGACTTTTTTCGATTCAAGGTATTATTAAATAATGTTTTAAAATGCGGAAAGCTAGTTGTCGGTACGGAACCCTTCGTTGTACGTGATCCGACACGCACTTGGCAGGCTTTTATTTTTATTTTGTTTATTTTTCAATCTGAACTTTGAACCCCCCGCCCCCCCACCTGTCGCGGAGTTCAGTCTGGCTACCGGGTGTTTTGGGCTTAGGTAGACGTATATAACATCCCTGCCAAATTTCATTACTGTACCCCAAAATGTCATACTCATACTCATTAGAAAACGGACTACGAGTATATTGATATATGTAAATACTTTTTTTATGTCAATTAGTTTCAGTTTTATGACCGATTAAAGTTATATGAAAATCAAGGTTTACTTCCATACATTTGAGAAAAGGGCCCTTATGGACGAATGTAACCAAAAATGTAAGTAAATAACAATATTTACATCATCTAAGTAGCAATTTTGTATTCGAACGTAATTCTGAATAAATCTTTTCATTAAAAGTTTTTTGAATTTTGCGTAGTTTTTAAATTATACGAAAAAGCAATTCCGCATAGTAATAATTATTTTTTAACTCTATTAACAAAAAAACCGACCAAGTACGTGTCGGACCACGCACAATAAAGAGTTCCGTACAGTACCGACACCTACTAGTCCATATTTAAACCCACTATCTGATACGTCGAATCCAAAAAGGTCGTATCTTCATAGTAAACTCACTGCACTTACGCCCTTTTGTTTGGGCAAAACAGTTTTTCAGCAATTACTCAAAAACCAGTAGCCGTATTTTTATCAAACCAAAAATCCTCGTAAGTATTTATTAATGTACAGTGACCAGCATCAATATCTGCTATAACAAAGGCGGCATAAATATCTGACCCGTCCTTACGGCCCTACAAATGGAGCTGTGTCGGATATTTAAATGCCACCATTGTTTTGGCAGATATTAATGCTGGTGACTGTACACCACCTCATTTATTTTTCAGAAATTTCATACATATGGAAATTAGAGGGTGGAAGGGGGGCACTACCTATATTTTTTTAAGTTTACGTTACTATTATATTGTGTAGCAATTCATAGAATACTACTTTCCTACTATATGTTGTGACATACGGACGGACGGAAGCACGGACGGACGGACGGACGGACGCACGGACGGACTGACGCACGGACGGACGGGCGGACTGACACACGGACGGACGGACGGACGTACGGACGGACGGACGGGCAGACATGATGAAACTATAAGGGTTCCGTTTTCACCATTTGGCTACGGAACTCTAAAAATACAATTCAATAGGAAATGTAATAAGAAACAAAAATTTTTGCAACGGTCATGCACGACTAGGACTTCGTTGACTTGAGACTAGAAATAGGTATTTGTAACGTGTACCACCTAATCCAGTAAACAGAAAAGGCAAATAAATAATAGGTACAGAAAATGGTTAGAAGTAATTAGAATAAGTTATTAACCTATTTTATATCATTATTATCTGCGCTCTGCCATAAGGGCCCTTTTTTGCTAAACTTTACAACTAATTGTAATACTTAACTTATACGTGTGAAACCAAGCTAGAAATACACATCTAGTCTTATACTTTATCAATATGCAAAAAACAAAAAATATGTTTTTTTACCGTATTTTACTAAAACGCTGATATCTACGAAACTAGAAAGTGCCATAAGGGCCCTTTTGTTATGGACGGTCTCATATTTTCCTTTGAAATTGTCACAAACTTTTTATCATCTCGCCTTTTACTTGCTGCAATTAAAGTATTCTGTCCTTTTCGACCTACAGACACCACATCAAAGTTCATTGCACACATACATATCATACAATAGGGATGTTGACTCAAAATTTATTATTACTCCATACGAAAGAATACATAAAACTATGCCAAATAGTGAAAATCCTATTGAAATATCTCAAAAAATAACGAAACTACAACCGTTAGAATGTCTTTAGTTCGAGAGAGAAAGCGCTACAGATCAGTGACGTCACTGACCTCGAGCGCCATAGTAAATGACGATCGTTCAATACAGAGGTGCGTTTTGCGGAACAGGGACAGAAAATGCCCCCTCCTAAAACTTTGAACACTTATATTTATGTAATTATTTATTCTTTTGAATTACTTTTTTCGCCATTTGATTGAGAATTTGATCCTTTTTCGAGAAAATTCGGATTCATTGATTTTCTTATTTGGTGTCAACATCCCTATTAGGAAATTCCATATTGATAATATTGATATCCGCATAATTTGCACGCGCGACGGTAAAACCATGTGCATAGTAATAAACTCGTTAGGACAGGTCCACCACGCCTCTCGCCGCTTGCTCGCCACTGACGCCCCGCTCTCTCCACCCCGCACCCCACCGCACACATCACGCTTCGCACGTATTTTGAATTGGATTTTCAATTTTTTAAGCGTGACATTTACTTGTTTAATTTTGATAAAAACATGATTATAGCAAAGAAAAAAGCTATCCTTAAACAATAAAATCACAGTTATGGTTTTTAATGAATGAGAAATAGATTATTATTAAAACGTTAACAATTAATGATTAAGTTTGGTCCTAAGTGTCTAAGAAGACACAATATAGCTTAAACAGATAAACACATCATAGTTACCATTTTGGCTTGTCTAGATATTGAGATCAGATAAAAACTGTGAAAAAAAACGTACATGCAAATTTGGTTTCCGTTTAAGTTTGTTATTAAGAGATCGCATTGGAATGCACCTCAAAATTATACTAACATGGTATTTAGTTATCGTTTTTGGTTGTAGCAAAAAGTTAGGTAGTGTACAATATCTCAAGATTTTTATCAAATACGGGTAAGACCCCGGATTTTTTTATTAATATATCGAATTAATATTTGATACTCAATATCAATAAACGATTACATAACAAAAATAACGAGTTTATGAATTATGTCCAGGTTAAGCTAATTTGACTGGTCTATGTGGGTTTGCTGTGTAATAGGTAAATGTTAGTAAAAAAATACATAAAATGAACAATGGAACAGAAAAAAAATGAAAAGAACCTCATTAAAGTGACAAGTATATTTTTTACCTTAAATTATTGTATCGTGTCATTCATGCAAAGTAAAATGACCATTGGCCTTCAATAGTATTAACGTTCACATTTAATTAGCATAATAATATAATACATTCACTACTGCAGTACAAAGTTAACAGCAATTTATAATGCATACATTGTACTGATGCGGGCGTAAAGCCATCAGACAGCGAGCTTCGTAAGAAAGTAGCCGTCGTAAACGGCTAGTAAATGGCCTCACAGAGTAAAGGTGCAGAATGTCCAGAATATGCGACCAGTAACAGTAAATGGACATTTTTAGGACTTTGCTTCAGTACGGTGGGAATAATTACAATTACGTTAATTGCGATGCTAAATCATCAAGAACATGTATAAAGGAGTAGTCGTTGAGAGGCCAAAACTCTTTAGTGTAAGGAAAAAAGAAAGATTTGTGTAGTTTTGCTCTTGAGTGTATACAGAACTACAGGGTGGCCCAAAAATACGTTGACACGGAATTTAGATCGACACACTGGTCACCATTTTCGCCTAATCTTAATCCAATGGATTATAATGTTTAGTCTATCTTAGAGACAAGGACCTGTACCACTAAACATGGAAATGCAGACCTTTCCGAAAATGACGTTTTAATACGTGCGGCATTTTGCTCGTCAGTTTAACTTACGTTTGCAATTGTGTATCAAAGCCAAGGGGGAATATTTTGCATGTAACTAGTGTTTTGTTTAGTTTAATGATAGTATTTTTACAGTTTTTTTTATAAAAGTCGTGTAGTCGTGTCGTAATAAAAAATATCCTAAAAATTCCGTGTCAACGTATTTTTGGGCCACCCTGTACTTCAAATACTAATTGAACTTGACTTACTTGACTTATGATCCTATGTCCCCTAGATGGGGCAGAGGGCTTCCACAGTGCGCCGCCATCCCGTTCGGTCTTGAGCTTCGCGCTTCAATTCGCTCCACGTCTTCCCTATTGTCTTCGCCTCTGCGATGATCGTCCGCCGCCAGGTTTGCTTAGGGCGGCCACGCTTACGCTTTCCTTGGGGATTCCAGTCTAGGGCTTGCCTCGGAATGTGGTCGGGATCCCTTCGGAGCGTGTGACCGATCCAGTTCCACTTGCGGCGTTTTATCTGCTGGTCGATCGGAGTCTCATGGCAGCGTTCCCACAGTTCGCAGTTGGAGATTTTCTCGGGCCAGTAAACACCGAGAATACGGCGAAGGCATCGGTTGATGGCGACCTGAAGCCGGCGCGAGATGTCCTTCGTAACCTTCCACGTCTCACACCCGTACAGCAACACGGTCTTTACGTTGGACCGGAATATTTTGAGCTTTATTCTCCTAGTCAGTTTCCGCGATTGCCATACAGGGCGGAGCTGTGCGAAGGTTGCTCGTGCCTTGGCGATCCTCGAAGCGATGTCCTCTTCGGTTCCTCCAGTTTCCGACACTACACTACCGAGGTAAGTGAATTTGTGGACCTTTTCCACAGCCTCTGTGCCAATGAGTAGCGGCAAAGAACTTGTCGCCCCGCACCTCATTTCCTGGGTCTTCCGGGTGTTGATTTTCAGTCCCGCCTCCTTTGCCTCTCTCTGTAGGTCGTCCAGCTTGGCTTGCATGTCAGCGCGTGTGTGACTCAGCAGGCATAGGTCATCGGCATAATCTAGGTCTTCCAAGACGCAGGAAAGTCCCCACTCTATGCCGCGGCGCTTATTGCTTACTGCGTTTGTCATGATGCCATCGAGAACAACAAGAAATAGGAGAGGTGAGAGAAGACACCCCTGTCGCACACCCGCATGCACCGGTATGTCCTCCGAGACGAGACCGTCGTGTGTCACTCTGCAGGAATACTTCCCGTAGATGGCTTTTATCATGTTGATGATTTTCTCGGGGACCCCAATTTCACGCAATCTGTCCCAGATGCAACTCCACCTCATCGTATCGAAGGCTTTTTCGAAGTCCACGAAGGTCAAATACATTTCCCTCTGCCATTCTGATGCCTGTTCGAGAATTATGCGCAAGGTTATGGTGGTTATTTTTTATTTTATTTTTTGCCTTTTGTGTATTGTCACGAATAAATAATTCTGATTCTGATTCTGATTCTGAGGTGTTGATCTGGTCCGTGCACGATCGGCTTGGGCGGAAACCAGCCTGCTCTTTGCGGAGGAGAGGTTCAACGGCCCTCGATAATCTTTCTAGGATAATTTTGCAAAGCACCTTAGACGGGATCGAGAGCAAAGTAATGCCTCTCCAATTGCCACATTCACTGAGGTCTCCTTTCTTAGGCACGGTGATGAGAAGGCCCTTATTCCAGTCATCGGGTAACTCTTCGGCTGACCAGATGTTCCGCAAGAGGGGTGTCAGCGCGTTCGCGGCGGTAGGTACGTCAGCTTTCAGCATTTCCGCCGCGATGAGGTCGACTCCTGGCGCTTTGCCGTTCTTGAGTGAACGGACAGCCTTCACCACTTCCTCTCCAGTGGGGGGACCCTCGTCAATATTGAGGCATTGCGCAGGCAAGCTGGCAGCAGGTGTTGTAGTACCGAGGTCGTTCGGGACTCGGAAGATCTCCTCGAAATGTTCCCGCCAGCGTTGGAGCTGCCCCTCCGATGTCAAGATAAGCTGGCCTCTTTTGTCTTTCAAGGGCTTCTTCTTCCTCCGGTTCCGGTTCCCAGCCAACGTCTTCGTCGCCTTGTACATCTCCCTGAGATTACCGGAGTCAGCAGCACGTTGGGCGCAGTCCGCCACACTATCAGCCCATACTCGTCGATCATGACGAGTACTGCGGTAGATCCTCCGGCGTATCCCTCTATACTGCAGCCTCAGGTCTTCGCGCACCGCTGGGTTGTCGGTTGCCAGGAGTTGAAGATGTAGTTCGCGCCTTTCTTCAATAAGGTTCCAGGTTGTCGGTGACATCCAGTCTTCACGTGTATGTGTTTTGTGTCCGAGAACGACGGAGCTGGTCTCTACGTAGGCCATTTTGATGTGATTCCACTCCGCGTCGACAGAAGTAGTAGAGTCAGTCTCAAGGGCGGAGAAGCGATTTCGCAGCTCAAGTCTGAAGGCGTCGCCTATATCCGGATCCCGGAGCCTGTTTACCTCAAACCGTTTGCCTATCTTGGTGGACGCGTTAGCCGTCCGAGCCACGGCTACTTTGAGCCGCACCTCTGCTACGACTAGGTGGTGGTCACTGTCGATATCTGCGCCACGACGGTTGCGAACATCGAGCAGCGATGAGCGCCACTTGGAGCTGATGGCAACGTGGTCAATTTGGTTCTTGGTTACTCCATCGGGTGAGTTCCATGTGTACTTGTGGTGATCTCCGTGGATAGATAGAGTACCTCCGATGGTGAGGTCGTTGTCTTGACAGAACTCCAAGAATCTCTCTCCGTTCTCGTTCCGAACTCCCAGCCCGTGTTTGCCCATGTGTCTTTGACAGCCGTCGTTATCAATGCCAACCTTGGCATTCAGATCCCCCATGACGATAACTATGTCCTGCTTGCGGGTGTTCTTCAAAGTCAGGTTGAGTGCACTATAGAAATCGTCCTTGTCCTCCTCCGAAGCCAAATTTGTGGGCGCGTAGCACTGAACGACGGTTATCTTGCGGGCTTTGCTGTTGAACCGAGCTGTAATTGCACTAATTGAACTGGTCCTGGAGAAACGTGGGTATAGTGGCAATATCTTCTGGATATACATAAGTATGTATTTATAACGATTTAATATCCTATGATTTGTCCTAAGCAGAGAGTCCTAACAAGTTTTGGTCACATTTGGATCGATGGATTGCGATATTAAGGCAACCATAACTATAAACTGCAAATGTTTCTCAAGCGGATGCGTCCGCTAGCGAAATCTCAATTTTTCCCACCTGTGGTGTTTAATTTTTCAATTTTCACTTTGATTAAAAACCATAACTAAAATCTGGGAAGAGCAAGCTTACTTTAAGGCTTTAGGTAGGTATATTATGTCGAACAATACTGTCTCTTCTGCAAATGGAGCGCAACCCAGCAGTCGCAATTTAAAAAATCATAAACATTACTCCGGTCCAAGACAGCCGCTCGCGTCCCGTTAGATTTACAACCGCCTGACGTTTTAACTATAATGCGTATTTATGCGTATTTACGCGTATTTACGACCGGCGGGAATGCGTCGGTTTAATTGTCGAATAAAATTGAATTTACAGTCACTGATTTACGTGCGTTGGTTGGCCGATACGAATGGCGTTTATGGCATCGCAGTCCAACCAGAGAGACCTTCCATCTACAACTCCGTGTTAGTATATGGAGACTTTATTATACTGGACAGGTCATATATGAGTTAGTGAGCGGAAGAAATAGGACGTCCATTCTGAAACGTTTCGTTACGTTTGCGATAAGCGATTTTGGTGTTCGACTTTGTTTTTCAACGCCATTCGTCTTGCTAAATTGAAATCGGATTTTTGGTCTGGATTTCGTTCATTCTTAATGTCAGGTTTTTGCGTTAAATAATGGACGCAGATGCAATACAAATATAATGTTATTGATTGTATTAATTTGTACAAATTCAAAAGACTAGTAAAACATATGGACACTTTCTGAACACTTTCCTTCTTTGATTATCGCTTTGATATACTGAGGAATCATCATCCGATCAAAATTTACTGTCCCGAATCTTGTTCAATGTGTACCAGGAAATGGCACATCTTTGAGAAGAGGAGATCCCACGATCCCCAGTCCTCTTAATATGTAATGAATGACTCAATCTTTATTGCACAAATACAGAACTTATCGTAGAAGAATCTAACTTATTGCCATAAGCATTCTTTTTGACTGGTCTCGACCCTCAAATTTGTTGTTTGAACCAGCCCGACCTTTAAACTAAAGAGAATTGTTTGAACCAGCCGCACAAACACCACATCAAACGCGCCTTAACTATAGAACCTCATTTGCGCGCCTTTAGAAGCATTCAAACGAATCGGCGGTAAAATATCGCCGTCGCGTCTACCCAATAACCCGACGGGCGTGAGGCAGTCGATCTGGCTCGACAATTCACCTCCCAATGTGATATCGGAAAAACGGATAAAATAGGACACGACCGGGTTATTTTTATTATTAGGGTAGTGGCTATTCCGGGCCACCAAGCCTTCGTATTACTGCGATCATTGCTGATTTACCTATTGTGATTGCTGATAAATTGATCTGGATCTAGACTAGAAACCGTGTTTGCGCAAAATAGAGCTACGACTGCACATTAGGCGGGTTGGCGATATTAAAAAGACCGCGGGTCCTGCATGAAACTAGTAAGGGAACGGGATGGAAGCGGCCTCGACGAGGGGTCTATATGCTCAGAAGTGGGAGATTACAGCCTAAGAATAGTTTTCTAATAGCATTATTTGATCATCAGCATCATGCTCGGCCCTCCATTGTGACATCCTGAGGAAACCAGCAAGGGCAATCGGTTAAGATGTGTGTAACCATCTCCTTCACTTCAAGGCAGAGTCTACACTCTACAGCCTCTAGTAAGCTCCAATAACGCGTGCATAGTGCTAAACTGCTTGTTTAGGCAGCGAAAAACAGGTGTAAATAGAAAACTCTAGTGAGTTTCAGATATATTGAAATTATAGTAAACACTCACTCACGTCTTGAAGGTCGAATATCGCTCGAGATATCACCATCATGTCATGTATCGTTCGACTTTCACCAAGAATTAGGCGACTTCCTGATTTGTCGGTGCGGAGGCGGTACGATATGAGAAAACTGTCAAATGTCAGTGTCAACTGTCAGTTAACGCAGTACTACTTTTTTTTTACTGCGCCCCTATATTTAAATGAGTGCTTCCTGACCTGACTGGCGCGGGATGCGCGGAAGCGGGACGATGCGAAGGCGGTACTGCTCCCCTTCTGCGCATGATATTACTACTGCGCTAATGTAATACTGACAGTATTCTTTCAAGTGGGAATCTTTGCGACGTCAGTAAGTTTACGTCAAAGAAACAGACAAAAAAAAGTAACATATCGATCCCGCTCCACCAAAGTCAGGAAGTCGCCTTACTTAATTAGTATATGTGCTTGTCTAGTACCCTTACCATGAGTTTGCAATGTTTGCATTACCGTACTATAGCGACTGCGTAAACGATTTAGTATGGACAAAAGTACAGCGCCTCTGGCGGTTACGCAAGAGAACTAAGAATCGCCATACTAAATCGTTTACGCAGTCGCTAGCGAGTACGGTAATGAAAACATTGCAAACTCATGGTAAGGGTATAGGAGTAATTTATATCTAAGTATTGTCGCTGGTAGGTCAGGATTGAAACATCACATCCATTTGAATAATCATGTTAATTATATATCTTATTAGTTTTACACAAATCCACAGTTTAACAGTAAATTCAGGCTTATACAAGATCTTGACACTTCAGCCGCTCTTAATCGAATGCGCTAGTCCCCGCTTGTGAGTCTGGCCAGCCTTTTTATCCCTTCCAATCCATCCCCTCCAATAGGTTCGTTAAACAAGTCACGCCACTGACGGCGTGACTTTTCAAACAGATCAATTGACAATCTTTTAATAAGTGAAATGTTTTAATAGCAATAAGAATTATGTCTTTAAGAAGGGCAATTATATTTCAAAAATATTATTACCCTTACAGCTCGGCCATCCTACACATAGCGAGTCCCTTCGCTATAATCAAATAATTAATGTAATTTAAATTTCACACTACTTATTACAATGTAGATAGGTTTATTTAATCAATTTAATTAAATCAATTTAGCTGATCTAAGTTTCGTTACTTACAGTCTTTTTTTATCGATTTTCTGTAAATGCATTTTTTTTTTGTAAGTAACAAAACTTGTACATGTATGATATCCATAGCTAGAATGTCTTTTAATATATTTCTCAATGTACAAATCTACATGCATTGGGTATACATTTTCGAGAGTTTCATAGAATAATATATTAAGTTAGTTTACACGACCGGTAACAGTGAGTGCAAGAAATGAATTACCCATGATAAAGTCTATGTGACAGTCCTTCCCCTCGACTGTTTGCATAGCCTCCATCATCCTCCAATGTATCATCCTTTCCGTAGCCCTTACCCTCGGGCAATCCATGATAAAGTCTATGTGACAGTCCTCCCCATCAACTGTTTGCATAGCCTCCATCATCCTCCAATCCATCATCCTTTCCTTAGCCCTTACCCTCGGGCAATCCATGATAAAGTCTATGTGACAGTCCTCCCCATCAACTGTTTGCATAGCCTCCATCATCCTCCAATCCATCATCCTTTCCTTAGCCCTTACCCTCGGGCAATCCATGATAAAGTCTATGTGACAGTCCTCCCCATCAACTGTTTGCATAGCCTCCATCATCCTCCAATCCATCATCCTTTCCTTAGCCCTTACCCTCGGGCAATCCATGATAAAGTCTATGTGACAGTCCTCCCCATCAACTGTTTGCATAGCCTCCATCATCCTCCAATCCATCATCCTTTCCTTAGCCCTTACCCTCGGGCAATCCATGATAAAGTCTATGTGACAGTCCTCCCCCTCAACTGTTTGCATAGCCTCCATCATCCTCCAAACGAGTACTGCACCCATTCCTCGGGCCAGTCTCGCTGGTCATGTTCAATGTGTTTATGTTTTTCCGAGCCGTGGACGAGGTTAAGGTTATTTTTAGTGTAAAAACCTTTTCGATCCCACTTGCTGACCTATTGTCGCTGGTAGGTCAGGATTGAAACATCACATCCATTTGAATAATCATGTTAATTATATATCTTATTAGTTTTACACAAATCCACAGTTTAACAGTAAATTCAGGCTTATACAAGATCTTGACACTTCAGCCGCTCTTAATCGAATGCGCTAGTCCCCGCTTGTGAGTCTGGCCAGCCTTTTTATCCCTTCCAATCCATCCCCTCCAATAGGTTCGTTAAACAAGTCACGCCACTGACGGCGTGACTTTTCAAACAGATCAATTGACAATCTTTTAATAAGTGAAATGTTTTAATAGCAATAAGAATTATGTCTTTAAGAAGGGCAATTATATTTCAAAAATATTATTACCCTTACATAAGTTACGTGTAAAGTTAGAGGTTATAATCGTTACTACAGACTGATACATGCCAGTTCCTGGCATAAAAATGTATCCAAAGTATGTGTCTTCCAATACGGTATTAAACTCACAGTCAAATCAGCAACTTTTTATTAAATGTCGAAAACGAATTGTTAATATCAAGTTTGTAGGGAAATACTGTCTTAGTGACGCCACTAAGACAGTGTGAATTGGTTTGTTCAAATCAGCGTCCTTTTTAAATCTTTATGCTTATAAAATCTTTCAATTAGCTACAATAAATTAATAATTGATGTTTTTCGAGTATTTTTGTTAGATCTTTTATTAGTCAAGTAAAAAATAATTTATTTTTACCTTAGTTTAATACCCTATTTAACGTAATAGGATTTAGGTACATGAATATCATATTTAAAAGCAAAATGTCGTAACAAATCGTCCTGTATGCGTCGTTAAAAACATGACTTATGCTCGTGTGCTTGATTTATCGCCCGCTAGTCTCCGTTTTGCGGCTTTGTTTGAGGCCTTTGGCGTTGCTAAATAAATTACGGACTTTTTAAATGTCCGGAAACGCATATTAGAAGTCTTCGTTTTCCTTTGGAAAATGAATGATTGAGATACAAGAGTTACTGTAAGCCGCACAATAAACAATATAATATATCCTAATCCTATCCTAATCCTAATCCTAATCCTTTGTGCGGATGTGTGGATGTACGTTCCGTTTAATCTCAAAAACTATTGAACGGATCTCTATGAAACTTTCCAGTGTTGTAGCTTAGACATCAGAATAGGACATAATTTATTTCAAAATTCAAAAATTTAGGTAGCAAAACTAGACTATCCGTGCGAAGCCGGGGCGGGCCGCTAGTATTCGATAAAACTGAATCGACAAATAAAATTCCAAAAGAATTGGTTTAAAAACGCGACCTGTAGATGACAATAAAATAGGCGGAAATCCACCAGACATAGAAAAGCATTTTCGCGATGAAACGAAGACGCTTCGCGCTCGTTCGGTCGATAAATTCTATAGCCGGCAGTTGTGGGAAACGTCATAAATAGCCGCCTATCGTACCTTATACAATGGATGCAGTTGAATAAATCTTGGAAATATAATTGTTCAGTAAACTGACATCAATAGACATTTGAACTTTACTCGTAAGTGTAAAGGATCATCGCCCATTGTTTTGAGCTGATTCATCGACAACGCTCTCATGTACAGTCTACATCAAAAATATGTATACATTCTTCAACCTTAAGAGGGCGTAGATGGCATTGCAAAAGTCCCGCTCTAACACGCGTGAGTTTTCAATTAACCATCCCGCTCTCTACGGAAGCTCAGCGCGTGTTTTTCGTAAATATTGATGTTTATTCTAACGTGTACATTTATAAGGATACTCATTTTTATCAGGTTAGAGAACTTATCATTTTACAACTATTAAACCAAAAATCATTGATAAAGATGGGAGGGTTTTAAAGATCTAACCAAAAGCATCGAAAAAAAGTGTTATGTTTGAAAAATAAAAGTATCGAGAAAATTTTTGCAAACCGTTTTTTCACTTTTAACAGGCTGGAGGAAAATAGTTCAAGATTAATATACAGAAAGTACAGATATTTAATCACTATAGATGTTGAGATCTAGGTCGATAAACATTGGCAAAAGTGCATATGTGGGCTCTTAACTCTAATCATAATCAATAATGTCGCAGAATGTGTACAGATGTATTGCAAAATGATTTTCTTTCGGGAAAACTCGGATCTCAATCGGAACACGATGGCACCCGAACTGTCAATCAATGATTGTATTAAATGAGTGACGTTTTCATATCCATTAATAAGGAACTTTATTGTTTAGTGTCAAATGTCAAAGTGTCAAAGTTACCCCTACGGCTGTAAGATGGGTACTGAAGCTAATTGAGAGAGCACGATAAAAACTAACTTTTCCGATAAAGCACGAAGGAAAATCATTTTGCACTACATCTGTACAGTACAGAACGATAAATATTGTACGTCTGTCATTGGAAAGAGACAATAAAATTGGCTGTTTACGACGATTACCGAACACTGGCGACCATCCATCAATCACCTTCCCTTCATATCAAATAAATAGAGATACAGGATAGCGAGCTGTTACAACTTCCAGAAAAGGATAGTAATACAATCATTTATCATTTTGTACATCGTCAATTTCATCATCTCTACATTACATATTTTTGAGGACGACTGACAATCGTCACATAGGCAGAGTGCGACAACGTTATACGAAGCCGAAATTAGCCGAGTCTCTTTTCAAAGGCCGACGACGCCGACGTGTAATATTTATCGTCGGGTACCTACTGTACATATTTATGAGTGTTGTTTTCGCCAACAAACTGTGATGCAGTTTGGCGAAGTTAAAAGTACTGTGTATATGTGTAATCTTTTGTAAGAAATAAATTAAAAGAAAAGAAGAAAATGGAGCTGACTGTACAATATGTTCGATTGTTATTTAGCAAATGTCAAGGAATGTTATGAAATAATAACGCAATGGTTATGCCTATTTCAACATGAACATAAATAAGTTACGCGGCATTGTTTGCAATTGTTTATGTATTCTTGTGTGTGACAACGGCCGTTTTTGTCTAGTACCTAGGTAGTAAGTACTGTAATAATTGTTTGGGAAAAAAGCTAATTACCGGATTGGTTGCAACAGCCTTTTTGTAACTATATTGGCCTTGCCGTTTAAGGTGACTTCCTGATTTAGCGGAGCGGCATCAATATTTGGTATTTTAATTTTTGTCGTGAGCTTGTACCAATGACACAGAAATTGTCCCACTTGGCAGGACACTATAAGTATAGTTATACCTACATTGGCACAGTTTTGGGGGTAGTAAGGGAGCAATAAATTGATTTAACAGTGTAAAAGACAGTTGATATTATGAACTTCTTCTTCTTCTTGGTCGTCGTAACCTCATGTCTGAGGGACGTGACGACTATGGGCGACTCTCTCGACTACTGCTATTATGAACTTAAGCTAATTCAAAAAGGTAGGTACTTTATCGTCGTTTGCCACCGCACGGTAAAACTCTATGGTTTCATTCATAACAACAATATAATGTTCATTTCTGTCGGCTATGTTTATTTATTTCACAAAAACGGTTACCAAACACAAACCAATTACACTCGTGTCTTAAATATATTTACATTTGGTCTTATACTACAAATGAGTCATACACTTGATTCATTCTCACACTAAGGCGACTTCCTGACTTGGCGGGGCGGGATCGATATGTGACATTTTCTTCTTTGACGTAAACTTACTGTCGTCGCAAATATTCCCACTTGACAGAATACTGTCGGCATTACATTTGCGCAGTAGTAATATTATGCGCAGAAGCGGACCAGTACTGCCTTCGCATCGTCTCGCTTCCGCTCATCCCGCGCCAGTCAGGAAGCACTCATTTAAATGTAGGGGCGCAGTAAAAAGTAGTACTGAGTTGACTGACAGTATACACTGACATTTGAGTTTGCTCGTATCGTACCGCCTCCGCACCGACAAATCAGGAAGTCGCCTTAGGGAGGCACCTAGTCGCGAGCATAGGTAGGGTGTCTATAAAGATATTCAGATATATATAGACTTTAGACTAATTATAAATGAAACCATAGAGCTTTATCATGCCGTGGACGTCTACGGTAAAGTATAAAAGCGCACAATGTCTTCTGAAATATTAGTTACTGAAATGGAAATTGAAAGGGAACTAATTTTAAGTACCCTTAAATGTTTAGGCAGATAATATTAGAAACACACAATGGCTACTTAGGCATTGTTTATTGTACTAGTTTCATTATATGATTGACCGATTTGGTAAGCAACGTTGAATTCAATAACAAAGTATGCCGTGAGCAATAAATTGTATTACGAATGAAGTGTTAATAAAACTGTTTTCTAAACATTTCTTATACATCCTAACAACGTCGTCTATGTTCTTTGTTAGGATTGAGAAACAAATTCAAAAGACAATCTCAGTCTTGGCCATTATCCTCGGTAGCAGTGATGAACGTGTACCAGTATGGACAATACAGTTAACTGACAATTTTTAAACCTTATTGCAACGGAATAAAATCCACTAGTGGTCAGTTTAAAGTAGCTGTTTGTACAACACTGAGGAAGCAAGCCCTGGCCGCTACTGCGTTTCTCTCACCTCTGTTTTAATCGTGTGCACACAGTAAGAAGCGCTATCGCTCAAAGATAGCATGCAGGGAAGGGCAACTGACTCATCATTTACTTGCCCTTTTCCCCTTTAATAAGGATGTTAACTCAAAATTTATTATTTCTCCATACGAAAGAATACATAAAAATATGCCAAATAGTGAATATCTTATTCAAATATCTCAAAAAATAACGAAACTATAACCGTTAGAATGTTTTTAGTTATAGAGAGAAAGCGCTACAGATCAGTGACGTCACTGACCTAGAGCGCCATAGTAAATGAAGATCGTTGGGGCGTGTTGCGGAAAAGGGACAGAAAATGCCCCCTCTTAAAACTCTGAAGACTTATAATTATGTAATTACTAGCTTTTGCCCGCGACTTCGTCTGCGAAGAACTCGGTCCATATCAACTTCTATACCGTATTTCGCCGTCACCACAGGTACTGCGGGCCGGGCAATCTCACTAAACATTGCGCACGCCGGCTCAACGCGCCCGCATGAAACACATGACAGAGGATTTAATATATGGATGTAGATCAAGTAACGTAGATGAAAATTAATATGATGCAGGTGCGGAAAAAACTTCATACGCATCAAGTATGGAAACGAAAACGCGAGTGTACTCGTAGCGAGCGCGAAATGTTTCGAAAATTATGATGCACGTGCGGAAGAGACTTCATACGCCTCAAGTGTAATAGGTAGATGAAAACGCGAGCGTAGCGAGCACGAAATATTTCGAACATTACGATGAAGGTGTGGAAAATACTTGATACGTATTAAGTAGCGTAGATGAAATAATTTCGAACGTTTATGACGCAAGTGCTGAAAAAGACTTCATACGCATTAAGTAAAAGATGAAAAAAAGACGAAAACGCGAGCATAGCGAGCGTGAAATGTTTCGAACATTATGATGCAGGTGCTGAAAATTCCATCAAGTAATGTAGCACGAATGTAAATAATTTTTAATCATCCTGCTTACAGGTTAGATAGACTGTAGTACCATATCTGGTATTTTTAAGTAACAACTTTGAAACCTATCTTAGCAAATAAATATTTCTAAGTGCCAAAGTATTTCAATTTTATTTTATTTTATACGCAATTTATAGTACCTATTAATTGCTCTAAGAGTAACAGACATTCGAACTAAATTTGTCATAATAAAGGTTGACACACACATAGTTAAAGCTCGGCACCAGACCGGCGCGGCCTCACCTCACGTAAATCCAACGCAAGCACGGAACCGCATCGTGCCTCAGCAGCGCCGAGGTGGCCGCGTGGCGGTGCCGCGCTTGCCGCGAGGTGTCCACTGGTTGAGGGCTTTTTACGTTTGAAGTAGGCCGTTTCGCCTGCGTCTGTTCACCATGGCTGGTGGTCCTGTCCCGAGCAGGGGCGATGCCGTTACGTAGTGGATAATGGCTGGAGCACACCGCTGCATCCGCACTCATCTGGTTTGCCAAAACCTTAACTGTGCGCTGCAGTATGAAGTTTCTAACAAAGAATTGGGGCGGCGCCGGTCTGGTGCCGAGCCTTTATGTGTGTGACAACCTTAATTATTATATTTTATTGAGCCTAAAATGTCCCACTGCTGGGAAAAGGCCTCCCCCCTCTTTTTCCATTCCTCGCGGTCTTGTTTATCTGCCCAGTCTCCTTTTTAAAGAGTCCAAATTATCACGCCACCGCCGGCGTGGTCTACCGCGTCTCCATTTTGAGTCGTGGGGCATCTATTCTGTGGTCTTTTTAGCCCACAGCTCATTCGGCATCCGGTAGACGTGTCCAGCCCAGTCCCACTTTAATTGGGTTGTTTTCCGAGCTACGTCAACTATTTGAGTTTCGGAGCGCAGTGTGGTGTTCCGGATTCGATCCACCAACTTTACACCTAATATGCTGCGCTCCATGGCTCGCTGGCAAACCCCGAGTATGGATTTCTGGGCTTCTGTCAAAGACCAAGTTTGTGCACCGTAGGAGAGAACTGGAAGTATGCTCATGTCCATGAGCCTACGTTTAAGAGAAAGAGGTAGGTCGCCTTTCATTGGGTGATTCATAGACCAATAGCTCTTCCAGGCGTTTACTGTCCTCCTATCAACCTCTTTTTCTTGTCTTTGTCGACAATCTTAATAGCTCATCATAATCAAGTGGTGGCGAAATTACTCAGTTTATAACTACGGTGGAAAGAATAAATAAATCATATCTAAATCATGCAAATACCTATTTTATCTTGCCACTTTAAAGGCTTGGTCACACCGCTTGCGCGACGCAAGCGGGACGCTGCGCTGCGCGCTAAAATGTATGAAACCGTCCCGCTCGCGTCGCGCAGCCTGTGTGACGTCGCTAACCTGTTAGCATACGTTCCGGCGCGCAGCGGTCGCGTGGCGCGGACGTCGCGCAACGCAGTGTGACCAAGCCTTAAGACTCAAATTAGTAAATTGTGCAAGTGTAGTTCTACATTAGCTTCCTTCAACTTTAACGAATGACATCTGTATACTGACCAAGGGGCTGACACGCTTTGTTAGAGAAAGAGAGTCTTATTGCGATTCCTATAAGAGAAAATAGAAAAGAGTGGCATGTTTTGTCCCTATCACCGACCGAACATTTTTTCATGGTCGGGTTATAGGCAAAACGCAAACTTCCATAAGCAAATACATTGGACATGCAAACCGGCCAAATTGCGTAGTACAAATTATGTATGAAAATTAGCAAGTATGAGAAAGACATAGCACCGGTCGCTCGTTGGCGCATCTATAACTAAAGAGTTTATATTATATCTATGATCTGTATATTGACACTTGACACACGTCTCTGACATGTCAAACGTCAAATAATATCGTAACATTTACAAATGTCTAGACTCACCTCAACATACGTCCCAATTGTATCTTGAACCTGAGATTCGTGAAAACTGTGAGCATGTTCGGAGGTCAGGCTTTCACTGGTTCTGCAGAGACGAATTTTCGTGGGCATTGTAAGTACCTAACATGGATCCGGTTCATAGATTGGAAGTTGAATTTAATTTATCAGTTTAAGGGATTATTTCCAGGATAAAAAGTATCCTATGTCCTTCCCCGGGTCTCAAACTATCTCCATACCAAATTCCATCTAAATCTGTTCAGCGGTTTAAGCGTGAAGAGGTAACAGACAGACAGACAGACAGACAGACACACTTTCGCATTTATAATATTAGTATGGATTTATTCTTTCGAATTACTTTTTTCGTTATTTGATTGAGAATTTGATCCTTTTTCGAGAAAATTCGGATTCCTTGATTTTCTTATTTGGTGTCAATGTCAACATTGGAGTTGGTGCATCATGTACATAAATATAAGGAGCTGGGCCCACACGTACATATTTGGAGTAGTTCTGGGGAAGCTCACAGAAGACCGCAAATAACACCATTACTAGATGGAGTTGAGTTTTTAGTGGTGAGTAAGGTGTCCACTGTCCAGAGCGCCCGAGAATGGACTGTAGAGTGAGTAAAAGGCATTTTTCCCTAGCTGTCGACCCAATGAATTGACAAATCAATACAGAATCGGCAAAGCGCTTTTGTTCTTTCTTCTCTGGAGTCGCATATGGGGTGACACCACCAGTAATGGACAAGGCCCAATGATGTACATTAACTCTTATGTAAAAAAATAAGTCATTCATTTTTATAGAACAATTAATTTAAAACCGTATGATCTTTGAATAAGGTTTGAAGTGTCCATTATTGGTGCTTGTGCTTGAAGTGTCCATAATTGGTGGGGTCACGGGCGACACCACCAGTAATGGACAAGGCCCAATGATGTACATGACTCTTATGTAAAAGAAAATAAGAGTCATCCATTTTTTATAGAACAATCAATTTAAAACCGTATGATCTTTAAATAAGGGTTGAAGTGTCCATTATTGGTGCTTGTTCTGTTCATAATTGGTGGTGTCATCTTATAGATAAGCGACTCCAAATATTATATTGTCTGCAGTATCAGGTACAGTGGCGAAACAGTACCAGAACTTGATGTGGCCAAGGTTTACGTTGAGTCCGAGTTACGCGTTTGAGCTGCGACTGCGAAGAGTGCGAAGACACTCGGATCGCGAGGCCGTGTGCGGTGGCTCACGTCGCCCACGCCTATGATCAGGTAGTCCGTATACTGGTATATACTTAAATGCAATTAATAAACAATCGGTGTCTGTAGCAGCCATGTTGTGCGCGATTTTCAAACGATTTCGATTTCCATGTACCTATTCTGATAGACGCGCTTTTACGCCTCAGCATAGTCTGCATGAACGCTTTATAAAGTTACCGCTTAGCACTATGCGACAGACTTTACCTATAAGCATGCAACACGCGTCGCCACCGGGAAATTATCATATAAACAGCACTCAGTACAAGCCATTACGTTTCTTAAGGCTCATAGCGACCCTATGAATGCAAAGCGCGCCTTATGAGGCAACTGGTCATACGATACGTCGTGGGAGAGCTAGGAACGGTGGACAAGGTTTGACACACAAATAGTCAAAACTTATTTTTAAATGTTTTAAGGGGGGCGCTTAACAAACCACCTTAATTTTGAGGTGGATTCGGAACCCTAAATGTGCGAAGTCCGACTCGCACTTGGCCGGTTTCGTTCTACCTTGTAATGATATCTGGGTATAGTGCACGCGTGCAAGCCATTCACGACGAAGCGCCCCTCCACAGCGAATCTTATACTAGGTAATCTGTGCGCAGTTGTACGGCTTGGGCTGTGGAGGAGCGCGCCCTTGTGGATGGCGCGCACTATACCTACTACCTACTGGAACTTAATTTAAGACCTTGCCCTGCAAAATCGCTTGACCTAAACCCAAAAGAGAATCTTTGGGACCGCATGGTTCTTAAGATGGCAGTCATAACAAATAAGTCTCCGGAACAGCACTGGAAGAAACCCTTGGACCTGATCTCTGCTGCTCACAAATTGTGGGCTCATTATATAATCAGTCTCCAAGCCGTCATTAATCCATACGAAGCTTGCGTAGGCATGGTACCTACGGTACGGAGTATAGGTATTTTATTCTACTATTTATTTGCGGTTTTTAATTGAATTAGCCACATCCATTACTAGTTCTTCGGCGTCGCATTCCCGGGATGGGAGTACGTTCTCCGCTATTTTAATTGATATGTCTTCGCCCGCACCACATAGCGATCGGAGGTTTCACATTTCCATCGCCCATATTCGATTCAGAAAAATATAGGAATCTAGGTTGTTGTAAAAGTTTATGTTCTGAATAATCATGAACTTACTTATTTATTACGCTGGCTCGATGGCCCAAAAAGGATTTTGGCCTCTGACACAAGAGAACGCCACTCTTTTCTGTTCTGCGCCACCTCACGCCAATATGGTGAACAGTTTTATTAATTTATATTATGTAAAAACGGCGGCAGCTTTCCGTATTTTGCTCATACAGCTTTTCCTTCCTTTTTGTGGAAATTAAAATCAAATATAAACACTCGGACTATGGTAGGTAACCAAGTGCGCGCCGACCGCCGACTGTATAAAGATTTGTCGGCGACCATAACAGTACTGTAGGCCTAGCACACTCTTTAAAATAAATATTCACTTGTTATTCCAATGCTTAACGATTGATAAATGCATACATACTAGGTTACCTTAAATTTAAAGTTGATCGGCCTGGTCCCTGCTTAACTTGGTTCAACACGCCGTATGGGTAAGAAATAAGAAATAGTCGAGATCGGAGCGTGAATCAAAGTTTTTTTTTTGCCAATATTTTTATATTAGGAGTTTAATCCAAGAAAACACGGCCCACCTTTCTACATTCGATATGCATAAAACACAAACCAGTATTGAGAATGGGAGTAAAGTTGTAACAACTTTTGCTCCGGGCATGAGACTAAGGGCGTGGGAAGGGGGGGGTCCCGAGGCCAGACCTGGGTCATATGTGGAACAAAAGGGTAGAGAAAATGTTGGGCGCCTTGAAATTTTTATTAAACTTATGACACAGGCCCCGCACTAACGATGCCCTAGTGGTGTATGGAGTCCACAAAAACAAACCAGTTTGAATGTTTACTTATACATTTATTTGAAAGGATTTTACACCCAGGCGTCCCCAGGTTACAAGTATCAAAACCAAATAGCGCTAATGCTTATCTAAATATATATCTAATTTGCCAATGTCGCAATTTATACTAAAATGTTAAAGAAAACAACTATAAAACGATATTTATGGAGGACGGAATTCAACTAAAACCTACGGGTGTGTGTGTGTGTACCTCTAAATGTCTTTGAAGCTGACTAAAGCAGTATGGAACGGACTCACATTTGCAATGCCTGCCTAACCGCTTGCTCTAAAAAGAAACCGTCGTCTTTCCCGTCTCCCGGGGAAAATCCAAAGAAGCCTCGCAGGAAACCGCACTCCATTCGGGACTGGTTCCTGAACTTAGGCACTGTGCCCGTGCCTAGGAGCCCTGGAAACCAAACAAGATTATCATTAATACACTACCACATGCTACACCTAACCGCACTTTGTATGGAGACAGAACGGTCAAATATTACTGCCTATAGAGTAATTCCGCATACCGAAATTACCATTAAGGGCTTGAGATCAAGCGAGTAGTCGCTTTATACTCGGGCATGACTAGCGGAGTTGATGGCATTGCCGAACGACGGGCAGAAAGGGTGGCTGATGCTCACGCCGAGCTTCATGGTTTGCGTCAAAACAACCAAAAGCTGATGGTATTCAATGAGAAACAACTTACATGAGAGGGCGTCCGAAATCTCCGAGTTAGCCGCCAACATTTTGGGGCGCGATTATACACGAAATTGCTACTTCGCGTGCCGGCGGGGCGAACAAATCTTTCCACAAAACGATGACAATCAGGCTTACTGGCCCATATCTCTTACACTTCCACCGAGCCTCATGGAGAAGAATAACCTCTTCTCTCGCCGTGATCGAAATCCAAAAAAAAATGCTTCCTCATTCAGTTGACAGCTCAGATTAAAAAGGGAAAAAACTGTCTATGGTAATTTCGACTCGTTGACCTGAAAATTCTGATCTCGAAGTAAATACTGAATTGTAGACTAAAAAGAAATAAAAATTAATCTGAACGAGAAAAACTATGCCTGACATCAAAACAAAATAATGATTTCCAAATTTAGAAAACCGATGATTAATTTCATGTAACAAAACGTAGTCTAAACTTGCTATAACGGAACGCAAACCGGTGAGTGTTGCTACATCAAAAAGAACAACTATGAGACAAATGTTGCTAGTATAGAAACGAAGCTGTTTAGGGTAAAGGTAAAAAATCCGGCGTTACAAAGTCCTGTGGCTATACACTGTGTCCTTTTAAATTGGACTTAGAATGCACCTAAACAGTTTGAAGCCGGCGTTTGAAGCACCCTGTTATCTGAGATATGCTATTAAATAATATCATTACGCCATTTTACGCCGGCAATTTGTTCGCCGACGACTTTGCCTCGTAAAAGGTTCGTTAATAGTTTCGCACCCGCAAAGAAATCGGTTGAATAACTGCAGGAAAAATACTGGCAACGAATCGAATCTTTTTAGCGATGCTGACGAATAGAACTATTTTACACGCTATATTCTAATAAACTAATGTAGGGACATGATAACTTGATGAGGTAGGAACACATGGGCACTAACAGAATACAGAATTATGACACAATTATAATGAATTGCTATAGCTGCACTGAAACTTTGTTAGTTACCATTTTATACAAACCAACTGTCACCACTTTCAAACTAATAATGGAGGAGGAGTTTAAAGAAAAATATTTATTACTAAAACAAAACGAAGACACTATATATCTAATTAGGCAATCAGTCCAGTGCCGTTCATATTTTTGTCGGAAACACAGAAATTTTGTCTCTATCATTAGATACCAGATACATTTTGTAAATAAATACCTAGTAAGGAATTGATTGCCCAAATTGCCTTAAACACAGGAAACATCTTAGTTCAGGCATGTGGTATATCTTCTGTACTGTTAAGTTATAAGTTTTAGACTATAAGAACATAATTCTAAAAATGAATACTTAATAAATTATTCTATTCTATTCTACAGCAGCAAATTAAAAATTTGCTATTCGATTCTGACAAATACAATCGAGCACCTCAGATCAATAACGAATTGCCATTTAATCAATGTTGTAAAATTGTAATTTGAAGCGTCGTGACCGTTTGAGGGTCTACTGCGAATCGAAAACGAAGTATCTCCCGCTCCGTGGGTTGAAGTTCATTTTTGCAATGTTCGTATTGCATATCGAAAATTCTTGACTTCCCGGTATTTACAAATATCGATTCTGGCTTGGTACCGGGAAATTTGAAATACCTTCCCGTTTTTGCATGCCCTAGCTGGAATAATATACAAGTGCGAAGAGCAAGAGTGGAGGAGCCAGCGCAGTTGGTCATTTTTGCCCAGCAGTCATCCGGCCGAAATGACGATATGATAAATGATACTTAAATTAATCAAAAAATATAATTTAGAATCTACGGTATTAAACGTAAACTCCTACTTATCAAAAGTACATTAGCACAGCGAATATCATGCGCAATATCAAGTGATACGCGACAAGATAAAACTGCCATTACTTGCTGACAAGCTGAGCAAGAAAAAGACGAATATTTTATCATGTTATAGACACGCGATAAACGCAACCATAAAAGGCGAGTGGAATCAGCAACGTTTATGTCGTTTGCCGTTATTTATACGCAAAATCCATTCCTCCGACATGATTTGTGAACACTTAGCCCCATTTTGCGCCTCCCTCCAGTTCATGACGATTCGAATTTGAAGTCTTCACCACCGATATCTGGGACGTCCAACGGGGAAAAGCAAGTAAACAGATTGGGAAAATGGGCCATCTTGTCATGTATACCGCTGGGTAAAGTGGACCGATAGTACCAAATAGCCGAAAGCTAAGAAGAAAAGCGAGGTGGACTCTCTCCCAGCCTTGTACTTTAATATAGTGGATTAAATGATCTCGATGAATCATGAGTTACATTCTGGTAATACGTCACACTTTTACATGAAATATGAACGGAAATCTAAAAAATATTTACAACCTTGAGTCGTCTGAGTGGTGGCTATAATGAATTTGAGTAAGTGGGCACAGATGCTGTGACTACGCGAATAAAACACTACATGAATCATCCCGGGAAATTGAGTGTTTTTCAGAACGCTTGAAAAAAATGACGTGGGATTTAATGAGGGAAAAACGTCTTCTTTTTGTTTTTGGCAAGAGAAATTATCTACTTGGGATTTTACTGTAGATAATTACTATTTTCTTTAGAAAATAAAACACTGCGTACTTTTTATATCAGAAAGCTTAAAGGTGACAGGCGTAGAATAATACCTATACAGATTATAAAAGAGCTATTCATAAAAGTACGGTCAGAGATCACGACTATTTGCAAGTGTCATTTAGGTATGTTGGCTGATTGACTAATTAGTCATCATCTAAAGTGAAAACTAGAATAAAATGATTTTGAAATAATTATTTCAGTGAACACATAACAATATATTTCATAACGAATACTTAAGGGTCATTCTAAACCGCTCCCAAGTCCGTCGACGAAGCATCCCACAAAAATTGCATTCTTATCCATTCCCTGACAGAATGCGGCCGGACACCACGTTATAATTATCATTTAAATTGTGCGCTCGCGTTGCTGCCTGACAGTTGACAAATGTAATGGCGATAGAGGGACCGGTGACAGCGCTTCAAGAATTTTTATGCGCTCATATCCACTGTTTTATACGAGCGTGTCAGCTCCCCTTTAACGGGCGCACAAGGAGAACTTTGCAGGCCTACCAGGAAAATAATACCATTAGAGCGTTTGAAATAAGACTCAAATTTGAACAACGTTAATTTACGGACTCGCAATTTTATCGCAGTTTTTTTTCCAACATCAGACCAAACGGTAGTTGCTATTGTAATTTGCTCACAACACCTTATACAATTGGTTTTAAGGCTGGTTATTCCGTGAATTAAACTTACACAGCTACGCATGCTATCTTTAAAGTCGTACAGATACGTAGTAAATGTTTTACTCGTAAAAACGCAACGATAATTCCTGCTTATAGATGGTGTTCTATTTAATTTCCACTTGATTGCTCTGTAATTTCCACTGGCTCGCTTCGGCGCTGACATTTTTATTGTTATGAATTGTTTGTTATCGCGTCATGTTTTTCTGTGTTCACGTCAGATGCTTTTTCTTACTGGCCAGCGTATTGAAACCTGAGAATGTATTTCACTTATTAATCAGTAGACATGTTTTTGTAGGTTGATTTTGTAATAAACTATTTAATGATGGTTACACTGTTGCATTAACAAGTTTAACCCGTGTTAATCGAAGGACATCGTTAGGCGTTTAAAAAAAGTGTTCGATGTAGATGGATGACATGAATTTTGCAGCGTTTTCTTTGTAAATTGTTATTACACCACATTGCATATGTATGTACACTGATGGTTAGAGATAGCTTGACTGGTTTGATAGCTTTTTGCGTGTGTAAGTCAGCACCTTTATTCACTGTTACTGTCAAACTGCCAGGCATTCTTGGGAATGGAAACATATGCTCATTATAGATGTTCCAGTTTATACTTAACGAACAAATCGGGTAAGTATGTACGAAGGGCGGATTTGTTTACCTGTCAGCCAAGAGGTTAAATTAAAAACTTCTGAATTTGGATGCAGTTACATAAGTATATAGTTCTCTGATCTCACAAGCGCGGGTTGGCCATTGTGTGTAACATACGAACACATAGAAAACGTGAAATCATAACTCCTACGCTGAAGCACACATAGACAATGTGCAATGTGCATGTATAGCTCAACACACAACCATGGCTCACCCGCGCTCGTGTCGTGAGATTAAAGTACTCTAACAGATATGAAGACCATAATAATAATCCACTCTTATCAGCACGTAATAGAAGAGTTGGGCATTTTAGTTCTTTATCATTTTCCACCGTTGGGACCGCCTGTTGTTTACCTACCTCCCTCTAGTTTTAAATCTGCATACTCTGTAATAGTTTTATTTAATGAGGTGTGCAATAAAGTATTTGTTTGTATTGTATTTTCGCTCACATATTCGTACTTGACATGTTCAATGTTTGTGATTTTCACGAAATCACATTTGAAACTTAACTATCAATTGAATTTTGTCGTGATGAGACGGTAAGACGTATTGCTTGTCATATTTAGCGATTATAATACTTAAATAGTGGAAGGTTAAAAGAATCGATATTATTGCCAATTAAAAAAACTATCCATGGGTAGTAGGAGGTAAAGGTAAGTTTACAGTTTATTCGTTTATAATTTATATATTGTGCGTTACGACTTACAAGCATGACATAAAATACTTGAACAGGAAAGATTTAGATTGCGTATATACTTTCCACAAACCATTTCATGACATCATATTGTACTTTTTACATATTACCGACTAATTGAACGATAATAGAATCAACTGGTGACCGAAGAGCCTTCCTCGCACAACGCATTAGTATTGCAATACAGCGAGGAAATGCTGCCAGCATCTTCGGTACCATGCCACGGGGGCCCAATTTTTTACATATGTTTTAGTTTAGTTTAGTTTATTTAGATACAGATATTTAATTTTAATTTAGTTTTATTTCTAGGTCTAGTTTTAGTTGTTTATTTTAATTGTATCTGTATGTAATTTATAATGTAGAATGTAGTTTGTGATATAGATTTGTAACACACGCAGGACTAGTTTTCAAGGCCGTACGATAATAATAATAATAATGTAATCTTATTATGAAATTAATATTAAACGTTTATATTAAGTGCGTTAAGCGTGCATATATAAAGCCCGATAAAATCAGATTCCATAATATATATGTATTTAATTTATTCAACATTGATTCACTAAATCTATTAGATTAGGAAGTTACCGGCCATCTGTTATGCTACGAATCATTAGAAACGATCAGAATTCTCACCTTCCTAGCTATCGTTAACATCTAATAACACCTAATACAAACGGTAGATAGAAACGGTCTCTAAATCTCATTTATGAACACAGTTCAAAACAAAAACGCATCAAGTTAAAATTAATAGTTAATTCAAAATTTAACCTTAAAGCAAAAACATATTTAGTTGAAAACTGCCGTAGCTTTTACGGAGTCGTGTGTATTTTTTGTTACAAGGGATATATTTGAAGACAATTAACCTCTGCCCACGGTATCAGAGTGTGGGAGATGTTATCAGAAGTCGTAAAAGTTCGGAGCTAAATAGATGGCTATGTAATTCGACACCTCAGATGGGCGGGCACAGTGTATGGGAAACGATGTAACAAATCGGTTTCGTTCGATCAAGGCGCGTACACATTAAATATTTTTATACGACGGTGGTAAACAGGCATAAGACTTGCCTTATGGTAGCACTTATTGACACTTAATAATGCAAAATATGACTATAAAACTGTCAAGAAAAGAATACCTACTCCCATCTGAAAGTGCAACGCAATTGTGACTCCTCAAATGTTGCAGTTATCTATGGGCGATGGTGATTACCACCTGATGGTTATTATCGCCTGATAATAAGTGATTACTTATCATCAGGCGATCCGTCCGCCGATAAAAACAAAGTACCAAACAGATTTACAAGGCCAAAAATATGTTGAAAGCATGAATACTAACAGCTTCTTCACAACAAATCCAACATTACTGCATACAATTGCTTCGTTTTGCAAACAAATCCAGACGTTCAATATATTATGACTTGACGTATTGGCGAGATATCTGTATGACATTTGTTGTCTGCTATCACTTTCCTACGATATCAGAAACCTGTCTGCTGTCAGTGCCAAAATGTCAGTCGAGTCATGTTTCTTTACTACGCAACATTCAAAGAAGTGTTCCCTGACTGGTGCGGGATACGCGAAAGCGGGGCGATACGAATACAATACTGCCATGCTTTCCCGCATCATACTACTGCGGAAAAAACACTGACAGAGATTTGCTCGACATCAGTAAGTTCACTTCAAAGTACAAATATGTACCACATAATGATCCCACAGGAAGTCGCCTTGGAGTATCAAAACAAGTATCGTTCCAGATCGTATCTGGTGCAGCGGATTTCCCAGGAAATTCAGTGTGGTAACGCTGCCAGTGTCATTGGGGTAATTTTGGCGGGCCACGATCCGGGATGATCCTTTTGACTGAGGATGTTTAGAGTTTAAGGTTGACGAAGCCTGTTGCGGATATCATCATTGATGTGTAGGTGATGAAGCTTGTTGGTGATTTGCTTTTGTGCCTCCCTGACGAAGCCTGCATTGCGGATTACGATAAATAAACTTCTTTAAGCAAGTGTATGAAATAAATGTCACAATTAATGTCATATCGATACGCTGCGTCAGACAGACCCTATGCACTTAAGATGGCATTCGAGCTACGAAACGTTTAAGAGCTATGGTGCTTTAGTGTTGAAAGGACTTACAGGTCATATATACTTTTAGAATTTTCAACTATTTTCTACTAGGCCAGGACTCAGATCAGATTGCAGCAATCTCGTAGTTTTAAAAGATAATATAAACCTACGAGTTTCATAGACTTGGGTTCTCTTTGAATGAGAGCAATAAAATGCAATTCACGGTGTTTAAACAATGGCATAGAGTTAATAAATTTTATAATAAATCCGTGGCTTTTAGTGCAACATTGTTCGAAATATTGAGTTTGTTAAACTACAAGATGTAAAACAAGTTAGCGGTATAATACGATTTCAATAAATATTGAGACTTGCAGTCATGATAACCCTCGAGCTTTTTTGTAATAATGTACCCCCGGTTAGTATATTATTAGGTACAGCTAAGTCTAAAACTAAAGAGAAACACAACTAAAACTAACAAAAACAAATATAAAGATCCTCAATAAATAAAACTCAAACGAAATTCAAAAGAACGAGGATTCACTGTGTCGGAAATGAGGGGCCTTACATAATGCTTCTAACTGTCAACTCAACGGATCCTCAAGTCAAAAAAGGATCGGCTACGCACTTGTGATTCTCCTTGAGTCGCAAGTGTCCATAAGCTACGGTAGGTATCTGCTTACCATCAGGCCGTAAGCTTGTTTGCAACTGTCATTGTAAACAAAATTCTTGGTATAATTTTTTAGTGGAACCTAACTATGGCTTTATAGGCCGGGCACAATAAAGCGATAGTGGACTTGGTCTTCAATATATATTAAGTATTCTAAACAGTTAAGTATCGATAATGATCGGGCGAGCACCCGTTCTTGGTTTATGCGCAAGAGTGGATCTGATAACGCGAGTTAGTGCCACTGGAGACCGATACATCTTGCACTTTACGATAAACTTGACGATTTAGCAGTTAGCTTAGTAGATACTGGTCACACTTTGAGATTATTTGCTTCGAGTTTGAAACGTGTAATACTAAATGTTAATGCGTAAGCGTGTCATTTCGAATTTTAAAAATAAAATAAGTATTTACCTTCTATACTCCGCTTGGCAACTACCTACAGTTGATACTATCGATGTGGGGGTAAGCTGAGATGGCAACTCACTCTGGTTGCCAAATATCGATGCTGAAAACAATAAAAAATAAACGAAATTTATGAAAGACAGCAACAGTAACAACCACGATAATAACGAAGTTAATTTCCCAATACACGTGTAAATTCACACACAAAATAGATACTTAAGCATTATTAGCTGAAATAACTAAAATACTGTCCTAGTTGGTACTTATTACGAAGGAATAGAGTGCAAAAGTGTACATATATTAATAAACTCGACTTTATCCAATAACTATTTGAAGCGGAGAAAGTTAAATGAAATTGTAACTAGTTACGGACTTGTTTGTATTACTTTGATTAGTATTTGGGTGAGGACCAGTTTCTGGACCACAGTTTAGGCATTTAATTCGTCTACATTTTAATTGAATCCGTTGGGCTACGATTTGTCATACAATTTAATGTGGGTAACTTTCGTGTCACAATCGAATCAATTAAATGGTAGTCGAATTAAAAGCTTGTACCATAGTTAGTATAGCGCTCGTGGCCCAGCGGCGCCTGTGTACCGCTTGCGGTATCTAAGGTTAAGCAACGTGGGCAGCGGTCAGGACTTGGATGGGTGACCGCTTTGAGTGGTTACTAACTGAGCGCTCCAGAGTCGTTAAGCCAAGTTGGAGGCCTTCGGGCGGCTTGAGAACTTCTAACAGTCAAGTTGCCCACTCACTTGACAAAGCCTAATCCCAATAAGGTCTAGTTTCCCCTCGGGGTTGGAAGGTCAGATGGCAGTCGCTTTCGTAAAAACTAGTGCCTACGCCAAATCTTGGGATTAGGTAGCGGACCCCTCCTTCAGGATGCAACTCTACTGGGATAACGCTATAGGAAGATGATGACCATAGTTAGTACAAAAATTTGGGCCTCACCCATTTAGATGGGACCTGTCTTATTGCTTCGACTGCGACTAGATTAAGCATCGGAACTGAGTGCTAAGGCACGAATTTTAATTTGGTGATCTTGGGTTTGAGCCCCAGCTCGTACCCTTTTTGCTTTTTTTAATAACCTAAATTTTCTCTCACTGCTGGACAAAGGCGACTTCCTGACTTGGCGGGGCGGGATCGATATGTGACATTTTCTTCTTTGACGTAAACTTACTGACTTCGCAAAGATTCCCACTTGATATAATACTGTCAGTATTACGTTTGCCCAGTAGTAATATCATGCGCAGAAGCGAAGCAGTACCGCCTTCGCATCGTCCCGCTACCGCGCATCCCGCGCCAGTCAGGAAGCACTCATTTAAATGTAGGGGCGCAGTAAAAAATGGTATCGCGTCGACTGACAGCTGACACTGGCATTTGACACTTTTCTCATATCGTACTGCCTCCGCACCGACAAATCAGGAAGTCGCCAAAGCCGCCCTTCTTTTTCGCCACGCCAAATAAACGCACCACTCTGATTCTCAAAATACTTAGATATGAAATACTTATCATTTGATATTTAACGGTGGCTTTTTATTGAAGGAATACTTTGAAATAGAAATAGAAATAGAAAAAAAGTTTATTCATGACGTTTTACTTAGGCTTTGTGAGGAAACCAATTTACGCTGGCCCATAATCCCATCTATTTAACCGTGCCAATATTTTTCATATTACTATCGATTGGAAATATACATATAAAAGTAGTAGTTATTAGAAAAATCCATAACATCATGACCATGTCTGATCGTCGACAAATATATGTTAACAATTTTGCACCTTAGTCCTTTGTAATAAGGATAAAAACGTATACATATTTATGACGTCACATAAAATTAACGTAAACGAAAAACACAACATTATCAAATCAGACCCGCATCAGTGCAATATAACCGGCCGTAAAAACCCGTCTTTACGGTCGCTGCTAGCTCTATGTATTTGTTTTAGTTTATAACAATGTTTCTATTCACTGTCTATGCTCCATAAATCATTGGATAAACTACGTTTACTGCCAGTATTTCAGTCTATTTCGATTTCATTTCAACAGTTTTTCTCAAGCTAAAATAAAAAAAAACCGGCCAAGTGCGTGTCGGGCCACGCGCAAGGTAGGGTTCCGTAGTCGTCTACCCGTTACATTATGTGGACTAAAAAGTTCGCAAACTTATATTTACTATGTTTTTGACAGAATTAACAACATTATCTATGGTATCATTTCAAGTACATTTCTGAAGTTCGACTATTACTCGTTAACTAGTAATGTCTACATAGCTGTGATAGTTTTCCTTTTAAATTCCGCGTATATACTATTACCATGATTTTTTTCACATGCGTAGTAGCCACCGTTTAGCTGGCAGGAGGGGGGGGGGGGGGGGGGGGGGACACTTGACCATAACAAAAAATATCACTTCAAAGCTTAATATCACGCCAACCAATTCTTTAATCAAAAATTGCTTGTATAAACTATATAATATTTTTGAAAGAGCTGTCCAAGGATACCCAACACGATGGGGTTTTGAAGAAAAAAAAAATTGCACCACCACTTTACATGTAGGGGAGGTACCCTAAAAAAAATTTTTTTTTAACATTTTATTCTGCCGTTTTGTCGGCGTCATTGATATGTATACTCATGCCAAATTACAGCTTTCTAGTACTAACGGTTACTGAGAAAAACGGGGGACAGACGGACGGACGGACGGACATGGGGAAACTATAAGGGTTCCTTGTTTACTACGGAACCCTAAAAAAGCGCTTTATACAGAGAGCACACAAGTAATTTAGATATAAGATGTAATATGTGATAATAATATAAATAGTTTACAACAGAAGCAATATCCCTTTGCGGCCGGGAAAGTGATTTTGCAAAAACTCATGAAAAATGCATTTGGATCGTTCAAATTTGTTGTAAAACACATTTTAAAAATAATAAAAAAAATCATTTTGTCCTTTATCATTAAAAAAATCGCATGCACGAAAGTGACGTTCAGGAACTATTCGTAAATGCACGAACGTGCAAATTCGTTTAGAATAGACGAAGAATATGCATAAAACGCAAAATTTGACATAATTAAACTATTTATAATAATTAGTATTAAATTTTACATATTTGTCACAATTTTCTTGCTTGAAAATTATCATAGCTATTAGATATAATGGACACAGGGTGCTTCCGAACTTTCGTGGCCTCACAGGTGTATCATCGTTTGAAACGTCACTCAGGAATGCTTCACTACGCCGTTTTCTTGGTGCTTTAACCAGCGTTTCAAAGATTTCTAAGCGAAAATCGAGTAAATCCCTCCATACGTTCATCATCATCATCATAATCAGCCGAAAGACGTCCACTGCTGGACATAGGCCTCCCCTGTGGCATCCCCCAATGAGCGCCACAGCGATCGGTCATGGACTGCCCGCATCCAGCGGACCCCCGCAACCTTAACCAGGTCATCAGCTCACCTCGTTTCCAACGAGGGCTTCTACAGCTGCGTCGTCCGGTACATGGTGGTCACCACTCGAGAACTCACTGGCCCCACCAGCCATAGGTTCTCCAGACAATGTGGCCTGCTTACATCACATAAGTTTGGCAATTCTTCGGGCTATGTCGGTTACTTTGGTTCTTCTGCGGATTTCATCATTTCTGATTCGATCTCGCAGAGTAACCAAGCATAGCCTTCTCCATTGCTCTTTGAGTGAATTTGAGCCACCTTATGACGCCCATAGTGAGCGACCACGTTTTAGAGCCGTAGGCAACACATGCTGCGGGACATTGGATGAGATGATATTGCGTAATCTCCCAAAACCCCGCCCAGCCAAGACAGATTCGACGATGGATCTTCTCGATGTTGGAACTGCGCCATTAGATCGTTTGTCCCAGGTAACCATATTCGTCGACAAGATCGAGCATAGTGCCTCTGATCTTAACTGGAGTTACTACGTTAAACATGATTTTTGTTTTGTCCATGTTCATCTTATAAGACCAACCTCTTCAAAGGCCCTACTCAGATCATCGAGCATAGTTCTTAGGTTCTCCATCGTCTCAGCCATAACTACTATATCGTCGGCAAATCGAAGGGTGAATGGTATACTCGCCATTTATGTTGATGCCTCCTGCCTGCCTGTTCGAAAAACAGCTGACCCACCTCCAACTGCTCTGAAATATTATCTGATTCTTGGCTGTCGTTATCAAGCCATTCAAAAAGCGAATAAGGGGATTCCTCGAGTTCATCATCAAATTATTCAATATCTGATTGCCTAAAATTTAAAAGAATTGGTGCATCTTTTAATGGACGCCCTAAAAATATAAACCCATCATTACTAAATGAAATGTGTTATAAAACCGCCAAAATATAGGACTATCTCTTTTGATTTCATTTTTCACGCATAGGCCGAATAAGCATTATTTTGCAAAATCGATTTACGGGCTACGGCCGAACCCCCAAATTTGTGCACTTCGTTATTACGGGCAAGTAATTAGCACTAAATTACTTGGTTTTAGTGTAATTAGTGGCAAATAAACACGTTTAACTCTTTTACTGTAATAATCATGCGTAAAATAGCAACTTATATACCAAAAATATACGAAATTTTGAACTTACGTGTGCCACTACTCTCATCAAAATAAGCCGCCATCTTCAACGCTGCCTCGCGACCGACTGATTCGACCGGCCGCCGGTATTTTACTACTCAAACGTGGCGTTAGTGTCTGCAGATTCGATCGGTATAGGTTTGAGCCCGAAAAGACAACTTACTTGGGGACAGGATTTTTTCAAAGTGATTTGCAGGATTATATCGAACCGGTCGTAAAGGGATATACTTTTTTATTGTTGCAAAGCAAAATTCGCGAGATTCTTTTTCCGCTGCCGATGTTTTTTATATATGTATGTCTTGGTGACAACGACACTTGAAAACCTGCCAATAAAATTTTGCATTATTTCGCTGTATTTGCCATAAAAATAAGTATTTTAGCCCAGTAGAGTCAGCAAAAAATGGAGTCTATAAGTCGTAGACAACTTTTTTGGCTTACTGTACCTACAGTAACGCAAAACTGGTCATATTATAATTCTAACAAAACTCTACTAAGAATTTCTTGAGCTTGTTTACTTCACTTTCAAAAAAGATCACTTTTCCACACCGCTCGTTCTAGCACTGTACAAACAGGGCAATAATTCCCAGATTCCCGTCCTCTCCAGCGGTCAGGCGATTTGTTACTGGAAATGGCCTTATTTACGGCTGCCCATTGCGCCAGAAAACTTAATTTCATTTCAAATGCACTAACTTAGGCAATTCCATCGGCAATTTGGAGAAAATTTCGCTTTCTTAGTGATATTTAGTGCGACATACGATACTCTCCAAGGAAGTTATACTACCGTATTTATTATATTACACTGCTATATTAAATCTTTCTGAGCTTTTTAGGTCAGTTCTTACTTTGAACTCAAATTTTATATTAGAAATAGATCATCTTCATTATTAAACTTAAGAGCTACGCTTTTGTCGGTGGAGAGATTGCCAGTATGTATGTATGTAATAACTTTATTGTACACAAAAAAACACAAAAATATACAAACAAATAAGGACATTTTGGTACAAAGGCGAACCTATCCCTAAAAGGGATCTCTTCCAGTTAACCTTTGAGCAATTGAGTGGAGACAGGAACCAGAAGATAGACAAACACGTGTATAAAGTCTATATATATATATATATATATATATATTTTCATTTATTTCGAACCATACAAAAAACGCTTAAACTAAAAACATGAGAATATATATATATATATATATATCTACAAACTACCTAATATACTACAAACTACCAAATAATACAATACACATAATAATCATATATATTTAATACATAATAATATATATACATACATATATCCATATATATACAAATAATATATATAAAATGTATCCAATTAAATCACGTGTCATTGGAGAGCCACAACTTTTTCAACTTAGCCAGTCTTCCCTGTTCTCTGGCAGTCATTTGATACGACACGGTACAAATTTTTAAAATATATAATAGATTCTTGAAAAAAAACCTTTGTAAGTAGCTATACGTTTTCCTCTATACCTTTTTGAACATTCGAAGCCTGAAATAAGTGTTATATTGAATGTTTATGTATGTATGTATGACACTTTATTGCACATAAGAAAACATTACTACATGTGTACGTGTTACTACGTGTTTACTTTATATTTATTGTTGTTCATTACTATATTATATATTATATTAGATACTTAGATATTTTTCAGATATTTTATTGTGGTATTCATGTGGTCTCTTAATAACCAAATACTTAGTTACTAAACTGCACGGAGAACATAACAGCATATTTTGACATGACAATTAGGTCACCTTAAAAAACGTTTTCTTTTAAATCAGCAAACAAACTGTTTCCCTAGGGACCCTGAAAGAACAAAGCACAAAGCCGCGGAAGTGCCGGAAGTCGGAAGCGTCATAAACATGGCCGCTCACTGCCACTGATAAGCTTTACGCGTACAGTCGGCAGCGGCAGTACCTACTAGAACGGAGTGTTCAAAATATTTAGGTAAATGAAATCTTTCTCACACAATAAACTTCTTTCTTTGATATTCTTTTGACATTCATGTGGATGCCTAAATTGAAGAATAAATGAATTAAATCTTTTATTTACACAATCTAAGATTAGTTTACAAAGAAATATGAACTCATGGATCCGTTCAGCGCCGTCTAGTTTAAAGACCATGTTTAAAAATATTACAACTCCCCTTATATCGGCAACTCCTTGACCGATTTGTCTGATGTTCGAACTTAAAACAATATTTTTGTTTCACCTCCTCAGACCCAGAGTACAAAGTTTCAAAAAATGCACTTAGATATTTTCTGAAAAACGAACATATCTAGACAAAAAAAATTTACGGTATAACCTACCAACTACCAACTCTCGGTCTCACTAGTTTCATTCGGCTACCAGTAGCTCTAGTATTACATTATGAGACAAAACGCAAACGCGTTCGAATTAGTTAATGTTTCGAAAAAACTTATACTAGAGCTACAGTTTTCACGACGCTCCGATCAACGATAATCGAGTTAACACTACAAACATATTATACAGTAGGTATACAAACCAATGATATATCGTTCCAGTATACTCTGAGATCTTAGATCGCTTCGCTCGGTCCTTTAATAACATTTGAAATCAATCTCTCTCCATCTAGAAATACATCTTAGTTAAATGGTTACAAAGTAACAGATTGTTTGCAAACAAACTTAAGCCGAGCATTGATGAATTCCCGGAAGCGGAAGCTATAAATATATGGTGACTTCTCTGTTGCTGATTGTACTCGTACATTTACATATTTGACAGTTAATGCCAGTTCGGAGTTGATAAAGTCATTGACTTCTATTGCAGGTAAGATTGATGAGTGAATTGAGGTTCCGAGATCACTATTTTATCATTTGTAAAATATGGGACCCGTTAGAAGGAATGGTTGGATGTATTTACTCCTAATTGGAAGTTCTGACCACTATTTCACCAACTTGATAATTGTCACCTGACAATGACAATTCCAAGTACCTACACTTCTGAGTCGTCACGTCAAAATCGTTGGATAGCATTGACACTTAACGGCCTGGCAATGTAAACCGAATTGTCATTGTTAGGTGTCAATTGACAAAGTTGGTGAGATGGGGCCTGGCCTTACTGCTCTGCTTTAGTACCTAGCCTATTTAGGTTTTTATTTATCGTAGGTATGACAATTAATTCGAACCGTGAGATCTTAGAGGAGACACTAAGTTTGTTGCGCTTTTAGCACCACTCAGGGGTCACGTCGCGTGTACGATAGCGGTGGATTCTTCCCTACGGACGTGGTGCAACTTCGAACTTTGTCCAGTGAGTGGACAATTTGACTGTTAGAAGTTCTCAAGCCGCCCGAAGACCTCCAACTTAACGACTGCTGCCATAGAAAGCAGCCGAAATCAACGGCTTAACGTGCCTTGCAAAGCACAGGAGCGCTTAGTTAGTAACCACTCAAAGCGCTCATCCATCCAAGAACTGACCCCGGCTCACGTTGCCCCCGCACGTTGCACGCCACGAGCGCTCCATAGTAGCTTACCTACTATGATAACTATACTTTTTTAAAAATATTATTCAAACAAAAACCTGACAGTCTTCGCCCCATCACTCGCATTTCACCAGTCTCGTAAACCTCTGCTGCAACCCGTTTAAAAATACCGCCAAGTGTTTGTGGAATAAATATGGCCGACCGTTATGGCGGTAAAATCGTCGGTTAATAGGCGAGACTCTAATTGGCGCCATAAATATCGTATGTAAAACAAACAGGCAGTGCTCTATGGTTGCTAGAACTTGCAGTTCGTAGACGTGATCTGAGGTGAATAAACAAATAAAGATACTGTGGCTCTGGAAGCTGTAGACCACGCGAATGTCTTTTTAATATATATTTTTTGAAAAAAAAAAACTAAAATCATGTCGTCAAAAAATATATCATGTAATTTCGAACCCTTAAAATAAAATTTAAAGAAAATCGACTTGTACAGAAAAACATCTGGACATACGGAGGCATTATTGTCGAAGAACTGAGACTTTCGTTACACTGCGTTAAAAGTATTCCTGGGCCATTTTACGGAAAGTTGTACATTCGACTTTTTTTTTTATTTGGATAAAATTGTTTTTTTTTCTACTCAGAATCGAAAGCACTTTCGAATGACATAGGGGAAAAAAAGTGTCCCAAATTTTTTTTATTCCTTTCTGTTACCGTTTTCATACTTAGTTTGTAATCTTGTATGGTGGTAACGGAATGGAAAAACTGAAAATTGTATGAAAAATTTGGGACACTTTTTTTCTCCTATTAGGTTCGAAAGTGCTTTCGATTCTGAGTAGAAAAAACCCGATTTTATCCAAATTAAAAAAAAAAGTCGATTGTACAACTTTCCGTAAAATGGCCCTCCTACCTATTTTATAACTGAATGCCTTCTAGATTATAATTTATCATATTTCAGTTCCACGAGTAAAATGATGAATGGTAAGTAAATGACAGTAAATCTATTGATATGTTGGTGTCAGCATCATGGGCAGCGTTATTCTCCAGAAAATCGTTTACGTCGAACACTTTCTACAGCTTTTCTTGCTCTTTGTGCCGTGTTGATGAAATAAGTCGTCTTTTAATGATATAATCGTAAACAGACGCAGACTATACTAATTTATTGCTCACAGCTTGTCATGTTTGCCTTCATAATAATATAAAGAGCATAAAATCATAGTAAGTTATAGTGACTTACGCTGTTCTGTGTTATAGATTATGCTGTTAACGTTTCACAACTTGTTTCACTTCTCGAGTTCTCGTCTCAGCGCTACTAGTATATTTTGACGCTGGGATTCGTAATAAAAACCCATAACTGGAGCTCTGCCTTGCACTGGTTCGCTTAAGTTTAGAGGGGCGGCGTTATTTATAACATCCTCTTAAGTCGGGATCAAATACACCGCTACAGTAGTTAAAGTGGAGCGGGTTTACGGGTGTTGGTAATGTTTTGGAAGGCTATCGCACTGTCGATGTCCTTATCGATGGAAAGCTGTTGCTCTGACGGGCCTCATGATCACGACCAGGAGTGGAATGGAAGTATCCCATCAAGCCACTATACATTACGCGACTCCCAATCTGCAGATTTTAAAGCCCGGCTTGTTCCAATGGATTTCAAAATATTACTTGTAATTTAAGTGCCTTTTCAGTGATGGAAAATGTCATATCATTGTCATAGTATTAATCCCAACATGGTCTAGTCTTCCATCTGAATTAAAAGGGTAGCTTGCAGACATTAAGAATAGAAGTCCGAGTAGTAGTAGTATTTAGATCGATTTGTACACCAGAAAACTTATACCGAAGCACGAATTCTAATTTATTTACTACACACTATAAAACCAATATGAATAATGTCTTCCTTCCCCTGTCAGTATGTTTGTCTGCCTGTCCGCTATAAAGCGCGTCTCTAATGGACCGTCGTGTTTACACTGGCGCTCACGTGTTTTACACTTTGACGTGTAATAAACTAACTTGTTTATTGTTTACCTTTGTTAATTAGTTTAAATTTAAACATGTCATAAAAAGTAATGGGTTGGATGTTGAGTGGTTAGTATTCAGCATGCCAGAACGATATTGCTACGATATCACTATCAACAGTCTAATGTATAGCTTCAGTTCAAGAGTTTCCATTTTCGTAAGCGAATTCAGGTAAATAAGTAAATTACTCTATGTCACACCTGGTCATAAAGCGCGGAGAATCCCAATTCCTGGCCAGGGGGTGACATACAATTTTGTACTTACCACGAGCGGCAATAAAGAAAGCCTCAGATCGCATATTTATCGCCCTTGCCTTCGGCTCGGGCTTCAAATACCTGCGATCTGAGGCATTCTTTGTTTGCACTGCCCTTGGTACAATGTACTATTGAGTTATTCCATTGTATATTCTACTTTGACACTCTAATGTAATAAAGTTGCTATTACAAACACACTGTCTAAATCTAAAGTCCTATGTTTGTAATAGAATATTGTAATGGGCTGTCAAAGCGGCCGGCGCCATATTTAAGTAAGTTATTGCATACCGCACTGAGTCAAATTAAAACGGAAGCTTTACGCTTTACTAAAACAAAGTAGGTAGGTACTAAGCAATAAACTTCAATAAGTACAGTCAACCAACTTGATTTCTGGGCCACGATTTCGTACCTTGTCACTGTGAAAATCAATGGGTCGCAAGGTGCAAAGTCCCCAAAAAACAAATTGGTTGATCGTATTTACAGACTTTACAGTGGACTAATTTGATTGATGAGGATTACGTGTTTATCGCACTTTCTTTCACTTGCGCTGAACGGCCGAACTTATGTTTCAAAAGGAGTGGAGTGTGCGAAACACACATACACAATCGAACTGCGATAGGTGCATCGCTAAACGACCCGCAATGTTCAAAATGGCTTATGCGGCTATTACACTGTCCTGAATCAGGTGTCCTAACTAGTGGAGGGGAGTTGAAGCATCTCGCTCTAACGTATAGCTCCGAAGCCTTCTAAGTGTCCTGAACCTCTAGTATAAGTTTTTTCGAAACATTAACTAATTCGAACGCGTTTGCGTTTTGTCTCAAAATGTATGAAAACGCTCTCACCGAGTTTGAAATACGCGCGTTCATTGGTTAGCAACAAATGTTATACTCGCTGTTTTAGTTTGCACTAGTGACCACTAGAGGCGCTGTTCACGTTTTCATACCACTTTCATACATTTTGAGACAAAACGCAAACGCGTTCGAATTAGTTAGTGTTTCGAAAAAACTTATACTAGAGCTACTGAATTCAGGACAGTGTAATACCCGCTTTATGGATGATAGCATCGGTTTTCTTTCATTATTTATAGCTAAAATCTGTAGTTTTACGTAATTGTAAGAAAATCAAGGAAGAAATAAAAAGGTACATTCAGCGTCTCAAAACAGGTCGTAGACATCATACATATTTACAGCTTTATTAGTTAATAACTTGCACCTACCAAATCCCTAATATCCGACAGCTTACAGCTATATAAATTACGTTGTTTTGTCAGGTTGTTAGCTACTTACCATACCGAATATCCGCTATAAATAACGATTGGGCCCAGTCGCTTACCGAAATAAAACTCGTCTGAAATATGGGCCCTCTTTAACAAGACGTAACGTCGGCAAATAAAAAAAAAACTAACCGCGGCGGTAGCCGACGTTAATCTGAGCCGACGACGAGCCGCAGTACACAGATAAACAGTATGGTAACATAGGTAAGGAAGAAGCAACAACATTATTAGAGAAAATATAAATAATAATTAACTAAAAACTATACAAGAAATCATTTTTGTCGTTGGGGGGATAGATAGCTTTCTGATATCGTACGCGACCCGAAAGCGGCACAACCGATCTCACTGGAGCATAAAATCTTGGAGTATTCCAGTATTTAAACCACCCGCGTGGTCGTGACGTAGGCACCCCAGGTCGTGGTTTCCCCAGGCTACTCTTCAACCGCACTGCTATCGCTTTATTGGGCCCGGCCTATAAAGCCATATTCAGGTCCAAAAAAATTGAGACAGTGCAATGCGCCTCTTGACTACAAATAAGGGCACAATTCGAAATTTTTTTTTTTTTTAGATTTTGGTGAATTCGTGTTCTGGGTAGTTGGATTTACTACCTTAATTCATAAACACAAGGCATATAACCCTCTAAAGCCTCCAAATAGAGTTATGCACTTATGCAACTATTGAAAAATCATCGATATCTTACCTGCAATAAGGGCACCTTGCCTACAGTCAGCACGCATAATTTTTGAGTTGTGCCCTTATTGAATTAAGTTTTAGTCAACGTTTTGAGTTGTGCCCACGAATTCTAATGAAAATCTTACTCTGATTAGGGGCACAACTCTAAATACCTACGTTCAACGCCTAATAACATCTATACTATTTATTTTTGTATTCAATTAGTTATACCATATAATGTACTATATCATGATGATTAAAATAAGGTAATTCACAACTCTGTAGCTCTAAAATTAAAAAAAATTAGGCACATTTTACTTTTAATTACCCATGACTCGAACTTTGACAAGCGATTTCTCGAAAAATTGGTTTTTTGAGATGTTCCCTTATTGCAGTCACGAGGCGTTATGTCGTTTTTGCATGGGATTCCTGCAGGTTGTAACTAGACGCTTACAATGAACGCCTGTCCATTACCGAATGCTAAACAAAGATCGGTAATTTTGCCTTAAGTATTTCATTAAAAACTAATCAAAGTTATATACACAATTAAATAAACGCTTTACAAATTACGACGCAAAATCTATTAATAATCACAAACATGACCGCCGCCGGCGCGGCTACAACATATGTCAATAAGAGCCTATGTCGTGAGAGCATAATAAATTGCGACCGTAAACGTAAGCACGCGCGGAGTAGTTTCGTTTGGAGTGATGCATGCGATATAGGCAATGGTTGCGATGCGGAGGACTTTTGCGATATAGGTGATGCAGGCGATGTTATTTTTAGTTATAAATAGCCGGGCGCGCAGAGCGGACGGATTATTATTGTTCGACTGTCTGTGAGACTGGTTCTATAGATTATTTTTGGTGGGTTTCTCGTCATTTTTGTTTGAGATTCCGTTGTTATGTGGAAATGTTCCGCATAGTGAGGGAATCTTCTTTACTTTCAATTTCATTATTATTTTACGGGGTTAAAATTTATTGCTATTTATTTTAAGAGGGCCAGATCACATTCCAGGCATACAGTTAGCTTGACGGAATACGTTTAACCTCACGGTTTGCCAAACAAGCTTATTCCGGAGTCATTTAGATTACCAGACTGTTTAGGGGGTCTGGGCGTTCCTATTTATCAACATGGGACGTATTTTACCCTTAGCGAGTTCCATTGTCCAACTGGTGTAGTCTGATCATGACCTCCGCGATTGAAGGAGGTATAGAAGGGTTCTTCGCTTGTGAGGGCTCACTAGTATATGGAATTCGGTCTCTATTATGTATATTTATATAATCTATTATATGCTAGGGCGTTTCATATCACAGATCCCTTTAGACTTCGGTCAGTTGTGATATGACACAATACACAGGCTTTAGGTTGATTTTCTCAAGCTAGCCACTTGAACGTTCTAGTAGGGAACTGTTTAGGCACATAGGTAAAAGTAGGGCCTCACTACATAACACTATGGTAAATACCTCACGGTTGAGGTTTGCATACACTAGAGTAGGAATTAGAGCTATTTGGGGATGTAAGTAGATTAGGATTAAAGTCATGTGTAGGATTAGGACGTTAGGAAAGAGGGTTTAGGGATTTAGGTTTAGGTATTAGGTATTCACGCGATTATTGGTGTATTGTGTAAAAAAATAAGAGGTATCTAATAATTTCTTTAAATAGGTACTAAAAATACTGGGTTTCATAGATTTTTATCGGTATTATGTGTTGTAAAGGTCCAATTCTTCCAATCATGATTAAGATAGCAGGGCTGGTTCAGAAAGATGGAACCAACTCTGAAAGTAGCAGGCGGAGCAGTCTACTAGTATTATTTTCCAATATCATGAGTGAAAGAATACTCATTGCTGGGAAAGAGTAGAGATATACTATTGTAAATGGTTAGGAAACATTGGGAAGTGTTTAGGGTAGAGGGAACTGGTAGTTAAAGATGCTTCTCATCTAAAGATTTATTAATGAATTTATTTTCATTAGTATGGATTTATATTCATTAATATGTCTAGTTCTGGTATAGAATACGTTCCATCTCCATCTTGGCGTGTTAACAGCATTGTATGAGATATGAAAGACATACCATACAACAGTCAAAATTATCCTTTTTAGCTGTAGCTTAAAATTGGGTATCAACGTTTCTATTTTCTACTGCATATTTATGGTAGCAGGATGATTTTGACTTAGGGGAAAAAAGTAAGGCTTTCAAGGGTATTTGCCGCCCATTGGAAACCTCCAGCTGTTAATAACGTAACCTGAACACGTAGACCTTGTTGGAGATAAATTACCAATAATAATATTATTATTATGTATTTAGAATCTAAATTTTGAGTAGGTAAAACATGTTAGAAAAGCTATTGTAAATGTATGGAAATTTGGTAGAAATAATTCTACTTAGTAGAAAAATACGTGGTAGATTTGGTAGGAAAAATTAGTAGGTATTTAGGGTCTTAGGTCAAATAGTGAAGAGTTCAAGTCTGATTCGTTTCGCATAAAAGAGTCGGGGTTATTCGGTACACAGCGTAGGTTATCACTAGACGATCACATGGCCAAATCAAATCAAATCAAGTTATTTTCACGGGTCTTTTATTTAAACTATGGGGAATATAATGTTTAGACGGGGTAGAGAGAGGGGGGGAGCTACATTTTGGTGCAGTGACCGCGATATTCTGAAGCCCTAGTGCTTCATTTTGTTGTCGTGAAACGGTGTGTGATCGAATTCGGACTTGGACTCTTCGCTTATAAAATTTTACACGGAAAATATTATAGTTTATTGTTACAATCAAGTCAAATAACAGGTTATGCGTTAAAGTAAGTAAAGTATGTAGTAACAGACGTCCGTAGGCTGCGGTGATGATTTATCACTGGATGATTTATAAAATAACAAGAATTGTAGGTAAAGTATGTAATAGCGGGCGTCCGATGGTCGCTTGTCGGGCGGGCCGTGTGTTCTTTGCCGCTGACGCAGTATAGGATCAATTTGAAGACTGCTGTATGTTATAAACAGCATCTGGAACAGAAAAGTAAATGCATTAACGTTAGTGACAGGTTTACATACTGCTAGATTACATTTTCATGGGTAAAAGACTGGTTAAAGTTATCATAGTTTACTGCATTAGGGGGCGATCATTCGATCGATTGTGTATCATAGTCTATTGATACAGGGGGCGTTTCGTTATAATATGATCATCATCATTTGTGGCTTGTATCTTGAGAGTCTGTTGACACAGGGGGCGTTCGCATACCGTACCGTATCGTATTATCATCATTGTCATTATTATCATAATAGAAGATCTGTAGACTTATGAGTTATGAAATGGTGCAAGTCATTTGCATATAGTAACTAATGGTAGAAAGTCATCATTGTAAATAAAAAAAAAACAAACATCATGCCATACTTCAGTCATAAAGTAAAGACCACTATAGAAAGTATCAAAGAGATATTCATGTTGTCTTAAGTGTATGGACATTATCAGCTAGGCTGGCTGTGCGTTTGTTTGCCATCAACGTAGTATGAAGGAAATCATTATCATAATAATCGTAGCGTAGTTCTCATGCGTTTGCATACTTAGGAAGGCTGGGGTTTGCTATTTGATTCCGTGACTTGGCGTAGGCATTAGTTTTTAAGTAATATGGGCATCTCTATTATAAAAATATTAGTGCTACATACAGTATAGATATAAATGAATTAATTACCTTAGGAAGTACTGCAGTGGTAGAAACTTATAATTTTGGAATATTATTGTTTTTATCACAATTAAGTAGGTAACGTTCATCTAAATCAATTTTATGCGTCTAAAATCTGCGGCAATCGTTAGTTGGTAGGAAGCTCATTTATTGGTTTGACGTGATAGCGATATTTTTAGTCTTGGGTGTTAATCCGCATCTGAAACAATACATACATGTTGTTACTTGTTGATTGGAAAGTTCGTGGTTAAGAATTGATGTTGTTAGGGAATGATAATATGTTTTCCTATTAATCATTTAAGGTGCGGTTTAAACAATACTATACTATGAGTAGACCTGTGAGGACAAGAACGATGTCGGCTAAATTAAAGGAACAAAATATGCAGAAAACTACGGCTACGCATTCGCGTAAAAGTGTAACAGCGGAATCAAAAATAGTTAAACAACGATCTCCAAAAATAACCCCAAAAAAGACTGGACCTGCGCGGGGCTTATTTTTCAACATGTTAAAGCGCACGGAGAGGAGAGTGACTGAGGGTTTGGGGCAAATTAGAGAAGAGCTCCAATCTGCTATTAGTTCTACTCAAGAGGAACCTATAGCAACATACACAGAGGCAGAAAACGGGCCTGCGGAGCAGGCAGGACTAGGGGGCGAGCTTACGTCGCAGCCTGAACTTGTGGGCGGGTCAGAATTGCAACCAGAATCAGCACCTGCGTCTACGCCACACACGGCACCTGCACACGGATTAACTGCGGAGGAGAAAAAGAGCGTCATTTACAACATTAAAAATATAAACTTTGAGCGACCTAAGTTCGGAAAGACACAGATGCACCCAGTCACTTTCCTAGAAGATTTAGACGTTTATCTACGAAAAACAGAGGCAGAAGGGCGAGAATTAGATTCGATTTTAGAATGCATGGAAGGCGATGCCCGAGATTGGGCCAGATTCTATAAGGACCGCTGGTCAACCATAGAGGATTTCAAAGTTGACTTTTTAAAGTTTTATTGGGGGGATTTCGAGCAAAACGAATTGCGGCGAAACATTGTGCATGGGTTGTGGGAAAAAGCTAAAGAGCCCTCCATGCATACCTACTTTATTAAGATTGCGGGGCAGTCTAAAATGCTCAACTTCGCCATACCTGAAAAACAGTTAATAACTGACGTAATGAGGCATTTTCCACGTTACGTGCAGCAAGCGTTCATAACGTCAAAAGCCAATACCATTTTGGAAGCTGCAGAGTTCTTAAGGTCCTTCGACGAGGTAAACAAACAGGAGCCTCGTCCTACTACCAGCAACTCCGGAAAAGCTGTGGAGAAAAAGAAAAATCAGATGTATCAAAATTGGCGGCGACCTGAAGCTTATGGACAAGGGAACGTGACAACGTTGATTCAAGATGAAGAGGCGGAAAACTAATTAGAGCTGTTCAAATGGACCCCGGATCAGCTTTAGACAATAGGGGCAAAATTTTGCGAATGATGAATTTAATGAATTGGGTACCGGGACAATTATTAGGTAAAAACAATAGGGGATTGCGGAATCCGTTAGAAATTAAAGTAGTTAGTGGGAAACCAGGTGAGGGATTTGGATATAGTAGTTTAGAAAAGGTAACTATGCTAGGACTTAGTGACGTGGTAGATTCATTAAAATTAAAAGCGGAGCAAGTTGATTTAATAGGAAATCATGTAGTGACCTCGGTATTCGAAGAATTGAATGAGGAAATACCACAAAATTCGTTCAAATCTGAAATAATTGTTAAAGTAAGAGATTATGATATAGTAGCTTTGTTGGATACTGGGAGCGATATTACATGTGTTTCTCTCGAATTGTGGGAGGTATTAAAACAAAAATATCCAGAAACACCAATTATGCCGATAAAACCATTTCAAATCAAATCGGCTTCGGGTCATAAAAGTAAAGATATAAAATATATGATTTTATTACCTGTGTGCATAAAGGATATTAAGTTAGATGTTTGTTTTGTGGTGATTCCTGATTTAAGCTTTCCCTTAATAATCGGATTTGATTGGTTGAAGGAGCAAGAAGTGTCGATTAAATTAAATAAAGGTGATTGTAAAGTGGATATACATCATCAAGGAATTCATGTCACGGTACCGTTTCATAATCGCGAAGACGAGATAGGGTGGGAAGATCAACGCTCTGTTGAAAAAATAAATGAACCTATGACTTCATACAGAACGGGAATGAGTTTACAAGAAAATGAGAGAATCTTATTGGAATCATTATTATCCAAACATGATAAATTGTTTGAAGCAAGATTAGGGCGTGCGAATTGTTACGAACATGTCATTAAAATGGACAATCATTCACCGATAGTGAAAAGATCATATCCAATACCGTACTCGTACAGGGGTAAAGTAGAACAAAAATTAATGGAACTAGAGGAACAGGGCATAATAAGCCGATCTCAAACCGAATATAGCAGCCCACTCACGTTCACTCTCAAAAAAGACGGATCCATTAGGGTATTATTGGACGCTAGAGAGATAAATAAATACATGGTAGCAGAAACTGAAAAGCCTTCTTTGCAGTTAGACGTTCTTAATTCGTTTCATGGGGCAAAGTTTATAAGTGTCATAGACCTAAATAACGCATATTTTCAAATTCCGATATCGGAACAGAGTAAAAAATACACTGGTTTCAATTTTAATGGCAAATCCTACGTATACAACGTCTTACCTCAAGGCCTTAAGACATCAGTAGGCAGTTTTAGCAGGGCCATGGACTCGATATTAGGACATGACGTGCGGGAGTTCTGTGTGAACTACCTTGATGACCTGGCAATAATAACCACAGGGACATTGGATCAGCACCTGGAACACATAAACATAGTGTTAGGAAAATTAGCTAATGCAGGGCTGACATGTAACCTAGAAAAGTGCAAATTCCTATGCAAAGAAGTAAATATGCTCGGGTATATCATATCAACAGAAGGCATAAGAACCGATCCAGATAAAGTAAAATCGATACAGGATTTCCCTGCTCCTAGAAAATTGAAACAGCTAAGGGCCTTTTTAGGTCTCTGTAATTTTTACAGACGATTCATTCCTGATTATAGTGAACTAACGCAACCCTTAAATAACTTATTAAAGAAAAATGTTACATGGCATTGGAGTAATACAGAACAACTGGCCTTTGAAACCATTAAGAAAAGTTTCATCCAAGTAATAGAGTTGCATCACCCAGATTTTACCAAACCTTACTACCTACAGACAGACAGTTCTGGCATAGGGTTGGCCGGAGCTTTATATCAATTAGACGACACAGGCCACATGAAAATATTAGGGTTCCATAGTAAAGCATTAAGAGGTGCTCAATTAAACTATACTGTTTCCGAGAAAGAATTTTACGCAGTTATTTCTTGTTTGGAGAAATTTGAGACTTACTTAAGGGGTTCAAAGGTCATCATACAGACCGACCATAAGGCACTATTATTCGTGAAAAACTGGAAATTATATCATGCCCGTGTTGTCAGGTGGATAAATTACTTAGAACAGTTTCAATATGACATGCAGCATATAAAGGGGAGAGAAAACATAGGAGCTGACGTACTCTCTAGGTATCCACCGGAAACCGAGTTACTGCAAGAAGAAAAAATACAGTTGCCTGAAATTTTATACACCGAAACGTGTGTAAATAGAGAGTTGATTAAAAATTTAAAAAATATTAAAAGATTACAAAGAGAAGATTTGGAAATAGAAGATATAATTCAAAGATTAGAAAATAATGATTCAACTGAAAAAATTGGGCGAATCGCACAGAAATGTTCTATAGAAAATGGAGTACTGTATTTTACTCCCACTGACACCCAGAAGAAGGTTATGTATTTACCTAGAACATTAGTGAATGATGTAATAAATCAAGTGCATTTAGAAATGGGACACCAGGGGGCGTACAAAGTGATTAAATACATAAGAGATCGGTTTTATTGGCAAGGAATTACTCGAGAAGTAAGGAAATTTGTTAGAGCGTGTCACATATGTCAAATGGTGAAAAGCGATAATGTTAAATATGTAGGGCCATGTCAATCAATAATAACCAATAATATTGGTGACTTAGTTATGGCGGATCTTTATGGGCCTTTACCTTCAGGGCGTTTTGGTATGACCTATATACTTGCAATTCAAGATTCGTTTAGCAAATTCATTAAAGTTTACGCTTTACGTAAAGCAACGGCATCATCTGTAGTAGCAAAAATGAGACAATTTTTCAGGATTATCCATCCAAAAGCAGTTTTAACAGATAACGGGTCGCAGTTTATTAGTAGTCAGTGGAAGGAATATATGAAAGATAACGGTGTCAAGACAAAATATACTACCGTTCGCAATCCACGTCCGAATTCTGTCGAACGCTTTAATCGCACATTGGGAATTTTGTTCAGGACTTATTGTGAAAAACGACATGTAAGTTGGGTTGACGTACTTCCAAAAATAGAAAAATTATATAACAATACATTTCACGATAGTACTGGGTTTACCCCTTGTGAAATAATGTATGGCCAACCTACGCAACTATCTTTTGATAAGGAAGTGATACAACATATGACCAAAAACATAGCAGAAATTAGAGAAAAAGTAAGAGAAAATTTAAAGAAAGCGGCAGAAAATAGGCAAGCCAAGTTCAATCAACATTTTAGACTAATAAAGTACCAAATTGGGGACTGGGTTAAAATCAGGAAGTCAAACAAATCGAATGCTCAACAAAAAATTACAAAGAAATTTGAAGCTATTTATGAAGGCCCGTTTGTTATAGCTGCAATTCTTTATCAGAATGCGTATATACTGGTGGATCCTTATACCAACAAGGTTCGGGGAAAGTTTAACACTATACATTTATCTAGATATTATAAAAATGACTAGCAGATGAAGCTGATTCGGGGAACATTTGATGATTACATAATAATAATTTAATTTGTAAAGTTACCTTGTAAAAATTGAGTAGATTTAAAGCGAATGTACATAATAATTATATAAGTTTTAAAGTGGTTTATTATCTTAGGATCGATAAAAGTAGTTAATCAAAAATTAATATATAAAAAAAAAATAGGACCATTTGTATAATGAGTAATAATGACTGATTTAGATGTAAGATTTAATACGTGTGTAATAATTTTTATCAGATCAATATTAGTATTTTTGACCAAATTAAAAATTATCTTGGTGTGCGTTAGTATAAAAGTTGTGATATTGAAGTAATTGTAAATAATGACTGATGTGTAAAATGATCATAAACAAAACCAAGAAAATATGTGTTCATTTAATACTTACGATTAATGGTAACGCTGGCGTAGCGCAATTTGTAGGCTTCGTAGGTTGTTGTTTAGCTCGCATTTTGCTGGAATTGAGAAAAATAATTGATTAATTTTGAGGTATTTAAGAATTATGATGTAAATAGAAACATTTGAGAGTATTAATTATGTTAAATAAGTAAACTTAGACAAATACATGTATGTGGGCATGTAAATAAATAAGCTAATTTTGTGATCATTCACTAATTATTGTGATGAGTAGAAACTTTAATTTTTGTCATGAGGGATGTCACATAATCGATTGTGTTAACTTTTTGTCGTTTGTCAAGTTATATACTTATTTTATGTCAGTAAAGTGGTTTAAGCACAGTCGACACTGTTGTCATCTACGCAGAATTGTAATTGTATTTTCCTAGTGAACTGACATGTTTAATTAAGTTATATGTTATGTAATTTTAAACCAAATAAATAGATAAAAAAAAAAAGAGATAAAAACGTAGCTAGGGAGGTTACCCCCATCCAGGAGCATACAGTGGTGGTGTAAATATGTATGTATTGAACAGAATAAATAATGTTTGAGCCAGCTAGGATTAGTAATAAGACAATGTGTTTTGTTTAATTCAATCCTTTTTATATATATGCTTCTTTATGTAAAAGAAAAAAAAGAAAAGAGAGAAGAAAAAAATATATATAATTAAAATTTAAAAAAAAAATAGACAGACAGATGGACGACCAAGTGATTCTATAAGAGTTTTCGCTTTTGTTCCATTTTAGAGGTACGGAAAATTTTTTTATGCATTTATTCTGTTCATAGATAGGAATAGGTCCACCACTGGTGCGGTATCGGACCTCGGTAGGTCCTGGTAGGGGACAAATATTTAAAAAAAATTATTATTAATTTATATTTGCACATGAAGGTGTTTTAATAATAATATTTTAATGGGAAAGAGCATAATTACCTAAAATATTGAAGACTGTGCGTGATGTCAATTATTCAGCTTATCAATTTCAAATTCGAAGATAACTGAAACGAATTCACAAGAAATTAATGTTAAGGACAGGTATTATCAAATATGAACCTGTAAGGAAAAGTATGTGGTTTAACAGTAATCTTAGAGTAAAATTTATTTATCGTATGACATTTGTCTCGAGCTGTGTGCAGAGAGATACCATGGCATGGTAAACAGACAGTAGAATAAATATTAAAGACAAGAAAAACCTAGTTTTATGGAAAGTTGATGTTAAAATAACAATTTAACTGTAATACTTACACTTGTAATCATCAGCAGAAATAATTAGTTTTAGTCATTGTCGTTTACAATAAATCAACAAAACAGATAATTATGTAAAAATCAGATTCTAGGAGAAAATCATCAATGTCCTGAAAGAGAGAAAAAATAATGATAATAAAATTACATTAAATAATAAATTATTTTTTATTGTTATTAAAAACTAAAAAGGTTTAAGGAAATATTAATGAGTGTTATTTATAGAAAATACAAAACTAAGTTAAACATAAAAATTATGATATATATATTTTAAAATAATAAAACGAATATTGAACCACATCAAACATATTTTCTTTCAATTAGTCCTTAATTGCTTGATTTCATAAAAATTTCATTATTAAAATAGGGCATTAAATAGCAATATATTAATAAAAAAAAAAAAACATTTACTAAGATATTTAGGAAAAAATAATAATAATAAAAAGCTTATTTGAAATAATACATACCTGTTAAAGTAACATTCAGGATTCATAATTTTCAAGTAAATACTGGAAACAGGGAAAAAATGCATCGTTTAAAAGAAATAATAAATAAAAATGTAATTGTTCTTTTTAGAATAAATTACCAGGTAATCAATAGGACACATTTCATGGTCGGGTATGTGTAATTGAATTTCCACTTCAGGTTGCACATTTTCATTTTCAACATTTTCATTCGGGGAAGCTAATGTGGGGGGTGGACATTCATTATTGGTAATGGAATTCTGAAAACAAATTTAATTTGTTAAGCTGAAAATAAAGAATTTTTACCAGAGGTCAGAAAAGATAAACATTACATTGTTGCCTATCGGATGTTAGGAATTTTTTTTGGTTTGTTTTTTTTACTATCGCTGGAAGAGAATGGTATAATTATATCTTCCCTCTATATAAAGGGCTAAGATTAAATATATATAAAGTTCACTTACCAAAAGAGAGTTTAAGTCATCAGAATCACTCACTGCCGAAGTTATATTCCATTCATTTTCATTGATCTGGGATGAAAGAAATTTAGGTTTAGAGTCTAACAATTGATAATTGCGAATAAAAATAAGGCAAGTCAAATTACCAGATCTTGGAGTATATTATCCAAATTTGATAAGTCATTGTCTGGGATTGTTTGCGTTGCAATTGTATTAGATGTTTTATTAATGGTTGGTGGTTTTGCTGATTTCCGGTTGCGCTGAAGAGGCGAATTACATTATTGAGTATATCAAAACAGTAAAATTTGTATGATCTGGGGCGCATAGAGATTTGTACATATAGAGGTTGCTTGACTTGCTTGGTCATATTTATGTAAACAGAAAAGTTGGAAGTACACTTACTTGGCGACGATATAAGCGGTTTCGGTAAAGTATTATTTTATAGTTCAACCATTTCATATCCACAGTAAAATCTGCTTGAGCTTGACACAAATCAAGTAGTTCTTGTTTAGCTTTTAAAGTAAGGTTTTTGTTTCGAAAATTAAGGTGATTTTTGTCCCATAAAATGGGAAACTTGCACATAAGACTGTCAAAACTAACCGACATTTTTTCCTTTTGTAGACAACGAACAAGGAACAAAGATGTCAGAAAATTAAGTTTTGCATCTGCGCAGTTGACGTTTGAGAATAAGATCAGTGTTGCCAGAAAAAAAAAAAAAAGACAGGATTCAGTGTTCACATTATCGGATATCATTGCAGGATTCTATGAGACAACTGCCAGCGGAAATCATTTATGCTTGTCAGTGTCATTTAATATTTATCTGTAAAAAAAATATTGCGATTCATTTTGCTAAATTGAATAGTATTTTCCTCACAAGAGAAAAAAAATGTAATGTGATCGCACAATATCAAGGATGCTAAAACAATTATAATACAGATCATTCAATATTTTCTCGAATGATTAGGTTTACCCTTAAGCATAAAATAAATATATTCGGTTGTAGTTATTGCTATTATGTGTCAGCATTAAGACTGAAATTATAGTAGTAGACAGCGACGTCGCGATATCGGGTCAATGACGTGTCGGATAGTGTAGATACGAACTAAAATATTTGGAGTTGATAACAAAATATACGTATACTGGTTTCCTTAATGATTTTAAATAAATTATTTTTGTGTAGATGATGTTAATAATTATGATATATTTCTTAAGAAATATGATTTGCAGTCACAAATATTTAAAACGTCATGTGGAAACGTTTAAGTGAAATAGTAGATGACGTTTGACGTTTGTAAGAGGTTTAATGGATTCGTAATGTAGACAATAGATACCAATTTCTGAACGTAGTATATGAATGTCGTTGAGATTTGACAGTTCTTGGAGAGTTGAGAGAAAAGTAGTTTTGCTAATAATTGTAATTTCTTTAGTATCATGGTGTTAAAAATACTTAATGATACAGTTTTCGAGTGGATTAATAGTCGAACATTATAGTATAGTTAAAGTGTGCGTTGACGCCAAAGATAGTGCATTCATAAGTAAAAGTCGGAAGCTAGATAAATACCATGTCTGAACTAAAAGTTAATGTGTTGTTTGTTATAAATTAATCAGGGAGTCTAGGTAATGAGTGATTTACGATTAAGTGCAGTGTAAATAGAATGTGAGTTGTGAGTGGTATTTTATATTGGAGTCAACGTTAGGATTAAAACAAGTAAGTGGGTTTGAACATAATTATAGTATACTGAACAGTGGGAAGAACTTGGGAAGAAAATAGTATTTATTTTCTCAGTTCTCTTGTAAGTAACTCGTACTCTTGTAATGTTCTCTTGTGGTAACTTTCGGGGTAAGAGCACGGAGCCTTATAAGGTCAAATTGTCTGCCTGTATGTTGGAATTATTTGTAGAGTTGGCATTTGTAGAATATTTTCCGTTGACCGGCGACTGTAAGACTGACATGTAAAGTTGTTATATACTGCAAGTACATAGAGGGCTATTGATGCTAAATATTTGAAGTTAAGTCGTAGTAATAAAGTTATTTTTATTTAGCGTCATGCTTTGAAGTGAGTTAACCGAGTTGTGTATCAAGTTTTGTTGGCACAGGTTAGTTATTTATTTATTTTAAGCTTTATTGCATGAAGCAGTAATGAATAGATTTTTTTTTAATTGATTTTATGCTCTATAGTATTCAATTTATGTTGGGGTACAATCAATAATAGCTGCATTTTGGAAAAGTTGTCGAGTTAATTGTCGGGCAAGATCCCGAATTCATTTGTAGAATTTGCTTGTAAAGTTGTGTGGAGCGTTCAGGAGGTGGATCTGGTTTGTAATTGCCTGGGTTTTATAAAATATAGTGGTAGAAGTATTTAGAAGTGGTTGGGATTAGAAATTTAGAATTTGGTTTAGCAGTGAAAATTTAGCGGTGAAGAAATTTTTAAGGCAGTATATATATTCAAAGGGTTATGTATTTTGCTAGTATAATTTATACTAAAGCTTCTATCAAATCAAATTATAATAGTAGAACGATTTTCAGTTTTCAATATAGAAAAGAAAAATTTAGTAATGCATGATTATCCATCGCTCTACCCGGAAAAGAAAAGTTTAAAATTTGGTTCTTTTATTGAAATAGGCCATGTATTTTTATATTTACATTATATTTTAATTACAAACAGTAGGCTTCAACTTATATATTCTTTTTGGTATTATATTATAGTGCATGCATTGTGAAGGGTTTTAATATAAGCGATGAATCGGTTCTTTAAATGGTTTTTCTTCAAAAAGAAAAGAAATTTTGTAAAAGATAGTTAGATTCAGAATTATGATTTTAATAATATTATCAACATTTTCAATAAATTTCATAGAATAAAAATAAAATATTTTTATATTACAAATAAATAAGGACTGATTGCTTATAGTAAATTTGTTTGCTGAAACTTTATAGCAAATAGAGAAGGGGTACAAATGGCGTACTATAGCTTTAAAATTCTCTATCTGTCAACCACTGGGCTAAATAGAAATATTTAAAATAAATATGTATAAATATGTGTATATAATTATGAAATTTTAATCTTGGTTGCATTGTTTGGCATTCATTTTTACAGAAAAGGTAAAATTTATTAATACATAATTATTATTTTTATTAATAATTCAACAATTAGAAGAATATTCTAATGATTGCATATCAAAGACTTTGGCTATCTGTAATTTTAACCGAGTGTAAGTATGAATGAGGAGTATGATTGAAGTAGATGAGTGACAGTGTTACTAAGGTTTATTGAAACTGATGGATGATGGTGATGTGTGGAAACAGGGGGGTGGGGGAAAATTTTGTGAAAATGGGTTATTGCAGGTAGACAAATGTTAAGATTGTGATCAACCTGGATTTGTTGGTAGTTTGAGGGGTCTATACACACAACTAGTCAGCAAGGATTTATCAGTAGGTTAAAATCGTATAACGATTCGACCCATTTAATAAGGGTAATCCTTATTGACTAGTACTAAACAGAAGCTAGGACTAAAAGTCTATTAGCTGAGGTTTTATCAAGGTTTTGTACACACACCACGATTTGATGAAGGATCATTCGAAAACAGAAATATCCGACTGCTTAGTAGGATATGATATAAAAATGATATGGCGAGATGCAATCATTTTTGAATAATGTTTAAAAAAATATATGTTTATCTTTTCATTGCTTTTGGTAAATGATATTTGATATTATTATTATTATTTATTTGATATTTGATGATATTTGACATGTCTGATAGAAAGACAATTTATTTATTGGTATTAAAGTAAGGCTCATTTATCACGCTAGAGGTGAAATGTTTATTATATTAGTAGTATCTACATGAATAAATTTATGATAAATTAATTTAAAGGCTAATTTTGAATGGGGAATTGGTTATTTTGATAACAGGGTGTTATGGATATTGACATATCCATATAGTTAAGCGCATTTCGAGTTTTAATGTTTTGTAGCCATTTAAATGACTAATGGGAATGCAGGAGCATTGAGGTGACGAATGTCGTTTAACTAAGTTCATAAATGGACATTTCATAAATTGGTGTGAAAATGAGTCTGAAATCGAATATCTGATTCAAGTTTGTGACACGTTCCAAGAAAACTTGATTGAAAATGGTGACAAAGTATTGAAATTTGGTTAGAATTTTGGTTTAATGGCGATTGAATTTCTTAGTACTTACATAGAGGGTTTTTCTTTTTGCGTGGGGAGCTTTTGGGATATCAGATCGGATCCGGGCAATGTGGATTTTGAATGGATGAGTGCCTGGACAGACTCTGAAATTCAGTTTGATATTGCAAATGCGGACTATTCGGGTCTTCTAGCCTCACAAACTAGAACCTTGGGCAAATGGGAAGATTTCGAGGAAAGGATAGTCATGGTTCATTATCAAAATTCATAAGACTAAGTTTTATACCGAGTCACTAACAATCAATGAGTACTGGTTTAAATACTCATACACGTTTAAAAATAAAGGGGAGGGGGGGGAAGGGGAGGGGAGAATAGGTTCACTAACAAATCTATGGTATGTTATTTAACATTATAGTAGTTCAAGGATCCGTCATGAATCGCTCATTACATTAGCAATTACATGGCACATCCTTGAGGGGGCGAATATGTAACTAGACGCTTACAATGAACGCCTGTCCATTACCGAATGCTAAACAAAGATCGGTAATTTTGCCTTAAGTATTTCATTAAAAACTAATCAAAGTTATATACACAATTAAATAAACGCTTTACAAATTACGACGCAAAATCTATTAATAATCACAAACATGACCGCCGCCGGCGCGGCTACAACATATGTCAATAAGAGCCTATGTCGTGAGAGCATAATAAATTGCGACCGTAAACGTAAGCACGCGCGGAGTAGTTTCGTTTGGAGTGATGCATGCGATATAGGCAATGGTTGCGATGCGGAGGACTTTTGCGATATAGGTGATGCAGGCGATGTTATTTTTAGTTATAAATAGCCGGGCGCGCAGAGCGGACGGATTATTATTGTTCGACTGTCTGTGAGACTGGTTCTATAGATTATTTTTGGTGGGTTTCTCGTCATTTTTGTTTGAGATTCCGTTGTTATGTGGAAATGTTCCGCATAGTGAGGGAATCTTCTTTACTTTCAATTTCATTATTATTTTACGGGGTTAAAATTTATTGCTATTTATTTTAAGAGGGCCAGATCACATTCCAGGCATACAGTTAGCTTGACGGAATACGTTTAACCTCACGGTTTGCCAAACAAGCTTATTCCGGAGTCATTTAGATTACCAGACTGTTTAGGGGGTCTGGGCGTTCCTATTTATCAACATGGGACGTATTTTACCCTTAGCGAGTTCCATTGTCCAACTGGTGTAGTCTGATCATGACCTCCGCGATTGAAGGAGGTATAGAAGGGTTCTTCGCTTGTGAGGGCTCACTAGTATATGGAATTCGGTCTCTATTATGTATATTTATATAATCTATTATATGCTAGGGCGTTTCATATCACAGATCCCTTTAGACTTCGGTCAGTTGTGATATGACACAATACACAGGCTTTAGGTTGATTTTCTCAAGCTAGCCACTTGAACGTTCTAGTAGGGAACTGTTTAGGCACATAGGTAAAAGTAGGGCCTCACTACATAACACTATGGTAAATACCTCACGGTTGAGGTTTGCATACACTAGAGTAGGAATTAGAGCTATTTGGGGATGTAAGTAGATTAGGATTAAAGTCATGTGTAGGATTAGGACGTTAGGAAAGAGGGTTTAGGGATTTAGGTTTAGGTATTAGGTATTCACGCGATTATTGGTGTATTGTGTAAAAAAATAAGAGGTATCTAATAATTTCTTTAAATAGGTACTAAAAATACTGGGTTTCATAGATTTTTATCGGTATTATGTGTTGTAAAGGTCCAATTCTTCCAATCATGATTAAGATAGCAGGGCTGGTTCAGAAAGATGGAACCAACTCTGAAAGTAGCAGGCGGAGCAGTCTACTAGTATTATTTTCCAATATCATGAGTGAAAGAATACTCATTGCTGGGAAAGAGTAGAGATATACTATTGTAAATGGTTAGGAAACATTGGGAAGTGTTTAGGGTAGAGGGAACTGGTAGTTAAAGATGCTTCTCATCTAAAGATTTATTAATGAATTTATTTTCATTAGTATGGATTTATATTCATTAATATGTCTAGTTCTGGTATAGAATACGTTCCATCTCCATCTTGGCGTGTTAACAGCATTGTATGAGATATGAAAGACATACCATACAACAGTCAAAATTATCCTTTTTAGCTGTAGCTTAAAATTGGGTATCAACGTTTCTATTTTCTACTGCATATTTATGGTAGCAGGATGATTTTGACTTAGGGGAAAAAAGTAAGGCTTTCAAGGGTATTTGCCGCCCATTGGAAACCTCCAGCTGTTAATAACGTAACCTGAACACGTAGACCTTGTTGGAGATAAATTACCAATAATAATATTATTATTATGTATTTAGAATCTAAATTTTGAGTAGGTAAAACATGTTAGAAAAGCTATTGTAAATGTATGGAAATTTGGTAGAAATAATTCTACTTAGTAGAAAAATACGTGGTAGATTTGGTAGGAAAAATTAGTAGGTATTTAGGGTCTTAGGTCAAATAGTGAAGAGTTCAAGTCTGATTCGTTTCGCATAAAAGAGTCGGGGTTATTCGGTACACAGCGTAGGTTATCACTAGACGATCACATGGCCAAATCAAATCAAATCAAGTTATTTTCACGGGTCTTTTATTTAAACTATGGGGAATATAATGTTTAGACGGGGTAGAGAGAGGGGGGGAGCTACAAGGTAGGTAAATAGGGATGTATTATACACAGTCATTGCCGACGCTACGCGTTACGCTAGTAGCGAATCACTGGTTTTACTGCTTTGAAGCAAAAACTATCTACGAACGGGAATCCCGACTATCGGGTTGTCGGCACTGAATGTGTTAATGTAGTACGAGTACTAAGTACATTGTAGTTCGTCTGTCTCCTTACTGCTACCAATCTCCCCACTGCGCCGCCGGCTTCAAAGTGGCGCGAGCAACGTTAATCACTCTTCCACCCGACTGTGCGATGGTTATCTGCTTATTGCCTGTAGTGCTACACTTTAAATTATGTTGACGCCGACTCTACTGTATCGTGTTTCGTGCCTCCATACATTCTGGTGTAAGTGCTTGTATTAACGTTCTTATACAACGACGTGGGCAAACAAGCTAGCTTATGCTTACTAACACTGTAGCCTAAGGATGATTGTAACTCCTGATTAATCTGAAGCCCGTTGCCGACTCTTTATGGACTTGAAAATTCGTTGTGTTGACAACGTTCTGCCAACTTATCCCACCACCGCCAGCCTAATCACGTAACTGTATGTACTTAACGGTAGGTATATTTCAGTGTAATTAGTTGAAGTCTAAATCTCTGGATTGGCATAGGAAAATGGCATTAAAATATGCTATATATATCATACCTGGCGCAGAGGATCAGCATTGCCATCCAGCGTGGCAATGCTGCCAGCCTTCTGGGCACGCTGCCCCCACAAGGTGATTTGGGGCAAATTTTTTATTTGTAAGTTAGTTTATTTAATTTTGTAAGTTAGTTTATAATTTTAGAGTTAGTTTTTAAATATTGTCACTGTCAGTTGACATGCTAATCGTTAGTAGGTACATAAAGTTAAATAATTACCCTACTGGAATACAACACCACATGGCTAAAGAGCAAGGAGCGATATTCAATTCAGGTATGTTCAAAAGAGGCGAGCCTATACGTCCATTTGCCGATTTTCATTACATTGTGTGGTTTGGTCGCCCTCGCCTTACCGCGGTGGCCCGCAGCCCGCAATGTAATCAAAATTGCATGCAAATTCTTGCCGTGTAAATCGACCTTATATCTGCGTATGCTACTGGAGAACGGTGGGTCTATTTTTTCACCAGATAAGATATTTATTTAGTTGACTTTGCACTCGTTACCTTTTTAAAACTTTCCTCTAATATTGCCAAAAAAAACGAAACCAAAACAAAGATTTCACCAGCAGGTGACGTCCCCGGCGGCGACTTCAAAGGCATTTTGTGTCGCTTTTTACGGCCTCCACGACTTCATAATAAACCGCTGTGTCTCGTGTTATCGCTCACGACTTTTTAGATGGGATGGTCATGCGTGACTCGTCTTTATTAGGTTTCAAATGACATCCGAAACAGAGGCATAAGAAACCCCCAGCCATAATAACATCAAAATATTGCGCGCGTCTATAGGCTGTGGTGTACCGCCGTCGTTGTATAAAAACCGGCCAAGTGCGAATCAGACTTCGCACATTTAGGGTTCCGAACCAACCAAGTAGGTTTGTTTTCGCGCCGCCTTTAGCTGTATGGGAGTCCCCTTTAAAACATTGAAAAATAAGTTTTGACAATTTGTATAGCTTTGAGATACCACCAACCAAGAGCCAAGAAGCTTATACTGTGAAAATTTTAAGACTGTAGCTCCAACTGTTATGCTGGAAACCTGTGTGACAGACGACGGACGGACGGACGCGTGAAAGACAGCAATAGGGTTCTGTTTTGACCCTTCGGGTACGGAACTCTAAAAAGGAAGCGTAAACTGTATTGTGTTAATTTGTGTTCCTTCAAAGTTCCGAGGATGCACTTTGTTGAGATTAGATAGAGACCTGCATTTGTCTGTTGCTGCGACGAATCTTCATACTAAAAAGGGTTCGGCAGCGCTTGTGATTGTTATGCAGAAGTATGCGTCCATAGGCTATGGTGTCTGCTTACCATTCGCCGTATAGCTATGAATATTGAAGGTTACTAAAAATATGGGTCGGTGACGAGGCCTATATAACGAATTACCTGATGATTTTATGGTAATATTCTATCGTTATATGCCAAACGATCATGCAATGCTATCTCGTTTGCGTGTTAACTAGTTTTACTATGTAAATTATGACGATCAGTAGTTTATTTATGCCCAAGGGCTTTATCTGCCACAGCAATTATAATTTACAACCCATTAAACGTAAACAATTCGTTTCACAACAAGACATCGTAAATTTAAGTAAATCTGGGCCAGAAATCAGCGGATATCTATTATCTTCGTTCTGATGCAAATGTAATCGCTGGCCATATTTAAACGGGGAATAATGGGCGATAAGTGATTATGTTTTGCATTATGCATAGAACGTAGGATGTGGCTATGAGAAAACGTGGCGGGCGCGGGCACGCTTCGCTATCGGAAAACGCGTAATATATACAATGACGGTGGTAAACAAGCGTGCGGTCCACCTGATGGTAAGCAGACACCGCAGCACCAAAGCAACGCAACAACGCGCTCGCAACTCCAAAGGAGTAACGTGCGCGTTGCCGACCCTTTATAAAATTTGAGGATTCACTGTGTTGACAGCAGAAAGGACAAATTTAGGTCCCTCGCTCTCAACACAGTGTATCCTCGGGAGCTCTGGCAACCTTGCTCACCTCGAGGAACACAACACTACATACTTGTATAGTCTCTCTTCTCTCTCTCTTTCAGCATATTTGCGTCCACTGCTGGACGGACATATGCCTCGTCCATGCCTTTCCATTTCGTTCTGGACGTAGCGGCGTAGGGGCTGGCGGACTTGTATAAGTAGTAAATAGTGTTATTATGGCTGTGGTCTTCTGCAAGGCGGAGGTACTTCCCCAGTTGGGCTCCAAATTCGAGCAGCATGACATTTTGCTGTGCCCTACCTCTCTTATCAATGGACAATGGCTTAATAGTTATAAAAGCCATTGTCCATTACTTGCACAATTTTGACAGGTCGTCAGACCTTGTTTACCAATGGTTAACGCCTGTCAATTACCTCTAATATTATATGTAAGTTACAATTGAATGTTTCAAGAATTGGATCAATGTCAACCACTCGAGTTTTATCTTTCTTTTCGTGTAAGTATTACACATAGTGTTGTTTCCTAATTTTCAGGAAAACCGACCAACATATGTCTCTCATTCTCGCTTTTGTCGCAATATATGTCTCTTACTCTACAAGCGATTCCTGAAGCCGCCCCGCTTATAAACACAGCCTTAGCTGCATTTATGGCAACGAGATTGATGGCAGTTAAAAATAGTCATGTCATGTAGTATTGTAGAGAACTACCTACAAAACAAGTAGTGGTGTTATAACGTAATTTTAATGTGATTTCTAATAAAATTTTATAAAGTCAAGGGACTTGAAATTTATTAAACATTATGTAGTCATAATTTATTTTGTAAAAATTCCGGCATGACACCGGGGATCTGGACAGAAGCAAGTACTTCTTAGTACCTAGTGAATAGCGTAGCTGTTTACAGGACTTTGTAGATTATCTTGAAAGAGCTTCATTACAGTCGCTACCTTATTCTCTTTAAGCGGCCTGCTCGACTTCAGTGTCGTATTTACTTCGTCCTTTATGACTCTAGGCGGTGATGGTTGATAAGGGCAGTTTTTTTCTTTGACGTTTGTACACAACTGGAAGTTACTATCTACCAAAGTAAAGCAAAATCTCAAAATAATGGAATTTGTTATTTATAGTATGGCAATCGAATCGTGAGATATTCGAGAAGATGGCCAGGAAGCCTGGTTACCAGTTTTTGTGGCACTTTTAGCACCACCCAGGGGCCACGTGTAGGATAGGGGTGGGTACACCCTACGAACGTGGTTCAACTACGACCCCTCTTTGTCAAGTGAGTGGACAACTTGACTGTTAGCAGTTCTCAAGCCGCCCGAAGGCCTCCAAGTTGGCTTAACAACTGTATGCTGCCATAGACGGAAGCTGGGATCAACGGCTTAACGTGCCTTCCAAAGCACGGGAGCTCCAACTGCTAGCGCCGCTGGGATACGTAATAACTTTTTATCTTTGGAATCAAAAGTTATTATTATTACCTAGTAGAAAATCATTATTGTCGTCGATAACAAGTGCAATAAACTCATTAGTAGGAGCCCAGATTCGATCTTCACTTGACATATACGCATGCTTGAATTAAACACTAGGCTATCGTAACGTAGGTATTGTAAGTAGAAAAAAGGTACGAAGTAAATTACAAAATCAATTTTAGAACCCCATATTAGTTTGTAGTATTTTTGTAAATTTGCAATTGTTTATTACGATGATATTATCACATCTAAAATACCTACCCCAGATTTTTTCAGTCCGTCTTATAATGACATTAGATTATAAAATAATAAAAAATGGGTCATACAACAATAAAAACATAATTTATTGTTCACCAAAAATAAATAAAACAAAATCACAAAGAACTTAAACTCCATAACGGTAGACAATAATTGGTGGCCTTATCGCTAACTAATCAGCGATCCCTTCCAGGAGTTCCAGGCAAACTTTGTTACCACCGTTTTGCAGTCACACGAACAATAAATAGCAAGACATTTATGAAATAAAACCCCACTGTTTGAAGTCCTGCATGAGTCCGCGGAACCGTTCGGCGAACAGTTCGTTGGCGAGGGGCACGAACTCCCCGCGATCGAAGCTCGGCGCTGACGCGGGGTCGACTGTAACGAAGGGCAGCGTGGTTGCCGCTACGCAGAGGCCGATCGGGAGTTTCTAGGTGACAAAATAATTAAAATTAACAATTTATAAAAGGTTCGGGTTAATAAGCACACCTTAGCCTCACATTGACTAACTTAGTACAGTCAACTAATTAGATTTCTGGGCCACTTCGTACCATGTCACAATGGCATTAGTATGGGATCCTTAGCGGCTTTCATATTTATGTAACAAGGTACGAAGTGGCTCAGAAATCTCATTGATTGACTTCGTCTGAGAGACACCTCTATATTAAATTGTTTTTTTTTTCCTTTTATATTTAAATCTAATTATTTTTATTTTGACGCTTTGAGACCATGTACATCTCAAAGCACGTTAGAATAGTCATTATTAAGAATATTTTGACGCTCAGAGACCATTTACATCTTTGAGATATGATATTAAATTTTGTTATTCAGACTGAGACCTTATACATCTCTCAACTTTACTATTATTGTAATATTTGTATTAGATAATTAATATTTTGACATCAAAAATGTATTAAATTCTTATTGATATATTTCTTAAATTGTAAATTAATATTTTCTTATGAAAAATCTATCATTATGCTTATATTGTCAGACTTTTTTAAATTGTACATTAACATTATGACATGTGAAAGTGCCCTTGTGACCTATTTGCAGAATAAAATGTTTGAATTTTGAATTTTTGAATTTCTTAATTCTAATGCAGCGCGCAATTTTCGAATAAAATGGGCACTGATAGAATCGTGGGAAAATGAGAATAACAATGTAGTTCGCTTTACAAACTTATAAAAGTAATTCCTAATCAATTACATTCAGCACAATCATAAACAAACCAGCATGCGTATTATCGCATGATAAAGCATCTGTCACTTTCTATCGAGTGGTATCTTATCTTGTCGTCTATCAGGCTATTAACGACACTATCATAGACCGGGACCTCAGGACTTACTTCTCTCATGTCACTTTCAAACTCCTCTCTCCCGTAGACTTCATCGGGCTTCAAGCCAAGTTTGGTCATCGCCAGCGCGAGCTGCTGGTAGTAATGTTCCACCAGTTGATGGTAGAATTGCTGACGGAACTGCTGGTCCGAACTCAGGACGATGAAGTAGATGAGGTCAGCTGCCGGGCAACCTAGTCTCGCTGTTTGGTAGTCCACTGGTATTATACGGTATACTCCATTCTAGGAAGAAAAAAAAAACATTGCGTTAGAACACGTCAGTTTTACTATGACCGTTTATCATCAAGCTTGTATTGAATCCTGTTGTTGTAATTATTAGTAGGTTTCTTATATTAACTCTGCACCACCTACTATCAATTTATTAGTTTTGCATTTCCGTTACCCTAAGGTTGTCTGGAAGAAATCGCTCTTTAGCGATAAGACCGCCTGTTGTTTGCCTCTACTTATTGTGTCTTTTTGTATAGTACTGTGTCCTTTAATTGAGGTGTGCAATAAAGAGTATTTGTTGTTGTTGTTGTTGTTGAATCCTACAGTACAGACATTATTGTATAAACACTAATTGTACACTATTTGTCAAAGAAAAAAATAACAATTAAGGACTAGCTTATCATCTCAATGTGTACTAAAAAATGTTGCTTTTTGCACCTAACAAACATACAAAACATATAAGCTAAAATTTAAAGCGTATTTTACAACGATTTTAAATATGGATGGATTCAGTTTGCTTTATTATCAAATGCCAAAAGCTGAGAATAACATAACCTACTGGAAAAGTGCTTCAGTACCAGCGACTTATATATTTACTTACCACGCTGGCTCAGCGAATCGAGGTGGATCTTGGCCTCAGACACTAAAACACGCCACTGTGCTCGGCGCTGAGCAGCTTGTCACCAATCAGAATCGGGCGTTTGAAGCAGGCACAGGTCTTTTTGCACTTCGGCGATCCAGCGATACCTTTGTCAGCCGATCGGATGTTGACAAATTGACGCCCCAGCCCCAGCCCAGATAAAGGGCGTACATTATGATTAGAATAAAAAAAATCAGCACGTGGAAAGCTATCTAGCTGATCTACTTACCACTTCTTTATGCATCAAGTTGCTAGGTCGATAGTCTCCATGGATGATCACCGAGGTCTTGCAAGGGTTACCAAGGTCTTCATGCTTACTCCAGCCAACAGATCCTTCAAGGAGTCGAGAGAGTGTCTCCATGTCTTCCGCATCGATCGCTGCCAGTGCTGCATCTGTCAAACCTTTCCACTCGGAGACTTCAGGCACTTGAGGATACTTCAACGCATCTCCAACCTCTTTAAACACTTTTGGATGTTCATTCTTTAAAGCCAGAGACAGTGCATGGAATCTGGCTAAAGTTTCAACACAATTCGACGCGTATTTCCAGTCAATGCACTTGAACCTGTCGAGACATTCATATCCTCTGGCTGCTAAATTCTCCATGACGATGATCGGGACCCCTTCATCGCTTCTCTTGTAGAATTGTGGGAAAATAAATCTTTCGGTGCATCCATGTTTGTTTTGTAGCTTTTCGTAAGCACTTGAAAGAGTTTTGTAGAAGAAATGTTCTGTGTCGAATATGTGATCTGTTATAGAGTTTAACTTTTCGCCCATTGAAGCGAGTTTCGCAAATAATTCCACAGTTTCACCTGGGCTGATGACTGTGATTTCGAATAACTCCGAGCTGTAGTTAGCTCCTTGACTGCTCACAGGTTTTATCCTTACATCAGCGGCTTCAGGGAATTTCTCCTGGACGATCGAATTTATAACTTTTTGCAATTGTTCCTCTGCGTGTGACATGGTTGACAGCTCAACTGCAACTGTGAATAAACATGCACAATGAATTCACCATGTGCTATTTATAACTGCAACCTTACTGCGTAATTGTACTCAAGTGTCGAGTAGTAATTAATCTAGTATTCAAGCGGAGTGGTTAATTTTGTCCCACAAGGACGGAAAATAACAACAAATGAGATAACTGGGCGTATGGGAACTAGGAAGCAATTATTAATGATTTGTTAAGTATGAACGCCATAATAACAAAGATCTGAAAGATTAGCAATACTCACCGTGTTGGCTCCGCGACCCAAAATTAATAGTACTTAACCTCCGACACGAGAGTGCGCTTGCCAGAAAAAAAATCAAGTACTTCACTTAAGGTTAGGGCCCGTATGAAGCACCAATATTAAGGTTAAACGTCCCCGTGCTCGACACTGACGAAATACTTGATACTTTCAATCTGTCTTTATAACATAACAACGTCAAAAGTGAAGCTGGAATTAGCAGCCAAAGTCCTGGAAGGGAGAGCGCCAAAGGAATGGAACACAGACTTGGTGGTGCTTTTTAACAACACCTTACTGAAGAATTACCGAACCATCACGGTTTTGAACCATATCACAGAATAAGTAATAGTACAAGTATAGAAGCTTCACTTTCTAACAAAAACGGCGTTTAGGCATAAAAAACATGCCTACTCTGTGCATCTCTGTCTATTGTATAACTTGTATTCATTCACACGCGGCACGTGTAGCGCTAGGGCTATCGACTCGTCGCTCGTCGCGTTCTAGTCTGCGGCGGCAGTGGTAACGTGCATATAGACGCGTTCGCGCGGTGGCGGGTGGCCCACGACTGACGGCCGGCCCCGGGCCGAGCGAGCGGTAGGCATTTAAAGCGACGCGCGCCTCCCACTGCAAGCCCCTTGACCATATAAGCATTTTCAAGAGTCATTGACCCGTCTTGCACTTGCACGCAGGCTACACATGCCATGACATCTAGCCTCCCGAACACTTCAGTTTCCGAATAGGGTTTAGTACCATAAACGACATCCACACTCTCTGTCAGGGTATTACCCTTCCCTAAAGAGACTGAAGACTATATCCTCCCCCTCACTTTGAGGTTCGTGGGCTATGAGAAAGCTTTTGTTCGATCGAAGCCAAGGCGGAACTACAATATTTCCAGCGGTGCCAAGTGGACTACAGCTATATCGAATTGCTGAAGTGTTTGTGTGAAAACGTTCGAAGTACGCACGAAGAGCATTTCATGTTATGTTTTCAAAAAAGATGTCCATACCAAACTTATATTTTTCAGCACATTAAATTCGTCATCGTAACAAACTCGGTCGTGACAAAGTCGCCGTTCAATCACACGAACAATCAAGAGCTACCTAGACAATTTATGAAATAAAACTCCACTGCTTGAAGTCCTGCATGAGTCCGCGGAACCGTTCGGCGAACAGTTCGCTGGCGAGGGGCACGAACTCCCCGCGATCGAAGCTCGGCGCTGACGCGGGGTCCACAGTCACGAATGGCAGCGTGATCGCCGCTACACACAGGCCGAGCGGGAGTTTCTAAATGAAATTATAATTGTTTATATTACAAACTTACTCTGTACGCCACATCCAGTTTTTAGTTTATCTCAGAGTGACTACCTTAGTACATTTCCATACAAAATATTCTAGAGCGGCATTAACAAGTATGATTTAGCCTCAGAGTGACTACCTTAGTATAGTCAACCAATTTGATTTTTGCCATGAGCCACTTTGTACCTTGTCACAATGACATTCATATGAGATCCCTAGCGGCGTTCATATTGATTTTCACTGTAACAAATTGATTGACTGTACATTTTCTTATAATTCTAACGCGGCGCGCAACTTTTGAATAAAATGGGCACTGATATAATCGTGGAAAAATGAGAATAACAATTTAGTTCGTAGTTGTGTCTGCTTTAGAAACTTATTTAAATAATTTAAAAATAATTCCCAATCGTTACATTCAGCACAATCATAAACAAATCAGTACGAGTATTATCGTCGTAATAGGGTATTAAACTAAGGTAAAAATAAATTATTTTTTACTTGACTAATAAAAAATCTAACGAAAATACTCGAAAAACATCAATTATTAATTTATTTTAGCTAATTGAAAGATTTTATAAGCATAAAGATTTAAAAAGGACGCTGATTTAAACAAACCTACTCACACTGTCTTAGTGACGTCACTAAGACAGTATTTCCCTACAAACTTCATATAAACAAATCGTTTTTGACATTTAATAAAAAGTTGCTGATTTGACTATGGGTTTAATACCGTATTATCACGTGATAAACAACAAAATAAAGCATCTATCACTTTCTATCGTAATTTCTGCCAGAATAGATCAACAACTGGTCGATGCGGCATAGAAGGCTCACAATAATAATTAATACAAACCAACAATAATAATTCTATGGAATGGTATCAGAAAGTATCACAGATTCACAGATTCTTTATCTTGTCGTCTATCAGGCTACAAACGGGGCTATCATACTCGTATACCGTTAGGACTTACTTCTCTCATGTCACTTTCAAACTCCTCCCTCCCGTAGACTTCATCAGGATTCAAGCCAAATTTGGTCATCGCCAGCGCGAGCTGCTGGTAATAATGTTCCACCAGCTGGTGGTAGTACTGCTGACGGAACTTCTGATCCGAACCCATTATGATGAAGTAGATAAGGTCTGCGGCCGGGCAACCCAGTCTCGCTGTTTGGTAGTCCACTGGTATTACGCGGTACTCTCCGTTCTGGGGTGGAAGGACAACACTGCATTACGATGCGTCAGTTTCTTTTGAGTATTTATAAGCGACTGTGACGCCTTATCATCACCAGGGTCGTAGACTTGTCTGCCACCGACATGGTTTAAAACACTGGTATTTCCTTTAAAGAATAATGAATAGAAAAAGCGGTAAAATGAAGCAAGGAAAAACCAAACAGTGACTACTAGTACCTCAAACTAGTAGACTCATAAATGGTGCTTTTCGTGCCCCCACAACCCACAAACATACATACTCGTATAAATAATAACGTATTTGAGAAGTACAGAGGTAACCTACAGGGTGACTGGTTACTGAATACATACCTTTTAAGTCATCTCCCGAGCCCGGAGATCTCCGGGCACATAACAAAACAATCTCATTGTTTATTTTTTTCATCGGGCAGGAAACAGGTTGAAAATATCAATTCATTTGCAGCAAAAAAGATCAAGTGATACCTTGATTGATTGATACCCTGACCAATATATACCAAAAACTATTGGACCATTTAAGATTTTGCCCAGAATTGCCGAATACCGTTGAAAAAAATATCGTAAAAATATATTTTTTGAGGATAGTATCATATATTTTGTGTCTTATTACGTTTAACGTCAAAATGATAGCAAAAGACGCAAAAAAGGGCAAAAGAATCACTTAATTAAAAGCAACTCATTTAATAACATAAAAAATTATACCCAGCGCCCAAATTACTCACAGACACATCCTTGATTAAATAGCTTTCTGATGACGCTAAAGCGTTTACAAAAAAACGTTATTCAAATATCAAATATTTATTCTGCAAATAGGCCACAGGGGCACTTTTACATGTAACTAAAGTAATAACATGTTTAAGAAAACCAGTGCAATGAGTAGGTCTCTTAGGAATATATAAATATGAAGTCACTTCACAGAAGGATTCTTTGATATGTTTGATAATATAAATTCCTATTCCTCCTACAAAAACATAGCAAAAGTCTGTGATTTAAAACTTTGCCGAGTTGCCGCAGCTAAAATACGAGTACCAGGCTGAAGAAGCCGTGAAATAAAGAGCTACTCGCATCCTTCCCTCACCCACATTATTATCTCATACTTTCACTACAAACACCCAACTACATTCACTCACACAAACCTATTTATTTTTAAATAAAATAAATTGGATTGAATTGAATTGAAAATTGAATTGAACACTCCGTTAAATGGAATGCATTCAATAACCAGTCACCCTGTATAGTGAAATCTGATTTTGCAAGTCACGTTAGAATAATCTTATCTGTTTTTCTCTATTTATAAGCAGGTGCACTTACGTAGATTAGAAATTAATGCATTATCCGTTATCACTTATCAATTACTAAGGCGATAGATACGAATTACTTGAAGAGCACTTCAGCATCAAGTTATTGCATATGATAATTATAAGTTACACGCATATGATTTGTATAAATGTCTTAAGTATGCGGAAAGCTATCTATCTAATATACTTACTACTTCTTTATGCATCAAGTTGCTAGCTCGATAGTCTCCGTGGATGATCACCGAGGTCTTGCAAGGGTTACCCAAGTCTACAAATTTACTCCAGCCAACAGATCCTTCAAGGAGTCGAGAGAGTATCTTTCTATCTTCCTCATTGAGTGCTGCCAGCGCTGCATCTGTCAAACTCTCCCACTCGGAGCCATCAGGCACTTGAAGACCCTTCAACGCATCTCCAACCTCTTTAAACACTACTGGATATTCATTCTTAAAAGCCAGAGACAATGCATGGAATTTGGCCATAGTTTCTACACAATTCGATGCGTATTTCCAGTCGATGTACTTGAATCTGTCAAGACATTCATATCCTTTAGCTGCTAAATTCTCCATGACAATGATCGGGACTCCTTCATCGTTTCTCTTGTAGAATTGTGGGAAAATAAATCTTTCGGTACATCCATGTTTGTCCTGTAACTTTTCGTAAGCACTTGAAAGAGTTTTGTAGACTAAATGTTCTGCATCGAATGCCTGGTTTGTCATTGAGTTTAGCTTTTCGCTCATTACAGCGACTTTGGCGAATAATTGCGCAGTTTCTCCAGGGCCGATGACAGTGATTTCGAATAACTCAGAAGTGTAGTTAGCTGCATGGGTGCTGACAGGTTTGATCCTTACATCGGAGGCTTCAGGGAATTTCTCCTGAACGATGGAATTTATTACTTTTTGCAACTGTTCCTCTGCGTGCGACATGGTTGACAACTTAACTGCAACTAATATGTGTTATTTATATGTAATCAAGTGCCGAGTAGGTTAATCTAGCAATCAAGCGACGTACCTTTTTTATTGCTCCACCATGACGAAAATATCCGCAAATAAGATAATTGGACTGATATGAAATTTTTATCAGTAATTTAAGTACAGTAGAAGTAGTCAGTGTAAGTAGGTTTAACGTCTGAAATAATCTGAATTATTTGCAATTTTTAGCGTTGGCTGAGCGAGCCTAATTTTTAACTCTTGCCAATCTGCGCAATATAATTATTTGTAATTATCACGTTTAAAATACACCAGATATTTTCAATTCCTCCGTTTAGAATGGCATTGGAAGTATCAAAAGAAAAAGTGTCATACAATGTGTTTATTTATTTGCCGTCGGTTTATAGTCGAACAATAAATAGCAAGTCAATTTATGAAATAAAACCCCACTGCTTGAAGTCCTGCACGAGTCCGCGGAACCGTTCGGCGAACAGTTCGTTGGCGAGGGGGACGAACTCCCCGCAATCGAAGCTCGGCGCTGACGCAGGGTCCACTGTTATGTAGGGCAGAGACATCGCCGCAATACACAGGCCAATCGGGAGTTTCTAGATGCAAAAAATAAACATACGATTGTATTTGTATTTTGTATTTGTATAATCAGCCTTATTCAGCAGACTTAGGTTGTACGCCAAATCCGGGTTTTAGTTTATTTAGCCTTTCAGATGCGGTGAATAACTTTCAAATAAAATGGATACCCATAGAATCGTGGGAAAGTTTGAGTAAATAAATGTTACACAACAATGAAATGCGCTGTAGTGTCTGCTTTAGGAGTTCATTAAAATAATTATTCTGTCTAAAATTTAATTTTTGTATAAGCTTTATTGCCTACTTTTTTGACACAGTATCTTCATTTCATCGTCAGACTAGCTCGGTGATACCGTAATTTTGCATTGTCTACGAACGTACATAAGTATGCTAATTTTCAGCTCAATCGGTTTGAGGAAAACTGATCTAAACTTCAGTTGCAAGATTTGGCCCGAGCACAAGATACATACATACAAACGTTGTAAGTTAAAATTAAAGCTCGTAAAAACGATTTCAATTGATGTTTCATAATGTATTAAACAAACCAGGACTTACTTCTCTCATATCACTTTCGAACTCCTCCCTCCCGTACACCTCATCAGGCTTCAAGCCAAGTTTGGTCATCGCCAGCGCGAGTTGCTGGTAGTAATGTTCCACCAACTGGTGGTAGTACTGCTGACGGAACTTCTGATCCGAACCCATTATGATAAAGTAGATAAGGTCTGTGGCCGGGCAACCCAGTCTCGCTGTTTGGTAGTCCACTGGTATTACGTGGTACTCTCCGTTCTGGGGTGGAAGGACAACACTGCATTACGATGAGTCTCTATAAGCGACTGTGACGCCTTATCATCACCAGGGTCGTAAACTTGTCTGCCACCGACATGGTATAAAACACTGGTATTTCCTTTAAATAATAATGAATAGAAAAAGTGGTAAAATGAAGCAAGGAAAAAACAAACAGTGACTACTTGTATACCAAGTTCTGTAGACTCAAAAATGGTGCTTTTCGTGCCCCCACAAACTTACATCCTCGTATAAAGAATAACGTATTTGAGAAGTACAAAGGTAACCTACAGGGTGACTGGTTACTGAATAAATATTTTTTAAGTCATCTCCCGAGTCCGGAGATCTCCGGGCACATAACAAAACAATCTTATCGTATTTTTTTTTTCATCGGGCAGGAAACAGGTTGAAAATATAGTACAATTCATTTACAGCAAAAAAGATCAAGCGATACCTTGATACCCTGACCAAGATATACCAAAAACTATTGGACGATTTAAGATTTTGCTCAAAATTGCCGAATACCGTTGAAAAAAATATCGTAAAAGTACATTTTTTGAGGATAGTATCATATTTTTTTATCTTATTACGTTCAGCGTCTAAAATTTGTATTTCATGGCAAATAACTAAATAAATAAATAAATATTTGTGGACAATCTTACACAAATCAACCTAGTCCCAAACTAAGCAAAGCTTCTACTATGGGTACTAAGCGACGATATACATACTTATATAGATAAATAGACACTTAACCCTTTACCGCATATCGTGACAAATTCGGAACACTCGACATTTTTGCCTACCACTATTTATTACCGCCATTTCTCTGTGCCGCTTTGCATTTTTTTACTTGTTAGAGAAGTACATTACCATGTAGGGTAGGTTTGGTAGCGAGAATCTTTCTTAATACTACAAAAAGTGAGATTAAAAAGACAGTTGAGGCGAGTTTGTGACAAAGCACGGTTCACGTTTTTCGGTGGAAGATTTTATGTACTGTTAAATATATAAACAACATTTTTACGGCAATCAACGTAAGTAAAAATATTTGCATTACAGTTATTTCTTGATTTAAATTTGTACCATATTCGGAACACTATGCAACTACACGTACAACTACTAAACAACCAAACAATGCAAGAATTCATGATAGAAAAAGTCGCAAAAAAGGGCAAAAAATAAATAATCACTTCATTAAAATCTTCTAATGTAATAAAATAAAAATTATACCCAGCGCCCAAATTACTCACAGACACATCCTTGATTAAATATCTTTCTAATGAGGCTAAAACGTTTGCAAAAAAAAAAACGTTATTCAAATATCAAATATTTATTTTGCAAATAGGCCACAGGGGCACTTTTACATATTACTAAAGTAATAACATGTTTAAGAAAACCAGTGAGTAGATCTCTTAGGGATATATAAACATAAACATGAACTCACTTCACACAAGGATTATTTGATATGACCATTCTGTTAAAAGGAATCCATTCAATAACCAGTCACCCTGTATAGTGAAATCTGATTTTGTAAGTCACGTTAGAATAATCTTATCTGTTTTTATCTATCTATTGATGAGCAGGTGCACTTACGTAGATTAGAAATTAATACGGTATCCGTTATCGCTTATCAATTACTAAGGCGATAGATACCAATTACTTGAAGAGCACTACAGAATCAAGTTATTGCATAATGATAATTATAAGTTACACGCATATGATTTGTATAAATGTCCTAAGTATGCGGAAAGCTTACTATCTAATCTACTTACTACTTCTTTATGCATCAAGTTGCTAGCTCGATAGTCTCCATGGATGATAACCGAGGTCTTGCAAGGGTTACCAAAGTCTACAAGTTTACTCCAGCCAACAGATCCTTCAAGGAGTCGAGAGAGTATCTTTCTATCTTCCTCATTGAGTGCTGCCAGCGCTGCATCTGCTATACCTTCCCACTCGGGGCCATCAGGCAATTGAAGAAACTTCAACGCATCTCCAACCTCTTTAAACACTTCTGGATATTCATTCTTAAAAGCCAGAGACAATGCATGGAATTTGGCCATAGTTTCTACACAATTCGAAGCGTATTTCCAGTCGATGTACTTGAATCTGTCAAGACATTCATATCCTTTAGCTGCTAAATTCTCCATGACAATGATCGGGACTCCTTCATCGTTTCTCTTGTAGAATTGTGGGAAAATAAATCTTTCGGTACATCCATGTTTGTCCTGTAACTTTTCGTAAGCACTTGAAAGAGTTTTGTAGACTAAATGTTCTGTATTGAATATCTGGTTTATCATTGAGTTTAGCTTTTCGCTCATTACAGCGACTTTGGCGAATAATTGCGCAGTTTCTCGAGGGCCGATGACAGTGATTTCGAATAACTTAGAACTGTAGTTAGCTCCAAGAGTGCTGACAGGTTTGATCCTTACATCGAAGGCTTCAGGGAATTTCTCCTGAACGGTGGAATTTATAACTTTTTGCAACTGTTCCTCTGCGTGCGACATGGTTGACAACTTAACTGCAACTAATATGTGTTATTTATATATAATCAAGTGCCGAGTAGGTTAATCTAGCAATCAAGCGACGTACCTTTTTATTGCTCCACCTTTCCGAAAATATCCGCAAATAAGATAATTGGACTGATATGAAATTTTTATCAGTAATTTAAGTACAGTAGAAGTAGTCAGTGTAAGTAGGTCTAACGTCTAACACTAGCCAAGTAAATATCACCCAAATTGAGCTCTTCGCATTTTAAATAAACAATAATAGTTAATACGAACCAAATTAGTTGTGGTGGATACCAAAGGTTAGAAGAGGAAACATCCATGGAAGTTACATAGTTTTGGAGCACTTTGTACCACTTTTTGAGATATCTGCACTTCGGTAAGAATAACTTATTGACCGTTTTTACTTTCAAAATCACCAAAAACAAACAATAATCCAGTTAACATAACGGAACCTCGCACACGACGCACAGCTGATTGGGCGAAATGTGACATTTGACAGAAGTGACAAAAACGCAGTCGTACCAACATAACAGCGGTAAAATAATATTGCCAGCACAAAAAGCTTCGTTCAGAAATTGTATCAACCCTACTTCTACATCAATAATTCCATACGAATATAATGATGGCGCCACCAGTATGTGCTAAGTGCAATAGTAGTCTACATAACAAGGACATTTTAGGCTGCTCAAATTGCAAGAAGGTCTTTGACATAAAGTGTGCTGGAAGATCGTCTGCATTATTCAACCTGATGACAGCCGAACGTAAACAATCTTGGACATGCATTCCATGTCGCTCCAGTACACATTCACCAAGAGAGGTTTTGACTGGTTACTAACTGAGCGCTCCCGTGCTTTGGAAGACCCGGCTGCTGTATATGGCAGCAGTCGTTAAGCCAAGTTGGAGGCCTTCGGGCGGCTTGAAAACTTCTAACAGTCAAGTTGCCCACTCACTTGACAAAGGGGAGTCGAAGTTGCACCACGTCCGTAGGGAAAGTACCCACCGCTACCCTACACGTGACCCCTGGGTGGTTCTAAAAGTGCAACAAAAACTGGCAACCGTACTGTCTTCTCGAAGATCTCACGGTTCGAAATAAATGCCATACGATAAATAATAATAGTCTCCGTGCTCGACACTTATGTAATACTTGATACTTTCAATCTGTCATATATATCATATCTTCTTGGAGATATTTAGATATCTCGGTGCAAAAAATTAAAATAATAACTACCATAATTTATTTACAAAAAGCAATGATCTCTAAACGAAATAAAAAAATATGAAAAATGGGAGCCAAGTTCAATACTAACGTCATCCGTCGCTGTTGACTTCGACGACAAAATATTTGTCTTCGACAGCGACGATATAACTTTAATTTGAGATCTAATTAAATGCCAAGTTCAGCAGGTACCAAACCTATAAGGATCTATGATAATCCTGAACACAAATGTGACTTTTGTGTTTGGCTAATAATGTTACTTTATATTGATTCGGTCAGGGATTCCAAAATTTGATTTGCCGGTAAAAAATTGATAATGTTAATGGTGAACTTTGCTACCATTTTCACATTTATGTTTTTAGTGGAATATTACTTTAATTGTGCATATAATAATTAACCTAGTTCGTATGTTTAATTAATTAAGGTTGAATTTTATTCCATTTAACATGAATATGGTAATTACTTAATAAAATTGAATCAAATATCATATTGTTCACAATCTGCGTAATAGTACATTACTTAACAAGGGCGGTAAAACAAAGAATGTCTCAGATCGCAGGTATTTGACGCCCGAGCCGAAGGCAAGGGCGATAAATTTGCGATCTGAGGCTTTCTTTATTACCGCCCGTGTTAAGTACAAAATTTTATGTCACCCCCTGGCCAGGAAGTGGGATTTCCCGCGCGCGGAACGTGCGGTAATTGCCGCTTTATGGCCAGGTGTGACATAAAGTAACTTAAGTAACTTTAAATACACATCAGCTTCTGACATTATAATAAAAAATTATCGTACCGTGAAGCTAATTATTAGACTTGGCTTTTAACTGGCTATTACACCACACACTTCAGATAACCATCAAAATATTACCTGGTTAAAAGTAATCTTTAATTAATTCAATCGCTATTTTATTATCACGGGTCATGATAAATAGTTAATTACGCGTTTTAAACGAAGTCTGGGAACTGGGTTGGAATATTCATATTTTCACGTATAAATAATGTAAATGTGGGTAATAAATCAGAAGCGAGCAATTAACTTTCGCGGGGTATAGCTGTTTCAACATCTTATTAATTCAATAATCTGAAGGCTGGGGATTTATGTGTCTGAGTGTACAGCGCGGAAATATGCTTATCAAGATGGTTGCGTTGCGTTGTGAAATGTCAAAGTGGTTCGGGCGCAATCACATTGTCATAGTGACAACTCGAGACATGACTTTCAGCTGTCAAAATCTGCTGCTTGAAGTAAGTATTTAAAGGGATTTTGGTAGTGGCCGCGTTGGTGAACACACGTGCTCTCGGCGCGACGACTAGCAGAATCCATTATTACCGAACAAAACCTTGCCAACTGTCATGGCGTCGTTACCGAACAACGTCTTTGCACATGTGGTTGGCGAAATCATCGTAAATTTGATGGAAAGCCATTTTTAAACAAAAAATAAAAAGTATTTAAAGTGAAAGGTAAGTTCATACTTGTAATGATTACGTACTTACTATTGGGGCTGATAGGTAGTTGTCGCTGATAGGGGCAGAGAGTTTGATTTTTTTCTGGAGTTGCTCGCATCCATGGGCTACGATATCTACTTACCATTAGTACCGCATCCTTGTTTGCCACCGTCATAACACAAACCGGCCAAGTGCGTGCCGGAAGTTGCACATTTAGGGTTCCTAACCAACCGCAGAATTAAGTGAGTTTTAATAGGGCAAAAATAAAATTTCAAATAAAATAAATTGATAGATGATTAATCAAAATATTTATAATTCTTGGTACATTACGCAATATTAAGCATTGTCATGAAATTTCAAGTTCATAGGTCAGGGAAGTAAAAAACATTCTTCGGAACAAAATGTAATAAAAGCTGTCTTTGGTATATTCTCATTCCTTTTTTTTACAATTTAATAAAAACAAAAAAAAAAGTTTAATAAAACCATATAGGGTGATGGCACCAGTTACCGGCACTTTAAGGAGGTTGTGTACTTTCATCAATGATAAAAATAATATGGTTGTACTTAGGACAAAAATAACTGAATAAAAACGTTAAATATATCTCTTAGTAACAACATATTAGCTTTTTGTTGACTGAAGAGACACGGATAAATAAAAACATCCTAATAACCAAAAATATAGGCAATCTCCAGTTATCGGCAGCCAGTCTCCAGTATTCGGCACCCAGTAATCGGCAGTCTCCAGTATTCGGCACCCAGTAATCGGCACTAGTTTAGTGCAAGTATTTCGAATAGGTACTTTTGTTTTGATGTATTTTACGGAACAGGATAAAAAGTTATCGTTGAATGAAACGAATAAATAAAGAATCGAACTGTAGAAAGTTGGTTAGGGTGTTCTGTTTCTTTATATAGCCTAAAAGAAACTTTTAGGTTATAAAATGTATGAAAATGAAAAGTGTCAGTGAGAAGTTGAAATGTTCCGAGAGAGCTAGCTTGGAAAGATAGATAAACAGTAAGTATAGGCTAGAAAGACTACTGTAAAATAAAAACAAGCTTCTACGTTCAGTAGTTTTGATAGGATGTTGACTTTTTAAATTGATAATATTAGATTAGTACTGCAGTTAGAATGAAAATCATGTATTTCTCTCACTATCTGTCCTCGTATTGATATATTGTGAGTCATTGCGTCGGGCAAAATCTATGTATCTACGAATAATTTATTAATGGCATAATAAGAACCATTATTATCACCATGTGCCGATTACTGGCGAAAGTGTACTTTCACGGGACCAGTATTCGGCACTATATTTTTTAACAAGAATAAGCTAACATATTTTTTTTCTAATACAACATAATTTGAAGGAAATTTATAGCTATACATAACGTAAACAAAAACTCAAACATCTTTCATAGTTATTAAATAATCGACAAATATGTACAGTCACTCTCTTAACTATTTCCTTAAGGATTATTGATTTTCTTCAAAAGCACTGTTTTTCTCATCATTTTCATGTTATCATCTTTAAACAAAACCGCCTGTGTCTATGATATTGTCTTGGATGAGAGTAGAATATACACTGTCTATGGTCCAGTGTTGATTAATTGGAATAATTGTTGGCAGTCCTAATTTTAATCCAACTTGTAAAAAAAATGCCGATTACTGGAGCCTGCCGGTTACTGGTGCCATCACCCTAAATGTATATTTATTGAAACTGAATTAAAACAAAATGAATATTAATTAAGAAAAATTAAAGAGAAAAATAAAAAAAATATATACCTAAACCTAAACATCGTCCCTAAGGTCGCTTATTGGCGGAAATGATCCCACGATGGCGGCGCGGTATTTCCCCGCTGCACGAAACGCGCAAATAAATAATTTATCTATTCAACGATAATTACAGCCTCATTAGGTCAATTTGTTTTTTGCGCCCTCCTCTAACTCTATCGGGAGCCTCACCGTTAAAACCATTTTAAATACATTTGATAATGTGTATGGCTTTCGATCGCATCGGCTTACACAGCCACAAAAGACGTTGTCTACCTGCATGACACTGCTTGTATAGTCTGTAATAGACTCGAAGGCCATTGATGGCTTTCGATCAACAAGATGCTTATTCCGTGAAAATTTGAAGCCTGTAGCTCCAACTGATTGGTTATAAAACCTGTGTGACGGACGACGAACGGACGCGTCAGTTACAACAATAGTGTTCCGTTTGGACTCTTCGGTTACGGAACTCTAAAAAAAGCCGAAGACCGTTCTAATTGTGGAATTCATTCAATACCTGATGAAATGAGAAGTGCTAAAACTCTTTCCATGTTTAAAAGTAGATTAAAGGATCACTATTTATCTCTTTCGTAAATATTCGCTGATATATCTTTTTGTCGTTTGCAAGTCTGTTACGACGTGTTAAAAAGTTATTTATGTCACACCTGGCCATAAAGTGGCCATTATCGCACGCTCCGCGCGAGAAAAAACCCACTTCCTGGCCAGGGGGTGACATAAAATTTTGTACTTACCACGGGCGATAATAAAGAAAGCCTCAGATCGCATATTTATCGCCCTTGCCTTCGGCTCGGGCGTAAAATACCTGCGATCTGAGACGTTCTTTGTTTTATCGCCCTTGGTAAGTAATGTACTATTAGATATTATTATCGTGTTTATGTATGTGTATATTTCGTATGGTTCAGCTGTATATAACTTCTACTTACTTTTTTTGGGTGAACAATAAAGAATATTTGTATTGTATTATAAATTCACTGAACCTGAGTGTCTCTTCTGTTCCCAGCACTGAGTTTATGAGAAACGGGTACAGCGGCGTCAACAGGGCGTGATGTATAGCGACGGAGCGACGGATAAATTGCACCTAATTTATAGTCGTGGGGCTAATTACGAGCGTCGCCGGCGAAATGATTTGTGATCTTCGTGTTGTGAAGGTGTTACGCGTTATGACATTGCCACAGGAAATTTAGTACTCTAGGCTTGGATGGGGCCTGAAGATATTGGGACAATCCTGTATTCGCGCATAATTACGCTGATTTTTATTCAGTGATATTCAAGAAGTGAGTCTCAAATTTAGTTTATTTTTGTGAGGTCGGTCTCTTCTCGTCTTTGGGAACCACTGCTGCAAGAAAGCAGCAGTTTCTTTTCTGCTGTAGAGGATGGCGTATATGGGGAGCCTTTGCCCAGTGGGACACTCATACAGCCTACTAAAAAAATATTTCTATTTATAAGAAAAATTGATAAATTTACGGATTTGAACCTGCGACCTTCTGGCATTCGAATCCCGCATGAAGCCTATTTTTTTCAATTCTTCCTTTATTGAGAAATACACATTTCTTAAATGTAGGCTTTTCACACTTGTATCCACAAACACACACCTAATTTGGAAAGTAGGTGTGTGTTTATGGATACAAGTGTGAAAACTAAAGTGGATACATTGTGTTGTATCGTACATACTTGTATCATAAATAACTATTCATACAATGCCGTATGATTTTTCATACCTGCTATTCAGAAAATATTAATTGTGTAGCCCTCGAATGAGGGATCAATATCGTACTTTTCTTTCCTTATTTGTTCGATCCTTCCTAATTGAAAAAACGACATCTCTACTATATCGCTTTGTTAAATAATATGTTTCTCTTTTTTTCTTTTTATTTAGGTAGGATCATAGCTTTTATTTTTAGCTTATGAACTGAGTGATAACATTGGCGGTAAATCAAAGTCATTGTTGAAATTAAATATTTACGTATATTTTCTTCGCTTTATGTCCTTTAACAACAAATTATGTTTAACATTTACAGTATCGGCGTGTTACACTTATTATCCAGTTAATCTGAAATACTTTCAAACTTTCATGGGATTACTTTCATAACTTCGCATCTTATTTACCTACATGGTACACAGTGGGTCAGAGATACCCAACAAATTATGACCCGGCATTCTTGAAAAAAAAATACAAATAAATAGATACACAGATGGAATTCAATACTTTGATGACACTCCATGATTGGTTATCATGATGACAACATCGCGTTAATATAAGGCTTTTTGGACTGTCACAAAATAATTAGATAAATCTCTTTAGCGGGTTAAGAATAACCTGTTTGTTATGTAACTTGTGTAGCTCTTACTTTTATGTAGTATTTATTTAAATTCACACTTGATATTGAAAACTGATGCAAGGTCATGAAAGTTATCCATAATCGCATGACATAAAAAACATCAGATTATCTTCCTATTCCAAGTGAAAGACTATCTCGTAACATTTAACGTTAATGTAAATTTATGAAGTAATGTGTTGAGATTCTGTTATAAAGATCTTATCGGCTTAACTAGTTGGAAAGTTGAAGTGAAAATGAATATAAAATAAGATCATTAGGGTAATAATAAACACGCTACGCTACGCGCCGGAACTACGCTTTACAATACAAGATATGTGCCTCAATTGTCACCAAATAATACGAAACTGTTCAATCCTTGATGTCTACAAAGATATTCAATCTAATTCGCCGATCAACGCTGATGAACGGATCGTGTTCATTGCGAGCTGAGGTTGGATCGATTAACGGATTAGATTGCATGTCTGATGGAGACACCTTGTATCGGATATTCCCCGAACCTATTTGTCTTTACTTCCAGAATTTATGACACAATAGAAATCAGTTCGCATATTTTGCGCAAGAACAGCATCGCTTTAATAATACAAACACAAATTAACAATCCTAATTTGCAACAACTTATCGAAAAAAACTATTTAAATTACATCTATAGATTTGGTACATAAAAATTTTGTTAGTCTAACTAGAAAATAAACGCTTACGTGGTTCAAAGCTTAAATTGGCCATACATATTCGGGCATACCTGATCAAATCCAAAGTGCTCCTTCGTACAGAACTTTTTCATACAACACAGAATCACTTCACCAAGCGGCTGTTAAGCGAAAGCATGTATACCCGAGCATGTAAAGCCTACTTTACAGATGAGCTCTCACAATAATCAGTGCACTATAACATACATTACGAGTAGAGATCACAGCTGCGCGGCCCTCGCGGGCATCGTCGATGATATGAGCCGACTAGAACCTCAGAACACTACGGTATATTTACACGCTCCTCGGTTGCGATTGTCCTTTTGGCTTGGGCGTTAGCGGTCGGCGCCCCCTTTCTTATGTTGGAGCGCCGCCGATCCTCACGGGTGCAGCGGCCGCGGCCCGAACAACGGGTACGACGGGAAGTAGGCGGCCAGCGACGGGTGCGGCGGCAGCGAGAACAGAGGTGGCGAGGACACCATGTGCGACGGCTTGCTGTACGGATGGAACCGCGGCGTCAGTGGCGACAGTGGTGGCGTCGGATACGTTCGCTGCAGCAGCGGATGCGTCGCGCTAAGCATCGACAGGCTAGGACTGGATTCTCCACTAGCAGTGTGCGAGCGTAAGTGCTGCAGGAGCTCTTCTGATGTAGAGAATCGCTTGCCACAGTAAGCTGAATCTCCGGCCATCCAGCTGCAGACAAATGGCAATTGAGATGCAGCGGCCAGCGCGGCTAGTTGCGCGTGAGCGTACGCCGCCGCTGCAGGGTGACTAGTCGGCAACGGGAAAGGCGTCTTCGCATGATCACACTGCGCACATCCCGCTGGGCACACTGCGGACTTGAGCAAATGTGAACTCAAAGAACATCCCGTGCAATACGGATCTCTGCACACTCCAAGATCGCCACCCGGTGCTTTCATTCTTGCGTATGCTAGGTAAGGGTTTAATCCATTTTTCAGCGCGTGATGCTGCGCGGCCATTAGACTGCTTGTCATCAAGTCCATTGGCAGGGGGAAGCCAGTGGGTGGCAAGCCGCCTAAAAAGGCTGATGATGAGACAGGTACACTCGGTTTGAAGCTTGAAGGTTCTTTGGTGTCAGCACTGGATGATAGACTGGTCGGAGTAAAGGGTAACTTGGATGAGGATGAATTACTACCAGAGTCTGATTTGGTTGGGTTCGGGGAGCCGCGTAGCGGGCTTGATCGTTCGTCTGACTTTTCTGAAGGTGTTTTGTGATTGGCTGGCGGTGAGGTTCTCTGAGAGGAGGAGCTTTGGTTGCTCCCGCAGCGCGCTTGCACTGGTGTGGTAGAAGCACTGCCTTTGGACGAAGGCGTCTTTGAGTGAGCATTGACGGATGACGCTCGGTCCTCCGGTGTTCTAGTCTTTTCTCTCGCGGTTAGGCACGACTCGTAAGGCTTGAAGCTGGGCTTGCTGTCCATGTGAACAGGCTTGTCTTCGTATTTCTTGCTTGCCTTCTCCGCAGCGGAGATGAGCTTGGGGTTCGGTGTGTCAGCGCCGATAGCGCTGCAGGTCTGCGCGAGAAGCGCCAGCGGGCTCTTTTTCGCGTCGAGCTGTAACAAAGGAGAGGCCGTCAGTTTATGAAATGAAACGTCCGGGTCGAGGTTGCGAGTGACGGGCGCACAAAGGGACCGCGGGGCGCCGAGGGGGGAAGCGGGGGAGTCCAATCACGCGGCCGACGCGCCATTATCCGCGCGTCTGGCAGCCGTCGGCTCCGCTTGACATTTCACTCGGCTCCCGCATGATGTAATCTCGCTGTGAAAAGGGCAATTTGTGCCGGTGAATTTGCGGCGCGCCTGGACTTGCGCGTTGTCACGTCTATTGTCACGGGACGCACTATTATTTCGAGCGAGTATTGGGGTGGTTTTTGCGGTTGTTGTGTCAACATTTTAGTTTGATTGCGGAGGGTGATGCCGGGTCTCGACTAATTGGATTCTTAGTAGGATTTCATAGAATCGTATGAATCGTAATTAGAATTAGGTTTATTGACAGCGGTAACGTTTATTTCAATTTGAAGACTGGCGTTGAGTGTGAATCAGATTATAATAAATTATTCGTAACAAAAGCGCGATTTACATAAATACATTCTATAAATGTCTATGGAACTCTCTTAATATAGGGACACCCAAAAGTTAAACAGATATTTAACAGAATATTCTTCGTAGTCTTATTCTTCTAATTCTCTATGACTGTTTCTAAACATGATGTCAAGTTGTATTATAAAAAGCGTTCTAAATCGAGTTCCATGTCATACATATATTATTACATACTAGACCCGTGCTGCCGGAACTAATCCCTGTTTTTATCAAAATCCATTCATCACGAATTACTATGCGCAGTGAAGCAAAGCCTTCGCGAATCGCGTTAAAACGGAACAAAATATTTTTAATTGTACCAAGTTTAGCGGGAATTGTGAAATTCAGCGTGAATCTTTCCCAATAAAGTTATGATTGTGTACGCTCGTCGACGAAAATAATGAGTTTTGTCTGTTTTGTTTCAAGATTCGTCTCGTCTTTGATTGCACAAAGTGATTTAAGTAGAAGTTAGACAACGGAATGAGATGAATACATATTTTGTGCAGAATAATAAAAATAGTTTGTGCTGTGTTTTTTTTGGTAAAGTTTAATAAAATAACTATTTGGTCGGACCCATTTAAATTTATTTTTTATTAATAGCAGTTCATTACAACAGATAGCAACAAATGGATTTCCTTATTCAGATCCAGGTTAGGTACCAAAACCTTTTTGCCATCTTTGGACTATGAATGTAAACGATATGGATATTAAAGTTTATTTTTTACCATCCAGGCTGATGGATAAAAAAAAACGATTTTTATAGGAGATAATTTGGCTAAGTAAAAGTAACGATTACATTGTAATCGCTTGGCTCGCGGACTCGCGGTTCAATGAGTTCATTGGAGAGTTATTTTAGTAAGATGAGCATCAAATCTGTTTAATCCACTAATAGGTTTAATAATACCTATTCAAGTCTAGTTTACAAGTCAAGTTTAGTTACTTTATTTACTGGTATATTTGACATATTTATTTCATCAAATACAATGTTGTTATACCGTTACTCGTGATAATAGTCTGTACATGTGCTAATAGCATCTGGGAATAGCCTAGGCAGTAAATATAAAAATGCAAATACGAAATGTTTTATTTGTCAAACATAGGTTTACATAGGTGTCATCTTCAATCCATAAGGCATACAAATAGCTGCAATTAGCTCAGCATGCAGCATGCATTCTCTAAAGATCTGATAATTTAAATTATTATACATATTACATTATTAATTGATTGTTCGTTCATTGTAAATTGTAAAATGTTATTATTATTAATAACCCAGACATAACCGTTAGCGGGTTGGTTTTACTTAAGTAATATTTAGTCGATTAATATTGTCGTGCGTCTTAGCAGACTGTTTAGTTATAAGTAAAATACCTCGAAATTTCTCAACTTATTTCAATAAAAAAACTGATTATAAGTTTTGTAAATCCAATAAGCTAGAAAGAAAATTAGTATCGGTAATTTGTCCTATAATCTATCTTGTTCCAACATAGTGTGTATTTGTTTTTCTTGCTGCAACCAATATTGCGTTTTTTAGCTTTAGTTGATTTATTTTTTGTTCAATTTCTTAGGAATCTGTCTGTACCAATAAGGCAGGAAAGGAACCCTTATGATGTAATTCGGTAGTCACAGTTAGTTCATAAATAAGTTAACTAATAAGTATTTTGTACATAGTAAATTATCTAGAGGCAAATACATATCAACAATGCCACCAAATGGTTAGTGTAATATAAACACACGGCCGCTGCGTCGCCAGTTCTTTTTTTTTTAACTTGGCTTGACACGCTGCCGCGTGTCTTGATTGACGAATTTCAATCAATTTGAAATGTATAAAGAACGTTTCGTAGTTTTACTTAATTATAAAATATAATAAAGCAGTAGAAGCATAACGAAATTAGTCCTCGATCGACCGCAACATGTCCCATTTTGCATTGCATGTCAGGTTGATTCATCGCTTCGACGTTAAAGCGCAGTCTTCAAAGGTCCTCATTCATTACCTATAGTCTATTATTCATTCTTTTCATAATTATCCACTTTACGACCGTGTTTACATTACAACCTAGAATGCATTATAATTAGAATCAGAAGTCTAGTACGGTAGAATAATTCACGACAGGTTATTAAAGTCATTGTAAGGAGAAGTTATTTCGGCATTAATGTCCTGTTCCGTGATTTGTTTGTTTGTTCATTGTGAATAATTTACGAGGTTCTATATCAAACTTTGGAAACTTGAACAAACAGGTCGAGACTTTATGATTATTGTTTTCATGACTGTTGTTTCTTGTTGTTTTTCAGATTATTTATAATTAGTTAATTTCCTCAACTCACATCACATTTGTGTTTAATCATTGAATACATTGTTATTTATTATATAGTTTATTTGTTGACACTTCAGTATTTTTATTTTTGTTGTTTTGACGACCTTGAATTCATGATTACAATGTTTATAAATTTTGACATGCAAATTTATTTATTTTTTGTCGTGGAATAAAGAATGTTATGTAGAAAATGTTTAGTGTTGTTAAGAACCCCTTTTAAATTTTCCTGAAATTTCTGTAACTTTTTAATAACCCTGCAGCATGAAACTCACCGTGGTGGGCAGAGGCGACAGATAATCCGGCCTTAAATACTGGTTGCTTGACGTGAGCATGTTGCCCCACAATCCGTTAGTTTCCAGCTTAAGGGATTAATCACACAACACTTCACTTCACTAATCCATACGTCATATCCGTTCACAGATCACACGTGCGTCTCGTTCGGCGGGCGATGGCAGACTGAACGCTTCGCCCCCCTCCTGACACCTTGTCACTCGTCGCCGCGCCATTTTTGCATTCTGTGTACTTTGCGGGAGCTTTGCCTTCTTATCCCCACCGCTGTTTGACACCCCGCTTGTCGCGCCGTCCCACTCGCGCTAGGGAAAAACTTATAAGTCGTTTTCCCTCGTTTTGATGAAAGGATTATATAAAATATGCAACGCAGTCAAAGGCTAGTGACGACAGAGATGCATCGCGGGGAAATTGAATGGCGTATAAGCGGTGCGGTAATAATTTAGTTTTGAGCGGTTTTGCGAGGCGATTTACGTGGTTTTTTTTTAAAGTTAAAGCGGCTCTTAGATGGCTTAGGTGTTTTAGAAAGCGCTTTGCCTTCCTAAAACAGCGACATAAAGAGTCATTTTAGACATGTAATAAGAAGGTTTTAACTTAAGTTTTGGTTTGTTTGCTTTTCTTTGGTTCCGATCGCAATTGTATTGAAGGGAAGGGCGTTTAGCTAAAACCGGAATTATTAATAATTTATTATTGTGAATTGTGAGCATTAAGCGATAAGGTTCTATGTTTGTTGCTTGAGACAGGAATAGATTTTAAAAATTGGATTGTACACATGAAATGTAAACAACTTGAACTTGAATTGCAAGATTTTTAAGGATTTCATTCAAATAAAACACCATGCAATTTTTCATACTTTTACGCCTTGTCAATAAACGTATCCTTGCGTAAGTAAGCCAGGTATTAAATTAACCGCCTCACCCTCATTTAGGACCACCGGGCGAGTATTAAAAACGCACTTTCATTATTGACAGTCCTGACTCATCGCAATTTCTATAATCTAACAAAAGGGTCTGTAAACAGCAATGATTCCCCATTTTTGTTTGTAAAAATGCTTAACGAGGGCTTCTGAGTGTACTTTAAAAACAGAACGATGTAATTGACAACTTTGGCACTGAATATAAGCTCTTTTGAACTTAAGTGCGTAGATTTAAATGTTTGGGTGGTCTTTGTTCTTGATTTAGTGCTACGAATAATATTTGAAATTATCTTTTTAAGAGTTTTCTATTGTTCTTAGTGATAATCTAGGATTTAAAGGAGGAATTTTGTCGCTGATAATTAATAAGTCAAGTTTCGAAGTATAATAGTCAAATGTCTAAGGTAAATAATCTTTTCTTAGTACTTAAGCATTTCTATTACAAGAGCACCTTTTAATAACTTAAAGATAAGAAGTGTTTAGTGTTATTAATTTTCAACTTAAGTTTCTTCGTATAGTGGAGTACTTAAATATTTACGTTCCCAAAGGTTCACACATATTTGAGCAACCTTATTCCCTTAACAATAAAGACTTGCTCACATTATTTCATCATTTTGTATTTGCACATATTTTCGATTCTACTGTACGTGGTATTTAATTAATTTCCATCACCACAAAATTTTGTGATTTATCAATTTAACTAGATACTTATTTTATTAACACAAATCATTAATGTATTGAGCTTAAAATTCTTTATTATCATGACTAAATATTATGATCTACCATGATCACGAAACTAGGTAGTTAGGTATGTTGTTGTCAGTAAACGATAAGAGATGGCGCCACCTGTTACAGTTGAAGTTTTGTTATCCACGATCATTTTACGCTCTCATTTTTTTAATGATTAATAAAATATTGTTAGAGTACTTATTTGAAAATAGAACCATAGGCTGATCCCAAGAAGGTCTAGTCCTCTGGATTGGAAGTTCAGATGGAAGCCACTCACTATCGTTAAATGCGAGGCCAGTTCATGAATCGACGAGAATAATAAAGTTTAAGGTTAGAGTGTGACAAAATAATGTAGAATTACACTACACTAAAATTACTGTAGATCGAAAAAGAAGGAAAGTAACAAAATAACTGAAAAAATATTGAAAAAATATATGGGAACTCTCTAAAAAATTCTAAATATCATCGTAAAAATAAACTTTCATGCTGATCGTAATTGCCAAGGGCAGTGATATGTTTTTTGTACAAAAAGGGTAGTTTTTTTATTGTTCTAACAAAATATAACCGGATAGATTTCTGATAAATGATCCAGTATTTCAAAAATCAATCAAAATGTACTAAATATTCACGAAAACTACGCGCAGAGTTCCGTAGAGAGCGGAATGGTTTAGGTATTGTAAACTGACGCGTGTTAGAGCGGGACGTTTGCAATGCCAAATCCTGAGATTAGGTGTCCATGCGAACCCCGGGCTCCTAAGGGCACAACCGGGAATCGCTTGGCGATGATTGAGCGATGATAGGTTGTCTGGAAGAAATTGCTCTATAACGATAACACCGCCTGTTCTTTGCATCTACTTATTGTGACTTTGTACTGTACTGATTTTGAGGTAAGTATGCAATAAAGAAAATTAAATATGTACATTGTATATTTGTATAAGTAAAATTATTTAAAATGTCCGACATTTTATAAAACGTGTCAGTAGAGTCGCTTTTTGAACGGCCTAATTTGATACAACTCGGATAGTTCAAATAATTTTAAGTATACTTATTTGTATTGAGCAAAGAAACACTTTTCTACGCAGTAGGTATACATAGAAACGCGTCCTTAGCTTGAAATGATATCGGAATATGAAATTGATGTCGGATTGTCCCCAGAAGACTGTGTAGTTTATTTTAACCAAATTAGAATCTTAAAATGCGACGTCCCTGCCATGTTATATCGATCCTCATCCTCATTGATGTCTCTGCTCAAAAATGAGGATGATGGAAACACGACAGAATCGAATCAAAGGCGATATCCTAGGGATGTTACCATGTGTGTCAAGACGAATAGAATCACGGCTCAGGATCATTTAAATCGATATTATTTTCTCGAGTAGATGGAAAAATTTAGTTGAAATATGTTTTGACACCCTCGACACAAACAATGAGTCGACATTTCGTGGCTATATAACCCATTAGGTCCGCGGCGAGAGGGTTAAGGGGAGGGGGTCTGTCGGAGCTCATTTCACGCCGGCAATCACCGACAAACGGCGGCCGTGTCCAAACTAGGGCTGTCGATTTTTGGACCACAAAATTATTTAATCTTTTTATTAAATTGTGTCGAATTGGAATTTTCGGTTCTTACTAAGTTACATTGAACAATATTCTTCAAAGTAAGCTCAAAATGGGTTGACAAACGTTACTAAAAACCATTCATCCATGGTTCAGCAGTAGAAATTTAATATTGTATTGCATCACTTACATTTATGTTCGCGTCTTTTCTGTGGACGTGTGCCAAAGTTAAGAGCTACTAAGTAAGCCTGATTTCTGATTGAATGACATGACAGTGTTATGACAAAAGTGTACTTACTATGAACAGCTCATACATAGTTTGTAATGCATTTACCGATCGAAGACGACGGTTAAAACAAAAATAAATAGAGTGTCAACTAGATCTTGCCGTCGGCGGCTTAAAATTTCCCGGAAATCCCAGGAATTCCCGAGAAATTACGAACATACTGGTATACTTAAAATTGGCAGAGTTGTACCAAATTTGTTCGTTCTACGTAAAAACAACTTTATTGGCCAAGCGCGGCGATTCAAAATCTAATGACAGTTTTATAAAATAACGGATTTTTTTTTCATGCAACGACTGTGACAAACAAGCGTACGGTCCACCTGATCACCGCAGCCTATAGATGCTCACAACTCCAAAGGAGTCACGTGCGTATTACCGACCCTTTATAAAATTTGAGGATTCACTGTGTTGACAGCAGTAAGGGACAAATTTAGGTCCCTTGCTCTCAACACAGTGCATCCTCGGGAGCTCTGGAAGCCTTGCTCACCTCCAGGAACTCAGCACTACATACTTGTATATTAAATAACAAGCTTTTGCCCGCGACTTCGTCTGCGTAAACTTCTATTCCCTAATTCATCCCTTTGAAGGACGATTCCCGGGATCAAAAGTATCCTATATAAATAATAATAATAAATATTTGTGGACAATCTTACACAAATCAACCTAGTCCCAAACTAAGCAAAGCTTGTACTATGGGTACTAAGCGACGATGTACATACTTATATAGATAAATAAATACTTAAATACATAGAAGACATCCAAGACCCAAGAACAAATATTCGTGCTCATCACACAAATAAATGCCCCGGCCGGGAATCGAACCCGGGACCTCCAGCTTCGCAGGCAGGGTCACTACCAACTAAGCTAAAGCGGTCGTCAAATATATGTTATGCTATAATCTCGTTGTATACCAAATTTCATAATTTTTGCGTGATTGAGTAACAAACATACTCACATACACACTAACTTTCGCATTTATAATATTAGTAGGATGTTATTATGGTGGACATTTTTTATACCTAATTTCAACTACGGGACAGCGAGCCCTAGTGCCAACCCTACGCGTGGTGAGATCAAAGGCGTCGCCGGCGGCTTTGTCCCGCCGCTACCGGCGTAGGAAGTGTCCGTCTGTCCGATTGACCCTGCTTCGGCGTTATACAATCGCGCCATTATGATGCGATATACTAGGAGTGACACCGGGCTTGTTATCAGTGGCGGCGCGTCAAAAATATTCTTAGGGAAGCCGGAAATAATTATCCTTTTTAGAGTTCCGTAGTAAACAAGGAACCCTTATAGTTTCACCATGTCCGTCCATCCGCCTGTCCCCGGCTTAGCTCAGTAACCGTTAGTACTAGAAAGCTGTAATTTGGTATGAGTATACATATCAATGACACCACAAATCGGTAGGATAAAATTTTGAAAAAATAATCATGGTAACTAGCTCCCCTACACGGTAGTGGTGGTGCAATTTTTTTCCTTTCAAAACCCATCGTGTAGGGTATCGTTCGATAGCTCTTTCAAAAATACTGTAAGGTTTCAAAAACCATTTTTTGATTCAAGGATCCATTGGCGTGATATTATTATTTAAAGTGATAATTTTTGTAATGGTAAGTGACCCCCCCCCCCCCCCCCTCTGCCAGCTAAACGGTGGCTACTAGGCATGTAAAAATATCATAGTAGTTGTAAATATAATGAATTTAAAACGAAAATTATCACAGCTAGACATTACTAGTTAACGAGTAATAGTCATGTTGATTAAGCTCAACTGACTAACGAAGTCGAGGTGACAGCCACTTTATAACAAGGTTATATCACTGCCAAATTATCTTAAAATCCTCTAAACCCACGATCCAATATTCAGTTTTCAATCATATGAAATCCCAATACGAACGGGCACGTGAATCGTGAAACTCCTGGAACCAGCTACCTTAGATAGCAGGCGAGTTGTACCTACGCCTGTTTGACACAAAAATATATTGATAACAACAACATTTTAAGATATTAACCATAATAGCTTTAACGTCATCGATTAAAGTCTTGCTTCAGAGAAACGTCGTTAAAACAGAACTGTAACATTGGCCATGATTACCTAAGGCGACTTCGTGATTTGTCGGTGCGGAGGCAGTACGATATGAGAAAAGTGTCAAATGTCAGTGTCAGCTGTCAGTCGACGCGATACCATTTTTTACTACGCCCCTACATTTAAATGAGTGCTTCCTGACTGGCGCGGGATGCGCGGTAGCGGGACGATGCGAAGGCGGTACTGCTCCCCTTCTGCGCATGATATTACTACTGCGCAAACGTAATACTGACAGTATTATGTCAAGTGAGAATCTTTGCGACGTCAGTAAGTTTACGTCAAAGAAGAAAATGTCACATATCGATCCCGCCCCGCCAAGTCAGGAAGTCGCCTAAGGCAGGTTCAGAGAGGGTACATAAAAAGCCTAAACCAGTAAACCAACTGCATAGTTTTTTCCTGAATTCAAAGCAATATGAATGAAACCACGGCGGTCCATATATTTGAGTCTCTCACAATTCAATTGGGTATATTCCAATGTACGTTGAGATGTACGCTTTGTAATTAATTGGGATTATGTTGGGATTTGCATGTTTCCGGCTCTCTTTCTAATAGAATATAACACAGTGCGTGAAAAGCGTGGTGAGTCAGACTGTCCCGAACTGATAGAGCGTCTCGTGCGACTGTTTGTCCCGGATGTCCCGAGGATCCCCCTCAGACCACGCCTACGTGACCTGTTGGCCGTACCGCCGGCGCGCACCGTCTCCTGCAGGAACTCTCCGCTGCCCCGCGCACTTTTACAGCTCAATGCGCTCCTGGCATCAACACCTGAGTGCGATCTGTTTGCGTGGCGATGGGCGGCAGTGTGTCGTGAATGCTTAAGATTTTGCGAGGCGATGGATACAAGGTGCTCAACTGTTCCTATTTAATGTAAATTGTTTTTTAATTGTCATCTTTTATCTTATCTGTTATTGTTTGTTAATTTTTTATTGTTAGTCTAAGTTTCGTGACGCACTGGTTATACTGTAATGTCATGTAAACACTGTTATCAATAAATAAATAAATAAATAAATAAATAAATAAAAGAGTTGACACAAATATTTTTGTACACTTAGTACCTGTCTCCACTATCCTATAGAATATCGGTGCAGGATCCGCCACCGATAAAATGCATAGAAAACCGCTTAGTGTTCACACAATCCGATTCGATATCGGTCACATTCCCGTACATTGTTTATCGGTACCGGATTCCAACACCTATAAATATCGGATAGTAGGGCCACAGCCTTAAGTTGTAGAACACAGTGGTTGATTATTAAAATTCGATAGCTTTTAGCTTTTTCCCCGGTTGTGTCATTAGAGCGGAGGCCCGATTCGGCACCTAAAGTCCGCTTTGTTGTGTAAAGACCAATTTAAAAATGCATGATCGTCCGTAGTAGAATTACTGCTTTCAGCTACGGTATGTACTAGTTCAGACGAACAGGACGTGTGGAGCCCTATCGAAGCTCGACAACCACTTAGTGGCTGCATTGTGCTGAAACCACGCGAGTTACAGACTTAGCGATACATAGAACTGGACGCAAACTGAAAAGCGGCTCATACTTTTAGTATTTAGAGGGTATTACCGTACCGTGGGTTGGTACAAACAGCAACATAATTAACGATACACTTCACAAATCGGAAATACTGCAAGAAAGAGAATCACACTTGATCGCGTTGTGTTATGAATGTGTGCTTCTATAAATTGGCTATTAAGTCTAAGGAGTTCTGAAACATTTTTTTTTATGTTTCCTCCAACGTCTCATGATTGACATTAACTGCCACATTATTGAATTTCTCAGAATTAGTGTTTCTTTCTTTTCAACCTTTTCCACATTTCAATGCCAAATGCCGTAGTTTCATAGATATCGCATTTTTCAAATACGAAATAATTTAATCGGAATATTAAATTTAAGTTACATATTGCAAATATGCACCAAAACATGCATAGAGTTTGGCTACGTTAACTCTACCTAGCAAATGAACTGTCAACATGCGCGGATGCGCGGAAGCGGGACGATGCGAAGGCAGTACTGGTCCGTTTCTGTGCAAAATGTATAAGTACTGACAGTATTCTGTCCAGTGGAAATTTTTGCGACGTCAGTAAATTATCGTCAAAGGAGAAAATTTCACATATCGATCCCTGCCAAGTCAGGAAGTCGCCTTAGCGATGTAAATCATTCTTGTAGGTATTATAACGTGTTATCTCTATATTTTCTAATGTCTCTAGCAGAGATCTGAAAGCGAGTCAGTGTGACTTCCACAGATAGCGGTCGACACGGGCAGAATGTATTGAATGTTTACTCGCTTACCGCCGAAATGCTCTTTGTCGTCTGATGTTGGCCACTTTTTGTCGCTCAACGCTCATGACTGCAATCTGAAAAGGAGTACGGGCTTTCAAAAACGGTTACATAAGTACATATTATACTAATATACAAGTTGTATGCAAAAGAAACAAATGAACTGCCATTGTGTTTACCATAAACAGTACCTACTTTATAGTAAAAAAAAAGAGAGTAGGTTAGGTACCTATAGTTTTGTGATAACTTGATATCCCCCATGAACTTCATCGGCCTATTGAGTTGACGTATCTGATTTATTCTTTTTACTTTTCCATTAATTAGTTACATAAATCACTTTTTCCATTAATTAGTTATACATAAATTAGCACGGACAAGGCAATAACTTCCTTGTGATGCTTCAGTTTATTGATACTTATTTTATAACTGCTATATTAATGATATTGTGAAACGTTTGAAAACAAAGAACAATTTATTTTTAAATTACGTAATTAGGAATCGAAAACACATTGCAAATAGGAAGAACTTTTGTAACTTATTTCTTGTTGTCAGTCGATGCACTCTTGTCAAAGTGGTCATGTTTAGGAGTTGCCTTCTTCCGTATAAATTGCAGCTTTTGTTAGCATTCTCCAACAATCTCTATTGCGTGCACACTCTCTTACTAAGGGAACATTTTGTCGTGGATTTTACTAGATCTGTCAATCATGTGGGTGACCAGCCGCGAGAACGTTGCCCTTCCACTCTCCCCTGCACTACTAGCCGCTTAATTGACCTTTCGTTGCGGATTGTCCAAACATTTTCAGAATTAGCACTTGCACAATCGACTCTGATATTGAGCTCCTTTAGGATAGAGAGATTAGTACGGCGAGCTGTCCATTTTATCTTCAGCAGCCGAGCCGTCTCCAGCACCACATTTCGAGCGCGTCGATATTTTTTGCGGTCTTTTTAATGGATCGTCCATGTTTCGGCTCGGTAGAGGAAAATCGGACTTAACTTCTGTACTCCTCCTGTAAGTCACTTCGAAACGTTAGGTACGAGGTATTAAGCTCATTTGTGTGCCAATTTGACTGTAGGTAAATGACCCAGAATGTAACTTTCCCAAGGTCAATCTATTTTCGTAATACCATGATAGTATCATTATATATTCCTTGAAAGGCATTTATCGACAACAGCGGGGTAATCACGTAACTTTTCGTACGTACGGTAGGTAGATATATTTTAATGTCATTTTTAGTATGATATTTGAAATTTAGATCTACGTTACGAGCGGTCGAAAACGTTCCGTAATCGCACCGCTAGATTGTCGACGTTTTGACTTGTCATGCCCGCCAAAAAACGTAGGCATACCTACTCCTAAATTGATAATTTCTATGCACCTACCCTCAATCTCCCTATAAATAGTTCCCAAAGTGTCCTAATATCAGTATCAGGTGAACTTTTCAAGCCCGGGCTACGCATATATCGGCACACATCGCTTCCTGGAGCATGATGGATGGGCTCGGTGATTTATTTCCCGCCATCAGCGGCCCTATTTATACACTTATTGTGAAGGAAAAGCGATCATAATTCATATTGACGTGGTCCAAAATCAACGCTATAGCGTACATATTCTTTTCTCCTTTTAAACAACGAAGATGGCAAACAACTCAAACAAGCATACACCAGAAACAATACTGTGGACGCTTGTCAAGAAGAATCACAAACGCGTTGCTAACCCTTAGGTAGAGACATAATATAATGCTGGCCGTCCGTAATTTTTTCATGAAACAGAAACGGCTTCTATTCTAAATTCAAATTTACTAACTGCCAGTCTCAGTTTCGGAAGGAGATCTAAAAAGGTGGCGTGACTGGCGAAGAGCAAAACTCTGCACTCATACTGGGGCCCTCCGGAATATCTCTATAAGTCAACTTCTTCTTCTTCTTCGTCGCTACACTCTTGCCAGAGTGATCGTGGCCGTCATGCTGTGGGTCACGAGCTTTACATACTACCCGGTGCCATTCCTCCCTCATGTCTGCACTTTTGCTTTCCTGCAACGGGCAGTCTGCGGCCTTCATTTGGTCGGTCCACCTCATGGGGGACCTGCCACGTGGTCTCGTGCCCTCAACTCTGCCCTGTACCACAAGCCGTTCGATCGAGAAATCTCCACGTATACACCTGACGCTATGTCGTGGGTCGGGACCCTGAATATGGAGATATAATAATATATAAGGAACATTCAGTAAAACGCTGGCACGTCCTCGCATGTGCCATCCCCACAAGACGGGCTCAAGCTCATTAGCCGAAAAGATAATCAATCATAGAGAATTAACGCGGCCGAAAGCTGCCGCGGATCGGCAATTATACGGCGAACCGGTGTCTTTGTGCGATTCCGTTGGACTGGGGTAGGGTGGACGGGTTTTAGTAGATTCCTGATAATAAAGAATTGGGTAATCCCGACGGGGAGTTGTGTGACGCTAGTACTTTCGCGACTTTCTGACTTGAAAAGCTACATTCTGACTTTGAGTGATATCTATGCGGTATTTTCTACCTTACCGAGATTTTTACTGATGTTGCCAGATTTCCTCACTCGTCGTTTTACTGACTGTATTTGCACGGTAGATATTCGCGCTAATTAGGGAGCACTTAACATTTTAAAGTTTTAAACTCATACTTAAATACATAATTATTACGTTAGACCCGTGTGAATAGGTCTTTCAAGGAGCACTTATTTGAATGTCGTCTCTTCAACCCGAAAGGAAAACTAGTCCTTATTGGGATTAGATCGGTTTCACGAATATCGGTTTCATTTTGTATTATTAAGGTTAAATAAATATATTTATTCTTCTTCTTCTTCAATATGCCACACAGATGTGTGTGTGTGTTCTTCACAGAAAAGCCACAGTTAAAATGCCAAATGAAATTATATTTACCCAACTCAGTGGTAAGAGTCAGGGATCGAACTAGCGACTGCCAGATTGAAAATCGCGAGCTTTAAAGCTTGGCAACAATGGTTTTCTCTTTTCTTTCTGGAAACTTAGACATGGATACCGAAATTATATTGTGGATTAACATTTCTTGGATATCGCCATACTTATAGTCCTATTCCACAAAATCAGTGACCGCATAAAAAAGAGAACCGGAGAATTCACGCAACTAGACTTAATCAGACCTGGCAGCGTAATAAGAAGACATCGCAGTCGTGTTATTCCCTAATAAGCAATTAGGTGCGGGCGTAATGAAAGAAACAATGTGTTGCGGGGAAAATTGTGGGTCCGCGTGTATTCTATGGCGGCGGGGCGTTATTACGTGAACCGTAAAAGCGGAATCAGAATTATCTGATGTGATGTTCTGCGATGCGATCTGTCTGACGCTTGATTCACATGTTTGTGAATCTGACCTGACCGTGACCGTGTTAAATGAAACCGGATATAATAGCTATCATGAGGTAGTTAGATAAGTACCTCCGCCTTGCAGAAGACCACAGCTAATAACATTAGGTATTTACGATACAATAAGTTTATAGTGTTTGTGTTTCTGGAGGTGAACAAGGTTGCCAGAGCTCCCGAGGATGCACTGTTTTGAAAGTGAGGAACCTAAATTCATTCATCAAAACAGTGAATCCACACAATTTATAAAGGGTCGGCAATGCGCAGGTGACTTCTTTGGAGTTGCGAGCGTCTATAGGCTGCGTCCACTAACAATCAGGTCGACCGTATACGCTTGTAAAAAAAAGAGGGCTATTTCATTGAAGTTCTTGTGCTCAGTATGAACTAAGTATGAATATTCTTTTCTACCTATTTACAACCCCAAATTATAATAGGTAAATAACAAACTTTGACCACATTGAGCGAATGACGCGACGACGCGACGGTCCGGTAGCAATGCGCGGCAGCCACTGAACGGTACCAAAGCTACGGCTGTACTTGCAGCGGCGCGGCGAACTGACGAAGTGAGACCCCCCTGGTATTATATAATATACTTATATATTTATATTGACAATGTATAGTTCATAGTACATAATATTTCTATAGTAATTCCTTTGACACGTAATACAAGCTTGTCCGAGGTCGGCAAGTGGACAAAACGGCGACGTTAACGCGACGGACACATATATGTGTCCGACACATCCCGAGATTACATCCTTGCGGGCTTTGAAGAAAAGCACTTTAGTGTTCTTATAATTAAACGACGAATTTGTTGCTGGTTATTTAAGCTCGGTCAGGGATTTGATTAGTAGGTACCTATTTATTTTCTTTTTACAAATATATCCAGAAAAGTGGACGTTACCACCTACACTGACCAGCAAAAATACAATACAAAATACACATACTCTTTATTGTACATCTCACACAAAAAAAACTAAACAAAAATAAAGGGTCTGTTACAAAAATGACGATAACTACAAAGCCCGCTGTGATAGCTTCTTCGGGTAAAATAAGTTAAGTAATAGTACATTACTTAACAAGGGCGGTAAAACAAAGAATGTCTCAGGTCGCAGGTATTTGACGCCCGAGCCGAAGGCAAGGGCGATAAATATGCGATCTGAGGCTTTCTTTATTACCGCCCGTGTTAGGTACAAAATTTTATGTCACCCCCTGGCCAGGAAGTGGGATTTCCCGCGCGCGGAGCGTGCGGTAATTGCCGCTTTATGGCCAGGTGTGACATAAAGAGTTTTTCTTATCAAAAATCTTGTGCGTGAATAATATTTATTATATCGGGCGTGAATCGTAGTCTTTATAAAAGAAAACTATTTTAGGCTCGCTCCATAAATTCCATTATTTCGATTCCATCGAGTCCTGAACTATTTATAAAATATTATATACAGGGTGTCCCAAGACTATGGGACATCGAGGGAAAGTACCTTAAATATCGTAGATAGGATATTTTGCTGAAAGAAGACATTATTTTAATTTAAAAAAAGATTTAAACTGCATTCATAGATTTTTAAATAAGTAATTCTTACATGATTGTAACGGGAATCGAACCCGCTACACGAGAAAAAAATACCCTGTAGTTTTATCATACCGATCGAAAGGCTTCAAGGATTAGTTTTTGCTAAATAACATAGTGTCAGAAATAAAAGGAAGACCATGAATTTTAACAAAACAATTTATTTCCCCGTGTAGCGGGTTCGATTCCCGGTTCAACCATGTAATTATTTAAAAATCTATGAATGCAGTTTAAATTGTTTTTGAAATTAAAATAATGTCTTCTTATAGTAAAATCTTCCATCTACAATATTCAAGGTACTTTCCCTGGATGGCCCATAGTTTTGGGACACCCTATATATATAGTACAGTCAAGGGCACCAATATGTATACACTTTTTCACCTTATTCCATTGAAATAAGGTCCAAAAATGTATACATATTTATGCCCTCGACTGTACAAGTCATATGATCAACAGAACCTTTACTATAATGAAGGTATTAGAAGAGTATATGTCAGTGTTATCTCCCTCCCGATGATTTCAATTAAAGTTCTTTAACATTTGAAATAACTACCCCAACCCCATCTTTCTAAAAACCGACAGTGATACTTATGTAATGTTATGTAAATATTACTTTGACATACTATGCTGGCATTTCCAATTTCAAAAGCGGGTTTCGCAATGTAAAGGCGTTTATCTACACACATATCATAAATCCTCTAATATGCGTTCGGAAACCGTAGAAAATGACTCTTATTTCAACATTCAATGAATTTATGGCAATTTTCTTATCTGTGGCTGAGGCTACAGCAGTAATAAAATATTTCATTTTAATCTCATATATGATGTTAAAATATTACGTCAAACAAAACTGTCAAAATTTAAATGTCAAAGTTGACATGTCCCTATTCTAGTATCACTGAAAATTCAAATTCAGTCGATGCGAAATGTCAGCTCGATGTTTTTTTAGTATATATCGCACGAAATTTGAGCTAGAACGACATGATCACATCAGACTCGTGTTTTAATGCCCCTCATTATGTACCAGTTGCATAAACTACTATTTCTATCGTCTCAGTTAATTACAGTATTTAAACATCAATTTGTATAGCAATCCAAAATTACACAGCTAATATTCTTACATGCGATTCCAAAATAACAAGGTACCGACCACGCTTTCAAGTTTTAGTGTACTATTACCGTCATAACATATCAACGTGGTGACACTACTATAAAAGGTCTTAATGACATTGAATTTTATATTGAAATGAACCATTGCGAGCTAAGAGAACACAAAAGGAACCGTTACCAAGACATGCGAACATGAAATATATGGAATTAATACATTTATTATAATAGCTTTCAATGCGACCAACAAAACATATCTTGAAGCAAAAAGAAAGAGTAACTCAAAAAAGCGCTTAAGTTTAACGCATTAAAGTTGACTTTAGATTGGAGAATAAATGACGGTTAGTTTGTTAACTTTTTCCAACCCAGAATTATAATGCGTGTAATCCATCAAAATGCGTTGAATGAGCGTAATTTGTTTGTAAGAAACATATCATTTTCCAGTCGGGTGGTTAGTAATGTCTTGTTTGGTAACTTAGGGCCTGAACTGAACCCCTTTTGTGATGCGTTAACAGCTTGAGCAATTTATTTGTTTAATTGTATGGGGGAATACAATTAGTACAAAGGAAGGCGTCATAACTTACCACATACAGTGAAAGGGAACTCTACAGCTCCCGTTTCCATTGTTATAAACTGTTTTAATTGCGTCACTATTGGAATGTTTACTATTGGGAATATTTAGAGTAGAGTATCAACAAACAAGCATACAATAATAATGTAAACACGCTCTAACGCCTTGATAATAGAGTCGTGTTTGTTCTCGCACGATGAATTGGAACGTTTAAGGATGAGCACAAAACACATTGAAATGCAAGAAGCTGAAAAAATACGCGAATATGTTTCCCTCATGCGCTAAGTATGTGCAAGCTGAATAGCTTCAGAGCCTTCAAAGATCAACTTTACAGATGTAGTGAATAATATGTATCAAGAATAAAATGTCACCTACATGCACAATAGTACATAAGCCGTTAAAACTATTTGACCACCGCAGACATGACTTGATTTAAAAAAAAAAAACTTTAAACCTGACTGTGTCTTTATAGGTCGGGAAAGCGATAGGAGTACGCGGTTGGAGAGTGGACTAGGGAAAATCTAGAAGAAACCTCCGACATGACCATGCTGGCGGTGGAAACACTGGAATACCCTAAGAGTTTGCGCTCCTGTGAGATTGTCTGAGCGGCTTTAACAGAATCTGAGGTGTGAGTGAGAACGAGCTACCGGGAGTTTTGTCGCTGGTAAACTAAATCTAGCCTAGTTGAGAAGAGTAAAGCAAGAAGAGCCCATTTATAACATTACAACCGTCCAGTCCGTCCGTGGTAATCCTACCGTGGGAGTAGTCCTAACAAAAGCTTAACTCAGTCTCATTATGCATACGCATTTTATCTTAGCAGATACCGATCTTCATCTTTGTCAATACAGCGGCTACTGGACTGAGAGACATAAATTGAAAACTTTTTCCAAGTCCGTAGTACCGGCCTGACAATCAGACGTAGATTGATATGGCCCGTCAACGCTCCCAAAGTCATCACAAAAACGCCTTAAACCGATAAAATGTTTACCCAAATATCAACCTTAAGTGAAACAAGTGAAGTTCAATTTTAAATAACACTCTGTTTCGATTAGATTCATTCCTGTCTCGTGCATAATGCAATGTCAAAAGGAACGATTCAGTGGTAGTCAACCATAAAGGTGTATTGGACTTTATTATCTCGAGAAATAGGGTCGAAACTGCTTTGTTGATTGGTTTATTGTTCGACCCTTAATTTGCTTAAGAATAGGTATGAGCGATTCACAAAAGTTCACGTACCGTGACGCGATTAAGTGCTTTTATGCTTAAATTAAGTTTTTAGAGATCAACAGGTATCGTTAAGGCGCCATTTTAATACATAAACTAAGTACTAGATGTTGCCCATGTCAAATTGCATACCAACTTTTACCTCCAATTTTATTCTGTTAGATCATCATATTCATCATCTTTCTTAGAATTTACCCAGTTCTATCCTATGGGAGTTTGGGGTCCGCTTTGTCATCTTATACCAAAATTTGTCGTAGACCGCTGCTCAATGCATCCACGCAACGAAGTTCTCCGGGCTTCATGATACATACATACTCTCTAAAGAATTATACAACTTATCGCCCAAGAAAAACTTGGTGACGAAAAATCTCTTACTCTACTTATCTCTTACTGCACTTTTACAAGTCCAAAGCTACTGGCCTTTCTCAAAGACCACTGCCGAGAGGCATACGGAACCCTAGATAGTAAAATAATACACGCTAACATACGTGTAATGTACACCTGACTGGTTGATGGATCGGGTTAGCTTTTCTAAAGTATAATGGGTTCACAAGTACTCGATCAAATTCGCTCTTTATGTGTGATCCCTTTTAAATAGCACGGACCGAACGGTGAACGTTTGTATGGATTTCAAACTCGTCGGTAATTAGCACGTAATCGTAAATTATATACTTTCCTTATTTTTTTTGTTATTAAAGTGATATTTTGACCTATTCATGAATTGAAATGGGTCTGTCACAAATACTGATTTTGATAAAAATATGAGTCAATATTCCAAAGACACGCTAAATTGTTAGGATAAAGAAGAGCGGAGTAATTGTATGGCATTTATTTCGAACCGTGAGATCTTCGAGAAGACAGTACGGTTGCCAGTTTTTGTTACACTTTTCGAACCACTCAGGGGTCACGTGTAGGGTAGCGGTGGGTTCGCTACGGACGTGGTGCAACTTCGACCCCAAATAAACAGTATTTTTTAGAAATATCGTGATTGACTCGCCTTAAAGCTCGTTCCAAAAAGTTTTGCATTGATCTCCAATTAATTATTTCGTACACGACCAATTTCTTAATTTTTCTTGAACTTAATGCAATTCTAGGGTTCCTCAGTATTATATCTTCACGTATCCGGTAGTTTGTGGTAATTAATTAATAACACTCACTATTGAATAACGTACTAATTTATTTTATATTATTTAAAATACACGAACGACATTGTTACAAGTCCAAGACTGAGAACAAGAGAGTGAACCACCGAATGAATGAAAGTGAGTTAGAACTGAATGTATAACACTCTTCCCCGCATGCATAATAAAAGTTACAAGCTATTATAAGTGGCATGGTGTACTGAACAACATAACATTCATTCTATACATTTTTAGAAATATATATTTTTAACAATTTTCTTCTATTGTTATAAACTTAAAATATAATGAATTAATAACTAATCTACATTGTTTTTTATTAATCAACTTGACTACAAGTTAACATTTGGTTGACATGTCGCTTCCACCTCAACCCATCAACGTCAATATAATATGTGGTTCCAGGAATGGATTCTTCAATAATGGTCCCCTGAACCCATGGATTCTGACCCCTTCTATAATCTCGGGTCATGACCTTTTGACCCACTTGGAAGTTCACATTCCTAGATCCCTCACATGCATCCACTACCTTATTCTGTTTTAAAAGTAAATCTTGAAATATAGGAGTTGGTCTCAAAAGTGATAAGCGGCTCCTAATCTCTCTCTGCAACATGAGTCTGGCTGGTGATACGCCAGTAGCCTTATGTGGTGTGGTACGGTAATCAGAAAGAAATATGCCTATTGCATAATTAAGTGATTGCCCACTATCCACTATCTTGGTAATGTTTGACTTGAATGTTTCTACAAACCGTTCCGCTGCACCATTCGTCGCTGGGTGGTGGGGCGGTGTAAAAGTGTGATTAATGCCACGGTTTTTACAAAAGGTTTTAAAGTCATGGCTTGTGAATGATGTACCATTATCTGTCACCAGATGTATAGGGTACCCATATCTCAAAAAGATATCATCAAGTTTTTGCATAGTTAAGGTACTTCCAATGTTTGCCATTTGAAAAACCTCTGGCCATTTACTATAGCTATCAACCACAATTAAAAACATTTTTCCAAACAATGGCCCTAAATAATCAGCGTGAATACGATACCATGGTGATGGTGGTATTGGCCATGGCTTTAAATTTGTTTTTGGGGGTGCATTTCTGTAAGCTAAGCAATTAATACAAGTTTTTGTATGTTATATTGGTTTTATCCATAGTTTTATGAGGAAATAGTTTATTCCTATCATCAATGGTTAAAATACTAACTTCTGAGCCTGTATCTAATTCAAATTCAACAGGTTGCCCTTCAACTAAGACACTTATGTATTGTGGAGGCACTTTTCTATCTACAGAAGCATTATAAAAATACATACAGTACTCTGCCTTGTTGTCGGTGTTAAATAAGTTTTGAATGTCCTCTTCTATGTTTTCTTCGCCAATCACATCCACAGTTTTTGTTTGCCGCACACGACACACGCGAAAGATGTGACCTTGCTTGCCACATTCCGAACAAAACTTGTTTTTTAACGAACACTCAGACCTTAGGTGATTGTCTTTACCACAAACATAACACAATACACTATTTTTCTTCATCGCTGGTTTTGTTTGCTTTTTCCAATGCTGCATCTGTGATTTTCCTTGGGATGTGGATGGAGTATTTCTCTGGCTGGCATAGAACATTTCCTTTGCTTCATGTGATGAATCCGTATGTACATGTTCTACGTTTGACTGTTTAATAGCGGCTTCTACCGTCCTGGCCAAAATAATCAGCTTCTCCAAAGTTGCATCCCCATTTTTCAGCAATTCAAATTTAATTAGAGGTTTATGCACACCATCAATGAACTTTTCTTTCACCTGATCTTCCATATCTTTGAAGTTGCATCTTTTAGCAAGTTTTTTTAGTTCTATAATGTAATCTTCAATACATTCACTGTCTAATTGATTTCTGGAACGAAACGCCGTTCTATCTAATACTGTGGAGGTTGACCTTGCGTATCTGTTCTCTAATAAGGTTATTAAGTCATTGAAGTCTTTCTTTATGGGTTTATCAGGCGCACATAAATGATTTAAGGTTTCTAAGACCTTTGATGTCAAATTCGTAATCAACAATGGCGTTTGTTTGGTTTTGGGAACATCATTTAATGTAATAATGCACTCCAATTGTTGCTCAAATAACTCGAAGTTATTTCCGTTGAATGGTTCGATTCGCCCATAATTAGTGTTCATGTTCATTTGTGGTACTGGTATTTCTGACGGGGTTTCAAACTGATCGCTTCCACTATCGATATCACTTAGTTGCGGCTGTTTCGAGACCAAGGTTTTCCATAAATCTCCACTTTTGGTTAAGTTTCTGAGTGTTTTTCGTAAATCTTCTAGGCTTTGATTATCAGTATCCGGTACTTCTAGTTCTTGAAAAATGCCAATTAGTTCTTCCTTCTTCAAATTTTGAATCCAACTAGTTTTATTTTCTTTAATTTCTTCTATAAAATTTTCTAACGACATGAGTAAAATTTCCAACTGTCATTTGTAAACAACACCGATACCATAGACCAGAGTCTGGTCACCAGACAAGGCAGAAACGAATGAATGAACGAATGATTTTTATGGAGTTGAGTGAGTGATCGGTAATTTCAAAATGGCCGTGTTAATTTTTTCTCAACGGTGCACTCGCAATTTTCCAAAGCTAATATTCTTGAAATCCATTGTCCTTCGTCGCCAATTATTATATCTTCACGTATCCGGTAGTTTGTGGTAATTAATTAATAACACTCACTATTGAATAACGTACTAATTTATTTTATATTATTTAAAATACACGAACGACATTGTTACAAGTCCAAGACTGAGAACAAGAGAGTGAACCACCGAATGAATGAAAGTGAGTTAGAACTGAATGTATAACACTCAGTTTAGATATCCGTTCCGATGCTATAGATAGAGCGTGCTAATGCTAAGTCTCCATCTATCCTACAAAGTCATAAAATGCAGTCACCAAATACCACAAAACCATTAGTAAATATTTCAACTAATAGATCCGGCGGTTCGTGCTATTCCGTTTTGTTTTTCCCACTTACAAACTAAATGTGGTGTTGGAATGTTTGATACAACTACTCAGAGTTAAAAGAGCTTAAGTCCATATAGTTTTTAGCTCTGTCAGCCTTTTGGAAACTAGTGATTATGTACTATATGTAAAGGCAAGACAGTCAAAGGCCATAAAGATTCCAAGACGCATAAGTCTTTTTCATTAAGGATCTTTATTGGTAAAAAAAAACTCATCTATGTATTTAGGCCATTTTCTGTTTGACTGATGACACGTATATTGTCATTTCCTCAATGTTACTGTCTAGAACAGGACTATCGCAACCTAATGTTGTAAATTACGTCATGTATTTTTGACATTTAATATAAAGAAATATCGTTTCTCGTGTCACATTATTGGTATTATCAATAATTTTGACATAATTTGAATCAAAATATTTTAAAACTTTATCTAAAAGCTACGGTAGCCCAGTGGTTCAAGCATGCGGCTGTCAATGTCAAGCGGCGGTCGTGGGTTCGAATCCCAGCTCGTACCAATGAGTTTTTCGGAACTTATGTACGGAATATCATTTGATATTTACCGTTAGCTTTTCGGTGAAGGAAAACATCGTGAGGAAACCTGCATACATCCGCGAAGAAATTCAAAGTTGTATGTGAAGTCCCCAACCCGCTCTGGGCCAGCGTGGGGACTACTGCCCAATCCCTCTCATCTATGAGAGGAGGCCTGTGCCCAGCAGTGGGACGTATATAGGCTGATGATGATGATGATGATGATTTTAAAACTTGCAAGGCCTCTTAAACACTAGCGGCATGCAACTATGCACAAGTAAAATAAATATAAATAAATAAATATTTGTGGACAATCTTACACAAATCAACCTAGTCCCAAACTAAGCAAAGCTTGTACTATGGGTACTAAGCGACGATTTACTTACTTATATAGATATAAATAGATACTAAAATACATAGAAAACATCCAAGACCCGAGAACAAATATTCGTGCTTATCACACAAATAAATGCCCCGGCCGGGATTCGAACCCGGGACCTCCAGCTTTGTAGGCAGGGTCACTACCAACTAAGCTAAAGGGGTCGTCAACGTCGTACAAATAACTTATGTCCATAAATATTTCAAAGTTCATGAGTCATTATCAACACTATCATGTCGCGTATTCGCGTGTGTTGTTGGGGATAAAGATAATCCTGCGTGTCGGTTTCCAGGCACGTGTTTCCCGGATTGTATGCCTGTTGACGCTGTAATCTGTTTGTTTGTCTGTCTGACTGTTTATGGTTTAAAGGTTAGATTATAGTTTTGTTAATAGCATGTGGTTATGTTATGTGAGGGTTCCGGATACCAGAGTGTTTCATCAACTACAACTTTATCATAACTACACATACACATACTAAATAATTTACGGGACACTTGTCACATGACAATTTCAATAAAATGCAGTAAAATTTTATAAGACGACTGTAACTTTCGACATTACATATAAATATGATTGTATGTCTTCTTCTTCTTAAGCGTATTACTCTTGACAAAGCAGTAAACAACAACAACAACAACAAATACTCTTTATGTCAGACCTAGCCATAAAGTGGCTATTATCGCACGCTCCGCGCGCGAAAAAACCCACTTCCTGGCCAGGGGGCGACATAAAATTTTGTACTTACCACGGGCGATAATAAAGAAAGCCTCAGATCGCATATTTATCGCCCTTGCCTTCGGCTCGGGCGTAAAATACCTGCGATCTGAGACATTCTTTGTTTTATCGCCCTTGGTAAGTAATGTACACACCTCACATAAGCACACATACAAAAGAAAAAACAAAGAAACAGGGATACAGAAGTAAAGTTGTAGTCATTCATGTGGTTTTTGGGTGGCACGATGAACCATCTTCCTCCATTTCTCTCTGGCTTGGGTTTTGTGTGCACATTCTATTAGTTACTTCGATAAAAATATTCGGTCACACTGGGTGCAGTATAAGTGCCCCTGATCATTTAATGTATATAAATATGATGGTTTGGGTCGAGTCTTCTTAACATTACATATACCATCTAGTAAAACTGCAATTCTTTCTGTGATTGGCACTCCTCGTAATTTACTACCTTCTTGTCAAGGTGCCGTCAATCGAACCACATCATAATAAAACCTTTCTCAATTTTCTTGAAGACCATCACAAATTACGGCCCTTAATCGAAGTAACTACGGTGACCATTGTCACAGATCGTTGTGGGGTGACAAGGTCCACGTAAGGATCGGTCCGAGGCAATCAAAGGCGGACGTGGCCCCGCTTTACAGCTGCATCGGGATCGCTAACTTTAAATTGAGTTTTGACGTTTTTAGGACTGTCCGTCGCAAATCGGTCGTTTGTGGCCACTTTCCGCGGAACGTTTTAAGTTTTCGACGCTTTTTAGCCTTATTGTTTTGCTTTCGTCTCAGCCGTTTTAGTACGGTGGCATTCTAACTTTTTAAGAAAATTACAGTTAGGTATTCTGACAAATAAAAAGAGTACGTGATCTACTCGTTGATGGTACAAAATAATACACACAATAGTACATTAATTAACAAGGGCGGTAAAACAAAGAATGTCTCAGATCGCAGGTATTTGACGTCCGAGCCGAAGGCAAGGGCGATAAATATGCTATCTGAGGCTTTCTTTATTACCGTCCGTGTTAAGTTCAAAATTTTATTTCACCTCCTGGCCAGGAAGTGGGATTTCCCGCGCGCGGAGCGTGCGCTAATTGCCGCTTTATGGCCAGGTGTAACATAACTTAACAAGGGCGGTAAAACAAAGAATGTCTCAGATCGCAGGTATTTGACGTCCGAGCCGAAGGCAAGGGCGATAAATATGCTATCTGAGGCTTTCTTTATTACCGTCCGTGTTAAGTTCAAAATTTTATGTCACCTCCTGGCCAGGAAGTGGGATTTCCCGCGCGCTGAGCGTGCGCTAATTGCCGCTTTATGGCCAGGTGTGACATAAAGTATTTTTCCGCCTAAAGTTATACAACAATCATTAAACGATGGATTGTTTTATAAAATAAGAAGTTTGTTATTATTTTATTTTTGAGAACATTATAACTTATAAGTAGATAAGCAGTTCTGGATAGAGATTAGATATTCCTTCTTCATATTTTTAATTTTTTCATGTCAAAGAAAATAGGTACGTAGGTAAAAGTTCTATCTCCACTCATGGAAATGGGTTGAATAAAATCAAATCAAGACACACGTTAGAAAAAAAAGTCACACGTCAGAAAAAAAGAATAATAATAATAACAATCCAGATGTGTTAGACTCTCTAACAAATATAGATTGGATAAGAACTCTCAACCCTATTATAGGGTTCCGTTTTGGGGTACAGAACCCTAAAAAGTGGCAATGACAATGACCAGTTGTGGAATGATCTCCCTGCCGAGGTTTTTCCGAGGGACTGCAATATCAAGAAAAGAGTTTATAATTTTTTAAAGGATCGGCAACGCGCATGTTACGCCCCTGGGGTGGCAGGCGTCCATAGGTTGCGGTGACCGCTTACCATCAGGCGGGCCGCACGCCTATTTGCCACCGACGTGGTATTAAAAGCCACGGTAGCCCAGTGTTTCAAGCATGCGGCTGTCAAGCGGCGGTCGTGGGTTCGAATCCCAGCTCGTACCAATGAGTTTTTCGGAACTTATGTACGGAATACTATTTGATATTTACCGTTAGCTTTTCGGTGAAGGAAAACATCGTGAGGAAACCTGCATACATCCGCGAAGAAATTCAAAGTTGTATGTGAAGTCCCCAACCCGCTCTGGGCCAGCGTGGGGACTACTGCCCAATCCCTCTCATCTATGAGAGGAGGCCTGTGCCCAGCTGTGGGACGTATATAGGCTGATGATGATGATGATGATGATGTGGTATTAAAAAAAGGAAGGTACAATTAGTCGTCTTCCAATTCAATTCATTGTAGCGCATCGCATCCCAGACCACAGCCCTACATCATGTCATGTCCTAGACGTTTGTTCATGTTTGCGTGTTTCCACTCTAATTGATGCGCCCGCGGCGCTGCGCCGCCCTCGCTATAATGGCGTTACTGACGTGCTGGGGCGTCCACATTGGGTGATGCACGTATCCACGACATTCACGTCAGGGCTGTTCACAACGCTAACGATAAAATTTCATTTTATTTTATTAAATTTATTTATTTGCCGTATGGAAATTATTTCAATTATTTTATTAAATAGACACACAAAACAAGTCTTCTTCTTTGTCCTGGCTTTAATCCCATTTCATTTGGGGTCAGCCCTCCTCGTACGTTTTCAGACACAAAACAAGTCGATTCAGGCATTTTCTGGGTGAGCTCGCTAGATCCCATTATTAATAAAAAAAAAGTATCAATCATTAATACACCATACATATTTTTTTTATAAAACTAGACTGATACTCTAATCTAAACTATGTGTACACAGTGAGATAGAAATTTCTAATTACCTCGGGGTAAGTGCCTTAGAGGCGCTCGGTTCTTTTATGCGTCAAACGCATTGCGTTGAATGGACTAAAAATCTCGTATTTTTTTCTTACCCCGAAGTAATTTACTTATAATTTTATGCCATATTTGGCACTTTTTATGATGCCACTGAATTCAGCGATCATCATGAGAACGCTGACATTTTCACAATCGTTGTTAAATTCAAAGACAATGTTCTTTATGTATCAATTTAAGCTTATGGCATACATAACCACCTCTGCCATGTGAACCAGCGTAAAGAAAATTCGGTGAGGTATATTTTTTTCTACATCCCATATTCTAATATTTACTTTACACATGAATCAACGGATCTAAACTCACAGTTAAATTAGAATTTGTGTTTGTCATATAAAATGCAACGATCGCTACCCTCTGCGCAATTTCCGAGCCCCAGGCAGTGGCGATGGATTAACTTCATTCAGACTACAGTCTGAATCTACAGTCGAGAAGGAAAAAATACGAATACATACTCATACTCTCACACAAATTCATCAAAAGTTTGCTCATATAAACTCCACTGTACTTGTCTTATCTCAAGATTAGTACCTACAACACAAAATGGTCTTGCTTGTGATGCTTCTTTCTGAAAATCCTACGACAATTTATTTTGAAAAGCTGTTAAGCAGGTGAAAATACACATTAATTATTAAAAATAGGTTACTTAGTACATTTTGTGATTCAAACTACTTACTATCCATGTGGCGACCACGGACCGGAAGGCGCAGCGTGGGCAGACCCCCCACAAGGTGGACTGATGACCTGGTAAAGGTCGCGGGAGTCCGCTGGATGCGGGTGGCGCAAGACCGGTCATTGTGGCACTCTTTGGGGGAGGCCTATGTCCAGCAGTGGACGTCTTTCGGCTGATATGATGATGATGATGATGATGACTATCCATGTCAATAATTTTATTAAATAGCAATGACAACTGCAGAAAGCAGTAGGTATGTGCCACTCGATAACAAAAATATTACTAGGGCGTAAACTTGAATCCCTTGTTACACTCAAGATCCTGCTTTAGAATCCCTCCCTATACTTACGGAGTTCTATTGTAGAGTCTTTCGCTTGACTCGTGACCAAAATATACCGCCTCGGCGCGCAAAATTATTTTGCACCCTTGAGACAATCTACATTTCTCGTCTGTTGAGCCAGTATTTAGTCAAAAACCATCGTTCCATCCCGCCGTAATTTCCGTGCCTGGGGCGCCGGCGGCGAACCGGCCCGCCATTGTTCGATCCGATCCGAAATCCGATTTCGGACGAATATCCTGTACGCCGCCGGCAGTACACCGTGATAAGGCTGGTTATTAAATATGGAGTAACGGTTGCTGTCTGTGACGCACATGACATGACATAAATAAAATTAAAGATTGTTTAACTGAGTGAGCGAAGCGTCCCTGTTTTTTTGAGGCAAAAATGCTTTCGTATATCTATGCTTTAATAAGGCGATTCTTAGTTCTATTGCGTAACCGCCAGAGGCGCTATACTTTTATCCATACTAAATCGTTTACGCAGTCGCGAGCGAGTACGATAATTGCAAACTCAAGATAAGTGTACAGAGCCGTCTTGTCGTCATATTTTATTGGTAACCTGGTGAGTGCGTAGTAACGGTGTAAGAAGTATGATCATTTTAATGCTAACTAAAAACATTTACTCCAATTTGGTTAGACTAATATATTTTATGAAAATTGTGTGGGGCTAGGTTGACCACTAATATTTATTTACATTATTCATTAATGACAAACATTTAGTTGAATATGATATTTTAATATGTAAATTGTGTTACTAGTCATTTCGTTAACTCCTCACGTTCTTTTGTTATCAGATACAAATTCAAATGATTCTCACATTGAACTAAAAACGGCTCATTAAAATATGAATAGTTTGGTTTACCAAACAGACTAAGTTTACATGTGACCAAAGATATTGTTTGATACCTATAATATTTACCCAAGGGAAATAGGTTAAATATTTTTGTAATTCGAGACACATTTTATCAATTACAATAAAAACTATTATAATATTTACGTAAAGATGTAATTTACATGATAATCAGTGTTCAATTGAGTGATTTCCATGTGTACCAGTGTGCTGACCGGAATGTACCAACAATGTTCCCATTCTGTGGCCCTTGGACATAATTTGCATAATCAAATAATTTGATCTCTTATTGAAGTACCGATGACTCCGTTTGATTCGAGGATGCGCTGCGAATTAAATAGTGTACAGTCAAAAACAAAATAACAGAAATGATCCAAAATGTCCCGGATTTGAGAATAGTGGTGCAAGACGGGGTGATAATGTTAAGAAAAAAAAAGCTAAAATTGCTTGTACAGTCAGCATCAAATGTAGCTTGGCATAATATGGAAACATGAGAATGGGAACTATTGACCTCTTTCATATGCCAAGCTACTTTTGATACTGACTGTATCATGCCTTTATTGTAATTGGTCGTGTTTGTTAATCACGAAATCTTGGTAATTAGCATCACTTTCATACATAATAATAGAATCATAGAAAAAAAAGCTATAGGTAACATGTGCATTTTTTAGCTTAGGACCATATAGAAATAAATAAATAAAAATTGAAACTAGTGTCAAAGAGTGACATTTATTTTGTACAAATCAATCAAGCTTTATTATGGGCATTAATTCCGACATCAAAGTTAGTAAACGAAAAACCTATAAGCTCAAATAAAATAAACAAAATATATTTCTGTTTGCGCTTGACTGTCCCTAAAACCGGTACATTATACACAAAGGCAGGACACGTCGCGCGTAACTGTTAGATCACGAATTTGAAAAGAATATTAACCCTGTCGGGCCCGTCGGTTGCCATTGTGACACCCGAAGTGCTGGGACGTGTACCGCTCGTAGTGTACCGGTTTTATTAGAACACTCGCACTTACGAAGAATTGGTACATATATCTATATCGAACTTTATTCTTGTGAGGCGACAGTTTATTTGTAATAAAAAAATCTGGGTCAATTAAAAGCGCTCGATAACTTATTTTCTACAGCATTCAATACACAACTTTTCGCAAAGTATAAGTACTGCAATAGTAAAAGTTCGGTACATTAATAAACACAGAACACTTTTCTTTGATAAGTTAAGGCTTATAATAAGGCTCGTATAAACTAAATTATGGCATTATTATTGTATAAATATAAAATAATATAACTTATTATGATAATAGATCTGAAACAGTTTCATAATTTTACTTTAGTATTTAAATTCCAAGCTACGGTATGCGGCTGTCAAGCGGCGGTCGTGGGTTCGAATCCCAGCTCGTACCAATGAGTTTTTCGGAACTTACGTACGGAAATATCATTTGATATTTACCGTTAGCTTTTCGGTGAAGGAAAACATCGTGAGGAAACCTGCATACATCCGCGAAGAAATTCAAAGTTGTATGTGAAGTCCCCAACCCGCTCTGGGCCAGCGTGGGGACTACTGCCCAATCTCTCTCATGTATGAGAGGAGGCCTGTGCCCAGCAGTGGGACGTATATAGGCTGATGATGATGATTTAAATTCCTGTTAAAATAATGGTACACAATACCCGGTACATCACCCACCCCTATTAATAATGGCGTCACGTCCCGCGTGCGTGTCGCGATAAAGGGCTAAGTACACTAACCACCTGACGTGAGTCACAAATCCACCATTATTACGTTATTGTGGGAGCCACATTAACATGTGTACACAGCTTAACGTGAAATGCGACCGATAATTCAACCCTTGGAAACGTGTCTTTATTTGAATGGTGCTAGTGTTGTTATGAGTTGACTGTTAGGGTTTTGTACCGAAATTATTTGGGACATTTACTGTTTTGATGAATTTAGTTCTGATCAAATATGTGTTAATAAGGATATATATAAAAATGTCTTTATAATCATTATAACATGCCGCTGGGGACATATTTAGGTGACTTCTGGGGTATTTGGGCTTGCGTAGTAGGTTGGTTTTAATAGCTAATGTTAATCCTGTAGCCGTATTACTGTGAAATGTCCCAAAATTATTCCAATTTTTTGAATTTGAGGCTGTATCTTAGTTTTAAGTCTAGTTATAAGTAAAGTTAAGGTGTATTATTGTATGCCCGGGATCGGGTGGCTGCTGAAACTCAACTGTATTATTGTCTATCTATCTATTGTACACAGTTAAACAATAAATAAATTATCTTATCTTATCTTATCAAACCACGATTCAGAATAAATTGTGCATGTAATCTAAATACATGGCAGAGGGTCAAGCCAAATTACATTTACACGGGCAACTTTGACTGCCCAGTCTATGTATGTCATCTTTTCGACGTTATTTCAATTTATTGTAAAGAATATGTACTCATTTGTCCTCACTCAACTCAAATTTCAGTCAACTGGTTTTCTCAACTGCTTACAACTAACCATATATTATAATTAATTCAAATTAACGTGGGGTCTAAGGCATTAGGAGGAGGCAGCGGCCGTTTAGTTTAGAGCTGAATTATATTATTTTGTTATTATAATATAACTTGTCTAATTTGAATTTCGGTGAACGTGTCTCTCATTGTTAGTTCGTGATGATAAATGAGAGACTAGTTTATGATGATTGATGATACGAAAGGAATAGAAAAAACATCTCTTTATTTCTTTGATATTATCCGCTTAGCTACACTTTATAATTCACTACGTCACTACATATTATAAAATAAATTATCCACTCCGTTTTTTTAACCTGGCTGTGGCTTTTGGAAGGTTTCCTGAGGAAAGTCCAGGGGAAACCTCCGACACGACCACGCGGGCGGTTTAAGCACTGGAATACTCCAAGAGTTTGCGCTCCAGTGAGCTTGGTTGAGCGGTTTCAACCGAACTGATATGTGTCAGTGGAATCGAGCTAATGGGAGTTTTGTCACTGGTTCCCTAAGCCTAGCCTAGCTGAGAAGATCCTCTGCGTCAATTTGTATATCTGTACGCAATTAACTCAAAAACAACCGAACGGATTTTCAAACAGTTGCGGGTTTTTTGTAAATTGGCTAAAATATAACAAAACATTTTTTTAGTAATTTTAATATTGTTTTCTTTGGTATTTTTTGATGAACAATTAATAATATTTAACACAAACTAAAAATATTAGTTCAACGTTCCAGTGCTCGACACCTTAGTTCCCAAAAGATGACACTATTAATCATCTGTCATCATGACATAAGATTGAAAGAACCTTACTAACTACATTAAGAGTATACTAATATGTACTAACAATAAAAAGTGAAATGACCCTGCCACAAGATTTAGTCTAAACACAACCACTAAATAAATGTGTGTAATAAACATGAATAATAAAGCAGTTAGACTAATTCAGTGGGAGTAAAAGTAGGAAGGATCGAATTAATCGCGTTTCATTGGGTTTTGTTTTAGTTACAATTTAGTTTATGAGCGACAGGTGCCGCGCGCGATTGGGCGGGCAACGAGTCGATACATTTGTCGATAAACAAGGTTCGAAGATATAATAATAAAATAAAATTATCTTATATTCTATCTATAAGCATTTAACGCATATTAATAGAACAATATTTTGTAAGCTTTATCGTTTTCTGCGTTGTAATATATATCCCGCACCTACTATGATTATTCTCTGTTTGGCCTGAAGGTTAACTGGTAGAGAATGCCTTATGGCATTAAGTTCGCGTTTTGTACCGATATTTGTTACTGGGCAATAAAGTTTAAATAAATATTAACCAAAATATTTATTTTCAGGCAACAAACCCCCTTGATCCCAAAACAAAACTTTCTCGGGAGCTCTGGTCTGACCCTATCTCTCTAACATTCACGTGGTAAAAGTAGGGAGCATTGATTTCTTACTGTTAAGCACAGCACCAAAAAGGCCATGCAAAGATTAAACATATTATCTTTTTTCTTCTCAGATTAGACTTTTTACAATACCTAAACGTATAACAATTAAAATAGGTATAAAAATAGGTACAATACACGTGATAAAAAGCTTAATCTAGGTTCTCGGGTGCCGGCGGTAGCGAGGCCAGGTCTCAGCTAGAACCGTTGCGTAGGGCGAGAGAGAGAATGATATTTGAATCAACATTGTAGTATCTTATTACTTGCTGGCTTTGTCATTCACGGCGTTTACGAGGTTTGCGTCATGGCAGTTGGTGGTGTCGTTGATGTCGCTTCGATTGATCTATCAGCAAAGTATCTGGCTTAGGTATTGGCAACAATAATTAGTATCGATATAATTTATTATTTTCATTACCGACTGCGGACCGCACTAGCGCGTCTATTTTCAAGGCGCTCGCGCATAAGTCAGGGAGCTCATTACGCGCAGAATCAAAGTGCGATGACATATTTACGGACACTGCTCAAATGTGACTTATGCTCGCACGATTTATGAGTTGTGGATGGCGCTGAGAATGTTCGGAATATGAATGAAATGATAAGCAATTACTAGTTAACCTTATAGTTGGCAGTGTAACTTAAAATTCATACAATTTCGTTTTCGTATTTGTTCTAAGTTTTTTTTTTTGCACACAGTACAATCGATTCCTCTACATAGTGGTAGCCGTACAGGCCCAATTTCAAAGAAAAACCGCAAATCGATGTACAGTTTAGCCATTTGGCACACGCATACTAGAGGTCGAAACAAAATTTTTGACCCGCAGTTCCTAAAAAAATTTCCCTTAGGGGGGGAGAGCCGAGACATTCTTTTTTTTGTATAAAAAAAACAATATTTTTTTTCAGAAACCTATCGTGTGTAATATCATATGAAAGAGCTTTTTGAGGCGATTCTGAAAATATACCACATCATTACATTTCAGCTATTTTTTTTTAAATTAAATCAAAAATAATTTTCGAAACATACCAAGTTTGAGGTCCTCCAGACACGATACGGCTGATTTTTATTTTGTACAATATACCACAAATGATACTTAATATCCTCATATCTAACCTCAAAAAAGCAATTTCGAAATGATTTTCGGTAAGTATTTTTTTTTTAATTTTTGAATATTACTAAGTGACACGGTTCTACTTTAATACCAATTTTACGTGAATTATGGAACTTTAGTGCAGATACGTTACATATTAATCATAAAATGATACGTAGTATCCATATATCCAACGGAAAATACCTCTTTAACCCTTTAACTGCACCTTGTCATCAGTTGGTATAGTGGGTAGGTGGTGGGTGGGTGGTGGTGGGTAAACTGTTAAAGAGGTATTTCCCGTAAGTATCATAAGTAAGTAAGTAAGTAAGTAAGTTTAAAGTATGTTTACAAAGCGCGAGAGTTTTAAAGTATGTTTACAAAGCGCGAGAGTTTAAAGTGTTATAAAAAAAAAGAATGTCTCGGCTCTCCCCCCCTAAGGGAATTTTTTTTAGGAACTGCGGGTCAAAAATTTTGTTTTGACCTCCAGTATGCGTGTGCCAAACGGCTAAACTGTACATCGATTTGCGGTTTTTTTAATCGTACGGTAATTTCGGGACATATACAGCCTAATCTTATTAAAAAAATACATGTTGAATTTCGAAGATAGACTACATAGTTTTTATAATCCTCAGGCCTCCTTGTTAATTCGTTCGTAAATTAAATTCAAAACTTCAACGTAATTTCATGACAAACTTATTGATTCAGTTCATAATGCGCTAGCATCGAAAACTACTCTGATTTTGTTTATAGTTGAAATCAATATCAATCCTGATGAAAAATAAAATAAAAACGACTACTTATATAATATTCTATCACTGGCTATGTTTTCACACTTTGTAGATGAATCGTTAATTTAAACATGTGCCGTATTAATAATCTCTTCAGAATCTGCCTACCTTACCTGCCATAACTCGTTTCAAGTTTCCGCCTGCGTGCTTTGCTCAATGATTATTTCCGACCCGGTTATCTTTCTATGTTATAGCCCTAATTAATTATGATTCATTTCGGCTCAGCTTAGCAATTACCGTGGAGCGTGGTCACTGATCAAATAAAAAATAAATAAATAAATAAATAAAAGCCTTTATTCAGACAGTTACAATATGTTGAATAAAAAAAAAAAATGAATAAAATGAACTTTATTCTGTAAGTAGGCCGCAATGGCACTTTTACAAGTCAAACCCTACTAGCGTTTCACAGAGGCCACTGCCGAGAAGAAACGCCGAAAGAAACTCGACAGTCAGCCATTTTCTCACAAAAATATGCTTATTACAATGATAAATGATAATACTTAACCTACTTAAGATCAAGAAATCTAAGTATCTATATAAAGCAACACAAAAACAAAGAATAAAATGAGGAAAAAAACCAGTTATGACAGTGTGTAATTCTGCAAGAAAACATTTCGAACTGTATACCTTAGCATTATCAAATTCTATTTAGGAAAAAAAAAAAATTGAATCCTTTAGACTATAAATTTAGTTATAAATCTTTTGATATGTTTTCTTGCAAGAACTGCGTCAACTAGATAAAATTAAAAAATACACAATATATGAATCTTTACTCTATTTAAGTATCTGGTTTGGGCCATGCTTTTCTGTCTGTTAGATAGTCCTCAACCTTGTAATAAGCCTTCGACATCAATGATTTTTTCAAGTACTTTTTAAGAGCTGGAAAAGGTAAATTCAAAACTTCATCAGGTAACTTATTATAAAAACGGACACATTGACCTACAAAAGATTTGTATACTTTACGGACACGAAATTTTTTAGTGGCAATTTTATTTTTATTTCTAGTATTAAAATTATGTATATCAGAATTTTTACAGAAGGAGTCTATGTTCTTAAGGACATAAACAATATTCTCATAGATGTACTGGGACGCTACAGTTAAAATGTTGATTTCTTTAAAGAGTTCTCTTAAAGATTCACGTGAGCCTAGGTTATATATGGAGCGAATGGCTCTTTTTTGTAACACAAAAATTGTCTGTATGTCAGCTGCTTTACCCCAAACCAGGATACCATACGACATAAAACTATGAAAATAGCTATGATAAACTAGGCGAGCTGTTTCTACATTGGTAAGTTGCCTGATTTTTCTGATAGCATATGCGGCTGAACTTAATTTACGCGCCATAACGGCTATGTGGGGACTCCATTGTAGATTTTTGTCTAATGTTATACCTAAGAATATTGCTTTATCTACTATTTCTAAGCACTCGTTATTTAAGAGTATACTAGTTTCCACCGGTCTAACATTAGGCAAAGAAAATCTGACACATTTAGTTTTCTTAGCATTAAGTAACAGATTGTTAACGGTAAACCAGTCAAGTACTTTGTCCAGTGTGCCATTAACTCTACTATAGTCAACTGATTTTCGGTCAACCTTAAAGATTAAAGATGTATCATCCGCGAATAAAACTATATCACAAAGATTACTTACTATAGACGGCAAGTCATTTATATAAACCAAAAATAAAAATGGACCTAAGATAGAGCCCTGAGGCACTCCTAACGTTACTATTGCCCCACTAGACTGGGTTCCATTTACAACAACTGCTTGAGTTCTATTGCTGAGATATGAAGACATAAGACTTAACGCATTAGCAGACAAACCATAATGTTTAAGTTTCAAAACGAGCGTCCCATGATCCACGCAATCGAAAGCTTTAGAAAGGTCACAAAAAATACCTATCGCATCACAGGAATTCTCCCAAATATCGTAAATATGTTTAATAAGCACAGATGCAGCGTCAGTCGTGGAGCGCCCTCTTGTGAAACCGAACTGTTTACTTGTAAGCAGTTTATTTCTATTAAAGTGCATTAGCATATCGTTTAACATTAATTTTTCAAAAACCTTACTTAATACAGGTAGTATCGATATGGGACGGAAGTTGGTTAGGTCGTTTAAATCACCCGATTTAAATAGAGGTATGACTTTACTAAACTTCATAAGATCAGGAAAAATACCCTCTGATATGCAGTTATTGTAAATCAAAGCTAATTGGGGCGCAATGACATCTATGATATGATTAATAACTTTTACTGATGTTCCCCATAAATCCTCGGTTTTCTTTAAATTGAGCGATTTAAATGTTTTAACAACCTTGATTGAATCTACTTGACTAAAATTAAACGTTACATCACATTTACTAATGTTAGCACAAAGCAAAGCTTTAGCTTGGGTTTTAGATGACTGCAGACATTTTGTAGTACTACTTACTATATTTGAAAAATAGTTCTCGAATGCCAAGGCAACATCGTTATTTGACATGACCTGTTGGTCTTCCGTGAGAATGTTGACTTGATAATCGCGAGTTTTAAATTTACCAGATTCTCTATTTATAATATTCCAAACAGTTTTCACCTTGTTGTCAGATACTTTAAGTTTAGAACTAATATAATTTGCTTTAGCAGCAAAACACACTCTCTTGAAGATGTTTGAGTAACTCTTGACATAGTCCAGGAAATCACTGTTCTTGTTCACCTCCCTCTCACCATAAAGTTCATAAAGCCTATTTCTACTTCTATGTATACCTACGGTAGCCCAATCACTAAATTTTATCTTATTATTTTTATTTTTTGACCCAGAAATAGTTTTTAATGAAAAATTTTCATTGAAGCAATTAATAATTAAGCCGAATAAATCTTTATACATGCTATTCGAATTACTTTGTGAAAGTGATAACATACAAATATTATGGTTAATTTCATTTTTAAATAATTCCAAACGAGGACTAGTTATGGGTCGGTATGTTATAGTTTGGGGTTGTTCTTCTTGATTAATCATAGAGAAAGATGCCATTTGACCACTGTGGTCAGAGTTAAAACGATTTAAAATTTTCTTATCCAAACATTCACAGTTACAAAAAATATTATCTAAACAGGTCGCACTAGTAGCACCTACCCGGGTAGGCTCAAGGAACAAATTTATCAAATTAAAAGATTTAAATAAACTTAACAACTTGACAGTATTATTAGATGGTTCAAGTAAATTAACATTGAAATCACCACAAACTATAACATTTTTTTGGCTCTTAGTTACTAACCTCAACACATTTTCCATAGTGGATTCAAATGTGCAGAAGTCAGATGCAGGAGGCCTGTATACACATATGATTATATAGCTTTCTAGTTCTGTACAAGCAATTTCTACAATCCTCTCAATTGATAACTTTACTATATCCTTCCGTTCTTTGCATTTAAAAGAGCTTTTTACAATTATGAGAGAACCGCCATGAATGGCAGATTTTCTGGCATAGAAACTCACTAATTTAAAATTTTGAATATTCCAAATATACTGCACTATTGTTTTTCACTTTTTTTTTTTTTTCTTCTTTTTGTTTTCTTATCCTAATTGTTGACAACCCTGTCCGTATGCCTTTTATAGGCAAAGGCCTCCCCCAACTGTCGCCATTTCTCCCTATCTCTGGCAATTGTTGTCCAACCTCCACCAGCTGCAGCTTTTATTTCATCAACCCATCTTCTAAGAGGTCTGCCGCGTTTTCTTTTCCGGTTTCTGGTAAACCAGTACATTATTGTATTGGACCATTTCTCTTTCCCTCTTATTGTATGGCCTGCCCATTGCCATTTGAGCTTTCTGATAGTTACAGTTATATCTTTTGTTCTTGTATGTTTCTTTATAGTTGCAGTTTTAATTCTATCAGCCAATCTTTTTCCCATCATGCTCCGCTCCATTGAGTTCTGACAGACTTCCAGTTTTTTAATGTGCGATTTATTAGTTGCCCATGTTTGGCAACCATATGTTATTACAGGCAGTATGCAAGTATCAAACAGTTTCCTTTTTATGGTCATGCTTATTTCTTTATTTTGGTGGGAAAAAGTGGCGGGTCACTGATCAAAGCTTTGTTAAATTCGTTTCAACAGTTCATGTCAGTTGCTAATTAGGAATATGAGGTTTATGGGCTTGCGAAATAGATTTATAGAAATTGTTTGGAATGGCTTGAAAGTGAGTTTAGTTTTTATTAGTTATTATGATGCATTTTAGTATTTTTACATTTAGTTTTTTTTATTCTAATTTGTATATACGTATCTAGATGTAGTGTTCGTGGTAGACACATTTAATAAAAACTACATTTAAAAAAAAACTTTATAATAAGCACTGACAAAGACAAGACAAAAAAATAATTTTATGTCACACCTGGCCATAAAGCGGCAATTACCGCACGCTCCGCGCGCGGGAAATCCCACTTCCTGGCCAGGGGGTGACATAAAATTTTGTACTTAACACGGGCGGTAATAAAGAAAGCCTGTGTACTATTTCACTTCTCATGCTCGAAAAGTGTGTCATATTAGACTTGTGAAGCGGATCTAAAGTAGTACATTTAAGCACTAGGGAAAATATGTATACACATATTTATCATTTACAAAAACATTTTAATTTTACCAATCAAAATACTTCAAAGCCTCTTAAAAGAAAAAAAAACGCATGTTGCCTCTCTTTCTTTAATTTGGCAAAAGAAAGGGAGGCGAATACGCAAAGCGAACACGCATAGCGAGGCATGGTGCTGGCCTTAGAAAAAAAAACAAGCTGTCAAATTAAACATACACCCGCCAAGAGTTAAATTATTCATTTAAGGTGGATAATTTGTGTTTATGTGTTTTCTCGCAATCGAAGTGAAAAGTAGAGTGTATAACTTGGGCCTAAAAGCCATATTACCACTCGAACAATTTTCCCTCACTACGTTCGGGAAAATAACCATCTCGTGGTAATATGGCTTACTTTAGACCCTTGTCAAACAATCTACTATTATATAACAACATATAAAATGAAAACTAATTTGGTACATTGCTTGCTCTGCTGTTCTTCTTATCTTATCTATCTTAAACTCAAAAGCGGAAAAAACTGACAGTGGAGTGTGCTTGTCTCTATTAAATGGATTATCGACCAGACCACCGTCGTGTGAACTCTGATATTATCACCGCCATCTTGGAAACCCATTAAATACAAAACGACTTAACCGGTGGGCTTAATATCAGATTTGTGAGCTAACGACCATATTAACGCTAAAATATTTTTATAATCCTCGGCCCACCTTGTCAGTTCCTTCGTAAATTAAAATCAAAACTTCAACTAAAGTTTATGACAAACTCATTGATTCAGCTCATAATGTGCTAGCATCGAAGACTACTCTGAATTTTGTTGGTAGTTGAATTAGTTCCCTATTTCGCTGGTTGTTCAAATAAGTTGGTAAATTTAACCCTTCAGCGCTTGGGTACCGGCCCCCTGCGGTGCACCAGACCGCTTTAAACGCTTGAACATTACCGTAAATATTGTGGTATTTCATATTTTCGGGCACAAACAATTCAATTCACGCTCCGGCTACTAATTGGGCATAAATCGTGGTAAAAATATTCAATAAGCTTCTCATGTCAATAAATATTTTAACTGAATGCCTTCATTTGAATGCGTGTTCAGTGACGCGTAGACTTCACTTGTTTATAATGACGATCAACCAAGCAGGTGATTAAGCAGTTCAAATTCTCAGACTACGACTCAAGACTTAGAATTGATTGATTACCTTTCTTTTTAAAGCATTCTAGTTTTAGAGCTCCGATTTGTCCTACATCGGCGTATTGAAAGGTTTTGTTTGCGTGTTTTGTTTCATGTTTTTGTTTGAATTCGTGACTTCAATCAAACATTTGATTAACGTCGTTGAGTTTGAATTATTTTGTCGTCACCATTGTATTTCAGAAGTAAATGGGCTTATGTGAAATAAATTTCTTTAACACATGAAACCAGTTGACTGTAATGTGATGTATTATGGTTCACGCTAGCTGAAAGGCAGTAATTTAGCGTTAACATATTTGGTTTATGGCGTAAGTTTATTTAACACGAGACTAAGCAAGTCAATGGAGGAAGGAAACACGCACGGTGTCACGAAAGAAATAAGTTAAACAATGAAATATTTACTAAAGGTTAATGCAGTGTGAGGTAAGAAACAAAGCAAGCATTCGTTGTAAATTATAATTTCAGTGCAATAGAAGTTATGGTAACGGTGGAATAAAATGGAAAGAACAAACATTTAATTACGATTTGACCTTGTGCTAAAAACAAAGTACCTAAATTATTACCTACTATACAGGATATTAATACACAAAGAATGAGAAAATGTTATTTACAGCACAATTAATTTTGTGAAAATTTTCGTAATTTTTATATCGACCTACTAATTTCGCAATATTTAATTTTATGGATTAATAATTTAAATATCTGGGCGACCGAGCATTGGCCATGAGACCTAGCTAGGTCGATTGCTCGCCCCCGAAAACCCCCACAAATATTAAATTTCATCAAAATCGTTAAGAGCCATTACCGAGATCCCCGAAATAAATAAATAAATATAGGTATTATACAAGAATTGCTCGTTTAAAGATATAAGATGACTTAGAGTCAAGCAAATGATTTATTCAAATATATGTAGATACAAATAATTATCTTGGGATTAGGACCCCAGGCATCCTTCAGGATGCAACTGTACTGGGATAACGCTAGGAGGATGATGATGTAGATACAAATAATTAAACACAAAAAAATTAATAAACACTTAACCTATTCTAATCTAATAACCCACTACGAGTCATTCCTGATGCAAAGGTACCCAAAACGCGTTGGATTGCAGTGGACAACATTTGCATCAAGCAAGAGTCAAGTTAAATTAATCACCCAAAAAACCCGGGTTAACAAACTTAATATTAATAATTTATATCAACGGACACGACACTGACTACTAAGTAAACCCGGTAATGAGAAGTCGTTACCATCCCATCATTCCCGTTAAAATTCGTGTAAGTCAAGCCGAAGCCATCCCTCGCAGCCGAGCGTGTTTCCCGACGATAAATCAAAAGGCCATACCAATGGAGGAAGATATAAATCAATTTATGCAAAGTTTACAATGCGCGGCTTGCATGTCCGGGCTCAATTTGCCACCAGCGTCATAAATTATATCAAATGCCTAATGTTTGAAGGAATTTATTATTTTAGTGTTGCGCTTTAGGTATTAGTGGGTGAGATGCTGTCGACAAAATTGTATAATGTTTTTACGTATTGCCACAAAAAATAAAATGCATGGGTATTGGTTTGCTGGACATTTTATTTTATCACAGTGACTTGAAAGTAGTGTCTATTTTAATTTAAGTAAACATGCAGTCACTTAGTTATTTAATTCATATTTTTTCTTAAATTCAGCAAAGAGGTACACAATTATACTCATCATCATCATCATCATCATCATCATCATCTTAAGAGCCGAGCTCTTGTCGTGCAGCATGATGCAGTACTCTCCATCTTTGTCGGTCCGAGGCCAGCCTCTTGAAGTCCAGACCGACACCATCCACATCCTCCTTTTAAAATTATGCTCAGGCATATAAAAATCGACTAAACCATACTATTGACCCACACACCTAATGTATAGAGACAGAGACACACTGATGCGGTTTCCGTACGGCGGTGCGGTGTGCGAGCGTGATGTGGCTATCTCGCCGTATAGCGCTGTCTCGCTCGCACAACGCAGCGCTGTACGTAAACTACATTATTGTGACAACCGCTTAATTGCTCGAGGCTATGTCAATACGCATGTTACATTTTCAAATGTCATATTGATTGAGGTGGACAGCATCGAGGTGTTAAACAGCGGGGCTTGTACCTTAACCTTACTATCTAATAAGAAATATCAAGTAGTGTAGTTGGAGTGATATCGTATTATTTGAGTGTATAAAATGAAACCTAATAATTACCAAGTTTCCTAGAACTATAACACATTCTGAACGACACCTATACGATTTGACTCGACTATAAATAGAGTTATGTTACAATTCCTATTAGAAGCAACTGAATTTTCACAGTTGACAAAGTCGACACCCCATATTTAAGTAAATAAAACGGGCCACGTCATTCCTGTCGACGTGACGCTCATTACCATGTCACCGGACAGTAATGATAACCCGTGGGAACGATGTTGACAGTGGCAGTCTGGGCGTAATGAATATAATGTCATATGTGCCGGTCACGCGATGGAAGGGAATGATTGATACGTGTAATCATCCTACTGGCAATTGTAGATCTTTTATGACAAATTACTCAATTTTAGTTTAATAATAATACATTTCAAAGCGGTGGCTTTAAAGGGAAAAAATTGTTGAATTTATTTATCATTAGCTTATTCGCATATTCTTTGGTTAGGTGGATCTGGTTGCCTGTCGCTTCCTCAATACTAGAATATGGCAATACTTAGCGCGGTAGATGATAAGCGGACTCCTGATTCTTCTATTTTTTAAATAGTACGATGGTGCCAGTCCAGTACCTGCCTATGGACGTTTCCTATTCCAAAAGACCCTTTATTAAATTGAGGATACGTAATGTTGTCAGCTGAGGTAAAACTAAAATGAGGAGGATATTTCCACGAAAGCCATTTGCCATTGATCCGTTATTAAAAGAAATGTCTCGATACCCAACACCCAACTTGACATTTATTGTTCACGTATATTACATTGACATAAGATTGAAAGTGTCAAGTGTGACCTCATGGCTATTGATGCCGATGTTCCTCAGGGGTCTGTTCTCTCTGCGACCCTTTTCCTGCTTCATATTAATGACCTTCTCTTTCAGGAGTGGTCGCTTACGCAGACGACAGTACGGTAATGGAGAGATATTTGTCTAGTCCAAGGGCTAGTAGTGATGAAATTCTGAAGTGAATAAGCATTTTCTGGGTGAGCTCGCTTCACCGTCGGCCTCATCTTTGCCCCCTGGCTAGATGCGGGCCAAGAGCAATCCCATTAGGTATAATAAAAAAAGTGTCGGGTCATTGTCAACGACTGGGAAGTTTAGTTTAAATTTTATTTATGTCATAATGTAGATTCTGTAGTGCACAAGTCTGTATTGCGTCACTCAAACGCACCGTTTCTATTAAACAAAACAGTGGAATCTCCGTATGGATTCCAAATTGTTTAAAGGAGCTCTCAACTCAATTCCGAGCAGCGTTCATCCGCAGACAAACAGTGGCACGTATCAGATCTACAGACACGTAGCAATCAACCCGCTCACCGCCAGCCGCAGACGTCTCCCGATTCAATCGAAACTACTGCATTTCCAGTTGGCCAGCCTTTGATATGTCCATCGCTTGTCTGTCTAAACGATTGTACACAACGACCAGCCAATACGGACCTCTGGAACCGAACACTTGCCCTTTGAAACGTAGACGGCGCAAAAGAACACCAAACGGCAGACGGTTCTGCTTAAACTGGACGCAGTTTCGCTGTACATCATTGAAATTGTCAAGGCATTCGTAAACAGAGGGTGATAAATTAATGTACGTAGTAGTACATTAGACGCCCGTGATAATAAAACACGCGTTAAAATTGTAATTGCTGACGAAGTACGTAACGCAAAGACGCTCCGTTTCGCTTAAAATACACTGCCGTTTCTTGAAGCGTCTTAAGGTAGCTCCTAAGTTTGCGCGCAGTAATGTGGGCTGTATATAGCGATGTGGTGGTAACGCTGGTGGGGTGAACGAATGTGTTACAGGGCATCTAACAGCGAAACTCACTCCGGAGGGTAATCGCGCACGAAAGCGTCCAGTAATAAAACCGCTCGTAAAATTGTAACGTTACGACCTGAGAGACGTGGAGTGCACTGGATGGCACATTGATACGTTCTCGGCTTGATGCTTCTACGTAACATTGTGATTTATGCATCTGTTTTTTCTGGCGACTAATGTTATGTATGCCGAGGGTTTTGGAGTGTTTTGGAACAAATATAGACACGTAAATGGCCAAACACTTTTAAGGATGCTACTCACATGGGATATCGGCGGATGAAAAGCGGGGTTTATTCTGAATTTAGGTCACCCTTCTTGTTGAGGGTTTTTACCCATACTTTTTATGGTTTAACACTGACTTTGACTCGCTTGGCGATCTTGACGAGGTCAATAAATAACAAACATCATTTGGAGCAAACCAACTGTGACACTCTGTTTAAGCGTACAAAAAATTTGATGGTGAAATGCCCAAGGGCTCAAGTATTTACTTTAGTATTGCATTCCGGAACAATGTGTAATATATACAGTTAATTGATATTATCATCATCAGTTGCCTTATCTGTAAAAAAAAAAACATTAAAGATTTAGTTTCAGTTCCGGTCAAGAGTGTTCGCAATGCTCTTAACACAATAGTAATAAATCTTCCACGCATACATAATTAATTAGGTCTACAATAATTAAAACATAGTCAAGGACTTTTTTAATATGAAGTTTTTTAATAATTAAGCAGTGATGTTCGACAGTCTGATTATTTCAAGCCTAAAAAATTACTTCATGGTCCGTTAAGAGCGGAACCTTGGTGGAGTTATAATATCCTACAACTTGAATATAAAAGCTGAAAAACTACAGTTAGAAATCATTCAAATCATTATATTTGAAGCAGCAACATGTTCGCTAAGGTAAAATATTTTGTTCATATTTGCTTTTCGAGCATTATAGCCTAGAATTGCCTTGCTCCAAAACTAATTACAAATAATTCCAAAAAAATAATAAACATGAAAAATAATAATAATATAATAACGTGTTATAATGTATTAACTAATCAACATGAATTGACTTATAACGATGTTATGAATAATTCCATTAACTCTCAATTCACTTAGCAGTGTTTGTTCGAAGGATTTGAGTAAACATTGCAAAGCCTAAGCCACATTAATCCTGGAGAATGTGTGTTAAAACAAAGCTTAGTGGCCCCTTTCTGGTGATGTAACCATCGCCATGTTAATTCATATAACCTGGACCTTATAGTCTAGTCTTTAAGACACGAGTGAATAGGCATCTTCTGGGTGAGCTCGCTTTCTATCGGCCTCAATTTTGCCCCCTGGCTACATGCTGGACAAGAGCAATCCCATAAAAAAAATTATAATGGTTGCAGGACCTAGTGGTAGGCACAAGACACATTGGTATAATAATAGGAGAATATCACATTAAAATTCATGGTAAATATTGCCAACAACACCTACCGTCCTCTTTGACCGGGCTGATACTACAATGGTGGTAAACTTGGACAATTCCAACTGCGGAACAATTAAATGGCTCTGCCAACATTTTTTATATGCGGTTTTGTTTTTGTTTTCAGATTGCCGTGATCGCCGCTTGCCTGTTCGGCTTTGCTCAAGCTGGGGCGCTGGCCGGCTATGGCGCAGGACTAGGCTATGGCAGTGGGCTAGGCTATGGCGGCTACGGCGCCGGTTACGGTGGCTACGGAGGCCTGGGTTACGCGGGAGGCCCAGCCACTTCATACGTGCACCGAGTTGACTACCACACTGATCACGGTCTTGGTTACGGCGGCTATGGTGCTGGTTACGGCGGGTATGGTGCTGGTTACGGCGGCTACGGTGCTGGTTATGGCGGCTACGGCGCTGGTTCCGCTGGCTACGGTGGTTATGGTCATGGTGGTTACGGAAATGGTCTCTACGGCAGTTACGCTGGCTGGTAAAATCACGACTAAAGATTATTCTTGAACGAAAATATTCGCCAATTTGTTTTTATATGTAACAAAAATTTTATTAAAAGTATTTGTTCAATATAACTTCATTTTTTATATCACTTTATGTATTTCATTATCGATCCAATGCAAATAAAATGTAAAGTATACCCACTGATAAAAAGTTGATAAGTAGTAGTAGTAGTAGTAGTTGATAAAAAGGTGCGAAGTAGGTATCTACTTACCTAATGTATGTACTGAATATGCTGTTAGCGTTACAGAAGGTAGTTTAAATCAGGCTTTCTTCGAGTAATAGGTAGGTAGGTAGGAGGGGGGGTATAAGGTTAACCTTTTACAACTCCTTTATCTTATCTGCTCACAATTGACACACCTCAAAAATGCGAAATTCCATCGATATAATAAAATAGTTTTTGAATACAATACAATTTTTACATACAAAAAAAAGGACGAAGGATTGCGTAGCATTGCAATACGAGTAAACAATGTTTCGAAATTGGTCGTCGGCATGAACGACTGACATTTTGTAGTGTGTTGTAGACGTACGCATATTATAGCAATTTCGAAGACTCCTAAATATTCTTTATCTCTTTGTGTCATGGTCCTCGCTTCAAACCCATACAACGCTATGCTCCATATGAAGGTTTTGATGAGCTTTCTCTTGGTTTTCTGAGATATGTTTGTGGTCAGTAGATGTTTTTTTATTGTGGAAAGCCTGTTTTGCCATGCCAATTCTGCTCTTTATATCTGGAGTGCATCTTGAGTCAGCGGTGATGATACTACCCTTATACATAGGTATTTGAAAGTTAATAGAATGACACTCTCAATATTAATACAGACCAGTAAATGGTAACAGGCTATGTGGAAGTTAATGTGTCAAATATTGGGATAATTCCCTTTAAAGATAAAAATAAAGATATTTTTATTGCAAGAACAGTGTACAATAGGTGTTAATACTTAATAATAAGTTCTATGTTCGACTTTAAATAGGCATGCAATATAATATTTTGTCTGTTGTACATACAAAAATTATAATCTACTAAATAAAAATCTCTGGGTTATTTTTAATGTCAAATTATTATTATTAAATAGTAGTTTATATGTCAAAATCAGGTAAAAATCATTCATTTAAAAAGTCATGAATGGAGTAATAACATTTTCCAAGAAGCCTTTGGATTTTATACGGGGAAGTTTACTAAAGATCACACAGTTTATCACACCTACATATTTAATTTTTCGAACACTTCATTTACCAAGTTCAACTAATATATGTATAGGTATAGGTAACTGATTTATGTAGTCAGAAATAACTTCATCATGCAGCTAATGACTTAGTCCCAAGTAAATATATACGTATACCTATATCCAAGTTGAACGTAAACGGCCAATTTTCTCAGAGCACCCAAACCCAACTTGCAATGCAACACGCGCTGTTCCCTTGTTTCACTGCACCTCACCGCTTACCTCTTGTATGTATATCTTGACTCCGGAAAATATCGCAGATAAAATCGTACATTTTGCATTAAGGGTAGTATGTAGGGTATATTAATAACTAATGTCTATTAGAATTTCATTTGACTTGAGTTTGTAATAGGTACAGTCGACCAAGAAAGTGGTCTACCAGTTTTGACAAAAGTTTCTGTGAGGTCTAATATCGTTAGGGTTGACTTTTCTAACGGAGTGTAAGAGTTGCACAAATTGACGTACGTCTATTATCTGAGATGCCTGACATATAAAGTCATGGGTTATTTTATTTTGACCTTTGTTATCAATGCAATAGGCTAGTATTATGCAATAATGTTATATATTCTTCTCTTCAATTAAAACCATTACGATCTTTTTCAAGAAAATCTTTTTGCAATAGAAAAAGAAAACGTATCACTGACAAATAGTGTCAAGTATTAATTGTCAACGTAATATTCAAAAATCGTGTTATTATATATTATTCTAAATTCTTGATTACCTACTGTTGTAATGCCTCGTAATTTAACAAGAGCACATCATAATATCATCAATATTGTCATCATCATCGCATTTCACAATAATCCTAATCGTGATAAAAAAATTGCGAAGTATCCCATGTTGTTGTCGTGTTGGTAGTTTTGTTGTAAAACTATATAGCATATCCAATGTAAACCTTTTAAAGTCAGCTTAGAAACGACAGCTACTTACAATTTAGGCGCGACAAAAGCAAATGAGTGAAAAAATATGGTCGGAGGTCTGACTTACACTGGTTCTCTTGCGGTGAAGGTTTGTGAATAACCCTGTTTCAGTACTCGTAACTCCCACTCTTTACACCCCCTTTAATTGGTTGTAACCTACCCTGAGCTGCTCTGCTCGCAACATTTCGCGCGCTCGGGATTTTAAGTAGAAGTTATGAAGCATGGTGTAAGTTAAGCACAAGATGGTGTTTAAATTGTGGACAGCTGGACACCTTATGTGTATTACAGGCTTGTTTTTATTTGTGAGTTTCTGTAATTGGCTCAATATTTCAAAAATCTATCATGTTAAATTCATGTGTTGGAACTCCTAGAATAAAAATAAATAAATAAATAAATCTTATACCTTTAAACAAGCAATTCTTGTATATTTATTTATTTATATATATGTATATTTATTTCGGGAATCTCGGAAACGGCTCTAACGATTTTGACGAAATTTGGTATGTGGGGGTTTTCGGGGGCGAGCAATCGATCTAGCTAGGTCTCATGCCCGGGAAAACGCCGAGCAAAGCTCGGCCGCCCAGATATTTAATTACATTATATTATTCATCCAAGTTACGAGATCACACCGGGAGACACCATACCTTTACTACTAGGAGATCCCATACCTTTCTGAATTGTAAACACGTAGCTTTAACGAAAATAATAGTACATTACTTACCAAGGGCGATAAAACAAAGAATGTCTCAGATCGCAGGTATTTTACGCCCGAGCCGAAGGCAAGGGCGATAAATATGCGATCTGAGGCTTTCTTTATTATCGCCCGTGGTAAGTACAAAATTTTATGACACCCCCTGGCCAGGAAGTGGGTTGTTTCGCGCGCGGAGCGTGCGATAATGGCCACTTTATGGCCAGGTGTGACATAAACATTTTTAATTTTTTTCATATTCATCAAACCCTGTGGAGGGTATACCAACGCTGCGCCTTACGTCAATATAGGTATACAATATACATATATTGATACAATGACGGTGACAAACAAGCGTACGGTCCACCTGATGGTAAGTGGACACCGCAGTCTATAGACGCCCGTCAGAAAGCGAAAAAAATATCTGTGCGCCTTTACGCACTTGCCAATAAAGGCCATATTCACATATTTTGCCATTTAATCCTTATCCAGATCATCATCATCCTCCTAGCGTTATCCCAATACAGTTGCATCCTGAAGGATGCCTGGGGTCCGCTACCTAATCCCAAGATTTGGCGTAGGCACTAGTTTTTACGGAAGCGATTGCCATCTGACCTTCCAACCCCGAGGGGAAACTAGACCTTATTGGGATTAGGCTTTGTCAAGTGAGTGGGCAACTTGACTGTTAGAAGTTCTCAAACCGCCCGAAGGCCTCCAACTTGGCTTAACGACTGCTGCCATAGACAGCAACCGGGATCAACGGCTTGACGTGCCTTTCAAAGCACGGGAGCGCTCAGATAGTAACCACTCAAAGCTGTCACCCATCCAAGTCCTGACCGCTGCCCACGTTGCTTAACCTTAGATACCGCAAGCGGTATGCAGGCATCGTTGGGCTACGAGCGCTCCACTTAATCCTTATCCAGATAGATATTTTAAATGTTGACTTACATTATACCCTTGGTCAAAAAACAACTAAAGTATAATTACTTAACGCGGTGCCGTCGATCAATCTCGCTCGCGTCATTACCACCGCCCATCAAGCTTAGACGTCTATTCACAAGGGCTGTTACTTTCGTTCCTTGGGGGATAACCTGAGACAACCAATTTTGTACCAATGTGTTTCGCGCCAGACTAGAGTCTGTTCGGAATAAGAAGAAACGTAGGATATAAGAGCGCCCTCATATCATAACAGACTACATTAGTATACCTAGTTCGTTTCAGATTAGATGACAAAAATTACTTTTATCTACACCCATATAGTAAATCCTCTTTTATAAGTTCAAATACCGTAGATAAGACCCCGCTTTATGATATACTGTGCGGCTGTTGCGTGCGTCCCCTATTTGATCACGAAATATAACACTTAAATGAGATCACGTACAAAATTAAGACACAGCTGCGGGCTGGCGGCGGAGGCGCGGGCCGGCCTGTCGACGCAAACATGGCGCACGCCGGCGAGAAGTGCCCACACGAAACACATAAAAGAGGATTTAATATATGGATGTAGATAAACTAGTGTATGCAACTGTACATAATTAGGCATTAAAACACTCGTGTGACCTTATTATGAAACTCGCCTTCGGCTCGTTTCATAAAACACACTCGTGTTTTAATGCCCCTCATTATGTACCAGTTGCATAAACTACTATTTTTAATATAATACATAATCTATAGTGCCTAAAATTACTTAAAATAAAACCAATCATTGCCAAGATCCATTGTTTAGTTGTTATCTTCAAATAGGATTGTAAAACCGGATTGTAAAAGGTGTGTATTGTTTAAATCGGTTTACAATGCAATAAGGGTTGAGCTACAAAAGAACACGTGCCGCTCTTTGGTCCTAGTTTTACGACGCCTATTTAACAACACAAGATGTTGTAAAATCCCGCTTCAAGTAATTTTCGCCATCTTATCTGGAACGAAGCATAGTTTTGTGTGTGGGAAATAAGAGCGAGCGAAACATGTTGAAATGAAAATGTATTGGAGCGACGCGACGCGACGGTCGAAATAGGGATGTTGGCTCAAAATGTATTATTACACCAAATTAAAGAAGAAGACAGTTAAACTCACGTTAAAATGCTTTTATGTCACACCTGGCCATAAAGTGGCCATTATTGCACGCTCCGCGCGCGAAAAAACCCACTTCCTGGCCAGGGGGTGACATAAAATGTTGTACTTACCACGGGCGATAATAAAGAAAACCTGCGATCTGAGACATTCTTTGTTTTATCGCCCTTGGTAAGTAATGTACTATAGTTAGAGAGAAAAAGCGCTACAGATCAGTGACGTCACGACAGAACGCCATTAGTAAAATTACCATCTTTCAATACAGAGATGCGTTTCTCATTCATTTTAACGACCGCTTTAGCCTAGTTGGTACTCGTAGTGAGCTTGCCTACGAAGCCGCAGGTCCCGGGTTCGAATCCCGGTCACGGGGGTGACACGCGAAGGAAAGTAAGTATGTGTGCGTGCGCTGTCGGTACACGCGTCAATTGTTTGCGCGAGTGGCGCGGACGAATCGCGAGGCGCGACGGTAACCCGATCGTAACCCGGTCTGTCATCCTGGGTGCGGGGGGTTCGTGTCCGTTCTGTATGTAATACTATTATACTATTCTGTGTCCCGGTGAGGGCATTTATTTGTGTGATGACCACGAATATTTCTACCTGAGTGATGGATGTTTACATAGAGTAATACATAGAGTATTTAAGTATCTATTTATCAATATAATTATGTATATCGTCGCCTAGTACCCATAGTATATAAGCTTTACTTAGTTTGGGACTAGGTTGATTTGCTTAAAATTGGCAACAAATATTTATTTACTTTATTTATCTTAATGGCTCTGCCTCAATATACACCTCGTGCTTCTCCTCATGCCTTCTCGGCCCACGCACTAAAACCTATTATTTTAAAAACTTATTATTCTATATTAATTTAATACTCTTAATTCGCCCAAAGGTTATTTCAGCACTCCAAAAACAATAGACCAAGGGAAAAGTACTCCACTTTCAAACTCCACAAAAAGCGCATACAACGTAAATTTGCTTGAAATTGGTACCTCGCAGTCGTAAATTATGAATATTATAAGAATGAACCATTTATTTTTGACCTCTCATTCGGCGCTAGAACTATAACGATAGATGGAAAAGGTTAGGCGGCGAGAGGTCAAGCTTGAGCGGTCGAGTCATTACTGTGGTTAGTGTAAACTTGAAAATGGCCACTTGGTATTTTACGCTTTGCTCCTGGACGCAACAGTGGCCATAAATTTGGCGAAAAGCGGAGTGGCAAAAAGTTGCGTTTCAACTTTGTGTGGTAGCAAACAACCGTTTTTAGGGTTACGTACCCGAAGGTTTAGGGAACGGAACCCTATTGCTGTCACTCACGCTTTTGTCCGTCCGTCCGTAGTCTGTCACGAAATTTCGTTACAAACATTTTGTAGGATTTTTCCCGTCGCCGCGTTGGTGAACACACGTGCTCTTCGCGACGACGGGCTGAATCCACTACCGAACAAAACCAGTTGCCTACTGTCAAGGCGTCGTTCGTTACCGAACAACGTCTTTGAACAAGTATTGATTGGTGAAATCATCATTGATGGAAAGCCTTTATTAAAGAGTGAGTGAACAGTTTTTAACTTCCTTTTGAGCTATATAAACTTGAAATTTGGTAATTATGTTGTATGGACGTAAAAGCACATTTATGCGTTGCCTTGCCGGCTGGCAGTGAATGCCTACACTGGATACTCTAAGAATTTGCACTCCAGTGAGATTGGTTGCGCGGTTTCAACCGAATCTGAGGTGTTCGTGGAATCGAAGAACCAGCGACAAAACTCCCAGTTAGCTAACTGGGAGTTTTGTCGCTGGTTCACTAAAGCTGAGAAGAGTCCAGCAAGAATTGTAAGTGCGAGACTATAAAGTAGAGGAGATACTTCCCTTTTTTTAAATAACTACCTATTATACATATTTTTTAAAACGGAAACACACGTACCTCCATAAACGTGACACGTAAGACCCGGGTCCAAGGATGGAAAGGTAGCAAAAACCCTGCCAACACCAAGAAAAGTAGCGGCCCATGTGCCGAACCACCTGAATATGTCTAAATGTCACTTTTTTAGTTTTTCGTTAAAAACTCGTAAACGGTGGCCCACAGCAAAAAATGTTCTGAGAGATAAAAAATGTACATAAAATTCTCCACAATTAAGGTTCTACACACTTTTTCGCTAGAGTGAATATTTAAGGAGATTTTCAAGGGGCGATGTTAATCAAATATTGCTTCCCATTCTTTTGTATTTCAATATTTTTGAAAACAAAAAATACAGTATTTATGCATTCAACGAGCTCTAAACAACGATACCTCATTCGATGAGCTAGGTCAATTTTTTCCCGGGCCCCCCTTTCGCTGTTTGGGGGCCCCCCTTATTTTTTTTTTTTTTATAATTTACCTAGCTTTGGGTCAACACTATTCTTATACTGTGAAAATTTTAAGACTGTAGCTCGCACCGTTTGGCCCGTGTTACACCCCCCCTACCCGGTAGCTCCACCCCCACCCCTCAGGATTTTAAGTATGTTGTTAAGGACATCTTTAACTACAACTATGCCAAAATCCGCTTATACACTAATTATTTCCGCCAACTGGCAGTTAGTGCTCTTCTTTGCTTGAATCATGTTATTTGTTTTTAGTGTACATTATTTGGTGAACAATAAAGAATATTTGTATTGTATTGTAGGTATTGTAATGTGTATATTAATTTTGTTTAGTACAAATGACTTACCCAATTAAAAAAATACCCAAATTATTTGGCAAAGAAGTCTACTCACCGCACGACAATCATTCATTTATAAATAATGTATCGTTACGCATAATTCAGTTAACAAATTATCATAACATAATGAATTATAGAGAACAGCCGGGAGAAATCTATCCCTGTCACAATAATGACAAGCGGCGTATGTCCTTCCCTGTTAAAAGTCACGCATGTCATGTCATCTGTGATAAACTGTCATGTCAATGTCCGAGTCAGTACGTCATCGAAGCGCTGCCAAGATAATAGAGCTGCTAGCAAAATTTCAAACTAGCGTCCGCGCTTGGAATTTTTAAATGGTTCTTTGACAGTGGCGCGACACGAAGCTGCAAATGTAATTTTGTTTTTGCAATCCCGAACACATTGGCAAAGTTTCGCGTCAGTACTGGGGGTCGATTAAACATTACGTTCCCGGTTTTAATTTGATATCAATTTGAGTCGGTTGCCTGCATGTGACGTTAGCGCAGAGCGCATTGAAGCTAACGAGCAACACACAATTAAATTGAAATTATGCATAAATGCTTGATTGACCCCTAAGAACAGTAATTGGAAGAGACACCCACCCGCCATTCTATATAATAATTCATATAAAATGGCTGGCATGATATTTTATATGAATAGGGATGATGACACTATAAAAGAAAATGAATAAATCCAAATTTTCTACATAAAGGCTCAAATTCTCAATCAAATGGCGAAAAAAGTAATTCAAACAAATAAATAATTACGTAATTATAAGTCTTCAAAGTTTTAAGAGTGGGTATGTTCTGTCCCTTTTCCGCAAAACGCACCTTTGTATTGAACGATCGTCATTTACTATGGCGCTACTTAAAAGAGACGTCACGGTTAGGTAGCACTTTCTCTCTCTAACTACGAACATTCTAACCGTTGGTAGCTTCGTTATTTTTTGAGATATTTGAATAGGATTTTCACTATTTGGCATAGTTTTATGACTTCTTTCTATTGAAGTAATCAATTTTTTTGAGTCGACATCCCTATTATACTGTCACGTCATATTTTAGAGGATAAAGTTTATTTCGAGCGATTAAATGTCGAAATACTTTTTAAAGGACATTAAAATATCAACAAATTACCTTGTTATGCGACATTCAGAACAAATGCGCTGTAAAAATAACTCGTGCTGACAGTATAAGAGCGATTTAAAAAGTAAAATGAAAACCGGCATTGAGGCACTTGTTGTGAGAAAGAAATATATGATCTGTATTTTATTTCATCTTATGACATACTCGCTGTGTATATCTCGATTGGCCTACCACGAAGGTGAAATGTGTTAATTAAGTTGGTTGCCATATGAACAATAAGAAAATTTAAAAGAAAAACTCTAATTCATCAATTTATTAGCATTTTTAATAATAACAAACATTATCACCAAATTTCAAGTTCTTAGGTCAATGGGAAGTTAATTTCGGAACAAAATTTTGTGACAGACGATGGACGGACGGACGCGTGAGTGACAGCAATATGGTTTTGGACCCTTCGGGTACGGAACCCTAAATCACATTGAGGTACGTTATAGTTTGACAAGGACACAATTTTTGTTTGACATGACCAAGTAGGTAGTATTGATTGAAATGATTGAATTTGCAACTGAAGTTTAGAATGCAAAAACGTCAAATAACGTCAACGCGGACGTCATTTCCGTCCAGCAATTACGCGCGGCGTTTTGACGCGCGTAATTACGTCGCTCTGACACCTCGTAATTACGCTGTGTCCAGAATAGTCCAGAGAGGGCAGTACGCGCACTGAATTACAGTCCAGTGAAAAAAAGTAGATATTAATAATTGAAAGTTTTGTTTTTTCCCTACTTAGGCCATGGCATTTTCTTTTTTTAATATGTTCAGTTTTAATACAATCACGTGCATATTATGATTTTTACAGTTCTAAGAAAAAAGTAACAATAATGTTTGGGAAACGTCTATTACACAAAAACATACGAAAACATTGTTCAAATAATGCTTTTGTAAATTTCCAAACTCGTCAAAAAAATTCTGTATAATAATAAAACTTGCTCACAAAAATTCACGAGAATCAGTTAAGAAATGCGACCTCTAAAGTAGAACAACCGGAAATATGCACATACGAAAGAATTTTTGTCGAAGCTGAAGCAGAGACCTTAGTGCTTGGACAATTACATGTCGTTGCTTTTCTGAAACAACACTGTATCTCAAAAAACGTGTTTTTTCAGGAGAGAGGTTTGAAAGTTTACAGAAGTTACTTTGTAATAACTTTTATTTAAACTAACAAAAAACAAATCCTCTTTTTGTAATACCTTCATTGTTTATTGGAGTATACGACAAACCAAAGAAAACCTACAAAACAAAACAAAAATAGAGTTAAAAATCCAAAATTAGTAACATATTCAGAGTTGTGACTCAATAATTATGGGTTGTTGAAACGTTTTTATAAGCAATAACGTCACAAGACAAAATAATGAAACAGGATGGTTAATTGTTTTGGTGAATAACGGCTCATTCGTCTTTAAGACATATTTTTATATAATATGTATTAGCAATACAGGAGTATTACGAGTTATATACCATAAACATTTTTTAACTTTGCATAACAGCGGCTTATTAGGACTTGTGTCAAAAAATATACCTAACTATTATATCGCTAACAATGGGATATTTTTGATTACCTCCTCTACTTGGTATTCTTACCAAATTATTTTCTTAACGGAACATTAATATAGTGATACAGTAGCACAATTAGTCAATTTACGTAAAATTTATATGCGATACCATCTTATTGCAGCTGAAATTATGTGATAACATTGTTTATCAGCTGAATAAAAGCATGCGATGGCATACTTTAGCAGCATTAACATGTTATACCTAGCACTTATAGCATCTGAAATTATCTAATGACATCTTTTTGCATTGTCTTATCTGGCTCTCAATGTATAAAATGTGCATAATATAATCTTACAGCAAAACGTGATTTGATGGTGACGAAAGTGATTCCACCCTAAAAATCTAGGTACTGTAGGTATTTATGGAAATTAATGCAAAGAGTCCTTTCTTTCTTTAGTCTGCTACAGGGACCCCTTGTTGGCGAATCCGTTTTAAAGCAATGACTGTAATTTGCTAAAAAACAGTCATGTTTATTGCATCTCTGTCAAGGTTTTGGATGACAACTTTTTTGTTGTGGTCAGTTTCGTTATTGGGATCTAGGGCGTTGGTAGTATAGGTACCTATATGTTTCTGGACTCGGTCTTTTACCAAGATTTCGATTTATCTGTAGACTTTAGAACCGTGTCCATGTCTGTAACTAAAAATCACTGTAAAGGTTCATCAGTATCATCATCATAATCCTCCTGGCCGATTTCGACCTCGGTGACTAGAAAGAAGAGCCTGGCTAGTGAAAGCGTCGGTATCCTATCTTCGCAGTTAATGTGCGAGCACTCTCCCCAGAAATCGACACCCCTTCGACATAATTATAGTGAATGGCCGCAGGTGGTCGGGCCTTCAAATCCTCACGCTTAGCGTCAAGTTCACTTCGTCTTTATATATGCCTCCATTTTAACCGATCTTGAGCCAAAAACTCCCAGCACGATGGTTCAACATCACGTCTCCGCGTGTGGCGCTTCAGCACATCGTTATAATGCCGGAGTTGGCCGCCCTGTTTTCATCTTGCCATCTTGCAGTTCAGAATAAAAGATGTGATCAGCTATTCTGTCTTTAGATATTTGGTAGATGTGACCACACCATCGTAGCTGCCTACGCATTAGATAGGCTTCAATACCGTCGACATTAGCACGGCGGGCGTAGAACTTCCGAATTCCTGACACGATCTGACCAGGAAATGTTCATAATGTCACGCAGGCATTTGATATAAAATCTATCCAATTCGCGGGTGTGCTTGCGGTAGAGACACCAAGTCCAGGTTTCGAAGGCATACAAGAGATTAGGATTATTAGATGTATAAGTTAATAAAGTAATAACAGACAGAGCAATGAATAAAAGGAATAAATATTTTTTTGTGGACTATCTTACACAAATCGACCTAGTCCCAAACCAAGCAAAGCTCACTCAACTCACATACTCAATAATACTCATATAAATAAAATAAAAACATTCAAAATATTTTTTCGGGTTCATGATACAATTAAATGTCCTGACCGGGACTCGAAACAGGGACCAGCTTTTAGGCAGGGTCACTACATACTAGGCTATTAATAGTGGTCGTCCAATGCATAACGTAGGTGCCCCCCACATGCGGTACAACGACTAATGAAGGCATAAGTCGATAGCACAGTCGTTTAACTGAATGCGGTATAACGACCAGTGAAATAAGGCTGGTCTTTAGTGCCCGCATCAGGGATACGAGAGAGATTTCCGAAATACGTGCCATAGCTCCCCAATGCGGGGAGCCGGGCCCTCTTGATCAATAAAAATGTCTGAAAATGCATCACGATGTATATCGATCAATTCAAAAACCGATAAAAAAGATCTTTCCTTCACCCCGTATGCGGGTTATATCAACCAATGAAATTGCGCCTGTATATAGATAGTGTTTGCAAGAGTACCCTTCTTCTTAGTCGGTTCACTCTTGGCAGAGTGGTCGTGGTCGTCATATCGGTTTAGTGGCAAGCTTGACAATCCGTCGCCACTCGTCTCTCAAGGCCGCTTTCCTAGTGCACAAATGCAAGGGTGCGTCTACCGCGCGCGGCCTTGATTTGGTCAGTCCATCTCATAGGTGATCTGCCGCGTGCTCTTGTGCCCTCAACCCTACCCTGCAAGAGTACCCAGAAGAGTAAAAAGGGGTTGAGAGTCTTACTTGTTGTAAGTGTAGTTTAGTGTTACAGGAAGCTTGTTAAAACTGCTGAATATAATATTTTTTTCAACTAAATCATTAAGTTCACCTATTTTACAACAAACAAATTTAATAACAATCCGAACTAATTCAGTTTACTACATGAATACTTAATCCAGTGTTATCAAGTATACAGGCCTATTTCGCTAACAAGACCTTGCTCACATCTACGCTTTTCGTAAACACAAGTGCATTTGCTGATAAGTCCAAATATTTGTACTTACTTTCTCTTGAATAATGGCCCTTCTATAAATATTACATTGTTACACAAATATTTCATGGTGCATTGATGAACTATTTCACAATACGACACTATAGCAGAAAAAAGTAAATGGATGTGTGCGTATTATTTCTCGATGTGCCAGTAGTCAGCAAAATATCTTGGTGTCAACGTGAAAAGCTACGTCTCATCTGGCCTGCGGACGGTCTTGCACAAAAGTGGCATCGCAATTCGACCAATGGCATAACGGCACAATGCTGCCATCTGGCCATTTTTTAACGTAAAACGATGGGTGTTTTATTCACGATAAACTTTTGCGTGTTCCGCGTCCAGTCCTTTACTTAGTTGCAAAACGTAGTATTTCGAGATACTGCGTTGTTTTAGAAAAGCAACGATGTAATTAAAATAAATAGTAATAAATCTGGTTCGAAAAGCATCATGAAAAAAAAAATCCCTGTAACTAAACTACAAGTAAACATTGTTGAAGATGTAATGAATGGGCTGTTACCACTGCCATGATTAGGTAGGCAGTGGCACATTGACGTGTCATAATTACGCCGCGCGGCTCGTTTCACGTCATACTACAAGAGCTAGTGTATAAAAAGTCACAACTACTTAGTGTTATACATTTTCTCAAAATCATAAATAACTTTTAAGCTGGAAGAGATCCCTCAGGGATAAGTTCGCCTTTGTGCTTTAATCATATTATGTGACATGTATATACTCTTATTGTATACCTACAATAAAGTATACTCAGACATTATTTGTATTTTTGTAATCGAATTAAGTAGAGCATTCTAGTAAACTTAAATGCTTGCACCAAATGTTTCTGTTTAGCCCAATGGTTGACTGGTAGAGAATGCCTTATGGCATTAAGTCCGCCATTTGTACTTATTCCTTGTTTTTTGCAATAAAGTTTTTAATAAATACATACAGGGGTACTTTTTTACTACACAAATACTGCAGATACATCATGTTTTAATTTCTTCAAGTCAATAGTACCTACCTATAGTTAGATTGTTTTACCGCACATTGACAAAAGACATGAACACAACATATAGCCATTAAGTCTTTAGTTTAGGGGTAAGACATAATAAGTTTTTCACAGAAATAAGAAAAATATCAAGTTCTATAAAACTTAGCAACAACGTACGACGTACGTAACACAAAGAAATCAAGGTAGAAAAAATAGTACCAGTACAACCACCAACTTAGGAATCAGTCTAGACCTTATTGCATAGTTGAAAAATACATTACGAATTCAAGCTGGAAAGAAATAATACGAAAACAACTACCAATATTGGACTACAGCTCTTAGTCTAGAGCTTTTTGCCCGCGGTAACTAAGTGCCGTGGTTGGCGTAAGTGGATATGCCATATTATTATTCTCAAACAATTTACGAGGCTCAGGCTCTGAAATATTTTATGGACAGACATTTATGTCTGAAGCTTTGGCCTTAAGGCCGGGGGTACTATGAATGACCTTGACCACTTAACGACTGCCTATGGCCGACCCAAGCGACATCTGTTCAACAATGATCGCGTTAGCTCGATTCGCTTGTAAACGGGCTGCCTTGATAATCGACCTGTTCCGCTGTTGCGTCAGTAGATGGCGCTCGGATTGCCCGGTGAACTACGCAGAGTAGTGTTTGTATCAGATGAAACAATATGAAGAATCATTCATATTTAGCTCGTTGTTTTTTGTTGTATAGTTGACGAAATATAAGCTGCCCCGATTCCTCGAACAACTTGTATGGCGAATCGGTGCAGCTTATATTTCGTCAACCATACCTACTACGTACTACGTAGTAGCAGTGGCGTGCACAGAGTTTTTAGACAGGGTAGGCAGATTTAAAAAAAGCCTCGAATATTTATTATTCGCAGGTAGTACCACCTATTAGTTAGTGTCAAATTTACGATTCATATTCCTTTACTAATGCACTAATTCCAAATCAACGGTAGTGAGATCAAATTGAGGAAGGGTAGTGTACCTACTATCCGTTCTCAATGGAGAATGTCAATAGGTCTAGGAAGCGCGCGAACGGAGTGAGCGCGTGTATAGCGGGATTAGCGGGGTTTGCACTATGACGTCACGAGGGCGGGTCGTCGCGCGTCACTTTAAAATTCAATATCTTGGAAACTAAAGGCCGTATCAAAATAATTCCTTCACATATATTTTTTATTTTCAACAAAGAATACAGAAAAATGGAACTCTAAATTAGTTAACATTCTCCATTAGGTAATGTACGAATATCGTTAGTTATTGAATAAAGTTTTCCTGTGATGATGATTATAAAAAAAGTTACTTACTGGCTTTACTTCGCAAAATAAAGTTTCCTGAAGAACACACGTAGTAGGTACGGTGAACGAATTTGATTTCTAGGCCACTTGGTACCTTGTCACAGTGATATTAATATGATAGCTCTAGCGGCTTTCATATTGATTCTAACTGCGACAAGGTACGAAGTGGCCCAGAAATCAAATTGGTTGACTGTACGTACCTATTTATGATCTAAACAGAATTTGATATTTATTATTGCGATAATAAAAAAAGTCAATAAATGCTTTTATTGGAATATAACTTCCTTATTAAGTTATTAAATAATAACAGATTAATACACCAAGGGGATAAAGCACTGTTTTATGTCACGGGCGCGATAATGAATCCTGAGTGGAACGAAGGACCCGAGCGTAGCGATGGTGTAATGAGTTAATTCCCATAATTAAGACTGAGTCCTGAGTGTAGTGAGGGATTTAAGTACGTCCAAGACAAAAACAGTTTTATCCCCGAGGAGTATACTCTACTTTTCTCACCTCTTGCGAGACAATAGAAAATACCAAGGCTACTATAAACAAAATGTTTTCGGTATTTAATAGTACACTGACGGCCGCTTTAGCCTAAATGCAAGTGATCTTGCCTATGAAGCTGGAGATCCGTGGTTCGAATCCCTTTATTATTTTATTATATTTTATTATTATTTATTTATAATTCATTACTTCAAAGGCCGTGAAGGAAGGAAGGCCAGCTCTAGCATTTAAATAGTGATTTCATTTTCTCAATACCTAAATGTAACGAAATTTCAAAATATTATAAAAAGCCTCCACTTCCCGAATGGCATTCTAAAGATTCAGTACTTAATAATATGTAGTATCTAAAAACGCGCTTGGCGCTTGCGCTGCAGCAGTCCGCGGCCCCGCGCGTTTGTTGTTTCCGGGCGCCACGCCACACCAACCCGAGAAGCACGCGCGCCCCCGCCGCCTTGCGGACTTCACGAAATTAGACTTTAAGGACATAACAATAAGAACTATAAAAAGTGAAATCACATTATTACCCGGCGGGTTATAAGGAGACTTAGTACAATATTACAACCCGGCTTAAGCCAAGGGTTATAATGATTTGCTTTCGGTAAGGTTTGCATGATATATAATTGGGCAGTGGCGAGCAGATGGTGTGAAATAGTACATTGTGCATTTAGGGAGGTAAGCAGGTTAACGAAAGCTATAAAAGCCCGACGCCGAAGGCATTTGTCTCAAAATGTATGAAAACGCTCTCACCGAGTTTGAAATACGCGCGTTCATCGGTTAGCAACAAATGTTAAAATACTCGCTGTTTTAGTTTCCACTAGTGACCAACTGACCACCAGAGGCGCTGTTCATACCATCATCACGTTTTCATACCACTTTCATACATTTTGAGACAAAATGCAAACGCATTCGAATTAGTACCTAAGTTCATTTATTACCAAATTATGAGATAGACTGTGAATAAATCACCAAAATAACGTCATCATACAATCCGAAAGATACCCTACCTGATATAATTATAAAATAACAAATTAAAATAAAACTAAAACTAACCTAAAAATAACCTAAATATACCTAATAAAAACCCTAATCTAAAAAAACGCTGCTAGTGGGTAACGTTCCCAAAGTGCTGGGCGAATTAGTTAATGTTTCGAAAAAACTTATACTAGAGCTACAGGGCATTTATTTTTGTGATGAGCACGAATATTTGTTCTTGGGTCTTGGATGTTTTCTAGGTATTTAAGTATCTATTTATCTATATAAGTATGTATATCGTCGCTTAGTACCCATAGTACAAGCTTTGCTTAGTTTGGGACTAGGTTGATTTGTGTAAGATTGTCCACAAATATTGATATTGATATCGATATTGAATACAAAAATTATAGAATAGGTACAAATTGAATTAAGGACAACGATGGCAATACAAATAAATAGCGAAGTCAAATCAAATATCATTTTACAAACGTAAACAAATGTCAGGATCCTCATGATCATTTGTAAAATGAATCGGAGTAGTATTGAAACAACAAAATGTTATACGGCCTCTTAAAAGTTCAACTATAATAGATAAGTATAAATAAAACTGTCTTACAGGTTGTATGTCTCTATGTGTCCGCACTACTCTGTGCAACGGGAATCGGCCCAAGCTCGGTGCAAACTTCCAAACTAGATAAGTAAACAAATATCTGACAACAGCGCTGTGCCTCGAGCGAAGCGAAGTCGCAACGTCGCATTCACTTTCATATTTGTGGGTAGAAAAATTTGACGAGTGTTAAAGTCTCACATATGTAGGTAATATGTGAGATTTGAAAAGCAACTTTTTGCTTTTTAAAAAAATACTACACATTTTTATATACATTTTACTTGCTTTTTCATAAAAATATTCACTGTCATGATCAAGACTGGCAGTAATTTACCATCAGCGCTAGAATAGCGCCTACCATTTTATACGATGCAAAGTTTTCAAGTTTGAAATTCATATTACAATACTTAGACGAATATTAACTACAACAGAAAATAGGTTAAATCCTCAAAAATAACTGAGCTTAATTTGGAAACTTAGAATTCTGTCGTAACCGAATAATGCTTGCACACATTTTGTTTTTAATGTTTCTTAAGCGTGGTTTTTTGTCGTAATTACAATGAATGTGAACAAACTAACTACAACAGCAAATACTCAAGGGTATGCGTGTCCTAAATATGTACTTTGCAGGTCATTACGTTCAATATATTCTTCAAATATTCTGCACAAAAACACCTCGATTTCAATACTTTGCCCACCTCTTCACCTTAAGGGAGCTTATCATTTATTTTAACACTAACCGACAGGAAAGTAACTAAGGATGTGTTACAAAAACCAACTGTAGCTCTAGTATAAGTTTTTTCGAAACATTAACTAATTCAAACGCGTTTGCGTTTTGTCTCAAAATGTATGAAAACGCTCTCACCGAGTTTGAAATACGCGCGTTCATCGGTTAGCAACAAATGTTATACTCGTTGTTTTAGTTTCCACTAGTGACCACCAGAGGCGCTGTTCACGTTTTCATACCAGTTTCATACATTTTGAGACAAAACGCAAACGCGTTCGAATTAGTTAATGTTTCGAAAAAACTTATGCTAGAGCTACTGTAATAGTAAAGGGTAGCTTTTCGGTGATGGAAAACGTCGTGAAGAAACCGGTCTTATTCCAACGAGGTCTACAGTAACGGTCAATAATATAGATATCACAATGTCCGAATAGTCACGAGAATTCTACAAAATTTTAAATATAAAACTACCGTGAGTCTCAGTCATATGAAATATAATAATAATATAATAATAATAAATATGTGTGGACAATCTTACACAAATCAACCTAGTCCCAAACTAAGCAAAGCTTGTACTATGGATACTAAGCGACGATATACATACTTATATAGATAAATAAATACTAAAATACATAGAAAACATCCAAGACCCAAGAACAAATATTCGTGCTCATCACACAAATAAATGCCCCGGCCGTGATTCGAACCCGGTACCTCCAGCTTCGTAGGCAGGGTCACTACTAACTAAGCTAAAGCGGTCGTCATAATAAACGGGTCACTCACGCTCACGTCTCGCGAGGCCGTCGCGATTACACTTCATGATTAAGAGGGTACGAACATTTCGCTCCAACTCATCCTAGCCGCGATCTCCCTGCCAGCGGCCATGTTTAGCTACACACTAAAACGATTACTGTGTGCGTGCGGTTCGAGTGCTGCCGGTTGAACTGACATGTCTTGATCATTGTTATAGAGTTAGAGTGAGGTAGGAAAAAATGTGGTGAGTTTTAAATGTTTTTATTTTATTAACATTACGTACCTACGCACTTATTAAGGTGGTTCGATTTTCATACAAAAAACGATCGACATTTATTATCTCATTACACATTATTAATACTTAAATATGTGTTAATCTATTTACTTCTGACTATTCATTTTCGCGAAATTAATAAAAAACCTGTGTTTCATACAGAAATTACGCAAAAAACAACGTTAATTTTTTATAAATTTTACGTTTGGGAGCGTGATAACTGTCATGTACATTGTGACGTTCGGCCTGGTACTTTAAATTACTTTCCACAGAAACTACTTGGCCTAAAAATCTGAAATTGCACATACATATAATTCGGTAACTAGTCCAAACAACGCAGTCATAAATTATCGGGCGCTCGTTAAGAATAAAAAAATATAAATGAATATGAATATGAGAGTAAATTTACACAAAAGATAACAACCAGTAAACATATGTTGGGAGACTGTACAAACGATTTTTAGAGGTGCATGAACACGAATTAATCAACAAAATTGGAATAAGTTTGTCAGGAAAAAAGCCAAATTTGGAATGATAATTACGTGGAGTCCACGTGTTACGGGGACTAGTTTTACTTTAAGGCGGGCTCATTGTAAAATATGTGATTCTAAATACGGTTTTATTTTGAAACACCACTTATTAAAAATCCACAAAAAATATAGGGTTATATTTTAGACCTTCAACTAGTACAGTCGGGACTCCGTTACGTAATTGGACAAACTTTGTTCGATAGAAAAAAATGCCAAACATACCTCTATTCTTGATCTTAAAACTCATTTTATTTCAATCTTACGTAACTTTATGAATTGGAAATTACACCAAAATAAACGTCTTTGATGGTGTGAGGACACTCGGGACTAAAATTTTTAATATACTTATTTTTGTATTTTTTCACCCAATAACAACGAAATTTATGGTACATTCACGCCCGCTGCGCGCTTGCTCCACCGCGTCAGTCCCGCGCGGAGCGCATTGGAGGTCGGACGTACGCAATTTTTTTTCAGCGCCACGAGCGAAAAAAAAAATGGTTTGCAACCGAAATAAAAAGAAGATATCGTCTCTGAGGGTCTGGAGATTGAATAAACAGAAAAGGTTAGTATCTAGAAAATCTACATTCCTCTATTTAATACATCAAACACAAACAGTAGGTACCTATACACGGCACATCGTACAGTTCCACAGTATCGAGTAAAGCAGTACAAGCACTACCAACTAAAAGTATTTTTCACTTCTCAATCTTCTCATGCTCGAAAAGTGTATCATATTTAGACTTGTGAAGCGTGTATACATATTTATGATTTACAAAACATTTTAATTTGACCTCATTTTAATTTGAATCACAGAACAGTATTTGACTGATTTAAAAAAAAACAACGGGTTGCACTCCGGGAGTGCCGGCAGAAGTAAAAACTTAATGACATGATAAAAAACGTAAATAACAAAGATATTCATATTCATATTCGCAATAATTGAATAATCCATCTACATACATACATATATGTCCCGAGTATTATTGTGGCCACAATACTTTACAATGACCAGCCGAGTTGACCCCTCCCAACATGGTAACCACGACACTAGGAGGGGTCAACTCAGCTGGTCTGTCGATCTGTCGCGAGTTTAACAATTTATCCTCATCACAAAAAGTGCTCAGCGCTGCTAAAGAAGTTTTCACTTCAAAAATATTTGGTATTGGGTACCAAGAAGTTTAGATACATCTTGGAGATTGCGTGCCGAACATTCGTTTGAAGCTAGAAAATATGGCCTTGAATGACGTCACTGTTGTATTGCATCTCTTTCATTAGATCCATCTTATATTAGAATGAAAGAGATGCCATATAACAGTGACGTCATTCAAGACCATATTTTTAACAGACTTCAAGATTTCAAAAGAGGTACTCAATTCGGATTCGGTCGTATGTTTTTTATTTTACCGACTTCAAGATTTCAAAAGGGGAGGTTTGTATGTTTTTGAAGTGAAAACTTCTTTAGCGGCGCTGAGCACTTTTTGTAATGGGGAAAAATGTTTAAACCAGCTAGGTCGACCCCTCCTAATATCATGATTGCGATGTTAGGAGGGGACTTCTCCTAGTGTCGTGGTTACGATGTTGGGACGGGTCAACTTGGCTGGTCATTGTATTGTGGACACAATGATACTCGGGACAAATGTATATATGTAGATGGATTATTCGAATATGAATATGAGTATGAATATTAATATGAGTATGAATATATTTTACGAAAATTCGTCATTATACTCGATTTCGACTGATTCGGGGATAAGAATTTCAAATTTTATATATATTTTGAATTTTAAGTGAATAAAAACGAAAATTTCAAACGAACGAACGAGGATTTAAAATTTCATATTTATTTTATTTTAAGTAAAAAAAATATTTCTTTTCCAAAAATCAGCATACTCGATTTTGACTAATTCAGGGATACCTAAATGTCATTGAGTTTTCACTTCTGCCGGCACTCCCGGAGTGCAACCCGTTGTTTTTTTTAAATGTTTGTTACTCCAGAACTCGGGCATCTCTGAACCGATTTTGAAAATTCTTTTTTAGATTGTAAGTATACAAGTTGGTCCCGTTTTTGTCAAAACGCAGTTCTCATGGATCTGAGGAATCGAGGGAACTCCTCAAATCTTAAAGGCAAACACATAGTGATTTTTGTATTTTTATCTACAAATCAAGCATTTTCATTCAAAAATGTGACATTTGATGAAGTGGAACTGCTAATGATGATCAGAACAGAACTCTTCAACGACGAAAAGTTCACGTTTGTGCGATTTGTCCTCCTAGCTGTGTTTGTTAAGCAAGTTCTATTTTCGCGGGTAATTTTTTTCATGCTCGAGTTTTGATGATGGGATCCATAAGGAATCGAGGGAACTCCTCAAATGTGAAAGGCATACATATAGTGACTTTAGTATTTTCAAACAAATCAAGCATTTACATTTAAATTAGTGACATTTGATGAAGTGGAACTGCTGATGATGATCAGAATTGAACTCTTCAATGACGCATAGTTCACGTTTGGCGATTTGTTCTCTTCGTTATGTTTGTCAAGAAAGGTACTAGGTAGGTACAATATGGGGGTCTTCAAGAAAGGAGTGTATAAATATTTAAAAGGGTCGGCAACGCGCATGTGACGCCCCTGGGGTTGCAAACGTCCATAGGATGCAGTGACCGCTTACCATCAGGCGGGCCGCAAACTTGTTTGCCACCGACGTGGTATAAAAAATATGCATTTTTTAAAAGTTCAAAGTCATTTATTTCTTTCAAATAGGCATATAAATAAGCACTTTCAAAATGTCAAGTAGGTACACATGTAAAAAAAATATAAATAACATATTTATACCATGTTAGTGGCAAACAAGCGTACGGCCCGCCTGATAGTAAGTAGTCACCGCAGATTATAGACGCTTGCAACTCCAGGGTGTCACGTGCGCATTACCGACCCTTTAGAAATGTAGATATACACTCCATTCTTGTAGGGCCTTACACATACCTAAACAAATTAAACTAAACATGTAAATTAAAATAACTCCTTTTGCAATTACGTTAAATTTTATCAAATGTTAATACAATATAAATATGTATTATGTACTACAAACATACACGTATGTATTTGATTAATTGGACTTGAATTCAACGTATGTAACTAACTAAATTCGCGCACTATTTTCTGTGACGTGACGACTTGCACTAGTTGCGCTACTGTAATTACTACACTGTGGTAGACGCACCGGCATGTGACCTCCGTCCTTGTATAGGACGGAGCGCTCGGACAAAGTGTTGTCTCTGTCGCACACGATGCGGGGTGCGGGGGTGAAATTTAGCATTGCGCGGTACAAGAACCTCGCCTTAAATTACTTTCCACAGAAACTACTTGGCCTAAAAATTTGAAATTGCACATACATATAATTCGATAACTAGTTCAAACAACGCAATCATAAATTATCGGGCGCTCGTTAAGAATAAAAAAATATAAATGCATAGGTATGAATATGAGAGAAAATTTACACAAAAGATAACCAGTAAACATATGTTGGGAGACTATACAAACTATTTTTAGAGGTGCATGAACATGAAATAATCAACAAAATTGGAATAAGTTTGTCAGGAAAAAAGTCAAATTTAGAATGATAATTACGTGGAGTCCACGTGTTTCGGGGACTAGTTTTACTTTAAATTACTTTCCACAGAAACTACTTGGCCTAAAAATCTGAAATTGCACATACATATAATTCGATAACTAGTCCAAACAATGCAGTCATAAATTATCGGGCGCTCGTTAAGAATAAAAAAATATAAATGAATATGAATATGAGAGTAAATTCACACAAAAGATAACAACCAGTAAACATATGTTGGGAGACTATACAAACTATTTTTAGAGGTGCATGAACACGAATTAATCAACAAAATTGGAATAAGTTTGTCAGGAAAAAAGTCAAATTTGGAATGATAATTACGTGGAGTCCACGTGTTTCGGGGACTAGTTTTACTTTAAATTACTTTCCACAGAAACTACTTGGCTTAAAAATTTGAAATTGCACATACATATAATTCAATAACTAGTTCAAACAACGCAATCATAAATTATCGGGCGCTCGTTAAGAATAAAAAAATATTAGTTTGAATTTTACAATTAAAGGAAAGATCCGAAATGTTCACAGAACGTCAAGAACATAGAAGCACATATCCAGACATAGAAATATCACTAGCAGCAATAGGTAATAGGTAACATGGTGCCTTAAGGTATGATTCCGCTGCCGACTGCATACAACAACTGCACCTTCCGCCGCACTCCAAATTGAACTGTAATCATAAGACTAAAAGTCCCAATTTAGAGTGAGCGGCGTGTGCTGTTCCGACACTTCTCCGCTCATTTCAAATTGAGCTTTTTACGCATACTATTGCGGTTCAATTTGGAGTGCGGCGGAACGTGCAGTTGCTGTATGCAGTCGGCAGCGGAATCATACCTTTACCTTTTAACTTGTGTGGCCGTAGTACTGTTGGATTTTTTCGTCCCAAACAATTTACGTTTATTGCCCATTTCTGTAAAAAATCATATTACTTTATTGCTTTGAGAAGAAATAAAATACCAAGTATCAAATTATTAATCTGTAGCGGACGCGCTACATCTACAGAATAGCAGTATCAGTGTGAGCTTGGTCACCGACCTTAACGCACCGAGGAGAGCGACACGTGCGTTCCTTGGGAAGGCCCGGTGCGTAATGAATCGAACAACGTTGTCGCGCGCTGTTATATTGTGAATTATAGTGGTTTTTAAAAATTCGTCTAAATTAAGTGGGTTATCCATAAGCGTTAAAAAAAATAAGAAATATCAAGCAAAACCTGTAGTTTTATAATAATAAGTTTTTTTTTTCAAAATATTATAAAACATGTGAGGAAAAAAATGTTTAAACAAACCGATTTAGACATTTTGTAGTATTTTTTTTAGATAGTAAAAACCAATATTTCAGAACTAGTGCGATTGCTATGTACTAAAAGACTATACATCCTATTGTAAAAGATAAACATCCAATCGTTTTTGACAATTTAAAATAGAAATATTGTACCTGAAAGATAGCTCTGACGCGTATTTTTGCAAAACACTCCGACGAAAACCTGACTGTTTTAAATAATCGTACATAGAAATAAAAGTTTAGCAACGCTATGGTCTAGAATAAGAGTTTATCTATACAAAACAGAAGTTTACTTTAACAATGTAGTCACTTGAACAAAGATATGACGTTAGAAAAAACCGTATATTTTCTAAAATACCAACTTTTTGTTCGTACAGTCTTAAGGCGCCTAGCGCCTGTATGTATGCAAGGCCTTCTCCATACAAACTTTGTGCAAGTTTTATTCGTCAGTTTTAGCACTCCCGCATATAATTTGTTTTTGCTTTTTAATATCAGATATACGAAGAATGTCAAGCAAAAATCATCAAAAAAAAATCTAAAAATAAAAAAAAAAACATTTTTTTTCTTGTGGTTCTAGCTTACTAAAAAATAAGCGTAATGACCAAAAATCATAAGTGTAATGCAAACACAAGCCAAGAAAAACTTGCACAAAAATTTTACGGGGAGTGCTTGCGTATACAGGCCTCAAGGACCACGTATTGGTCCGAAACATGTCGAGCGATATTCGACGTTAATGACTGTTTATTATATTTCTATAACACTAAAATTTTTTTTCAGAAAATATTTAAATAAGTATGTTATAACGATCATGTACGAGTAGGAACAGGTGAGCGACATTCAACATATTATTATTTCCGTTTTGGGCGTTAACACTTGAATCCCTAGCTATGCTCGAGATTCTACTAGAATCCCTCGCTATGCTCAGACTTCAATATACCGTCCTCGCCGTAAATATATCATTGTGCTGCCCGGAGACACAATCTACTAGGTATTTCCTCTGGCTCTGAATCCACAAAATATTACAACCATTTGAACATTGTAAGTATTTATAGAATCTAATTTACTAGACTTCTTCTAATTATCCGTCTTCGCTTACGAATAATTACGCTTTTTCACTTAATTGGACAGTGTGACATGAGCATGACTTGGACGCTTCGCGGTACTCATTTAGGCCCATTGCGGGTAATTAGGTCGGAGGCATTTCAGCCACGACTGTTTCTTGAACGGCGGGAAACAGGACTTTACGTACAGTAGGTTAGGTATGCGCTCTGTAGTAGCCCGGGCTTATTATACAATACAAAATATTCTTTATTGCTCATCAAGAAGAGAACACTAAAAGAAAACAGGATAGTACATTACTTAACAAGGGCGGTAAAACAAAGAACGTCTCAGATCAGATCGCAGGTATTTGACGCCCGAGTCGAAGGCATGGGTGATAAATATGCGATCTGAGGCTTTCTTTATTACCGCCCTTGTGTTAAGTACAAAGTTTTATGTCACCCCCTGGCCAGGAAGTGGGAGCGTGCGGTAATTGTCGCTTTATGGCCAGGTGTGACATAACGTAAATTACACAACAGGCGGTTTTATCGCTGATAGAATCGGGTCGTAGACGGTCGTGGGCTGCGATCATCCATGATGGTGGGGCCCATAAAGTTGTGACACTACACTGGCAGAGCCTTCCGAAGTTGGTTGCATGAGGTTTTCCTATTACTCGAACCTAGCGCTTTTCATCATCTTTTATAATGCGCACTGCTAAGGTTTTGAATTTCCTGTCGGCATCTGTATTTCCGAGTTCATATAGCCTGGACCTCTTTAAGGCACGAAGTGAATAGGCATCTTCTGGGTGAGCTCGCTTCACCGTCAGCCTCATCTTTGCCCCCTGGCTAGGTGCTGGCCAAGAGAAATCCCATTTTTAAAAATAATAAAAAAGATCATCAAAGATGGGAGTTTTTTAGTTTGTGCAAGTCCGACATAATCCCCAGTTACTCCCGCGCTTTGTTCCTTTTAAGAATTTGCAAAGTATTTAAAATGATGGTCGACTAGTGCCAAACACAGATCTTAGTATTTGGTCCTCTCGATACAGCCTATTACGTTTGTGGTCTACTGTAAGGCGGAGATACTTCCACAATTATTGACCTGCTCCAAATATCAGCGACGGCAAATTTCACTTGCCCAGGCGATTTTAAAATGATTCCTTTCTTGTATTCAATCCCACCTAAACCTACTGTATTTTCTGTACTGTGACACGACGACTAAATGCCACAGAAAAAGGGTATTTAGCGTCATAATCGTGTGGATTTAAGCCTTTTTCTTTAAATATTTCATGCCACTTTAGACCGTAATGCAACGACTATAAAGTACAATTAAACATGTCAGTTCTGACAGATTTATTCGCTGACCACTTTAAGTGTATAATTATTGGATTAAAACATTCCTGGGTTATAATTGTTCATATGCCATTTAAATCTAAATGGCAATATGACATTAATCATTTTGTTTTTATCAGAATCTCAGTCCAAGCGTAAGCAACGTGTTATAATGTTAACAATAATCTGATTATATAAAAAATAAATTGTAAGGGCTTGATTCGACATGACATGACGACGATGTGGCTAGTTTTAATGGTGTCAGCGTCTATCGTCGAGAACTTGTTAATTAATATAAAGTTGGAATAAACATAGATTTATAAGAAATAAATATCGTGATCTTACACCATGCAATGCAAACATCTTAAATAAATAAATAAATATTTGTGGACGAAAAAAATCTTACAGAAATCAACCTAGACCCAAACTAAGCAAAGCTTGTACTATGGGTACTAAGCGACGATATACATACTTATATAGATAAATAGATACTTAAATACATAGAAAACATCCCACACCCAAGAACAAATAACCCACACCCTGATTGCACAAATATACAGCACCTGCACATGAAAAATATAAAAAAGTTCGTAATAAAATTTTAAATTATCAACATATTTTAATGTAATTTTTCAGTGAACACAGTTTCAGTAGTAATAAATAAGTATATCTCTCCAAATCGTTATACAAATAATAAACTATAAAAATACCAAATTAATTTCGTAGACAAGCAATCGCCGACGCGCGCGCAGTTTGTTTCGACCGGACTTACTAATGACAGTATAACTTGAAATAATACTCATAATGTTGCGTTATGTGGAAACATGTCGTCGGCTTCGCTAATCGCAGGGGATTGTGACAGAGACAGAATGAGTTATTGTGGGACAAATGCTGTTGTTATCTGTTGGTTTGGTTCCGTAGCAATATTTTGCACTTATGAATCTTTGCATCAGTTTTACGATCACGCTAGAAATTGTTGTACCTATTTGCTGGGGTCTAAATCCGCCTTTAAATATTATAGTGATTTTCGCTAGGTTTATAATTCTTTACTTAACTTTTTTTACTTCGCTTTTGTTAAGTAGTATCCCCTAATATTTATCATTTAGCAACTAAGTCGTCGGGAGCTCGGGAGCCTTTAATCACCACCAGAATCACCTAGAGAACAAATATTAGTATTAGGTATTATGAATGCGGTCTTGTATAAGGTGGAGGTACAAAACTTGCCGCACTCGAAAAATGTTAAACACGCGTCAGGGTCACGTGACCGTCAGATCGTTAGACCAGCTAAGTTGACCCCTCGTAATATCGTAAGATGGACACGTGACCTCCTATGAACAAATAAGCGAAGTTTCTCACAGTGCAGGTTTACCGCGTTAAGTTACAACCGACAGCAGCGTTCTGTATAGTCAGTGCCTTGTATTGTTCGTAGGTGGCGCTGTTATCAAACATGTATTTAGTGAAAACTTCTTTATCATGTCATTGAGTTTTCACTTCTGCCGGCACTCCCGGAGTGCAACCCGGTGGTTTTTTTTTTATCTAGCCTAGTGTTGATGATCTAGTTTATCAAGCACCACCTTTTAAACACACCAAGGAACCCCGACCGACATTCCGCGGGCCCACTTGAAAGCCTCGAAATAGAAAATCCGACAGATTATCTCCGAGCATAAATAACGCCATTTGACGCTGTTATAAATCGAGGGATTTCTATAATAAATTATCTTTAAAATACAAGCCATTGTGCAAACTAATTCTCGTTTTGATTTGGCGCAGGCCCACGAAACTCTATAGAAAATAGCTTGTCGGAATCTATAAATATGTCCATTTTTTCAGACAGATGCGCCGAAGCATCCCATTCTATTTCATACTCAATTCATTCACAATAACCCTTAAAGCGATGCTTATAAAGTTCGCTTTTGACTGCGCCGGCAGTATAAATAAATTGGCAGATTAGCACGAGTGTTTGCAATTCTGTGAATGCAATTTTTTGCATTTCGAAAAGACGATTGGAGATTTCCTGTTGCTGCCAAAGGTTTCATGGAATCTTTACTTTATTGTTGTTCAGATAAAGTTCAGTTTTCATTGCCTGGGTAAATAGCTACTGTTTGAGAAAGTCTTGCCAATGTTGACACAGATGGTTAGCGAGTAGTTATGTCACTGTAAGTGTTTGATTTGTTGCGTGGAGTAAGTGGCTATTGTAATATTTTACAAAAGGATGTTTGTTTGATGTTCCTATTAGCTAACGCATAATACGTTGTCGGAACTATTACTTACATATTTTGGAATCTTCAATAAGTATTCTGAAACAATGCACAAGTGATATTGATTTTAATTTCTTAGTAAATAGGTAATTTAGTTTTGACGGTAACATATGATAGTCGCATGATTATTAAAATTTAAATAATTACTTAATATAATTATGGTTTTTGCTAGGTTTTAGTTTTTGAATAATGTACCTTAATAGAAACTGTTCTATTGTATTTATCTGTATAAGTAAGGAGAAATAAAGCCCCTTCATTAGAGGACCGCTTAACTGAGTCGCGATAGGCACAGTCGGCTAAGAAATTATATTGGTCTAGTACTTTTCAGAGTCTATTACCTATATATATATATAATCATTACCATCGTCGTATCACCCGAAAGACGTCCGCTGGACATATGTCTCCCCCAAAGAGTGCAACAATGACCGGTCCTACGCCACCCGCATCCAGTGGACTCCAATAACCTTATAATATTATTAAAAGAGCTATCCAACGATATCAAACACGATGGGGTTTGGAAGAAAAAAAATTGCAACAACACTACAAAATTGTATTCTACCGTTTTGTCGGCGTCATCAATATCTATACTCATGCCAAATTACAGCTTTCTAGTACTAACGGTTACTGAGATAAACGGGGGACAGACGGACGGACGGACGAACGGACATGGCGAAACTATAAGGGTTCCTTGTTTGCTGAGTTCGCTCCTTTTGTCACATAAACATATACTGCATTAATACATGTACCTAATTTGTTTGTTGTGTGACAATAAATATTTTTTCTTTCTATTCTTTCTTCTTCTTTCTTTCTTACTACGGAACCCTAAAAAAACTATTTATGCGGGTAGGACATGGGTTCACTTTCTATATATCTTTATCAATACTTGGTCTTAATATTTAGTAGTGCCGGTTGTCTCATGGCGTTTTCTTTCGTTTGTTCTAGTCAAAAAATGTAATTTAAATTCATTCAATGCACGTCTAATGAATAGCCCCTCTTTCATCAGCATGATAAAAGGTCTAAGTTGAGCCAAACTTTACTCATAACGTTCACGAGTCTTGAAATCTCAAAGATAATTTGCAATTTATACCGCCAGCATTAAAACTCAAGCACAATTTAAACTAAAAATGTACGTTCATAAAATCTGGACCATAAATTTGATACAATCTCCCGCCCTAAATCTAAGAGCTAATGGTTTTGAAGTATTGGCATTATGTTCCTTCATACTGCATTATTTATATGACACGGGCATTAATACTCATTATTTTTCACCCCTCTTACCCTGTATTGCTAAGAACATAGATAAAATAAATTCCTTACAATACTTTAGAATCTGTCTCTTCGCTAATAAAATTCTATGGTATAATCTTACTCTACGGACGAAAGGTGTCTGGATTCGGAAAGGTTTTGTTATGGTAGCGTAGCGAGCTGTCAAGGAGTAGCCATATTTTTCCCCTGCCCTTTTGTCGCGACGTGTTTCGGGCTATTCTCAGAGTATTAAATTACTTATTTAATTGGCGTAGTAAATTTAGTTTATAGGCTGAAGTGAACAATAAAAGTGTTCTTGTTTTTATATTATGACATTGACAATTGAGCGTAGGTACTTGATGTGTTAAAAAAAACTAGTTGGGGAAAAAAAGCAAATAATACATATTTCGAGGGCGTTTCAATGAAACTTAAACCACTATACTGCGTCGTTTGATATAAATTAATAAAATAACTAAATATTAAGGGACGGGCGGTCTAATACATGTAAATAAGAAGACATCCAAGACTCTTAACAAAATATATTCATACCCATGATTTGATCTTTTTGTAGCAACGGCATAATTATGAAAATATCCGTACGTAATTATAACATATTTTTTGAAAAGTAGCATTTTTCAATATTAATATATATTAGAAAGTAATATAGACACAAATGGATGTAGGGTTGAATGTGTAAAGGGCTTTATGAACGAGGAAGAGTGAGCGATTGACGAATGAATGAAACAGGATGAATGAGTTTTGTTCGTTTTGTTGCACTTTAGTTTTATGAAAAAAGAAAATGGCGTAGATGAAAAGACTAAGAAAGAAAAGATATTTTTTTTAATGAAATGACACGCATTACATACGTGTGACATGGCACAAGACCGAACAGCCTGGAGAGCAGTAGTCGAGAGAGTCGCCCATAGTCGTCACGTCCCTCAGACATGAGATTACGACCAAGAAGAAGAAGACATACGTGTACGAACACAAACTTGGAAAGAAATAAAAACTTTCGATTCTATTCTGACATATATTATTTTGATTTTCAATCGCCCCAGCGGCATCCCACTTCTTCACCGTGTCATCCTATTCACGCGTCCATTTATCCCACATTTCCCTCCAGCAATAAAGGCGTCCACTGACGATGCGTCACGCAATCGCTCGAATAAATCAGCTATTATCTCGCCTCTCGAAAGCAACAGAACAAAACGGTGACGCCAACAAATGACCGCCATTTCTCATCGGCATCCGTATCCGAGGACTCTGTCAATATATCCGTGAGAAGGTGTGGGGTGAGCTATGGGCGGAAGCGTTAGCGGGGTTATAAGCGCAAGCGTTTTTTTGACATAACTGTTACCTATCTTTGGATGAAAAAGTGTAATAGGAGATGGGGTGTTTATTTATACAATGGTTTCCAAAACATGTGTATAGAGATGGGCGCTCATGGGTATTTACCGGGTAAATACCCGGAATCTTTCCAATCTACCCGGTATTTACCCATATCTACCCAAATGGGTGGGTAGATATTATAATTTGTACATTTTATGTTTATTTTTTACGGAAATGTCTTTGGAGTTACATAATAACGAATAATGGATGCTATTGTAAATAGGAAAAACTTGTTTCAGTATCATAGTGTGGAATAACTCGACCAAAATTAACAAATAGTACTGTCATTTTGAAGGTATAAGGGGAAATGCTTGGAAGACAATTTTTGACTTGGTAACTTTGTTTGGGCTAGTTAGGAGGAGGTTAACATATCAAAAGTCCCCGCACCTTCCCCCACCGCTGGGGGGAGGGGGGGTTTAAAGGTCCTTTATTTCGGTATTTCGAAAAAAACTCGTAAACGGTGACACATATCAAAAAACGTTCTTAGGCATAAGTAATCTACATAAAATTATCTACAAAAAAGGTTATATACACTTTTTCGCTAGGGTTAATATTTACTGTGATTTTAAAGGGGGAAAATATTTTTTTATGATAATTTAAGTTGCTTCTCTTTCCTTTATTTTTCAATATTTTGAAAAACAAAAAATACTATATGTATGTACTCAACGAGCTCTACTCAACGATACCCCATTTGATGGAGAAGGCATTTTTTTTTTCGCGCCCCCCTTTTGCTGTATGTGAAGCCCCCCTTATAAACACATAAAAATATGTTTGGACAATTTGTATAGATTTGGGTCAACACGATGCTTAAACTGTGACACGTAAATGCTTAAAACAAGCATTTACGTGTTAATTGTTATCTCCAAAATTTGAATCTACTGGTTTCATTTCAAAAGTTGAAGTGGGGATAGACGTCATAAATATGGCGACCGATCATAACATATTTGTGTTAATTTCTCGAGTTCTAGTTGATGAAACATGTTTTATGTGTCGTTAAAAAGCTGTTTGGATGTTCTGTAACTATTTATTTCAAGCCAGCTAATTATAATTAGAATCCTAAACCAGGTAACCAAAGCTACCTTTCCTATCCTATTGACTAATGAGTAGGTAAGGTAACGTTTTGTACGGTGTAGTCTCGTGTAGCTCTAGTATAAGTTTTTTCGAAACATTAACTAATTCGAACGCGTTTGCGTTTTGTCGCAAAATGTATGAAAGTGGTATGAAAACGTGAACAGCGCCTCTGGTGGTCACTAGTGGAAACTAAAACAGCGAGTATAACATTTGTTGCTAACCGATGAACGCGCGTATTTCAAACTCGGTGAGAGCGTTTTCATACATTTTGAGACAAAACGCAAACGCGTTCGAATTAGTTAATGTTTCGAAAAAACTTATACTAAAGCTACTGACGTGATTAGTAATTAGCGTATTTTTTTTTACCACGTGTGATTTTTTGGCATTGCAACGAAATCAACTAATGATGGCGTTTTCTTTGGAATTTGGCCAGATATATCCATAATATTATGATTAGTTTTATTAAAAACACGGCTTAAATAGTGTTTTAGGTGTTTACTTATATTAATAACTAGTTTTTTGCCCGGTGCGCGGGGCGCAAGCGCCCCGCGGTATCTCTGTGTTGTTGTCTTTTTTGTACTTGTCCTTGACTGTCCTTTAGTTGTCCTTTATTGTCTTTGAGTTGTCCTTTTTGCCCATGGGTAAGGAAAGGTAAGTTTAGGTAAGGTTGGGCGAGTGCGCTCGGCCTTCGGCCTCGCTTAACCTTACAGCTCACCTTTGGGCCTGCGGCCCTCAGGTTCGCGTGTCCGCGTGCGCTCGGCCTTCGGCCTCGCTTAGCCTTACCACTCACCTTCGGGCCTGCGGCCCTCAGGTTCGTGTGTCCGCGTGCGCTCGGCCTTCGGCCTCGCTTAGCTTTACCACTCACCTTCGGGCCTGCGGCCCTCAGATTCGTGTGCCCGCGTGCGCTCGGCCTTCGGCCTCGCTTAGCCTTACCACTCACCTTCGGGCCTGCGGCCCTCAGGTTCGTGTGTCCGCGTGCGCTCGGCCTTCGGCCTCGCTTAGCTTTACCACTCACCTTCGGGCCTGCGGCCCTCAGGTTCGTGTGCCCGCGTGCGCTCGGCCTTCGGCCTCGCTTAGCCTTACCGCTCACCTTCGGGCCTGCGGCCCTCAGGTTCGTGTGTCCGCATGCGCTCGGCCTTCGGCCTCGCTTAGCCTTGCCGCTCACCTTCGGGCCTGCGGCCCTCAGGTTCGTGTGTCCGCATGCGCTCGGCCTTCGGCCTCGCTTAGCATTGCCGCTCACCTTCGGGCCTGCGGCCCTCAGGTTCGTCTATACGCGTGCGCTCGGCCTTCGGCCTCGCGTAGCTTTACCACTCACCCTCGGGCCTGCGGCCCTCAGGTTCGCTTGTAACAATGACGGGAATAGTAAGTGTCTGGGTGGGCTCGCCCTTCGGGCCGCAAGCGGCCCTCGGGCTCGCGCGGAGAGCGCGCTCTGATGGGACGCTTCGGGCCTTCGGCCCTACGCGGAGCTCGGCCTTCGGCCTCGCGAGGCCTTGCCGCTCACCTTCGGGCCTTCGGCCCTCAGGTTCGCTTGTGACATACACGGGGCTTATGAATACTTGGGCAACCCTTTTCTCCCGTAGCTCGGCCTTCGGCCTCGCAAAATTACTTGGGGGGGGGGGGCGCTTGGACGCTCGGGGTGGGGCTCCGGGCCTTTGGCCCTCCGCCGAGCTCGGCCTTCGGCCTCGCGGCCTGAAGCTCGCCCTTCGGGCTCGCGAAACCTCGTATTTGTATAGGATTTTCGGTAGTTCGGTACTCCCTCAGCTCGGCCTTCGGCCTCGCCGAAAGTTTGAGGGGGGGGGAGGCGTCTGGCCACTGTTATGGAGGCTCCGGGCCTTCGGCCCTCCGCCGGGCTCGGCCTGCGGCCTCGCGGCCTGAAGCTCGCCCTTCGGGCTCGCAAAAAGTACTCGGAAATTGTTTTGCCTGTGACGGCCGCCATCTTGGATTTTTTCCAATTTTTTTTTCTTTTATACATTCTTGGGCCCCCGGAGTCCCCGCGTGCCGAATCTCGGCGCGCTCGGACCGTTTTGAAATTTGGGCAAAAAAAAAATTTTTTTTTTCGGCCAAAATTTTAATGCAGTTTTTTTCCCCTGGCAACTCTCCATGACATTTGGTCGAGCACCTCATACCCATCTCGCGCCGTTTGGCTTTTCCATACAAATTTTTTTTCGCGCAAAAAAAAAAAAAAAAATATTTTTCGAGTCGGGGGACCCGTACTGACCCCCATACCAAATTTCAACTCTCCACGACCGTTTTGAAATTTCGGCCAAAAAAAAAAGTCGCCGAAAAAAAAAAAAAAGGTCACCTCACCCAACTGTCGGCTGTTCTCTATGACATTTGGTCGAGCACCCCCCACCCATCTGGAACCGTTTAGCCGGGCCGTCACTCGGAATCGAGGTTTTCGACAAAATCCCAAATGTCAGATTTTTCTGGGGCCCTCGGGAGCACCCCCTATGCGGCAGTACCGAAATCTCCACCAATTTCCACCTCCTTCCCGGAGAACAATCGTATATATGAGAAATCAGTGGGGCTGCAGCTTTATATAGTATTAACTAGTTTTTTGCCCGGTGCGCGGGGCGCAAGCGCCCCGCGGTATCTCTGTGTTGTTCTCTTTTTTGTACTTGTCCTTGACTGTCCTTTAGTTGTCCTTTATTGTCTTTGAGTTGTCCTTTTTGCCCATGGGTAAGGAAAGGTAAGTTTAGGTAAGGTTGGGCGAGTGCGCTCGGCCTTCGGCCTCGCTTAACCTTACAGCTCACCTTTGGGCCTGCGGCCCTCAGGTTCGCGTGTCCGCGTGCGCTCGGCCTTCGGCCTCGCTTAGCCTTACCACTCACCTTCGGGCCTGCGGCCCTCAGGTTCGTGTGTCCGCGTGCGCTCGGCCTTCGGCCTCGCTTAGCTTTACCACTCACCTTCGGGCCTGCGGCCCTCAGGTTCGTGTGCCCGCGTGCGCTCGGCCTTCGGCCTCGCTTAGCCTTACCACTCACCTTCGGGCCTGCGGCCCTCAGGTTCGTGTGTCCGCGTGCGCTCGGCCTTCGGCCTCGCTTAGCTTTACCACTCACCTTCGGGCCTGCGGCCCTCAGGTTCGTGTGCCCGCGTGCGCTCGGCCTTCGGCCTCGCTTTACCTTGCCGCTCACCTTCGGGCCTGCGGCCCTCAGGTTCGTGTATCCGCGTGCGCTCGGCCTTCGGCCTCGCTTAGCATTGCCGCTCACCTTCGGGCCTGCGGCCCTCAGGTTCGTGTGCCCGCGTGCGCTCGGCCTTCGGCCTCGCTTTACCTTGCCGCTCACCTTCGGGCCTGCGGCCCTCAGGTTCGAGTGTCCGCATGCGCTCGGCCTTCGGCCTCGCTTACCTTTACCACTCACCTTCGGGCCTGCGGCCCTCAGGTTCGTGTGTCCGCATGCGCTCGGCCTTCGGCCTCGCTTAGCATTGCCGCTCACCTTCGGGCCTGCGGCCCTCAGGTTCGTGTGCCCGCGTGCGCTCGGCCTTCGGCCTCGCTTAGCATTGCCGCTCACCTTCGGGCCTACGGCCCTCAGGTTCGTGTTCAGTTTTTTGCCCGGTGCGGTATCTCTGTGTTGTTCTCTTTTTTGTACTTGTCCTTGACTGTCCTTTAGTTGTCCTTTATTGTCTTTGAGTTGTCCTTTTTGCCCATGGGTAAGGAAAGGTAAGTTTAGGTAAGGTTGGGCGAGTGCGCTCGGCCTTCGGCCTCGCTTAACCTTACAGCTCACCTTTGGGCCTGCGGCCCTCAGGTTCGCGTGTCCGCGTGCGCTCGGCCTTCGGCCTCGCTTAGCCTTACCACTCACCTTCGGGCCTGCGGCCCTCAGGTTCGTGTGCCCGCGTGCGCTCGGCCTTCGGCCTCGCTTAGCCTTACCACTCACCTTCGGGCCTGCGGCCCTCAGGTTCGTGTGTCCGCGTGCGCTCGGCCTTCGGCCTCGCTTAGCTTTACCACTCACCTTCGGGCCTGCGGCCCTCAGGTTCGTGTGCCCGCGTGCGCTCGGCCTTCGGCCTCGCTTTACCTTGCCGCTCACCTTCGGGCCTGCGGCCCTCAGGTTCGTGTATCCGCGTGCGCTCGGCCTTCGGCCTCGCTTAGCATTGCCGCTCACCTTCGGGCCTGCGGCCCTCAGGTTCGTGTGCCCGCGTGCGCTCGGCCTTCGGCCTCGCTTTACCTTGCCGCTCACCTTCGGGCCTGCGGCCCTCAGGTTCGAGTGTCCGCATGCGCTCGGCCTTCGGCCTCGCTTACCTTTACCACTCACCTTCGGGCCTGCGGCCCTCAGGTTCGTGTGTCCGCATGCGCTCGGCCTTCGGCCTCGCTTAGCATTGCCGCTCACCTTCGGGCCTGCGGCCCTCAGGTTCGTGTGCCCGCGTGCGCTCGGCCTTCGGCCTCGCTTAGCTTTACCATTCACCTTCGGGCCTGCGGCCCTCAGGTTCGTGTGTCCGCATGCGCTCGGCCTTCGGCCTCGCTTAGCATTGCCGCTCACCTTCGGGCCTGCGGCCCTCAGGTTCGTGTGCCCGCGTGCGCTCGGCCTTCGGCCTCGCTTTGCCTTGCCGCTCACCTTCGGGCCTGCGGCCCTCAGGTTCGAGTGTACGCGTTAGCTCTTGCTCACCTTCGGGCCTGCGGCCCTCAGGTTCGCTTGTAACAATGACGGGAATAGTAAGTGTCTGGGTGGGCTCGCCCTTCGGGCCGCAAGCGGCCCTCGGGCTCGCGCGGAGAGCGCGCTCTGATGGGACGCTTCGGGCCTTCGGCCCTACGCGGAGCTCGGCCTTCGGCCTCGCGAGGCCATGCCGCTCACCTTCGGGCCTTCGGCCCTCAGGTTCGCTTGTAACATACACGGGGCTTATGAATGCTTGGGCAACCCTTTCCTCCCGTAGCTCGGCCTTCGGCCTCGCAAAATTACTTGGGGGGGGGGGGGGGGCGCTTGGACGCTCGGGGTGAGGCTCCGGGCCTTTGGCCCTCCGCCGAGCTCGGCCTTCGGCCTCGCGGCCTGAAGCTCGCCCTTCGGGCTCGCGAAACCTCGTATTTGTATAGGATTTTCGGTAGTTCGGTACTCCCTCAGCTCGGCCTTCGGCCTCGCCGAAAGTTTGAGGGGGGGGGACGCGCCTGGCCACTGTTATGGAGGCTCCGGGCCTCCGGCCCTCCGCCGGGCTCGGCCTGCGGCCTCGCGGCCTGAAGCTCGCCCTTCGGGCTCGCAAAAAGTACTCGGAAATTGTTTTGCCTGTGACGGCCGCCATCTTGGATTTTTTCCAATTTTTTTTTCTTTTATACATTCTCGGGCCCCCGGAGTCCCCGCGTGCCGAATCTCAGCGCGCTCGGACCGTTTTGAAATTTGGGCAAAAAAAAAATTTTTTTTTTCGGCCAAAATTTTAATGCAGTTTTTTTCCCCTGGCAACTCTCCATGACATTTGGTCGAGCACCTCATACCCATCTCGCGCCGTTTGGCTTTTCCATACAAATTTTTTTTTCGCGCTAAAAAAAAAAAAAAAATATTTTTCGAGTCCGGGGACCCATACCGACCCCCATACCAAATTTCAGCTCTCCACGACCGTTTTGAAATTTCGGCCAAAAAAAAAAGTCGCCGAAAAAAAAAAAAAAGGTCACCTCACCAAATCGTCGGCTGTTCTCTATGACATTTGGTCGAGCACCCCCCACCCATCTGGCACCGTTTAGCCGGGCCGTCACTCGGAGTCGAGGTTTTCGACAAAATCCCAAATGTCAGATTTTTCTGGAGGTCACGTCGCCACCCCCTATAAGACAGTACCAAAATCTCCACCAATTTCCACCTCCTTCCCGGAGAACAATAGTATACGTGAGAAATCAGTGGGGCTGCAGCTTTATATAGTATTAACTAGTTTTTTGCCCGGTGCGCGGGGCGCAAGCGCCCCGCGGTATCTCTGTGTTGTTGTCTTTTTTGTACTTGTCCTTGACTGTCCTTTAGTTGTCCTTTATTGTCTTTGAGTTGTCCTTTTTGCCCATGGGCAAGGAAAGGTAAGGTTAGGTAAGGTTGGGCGAGTGCGCTCGGCCTTCGGCCTCGCTTAGCCTTACCACTCACCTTCGGGCCTGCGGCCCTCAGGTTCGTGTGTCCGCGTGCGCTCGGCCTTCGGCCTCGCTTAGCTTTACCACTCACCTTCGGGCCTGCGGCCCTCAGGTTCGTGTGCCCGAGTGCGCTCGGCCTTCGGCCTCGCTTAGCCTTAGCACTCACCTTCGGACCTGCGGCCCTCAGGTTCGCGTATCCGCGTGCGCTCGGCCTTCGGCCTCGCTTAGCCTTACCACTCACCTTCGGGCCTGCGGCCCTCAGGTTCGTGTGTCCGCGTGCGCTCGGCCTTCGGCCTCGCTTAGCTTTATCACTCACCTTCGGGCCTGCGGCCCTCAGGTTCGTGTGTCCGCATGCGCTCGGCCTTCGGCCTCGCTTAGCATTGCCGCTCACCTTCGGGCCTGCGGCCCTCAGGTTCGTGTGTCCGCATGCGCTCGGCCTTCGGCCTCGCTTACCTTTACCACTCACCTTCGGGCCTGCGGCCCTCAGGTTCGTGTGCCCGCGTGCGCTCGGCCTTCGGCCTCGCTTAACGTTTCCGCTCACCTTCGGGCCTGCGGCCCTCAGGTTCGCTTGTAACAATGACGGGAATAGTAAGTGTCTGGGTGGGCTCGCCCTTCGGGCCGCAAGCGGCCCTCGGGCTCGCGCGGAGAGCGCGCTCTGATGGGACGCTTCGGGCCTTCGGCCCTACGCGGAGCTCGGCCTTCGGCCTCGCGAGGCCTTGCCGCTCACCTTCGGGCCTTCGGCCCTCAGGTTCGCTTGTGACATACACGGGGCTTATGAATGCTTGGGCAACCCTTTCCTCCCGTAGCTCGGCCTTCGGCCTCGCAAAATTACTTGGGGGGGGGGGCGCTTGGACGCTCGGGGTGAGGCTCCGGGCCTTTGGCCCTCCGCCGAGCTCGGCCTTCGGCCTCGCGGCCTGAAGCTCGCCCTTCGGGCTCGCAAAACCTTGTATTTGTATAGGATTTTCGGTAGTTTGGTACTCCCTCAGCTCGGCCTTCGGCCTCGCCGAAAGTTTGAGGGGGGGGACGCGCCTGGCCACTGTTATGGAGGCTCCGGGCCTTCGGCCCTCCGCCGGGCTCGGCCTGCGGCCTCGCGGCCTGAAGCTCGCCCTTCGGGCTCGCAAAAAGTACTCGGAAATTGTTTTGCCTGTGACGGCCGCCATCTTGGATTTTTTCCAAATTTTTTTTCTTTTATACATTCTCGGGCCCCCGGAGTCCCCGCGTGCCGAATCTCGGCGCGCTCGGACCGTTTTGAAATTTGAGCAAAAAAAAAATTTTTTTTTTCGGCCAAAATTTTAATGCAGTTTTTTTCCCCTGGCAAATCTCCATGACATTTGGTCGAGCACCTCATACCCATCTCGCGCCGTTTGGCTTTTCCATACAAAATTTTTTTTCGCGCAAAAAAAAAAAAAAAATATTTTTCGAGTCTGGGGACCCATACCGACCCCCATACCAAATTTCAGCTCTCCACGACCGTTTTGAAATTTCGGCCAAAAAAAAAAGTGGCCGAAAAAAAAAAAAAAGGTCACCTCACCAAATCGTCGGCTGTTCTCTATGACATTTGGTCGAGCACCCCCCACCCATCTGGCACCGTTTAGCCGGGCCGTCACTCGGAGTCGAGGTTTTCGACAAAATCCCAAATGTCAGATTTTTCTGGAGGTCACGTCGCCACCCCCTATAAGACAGTACCAAAATCTCCACCAATTTCCACCTCCTTCCCGGAGAACAATCGTATACGTGAGAAATCAGTGGGGCTGCAGCTTTATATAGTATTAACTAGTTTTTTGCCCGGTGCGCGGGGCGCAAGCGCCCCGCGGTAGTTGTGTCCTTTAGTTGTCCTTTATTGTCCTTGAGTTGTCCTTTACTGTCCTTTTGTACTCGTCCTTGATTGTCTTTGAGTTGTCCTTTTTGCCCATGGGCAAGGAAAGGTAAGGTTAGGTAAGGTTGGGCGAGTGCGCTCGGCCTTCGGCCTCGCTTAGCCTTACCGCTCACCTTCGGGCCTGCGGCCCTCAGGTTCGTGTGTCCGCGTGCGCTCGGCCTTCGGCCTCGCTTAGCTTTACCACTCACCTTCGGGCCTGCGGCCCTCAGGTTCGTGTGCCCGCGTGCGCTCGGCCTTCGGCCTCGCTTAGCCTTACCACTCACCTTCGGGCCTGCGGCCCTCAGGTTCGTGTGTCCGCGTGCGCTCGGCCTTCGGCCTCGCTTAGCTTTACCACTCACCTTCGGGCCTGAGGCCCTCAGGTTCGTGTGCCCGCGTGCGCTCGGCCTTCGGCCTCGCTTAGCCTTACCACTCACCTTCGGGCCTGCGGCCCTCAGGTTCGTGTGTCCGCGTGCGCTCGGCCTTCGGCCTCGCTTAGCTTTACCACTCACCTTCGGGCCTGAGGCCCTCAGGTTCGTGTGCCCGCGTGCGCTCGGCCTTCGGCCTCGCTTAGCCTTACCACTCACCTTCGGGCCTGCGGCCCTCAGGTTCGTGTGTCCGCGTGCGCTCGGCCTTCGGCCTCGCTTAGCTTTGCCACTCACCTTCGGGCCTGCGGCCCTCAGGTTCGTGTGCCCGCGTGCGCTCGGCCTTTGGCCTCGCTTAGCATTGCCGCTCACCTTCGGGCCTGCGGCCCTCAGGTTCGTGTGCCCGCGTGCGCTCGGCCTTTGGCCTCGCTTAGCATTGCCGCTCACCTTCGGGCCTGCGGCCCTCAGGTTCGAGTGTCCGCGTGCGCTCGGCCTTCGGCCTCGCTTACCCCTACTGCTCACCTTCGGGCCTGCGGCCCTCAGGTTCGTGTGTCCACGTTAACTCTTGCTCACCTTCGGGCCTGCGGCCCTCAGGTTCGTGTGTCCGCATGCGCTCGGCCTTCGGCCTCGCTTAGCCTTGCCGCTCACCTTCGGGCCTGCGGCCCTCAGGTTCGAGTGTCCGCGTTAGCTCTTGCTCACCTTCGGGCCTGCGGCCCTCAGGTTCGCTTGTAACAATGACGGGAATAGTAAGTGTCTGGGTGGGCTCGCCCTTCGGGCCGCAAGCGGCCCTCGGGCTCGCGCGGAGAGCGCGCTCTGATGGGACGCTTCGGGCCTTCGGCCCTACGCGGAGCTCGGCCTTCGGCCTCGCGAGGCCTTGCCGCTCACCTTCGGGCCTTCGGCCCTCAGGTTCGCTTGTGACATACACGGGGCTTATGGATGCTTGGGCAACCCTTTTCTCCCGTAGCTCGGCCTTCGGCCTCGCAAAATTACTTGGGGGGGGGGCGCTTGGACGCTCGGGGTGGGGCTCCGGGCCTTTGGCCCTCCGCCGAGCTCGGCCTTCGGCCTCGCGGCCTGAAGCTCGCCCTTCGGGCTCGCGAAACCTCGTATTTGTATAGGATTTTCGGTAGTTCGGTACTCCCTCAGCTCGGCCTTCGGCCTCGCCGAAAGTTTGAGGGGGGGGGAGGCGTCTGGCCACTGTTATGGAGGCTCCGGGCCTTCGGCCCTCCGCCGGGCTCGGCCTGCGGCCTCGCGGCCTGAAGCTCGCCCTTCGGGCTCGCAAAAAGTACTCGGAAATTGTTTTGCCTGTGACGGCCGCCATCTTGGATTTTTTCCAAATTTTTTTTCTTTTATATAATCTCGGGCCCCCGGAGTCGCCGCGTGCCGAATCTCAGCGCGCTCGGACCGTTTTGAAATTTGAGCAAAAAAAAAATTTTTTTTTTCGGCCAAAATTTTAATGCAGTTTTTTTCCCCTGGCAACTCTCCATGACATTTGGTCGAGCACCTCATACCCATCTCGCGCCGTTTGGCTTTTCCATACAAATTTTTTTTCGCGCAAAAAAAAAAAAAAAAAATATTTTTCGAGTCCGGGGACCCCTACGACCCCCCATACCAAATTTCAGCTCTCGACGACCGTTTTGAAATTTCGGCCAAAAAAAAAAGTCGCCGAAAAAAAAAAAAAATGTCACCTCACCAAATTGTCGGCTGTTCTCTATGACATTTGGTCGAGCACCCCCCACCCATCTGGAACCGTTTAGCCGGGCCGTCACTCGGAGTCGAGGTTTTCGACAAAATCCCAAATGTCAGATTTTTCTGGAGGTCACTTCGCCACCCTCTACACTCTTCCCATACATCGTCGTATCGAGTCGGACCTCCTTCCCGGAGATCAATGATGTCAATCAGAAATGAGTGGTAATGCAGCTTTATATAATATTAACTAGTTTTTTGCCCGGTGCGCGGGGCGCAAGCGCCCCGCGGTAGTTGTGTCCTTTAGTTGTCCTTTATTGTCCTTGAGTTGTCCTTTACTGTCCTTTAGTTAGTTGTCCTTTATTGTCTTTGAGTTGTCCTTTTTGCCCATGGGTAAGGAAAGGTAAGTTTAGGTAAGGTTGGGCGAGTGCGCTCGGCCTTTGGCCTCGCTTAGCCTTATCACTCACCTTCGGGCCTGCGGCCCTCAGGTTCGCGTGTCCGCGTGCGCTCGGCCTTCGGCCTCGCTTAGCCTTACCACTCACCTTCGGGCCTGCGGCCCTCAGGTTCGTCTGAACGCGTGCGCTCGGCCTTCGGCCTCGCTTAGCCTTGCTACTCACCTTCGGGCCTGCGGCCCTCAGGTTCGTGTGTCCGCATGCGCTCGGCCTTCGGCCTCGCTTAGCATTGCCGCTCACCTTCGGGCCTGCGGCCCTCAGGTTCGTGTGCCCGCGTGCGCTCGGCCTTCGGCCTCGCTTAGCCTTACCACTCACCTTCGGGCCTGCGGCCCTCAGGTTCGTGTGTCCGCATGCGCTCGGCCTTCGGCCTCGCTTAGCATTACCGCTCACCTTCGGGCCTGCGGCCCTCAGGTTCGTCTGAACGCGTGCGCTCGGCCTTCGGCCTCGCTTAGCCTTGCTACTCACCTTCGGGCCTGCGGCCCTCAGGTTCGTGTGTCCGCATGCGCTCGGCCTTCGGCCTCGCTTAGCATTGCCGCTCACCTTCGGGCCTGCGGCCCTCAGGTTCGTGTGTCCGCGTGCGCTCGGCCTTCGGCCTCGCTTAGCATTGCAGCTCACCTTCGGGCCTGCGGCCCTCAGGTTCGTGTGTCCGCATGCGCTCGGCCTTCGGCCTCGCTTAGCATTACCGCTCACCTTCGGGCCTGCGGCCCTCAGGTTCGTCTGAACGCGTGCGCTCGGCCTTCGGCCTCGCTTAGCCTTGCTACTCACCTTCGGGCCTGCGGCCCTCAGGTTCGCGTGTCCGCGTGCGCTCGGCCTTCGGCCTCGCTTACCCCTACTGCTCACCTTCGGGCCTGCGGCCCTCAGGTTCGTGTGTCCACGTTAACTCTTGCTCACCTTCGGGCCTGCGGCCCTCAGGTTCGTATGCCCGCGTGCGCTCGGCCTTTGGCCTCGCTTAGCATTGCCGCTCACCTTCGGGCCTGCGGCCCTCAGGTTCGTGTGCCCGCGTGCGCTCGGCCTTTGGCCTCGCTTAGCATTGCCGCTCACCTTCGGGCCTGCGGCCCTCAGGTTCGTGTGTCCACGTTAACTCTTGCTCACCTTCGGGCCTGCGGCCCTCAGGTTCGTGTTCCCGCGTGCGCTCGGCCTTCGGCCTCGCTTTACCTTGCCGCTCACCTTCGGGCCTGCGGCCCTCAGGTTCGCTTGTAACAATGACGGGAATAGTAAGTGTCTGGGTGGGCTCGCCCTTCGGGCCGCAAGCGGCCCTCGGGCTCGCGCGGAGAGCGCGCTCTGATGGGACGCTTCGGGCCTTCGGCCCTACGCGGAGCTCGGCCTTCGGCCTCGCGAGGCCATGCCGCTCACCTTCGGGCCTTCGGCCCTCAGGTTCGCTTGTGACATACACGGGGCTTATGAATGCTTGGGCAACCCTTTCCTCCGGTAGCTCGGCCTTCGGCCTCGCAAAATTACTTGGGGGGGGGGGCGCTTGGACGCTCGGGGTGAGGCTCCGGGCCTTTGGCCCTCCGCCGAGCTCGGCCTTCGGCCTCGCGGCCTGAAGCTCGCCCTTCGGGCTCGCGAAACCGCTCACCTTCGGGCCTGCGGCCCTCAGGTTCGTGTGTCCGCATGCGCTCGGCCTTCGGCCTCGCTTACCTTTACCACTCACCTTCGGGCCTGCGGCCCTCAGGTTCGTGTGCCCGAGTGCGCTCGGCCTTCGGCCTCGCTTAGCCTTACCACTCACCTTCGGGCCTGGGGCCCTCAGGTTCGTGTGCCCGCGTGCGCTCGGCCTTCGGCCTCGCTTAGCCTTGCCACTCAGTTTACGCGTTAGCTCTTGCTCACCTTCGGGCCTGCGGCCCTCAGGTTCGCTTGTAACAATGACGGGAATAGTAAGGGTCTGGGTGGGCTCGCCCTTTTGGCCGCAAGCGGCCCTCGGGCTCGCGCGGAGAGCGCGCTCTGGTGGGACGCTTCGGGCCTTCGGCCCTACGCGGAGCTCGGCCTTCGGCCTCGCGAGGCCTTGCCGCTCACCTTCGGGCCTTCGGCCCTCAGGTTCGCTTGTGACATACACGGGGCTTATGAATGCTTGGGCAACCCTTTCCTCCCGTAGCTCGGCCTTCGGCCTCGCAAAATTACTTGGGGGGGGGGGCGCTTGGACGCTCGGGGTGAGGCTCCGGGCCTTTGGCCCTCCGCCGAGCTCGGCCTTCGGCCTCGCGGCCTGAAGCTCGCCCTTCGGGCTCGCGAAACCTTGTATTTGTATAGGATTTTCGGTAGTTTGGTACTCCCTCAGCTCGGCCTTCGGCCTCGCCGAAAGTTTGAGGGGGGGGACGCGCCTGGCCACTGTTATGGAGGCTCCGGGCCTTCGGCCCTCCGCCGGGCTCGGCCTGCGGCCTCGCGGCCTGAAGCTCGCCCTTCGGGCTCGCAAAAAGTACTCGGAAATTGTTTTGCCTGTGACGGCCGCCATCTTGGATTTTTTCCAATTTTTTTTTCTTTTATATAATCTCGGGCCCCCGGAGTCGCCGCGTGCCAAATCTCAGCGCGCTCGGACCGTTTTGAAATTTGAGCAAAAAAAAAATTTTTTTTTTCGGCCAAAATTTTAATGCAGTTTTTTTCCCCTGGCAACTCTCCATGACATTTGGTCGAGCACCTCATACCCATCTCGCGCCGTTTGGCTTTTCCATACAAATTTTTTTTTCGCGCTAAAAAAAAAAAAAAAATATTTTTCGAGTCTGGGGACCCATACCGACCTCCATACCAAATTTCAGCTCTCCACGACCGTTTTGAAATTTCGGCCAAAAAAAAAAGTGGCCGAAAAAAAAAAAAAAGGTCACCTCACCAAATCGTCGGCTGTTCTCTATGACATTTGGTCGAGCACCCCCCACCCATCTGGAACCGTTTAGCCGGGCCGTCACTCCGAGTCGAGGTTTTCGACAAAATCCCAAATGTCAGATTTTTCTGGAGGTCACTTCGCCACCCCCTACACTTTTCCCATACATCATTGTATCGAGTCGGACCTCCTTCCCGGAGATCAATGATGTCAATTAGAAATGAGTCGCAATGCAGCTTTATATAATATTAACTAGTTTTTTGCCCGGTGCGCGGGGCGCAAGCGCCCCGCAGTAGTTGTGTCCTTTAGTTGTCCTTTATTGTCCTTGAGTTGTCCTTTACTGTCCTTTTGTACTCGTCCTTAATTGTCTTTGAGTTGTCCTTATTGCCCATGGGTAAGGAAAGGTAAGTTTAGGTAAGGTTGGGCGAGTGCGCTCGGCCTTCGGCCTCGCTTAACCTTACCGCTCACCTTTGGGCCTGCGGCCCTCAGGTTCGCGTGTCCGCGTGCGCTCGGCCTTCGGCCTCGCTTAGCCTTACCACTCACCTTCGGGCCTACGGCCCTCAGGTTCGTGTGTCCGCGTGCGCTCGGCCTTCGGCCTCGCTTAGCTTTACCACTCACCTTCGGGCCTGCGGCCCTCAGGTTCGTGTGCCCATGTGCGCTCGGCCTTCGGCCTCGCTTAACCTTGCCGCTCACCTTCGGGCCTGCGGCCCTCAGGGTCGCGTGTCCGCGTGCGCTCGGCCTTCGGCCTCGCTTAGCCTTACCACTCACCTTCGGGCCTGCGGCCCTCAGGTTCGTGTGCCCGCGTGCGCTCGGCCTTCGGCCTCGCTTTACCTTGCCGCTCACCTTCGGGCCTGCGGCCCTCAGGTTCGCTTGTAACAATGACGGGAATAGTAAGTGTCTGGGTGGGCTCGCCCTTCGGGCCGCAAGCGGCCCTCGGGCTCGCGCGGAGAGCGCGCTCTGGTGGGACGCTTCGGGCCTTCGGCCCTACGCGGAGCTCGGCCTTCGGCCTCGCGAGGCCTTGCCGCTCACCTTCGGGCCTTCGGCCCTCAGGTTCGCTTGTAACATACACGGGGCTTATGAATGCTTGGGCAACCCTTTCCTCCCGTAGCTCGGCCTTCGGCCTCGCAAAATTACTTGGGGGGGGGCGCTTGGACGCTCGGGGTGAGGCTCCGGGCCTTTGGCCCTCCGCCGAGCTCGGCCTTCGGCCTCGCGGCCTGAAGCTCGCCCTTCGGGCTCGCGAAACCTTGTATTTGTATAGGATTTTCGGTAGTTTGGTACTCCCTCAGCTCGGCCTTCGGCCTCGCCGAAAGTTTGAGGGGGGGGACGCGCCTGGCCACTGTTATGGAAGCTCCGGGCCTTCGGCCCTCCGCCGGGCTCGGCCTGCGGCCTCGCGGCCTGAAGCTCGCCCTTCGGGCTCGCAAAAAGTACTCGGAAATTGTTTTGCCTGTGACGGCCGCCATCTTGGATTTTTTCGAAATTTTTTTTCTTTTATATATTCTCGGGCCCCCGGAGTCCCCGCGTGCCGAATCTCGGCGCGCTCGGACCGTTTTGAAATTTGAGCAAAAAAAAAATTTTTTTTTTCGGCCAAAATTTTAATGCAGTTTTTTTCCCCTGGCAACTCTCCATGACATTTGGTCGAGCACCTTATATCTATCTCGCGCCGTTTGGCTTTTCCATACAAATTTTTTTTCGCGCAAAAAAAAAAAAAAAAAATATTTTTCGAGTCCGAGGACCCATACCGACCCCCATACCAAATTTCAACTCTCCACGACCGTTTTGAAATTTCGGCCAAAAAAAAAAGTCGCCGAAAAAAAAAAAAATGTCACCTCACCAAATCGTCGGCTGTTCTCTATGACATTTGGTCGAGCACCCCCCACCCATCTGGCACCGTTTAGCCGGGCCGTCACTCGGAATCGAGGTTTTCGACAAAATCCCAAATGTCAGATTTTTCTGGGGGTCACCTCGCCACCCCCTACACTTTTCCCATACATCATCGTATCGAGTCGGACCTCCTTCCCGGAGATCAATGATGTCAATTAGAAATCAGTCGCAATGCAGCTTTATATAATATTAACTAGTTTTTTGCCCGGTGCGCGGGGCGCAAGCGCCCCGCGGTAGTTGTGTCCTTTAGTTGTCCTTTATTGTCCTTGAGTTGTCCTTTACTGTCCTTTTGTACTCGTCCTTGATTGTCTTTGAGTTGTCCTTTTTGCCCATGGGTAAGGAAAGGTAAGGTTAGGTAAGGTTGGGCGAGTGCGCTCGGCCTTCGGCCTCGCTTAGCCTTACCACTCACCTTCGGGCCTGCGGCCCTCAGGTTCGTGTGTCCGCGTGCGCTCGGCCTTCGGCCTCGCTTAGCTTTACCACTCACCTTCGGGCCTGCGGCCCTCAGGTTCGTGTGCCCGCGTGCGCTCGGCCTTCGGCCTCGCTTAGCCTTACCGCTCACCTTCGGGCCTGCGGCCCTCAGGTTCGTGTGTCCGCATGCGCTCGGCCTTCGGCCTCGCTTAGCCTTGCCGCTCACCTTCGGGCCTGCGGCCCTCAGGTTCGTGTGTCCGCGTGCGCTCGGCCTTCGGCCTCGCTTAGCCTTGCTGCTCACCTTCGGGCCTGCGGCCCTCAGGTTCGTGTGGCCGCGTGCGCTCGGCCATCGGCCTCGCTTAACCTTGCCGCTCACCTTCGGGCCTGCGGCCCTCAGGTTCGTGTGTCCGCATGCGCTCGGCCTTCGGCCTCGCTTAGCCTTACTACTCACCTTCGGGCCTGCGGCCCTCAGGTTCGTGTGTCCGCATGCGCTCGGCCTTCGGCCTCGCTTAGCATTGCCGCTCACCTTCGGGCCTGCGGCCCTCAGGTTCGTCTATACGCGTGCGCTCGGCCTTCGGCCTCGCGTAGCTTTACCACTCACCCTCGGGCCTGCGGCCCTCAGGTTCGTGTGCCCGCGTGCGCTCGGCCTTCGGCCTCGCTTTACCTTGCCGCTCACCTTCGGGCCAGCGGCCCTCAGGTTCGCTTGTAACAATGACGGGAATAGTAAGTGTCTGGGTGGGCTCGCCCTTCGGGCCGCAAGCGGCCCTCGGGCTCGCGCGGAGAGCGCGCTCTGATGGGACGCTTCGGGCCTTCGGCCCTACGCGGAGCTCGGCCTTCGGCCTCGCGAGGCCTTGCCGCTCACCTTCGGGCCTTCGGCCCTCAGGTTCGCTTGTGACATACACGGGGCTTATGAATACTTGGGCAACCCTTTTCTCCCGTAGCTCGGCCTTCGGCCTCGCAAAATTACTTGGGGGGGGGGGCGCTTGGACGCTCGGGGTGGGGCTCCGGGCCTTTGGCCCTCCGCCGAGCTCGGCCTTCGGCCTCGCGGCCTGAAGCTCGCCCTTCGGGCTCGCGAAACCTCGTATTTGTATAGGATTTTCGGTAGTTCGGTACTCCCTCAGCTCGGCCTTCGGCCTCGCCGAAAGTTTGAGGGGGGGGGAGGCGTCTGGCCACTGTTATGGAGGCTCCGGGCCTTCGGCCCTCCGCCGGGCTCGGCCTGCGGCCTCGCGGCCTGAAGCTCGCCCTTCGGGCTCGCAAAAAGTACTCGGAAATTGTTTTGCCTGTGACGGCCGCCATCTTGGATTTTTTCCAATTTTTTTTTCTTTTGTACATTCTCGGGCCCCCGGAGTCGCCGCGTGCCAAATCTCAGCGCGCTCGGACAGTTTTGAAATTTGAGCAAAAAAAAAATTTTTTTTTTCGGCCAAAATTTTAATGCAGTTTTTTTCCCCTGGCAAATCTCCATGACATTTGGTCGAGCACCTCATACCCATCTCGCGCCGTTTGGCTTTTCCATACAAATTTTTTTTTCGCGCTAAAAAAAAAAAAAAAATTTTTTTCGAGTCCGGGGACCCATACCGACCCCCATACCAAATTTCAGCTCTCTGCGACCGTTTTGAAATTTCGGCCAAAAAAAAAAGTGGCCGAAAAAAAAAAAAAAGGTCACCTCACCAAATCGCCGGCTGTTCTCTATGACATTTGGTCGAGCACGCCCCACCCATCTGGAACCGTTTAGCCGGGCCGTCACTCGGAGTCGAGGTTTTCGACAAAATCCCAAATGTCAGATTTTTCTGGGGGTCACCTCGCCACCCTCTACACTTTTCCCATACATCGTCGTATCGAGTCGGACCTCCTTCCCGGAGATCAATGATGTCAATAGAAATGAGTGGTATTGCAGCTTTATATAATATTAATATTTCGTCAATAAAAACATTATAACAGAAACTTCTTTAAACTGATTAAAGGCAAATTAAAATTTTGTTACCAAAGAATTTTGTATTATTATATTTTAAATCAACAATAAATTTGAACTACAGGAAACTACAACGGAAAGATCCAAAAATGAGGCAGTGTGGAAACACTGACATTACCGAGCGTCTGATAATAATTCAGTGATATATTTGTATTGTGGCACTGACACTAAATAAGTGAACACCAAATACAAATTTGTAATTTTTTATACTATTAGAATAAGAATTACCAAAATATGGTATTTTATAACATTAACTATCCTTCCTTTAACCGTAACCATTGCTCAGTAGGTACTTTTCCAGACTAACCTCAAATTATTAAAATCTAAAATTATGCAGTCCCATGTAAAATTTATTCTATTCTTAATTTTTTTAAAACGTAATTGTAGAAATATAATATTCTTAAGAATTTGTTATGTTATGCCATTGGAAGTATTATCTTCGAGGAATTTTCTTAATAATATGTATATATATACTGCTGGCATGCTGTATATTGCAAAATAAAGCTATTATTCTTAATTTATATTGATTTGTATGAAGAATGCTTACGCTATATAATAATAAAAACATATAAAAAATAAATACCCAGCAATTTGGGTAGAAATGGGTAAATACCGGGAAGATTGGGTAAATACCGGGTATTTACCCGATATCTTTCTTGGGTATTTACCCGCCGCCCATCTCTACATGTGTATCTTGTGTTGATGTAACGATTAATATGAATTTTACCTATGAAAAATTCCTGACTGAGTTGTGATATGAGTTTACTTATGCAGCACAGTTTTTCTCACTTGATGGGATACTGTCTTTATTACAAATGCCGTAGAAGTCGCCTAATTGTAGCTGCACAGTAAAGAAGCAGTACTCTGACTCGAATGATTTCGAAAAAACTTATACTAGAGCTACTGATGTCCTCGCAAAAAACTAGAAAAAGAAATGCGAGGGGTGTACTCTATGTTAATGTCATTGACTAATATCGTATCGCCTCCGCATCTATAAATGCTGAATTCCAAATATGATATTAACATATGTAACATATATTTAACAGATGTTATTTTTCATTTACTTCTCGTTTTCAAGACTTAACATTTACTCATTAATTTTTAATATTTTTTCGATGTTTTTTTTTAACTTACCTATGTAGTTGTCAGTCGCTCCACACTTGCGCCGGGCCGCAACCCGCCCCATCTGCCACCCTAACCGCAGTTATATTTTATTTGCGCAATAAATTACATTTTATTGCACATATTTTGTCGTGTTACAATAACTAATGCACCCAGGGCTCAATTCGCATGTAATTCTGCGTAACGGGATTTTTTTATTATTTATTTGTGCTATTCGTTACATTAACCCCTCTTCGGGACTGTCGTTTTTGTCGAGTTTTCGGTTTTCTAACTTCGATAAATTGGATAGAAAATTAAAATAAAATTGCTATTATAAAACATATAATACAGTTTTTACACACATATAATACATTTTAAACACAGTTTTTAGATTTTCCCCACAAAATTGGTAGTTTGGGTCATATTTGTCAGTTGAAAAAAAAAACAAAAGTTTTCCCTCCGGTAGTAAATAGTTAACAGCTTATGTGCCATACAAGTTATGTTTTACATGGAGTTATAGTAATGGCGACACAGTTTATGCGAGTTACTAGAAGAAGAAGAAGAAGAAGAAGAAGAAACATTTATTTACTGCACAAAAGACACACAGATACAAAAAATAATAGACGTACAAAACTCAGAACATATAATAGTACATTACTTACCAAGGGCGATAAAACAAAGAATGTCTCAGATCGCAGGTATTTTACGCCCGAGCCGAAGGCAAGGGCGATAAATATGCGATCTGAGGCTTTTTTTATTATCGCCCGTGGTGAGTACAAAATTTTATGTCACCCCCTGGCCAGGAAGTGGGTTTTTTCGCGCGCGGAGCGTGCGATAATGGCCACTTTATGGCTAGGTGTGACATAAAATAATGTGTGTCTACGCGAGTGTGTGTGTGTGTTTATGCGAGTTTTTTTTTTTTTTTTTTTTATTTGGGACAAAAAACAGTAACACACAGAGTTTCAGGCTTAGTATGTAAGGTAAACAAATTTTTAGGTGTGAGACCAACAACATTGTCCACAAGATATTAGATTAATTATTAATCTACTGTATTTAGCGCTGAGTATCTGACAAGGAGTTATGGTAATCATACATAGAAAAAAAAAATTAAACAAGGAAATACATTAGTAAGTATACAATAATACATATTAAACTTGTGAAAACTATTAATTTTGACATCTTAACAGTTTAAGTAACACATCTTTTTTGAATATAGCGTTGGATGCTACAAAAATATCAATATCGTTAAGGTGTGTGTTATAAGAGTTGACAAGCCATCATATCAGCCGAAAGACGTCCACTGCTGGACATAGGCCTCCCCCAAGGAGTGCCACAATGACCGGTCTTGCGCCACCCGCATCCAGCGGACTCCCGCGACCTTTACCAGGTCATCGGTCCACCTTAATGTGGGGGGTCCGTGGTAGCACAGTGCTACCACGGCTGCTTACTTAATACAAAATAATTTATAGGTATTTTCTTAAAAGAATTGAGCCTTCCAATAGGATTACAGCAAATCCAATTTCTTCCAATAAGATCGTTGGTCCGGGCCCAGGCTTGTACAGTCACCAGCATTAATATCTGCCAAAACAAAGGCGGCATAAATATCTGACACGTCTCTATTTGTGGGGGCGTAAGGACGTGTCAGATATTTATGCCTTTGTTATGGCAGATATTGGTGATGTGGTCTGTACATACCACTGAGTTTACAAAAAAAAACTTATGTACAAAATAATTATCATTTAGTAGCTGACAGTAGCTTTTAGGTGAAGAAAAATATCGTGGTAAAACCGGTCTAATCAAAACAAGGTCTAATTTTTCATTTACGTGAAAGGCCAGATAGCAGTCGCTTTCTTAAAAGTATGCCTACGGCAATTGGGGGGAGTGCCAAAGTAGCCCCCGGGGCCCCATAAGATACAACTATTTTAATCATCATCATCATCATCATCATCATCAGCCTATCTACGTCCCACTGCTGGGCACAGGCCTCCTCTCATTTTAATGCTAGGACGAAAAATAATAAAACCTTTTTTAGTTAAAATGCCGGTCATGATCATTTCTATCAATTTGTTATTTTGTCATTTTAGTGATTGTGTGAATTCATTTGAATGCATTCATAATTTTAACGGACGGATAATTGTATCTGGGGATTGAGAAATTGGGCCTTAGTTAAAGGAGTTTACGAAAACATCAATTGTGCACAAATCGACCTAATCCCAAACTGAGCAAGTATGGAAAAGGAGGTCAGTGTTTTGGACAAAATTACAATACTTCGTTAACAAAACGATGCATCAGTGCTTTAAAACACTCATGACCTTAGATATAAACTAAGTATATACAGTGCCCGGAAATATATATTGCACGTCGGTCTTTGGAAAGAGACAATCAGCTGTTTACGACGATGTCCGAACAACGGCGAACGTCCATCAATTATATATTATTTATTAATTGACGTTTCATATCAAATAAATACTGCACTTTATTAGTTTATGTCAAATCGGTGACATGTAAACTTTGGATATCTATTAGAGAGCTGTACAACTACTAGAATAGCTATTTATGATACAAGTGCGGAAAGTGAGTGATTTCCGACGAGTGTCTTTCTTATACACGAGCGAGCGAGTTTATAATTAGACACGAGTCGGAAATCATCTTTACGCGCGCGTATCATACAAAGTTTTACTGTGCATTGTGCGAGAAAATAAAAAAGTTAATATCAAATATATAGGTTATAATTTACCTTGCTCGATATGTTACTTATTACCAGCATCTTCATGTAACAACTTCTTGACATAGAGTGCTATTTATTTTCGACATAAAATCATCGTAAGATCATTTTATTAACACAAAAACTTTTAAACGTGCACCGCAAAATTCATCACAAGTATAGGTTTTTAATTTGGATTTAACGGCCAAGGAAACTTTGTTAGCATTATGTGCTTCTTGAAAACTATTTTCTGGGGTTACATTTGATCTGATTCGTCACTTTCACTCGATATTTTAATCAAAAACTAGGTAAACAAGAAATTAGTAACTTGAAATAAAAAATGGCGGCATTTTTCTAAATACATGCGCGCTCAACATCTATACTACTGCGCATGTGCACATTTGTTTTTAAAATGCTAAGTAGGCAATGGCTTAATGCGCATTCTGCCACGCATTTACCTAAAGTGAAAATTTTCAATTTATTTATAGGTAATAAATAAAATCTAAAATGATAAATGATACGTTTAAGAAGTATTAATATTTATGTACCTGTATATAAGAACGGTAATCTATAATTGATTAATTTGTGAAATGTTTTTCAAATAATTAAAACTCTTTGCGTCGAGCTGAAGACAGAGTTAAAAATTAAAAAGTAAAAAGCACTAGTGCGGAAAAGTAGCACTTTCCGCACAGTTTGACTGCTTAGAAAAGGCATTTTTCAAGCACATGCATTGTAAAAAGTATTGTCAAACAATCATGTATCATTTTGTACATCGAACAATTTGGAGTCGGGGAGTTGCAACAACTCTATATTATATATTTTGACGACGACTGACAAACGTCACATAGACAACGCTCTATGAAGTCGAAATTAGCCGAATCTCTTTCCAAATGCCGACGTGCAATATTATTGCCGGGTACTGTACCTATATCTCTTGAGCCCTAAACCTTAAAAATCCTCCACTTGCAATATTTCCCCCTCTGTTCTGTCTATAGTTTTACGATCAACCCTTCGAAGCGTATTGAGACAACAACAATCATTCCTAGGAGACCATAAATGTCGTAAAAGCACATACGGACTTGGAAAAATAAACTTGTACAGAAGTTTGCATTCGAAAAACAACCCTAAATCCATGGAAACAAGGTAGAATATGTAAGAGAAAGCGAACGTCTGTAAAAAGTAAGTGGCTTGAATAATAACTGTGTCTGAGAAAGGCCTTATAAATTCTGTCTACTTTGTTTCAAATGTTTTCGTGTAGACATTTAGTTTTATGTGCTTAGGTTACGGCCATTTAAGTTGCCACCCTTGGTATGAAATAAATAAATGAAATAAATGAACTTTATTCTGTAAGTAGGCCGCAATGGCACTTTTACAAGTCAAACCCTACTAGCGTTTCACAGAGGCCACTGCCGAGAAGAAACGCCGAATGAAACTCGACAGTCAGCCATTTTCTCACAAAAATATGCTTATTACAATGATAATACTTAACCTACTTAAGATCAAGAAATCTAATCTATGAGCTCACTATTTTGAACAATATTAGTATCAATTTTCTTAAGACAATATTCATACTCGTACCTTCATCTTCATCATCATGACATGAAGAAAGCCAACTCTAACCGTTTTCAATGCTGTTGAGTATGTATTTTCCCGCGAAGTTCCAAATTAATGGGTTTATAAGTTAATGGAAAATTTTCAGAATTTGTAGAATCATTGCAAACTTGTTCTGGGCATATCAAGTCGTTTGTTTTGACTTGTGAAGAATGCCGTGTAAAGACTGTAAAGAGCAACCGTAGAGTGGTTGACTTTTACAAAATGGCTTGAGGCATAAGTCCACCGTACGCCACTTCCTTTGCTGTTTTTTTTTTCCTTTTATATTTAAAACTTACTATTTTTATTTTGACGCTTTGAGACCATGTACACCTCAAAGCACGTTAGAATAGTCATTATTAAGAATATTTTGACGCTCAGAGACCATTTACATCTTTGAGATATTATATTAAATTTTGTTATTCAGACTGAGACCTTATACATCTCTCAATTTTACTATTATTGTAATGTTTGTAATAGATAATTAATATTTTGACATGAAAAATTTATTAAATTCTTATTGATATATTTCTTAATTGTAAATTAATATTTTCTCATGAAAAATCTATCAAATGCTTATATTGTCAGCCTTTTTTAAATTGTACATTAACATTATGACATGTGAAAGTGCCCTTGTGGCCTATTTGCAGAATAAATGTTTGAATTTTTGAATTTGAATTTTTTCCCGTCAGATTAATGCTCGAAAATCGAGCATGTCTGATAATATAAAATAAAACATCTAAAAGGTAATAGAGAGTGCAAACTACTCGCAAAGGTAACATATTGGGGTGAATGGTGAAAAATCACGTAAGTATCCATCCCTTGGAGCGATCCTCCACCCCACAAATCAGCCCCTGTGTCGATTTGTCCCCGTCTCTTCCGTAACTCAGAAACGATGGCGCTATGAAGTAAATTGGAAAAGGCATGCACGTATTGCACGTCTTTGAATTTGCGTTTGATTATTTGATTGCAGGAGTCTCTTAAGGAAAATTATGTGATAGAATAACTTGTTGATATTATGGGACTCACGCATGTAGATTAAGGTATACGATTTAGTCAGATTTAGGAGAAAGTATACACTAACCACCACCAAGCTGAGATGGAGCCGTTTCGCTCCACATTAAGTACAGATCTTTATTAAAGAGAGCCTAACATGTATGTATAGAAGCTAATAAATAGAATATGCAATACCTGAGTATAACTACATTGTAAGTTTGTAACCTTGTTTACATTAAGCCAACTGTTCCAATTACTTACGAATAGATACCATATTCCTCAATCATTTCCACTAACATTGTCACCCTAACAAAATAGCGATCATTAATTTTAACGCACTTAAACCAGACACTTCGACATCCGCCATTTCGCGGACAATGCACCATTTGTATCACGAAATAGTGTAACCATGCGGCCATCAGTCCCCGGACACGCAGGACAATCATTTTTCATTACGCACGATTCATTAACATGTGGGGGCCGGGCAATTATGTTCGCCGCATCAATCAAGTCGCCCCAGCCTTTGATATTTTGTTACGGGTGGGGTGACGTTGGATAAATGGGTAATTTAGAACGGTTGCTTGTACTGTACATTTATTTTTGTTCGTACAGATTAGCTGTTGCTGGTTTTTCTAATATTTTTAACCAACTACCGAGTAAATTTTATTAGCTCAAAATAGCCTAGTCAAATATATGTGTACATAAATTATGTCATTTCATTTACATATTACATTTTTGTATCTACTGCTAGATTATACCTAAAAGGTAATGTAGGTAGGTAAAGGTAGGTATTATACGAATGACATTTTTTTTTATATTTTACGAATAAATGAGTATGAGTTAAGTATGAGTAGTATTTCAATGCTCATGTAATTGGTAGGTTTTACAGCGCAAGTTGTCGGCTTTCGATTCACACATTCACACTGTCGGAGTTAGTTTAAATGACCAATAATGCGTTATGTTAGGTTCCACACAAGAACTTTGGTACTGTAGAATCCTTTCTCTCTCTCTCTCTCTCTCTCTCTCTCTGTGTGCGCGCGCGTGTGCGTGTGTGCGCGCGTGTGCGTGTGTGTGCGCGTGTGCGTGTGCGTGTGCGTGAGCGTGTGCGTGAGCGTGTGTGTGCGTGTGTGTGTGCGCGTGTGCGTGTGCGTGTGCGTGTGCGTGTGCGTGTGCGTGTGCGTGTGCGTGTGCGTGTGCGTGAGCGTGTGCATGAGCGTGTGTGTGTGTGTGTGTGTACGTGTGTGTGTGTACGTGTGTGTGTGTGTGTGTGTGTGTGTGTGTGTGTGCGTGTGTGCGTCATATCATACGTAAATACATTCACACAACTCAAGCCTATATTTTCAAAATGGGTAAACCGACACATTTCATTGCAATGCGACTAATCCATAATACTAATCCATACTTCCATACTGATATTATAGATGAGAAACTGTATCTGTCTGTCTGTTACCTCTTCACGGTTAAACTGCTGGACCGATTTAAATAGATGAAATTTGACATGGAGATGACATCAGTTTGAGTCCAGGGGAAGGACATAGGATACTTTTTATCCCGGAAATCATCCCTTAAGGGAGTAGAAGTTATAACAACGCCTGATATAACAATAATAGCAATTGCATTCTATCGCGATGAACGAGTTCCACGCGGACGCAGTCGCGGGCAACAACTAGTGGTAATATAAATTGAATAACAAAAAATGTATGGCGGCGAAAGTGTTAACCGTTTGTTTGTCTTTCATTTCGTTGACATTAGAGGTGAGTCGTATTTACGGGAACAGGTTTTTGGAATAGGTTTTGGCATGGACGCGTAAGTACGCGATCCCGCTCGCGCGTCTTTTAGCGTATCGAGTACTAGGCGTACGACGACTCTGAAGACTCGAAACGTCTAAGAGTCTTTACGTTCCGCGCTATTCGTATTCGTCTGCGCGTTCGGATTCTTTCGGGGCACCTCGGGTCGGGGTCGGTTTAGCGCGTATTTGGACCTAGTCCTTGGATCTAGTCTTTTTGTGGACGCGTACTCGCAAGACACAGTACGCGTTTTGCCTAGTACGTCTCACCTCTTGTCAAGTTGACATCTCAACCCAAACTTTCAAAACCCCATAATCCCGGCCAATTGTTAAAAACGCGACACACAAATCACTTGGCAATGTTCGCCGCACTGTTGTTTTCGTTATATCTGCCATTATCATTATTTATAACCGCCGGCATCCTAATAAATCGCAATGATAAATGTGCGTTTGCACATGTCCTCTTTAATTCGTGCGTTGTCCGTTTTTATTTCGGAATTGATTTGTTTGTGTTATTAACGCGAATATTTTTGAAGCCATACTTTTAATGATATATAGCTATATATATGGTAATGTGATATGATTACCATTAAAGTATGAGTAAGAGTATATGACGACCTCTTTAGCTTAGTTGGTAGAGACCCTGTCTACGAAGCTGGAGGTTCTGGGTTCGAATCCCGGCCGGGGCATTTATTTGTGTGATGAGCATGAATATTTGTTCTTGGGTCTTGGATGTTTTCTATGTATTTAAGTATTTATTTATATAAGTATGTATATCGTCGCTTAGTACCCATAGTACAAGCTTTGCTTAGTTTGGGACTAGGTTGATTTGTGTAAGATTATCCACAAATATTTATTTTATTTATTTATTTATGTGTAGGTATAGCAAGTTCGCTAATGACCCCTTTTAGCTGATTTCAACCAAGTTTTAGGTAAGATTAACTTGAAATGTGACTTTATACTATTGGAAAGCAAGAATTCTCTTATGAATTACAATTGCAAGCGTCCATAGAATGCAGTGACTCACCATTAGGCGGACCATACCCTATTTAAAGATGATTCACGCTAGGCCGTTCCGTGTCCGGGCCGGCCCGTTTTCTAGTACAAGAAATCGACGGCCGTCGCGCGTCCTGTATTATGCTTAAGTATAAATTTGGTTGGCCAATTTAATTTGTTTTCGATTCGAAATTGGCTCGGCATACCTAACCGTCAATAATCAAACTTTAATATCACGCGAGCCATAAAAATAGCCCCCCAGATTAGAGCTATATTTCACAGGGCATACGCTTCGACATCCGTATTTATTATTTTGCATGGTCGCAGCGATAGACAAATGGCGCATGCTAGCCATAAAGCCGCTCTCGATGACAAACTGCCCGTTCTAACGAGCGACACCCTGCGATATTTTTACGCACGGTCCGGAATACGCCTCCTGGCTTGGGGTGTGGTGTTTGGGAAGAGCGATCGCGATAGTAAGTAATTCATCATCTCCTTGTTTTGGCTTTATAGGCCGGGCCCAATAAAGCGATAGGAGTGCGCGGTTGAAAAGTAGCCCGGGAAAAATCCAAGGGAAACCTCCGACACGACCACGCGACACTAGAATACTCTAAGAGTTTGCGTTCTAGTGAGATTTGTTGAGCGGTTTCAAACCGAATCTGAGGTGTGTCAGTCGAATCGAGCTACTGGGAGTTTTGTCGCTGGTTTACTAAGCCTAGCCTAGCTGAGAAAATTCCAGCAAGAAACGCAGCTATGCCCTCGTCATCATCATGATCAACCTACGCAAGAAGCTATGGTATCCCAGTGGTTGAAGTATGCGGATTTTAAGCGGACGTGCAGTGCAATAAAGAGTTTTTGAATTTCACTGTATGTATAAAACATTTGATATAAAATCAATTGGTTCGGGCATATGATGAGAAAGAATGAAAACCATGTAACAAGATGAGTATTAGAATGAATGTGGATGAATGCAAAAAATGAGGTAGGCTAAACCAACGGTGGATGGATTCTGTGAGAGACGATATGAAAAGGAAATATATGAATGAAGAGATGAAGAGTGACAGAGATGTGTTGAAGAAAAAGGCATGTTGCGCCGATCCGAAAGAAAAGGGGAAAAGGGCAAGCTAATGATGATGTATATATTATGAGATATTGACCGTTACCTTTTTGGTGAAGGAAATCATCTTGAAGAAACCTGCATACACCTGTGAAAATATTCAAAGTTGAAGGCCACAACCCGCGGCACACAAAACAGTCAAAAAATAAAAAACGCTCTTGCTTGTGACTTGCAAAAGTGCAATTTAAGCGATATAAAGCAACACATATTATCTGAGTCTATTTATCTTAATAAAAAAATATTATTACAGCACACGCGCCGGGAAACGCGACGTATAAACAACTATACTATCCGTAATTGAAAACCACAAACACCTACGGAATGATAAAAAAATACCTTGGATATTTTATTCACAGCTGTTTTGGTACGAGTAGGTCTTTCTTATTTTAAGCTTAGCTTCATATCACTTCTTCTACCAGCGTTCACTGGCTGCGGTCTGTCTTACCGTAGGCGGGCTGTATGCTCGTTTGCGTCACCATCGAAGTATAAAAAAGCAGGTAGTCATATTACTTTTAAAACTCACTAAGAATCACAGATTCACAGTACATCATACTATTATTGTGCAAATTATAACACCTCAAAAGATTCAAAACAAGAACGTGAAACGTGGTGCTGGCGAAACAAATCGAAACTAAATCAGCAATCAAATTGAAATACGAAACACCCCTGTAGAATCAACCCCGCGGTCCAATGACGTCACTTAAAAGAGACATCACATTAAAATTAACGAGGACACGATATAAATTTCGGACGCTCATAATAATATTTCAATTTTATGAACCAGCCCCAGGCAGACAAATGGGCTCCGAATTATTGCCGAAATGGCAGTAATGGTACTTGATTGCTTGACCATTTATAGCGTATTGGTAAATGTTTTTACGCCACACCTGGCTAAAATGGCAATTGCCGCCCGCTTTGCGTGCGAGAAATCCCACTTCCTTGGCTAGCGGGAGACGTCAAATTTTGTAACCAGGGGTGGTAATAAGAAAAGCAGGTCTAAGACATTCATTGTTTTACCTTCTTAGATAGGTAATGTACTCAATTTTTTAATTAAAGTGAAAATTGAAAAATTCAACACCACAGGTGGGATTTGAACCCACGACCTCTGGAATCCGTCCATTGCTCTACCAATTGAGCCAGCGTGGTATCCCTTGTAATGGTGAATTTTTCAATCTTAACACTCATCTATTAAGCCTTATTAGGGAGGCTCGTAGCGACATCTACCGTGAAGCTATACAACTTCTGAAACGGCACCAACGACGGAGGGTGGATTTCAAAATCAGGCGAAAAGTTATGTTTCGGTCATTATAAAAAAAAGTTAACAAGTTTCAGATATAGAAACTTTTTTATTCATTGGCTAGTACTTATATATTAATAGTGCTTCAATCAAAACCACCAATAATTAAACAGTTTTCTTGGAGGAAAATATTTTATATGTTCAAAATCATCACCGTCGTGTGAAAAAATCCAAGTCTTTATGTTTGTAGTGAAAAATATCGCGTACGCGACGTACGATTCCGAAATTTTCGTCAGTTACAGTTTTTCCATGTTGCCTTTTTACATATAAAAAAATATTAAATAATTCGTTCATCAAATAAGTACAAATAAAATTATTTAAAAATTTAGTACCGAAATTCGTCAACACCGTCAGCGTATTATCAAAGTCGAGCTAGTTTTGTATATCCGCGGTGAAACACATCGTGGGTGTCCCCTTCTGCTTCCTGAATTCGATTCGAACAGCGAAAGTGAGTGGACGTTTACATATAGGCGCACCGAACAGAAAAAATCAAAAAAGTGTTTTTGGGAGAAATGATTAGCCATGATTCGCGTCATAACCATCCAGGAGCCGTTAAAAGTAAGTAGTTATATGATATTAAAACAAATTACCTAAGAAACCGTAACTCCAAATGAAGATTAATGACGTGACAGTGGCTTAGCAATAATACTTAGCGTTCAAGAATAATCTTCAAAAAGTTTGCAAATTGTCAACACCATACCCGTCATCACCGGTTTTCAAGCAATGGACGGTTATGATTCCATATGTATGGTGATGACGATTTCCTTTATTTATTTATTTGGTTTTGCGTATTATGCACTACGAGTTGTAAATATTTAACAAATTAATGAACTCCATGCTTATGTTTGGTGACGCGCGTTCGAAAAATATGTTATTACCCTGTTGGTGTTACGATTTTTACGTTTTAAATGATATTTTTGCCGCATTTTAGATTTGGACTCATAATATTGATTTTTTTCTTTTCAGATCGTCGGAGCGAAAATTAAATCAAATATGATACTAATATTAACGTCCTCGATAAAAAAACCATACACACTTTGGCTGTCAAGTATTACAAAAATATAAGATTATTAAGAAGTGGTGTACTTATAAGAGATGCGCCGAATATTCGGTTTTCGGCATATTATATTTGATATACGTCGAATTTTCGGTTATTTTCCGGTATTCGGCGTATTCTACTAGAAATGCGCCGAATATTCGGTTATTATTCGGTATTTGGCATATTCTATTAGAAATACGCTGAATATTCGGTTATTCGGTATTCGGCATATAAAGAATAATAACCGATTCGGCATGTTTCGGAATGTTCGGTCTTCAGCCGAATTATTCGGTTTAATTGCCGAATATTTACCAAATATTTTTGAGTGGAATTTGTTACAAGTTACAAGAATATATGAAAAATGGCCTTCCTCACCGAGTGGGGTATATATCGACGAGTAGAGCTCATTGAGTGCAAGAATATAGTATTTTTTGTTTTTAAAACTATTGAAAAACAAAGGAATGAGAAGCCACTTATATTATCATAAAATTTTACATTCCCCCTTTATTATCTCATTAAATGTTAATCCTAGCGGAAAAGTGTATAGAACCTTTTTTGTAGATAATTTTATGCAGATCATTTATGCCTCAGAAAGTTTTTTGCTATGGGCCACCGTTGACAAGATTTATATGAAAAACCGAAAAATTGAACCTTGAACGGCCGAGTATTCGTATTCGGTGAAAAACGTATTCGGCGCATCACTAGTACTTATTATTGATTTATCAAATAAAAAATATGATAATTTGCTTTTCTGTGGTTTATTTTATACCTACCTTTATACCAGCAACTAGTCATTACCGTACAAGTGATATCATCACCGTCTATTAAAAAATCATCGCCGGACCACATTCGTCAACACCATCTCATGGTTCAATGTTACGAATCTTATAACTTCGAAAATACGCATTAAATGCTTGGCTAAATACTATTAAATTACTCAGAAAACATTTCTACATCATTTAGAATAGTTTTTGTCCCATTTGAAAGAAATAAAATAATAAATATTTTTTTGTATGGTGAAAAATTTCTCGTTGAAATCCACCCATTTGCAGTAAATATTAATTATCTATCGATAATATTGATGAAAGCTACAACTACATAAGTATTAAGTGTTTATGTGAGGTGTGCAATAAAGAGTATTTGTTGCTGTTGTTTGTTGTTGTATTAATAGCTATTAAGCTTAATGAATAGCTATTAACTTGATGAATGCCTACGATATATAACATAAATAAAAATTATTCTTGTATTATATTTATTTACATATATAACATGCAAAATAATATGTTGATAATTCTAGTAGCCAAAGCAAGCCCATTTTCTAACAAAATCCATTCGTAAAAAATATACATTGGTAAGTAATTATATGATGTATTCCAAAAAACCTACAATACTTTGTATATTGCTAGTATTTGAGTCCACAACAGTTCAGTTTATAAACCCACAGTACCTGGGAGACCGAGCCTTGCTCGGTGTTTTCCCGTAAACCAGGCAGACTATAGCTCTACAAAGATCTAAATAAAGATATTAAGTAGATAGACAGACCTATATAAAGCTGCAACCCGACACATTTCTATGGACATAATTGGGTCATAAACAGATTTAGGTTCGCGTCTTTCCTGTGGACATATCAAAAGTTAAGGGCTACAAAGCTTAATTTTGGATTGGTCTAGTAACCCGCATAAACGGCGTCTTCCGGTTCTATAAATCCATGTAATAAAATCATAACTCACATGCTCATATGCCGTTAACTATTGACCACAGGAGAGACGACTTTTGTTTTTTGCAAGTGTTTATGACCCAATTGTTCTCCTAGTGAGGTCCCTCAGGTCTAATACGATGTCTGGGAAAAGTGTAGGGGGTGGCTCCGCGTGACTACCAGAGAAATACCTCTGAAAACCTCTGAATACCTCTTTTATACCTTCTAATGTACACCATGTTTTAATGTAAAATAAATAATTGATTGATTGATTGAAAACCAAAAAGTTGGCCAACGGCCTGGCTAAACGGTAGGGGGGATGCTCGACCAAATGTCATAGAGAACTGCAAGCCATTTGGTGAGGTGACTTTTTTTGGCGATTATTTTTTGGCAAAAATTTCAAAATGGTCCTAGCGCGTTGAGATTTCGCATTCGGGTGATGCGGGGACTCAGGGGGCAAAACAACTTTTGAGTAATTTTTGCGAGCCCGAAGGGCGAGCTTCAGGCCGCCAGGCTGCAGGCATTCAAGTGGTCAGGTGCGCGCCCCCTCCCTCTCAAATGTTTGGCGAGGCCGAAGGCCGAGCCGCGGGAGTACCAAACCACCGAAAATCCTATATAAATACAAGGTTACGCGAGCCCGAAGGGCGAGCTTCAGGCTGCGAGGCCGCAGGCCGAGCTCTGTCGAGGGCCAAAGTCCCGGAACCCCACCCCGAGTGCCCAAGCGTCCCCCCTCCCAAGTAATTTTTGCGAGATCGATACGGGAGGAAAGGGTTGCCTAACTATTCATATGACCCATGTATCTTACAAGCGAACCTGAGGGCCGAAGGCCTGAAGGTGAGAGGCAAGGCTTCGCGAGGCCCAAGGCCGAGTGTCCCATCAGAGCGCGCTCCCCATGCGAGCCCGAGAGCCGCTTGCGGCCCGAAGGGCGAGCCCACGCAAACACTCACTATTACTATCATTGTTACAATCGAACCTGAGGGCCGAAGGCCCGAAGGTGAGCGGTAAGGTTTAGCGAGGTCGAAAGCCGGGCTCACGCGGACACTCGAACCTGAGAGCCGAAGGCCCGAAGGTGAGCGGTAGGTAAAGCTAAGCGAGGCCTGAAGGCCAAGCTCACGCGTACACTCGCATACACGTGGAACCTGAGGGCCGAGGGACCAAAGGTGAGCGATAAGGTCGACCTCACGCGTACACTCGAAGTTTAGGGCCGAAGGGCAATAAAGGACAACTAAGGACAAATACACAACAACAACACAAATGTTTTTCCTGGTCTGCCTTGGATGCGTACATTAATGTCAGTGCGAAATAAAATGATAACAATTTCTTCATCGAGATTCAAAATACATTTTTTTTAACACCGCGATCAAAATAAACTAAAAAAATCAAAATAAACAAAAATAAACGTGAAACCCGACCACATAATGGGCTATGATGGTGCGAGAAAAGGACGCAGCTATGCGGTGGAACGAGACAAAATTGTAAGCATATAAGAACGATTTTAATACTCATTGCAAGAAGCTTAGGGTTGCGTGCCGAACATTCGTTTGAAGCCAAAAATATGGCTTTGAATGACGTCACGTTATATTGCATCTCTTTCATTCTAATATAAGATGGATCTAATGAAAGAGATTAAATATAACAGTGACGTCATTCAAAGTCATATTTTCTGGCTTCAAACGAATGTTCGGCACGCAACCTCCAGGATGTAGGTATCTAAACTTTTTGATTCATTGAGATTATTTGACACCGCAGAACGTGCCCATAGATATAATATATACTCTGTAGTTACAGATGCGCCAACGAGCGACCGGGGCTATTTCTTTCTCATACTTTTGCTCATATTCATACAAAATTTGTACTACGCAATTAGTCCGGTTTGCATGTCCAATGTATTGCTTATGGAAATTTGCATTTGCCTGTAACCCGACCATGAAAAAACGTCCGGTCGGTGATAGGGACAAAACATCTCCCCTCTCTCTCTCTCAGCCTCTTTTCTATTTCCTCTTATAGGAATCGCAATAAGACTATCTTTCTCTAGCAAAGCGTGTCAGCCCCTTGAACGTGAACCTCGTAAGTCGTTGTCATGTGTCATTCTTTATAAATGCTACTAATAACAAAATATAAACTCGCCTCACCATACGTCCTTATATATCTTGACCCTGAGATTCGTGACAACTATGTGCATATTCGTAGGTCAGGCTTATACTGGTTCTTCTGACACTAATTTTCCGTACGTCAGCAGCCATTGTAAATATCAATCACGAACAAATTTAAAAACATGAAAACTCGAAAACACGCATTTTCTCAAATATAAAACTGAGCTAGATCGATTGTTCGTCCCCGAAAACCCCCACATACCAAATTTCATCAAAATCGTTAGAGCCGTTTCCGAGATCCCCGAAATAAATATATATACATATAAATAAATAAATATACAAGAATTGCTCGTTTAAAGATATAAGATAAGATAAGATAAATATACAAGAATTGCTCGTTTAAAGATATAAGATAAACACCTATCCTCACGGGTTGATTTGCGCTATTTTGAATTTGGAACCTTCACTTATTTCCCAAGAGTTCAAAACGTGATTTTTAATATACATATACTTATACAAGTACGCGGGGAATTACGAGTCTATCATTTACTACTGATTCACGATTTGTAGGTAAAGTCTTGATAACAATAAGTACAGTCACTTACACATCTAATCTAAGAACGATCTCGAAAATACGTTACCCCTCAGAACCAACGGCTCGGAAAACACCTCTAACAGGAATTGACAACAAAATCTGAACAAATGCAAATTGAATCACGTCACTTATTTGCCGACGCAACGAGAAGATACATCCGTCCCTTTCGCACGCAGGCTTAACGTAATTAGGAGTCTTAACGTGTTGATTATTATATTTGACGGGGTAATTCCGGACGGTTCAGAGCCGGTCTCATTACGGATGTAAATGAATATGGAATGAATCCATTATGCTGCAAACAAGCCTTAGGGAGTCGATAATTTGAGGAGACTGAGGAATTTCGATGAGTTGCTAAAACGTTCAAAGTTTTGCGAATGTATTAACTTTTTTTTAAATGTTTTTTTGATGTGTTAGAATAATAAGCACGCAGCCTTTCCTTATTCACAAGGGAACGTGTTTGGTGGGACAGGACAATATCCCACCAATATATTATTGAAGGCCTTAGTAAAATCATGTATCAGACGATTTAAAGTTATACCAGTTGTAAAATGTACGCACTCCTCTGGTAGACAATGTTTGTGTATTGACCCTATAATTAAAGGAGACGCTATTAAAATGTTAATCATAATCCATCTAAAATGTTGTAAGTACACGTCTCATTTGTTACAAAATGCTACCAAAACTTTTTGAATTAAAACTGACAAAAAGCCTTAACCACTCCATATAATTACTCGTCTCGAATAATAACCGCGTTACCATATTTCCGCCGGCGTCGCCCGGGTTATTTATTGGCTTAAAATTGTAGTCATCGCATACATTATGGATGACGGCCGTAATTACCCCAAGCTCCCCTTCTTACCCTGTCCGCATTGGGTGACTTGGTGAGCACTTATGAATTTTATGATGCAATATTTCTTACAAAGTAATACTTAGTAAGAAATTAAAAGGACACGGTTGTATTATTTCTCACTGTTTAACTTTCAACTTTGTTGTACGGAATATGCAGTAGCTAATTCGCATGCACTTTCAACATGTATGTATGTATGTAAGCACTTTATTGTACACAAAAACAGGTTAAACCAATATACATGTCTCATAAGATTAATAAAGTACTCAAAGGCGAACTTATCTCTATGAGGGATCTCTTCCAGCTAACCTTTGAGGGATTGTCAACTGTACCTATTAAATTCAAATTTCACAACTAAAACAGCAATATACTTCATTTCATTTCATACTATTGTCAATTTGTACGAGCCGTTTTGAGGGCCACTGGCATCGAGCTAGGTTTGTACCTAAATTATGCCATTTATTGTTCACTAGTTAGTTTTATTTGGTCCCATAATATAGAAATTTAATAGTCTCTTAAAACTCATCCGAATGGCATCATAACCATAGTCAAGTAGCTAATTCAAATAAATAAGAAGTAAACCATGCACTCTTAAACAAAAACCACTTTTTAACCTTATTTTACTAAACGGTTAAAACTCACGTATTAATTGTCACTTCGGGCGACATGTTTCGAACTCTTCGGGAGTTCTTCCTCAGGATGAGTGCGTCTGCGACCCGCGCCGATTGCACACTGTCGAACTACAATCGGCGCGGGTCGCAGACGCACTCATCCTGAGGAAGAACTCCCGAAGAGTTCGAAACATGTCGCCCGAAGTGACAATTAATACGTGAGTTTTAACCGTTTAGTAAAATAAAGTTATAACATGTCTCACGAAAGTTTAAATTCAAGCATTTTGTAACCCATCATGAAATTGTGACAGGGAGGATAACCGAATATACTAAAGCACAGGTTTTACCTATTAGTTTAGAAAACAGCATAATCCATACCTACTAATATTATAAATGCGAAATTGTGTCTGTCTCTCTATCTGTATATCTGTTTGTTACCTCTTCACGCTTAAACCGATTTAGCTGTTTGGCATGCAGATAGTTCCGGAGATATGCTACTTTTTATACCGGAAATCATCCCTCAAGACGTTGTATTTTTGTATGTAAGAGCGATGAATATGTAAGCGCTTGTGGTAAAAATAACAATAAGATGAAGTCGCGGGAAAAAGTTAGGAATATAAAAACAAAATTAAAAATTTTGAAAATACCCCCGACGGATGTATGTAGCTAATTGAAAAATAATTAAATAATACATTTGGAAATCCCTCGACTGCATAGGAAAAAGTACAAAAAGACAAAAATATTTTTTATAACGGTTAATTGGTTGAGAAGTATATTTACAAGCCCAGAAAAATCCGTCGGGGGCTGCCAGAGAAAAATCCGTCGCGGCCAGCCTTGTTTTACTTTGTCGCAGATTTAACAGTTATTTATAGTAACGTGGCGGGTTTTGGGGAATTTCTTGCTCGGTCTTCAATTACTGGGATCTGAAAGACGTACTATCGAACCAACTGAATCGTGACCCACCGTGGAACCTTTACTAGAGCTACTTGTCACAGAAAGTGTCATAATGAATTTCCTTGTCAGGCAGTTCGATATCACTATGACATTTTCTGTGACAAGGTTCCACGGTGGGTCACGATTCAGTTGGTTCGATAGTAGATATTATACTGATAGGGTAGAGTTGTAGTATGTATAATACATATAATTATTTTGAGTACCTGAAATGAGTTTTTTTTTGTAGATACAATATATTTTTTCCGTGTCCTTCCATATCTGTTCATTAAATCCAAAAACAAAGCCGTTATGTTAATGATAGGGTATGCACGTATTAGAACAGTGCCAAATAAATATTTTTTATATTTACTGAAATTTACTTAAAGATACGTCACAATAGGTGTAACATTTCTTTGCTGTTTTTACGTCTGTATATATTTGTTGTTTTACTTTTAATTGGTATATTTTTATCGTCTCCTTTAATTTTTATAAGACTGTTATAATTAAATTTATTGATTTCAATATGTATGTCTCAACTTGAGCAGACCAAATTGTACCTTTTTACCATTTGGGTCATTATTCGGGCGTTTGTTCCAAATCACTATTTTATTGAATTTGGATAAAGATTTCAATGCCATTCTCAGTAATTTGATAAAAGTGCGGGACATCTACCACCTAACTCCGAAATACCACCAAAACCCACAGCCAATTCGTCAAAAACGTGTCCATGAAAGTGAGGCGGTTGGAACGCGCGAATAATGACCCATTTGTTCAAAATATGTTATTAAATCGTTTCGAATAAGTTTTATTTCTTAATTTTAACAATGTTTTTTTTTTTAATTAAAATGGGATTACTACGCCAGCATCTAGCCAGGGGTCATGAGGCTTGGTGAAGCGAGCTCACCTATAAAATGCCTACTATAGGTAAATACTATGTATATGTACTTAAATAATATTAGATCCAGATCTAAAACAAATTAGGTACCATATCCTAACCTACCTAAATCGTCATTAAAGGCACTCCGTTATCCAAAACTGGGGTTTAATTACCCGCCCGATAGAGTCCGCCGAAGATTTACCGCCGTAATAGGTGACAATATGCTTCGGTACGATTTATGGTCATGACCGAAGTCTAAATTTAAGGGACTGCCCCTTAACTGCTCTTATATTTGACCATAAAGGTTTAGGAATGTTCAGACATTCAACTATTATATATATTACTAGTTTTTGCCCGCGAATTTGTTCGCGTGGAACTCGTTTATCGCGATAGAATTTAAGTCATTGCTATTAACTTATATCAGGCGCTTACCTAGTCATCGCTCTTTCATACAAATTTCCACTCCCTTAAGGGATGATTTCCGGGATAAAAAGTATCCTATATCCTTCCCGGGGACTCAATCTATCTCTATACCAAATTTCATGTAAATTGGTTTAAGCGTGAAGAGGTAACAGACAGATAGAGAGACAGACACACTTTCGCATTTATAATATTAGTACGGATATTACTAGGTTCTGCCCGCGACTTTGTCTGCGTGGAACTAGTCGAACAACTGATAACTTCGGGTAACATATTTTGTTATAACCTTATAACATATATGTAAAAAGGAGTCTTGTTTGAGACACGATAGGGTACGGACGCGTCCATCCGCAGCCCAAAACATCCATAAAAACTCGGCAATTAACAATAGGCCTTCGCGAAACAATAGAAACACGTGTTCTGCAAGGACCGCCGCGGTACTCTTCGTCCAACAAGTCAACCAAACTTCGCGCGATTCTCTACCTCATACTTAAAATGCCGACGCCGGTTCAAAATATGCAGTGCAGTGTCCTATATAGTATTTAGATAAATAGTGAGTGTATGTGTATTTAATGTGAGCGACAACCTCGTCCCGTCCGTCCCATGCACGACAGCTGGGATAATACTCAATGCAAACCCTGCGAATTGGTGAGCTCTTTCCAGTTTAAACTCTTCACATTTCTTTTAAAATTAATGATTCGTTTGAAACACATTCGCATAGGGTCCACAATGTAGGTAACAGCCAGGTCTACTCAGGCACCACGGTCGTGTAGTGGTCCCTTAAGCATAATCGTAATATTATATAATCTAGGCGAGTAAGTTGATACTCACAACCCCGGAAATAACATAAAGATAAATATGTAAAAGCATTAACTAAAAGTAAACGCCTGACAACTGAATAACGCGGCGGTACCTTCTTTTGTATGTATGTATGTATGTGAATGCCTTATTGTACACAAGAAAAATGGTTGAAGTATGCACACAGAACAGATAATAAATACCTGGGTGTCTACTAACTATCGTCATTTCTTTTAATCTATATTGCTAAAATTTAGTACCTAGGGCTCTCGGCTCTAACAAGAGGTAATCAAATGTCTCTCCTGTCTCAATTAAACGGCACCGTTACGTGATGACAAAAACATTAGGTATAACTACACATTCATAGTCGATACCGGTTATAAAATCATTATTTTAAAATTCTACCATAAAACATTGCGTAATAACTGAACATAATGCCGAGCCAAAAAAAACGCACCCGAGATATTCTCAAAGAAACTCGGGTCCCTGACATCTGCTACACAACTGCAGCGAAAGAAGTCGCCAACAATGACTTAATGGAGAAAATAAAAACTTTAGAACTAAAAGAATAGTGCGTAGGCATGCTACCTGACATGGAATGTCTTACAACCATAAGGTCCGTGAGAGTACCTACATGTAATATCATCCCTTAACATTAAAATCGGGAAAGTTACTGTAACCGCAATGGTTACAGTACTTGATTATTGTCTGATATAGTTATTTATATTATTTAATACATATGCCTAAAAAATGTTCCCACGACAAGCTTTCTTTAAAATATAATCAACAAAAACACTGTGGCAATAAATTTCATAGTTTATGTTTGGACTGAAGTGGTTAGGCTGAAGGACTTGATATACGTTTCTCACATTGCTAAGCTCGGCGTGCCCACTTGACAAAAATAAGGCTTTAAACACAAAAAGAGCCTATGTTAACCGTTGATAATATAACACTTACGCTCATTAGTTAAAATTATTAATAATTTGGAAGCCAGAATGACGTATCTTAATATGAAATATAAGGTAATTACTACATTTGAATATGCAAGTAAATTCACGTGAGATATTGTTTAAAAATTCAGGGCAGTCGAGTTACGGAAGGCCTAGCGACAGGTCTCATAGAATCTCCTTTAAGATTAATTAAATAATTGATATTTATTTAAAATTATATGTGCGCGTTCGCGGTTTTAATTATAAATTAGTGGTCCATTAATTCAGTTTTTATGTGTTATTTATACAAAGACATTCTGACTTTTGTAGTGAACAATTAAGTAAATTTATTGTAGGGAAATACGTAGTTATAGTGAAAATTGACAATGGACGATATGTGTAATGACTTTAAGTGTTTAATTATTTGAATTTATTAAGTGTAAATAATAATTGTAAATAGAGTCAGTGTATTAGGTAGTACATTATAATTAATATGTATTTAGAAAGTTAGGTATTAACGATTGTTCCTTATTTCCTATACATAGGTCATCTCATCGGGAGTTTTAGAGTTCTGCAAGCAGTTAAAAAATCGTTGTAGTTTTTCATGGCAACATTATTGGCTATGTTAGATCGTTTCTGCATATCAATTGAGCTGACGGAGCGTTCCAGAGAAGATTTATTAGGGACCACTAGGGTCAACATTAAATTCTATATACATAATATATCTTTATTACGTCATGGAATGAAAGTGCAATTTAAAATAGTAGTTTATATTTTCATGGACATTATTTTAAATTAAAATTGCATGAATTAAGTGTTGACATTGCGAAGTACTTGATTTTTTAGGAGAGAGTTATTGCTACACACATCTAATATTTTTATTAACTCTTTCCAACATTTTGAGGGCGTTGCAGTGTCAAACATTTGATTGCTTTTGATCCTATTATTTGTGACAAGATAGTGAACTTACAACAAAAAACTATTACACACAACCATTGTATTCCATGGCATAGCCTGGCTATAATGAGCACACTCTCTCGTACACACCACACACACACTAACACACACTAGCTGACACACCACATGATTAGTCAATTTGCATACACACATTTAGGTACACTCGGCAGAAGGTATCTTGGCTGATATTAGATCCTGGGATTACTGGAGCTGAATCAGGCTCTTACCTAAAGAATCTGACGGGTCAGTTCTTTAGAAGTTAGGAGCCGTTACACTACACGTTAGGTACTCAAGCAAGGCCTGAGTCGTTCATATGTCTGTAACATAATCTCTGCATTCTCTGGGGCGTAATCTCTCGACATAAGCTAACCCCTGACGTCTGATGTCGTGTGTGAAGGCAGAGAGCTCTGCGTCGCATTTTAAGGAGTTTGCAGTACAGAGTGTGTTATAGCATATAAATGATATTCAGATTACCTTGTACATAATCGACAACAATCACTAACTTTGTCACAAATACCGCGGCTGCATGACGGATTAGGGAAGCGTAAATTCAGCAGCGCGTAAAGCTTAGCGTAACTTTAAATAAAATAAATAAAACTAGTTATTTGGCATTCTGCGTAAAGTACTTTCTATTAAAAAAATAGTACGAGAGATTGATGAGGAATGAATAAATAGGAGGGATGGTTTGAACTGTGTAGTTAAGGGATAGATAGGTTGTTCATGACGGATTTGCTGGATGGTAGGGGGTGTAGGGTGTAGGGAGCCCCCTCAATGTCAAAGATATAACATAGGATTAGGTCCCCTTTTAAGACCTAAAGGTCTGAATTCCTAAGGTCCCCTTGTAGTCTGGTTTTTACAGGTCGTCGTTGTTATGCATCGTGTTGGAGCATATATTATCATAGTATAACTTTAGTTAGTTTTAAGTGAAACATGTTTGTATTTTTATTTTTATTAATAATAATTCACATATTGTAATTAATTAATTGAATCAATTATCTTTGTTCGAGCTGTTGCTGAATCGGGTGAGTCGCATGTTCACTTATGTAGTTAGATTGTTATTGCTTTGACAAATGCAGATTATTCTGATTTAATTCGTCATTATTGTTTTATTGCGGATTGAATTAATCATTGCGGATTATTATGATTTTTATCACTTGATAAAATTGCGGGCGATAAAATTTATCTTCGGTCATTATTTTGAAATATTGATTTTAAGTATCGACATTTATTTCAGACTTGTTTTATTAACGGCTTTTTATTAATTGCGTTAATTGTGTTTTTATTATAACACAATTTAAGAGTTATTATTTTAACGGTTTATTTTCATTATGATTTTAACACAACGTAAAAAGTCCTATTCGTATTGTTTGAACTAGACGATCACAAAATTTATTGATGGCCAATGTTTTCGATAACGTATTAAATTATATTTAATTTAGGTAGGGTCTGTTGAGTCTTTCTACATTACCAACTCAAATCTTTTAGTAAGAAAAACAAAAAGAACACTAGGGCTACCCGAAGGTATATATCATAACACTCAAATCAAAGCTATGAAGACGCAGCTATCAGATTAGAAGGAAGGAATTAACTATGAAGAATAAGAACCTCAACAAGACGAATTCTCCAAGATGGAGCGTAAAGCATTGAAGCACTCACTTTCTACACACGAAGACAACACTTAGTGAGGGCCACGTGAGGGCTCAATCAAGCACTAACCAGAATTGGTTAAAACTCACCCATCACCCTGCCGAAAACTATTCTGAAGATTCAACATTGAAACTATGACGCAATTAACACATAAATCATTAATTTTGTGATAAAACTGTGTTACTTATCTATGATGGTGATATGTTGATATTCTGTGTGCATTTCTAAGAGTGGCAAATGTGTATTTAACTTTTTAATTTTTATGTGTAACTAGCTAATAAGGTGTACCTAATTATAGTGTAAGTACTAAATATTAATCCGCTTTGTGCTAACCGTAAGAGCAGAGCAGGGCGTCATAAAACCCTCTCACCCAACCTGGAGTACTCAAGTAACTACAAATCTAACAATGCCGCAGTGCCGCTTTAGAAAACAACACACAAAAGCAACCGAAGATAATAATGTAAATATTAAGATCGTCTTCGGATACCAATCGACATTGCAGCGGATTGCCGTCGCAGCTGCTAGTGACAATAAAGTCTTAACTATATCGTAAACAGACAGAGCAAGCGGAAGGTTGGCCGACCAATATTACTTGAAACGGACACTGAACCTGAACTAGACGAGGTCGAACAACAACAGGATGAAAGCCACGAAGGCCACACCAACTCACAAATCTGAGTAACAGCAGTCATTCTCCCTTCATACATATTGACACACGTATTTATTTATTCTTCCTTTTACTGGGCACGATGCTGGTATTCGGTCTGGTTGTATCTATCCCTTCAATCCACCTCCCGACTGCAAAAGCCCTACACTCCCCTCCTGTACTTATTGGCTCTCCGGTGTCTCGGACAGGAGGGTCAGTTGGAGACACCAGGGCGGCAGAAGATGTAGAGGACCTAGCGAAAGGGTCCGAACGCTCGCTCTGTCACAGCACTTGCAGCTACGGATAGAGGCTGCTAAAGTTCCTATGCACCTCCGGCCGACTGTCTGTGCGGTGCCAGTGCGATCATTTGAGCAAGGTCGTCAAGCCTCTTCGACCCTCCCTCCCGGGTGTGGCCAACGCCTCCGCGTCCTTGCAGCAGAACTGCTGGCTGGATGAGTCACCGGAACGGAACGGAACGGAACCTTATAACATATATGTAGGAACGAATGTAGGAGAGGAATGACAGATGACCGACTGGAAGAGTGTGTGAATAAGAATGGAATGAATGGGGAATGGGAGATCAATGGAGGACGGATTAGCTAGACGTTGTGTTCGGAACTATCGCTTACAATTTAAATTAATATTTGCTGTAAAACTTGGTTGTGGGGTTAAAATAAAAGGGTATTATTCAAGAACAAGGTGTTTTATTGAAGAGAAGACTACAGATTTTGGGGGCTCGTCCGGGATTGAAGAAATTTCATCGGATTGGATTCGGCGACGACGACGTGCCATCACACCAAGTTACACGGTTACGACGTGTAAGCGCAAAAACGACGGGTTTCGACATTACTTTACGACGAAGACGACAGCTAAATAGATTACGACGAAATGGGTAAGGAATCAAGACGCGCAAGCCGACAGGCTGATTTTGAAGACGCTGAGGGTGGGTCATCGCGGAGCGGCGGCGCCATGTTACACCTTACGGAAGATCTTATTCCAAGATTCACGGGACAGGACAAGACGTACCCTGTCGCCAGGTGGATAGAAGACGTAGAAGACAACGCCGAGGTGTTTTCGTGGACTCCCGTGCAGCAGCTTTTAATGGCGAGGCGGTCATTATCTGGCACTGCAGCGCTCTGGTTACGCTCTGAAAAAACCTTCAAGTCATGGGAAGAGTTGAAGACGGCAATCGCGAAAGAATTCCCAGATACAGTCGATATAAAGACGATACACGAAATTATGAGCTCAAGAACAAAGAGAACCGATGAGTCATGCTTAGATTACTTACTTACCATGAAGGAGCTTGGGAAAAGAGGTAAAATGCCGGATTACGTCGCGATAAAATATATTGTGGAAGGTATTCAAGACATGCCAGTAAATAAAATGATTTTGTATGGTGTTACGACGTACGCCGACCTGAAAGAAAAGATCAAAATATACGAGACGATCAAAGAGAAGGCGAGAAGTGCACATCACGAAGCAAGAAGTAGCAAGCCGAAACAAACTGCAGAAAATTACGCTAGTAAGAAGAAATGCTATAATTGCGGAGAGAGTAGCCACTTGTCTATAGAGTGTCCGCATAAGCAAAAAGGATTAAAATGTTTCCGATGTAATCAGTTCGGTCACATTTCATCACAATGTGCATCGGCAACATCATCGACGGCGGGACCAAGCAGAAATTCTACTTCATATTCAAACCAATATGGCGGTTCGGCGAAGCATCAGACGGCGAAACAAATGTGCGTTCAGAAGGAACGAATGAATGACAAGACGTCGAACGGAAAGACCGGTGCAGCGAGCGAGAGTGAGTCAACAACATCGAACGAGTGCGAGGAGTCAAACGTCACGACGAATGGATCGAGATCGAACGAAACGCAAACGAACGAGAATGTCAGACCGGTTCACGACTCGAAGATGGCGGCAATGAACATCAACAACAATGGCGGACGGCAGCCGGCGAATTACGATAACAAACCTATGAAAAATGTTTTGTTGTTCGATAAAAGTGTTTCATCGTTGGTAGACTCGGGAAGTGACATTAATCTATTAGCGGTTGAGTGTTACGAATCGTTAAATGCTCCGGATTACGTACGTAACGAGATATGGTTGACGGGACTTGGTTCGACGCGAGTGAAGTCGGTAGGTTATTTAACTACAAACATTGTCATCGACGGGCAGTGCTACGAGAATGTTACGTTTCATATCGTGCCTAGAGACGCTATGCCATTTTCATTAATATTAGGACAAGAGTTTTTAAAGAATGTAACGTTTGTTATGGAGGGCAATCGTGTTTTTCTGTTGAAGTCTAGCGATGGTTGGCTTCGTAATATTATGTGTGGGGTGGATGTTTCTGATGTTGTAGGTTTCGTGGGTGACACGGCGCTGCAACAAGAAGTGAAACGGCTTGTGGAAACATACCGGCCAAACAAGACGCGGGAGGCGCCGATTCAACTACGCATTACGTTGAAGGATGACATCCCTGTGGCACAAAGGCCTAGACGACTGGCTTTGGCGGAGCAACGCGAAGTGGAACGTCAGGTGAAAGAATGGCTTGACGAGGGCATCATTCGGGTAAGTTTTTCTGAATATGCTAGTCCCTTGGTGCTTGTCAAAAAGAAGGACGGCAGTACGAGGATTTGTGTGGATTATAGGCAAATCAACAAGAAGATGGTAAAAGACGAGTATCCCTTACCTGTGATCGAGGACCACATCGATAGATTGTCGAAAGCGAGGGTGTTTAGTACACTCGATTTGAAGAATGGATATTTTCATTTGACAGTTCACGGGGATTCAATCAAGTATACATCGTTTGTGACTAATAACTCGCAGTATGAGTTCCTTAAGGCCCCGTTTGGATTGTCGGTCTGTCCGAAGGTGTTTACCAGATTCATAAATGCAATCTTTAGGGATCTGATTGAAAAGGAATATGTTTTAATATTTATTGACGATGTGATAATTCTTGCAGAAGACGAGGTACAGGCAGTCGAGCGACTCAAGGAAGTGCTGTTGCGAGCATCCGAGTATGGCTTAGAGGTAAACTGGAGAAAGTCGCAGTTGGTGCAACGACGAGTGGAGTACCTTGGACATGTAGTCGAGAATGGTACAGTGCGACCATCACCCGACAAGACGGACGCAGTGGTAAGGTTTCCACAACCTACTAATATTAAACAGCTACAGAGCTTTATTGGATTGACGTCATACTTCAGAAAGTTCATTCCGAACTATGCACTCATAGCAAGACCCTTGACGGAGTTAGTGAAACAAGATGTTAGCTTTGTATTTGAGGCACCCCAGCAAGCTGCATTTCATGAGTTGAAAATGAAGCTAGCAAGTGCGCCTGTTTTAAGAATATATGATCCGCAATTGCAGACGGAGATGCATACTGATGCGTCAATGGTGGCTTTAGCTGCTATTTTACTTCAACGATGCCCAGACGACGGACAGCTACATCCTGTGTACTATATGAGTAAAAAGACGAGTCCACTCGAGCAAAAATACACGAGTTACGAGTTGGAAGCATTAGCTGTCATAGAAGGTTTAAAGAAGTTTAGGCCTTATTTAATAGGGCTTACCTTTAAAATTGTTACAGACTGTCAAGCACTCGAGTTGACCCTGAGCAAGAAGGATTTGTCGACGCGCGTGGCGAGATGGGCCCTAGATTTACAGGAATACACCTACAAGGTAGAACATCGATCCGGCTCACTTATGAGACACGTGGACGCACTGAGCAGGGCACCGTATGTTGGACTAGTCACGAGAGAGCTTCATGAGAGCATAAAGAACGCCCAAGAGCATGACGGCGGCTTGATGGCGATAAGAGAGATTTTGAGAGCAAGGCCCTACCTAGATTATGTAATGGAAAACGACGTACTCTATAAAGGAACAAAATTGGTAGTGCCTAGTGGTATGGAAATTGAAATAATAAGGAAAGTGCATGAAACAGGGCATTTCGCGAAGAAGAAGATGATAGAAATGATTAACAATAATTACCACATTAAGGATTTATCCAGAAGAATAGATGAATTCATGGTTACCTGCATACCCTGTCTGCTAGCTACAAAGAAAGCAGGAAAACAGGAAGGATTCCTGCACTGCATCGACAAAGGGAGTGTACCACTGGATACACTACACTGCGACCATATTGGCCCGCTGACAGAAACGAAGAAGCAGTACAACTATCTACTGGTGGTAGTAGACGCTTTCACCAAGTTTGTGTGGGTGTACCCTACGAAAGGCACGACGGCCAAAGAAACACTGGCGAAATTATATTTGCACCAGCAGACATTCGGCAACCCTGCCCGAATAATAACTGACCGTGGAGCAGCCTTCACTAGTAATGACTTTAAGGAGTACTGCCAGACGGAGCATATTCAACATGTTCTGGTGACGACGGGCGTGCCAAGGGGCAACGGACAGGTAGAGAGAATTAATCGTATAATCGTATCTATACTTACTAAGCTGAGTATTGCAGATCCTAAATTATGGTACCGGCACGTGGCGAGGGTGCAGACGGCGCTCAACAGTACGTATCAACGCAGCATCGCCACGACGCCATTCGAGTTGCTACTCGGTACGAAGATGCGTACCAAAGACGACCTTCAAGTTTACGAACTGTTAAAACAGGAATGTTACGACAGTTACACCGAGGAACGAGAGCAGCGTCGTAAAACCGCTCTCCAACAGATCATGAAGATACAGCAAGAGAACCGAATGACGTATAACAAAAAGCGTAAAGAAAGCAGAGTATATCAGAAGGGAGATCGTGTGGCCATACTTCGTACACAGTTTGGACCCTGCCTGAAGCTCAAGCCGAAGTATTTCGGACCCTACAAGGTCCTAGCGAGCACTGGAAAAGATAGGTACGACGTGGAGAAGATTAACAGCTCGTCAGAAGGGCCGACGCGGACGACGGCGTCAGCTGATCACATGAAACCATGGCCGGTCACCTGTGAATGACCTGAGGTCAACGATCGAGTGCCAGAGGTCAACGAACTTCTACATCACACATGGTAAGACGTCTGACCTGTTAGACTTAGTACCTAACTTAACCGATTGCTCTGGTAACGACGTTACGTATCTGTATCTCTTACTGTACCTGCTGTTAAAGACTGTTTATTAAGATGTGTTTATTTGTATAAAAATAACTTTTGAGAGAACTGTACTTCGTAAAATAGTTATTTAGCTAATTGTACCTGCTGTTAAAGACTATTTTCATGCTTAAAACGATATTTGTTTATTAAGATGTGTTCATGTGTATAAAATAACTTTTGAGAGAACTGTACTTTATAAAATAGTTACTTAGCTAACTGTACTTGCTGTTATTGTTGTTGAAGCTGTTTCAAATGTTTATGATGTGTTGACTATTGTTTATATAGTATGGCTGTAGCTAGGTTTCGGCTGTTGTATGTCAGGCCATTGTTGCCTGAGGCCAGGCAAGTCCAGGAAGGCCGAAGCTGTAGGAACGAATGTAGGAGAGGAATGACAGATGACCGACTGGAAGAGTGTGTGAATAAGAATGGAATGAATGGGGAATGGGAGATCAATGGAGGACGGATTAGCTAGACGTTGTGTTCGGAACTATCGCTTACAATTTAAATTAATATTTGCTGTAAAACTTGGTTGTGGGGTTAAAATAAAAGGGTATTATTCAAGAACAAGGTGTTTTATTGAAGAGAAGACTACATATATGTAAAAAGTCTTCTAAGTCATATATATAAGTTTTAAAGATGTAAAGGATCTCTAAATGCCAACAGAGCATTTGTATCTATATTTTTAGGTATTTAAAAGAACTTACTTAAACCGCATGTTCCTTTTAATAGCATACAGATGATTCAAAATATTTTCCCACTGAACTATCCTTACTAAAACACTGTATCTGCCAATGAAACATCTATACACTTATAGCCTTTTCATTCTGGGTTGAAACGACCTCGTAACGATCTCGCAACCTAGATGCAACCTAGTTAAATCCAAACTACCCTGCAACCTACTCTAAACTACCTCGTACATTTAGCCAAAAATATACAGACAACGGTGTTAGTAAAAATTAGGGATGTGCCGACAAAAATAGTAGTGCATTAATAATGCTATGATCTGTTTGAGGTGTGCAATAATAGTACATTACTTAACAAGGGCGGTAAAACAAAGAATGTCTCAGCTCAGATCGCAGGTATTTGACGCCCGAGCCGAAGGCAAGGGCGATAAATATGCGATCTGAGGCTTTCTTTATTACCGCCCGTGTTAAGTACAAAATTTTATGTCATCCCCTGGCCAGGAAGTGGGTTTTTTCGCGCGCGGAGCGTGCGATAATGGCCGCTTTATGGCCAGGTGTGACATAAAGAGTATTTGTATTGTATTGTAATGCAAGGAACAAATAAGTAAATTAGCAAATTTTTGATTTATGGAACTTTGGTGGCCCAATCAATGTGATAAATGATAAATGATAATATTTTATTGCTGAACATGGGTGGCTGGTACAGGTTGTTAGTGGCTGACATTAATAGTTCCAACATGCTCTGCCGTCTTCGGCGTGCAACATTTATGCGTCGTCGTATTATAACATTAAATAATAAAACTAAAACATAAGGGATAAAAAACAATTCAATTAATTAAACTAACATACATCATAATAAAAATAACTATATCATTCAACATTTAAACCCCATGTCATTTACTTAAAACTAGAACTTATGTAAAATATTAAGATGTCAACAACAAATAGATCTTATTATCATCACTATAGTCAATATACTCATTAATTGAATAAAACAATTTCTCTAATAACCATTCATGTAATAACCTTTTAAATTTGTTAACGCTCATGATTGTCATGAATTTTTTTTGGTAATTTGTTGAATAACGTGATGGCCATACAAAACACTTTTTTCTTGTAAATAACGATTGTGTTTTAGAAAGCAGCATCTAATAATTATTAAAACTACTAACATATTTAAGAGAAAAATATTTTAAAATAGAAAATACAACTATATCTATATATAAAAAACCCCACCCAGTTCACCTGCTTGAGGCATGGTCCCGAGCACGTTGGCGGCATTGCCTCTTTGCACCGCCAGACTTAGCCGCTGGGCAAAGAATGAGCCAGCCCTATGGTCGCCTGAGACGCCTATTAATCGTGTCGACACCTCTTTTACAAACTTTTTGGTGTCGGATGACCAAGGACCCAAAGTCTCTCTCTACCGCAAGTACGACGAATTCATAATCATTCGTGAGGAATGCGTACTTGCGGCGTTTGGACATTTGGGCTTGGTCTGCGGCTGTCCCAGGCTTCCGAGCTGACCTAGGCACCAGGGTACGAGAGTGCAGCCATCGGGTCTCTTCCCGTCAGCTGCGGACAGCCCAGAAGGTTCTAATGTTTAATTTAAATGTGGAATAAAGTCAACTTCGACAACCCTAGTCAAAGCATTTGAAGTAAAAATGCGCCTGTGTGCGGCATCGTTTCTATGTAAATGTTATTGGCTTATTCGTTTAATCCACGCGTTTCCCGGTCCAAACTGCTTGTATCTGCTTTAAACCGGATTAGGGTTGCTAAACTCGACTCGAAAATTACAGAGTCACGGCGAAAGGGGTAATGTTAATGGTGTCGTAACAGTTTTTAGGTGTAAATTAAGTGCATAATGATTGTTCATGAATTTATTTTTTGTTAAATATCTTGGAATTCGTTGTACGCGAAGGCTGTAAGTGGGGCGTTGTAGGAGGGAACGACGGTTGACGAATTTGGGGGCGACTCGATTGCTCCCATAACCCAATGAGAGCGACTGGCCGCGAATGCCAGAAGGTTGCAGGTTCAAATCCTGCTCGAAGCCTACATTTTTAATTTTTTTTTTTACAATTTTGTAGTTTGCCTTGGCAGCGTTACTGCTTACGTGCATACCAAAGCATTATGCTGAGGTGAGACCTTTTTGTGACGATTTTTTGGAAAGATTGTTTTTTGTAACTATTTTTTTTGTTTTTTTCGTCATAAATAAATGATTTTCATCTTCTTCAAAGCACGGGTGTGCTCAGTTAGTAACCACTTAAAACGGTATCGACTACGATTTTTTTGGAGTCGCAAACTATCCTTAGGCTACGGTATCTTCTTACCAGGCAGGCTGTAAGCTTATATGCCACCTTTGTTGTATAAAAAATACTTTTAGCGTTGATTATATCTACTGCACGAAGGTGGGACATGTCACAGAATGCGATATTCCTGTCCGTCGTATCCGGCGATTGTACAAAGCAGGAAGTTAATGTAGCACCTGTCAGTGCGAACTAGACGCGAACCATCTTTTTAGGGTTCCGTTACTTTTAAGTTTAGATTTAAGTTAGGTTATTTTGTGGGCCTATTTGGGCCAATAGATGTTCGGGTAGTTAGTAGAGGTTCCCTTCGGACCAACTTAGAAAGTCATTGACAGGAAAATAAAAAACGAAACGAAACATGCAAGGGTGATACGATTATGAGCGCAATAAGGCTATTTGGATGACTTTTTCTAAATATTTTTCTTTTATATTTTTAATATTATTGTGTAATATTTCTTACAAATGGGTTAAAAAAAAAATATTTGTGGACAGTCTAATATCACAACCTCTTCCTAGTATTGTCCCAGTTGTACCCTAAGTGTCCTGGGGTCTATTTTGACACTAACCCCAAGATTCCCCTCCCAGCCCAGAAGGAAAACTGGGTTTGTAATTAGAGTTTTTTATTCCGAGATGTCATAAAAAGCGTTTCTATATAATGAGCCTTTTTTATACCATTATTTATCCCAAAGAGTTTGTAATCAAAAAATCTGAACCCTGTTTTTATTACGACTCCAACTTGCCCGCGCCGTCACTTTGCAAACGCCTCGAGCCTGATCTATGCACCATCTCGTACACATTTTATCTTGCAAAGTGCTCAGATAGACACGAAAAGAACTTCTAGAAAATTCATACCCTTCCCAACCCACAACCGACTTAACTACCAAACCCTTCAAGTGAAACAGAACTTTCGCGCCCCGTTTTTAAAGTTCACTTTTGATTGGACGTACGCCGGATAAAGGTGAGGATAGACTGCTGTCTTGTTGAGCAGAGTTGAAAATAAATGTATGGAGGTACATTAATCTGTGGCGACGTGCATTCTCCGTGGGGTGAGATGGCGTGAAAATATTGCAAGTTATTTGTTAGTCCGTCTTTGTGACTTTCGAACCTTAAGAACGGCTGTAATGCGGTAAGATAAATAACGGAAAGCTTAATAATACACGTCTTTCTGTATAAAGTACTTAAGCGCATGACAACGTGTTAAAAGAGCTCGGCAGCTCTGGCGATTTGTCTCACAACCAGGAACGCGACTCTATAATATGTATGTCTAAAGAGCAATTAGATTAATAGAGATTAGTGAATTAGGGTGACATCATGAATTATGGACACTTTAAGAGGAATGCCTAGCTGACCAACTTTTCAAATCTTGAATTTTTGACATAATGTTTCTGTCGCGCTGCTGGGAGCGGGAGCGGGCGCTGTCTATGTGTGAGCGCACGCACACAGGCGCTAGACGCGAGCGCGCGAATTTACTTACTGACCCAGCATACGATTAATTAGTATAAGGGGCTGTAGGTACGTTTTTTGGCGGGCGCCGGCGTTGTACACAGGAATAAGACTTTTCTAAAAATGCCCCGCAAAATGAACATTACTCGCTTACTCGTATTGGATGGTAAAGTATACCTATAGTTTAAGGTCATATCAAAATTAAAATATTTTTTAAGAAAAAAAAACCGACTTCATTGGGGGAGGCCGGTGAAAGCTATTATACTTAGATGGTGCACTCTTAGATTCCATACAATGAAATAAAAATGGCTACCAATAAGTATGTTTATGGCTACCAATAAGTAAGTACCCTCAATTCCTCATGGAATCCACCATCAGAACTCAAGCTTGACAAAAATGTGTCTTGAAAACCTAGCTTGCTTGACAAACCTAACGAAGAGAACAAATCCCCAAACGTGAACTATGCGTCGTTGAAGAGTCATAATCAGCAGTTCCGTACAATGTTTTCCTTCACTGAAAAGCCATCGGTAAATAAATATCAAATGATATTCCGTACATAGTTAAGTTCCGAAAGACTCATTGGTACGAGCCAGGATTCGAACCCACGACCGCCGCTTGACAGCCGTACGTTTGAACCACTAGGCTACCGTATAGCTACCGTAGGAGGGTGGATTTCAAAATCAGGCGAAAAGTTATGTTTCGGTCATTATAAAAAAAAATTAACAAGTTTCAGATATAGAAACTTTCTTATTCATTGGCTAGTACTTATATATAAATAGTGCTTCAATCAAAACCACCAATAATTAAATAGTTTTCTTGGAGGAAAATGTTTTATGTGTTCAAAATCATCACCGTCGTGTGAAAAAATCCAAGTCTTTATGTTTGTAGTGAAAAATATCGCGTACGCAACGTACGATTCCGAAATTTTCGTCAGTTACAGTTTTTCCATGTTGCCTTTTTACATATAAAAAAATATGAAATAATTCGTTCATCAAATAAGTACAAATAAAATTTAGTACTGAAATTCGTCAACACCGTCAGCGTATTATCAAAGTCGAGGTAGTTTTGTATATCCGCGGTGAAACACATCGTGGGTGTCCCCTTCTGTAGCTCTAGTATAAGTTTTTTCGAAACATTAACTAATTCGAACGCGTTTGCGTTTTGTCTCAAAATGTATGAAAGTGTTATGAAAACGTGAACAGCGCCTCTGGTGTTCACTAGTGGAAACTAAAACAGCGAGTATAACATTTGTTTCTAACCGATGAACGCGCGTATTTCAAACTCGGTGAGAGCGTTTTCATACATTTTGAGACAAAACGCAAACGCGTTCGAATTAGTTAATGTTTCGAAAAAACTTATACTAGTGGTACTGCTCCCTGAATTCGATTCGAACAGCGAAAGTGAGTGGACGTATACATATAGGCGCACCGAACAGAAAAAATCAAAAAAGTGTTTTTGGGAGAAATTATTAGCCTTTATTCGCGTCATAACCATCCCGGAGCCGTTAAAAGTAAGTACTTATATGATATTAAAACAAATTACCTAAGAAGTCGTAACTCCAAATGAAGATTAATGATGTGGCAGTGGCTTAGCAATAATACTTAGCATTCAAGAATAATCTTTAAAAAGTTTGCATATCGTCAACACCATACCCGTCATCACCGGTTTTCAAGCAATAGACGATTATGATTCCATATGTATGGTGATGACGATTTTCTTTATTTATTTATTTGGTTTTGCGTATTATGCACTACGAGCTACGAGTTGTAAATATTTAACAAATTAATGAACTCCATGCTTATTTTTGGTGACGCGCGTTCGAAAAATATGTTATTACCCTGTTAGTCTTACGATTTTCACGTTTTAAATGATATTTTATGCCGCATTTTAGATTTGTACTCATAATATAGATTTTTTTTCAGATCGTCGGAGCGAAAATTAAATCTAATATGACACTAATTTAACGTCCTCGATAAAAAACAATACACATTTTGGCTGTCAAGTAGTACAAAAATATAAGATTATTAAGAATTGGTGTACTGTGGGCGGTGCGGATTGTGGTCGAGTGTTAAAGTCACGAAAAGAGTATAAAATGTTTATTAACTAAAACTACTGCTACACAAACTGTTACTATTATCTAAGTTAGTTGAAAATGTTAAATGTTAAAATGTTATATGTTCGAATGCACCCGGTCGCGACGGAATCCGTGAATACATTAAAAGTAAATCTAATCGATCAATGCAACTTAATAATTGCATACGCACGCAGGCGCATGTTACGCGTGTAAGGTGCATTGCACCGAACATCTTGCCGGGGGCAAACGATGAGATGAAATAAAGATGATGAAGAGGGCGGTACAAGATGATTCAACAATTGACTTAAAATAGTTAAAATATAACAGGACATGACATTATTATTCATTAAAGGATATTTTTCTTAAAATTGGGGAGCTTCCCCTGTCCATAAATGTAGATCCGCTCTCATCATGGTATTTCAGTACTTTCACTCGCGCACTATTTATTTCTCCTTCACTTACACTTTTCGCCCGGCTTCGCGCACTTACACTACACTTATCACTGTCACGAATATCACTGGTGCTGCTGCTGGTGCGCCGGGCCGCGCGCGGTGTCGAGGTCGCGCCTGCGCGGGCGCGGCGAGCCCGGCCGGGGACTCTCGACGTAACTCGCTGCTGCTGGAACTTCTGGATATGCTCGTGCTCTTAATAACTGCCATTGACAGCGTGTTTTCCTACATAGGAATACGACTACTATGATGATCATTACGGCCCAGAGGCAGTATATGGCCGCGTAATGATGCACGTCATGAATAGAGTAATCGTCTCCGGACATTTGACTCTCTTTTAGCGCTTTGATTCTTTCCTCTATGTTTTTCCTCTCTTCTTCTTCCATCGCTATGTTCTGGCTGTTATTTCCAAATTCTTGGACTGTTATGTTTAATACGTGGTTAATAGGGTCAATTTCTGGTGTAATTATCTTGTATTTTAAATCTGTTTTACTCTCCATACTCATATGCGTGTGAATTGCAAAGTTATCAGTTTTTACAATGCAGTTCTCTTCAATGTAAATTATATTAGCTCGGGCAAAGAATATAGAAAGCTAAGAACGCTAACTCTTTGGAAGTATCATAGCAGGTCAGAAAGCACTAGCGAGATGACGCTACCAGGCTGAAAATGAAAAACGTATTGTTGATTTCGCCAAAATGTTGCATTTTAACATTCTAAATCGACATATTTAGACATTATAAAGCATAAAATATAATTTGATACAGTGTGTCACAATATAACACGAAAATAATAAAATAAAAAATAGCCCTTTTCTAACAGTTGATTTGCTTCAACTGATCGTAAGTTTTTGTGAACTACATGGCCAAGTGTCTGTATTGTATTCCGGCAGATGGCGCAAATTTTAACAATCATGTAATGAAGTTGCCAGGCTATTGAAAAAGGGTAAACTTCTGGGATAAACTACATTCATGATGAAAGAATAAATTGCGTTTAGATTTACGTTATTAATAGTATAACTTATTTTACTTAGAAGTGGTTACTATTCCAAGATATTCCTATTTGTGTTATACTTTAACTATGAATTTAAATAATACTAAACTTGTTTGTTTGTTCTATTACTTTTATGTATGAATTGGCAACACTGGTGAATGACACATACCAGCCACTCCAGCCAGTGGTGGATCAAATATATTATATTAGTTTTTAGGGTTCCATAGCCATCATGGCTAAAACAGAAACCTTATATTATAATTTCATCATGTCTGTCTGTCCGTCCGTATGTCACAATCAATTTAGTCTGAGAAGTAAGTATGAGTAGTACAATTATGAAATTTGGTAGGACATTATATTATGAACCACTACAAAGGTGATGTAAAAGTACGAAATAGTACATTACTGCAGAGACCAGTAAGTAAGCCATCCTGGACGAGTATGAGTTAGCCGGCCGAGCCGAAGGCGAGGTCCGGCTATAATACGAGGCCAGGATGGCACTTACGGTCGAAGCTTGTATAGTGCTTTTCTCAAAAATGAAACAAGTTGTATGAATAACAATATTTAAATAATTTTCGACAATTCCGCCTCGATCGTTCTAAAATTGTAGTTAAAGAACCAGCTGTGCGCTGGCGCGCTCGCGGCGCGCGCCGGGCTGGCGCCGGGCGGGCTCGCGGGGGACGCGCGCCGCCAGCACCAAACTTATGATATGTAATGGGATTTACATACTTACTTCCTGGACAGTAGGTGTTACTTCCTGGACACTTCTGGCAACTGTCCAGGATGACCCACTTTCGGATACTGTCTTCACAGATGTTATGAGAACATAACATACTATTTTTGAGAAAAAATTATATATTAGGGGGCACTCCACATAATTTCAAATATTACAATGCACATTGTCGTGTTGAATATTTATCGATTAACCTTTAAAAATGAAATAGAGGTTACTAAACAAGATTTCGATCCAAGTTAATTATTGTTGAAATATTAGCTGTCAAAGTCGTAAATAAATAAAAATTGTTTATTTAAAAAGTGTGCCCATTAATTAATACTTTCAACGATTTTTGGTTTGAACAAGATGGATGTAAGGGCGTTTGAGAACTGTCTTGCTCAAATAAAAGGACGTAAGTGCCGTAAGGCCCCTATGAAATTACGACTTTTTTTGATTCAAGTTGTTGGATAGTGTGCTTTAAAAGCGGAGGTGAGACGTATTTACGGGATTGGTTTTTGGAATAGGTTTGGGCATGGACGCGTAAGTACGCGATCCCGCCCGCGCGTCTTTTAGCGTATCGAGTACTAGGCGTACGACGACTCTGAAGACTCGAAACGTCTAAGGGTCTTAATGTTCCGCGCTATTCGTATTCGGTCGGGGTCGGTTTAGCGCGTCTTTGGATCTAATCTTTTTGTGGACGCGTACTCGCAAAACTCAGTACGCGTTTTGCCTAGTACGTCTCACCTCTAAAGCGGATTTCGACTAATTCAGGGGTAAAGATATCAAATTTGACATTTAATTTGAAGTTTAAGCCAAAAAATTTTTTTGCGAAAAATTGTCATTATACTCGATTTCGACTAATTCAGGGGTAAGAATTTCAAATTTGACATTTATTTTGAATTTTAAGCCAAATATTTTTTTTTGCGAAAAAACGTCATTATACTCGATTTCGACTAATTCAGGGGTAAGGATTTCAAATCTGACATTTATTTTGAATTTTAAGCCAAAAAAAGATTTTATTGCGTAAAATCGTCATTATACTCGATTTCGACTAATTCAGGGGTAAGGATTTCAAATTTGACATTTATTTTGAATTTTGAGCCAAAAAAATTGTTTTTTTTTGTGAAGATCGTCATCATACTTGATTTCGACTAATTCAGGGATAAGGATTTCAAATTTGACATTTATTTTGAATTTTAAGCCAGAAAAATATTTTTTTGCGTTAATTCGTCATTATACTCGATTTCGACTAATTCAGGGGTAAGGATTTCAAATTTGACATTTATTTTGAATTTTAACCCAAAAAATTTTTTTTTTTTTTGCGAAAATCGTCATTATACTCGATTTCGACTAATTCAGGGGCAAGAATTTAAAAATTTATGTTTATTTTGAATTTTAAGTGAAAAAAGTTTTTTTTTAGTGTAAAACGCCATTATACTCGATTTCGACTAATGCAGGAGTAAGTATTTCAGATTTTATATTAATTTTGAATTTTAATGACGTTTTTTTTTAAAACATTTTTTACTTAAAAATCAAATAAATATAAAATTTGAAATCCGAGTATAATGACATTAATGACGTTTTTTCGCAACAAAAAAATTTTTTTGGCTTAAAATTCAAAATAAATGTCAAATTTGAAATCTTTACTCCTGAATTAGTTGAAATCAAGTATAATGACGATTTTTTGAAAAAAAAAATTGTTTTTGCTTAAAATTCAAAATTAATATAAAATCTGAAATACTTACTCCTGCATTAGTCGAAATCGAGTATAATGACGTTTTACACTAAAAAAAAACTTTTTTCACTTAAAATTCAAAATAAACCTAAATTTTTAAATTCTTGCCCCTGAATTAGTCGAAATCGAGTATAATGACGATTTTACGCAATAAAATCTTTTTTTGGGTTAAAATTCAAAATAAATGTCAAATTTGAAATCCTTACCCCTGAATTAGTCGAAATCGAGTATAATGACGATTTAACGCAAAAAAATATTTTTCTGGCTTAAAATTCAAAATAAATGTCAAATTTGAAATCCTTATCCCTGAATTAGTCGAAATCAAGTATAATGACGATCTTCACAAAAAAAAATTTTTTTGGCTCAAAATTCAAAATAAATGTCAAATTTGAAATCCTTACCCCTGAATTAGTCGAAATCGAGTACAATGACGATTTTACGCAATAAAATCTTTTTTTGGCTTAAAATTCAAAATAAATGCCAGATTTGAAATCCTTACCCCTGAATTAGTCGAAATCGAGTATAATGACGTTTTTTCGCAAAAAAAAAATATTTGGCTTAAAATTCAAAATAAATGTCAAATTTGAAATCTTTACTCCTGAATTAGTTGAAATCAAGTATAATGACGATTTTTTGAAAAAAAATATATTTGTTTTGCTTAAAATTCAAAATAAATGTCAGCTTTGAAATCCTTATCCCTGAATAAGTCGAAATCGAGTATAATGTGTATTTACATGTTTATCTTTCAGTCACCCTAACCCTAGTATATAAGTAGTTATGTAAGACATGCTAACAAACTATGGATCGTTTTGGTCTGCAATAAAGATGATTGATTGAATTATAGTGACGTTTTTTCGCAAAAAAAAAACTTTTTTGGCTACAAATTCAAAATAAATGTCAAATTTGAAATTCTTACCCCTGAATTAGTCGAAATCGAGTATAATGACTATTTTTCGCAAAAAAAAATTTTTTTGGCTTAAAATTCAGAATAAATGTCAAATTTGAAATCCTTACCCCTGAATTAGTTGAAATCGAGTATAATGACGATTTTTTGAAAAAATATTTTTTTTTTTGCTTAAAATTCAAAATAAATGTCAGATTTGAAATCCTTATCCCTGAATAAGTTGTAATCGAGTATAATGACGATTTTTCTCATAATTTTTTTTTTTTGCATTAAATTTAAAATAAATGTCAGATTTGACATCCTTATCCCTGAATTAGTCAAAATCGAGTAAAATGACGTTTTTTCGCAAAAAAAAAAAACTTTTTTGGCTTAAAATTCAAAATAAATGTCAAAATTTGAAATTCTTACCCCTGAATTAGTCGAAATCGAGTATAATGACAATTTTTCGCAAAAAAAAATTTTTTTGGCTTAAACTTCAAATTAAATGTCAAATTTGAAATCCTTACCCCTGAATTAGTCGAAATCCAATATAATGACGACTTTCCGCAATTTTTTTTTATTTACTTAAAATTCAAAGTAAATATAAAATTTGAAATCCTTATCCCTGAATTAGTCGACATAGAGTATAATTCGGATCGGTTCGGGTCGGTTTTCGCAAAAAAAATTAGGAGGAAATTTAAACTATTATTTACTTGATTACCTGGTAGTTATTATAATTTTAATATTTCCTTACATTACATTGTTTGAGAAAAGCACTATACAGGCCTCGGCCGGAACAGGGATTGCAGGACTCGTTTTATCCGGCCTCGTCTACGACTCGGCCGTCTACACCACAACAGTCGTCCAGCAATCCCTTACTTCACGGCCTCTGCAGTAATGTACTATTAGGGCCAATTTTTTTGGCGTTGTAGTTTTTTTTATTTCTTAGAATTGCATGAAAATTGGTATGTTGGAAGAGCTCCTGATTTTGTACAAGTAAAAAAACAAATGACAACAAGGCGTCAAAAAAATTTTTTTCCCATCCATTTTTCCCCATACATTTTTTCCACTGAGTTACGAAAATCTCATACGTTTTGTCACTCAATGGAAAAAAATTGTGGGACAGTGTAGGAAATCGCGCACATATTGTTCAGAATCAGGAGCTCTCCCAACAGTCGTAGGTACTCGTATCGTAGTATCTAAAGTAATTTCTCAAAAATGGGGGAAATACGACAAAAATTTAATTAAGATTTGAAAAACATAACCTTAAAACGTCAAAAACATCATGCTTTCCCGACGTTTATTTTTTTTAAACAGAATCGCAAGTGTATTTTTCCGCCGAAAAACGCAAATTATTCGAGACATAAAAAAACGTCGCGTTTCTAACAGAAAAATACGAGCTGAATTGGCTGAATACGACCTGTGCCTCCTTTTATATGACAGTTTCTACTTTTTAAAAAGTTCATAACTCGACAAATAAAGGAATTTATGTCACACCTGGCCATAAAGTGGCCATTATCGCACGCTCCGCGCGCGAAAAAACCCACTTCCTGGCCAGGGGGTGACATAAAATCATGTACTTAACACGGGCGATAATAAAGAAAGCCTCAGATCGCATATTTATCGCCCTTGCCTTCGGCTCGGGCGTCAAATACCTGCGATCTGAGACATTCTTTGTTTTACCGCCCTTGTTAAGTAATGTACTATTATATGTGACATTGCAGGCCGACTGCAACTCGCCTGCAATGCTTTTTACTTTTTAATTTGGATCTGACCTTAAACTATACACTTTACCTTCCAATATATAGCGACTAAAGTCCAGTTTGCGGGCCATTTTTGAGAAAAGTAATATGCGTATTGCGCGCGTAAACATATAAATGTGGAATGAATTAGACGACCGCAACGCGTGCGCGGCAGGCGGGAGGCGAGGTACCGCTCGCTTAGTTCCCGTTCCCGTGCGCCGTGCGCCGGCGGCGCGGCGCGGCGCGCGGCGCCTCGACGGCCCGGGAGGGCGGTGTAGTTATGAATTTCGCGGCTTTTTTAATGTTTATTCTGTTAAAACACAATCTATACATGTCTTACTTTTTGTAATATGACTGCATAACCTTTTTATATTTGTAGACTTATCTAATTACATACTAATTATAATTAGGTACTTATATTAGATCATTCACGACGAAAAATGCACGCTTATGATTTTAAAATTGTGGCTTGACTATTAATTAATTAATTTAGAATTATCGAAAGCTTCAGGTCGATAATTCGGTCCCACTACATACCTAACTTATATTGGTAGATTAGATTAGATTAGATTATTTATTTCATGATAAACTACTGGTACTGGTACTTTTGGTACTCGTATAGTGTACTCGTGTCGTGAGTTCATGAGGCTTTCTAGCAAATAAATTTTTGAAGGGGTTTACCTACGAAATTATTAAAAACTACTTACTCATTTTAAAACACTAACCATAACCAGTAATAGTAACTAAAAAAAAGAAGCACACTTCGTACCTACAGAAAAAATAAAAATCCAAAAGTCTGGAGACAGGGTTTGAACCCGAGTACTCAGGATTTGAAATCAACTACTCGAACCACTCGACCAAAACAAAATGGACTCGCGCGCCGAAATTTGGTGTATACTAAGAACAAACTACTGATAGCACCTGCGCCGCAGCGCTGCTGCGTCTGTTTCGCCGCTAGAACACGAGTTTAGATTGAAAACAACGCCATCTGTAATAATAAGTTGAACTACGAGGTACCAGCGACGATAATAAGTTTTAAGCGAGATAACTAGCAATGTACAGAGTTAGCATTCTTAGTTTTCTATATTCTTTGGCTCGGGTTAATGTCTGAGCCGTAACCCGATCCTTACAAATGGTTCGAAACTGACACCTATCACAACAAAAGTACAAGTAATGATTAGGGCTTGCTAAGCTAATCCACTTGTTCTGGCACGCGTCGATGTTTGTTTTGCATTGTTGATTGTTCTCTTCGTCTTTTATACATAAATCTTTATCATTACTCATCTTATATATGGGAACCTTAAAGTAGCACATGTAAATAAGCGTGTCTCGTAGTATGCAATTTTCAAGATCCTTTTCTCGTAGGGGCATGTATGCATCTTTTTGAAAGTTCATAGCGACGTATTTTTCTATCGGGATAACAGATATCATATTTCTGGCTGAGCTGTGCGGAACCGGAATAATGTTATAAAGGACGTAACGGTCACGGGTTATTAATGGGATGCGTATCTCGAATATCATATATTGGTCAGTCATTCTTGCTTTTACTTTTAATACTTGGTATATGTTTTGTAGGTTTGTCTGTATGTTATCAATGGGAAGGGTAAGATCGCTTAAAAGTTGACCTGATATAATGTTTAATTCTTTTTGCAATTGTTCAGGGTTTATAATATGCGTGTTCATTTTTCCGTTATATATGTTTGTTATTGTTTCTAGTAGGGTATCCTGGATCGTTTTAAGGTGTGTTAATAAATTATTGGCGGCCATGGCAATTATGGTAAATTGGGACATTCTCTCGGCTGCGGTTAATTCTTTTGTCATGGCGGCGGTGTCGTTTTCCAAGGCAAGTAAATGCTGGTGTATTAACTTGTGTTGTTTTTGGATTGTATCTCGGGTTCGTAAAAGCATGTTGTATTCAGCTTCGATGACTGATGTTTGGTTTTTCCACATCGTGACGAGATGTTTTTCGTTTTCTCTGAGGAGGCCTATATCCTTTTGGTATTGTTTGGCGAAACGATCGTCTAGGACTCCAAACAGAGCGCTCGCGATGTTTCCAACTCCGTTAATTAATCCCCGTTTCTTGCGTGCGTCTCGTTTCAGCTGATGTGTGGATAAGACTCGGTCGTAGTGCTGTAGTTCATCGTACGCGTGACGTAATTGTAATAAGAGAACGTCACAGTGTGATAAGGTTCTAACTTGTTTACAAATGTTTTCCAACTGTACATTGTATTTTTTGTATGCGGTTATACCTTCCCAGTATGGGCCCATATCGTAGTATGCAACTAATTTCCATTCATCCCTGATTAGCTGCATGTCTCCTAATTTATCAAAGTATAATCCTTGTCCTTCGTTAATTGAGGTCAGCTTGACGCAACTTCCTGCTGATAACAATGTGAAAAAATACATTAGCATCATTATCATAGTTGATAAACATCCCCTTTTTGTTTGCTTTTGGTTACGCTTCGGGGCGTCCTGTTCTACTGTTTCACTCTCAGTTTTCTGTTCGTCCAAGGGCAAGACAGATAATTTAACTACTGGCCTCTTGAGTATGCCCTTCGCTGTTTTGAGTGTCACTACTCTTACATGTCCATCTTGACCTGGATGGATGTCTGTAACTCGTCCTAGCGCCCATTTTCCTGCCGGCAAATTATCTTCGTGAATGACTACAACGTTTCCTATTTCGAGGTTTTTCTGAGGTTTGAGCCATTTTTGTCTTGCTGTTAGTTGGCTTAAATACTCGGTTTTCCAACGTTTCCATATATCGTTGAATATTTTTTGTGTTAGATGCCACCTTGTTCTCGCGTCCTCCCCTGTTTCGATTATAGTGGTACCGGCTCTCCCGGTTAAAAAATGTGACGGACATAACGCATTTATGTCATCCATGTTTTCTGTTAATGGGCACAGTGGCCGGGAATTTAAACACGCTTCTAGCTGGGCTAGTACGGTGGCATACTCCTCGAAGGTTAGTTTTTGTTCGCCCACTACACGTTTTAAATGATGTTTCAGACTTCTGACAGCTCTTTCCCAGAGACCGCCAGCGGATGGCCATGAGGGTGCGTTAAAATGCCACTCGATCTCCATGTCGGTGATTTCCGTCAGAAAGTCGTCATTCTGAAGTTGCTGCCACTGTCCCTGTAATATATTGTTGGCCCCCACGAAGTTCGTTCCAGCAGCAGCGAGTTACGTCGAGAGTCCCCGGCCGGGCTCGCCGCGCCCGCGCAGGGCGAGCGCGAGCGCGACCTCGACACCGCGCGCGGCCCGGCGCACCAGCAGCAGCACCAGTGATATTCGTGACAGTGATAAGTGTAGTGTAAGTGCGCGAAGCCGGGCGAAAAGTGTAAGTGAAGGAGAAATAAATAGTGCGCGAGTGAAAGTACTGAAATACCATGATGAGAGCGGATCTACATTTATGGACAGGGGAAGCTCCCCAATTTTAAGAAAAATATCCTTTAATGAATAATAATGTCATGTCCTGTTATATTTTAACTATTTTAAGTCAATTGTTGAATCATCTTGTACCGCCCTCTTCATCATCTTTATTTCATCTCATCGTTTGCCCCCGGCAAGATGTTCGGTGCAATGCACCTTACACGCGTAACATGCGCCTGCGTGCGTATGCAATTATTAAGTTGCATTGATCGATTAAATTTACTTTTAATGTATTCACGGATTCCGTCGCGACCGGGTGCATTCGAACATATAACATTTTAACATTTAACATTTTCAACTAACTTAGATAATAGTAACAGTTTGTGTAGCAGTAGTTTTAGTTAATAAACATTTTATACTCTTTTCGTGACTTTAACACTCGACCACAATCCGCACCGCCCACAGTACATTACAAGAGATACGCCGAATAAGTATTCGGTTTTCAGCATATTCTATTTGATATGCGTCGAATTTTCGGTTATTATTCGGTATTCGGCGTATTCTATTAGAAATGCGCCGAATATTCGGTTTTTATTCGATATTTGGCATATTCTATTAGAAATACGCTGAATATTCGGTTAGTCGGTATTCGGCATATACAGAATAATAACAGAATCGGCATGTTTTGGAATGTTTGGTCTTCAGCCGAATTATCAGGTTTAACTGCCGAATATTTACCGAATATTTTTGAGTGGAATTTGTTACAAGTTACAAGAATATATGAAAAATTACCTTCCTCACCGAGTTAGGTATATTGACGAGTAGAGCTCATTGAGTGCAAAAATATGTTTTTTTTTGTTTTTAAAAATAAGCAAAAACAAAGGAATGAGAAGCCACTTATGTGATCATAAAATTTTACATTCCCCCTTTATTATTTCATTAAATGTTAATCATAGCGGAAAAGTGTATAGAACCTTTTTTGTAGATAATGTATGCCTCAGAAAGTTTTTTTGCTATGGGCCACCGTTTACAAGATTTTTATGAAAAACCGAAAAATTGAACCTTGAACGGCCGAGTATTCGTATTCGGTGAAAAACGTATTCAGCGCATCACTAGTACTTATTATTGATTTATCAAATAAAAATATGTTAATTTGCTTTTCAGTGGTTTATTTTATACCTACCTTTATACCAGCAGCTAGTCATTACCATACAAGTGATATCATCACCGTCTGTTAAAAAATCATCGCCAGACCACATTCGTCAACACCATCTCATGGTTCAATGTTACGAATCTTATACCTTCGAAAATACGCATTAAATGCTTGGCTAACTATAATTTAATTACTCAGAAAACATTCCTACATCATTTAGAATAGTTTTTGTCACATTTGAAGTGTGATTTCTTGTTGAAATCCACCCAGGAAGTGTCCATGTTTGTGCACATTTAATTTGTCTGAGGCCTTCGTGCGTTATTTTCATTGTTCTCATTATCTCGAAGGTTAGCTGGAAGAGATGCCTCGGAGGCATAAGTTCGCGTTTGTTCTTTATATTTCGGAATTTTATTTCTTGTATGTGTTCCTATTATGTGCAATAAAATATCATACATATATATCCCCTCGCCAGTGGCGACAAAAATGGCAAAAAGTAGTTGCCTGCATGGAGCCCAATTTGGGCTTTATCAAAGACAAGGGTTCCCAGGTCACCTTTCTATTCAATATTCTTCCATTGTGACTCAGGGTTCTTCTTGTGATTAATAACTTTTCTGGTAATAATGATTTATCGATAATTTTTCACCACTAGTGTATCGACAATATATGTCAACGACTATTGCCCATCCCTATTCCTTCTGTGTACGTATATTTAGAAACTGACTCCGCCACGAATTCGTGCGATAAGGACAACTGCAGCTCGGACTAAAATTCCCTTGCAAAAAACTGAAAAATCGAGGTTTCGTTCTCGACTGTTTCCTCCTCCAAAACGCAACCAATCATTATAAAATTTTGGAAACTGCAAGAGCAAGAAATAATCTATGCCGCTACGTTTTGATTTTTTGGATATTTGTTGTCATATTTGTATACTGCACCTTTTTTTGGAGCCAATTGAATTACGCCGTTTTTGCGATTTTTGGAGGGCTGTAACTTTCTTTAAAATAAAAAGATCCAAAAAAACAAAACGTAGCGGCATAGATATTGATGATATTGATCTTATTTGAAAAAATCATTGCTCTAGGTTCAAAAACCAGGGAGAAAACAGTCGAGAGCGTTTGTATGGGAAAATCGCAGCTAGGCATTCCTCTTAAGCACATGTACCAATAATGGACACTTCAACCCTTACTAAAAGATCATCGGTTTTAAATTGATTGCTCTATAAAGAATGAATGACTCTTATTTTCTTTTTACACGACTGCCCATAAAAAGGAGTGTAATGTTTTCAGGTTTTATGTACGTGTATGTGAATTTTTTTTTGTTCCCTCAGAACTTCTCAACGCCTTAACCGATTTAGATGTGTGAGGTATCGTTGGAATCCTTACGTCATCCCGGGTGACATAGGATATGTGACGTTGCAATAAAAACAATATGGTGGACTGTAGACTCCATTTTGAATGTTCCGTAAAGTGGGGTATCAAAATGAAGCATTTGAAGAGACGATTCCAAAAATATGTATAATGTATGTGTTTCAAGCAAAAAAGTTCGAAATAAAATAATAATTATAAAAAATTAAAAACACGACTGCAATAAGATAAAAACAAGTTTCCTAATAAAGAAATCAAGGAAATATATTTTGTTTGCAGTCGGGGGACCTACAACATACAAGTTAAACCAAAATAATAGGTCCCACGACTGCAAACAAAATATATTTCCTTGAGTTCTTTATTAGGAAACTTGTTTTTATCTTTTTAATTCATAAGAGTTAATGTACATCATTGGGCTTTGTCCATTACTGGTGGTGTCACCCTAGTCGATTAGTGGTATTATTTTGGCTGTGGTCTTCTCTAAGGTACCTACTTCTCCTGTAAGATGGAGGTGCTTCCCCAGTTGGGCTGCTCCAAATATGAGCGATATAACGTTTCGCTGTGTACTAGGTACCTCTTAGATTAATTAGGCAGGTTTTTTAACCTGGCTGTGGCAAGGGCCGGCTCTGTGCGCGGTTGGAGAGTGGCTTGGGGAAATTCCAGGGGAAATTAGGCACACCCTAACATTTCTCATTTCATCGTATTTTTGCGAATTAACATTAAGGAGAGGTATCCCCAACGCAAATGTCCCGCTCTAACACGCGTGAGTTTATAATTGACCATCCCGCTCTCTACGCAAGCTCTGCGCGCAGTTTTCTAAATATTTAGCTATAGTCATTAAGCCGATCATTCTATCAAAGCAAACCCTGCGAATTTGTCTATAACTATTTACGATCTTTAATTGAGTACAAAAATAAAACGTTAAATATCAGTAATATAGCCGTAGTACTGAAAATACATTCCAAAAAGGGGTAACTTCGCGATTTTTTTTATCGAGTGAAATTCATCAGGTCATGTAACTGACTGCGATTTTGACTAGACAAGATCCTTATGTAACACATTTTTTTTTTTTAGATTTTAAGACACTATATTCTATGTCTCAGATGGTTTTTAAAAACTCAAAAGTGGTAATACACAGCCTTAATGTAAATAATAATTAATTAACAGAAATAGTATTGGGATAAAATGTAGGTGTATCGATGATGTGTGACGATCGTTTTCAGAAGAATGAACTCCATCCTGAACGCTAACTTCGCCTGAGAAATAAGTACACAATGCCACGGGGACACTGTGCTCTGTTCAGAAAAAGTGTTTATATCAAGTATATAAAATAGTTTGACTGCCATGTAGTCAAACTATTTAATAAGTTGTCAGAATGTCTGCAAACATTACCGCTTAACAAATTTTGAAATAAAATCTGTAAAATACTTAGAAACAAATGCTATTATGACATACAAGAAAATTTTAATGACATTGAATTAAAGCATGAAATGTAGGGTTATTTTATTTTATTGTGTTGTGTTGGTTTATTTATTGTGTTATACTTCTGTTTGTTTTAGTGTGTAGTCTGACTTGACCAATGAAATTTGATAACTTAATTATAAGGAACAATAATATAGTAATAATCGTAATTAGGGAGGTACGTAAAGAGATGAAACCTCGTCATATAAAATTTGTACGCCGTTTAATCGGCAAACAGTGGAGATCTTTTAAATTGTGACATAACACCTGTTGTATTACGTTACCTGCTTTTTGGACAAATAAACGATTGAATTGAATTGTATTAATATGAGCCTTTACATGTTCGTTAAAGAACTGCTGAATGTGTTAAATGCAATTTCCTAGACTCAGTTAAATTGCGGACGCGACTGATCATTGCGAGGCAACGGCTGAGATAACAATTTTATCGCTGCCAGCCGCGCCGGAACATCTTAATAGGGCCTTATTCGACCTAATACTCACCTAGGAGCCTCTTATCTATATCGATAATGGGGGATTGTGCCAGCACTATCCGTTTGACAACCCTGCATTTCAAACACGCCTTATCATCCTCCGCACCTGCCATTCAAAAATCAAACCACACGCTAATACTATTTAAGTTCAAAATAGAATACAAATTATTGTTGAGTAAACGATCGTAATGACATGGTCGTATGATAGGGTTGCCGCCGCAAAATAAAACTTTGTCGCAGAAAGCAGTTAAGGTTGCTTCATATTCAAGCAGTGTTGCTATCAACATGGCAATTCCGAATCAGATATCGGCTATCGAGATGAAATTGAAATCGTTAGGGAATGGAGCACCGATTGCCGGTTGAGATATACCCTACATGGGTTTTTAAATTAACTCAGTTTTGATGTTTTGCGTTTGGATTCTCAAAGAACGGGAAGTTTATAACTAGGTACTTAGATTTAGTATCTATTTCATACTCTTACCGTTTTCCTAGTAACTTAACTAACTTAAGGAGCTCGGACTCCGATTTGATACCTAATCCCAAGATTTGGCGTAGGAACTAGTTTTACGATAGCGATCATTATCATTGATTAGAAGAAGAAGTGGGAAAACTAGACCTTGTAGGGATCCCTACGATGTTTTCCTTCACCGAAAAGCCACTGTTATAAGGCAAAACTATATATCCTACCATATGTGATTTTGAAAAACCCAGTACTAGCCGGAGTCAAATTCGCGATCTGATTGAAAGTCGCGTACATCTTAAAGTAACGTAACGCTAAAAATTCTAAACTTGTATAAAAAACACTCTACGAGTATGTATAACTCGCTAACAGTGAATCCTCAAATTCCATAAAGGGTCGGCAATGCGCATGTGACTGTTTTGGAGTTGCGGTCGTCTATAAGCTGCGGTGTCCACTTACCATCAGGTGGACCGTACGCTAGTTTGCCACCGTCGTTGTATAAAAAAACTGTGAATTATATATTTGGATCACTGTCAGTAGAAAAAACAAAAGTTGTCCATTCGGTGGCCAATAGTTAACGGCTTATACGCATGTAAGTTATGTTTTTATATCATACCTTTCAATTCTTCATTTTTTTTCTTTTTCAATTCCTCAAAGGTTAGCTGGAAGAAATCCCTTATAGGGATAAGCTCGCCTTTGTACATGCATGTCAACTGTTCTTGTATTTTTATGCTATGTTTACTCATGTACAATAAAGAATTATACATACATACATACCAGTGGCGGTGCGTCAAAAATATTCTTAGGGAAGCCGGAAATAATTTGCCTTTCTTATTCTTCATGAGCCGTAGTAAAAGAACTGGATTGGCTGAAAATGAGGCAAGCCTGAGGGAATCGAGCTGTATGGACGCTCCGCCACTGATACATACTCGTACATACCTTTCTAGAGACGGAAAAACAGTATATGCTGGTTACTGGACCAATCCAAAATTAGCCCTTATTTTGGTATGTCCACCGAAAAGACGCGCACCAAATCTGACAATGACGCATTTATTGCGAGTGACTATGTATACATGTATACATATATTATGTCTTGTGAAACATGTTTAAAGAATTTTTGTTTCTCATAAAGAAGCGCAATAACTGCACTAATTTTAAAATAACATGTTGTACACCTTTAAACGCAAGCTTAAGGGCTATTTGTTGACGCTCCAAAGATCCCATCCCTAACCCATCCAGCACCTAAAATATCCCAACTACCTATGTCGCTTTTCTCTTTTATATATTGTTAATGTCTGTCTCCATTATTGTACTGTAGCTGTTTTTTATTATTACTTTTTATTCATTTTAGCCTGAGGTTGAGTTAATAATGCCTCCCCTGTTCATGTCTCATACTACTCTGCCCTTTTTTGCCTTTTTTATGATATTTATTTCTTTGTATTGTATATTATGTTGTATTGCGTTCCGTGGGTCACGTACGGTGCTGTCTGAAAACCAGCGCTGCAGGTGTTTAACACCTCAGCATAATGCTGAGACAGCAACCGATTTGCTGCCGCGAAGACACACATTATTTTATATGTTCTGAGTTTTGTACGTCTATTATTTTTTGTATCTGTGTGTCTTTTGTGCAGTAAATAAATGTTTCTTCTTCTTCTTCTTCTTCTTCTTGTAATATCTGCAGATTTCGTTATATTTTATACTTGGCGCGCTCACCCCAGTTACCCAGACTGACCCCAACTCCCGTAAATCTAGTAGAACAAAGCCACCGTCTAACCAATTACACGATACCAATAATCGATCACCGGACAATGCCGACGCATCGCATTCTTTTATCCGTCAATCAAACCCAACAATTGTCTTCGAACGATCGATCCAATCAGATCGAGTACCACTCACAAATATCAAGAACATCTTTATTAACGAGTGTTAGGGGTAATTTTTGAACGTCTATGGTTTATCGAGGTGTATAGGTAAAGTGGGAATGGGTTGATGGAAGATTGAGTGACATGCCATCGAGATAATACGCGCTTTGTGGCTTGCGTGGCTACCGAACATTCTACCGAACGTCGCGGCGGCCGCTGAGCGATTGTGCTTGACTTGTGTCTCAGATTTATAATGATAATTATTGTAAAGATTGGGATATCTGATATGAATAAGGTTTAAACATGAAATATGTAAGCACACATGGCGACACCGAAGAATTATAAGTTATAACATTTGTATACCTATGCAATTGCAAAAATCCTTCTTCGATTGATTCTACTGTATCCTGACATTGTATGATCAATACGAATAAATGAATATGAATATGATCATAGTTAAAAATATCCCATTCAATAAACAACAAAGAAACTACGTCATCCTGATTAATGATTACAAGGTTTAGAAAACAATGTATGGTTTATTTAACTATAACAAGCAATATTGAAGATAGGTACTGCGAGTATTTTGTATTGTCTTATCGCAGTTGCTGTCATCAAGTTTTAAAAACCAAAAACCAGAAGTTTAGCAGTTTTTAACTAAGTGTCAATTCGACAAAACAAGCATAATCATGCTACAAAACGAACAAAAGAAGTCTTATAGCACTTAGGTATCGGAATAAATCTATCCCGATACCTAAGTGATATAAGACTTCTTTTGTTCGTTTTGTCGTATACATAGAACTCAACACAGACAAAACGGACAAATGGTGAAAGATTCAGAGATGAGCGAGGATGTGTTTATACAAGTTTGAGAGCTAGCCAACCAAACTTAATCACAAATTAATTATTGTATTAAGGCACCTGTAGAGGCAAGGCCTTCTCCATAAAAACTCTGTGCAAGTTTCATTCGTCGGTTTTGGCACTCCCGTGTATAATTTATTTTTGCTTGTTAATATTGGATATAAGTAGAATGCCAAGAAAAAAAAAAAAATTTCAATAAAATGAAAATTAAAAAATACAAAAAATTCAAAAAATAGTTCTTGAGGTTCTGGCTAACAGAAATGTATGGAGAGTGCTTGCCTCTACACAGACGGCTTAAGCAGTAAAAATGAAATAAAGCAACAGTTGCTTAATTAACTTTTTCATTATTTAGTACATAATTAATAACCAACTTTTCAAGTCATGATTAAAAAAAAATGACAAGTTTGTTCACAGCCCGTTACTGGCCACGAATTCCAGAAAGTCGCAGGTTCGAATCCTGCCCGGAGCCAAAATTTTGAAATTAATCACAAGTCATGGTTTATTCCATAGGCTACGGTGTCTGCTTACCATCAAGCAGGACGTACGATTGTGTGCCACCGTCATAGTAAAAAAAAATCAATTAAAAAGGCTGATTACAAGTAATCGATAATATCGCTCGCGTTTCAAAAGCGATAAAATTAAAAAGGCGGGACAGGAGGCGATAAAGAGATAAAATGCGATCGTTTGTAACATTGATTAGGATAGCGTTGCGACATGGCGATCCGTTAAGTGCTGTCCGGTAGCCGCGGCGGCGCACCGACAGCAAAAACAAGTACTTACCGGTAAAGTAGTGGCTCTGTGAGCGGTAGACAACTCGAGAACGTTTTTTTTTAATTTCCTAGAAACTGGCAACAATAGAAAAATATATAGTTGTCGAACCTGCGGGGTAATCATGTAACTTTTCGAACGTACGGTAGGCATAATATTAATGTCACTTTTGGTGTGGGATTTGATATTAAGATCAATTACTTTAGTAGGTATGTGACTGACATGTGCTCTTATTCCATTAAATTTATTATTTATTTATTTTTATTTACTAAAAATAGGATTGCTCTTCTCCAGCATCTAGATAGGCGGTAAAGATGAGGCGAAAGGTGAAGCGAGCTCATCCAGCACGTGTCGCAACTTCGGTGTTAAATATAAAACAAATAAGTATGGCGTGAGAGTCGTGAGACCCTTATAAACAAAACTTTTAACTATGTGTAATGATAATGTAAAGTAGGTAATCTAAGTCAAGTTTTATCAAAATCATATGTGACACAAACGTAATATAAAAATAGTACCTAAAGAACTATCAAACAGGTATTTTTGCATTTTTAATATTGCAACGTTCCTGCTATCGGTACTCAAGTATCAGATGACCGGCGAGCGTAACCGGTTGCACTCAAATGATACACTTTTGACAGCTTAAAGATATACTGGTGAAGATATTGACAGCCACGCAATCTGTACTGAAATGAACGATGTTAACTTATCGTTAAATAGATATGGACACAATTAATAAAATGCAAAGGAATGAAAGCTTATTTTTTACAATACTAATCATCACCATCATCATCATCACCATCAGACTATAGGTATAAAAAGGAATAAAAGGAGCTTTAGTCCCTATACTAGCCCAGTGACCAATAGTGGGCCATTGTGGGGACCTTGAAAAAAAATCAACGTAGTATTTGATGTCCCCTCTACCATCCTTCGTTTTTTTCCTCAAATGTATGTAAGTTTCCTCCCACCGAAAAGCTAACGGTACGGTAAATATCAAATGGCATTCAGTACAAAACTTTCCGAAAATTCATTGTTAAAAAGAGTTGGAATTCGAACTTACGTAAAATAATCGCATGCCATAAAGTAGTAAGTAATTTTCATGGCTATTTATCGAATTACAGACTGTTACTTAGTTTATTTTTCTAGTACAAACTCGAGAAACTAAAGATGCACCGAAATACCCCAGTGAGTTACGACCCGTCGTTACAAAAAAAAAACCTCCATAAACCAACTTTTATTGGGCGATCAATAATATTTTATACGCGCATTCAATAACATCCAGCGTTGCTCAAGCGAATAAAGCAATAATTACATCGAATGGTACATAAAGAAGATTTACGCGAAACAGTCCATGGAAGCCGTAAAATCCTCCAAACGGGAGTTCTATAAACATCCCTAGTGAAACTAAACCCGAGAGACTCGCATATATCTCGCGGGGCAATAAAATAAATCCGACGCGGCACCATAATAACATTCAGAGAGGTGAATTATTTTCTAATCCGCAGTCGGGAGGCTAATAGTTTGCACGTGCTGGCATCCGGGCTGATTTAGGGAGGAAAACATCCCAAGAAAAACACGGTGTGTAATGCCCCCTTAATGTGAGTCACCTTAATAATTGTCAAATAAATTCGACGGTAAAGCCGCGCTTGGAAAGGCGTCAGATCAGGCAGTCGTATTCGTGAACAGTGCGCTGCGTGCAGGCTGGTTTCCACTCGGTTTAAGTATTATCAGTTCTATTGGCAAACTACTTGAAGAAAGAATTTAATTGTCATTGAATTTTCACTTCTGCCGGCACTCCCGGAGTGCAACCCGTTGTTTTTTTTTATTTATTTCATGTACATCGAATTGTAAGACGAGAGGATCCTTTTCAAATCGTTGCTATTAAGCTTATGGGCAGCTACGTTTGTGGATAACAAACCGCCTGGTTGATAATTTGAAGACTAATAAATTGTCTCATAAACAAATATAGACCAAAAGACAATAAAGTTAAATAAATATAATCGAGTCAGTTGTATCTAGCCCTGTTTTAGAGGTGTGTTAACACCAATGGTGTATATTATTTGCATGACGCACAATCCCCTCGGGCACTCATTTAACTTAATTTACGTAAACAGACTTGTCATTTGCCTGTCCCATAATTAGAAGTGGCTTTTGACCCAATTAGCTCCCATAAGTAAACGATATTCGTATGGAAATTCAGTTGCAAATATACGCCGAGTGTGAACAGTGGTGCACGGAAATGGAGTAAGTTCTGCTAGTATCTATTCTTCATTTGCGCCATTTAGTTTTTGGTTTACAAACTTGGGATTTGTCGCGAGTGTTACGTATTAAAAAACTGAAGAGCTTTTTCCAATTCTCTTTTGATCATTTTTAGCCCCGAAAGTTGTGTTACGCACACGATAAATTAAACGAAGTTACCTTGAGATGTTTGTTTGATTCCATTACGCGAGGGTGTCAACCGGAGACGATACAATTAAAGTTCCAAATAATTTAACGCACATTTTGTACAACTTACTTTACTGCCAAAGCCATCAATGGCATATTAACAGCATTTAGAAAGGAAATTGGACATTGCCTAAAAATTCTAGATATCGTGCAGTCGTAAAATAACCTTTGATGGTTAATTTAACAAGATACCGTAATCTGACTGAAATATCAGCATTTACTCACATTTTGACCAATTCATGCTAGTTCCAATTTACCTTAGTCTCCAAGTCTCATGCTGAGGTAAGTACAGAAGAAGGTAATCTCCTAATATTAGGAGCAGCCAAAGTGAAGTATTGCCAAACAAGAGTGAGTAGTATGTAGCAGCCAAATATCCGCAGTTATAAAATGTTACATATTACCCCTAAGGTTGGAAGAAGGCGTGCCAGGGGAGTTCGGAAAGGTTTGCCACGTAAAGAAGCAACGGAGAAAAAGGCAGAAGCTCCTCATCATTGAGGTGTTTTTGGACTTCGCGAAGAATACCACACTCCACGGGTTACGATACATCACCGAAGTGGGACTCACTGCTATAGAGAAGTAAGTAGCATTAGGTACATACAGACACGAGTAAATTACTTTAAGAATAACACCCACATATGCTCTCACTTCTTTGTATATTCTACTATAGCACACGACGTGTATTAGAAAATTGAAAATGTAATTCTCCCAGCAGGATTTGATTCCGCTACATCCTGGTATACTCGGCCAATCCCTCTAACGGACTGAGCTATTAGAACAATCATGCTCGGAGACTAAGGGTCGGTTGCACCAACATACGAACACAGGCCGGCCATCGTCAAATATGGCGCCGGCAACTGTCATCCCATAGAAACTTGTCAAGCTTTACATACAATCAGATTTGACGAACACCGCTTACGATTACAGACGGTTTGGTGCAACCCAGCCTTAATCTTTCAAATACTGCTAGGGGTAGGTATTTCTTTTTCCAATATTTCCCTCAAAATTGTTTTTTTTTTCAGAGTGTTCTGGGTTCTCACGTTTTTGATCAGTGTCGTCCTGTGTTTCATCCTGATCGAGCGCGTATGGCACAAGTGGTGGTACAGTCCCGTCATCGTCTCCTTTAATGAGAAAATGGTTCCAGTTGGAGAGGTAACTATAATCACCATTAAAAAGTCCTATTAAACATCATCAAGTCCTATTATTATTCGGGTAGTTGCTATTCCGGGTTTATTAAACCCTTGCATCAACGTGAACAACATTACAGTTCTATTTTGTGATAGTCATTTACCTGCTATTCTGGGTAAATTCCTGCAATTTAAAAGAATTGCGGGATTTTACTCGGAATCAAACACGTAGTTTATCTTCCAACTACATTTTATTAATTTCCCATAATAAAATTATAATACGCCAATTTGAATCATAATAATTGTCATCCAGTATACATTTGTAACACTTAGGCTGGGTTGCACCAAACCGTCTGTAATCGTAAGCGGTGTTCGTCAACAGAGATGCGATTTATTTGAAATACTTCTATTTAAAATGCAAATACAAAATGCAAAATACCTATTTTGTATTTTGCATTTAAATGCCTTTTAGTAAAAAGCATTTTGTATTTTATTTGAAATACCTTTCGAGATGTATTTTGCATTTTTTAATATTAATTTCAAAATGCAAAATACTTTGTGATTAAGTTTAGCCAACATTACCAGTCAAACAAAATGAAATGAACGAATGACGCTTGTATTGCCGAATTTGACCGATAGAGGCGCCTGCTAGCCATGCGTGCCCTTTTTTTTTCTTCTGTGGTCAGAGTGCGCGCCTCATGGAACAAGTATAAGATGGAACTGGTGAGATGTAAGCATAGACAATAACACACGTGGGAGCGAGAAAAAATGACATATCTTCTGTCCCTCATCGCGTATAAGGAACCGATTATTTGTCACCGGCCGTTGTCACCGAAATGTCATCGATGAACCAGTGGCCAGAGTATAAAAAAATATGTTACCCATAATGTTGGGTAAACTAAACCGGCTCGAATGTTAAAAATAACAAATAAAAAATTTAATTGTGACGTGATTAGAATACTATTGTGAATTTCATTATTATAATGGCTGAATAACTAAGACGTTTTAATCTAATCGTGATTTTGTTAACTTTAATGTAGGTATTAAATTAGTACACATTTATATCGTAATTGGGAGGACATCGGATGTTTTGTGTTTGCCCGCTAATATTTACTAAGAGTTTATTTTGAACATTCCCAATAATTAAAAACCTACTTGTCAGTAAAAATGGGGAGATTATTCATTTTGTGGTAACCCCAGAAAAAACTGTCACAATATCTCCGTCCTTGTGTGTGATTTGCTAACCCTCCTTCTATATATCCTCTTTCTACGGCGCGCCTTATGTTAGCCGTGTTCCGAATCACGCCAACAACGATCACAGCGTTTACAGTGCTGATGGCCGGTCCGAATCAGTAAGCGCGCTCAAGGCCGCGTGAGGGGTGTTTTGATTCGGACCGGGCATGTTGTCTTTACTGTCATGTTCATATATCAAACGTCAACTTGACGTTTGGTTTAAGGTGCTGACGCCTCGGAGTGTGAGCACTGTAAACGCCAATATGGCGCCGTCCATGACGTCATCAATGACGTCACGACATCTCATGTAACGCTATGAGCGTGATTCGGTCCGATCGTAAACGCGTTTATACGTTTTAAGCGTGATTCGGAACACGGCTGTTATGTCTGACTAGTGTCAATGTCAAACGAAATGACGAACACGAACATTATCTATGGCTATAAAAACGCAACGCCGCTGACGCCGACGATTCGATTTCACGGATTTATTGTTTGCTGGTGCTGGCTGGGCTGGTGAAGTGGTTACTGATTTGATTTGTCATTTGATTACCTACTTTTATGATATTGAAGTGTTGTTGTTATACTTGTTATCCCTACAATACTGGAACGGCTATGATACGCGTACTGATACATATCACCAAAATGTCATGCATAAGGTGCCATTTGGCTCGGCATTGTATCTCTATTCTATTTCTCATGATAAATATCTAAAATAAATAAAAATATCATTCGATTTGGTCAAAAGGTATTTTATTTTGAAAAAGTATTTTGAAAATACCTATTTTGCATTTAGCATTTGAAATACAAAACGCAAAACTATTTTGTATTTTGCATTTGAAATAGTAAATCTGAAAAGTATTTTGCATTTTGTATTTAAATGCTTTTTTAAAACCATTTTGTACATCTCTGTTCGTCAAATCTGATTGTATGGAAAGTTTGACAAGGTTCTTTGGGATGACAGCTGCCGGCGCCATATTTGACGATGACCGGTCTGTGTTCGTATGTTGGTGCAACTGACCCTTAGTATCAATAACATCAACAAGCCGATAATTTAGGTGTGGCCTCTTCGACCATTCCAAACGAATTGCCCCGCTCAAACGGCCGACCTGTTTTATATCCTACCCCCTCAAACATTCACGTGATTTAAATGTGACTCCCCCAGTTGTTAGTCAGTTGACTGTCTAAAATTACAATTGTATTAAAATGACAGTTAAATAATCAATTCAATAATTTGACAAATAGTCAAAACAATCAATACTGAGCTATACCCAACACTAAAATCCATAATATTTAGTGGCAATTATATTGCAGAAAAAAAATAACTGAGAATGTATTGTTTCGCAGAATTCTTATTTCATATAAACTTTTTTTCAGAAACGGTTAACTATTTAGGTACCTATACCTAAAATACTATTGTGTTGAGTCAAATTAGATCTACTAGAAAAATAAAAATGTTTCATATGAAAGAACAATTCTGCGAAACAAAACGTTCTAAGAAACTTTTGTCTGCGAAACAAAGTACTCGTACAACCCGATCTATTTTCTTTGCAGGTTCCTTTTCCATCAATAACGATATGCCCACAGTGGAAATGCAAGAAATCTGCTTATAACTATACGGATAAATATATAAACTACGGAAAAAGGCTGAGTAACAAGAAGCAACTAGATAACGAGTAAGTGTTTAAATTTCAGACAAATTAAAATTATCTCCTTGACTTTAATCTTCACTTGAAGTAAAAAGGTAAATCTCGTATCTTTTAGTGAAATTAAAATTCAAAATTAATGGTTTTTGGAGAGCGAACTTTGCTCAGCGTTTTTCCGACCGAACTTTGATCTAGCTAGATTGAGTTTTCGACAAAATTATAAAATATCTCAAACTTTGTTTTAGTAAGTAAACCATTGTCCAATATATGCAAAAAACCCAGCAAGAAATTGTTGGTATATTTTTTTCTTGTTTATGAATATCGTCAATGTTTTCTCTCAGAAATAGTTGGTTCTGGGAACCCTACTGAGCACCGAGTACCTAGGTCAATTTTTTATTTTATAAGTTCTTATGTTATTATTTTCTCTGCCTGTTTTTTTGTGATTGGCGATAAATAAATACCCATTTATCATTTACAAACTTACAATTTAATACTTTATGATTCTAGGACGTATGAGGAGCAGCTAATGTTAGAAGATGCTTTTCTGGTGTGTGAAGACTCCTATAGATTTTTGTTATATCAGCGGTATACATCAGACGAATCTCTTGTTAACAATATAATAAAAGTAAGTGCATTGAACTTGAATCAAATGTATAATAATATATTAGCACTATTTCGCAACTTTAATCCTAATATTCTTTGTACAAATATATTGGTGTTTATATTTATAATATACTAATACTATGACCTACGATATGCCTACGTTCATGCCAGATTATAGTTTAAATCTGTTCAGCCATTGTTGCGTTATTGTATGACCAATATCCAAATAATCAAAAATAATAAAAATTAACATTTATAACGGTTAAGGTTGTATGTGATACATTTTAATAGACTAGTTAACAATAAAAAACAAACTTCCGTACTCTTTCACCACTTTATTGAATGATTTTTCTCGGGATTCAAACCATGTCCATGTGATGGGATGTTGTGAAGGCACGCCTGGTTGAAAACAGGCGGGCAGTCGAAATCATTCAGCCCATTTCCCCAAAGTCTGAGCTCAAAGCAGCTTCTTCCAGTGTTCCTACTTTCCTCCAGAACAGAAGGAAATCTTTGAGGTTGACATCATTCAATTCGCCCAAATCTAACGTATCTCCACTGAATATAATTTATACCGCATTGCTGCGCACATACTACATTCCTCTAATATATGTTTGCTAGCTTATTCCTCCCCACAGTGTGGGTAGGAAGCGTCATATCTATCACCTAGGTATCGTTAAGCGCCTGTTAAGAGGATTGTGACCGGTGATCAATCCAGTTAACAATCTCAGCTCTTGCTATTATCCAGTTTCAGCAGACACTTGGTTCTCCTCTGAGCAAAATATTTGCCTGATGTCTACATTAGCTAGTTGCTTCCCTCCACCCACTCTCTGCTTCCCTTGGTGTCAGTCTTTCTATAACCCCTTTTGTGACCTCGAGACCATCTCCATCAATATTAACTATTTTATTTATTTGATGCACTTATTATATTTTATGGATTTCAGATAGCTCCAAATGTAGACGAATCAATGATTATATGCACATGGAGAGGCCTGGATGTACAATGCCAGGATTACTTCAAGATAGTTCTTACTAGCGAAGGCGTGTGTTATAATTTCAATTCACTGTCTTACAATGATATTTTTAAACAGAACAGGTACTTATTTTTCTAAACGATATCGTTATGAGAGTATTTTTTATAAAAAAAATCTTCTAGCAACGGTCATCAACGTTGCTGATCACAAAAATAATCTTCAGATAAAAGTGAGATCAACTTAAACTTGGTATAAGACAAACTTTTTGAGTGCCAAAAAACGATTTGTTGATACATTTCGGTAACTTGAATTGAAGACCTTTCCTATGAAACCGAAGTAATTTTTAAACCGTTTATGTTTAGTCTCACAGTAGAAGTTGTTCAGGATGATTCAATGATGATGGATGTATTTAATTACTAGCTTTTGCCCGCGACTTCGTCTGCGTAGAACTCGCGTCATCGCGTTAGAATGTTATTTCATGCTTCTATTATGAAATGTGCGCTTACCTAGTTATCTCTCCTCCATTCTAACTTAAACCCCGTTAAGGGATGATTTCCGGGATAAAAGTATCCTATGTCCTTCCCTAGGACTCAAACTATATCCATACCAAATTTCATCTAAATCCGTTGAGCATTTTAAGGGGAAACAGGCAGACAGAGTTACTTTCGCATTTATAACCCGCCCCGGTTTCGCACGGGTAGTCCAGTTTTAAATTTATTTATCTAAGCTTTTGCCCGCGACTTCATCCGCGTGAATATCCATTATCCATATCAACTTCTACACCGTATTTCGCCGGGTTGTCTCGCCAAACATTGCGCATGCCGGCTCAATGCGCCCACATGAAACATGACAAAGGACTAAATATATATTATTTTATTATAGATGTAGTTGAAAACCCTCGCGAGCGAAGCGAGCGCGAAACTTTTCGGATATTCTGATACGGGTGTGGAAAATACTTCATACGCATCAAGTAATGTGTATGAAAACGCGAGCGCAGCGAGCGCGAAATATTTCGAACATTATGATGCCGGTGCGGAAAATAATTCATAAGCATCAAGTCATGCAGATGAAAACGCGAGCGCAGCGAGCGCGAAATTTTTCGAACATTCTGATGCAGGCGCGGAAAAGACTTCATACGCATCAACTATAATGTAGGTAGATGAAAACGCGAGCGTACGGCGCTCGAAAATTTTCGAACATTATGATGATGTAGGTGCGGAAAATGCTCATCAAATAATGTAAAGAAAACGCGAACGCAGCGAGTGCGAAATTTTTCGAACATTATGATGCAGGTGCGGAAAATACTTCACACTCATCAAGTAATGTGTATGAAAACACGAGCGCAGCGAGCGCGAAATATTTCGAACATTGTGATGCCGGTGCGGAAAATATTTCACACTCATTAAGTAATGTATATGAAACGCGAGCGCAGCGAGCGCGAAATGATTCGAACATTCTGATGCAGGTGAGGAAAAGACATCATTCACATTAACTATAATGTAGATGAAAACGCGAGCGTACGGCGCGCGAAAATTTTCGGACATTATGATGCAGGTGCGGAAAATAATTCCTACGCGTCAAGTAATGTAGATAAAAAATCGAGTGCGAAATAATTCGAACATTATGATGCAGGTACGGAAAATACTTCATACGCATCAAGCAATGTAGATGAAAACGCGAGCGCAGCGAGCGCGAAATATTGAACAAAAAAAATTTGTTGACCTATCAAGTGGCTTTGTAAAGAGGTAGTTGAATAGATATTTTTTTGTTCATAAATTATTGGAATACCTTTCAAAGTTCAAAGTGCTTTATTGTAAAACATAGGTATAACGGAATACCTACTTTGGTCTGTTCTTTCACTTTCGAAGATGGAGTAGAGGCCTAGGTTGATAGCGCACCCACCCTGGTTGCTTCTGAGAGGTGTGTGATTTTCTGAGAGTTGTTTTTAGGGTTCCGAACCCGAAGGGTCCAAACGGAACCCTATTGGTGACGCCCAGATGTCCGTCCGTCGTCTGTCACACAGGTTTTACAGCCAAACTGTTGGAGCTACAGGTTTCAAATTTACACAGTATAAGCATCTTGTTGGCCCAAAGCAAAATCTTTAATGTTTTTAAGGGGAGCTCCCATACAGCTAAAGGGGGAGCGAAATTTTTTTTATCCTACCCTATCGAGTGGGGTATCGTTGTTTAGAGCTCATTGAGTAGATACTTACTAAATTTTTTATTGAAAGAAGCCAACAAAGTCAGCTTTTTTTACGAAATTTTGTTCCGATGAATTTTTTAACTTCCCAAACACCTAAAAACTTAAAATTTGGTAATAATGATTGTTATTACGTATATTTTACCAACAAATACTAATATATTGATAATTTAGATGTTTTTCTTTGTAATTTCCTTATTTTTCCTATAAAAACCAACTTAACTTTGCGGTCGGTTCGGAACCCTAAATGTGCGAAGTCCGACTCGCATTTGGCCGGTTTTTTTTGCTTCCAATCCGCCTGTGACTTTCGAATTTGGTCATACTTGATGTTTATTGTTACGTAGGTATGTATGTTTTAATAACGAATACCAATATACCCTAAATTTATGTCTGTTACGCGCTGAACGTAACGAAAACGCAACTAATCGGCACCTCGAAGAACCTCAAAGATGACACCCATATCGATTATTAAGAAAAGTAAATAAGTAAATGTCCGCCATCTTCGATTTGAAAATGGATAAGTATCATTCTTGTAATGAGCACCTCAAAAAACAATATTTTATACAAAATTCGCATACTTAATATATAGGTACATGTCGCAAGTGCTACCATACAACCGAGAGCCCGCCGCTCTGCGTAGGTACCCTCCATCGAAAACAAAAAAAACCGAGGTTGCGTAGTAAGGTTTGTGAATATTGATAGCGACTGACTGACCAACATAATTAGATCTCTCATTTCAAACAGTTAATATGGTTTGAGGGACTTTTGTATTTTCGTCTATAGCCTTGAGAGGCAGAGGTATTGTTATTTCACCCCCCATTTTTTCAAATACTATCTGTTTATTATACAATGTTTGAATGAGGTTCTATTTACTTTGCGTCCATGTATATACTTACCAACTTTCAAGCCTGTAAATCATGACCTGAAAGACTTCTCATACAAAGTTTAACCCCTCTTTTTACCCCCTTTCATCCCTAACCTGTATTGGCCAAAGATCCAATAAACATATTAGTGAAGGCTGTATTAAAATCCATTCGCTAGTTTTCGCGTGATAGTTAGACAAATAAACAGACAGACAAACAGACAAACAGACAAACAGACACGAATTCTAAAAACAGTTGAAACGTGTTCTGTTATCGATTCTTAGACCCCTCCATCGATTTTTTTACTAATATCTTCAATGTACAGATTTTCGACCCTCTTCTGCTTTATTATATGTATAGATGTATTAGGTACGTCTTATATTCCGCCCGGTGTAACACAAATCAACCTAGTCCCAAACTAAGCAAAGCTTATACTATGGGTCCTAAGCGACGATATACATATTTATATAGATAATCTGTTATATTTAACATTTTTCTATTAATTTTTAGTCAAGTCTGTAATAAAAACAATTTGTCTTGTATTATGTAGACAGGGTAAATCATGCTACATATCCAAACTTCCCTGATTACAGTATTCAGAACCAATATAAATACCTCCATTCCGAAACTCCGATAAATAAGTGGGACATTGTGTCTGGATACGCTGATATGAGACCGAAAAAAAAGAAGAATCCAAAAAGACGAAGGAATAATACAAGAGTAGAAGAAGATGTAGAAGAATATCCACGGCGAGGCCAGGTCAGTCAAATAGATTTCTTTATTAACCCAATTTCATAGATCACAAGCACATCAAAGATTACAATAATAGAATTAACAAATGAATCATTAATTATTTATAGGAAAACGGTGCCCGGCCAGACCTTGAAATCATGCTCCGAGAAAACTCCGATGATATTGACGAGTCGTGCAACAGTCTGAAAAACGGTTGGAAAGTGAGTACCTACCTATGAAATTCAATTCAAAACGTAGCAATAAACATTTATTAATAAAATAAGTACCTAGAAGAAACCCACTGAGAAATCCAAATCCGCTAGGTACGCAGGCTTCGCAGAATTAAAAACTCACAAATTAGTTCGAAGTTTTTTTATTGTGGTCTGATAACGCCTAGCACGCAAAATATTATATTTTGAAAATGCTGTTTCTAGGCTTATTTGAATATTTTTTTTTTAAATTTGATTAGAGATCTATGGCCTTTTTCTTCAATGTCTCCATCCGGTAGACTTGCATTGAATTTGTTTCTTGTCTTTACTATCGACTTTCAGGTGATGCTGTTAAGCCGAAATGTACTGGAATCCTCTAATACCATTGTAATTTGCTACTTTTTCCAAAGCCCGTTCGGCTTAGCTTAGTTTCGTGCAGGACATATTATTATGTTAGGTACAGTCAGCGTAATATAGTATGTAGCAGTCAAAGTGGCCAATTAGTGGTTTAGTGGTAGTGGAACTATTTGCCCACTGTGGCTGCTACCTACCTCTTCAATTAGCAATATGAAATAAAAATCTTGTTTTTACCCTGTCACTATCAATACCTTACCTTCCCATTAGCAAATTTATTAAAAAAGGTATCATTTATCGCTATATATTAGCCAGTTCACACCAAATCTCAATAATTAAAACACATATATTATTAACTTCCTTGTGAGACTATCCGTCCATCGATTAAAACTGAATAAATATCCGTTCCGTATTTATTGCGTATATTCATAAAGGCAGACAGATACAACGGGAGACTTTATTTTAATATGTATAGGATTTTGTAGTGATAACAGTTATGAGTGGAGCAATTTTTTATGCCTTGACTTCATTATATCATATTTTCATGTAATATTTATCAACAGATTTACCTCCAGCACCCAGCTGACATGCCGCAGGCGTCGCTGTACTATTACGCAGCCATTCCGAAGCAAATAACATCTCTTGCTCTCAAGTTCAGTGTTCTAAATACATCTGAAAGCTTGATGAATTACAGACCTGATCAGTAAGTGTTACATACAAAATTATGTATATTCCCTGATGTTTAACAGCGGAAACATACAAGTATTAAAAAAATAGGACTGGCTCGTTCCTTGCCCAGAGAAGGGGGAACGCAGACCGCTTTATGGGTACCCGCCCCCAGGGTTCCGATCTGGGGATCTAAATTAGTTGCTGTATGTATTGCATTGTTTTCTTTCTCATAGTTGTTATGTGAAAAAATGTTTATGTGCAGGCGTCAGTGTTATTTCCCCAAGGACCGGGATCTAGACTACTTCGCAACTTACACGCCGGACAACTGCCGACTCGAGTGTCTCTCCAAGTACACGTACAAACGGTGCGGCTGCGTGTCCTATCATATGCCGCGTAAGTATACTTGAAACAATTGAAATCATTTGAGTCGGTCAAGTTCTTATCACCTGGCCTAATTTACCACCTCGTCTCCTCTCTAACCTCTAGCCGCCCATACAACAAAAAATTGTATTAAATAGGTACTTTTAATTTGCGCAATCTTAAAAAAAAATACAGACACTAATAATTGTTTAGATATTAATTTCAGATGACGACAGTTCAGAAATATGTACGATACGGAAAAGAAAATGCGTGGAAAAAGCACAAGGTAAGTTTCAAAAATAGCAGTAAAAGCCGTTAGTTTAATACCTCCTATTGCCGAAGGTTTTTCGAGGATCTACCTGTATGGATTCTGTTTCTTCAAAATTGAGTAAAAGAGCTCTTGAGGTCTACTTGCACAATGTTTGATTTTGATTTTGGAGCGTATAACCTTTTAAATAGTTGGCAATGAGCAAGTGATACTTACAAACGTCTAAAGGCTAAGGTGACCATCGATCGACCATCAATCTGGGAATCTGTGATGTTTACCTATCGCGTGATAGACGACAAGATAAAGTTTCTGTCGGTTTCTAATACCACTCGATAGAAAGTGATATTATGCTTTATCTGTTGTTTATAATACGATAACTGCGACCATAATACGGTGCTTGGCCGTACGCTTGGTTGCCACCGACCTTGAATAGGATAGGATAATTCTTAAATACAAGTGTAAAAGTATAATTAATTATTCATTTCAGATGAATTAGCATCTAATAAACTGAAACAGGGCAGCTGCAACTGTCTACCTTCATGTGACAGCATCCATTACGATGCTGAAATCCTTAAAACAAATCTTGACATAAAAAAATATAGGAAGGCATTGAAAAAATTATATAATTACACTTTATCAGAAAATTATGGGTGAGTGAAGACATACTGTTTTATTTCGGTTTTGAAATAGAATTTTGGTTCTTTTCCGGTATTTATTTCTGATAAGGAGACAATGGGCACATGTCCAAATTATTAGTTCTGCCCCTCTAGCACAACATGCATTCCGTATCTACTCGCGCGCGAGATAAGCTACCTGTCACTTTTTGACAGCATTAATCAGACAGTGACAGGTAGCCTATCTCGCGCGCGAGTAGAGACGAGATGCATGTTATGCTAGCCCCACTGGGCGATACATGCTATTAGCGCGATACATTATTATCTAAGTGAATAACTTACATGTGTCGCATACATCACCGTCTAGTGCACATAGCATATAGTTTCGTTTTAGGAAATATAATGATATAATGTGTATGTTAGTCTTTAAGGTATTTGTATTATGGGCCACAGATGCCTGAAATAAATGATTAAATAAATAAATAAATAAATAGTACAAGCTTTGCTTAGTTTGCGACTTGGGACTAAGTAAATTTGAACTTCCCAACATATTGATTTACGTTAATTATTCATATACTATACTTAGATAAAATTTACGAGATTTTTTCAATTATGATATCAAATCTTGAATTAATAACTTAGTTTTTTAGGTACTTGTATGTATTTACTCCATTTTTACAGCTATTCCCGGTTGGAAATTTATTTCAAAGAACCTCGATTCGTGTCAATGCGGCGTTCTGAGCTGTTCGGACTGACAGACTTTCTGGCTAACTGTGGCGGTCTACTGGGACTCTTCCTTGGCTTTTCCTTTCTCAGCCTGGTAGAGATCTTCTACTTCTGCACTTTGAGGTGAGCCATTGTCTCTGTTAATAGCGTGAGATATAGGTATGTAGCTGACTTAACCGCAAAGGTACCACATTCAGCAAACCTCTTAGATTTTTAAAAATTAAAAATGGGGTTGCTCTTGCTCAGCATCAAGGCAAGTGAACAATATCCCATGTTTAGAATATGAAAATAAAAAATATTTGGAAGGAAGTAGTTTAGCATTATCACTAAGACCTATCAATTAAGACCTACAACAGGAATTTTAATACCCGATTCCGCAGTGAGTGTGTTAGGGAAAACGATCCACAACAACATGGCACTGTCGAAATGCGCGACTTTTTTTTTTTGTCCTCAAGCTACAATGTCACATTATCACATCACAAATTCTACTAGTACATCGTGTGGCATAGACCCTCACCTACCAAAATTACATATTACATTTGAAATGGTGTCAATTTTGCATGTGCATATTTCAGATTGTTCTGTACTCTGAAGAAGGACATTAAAATTGAAAAAAAGAAGCTGAAGGACAGTATGTACAAAAAATAATGTTTATGTGACACCTGGCCATAAAGTGGCAATTACTGCACGCTACGCGTGGCTACTTACGACTGTTGGTAATATAGAGTATCTCAGATTTTATAACATATTTATTGCCCTAGCCTTCGGCTCGGACGATCTGTGACATTCGTTGTTTTACCGCCCTTGGTAAGTAATGTACTATTATCAAACTGCAATGGATTCACATATTAATCTTCTTGTTAAGTGATTATGAAATAAGAATAATATTGTTACGAAACAAAAAACTACTAAAAACTCTCTTTGTAGGTAAGTAAGGTAGATTATTGCTTGAGCTCGTTTGACAGAATTTGGCCTTATAGTTCCGGACGGACTATAGGTGTATATGACTATACATTACGTACTACATGAATGGTGTATAGAAATTGCGCTTGGATGTGACTACAGGTACCAACAGATATTCCTGAAAGAGATGCTGAAAATAAAGTCTGTGAAAGTTGTCTGGAAGAGATCGCTCATTAACTATAAGACCACCTGTTGTTTGCCTCTCTACACATTGTTACTATGTACTATACTGTGTTATTTTTTGTGAGGTTATGCTGACGTTATTTGTATTGTAAACACTAAATTAATTGTTGAGGTACTTCATTTCCATACCATAATTGTCTTTATCTACACCCATATAGTAAATCCTCTTTTATAAGTTCAAATACCGTAGATAAGACCCCGCTTTATGATATACTGTGCGGCTGCTGCGTGCGTCCCCTATTAGATCACGAAATATAACACTTTAACGAGATCACGTACAAAATTAAGACACAGCTGCGGGCTGGCGGCGGAGGCGCGGGCCGGCCTGTCGACGCAAACATGGCGCACGCCGGCGAGAAGTGCCCACACGAAACACATGAAAGAGGATTTAATATATGGTTGTAGATAAAGTAATGTATGCAACTGTACATAATTAGGCATTAAAACACTCGTGTGACCTTATTATGAAACTCGCCTTCGGCTCGTTTCATAAAACACACTCGTGTTTTAATGCCCCTCATTATGTACCAGTTGCATAAACTACTATTTTCTTATATAATACTTCCTGTTACATGATCGAAAATTATTAATTGTTTTCTCGTCTGAACTAGAATACCGATATTATTTTTTATTCTAACAGCCAGTTCCTACATCCATTTTAATTAAAAATTTGTTAAGTAGTTTTTTCTATTGATATGATCGTCACTGCGTAGCCTATGTACTATCGGACCAACTGAATCGTGACCCACCGTAGAACTTTGTCACAGAAAGTGTCATAATGAATTTCTTGTGAGGCAGTACGACATACGACGAGTACATACATTTTCTTCAAGATTATTTAAATATAAAGAAAAGATTAACGTAAATAATAATCTAGGGTTTCTATATACAGTACTATAACTTATTGTTTTTAATGAGTACCTAACTAATATTTATAAGTACAGTTGTACCATCGTCTACCAGTCCCTGGGATCCCAGGGCAGATAACAAAAGAATGGCATTGTATATTTTTTTCGCCGGGAGAGGACGGCTTAAAATGCAACGTGTGTTCTGTAATCGTAGTTTTTTCAAACTTAACGTATTTTAATGTAAATAAAATAGATGTTACATGCTACATATAACTTTGATAGTTTGAGAATTCGCCTCTTGTAGCCTCAGCAGTGCTCTGTAAAATGTTTTATCTACTTCATGCTTATTTTAAGGGAGCGTTGATGTCTCTGTTGTTCTGATTTTAATCAAAGATCTGCGATTTTTGACAGAACTATGTCCCAAACATTATTACTGTTAAATATCGCATATCAAATATCGGCCTGTGCTGTGATTCGATACGTAAATTCATGTTAAGAATGTTGGGAACATTTTATAATATTTAGATATAAAATAGCGCTATCGGGTTTTTTCCTGTTCAAGACAAATGGAATCGCGCAATCGTTTTTTGTAACTGTTATTGTTAATTCGTGCCTAATGATGTTGAATAAAATATTTCTATGTCTATGACTATGTCTATATCTAATAATTATAGTGCGTGTCATTCACGATGGCGCGCCCCTCCACAGTAAATATCATCCATATATATGCGCAATTCGCTATTTGACAGTTGTAAAGATAAAATAATTAATGTGTTGGATACAGTAGCTTATAGGTTTACAATACTCATACAATAGGTTTTGTGCTTTAAAATTAATTGAAAACATTTTACTTTTGAAAAATAAATTAGGAGTTTTTTTATCTGTGGATTACAAAAACCGAAACGCGTGTGACGTCACATTTCAAAGTTAAGGTTTAATTCCGCAACAGATTGCAACTGCACCTACTGCACGTTATGTTTCTCCGCACTCTAAATTGGTATTCGTAAAAAGCTCTATTTAAAATGAGCGGAGAAGTGTCGCAACACTCGCAACAGCACAAGTTACTGTACAATTTGGAGTGCGGTATAACATGCAGTTGCCGTCTGCTGTCGGCTGCGGAAGTAAGCCTTTAGTTGTTTATCGAGAGTGCGACGTCACGCGCGAAATTCAAATTACTTAAAGAAAAAATATTTTTTTTAAAGAAATTAAGCTCTTTGGGAGAAAAAGATAATTGTTACAGGTATAAAATAAACCTACGTATAATTTAAAATACATTTCCGAAAACTGTCAAGTAGCCAATTGTACGGAATGTGCGGTGGAGGGGCGAGATTTCTGTGGGCGAGACTTCGTGAATGACACTCGCTATAGAATTGCAAAAATTTAAACTGCTCTGTCTGCTCACTTGGTTAAATTATTACATATTACATTATTAATAACATAAATAGGCTTTCCTTAAAACTGCGACAGCAACTGCCCTCTATACCACAAAACTTTACAAGTCTACAATTTGACAAAATTGTCGAATTGTACGCTTGAAAAGCTTTGTGGTACAGGCCCCTGATCAAAAGCCAGACCAACACAATGCCACACCTAGTTCAGCGGAACTCTGAAATTATACGCCGTCAATGTCAAGGGAGGACTGACGACCGCGCGAGATTTATTGCGTCGGCGCAGATCAAAGCGATCGAAGCAAGATGGCCGCCGCACCGCCATGTTTAGATCGCGAGTCGTGTCTCGTTAGAAGTATTATTCAATCAGCTGCCTTATCTGATAGCGGGTCAATTGAGAGGAGAAATTAAGTGGAAATAATACAAGGTGCCAGAATGATAACAATTAATAAGACGCCAAAGATATAGTCAGTACCTATCAAATAAATATAAAATGGGTACAGTTTGTATGAATTTTCCATACGAACTGACTTGTTTAATTCCTATTAAGTAGAAGGTTTCGCGTAGAGCCACCAAAACGTTTTCCAGCTACCTACCTACTTATTTGGATGTTTTCAAGACGACAGTGAATAAGGATCTAGGCACAGAATAGGTATCATCACTTAGGCACTTACCATGAGAAAAGGTCAAATGATTGTCTAATTCTGAAGTTAATCTAAATTATTGCTGCGCAACAACCGAAAAACGCAGACATGGAGTATTTTTCAGTCGATGCTATTAAAGTTATCAATCAGGTACTTACATTTATAAATTTAGTTAAATTTTCAATAAATTAAGCTCAAACACAGCTAAGCCCATTAGGAACTAAGATATCGAAGTAGGTGAAACCAAAAATTTACAATTCTAATTACTTCGTAGTTTAAGTTCCTTTAATGTCACCACAATAAGGGTTCAAAATTCAAAATGGCACACCAACTTGTGTGACTGCAGTCTATGTGTGATATTCGTAATATTTGATTTGATTCGTATTAATGTCAATGAGCAATAGCTTTATTTGCGTCACGTAATATGAACAATGGAGCAGTTAGCCATTTCCGTGAATGTTGCTTTGTTGGTGGTCGTTGCGAATATATTTAGCAAATGAATACGGATGGATGCTTTCGGAATAATGTTCCTTGTCACACCTAACATTTTTTCTCAGTCGTAACAATCTTGTCTTGATTTGTTTTTGGTATTGGATTTGAGACTTTCCCTTGCGATGTCTCTCCATATCTGACGGCTACTAGCACTGCGAGTGCACTCGACTACGGATGACTTAGTCACAGCTTTTAAAAGGTCCGTCCATCGGGTAGGAGATCGTCTTCTGGATCTTTTCCCTAACAGTTAAAGGTTAAAACTAAGAAATAATTAGATACTAATGAATAAAGGAATAAAGAACCACCGAATAGGGACTCCCTGGGCAACATGGGGAGAGGCTGTTGATATAAATTATGGGGTTCAATTAGGCGACTTCCTGACTTGGCGGGGCGGGATCGATATGTGACATTTTCTTCTTTGACGTAAACTTACTGACGTCGCAAAGATTCTCACTTGACATATATAATACTATCAGTACATATTACGTTTGCGCAGTAGTAATATCATGCGCAAAAGCGGAGAAGTACCGCCTTCGCATCGTCCCGCGCATCCCGCGCCAGTCAAGAAGCACTCATTAGAGGTGAGACGTATTTACGGGAACAAGTTTTTGGAATAGGTTTTGGCATGGACGCGTAAGTACGCGATCCCGCTTGCGCGTCTTTTAGCGTATCGAGTACTAGGCGTACGACGACTCTGAAGACTCGGAACGGACTCGAAACGTCTAAGAGTCTTTATGTTCCGCGCTATTCGTATTCGTCTGCGCGTTCGGATTCTTTCGGGGTACCTCGGGTCGGGGTCGGTTTAGCGAGTATTTGGACCTAGTCTTTGGATCTAGTCTTTTTGTGGACGCGTACTCGCAAGACTCAGTACGCGTTTTGCCTAGTACGTCTCACCTCTAGCACTCATTTAAATGTAGGGGCGTAGTAAAAAATGGTATCGCGTCGACTGACAGCTGACACTGACATTTGACACTTTTCTCATATCGTACTGCCTCCGCACCGACACATCAGGATGTCGCCTTATCCTAAAGTACGTAAAGTACTCACTAAAATTGTAGTTTAAAATATAAAATATTATAGCAAAAGAACCCTCATATAAAAATTAACAATCCAGAGGAACTACAGTAGGTAAAACAAACACTTTTAATACAGAGTGCACCTAAAGCATCAGCTCTATTATTTTTCGACAAAGTATTGTTTAAACAAGATATTATTTCATCAAATATTACCCCACACGTTCAGTAAGAAAACACTACACTTTGGCTACCAAAATTCTACTTTGACACACGCCAAATGATAACATATTACTCGACCATAAAGTTTTAATTTCATTGGTGATTTTTCTGAGGAGCGTTCAAATCAGTTAAAAGGCAAACAGTAGCTGGCCACCCGTGGGTTTTAAGATGTCAAACTTGAGTGTTAACTGTGTAAACACGATTAACTAACCGCAGGTAGGTGTAGCCCATCGATCATTTGAAATACACTTTTTGTCGAGTATTTATTGTACCTAATAGTGATGTGACTAGTACGTTAATAGGTAAAATAACGACTATTCTCTACCACAATTATAAACAGTCAATTCAGAGTATGTACACTAAGTGAGTGAAATCTTATCATCATTACAAAATACTAGTAATAATCGAATATATTTCTCTACCAGCCAATTGGGCCCAACAAAGATTTAAGAAAGGTTATTCTTTGTGAAGAATTAAGGTCGCCGGTATTTGTACCATAATACAAAATTAAAGCCTGGTGTCCATTGAAAACCAACAGTAAAAGTAGGTATTAAAACATTGAAATATGAGTTTCCATTTAGAATAGGTATATCACGACACCAATTTAAAACGGATTTATATTATTTTAACTACGTTAATGTGTAAGATTTTTCAAAAAGTTTGTTTAACTAAAATACTACAAATTATTACTTATAAAAAAAAACTCAGACATAGAACATCCCTGCGCTCTCACATCACAATCGTGTACCATTTACTTTGGCCACTGTTGACACAAGCTGTCATAACAACACTCGCTACCGTGACGGGCGAGCGGCTAGAGCGAGCACTCGACTCTGTGTAAACACTCCACGCGGCTATGATTCAATTAGTACTGGCATGACAAATTATTTGGATTGATGCTGTAAATTAAGTTACATAGTTTCGGAATTCGCACTTCTTTTCAATTACGTTGTTATTTACTTTAACTTTATTTTCTTTTTGGGTTTTTTAAAATATGTTTATATGGGTTTTTTTATACTACGACGGTGGCAAACAAGCGTGCGGTTCACCTGATGGTAAGCGGGCTCCGCAGCCTATAGACGCCCGCGACTCCAAAAGAGTCACGCGTTGCGGACCCTTTATAAATTTTGAGGATTCACTGTGTTGACAGCAGAAGCGACAAAATCGTACGCCGTCTGTCACAAATTTTTGTTCCGAAGATTTTTTTTACTTCCCATTGACCTATGAACTTGACATTTATGGTGATAATGGTTATTATTACGTATATTTTATACTAATATATTGATAAATCACATTTTATCTTTGAAGTTTCCTTATTTTTCCTACAATAAATTTAATTTTGCGGTTGGTTCGGACTCGACGGGTTTTTCTTGTGTAGTTTAGAAGTTACTATGGCCATCTTCTGTCTCCATCATCAGATCAGCTTGATGGTACCATAATTATCCAAAGTTCAGCTCAATCGGATACTGACCAGTGGTTGGAAATTCTGTTGCAAGATTCCATCCGAAAAAACATAGTTACATATATTGCGAGTTAAATTATAAAGCTTGTAAAATCGAGGTCCCTATGTCGCAAGTTTGACACGTTACGATATCAACTTGCTGGACTCCTCTAGGATACAACCGGAGGATGATTACGTTATTATTATTATTATTGGGTACTCATATTAGAATGAAACTTTGTCGTCTCAGAATTAGCTCAAGGTTCGTTTAGACTGGCGCCACTACTGGCAATACAACCCTAATTACCAGTTCCTCGCCCGAGGCGTGTCCGCCCGTCTGTCTGTCCCAAGTGGATTTTTATGATGCACTATGATCAGTGCAGACTGGTAATAGCTTAATGGTAAGGCGCGTTGTGCCTTTGATTTGTGGATAATAGTGGTGTTTTTGACTGCTTAAATATGGAGTTCGAAATATTGGGTTTGGAGTTATATTTGGCGTCCCTATAGACGTTTGTCTGTCTGGATTAGACAGATCTGTTCTGTGAACATATCTACAATTAAGGGCTAGAGAGCCTAGTTATTTTTTATACGACTGCCTCAAAAAAGGTAATGTTTGTTGTATTCACAATCCGCACAAACGATGTCTCCGTTAATATTTTGCAATAAAAACATTTAATATACAACATTTAATATATAAGCCGTTAACTAATGAACACAGGAAAGATACAATAGAATATTAAGGTACAAATATTAATTATTGCCCATCCAAAATAAGCACATAAGACAACAAAAGAAAGTATGGAACATAAGAAAATGTTAGAAAAACCGGCGGTAAAAAGCGATTTCAAAACTTTGAAATTATGCAATATGAAATCGTTACATCTTACACATCTACATCTTAGACCTTGTCATGGCTTTCCTTCAGGTGAGACTAATGCCAATCGCAGTTCAGTCATTAATCAATAAAAAAAATCTTGGAATATCAATCAACTAATACAATAATTAAAAATACCTAATCGCCAGGATTAGGTACGATCAAGTACCTACTATCTTCATTCGCTCACGCTATGAAACACTCTTAAGTCCAAAAACATGCTAGTTTCGACCTTGTTACTAAGCTATAAGTCCCAACCCAATGTTTTGGGACTCAGTTTGAGTCGTAAATTCAGTTAATGCGTCGGGGCCATTTTATTTCATGAGAGGACTTAATTACTCGACAGGCGAGTTACTTAATCCCTTAACATCCGTTTAGGATTCAAACGCACTTTATGGAGAGCATGTTGTGATGTTTGGCGAGGTTAAGAGCATTGGAGATAGCATAGGGTAAGCTGTCGTAATGTTGATTGAAAAAAAAAATGAAATTTGGTATGGAGATAGTACCCCGAAAATCAACCCTTAAGGGAGTGGAAGTTTGTATAGAAGAGTGACGACTAGCTAAGCGCCTGATGTAAACAAATGGCAAATTAATTCTCTCGCGATAAACGAGTTCCACGTGGACGAAGTCGCGGGCAGCAACTAGTTCTTTTATATACGCTAAATATGTCTCTCCCCCCCGCAAGGTGGACTGGATAACCTGGTAAAGGTCGCGGGAGTCCGCTGGATGCGGGTGGCGCAGTGAACGGTCATTGTGGCACTCTTCGGGGGGGCTATGTCCAGCAGTGGACGTCTTTCGGCTGATATGATGAAATATGTCTCTAGCTTTATAAATTAAAATATTGCACGTCGGTCTTTATACACGATATTTTTTAAGTGAAAATCACATTTTGTCCACGTTGAAACATGCCGAGTATTAATAAAAAAACCCATGACACCAATTACGCGAGATAAGATAATTCATAAATGAAGAGGTTCTCACAGCGCTCTTGAGTTTTATCTCAATTTGGACATAAGTTTCGTTTTATCGGGCGCCGACATATGGCTTTGATGCTAACTGTGGAAACATAATTGCTTGTCTTTGAAGTGGTTAAAAGCGTTTTTTAGTGACAAAAACAGTCATAAAATTTATTTATTTTTTTAAGCTACTTAACGGTAAAGGCGGAATCTCGTATGTAAAACCAATATTGCCGAAGAATTATTGAAAGCTAGCAATAAAATGATAGCCACGACTACTAATTTAAAAACATCGTTTTATTTTCATAAATAACTATCAATAATTTCTAATTCAATCAACCAAATTCCAGGCACTATTATATCATCAATTTGTATGTCCATAGTCAAATGGGTACTTGCATAATTTTTGAATGATGGTTAGGGCATATCAACTCTCATTTGCAGTTGCACTTAGGTACCACATTTAAGGCGATATATCGATTGAAAGAGGCGTCCTTATGTTTTTCGCTCACGACAAAACGGGATGCAACACTCTCCGAGAATGGCTTTTTTAGACAAATCTCGTTAAATATCTGACTGTGTGCAGGTTTAGATCAGGTATAAATATTAACTTAATCGTGTCTTTTAATAATGCGTTGTTTTAGTAGGCTGAGTAAAAAAGGAAAATATAGACTCAACTTTGGATTTTTTTCTATAAAATTTTAAGCAATCATGTTTCGGCTATTGTCAGTACCACAATCATATAGTCAAGAATCATATATCTGAAAATCAGCCCCTACTGTTTGCTAGTCTGGGCAGGACAGCGTTTCAAAGTTTCTAAATTTCTCGTTGTAGCGCCTTAAAACGCAGGGCCATCTTAACCGCTTTTTTACTAACATTATCTGTATTTATATTTTGGTATCTATATAATTCGTTATCCATTTATCCTTTTAGAGCGTATGCCAGCCACGTCGGCTCTGGCCATATTTGCAAACAAATGCTGGGTAAAAACGTAGGTACGTAGCCGCTCAGTCAGACGTCAACTTGAGCCGATTTCGTTTATTTTAACCTTAAAGGAGAGCGTTATTCGACATTGCTTTTTAAGAGCCCTTAACATCACCAAAGCCCCGATTCAGGATTTGAATTACTCAATCGTTTTTATGTTAATGTGTGATTCAATTTACAGAATAAGAGTTTAAAAAAAATAAAGCTATTTTCAAGATTAGGAAGTACGGCCTGCAATTTCAACGTTTAACCTTAGGCTAAGTCCTAATTAATGTGTGGTCCAGAAATTTTGATGCAGATAAATTTGAGATAAACCCGTAGCAAAAATGTGTATTACTATCATGATATTTCAATACCTATCTAAAAATGCTCAATACAGAATTAACACCCAATCCATCCATCATCGACGTCGCAAAAACTTTACGAAGTCATGTCTTTCATTGTTTGCAAAGTGCACAGCAAACGACTCCTTAATAATGACAGCTGCAATCCAAAATCAACCTTACATAAACGAAACAAAATTAAAAATAGCTTAACAATCGTTTCAAATGAATTTGCAATCCGATACAAATAAAAACGAACTTTAACTTTAAGATTTTAAGATTGAATATCGAATGGGTTGTTACGAGTTTGTTAAGGCGAAGTATTCGAAGTACGACAATGCGGTGGCGGGTGAAAAAGTGTTATCAATCATCTGTGACGATGATGGACGACTGTTGAGAGGTAAGGGCCAGTGCACACGCAACATGTGGTGTGGGGACCGAGTTTTATTGAATAACATTTGGTTGGAGGATATTGTTTATTATTGATATAGATTATATTGCAGCACTACATATACCGCACACTAGATGAACCATCTTTCTTGAATTTAAACTTTCGTGAGACATGTTATAACTTTATTTTAATAAACGGTTAAAACTCACGTATTAATTGTCACTTCGGGCGACATGTTTCGAACTCGTCGGGAGTTCTTCCCCGCCCAACATGTCGCCCGAAGTGACAATTAATACGTGAGTTTTAACCGTTTATTAAAATAAAGAACCATCTTTCTCTTGGCAATGACAACAGTTAGCCACGCATGACACTTAACAAGCACCTCTTCATTTCAGGTGTTACAGATAGCCCTATCTGCAGAGCTTGTATGGAGGACGAAGAGACAGCCGCCCACGTCATCCTTTCACGCCCTGGGGTGACAGCATACCATAGAGACAGAGCTTTTTTGCGTGCATGACAAACCCTTAAACATAAATATGCAGAGAAGCGAAGCAATTAACAGTCACAATGTCCGCCTTAGAATATATGTACCTATCTTCCTAATAGGAAAATTTAACTTTACCTCGGTAATTTTCGCCTACAGTTCTTCGTTTTCCTAAGACATCACAGGATATTAATATTGTACTAATTTCAATAATTATTACAGTAGCGTATAACGTCTACGTATCAACGTATTTATATATAAATACACATACTAACCACAAGTCATTGGATAGCCAAAATTCCTTCAACTTGCTCTTGAGCGATGCTACAGACTGGGTCTGTCTTAAGGACAACGGTAACTTGTTCCACAATTTTACAGCGCGCACCGTGAAGTGAAAGACTTCGAATATGCACGGTGCTTATGCGACGGTAGAGCCAGAGTAAGGTTCGACTCGCCCGCCCGCTCGACCTCAAACGATGACCACTAATACCATCAGCCATGTAATTAAATCTTTCTGAAAGGTAATAGTCATATTATCCACAAAATCACTCCATCAATTTCCACGAATGCAACTGCCAAAATGAATGTGAAACGCAGACGCCAACCCCGCTTCCGATCAAGCAAATGAAATTCGTATTCTCAGAACATCTTGATGCCATTGCAGTTATTCAGGCCGTCGGTTCGAGAGGCGTGCGTCTGAACACAAAGGGTGACAAAGGCTCTTCAGCTTAATTAGGTTTATTGTGCGCTGAGAGGAAAAATGGTGGAGGCGCTGGGATTGATTACTGAATAATATTGAATATATTAATCTGGGTCATGGTGATGTGATAACGTACGTAAAGTACATCTAACGGTCATTTTACCATTTAGTATTATGAAATATTACATTTAGATTAACATTACGTTCGTTACAACGTTCATCAGTGGACTACAATGTAAAAAAAACAGTGGGGAACATGACTGTGGCGAAAATTTGTCATACATTAATATGGGTGATTTCCGTAAAAGTGAAGGACAAATTACAAAGTAGGCAAAATAAGTCAATAACTATGTACTTACCTACGCTTACCTACCCTGAGCTACGGGTATTTAAAGCCGTCAGCTGTTTCTCCATCAAACAGAAACGGTTCCTATGTATTCTTTTCTTATATTATATTGACTAAGTACCAGTCTAATTATCAGAAGGAGAATGTCCGTGTCCGTTTGACCAAAAATACTAGATTAAATCTTTTACCGATATAAGGTCTTAGACTCTCAGAGATCTTTACAAAACCGAGTCTTACAGAACCATTAGAATTACGATTCATAGCGGGATCTTGAAATCTTACAGAACCAAATCACTATCACTGCAATAACAATGTTAGAAAATTTACAATATCTGATTGATGTGTATCTGAGTATGCGATGACGACTAAATATGCTAGATTGATCCATGGACCGTCGTGGGCGGTAGTGTAATTAGTTTGCATCGCAGCGCGGATCGCTTGCGCATGCAAATGTAGGTAGGTACGCGGCGAATACTAATCTTTGTCTGCGTGCGATCTTGCAGCTTACTGCTATGCTATTCACAATGTTCACTTCATCGCTCACCCCTTGTATATCTTGATGCCGGGACTCGTAATAACAACGCGTAATCGTAGGTCTGACGCATTTGGTGCGCTTAAGGTGAGGTGAAACATTGTAGACTGCTAAGAATAACACTGCAAGGTGATCTTTATAAACTTATCTTAAGTTGTGCAGTTGAATACATTGTGTTTTGTTTTTTTGTCACTTTCTAGTCTAGTAGTTTTAGATTTAAGATGACAAAATGTGACGTTTCCAACAGTTGTAAGGACTTTCCTACTAGTATTGCATTGTAATAGAAATTAGATTCATGTAATATGCTGAGGTAGCTGTTAAGTGCAGCATTGATATTTGACTGACTTTTGACTTGACTTTAAGAATCTGGCAAACTTCAATATTGAAAATAGTCATTTCCATTTTGGTATTTAAAATATTAGTTTTTGTATTGATCCCAAAAACAAAAGCTTTTTACCGTTTCGGCATCCTGGGATGTCATCGTAAATTATTCAAAGTCCCGCTGACTCCAAACTTCAGATTGCGAATCAAATTGATGATTCCTCAGAGCACGCCGCTGAAACAATGCCGTGCCCCCTATTTATTCCTAAAGACCAAAACAACCTTATAAATTCGGCAGACCATCAAAAAATCCCCGCCCAAAGAATCCATCGCTGCATTCCTGACATCCGCGACGCATCGCGCCGAATGTCGAGCTACCAGCACGCGAAGAATCCCGCTTTTTGCCGACACCCACCCGCGAACACTTTGACGGCGAAACTTGACGGCGAATGACGGCGAGTGACGGCCGAACCTGACATTACTCGAGGCGGCGGCACTGTCGGCGGAATGTACGGATGCTTCCGACATGTTTTGCCGAATATTTATTCGGGATAGTAAAAAGTGACGAGCCGCAGAAACTCGCGTTTAATCATTGCTAAGAAACGTTGATTTATCGCTAGCGAATTTGAAACAAAGGATCTTAATTTGATGCCGTATTCGTGGTCAAGCAAAAAGCAGGCGAACGTGAAGCTACTTAAATAAATTTAGTTTTTGTTAGTATGATTATGTCTAGAGCATAATGTCTAAGGCACATAATCTCAGACTTATTACAATAAGGAATATTTTACAATTAGATAACATTAAGCTCAACTCTTGGTAACAATGTTTTATACAAACTAGAACATTGTAATGGTAATAATGCTACGTAAGCTTTAATAACCTTTATTTAAAATAAGTGTTTAACAATACCATCGGCATTGTAATGAATGAGCCTTTTTTATCTCCTGAACAATAAAAATTAGTTAAGGGGAGGTATCCCCAACGCAAATGTCCCGCTCTAACACGCGTGAGTTTATAATTAACCATCCCGCTCTCTACGCAAGCTCTGCGCGCAGTTTTGTAAATATTTAGCTATAGTCATTAAGCCAATCATTCTATCAAAGCAAACCCTGCGAATTTGTCTATAACTATTTACGATCTTTAATTGAGTACAAAAATAAAACGTTAAATATCAGTAATATAGCCGTAGTATTGAAAATACATTCCAAAAAGGGGTAACTTCGCGATTTTTTTCTATCGAGTGAAATTCATCAGGTCATGTAACTGACAGCGATTTTGACTAGACAAGATCCTTATGTAACACATATATTTTTTTTAGATTTTAAGACACTATATTCTATGTCTCAGATCGTTTTTAAAAACTCAAAAGTGGTAATACACGGCCTTAAATCAGTGTGCTAAAAAAGTGCGCCTTTCGAAACCATTAATAACTTAAATTGCCCACCCAGGAAGGAACCATTTTGTGGCCGCAATGGTCAGGTAAGGTCATTAGCTAACTAGGGTTTTGGCGCCAATCCTTCGATAACTGGTCATTCGTCAAACATCTGACAAGGGGTTTGGCAAATTGGTGATGATGAGATTGGTCACGCCAACGCGTGGTGAAGAGGTGTAATTTAGGAGAACCTTGAATGAAGCCGAAAGAAAAAAACACTATGGTAAAATAAATTAGGTATATGCAACGAAAATTGCCGTCAATGTAACAAACATTTTTTTTCTTCAGGACAACGTTGAGTTTTGAGAGTAATAATAATTAGAATCATGATACTAAATATGTACTTAAATAACGTTAAATGTTTAAACAAAAATTAAGGCTTGCAAATCTTTCAGACCAAGATTTTTAAGTTAGCTTTAATACTTAAATGAGAGATTAATTTTCAGTTTATTTACGTTTATTTGTAATCGAATATTGTTATTTGATAAAAAATATAATTATAATGATTGTTGTAAGTTGGTACTCGTACACTCCTTTACTATGCCACCTGTTAACTTAACCTTATAACTATGTGCCGTCGAAGTCAAAGATAACTTACACTTATGGTATTTATTCCATTGTAATAAGGCATAAAATGTATTTGACGTCAAATGTGGGTACTCACCTAGGTAGGATATACATACATAAACGCGGCTATGTTCTATTCTAATACTTGTGTTATGTCAGCAGAAGACGTCTAGTTGAATAATATATCTTATTGTTAGATGCCTTTTAAAAAAATGCGTAGGTACCTATCCTGGTCATGGCAACCACTTCCGTTGGTCTACCCACAATCCATCTCCGGCATTTTATTCCTTTTCCAAAGGATTCCAATTTCAAAACCGCCAGCACCGTAAATGGCATGATTTGGCTGTGGTTTGAGCAAATTACATATTATTTGGCCGAACGCCGAAAGCCGAAAGCCGACATTGGCGCCTCGTTGGCCATCCGTCATTACTATATTGAGGGGTATGTCGAATCATGATTGTCGGACACAGGTCCGGAGTGGGTGCATGTATATTTGTGACGTTGCAGTTTTCGTTATTAGGGGGAGGGAAGTAATATTATGGTAATTAATGCAGTGAGACAGACAATGAAAATTTGACTGTCACCGCCCCTTCTTATAATTAAGTGTGGTCGGGGTCTGAAATTAATTTTTGTAGCGTATTGTGGCGTAATTTCGTTGCAAGCTTTTTTATTTAACAGTAAATAATTGTGTTTTTTAAGAAACCTTTTTTTTTGTGCCGTGTTGTGTATTAAAAATATTATGTAATACTTTTAATTTAATTTCAAAGACTGGTACCTATATTCTATTAAATAACGTAAATTTATTAATTTGACTCAATTTAAACTTTAAAACATACCTACCTATTCAAATACATTTATCTGCAAAAAGCCCTAAAGAACTATTTACCCGCTGAAAGTAAACGTATAACAACACTGACACTCTACTCGTATTAAACAAATAAATAGCTCTACCTGGGCCACTAAAAAGTACTCACCAAAAAGCACTCAGTAAAAAGCTCTTAACTGTTTATCCGCTGAAGCATTTTATATCTAACTTTAAATGAATACACGGAACAGCTCATTTACTAGCTTAGCTAGTTACCTAATCACAGGCGTGTAATGATTGTTATTATATTATGTACATAATACTAGTAGGCCTCAGAAACACTAAAAGTTTACAGCCACCATAACCACAATACGCAAGTAACAGTTAGTAATAGTTTTATAAAAGGTGAGCAACGCAAACGTAAGTACCTAACTATTCTTTGGACTTGCGGTCGTCTATAGGCTGCGGTGTCCACTTACCATCAGGTGGGCCGTACGCTTGTTTGCCTCCGTCGTTGTATAGAAAAAATAAGTCTTTAGGCAGCTTGCAAAATTTACAACATCTGTTAAAACTCCCAATCCATCCCTGTATTCAATAGGGCCGTATAATAACTAGAATTACGTGATTAGACCCGACGTAGTTAACTAAAGTATTTTTACTTAGGCGCGCCGCACGTCCGTCACTTAAACCGAAATTACACATAACCATAGCTTGCTAACCACTGGTTACGTAAGTATAGGTTAGCATCGACAGTTTTGTACCGATCATATGCGACTAATGTCAATCAGGAGTTTTTGTTGGCTCGCAATTATTTAAATGAGGCCTTTCGAACTACTTGGGTCAGCCAGTGTTTTGATCATCATCAGTCGTTACCTCCCTGCTGAGAACCGTGACATCATGTCCTATTCTGCTGCTGCATGTGCTGACCCAGACTCTTCGAGCACTGCAGGGATGCAGTGAGCTGTGTGCCAATGTTTAGTTAGGTTACTGTTCCTCTTGCCGTTTCGACTAAACTCGGCTCTGGCAAATAAATATTTGTGGACAATCTTACACGGACCGCGAACGACTCGGCCTGTGGGACGACGCCCCGCCAGGTGGACCGACGACCTGAAGAGAGTGGCGGGAAGCGGTTGGATGCGGAGAGCTGAGGACCGGGTGTGGTGGCGCGAATTGGGGAAGGCCTATGTCCAGCAGTGGACGACTACAGGCTGAGGATGATGATGATGATGAATCTTACACAAATCAACCTAGTCCCAAACTAAGCAACGATAGACGACTGTGGGTACTAAGTGACGATATACATACTTATATAGATAAATAGATGAATAAAAAATGAATAAAATGAACTTTATTCTGTAAGTAGGCCGCAATGGCACTTTTACAAGTCAAACCCTACTAGCGTTTCACAGAGGCCACTGCCGAGAAGAAACGCCGAAAGAAACTCGACAGTCAGCCATTTTCTCACAAAATATGCTTATTACAATGATAAATGATAATACTTAACCTACTTAAGATCAAGAAATCTAAGTATCTATATAAAGCAACACAAAAACAAAGAATAAAATGAGGAAAAAAACCAGTTATGACAGTGTGTAATTCTGCAAGAAAACATTTCGAAACTGTATACCTTAGCATTATCAAATTCTATTTAGGAAAAAAAAAAAAATTGAATCCTTTAGACTATAAATTTAGTTATAAATCTTTTGATATGTTTTCTTGCAAGAACTGCGTCAACTAGATAAAATTAAAAAATACACAATATATGAATCTTTACTCTATTTAAGTATCTGGTTTGGGCCATGCTTTTCTGTCTGTTAGATAGTCCTCAACCTTGTAATAAGCCTTCGACATCAATGATTTTTTCAAGTACTTTTTAAGAGCTGGAAAAGGTAAATTCAAAACTTCATCAGGTAACTTATTATAAAAACGGACACATTGACCTACAAAAGATTTGTATACTTTACGGACACGAAATTTTTTAGTGGCAATTTTATTTTTATTTCTAGTATTAAAATTATGTATATCAGAATTTTTACAGAAGGAGTCTATGTTCTTAAGGACATAAACAATATTCTCATAGATGTACTGGGACGCTACAGTTAAAATGTTGATTTCTTTAAAGAGTTCTCTTAAAGATTCACGTGAGCCTAGGTTATATATGGAGCGAATGGCTCTTTTTTGTAACACAAAAATTGTCTGTATGTCAGCTGAGATATTGAAATACATAGAGAAAATCCAAGACCTAAGATCAAATAGGTATTCGAGCCCATCACACAAATAAATGCCCTGGCCGGGATTCGAACCCGGGGCCACCAGCTTCGTAGGCAAGGTCACTACCAACTAAGCTAAAGCGGTCGTCAAAATCTCCGTGGCCGTCAAGATTCCCTGACGCATTAGGAACGAAAGGGCACGTGCTATGCTGGCGTGACTTGCTGTCAAACATCGAATTTCATTTTCCAAGTAACCATAATAAAAACTACAACCTAAAATCGCCATATAAGTACTGTTTTAATAAAGCTGATTATACTAAAGTTAATGACGATATTGATTCGATTCCCTGGCTAGCCCTTTTAAATGAAATTCCGGCTGAAAATGCCGTATCACTGTTTTATGAACACATTTATAAGATTAAAAAAATACACGTCCCATACAAAAAAGTGCATTCTAACAATTTTCCGCACTGGTTCTCTCCTGCATTAATACACATATTTAAAAACAAAAATCGAGCCTGTACCCACATATATACCACAATTTAGTTGACTATGAAGAATTTTCAAAATTAAGAAGTAGATTTAAATCGGAGACTTGTAAGTGCTACAGTAAACATCTGGAACGAGTTGAAAATAGTATACATGACAATATAAAATACTTTTGGACCTATATCTCAAATCGGAGCCACTCTTCAGATATTCCCAATACTATGACATATCAAAACATAAGCTCAGATGACAACACACAAATATGTAACATGTTCTCTGCATTTTTTCAGTCTGTTTATCAACCTTCCACAGTGTCGGATAGCCTCGATATTCCTGAAAATAACCCTACATCCAATGTAAATATACACGACCTACGCATCACTAGTAGCCAGATTTTCTATGAGCTAAGCCACCTTGATTTATCAAAAGGCCCGGGCCCTGACAGCATTCCCCCCGTATTTCTAAAAAACACAGCAAAATCAATAACAACGCCTCTCGTTATTTTGTTTAACAAATGTTTGAATGAGGGAGTCTTTCCTTCCATATGGAAAACTGCAAATATAGTTCCAGTACACAAAGATGGCTCCAAAAACATGGTAGAAAATTATAGACCAATATCAATTTTGTCCACACTGTCAAAAGTATTCGAGAAGATAGTACACAAGCTGATTTACCCCAAATTACATAATCAGATAATTCCATTTCAACACGGCTTTGTACAACGTCGATCAACAACAACCAACCTTCTTGTTTACTCATCATATCTTTTTGAAAGCCTAGATAGTAACACGCAAGTAGACAGTGTATACACTGATTTCCGGAAGGCTTTTGACAGGGTGGATCACAGGTTGTTATTGGAAAAGATTGCTTATAACGGTATAAGGGGTAACTTGTGGCGCTGGTTCAAGTCCTATATAACTAATCGTACACAGAAAGCAACAATAAATGGATCCGAATCGTATGCAACAACAGTAAGTTCAGGGGTGCCACAGGGCTCCATTTTGGGGCCATTGCTGTTTACACTATTTATCAATGATATTAGTAAATGTTTTACATTCTGTAACATACTACTATACGCAGATGATTTAAAAATTTACCACACAATCCGTAATGAAAATGACTCCAATGAATTCCAACAGGATTTAAACAATTTTTCTGACTATTGTTCTGCAAATAAACTTGCACTTAATTTAGATAAATGCAAACTTATTACATTTACTAAAAAACGATTAATAATTAATAATTCTTACACCCTAGGCACCACAAGATTAACTATAGTCCAATCTATTAGGGATCTCGGAATTACATTTGACTCAAAGTTACACCTTGATTTACATGTAGATTCCATAATAAATAAGGCATTCAAAATGTATGGCTTCGTTATGCGATCTAGTAAGGAGTTTCGACGTCCTAACACCTATTTACAATTATTTAAATCCTTAATTCGGTCTCAGCTGGAGCACGCAGTTGCGGTTTGGAACCCCTACTATAATAAATACTCGGATGCCCTTGAATCTGTTCAAAAAAAGTTTTTAAAAACAATGTACTTTCGATGTTTTCATAAAAGATTATCTCACAATTATTGAACAAATATGATTTATTGGAGTTAAAATCCAGGCGTATGCTGCTTGAGGCAATGGTATTATACGGCTTGTGCAACAATCAATATGATTGTATTGCACTTAATAACAAAATTTGTTTTAAAATACCTAATTCTAGCAGACAGCGAGAGGCGCGCCCTCACCGACTGTTCGCGACCGGCTTCTGCCGCACCAACGCCGGTGAGCGCGCTCCTCTGCGCAGACTGGTCCATACTTACAATACACGCTTTAATCAGGTAGACATTTTTGGTTGCAGAGTTGGTGTATACAAAAAACTTATAACAGATATACTTAATGATACTCAGTAATTTAAATATTTTTTGAAGCTGATGTAAAAGTGAATATAAGTATCTATATATATGTACATATATATATATATATATATATATATGTATATATATATATATATATATCGTTAACTACACCTTGTACTAGTAATATAAGTAGCTAAAAAAATAAATTGGAAAAAATAACAAACTAAATTCATACTCAATATTTAGCCATTTCACAACTGTTTTGTAATGTTGAATTTCTCTTTGTTGAACGTATTTGTATTAAAATGTTATTGCATTTTGAACTTTATTGTTTGAACGGTAAAGTAGCTTTTTCAAGGAATTGTTTAACTGAAATGATTTTATGATTACCTAAATTGTGAATTCAATACATTAAGAGGATATCGATCCAACTTTTAGAAAATAACGATACCTACCGTCTAACACTTTTGTCATATGTAGTTTTTTAGCATATTTATATAATGTACTTTTGTCGTTGAGACACTAGGAGCTACTGTGCCTCATCTTTATAGCTCCGAATGATCTTAATTGTTTAAATTAATTAGTGGTGAACGGTGTTGGTCACACATATTGTAAAAATTTACTATCAACAAACTATACCTAAGCCTTTTTGTAGTGACTGTTTGTTTACCCAAATAAATTAAAAAAAAAAAAAAAAAAAAGGAAAAGTTGAGGATCCGAGCAGGATTCGCACCTGCGACTTTCTGGCACAGTATAAGATCCATGAAAAACATTTATTCGTGACGTAAAAAATAGTGTAACATAATTAAAAACACGAAATAGTCACAAAAACGCCTCAGCATAGCATACGCGGTAATTCGCTCCACCAGACGCTCGGCCCTCTAATTCCTCGAACGTTGCTTTTTATATACAAGTCTTATGGAGGGTGTCAGATATCGGTTTTGATAGACCCCTTCTGTACGTAAGTGCTTAGGTATACATTATTCCGTGCTTTGCTATTGTTTTGCATCACTAAAATAGAAAGGTGTACTTGTTTATCTATTTTATGTGGAAAATTTAAAGATAACAAATCATGGAGATGTAAATAGTTTGATTCGCGTTCCACATCAAAGTGAGTTAAAATTAATATAATTTAATAAGATCTAATGATATGATGTTCCCATGGCCATATGAACCACTCAAATACTAAAATGTGACGTCCCATGTTCTAGAGATATCTTTATTTTCGTGTCTTTCAAAATAAGAATCACATAGACATAACGCATAGCGATGTCCTAGGCATATCACTTACTGTCAATCAAAACATGAAATCGCGGCAGGAAGACATCAAATATGCTGATACGGCAATTTGTAAGACGTTGCAGTACAGATCATAAATAAAGTTTATCATAAAACAAAATTAACATCAACGACAACATTACATCCGACCGTCAAAGGCGCTGTAAATCAAATGTTATTGCATCGGCTGCAACTGCAGCAGCGGCCATCTTTGCGGGGCGGGGCGAGTGAAGCCCCGCCCACCGCCTCGCAACTTCGCGCGCTTTGTTAACAAAATTTAAGTTGAATGTTTACGTTTTTAGCGGAAATTAGGATAGGGAAAACTTTGTTAGTGATAATTTCAACAAAGTTATAAAGCTAAAATGCTGGAATTGAATTGTACAGAATTAGGTACCGAGGAGGTAATTGTCAAGTAAAATTGTATTAATACTTAAACAGTTTGATTGCTGTTGTTTTTAACGTTTGTTTACAACAAGTTAATAATTGTTGTGTATTTTCTAACATTACACTTCATTGGGTAGGTATATTCTTGACTCATCTCGGTCCTTGTGTAGTGTACCCACTTACATCTTAAATTGCAGGTTTCTTCTTGAATTCTCACCAAAATAAGAAAATAACTATTCAAGATATGTATTTACATAGGCAGGTAAAGCCTGACCAGGAATATATGATCATTGTCAAGAGGGCGCTATTATTCTGATTTATATGGAAACAGACTATTATGACATTTTGTCTTGTTTACCTGTCAGCTCTGACTCTGACACACATTATGAATTGTTTTGCAGCTGAATAATTTCATTTCATCACATTGATAATATTCCGCTCTTGGCTATGAATTGCTTTGGTCATTTTTTCTCATTTATTATTAAATATTTAACACGTAACTAATATTCAAATAAACCGCAACAGTGACACTGACGTGCTGACAATGCCATTAAAATTATTGCCAGTGTAAGAAATTAGTTCCAATGAAATTCCGCAACATGGCGCATGATCATATATTCCTGGTCAGGCTTTACTTAAATAATAATAATATGCCTGTAATTTTTTAATGTCGCTGATTAATAGGGCCCATCTAGCAGGGAGCGAGTCACCGTCTGCGGGGAAATAAAATGTGAGACTGTTTTATTAGGCAGGCGTCCGTTGTCTCATCCAATAGCCCAGCCATTAGTACATCACCTTCACCTAATAACCTTGTTCATTTTTATTTCATCAACCAGCAATGGTCACTATACACCCTGGTGGGTGCTATCTATGTGTGCGTCCCTTGACATCTTGCATTTCATTAAATTGTCAAAAGGGCCTCTACGTGTTGGCTGTGGTATTTGTTCATACTTCGGTACCTCGGTAGGACCTTCGGTTTCGCGCACGCCTCCTAAAGATCCAAGATAACATTGTCCCGTGAGCAGGAAAGATGGGGCTCAACATTAGCTCAACATTTTACACTCTCTTGTCTGGATTTAGAATTTTAGAAGTTCTCTTATGTCTGAAGTTACACCGATTTACATTACATGAAATTTGGTATCGAGATAGATTGAGTCATGGGGGAGGATACTTTTTATCCCGGAAATCATCCCTTAAGGGGGTGGAAATTTGTATGAAAGAGCGATGAGTTAGGTAAGCGCCCGATATAAGTAAATAGCAATTACTTCAATTCTGTTGCGATAAACGAGTTCCACGCGAACGAAGTCGCGGGAACAAACTAGTTAGTTATATATGTTGAAACCATTATTTATAACAACATAAATGGTACAATTACCTAAACTTGTGGCTTGTGGCTTTAGTAGTAGTAGTACATAGTAGTAAAACTCTTCATAGTACAAAAAGAAATTTACAAAAATTTTACAAAAATGAAGTTAAGTACAAAGGCTTTAACCCGTCCTCTCCCAGTAGGTATAGCAGTTACTTTTATGACGTGCTAAACGTCTTTATAAGAATAGAAAAAGAATAAGAATAATTTATTTATCCAAAGACACTGTTACATACAAAAAAGTATAACCGGTGTGTCCCAAACTAGGCTGAGCCTGTATTTTGGAACTTGGAACCCGTGGAGTTATCAGTTACACAAGTTATCATGATATGTCCGTTCATGCAGCTGAAATGTTAAACATTGTTAATACATGGTTTAACTACTGTTTCAATAAGGTCATTTTTATACTCCAATCAAATCTCCAAAAAGTAGAGCCCAAAGCACAAGTTTATAACACCGGGGGAAAAAACCACACTTTCCAGCGCTCCGCTGTCAAAGTCAGCATCACCAGCCGGCGCTCGTCGGCATGATCAAAGCCGCTCCAAATGACTTGTTTCCCAGTTAGCTTAGTGTAAACAGCGCGCGTCAAAGGAGCCGACGGGGGCTGGCGGGAGAGGCGGTGGCGACGGCGGTTTTTGTTTTCGCTCCGATTTGGTTGTATTTTCGACTAGTATTTAATTTATAATCATATTTCTATAAGCACGTTTGTGATATATATATATATATATATTTAATATATAATATACATATAATTTACCTACATCATTATGCAAAATCAATGTACATCATTATGCAATTTTATTAATCCAGAAAACTTGTTTTAGTACTCAGTTTTTGACTGAGAAAAAATTACATCCATTAAATTGTGTGTACTCATAGTTCAACATCATCAAATCATTTTAGATGTACTTTATTTACTTAATATCCTACTAACTAGTTACATAAGTCGAACGAATTTGTGATAATTATAAGAGGTCATCAAGGAAAAGAAAATAAAGTGTTCATCAGTCACTTCGTCAAATTAAATCATGTATATTACATACACAATTAGACAAACTTGTTTATATTGGTTATATTTAGGACTCCATCATTCAACACATTCTAATTTATTCTTTTGCCAAGAAATATAACCGGTCATTAATTTATGCGTGCACATATTTTGTCATATTACTTATATGCCCTAGACCACCTCCACCGGCGTAAGTACAAAAAAATTCGTAACGATATTCGCTTTCCGTTCGCCCGTCACTCGCCAGCCGCTCCCGCCAGCCCCGTCTATTTACGTCCAACGGACATGGCGTCGGCACTAAATTTTTTACGGCTTCTTCCGTTAATTTGTTAGAAATACAATATTTATTCACCACCAGGGGGCAGGGCTTTAATGAGCACCGCAAACTATCAATTAACGTAGCCATCAAAGAAACGCCAATGATGGATGGTGGTTATAGACTATGTAATGATACTGTCTGCATTCGCCATTTAGTTTAATTCTGCGGCTAGTTCTAAGCGGCTTAAAGCGGCGGTTTCCGGTTTTTTGCGGTTGTTAATCGGTTTTTGGGTCAGTTTATTTTGGAGCGTGATTTCATGGTTGGCGAGGCGGTTTTCTTTTTAGTCATGAATGTTTATGCACTGACAGAGTTTTTGCTACTTGCACAAATTTGGCCTAATTAATGAGGTCTAGTTTCATATTGTTGATTGCAAACTACTCTAAAACCGAATTTATCAGAAATAACAAATCGGCCGTAGGTAATTACTTCAATTTTCCAATAAATTACAATACCTACCAAAATTAGACGTAAACAAAATTGAATATTTCTAAGAATCATAAATTGAACCTAAAATAGTAGTTAGTAAAGATGTCCCATCCAGTTTATAATGGTAACAATACCTGTACAGGTCAAAATGTCAGTCAATCACATTTCAGATGGCACTGAAGAATGAAAATTACTTTTATTTTTTTTAATAGCCTATTATGTGTCCCACTGCTGGGCAAAGGCCTCTCCCCATGTTGTCCAGACGTCCCTGTCCAGAGCCTCTTCCTCCCAGTTGGAGACAAATACGTCCAGATCATCCCGCCATCTCCGTCTGGGCCTGCCTTAGTGTTAGTGCAAGTTAGTGCAAATTACTTAGTGCAACTTAATCCATTCAATCTCGTGTACGAACAGCATATAGTCTTGAGATGTGGTGTCGCTTGGAAGCTGGGATTTAAGGCATTTTATAGTTCAAATAGTTTTATTTATGTAGGTATATATTTTTTGCTGCTTTCCACTGCTGGGCAAAGGCCTATGACTCCCGTGTCTGTGCTTCTTCCGGTCAGGTGAGGAACGCGTCTAAGTCATCTCGTTATCTTCGTTTAGGTCCCGGCCGGTTAGGTATATTATAACTCCATGCCACAAGAGCTACGCAGATGGGTATACCTCGTATATATGACACTTTATTGCATAAAGAAAAACAGTTACCTGCAAGAGAAACAAAATATAAATTTAGAACGGCGAAGTTACCCATAAAAAGGACCGCTTCCAGCAGTGTGGTAGTGGTATCAGAAATGAGTCTACATTAGAAGGCATTTAATTTGAGGTAGATGCTCCACATCCAATAGAGGCTGCTGCTTCATTATGGTGTAGTAAATAGTGATTATATTACAATGAAGCAAAAAGTGGCAAACAAACGTATGGGTGGTTGTCTGGAAGAAATCGCTCTTTAGCGATAAGACCGCCTGTTGTTTGCCTCTACTTATTGTGTCTTTTGTATTGTACTGTGTCCTTTAATTGAGGTGTGCAATAAAGAGTATTTGTTGTTGTTGTTTGGTTCACCTGATGGTAAGTGGACACCGCAGCCTATAGACGCGACAGCAACTCCAAAGTAGTCACGTGCGCGTTGCCGACGCTAACCCTCGATATTTCATTTGAGTCCCGAACGAAGCGAATGTTGTTTTATTCGTAAGTTTATTCAGTTCATTGTCATTATCAATACATTCGTGATAATTGAATTAAAAACATTTTAAAGATAGTTAGGCATCATAAGGTGAAAGTGGCAGTTGATATGCCCTACGGCTCGTTATAAATGTTACGCAATTACCCTGCTGATTAACGGTACTTCAAGACTATAATAGAAAAGTATAAACGTTATTAAACAACGGTAAACCTGTTTAATAACAGCTAAACTACACTAGAGCACAAAAACCAACATTTCCTCACGTGTCGAGGCGCCATACGCATGCTTTACTGAACCATATAACGACAACAAATTTTGGATACCTCGGACATTCCTCAAACCATCGCTGTGACTTGCTAATTGCTCTAACCGACTTGGGAATGCGCAATTATGTTTTACACACTCGGAATGTGCGCAGGCGGCTCTGAGTTATAGTGTTTTAACACGCAAGTGCGGATTTATGTTTTTTTATTGCAGTTTAATTGTGGAAGATACATTACTTACATATATGTGCGTAAGCTTAGTAGTGGACCATTTTTTGTCGTGTCGAATATTTTTTGTTTTCAATTAACTGTTAAATTCGGCAAAGTAAACATAAAAGATGTTGCCAGCAGTAGAAAAAAATAAAGTGATGTTATATATCAATAAAAACATATCGATAAGTAAAACGTTGCACAAACGGCAACACAACCAATCCACAAGTCAAAATTGGGTCGGTAAGCAACACTAAATATTTATATTTTATGAAAAAAATAACATAGGTAATTCGGATGAGCAGAAATCTGAAATTATTTAAAGCCTAAGTAAATACCATAAAAATATTTCAACACCGATTCAACTGTACACTTAATAAGTACTAAGCTGTTTTAGTGCATTAAAGATACAAGTACAGTAAATCAAGAAAATCAATGGTCTTTACCATTTAGACCTAAATATGCACCGAGAATCGATTATTAGTATACCACTTTCTTGGCTTAATGGATATCGCTCACTGTACTTGCGTAATAAAAAACACTAAAAACATGTAAATAATCGACAATCGAGTTACATCACTCATTGAATTATCGATTACAGTACGCTCACCCATATTTTAAACGTGAGTTAATGAATTACTTGAGCAAATAAACTAAACACGAACTCGTGGCGAGTACCTGGCGAGATCGCGTGAGGACGTCGCATAAAGAAGCACAGAGTCAGTGATCTTACGAATAATGGTCTTGTAGTGATGTCGATCGACATTGCACACATTGTGTACAAATGTAAACCTACTTGATGATTTCCTGCATAACTATCTTAGGTAGGTAATTTTCCGAGAGTTCTTAAGTAGCTCCAATCCAAGACAAGCTTTTCGAGTTTGCGATGCTACGGCCACAATCAAAGAAGAGGAAAGAACCATATCGTTTTGCCTTAAAACTTCCCGAGCATCCGAGAGGAAGACGTAGACCAAAATCCACGTGATGGTCCAATATTGGAAAAGATCTGAAGAACCTGAACATTGACGAGCAGACTACCTAGAACCGATCACTCCAGCGCAAAGTGACAAGGAGACCCCCGACCACACGTAGGAGGGAAATGGGAAGGAGGAAGGAGAGTTTTCCGTGAGGCATCTTCATGAATTATTCTAGCGTTTTTTTGTTTCGGGTGTACCCTAAGGAGTTTGGGGTCTGCTTTGACACCTATTCTCAAAATTTGACATAGGAAGCGACTGCCATCTGACCTTCCAACCAAGCGTGAACACTATGCCTAGTTGAGATTATCCTCACGATGTTTTCCTGCGCCGAAAAGCCATTCTTAAATATGAAATGATAAATACTAAGCCCGCACTCCTGACAAATATTCAAAGGGGCGCACTTATGCCAAAGGGAATTTTGTTCTAATAAACAATAAGGCAATTTAAACATGCTAAGGCTTATATTCAGATAGGAAACGATTATATATTCAAATGGAAACGATTAACTTCGATAGCGCGATGCAGAACACGTCAGATTTTATTGACAGGAGCAACGCCACAGAGTATCTAAACGCTCAAACTGAGTCATAAGTCATCATCGTCATCATTAGACAGACGTAATCTTACACAACAGTGGTGAGTGCATCATTAAATTCGGGATCGCGTGAGTACGTCACATAAAGAAGAACCGAGTCAGTGGTTTTAAGATAGTGGGCAGTTTGCGATGGGTCGATCGCCATTTCAAGCATTTACAAAGCGTGTTTTTATATACCTAAACACAAATAAAATTGTAAGTAATCAGACCGATATTTCAATAAGTTTTATGTTTACTGTTTACCAGCCACCTAATTCATATAATTGTTTTTTCTGTTTAATCAGTAATGTATGCACTAATTTGAAACAATACATATAAGAAACGGATAGCAGATTTTAATTACCTTGTGTGATGGATTTATAAGGAAAAATAGAAGTCACATATCTCCAACAAAACACACATGAAATTACTTTTTTTTTATTGGGGCCTATACAAACTTACTGCTCTTTCCGTTCAAAAGAATCCGTCAAACAGCCAGTTAATATACTCACCGGCAAAAAATTTGGCCCAAATTAGAAAAATGCATTTTTATATATGAAACATTATTTAATTTATTCAATTTAAGGTTTGAAATCACGAAAAGTTTGTGGGCCAAATTTTCTGACGGTGAGTGTATAATGTTAGAACTTATATGAAAAATATTTAGGTGCAAACATTTGTTTACCAATCACAAAACCTAGTAATAAGTATATTAACGTGCCAAATAAACACCAAGTTCCTCATAATCATCATCATCATCACTCATTATGAATTCATTATAGCCCCAAAATGTCGACGCGACGAAGTTTACGAGTATGTTCTTAACATGGCGGCAGACACAATCGTCAACCAAACTCACTCAGACGTCACCTATCCGTGACAGAGCTATTACGGGCAGACATCAACAAGAACACAAAAAATGGTCAAGCGTGAGGCGGGGCTGTTGTAAAAAGTTCCGTAAAACTATTATTAATTTTATTGCCGCTTTATGGCCAGGTGTAACATAAATTACTTTATGGAACACCTACGGTTCCAAACATTGCTTATATTTTTTTGTAAGTAATTAACATATAAAATACAGGGCTTGCTTTTAACTGCGATATACAGCAATCTGTTGTCTTGTCTATACTAATAAATATTTTAAATGCGAAAGTGTGTCTCTTTGTTTGTCTGTCTTTTACCTCTTCATGCTTAAACCGCGGAACCGAAAACGATGAAGCTTGGCATGGAAATAGTTTGAGTCCTGAAAGATCGCGGAAATCATCCCTTAAGGGAGTGGAAGTTTGTATGGAAGAGCGGTCACTAGGTAAACGTCTGAATTAAATTCTAACGCGATGAACGAATTATATGCGGACAAAGTCGCGGGAAAAAGATAGCGTTAAATAAAATTGTTGTGAGCCACCATTTTTTGGAGCATCCCTAAAAGATCAAAGCTGTTGCAATTAGGGCGTCGCGGGCGCATCAAAGTGCGGCTAATTCCCGTCAGTCAAACCCTTTTAGCGGCGGGCGTGGATCACCCACGCCGTAGGGTTGCCTTTAGGGCTCCGTAACTCTTTCACTTACCCATTTCGACTAGTAAATAATCAATTATTTTCATATTATTCATAAAAATAGACTGTATTGTTACGTAAATTATCGTAATCAAAAGTTTTTTTTTTAATGGCACGTCGGTGGCAATCAAGGGTAGGGCCCGCCTGATGGTAAGCCGTCACCGCAGCCTATGGACGCTTGCAACTTCAGGGATGTCAAATGCGCGTTGCCAGCCTTTTAAAAAAAAGTAATGGAATTATTATATATATCCATATAGCTTAGCTTTGCTTATTTTGAGACTAAGTTGTTTATACTTTGTCTGTGTAGAACTCGTTCATTGCTTTAGAATTTTGCTATTATTTTATTTCAGGCGCTTACCTAGTTATCGATCTGAAAGACAAACATCCCTTAAAGGGGTGATTTGACACCTTCCATTTCTTTTCAGAGTTTATCATTCCATAACCATGCACAGAACTCGACACATGTGTCATGACATCATCAATTGCTTACTGGAGAGTTTTGTGCCTGGGTTAGGAAGTTTGTGTGCGCGAGAGTGCTTGTCTAACACTAAAATAAGTATTTATGTAAAGATAACTAAATTCGGATGAGCCTACGTAAACATTTTGTGCATTGTTGAAAACCGACTAGGTTGTTCGTAAGGCGACTTCCTGATTTGTCGGTGCGGAGGCAGTACGATATGAGAAAAGATGCGAAGGCGGTACTGATCCACTTCTGCGCATGATATTACTACTGCGCAAACGTAATACTGACAGTATTATGTCAAGTGAGAATCTTTGCGACGTCAGTAAGTTTACGTCAAAGAAGAAAATGTCACATATCGATCCCGCCCCGCCAAGTCAGGAAGTCGCCTAAAGCAGCATCTATCTTTTTTGTCATGAGGTACATACAATATGTACATATATATACGAGTAGTACTTTTATCTCACGAGCGCGGGTTGGCCATTATTGTAGTTGTGACCCATACGAACACATTGAGAACGTAAACTCATAGCTCTTACGCTGACGCACACATAGACAATGTGCATGTATAGCTCGACAGACAACCATGGCTCACTCGCGCTTGTGTTGTGAGATAAAAGTACTCTGACAGTATATTTAACGGCGCTGACAACCCTGTCGGCGCCGTCAAAGACCGCAATCGTGCGGCGTGAAGCTGCGTTTAATTGAAAAACGCGCGATTGCATCGCATTTCGATCGTGCAAGGCGGAATTTTAATTATACACTCGACAGAGATATGTATACATTTGTCACCTTATTACCAAGGGTATAAAGTGCAAAAGTGTCAACATCCTTGACACTGGCCATTTGACGTGGCCGTTTTTTCACTCGATTTAGGAAAAACTCTTTGAATTACCGTTTAGGTATTAAGCGTGCTTATTGTGTTTTTGAATGGGTAATTGAAGCCCATACATGGATAAGTCACTTGGTTGTTTTTCGATGGAATACATAGTTTAAAAAGTGTAACAAAAGCCAATCTATAAGATAAGGAGGGTCTTTTTAATTTCTCATTAAAAATGGGAAGTATTTGAATCCAATTAAAAATTAATGTTATGTCTTGGGTTAAAATTGGGTTGAAAAGTATGTCAGCATAAGCCGAGTGCTTTACTCCACACTATTCACATTAAGAGGAGGGGTAGGGCAAGCTCTCTCCATACAAACTTTGTGCAGGATTTTCTACGTTTGCGTTTGCATTAAAGTTATGATTTTTGGTCAGTATGCTTATTTTTCTGTTAGCTATTTCGTGATGTAATTATTATTAATTTTTTATTAATTTTATAATTTTGATTTTTTTTTGAAATATTTGAAAATTTCCACATCACTTTCTTCGGATATCTAATATTTACATCCAAAAAAAATATATACATTCGTTAGTGCCAAAACCTACGAATAAAAGTTTGCATGGAGAATGCCTTGCCCACCCCTGCGCCTTAAATACGTAATCGCCGCCGACAGCAGTCGCAGGGCGTCAGCCGAGCCGATCGACGTCTTTTTCGCTCTTATTGCGTAGACATAAAGAGTGTTTTGATCGGCTAATGCCGATTCCGCGTCGGGTATGCATTTTCTTTTTAAGATACTAGTTATGGTAGTACGGTAGGTATGGTAGGAGCGCTCGTGGGCCAGCGGCGCCTGCGTACTTACCGCTTGCGGTATTTAAGGTTAAGCAACGTGGGCAGCGGTCAGGACTTGGATGGGTGACCGCTTTGAGTGGTTACTAACTGAGCGCTCCCGTGCTTTGGAAGGCACGTTAAGCCGTTGATCCTGGTTGCTGTCTATGGCAGCAGTCGTTAAGCCAAGTTGGAAGCCTTCGGGCGGTTTGAGAACTTCGAATCTAACAGTCAAGTTGCCCACTCACTTGACAAAGCCTAATCCCAATAAGGTCTAGTTTCCCCTCGGGGTTAGAAGGTCAGATGGCAGTCGCTTTCGTAAAAACTAGTGCCTACGCCGAATCTTGGGATTAGGTAGCGGACCCCAGGCATCCTTCAGGATGCAACTGTACTGCGATAACGCTAGGAGGATGATGATGAGGTATGGCAGTACGGTGGCTATAGAAGTTATTGGCCTGGGGCTTTTTGCGAGACGAAAACTAGCCCTTCAATGAACATCCGTACCAAATTTCCTTACCGTACCAAGTGACCAACATTACGAGGTTTTGTTATTTCTACTGGGTTAAATATTTCTCATTGTTTTTTCGTCTCCGCCATTTCAAGTAAAATATGAATAAACAAATATTTGTGGACAATCTTACACAAATCAACCCAGTCCCAAACTAAGCAAAGCTTGTACTATGGGTACTAAGCGACGATATACATACTTATATAGATAAATAGATACTTAAATACATAGAGAACATCCAAGACCCAGGAACAAATATTCGTGCTCATCACACAAATAAATGCCCCGGCCGGGATTCGAACCCGGGACCTCCAGCTTCGTAGGCAGGGTCACTACCAACTAAGCTAAAGCGGTCGTCAAAAATTGACAGAAAGTGCAACATTATACGCGCAAACGACGCAATAAAATTAACGTAAATTATCATTCGATACAATTCGAGTCTCGCTGTTGTCTCAGCGATGCCTTGCGAGGCAAGAAACAGATAATTACAAGGAATGCAGTGTCATTACCTCGTGTTTTGCCTCGCATCGCCTTGTGGGGCTGAATTATTCATTTATATTGGTTATTTCTGTGAGCAGTTGTTAAATGTCTATGCAAGTTTCCTCGTGAAATTAAAATGGTTCTTGTCAAATAATTATTAATTGCAAGATTTAGTGAACCAGCCGCAAAACTCCCAGTAGTTCGATTCCACTGCCACCTCAGATTCGGTTGAAACCGCTCAAACAATCTCACTGGAGCGCTCTTAGAGTATTCCTATGTTTAAACCGCCTGCGTGGTCGTGTCAGAGGTTCCCCTGGATTTTTTCCTATTGCTTTATTAGGCCCGGCCTATAAAGCCACATTCAGGTTTAAAAAAAGCAAGTACGTACTTAAAACTTACTTACTTAAACTTTTCTGTCGAACAGAATTGTTGTTAGCTAGAAGGAAGGGACGAAGAAGAAGCTGGAAAACACTGAAGCATGTTATCCCGCTCTAACGGAAAGCATGTACTCTGTCGTCTAGTTAGGATAGTCTCGTTTCCGCGTCAACGTCACTAATAACGCATTTCCACCACCTAAATAAACTATGTATACACTTTCCAACGGCTGTCCGCCGCGCTTGAACTAACACCCCGAGGGTTTGAGATAGCTGAGTTTAGCAGAAGTAGCAAAAGATACAGACTTTAATATAAATAAATATTTGTGGACAATCTAACACAAATCAACCTAGTCCCAAACTAAGCAAAGCTTGTACTATGGGTACTAAGCGACGATATACATACGTATATAGATACTTCAATACATAGAAAACATCCAAGACCCAAGAACAAATATTCGTGCTCGTCACACAAATAAATACCCCGGCCGGGATTCGAACCCAGGACCTCCAGCTTCGTAGGCAGGGTCACTACCAACTAAGCTAAAGCGGTCGTCAAATATAATACAGAAAGCTGAAAAATTCTCTCGCAATGTTAGAATCTCGGTTAGAGCATTTATTTGTGTGGTGAGCACGAATATTGGTTCATGAGTCTTGGATGTTTTCTATTAATTTAAGTATCTGTTTATCTAAGTATATAGGTAAGTATGTACAGCGTCACCTACTACCCCAACCCATAGTACAAGCTTTGCTTATTTTGGGACCAGCGCGGTAATCACGTAACGTTTTCGACCGTTACGATAGATTTAAATCTCAAATCCCATACTAAAACTGTCATTAAATACGTATCAACGGTAGTACATATCGTTACGTTATTACCCCGCAGGTCGATTTGTGTAAGTTTGTTGACAAATATTTATTTACCTATTTATTTATGACAACTATCAATCCTTAAAGAGTGTATATATTGACGAAGAATATATGTAAATAAACATATACCTTTCTTCTGAATAAACATAAGTCTTGTAAAACAGAAAAAAGGTTCACAGTGTTATATTTTACGATAACGAATTGGCGTCTTTACATCCTACATGGCGATGGCATGCCAGTACAATCATCATCAAAAGTAACTACATACATGATGGCCAACGTTCTTATTCCATTACAATAAAGACTAGAACTTCATATGAGTACTTACTTTTGTAGCTGACTGTAAGAAACAGGGTTAAATTACTGCCATTGACATAGCAATGTTAACAATTATTGCAAATAAATTAATTCCAATGAACGCGAAACGGTTAAACATTGTGCAGTAAACAAATTAAAACGTGCCTTTTTGTTTCTTATGGTTATTGAAATAAGAGCGAAACCAGCATGCTTGTTTTGTTGAACATTCTCCAGATGATTGGTCACTTTTTGTTGCATAAAATTATGCTGTCTTTTACAAGACTTATTATATTTAATGGTAAGTATACTATCCCTACTTAGTCTAATTGTTATTTTATGTGGGTGTAATAAAATTAAGATGCCTATCGGGGGGATGATATGTGTGATGGATATACCAGAACAAAGGGTAGTAAAAAAATGTGTACATTACATTGTATCTAAGTTGATTATTTTATAACTTCAACCATTTCTTCTCATATATTTTGATTGAGACCTCTAAATTCTATTCGTGCTCATCAAAATGTAAGGCCGGGGAATGTTATGAGAGGTAGGTCACAGTAAAATGTCATTTTGCTCGAATTTGGAGCAGCCCAACTGGAGAAGTAAGTACCTTGCGGAAGACCACAACCATGATAACATTATTTAGGTACGGCACAAGTTTACAGGTATGAAGTGTTGTGTTCCTGGAGGTGAGCAAGGCGGCCAGAGCTCTTGTAGGATGCACTGTGTTGAGAGCGAGGAACCTAAATTTGTCCCTTCTGCTGTTAACAGAGTGAACCCTAAAATTTTATAAAGGGTCGGCAACGCGCACGTGTCTCCTTTGGAGTTGCGAGCGTCTATAGGCTACGGTGTCTGCTTACCACCAGGTCGACCGTACGCTTGTTTGCCACTGTCTTTGTATTTCAAAAAATGTAACGTGGTCAAAAAAAAAAGTAAGAAAACATGGCCCTTGAACAATGTATTATAATCGAAACACCACCCGCCACATTAAATGCCGCCTAAAAACTGAAATTCACTTCGTAATTAAACCACAAATTGACAGCCGCCAGATGCCATTTTCAATACTTACAAGGACATCACTAATGAATTTATTCACTATTGTTAACTTCTTATCCTTTTGCAATTATGACGGAATGCGATGCGTTTTCTGAGAAAGAGTTAACTATGTACCTAAACCGTATAACGCCTTTAATAGTCGATGATGGTAAGCTAGTTGCCTTATCTAGGCAACAATTTATCTTACTTCTCAGTTTAAGTGAAGTACCTAGTCAGTTTAATGAGAGCAACTTTGTCGTTTACACATATAATGTAAATGGAAGTCTAAAAATTGTGTGAGAAAAGGCGAGTGACTCTAAAACGATATTACGAGTATCCATTAGTGATCTTTTAAAAATAATAATAAATATTCTTTATTGCACCATAAATGAGTGATTAACATAAATAATCCTTAAAACTGAGAGAAAAACAGATATTTTTTTTATTTTATGCCAACAAGCTGACAACACCTGATTGTAAGTTGTTACCGTCGCCTATGGACGCTTGCGACATCAGAAGCGTCACTCCACCACGTTAACATACCTTTTTGGTACCAATCATACAAAACCTGTAGGTAGAGTCAGAATCAAAAGTAGCTTGGCATATGAAAACGTCAAAAGTCTTTATTACAAGGGAATAGGAACGATTGACATCTTCATTATGTTGAAGCTACTTTTAATGCTGACTGTACAATCCCGGAATGGTTCGTTTCACTTTTTTATCCCGGAACGGTTCCCTTAATCGGGTGGAAATTAATACACTAATGCGATAACTAGATAAACTCCTGAAGTAAACGAATAGCAATAAAATTATAACGCAATTAACGTGTTCTACGCGAACAAAGTTGCGGGAAAAAGCTAGTGAGAGTAAATGTCAGTGTCATACTTAAATGAATTTACCTATAAGCGAATGTTATGCAATCAATCAGTATTGCAATTAAGATTGAAATTCTTTCTGTTGACCGAATTTCTGTTAAAATATTATTAGATTTTGAACCTTATTGTTTTAATAGTAAAATTGCTTTTTAACGAATCACTGTGATACAACTCGACCGACTGGAATGATTTCAAATATAGGTACCAAACTGGGATCCTCAATTATCATTGCAAAGGAAAATCATTACGAAGCAAGAATGCCCATAATCATTAAAATTGTCTGCATGTTGATGTGTAGAGGCGTTTTTTGCGAGTGTCATGTAATGTCGCCGTAATGAATTAATGATGAGAAAAAATCCGTTAAAGAAGGGCGCTGATGACATGAAATTAATGAAATGGCTGACGTATTTGGTATACGGAAAGATGGAAGATCGTGACGGTTCTACAACCATGGCCTTATCTTAGATGAGGGCTCTTGCGGATGCCAACCAACTTAACTATAACTATACGGTTGGTACGGAACCCTAAATGTGCAAATTCTGATTCGCTATTGGCCGGTTTTTGTTGTTAGCTACATCTCAAGACACCCAATAGCACTGCACAAACATTTTGATGCCGTGCGAAGCTGTTGCAACCAACAATTGCATAGTAAATCGCTGGAAGACATCGCAACAAGCTGGATGAATAATGCAATAACACGACCGGCGATAAATAACGATTATAATTTTATCGAGATCGCCAATAAATCGCTATTGGACCGCGCGTTAATGCCGAGTAGGTGTGGGTAATTCTCCTTTGCACGAATCACACACGGTCGGAAAGGATGGCAAACAAATTTGGAAATTAGAAAGCCCCGTTACATGGACTCAATTGTCGCGTGATAAACGACAAGATAAAGCATTTGTCACTTTCTATCGAGTGGTATCAGAAACTGACAGATGCTTTGTCTTGTCATCAATGGCCCGGGGGTCTCTTTCTGACAGAGGGTTTATAATGACAAACACAGAGATCCTACACAGTTAAAATACAGAGGTATAAATAAATAATAAATAGTTTATTCACAAAATTATACAAATGTTTACATTTCATACACTTCTGCCAAACCACATTGCGGTTTATTGGCAGACGAGGCTCCATTTATGTTTAGGTACTTAAATAGGTAACATTTGTCTTAAAGAATAGGTATTTGTATTTAGGTATTGTATTTGCTTATTTATTTAATCTAATGCGAGAATACATAAGATTAAGGTTCTGGGCAGACATAGCTAAGGGATAATAATCATAGAATTGCATTTTTTACTTTACTTATTAATATGTTACTAACTTTCTTCTTAAATAGTTTTTTAGTGATGCACTTATTTTTTATATCTGAGGGTAAGTCATTATAGATTTTGGGAATTAGGTACTTTCGACATCTTTTTCCATAGTTATTCTTAAAAGTAGGTACTTGTAAGGTATCAGCATCCCTGTTTCGGGTTAATCTTTGTTTACTTAATACATTTTTAAATTCGTCATTACCGAGTTGCTCTAAGGCCAGCGTTAATACTACCTTCTCATGAACTGGCAACATATTACATTCCAGGAAAAGCTGTTCATAATTACTATTACATTTTATCTTGGTTTTTTTGTCCACCATTAGCTTCATGAATCTAATCTGTAACGCCTTGATTTTATCTAAATATGTTTTAAACGTACGCCCGTAACTTGCCAGTCCATATGAAAGCAGCGAGTCCACCAGCGCGTAATATACTGTATACATAGTAGCCCTGTTTAATACGAACTTCAAGTGGTGGAACTTTACAAGAACTGATCTTAGTTTATTGCAGAGGTTATTTACGTGCGGCTGCCATGAGAACTTATATAGGATCACTTTGTTGTCCGCGTCCGCCTATCAATACGCTTGGAGCTGTAAAAAATTGAATTCCTACAATTGTAAGTTACTAAGGGCTGATTCTTCAATCATCAGATAAAAGTGTCTATCAGATAGATGTTAGTTCTGTCTGTCTTTCATTTGAATCCAGAAGAAGACAGTCATAATTTTAACATATTAATGGAATAATTTATCTACCTCTAGGGATTGAATAATCGGCTCTAAATCAAGTTTTAAATTTTTTATTTCTGACTCCATAGTGTTGTAATTTGCCACTGGGGTGAAGCCTCAGGGTTACAAGTGGTCCGTCCACCAGCTCGTCTCGCAGCCAAGTGACCTGAGCGCGAGTTCTTCCCTCCACAGTTCGTTTACCGGTTACCCCTTCCACTTTCACACTACTTCAGGTTGCTTAATAATGTTGCCATATAATTATATTTCTACCCTACTATTGACTATGTTTGCCATGTAAAAGTATATTTCCCCATACCATAATAATAAAATCATGACAATATATTCATATTTTTTAATCAAGACTACTAATTATTTGTCCTAATGCACATGATGAATGGTCTTGGCTAGTTTTAGGTTGTAGGTTAGGTGGAACCTGTGAAGCTTCAGTTAAAATCCTAAGGGTTTTGGATTTTTTCTATGTAGTTGTGTATTTATATTTACGAGTATGCTGAAAATATCGTCGTTTAGCAACGCATAAGAAATTAAATAGTGGTTCTTACGAACCTATAACACAAGCATTGTTTAGCCTACAAGGGGTTTGAGTGTGATTGTATAAATTGTACTCTATATAATAAATAATAATATAAAATCGGTTAACTATCATGACGCTATATCACACAACTGTAAGCTCGAGTTTTTGCACTATTGTTGCAAGATTTATGGCGCGAAGCGTTGAATTTACGAGTGGAGACGCAGACAATGCAAGTTAATTCAATGATGTTGAAACTTGACTTTACAAAGTTGAATTGTGAGGTTTCTTTCGCGGTTACGGTACTGCCATGACATATTTGTCAATCGGCACTATCAATTGTTTTTTTTTTCCAATAATTTGTTGGTTACATGTTGTGTTGCTACATCCTCAGAAAAAAAAGTTGATGTCATAAATGGTATTATCTGTATAGCTACGTAGCAGAACAGTAAAGAAATAATGTTCTAGCAATTTACTGTAGCTGCCAACATTACGAGAAGGTCACTTTCTTACGTCGGCCTTCCATCGCGTGGCAATTAAGTTGTCAAGATGTCAAGCGCTCGGGTTAGCGTTATCGCGCATGTAAATAGCCTACTGCAAGGTAAACGTGGATTTACTAGATTACTTCGGATAGGCTTCACTTGCTTGGATTGACAGTTGCCGGTGGAAAACTAAATGTTTGTGCGCTAGGTAGATAATTCATGGGAGAACTTTGGTAGGCTTGTCGGGGGTGTGAAATGTTTTTTACGTAGGTATGTTGGTTTTATTTTGTATAAATATATATGTGAATTTATATTTCACCAAATAGCTACCGTTCAGTAGGTATCAAAGGAAAATTAAATCCTGCTTTTTTCAAAGCATAAATCTGGTAAAATTTATTGTGATTATACTCGTATTATAATGATGTTTTCCATATACAAAAGATACTCCTAAACTCCTAAAGGATGATTCACGCTAGACCGTTCCGTGTCCGGGCCGGCCCGTTTTGTAGTTCAAGAAATCGACGTTCTTGTACTAGAAAACGGGCCGGGCTAGCGTGAATCATCCAAGCCTAAGCGTTTCTGTTTGTGTAGTCATTTAATTGACTGCTGAAGAAGAATGTTCAATTCCGCCTATGTGTACTTTTTTGTTTTGTGCAATAAATTGTGATAAATAAATAACACAACAGCATAATATAAAACAATTAAAAATTATTTTCGACATATCGGAAAAACAAAAACCAAAAGACATCACAGCCGCTAATTGTCCAACTAATTAACGGTCATCTTTCCGCCATCAATCAAACAGCAATGTAAAAAATTGGGGGCAAAGAAATGACGGAATACTTGCACTTGGTCATTAAGCTGGTACTTTTTAAATGCCTATGTACAGTTTTTATCCAATTACTAGCCGCACATTGCTTCGTTAACACACTGTGACCAAATGAAGTAGAGTACAGGGGCATCGATGGAAGGGGTGCTCGCGATAAAGCCGCTGGTAAGATTTGTAGCAAAAAACTTGAGTACTGGGACGGTTTGACAAGTCAAGTGGCCGGTGATGGATGGGTCAGCTGTCTAGTGCTTGACAAATGAACACAGGATGTTCTGAAGAAATGGGTTATGTAATGTAACAAGCAATGTTTGGAAAAAAGTGTGCAAAAGTAGAATGTTGGTACTACCTTTATGGTTTCCTCTACAGGTTGCATTTTTCAACTGATTCTCGTAGTTTGTGAGCGGGTTCGAAAATTGCATCACAAGTTTGTTTTTTTTTTTAATGGCGGTACCATAAAAATATCACTGGCCAGGTTTAGGTACAGAGCTCATATATCCATTAGTTAAAAAAATAATTAACTATTAGATGCTATCGATGAGTTATTGAGTCATTATAGAATTAACTTATGGACGGTGTAGACCTACTTGTTATAAAGCCTGTAGTATAAAGCCACGGGGGCGTTGAAGTGTAAATAAGTGTTTTCGCGATACGCTGATGATGTGCCGATGTGCCAATACCTACCCCAGAATAGTAAGAGGTCGACTGACCCTCTGGCTGCCGTCGCCGTAACTTTCCAGGAGCTCTCCTCAGCTCCCAGTGTACGGTCAACCAATTTGTTCTATTATTACTTAAAAAAGAAAACGTTAAAAAAGGTTCCCCACTCAGCATGAAGGCACGGCGAGACATAGCAAGCTGAGGCGCTGATTTTCGGTGGGGGTTCTAACTTAAAACTAAGATGATTAAATATCATATCAGTACACTAACGAATGTATAACCGAATTATGCCATTGTATAGGTATTGATATTATTTTTTAAGCTCTTTAGCATGATACAATTTATTCTTGACACTGACAAGTGTCTTGACGGTTTTTCTTGTCGTTGATTTGTTGCTGGCCAATACCTGTTTCGAACATTGAGATTTCGGTTTAAGTGTACCAATGTAAAAATACTGTAAACAATGTAAAAATACTGTAAACAATGTAAAAATAATAAATTATGTATAGTCAACCAATTTGATTTCTGGACCACTTTGTACCTTGTCATAGTGAGATCTTTAGCGGCTATCATATAAATTTTTACTGTGACTAGGTACCAAGTGACCCAGAAATCAAATTGGTTGACCGTATTTATCACTCAATATAAAAAAAAATCTCTAGGATTACAATACTTTGTGAGCTTCTTTAAGTAGCAACATTTTTTTAAAATGATGATTGTTGTGTTAATCCTAGATAAAAGGTTTATAATGATTTTTTACATGGTAAGACACACGTAAGGGCACGTAAGGGTGAGTATACTGTACATCTCTCGCAGAAGTAGTGGTTTAGGCGGCAACGTTTTCAACGGACAATTTATGCCTTGATCGATTCCACAAATACTTTTTTTTTGGTACACCTGCCTTGTTTATGAATCCAAAAAGAACAATTCGAGTCAAAAAGACCATATTATTTCCAATTCAGATACCTATGCAATATTTCCAAAATATGAAAACGTATAAACGTAATAATAATTAATGACATTTAGGTACAACGTTTTAAAAAAAACATGCCAATCGGTTCAGGGTCAGAGTTGAAAAACGTTGCCGCTTTTGAATGGAAAAAAATCTGATATAATCCTTTTAAAATCTTAATGATATTACAAAATAAAGATTAATAAGCCTTTATGCCTGTACTTGTATGGTTCCACTGCCTTCAATTCAAACTGATGCCCACAAAAAACCGAAGATTTAATCTCTCACTAAAACGATTTGATTTTCAGGTTAAACGCGAGCGGAGCCACGTTTACAGCTAGTGTTGCACTTTATATGATTAGTTTCAAATTCGAGACACAAAGTCTTCCAGAAATGATATGAAATGTAAATACTTCTGCATTATGCAGCTGTGACCCAGACTAGTCAATCGAATGCGCACGTCTAGGGCAATCCGTCACCTACCCAACTACCCACAGGTACACAAGGCAATAACTCCGACGAAACCGAAGAGATTTAAACCTTTTAACAAGGAAATAAGATTTAAATTGGAATGTGCTTGTTTGCCAGTTATTGCTGATTGGAATATAAGATGTGATATAATTCCAAATGTGGAGGTGAAAAATTTAACGTCACGTCAATGCGTGGTTTGTTCTAGCGTAATGTCATGTGTCATGTAGTATATAAAACATAAAAAACATTAGACTCCTTTTTTTGGGCAGTCGTGTAAAAATAGGAAGGTATCTTGACGAAGGTATTGTAATTCCTAAGTCAGCTCGATAAAGAAATGAAGTTCAAAAACCTTGAAAGAATCGTGTTTTTATTTTATACTTTAAAGTTTGTGAAAAAAAATGAGTTGAGATAAATTGTATAATTATATCACCCGAAAGAGAAAATAAACGGTATAATTATTTTATCAATATGCAGAATGTCGCATTAAATAATAATAAAAATAAACACTTGCTTGCAAAAAGAAGATGAGATACGGAGGCTGGATACAAGCATAAGAATACAAAAATTACCATATAGCTGACGCGATGGATGCCCGGAGAAAGGAAACGGACCAACCATAGCCAGCTATTGTCAATACACATACACTACACACCTGCAACTTGACAGTTTTTTTTATTACAAAAAGGCACACTTAACAGATATCACACAGTAAGAGTTAGTTGAGAGTTTACACATGATAGTTTAAAGACCAGCATGCCATCCCATGCAAGTGCACACAGCATGATCAATATGTAAGCGCATAATACATGTACTGACAAAGTGCACAATACATCACCGGTATCAAGTCGACCAAAACAGAGCAGGGTTCATTAATGGTTTGTTACATGGTTAAATATTTGCTTACAGACTCGTTCAAACTAGAAACTAAAGTAGGTATAGTGCGTGTCATCCACTATGACGCGCCCCTCCACAGCGAATCTCATACTAATATATCCGCAATTGAATGGATTGGGCTGTAGAGGAGCGCGCCTTAGTGGCTGATACGCACTATAAAATTAAGCCACTTTAGCAGCTTTAAAGCACGTAACTTTTAATCTGATAGTCACGAGTTCGAAGCCAGGCTCGTCCCACCGGGTTAAAAAAAAAGTATTTCACTAAATGTCATTAATTTACACACTGGTTAGACATTATTTGTCATTTTATATTATTTGACAGCATCTAACTACGTAGAATACAGAAAACCAGAAGTGTAGACATTAGAAGAAATCAAAAATTTTAGTTGCACGAAAACATGATTGTAGACGACGGCCTCTGTAGAGTGTCACTGGCTCTTAGAATTTATATGTTTTTACTTGATTTTTTCCTGTCACATTTGTCATCTATGTCGTTAAATACATTCGCACATATTTTGCAACTTTTCGGGTTTTTATTGCAAAATATGTGCGAATGTATTTAACGACATAGATGACAGATGTGACAGGAAAAAATCAATTAAAAACATATAAATTCTAAGAGCCAGTGACACTCTACAGAGGCCGTCGTCTACAATGATCTTTGCCAAAAATGGAGATAGGCCGGTCATATTGCATGATTTGAAGTAAATAGGTGGGCTCTGGAGATAACTGAATGGCTCACATGGCGAACACGCCCAAGGAAGGCCAATGCAGAGATGGGTTGATGACATAGTGAAGATAGCCGGAAGTGACTGGCTTAAAAAGCACGAGACAGAAGGAACTGGGGAGAAAGATGGAAGAGGAGGCTTCAACCTGTTAAGGATCTAAATATAATTATAAGAATTAAAAACACCACTGCACTAAAATATAAAAACAAGTTTCCTAATAAAGAACTCAAAGAAATATATTTTGTTTGCAGTCGGGGGACCTGCTATATACAAGTTAAACCAAAATATTAGGTCGAAATATTAATCGAGGCGTTGAGAAGTTCTGCGGTAACAAAAAAAAAACACATACATATATACATACCTACATAGTCTACATACATGAAACCTGAAAACATTACACTCCTTTTTTGGGCAGTCGTGTAAAAAAATTAAACATAAATGAAAAGAATGAAATGGAATAAATAAAGAAGCTTAATAATAATACTTATTCTTATTTGACAGTAGCTTTTCGGAGAACGAAAACATCACGTGAAAAGTGGTCTAATATAGCCATTTACTGGATTTGATTGGTCGAGATTTGATTCCCGAACTACTTGTAATATACAAATTTGTACGGAACCCTCGGTACTTGTCCGGTCCGGTTTTTTCATTTGTATCACACCCGACACGTTACCCGTTACCCCTACATAATTTTTACTATATACCAAACCAACAAAGCAAAATTTCAACCATAGCACATTTAGGATATATTCATCTCATATTTATAAAACGTCTCAGCCAAATGTCAAAATTATACTGACATTGCAAGCTGCATGATTCGGTCCACGATTTATCAGAGCTCGGTGTTATTCATGAATGTAACATCAATTTTTTTGCCAAGTCTGGCTGTATAATACCTCCATCAATAAGACCAAGGTTTCGTCGTTAGCGACAGACAGTCAGACATAGACCTAATGATATCGTTTCTTTTTTATCTTTTGGTTTAGAATTGTAGTTTTAGTAGGACATTAAAGGCGCCTTAGTAACTTTATGCCTAAATTAGTACGTAGGTACTACACACTTATGCAGATGATACTTTGTAAGAAAACATATACTAACATGACTGTCTTGTTTTTTTATTAAATATCGTATGGTGAGTACGAGTCTGTCAGGCATACGGAGCTGATATAAACTAAGTACCTAAATGTTGTCTGGAGGTGATCGCTTTCTCGATTCTTTTATGGTTAGGTTTATTTATGTAGTTGTGCGTGCCATGGAAAGAAGTATGATGGGAGCCAACAGAAGGGACAGAATAAGGAACTCTATCATCAGAAATAAGACCAAGGTCCAGGACGTAACCTTAAAAATAAGAAGGCAAAAATGGAAGTGGGCTGGTCACTTGATAAGGGGTAGAGAGAGAGAGAAATGGAGTAAAATTGTCACCCAGTGGTACCCAAGAGACGGGAAAAGGAAGAGAGGAAGGCCCCAGAAGCGTTGGGAAGATGATATCAGACAGGTAGCGGGAAAGACTTGGGGAAGAGTGGCTATAGAAAGAAAAGAGTGGATAAGATTGGAGAAGGCCTTTGCCGCCCGGCAAACGGACACCCAGAAATTGAAAAAAAGCGATATATACGACTTATTTGGATAAGACCGTAACATACTGTCCGATGGAAAGGCTAAATAAATAAAAATGTAGTTGTGCAATAATGTTTATTTGAATTCCTATTGCAATTAAGTGTATTAATTCATAACATATCTACTGCCACATCTACTGAATCCCTGATTTGGAATATGTAGAAGATGGACTAGAATGGCTTACTTTCCAATCAACAATTAAAAGACGAAAATTTGGTTGCGGCGGAGGTTAATAAGAGGTTACCAAGTTCGGAATAGGTTCAATCCTGCCTTTTCCAGTTTCTTATTTGGTCAACTTCTGGGTAGACCATGTTTTTATTAGGTTGGATTCGGAGTTAGTCAGTTTCTATATAATATGTCTCTTACTATATTCATCAAATTTTTATTTAGTCTTTTTCTGAGGAGGTCAGATTCTCAGTAGGTAAGGAAGTTTTTTCGTAGTAGGTCAGATTCGAACAAGGACAAATTCAAATGAGGAACGTTTCTTTAGAAACCAAATTCTAACCAAGTATACTTCTTTATTATGACTGATTCTGAGTAGAAGGTATTCGTAATAAGTATGAAGAAGGTATATGTAATAAGTAAAATAGTTATTTTCTACTTTAGCCGGCTTCTGTTAAGGTCAAGTACAGTTGGCTAGAAATTACGATAAATCTTGATATTAATACTATTTATTCATGACTTAATCGTAAGTGGCCAGTGCAGGGTATGCAACTAACTGTTATATATTATGTCGGGTAGACGAATAAAGTCAGTTAGTGTCCAGCCTGTGTTTCCTTGTACTCTCCACTGGCGCAGTCGTGTTTAATTATTAATTTAACGAGTATTTACGTGTCGCTTTGTGTTGAAATAAGTAATTACGGGAGTCTTGTGTTCCGCGCTAAACAGTTTTGTTAAATAACAAGATGCCGATCGGCAAAATAGAAACATTCGATATTAATTCGAAACAATGGCCGGCTTACGTACGACGCGTTAAGCAGTTCATTTTATTAAACGAGCTTAAGGACGAGTTACAAGTGCCGACCTTGATTACTGTAGTGGGTGAAGCGACTTATTCGTTAATGTGTGACCTTTGTGCTCCTGATCATCCGGAAACTAAATCATTTGACGACCTTGTCAAACTAGTAGCGGACCATTTAGAACCACAGCGTTCCGAGATCGCCGAGCGCCATATTTATCGCCAGCGAAGACAACAACCCGGTGAATCGCTGACGGAATACTTACAAAGTTTGAAGCACCTCGCAGCGACTTGTAATTTCACGGGGAGATTGGAGGAGGAGTTGCGAGATCAGTTCGTCTCCGGTTTGGCAAGCGAAGCGATGAGATCGCGGATATTTGCGGAGAAAAATATCAAGTACAAGAAGGCGGTGGACCTAGCTCTGGCGCTGGAGGCCGCTGAGAGGCATGCGGTCATGAGCGTGACCGGCGTGAGCTCGGCGGCGACGAGTGCAATCGGCGGCGGCGTCGGCGGGGCGGGCGAGGGCCTGCACGCCGTGAGCGCGCGCCGCGGCGGAGCCAGGCCGCGATGGCCGGCCGGGGGTGCGGAGCGCAGCGGCGGGGTAGGCGCGAGGGCATCCGGCGGCGGCGGCGGCGCCCCGGGCTCGGCGGGCGACGGCACGGCGTGTTGGCGGTGTGGTAAATGGCACCGGGCGAATAAGTGTCGGTTTGCGAACTATAATTGCGATCAGTGCAATCAACGCGGTCATTTAAAAGTGATGTGCCCGAAAAGTGATCGGCGTAATAGTGAAAAGGGGCAGCATTATTTGAGTGATAATTCGGAGGACGAGTTTTACAATATGGAGGTGCCATCCCGAGGTAACGAACCCTATTTTGTTACTATTGAAGTAGACGGCAGAAATTTAGACTGTGAAATCGACACAGGTAGCCGAATTTCGGCCATAAACGAACAATGTTATGAGCAATTATTTAGTGATAAGAAGCTGCAGATGGATAACCTAATTCTTCGTAGTTATTCCGGCTCACGAATTGAACCTCTAGGTTTTCTCTCAGTTGAAATTAACTTTAAAGGTACGAGGGTTGATAATCAACATCTGTATGTAATTAAGGGGGGCGGCAGACCGTTGTTAGGTCGAGATTGGCTCAGAGCGCTACAGGTTAAAGAGATAAAAGTAAATCAGATAATGGAGGATCAGTTCGTGAGGCAGTTGTGTCAGGAATACCCGGAAGTATTTACAAATAAGCTAGGTACGTGTAAAAAAACACTTGACTTAGAACTAACGGATTGCGAAGGTGTGTACATGCGGGCGCGGCCGGTGCCGCTGGCGCTGCGCGCGCGCGTCGAGCGCGAGCTCGAGCGGCTCGAGCGCGACGGTACTATATACAGGGTGGATCATTCGGATTTTGGAACCCCTATTGTGCCGGTTATTAAAACAAATGGGGAGTTGAGGTTGTGCGGCGATTATAAAATAACAATTAACCCGAAACTGAAGCGTGATTTTTATCCTCTACCTCGTATAGAGGAATTATTTGCCAATTTAAGTAACGGCCAGGAGTTCACAAAAATTGACCTTAGACACGCATACGAACAGGTGATGTTAACCGAAAATTCGCAACGTTTTACGACGATAACTACGCACATGGGTACATTTTCTTATCGCCGCACACCTTATGGTCTGTCATGCGTCCCAGAAAAATTTCAGAAATTAATGGAAGAAACCTTGCGTGGAGTACCTGGCACAGTAGTGTTTCTAGACGATATTTGCGTCACCGGGCCGGACCGCCACGCACACCTCCGCAATCTTAGGATGGTACTCGAGAGACTTAAGCAGATGGGGTTGACGGTAAAACTAGATAAATGTAGATTTTTACAAGAAAAAGTACATTATTTGGGATTTATTATTGACAAGAACGGCTTACACCCTGACCCGGCTAAACTTGAGGCCCTCACGTGTCTACCTAGTCCCACGGATGTTACTCGGCTAAAAAGTTTTTTAGGATTGTTGAACTATTATGGTAAATTTATACCAAATCTTAGTACACTGTTACACCCACTGCACGCTCTCCTAAAAAAGAATGTTAAGTGGTCTTGGGATAGCAAGTGTGAATTCGCTTTCGAGAAAGCGAAGGAAGCATTGGTCAGGGAGTGCGTCTTGGCGCATTACGAGGAGGGGCAGGCGCTGGTGCTGTCCGTGGACAGCAGCGCGTACGGCGTGGGCGCAATACTGTCGCACCGGTACCCCGACGGCAGCGAGCGGCCCATCAGCTGCGCCTCGCGCACGCTCAATGACGCGGAAAAAAACTATAGCCAGCTCGATAAGGAGGCTTTAGCCATTTTCTATGGGGTGACGAAACACCACCAATATCTTTTTGGCAGACAGTTCACACTTCGCACAGACCATAAGCCGCTCATGTACATTTTTGGTGAGAAAAAAGGTATTCCACAGACGGCCGCTAGTCGGCTACAGCGATGGGCTGCGCGGCTGGCGGGCTACGACTATAAGATCGAATTTGTTAGGTCCGCGGACAACGGTCCGGCGGACAGTCTTTCAAGGCTTCCTTTGGCACACGAGCGTCGCCCCGCCCCAGATGCACCATGTTATAACATGTTAGAAACTATACCGATTAATTTTAAGGATGTAGCCAGAGAAACTAAAAATGATCCTTTATTATGTAGGATACTAGGTTATATTATGTTTGGTTGGCCATTGTCTCCTAGCGGAGAAGAAGAAAAAGCGTTCTTCAGTCGTAAGGAGGAACTTTACACGGAGTTGGGGTGTGTTTTGTTCAAATATCGAATAGTTATTCCCGCTACGCTCCGGGAAAGTGTTTTGAAAGAGATACACGCCGGACATATAGGTATGAATAAAATGAAAAACCTAGCTCGAAATTATGTGTACTGGCCGAAGATGGACGCCGATATAGAGGCGACCGCGCGCGCGTGCGCAGCGTGCCGCGAGGTGCGCGACGCCCCCGCGCGCGCACCCCTGCACCCGTGGGAGTTCCCCTTATACCCATGGAGGCGATTGCATGCTGATTTTTTTGATTGTGCAAATAAACGTTTTTTAATTATAATTGACGCGCATTCCAAATGGATAGAAGTTTTGCTTATGTCAGGAACGACCGCGAAATTAACAATTAAAGCAGTCCGATCTGTATTCGCTAGGTTCGGCTTGCCCTCCCAACTAGTTACTGACAATGGCCCGCCCTTTTCTTCTGACGAGTTTAAAATATATTGTGAAAGAAATTCTATTAGGCACAGTACGTCGGCGCCTTACAGGCCGCAGGGCAACGGAGAAGCCGAAAACGCAGTGAAAACGGTTAAGAAGGCTGTCAAGCGCGCAGTTATTGAAGGGGACGATATTTTGGACGCCATAAACAGGTTCTTATTCCAATATAGAAACTGCGAGCATGCGACTACGGGGGTGACACCTGCGATGGCGTTGCTCGGGAGGCGGCTGCGCGGGCGCTTGGACGCGCTGCGCCCCGACCCCGCGGCCGCGGCGCACGAGGCGCAGCGCGCCCAGCAAGCGGCCGCCGGTGGCCACTATAGGCAGCTTCATGTAGGCCAGCCGGTCCTAGCGCGCGATTATACACAAAAAGGTAAAAGGTGGTCTGAAGGCCAGATAGTAGCGACAACTGGTCCGGTATCGTACAAAGTCGATGTGGGTAAGGGTACCGTGTGGCGTCGGCATCAAGACCAAATTATACCTTTAAATAACGCGACGCATCGCTATTCATTGTCGAGGGCAGATCCTGATGAGCCTGAAGGCGCCGGTGCGCGGTCAGGGGCGGAGGAGGCTGACGCTCCCGCGGCGATGACTAATCAGGGGAGGGCCGCTGACTTCGCTAACTCGGACGCAGAGTCGGATGGCGAGTTCGGAGACGCGGTAGATAACTCGGACCAGGGGGACAAGCTTGAGCACCCCGCGGTACCGTCAGCAGCCTCCGCGCGTGATATCCGGGCTCAACATAGGGCTCTTAAAAAACAGTTAGGCACTAAATAACTATGAAACAAGAAACAGATGTGTATTGTTAAGATTGATGTAATTGGACTTAGTCTTATTTTTTTATTTTGTTTTGGTTTGTTACTTTCTTGTTAGCGACGTTCAAGTATTGTTTTTTTTTTTTTTGTTGTAAAGTAGTTATACACTTTATGTAAATAATTGCTAAATAAGACAACTTCTCAGTTTACTTTACCTACAAGGTAGGCCTTCCATATTTTATGTGGGGGAAGGGTTGGAGGTAAGGTATGCCAAGTTTATTGAATACAAATAATTAAGAACGTTAAAACTACACTACTGAATGTATAGGATATAAATTATTTGTAGACTGTAGGTGTTGATTTGGTGGTGGGATGTGCAGGGTATGCAACTAACTGTTATATATTATGTCGGGTAGACGAATAAAGTCAGTTAGTGTCCAGCCTGTGTTTCCTTGTACTCTCCAGCCAGAACGGCCACTCGGAAACAAATCTATGATAAAACAATATTTCTCTACCTCTGTCAATATCAAACGAATTTGCAATGGAAAAGGCAATAAAAGTTATAAATAAAGCAAAAAGCAAACCCTGTATTCTTCTCGGAGACTACAAATATTGCTTTCAAAAACAAAACTTAAATGAAACGCTGAACTTTAGATGCAGCGACAGGGATAGTATGTGCACAGCATCTATAACAACTAATTCACAAATGACAACGGTAATACGAGAAAGTGAGCATACAAATGTCTACCGAATCCTGACAAAAATAAAGTGGAATTGGTCATGTATTCCTGCAAACCAAAAGTTGCGGAATCATTCGAACCCATACAGCCGTTGTTTGAAGACTTACTGCAAGAACTAAAAGGTATGCACCACTCGATTCTTTTGCCCACCTTTTCTTCAAAGAAAGATTCTCTTTACGCACATAGAAAACGCGTTTTAGGCACAGAAACACTGATATTTGAAAATACAAAAGATGTCAAGATCCCAAAAATAATAAGCGATAATTTCTTAGTGTCAAAAGTGGAGACGAGGACCGAATACTAATTTTTTCCTCCAATCTTGCAAGAAGGATGATAAAAAAAACACATATATTTCTCGCAGATGGCGCCAAAACCATTCTTACAGCTGTATACCATACATGAGTCGGAAAGTAGCCGTACAATAGTACGTATAATATACGCTCTTTTACCTAACAAGCTGGAATCCACATACATACGCCTTTTCGAAGAGTTAAAAACCGCCTTAGGCGTGAATATGACACATTTTAAAGCCGACTTCGAACTTGCTCCAATGAAAGCAGTGTCCTACGTTTTTACCTCGGCAAAAATAAAAGGATATTTCTTTCATTTCATGAAAGCAGTTTGGACGAAATCAAAGGAAATTAACACTGACAACGGAAAAGATGGGAACAAGTTTACAAAATTATTAACATACTTACCTTTGCTGCCAAACGAATACATACCGGAAGGGTAGTTAACCTTATTAGAAAATCATCGCATATAAATAACATAGAAAAATGGAAAAAATATTTCGAAAAACATTGGATTAGTGTGATTACTCCAAATATTTTTGGATGCTCCGAGGAAACATATCGCACCACCAACCATTTGGAAGGTTGGCATAACAGAATAAACAAAAAAATATCTAAAAGGCCAAACATTCATCACTTTTTGATGACTTTAAAAAAAGAGGCGATAATGATATTGCTCTTAAACAAGCTCAAGCCCACAAGGAAAAGAAAAAATCTAGAAAAGATGACTTGAAATTCGATCGACACATTAAAGCATTAATTGTCGATGTAAAATCAAATAGTATCGGTTTTTACGATTTTCTGAAAAAATCATCGTATATGAGCTTTGAAAAAAATGTGAGGAGAACTCTTGATGATAATGATGATGTTGTTAGTGATTCTGAATCCACTTCGAGTTCTGAATCGGTATTTTCCGATTCTAGCAGCACTAATGAATCAGAAATGAATATTTTTTGATCTACTGATCTAAAAAAAGAACGTTTAAGTATAGAATTAAGAAAATGCGAGACTTTTAGTTGCGAGATAGTTGAGATACTCGGTTGTTGTTTTATTTAAGTAGTTTGTTCATGATGAAATATAAATAATTGTGGTTGACTGTGTATCCGCATGATGTACCTACTATGAAATTGACTTACACTTGAAATGACACTTACGAGAATCTAACTTTATCAAAATCTGACTAAATTAGAAATAGACTACCAATGAATTAAACATATGCAGAATCTGACCTCCTCAGAAAAGGGTTCATTGTTGAGTTTGACGCAGTTATAATTTGCTTTCGGTATAATTAAACTTATTTTAGAATCTGACTTTCTCAGAATTTAATCTTTAGCGGATTAGACATACTGAGTATTAAAATTATTACGAATACGACCTCATCAGAGCGGGGCGATTTTAGAAGCTGACTAAATAAGAAAATGTAAAAGTAAGAATTGAACCTATTCCGAATTTGGTAACCTCCCTCCGCCCAAATCGAAAATTTTGCTATAAAATTGAAAATAAGTAGGTCATTTCGTAGAAGGAAGGAACAATTTAACAAACATCAATAATTAAGAAAAAGTCGAATACACTAATTGGAATTTAAATTTAACACTAAAGATCTAGTTTGTCTAATCAATTTCAGTCTAAATAGTTTGCAAATTGGAAATCCTGCTGAAGCTAGCCACTTAAAGGAAAAAGGTTTAAATAAGAAATATCTTAACCTAATAAATGCTATAGACAACCATTTATACCTGACATTGACATTAAACAGTGCAACGTGTATAGTATTTGTCACGTCTTCATTAATATTTCATACCAACAATTTAAATTCATGATATTCTTTGTTGCATTTGCTGTTCGGAAAATTCGGTGTTACTGCGACGGAATATTTGGTCCACTGGAGTTTTCATTATTAATGCTTTTTTGTCTGCTCTTTTGTCCTTGATTATTTTGCGTATCGATGCCATATGCTATTATATTAAATCCGTCTTGGGGCTTATCGTCATTATCACCACCTTCATTATAATCATCATCATAATTTTCATAAATTGAACTAGCATGATTTTCACACAACCCCTTACATTTTACTTTAGCTGGAAAACGACTTACCACTGTCATTTCGTATTGTGTGTCTATGAAAATTATTAATTTTATTAGGAATTTAATCGCGTATAGCTTACCAAAGCTTGTGAAAAGACAAATATGTTGCGACCCATCCTAAACGTCGAGTAACCCAAGAAAATGTAAATCCGTTTAACAATAATCATTATCATTAGCATCCAATCATTTTTGTATATAGCTTAGATAAGACAGGTTTGCGTCTTCTTGGATTAAACGGTATATAACACAATATTTCCTTCTCCGTCAGTATTAAATACTTACCCACGGGAAAGGAATTATTTTGTATTGCACTTCACAATAAACGTTTTATCGCAAAACGGCTCCTGTTTCAGCAAAAACCCGTCTCATAAAGACAACATAAAACCGCCGTAAAAGACGCCATCGCATTAATTTAACACTTTAGAGTCATATTGTCATTCTTTCACGTAATCTTGTGTATAATCAGTAAATTATAGCTAAATAAAATTTTATATTCTGACGCTTTTCTCCCATCTTGAACCACAAAGCGGAATGGAAACACACTTACAACTTTACTAAAAATGTCAGACGTAAATTAATTTCAATGAAACTGGCTTTTGTTTTTACTATTGTAATAAAACTACTATATGGTTCTTGCGAACGATACGATGGTAATTAAGTAATTAGCGTGTAAATAGAATAATTATGCACCGATGATTTTAAATATTCTTATTAATTTGATAATTAGTAAGCACTTCGTGTAGCCTGTTAAACAGTGTGTAGGTATCTTAGTTCTTTGCAATGCACATTTAATGATGGTACTTTACACGCATTTGGTGTTTTTCTGGGTTATAAAACCGGAATGCAACGTAACATAAGATACTTACTAAGACTTATACACTGTATATCAGCGATCTCGCTGTCTCTTTGTCTCATTTTGACTTCGATAGTTTTATGGAATTTCTTTGTCAATTCAGTTTTTGAAAATTGTTTTAAAAATGGCGGGGGTTGAAAACGTAAACAATAGGTATATATTTTCCTTTCCGTAAAATATCAATTCTCCTATTTTATTGCGAGGTTTTCAGCTCACAGAGGTACTAGTAACTAGTTTGTATTGATGAATTATCGTTTATTTTACTTTAACTCACTCCTTTCGTAGCGCAATACAAAACCAACCTACGATTCAGCATCCCATTCCGTCTTCAACTACGTTTTTTTGGATTCTTGCTTTTATCGTTTAATGATAATGTATCCTCCCTTTTATGTCTCTGTCTTTCAGAGACCGAATGACAGAGATGTAAAATTGACCACTGACCTCAATAATTGAGACATTGAAACTCAAGTCATAATATTATGACTTGTTAATTAATTAAATAATAGAAGTGACCAATAGGTGACGACTACTAGGTAAGTTTTCTAACATTGGAAAGTTATCCTTATTATTGTTCCCTTTGGATCTGGTTGTTAAATTCAAGTATTAATATTCCTTCCTGAATACGCATGATAATATGAATAATGATAATACTAAATGACTTTAAATTTATATAAACTCGTATTTATACTAACATTATCTTGTAAATGCAATAAAAATACCTGTCATACTATTCGGCGGTTAAAACTTCTCAGTTAAAATTCATATCCATAATCGTTCACTTCGCATTAAACTTAAACGATCTTCCGATATAGCGCGATGACAATTATAATTTTATAGTCATCATAAATTACTACTATAAATGACTATAATTTAAGTCAACTGAACACTTAAGTGCAATTAAATATTCTATAACAGGAGTTGCGAAATTATAGCCGGTTTCCGCCGTTTTATGTTTTCGATATTCATAAAATTATGATAATTTATAATTTTATCGCGTGTTCGATGGTTGAGTTGTATGTTTTAAGAGATTGCTGGTAAATTTTGTGTACAAATGAATCTATAGAAATTTAGAGAATGACAATAAAATAAATTTAGATTTAATGTCTCACGAACGGCTATTTTCTACCGACAAAAGCAGGCATATTTCAATTAAGTAAGCATTTGTGTCCTACTTTTAAAACATATCATGCGTGAGGATCGAATTTTATTTCATAATTATGGCTTTTACATTCGACTATTTACATTTTAATTGTGCGCGTTGTGACACGAAAATTAATAATATAATTTATTTTTGGTGCGTTTCGTGTCACAAAGGAATCAATTAAATTTTAGTCGAATTAAACACCTATTGTACAAAAATGTTGTCCTCACCCTCATATGTAATGTGACGTATGTGTATATATATTTTATGTCATCTACTTAGCCCCTCCAGGTTTTTCCAGTGTTTCTGCTTGCATCTGACGACGCAACGCGCACGTGACACCCCTGGAGTTTCAAGCGCGGTGATCGCTTACCATTCGCCGGATGGTACGCTTGTTTGCCACCGACGTTGTATAAAAAAACATATCTTAAAAGTGCAATACACAAACGCACATATTAAAACCATGTCTACTTGCATAGTATCTTAACAACCATTGTCACCTATAAATGTCAAAATATTTTCCATAAAATCCAAGATTGCAACTTTAACTTGAGGGATTAATAGTGTTGTTCACCACAGAACTTATCGATTATTTATCAGGTATGCAAATAATTTAATAGACTTTTAATGGAGCTTCGGCTCCAATATTTAAATTGGTCGCCTGAGGTGTGACGGACGGATAGAGCTGTTATGTTTTTTTTATTACTTTGTTTATTTTGTAAAGTTTATAAGGGGATAATAAATTTAATTGTGTATTCATACATTATTCAAGTTGTTGTGTACAACTAGTACTTATTTCAAATTGTAATAAATATGTAAATTTATTGAGGTTTGCTTTCAATTACAAATATTTGTAAAAACAAAGGAACACACGATCTGAATATATTTAGACCACACAAAATCGGTATTTGTTCCGGGAACCTGCTATTCCATGGACATTATTAGTCATATTTTAAATTTAAATTGATTATTTTATCAGATTAAAGGATTAAATAAGCAATAATATATTGTTATACATATTCCTCCAGGAGATTTATTAAAAATCATAAAATTAGTAAAAATGCCATATATTATGGCAGAGCTTAGGTTAGGTTAGGTTAGGCTTAATCGTATGTTATTATATTACAGGATATTCAACAATTTGCATACTTAAGTACCTATAACTTAATGATCTCTTCTTGCCAAAGTGACGTTATATATTGTGGAAACCGTATGAGCAATAGTGATGGGAAAATATATCTAAAAATTTGTCGAGTAAACAAGGACCTTGTAAGGTTGCGAGTTACGGAAATTATGAGGAATAGTAAAAAAAAACCGATCAAGTGCGAGTTCAATTTTCGCACCGAGGCGAGGGTTCCATACGAAAGTTGTTTATGATAACATTTTCCGATTAAAATATTAGTAACCTCCCGATAGTGTGGTATATATGTTAAGCTCATTCATATGTATATATGTTATAAGTATGCAAACTTGTAAGATAAGGGGAGGTGGTATATTATGAATATTTATATAAGTCAACAGTTTCCCCTAAAAATTGAAATTTTCATAAAAAAATTACAATCGTTTAAACTGTCCAAGTCTAACCCTTTTATACGAAAGACGCATTTGAATTTTTACCTTCATTTACTTTTTCTTTTAGATTTTACTAAAATTTAAAACTTATTTATACTCATATATCTTCGTGAAAACATCATCTTTAGTTTATAATAATATGCTAAATAAGATCTATAAGACCTTTTAACATCTGTGTAAAACAGTCATATTCGTTACTAATTTCTGTTTAATTAATGCAAATGTAAGCGAAAGTCGTGCTTCGAAAAGCATTATGTTTAAAATATTTAAAACGTTTTTCATTAGGATGTTAATGTGGTTATAATTTCGTTGTTTGTTCCAAAATTTCACAGCTAGAAAATAAAAACATATTTCATTTTTTACGAGACGAGTTATAGGTTAATTTTTTGATGTTTTTAACAGTTGTAATGTATTTAGCGAGATTGAAATTAATGCCGACTAAATGACTGAATTTACCATGTGTATATAAATACGTATTTTGTTATTTTCTATTGGTACAGTCAGCATAAAAAGTAGCTTGACATAGAAAACGTCAACAGTCTTTTTTACGAGGGAATAGGAACTTTAGGAATTTATATGCCAAGCTACTTTTGTTTCTTAAAGTACGTTGTACGAGGCACAATAGTAGGCTTTCTCAACTCATGGCGGTTTAGAAGATCACCGACATTCGTTGGGAAAAAGCCTTCTTTCCACACTTGTATCATAAATAACTATAATAATAATAAATATTCTTTATTGCACCATAAATGAGTGATTAACATAAATAATCCTATTGTAATAATACTATTATATCGTATTGCATTTTTTACGGTTACTCCTGGATGAAACTAGCAAGGGACCGGGATGAGTGGCGTACTAGAAGAGAGTCCTATACGCTCAGCGGTGGGAGATTAAAGGATGAAAATGTTGATGATGATGTAATTTTTGATGTGCAGTGAAATACATATGTTTTTTTCTCAAAAATAGTATGAAATGTTCTCATAACATCTGTGAAGATAGTATCCGAAAGTGACTCATCCTGGATAGTTACCAGAAGTGTCCAGGAAATCACACCTACTCTCCAGGAAGTAAGTATGTAAATCCCATTACATATCATAATATTTGAATTTAGAACTAGAAGATAAAAGTTGGCAGTAATTGACATTTAAAAAAAATGTAGGTACCATGGAGGTTGACGTGTCCCGTCCGTATTGCACGATGTGTATTGGCGGGAAATACAGTTCAATCATGTTTTTAACTATTTCGAGACTAATTTAGAAATTAACATGAATAGATTGAATGAATTTAAATACTAATAGTAAACATAAAATAGATAAGATTTTATTTACGATTAATAAAATACGATTTTATAAAATCTATTCTATTGGGGTTGTGGCATAATATCAGTGTCTTAACACAACATCTAGCTAAAAAAAGTTGCCATTGTATTTTGACGGGATTGACTTCATTGATTTAATATATACAGTAAGAAGTATAATTGCTAAAAATGAGTTTAGATGAATCAGATTGCGATACATACACAGATCGCACTAGGTACTGAAAAAATTACTTCCACCCAAGTCTAAGGTGGTATTTGACCATTTATAAAAAGTTCATCAAGTGGAAAGCGGAACATGAAAGTACAAGTTGGTCAGAATGCAGGTACTATTAACCGTTGTTCATACAATTTGTTTTATTTTTGAGAAAAGCACTATACAAGCTTCGACCGTAAGTGCCATCCTGGCCTCGTATTATAGCCGGACCTCGCCTTCGGCTCGGCCGGCTAACTCATACTCGTCCAGGATGGCTTACTTACTGGTCTCTGCAGTAATGTACTATTATGTGCCTTTATATCCTAGCCTTAATAATCTGCCAATCACTCGTGCCGGACGCATGGCGGTTGGCGGTGTTCCGCCGGAAATGGCGCCCGTGTTCGCAACCCTCGAGTTCCGGCGGACGGGACGTGTCGCCGCGGGCTCTGATAGGATTGGGTTCCAAGACTTACGAAATAGCCCCCAAGCTAACCACACACACACTTCATAAACACACTACACACACACACTACACTACACTTCATAAAGCTTAACCTTTGCTAAGTAAAATGTGTTTTTTCCTGCCCAAAATGTCAAATTGACAGAGAAGGACTTTACGTTAGCGGCAATAACTGAAGTGGCAAGAAATGAGCTTGATTATGAAAGAGTGGGTTGGTGTTTAGTAGCCCTTTGTAGATTGATAGGTAGTACTGTAAAACTGTAAATTTGTCAAGCAAAAGCGTCCACAAACGATTTTATAATTTATAATCAAAGTGAATAAAATATTGAAATAAATAGACGGGACACTCACGTCTTTAACTTCGAATATCGCTCGACATTTTCCGAACCACCGTAGTTCTTAATCATGAGATCTAGCCGCGACGGCATCGCACATAACAACGCGATGACGCTAAACGACACAAAGACGTGAGTGGCCCGTTTATTATATTGAAATTAGTCTAAGACATCGGAGTTTACTATTAAATAAAATATTTAAAAAATAATCAACTTATTGATGAAATCAGGGATTGGCTTGCTAGAAGTTCGCCAAATTTAATCGAGGATAATAGGGTCCAAAATTCAGTTGCGAGATTTACTCCTAACATATTTATACCTATACATAACTGCATAATTTGTCTACATCTATCTACATATTGCTGTTTTGATTCTTTACCAGTAAGTGATTCATTTGTGTGGGGTGTGCAATGCTTAACAAATACTCTTTGTATTTGTATTGTATTGTATAATAAGCATTGGATGTTAAATTAAAGCCTACAAAAAACGATGACGAGTATATTTTTACTTGACTACATTTTCCTTTAATCGTTTACGAAACCTTTATTCATATCAACCCTCTCGCCGCGAGCGGTGTTTTCTAATAATGCCGTATTAAACGGTCTCAGTGTGTTTTTACCGGTTTTCGGGTGCTTTGTTCGCGTTGATGAACTTTTGCCTTTGACCGTTTTTAACTGGAATTGCTTTTGGTAAGCTTTTTGAAAGTTTAACCGGTAGAAATGTGTTTATGTACATAAACAAGAATTCATGTGTTGGTAGCTTTTGTTTTCATGCAAAGTGTTTGAAATAAGGTAATCTAATAAATAGCTTTATATGAAACTTTTTTAAAAACTCTTCTATATGATACAGAGAACAAATACGAAGGAAAAATTAACCGTGATCACGCGCGCAGCCTCAGACGGGAATCGAACCCGTGACTGTCGCCGTGCCGGACCAGCGTGCTTACCTTTACACTACCGAGACGAGATCACTACGTCATCAAGCGAATCTTTGCCTTGCATTCTAAAGCCACTACTAGTGACCTCTCTGTATTTTCTCTCTTCAAAGGCACACAAAAAGCTTAAATCTTCTACAAAGCCTTAAAGCTTCTTCAAGGCTTCAAAGACTTAAATTAACACGAATCAAAAACAATTTAACAAAAATAATTTGATTCGTAACAAGAGTAACTCTTCTTAAAATATCAATTGATATTAAACAGTCTTTTCGGCGAAGGAAAACATAGTGCTAATCCCAATAAGGTCTAGTTTTCCCTATGGGTTGGAAAGATGACAGTTGCTTTCATAAAACTAGTGCGTTAACCAAATCCTGGGATCAAAGGAGACCCCATGCACCAATTTGTTGTTGCGTGGGGACTGGGGACACCCGGCCGAAAACTTATAAGCAGTCGATCCCTTTCTTAGGTTCGTAATTTAGCTTATTTTCTCGAAGTCGCAGCTAAAGGTTACAGTTCCGGCGGCATTCCCACATCAGTTCCTTCCATCCTATTTTCTTGCAGAACAGAAGGACAATAGAGTCACCGGTAAAACGCAAAGAGTGTGATATATCCCGTGTCACGACTAATTTGTCACTCGTCACGAGCTTCGCTTTGTCACGAGTAGTCAACGTGTGAAAACAGTTTTTCTTCTCGCACAGGGTGACCACGAACACTTGTAATTAAAACTTTCAAATTTCATATTTATGAGTTTGTGGCAGACAAACTATTACCCGCCCAAGTTAAGGAGGTTGTTTATGCTAAGCCGTCAGCCATTTTAAACAAATTCTTAATTTATATGCATTAGAGCGTTTCTGTCCCTCTTAGTGGCACGCGTATAGGACCGTACCGGGAAAATGCTAGAAGGATGATATATCCCGTGCTGGTTACACGTGACGGCGCCACTCATCAGTGCCGGCGGCGTCGCTGCTAATTTGTCACTCGTCACGAGCTGCGCTTTGTCACGAGTAGTCAACGTGTGAAAACTGTTTTTCTTCTAGCTTAGGGTGACCACGATACTAGCTCCGAGGCATTTTTTATGATCATCATAAACAAAGCCTCCGAGCTATTATAGTGGTGGTATAGTGGTATTAGGTGGTGGAATTTCCTCCCTCGCACGCTCCGGTTGTGGAATGAGCTCCCTGCCGCGGTTTTCCCGATTAGTACCGACTTTGCGTAGACGAAGATGACACTTTTACTATTTTACCTGTGATAAAATTGATATTATCGCTCTTGATATTTCTCCAAGCGACATGGTCACCCTGAAAAACCCCCACACCACTGCAAGAGAGTGACAAATGCGATCACCGGCGCGCCCGCCGCGATCCCTCAGCGCGGGACGTCGCGGATTTATCATGGCCCAACAAAATGGCCGCCGAATTAAAAATGGCGACCGTTTCATTAGCACGAGTTGAGTTACGCGCCGGTGGCTTACTGTTTCATTTAAATGTTATTTATTGCGGGCTTTATTTCAAGTTGACTTATACTTGGTAACAAATCAAGTTGAGTGTAAACAAAATGTTGTTTTGGACAACAATTGAGAGCGAAATTCTCAAATAAAAAGCGCTTTACAGGATTGGTGAGTATGAATTTATAAATGTAAAAACTATTTGCCATAAATGACAGTAAAGTTGTTACCTGCACAAAGTACTGTAGCATGCATACACTGTGATCACATTTGATTTTTAAGGGTATGTTTCGCTCTCTCGTTCTGGCCCCCTACGCTAACGTGGGTAGAAAAGTGTGTGCAAAACACATTGAAATTAAAAATCTGCCCTGGTACTCCTATAGGATCTATAGGATCACAAACAAAATCCACTGAACTGGTTAAACTAGCTTCAAAAATTTTACTGTTTTAAGTAAGTAAGTAATTTATTTGCATAAAATAGTGTACAATACATTTTAGCTCAACTATTTTGCCTCACAGACATGCAAATCTAGATAGAAATGATGTCACATTCAGAAATGACTTCAATTTAAAACTATTATTATTTCATTAATTATCATAATTATATTATACATAAAAAGATAACATGTCATGGGTCATTCATTCGGTATGTCAAGAATTCTTTAATATTATAAAATTTCCTTTGAAGTAGCCAGTTGTGCAGCATAGGTATACAAGCTTTATATGGCAAGCATTTTATGTTGTGTGGGATATGATTAAATATTTTGACTGCCATGCAATAGCAATTATTGTTGCAGAGCTTGGAAGCTTTAGAAATTGTAATAAAAGGTATAGAGTAGGCCCATTTTTGAAGAAGTAGAATGCAAGAAGCAAGTCGTGTAACAGTCGGGGTGACAACGTTATCAGAGGGTTTAGACCCTACAGAATACGGATCTGCCTGTCTCCATCCCCAAATTTGAGCCGGAAAAATGTTATATCGGAAAAGGTGCAGCCCATACAAACTTTTCGTTTTACATTTGGTAAATCGTTGTTCCGGTACTCTAACTATGGTCCGATTGTTATGGATTTTTCATATGCCGTAAAGAACAATATTTGTCATCGTATCCCGAAATGTTTCACACTCCAGCTCCACGTCTTTCTCCGCCATCTTGGAAAATCTGTCACTTTTTTCAGGTTTTTGCTTGTACTGTCGTTATAGTTCATTTTAGTGCTAAACATGGTTTGGCAATATTGAAAACACAAAATTTGCTAAAACTTTTGGCTACAAAGTTTTTTCTATGACCCCTAGGGACGAAGATATGACAGGAGACTTCATTATAAATTGCCACTTTTTTCTAGTTTTCCTCTCATGTTTACGTTTAAAGTGCATTTTAGCGCTAACTATAGTTCGGCAATATTGTAGATTATAAAATTTTCTACAACTTTTGTATTGAAACATTTTTTCCACGGTCATCAGGAAAGAAGGTATGATGTCATCTATGGGGTAATACCGTCAATAATTACTACTTTTTCCAGTTTTCTTCCCATATTTGCGTTTTATTGCATTTCTCGGTCAGCAATATTACAGAAGACAAAATTATCTGCAAATTCAAAGTACCTACGATCTTCTAGGTATCGTGGAAACAGACGATTTTGTCTTTTGAGGGATTGAAGTGGTATAGATCGGAAAGTGACAGATGCTTTATCTTGTTGACTATCACGCTATCAGTCGACCATCATAGATCCCCTACAGATTGCGATTCATTGCATTTAAACCTCAATATGGGAAGAAAACTGGAAAAGTAGCAAATTTCGACGGTTGTACTCCATAGATGACTTCATATCTTCTTTCCTAATGGTCGTGGAAAAACTATTTCAATACAAAAGTTGTAGCTAATTTTGTGATCTACAATATTTCCGAACTATAGTTAGCGCTAAAATGCACTTAAAATGTAAAAATGAGAGGAAAACTAGAAAAAAGTGGCAATTTTTAATGATATCTCCTGTCATATCTTCGTCCCTAGGGGTCCTGGAAAAAATCTTTGTACCTAAAAGTTTTAGCAAATATTGTATTCTACAATATTGCAGAACTATGTTAAGCACTCGAATGAATTTTGATGACAGTATAAGCAAAAAACTGAAAAAAGTGACACTATTTCCAAGATGGCGGCCAAACTTATGGCGCTAGAGGGCCGAAAATTTTAGGTTACCATGGCCAATATTGTCCTTTACAATATACAAAAAACCATATCCATCGGGCCTCTTTTAAAGTACCAGAGCAACGATTTACTAAATGTACTACGAAAAATTTTGTATGGGCTGCACCTTTTCCGGTATACCGTACTTCCGTCTCAAATTTCGAGATGGCGACAGGCTGATCCGTATTCTGCAGGGTCCAAACCCTCTGATAACGTTGTCACCCCAACTGTTACATGACTTGCCGCTTGCATTTTTTAGAGACGCCTTTTCCAATTCTGTTCCTGCTCTAGTATAATATTTCAATATTTCTTCCTGATTAGGTATCTGCTAAAATAAATCTGATAAGGGACGCAAATTTTGGAATTGGTCCAAGCATAAATGTCAACTGGTTATTCGCGTAATCCCGCCAAGCCGAAGCCTTTCCAGCATCGCCGGATCTGCGGAAACTATAAAAGGAGTTACCGACCGTCGTAAACGCGTATTTTATTTGCAGCGGTCAATAGTGGCCCTCTTGGGGCCAGTTGAATCAAAAATGTCTTTCAAAAACTCGTATCTTACCCAATCAAGGCGCCTTAAACGCGACTTTAGTCAATCGCAATAAAGCTTATCTTGCAGTGGAGCCTGATGATGTAGCATGCGGTATTGAGAATCATCATTCAAAATACCGGATTCGCCGCTTTTTGACAATAAAATTGCGGATAGGGTGGAGTTAAAACGTTAGATTTATTGTTATTGTCTCCTAGGCCAAAGATGCACTTTGGTTTTGGGTCATAGTGAATATTTGGGCGGCAGTTGTGTTGTCAACATAGATATATATGGTTGTCAACATGCCTAGTTTCGAAGATAATATATTATATTTTTATGGTATATAACCTCTTAGTACAAAAAGTTAATTCTGCCTAGTACCGCAAAATCAATTCGTAAAGAACCGTTTATGTCGCGGTAAGTAAATGAAAAGAAACATGAAACTTGACAAATCGTTCTTGATTTTGTGTACCGCCGAGTAAAGTAAAAGCATTTTAGAATGAACGCCCATCTCCTAACGCTAATAATTTTAATTTATTTCAATTTTAATTTGATTGATTTGAATGTGTTGATGTAATTTGATGTTTTAATGAAATGTGATGTAATGTATTTTATTGTATATGATATGGGCTAAGCCTGAAATAAATAATAATAAACGACAGGTCTATAATTAGCTATATTGTTCCAACTTCTGTCCCCATCAAGTCATCTTGTTAAATGGTACTAAATCATTGTAATGTTACAGTAATTTTATCTCACAAGCGCACACTGCTGACACTCACGAGCAAAAATAATGCATACACTTTGTATTGAACTTCCATAGAAAGTATACCCGTTATTTCTGCTCTTGAGTGTAGTTGTGACACATACGAACACATAGACCACGTGAACTCATAGCTCCTACGCTGACGCACACAAAGACAATGTGCATTTATAGCTCAACACACAACTATGGCTCTCCCGCGCTCGTGAGAAAAAAGTACCTAATAATGTGTGGGGTAATGTTTCTATTGTATAGGTACATTTGCCAACGACTAATGGGTCATTTTCTAAACTCGTTTTTTTCTGTGTCCGAGCTGAAAATCGTAGTGTAGCATGAGATAATACGTACCATTTTTTTTTTCATAAAGAATACATGTTTCCACGTTGAGGTCCAATCAAATTCACTGACTTATTTGTTTTTAAAATACTTTAAAAAATACCTAAACGCTCAAATTAAGACTCCGTGCCCTGTCCGGCATCGAGTTTTGAATCAATCAAAAATTCCTATCAAAAACTGTACATTAGAATCACTGATTTCGTGTCAAAAACTTTAACTCGATTATATTTAGTATCACTGAGCACAGACACTATTCACTTCACTGTGGTGAATAACTTGTAATTGATGTTTAAAAATCGTCCGAGCGCGAGAGTTAAATTTTGTCGGCATAATTCAAAGGTCCCTGGCAGCCATCGTTTACATTTGATCAGCTTCGCGTCCTGCTTCGCATGTGCTCTCAAATGTCAGCTATTATATATAAAAAAATTATATATAGCCAACCGCATTAAGTTCGAGTAAACCACCTAAGTACTTCGGTTTCTGGGTGGGCGACAATTTTTTTGCTTTTGCTTGCAATTTCGGTGGCCCTTAGAAATTCAAATTCTTACATAAGTAATCATTAACATATGTATGCATTATAAAGCACTTTGGTGTCTCTATATAAACGATAACTTAAAATATTATTAACATGTGATTTGATTTTTTATGATTTTTTTATATCGATTTTCAATTCCCGTGTCCTAATTCCCATAGCTTGTTTACCCAAAACAGCTGATTTTGAGGCACGGGAATTGGGAAGGGTCACTTATTTTGTTAATAAACCGCATTTAATAACAATAATTATGGATGAAATGCATAAATAAATATAATTTGTACTAAGTATATCGATTACAGTTGTAGTTTATGCGTTTATTTAAAAAAAACAGGCCAACTGCTACAATTACACTTAGCTTCTTTAATATTTGAAAAGAATCAATAAACAAAGTCAATGAACTTTATGTACAAAAAATCATGTAGGTATATATCGATACATACGCATTTTATATACAACGACGGTGGCAAACAAGTAAGCGGACATCTCAAATTTTATAAAAGGTCAGCAACGTGCCCGTGACGCTTTTGGAGTTGCGAGCGTCTATATGTGCATATGCATTTAGTGATAGTTTTAAATATTAATACTTGTATGATTTTCTGCAAAGAAGTTGCTATGTGATTGTATAAAGAGAAATTTAACTTAAAATATAGATTTTTGGTTAATATAAACTTCCTCGGTTGAAACTTGAACCCATGATTGGTAAAATTAGGCTAAATAACTACGATACAATTGAACTTTATAATTCTTGATAAATTAGATGGTAAATAATAATTTTAATACAATTTTTACTAAGAAAAGGCAATTCCCATGGGCAGATAAATTCCCGTGCCCAGGTGAAATTTTCAAATTGCAATAACTTCCGTAATTTTATATGTATTATAAGTACCCCGTAAGAAAATTTGTGTTTATTAATTTTTTTATCAAATTATCAGCATAAAATTTTCTATATATTACTGGTATTATTTAATCGTATGGCATAGTACATTTAAAATAGGCAGTCTTCTTAGTTTACGTATCTGGTATTTCAAAATTCCATGGGAATTTGACAAAAATGCCCGTTTGGTGAAATTGACTCTAATGAAGATCGACATGTAAAATTTTAGTAAGTAAAAGAAAACTGTTTAAACACCCTGACTAAAAAGCAGGTGGAAACATAAGGTTTAAAAAAGTATCGCTTACAAATAAAATAATGTTATCAAAATCATACATGCACCTACCAAACCAAGGTCCAGACAACCCAGAAAGTCATCGTCTATATCTTTAAACGGATTTTTTATGACTAACTTAATAGCGTTATATTATTGCTCGATAAAGTGCCGAACTTTAATCGATTTGGAGCCGATTCCTTGTTGCTCTCTTGGCGCGTTTTACTGCGTCACTTAAGTGTGTGTCACAACTTGTAACAGTTATTAGTTTCGTTGCTAACCGATGTTAGATAACTGCAGTTTTGTTGGTTAGTGCTGATCGTCTTGAAGAAGGGACGTCTCGAGCAACTGTGTGGCGTCACTACTGTCATTTGTCAATATGGAAGCTACTAAAATCAGTCAACCACCTTAACCACCGTAACAACCTTATGAGCAAGTTACAATGGACTATGGCCTCAGACAGATCTCCCTAATGTCGTTTCTTCTTGTATCTCCTATCAATTATGTATATCTTATTTATAGATATAAGGTATAAAGGCCCATTTACACGACGCGAGAAATTGCATGAAATTTTCATTACATTGCGGGGTTAGAGCGCACTCGGCTTACTTTGGTAACTCGCAACCCCGAAAATGTAATCAAAATTGCTTGCAAGATCTTGCACCATTTAATCAGCCTTTATGCTCTGCGCCTTACTACCCAATGGATGACAGTGAATGTGCGATATATTGGGTCTTTGTCGAGCTCTGGCTACATACCTTTCCTGTATAATGAGGGGCTAACAAATTAGTTACCAGTATCTCCTACTTGTTCGTCCGAACTGATTAGTACTTTAGTACCGAAAATTGGAAATTTTATTCGAATTAAAAAAAATAAAAGTACCTATCTCGTTTTGCTGAGTAGATTGAGCCCTAGAAATATTGGTACCTCATTTGTAAGAACTTTGTATACTCAGCATTTAACATTATTAATGCATTGGTGTACGCGGTCCGGCAAGATTGCTAGTGTCACATCAGAAATCATTTCATGCCCCAAAAAAAATTTTTTATTTTTATTTCTTAATATATTTCAGTTTAGGTTTCATTAAAATACATCCTCAAAACTAACGATTACCTAAGTAACTCTATAATTAAAGTTTCAAGGCTTGTTTTTTTCCTTAACCACAGTACCACGACTGGAAATACGCCGCTCAAACAAGCCAAGTTTGGTTCGATTACCACGTAAGCACTAAAACAGACAAGCAAACAGGGGAGGCAGTTGTTAATTCATTGAATGCACAGTTTGCTGTACGCTTTACACTGTTCCTGGGAAATTTAGAGGGTTTTTTAAGGTGTTTGACGTAAATTAAGCTTTGTGTGCAAGTATGATAGTAACAGCTTTAATTTAGGTGCTATTTTTCTATTGAAAGGTAACTTTGGTAACAACATTATATTTTGCAAGTTAGTGTCATACATGATGATGATGATGTCCTCCCAGACGTGTCCGTCGACGGCGACATCCTGGCAACCTTTAATATTTAAGGTCCGGAGACTTAACGCGCATGGGCGCGAATGTGACTCGCAAAACCGAATTTGGTTTTGAATGTGCGGTCGCAAGAAACACAGTGAAGCTGTCCGTCACTGTTATACGTGTATTGGTAGGAGGGTTTAGGCCTAGTTTTACGGAACTGGCATATCATGTTGGTAACCATTTCAAATAATTGCACAAAAATAAGGTTTGAAATGCCTGTTGTAACACCACAGGCAGAGTTCCTATCAACAGGATAAATTGGTCGACAAAAAATACCAGTCATTATAAGGAATGTAAAAGAAAACCTATACAGTATAAATTAAAATGTCATTTTATTTGCAAAAAATACATTTCTTATTACCCATAGTAAAAAATACTGCAACCACGAACTTTATGTGTAAAGTAAATCTTTAAACAAAAGAAAAACACAAAACAATTTATTCCTAAGAATTACAAAAAAATAGAACATCATTGTTCAAATATGTAACTTCTTTAAAGTCAACCGCCGTTTAGCCTTACCCCGCTAAAATCGCCAGCACCTATGCTCACGCGCATTCTACGAAGGACCAACTGTCAATATTCCTAATTTGAAAATTCGAACGAAATTCCTTGAGCAAACTGTGGAGGATCGAAACGTCACGAAACCATGGGGGTGTCACTGCTGGTTCGTATGTGCTTGCTAATATGCTGGGACTGGTAAAGGAACCGACTTGTTGACTTGAAGACTGTTGTGTCTTCTTAGCAAACATGGAAAAAAACCAACTGAGCAGAAGCCGCGAAACCATGGACAACGATTTTTTTTGGATCCTAAGATATTTGATTCTATTTCATATTTTTTTAGTAAAGGGTCACCAATCACCAATGCCCTATGGAATCGTAATTATCCATAGACAATGGGGTCAGACAGGAGGGGGTGAGACAGTAACTAACTAGTAAGGTAAAGTACAGTCGCGTGCTGAAATGTTCGTCACTTTTTGGACCTTAATTTTTTTTGTTATATAGGGTAAACGAGCTGGCGGATCGGCTGTCATTAAAATAAAGTCGAAAAATGGTGAAGTACAGTACACGTGCAGCACTGAAGTCTGCTGTATACGTAGCTGTAGGTTTGTTGACGACGGTAATTACCGTGCTGTAAGAATAATTATTATTAGTATTTTTTGAATTACCCTTCATAATCGTAGCAAAACCATTACCCGTATAATTATCCCACTGAAGGTTTTTGCACAATGTATTTATACCTTGTAATTATTTATGAGAGTAATTGTTACTACAATTAGAACAGTTGTCTTTGTCACATGCCTTAATATAGTTTTTATGTCATAGTTTTCATGAGGACGCGAATTTTTACCCGACTCAGCGAAGAAAAGGGGGGTAATGTGTCTATCGTGTACCTATATATACGAGTAACTGTCAATACATCCTAACCAATATATAGCTATAACAATGGTGGGCAAAACAAGCAAAAATACTAGACAGATAATATAATTATGTGTATTATTTGTCTGGTAAATTTGTGTAACCTTCTGAAGTGTTCGAAACGCATGAGTTCATAACCGAACAAAGTTCGTTAGTCAATCACTTTTAATTAGAATCATATCATTTTATTAGCATTTCAAAATGTTTCTATGAGCTAAGGATGGTTTTATGCAAAAAGCCACCAACCATGCAACCATTTCATAAAATACCATGTTTTACTGTTTTACTTTTTTTTTGTTGTGTTGTATTCTGATTCTGATTATTAGTATGGATTTTCAGCACTATGTGGCATAAGTTTAGAATGATTTTGTAATTAGTTTCTAGAAATCACATTTTCAGTATGTTTTTGCGTGAGCAAATAGAAATATTTTTTAATGATAAGAGTAACTGAAAAGTTAAATATATGTGAATTTGTTCACTCATGTAGAATTTATGAATTAGTCATTTTGAAGTCTTTTTAATTTCGCTTTATCCTATTTGTGATATCTAATAAATAAATAACAATAAATACATAATACATCAATGTTTATCTTTGCCTTAAAGTTACCTGTTAAAAAAATACCTACCAAAAACATTCATTCATTTAATCTTTAATGCACAAATTGTCACCATATAGTATAAAAGGCGAACTTAATGCCAAATGGAATACTCTACCCAGTCAACCTTATTAAGGTAAAGCAGAAAAAAATTGGGCGGTACAACTTACAAGAAAAAAACTTGCTGGAAACAATTGGAGGTTTAATGCATAAAGCGATCTAATTATCATATTTGACGGTTTGTTTGTCTGTCTGTTAGCTTCTTAGTAGGTGGTATGAGGTGAGGAACGAATTTGAGAAATCATTTGAAGTAGCTGCGTAATGTGTTTTCAAGTTTTTAGCAGTCATGCAGTAACACGTTTAGGTATGTATCTAGTGATAAGTAATGGACTAATATTGTGAAATTCACACTAAATGCATTTATAAACATGTCTGAGTAACTTAAACTTATAAATATTATAAAGTAATAACTTATAAATATTACTCATTGGAACTTAATAAGTACGTAACATCACTCGCACTTTTGATGTTAATATTTTCATTATGGCACAGGCACAATAAACGTCAATATTACGTATGTAAAACATGTAAATTATTCCGGTTGTTTTCACAAACTATCCAATCACATGAATTGCGAACATATTTTGCGAAAACCTATCTACTCCAAACAATGTTTAGTTTTCTTCTGGATTCGAAGATCAGACGGCAGGTTGCTTTCGTAAAACTACTGCTTATGCCATCGTGGTATTAGATGTCAAAGTGGACCCAGGGCCCCTCTAGAACGAAACACGAAACCGGAAAAACGGTAGGAGGATGATAAGTAGATAAAGTGCTTAAAAAACAAAATAGATTCCAATTTTACACTCTTATAAAACTTAATACTGCAGTTCCCCTGACAGGGAATTCATTCTGCAGCCGGAGCATACTGAATAGAAAAATCCTCTGGAACCGTATTGTGCACCGCCATTCAGGAGCTAAGCTGTGAGCAAGAACTTCTTTTTATACAAAGACGTCGGCATAACAAGCTCTGACTGGTGGTAAACGAACAACGTGCCATAGGGACACTTTGATCATCATCATATCAGATGAAAGCTCCCACTGCTAGACATAGGCCTCCCCAAAAGAGTGCCACAATGACTGGTCCTGCGCCTTGACACTTTGTTACTCCAGTAGATTTACAAACGCATATCAATCCTTATTGGCTTTCTTGAAGATTCGTTTTGTTGACAGCTTGATGCATGCTTCACTCTCAACATAGCACATCTTCGGGAGCTCGAATCTGGCGACCTTACCACAGGGAACGCAACACCTTTTTCCCTGGATTCCACTTTCCTTTCAAGTTTTCAACAATTTCAACAATATTTATCCAATCAGCACTAATCACGAACTCGTGCCTACGTGTTTACCGACTTGCTCGTCTGTTTGCTCGCCGCTAACTTCAATTTGGTTGCATTAGCACACTCCTGCCGTGTTTACGCTTTAAGTGCTAATAATACGATAATTTAAGTGTTGAAATTTGAATTTCACTTTAGACCACACTTGAATACTGTGATACCTATTATTTGATGTTGGTTTCTCGAAAGGCTGTAACGATTTTGGCTCTCATAAGTTTATATTAACAGTGTACCAATTAACGCGATCAAAAATCTATACAGCAAAGGTTTAATTTTGGGGAAAATCTTTTTGTGTTGGTTTTTTACTTACGATCCTGGGCAAGCTCTATTTCTTTTTAGATTATCGATAGCTACTCGTTGCTTAGGTTGTAAAAAAACTCAATTTATTTCGAGGCATCATTACAAAACATTTATAGGCAATAGCTGCACGAGTCCGAAGACAAAAACATCAGGCAAATGTACCTATAATTATGTCTGTACTGTACTTATGTGATGATAATGATAATTAAAGCCTTGTCACATTTTTTGCGCTTTCTTGCTTTACATAGATTAATGTTTTTGCCCTTACAAAGAAATGAGTCACGACGATTTTCTGGTAGGTATCGTTTTGCGACTGAGCGACGTATGTGCTATTCGAACTAAACAAAATATGCGATTTATTATTTCTGTGTAGTGCTAGGAACGCCTTTGTGGAACATACTAGAAGAATGAACATATGGATTGCCAAATATAATATATATAATTTATATATTATTATTCAATTCATAATTATTTTTCTTATATTGTTCCCTGTATCTCTTAAGACGACGTTGTGCTAATTCATGAACATGAATCCTCAAATGCATTGGAAGCCTTAAACAACCCAGTCTAATCTAAAACTAACTAACTGGGCTGGCACGACGACCCAAAATGAGTCTTGGCCTCCGACACAAGAGCACGCCACTTTGCTCGGTCCTGCGCAATTTCTCGCCAGCTTGCACCAGCTCCGAGCTCACGCAGGTCCGCTTCCACCACATCCCTCCAGCGATACTTGGGGCGACCCACAGGACGTCGTCCGGTCGGTCGGCCCAAGTATGCTCTTTTCACCTGTCGATCTTCTTCCATCCTCTCTAGGTGGCCAAGCCAGCGAAGACGATGTGCTTTGGATTCACCTATAATGTTTGTTTCGGCTACCAGCTCTTCTATTTCGGCATTTTTAAGGATCCTCCAACTCCCATCGTCTCTTTTAACTGGTCCCAGGATTTTTCGGAACACCTTACGTTCTGCTACTAACAAGCTGTGCTCCTCCTTAAGTGTCAACGTCCAGGCCTCACACCCATACATTAAGATGGGGCGGATCACGGTCTTATATATCCGAAGCTTAGCTCGTTTACTTAGGAGCTTGGACGCCAACACCTTGTGAAGAGCAGCACTGCAGCGCAAGGTGTTCTGGATACGGGTGTTGATTTCGTCCTCTCTGGCATGCGTATCAGTAACAATGCATCCTAGGTATTTAAATTTGGAGACTCCCTTGTAAGAGGTTTCTCCTACAGGTAGGTCGACTCGTTTGGCACGGCTGTTTCTGAAGCGCTTCATATGGAGGTATTCCGTCTTTCCATGGTTAATCCTGAGCCCTACTTTTGCTGCTTCTTGCTCCAATATTCTCGCCGACATTACCACCTCTTCACGGTTTTCGCCTAATAAAGCCAGGTCGTCAGCATACCCTATCAGCCTATGTTTTCCGTTTAGATCTATACCGGAATTCTGTGAGAGAAGTTTCAGTCTAATCGGAACCTCATAATTAAGGCTTGTTGATGGGGCTCAGGCATGCGCGTGGGCACGCGATAAATCTAATCCCCGAATGTTAAAGTTGCCGTGTTGCTGTGGACAGCGCCACACAGGTGTCGGTGTAGAGTCCCGCAGGGTGTGGTGCTGCGCCCGATATTATATATATTATTTTGTCAGACATACTCTTTTTTGACAAAATAAAGTATATAATATTATTTGTTATTGACGTTTCGGAGATGACTATATTCTTTCAGATTTAACTGCAACAATGAATGACAATTAATATTACAAAAAGAGAGGTTTTAAAAGAGAGTTACGAGTACACTATTGGAAATATTTTTTTACAATAATGTAACAATAAAGTAACGTGGTCAGCTCTAAGTACACTGTATATTAGTAGATTTGTTTTAGACGTACACTAGAGAAATAGAAAGGCTCTGAATGATTCGAATGCTCTTCGAATGATGCTATTCAACCCAATAGTCAACTTTAAGTCACTTTATTATTTTAGATAACGGTTCTTAAATCGTCTGTAATCAAGCAATTGCAAAACAAATAGGGGTTAACAAAGTCACAAGTTGTTAAAAGTAAGACAAAACAGAACCCTCAGAACACAAACTTCGAGTTTTTTACCAGGGCCGCACTCGATTAATCTTGGTTATCGCGCCATCGGCGGGCTCTTGAATAATCGCGGCGCGGACGAGTTTAACATAAATTAACTTTTCCACGACACCTTTTTGAATGCCTCCCTGGTTTTTCAAAGGACGACCAATTATCGGTTTAATTTCTGATACGCGAATCTAAACCTTATTTTCTTAGTATGAAATCGCAATGAACTGCACGTGTTATTTTTGTATTAAGTTCGTTTCGCATATTTACTTTTGCTTTCGAGTCATTCAATTTTCAGCTTTGTTTTCATTTACTAACGCATATTCGGGATGCTTATTTAAGTGAGTTAAGAGGTAATAATGAGCCTTCATGGAAAGATTGATATCGGTGTACAGAAAGGTCAAGTGTGAACATTTGTTTGTTAATGCGACTGTATAATGGATTTGTGTTTTTTAATGATATATAAGATGTCTTAGTCGGTTTGATGGATTACGTTGATACGAAACCTTAATTGAATTAATTTGAATTGATGTGTTCATAAAAGAAGCATTTCAAAAGATTGTTGCCTAAGTATGTAGCAATTAAATGGGAAATATGCTACTTTAGCTAGCTTTTTATTTAATAAGTTAATGATTGAAAATCAATAAGTTTAATGTACAGTCGACGTCAAAGAGATGTATACATTATTCGCCTTATTGCAAATCGACCTCGATCGTACATCGTACCTTTGCCGTCGACTGTACCTATGTGGGTTTTTATACCAACGCATTATTTAAAACTTCTTCAGTCGTAGAACTATAATAAATGTCAAAGTAGACTGTTAGTAATCTGATAAGTAGGAAGATTTAAACTGTTTTTTGATTATTTGCAGACAAGAAAGACATTTGATCGTCTTTTGACACATTACTATACAATTAAAGATACGCATTGCAACTAACACGTATGCGTATATATTTGTAGCGTGGTTTCAAAACTAGCCAAGAACATCTTAACCCATTATCATTATACAAAGCATTCTTATAATTAAAATTTATAGTATCATATATCATGCAAGTAAACATGAGAAGTCGTGTGTGAAATTACTGTTCTTGCCATAATGAATGAGGTACATAATTATGTATTTTATTCAGCACAAAGAAGGTTGTACGCAATATGAAAGTAATTCATTATCGTTATATTCATTGAAGCAAGGTATATAGTTTACTTTTTTGTGTTGCTTTTCGAAACAATTTATTATTATGACTATCATGAGTACTATACTGTCCGTATATGCCACGATCTTTGTAGTCAATGTAGTCATACACTTAATTTAATTTAATTTTGTATTAAGCAGTAACGCTGCTAACGCAAACTACACACTTAGTTTATTTTGATTTTAACTGTATTAAGTGTTTGTCACTATTGTGTATTTTTCTTTAAAAGTTTCTTTACAATCATCCTATGTCCCTTAGCTTTCGACTTCAAAAGACTAAGCATGTAGCAACTATCGGTAGTACTTAACAAAAAACTAAACTGTAGTTTCCACTGAATCAGTCGTGTCCTATTTTACCATACATTGCCGTTCAAGAATAATGTTATCTACCTCAACGGAATCCCAGGCACAACTGGAGAATAAAGTAATAAATTCTAAAACAGAAAACATCGAAGTTCCAGATTAATGCGTGTAATGCCCCCATTCTGTCAAGGCATGCATGATACATGATACAAATGAGCAAGATACATCGTCGATTAGCACACCGGGTGTGAAGAAGCGAGATACGGGTTACGGCCGGTAAGCATGCAAGGAAGCAGTTAAGGATGCGTATGCGATAGATGGGTTACTGAAGCGTTGTATTATATAGGCTATTTGCTTTTTGTTCCAGAATTTATTGTTATTGCCAGCCTTGATAAGGGCACTTTGCATAACGCTTGGTATCTGTTTTTTTATGCTAAACTTAGTCTCTGTGATTGTCTACTGCTGAGCATAGCTCTTCGAGTACGCCACTCGGCGTTTTGTCTTAAGCCTTATTTACAGACGAGCGAGACTCGCGTGCGAGTTTCATTACTTACATTGCGGTTTATAAAATTATAATAACTTCAATTGAGCTGTCAAATCCTGCAATGTAGTTAAGCCACCTTATTCCAATTGCCATACCACTTTAAGAAAGTAAAGAGGAAAATTAGATCTCAGAATAATTATTTCTGGTAACACAACACATCGAATTAAAAAATACGAGTAGACAAAAAAACAAAAGAAATGTAAAAACTATCTATCCCACTGGTGTTAAATTGAGATTTTCGCTAGCGGACGCATCCGCTTAACAAACGTTTAAACAGAAATGTACATATAAATGTGACTACAGAAGTAAGGGTACAGTATAAACTACTTAACTGCACACATCACTAGTAAGTTCATCTCTAATGAAAGCTAACTGCTAAACAAATGGCAGATGAATAGGCAACTCTGTTATCGGAATTAATTATACATTTTAATATCAAGGGAAAAATATAAAAAAATGGCTCCGAGCAGGATTTGAATATGCGACATCCTTGGCGTACTTAGCTAAGACATTATTGTTTAATACATAATTAATGTATTCCTACCAAAGCATTATGCACTCGTTTAGAACCACTAAAATAGTTAGGTCAAGCAAAAAGACTGACCAGAGCCAGTGCTGATGTCCTCAGAGACAATTATTGCTCAGAAATTTTCGGACATTTGGAAACTATTACGATAGGTTTGGAACTTAGGTATGAATCAACTCGTTTCTTTGCGCCACTAATGATAGCTCTACAGGGCAATGCAAAGACCGTCTTCAAGACAAACCACTGCTAAATTCTTGAATATCGTCTGATAGACCAAGACTATCTATGATTGGTCGACTGACTGACAGATTATTAAATTTGAATATAGACTAAGAACGACAAGACAAATGACTTGACAGACGGACTTGGACAGAACCGACTGGCCCGCGGTGAAGCACAGACGTGCATACGACGAGGTTTCTCGATCGACAGCAGAGCTGCAGACAGCGGCACCTACGAGACAGACTGTACAATCGTCTAATATCATAAATAGCCAGAACTAACTGGTAGTGAAGAGCCACATAATAGCTTTTAACAATAAACCGCGTGGCCAGTATTTTTATGACTCGTATGAAAAGCGAAACAGTGATAAACTTGAACAAATATAAGTATTCGGAGCATTTCGCATGATTGCTTCGAATGAATCGAAAAAAGCGTCAGCTATCGCACGGCCCAGTTGGAATCCAATTAGCGCACATTTGACGTACAACCTACCGTCATACAGCGGAGCAGTAGAGGACAATTGTCATTTTATTTGGTCCCAAAGGAAGACAAGCGCTAGCCAATGGCTAGCCACTATTCTAATTTCGGGCCATTTCGTTGCTATGTTGTATATTGTGTGATGTTTTGTTATTTGTACTGTCTTTGTGTCATGAATAAAGTTTTTACTTTCTTTCAATTATTTTTCTTTCTGAATCGTTCTTGGGCACTTTACAGGCGTGCCATTGGGACCCAATGGTTCATGTTGGAGTAGCTGCATAGATATTTTTTGCTATTTCAAGCTAAGATGCTCAATTACACTATAATTAGGATTATATTAACAACGGTGTGTTTACCAGGTGCATTTGTTTTTGGAAGTTTCCGACTGTAAATTCACTGATTAGATAAATACCAAGAACTCCCAAAAAAAATATACCTACATGGTAAATTTTATTTTATTTATATATATTTATTTCGGAGTATTTACATCCATATATGTTAGTAACACATAACAAAAGATACACAACACAAAGTAATTAATTCTTATGATCTAGTTTGTTAGTAGGTAGGTATACATAGGCCATAAAAAACTGTCACTTTTGGCAATTTATTTGAGGCCTATGAGACTGTGTCCAGTGCCACAAAATTGGACTGTCATACGCTTCCGCAACTGCGCTCAGGAGGCTGTTGGCGCTGCCGCGAACACGCCGCATCAGGGATGCCACTCGCTTACGCATTATAGCGTGAAAGTCATCGGTGCGTGCCTCCGCGAACATCCCCGACGCACTACAGTAGCGCGGCAGCCCCATCAGCATCCTAAATGCGTTGTTATAGAGGACGCGCAGGGCGCTATAAGCTGACTTTGTATAGTTGATCCACAGGCTGCATGTGTAGAAAGACTGGCAGTAGGCTCTAAATAATGTTAGTTTAACATTAGCTGTGCATTTTGCAAACCTGCGGACCAACATATTGCTTCTCACTGACAGCGCCCTGCGCTCCCGTTCCAAGTCCAGGTCGTCTTTAAGTGACTCGGTGACCCAGTGCCCCAGGTACTTAAATTTAGTAACTATTTTTAGCGAAACCCCACCTAGCTCGACTGGTGGTACAATACTGTAGGTTTTTGTGCCTGCTTTAAAAATAAATAATTCGCTCTTACTAGCATTGTACCTGAGGCCGTGGGTCTCCGCGTAACGCTCACAAATAGCGAGTAGCTTCCGAAGCGCGCAAACCGATGGGCTCAGCAACACCATATCATCAGCGTAGCTGATGTTGTTGAAACACTGACCCCCAATTGAACAACCAGCCCGGGTGTTGCTGAGCTCATCGATCAGCCGATCAATATACAGACAAAATAGTCGAGGTGAGGTCAATCCTCCCTGTCTTACCCCACACTGCATCTTAAAAGAGCCAGACAAGGAGCCCGCCCACCTAATCCTGTTACTCTGGTTGCCATACCAATATTTAAGCAGCTCAACCAGTTCTCCAGGTACAGCAGCGTCATACAGCTTTCTCCATAGGACATCATAAGACTGCGAGGGTGCGAGTCGTCAGCAGGTGGAACGGAGGAGTGGAGGAAGAAAATGCAGGAGAGGGCAGGAGGTATTTATTATATATAAATTAAGGCACAATAATGTGCCTTGGAAAACTGTATGATTAAACTGCACTGAAGAACACAATTTACTGGTAAACTACAACGTGCACTGCTAAGAATTCACACACAGTTATGAATAAAATAAAAATATTTAAATTTGATTTGGTATTGATCAGCAGATCTGTTTATCGATCACCCAGTAAGATCGAACTGAACTGAACTGAACTGCCAGAAAATGGCTGCGCAGTGTCACGTGGAATTGGAAATCGAAGTTCAAATTCAAAATTTAAAATTTAGAATACTTAAAGTAGCCAGAAAGTTTATGTGTAACGTTCCGTTTCACGCACCGTTACACTACCGGGGCTGCCCTGGCAGGGGAAATCCTGGGGCTTAAGGCCACATGGATTTCTCCGTATTATTAAAAAAAATAATTAAAGTGGGGTATGGGTTGTGATGAAAAGGAATTTAGAAGGTGAGGATGTTATTTACAATGTTTATATTACAAGAGGCGCGATTTAGACACACTAACCATCCACTAATTCCATTCATCCATCATTCTTGCAGTATTTTGGTTAATCTATATTCAACCAAAATGCCTTTTAATAGAGTATTCCTGTGTATGAGGACATACTCGTTAAATCGCCCTCCAATGGTATAAGGCTTTTGAGTCAGTTACCATCCGCTGAATAAGTATGAAATATGAATAAATATTTACAAGTATATAAACAAGTAATGAATATATAAGTTGAATAATATTCATCACAATTTGTAGGAAATACTACAAATTATAAGGTATAATCCATTTTAGGATAAACATACTTTAGCAGTATGTATGTAAGTATTGTAAGTGCATAACTACACATACATGTAGTATTGAAAAGAAAATACGTAGGTATGTATCTAGTTTCATTGTAGAAACTCGTTAGGTAATTAATAATTATAAATATTATAATATTCACTTCAGCATCTTACGCTGAAGAAGCGTTCGAAAATGTGAATGTTATAAAAATAAACAATTGCAATTGACTTAATGGATCCGAATAGATGATGAGGTGATATAATATTATTAAATTAATTAAGTGTACATAATATATACAATAACATTAATTAACGAATTCGGAGAAAAGTAACTCGTAAGTAGTAAGTAGATTTGTGAATAAATATATGTGTCTAATAAATTGCTAAATAAATAAAAGACGAGTTTATTTTTGAATTTTGGGGAGGGGTTTAAGGTCTCTAATATGCCATCGACCTAATATCTTGCCGTTCATGTCTTGTAGGACATAAACGAGTGGTGATATCTTTTTGGTAATTAAGCATTTAACAAACTTGGGTGCAAGTTTCACTGAATAATGCTTAGGGGCATTACTAATGGTGTAGTTACGTTTCCAGACAATGTCACCTTCATTAAATTCATAATGTTGGTGGTGTTTATTATATGAAGACGAATTTACTTGGTGTGCTCTCCAAAGACGGGCTTGAACTTCAGAGAAAACAGGCTGAAGAAGACCAATATTATCAGCGTATTCGTCTCTGGGCGCGAATATAATGTCATCTGTGAGGTCAGAATTATTGTATACCGATCCACATGTGACCAATTCGTGTCCAAATACAAGGAATGCTGGAGTGTATTTGGTAGTTTCATTTACTGATGTATTAATAGCGAATTGTATTTTATGTAAATTGACGTCCCAATTCCTGTGGTCATCTTCTACGAATGATGATATAGCTACAGTAATTAATTTGTTGTATCTTTCCACAGGATTTGGCTGAGCGCATTTAATTGGGCAATAATGTATTTTGGGTATTTGGTATGAATGGAAGAGATCACTTATTTCTTGGCTAATAAATTGAGGTCCGTTGTCAAGAATGATTGTTTGTGGGATACCGTACACTAAAAAGACAAGATTTTCAAGAATGTGAACAATAACAGATGACGTGGCGCGTTTTATTGCAAAGAGTAGGCAATATTTTGTAAAACAACATGTTACAACGAAAATGAATTTATTATGTTTAAGTGTTGTTGGTAATGCTCCGATTAGGTCGATTGAAATGCATTGAAATGGTTGGGAGCATTGCTTAGGCTTACCCATAAGACCAAGTTTAAGTTGAGTTTGGTGCTTGTAAGCTAAGCAAGTCTCACATTTAGCAATGAAATTTGAAATATCTTTGTACATACCTGGCCAAAAATATTTCAATTTTATTCTATGGTATGTTTTATATGTTCCAAAATGAGCGCAAGTAGGGGTGGAATGGTTTTCAGTGATGATGGGAATCCGGTATTCTAAAGGTATAACTTCTTTCCAATTGTATTCTGATTGAAGTAATGAGGTTGTTTTAGAGTATCTATATAATTTATTATTATGTATAATATAATCGGGAGTTGTATTTGGGTTTAAGCTACATTTTGAATAAATGTTATTATACCAATCGTCGTTTGTTTGAGAACTATTATAATTAATGACATTTATTGGTAGGGATCGTGATAATGCGTCAGGAATTATGTTTTCTTTACCGCGTTTGTGTTTTATTTCAAAATTAAATGTTGAAAGACGTATACTCCAGCGGGCTAGACGTCCACTAGGGTTGTCAAGATGGAGAAACCATTGTAAAGCAGAGTGGTCGGTATAAATGGTGAACTTTAAACCATTGTCTAAATAACAACGCCAATGTTCTAAGGCAAGAATGACACTTAAAAGTTCTCTTTCAGTAATAGAATAATTCTTTTGAGGACCGGTAAGTGACTTGCTCATATAAGCTATGGGTTTCTCAATTCCATCGAACTCTTGGGTGAGCATAGCTCCAATCCCAAAGCTTGAAGCATCGCAATGTACAGCAAATGGTTTAGAAAAGTCTGGACAAGCAAGGATTGGGGTGGAAACCAGTGCTTCCTTTATAGTTTTGAAGGCTTGGTCTGCTGATGTAGACCATTTGAATGGTGGTGCTTTTTTGGAAGTAGAAGTAAGTTTTGTGAGAGGTGCAACCTTGGTGCTGAAATCAGGAATGAAACGTCTATACCAACTAGCCGTTCCTAGAAACTTTTTAACTTCTCTTGGGGTCGTAGGGATGGGAATATCTAGAATAGCTTTGACTTTGTCAGGGTCAGTTTGTAAACCATGTTCATTTACTATGTAGCCAAGATATTTAAGTTCTTTTTTGAAAAATGAGCATTTGGGGAAGTTAATTGTAATGTTGGCTTGGGATAATCTCTGGTAAACTTTATTTAGTAACTCTATATGTTCGTCAAAAGTGTTACTAATGATAATAATGTCGTCTAAGTAAGTAAATACAGAATTGTCAAGGTTTTCTGATGGGAATAGGGTATCCATAAAGCGCTGTTGAGTAGCAGGAGCGTTGGTCAAGCCAAACGGCATAACACGGAACATATAGGTCCCTTTTGAAGGTACGTGGAAGCTAGTCTTAGGTCTGTCAGAGGGGTGTAAGGGTATTTCCCAAAAAGCCTTGGCTATGTCGATAGAAGAAAGGTATTTAGCATTTTTTAGTTTGTCAAGAATGTCAGAGATAAATGGGAGCTTGTAGGCATCTTTTTTAGTGATTGAATTCAATTTACGACTATCAATGCAAAAACGCCATGTTCCATCCTTTTTGGGTGTAATTATGACAGGATTAAGCCATGGACTTTCGCTGGGTTCTATAACGTTAAGTTTAAGCATTTCATCAACTTCTTTGCATAAGGCTTTCTGTTTCTCAGGTGAAAGTCGGTAACAGCGTTGTCTAATTGGTGGGTGATCACCAGTATCGATATGGTGTTCAACGAGATGAGTTTTGCCCAAAGGTCTGGATTCAGTTGAAATATTTTTAAACTTTTCTATTATAGTATCAGAAATGAGACGTTGAGTGTCTGAAAGGTTATCGTAGTGAGTGACGTGATTGGAAGGAGTATCAATAACTAATGTATCGATATTTTTATCTGTAAATGACGTTAAAGTTTGGAGGATGTCTGGGGCTAACTTGAATAACTTCCAGAAGTCAATTCCTAAGATCAAGGGTTGCTTGACAGAGGGTATAACATGAGCTGTTATTATGGCCACTTTTCCTTTAAATAAAATAGGGATTTGTATTGTACCTACGGAATGAATAGATTGGCCATTGGCTACGGTACCGGTAATTGTATGTTTGGGGTTTAATTTGTAACCGTGGGATAAAAGTATTGTATGGGAATTATTGCCAAGGATGCTAATAGCACTACCACTATCCAGGAGACCGCATAAAGTTAAGTTGTTTGATTGTACCTGGACATAGGGACGTTCGTCATTAGGGTTTCTATTAAAAAGTGCAGAAGTAGTTTTATAAGATGACATGAATAAACGTAAAGTGTCTAACCAAAGGTTCCATTCTGTAGCAGTAGTTTTGTTTAAGTTACTTTTCTCCTTTACGCGTTTTTTGAAAAATTATGACAATTAGTGCATTTCGGATATGTGACATTTTGTTTACCACAGCGGAAACATACTATGTTTTTACTAGTGCAGGTTTCTAATGTATGTTCATTAGTTCTGCAACGAGGACAGGAGAATCGTAACGACGTTGATGGTTTAGCTGTTACAGTATGGATCGATGATTTATATGGAAATGGTGGTATATGGGGTTGTATGGGTTGATCATGTTTGTAATTTGGTTGATCAATGGTGTTTGGGTTATAATAAGAATCAGTATTACAACTTTCGTACCATTTGCACGTTTTGAATAACTGATCTATTGTTGTGACATCTGTGGGACGTAGTTTAGAACTGTAATACGGACTCATATTTCTTCGTAAAATGTTGATTTTAGTATTGTCCGAAAGGGGTTCATGTAGTTTTGAAAAGAGTGCCTCCATAGCTGAGAAAAATATAACTACACGTTCATTAGGCTTCTGTTTACGTGACTGAATGTTTTGCATTAAATTAAAATCATGGTTGTGAAGTTCAAAGTCTTCAAAGAAATGTTCCTTGAATGTTGTCCAATCAGTCAAGATAGATTTCTTTGACCTATACCAATCTAGAGCTGTTCCTGATAAGAAATCGTATATGTAGTTGTATAAACGTTTATCGTCAATGTTACGTGCTATTGCGAACTCTTCTAAGTTTCGTATGAAATCGCGCGGACAACTATCGCCTTTATAGTTATATTTCTTTAAATCAACCGGTTTTGTTTCACAGAGGTTGGTTAACTTCTGAGTAAGTAAGTGAAAATTAGTACTTGGCTCTACCAAAGAGGTCGCAGATGCATAATGACTTGACGTTGGTGTAAATGATGACGTTTGTGGAAAATTGAATTTTCTTTGACATTCTGTCAATTGTTCACAAATGTCTTTGTAAGTTTGTACGATTTCGGAAGATAATTCTGTCGAAACCTCTAGACGAGTAATTCTGCCTGATAAATGATTTAAATTAGTGCTTATTTTATCGTGATTCGCAGAAGTGGTGGTTGTTAAAAGAATTTGTGAAGAAACTAGTGCTAAACACTTTTTGATCTCTTTGAGGTCAATTTCAATTGAGTAAGGACTGGAATGAGAGGCACAAGGATCGGCTAACAAGTCAGGAGTCAACAATTGTCGTAGTTCGTCAGCCTGTGTAGAGCTTGGGAATGGGATGTTTCTGAGCTTGAGTTCGTAGATCAGCTCAGGTTTATTCAAGAGTGTTGGATTCATTGTTACCTGTCTGGAGTATAGAGACTATAAGTGAAGTGCAATTGGTTTTATGAAAAGAAGTGCTTGTTGAGATTATAATTAAAAGTTTATGAATATGTAAGTGTTGATTTATTTTATTAAAGTCAAGGGTTAATATTGGTATTAAAATAATAATATAAATAAGGCTTAAGTGTGTTTACTATCGGTGTAGGATACACTGGAGGATATGCTCCAACAGCACTGCCGTATAGTGAGTATTGATTTACGGTTCGGTGACTCGAGTTGAGTTTTAAAAACACCAAAGGCAAATCAATATTGTGTTGATTTCAGTGGAAATCTTGGATGGTGTTATTGTATGTAGGTGGGTATGTATTATTAGTTGTACTGTGTTTTGTTTAGTATCGCGGCAATCTACTAGGCAAGATGGCAAATTAAAGATCTTAGCGAGAGAGATAAGTGATACCTAATTAATTATAATAAATATGGTATGAGGCGAGAGTAGGGTTAGATTTTAGTTGGGATGGTTAAAGTCACGTTGACATTTGTATTATGGTTTAACGGAAGCAATTTGACTAGGAGCGGTGTCGAATTATTATAGTGCAGTTAAATCGATGTTATATAGTTCGAGGGACTAATAAGAAAATTATTTTAGGCCGAGAGAGGGATGTCAAATTTGGGTTCGGTAGACTACGTACCTTTTGGAATTTTGAAAATGTAATCGTAATATAATTAACTATTACAAGGATGTATAAAAAGAGATATAGAAAACTATTGTGGTCTTGCTGTGGTTCTTGTTGTAGTTTCCAGGTAAGGGTAGGGTAGACTGGTAGGCTTGTCGGCTGCTGTTGTGGAGTAGGTAGCTCAGCGGTGTAGATCCGGAATGGGGTGGGTTTGACACGTTGAGGGCGCCAGTGCGAGGGTGCGAGTCGTCAGCAGGTGGAACGGAGGAGTGGAGGAAGAAAATGCAGGAGAGGGCAGGAGGTATTTATTATATATAAATTAAGGCACAATAATGTGCCTTGGAAAACTGTATGATTAAACTGCACTGAAGAACACAATTTACTGGTAAACTACAACGTGCACTGCTAAGAATTCACACACAGTTATGAATAAAATAAAAATATTTAAATTTGATTTGGTATTGATCAGCAGATCTGTTTATCGATCACCCAGTAAGATCGAACTGAACTGAACTGAACTGCCAGAAAATGGCTGCGCAGTGTCACGTGGAATTGGAAATCGAAGTTCAAATTCAAAATTTAAAATTTAGAATACTTAAAGTAGCCAGAAAGTTTATGTGTAACGTTCCGTTTCACGCACCGTTACAAAGACACCAGGTCGAATGCCTTGGACAAGTCCAAAAAACACGCGTACACTGGTGTCTTACGTTCCGTGTAGTGTCGGACAGTGTGCTTAAGGCACAGGACTGCCGTTTCTGTAGAGAGTCCGGTCCTAAACCCGAATTGAGCGTCATGAAGCGGCACAAACTTTTCAAGTTGCTTATTAAGCACACTGTCCATCACCTTACATACTACGGTAGCTAGTGAGATAGGCCGGTAGTTATTTACATCTGACGCAAGGACGCAAATACCCGATAGTAATTATAGTATTAGCTACTGGGAAATACTCTAACTAACGTACCGGGGTTTTCCGGTGTAAAGACCGTTAAAAACAATAAGGAAAGAAATACGTTTTTTTTATTCAAAAAATATTGTAAGTCTTGTTTTGTTGCACAAAGCTCAGATTTGTATGTAACTGGACTTAAAAAAAATGTTAAATGTATTTTTATAAGCCAATATCATACAATATGACAAAATCTTGTTGACTAAAACTGTCGGATTCGGCATTTTTGAAATAAACATAATTTGATTATCAACCCACTGCCGCCTGCGGCATACTGTGGTCCCTCGAGCCGGATAGATGAAAAATGGCCGATCTGCCAATTACACTAAAAAATGCGCGCGCACGCAATTAAAATGATTTACATGTCGATAAATCGTGAAGATACAGCGTAAAACGGTTTTTATATCACCCTGTATCAGATTACGGCATATTGAATGTTTTATTGAATAATCAATATGCCAGTGTGATGGGATAATAACGATGAAATTGCCAAGTTATGGCTTTTGATTTGAAGGCGTAGGTCTATTCAAATTTATGCGATTATTTTTATTACTTTGTTGTTATATGTCTGTCCCTCAAGGCTGAGGCTTGTGGCCACCAGGTAAGTTGTTCTCTATCTTGTTTCTATTTTAGTTTTCAACTGCATCTTTTACCATGTATTGGCGTCCGTCGTTGGAATCACGGATGGCGTTAGTCCATTCATTTATGCTGCCTTTTTATAACAGAGAAATATTGTTTGTAATGAATGAATATTATTATATTAAGGTTTGGTAAACATAAGTAACCGCAAAACATCAAAAACTTATTGTGTTCCTGCCGGTATTTTGTTTTACAAAAATTAAAACTCTACATTTAATGGAATTTATATGTAACACTCCTGGCACGTAGAACAAGCCCGCAATGTTTTTTATTTTTTTAATTTATTGTTCTTTACCTTCCAATATGTGATGAGTAATGTTCACTATAAGAGCCATTAAAAAAAATGTTATTTAGTATTTGTCATATTTGTGTATAACTTACCAGCCGGGAAAATTCAATATTAAAATTATTTTTTTAGCCCGGGCCAATTTTATAAGTAAAACGAGCTAACTTAATGATTTAAGGTAGTTTCCCTCCAGGGCCCATGATTTTTTTCCACCCTGTATAAATGCTTGTATTTAAAAAGCAACAACAAAATGATAAGAAACATTATGTGACTGCGAGCGTCACGACGAATTTACGGTTAGTTGTTGACTTAATTGTTGTAATATACATACTACTTTTAGTAAACAAAGAGCACAAGAGTTTACATTTAATAATGCACGTAAGCCGTTTTTAATTTTTTAAACGACAATGGTAAAATTAAATCTAGAACCACTTTGCAACATTGTAGCCCCACAGTAATTAATAAGCTAATTACGGTAAAAAGTCTAAAAGTCTCGTAATGATAAAAAATGGAGATAAAACTGTGACAACTCAAATTCAGCTAATGATTCTAGATAACGTCAAAGCATTGCATGTCACACTGCAATAAACAACACCACATATCCCACATCAAAATAAATACGTCTCGTTACCCACGATATTAAACTTTATGCTCTCAACATAGAATTGAAAGTTGAAGGTTTACGCTCAAAACATAAGCTGTATGAGTTTGACGATAATAACGAAAGTCATATAATTAAAGGCAATGTAGATATATTATTGTCGCGATGAACAGACAACGTAATAAACGCGATTATTGCTATTGTGATGACGAACGATATAGGGTAAAGAATGTCAGGCGTGACTGGGGGTTACATGGATGAAATTCCGTAGGTTACAGTTGGATTAGGTGTAGGTACTGTTTAACTAGAGGCGCCTATACTACGACAGAACAGGTTCAAGAGGATCATCTTTGCCTATATTTTTTATTCAAATTCAGCCTCGCATTAAGCTTGAGTAAAATAATATGTTATGTATACATACCTTCATGTATTACTTAAACGTGAAGATGGTAGGTTCAAAGCCCGGCAGGTACTTACCTACCTCAACGTTTAAAAAAACGAGTATAGGATACAACCGGAAAACGCAAGGAGGATGACGATAAACAAGTATACTCGTGAACAATCTTTCTTATCTCTCCGCACGGAACTCCAAAAAGTTAAGCCTGTCATATTTTAACAGCAGCCGTCCGTCTTAATGACAGTTTTATTTTGTTGACTGCTCGTAACGGCATTCGTGATATTGAAATGGATCCAATAAATTGTATTTAACGAGGTTAAATGTATTTATTTGAAAGTATCTTATTGGCAAGTGAATATATTACTCGTATTTCGAAGATCAACTTGCTATACTTATCGGAGTTTTCTTCGTAAGAGAAATATAAGCTGATGCCATGTTGTGTGAAATGAATCAGATCTATGTTTGTCTTGTTATGTGTATTGCTTGCCTGTGACGTGAATAACGTACTGTAAATAATTTATATTAAAGATCTGTATGACCATTATTTCAAGGAATAAAATAAATGAACATTTTTATTTTGCGAACAAATTTGGTCAGCGACTTTTAGCGTCAGATTAAGTTGAAATATCCGAAGGTGTCAAAGCCAACCAGGGATCCTTAGGTCACAAACAGACACATGCAAGGAGAATGATCTAGAGGGAAAGGAAGACCTTGTTGGGTTTACACCAATTTTCTAACGATGTTTTTTTTTTACTCCGACTGTACAGGCCCGGGTTATTCTAACTTATTCCTCACTTATTATATGTGCCTATAGATAGTATAGAGCAAATACATCTAACTGCTACCAGTTTTTTAGTAGCTACCGATTCGAGCAACCGCAAGGTCACTGATTCAAGTTTTGACAGAGGCAATTTTTTGCTTGCGTCTTTGTTTGACTGTTATTTATTGATACTGTCAAATTAAGATTTGTGAGTCATTTATCAGTTTTGACCTTTAGGATTGAGTCATAACTTATAACTTAAATGTCGGTCCTAAATATTCATCACAAATGTATACAAAAGGATTATTAGAAAATATATTACAATTGACGTTTTTAATGAAAGCTATGGTTCAAAATTATGATAAAGCGTTAATAAAGGTAAAAAGTAAACCCTTTTATAGTACCTAAGCAACATCGATATGTCTAAAAGTTAATCGTTTTTGCACAACAAAAACAGATGAAATAGATTTCTCAGTGATATAATTACTATAATACATTGTAATTATTTCCATAGAATTAGTTGAACATTCCGTACCTATGTCTAGACCGCATCATGTAGCTTTTAGTAAAAATCACGACACATCTTTATAACTGCTGGACTAAGGATATGTTCAGATATTTATTTGATAACTTAATCATAGTAGTCGTTACCATTTATATATTTGTACCTATCCATAGTATTGGTATATTATGTAGGTAGACGATCTTAAAATCTAGCAAGAACGAACATGTACTCTACTAGGGCGTTGCAACGTGACTAACTGAATAGTTCGAATTAAAAAACATTCAGTTTTTAATAATGATATCATGCTGATTGTCATTACAATAATCCCACAAATGAAAAAAAAAGAGTAAAGCATGAAATCAGCATTTTCGTTTGACTTTCATTTAATCAAAACGGTGATATATAATCGGGCATCAGCCAAATCTTTAGTCATAACTGATAATAAATTCAATAAGCTATTTATAATCAGTCAAAACGAGGTCAAAGACATAATAACCAAATCTAGTCACATTAATTTAATTCCATTGAAATTACAAAAACATAACATATAAATACAAATTACGAACCATAAATATTCATGTCACATAAAAAGACGCGATATAAAAAAATATTGATCACGTCGTAAAAAATATGTTCTGTATTAATTAGGTACGATTTTGCTGATAATTTATTTAAATATGCCAGTGCGTGTTTGTAATTTAATGCGTTTGAGATTAGTGACTGGACTGGATACTTTTATGTTAAGATTTATGTTTGTCACAATCATATATACGTCGTCGTATGTCAAACAGAACAATTAAAAACGTGCGCTACCGACCCTTCTTTATAAATAAGTCGACCTAGTCCCAAACTAAATAAGCTTGTATTATGGGTATTAAACGACGATATACATACTTAAATACATAGAAAACATCCAACACTCAGGAAAAAATATTTTATTCGTGTTCTTCACACAAATATATGCCCTGACCGGGATTCGAACACGGGACCTCTAGCTTCGTAGGCAAGGTCACTACCAACCAGGCTAAGCGGTCGTCTTGACATCATGATTCGTTATATTGAAATAGCCAGAGGATTTTGGTCGTCGCCGCGTTGGTGAACACACGTGCTCGGCACGACGACGAGCAGAATCCACTTCCGAACAAAACCAGTTGCCTACCATGGCGTCGTTACCGAACAACGTTTTTAATCAAGTATTAATTGGCGAAATCATTATAAATCTGATGGAAAGCCTTTTTTAAAGAAGAAGAAGAAATAGCCAGAGATACATTTTGGTTCGGGACTCTCAACACCGCACATCCTCGGGAGCTCTGGCGACCTTGCTCACTACACATATAGTAACACAACACATAGTAAATGTGTGAGAACCAAATTTTTGGACCGTATTTTTTATTTGAACCTATTTTGCAGACCGAGGCATTTAATTCTTCTGCAATTTCAGTGATTCCGTTGGGATGGGCCGGTCATATTTGCCGAAGAGACGACGACCGATGGAGCCAACGAGTTCTGCCCTGGAGACCTCGAGCGGCAAGCCGTAACGTAGGAAGGCCGCAAGCCAGATGGTCGGATGACATCAGGAAGTCGACAGGGCCAACCTGGACCAGAACCGCTACGTCCAGAACGAAATGGAAAGGCATGGAATATGCTGAAAGAGAGAAGAGAGAGAGACGAAAATTTATAATACACGTTGTAAGGGTAAAATTTGAAAAAGTCATCAAATTTAAGTACTACGTTCTTATCGGTGAGTAATCGACAGTCTTCCCGGTTATCTGCAAACTTTTGAACCTCCTGATACGACGGCACCAATAATTAATTTTTGTGCAGGTACATCAATAATAAGCTCACGTCAAAATACAAAATACTAGAAGAAGTCGTGAAGTCGCATAAATGTCGCAAATATCCCGGACTCACGACCAAAATAGAGCAAGTTTTAACACAGGTTTAATAGTCCCGTTTTTGTACAGCAATGACATTCGAAACACGCTAGTTATAAAAACATTGCAATCTTTAAAGTCAGAATAAATTACATTCCTTATCGTACAATCTCTGAAACGCGAATACAAACGCAAAAACAATGCATTACCATCACAATAGTTTAATTATGTTGTTTCAAGTTTTAAAATTTCATCATTTATAATTAATGAGTTTTGAATAAACGAAATCCTTTTTTTAACACGGGGCAGGAATTTAATTATTTAATAATTTTAATCCGGTTAATTATCCAGATTAAGTTACTAAGTTACGTGGTATCGTGGTGATCTTGTTATTAATTAAGGATATATTATTATAAGAAAAGGGCGGAAATGTATGTGTCGGATGGTTTGGGAGTAATTATGAATTAAGGTCAGCTTAGTAAATGATAAAATATGTAGTTTTGCTTAGCTACCTTATTCAATAGTGGTGGGAGTGGAGTTTGACTCCAGATAGCGTGCTGCTGTAGCCAGGAACCTCGGTTCCGTCTACGAGAACAGGTCCAAAGCGGGGTCATATAAAAGAATAATCTTTATAGTTTTCAGTGCGACATATAAGTACTCCTACTGGGAATTACAAAAAGCGGTTTAGGGCGGGGCCGAAGAGTACTTCTGATAAAATGTGTCGGTACCTACTTTAAATTGTACAAATTGCAGCAGCCATGGGTTCGTCACTAAGCCTCGGATTAGCCTGAAAATATATTTTACTGATGCGATATGACAGCTCAGCGGGAGTAATCTGATTTTTGGCTCTGGGTAACTATTGTCAGTCATTCACTCTTTGCTTAGTTTGTCGCATACAGTAGATAAGTGTTCCGTGTAAATATAAAGTTTCATTGACTAACCCTTTACCTGTCTACAGAACCGAACGTAAAACCATTTATTTAGAGATGTAATCGCCGTAGTTTCCGGGCGTACCCACGTATAGCGTATTGTATGCAAATGTTGTACTATCGGATCGTATCAGGGGAATCACTAGTATTTATATATTAAAGTTAACGTGCATGAGCCATTGAGGTGTAAAATTATGTAATTTAGTTTTTACACTTGTGAGCATGTTTTGAGAGCTGTAGGGTGGTAAGACAGACGTTTTTACCTACGAAAAATCATCATCATCATCATCATCATTATATCAGCCGAAAGACGTCCACTGCTGGACATAGGCCTCCCCCAAAGAGTGCCACAATGACCGGTCTTGCGCCACCCGCATCCAGCGGACTCCCTCGACCTTTACCAGGTCATCAGTCCACCTTGTGGGGGGTCTACCCACGCCTACGCAAAATACTTAATATATACTGACGGGTTTTGTATACAAGGTACACAATCACTGATCATTTTGAAATGTGTAGGTTTAAATGCGTGAAAACCGAATTATCCTACGGCCAATTCTTTGTTTAATTCAAGAGGGACTACCGTCATCTTTGTTTGGGTCACCATTATAGATCTATAGAGACATATTATATTATGTATATGGAACAAAATTTGTGGATCTACGTCAGTTTTGTCCGTTGGCTTCTACAAGCGGCTAACCTCATAACAATAAAATAACAGAAAAGTATGGATGTCATAAAAATAAGTTTATTTAGGTAACATTATAAATATTCCCTAAGACCGCATCCTCAACAAAATCCTACACTTGAAACATCTGCTGTTTCCGTTCGCGACGACGAGTTAATCCCACACCGCCTGTCAAAACATGGTCTTGCGCAGATTTACGCGTCACCGCGGCGGCACAGTACATAGTCCTGAGAAGTAAGACGGTTAAGCCTTATTAACATGGCGTTAAAACTTGTGCACGAGTTTCATTACATAGCGTGGCTGCAGCTAAGAAAGGTTAGAAAAAAACAGGAAGGAGGAAGAAAGGAAAGGAGGAAGTTCCTCATTTTTTTAAGTCGCTAAAAAATATAACTTCTAGAACAAAACATAACCCGACTTTGGAAAAACTTAGTTGGGAGGTAACTCGCGTCTTACCAAAATGCCTAACACTGTTGAGTACTTTGTATTCTCAGTTTTAATCAAGGCGTACAGCAAATTGCCTGTCTACATTTGAAAGATCGGCAGCTCGCTTGCAGATATACGGTTGAAATTTTGTTTTTGACCTAATTTCTATAAAAACGTTATTTATTTTAATTTTCAACCTTATTACTTGGATGGTAAAATCGCTTTTCAGCCCAATTATTTTGATACAACTCGCTCAAATCAAATTATTTCAAGTATGGAAACTGAAATTACAAAGGATAATGGCTACTACGGTTTGCGCTTAGGTTCCATCACCTGGCCTGTTTTAGTAGGCTACCTTAAAATTTTATAAGTTCAACTAACAATTCCTATTGGTCTAGCTTCAGTATTTCCAAATGGGCCATAGATGGGGATTTTAATTATGAAATTTTGTATAAATAACCACCGTTTTTAAATTGAGTTACTGTATTTGTAAGTACTGTGGCTGTGGAATCAACTTGACAGTGCGCAATGAGTAATGCAACATCAATGTGTCTGTGCCATGATTAAGTGCTTACGATAATACTAATGCTCTAGATCAAATGTACCCGTTTTAGATCTACTTCTACTGCAGAGGAACCCACTTTTGTCAAGTGTTCTCTTGAGTTATAGGCATTGTAAATAGGTACATTGTATTTAGAAGCGTAGGATTATTCATCATACCATGGAACCTGTATATAGATACGTCCTACTGTAAAGAAAACGAGTCTTAGGCTACCTACTTACCTACTGATTGATATTTTCTGCTTACCTGGCAGCATACTGACGCCACCCATATTTGGGCATTTTCACTTTAAAGTGTACCCCCTACTTTTTTTTCGGATCTCGGTGATTTTGGGTATTCTGACTCAGAATCACGAGTACTATTGATTCAGATGAAGAAAAAAATGTCCTTGATTTTCCATACTTTTCTGTGTCAGTTTTGTGACGAGCCATATAAAGTGTATGAAAAAAGCGTCACAAAACTGACTTTTTTTGGCGGGACACTTTTTTTCTTCGCGGAAATGGATAGTACTCGTGATTCTGAGTCAGAATACTCAAAATCACAGAGATGCGAAAAAAAGTAGGGGAGACACTTTAAAGTGAATATGCCCATTTTCTTACCTATATTCATACTGTCAGTATTAGTAGCGCAGTACCTTTTTAATCCACCACTAAGAATTAAATGCGTTGCTGTCATATCTAATTCAATTGTTAAGTTGACCCGTAAAACCCACGATCAAGAACAAGCTATAATTGCTACTGTAATTGCGTATGAAGGTATTTGTTAAGTATGTTATTAGGTGTGAAGCCTTAAATTTTAGGCTTTGATGTCCTTATCAATATATATAATATCTATATCATGATGGCTGTATCAATAGTAGGTAACATTAGTACGCGAGGCCAAACGCCAAATATGTAACGTATTAATTACGTCTGGCGGATTTTGAGACTGGCGTTTAATTGAATGATTTACGAATGTTTAATATTTAAACATTATAAACGTTTCCGTTTAGGCACAAACGAGGAGAAGAAGCGGGTGTAAGAAAGCGAGTTCTGATGGAATTGGTTTATTCACGTCTTCGTGTCATTGATCGCGAACGAAGGTCTGCAGGTTGGGCAAAATTGCTTTCATAATGTCCAGCGGACGTATGTACGTATTCCCGGCTGAGAAATCAATACATGTTGATTTCTCATACGAGTTTCTTGAAATTATGTGATAATTAATAAATGAGGTACATATGTGTATAAGGAATTTTAATGTCGAATCAGATTGTGGAATTTTTCAAAATAGCGGAATCATGGGGGGTATACAACTTAAAAAATGCTCATACATAAACGATCGAACATAGCTAGTCATTTCATTATGATTATTGGTAGCATATTTAGGGGGTTGCCCTACTATTCACTTCGCTTTCAAGTTTCAGCAATGGCAAACGTCGAAACTGAGTGACGGAGCAGAATTTATACACACTGCCGCTCGCGCTGCCGGTCGTTTTTAGTTCCGCACAAATTTGAGCGCTGGGCAGCGCGAGTGGCAAAATGGCAATGCATGGCATGAGAAGTATCGTGTTCACACACTCGCCCTGCTAACTTCCCTGCCCGCTTCCCTGCTCACTTCGGCTGAATCTAAACGTAGCAATAGGGTAAAATATTACCGCTGCCTCTCATCACTTGCGCCTCAGCCCACGCAACAGTTGTCCAGTCACCCCGATCTGTCATCCGCGACCGACGCCATATTTATCGACGCGTTCAAACCGATTGTAAACGTCAATTAGCACGTGATGTATGTATTTATTGGACGGAAGGACGGATTTATGGATGGTGTTATAACGTCTATGTTAAGGTGTGGCTAATCTTTATTGTGGTCATTACTTAATGTGCTACATAGATATTAAATTTAGGTCGGTAATCAGTTGAGAGTTTCGTTTGTGTTTGCATTAAAGTTATGATTTTTGGTCAGTATGCTTATTTTTCTGATAGCTATTTCGTGATGTATTTTTTTTTAATTTTTTTTTATTTTATTTTTTTATTATTTTTTGAATTTTGATTTTTTTTGAAATATTTGAAAATTTTCACATCACGATCTTCGCATATCTAATATTTACAACCAAAAAAAATATTATATTTGTTAGTGCCAAAACCGACGAATAAAACGTGCACAAAGTTTGTATGGGGAAGGCCTTGCCCTACCCTGCGCCTTAAGAAGACTATGTGATTTACAAATTAGGCAAAAATTTATAAAATATCCTGAAATAGACATATAATATTTCTTACTAACGACATTTTATATCCATGCAACCAGCTAAAACAAGTGTGTTGCGTTAATGTAAGGCGCAGATGATAAAAAGGGCCTGTTTTTCAACGACAATACAGTACAATAAAAATAGCCTTCATTGCAAATTTAGAAATAAAGGAAAAAAACCCCGACCGCGAGTGGCCGCGAGTGCCGGGAGGTCGCAGGTTCGAATCCTGCTCGGTGCTTAAGTTTGTAAATTTTTCTTTTATTTCTAAATTTGTAGTTTGCGTTAGCAGTGTTACTGCTTAATACAAAATTAATATAGCCTTTATTGCTCGCCTCAATCAATAAACGAATTCAGAGTCAATATTATTCAATGTAACACAACACAAAAACAATAATACATCCAACACACAATTACCTATATTTTTACATGCTTATGTCCTATTATTATGTATGTATTGTTTGTCAAATCATCATCATCATCATCATCATCATCATCAGCCCACTTTCGTCCACTGCTGGACATAGGCCTCTCCCATGGCATGCCACTGAACTCGGTCTTGAGTTTGTCAAATAAAAGTTTGAATCTGAATCTGAAGAAGAACGATATCTGATTGCGTCATTATAAAATTGGCATCTTTTTTATACCACGTCGTTGGCAAACAAGCGTACGGCTGCCTGATGGTTAGCGGTCACCGGTGCCTATAGACGCTTGTTCCAGGGGTGCACATGCGCGTAGCCGACCCTTAAAAAATTAAGTACTTATACACTTCATTCTCGAAGAGACTCATCCTGCACCTTATTAACATAGCAAAAACAAAAACCATACAGAATGGACACGAACCCCCCGCACCGAGGTCAGTTACCTCGTCCCTGAGACGCCCGCCTGGTTACGATCAGGTGCCGGCGCGCCTCGCGATTCGTCCGCGCCACGCGCTGCGCACCCGCGCAAACAATAATTGACGCGTGTACCGACAGCGCACGCACACATACTTACCCACAGCGCTTACGTTCCTTTGCGTGTCACAGGTGTGCCTACGTTTAAATAATGTACTATCCCTTGTGTTTTGCAACACGGCATTTATTATGGTGTTAGGCAAACACATTTATTTGTCTATGACCTAATGATGATGGCCTTAGCAAACGTTGGCAATGTCTTTAGCAGATTATGTCATTACTGAGACATACAATTCATCATCAGTACATTGACTTCATACGAGTAAGAAAATCAACTCAAAACTTGTTTTTACACGACTGCCAAAAAATGAGTGTAATGTTTTTTTTCATATAACGGCGGTTACAAATAATACAAATAAGCATACGACCTGCCTAATGGTAAGAAATTACCGTAGCCTATATACGCCTACGACTTAACAAACGCTCTGCCGACCTTTTCCTGATTTGAAGATTCGTTGTATTGTATTGACACCATTAGAGAAAAAAAATACTTTTTCTTGGGAAAATAGATTTCCTGTATGACCTGTGTATTAAACTAATGGTTAAAAGTTATGTGCCTGCTGCCTCATCCATCTTGGCGTGTTTCAGTCTACTGATGCTTAGCAAATAAGTTTAAGTACTGATTATAAAGGTTTATCTGTGCTAATGACGTAATATTAATTATTATGAGCATAATGCAAAGATTGAGTCATACACTTACACATCCGCAGTTTAATACTACTTACCTAATTGATTTAAGTGTTTGTAATTAAAAATCATCCGTCTAGAGGAAGTCGGGGTATGCCTTGGCATTTGGTGTAGACATTTCACGAAAACGACAGCCATCCGGGGGCCTACCGGGAAGCGAAAACGAAGTGTCTCCCTTTCTGTTGCTCCAATATAATATATGCAAGTGCGACAGAGAGGCGGATACTTCGTTTTCGGTTCCCAGGCCTTCTAATTAACCCAGAGGGAAAACAAGACCTTGCCTGGATTAGACCGGCTTCCTCACGTTTTTAGGGTTCCGTACCCGAAGTCCAAACGGAACCTATTGCTGTCACTCACGCCTTCTTCCGTCCGTCGTCTGTCACACAGGTTTTACTCCAATGATTGGAGCTACTACAGTCTTAAAATTTTCAGAGTATGTCAAGCATAATGGTAAACCAGCAAAGCCATTTATTTATTTATCGTACATGGCATTTATTTCCGAACCGTGAGATCTTCGAGAAGACAGTACGGTTGAGCAAAGCCATACATTTCAAGACTTATTTTTAAATGTTTTCTGGCTCCCATACAGCTAAAGGGGGGCACGAAAACAAAACCAAATTAATTTTGCGGTTTGTTCGGTACCCTAAATGTGCGAGGTCTGACTCGCACTTGGCCGGTTTTTTATTTGGAAAACCCGTGAGTCGAAAGTCAACATATACAGTCAACGTATACAGCTGCAACCTCCAGATTTGAAGTTGTGTGCCTTTACCGCTTTGGCTAAGTAGCTGTTTAGAGATTTCTCCACAAATACGATTTAACATGCCTCTCAAAACATCATAATCTATCACCACATATATCAACGTTTTCCCTCCCTAAAAGCGTAGTTATCAACTAAACAACATTTAAAAACCGTCCGGTCCTCGCCATATTCCGAATAGCCCCGCTCGGTAAACACGGTGATAAAAATACCTTCCCGCAATGGCTCGGCGACGTTAGCATGAATCGGTATGCGTAATTGGTGCAAAAACGTTGAATTACTGTAAAGATACAAATTTAATACGTGCACGACATCTTATTCTATGTTACAAGTAAGTAAATCGTGTATCTGATATTTTTGATAAACTTTTTTTCTGTACCGCGTCTGTGGCAAACAAGCATAAGGCCCGCCAGATTGGGTAACGGTCACCACAGCCTATGGACGCTTGCAAACTCCAGGTGTGTAACATATACGTAGCGTAGGTCTTCAAATAATCTCTGTAAAAAATATCAATTATACTCTGAAAAATATCCGCAACTACAGATACGCGGTGCTACTTGACAAGAGCAGTATACAAGTTGTATATGAGTTGGCCGAATACTGTCAAAGTAAACCACACAAAAAGCGACTTTATCCCACATTCTAGAAGATTGAACATCAACTAACATTTTTACTAAATAACAGCCAAACATAAATGATCTCAACTATACCAATAACAGTTATACCTTAAGCAGCCTAATGTCCCAAACGCACATCGTTAAATTGTCCGCATGTCTCCACATGTAAGCAACTTAAACGTGCAATACGAATCGCATTTCAAAAACCTCCTATATAACCTCTTTAAGCCACTGAAATATCAATTTAAAATACATGGAAAAGAGTTGGCTTTACTTTATCATATACGGCTAAGATCGGATAATCGATTGTCGTTAGCACTGTAACTATTAACTGCTGTTTTACGCAATGATTTAGTTTTTACTCTCGAGTATTTATTGGGTTGAAATTGTATAATGACTATACATTAACAGTGTTACATGAAGTAGCAATAAATTGAAATGTATAGCTCTGGTAGTGGAATTAAACGAGTAGTGTGTTTTATTGAGTTTAATTTAATTTTCCTGTTTATATTGTCAGTTTTACCTATTTGCCTCTCTTTTTAGGTTATCCCCCATTACGGGAAACCAAAATGGGGGATTACCACGGTGGCACAATTGGTAGAGCAATGGACGGATTCCAGAAGTCGTGGGTTCAAATCCCACCTGTGGTTTTGAATTTTTCAATTTTCACTTTGAATAAAAAATATAGATTTTCGCTAGCGGACGCATCCGCTTAAGGTGGTTCGCTTTCCATACAAAACCTCTTTTGACATTCGCAGGCTAGCGGAGTGATATTTTAAGGAACTTAAGTAACAAACATTCATAAATTGGCTCTTCATTTGCGCGAAATTCCCCGTTTCCTAGAATAAACTTGTATAAACTAGAATAATTTGAGAAATTAGTTTGTCACGTGACATCAATTTTTTCAAATTATTTTAGGTTATTTATACAAGTTTATTCCAGGAAAGGGGGAATTTCGCGCAAATGAAAAGCCAATCTATGAAAGTTTGTTACATAAGTTTCTTGAAATATCACGCCGCCAGCCTGCGAATGTCAAAAGTCGTTTTGTATGGAAAGCGAACCACCTTATATCCTAGAGGTAAGCGGTAGGTAAGGACAAGTAAAGTCGCAGAGCGCACGACAACGGTTCGTGACCACTTTACATAGCCGTCAAAAATATGCGTCACCCGTACCAAACATGACCATACAATAACACTAACGACATTAAACTCACGACCTAAAACTACGAAAGCGTAAATACAATAATTAATTCCGTGTTATAGGTTAAAGTGGGTTTATTGGTCGATAAATCGGGGATTTATTGCTTTATTCGCCACTTATTAAAGCTAGGTATAGTTATGCGTTATTAATTTTAGAAAACGGTTATAAAGTTTACGATTCGGTTTTAGTTTCTGTGTTCGGGTGTGGTTTAAAATGAAAGGAGGAGCGTGTGAACTATTGTGATTTCCATCTTATTTACTTAATTTTCTCTGATTTTCTCTATGTTCTGAATGGTTCTGCTAGGTGGGCTCGCTTCACCGTCGGCCTCATCTTTGCCCCCTGGCTAGATGCTGGCCAAATTTCATAAAAAGAAAACACTACAGCTCGTTTCATAATTGCGAAAGTAATTCTGTATGTTTCTTATATTTTCACTCTAACCGCTAGACAATTTAGTACCTATAGTGAAAGAGAAAGAATAGAATGGGGGTGGAAAATTGTATAGAAAACGAACAAGAATCATGACCCAGAAAACTCTTTCAAGCTCGGATAGGAATCCGTCTTTGGAGTCTAGATCAGGAGATCTAGATACACTCTCTAACTCTACAAGCCCTAACTTTGTAAACTCTACACCAGAGTCAAACTATGTGGCTTGGCCGTTTCGTCTTGGCGGGGGCACTACCGAGCCCCCAGATAACACCAACCATACTACATTTAGTAATGTTTTCGTTAACTAAATTTTATGATATCCATGCTACCTACTATGGAAAATAATGTAATGATTATACTAATTTATGTATAATTGACTGCTGCTGAATATGTAAATATTGAGTAATAATACGTTAGCTTAGATAAATAATTACACACGTTTATAACCAGCATAAATATTAAAATTAACAATTTAATTATAACATATTTTATTTCTAATCAACTTTAAAATATTTATTTATTCACATTAACGTTTTAGCAGTGTCTATTTGAATTGAAGTTTTGATAGGATATTGTTATGACATTTGTGTATATTCCACTTGTTAGAATGTAAAATGTGGTGTAACTATGGACGGAAAACCATTAATATATTACAATCATTCTTGTAAATTACAAAATTATGTATTTAACTCTACAAAACAACGAAAAAAAATGTTTATCTACACACATATCATAAATCCTCTAATATGCGTTCGGAAACCGTAGAAAATGACTCTCATTTCAACATTCAATGAATTTATGGCAATTTTCTTATCTGTGGCTAAGGCTACAGCAGTTATAAAATATTTCATTTTAATGTCATATATGATGTTAAAATATTACGTCAAACAAAACTGTCAAAATTTAAATGTCAAAGTTGACATGTCCCTATTCTAGTATCACTGAAAATTCAAATTCAGTCGATGCGAAATGTCAGCTCGATGTTTTTTTAGTATATATCGCACGATCACATCAGAACAAGGACTCTTTACTTTTTTAAATAACATTCAGGTATCTGTTGCCAGTTCTGATTTCGATATTTCCGCAACCGTGCAAAAAAGGTTGTATTAACACAATTATTGTATTTATTTACTACGGTTTCTGAACCCATCTTAGAGTAATTATAATATGTGTGTAGATAAAGTAATGTATGCAACTGTACATAATTAGGCATTAAAACACTCGTGTGACCTTATTATGAAACTCGCCTTCGGCTCGTTTCATAAAACACACTCGTGTTTTAATGCCCCTCATTATGTACCAGTTGCATAAACTACTATTTTAATAAGCACTGACGTATATTTCATATATAAACGTACATTTTATATTTTAAATGGACGTCATGAATAAGTTTAGATGATTGCTGAAACTGAATTGTCATTATTAAGACACTCTCTAAAAAAAAAAAAAATATTCATACCTATACTCGTACAAGTTTTGAATCAAAACACTCAAATTAAACAAACAATTGCAAACAAAAAATATACTACCTATAGTTGCCTGTGCCAAAGACGTCTAAAAATTTGTTAAATTTTTATTCCTTATTACCAGTAAATAAAACTCAAAATCGCAACATGTTTTTGACTGCTAACCGCACATTAAAATGCTGCATGGAAAAACCTAATTCGTGATAGCGTGGGTTGGCCTTAGAATAATTTATGCCACACTTAATGTACGGATTAAAATTTTATCGACTATTATGAACGCGAAATATATGCATGCGTCATAAAAATAAAACGTCATAAAAACACGAGAATGTATGCATTTAATTGTCACGTTTTGACTTTGAATGTTAGTAATATATTCCGCCACCTACTTACACTGATTTATGGGTTAGGCTTTATATTAAAGAAACAAGCTTGCCATAAATATTAATATTTGACAGTTTAAAATGTAATCAATAGCAATGTTAACTAATAGCTTATGTAGTGCGATACCGAGAGGCGAATTTTATAAATAATTTCAACATTGAAGTTATCTCCAGATCGCTGTTCTGCCAAATTTTACAATAGTATAGAGTCTGTCGTGTGGTAAGATGCGTTATTTATACTTACACACATACCACTGATAGGGGGACAATCTTACAGAAACACTAATTCATTCAAATCTGGACGTTTGATATAAGTAATCATTCGTTTTGAAAATATGAATGTTTATTCATATTTCGAAAATTGGTATGTGCTTGGGCGAACGTTGATTATGGTATTGGTTACGCAGCTAACTAGCCACTGGCAAGCAAGACAAAAATTTGGGTGCTTCAGTCGCCTTAAGCAGAATCGCTATTTATCGCATGATTGCTAACTTGGCTCATCCTTTGCGTTTCCTAGAGAAAATATAATTTCCCGGAAATGAGACGTCGCTAGTAATAATAAAATATTTATTTGTTCAATAAAAAAGTTATAACCATTTTTTTCTTTAAACAATTGACTATAAATTTAGGTAAATAAATTAGTATAGTTATTTAATGAGCTACTAATTAGGTACAATAATTTCACAAAACGGATGTGAAACCATTGTTCGGAGAAACGTTTGAGTTGCCGACATTATTTATTAGGTTTTGTCAAGAGACCGTGTGGCTGCTATTTTATTGCCTATTGCAAACACGCCACTTATTTACTGCAGGAAAATCCGGAGTACATTGCATGCATTTCAGGTTTCATAAACTATTCGGAAACTAGGCTAATGCCGCTATATAGATCAATCAATCAACTTAAGGCGCTACACTGAGAAATTTGGAGACTTTGAAACGCTGTCCTGCCCAGACTAGCAAACAGTAGGGGCTGATTTTCAGATATATGATTCTTGACTATATGATTGTGGTACTGACAATAGCGAAACATGATTGCTTAAAATTTTTTCGATAGAAAATAAATCCAAAGTTGAGTCTATATTTTCCTTTTTTTCCTCAGCCTACTAAAACAACGCATTATTAAAAGACACGATTAAGTTAATATGATGGTATTTTACCTCATCTAGGTACTGACAAGAGGAAATTTAATAAACCTGCACACAGTCAGATATTTAACGAGATTTGTAAGCCATTCTCGGAGAGGGTTGCATCCCGTTTTGTCGTGAGCGAAAAACAAAGGGTGTCTCTTTCAATCGATATATCGCCTCAAAGAACGGTCGGTCTGGTAACGATGTTTAAAATTGGGTACATTGTGTTACTAGGATAGTAAACCAACAAAATATCACAATTAAGTGTAAATTATCGTATACCTAAGTTTAGCAGTCATGTCAATGATTTTTATTTTATTTTATTTATTTATATTATATATATGTCGGATCATTTTGTGGGCGTTCATCTTCTCCAGGTTCGTGCATGGCGGGAACCACGAAATAAGATGCAGTACTCGTAGTTCAGATGTGTATTTTCAATTAACAATCACAATACAGCAAACACTTCAATGATTACAATGATACACTCGGATTAAATGATTTAAGGTTAGAAACGCGGTGTGTTCGTCGCAGAACTAGCAAGACGTCCGACTCGATCCAATGCTCAACCAAGAATGATGAGCATGGCTGCCAGCGGCGCCATGCTTACTTTTCCCCACTCCTCAACTGTCACTCAAAAATCAATCAATGCGCAAAAAAAGAAAGAAAGTGAAATCAATGCGCTTTTCGTGATAAATTTAGGAATTATTAGCTAATACAATGCCATGTATTTTCAATGTTTATTTAACGGCTAATTATTGTTAATGATCTTTGTGTTATGCAACGCCATCTACTGGCAGTCTTCAGAAACGTCAAGCAATTTGCTTGGGTGCGGTCGGCGCAGAACTAGCAACGGTTATGTTGGCTAACCTGAATGTCAAAAGTGACAGTTGAGGAGTGGGGGAAAGTAAGCATGGCGCCGCTGGCAGCCATGCTCATCATTCTTGGTTGAGCATTGGATCGAGTCGGACGTCTTGCTAGTTCTGCGACGAACACACCCAAGCAAATGGCTTGACGTTTCTGAAGACTGCCAGTAGATGGCGTTGCATAACACAAAGATCATTAACAATAATTAGCCGTTAAATAAACATTGAAAATACATGGCATTGTATTAGCTAATAATTCCTAAATTTATCACGAAAAGCGCATTGATTTCACCCTGTGACATATATATATATATATAGTCCTCCTCATCGATTTCAATGACGGCAACCCTGGCAAACTATGTATTTGCCCTATCGTGAGCTCTGATATGGCTGGCGAGGCCAAACTTGCTCGTGAATACTCTTTATATTACGATAGTACCGAGTCTCTCAATACCGAAGTAGAATAGAGTCGCCCATCAAAAATCTTTACAGTTTCTGATTCCTAACTCAGCTGTTTTACGACCATTAACAGGCTCCATAATTCACCCACACACAACCATCACTATAAATTATGCCTCACCGTCACCCATTACATCTAATAACACAGTGCTCCTCAACCTTCGGCACTACTAATAAAACTCCACTTTTATAGCGCTCCTATAAAGCTAGTTGTAAAATAGCGCTTTAATAGCTATAATATACCCTTGTTATCGCAAATCGACCAATGAAGACTGAATGCGCATTAAATAAAAGGTGAGTTCCGCCTGGCACCGCGCTACTTAATACAATTTACTGCAAAGCTACAGAGAGGAGAACTTTCACATTTTATAAAATAAGTTAATTATACGCCCGTAATCTCTTAATATTAAATCAGCGAATAGCAATCACATGTTACATCAATTGACACCATACTGCAGTAGTTCTAGTAGCCCGTTCAACGCGTCACCTCACTCTAGGAAAACCAATGCGTCAGACCTCCGATTACGTGGTTGTTGTAACGAGACTCAACGTCAAGATACTTGTACTAGGGCTGAGAGGTGATGTGGAAGGTGAGGTGAATATTATAAAATAGCATAGCAGCTGCTAGAATTTGAAGGAGTCTTGTTTGAGACACGATAGGGTACGGACGCGTCCATCCGCAGCCCAAAACATCCATAAAATCTCGGCAATTAACAATAGGCCTTCGCGAAACAATAGAAACACGTGTTCTGCAAGGACCGCCGCGGTACTCTTCGTCCAACCAGTCAACCAAACTTCGCGCGATTCTCTACCTCATACTTAAAATGCCGACGCCAGTTCAAAATATGCAGTGCAGTGTCTTATATAGTATTTAGATAAATAGTGAGTGTATGTGTATTTAATGTGAGCGACAACCTCGTCCCGTCCGTCCCATGCACGACAGCTGGGATAATACTCAATGCAAACCCTGCGAATTGGTGAGCTCTTTCCAGTTTAAACTCTTCACATTTCTTTTAAAATTAATGATTCGTTTGAAACACATTCGCATAGGGTCCACAATGTAGGTAACAGCCAGGTCTACTCAGGCACCACGGTCGTGTAGTGGTCCTTTAAGCATAATCGTAATATTATATAATCTAGGCGAGTAAGTTGATACTCACAACCCCGGAAATAACATAAATAAAGATAAATATGTAAAAGCATTAACTAAAAGTAAACGCCTGACAACCGAATAACGCGGCGGTACCTTCTTTTGTATGTATGTATGTATGTGAATGCCTTATTGTACACAAGAAAAATGGTTGAAGTGTGCCTACACACAGAACAGATAATAAATACCTGGGTGTCTACTATCGTCATTTCTTTTAATCTGTATTGCTAAAATTTAGTACCTAGGGCTCTCGGCTCTAACAAGAGGTAATCAAAGACCTGTCTCAATTAAACGGCGCTGTTACGTGATGACAAAAACATTAGGTATAAACTACACATTCATAGTCGATACCGGTTATAAAATCATTATTTTAAAATTCTACCTTAAAACATTGCGTAATAACTGAACATAATGCCGAGCCAAAAAAAAACGCACCCGGGATATTTTCAAAGAAACTCGGGTCCCTGACATCTGCTACACAACTGCAGCGAAAGAAGTCGCCAACAATGACTTAATGGAGAAAATAAAAACTTTAGAACCAAAAGAATAGTGCGTAGGTAAGGCACAAAAAAAAAAAATGCCTCGAGTCACAACGATAGGCATGCTACCTGACATGGAATGTCTTACAACCATAAGGTCCGTGAGAGTACCTACATGTAATATCATCCCTTAACATTAAAATCGGGAAAGTCACCTACTACCAACTCAAATCTTTTAGTAAGAAAAACAAAAAGAACACTAGGGCTACCCGAAGGTAACATTCAAATCAAAGCTATGAAGACGCAGCTATCAGATTCGAAGTAAGAAATTAACTATGAAAAATAAGAACCTCAACAAGACGAATTCTCCAAGATGGAGCGTAAAGCATTGAAGCACTCACTTTCTCACACGAAGACAACACTTAGTGAGGGCCACGTGAGGGCTCAATCAAGCACTAACCAGAATTGGTTAAAACTCACCCACCCTGCCGAAAACTATTCTGAAGATTCAACATTGAAGTTATGATGCAATTAACACATAAATCATTAATTTTGTGATAAAACTGTGTTACCTACTTATCTAGTGTGATGGTGTTATGTTGAATTGTTGATATTTTGTGTGCATTTCTAAGAGTGGCAAATGTGTATTTAACTTTTTAATTTTTATGTGTAACTAGATAATAAGGTGTACCTAATTATAGTGTAAGTACCAAATATTAATCCGCTTTGTGCTAACCGTAAGAGCAGAGCAGGGCGTCATAAAACCCGCTCACCCAACCTGGAGTACTCAAGTAACTACAAATCTAACAATGCCGCAGTGCCGCTTTAGAAAACAACACACAAAAGCAACCGAAGATAATAATGTAAATATTAATGTCGTCTTCGGATACCAATCGACAGCAGGTTGCCGTCGCAGCTGCTAGTGACAGTAAAGTCTTAACTATATCGTAAACAGACAGAGCAAGCGGAAGGTTGGCCGACCAATATTACTTGAAACGGACACTGAATCTGAACTAGACGAGATCGAACAACAACAGGATGAAAGCCACGATGGCCACCCTCCAACTCACAAATCTGAGTAACAGCAGTCATTCTCCCTTCATACATATTGACACACGTATTTATTTATTCTTCCTTTTACTGGGCACGATGCTAGTATTCGGTCTGGTTGTATCTATCCCTTCAATCCACCTCCCGACTGCAATAGCCCTACACTCCCCTCCTGTACTTATTGGCTCTCCGGTGTCTCGGACAGGAGGGTCAGTTGGAGACACCAGGGCGGCAGAAGACGTAGAGGACCTAGCGAAAGGGTCCGAACGCTCGCTCTGTCACAGCACTTGCAGCTACGGATAGAGGCTGCTAAAGTTCCTATGCACCTCCGGCCGACTGTCTGTGCGGTGCCAGTGCGATCATTTGAGCAAGGTCGTCAAGCCTCTTCGACCCTCCCTCCCGGGTGTGGCCCAACGCCTCCGCGTCCTTGCAGCAGAACTGCTGGCTGGATGAGTCACCGGAACGGAACGGATAGCATAGCAGCTGCTAGAATTTAAGATACCTATACAACTGTTAGTGCGTCCCCGTACAGCCGGCTTCATAAGTAGCTGGACATTTTGTAACTTTGTCGTTTTCACCCGTTAGTTAATTAAGTATGACAGATCAAATATGACATTAAAACGACAAGGTACAAATGTGAGTACGAGTACTTTGCGACACCGACCGTACAGTACTTATGCGGGGAGTAGAGTATTATGTTGTTTAAGATTTATCGTAGAATTTATGACTTTAAAGAAGATAAGACTTTATAACAGTAATTGCAGTTTAAGACTTAAGTAATCATGTATAATTGCAGGATGTAATTCATGTCGGTCATAAATTTACTTATGAATCGAGGAATAACTGCTATGTACTAGATAATTGTTTCAATGTGTGAGTGTCGTGAAGTATATTTGTATGTTTACGTTAAATGTGTGAAGAAATCAACTAAAAGGGAAGCGTGCTGTTTAATAAAGCTTTTATACTAAGGATGGACGTGGACGTGTAAAGATTTTTTTTATGTTGATTCCGGAGATATGATGTTTATTCAATTGACAAACAGGCATAATATAGCCTGTCTGATGTAACGTAGCCCTTATCTGAGACCCCAAAACAATCCCAAGCGAGCTGCTGATCCGTTCTTTATTTGAGGATTCGTTATTGGTAGCTAGAGAAAAATGCTTACTTGATTGAATGATGATTACAATGACGAAGTTTTACTCCGCAAATATTTTTATGTAGTATCTTAGTAACATAAATATAAAATTGTATGGAATAGTTTTTTGGGCAGTCGTGTAAAAAGTGTAGCAGTTAGTCTCATTGTTTCTTCATGAGTACACCCATGTGAAGCCCAGACAGGCATCTACTGTAAATTAAATGTAATTTTTAGGGTTCCATACCCAAAGGGTCTAAACGGAACCCTATTCCTGTCACTCATGTGTCCGTCCATCCGTCTGTCGTCTGTCACACAGGTTTACAAACAAACAGTTGGAGGAATTTGCTCGTCGCTGCGTTGGTGAGCGCACGTGCCCGGAGCGATGTCGAGCGGAATCCATTACTGTACACTGTCTTGTCTTTGTTGCCTACTGTCATGGCGTCATTACCGAACAACGTCTTTGACCACGTGGTTGGCGAAATCATCATATAAATGTAAAATGTTAGTAACGTAAATGTAAAAGAGCGCAAAACGCAAACAGGCGTCATGAAAAAGAACCCACGAAGAACTCAAAACATGTCGCCGTAGTTAAACCATTAATATTTTACTTAATCATGGCCTTGTTGCAAATGAATATTGGTCAAAAGCGGCTAAAACCTTTTAAATCTGGTAAATTATGTCCGGTTGTTAAACATTGATGAATAGCTTACTTTATCCAAAAATACGCCAATATCCAATCCAAACACAACCTTATTACCAAAAAAATAAGAACCATCATAATATTTTAACAGCCAGTGGTCGGCAACCCGTGAGCATTTGTTGATACACAAAGCACTAGGCGTGTAGTAATTAATTATGGCTGAGGAAATATTCAGTTAGTAATTATAATCGTGTTTGGTATGTATAATTGGTGGTTACGTTGAAATTACTTGCCTTAATTGAAAATGTCTAGACATGCATGTGAATGATGGGAAGTAAAAAAAAGTTGGTAATAACGCCGTGTTTTCGAATGATTACGAAATAAAATTATATTTCGAGACCGATCCAAAACTTGACTAGCTGGGATTGGTTTCCATACGATGTTTCCTTCACTGAAAAGTCACTGTTAAACATTGCATGATATTTTATATATTAGGTTCCACATAATTCACGAAACCGAAGCAATCCTCACCAACATTTCTAAATACCCGTTTGGGAGCTTATGACACGTAGACAAACGATCCGATAAATCCTACGCGAACAGCTGCCGGTGAAATATGGCGCTCATGAAAAGGACAGATTCGCGGTTTCACTTGGTACCTGATGCTGGAAAATTTTAATCCATATTAATATTATAAATGCGAAAGTGTGTCAATCTGTGGGTCTGTTTGTCTGATAACACTTCACGCTTAAACCGCTGAACCGATTAAGATGAAAGGTATGAAGATATAAAGTTTGGATTCCGGCGAAGCACATGGAATACTTTTTATTCCGGAAATCAACCCTTAAGGCGGTGAAAGTTTGTATGAAAAGCGATTGACTAGGTAAGCGCCTAATAAAAAAAAACAATTAAATTATATCGTAATAAACGAGTTCTACCCGGACGTAAACGTCCATAGTCTACGCGGTGTCTGCTTACCATCAGGTAAACCGTATGCTTGGTTGTTATCAGTAATAGAAAAAAGTGACATATTTTGTAATAATATAGATAAGAAAATCTACAAAAACCAACTCTACTATACCTAGTTGAAAATTAAACCTAGACCAGCTTTTGTTATTGATGAAATTGATAGACCATGAATAACTAATTTTATTACGAATAACTAATTTGATGCTCGACAGTGTACTTTTCAATCAGACACATAGATATTTTTTAACATATTTGCTCAATAAGTAATTGTTTACTTTTTGCTTGCAAAAAAAAACTTCTTTGAACCATTTTCTGGTCGAAATTGAATTTGCAATAGTAATCGTATTGTATGCCTAAGTATATGAAATGAAATAATAGGGATGTCGACTCAAAAAATTTTATTACTTCAATAGAAAGAGGAGATAAAACTATGCCAAATAGTGAAAATGCTATTCAAATATCTCAAAAAATAACGAAGCTACAACGGTTAGAATGTTCGTAGTTAGAGAGAGAAAGTGCAACCTAACCGTGACGTCACTGTTAAGTAGCGCCATAGTAAATGACGATCGTTCAATAATCAATACAAAGGTGCGTTTTGCGGAAAAGGGACAGTGGGTATGTTCCACTCTTAAAACTTTGAAGACTTATAATTACGTTATTTTGTTTTTAAATTACTTTTTTCGCCATTTGATTGAGAATTTAAGCCTTTATGTAGAAAATTTGGATTTATTGATTTTCTTTTATAGTGTAGTCATCCCTATTATGTTGACATGTCATTAGGGTTCCGTATTTTTATATTATGATTAAATGAATGTGAATATATACTTTCATTGCCTAGAATGAATAACTCTATCCTGCATTCTATAATTTAATAGTAGCGCGGTTTTATATCGTAATTATTTAATCGAATCCACCGACTCAGCTGCCGTCGATTAATCTTATCTACATTTCGATATAATTTATACCCAACGGTAGCTTTCTTTTTCTAGTAATTATATATCGTTAATCACTTGTCAACGTCGATTTATGAGCCGATTGGTTGTAAATTAAACTGTTTTTTAGATAATTACTTAATCATTAATACTCAAGTATTGACATTTAAAATATGGGTGTATGTATTTAACTTTTTATACGATTTACGCATAAAAGTTTTTGACCAGAATTTTGTTAAGTTCAATAATGGATACGTTAACAATAAATATTGTCTAGTGAGCGGAACAGACATATAAGTAGGTAGACAATAGTTTGTACAATGTATAATACATGAATATCAAGCACAACGAAAAATTTAATGTGGTGTTTCCTACATAAAAATTTGGAACATAATATGACTTAATTTAAAAATAATTATGAAGAAAAATAATAATTCAACTTTTAAATCGATAAGGCTTTAGTATCATAGTTTTCGTTATAACAAGGTAAGTAATGAAATGGATTTACTTGTATTTTATTTTCAATATTATCTAGAATGCTTTTCACTGCCACTAATCTATGGTGTAGATAGAAAGACGAGAAAATCCAATATCTACTAAAATTAATCCACAGCATCAAATTTACACTTGAAAATGTTTTGTACCACTGGAATTCGCAACACTTAACCCCCTTTACTAAAAGCAACCTTATATCAATATCTAAAGGTTATATATCCATTGCTTTATTACCAGCGTCATATTCGCGTCTCCAGAGGCGCATAACTCTCGGTCGCGTGCGTCGGCAGCATATTATTTTTAAATTATTAACGCTTTATTGGAATAATTTCGATATGCTAATGTCACGATGAACTGGCGTTGATCACGACAATTTTAAATAAATGTAGGCACACTCGCGGACTTTAAACACTGAGTCATTTAGATGTCAAACTAATTTTGTTATTTTAATAGTTAAGCTATGAATTGTTGAGGTTATGCAATAAAGAGTATTTGTTGTTGTTGTTGTTGTTGTTCAGTATTTAGTGACCATTAAAATTTCCCTTAAAATTGTCCTAATTTTTTGTAAAGTGTCATATCAATATTAAAAGCCGTTGAATATTCTATAAATTTTCTCAGAAATACTTTGTTTTTTTTGTAAGTTTTTTTTTCGTTACATTGCCTCCTCGAAGTCATAAAATTTAATAATGTTTAAGTAGTTTAATTTAAAACTAACACATAAATTTAAGGCTTGTTTGTATTTTTGACTAATATATATTATTGATATTGTCTGATGTAAATAAATTGAATTGTACTGAGAATTTTTGATATTTGATTATTTTATATCTATTCTACAAAAATGTAATCCAATTTTGTAACAATTTGATACTATTAGAATCTATCCTGAGTAAAAGTGGACCTCAGACACCACTCAATGCGGAACCTCGCTAAAATATTCAACTCTCACAGTGCACTTAGTTTTTTTTTACAACTTCTAGTTAGTGTATACAACGTGACACTTGACCACTCACTTTATGAATGCCAACATTAATGCTAAAAACCAGTAGCGACAACATACAACATTGTTGCATTGCCGTGGGCATATTGAAAGTTGAGGTAAATTATAGGTTAATTGTTATATATAACTTGCATGAGCTGTAAAAAGAATTCATTGTAATGTTATTATCAACTTTGTTGCCAGAGCTGTATGAATTAAATTGCAATAACAGGTTTTTAACGTGGATTTGACAAAAAACTTGAAGTATGATATTGCTTTTACTAGCATGAAGGGTTGAGTAATTATTATGAGGTATAATTACGTGATATATGTATGTAATTAGGCTATTTATACTACAAAATGTTTAATTGTTATGAGGGATAATTACGTGATTTATATTTCATAAGGATATTTAGAATATAATGTTTAATAAGTGTCGTATTTTCATGGTTCACTTAATATTAAAATATAAAAACGCATCTCTGTTCATATTCTTAAAGATTTTCTTGTAAATAAATAATAAGAGATACAGGAAACTGTTTCTTTTTTGATTGAGCTAGTTAGATATAGAAGTCGACTACCATTACCTAATATACACTGACGAGCAAAAATAATGCATACACCTTGTATTGAACTTTCATAGAAAGTGTACCCATTATTTTTGCTCTTGAGTATATATTAAGGCATATTTTTTTACAATTCGATCTGGGAATTCAACATCCGTTGTGCATAGTTCTTATATCATTATATTCTTATTTCAAAAATCAATCTTCTCGATTTATCGGTTTGGACCGCTCAGCTCCTCGATATTTTATAATTAAATGTACTTAAAAATTTATATCAATTAAATATATCGTAGTTTGATATATCAAATAACGCGACTTATTGGCTTTGACCACTCACCCCGAATGACCCTTTCCTAACACATGATTCTATGCAATAAATAAAATGAAAAATATCTAAGTACTGAAATATGAACAACATTGACGACCGTGTTGTTTGTGGGTACCCACTAGGCTATAGAATTAGCTACACTGTCAATTAACTAATTATTTATCAATTCACCGTAGCAAGAATAAAGTTTAACGCGTATTTTATCAATTTAGGAACAGGATAAAATCAATGCAAAATATCTACGTAGCCAATAATTTGCATTTTTTATGATCCATAATCAGCGAGTGTTATTAAAATAATTATATAAATGGAATTAATAAGCAGTTTTGAAACTGGTACCATTGTTGTTTATTACGCTACAGTGTATTTTACTGTCAGTGCGTCCAATAATTTAAATTTTCAATGATTCAACCAAACTAACTGCTAACTAACCGATTTCCCGGTTGTATTCTAAGAATTATTTATAAATAGCACTTTTTTTAAATCCGTGATTGGCTTTTTAATATTATATACTAGCTTTTTCCCGTGACTTCGTGCGCGTAATCTTCCCCTCCCGATTTCATCGCCTTGACGTATGACTTTCGGAATAAAAAGTATACTATTATGTTAATCCAGGCTCATCACCATCATCAAACTTAAGAGCTACGCTCTTGTCGGTGGAGAGATCGCCAGTCTTCCCGTTTCTCTGTCAGTCTTTTCGCGTCCTGATACGGCACGGCACCAAATTTCTCCTTCACTTGGTTGAAGTACGTCAATCTGGGTCTACCTCTTCCCCTTCTTCCTTCAATTCTTCCTTCCAAAATGTTCACAAAAAGGGTGTCGTGCCGTATCAGGTGTCCAAACATTCGTCCTCTCCTAATCCAGGCTATAAAGTCTTTATGTACTAACTTTCATTATAATCCGTTCAGGCGTTTTTGCGTGATTGAGTAACTAACATCTAAACCTTCACTTTATATTTTTTTATTTGTTAGGCTAATTGAGTGTCCGACTGCTGGGCAAAGGTCTCCCCTCTTTTCCTCCATTCGTCCCTATTTTTGAATTTGTAATATTATTAGGATTTCATCTTCTAAATAACCTGACCTGACTAATGACGTCACATCGTTCGTTGATTGATCGTTGATTTGAAATACTTCTGGATCTCCCAAAAAACGTAGATATTTTTATTTAATAACCGTTTCTTTCCATGGTTGTCACATCGGTTTGATAGTTATAAACAGTTACATACAAATTATATAACTTTAAATCTTGCAACAAGACCTCAGGGTGTTTTATAAAATGTCAATAATTTATCCTTAACAATTAAAATACCAAATATAACCACTGGAGTAATTTAGCTGTTATCAAGAACATAATGAATGTAAATTATACTTCCATATTTATTTTTCTTTTCACGCCCATAAAGCCAACTTAATCACTACTGCGAACATAAATATGTATCGCTTAATAATGGCTGCATAATCGTAAAGACCGACTTGAAAATATTGAACAAGACACTGAGTATATCCAGGGCTCTTAGTTTTGGTTCCGAGCGGAGCGAGGGTGTTAGTGAGGGAACTAAGACCGAGTCCTTAGTGCAGTGAGAGACTTTAGCGTGCCCAAGACAAAAACAGATTGATCCCCGAGGAGTATGTATACTCTACTTTTATCACCTCTAGCGAGACAATATTTTTTTTATTGCTATTATTATCATAAATCCTTTACAATACAATACAACTTATATCTTTAAACGAGCAATTCTTGTTTATATCTATATATATTTCTATATTTCCGGGATCTCGGAAACGGCTCTAACGATTTTGATGAAATTTGGTACGTAGAGGTTTTCGGGGACGAGCAATCGATCTAGCTAGGTCTCATGCCCGGGAAAACGCCGAGCAAAGCACGGCCACCCAGATATTTACTCTTTATTGCGCAACTTAATTATATGACACATTACAGTACCTATATATAAACTGTTTTCTTTTTCATATATTATAATTATGCCCCCGTTAGGAACGTAATTGCATATCACACGTTATAAGTTACGTGACTTTCTGCAAGTAAATATTGTATTAAGCAGTTACGCTGCTAACACAAACTACACATTTCTAAAGGAACAATTTAGGATTCGAACCTACGACCTTCTGGCATTCGCGGAAAGTCGCTTTAGCTACTGAGCTAGAGGCTAAATTTAGGCTTCACGGAGCCTACATTTTTACATTTTTCTTCTGCAAGTTTTTGGGGCTAGTTCAAGTGCTACATTTTTTTATACAACGATGGTGATACACAAGTAACTCAGGCTAAGGACCTGCCTAATATTTAACAGACACCGTGAGCTACAGAAGCTCGTGACTTCAGAAGAATCACAATCGCGTTGCCGACACTTTTTGCCTTGAAGGTCCGTTCTTTTGACAGCTAGAGAGATAAATTATGCAGTTCACACAACACAGAAGTTAAATGCTAGTATTTTATTTATTACTTAGAGAACTATTATCAAGAATAATGCAATAAAATTGTCGTTACGTTTTATATGTAACCGTTACATAAAAACAGCAAATTATCAATGCGATTAGCTTGGCTATTATATTATAATTACTGTACCTAATGTGTACTCTTACGCTGAATATCAACTTATATTGAAGCTTAAATTATATTTTTTACACGTAATATGTCGTCATTAAATATTGTTATTACGTTTGTTTTTATAACTTACACAGTAGGACTGATGTCTTAGCAGTATTTATTATAAGTCGTTATTTAAAAAAAAACTGCATAATAATTGATGCTTATATAGTGAAATGTCAGTGACATCATATGTATGCGAGTGTGTGTAATTATGAAAATACCCTTAGCCCAGTTTTTCTTTATTTTGATACTCAGGCTGGGTTGCACCAAACCGTCTGTAATCGTAAGCGGTGTTCGTCAAATCTGATTGTATGGAAAGTTTGACAAGTTTCTATGGGATGACAGTTGCCGGCGCCATATTTGACGATGACCGGTCTGTGTTCGTACGTTGGTGTAACTGGCACTTAGTAGTTCTTCGTATATTACGACTTTAACTGTGTAATTTTTATTTTTTTAATATTATACATATTTTATTTATAATATTCAAAAAATAAAATAAAGTAATTACAGAAAAACTAGAATTAAATACTTTATTTTTTGGGGCTCCGTAATCAACAAAGAACCCGCACAGTTTCACATATTAGCATGCGGTTGTTGAAAAAATTATACAACATGTAACATGAAACCCTTTTCTTTGACCAATTAACCTATCGCAGCCATCTTTGTTGAACAATCTTTTAAATCCCGCATTGTTAGATGATTACCACGTAATAGAGCACAATTATGAATCGTAAAACCTCGCGTTTATGACCGCTTGTTATCAGCCATCTTGATTTATGAGACGGCTCGAGGTTGGATGCGGTAATAGACTTATTTCTAACGGGTTGGGCGTGTCAAATGTAGGTAGCAGCTAAGAAAAGACGAAACTAAATCAAAATTGACAAGGAGTTACTTTAGAAATAACGTATCATAAAATAGAACTATTTATTCAAATATCACAATGTGAACATAAATAAACAAAAACACGATTAATGTACCTGATTATAATAAACTAGACTAACTTAAAAATAAATAAAATTAAAAGTAATACTCATACTCATACTCATTTATTTGCAATGGATCATATACATTACACGTCAGAAACAATGATAATATGTCAAGGTATAAATGATTTACAAATTATGTTAACTGTCACAGTAAAGTTTCAATTAAATTAGAATTTTAAAAATTACTATAAAATAAACATATTATTTAATATTTAAATGTCGCATAATTCAGTTACGTTATAATAGGCATTTTCAACGAGCCATGATTTTAGTTTGTTATAAAAGGAATTCCCGTTCAGTTCTTTAATACTGTTTGGGATGGCGTTATTGACCGAGTAAAACGAGGTCTCTGTTTTAGCTTCGACAAAAATGCTTTCGTATGTCCGGCCGGATTTTTGTATGTCCTCCTCTACAGGTCGCATTTATCAACCGATTTTCGTGAAATTTTGTGAGCAGGTTCGGTAACTATATAGAATTTTTTTGTCGAGTCACTTTTTGGAAATTCAAAAAAACAAACATTGTATCAATGATTTCGTGTTTTTCTGCGGCCGTTTTTTCCTCTACAGGTCGCATTTCTCAACCGAGTCTCATGAAATTTTGTGAGTAGTTTCCATGACTACATATAATTTATTTGTAGAGTAAATTTTTGTAAATAAAAAAAAAATTTTTTTTACGTCGTTGGCTGATCTCCTCTACAGGTCGCATTTATCAACCGATTTTCGTGAAATTTTGCGAGCAGGTTTGGTAACTATATAGAATTTTTTTGTCGAGTCACTTTTTTGAAATTCGAAAAAACAAACTTTGTATCAATGATTTCGTATTTTTCTGCGGCCGTTTTTTCCTCTACAGGTCGCATTTGTCAACCGATTCTCGTGAAGTTTTGTGAGCAGGTTTTATGATTACATAGAATTTTTTAGGCAAGTAAATTTTTGTAAATTTAATTTTTTTTTATTTTATTCATTGGTTTGTTCTCCTCTACAGGTCGCATTTATCAACCGATTTTCGTGAAATTTTGTGAGCAGGTGCGGTAATTCTATAGAATTTTTTTATCGAGTCACTTTTTCAAAATTTATATAAACAATTTTTTTATCAATTATTTTGTGTTTCTGCGGCCGAATTTCGATTTGTTCACCCCTAAGGGTCGCATTTCACAACAGATTCTCGTGAAGTATTGTGAGCACGTTCTTTGATTACATCGAATATTTTTGTCGAGTAATCTAAAAACAATTCTATGGTTTGTCCTCGTCTACAGCAGCGGTCGGCAACAGGCGGCCCGCGAGCCCCTTCCGTGCGGCCCGCGAACCTCCCTGGCTTTATTGTTTGTAAAGGTAAAATTTGAAATTCTTAACATCGTGAAAGCGTCTGTATCGCCAACCACGAATATTTTCACAGTTGGTCAGGACGAGATATATGTGTTTGTAAGTTTATTTTACAATTAAATCTATCTAAAATTTTTTTCAAAAATTTCGCGCTCGCCGCGTTTGCGTTAGACAGTATGAAGTATTTTCCACACCTGCATCTTAATGTTCAAAAAATTTCGCGCTCGCTGCGCTCGCGTTTGCGTCAACCTGACTTGATGCGTATGAAGTATTTTCCAGACCTGCATAATAATATTCGCAAAATTTCGCGCTCGCTACGCTCGCGTTTTCAACGAGATTTGTTATGACTTGATGCGTATGAAGTATTTGCCGCATTTGAATTAGTGTTCGAAAAATTTCGCGCTCGCGTTTACATCTACATAACTTGATGCGTATGCGTATGAAGTATTTTCCGCACCTGCATCATAATGTTCGAAAAATTTCGCGCTCGCTACGCTCGCATTTTCATCTTTCAAAATTTCGCGCTCGCCGCGTTTGCGTTAGACAGTATGAAGTATTTTCCACACCTGCATCTTAATGTTCAAAAAATTTCGCGCTCGCTGCGCTCGCGTTTGCGTCAACCTGACTTGATGCGTGTGAAGTATTTTCCAGACCTGCATAATAATATTCGCAAAATTTCGCGCTCGCTACGCTCGCGTTTTCATCTAGATGTGTTATGACTTGATGCGTATGAAGTATTTGCCGCATTTGCATTCAGTGTTCGAAAAATTTCGCGCTCGCGTTTTCATCTAGGTGTGTTATGACTTTATGACCCGTCCCCCCCTTAAAGTTTCTATATCTGCTATTCTATATGCTTGCATTGATCGAATGAATCGCGAAATTACGATGCGGTTGAAATGCGAATTATCTGGGTTTGGTAAGGAAACTAGCTGGTTTATCTGTGAAAAGTCGGTTTTTTCGTCTTTCTCGTTTTTCACGTAAAAAGGGGTGCGAATTTTTACTACGTTACTGTCGCGTACGGCGTAACAATTTGTTTCGAGTTGATATCAACAGACAGTGATCATTATTATCATCTGCGGCCCGCGAAGATTTGTTTAGCTACTATGTGGCCCGTGGGTGCTAAAAGGTTGCCGACCCCTGCTCTACAGGTTCGATATCTAACATAGTTTTGGAAATAAAAAAAACACTCACGAGGTCTACAGCTCACAGAGCCACTAGTATATTTTTGGACCAATTATGCGGGTAGTAATAAGTATTACAAAAGATTTCTATACCTATTATACGGAGAAAACGGCGTCCAGTTCTTCTCCTTGTGGCATGGACCCCAGGACGCTAGCGGCATTACCTCTTTGGATCGCGCGGGCGATCCGTTGGCAAAGGTATTCGCCAGCCCTGGGATCCCCCGATGCCTGGATCAGCCGAGACGACAGAGCCTTGATAAAGTTAAGGAGTATTATTATTATTATAGTAGGTTGTATAGCAAGGGGATAAAGCACTGTTTTATGTTACGGGCGCGATATTGGATCCTGAACGTAATGAAGGACTGCGGAGTTTACTCTCGAGCGGAGCAAGGGTGTTAGTGAGGGAACTAAGACTATGTCATTTTATGTAAAAAAAAATTGACGGTCCATGTGCCGAAGACCCTGTATAATCGAGAATTACCAATTCCTTTCTTCGGTCATACGATTTTTTTTCCATTAACAAATATATTATCTACAACAAAAATAATCAATCTTCAAAACGATTATAACTCAAAATAAATAACAGGTTAATTTAAATTCAGATTCAAAATAAAGTGTTTAGTAAAAAAATATTAAGTCAGACCATTAATTTCACTCGACGGCTGCGGCAATTAAATTTATTTCTGCTCTAAATCAAGATAAAATCAATGGATAAGTAATAAAAAAATGTGCTAAGTCAGAGTCGGTTGCGAAATTTTGCGGCGACGACTTTGAACAGTCGCCAACATTTTTCACCTATTCAGACTTTTTTTGAAGAAAATATCCATGTAATTGGTTTGACTGTCAAACTTTGACACTACATTCCAAGATTTGGATTTGGCGTACAAAACCGCCTCCAACCCAGAAGGAAAACTAGCCCTACCTCAACAAGGGCTAGTTTTAGGTGCTCATTTAATCATATAAGACTATCCTAGAGGGGCGCGACAACCACGACAAGGCTTGGTTCGACCTTCTTGAAGACCGAAGAAGGAGGAGACATACCACTACAAGCACTTCGCTGGCCACTGGTCCCCAGTTCTGCTGCCACCTCTGCGGGAGACAATGCCGTTCCCGTATAAGCTTACATAGCCTCACCAGAAAGTGTTCGGAGGTCGCTGCATAAATCGTCTGATAAAGACGCACAGGCCAGTGATGATGATAATCATGTAAAACATATAAGTAATCCCACCAAAAACATAAATGTGAAAATGGGAGCCAAGTTCAATATTAAGAATATGCGTCGTTATTGACTTCGCCGACAAAAGAATTGATATCTACCTATATGGGTGCCAAGTTCTGTGTAGAAAATCCTGAAACCTGAGATGTAATTCAAGGTCAAGATTTTGGCTTCGCTAGTTTTTACCAACAAACCAAAGTTCAGAAAAATACCATAGACAAATATAATATAGCATGTACGTAAAAACCAGCCAAGTCAGTATCTAGGATAAAACCTGATTCTCATATAAAGCAAAAAGTTAGAATCACCTTCAATATATATATCTTAATATTATTTGTATTTATCTATATATATCTTAATAGTATTTATTTATATGCTTTAAATACGAGTCGCGCAGTATGCGGTATGCTGTCCCGCACACCTCATTGGATCCACGGAAGACCAGCGCCCTTGACACTGCTGTGTCCACTGCATTGCTGAGTGGAGACCTTTTCGGTAGCACATTCATGTTTGTTAGTTTGTTTTTAAGGTGTAATTTTCTTTCCTGTAATTTTGTGTTTGTGTTATTCGAATAAATATCTTTCTATTTCTATCTTTCTATTTCAATATACAGTATTACCAAGTTAATAAGCTATAACTAGGTGGGGCGATGATATTCGCAAGGCAGTGGGCAGGGATTGGAGGAGAAGAGCTGAAGACCGAGCTCAGTGCCGTGCCATGGGAGAGGCCTATGTCCAGCAGTGGACTGATACAGGCTGATCATGAGAAGTTAATAAGCAAAGAAGTGTATACTAAATTAGCTACGGAAAATCATTGGCAAAACATAAAATTTGCCAGTGAACAGGCTAAAAGCTCTAAAATGTCTAGCATTTAACCAAAGATACCAACTGACGAAATCACAAATAACCGTCATCATTAATCACCATATCACCAATATCAATCCATCTCACGGATCTCTAAAAGCATTCAGTAGCAGTCCTTATCTGTATAAAATAAGGCAGGCATAAAAGAATCGTCTTAGAGACCGCTAACGGATCTCTTATCTTGCGTCGTGTTTGATTAAGAACCACGCCGCCACAGCTGTGATTTGTTCCTTAGTTAAACGGCTTATAAACATCAACTTTCAACGGCAGTCAAGACCTTTTGGATTTGGCAGGGTATGTAATGAAGGTTTCACACTTCTCGGCCGCAAATTGAGTTAAATACATCCGCTGGCTTAGATCAGGTAAGGGTAGAAACTAACTGGACAGGGCGCTTACAAGATAAACGGGTGTTTCTGTTCTTCAGATCTAAATCGAAAGTTATAGAAGATTCTGTGGAGTTCCGTATTTTATTGATGTTAAATTTGCATATCGCTCATATTTAAGGCAGCCCAAATGTAGATGATTATTTTATGATAGTTCTTTGTCGCACAAATTTAACAATACTGCGACAGTTGGGATTGTATTCAAAGTACTAAAATGATCATGCACTTTTGCTATTGAGTATACCTCCAGCTTGCGGGGAAGCGGTTGGATGCGGAAAACTAAAATAGAAGTCCTCACTAGCCGCCCGACCCGAAGGCCTCTAACTTGGCTTGAAGACTGCATAGACAGCAGCCGGGATCTACGGCTTAGCGTGCCTTCTAGAGCACGGGGGTGCTTAGTTAATAACCTCTCAAAGCGGTCACCCATCCAAGAACTGACCTCGACCGACGTTGCTTACCTCGCATACCGCAGGCTCCTGGCTTTCTATCAGCATAAAAATTATGTGTTAACGCGACACACTGACTTGAAACTGCAATGAAGTTGTCACTAAATAACGGAAAGTCTGTAGCAATTGTATCATGTCACTTAGCAGGTTTTCAAACGACATTACAAGGCGATAAAAAGTAATTAAACTATTCGAGACAACAGCAAAAGCTGTTAGCGTACTAACAACCTCCGTAAAGACAGCTTTCGGTACAATTGGTAGCCAAAGAACAAAAATATTTGTAGAAGTGGAAATGAGTAATCAACGCAATAAAATTTAGTTACTTGTCGATGCAGCCTAGACGAGAAAAAGTATGTGGGGGTACTTTTCATAGATTTTAAAAAAGCATTTGATACACTGGACCACGAACAACTCCTGCAAGCGATGGACGAATGCGGTGTTCGTGGTCCAGTGTTGGAATGGTTCCGTACATATTTGAAGGGAAGAACCCTGCGCGTCGCCGTGGACGGAGTCAGCGGCGACGAGGCAGCGGTACGCACAGGTGTCCCGACCGGCTCCGTTTACGGCCCGGTCGGGTACATAATGCATGTTAACAGCGTGACCAATGTTGTACGGAACTGCTCCACATACATGTACGCGGACGATACATGCCTACTATATGCAGATAAAAATATTTCTAACATACAAAACTGTATCCAAGAAGATCTCGAGAATATACTCAAGTGGTCGCATGATAACGGTATATTGTTAAACATAGACAAAACCAAATGTATGCTTATAAACTCTCCCTATGTAAAAACAAGTCACCCCCCTATTAAGATCGTGGGACATTCGTACGATTGTTTACATAATGGAAAATTCGATTGTAAATGTAAACCAATAGAATTAGTAGACAAATATAAATATTTAGGCCTAACCATAGACAAACATATGAATTGGAAAATGCACGTAGAAATAGTATGTAATAAACTTCGCTCCATATTATGTAAAATTATTAGTTTAAAAAATATAGTCAATAAGAAAATACTGCGTATGTTATATCATACACTGGCGGACGCGATAATTGGTTACGGAATTGTTGCATACGGACGTACTTTTAAAACCTATATTGATAAAATACTACAATTACAGACTAGACTTCTAAAAAATATAGTGGATAAAAAAACCGAATACAGCTGTAACAATAACAACTACTTGGCCTTATTTAAAAAACTAAATATACTGCCAGTGCATGATAAAATTAAGCATATATTAGCAACGGAACAATTTAAAAATGATGAATTTAAAACTGTCAGAGTGTACACCCGGGAACTGAGATTCACGTCGCGCCGTAACTATGTAGAACCAAAAGCAAATAATTACTACGGGAAAAGGACTAGAAGTTATTTAATACCTAGAATATTTAATTCAATCTTTCCAGAAACCGAATGCACTAGTAAATACGTGTTTAGAAAGAGGTTAAAAAAGTTGCTAGTAGATGCTATATTAACATAAATAGATTCGAAATATGTAAGTTCTTAGTACAATATAGATTAGAAATAAGTATAATACCTATAATCTCACTGTTATTAAGGTACAATAGTGCTATTAAAGTGAGTGCAATAACTCGCCAATAAACATTTTGTTTGGCGAAACTGAATATAAAACAAACAAATGTACCATTACTTTTTTGGAATAAATTAAAAAAAAAAAAAAAATGAATTTCTTGTCTTGTGGGAGGAGAAAAAAAATGTCTGAGTTTGACAATGACCCAGCTCTTGACATTTGACTTTAATTCTAACAATAGTTTTGTAATGGACCAAGCAATTTTTAGGACAATTGGAATAACGACCCAATGTTCTCAATAAAGGACAGAAAAAACAATTGTGTATTTGAGGGCCTCAAAAAAGTATTTTTTTGTCCTAAAATTAAGTTAATTGGCCTTAAAAAAGTATTTTTTTGTCCTAAATTAAGTTAATTACTTGTATAGAGGTAAAGAATAAGTTATGAAACACTAGGAATTAACCCAAACCCGACTCTAAGCCTAACCTGACTCATCAATCATAAATTCATTGAATGTTGAAATGAGAGTCATTTTCTACGGTTTCCGAACGCATATTAGAGGATTTATGATATGTGTGTAGATAAAAAAAAAAATTCAACTATAAATTGACACGTATCTTGTCTTGTTACTATTTAGTACAGGACTATTGCCGTATTTATATTAATATATTCTAATTTTTTTAATTTGTCGATTAGACTGATGTTTGAAACAATATTCAAATATTTCAAATATGAGTCTAAATCGACGAATTAAAAGCGTTTAAATTTTATTTACACATGAAAAAATGGCCCTATTAGATCCAAAATCCTCAAAAAAGCTTATTATTTGTTACTGAGTTTATTGGAATAATCAATACAGTTTAAACTTTTTATTTGTAAGGTACTTATCTAAAATTGGGACAGTTACCTTAATTGTCATTCAGATCTCTGTTATTACCATGAAGTACCAATTTTTATTTGACAGTTCTACGCCTTATTGGAGCTATAACAACTGATAATTAGTTCACTTAAAGTCAAGATAATTATGTAAATAAAAGATACAAAAAGTGGCGTTTGACGTGATGTTTACCTCGAAATGTCAGCTATTGATCTGTTAGATATCTCGAATTGATACTTGTCTTGTCCTTTAGAGGTTTGCATGCGAATAATTCAGTGACAGGTTTTTAAAATTATTCTAAATGTATGTTCTGTTCAGTAGTAAAACTGTTCAGTTTAAATTACATTGTTTTCCGTTTCCGTGATTGTTACTCATGCAATAAAACGATTTAAACGGTGGTTTTAAAACATCCCGATATTTAGTATACCCTTTTGGTTATGTGTCACTTATGTGTAACTTGTCTAACGCATCCATCTGTCATGTCTATTAAGCATCTTTATTTTGCATTCAGAAACATATATGTGGGTAATTTGCAATAATGTAATTTGACAGAGAAAATTAAGAGAAATGTCCGCCAAATATAATAGACTGGGGATTTTGCTCGTCGCTCCGATGGTGAACACACGTGCTCGGCGCGACGACGAGCAGAATCCACTAGGTACCGAACAAAACCAGTTGCCTACTGTCATGTCGTCGTTACCAAACAACGTCTCTGTACAAGTATTGATTGGCGAAATCATCATTAATTTTATGGACAGCCTTTTTTAAAGAAGAAGAATAGACTTTTGATACTAAAATATATCTTATAGGTACTCATCTCGAGGCACGATGTAGGTAAGTACCTACTACAAACAGTAGCAAATAAAATGGGTACACTATTTTATGGAATTTACACTTTATTTACTCTAGAGCGTATCTTCTACGTACTTTGTAATGCACATTATGCACAATAAATAAAAACATCACAGCAATTAGTAAGCCATAATAATTATGGCACGTTCAATATTCATGAGCATGACTTACACAAATGGTATAAAATGTCTATTGAAAACATTATTAACGATCCTAAGGAAACTATAAATTATGATCATAAAAAACCATCAACGTAAAGAACATTCTAGGAATTTCATTGTGATCGTTCAATTATATAAATGCATTCATAAATACAAATAACTACATACATGAATATTAAATACAGTCAAGCGCAAAAATATGAATATCAATCAATCAATCAAGTTTAAATATTCATTTTCTATACAATTTTGTTCCTAGGGGCGTGGGCTGGCAATGAATGTGTTAAGGCTTTCTTATTGCAGCGAAACTACAAACGCGACACAAAAAATCCGCTAGGCGGCGCAACATTATCGTAATTCTCCCCAGTAACAAACACAATTACATTTTACACACACTATCTCACTTTACTGTGACAGGTCACTGACCTCGTTTTTTTTAATGATTGCTGTAACTTAGAATTTGAATATGTGACAGACCTTCTTTGTCAAATTAACCAGAATAAGCCAGAGTGGCGCACGTGATAATTAGGTTGTCAACAATTTAAATTTAGAACAGATTGTTATGACATTCACGCAAACGCATGCATATCTCTGTCTCTGTTGCGCAGTTTTGACAGATTTCACTTAACTAAATAAGGGCTAAATTTTATCACGACTCGACACAAAAAGTCAAAGTTGCAAGCCACAAATAAGTAGCTTAATTTCAACCACTAAGCCAAGTACATTGTGGTGTAATTAGTAATCGCTTGCTCTCTAAAGCACAGGTCGCAGGTTCGAATCTCAGGCAAGAGCAAGTGTTTTATTTTTTTGTAATTTTTAGAGCATAAATAATTATTGAGCGTTATTTTGGTAAATAAATATTTTGTACTTTTTTTATTTTATTTAGAAAAAGATTCAACATAAATATTTTGCCCTGCCAAGCCCTGCTAATAAAAGCTTACAACTTTATTTATTAGTTCTTTATCTTATATCTTTAAACGAGCAATTCTTGTATATTTATTTATTTATATGTTTATTTATATATTTATTTCGGGGATCTCGGAAACGGCTCTAACGATTTTGATGAAATTTGGTATGTGGGGGTTTTCGGGGACGAGCAATCGATCTAGCTAGGTCTCATGCCTAGGAAAACGCCGAGCGAAGCTCGGTCGCCCAGATATTCTTATATCTTTAAACGAGCAATTCTTGTATATTTATTTATTTATTTATATATTTATTTCGGGGATCTCGGAAACGGCTCTAACGATTTTGACGAAATTTGGTATGTGGGGGTTTTCGGGGACGAGCAATCGATCTAGCTAGGTCTTATGCCCGGGAAAACGCCGAGCAAAGCTCGGTCGCCCAGATATTCTTATATCTTTAAACGAGCAATTCTTGTATATTTATTTATTTATTTATATATTTATTTCGGGGATCTCGGAAACGGCTCTAACGATTTTGACGAAATTTGGTATGTGGGGGTTTTCGGGGACGAGCAATCGATCTAGCTAGGTCTTATGCCCGGGAAAACGCCGAGCAAAGCTTGGTCGCCCAGATATTTATTCTTTATTTATCGTATGGCCTTTATTTCGAACCGTGAGATCTTCGAGAAGACAGTACTTACGGTTCATAAATCCATCTTAAATAAAATTCAAGATTTATTATATAATTTATTATAAACATAAAACATAAGACTGAGGGATTATAATGCGTGCAACCACAGTGCGTCTACAACAGTTTGTAGCCTGTCTCTCAATAAGCTGAGAAGACGTTGATAATTATGTCAGTTCCCCGCATTTCCTCCCATATTTCATTGCAGTATCTATTGCTTGAATTGCTTCTTTGGTTCTTTCATGGTGATGATCCCACTGTTGAACCATTAAACCCCAAAGATTCTCAATCGGGTTCGAATTTCAGGCGATGGCATTACATCATTACATTTATGCCTGGATGTAGCTGTAGAGTAAACCATTCCCAAGTGACCCGTGCTGTATGGGGCAATTATCTTGAATAAAGTCAGGAAAGTCAGTAGAACAATTTGCAGCATCACTTCGTCCAGTAAATTCACGTAAACATTTGCGCATGATGTGGCTATGAAGTGAAGTTCACCGAAGCCGCTGATCATAGATCTGAGACCGCGACGCCGTCACCAGATATCCTCCCCCACATACTAGCCGTAAGCGGCCAGAATTCCTCAGAGCTTTGGGCCCTTTCTATTTCAGATATTATCCGAGGCATCTTTTCATTTAAATTTGTATTTTTTTTTTTTTTATCGTTTACGTTGATATATTGGAATAATTACACAATGCAATAATATCACTTTCATCGTAATACTGATGTCATTCTGCTTTACATTGAACTGCAGAGCAAATTGAAGTCGAATAGCGTCAAAACTTTGGCAGGATTACGGTCCGTTTGGGCATATTTATTTTGTTACAATACGAAGCTCAATATATTTAATAATTTAAAATATTGTATTTGAAATACCAAGCTTGAATTTAATTTGCTAATGTCAGATGTCAAACTATGTGTCAGGCGCTATGAATATACTCACACATAGACATAAAATATACAATATGCTATATGAAGGAGTGTGACCCGTATAATGGAAAAAAAATCCACATTCTAAAAATACTCAATGAAACCTTTTGTAATAAGAGAGGGTTCAAAAAGGAAAAACATGATATAATGATAAGCTTTATTAGCCACATTTTATGTTTTCCACTATCTCGAATTTTAAAAGTACCAGGAAAACTATTTTAAATGTTTATTCGTCGGTATGACTCACCAGTAATTTACCCTGAAAATGTTAATATCATCTAGTTACTGGTATTAAATATGCGATTTTTATAAATGTCAAACTGCAAAAAGTGCGACAGACGTCCGTCCAGCTCGAGGCCCAACGGCCATCTGTCTACTAAAATGAAGCGCGCAGTTTGCTTTTCTGATATTTTTGAGTTTTGTTAAATATAAAAACATTTAAAAAAAAATTAGCCGTAAAATGCACTTCTTCACATCGTTTCCTATCTATTGATATATTTTACTCGAGTCTGAGTTGGATATATTTTATATACGACTCACAATAAGATCAAAATTTACCTGTTTTTGCGATGTGAGATCATCGAGCGAAGTTTCAAATATCGTGTTTTCAGCCTTAAAATACACTAGACCGACTCTTAAACTATAACATATCTAAATATCCCATCAATAAAGTGAGTATTTAATGGTTTAAAATTGAATGAAAAATACTATGATTTCGAATAACGTGGTCTTAAATAAAAGGAGTCCTTGAGGCCTAGTTAATTCAATTCAATTCTTTTAAAAAAATGGCTTCCATCAAATTTATGATGATTTCGCCAATGTCACGTGTTCAATGACGTTGTTCGGTAACGACGCTATGACAGTAGATAAGGTTTTGTACGGTAAATGGATTCTGCTCGCCGTCGCCCCGGGCACATGCGCTCACCAACGCGGCGACAATCAAAATCCTGAGGCCTACTTACAGATGCATTTGATAGTGATTTTGGTTAATATCAAATCAAATCAATAACATGTCAATTAGGTAGACCGCCCTATGTAAGAACATGTAACCCTCACTTCGTAAGTCGTTGCTAATCTATTCGAGACGTATCTTAATTATCTCAGCGCCGCTGAAGAAATAAAATTTTAATTGATCCCTGTACCCTTATCTCGGCGATTAAGTGATAATGAGCGCCTAAGTGTTTGTTTTAATGGGTGTCGCTGAAAGATTTGTTAAGGGATTTTTGGGATGTAAGGTAATACGGTTAATTAAGAGTTTGGTGCTTTATTTAACGTCGTACACAGAATAATTACGTAACATTATCAAACGTACTTAAGTGAGTTTGTCTAAATAACGTTTTAACTTTAACACCTCGTAATACAAATCAGAATTTTAAACGGACTCATTTTTAGGGTTCCGTACCCAAATGATACAAAAGGGGCTCTTTTGGTTTCACTCTCTTTCTATCTAGAAATTGGATTTTAATAAAAAATATGATTAACTATAATTTACTTACAAAAAGTAAATCCAACCAAAACTATAAATGTGAAAATGGGAGCCAAGTTCAACGTTAACTATATCGTGGCCTTCGCCAACAAAAGATTTGAGATCCAAATGAATGCCAAGTTCTGTGCCTATGATAATCCTGAACACAAATTAAAGTTATTGCCACGATATTGTTAATTTTTAATTTTAATTTAATTTAATTTAATTTATTAATTAATATTGAACATGGCTCCCATTTTCACATTTATGTTTTTGGTAGAATTCATACTAAGTTATTCAATCGTTCAAATTAGTACCGAAATGCGCCGTCAGATAGCGTTATGGCGTTCAATTTCTACATCACGTTATTGATTATTGCTGAATTAATTGGATACAGACTGGTTTGTACGGAACCTTGGGTGCGCGAGTCGGAATCGCACTTGACTGTTTTTTTTACAACGACGGCGGCAAACAAGCATACGGCCCTCCTTACGGCAAGCGGACACCGCAGCCTATTGATCCCCTCAACTCCGAAGCAGTCTGCGGACCCTTTATTAACATATGTATGCTTCTTACTTAATTTAATAAAAATAAAACTTATTTACGTAAACCTTACAAAACTTACATAACGTCTTTTTTATCTCTTTAATTAATCTTAATCATTCGAATAGGCGTTTAAAGTCGTTTTAAGCATTAATGATACGATTACGCTCGAAAAGGTTACGTAAATCATTGTAAGAATAATGGCGTAAAAAACCGCAATTAGCGCTGCGCCTGCGTCGATAGTTTAGCGGACGTCGATAACATTCCGCGCGCAACGTGACTGTGCACTGAAATGCAGCAAACTTAAAAAAATACCAACAGTAGCGATATTAAACTCTATCACAACTGCATAAGGAGTTTTCTAACGCAATTTTAAAGTGGTTGATAGGTACAGAAGTTCGATTAAAAAATGTGATTTGTGGCTGGCAAGGCGTTTTATTTTGCTTTGTACGTGATGCTTGTGTCAAGTTGGTGGAAGCAAGCGCGAATTTATCACGTTTGGTGGGTTGTGGAGAAATTGTTTACTTAAGGTGGGTTGCACCAACAGACGATTACAGGTCGGTCAAGGCTAGTTTCATGAATCGACGAAAATACTGAAGTTTGAGGTTACAATCAATGTGAAGAAATAATTTAGAATTACACTACACACACAAAAATTACTGTAGACTGAAACAGAAACGAAGTAGTAAAATAACCGAACAAAATATAGAAAAATGCCTTATCGACTCTGTCAAAAAATCCTAAATATCATCATAAAAATAAATTTCCATGCTGATTATTTCGTCATTGTCAACGACTTCAACGACAGTACAGATGTAGTGCAAAATGATTTTCCTTCGTACTTTATCGGAAAAGTTCGTATTTATCGTGCTCTCTCAATTAATAGCTTCAGTACCCATCTTACAGCCGTAGGGGTAACTATGACACTTTGATATTTTTCACTTTGACTGTTCCCTAACAATGGATACGAAAACGTCACTCATTTAATACAATCATTGATTGACAGTTCGGGTGCCATCGTATTCCGATTGAGATCCGAGTTTTCCCGAAAGAAAATCATTTTGCAATACATCTGTAACAAAAAGGATAGCTTTTTTATTGTTCTAACACAATAACCGGATAGATTTTTGCTAAGTAATCCAGTATCCTAAGTATCAATCAAAATGTACTAAATATTTACGAAAACTACGCGCAGATTTCCGTAGAGAGCAGGATGGCAAACTCACGCATGTTAGATTCTCACTACGTTCTAGCGCCAAAATATCTCGTCTGAAATGGGTGGCTTTTCAACCCTTTTATAACAATCTACTATTTCACATATTTTAATCACTTTGTTCTAATCGATTGTACTATCTAATCAACCATCAAATCTGCTATACAACTAAAACCTTGCATTACAAATATCATTCCAATGAACACTGAACCTAACTCGATAAATTCAAAATGGCTGATGTCGGCCTGTCATTTCAAGCCTTTATTATTATGTTTTTACACCCGCGGGCTTTTTGTCGTTTTAACAGCTTCTCAATTGCTTTTGTACGTAATTACGTATGATTGAAAGACGGACAGTTTTTAAAGTGCTACCAATGTTTGATAGACTGAGAAAAGCTTCTGGTATCTTAATTGGAGACCGAGTCTTGACTCTTGATTATTATATTGTCATTTATTATTCGCTTGTGAAATTTGAGTTTTGTTAACAATGATTAACAAATGTTGATTGTTACGGATGTTTTGTTAACGCATTCACTGCCACCCTCTTTTGCTAGACATTCGGCAGGTGCCGCACTGTGCTGAGTGCCCCAAACGCACATGTGAGTTCAACCGACTATTCTAAGTCTAAGGCACTAAGGCACAGGGTGAAAGTCACTAAATATTATGAACGCGTCTGTGCGTTCAAGGCACTGGGTGAAAGTAACGGAAACGCATATATGTGTTGGTTGGTGGCAGTGAATGCGTTAATCAGAGGGGTAGGTAATCACGTAACTTTTCGAACGTACGGTAGGCATATTTTAATGTCATTTTTAGTATGGGATTTGACATTTATATCGATCGTACCGTATGTTCAAAAAGTTACGTGATTACCCCGCAGTACTCATACTTGCCTGACATGATATACTGTATCGTGGAGCAACTGAACGAGATCGGTGTTATAAATATAGATAGAACAATATTGCTTTGTTGTGACGGCCCATAATATGTTAAAAGTTTTTTTAAATATCTGTGTGTAACGGATGTTAAGTTCTTCTTTAAAAACGGGCCAAGTGCGAGGTGAACTTCGCACATTTATAGGGCTCCCAACCAACCGCAAAATTAATTTGGTTTGTTTTCGTGCTTTCTTTAGTTGCATGGAAGCCCCCCCTTAAAACATTTTGTATAATAGCTTTGGACCCCCAAATTGCTTATACTGTAAAAATTTTAAGACTAGCTCCAACCGTTTGGCTGTAAAGCTGTGTGACAGACGAGGGATGGATGGACGGACGGGTGAGTGACAGCAATATTATAGGGTTCCGTTTCGACCCTCGATTTATAGTGTTTGATCACGCACCCACGACGCAACTTTGGTGGGGAGTAAGGTAACCAGAGCTCCCGATGATGCGCTGTGTTGAGAATGACCTGCAGAAGTCTCTAGCTAAGAATGATTCCACAAGTCGACAAAGACGACAAACAGTTGGCAATCTTCTGGAGTCCGCTGACCATTAGGCAGCCCGTAAAGATTTGACAACGTTGTTCAAAACCTCTTACAAACGGGCATTTAAATATTTCAAAATTACGTATCATTCTGCCTTTAAAAATTATACGACCGTATAAAACGAGGTTATGTTGGTAAAAAGCTGGAGAAATTTGGGGCGGGCAATCATTTCGTAAAGTACTCAATACTCGTAAAAACAGGGAATACAGTTTACTTTCCAATTGGAGTATTAAAATGGAGTTACTGTTGCCGATCGAGATTTTACTGCTGCTTTATTTTTTATGATCACCGCTTATATTAAACGGTTATATAAAGATATGATCACGGTATATTGAAAAGTAGGTAGGTATGAAGTTCGTGATGTGCGCTAGCAAACAGCTTTTGCCGTTTAAAAAATGTTTAACTCAGGCGACTTCCTGACTTGGCGGGGCGGGATCGATATGTGACATTTTTTTCTTTGACGTAAACTTACTGACGTCGCAAAGATTTTCTCTTGACATAATACTGTCAGTATTACGTTTGCGCAGTAGTAATATTATGCACAGAGGCGGACCAGTAGCTCTAGTATAAGTTTTTTTCGAAACATTAACTAATTCGAACGCGTTTGCGTTTTGTCTCAAAATGTATGAAAGTGGTATAAAAACGTGAACAGCGCCTCTGGTGGTCAACAACTAAAACAGCGAGTATAACATTTGTTGCTAACTGATGAACGCGCGTATTTCGAACTCGGTGAGAGCGTTTTCATACATTTTGAGACAAAATGCAAACGCGTTCGAATTAGTTAATGTTTCGAAAAAACTTATACTAGAGCTACTGTACTGCCTTCCGCGCCAGTCAGGAAGCACTCATTTAAATGTAGGCGCGCAGTAGAAAGTAGTACTGAGTTGACTGACAGTTGACACTGACATTTGACAGTTTTCTTATATCGTACCGCCTCCGCACCGACAAATCAGGAAGTCGTCTTAGAGATTTTTTGACGTTTTCATAGCGCTGAATGCTATAAGTATATGCCATACTTGTCATTATACTATTTATCTACACTCTATTCATCCTTACGTGTCCTTTCATTTAAACAATCAAGACATAATAATGTCAGATAATTTCGAGGTTATTCGTTCATTTCTTCTTAAATCTTATTGTACAACGCGATGTTGTCCAACCTTATCTTATAGGTTTTATACTTTTTGTAGTTTATTTTTGAATATGTGTCAAATTTCTATAGAACAGAAATTTGACATGACGGATGTCACTTGAAAAAATACAACTGAACTAATACACGGTTTTTAGAACAAAAAATGTGATTTCATTATATTTAAAGGAAAGTAAACAGTAAAGGCCTCAGGAAACCTAACAGAGGCCGAACACTTATTGTAAGTTATATTTTTCTTGTTCTTTGTTTTAATTCTTGTAACTTTTTCAATACTTTGTAACCTCTTTTAGTATAAGTGTGACAATGTGTTTATTTACATGTTAGGGTAAGTAACAAGATGAATAGACTTTATAGCTTTATTTAATATATCGTATATATACGAGATATTAAAAAGATATAAATACTTAAATACATATAAAATACCGAGATTCGAACGAAGCCAGAACAATAGGCAGGTTCACTAACCACTAGACTAAATCAGTCGACAAAATACTACTTAAACATCATGAATCATTTATCATACACAATTAAACTTAAGTCTTATTAGTGCAAGACATCAAAAAGTTTAGTTCTTTTGCAATATCTGTGACGACCAAACTATTTCCTCTTTGACCTCATTTTTCTAGCTACCTCATCACGCTTTCACGTCACTGCCTCTATCGATTAACGTTTAAACTCAACATCAATCTTAAACTCAAACAAAGGCCCTAACGAGCGGTAGTTTAGTATTCTTAGCACAATACCATTGGTTTTGGCCTAACAAAAACAAAACGATTAGCTTCAAAGAACATGCAAAATGTGGTGATGGCGATTGTCATTCACTGCACGTCTAGCAAACCCATCATTCACACTTGTCAGTCGACAAATCATCCTCAAAACGCCTTATATCACATGTTCCTTCCAACCTAATCCCATCCCTAAAGTTAACCATCCACGGTTCAATTTTGATTGGTAATGGGTAGTGGATATATGTGTGTTTTGTTGATGTCTAGTGAGCTGTCAGCCTTTGAACGTCGACAGGCGGAGACGGGCGCAGCAACTAGTTGACGGCGATTTGTATGGCGCGAGTAAATCACTTCTGAAGTAATTTATGTTTGAGTGAGTGGGTTTAGTGAGGGGGCGGTGTCGATATTCTTGTATGTAGAAAAGTGCCTACTGTTTAGGGTTTGTTTGAATTGATAGTAATTCTTAGGCTACTTAGCTGTGTGATAAAATCAAAATAAAATCTGTTATTTTCTATGTAATGACAATGAGTAACGCAGACTATTCTTCAGATATTTATTTATACCCAGTACAAAAATTAACAATGAAAAAAAAACATTAAATCTTTTAAAATTAAAATGCATTGAGTTCTATCAGTTCTATAATTTGAGGTTTATTTTTGTGCAATAAAGTTTAAATAAATAAATGTATCGATACCTATGTGATGTCAGGACTATCTTTTTGAACTGAAGGCGGGTCTCAGTTAATAAACTCGTTACGTACGGTGTTAGTTAGGATCGGGTTAGCTGGAAGAAATCCCTTGTAGGGATAAGCCCGCCTTTTTACATACATGTCAACTGTTCTTGTATTTTTTATGTTATGTTTACTCATGTACAATAAAAAAATATACGTAAGTACATACATTTTTTCCATAATTAAATAGTAAAATTTATTGTCATCTAGTATGCAACGTACTGAAGACCACCGCAGCTGAATACTGAATTTAAATTAAAATGAATAAAATGAACTTTATTCTGTAAGTAGGCCGTAATGGCACTTTTACAAGTCAAACCCTACTAGCGTTTCACAGAGGCCACTGCCGAGAAGAAACGCCGAAAGAAACTCGACAGTCAGCCATTTTCTCACAAAAATATGCTTATTACAATGAAAATACTTACCCTACTTAAGATCAGGAAATCTAAGTATCTACAAAGCAACACAAAAACAAAGAATAAAACGAGGAAAAAAAACAGTTATGTACAGTGTGTAATTCTGCAAGAAAACATTTCGAAACTGAATACTTAACCTACCTGTATTCAATTGGTTAATCTTTAACCATAGCTTTATTTTACTTGCAAAGGATACACATACACAATACATTATTACGTTATCACTGATATGCCTAGTAGCAAAAGTAATATTGTTCTCTAGACTTCAAGGATTTCTAGAAAATTCCGTCAATTACTTAAGGCCGGGTATTACCACTTTTGAGTTTCTAAAAACCATCTGAGACATAGAATATAGTGTCTTAATCTAAAAAAATATAGGTGCATATATGTGTAAATTTGACTAGACAAGATCCTTATGTAAATAAGGATCTTGTCTAGTCAAATTCGCAGTCAGTTACATGACCTGATGAATTTCACTCGATAGAAAAAAATCGTGAAGTTACCCCTTTTTGGAATGTATTTTCAATACTACGGCTATATTACTGATATTTAACATTTAATGTTTGTACTCAATTAAAGATCCTAAATAGTTATAGACAAATTCGCAGGGTTTGCTTTGATAAAATGATTGGCTTAATGACTATAGCTAAATATTTACGAAACTGCGCGCAGAGCTTGCGTAGAGAGCGGGATGGTTAATTGTAAACTCAGGCGTGTTAGAAAGTCCCGCCATTTGCGTTGGAGATACCTCCCCTTAAAATCAAATTTGTCACTAATAGTAAAGTATCAGTTACTGGAAATATCCCTCCATCTCTAAACTATTTCAGTACTTCCGAATAAGGCAGCAATAGCTCTTTTGTACCTGTACATATATTTCACAATCCACCTAGACAAACAGCTCCACAAAAACATCGACACGTCCAACTCAAACATGTGTTGTTTGACGGCTTTTGTGTCGACAAAAAAGAACGGGAAAAAAGGAATAATCACCGCCACTATTTATCATATTTGAGCTGTCACGGCTACAGTGACAGTTGACAGTTGCGTCCTTTGAAGTGTCAGCGGAGCGGTTAATGAGTTGGGACGGTTTTGGAACGCCGATTGATGTCGGCGATTATGCTACTTTAACAGCTAATGGCTTGACCGGTTTAGAAATAAGGCAATTATTTGATCGTTTGGCTAGTTTAGAAATGTTTGAAGCGCTTAGTGTGACTACGATCTTTCTGTTCAAGCAATAGTTTCCTTTTTCGATCTAAATAAGGGCGATTTATAAATGTGTAACTAAAAGAAATCGAGCCTTATTAATGCAATTAAAAACTCTTTTGGTTTAAAATGAAACAACTGAGCTCCCGAACTAGAGGACGCGGTAGACCTAAACTTACATGGCAATCAGTAATTAATAAAGACCTTAAGGATGCCAATCTGACACCCCAGACGACCCAGGACAGAGCCACCTGGAGACGCCGTATTAGGAGAGCTAGGACAAAGAAGAAGTGAGGGCTGGCTGGCTATGCTGCAAAGGGTATTATTAACATAGATGCTCTATTTGAATTTTTTTATGGTGGCATTTGAATAATTTTCAACGATTCATGTAGCATTCCCTATTGATCAAAGTATTTTCTGCTTTCTTCGCTAAAATTAGAGTTAAATTCAAAATATTATTATTGGCGTTATTATAGTTGACGAAATATAATTGGCACCGATTCCTCGAACAACTTGTAAGGCGAATCGGTGCAAATTATATTTCGTCAACCATACCATAAATCTTTTTTTCGTCAATCAACCATACTTCGTAATTTTGTGAAGCTATAATTGACACGACAGTAATAATGAAATCTTTCTAGGCTGCAAACATAGGAAGCTTTGAAACTGTACCTTCTTTGTTTCATTTCCACTCCAAGTGCAAAAATATGACTTTTTCTATGCAGTGTTGCGGCAATTTTTCAGCGCTTTAGCGGTAAATCTCGTGGAGTAATTGATGGCTGCGCTGCGCCTGCACATGATGTGTGGGCGTGCGTGCGCGAATAATGCCCGACTAGTCTGTCTTTGTCCAGGGGTTTTAATTTTAACCCAAACTACTGTATAGATAGGACAGTACGTATATTTTATAACTAGTTGAATGTGTTTAGCTTAGATCTAAATTAAGATGAAAAAACTGCTCTTTCTGAGTTTGGGACAAAGATTCATTATAATATTTAAGTAGGATGCAAATTGTAACACTAACCAATTGTCTAATCTATGAACCATGCACGGTGATTGAATGTTTAAAGTATGATTTTATGAACTTAAAGAGCTAATTTTGAAGGTAACGTACAATACTAAAGGTAGGTATCGTCAATACTAGACGTATTATAATCACATGGCCTCTCTTCGAGAACGCCATTCATCCTATCCCGCTCTAATCTCAGCCAGGATTAATCCGCGGTCTCTTTATACCGTAAATTTATCGATCGACGCTTTTTTGCTTGTAACCACTAATCTGTTAACGTTGTGGTCTATCTGCCATCACTCTGCCTGGCAATATTTCAAAGTCTATTTCTTCTACAAATGAGGCATATTTACATGCACCTATGAATGTTCATAAACTACCACCGGTTCGGAATACAAAGCTCTACAAAGAAAAACCGACGTAAAAAACAGTGATGTATCATATTATGGCAAAAAATTACAGTATTTGAATCTTAACTTGGTATCTATGTGTAGATAATGCCAATTAATCTGTATTTTTAAATTTTCAGTTACAATACAAATACAGAAACACAATAAGAATAGAAATTAAACATAATTTATTTTTTAAGTTATTTAGGAATAATTTTAGTTATATTTAGTTTTAATTATGTTTAATTTACAGTATGACATACAAATACAATGTCAATGAGTTACGTAATTATAATGACTCCTTCAAAAACATCTTCGAAAGAAGTCATTCTTAGAAACAAAGGATACTCATGCTGCATTGTATTAGCTACTGTTACCGCAACCCAAAAATAGTGTTTCGCCGTCATAAATTATGAAAAGTGAATGTTCCGTGCAATTTTAAAATATTCCCCTCACAAAACGAAACAAAGAACACAACACCTGTTAGCTGCAGCCCACGTATGAAACCTTTACTGCCGCAGGCACCGAATTTATGGTACAGGGAAATATGCTTTGATATACTGTTATTCGTTTTATTAAATGCACTGTTTGTATGCTGGATTTCATTTAGTTTTCATCGGGATGTGAATAATGTTGATGAGAAGTTAGTTGTTGAAAGCGCAACTATAATATTATATTCAAAATATAGTAAGTAGAGAGCAGAGACTAAACTGTAACTGAGTGATAATGATAATACACGCTCATCCAGCGGTGAATCTTCAAATCTTATAAAGGGTCGTCAATGTTACTCCTTTGGAGTTGCGGGCGTCTATATGCTGCGTGGGTAGACCCCCCACAAGGTGGACTGATGACCTGGTAAAGTTCGCGGGAGTCCGCTGGATGCGGGTGGCGCAAGACCGGTCATTGTGGCACTCTTTGGGGGAGGCCTATGTCCAGCAGTGGACGTCTTTCGGCTGATATGATGATGATGATGATGATGATGATGATGATATGCTGCTGTGTCCGCTTACCGTCAGGTGGACCGTCCGCTTGTTGTACAAAAACACAAACTTTCAATCTGGAAATCGTTGGGTCGAACCTCGGATCGGACTAACTTATGTACGAAATATTATTTCATAGTTTATCTGCAGGTTTTTGGTCAAGGAAAATATCGCGAGGAAACTGGTGTAATCCCAAAACGGTGTAGTTTTATCTCTGGGTTGGAAGGTAAAGCGGCAGGCACTTCCGTCAAACTAGTGCCTACGCTTAATCTTGGTTTTAGATACCAAAGCGGACTATGGGCTCCATTAGAATATAACTGAAAAACGCTAGGTTGACAATGATGTAAAATAGGTAAATAGTGGACGAAAAGAAAAGTGGTAATGTTTCCAGCATTATGCATTTTTGTGGCAAAATCTCATACTCAGTGTACATTTTACCTTCAAACAATGGTCATTTCATTGTTTAAGAAACAAAATTTCAAAACTAATGTGAAAGACTACTAATGAGTTACTTTTGAGCACAGCAGTCAAAACACTGTCTTTTTTTTCTACGTGAACACCTCTAAAGTTAAGATAAAATCACCAAATAATTGATGAATCATAATACCTATGTCGTTAGAGTGTATATATTCGTATATATATCGTGTCACAACATTTTTTATGTATGTGACCAGAAATAAAACTTTCAAGGTCTTATATAACTTCGTGTCCATTGCCAAATTCTTCAACTGGCATGTCCCGGGCAAGTAAAAACAATCGACGGCCGACGCCGCGGGGCGCGCGTATCATTAATGTTTTTGTACGCAAGTTATGTCGAGTCACGTAAATATCGCGTTATAGGATTGGGCGGGACTAAAAACATGACTACCGAGTGCGTTTGAAATGGGTGGTGCAAGGCACAATACCCACGAAATTAAATTTAAAGCCATAAAGTACTTACAGTCCGCGAAGCATAAGAATTGTTAATTTACGAATGTAAACTTTTATCGTGCCTAGAAAATAGTATTATCACAGACCATCTTTGGTCCCGATAATTTCAGGTGACTTTAATTGTAATTAAAAAACGGTAGGTCCTAGTATAATCCCTTGAGGAACACTAAATGTAATTGTTAGGCCCAATGCTACTGATACGATATCGATTTTTTATCATACGGCTTCAATAATCGAGGCATTCGCCCAATATGTTCAAGACATTATTCATACGTAATTATGACCCATTTTATATAAAAAGGTGCTACGACGAATTGTCTATTGCAATTTATATTATGAATCACAAAATAGGTACCTGTAGGCTTTTAGAGAACAATACTGGTCTAGTACCTAATTGTGATTCAGAGAACTAACTGAATTTGTTCTACTGTAAGCCTCACAGTTAAGTCACCATTTGTTAACTTTAATCGTGGTAAGGTGTACCAAACAGGTAAGTTAAAAGTGGTGCTGATAGTAGTAAGAAAAAATACTCTCCTGAATTATTTATGACACTCGTAACTTCAGAAAAGCCACAAGTGAAATTGTATAAATAAATAAAAATAAATAAATAAATAAATATTTGTGGACAATGTTACACAAATCAACCTAGTCCCAAACTAAGCAAAGCTTGTACTATGGGTACTAAGCGACGTATGTATTAATGTTTGAGGTAAATGAAAATAGAGGCCTTGGTGATACAATTTTTTTTATTGATATAATTTCTATGTCCATATATGACTTAGACGCTTTCGTCTCAGCCTTGCACCACATCAAACACAATGAGCATGAAGCGGTTTGAATGCAAGGTTTTTATTTTATTTCTAATTATAAAACGCCTGTATGTTCATTTTCGCCCGCTGTGTTGCCTTAATAACCCGGTGTTCGTGAGTGAAATAATTTGATTTTGTTAACGTTTTGTTTTCTTACACTACCTTGTTTATCAAAGCTATAGTTATTTTTTGTAGGGAATTTAAAGACATTTTCTTTAACATACATAATGATACCTATTTAATTTGTTTTTAATTTAAAATTTAACTCTTTACTTTCTTCTAGAAATAATATTAAAAAGAGTAATATGTATCATTAATTAAAAATCACGTGTTACTACACACCATAACCAAGATCAAATGCGATAAAAAGTAAGTTTTAGACAGTAAGTTTTCTTTGTCTTTAAGTATCCGATATAAATCACCCTTATTAAATGCTCCAACCACTTCACTGACTTCTAAATTACGTTACCAGCATAGCAATAAATATTTTAGATCACATTTTCCGTCCCATAACTCATTCACGATAATAATAACAAAAGGTTTCCACGGAACCCCAAAATGTAATACATCAAATAGATATTTATGTAAAACAGTACATGCTTTATCATCGCTACCCCAACCAGTTGCATCTAAGCATCCGTTTTAACCACTTTAAACTTTAAGATGTTAGGGATAAAGATGTTTTCGACTGCACTTTTTTGTAGCTTTTTGTATCCCATTTTGCTTCGGTCGGTTAATTTCATACGGTATAAAAAGGTGCCATCGTGGCGTTTTAATATTAAGGGCGATGTGAATTTACTTAATTGGATAGACAATTATAATTAGTCAAAAACGCGTCGACGGGTGCCTTTCCACTATCTTTTATCTATGATCTTGACAGTAAATTACCCGTTGGACTATTGTTAGGGGCGACTGAAATGATATTTTAATTAAGCAGATTCTTATAATATTATACCACATTAATTCATTTTTGTTAAACGGACTACTATCTTTTGAGAAAGTATGTGATTATAATAAAATGATAATAAGGAGTTTATCACTATCGTTAATTATGCAGGAACGACATTATTATCGTTTCAAACGTTTAGAACCAAAAATTTGAAGTTAATTAAGAAGTACCTATCAAAAACTATAGTTTCAAATGATGTAATTAATTTGATTATTATTAAGCTCATGTAGAACCTAAAGCTAGACTTCATTTTATTCTTGGCAGTTAACAAGTAAGCCTGCATTACAATACAATATAATACAAATACTCTATATTGCACACCTCAATTAAATGACACAGTACAATACAAAAAAACACAACAAGTAGAGGCAAACAACAGGCGGTCGTATCGCTAAAGAGCGATTTCTTCCAGACAACCTTAAGGTAACGGAAATGAAATCTAATAAATTGATAGTAAATACGTGGTGCAGAGTTAATATAAGAAACCTACTAAAACCGACCTACCTGCATTATTCCAAAATATAAAAATAATCTTAGATTAAATATATCATTTATATAGACTAAGAATAAAATACCTGGAAACTTAAGTCCAAAAAAGGTGTATTATGTAATGAAGGTAAATATAGTAAATCTTTACAGACTTTCTCCGTATTTTGATCTACCTATTTGACCAAACTTATTTATGACTTAACTACTTGTACCTATCTACTTAAACTACTTAGGTACCTAAGATAAGTAGGAAAATATTGTACTAACAAACAATTGACAGATGTCAGCTCGACAGACCTCGTGACAGGCTATCAGTGAAGAACAATAGCTGTCACCTCCAAGAGCCCTACACCACCGGCATTGAGCAATCAAGTCTGTGACGGCTGTCACTATTGTCGTATTGTCACCTCGATTTAAATATGGAGACACAGGAAATGGGTTTGTTTGTGTGCAGTAGACAAAATTTGATAGAGGCTTAACTTAGTAATAAGTTTCTGTGAATAAAAAATCATTTTTAAAATAGTTCAAGCTTTTATTGGAGACTACCGAATAAAATCTAATAGATTTTATGTCACACCTAGCCATAAAGTGGCCATTATCGCACGCTCCGCGCGCGAAAAAACCCACTTCCTGGCCAGGGGGTGACATAAAATTTTGTACTTTCCACGGGCGATAATAAAGAAAACCTCAGATCGCATATTTATCGCCCTTGCCTTCGGCTCGGGCGTAAAATACCTGCGATCTAAGACATTCTTTGTTTTATCGCCCTTGGTAAGTAATGTACTATAACCTCAGAGATATATATAGCTTCTGAGCATTTTGATTACCACTACTTTCATGATGGAATATTACTGAATATACTATTCATAAACTGAATTAACAATTGCAATAGCCACCACAAACATTTAAAATAATTATGCTTCTGCACTCCGCTGTCCTGTCAACTATGTCGTCAATTTTAATTCGCGACGCGATAATGACAAGCCGTCATGACACCGGTCATTATTCAGCGGCTCCGTAATGATTTTATTGGCCCAAATGACAGCCCGACAATGACGTTCCGATAAACTACCGTGTAATTATGATAGTGCGTAATGGAGACGGCAACAATGTTCGTAATGAAAAGGAGCGACTTGTCGTTTGAAATGACAGAGAAAGATAGAGGTTTATGATATTATCATAAACCTGAATATCTATAACTTCTTCATCTATGTCTTAAAAATAATCACATATTATGTGATTATTTTTAAGACATAGATTATTATTTACTGTAATGACATTCAAATACGATGAAAATTGTTAATGAATTATTAAACTGAATCTGAAACTTCTTTTTTTTTGCTAAAGAATATGCAGAGGAGTGTTCACGAAACGTTTTCAAAAAAGCTTAAGATGACAGTTAGATCTACCTGGCGTAAGTTTCACATGTTACGTATCAGGTTGTCAAAATATAAATCCGCCATTTCATGAAATAAGTTTAATTGTTATTTACAAATGAAAATATGTATTATCCATCAATTATATATTGTCCATCAGAATCTACGACTTGCTGCCAACGCGTAGCCAAAGCACGGATGCCACGCTCGTAGAACTCCTTAGGGTTTTTACCGAAGAAGTTAGCTAGTTCAACTTTAAGATTCTCTTCATTATCAATTTTTTTTTCTTCCAAATGATGAGCCAATGACCTAAAGAGATGGTAGTCTGTTGGTGCAAGATCCGGCGAATAAGGAGGATGTGCAATTACAGTCTAGCCAAGTTGCAATAATTTTTCATGAGTTTGTTTGGCAATATGTGATCTTGCATTATAATGCAAAAAATATATTCTGTCCCGTTTTCCTTTTAATTTCTCTGCCACTTGATCAAGTTGTGAACAGTATAATTGAGCAGTAATTGTGCAGTTACTTGATAAAAGTTCCCAGTGTATAACGCCACTTATTCCCCACCACACACTTAACATAATTTTTTTTCTGCCCAGGTTAGGTTTCGGCGTCACTCTAGGTTTTTGTCCGGGACTAAGCCATTGGCGTTTGCGTGTATGATTTACATAGCAAATCCACTTCTCATCGCCGGTGATCAGGTTACGAAGCCATTCAAAATTTCTATGAAAACTCAAATGTTGTAAACATATGTCAACCCTAAGTTGTCGCTGAGATGGTGTTAAATCATATGGTACCCACACTCCGCTTTTCCAAGTCTTGCCTAATTCATGAAGATGGTTAGCGACTGTGCTGTGGGAGCACCCGAGCTGTTCAACAAGATCACGTACAGTAGAACGCGGTTCCTCTTCTATTAGGTTTTAAAAAAAATCCAAATCAACTGCCGACGGTCTCCTCTGGTGCGGTTCATCTTCGAGGTCAAAATTGCCTTCACGAAATCGCTGGAACCAACGTTTTGCAGTGTCATAACAAAGCGCATCTTCGCCCATCGAAATACATAAATTGCGTACCGCTTCCGATGCTTTGTGGCCTAAACGGAACTCGTGTAGCAAAAGCAGTCGGAGGTCTCTGCGAGTAATGTCCATTTTTGAAGTAGTGCGATCGGTATCGAAGTCACAGACAGAATGTTCCACACGCTCGTGCGCTGGCCTTTATATAGGCGTGACGTAGACGTTTCCAGAAAATTCTGTGTTGTTATAGAAAGTGTAAGAAAAAGTGGCGGTTTTATAATTTGACAACTTAATAATATATTTAAATATGTATTAATTTACTACACAGGTATGTAGTGTTCTATTCCCAGAGATGAGCAAGGTTGCCAGAGCTCCCGGGGATGCATATTGTTAAGAGAGAAGGACCAAATTTTGTCCCTTCTGCTGACAGCATAGTGAACCCACAAATTTTACAAAGGTTCGGCAACGTCGGTTTTGTATTCCTGGTGAGTAAGATCGCCAGAGCTTCTAAGAATGCGCTGTGATGAGACTGAGTGAGTCTATGGAAGGCTAACGGTATCTACTTACAATCAGGCAGACCATACGCTTGTTTGTCACTGTCCTTGTATAACCAAACTAACTACCTTCTCTCACTCTTGGCCTCCGACACGATTTGACGCCACTTAGTCCGATCTTGCGCCACCTCCCTCCAGTTCGCAATTTGCAGATCTCGCAGGTCTGATTCGTTCGACGGGTCGCCTCTCCCATCGCATGGGGATCCTCTCCCATCCTTTCGACGTGGCCGAGCCATCGGAGGCGTTGCTTTCGTCTCTCGGACCATGCTGGGTTCTTGTATAAAAACAATACTACCATAAGCACACTTTATATTCTCACAATCACATAATTGTCATTTAATTAACGCCCCGAAGCTCGAAGGTCAAAACTGACCTTTTCGTTCCGTGACTATACTTTCGTAAAAAAGCGCATAATAAACGTCAATTAGCAATTGCAATTTTGCTAACAGGATCGCTACAGTGTTGCGCAGGCCGCTTGGACCAATAAAGTCATTATAGCGGTAAATCAGTGCCTTGACCAGTCATTATGTTAATGACCAACATGAGTGGTAATGTTATCAACACAACATTGATGAATGTAGTACTTTAAAACACTATTGGACTTTTATACCAGGCCCCGTATAATTATGGTCGCGACTCGCGCGATATCGTGATAAATGATAAGATAAAGCATCTGTCACTTTCTATCGAGTGGCATCAGAAAGTGACAGCTTTATCTTGTCATTTATCACGATATCGCGCAACCATCATAGGTCTATGGGGTCCCAAGAGACCGAGCGAGGGGGTGCGAGGGCACTCAGAGATATACCTCTAACTCTCTCTCTATGAACGATGGTTTTTATTACAAACACCAATGTCAAACTGACAGTTGGTTCTTATCCTGCACCGAACAAATATTTATTTTTAGCCCAGTGGTTGACTGGTAGAGAAAGCCTTAAGGCATTAAGTCCGCTATTTGTCCTTTTTTTAAGTTGCAATAAATTTGAAATAAATACAATATAAATACTCTTTATTGCACACCTCACACAAATTAATCAGTTACATAAGTAAATACAAAGTAATTTTAACGGAATTTCAGGTAAAATAGGTTTGACGAACATCTATACATATAGGCATAAGGCCTTAAATAAATATTATAAATGCGAAAATTAGTGCGTTTGTGAGGATGTTTGTGACTCAATCACGCAAAAACGGCTAAACAGATTAAGATGAAACTTTGTATACATCTAGTTTATAGCCTGGATTAACATATAGGATACTTTTTATCCCTGAAATCATCCCTCAAATACAAGGTCACGCGGACGAAGTCGCGGGCAAAAGCTGGTATAACAATAATTGTTGGCTATGTCACGAATAACCTCCAGCCTACATAGTAGGCATGTTTGAGTGAATGTTTATTGGATATTAAAAACAGTTCGTGCTGGTATTTTTTATTAAACAATTACTATGTAAAACGTTCGACGAATTGTAGTGCGCTAATAATCTAAAGGACTCTCTTTTTCCAGTTTTACAATTATTAACAATTTCATTCGAAAAGTCTAAATTAATTTAAAATCCGTGAAACTATACATTCTTTCTTTTTGTAAGAATAAATAGGCATCGGGCATTGTTTGTGACATTCTAATATTATTATCACAAAATTTACTTCGTGTGATATATGCAGACATAATAAATACCAGTAAAACATACGTTTTGATGTCAAAACTTCTTCTGCGAATGCAGTTGTTATTGCTCTAAATTTCGACCAAAAAATTATCTTACTATTCACCTGCTTATATTTTATCGGAGCCCATAGTTAGTAATGGTACCAAAAAACGTATATTTATCATAGACACGCGTTTCACAAAAACAACTGCCATCCTGACCTTCCTACTCAAAGGGAAGATTGGACCTTTATGAAAACTTTCTGTTAGATGTCAAATGATGTTTCACCCGTAAGTTTTTTTTAACCCAATGGTAAAAGCCGAGGACTTAACCTACGACCTCCATACAAAGCCTTACCGCGCTTATTGGCTTTATGGAATTTGAATCTTAAGTCACAATACGAGTATCACATTGTTCTGTGCAACTGGTGTGTTGTTGAATCTGTTACTTGTTTGTTGCTGTTGAATAAATTTCATTTTATACCTTATTTATTTTCATTTCATTAAAAAACGAACACCCTCTGCATCCGCACAGACTACACCAAAGAACAGTAGTTAGACGCCACGAACGCCATAAAACGAATTGCCCTTAATTCTACGCTAATAACTGACGGCTGTTGCGCTGCCATCGTATTTCAAACGACATGCACTGGGGTTGGCGTTTTATGACAGACTATGACGGGTTAGGCTTTAACACTATCCGGTTCGAAGGACGAATGTTTTTTATACTTTCATTATTTCTTTATCATTATAATTGTGCATAACAAGATGTTAAGCGTTAACTTCACTATCAGATTCAATGGACTACTATATGTTACATGTTACAACACGAGGTCTACAAAATTAACATGGCAAACTCATCAAGAATCTACGAATTTGTCTCACAAATGTAACCTTGGTTTTCGATGACAAAGTTGTGAAACTTGGTAGGCGAATGATAATAAGACAAAAACTATTATTTTAAGTTCGTAAATGAGCCGAGTCGGTCAATGAAGTTTCATAAGATGTAAAGTTTAAGTGTTTGACCGCAATACTTTAATTGGCGTGAAAACTGCTTTAGGATTCGAAGGACCAATTATCAGTAATGAATGTGACTATTAATGTTCGATCACGAAGGCGCGTATCTTATCATTATTACCCTGGTGCAGTAATACCGCGAAAAATCAGAATAAGAACATTTACCGATATAAAAAATAAGGCCTTTACACAAATCGAACTAGTCCTATATTAAGCTTAATATAGCTTGTATTATGGATACTAGACGACGATATGTCAAATACACATATAACATTACACAGGTATTTACAAAATTTCACAATTGTCCCACTTTATTTTCGACAGCTCCCACAAAACCCATTCTCCATTGACAGCTGTCTTATTCAGCTAAAATACACCTGTTATCAAGCTCCAATAAACCAAAAGCCATTCAGAATTTCTGTCATGTATAATTTAAGCAGTGTAATAAATAGGCAACATAAGTTTAAGAGATAATTCGAGGCTGTCGCAGCGCCGAGGTGTCGCAAGGCATGGATGTATGAGCGTAATCGATGGAGGGCATAAATCACCGAGGAGTGAGCGGTAGGAGTGTGAGCGAGCAGCGGGAAAGTGAGCGGAGCGGGAAGAGAAAGCAGATTCGCGGAGTATGCACTGTGTTGAAAGTAAGACGTCAAATAAATAAGAGGCTCGCGCGATTGTAGCTTTTTGGAAATTGCAAATTTCCATTAGCTGTGTCTTCTTACCATCAGGCCTGCCTCATAATTATTTGCCATCGCCTTGCCTCGCTAAAAAAACAAAAAAAAAACAAAAGAAAATTGAATTATACATTGTAAGGTATTCTAATGTTATTGAAATATTGTTGAAAAATATGATAATATATATGCCTTTTTTAAGCGTAAAAGATATCTTTCAGGTTCAGTAGGCACTGTATATATATGACATGGAACGTGAATTGTTGTCACTATTTTCAGCAATAAGACATCCATTATTCGACAGCAAAAATTCTTCTATATCCACGAATTCCGATCGCAAGTTAAGGCGATATATCGATTGAAAGAGACACCTTTGTTTTTCGCTCACGACAAAACTGGATGCAACCCTCTCCGAGAATGGCTTTTTAGACAAATCTCGTTAAATATCTGACTGTGTGCAGGTTTATTAAAATTCCTCTTGTCAGTACCTAGATGAGGTAAAATACCATCATATTAACTTAATCATGTCTTTTAATAATGCGTTGTTTTAGTAGGCTGAGGAAAAAAAGGAAAATATAGACTCGACTTTGGATTTATTTTCTATCGAGACAATTTTAAGCAATCATGTTTCACTATTGTCAGTACCACAATCATATAGTCAAGAATCATATATCTGAATATCAGCCCCTACTGTTTTCTAGTCTGGGCAGGACAGCGTTTCAAAGTCTCCAAATTTCTCAGTGTAGCGCCTTAATTGTACCTATCCAACCATTTACTGCGGTTGCCAAATATGGCCTGTCAAAAATCGCCGACACTGCCACCGCGATCCTATAGGAAATCATGTCCATGTATTTAATGGCATCGATTAATGTTTTAATTCGTGTTCGCAATAATTTAATAATCTCTCTCTAGAGGCCGCCCATTAATATCTCGGCCGCCATACTAAATTTATCTCCGGTGTTTTTATGAAATGGCCCAAGTATTTATGTTCTGTATTAAGAGGTGATTGTTTAATGTGATGAAGCTTATCGTGTTCAAGAGTTTATGTTAATTTGAGTGTAGTGGAAGTTAAGGCGATATTTTCTGCCTCTTTTTTCTGTGGACCAGTGAATTTAAAATTGTTTTATTATAGTTTTAGGAGTAGATTTTATTATATTTGACGTTCAATCGATAATACAACTTAGGATATCGATAATAATTAGGTTGTAGAATGAGCTTCCTGTCGAGGTATTCCCAATGGGTTACAGCATGGGACTCTTAAAAAAAAGGCGTAAAAAGGTTTCATAAGAAAGGCAACGCGCGGTGGAGGCTCTGTTGTTCCAAGCGTCCATGGGCGGCGATGACTATTGACCATTAAGCGGGCTGTAAGCTAGTTTGCCACCGATGTGGTATAAAATACAAATGATTGTTACTTGCCTGAAGAGTTAACCGGTTGTTGTAACAGATTGATACGTTTGTTGTACCGCTTGATATTGCTGCGAATGCTTGATTTGTAATTTATAAATGTTTAACCTATAGCGAGACATATGTACATCTCACATGTAAAGGAGTAATATTTTCATCATTTATTACATTATTGGACTGTATGATTCGCAATCCCGTTTTTTTATTGATTATATTGCAGATAATTCTCAAAATGTCAAAGGCATAATAGTAAATTTAACGTGACAGCTCATTTTATTTGTATAATAGGAAGCTTAATATTACCTTATTGTTTTCAATAAACATAAACGGAGATATTTATGGTTATTTGACTGCATTAAGGTCAGAGACTGACGTGTGAACGAAGACATGAGTTTTATAAAGAAGTTGTGAAAGTAACACAAGCATTTTAAACGTAAAATGTCAACTTTATAAAGCACTTAAAAGTGTTAATTGTTAAAAGCCATTTACGCGTCATTTTTGTGGTAATGATTACATTTTTAATTAGGGTATACTTAAGTAGTAATCGTTAAAAATACGGTAACTTTAAATTTTATCAGATGCTCTTAAAAGTGTATCTACATTAACGATGAGAACCGTGACGAAAAATACTCGGATTTAAATTACTGTTCTAAATAACCACATTAATATTGTATGACAATGAAGATTTTTGTTTCATATATGCAACAAAATTCTATGCATATTTATAGAGCCTAAAGTTCGTATCAGATATTGTTGCTTATTCTAAATAAATTACCTGTATGAGATATGTAGCAGAAAAATAAATATTATTTGCATGTAACCTGTAAGGCAGATTCTAGTGATACTTCTAATTGTACCTGTTTGTCATCCTACTGTACCTAAAATCGTGCTAAATAAATAATTATTATTTTATTTCATTAATTTACTTGTATACTTACTTTTATTTTATTTATTTTGTCATTATGTACTGTTATGTGTTACTTTTGTTGAGGTTATGCAATAAAGAGTATTTGTTGTTGTTGTTGTTACCAATAAAGACTAATAAAACATAAGATTAAGGTAAATGAAATAAAAATGAATAAAAGTACAGAGATCTACTTAGACGGCATAACGTAAACGTTCCTGGTGCTAAAAACTGACTCAATACATGGCCATTTCAATCTTATGTCATGTCATGATGACAGAAGTGATTACTAGGTATGTCATCTATTGGAGACTAAGGTGTCGATCACAGGGACATTTACCTTAAGTACATTGCGATCAAATACCAATATAGCATAGAGACCGACAAATAAGCCAGACTTCACGTAACTGCAAGAGTTGTGTGTAAATTGTTGAATTTATTGAGTGTTTTCGAAAATAATCACTTTATTATTTTTTACCAGCCAAGTAGTTTCACCCAATAACAAATTCGTCAAGGGAAAGTTATAAAACTAATTGAACGCCAATTACCTATACCAATTTCATGCGCGTGTTTATCATATTTTCACCTATAATCGATTCCTTTAGTTACAATACTATATGTCTAATGTCTATGTGTGAGTAGAATTTGACAAAACATTTGATTATCTTCAATTATACCACCTGTTACAGAAACCATTGATAAGAAGATCTTACCACAATAAACCGTGTAAGCATTTTAATTAAAAAAAATTGGTAGTAAGATATCTTAATTCCCAATTTTTGTTCACCTTTATTATCATGGATTGCTAAAATAGAAAGTGTTAAGTATGACCTTAGATTACCTAATACATTCAAACGTAAAGTTTGTCAGGGTCGCCGTCATCGAAATCGATAAGGAGGACTATATATATATATATATATATTTTTGGCAATGAAACAACCGAAATCACTAATTAACAAAATATAATGTCTGTTTTTACAAAAATACAAGGAATCTACATTTAATCAACAATTCATCGATACAAAAGCAACTTGACGCAACGCGACCCGGGACTAACCTAGCTTACATTGAGATGTCAACTCTACTCATTTCGCGCCTAAAACTGACACTGACAGGTGACGGCTGTCAGCGGGGCTATTTCAGGCGTTCTTTAAAACTTGGAATCCAATACGGCCGTTCCTGACGCTGCATCGTCCTCGACTGCGTCTTCCGATTTTCATCACCAACGCCCGTCCTCACGCGGCGCCGGAAGATAGCCGCGTCGGGGGAGGGTCGACACCGACAGCTCCGGCACCAGCTTTGATGCTCGTTGCTCGGTGACCTGCCCAGAACCAGCAACAGGACACGTCTCGTATCTGCAACAACTTTCTCAATCTCAATCATCTAAAATCTTTTTCTAAGGTTCCGTACCCACAGGCACAAGAGGAACCTTTTTTTGTACCACCATTCTATCACTCATTCAATACAACCATATGTTCCACCATCGTTCAATCAAACGTTCACAATGATCAAACGTCTCCATTCAACATCGCATTACCATCGTCTTCATAGCTCAGTCATCCATAAAAGATGAGGCGTGACGTGAATGAGACCCACAGTATAATGTACATCAGCCTCATCATAATTCACTCAATCATCATGCGATCATACATCAGCTTATATTCAAACCTTTAAATTTACATTGCCATGGCCTTAGCAGGATACACAATTCCTGCGTACGGACAGAGGTAACCCTCACGACCCGTCTGCAGACGCAAGATGAGAACCGCAGCTCCCACTTCGTCACTACGGGTAGAAGCGTCCTCCATTCCCGCCTGCTACGGGATAGGCGTCCCTAGATCCCGTCTTCCGTTAACAAGGATCGTAACCACTTGTTAACCGGCATACATGTAAAATGCTTGCTAACCCGCACTATGTAAAACGTTAACGGAGCCGTCACAACAACCCGTTAATCCGCATACACGTGAAGTGCTTGTTAACCCGCATCATGTAAACGTCGACAGAGGCACCATAGTTAGCGTGTCAACCTGCTCACAGTGCTCACAGTAAACATCGACAGAGACATGCATGTCAGTCAGGTCAAAGTAAAACGTCATCATTAACTTGTCAATCTGTTCAAAGTAAAACGTCAGCAGAGCATCCCATTAGCCTGCAGTGGCGGAGCGTCCATATAACTCGATTGTCTATTTTCCAGCCAGTCCAGTTCTTTTACTATGGCTCATAAGGAATAAGAAAGGCAAATTATTCCCTTCCCTAAGAATATTTTTGACGTGCCGCCACTGGTAGCTTGCTTATATCATTAACGCTCTGCTGTGATTCGTTTCATCATAAAAGAGATGTAGTCAGTCAGAGATGTAACGGTAGATGGATGTCCTATCCTATCACAGGGAGGCTTTAAGAGAAACTATGAGAGTGGCTAGAATGTGTTTTGACTCAAAACAATAGAAGGAGGGGAGGTTTAGTTTTATGATAAACAGAATCACAATCCTCAGGTGCAATAATGAAAGCAGCGTATGATTAACCACTATCCTCTAAACATTACCACATACTGGAACACGCTCATAAACTGTAGTTCATTGAGTCCAACTGCTCCAGTGAGTAGCGCATGCCTCCAGGCATCGCTCTCTTCTTCACAGCATTAACAGGATAGGGTCCAGAAAAGAGGTATATGACTAGCATCCACTCGAAAGCAAATGTCTGGCTCCAGAGGACTCGCATGTCAGCCGCAGCTCACAGCGTCCTCTTCACATAGTAAACCATCACTGCAAAAAGCAAACACAATCAGATCCAATTATGATTACATTCATGAACACGACAATTACAGTTAGTCACAATCGAATGTAGTTCATTCAACCCATTCACATAAAATAAAGTGAACATCACTGTATTAATCCACTAACAGATATAAGTCTTCCCCAATACGCACCATTTTCACTGTGCCTTTAGCTTGTCGCATTCAGCTTTTAACAGAGATCTTTCACCAATCTTGGCTCCACCTAGCCAAAAGAGCATACTACGCTTACCATCCAACAATTCTAGTGAAACATACAGTTGTACATCATTGTCCATAATGCAATGCCCTTCCTGCTATGTATTGTCTTATTTTTGCCCCGTTCGGCCTTCACTGACTCATATAAACATTTCTAGGCCTTCAGCCCATACTGGCACCTCCACTGGGCAAAAGCTTCACTGTAACACACAGACACAAACACAACACAAGTAATTAAACCAATGCTACTTTTTATCAAGCCAAATAAATCTCTTCCTAATAATCATTTCCCATGAGTCATAAGAAGTCCATCAAATAGGCAGGTCAACAAATAAGCCCTTGATGATGACCTTTATTCATTCACACTATTGAAGCATGTGAAGTCGCAGCTATAGTCGCAGATCACAGGGCCACCAGTCTGCAATTTACAACTCAGGAACACACTAAGTGTTCGGTTCACTAAAACAACTCCATATCACATTTGACTTTAACAAGTTAAGATCAATGTGGCATTTGCTACAAGTGTTCAATCATTAACATACATGTTGTCCAAAATAGCATTATGCAGATAGCATCTAAAATTGACACATACAAATACAAATTACTAAATGTCAACTTCAAAAAATGCAAGATGTAGTTAAATACAGGGTAGGTATTTTCAGGCATGTTAAATACATGTTTTCATGACACATTGCATTGTCATCTCATCAAATCCAAAATATTACCTCGTCCATTGCATTAATATTATGCTGCACCTTTTGATTCATATGTGAGGTCAAAACTTCTAAGTTGACATACACAGAACAAAGATAAAATAAGTTTCCAAACTTCACCTTTTGTATGAGCTTACATTGCCGACTGTACACAGCTATCAATTACTCATCAATGTAACTCCATCAATTTCCAAGTCAACCAGGCCATCATGTGTAAACGATTAAACTATGGCCACCATCCATATCCAAAATAAGGCCAGTCCCATGGTACCACACCATGCATTTCATGACATCCGGACCAACACCGGTACACAAAACTTCATTTCTAATTTATTTTCAGGAATCTGGCAAAACCTGACCTGCAAACTTGTTTCAAAACATGCTAACACACATACACATAAGTAAAGAAACATTACACATGAGCAATAAAGACTTGCATGTAGTAAAACTTTCCCACAAAAGTACTAAAGAACAGAACAATCTTTCATCGGTAAAGTCCAATGTAATTTAAGACATGAAAAAACATTAGTCAAAGCTTCTCACTTTGTCTCAAGAATTTCAGCCTCAACCAGTCCTTAATTTCACATTCAGTGTCATCAGCTTGTTGGAGGGTGGCCTGGGGAAAATCCAGGGGGAAACCTCCGACACGACCACGCGGGCAGTTTAAACACTGAAATACCCTAAGAGTTTGCGATCTAGTGATCTTGGTTGAGCAGTTTTATTTCAACCCAATTTGAACTACCATCATCTAGAGTGTGGTTACACTATATGTCACCAATGCATCCCATGTACACATACATAAATGAGCACAAGCATGTTCCCAAATAGGACCTCTGTCTACCCTATAGTAGACACTGCCTAAGTATGAAATTCAAAATTAAGTTCCAGGTAAATTACATGCTACTGATCACAACAGTGCGCAACACATACTATGTGGCACTTAGCTATACACTTTGCATACTTACTAATTTAATAATGTTGCAGAGCACAGCGCTATCATTTACATTGCAACTTAACATGAGATGTGTCGATCCAACTTAGCATTCACTCACTACTCACTCTGGACCTTTACTCAGTAATCCCAACAGCATCCATGACTTGTACCATCATCATCATCATTAATTTAAGAGCCAAGCTCTTGTCGGTGGAGCAACTTTCATGTATTTCTTAAGTCTTTCTTTTGACCACCTGACCATTGCTCATAAATTCTAACTATGCTGTATCTATAGTGCAACTCAGTCTCTGAAATCAAACTCAATGTGCAAGGTGTTTAGAAAATAACCACAACCACTTACATGGAAAATGTCATTTGTGACATGTTACCATTTACATCTTTCATCATTGTGTACTTGAAATACAACTTGCAAACTAATTTCTTTTTTTTTTTGTACATCTATTAGGTGTTCACTCAAAGAATTAAAATAAACTGTAAGCTAGTATCAACTTAGATGTGCCATTCAATGATCATAAAATCCATCAAATAAGAGCTGACCGCAGTCACAACTGTTACCTTACCCAGTTTACCCACCGGCTTTGTATGTTTGCTAGTACACTTCTTGACATCAAAATGCATAACAACTATACATAAGTTGTTACATTCTAAGACTTACCACATTACCTAATAGGTATTTGTTTGATTCTGTATCTCATTCTCTCTAAGATGTCACAATAACAGTCTGGAAGTACTGAATCAGACAGCACCGTACTGCACTTTACTAGAAACTAACACAGTCACATCATAACTACCATAGTTATGCAAAACTTTATTTCCTCATTGATTACAAAGTCTGTTTGTTAGGTTACCTGTGTGTAATGAAGACAGCCTATGAGCGCTGACTATGGGCAAATAGTTACCAGCTTGTATGTTACCCCTTGTATGACAATAGAAACCTGCAGTATCCGCACAAACTACAGACAATGACACTTGCTGCTTGTTGTATAGGAACATTTCACCGTATTCCCACATGTATGATACCCGATGACGGCGATGACTTAATCACACCCATGATATACGGCGATGCACGCTGTAAGTGCAGTTGCAAGGCAGCTACCATTTCACCTTTCTGCTAATTATTTGACCTGTGAACACTAAAAATCACAATGGAACCAACTGTTCCACAAGTTTGTAAAGCTTTGTAGCTACTGCGTCATTTCGTGTCAATGCAGCATTGACTTCGACCGTGAAGTGTTGCAACTCCACTGAAAATTGCAAACACGTTTTCTTTATGACAATTCTGCCGTGTTTGAGATAACACCGACAAAACAAGATCCGGCCGGCTAAGATGACATCGGCGAGTGCGCATTGATATAGCGCTTGCAATTCTACGAAGATCTGATTCGGCTGCGTTTCTTAAATATCGTCATTGTTGCTTACGTATCGATATTTTCAACTGATTATGAATACGATTGATTCATTACTTGAAACAATTAACAGCCATTACAAACACAAGAAAACATGGCGAATTGGCCACGCTAGACTTCGACTTTGTGGGCAGTTAGATAAGCGTATCTCACTTCTGATTTTGGCAATGAAACAACCGAAATCACTAATTAACAAAATATAATGTCTGTTTTTACAAAAATACAAGGAATCTACATTTAATCAACAATTCATCGATACAAAAGCAACTTGACGCAACGCGACCCGGGACTAACCTAGCTTACATTGAGATGTCAACTCTACTCATTTCGCGCCTAAAACTGACACTGACAGGTGACGGCTGTCAGCGGGGCTATTTCAGGCGTTCTTTAAAACTTGGAATCCAATAATATACATTCAAACATGAAGTAAGAGCCCTAACCTTGAGAACAAACAGTGGCCTATTTTTGAGTTACTTCTGTCCATGTAGTAGCTCTGAAGATGTAAAAACAAGATAAGATAGATAAGATAAGATAATCATTTATTTCACAAAATTCTATAACATAGTTACCAGGGGTCCCCACACTAGGCCACGCCTGTATCGTGGAGAACCAGTTAAAATACATTTCTGAAATAAGTTCGATACTACATCTGGTAGAATATAGAAAATATGGCGATATTAAACATTGAAAAGTTTTATACTTATTCTAACTTAGGTGTAACTTAGGTGTAGAAAAGTTTCAGTTTCAGCATAATTAAGAGTCATCAGAAATTTAAGAATAAGTTTTTTAGCTTCATTTATAGTGCAGCTCGTTAAGTTACAGTTTTTGAGCAATTTGTTGTAAATAGATACTCTAATGTAATCTCCAAAGCGCTGGCCAAAACTGGAGAGCACCCTGGGAACTGGTAGCTTAAAGACACGTTTTGTAAGTAGTGTATCGTAGCAAGTCTTAGATTTAGAGGTTTTGTGTGTGATTAATGCAATTTTATGTATAAATAATTGTCTAACTGTTAAAACATGTGCTTCGGCATATAAAGTCTCAGTTGGAAATCACAAAAAGTGGAGGTATTTGTTCAAGTACAATACTTCAAATGAATGTCTTATACGTAGTTTATTTAATGCCTTGTGAAATCTTTGAATAGTAGCAATGTGGCAATTTTTCTGGACATTACAAGTGTGCAAATCTATACATACATAGAGTTGTGTCTCCACTGAAAACAATGGGGAAATACCTGAGTTATTAAGGACGCGCTTATTGCAATGGATTCAGGCGGGATTTTCATTCCCAAAGACATTGTCGTAAGGAAGTAAAAAATACATGGATAATTAATTTTAATTTGTCCCCATTATAAAGTAGGTTTCACAGGTGAACCCATTTAGTGATGGAGACAAGTGGTCCTTTCTCGGTACTGTATAATCAAAAGTGGCAGGTGGGAAAATCCTGTCGTTTCCAATGAAGATAACTGAGAAACGTACACCTGTTGTTACCGCGAGAGCGCTTGAATGAAAACTTTGTGCATCATCCGTTCAAGTCATCAATAGTTTCGTACCTTTGAGGAATTTAGGCACAGCGGAAAGCCATCTAGCTCAAATTTGAGGAACAAAACTGGGTATAAGAATCATCTTGTACAGAAGACCGCAGCCGTATAATACTAAGTAGGTACTTGCTCTTTAGGTTAGGTTCGGTTGTGGTGTTGTGTTCCCACTTCCCAGTAAGTCACCAGAGCAACCGTGGATGGGCTCTATCTCTCTTTTTTTTTGGAACCTGACTGTGGCTTTATGGGCCCCCATTAAAGGGATAGGAGTGCATGTGAATGGACTCTGTTGAGAGTGAGGGACCAGCATATGTCTGTAGCTGTATTCCTGCATACCATTAGGCAGGCCAGACAGGGGTCGGAAATTGAGCTTCACTATGGTGCAGCTGGGGATGCTGTGAATCAGCGGAACAGCAATTCAGCTATCCAGATCTGACGGTACATATCATCTTCGAGTGCCCTATCACCAAATTTTGCAAAAATACGGCGGACTTTAAGATACTTTCGACAGATGCAGTTGCATATCTTAAATCTAGTAATTCAAACATGTTATGGTCCCTGTAATTTCCATTCATTATATAACATACAAGTGACTTTTAGGTTATAAAATGTATGGAAATGACATGTCAGGATTGACTTCTTATCTTGCCTTGCTGGGAGAACATTGCGGTAAGCCATACGATAAATAATTCAGGAGCACATTGCATAGAATTTAGCTCAATTTTCCTCCGCTAGAAAATAACTAAGTTAATTATCACTCACGTACCCACTCGGTTACCCGTACCCTTACCATGAGTTTGCAATGTTTGCATTACCGTACTCGCTTACAACTGCGTAAACGATTTAGTATGGCGATTCTTAGTTCTATTGCGTAACCGACAGAGGCGCTGTACTTTTGTCTATACTAAATCGTTTACGCAGTCGCTAGCGAATACGGTAATGCAAACATTGCAAACTCGTGGCAAGGGTACCGCGGTGTGTCTAACCGATTGGCCCCAGTATTTACGTTAACTATGTTCATTATAGCTGAGATTTACGATCGTGATTTGCTCCCAACGGCCGGCAATTACGGAATATCTGCGTTTTAATTATGTTGTAGCATGCGCAGTGCTGTTTCATTGTTAGGTTTTTAACACATCGGTGGCAGATGCGTGCGGTTAACGTTACCTATGGACTGCAAATTTATCTCAAACGCACATTCCCGATGTCGACCCTTGACTTATTTAAACAAATACGAGACTCGCATGTGAGTTTCATTACATAATAAAATAAAACACTTACACTGCGGGTCACGGAGGTATAAATAAATAAATATAAAGTGCATTTATTTTGGATAACAGGTTAATTATTTTATTATAACAGGCTATAACTATAAGTAGTGTTCGGAGTTTCGGTGGCAAATTTCACACAGTGGGTAATGGAGTCGTCTTTATGATTAACTTTTTAAGATTTGAATAAATAATTTATTCATTTACCTGAAGTACTTAGTATGACATTAAATGGCGGCAGGTACAAACATTATACTGTCCCGACTGTTTAGGTGACATGTTTGTACGTATGTAATAGGTAAAAATAAATAAATTTATTAAACAATGTTTACCTACATACTTGTGTTATTAGTAGTTCTGTGTTATCGTGGTAAATTGGAGTGGAGAATTATGCAAAATTAATCATTTAATCGATATTCGTTTATATTGATTTAAACTTACACGATTTTTACACATTATTATTGGGGAACGGGACTTACAAAACATTAACACAAACATTACAAACATTATCTCCAGATTGATGGCGTTGCTATGGGTAGCCCGGTGGCTCCGGTTATGGCAAATATCTGGATGGAGCATTTCGAAGCCACTGTAGATCTGCAACCATGGGCAGTGAAGTTATGGAAGCGATATGTGGATGATGTCTTTTGCATAATGAAAGGTGGCAAGCAGAAAGTGGAACAATTACTCCAGTATCTCAATTCCATTCACGGAAAAATCAAGTTCACATATGAATTGGAATCTGAACGAAGTTTGCCTTTTCTGGACGTAAAAGTGATCGGTCGAAGCGACGGGTCTTTGACGCACACTGTCTATAGGAAGCCGACACACACTGACAGGTATCTCAACGCTCTGTCTCACCATCACCCCCGCCACCTACAGTCTGTAGTTAACTCTTTGCGGAATAGAGCACAGGACCTATGTGACCCGGAGTTTTTAGAGAGCGAAAAGGCACATATAGAGAAAGTCCTTAGGTGGAATGGGTACAAGGTAGACAGTAGGCGACCCAGACGGAAGCCGAGAGGAAAATATGCTGATGTCCCGAGGCAACCAGCATACATGCCTTATGTTAAAGGGGTTACGGATAAAATCGGTACAGTACTAGAAAAGTACTCTATTAAAACCGTGTACGTGCCGCTATCCAAGATCGGGGGGCATCTAAGATCGCCAAAGGATATTATCCCTTACCAATCACCTGGCGTTTACAAGATCGATTGCAGCTGTGGGAGTTCTTATATTGGTGAGACCAAGCGAACCATAGCAGAAAGGGTCAAGGAACACATCACAGCTGTCAAAAATCGTCAGGTGAATAAGTCGGCCATAGCCGAGCATTTACTGGAGTCAGGACCAAACCACTGGATTGAGCTCCATAAACCGAAAGTCCTTTCTACAGAACGCCATTTCTACAGTAGAAAAGTACGTGAAGCCGTTGAAATTAAAAAACATCGAAATTTCAACCGGGACGACGGTTTCAAAATCTCATCTTCGTGGAATCCAGTTATTAGTAAGTGCAAGCGTGGAAATACATCGTCCATTACATCAACGAACATTGTTAGTGTTGTGTGTCGTGCGAGTGACAACCCTAGTGAGAATGTAATTAATGAAGACCAAGTGCGGGTAGTTCGGAAAACCCGTGCGGCTAGAAGATGTTGATACCCGCTCACGCCAGTCAGTTCGCGACCACGGATGTTGTGATACATTCGAAACGTCGGACAAAAACCTTAAAAAAGGTAAATTAGTTATAATTGTACGCGATTAAGTCCCGTTCCCCAATGATATTCGTTTAATCAAAAAAATAGTAAGGCGACTCCATTTACCTCTGTGAAAGCCAACGAAACTCCGAACACTAATTATTAGATATCATGGCACCGTTTCGGCACGGAACTCTAAAAAGTGTCTTTATTCTAAAAATGTACCGAGTTGTCGATAAATGAAAGAGTAATCAACTAACACGTTTGAAACACGAAGTAAATTGCTTCTTGTTAATAAATACTGCTTTGTTTCTAAATCGCATAATTGATTCTCGTCGATCAATGTAGCATAATAAAATAAATGTTCGCTACAGATAGCAATCATTCCAGCGCTTGATGAAATACCTCACATTTAACACGTGTAATATAACACGAGGCCAGTTCATGAATCTACGAAAATATTAAAGTTACGACGAAAATATAGATTATAGATATCAGTGGCGGCGCGTCAAAAATATTCTAAGGTAAGCCGGAAATAATTTGCCTATCTTATTCTTCATGAGCCGTAGTAAAAGAACTGGACTGGCTGAAAATAAGGCAAGCCGGTGGGAATCGAGTTGTATGGACGCTCCGCCACTGATAGATATAAAGTTTGAGGTTAGAATGTGAAGAAATAATGTAGAGTTACACTACACAATTTTTTTATACTGTATATTGATAAAGAAAGAAAGAGATACCTACGTATGCTTAGTTTGAAGCTAGGTCGATTTGTGTAAGATTGTTTAATTTGTAAATTTATCAATAATATAAAAAAAAAAATTAAATGATTGACGTTTCAAAAAAAAAAAAGGTTGTTCACAAATATTTATTTATTATCATGTATTTACTAGCTGTTGCCCGCAACTTCGTCTGCGTAGAGCTCATTTCACAAAACGCTGAAATTGGTTTTGTTGTATGAAATATGTAAGAAATAAGAAGCCTCTCACTAAAAATAAATTGCTCCCCATACAAACTTTGAACCCCTTTTTAACCCCTTTAGGAGATGTTTTTTAAATAACGCTGAAGTCACTTTTTTCCATTATTATAAGGAACTTTTATACAAAGTTTGAACACACTCACTTTAAAAAAAATTGCTCCCCATACAATATTTCACCCCTTATTTCAACCCTTTAGGAGACGAAAATTTTAAAAATTCAGATATAACTTTCATTGTCTTATTTTAAGGAGTCTTTGTACAAAGTTTCAAGTCTGGACCTTAAAAAATGTATTGCCCCCCATACAAATTTTGCACCCCTGTTTTACTCCCTTAGGGGTGAAATTTCCAAAAATCCCGTCTTATCCCTTACCTCCGTTATATAACCTAACTATAGTGTAAATTTCAAATTTCTAGGACCGGCAGTTTCGGCGGGGCGGTGATTAGTCAGTCACCCTATCAACTTTATATAAATAGATTACATGCAAGTTAAGTGAGCTGATTTCGATATTTCGTTACGAGTTTCATACTCGTGAAACTCATTTATTCGCAACTCAAAAGCCCTCACATACAATTACCAAGTCCACCAGACAAGACCCATCATAATTACGAGCCAATTGAAGGTTCCGACGTAACTGCACGTTGGTTATGTCAGTAGGTTCCTACGTCTACCTTTATAAATGGGCTTATTCAAAACAATTCACCTCATCTCAAGCTTGTAGTGGCAAGTCGGAAGTGCAACGACATAATTTCCTATTTCTGACTTAGCGGAACAGGATCGGTATTTAGCCGAGCCACAACTTCAAGGCTTGAGTCATAGTGATAAGTAAAAATTTGCATGCTTCTTTAAGGCTGGGTGCTACCACTTTTGAGTTATTTAAAACCATCTGAGACACTTAATATAGTGTATTTAATTCTAAAATAAATATATGTGTTAGATAAGGATTTTGTCTTGACAAAATCGTATTCAGTTCCAAAGTTACAAGATTAGACGTGATGAATTTCACTCGATAGAAAAAAAAAACGCAAAGTTACCCCTTTTTGGAATATATTTTTTCAATATTGACAATATTACTTGTATTGTTACATTTAATTTTTGGACTTAATTTAAGAAACTAAATAGTTATAGACAAATTCGTATGGTTTGCTTTGATAAAATTATTGGCTATGTTTAAATGTTTACGAAAACTACGCGCAGAGCTTCCGTAGCGAGCGGGATGGTCTCACGCGTGTTAGAGAGGGACATGTCAGATTAACGCCTGTTATTTACCTCTACTGTAGGCCTAATGTTCTGTACTGTGTTCTTTTTGAGGCGTGAAATAAAGAGAATTTGTATTGTATTGTATGACACGATAACAACTGTAGGTAAGTATTGCGTGTGATCCAAACTAACCGCTAAGAGTTGCGCGTCTCGATCGCGCAATGTACAGATAAAACACTAGATGCGCCGCTATTTTCGCAAAGTCTTGGCCGGGCGGATATGTTACGTGAGCTTAGGTATATGAGTCAACCGATTTCCTTACTGACTTATACTGTCAGTATTAATTTTCTTTCCCGTTCACGGGACAATGGTGTCCCGGACCTTTGGGAGGCGAGCGCGGAGCCGAAGTACCGAGGTACCGAAGTACCAACGAGTACCACATAGCCAACACGTAGAGGCCCTTTTGACAATTTAATGAAATGCAAGGGATACCTACACCGAGCGGATGCTGTCCCTGCCCGTGTTATGGGACGCACACAGAGACAGCACCCGCCAGGGTATAGAGGTACTATTATTGCTGATTGATGGAGTCTAAATGAACTGGGCTATTAGGTGAATATGATGGACTAATGGCTGGGCTATTGGGTGAGACAACGGACGCCTGCCTAATAAAACTGTCTCAGATTTTTATTTCACTATTAATTTCACGTATTAATTTTATTGTTATAATTCGCGCGTTTCAACTGCCTCACTTTCGTGGACACGTTTTTGACGAATTGGCTGTAGATTTTGGTGGTATTTCTTTGTTAGGTGGTAGATGTCCCGCACTTTTATCAGATAACTGAGAACGGCATTCAAATCTTTATCCAAACTCAACAAAATAGTGACCACGAAAAAGTGATTTGGAACAAACGCCCGAATAATGGGCCTTTATACTGTTGTGGGTAGTTAGGCACTGCGCAAACAGTAACGGAGCGGTACAGATTGGCATGAGAGGTTGTCAACTTTTTGATATCATACTGCCTACGGTGAGGGAGGTGACGACCGGAAGTCGCCATACGATGGGGCTGGAGGTGAATTGAGACAGGTGAATTGCACAGCTGGGACGCAATATTGTAGACTAAGTGTGGCGGAAAATAACTGGGTCATTGTTTGACACGTAATGTTGGAGGTATTTGACAGACTGATTGATATGGCAGCGGTTATACAGGACGTGGTAAAGATGAGAGACTAGGTAAGAGGTCTTACTACTAAACCTAAGGTTTCGATCATTACCTGCCTAGGTATGTACGGCCGAGTCTTTTGGACTCTATTTCTATTTTATTAGAGTTCAAAAGTGACAAACATTCAAATTACTCGACTGTATATCCAACTAGGGAGATGTATCTACTTTATTATGTTATTCCAATGAGGTCTATAATTAGATAAATCGCATTGTAGTCTACTTAAGAAACATTCCGACCCACTTCTATATTTTTACTTTACAATCGGAATGATTTGTACACAGACGTAATTACGTAAGTACAAACCAATACGGGTACGACTGTCTTTAATAAATCACCAGTAGAGGTCAACTCCGCCTCCTCCTTGCAATATTTCCATACTAAACTGAAGGCATGGCTTATTGCGCACGCACTTTTTAATTTTAATGAATTTTTAAATTTTAGGTTCCGTAGGCAGTACGTAACACAATCAGAAATTGTTAATTACACTGAATCAATTATTTACCGACTGTAACTGGTTACATTTGGTTATACTAAGGTATATTTTTATTATATAAATTGACCTGTAATATGAGGAGATAAATAAATTAATATGAATACACCCGATCTCGAATGACAGTAACACTTATTGTCGCGCGGTCGTCGCTATGACATGCTATCAGTAGAGCGAAACATGGTTTTGGAAAGGATATCTTCTACCGTCGTATGTAATTTATTCTGCACTTACAATCACATTCGTATTCTGTTGACCACTTTTTTTAACCCGTTCTTCGCCCGTCTGCGCCAACGCCGATCGAAACACGTCCATTAAACGCGCAGGCTATAATTTGAGCCCCCTGTATAATCAAAGGGCAATCAGCTAGTTATTTCTCAATATATTGAGAGTCGGTGAGGTCTTGTAACGAGATTAAAGGAGTGTAAAGCGCTAAAAGACCGTGTCAAAACCGGGTCTCATATTTTGAGTCAAATCAAAGATACGATGATATATGTATGCATTCACATTGAAAGCTCAAGTCAATATGTGTCATAATTATCTCATCTGCCTATCAATTTAAAATGTGCGGTTGTTGCGAACGCAACCCTTTTTTATTATATAACTTCAATTTACCATGCAGTAGCAAAACGCGCCCGTCGGGCACAGTTAGTGTAAGAGCGGCTCTTTTAAAGTCACCAATAGGAACGCTTCACGTACTCTTTATCCCTACCATTTTAATATACTCAAATCTTGCTGGCATTAGGTTTTACCTACTCTTGGTGAACACACGACTTCTGCATAATTATCTCCCTTGGCCAATCTCTCTGTAAACCAGTACCTATTGAAAATTATACTACAGTCTACTATACATCGAAGTTTTATTTGAGTCGTCGAGTTCCGCCACCATCGGCACCGGCCGCTACAGCGGTCGTTTCTCCCAGATAATGTTTGCGCGATAAAATAAATCACATATTAGAAATTTTGCAACTTTTTTCATTACAAAAACATCGAGCTACTGATAATAGGCGGACGGACGAGAACGATCAAACGCTGCCAATGCTGCCATGTAATAATTTAATGAAAATCGCATGTAATTTCTTGAACCATGCAAAATAATTATGTTTATTCAATAAATTGAATGACAAGTTTGGCCTATTTGGTCACCAGCCAGCTAAGCCAAAATGGTCAATGACTCTGTTTACAAAGCCGTTGGTCTTGGATACTTATAAATCCCGGTAAGATTATTTATTTGTGTGATGAGCATGAAGTTCCTAAGTCTTGGTTATTTTCTGTCTTTGAGTGGTCTCGTACCCATGATTAGTATCTACAAGCTTGGCTTAGTTTGGTACTAGATCGATTTGTGTAAAATATAGTCCCCAAATATTTGTTTATTTATGTAAAACTTTTGATGCTCGCAACTTAATCACGAAAAACGGTTGACCAAATTGAAAGAAGATGTTGGTATAGATATAGATATAAGGGATGTTAACTAATATGGAAATTTCACACAGAGAAATCACGATCAAATATAGAAAAAGCTCACCTAGAGGTAAAATCAAACAATCGTAGCTATAACCTACAAGCATGCTCACGAATATTTAATAGTCAAAGCTCGAACAAAACCAACCCATTATAAATTATTAGCACAACATAAAACTTTTATGAGCCCATTGAATAAAACATAAATAAAAAAGCCATAAATCTATTAACGAAATCAATAACAATGATTTAAACGACCCATTGTCAGTATGTGCGTTGAACAGAAATCACAACCCGTATTTGAATATAATGACTTACATTGAACACAACTTGCACGGAATAATTTAATAGAGTCGAATGCAAATATCGATTTGCATTTGTTTTGAGAAAATATTACGCTTTGAAAGCAGTGGCATTAATCATTGATTAGAGATGCATAATAAACTGTGTTCAACTGTGCGGCATTGATTGGGGCCAGCGAACCGCTTTGTAGTGGAATTCTTTTGATTAGCATTTTTTTTCACCTGATTTGGAAACCGGGTTAATGATAATAATATACATATATTCACGTGCACAAACTCTATAAGTAGGTGTTTCAAGGCTTAACAACGACTTAATTGAGGTATCCATGGGGCATCCATGCGCTGAAAATTGAGGTATGCCAGCATTAACAATTGAGATAAGTACCGGTCACGAGAACGGGTTAAATAAATAAAAAATAAATAAATCAATCAATTATTTATTTAGGTATTTACCCATAAGTTTACAAGTTATAAATTATTAAGTTTTTAGATACTAAAATTAAAATTACAATAAATAAGCCATATTTGAGGCCCCACTCGTTATATAACATGTCGTGTATAATACGTTAACAATGCTGTTTGTCGATTCGCTCATTCTCCCGACAAAGGACCAGTGTCTCTTGCGCATTATAGCGTAGAAGTCGTCCACTCTGTTTGTTTGTTTGTTGTTGTTAAAAGTATGTAGAAACTATAAGTAAATTTATTCGTATTTAATACGTAGTCAGTTGTTTCTTTCCATTTTGTTTGATTTTTTCTTATTATTTGTTGTATATACACTCAAGACGAAATAAAATGCGACACGGCGTGGAATGGAAAACCGATTCAAAGTCTACTAGCTGTTTTTGCTTTTGGTTACTACTTACTACTTATTTGGTTACCCTACAAGGTTTTGGAAAATGAATTTGTAAAACGTAATAGATATTGAATATGAATATCTAAAATCATGTATTGTTATAAAATAATAAAATTATTGGCGCCAATAAAGAAGAGACTGTATTTGACAAATGAACTGCCAATATTCATAACATGGCATAAATCGGGAATAAGTCCGTAATAAAAAGGAAGAGTTACAATACAGCCGACAATTAATTGCTGCTAATCCGCGGAGTCGAGCGCATAAATTCTACTTCAAACAGATGGGATGGGATGCATTTGTATGAGAATGAATAACGCTTTATATTTAATTTGAAGAAACGTTTGAGGCACCATAAATCAGGGACTGAAAGGAAATCGCGAACGGAATAATCGGAAAGACGTAGGTAAGTTGCAGACGCAGGCGATTTTATGGTCTGTAGAATTATGAAAAGAAAAAAATATAATAAAAATGAAAAAAAGACTTTATATTTAACAGATTACCCTGCGTAGCCAAATTAACATTAAGACACTTAATTCAACAGACCACACGTCATAATGTCAATCTATATAAGGAGTAAAGACGCTGATATTATGTTGATCCACGTGATGAGTTAAGAGCAGGAATAATGAGTTGAAGGCATAGAAACATATGGAATGGCAATTTCTGCACAGAAAACACCACAATGAATAGGTATTTTAAGTTACTTTCGGAAAATCTGAGTTAACATGTTTTTCTGTCCAAAAGAAACTCTACGGTGGCCGCCATTTACGCTGTTTCACAGAGGGCTTTTTAAAATAGAAGATTTACGTAGGTACTACACACAGGCATCTTTCACTACAGGAACACACACTACAGGTTCATTTTTGTTTTTTCATTTATGAGGCAGCCAAATTTCGACACCATCGCCATTTATGATGCCCACACAGTTTACTTGACGGTAATTTCAATTTCAAACTGAGAAAAAAGACTTCAGATTTAACTTGATTCCTTATTGAAGCCACGTAGTTTTGAAGGGACCTGGAAACCTAAATGGTCTGAATTCTCTGAAATTTCTGGAATGAATTCTGCCTCGGGGTTCTTCAAAAAAGAGGTGTATATAAATAAAATGGTTGACAATGTGCAATATACGTCACAATTCCCAGATAACGGTAACCGTTTACTAAGAAAGAAGAAAAAGACTAATCATCAAGATACGCTAACCGCTTAAATCTTCCTCCACCCACCCTCAGCATCCATATATCACCGCGGTCTTCAAAGGGATGCCAAATAAAACAAACAACTCGGAAAATAACGTTTACCGGACTTTTCGCGCGAACCGAAACGCATTTGTATACGTCGAACGGTAATCAGTCGCCCGGGCGATGACGGATCATCACGGGTCCGATGACGGACGCGGTGACGGGAGATGGTGATGACACACATTGGGTTAAGATGAAAAGACCGGCGAGAACTCACCGATTTTTGTTGTACATAAGATTTCGGGGAAATTATTGGTCCATCTGCAAAATAGTAAATTATTCACTAATATTATAATTATGTGGCGTTAATAAGATTTCAACCAAACTTTTAACATGGTTGGTATACAATATTTTAGGAAAGCACTTACAACTACCAACCTGTTACCTATGTACACAGAAAGCGACATGTGAAATTAGCCATACGAATAAATAAATAATAAACCTGTTACTGAAACTGTAACCCAGAATTATATTTCATATACCTATGAACGAAACATAACCAGTGATTAAATAATTAATTCGTCTGTGTTTAAGATAATTTTGTTGCAATTTAACTTAAAAGTCGTTTCATTACACATACTCTTATATTTTAGTGCTAATACGTACCACTGTTTTATGTTTCCTTTGTATTGCGTGCCGATACTTATTTCAATTGTTGCCTTGTTGTAAATTGTAAAATATCTATGTTTCAATGTAAAGAGAGGATCATATGACGTGACCATGACCCAATTTTCTAATTTTATTGTCAGTTGTCATGATTGATTGTCGATGTCATTGTAGTTTCCATAGTAGCCGCCAACGCTGGCGCTAGTTGTCCTGTCTCATGAAATGTTTACAGTCGGTCGCGTTCACGGTAATGTAAAAAAGAAGACGAAACCAACGTTTTATTATTACTGTAATCTTATTAATTTTAGTACTGGAAATGTTTTGTTTAATTGTTTTTGTGTCTCGATTAATTTTTCGAAATTCTTTTTTATTTATTTTTAAGTGTTACTAACCGTGAAATCTCCAATTGGCCCCGACGGAAGACCAGCGCTGACCAGATAGGTTGGCACCATGCTGAGTCGGGACCATTTCGTGGCACTTCCGTGTTAATTGTTTTATTGCTAATTTTTTCTGTCATATAAAAAATTACTTTTATTGTTTTATTATAAGGTACTGTACACATGTTTTTTTTAAGTGCTTCGAATAAATGTTTATTCTATTCTATTCTATTCTATTCATACTATAAATCTGTTTACACAAATAGACATACATAGGTATCATTGACTCTAATATTTCCGATAACTTCCCCAATAAGCACAAGAAACTGCTTCGCGGAACCACGAGTCTGTTTCCACTCAAATGTTCTACCAAGTAACTATTTCTTTGGAAATCAATTGGGTTTGATCTTTTCGGTAATTAGGTGCACCCTTAGGGATCATGCAAGTTGCTTGTCTCCCTCTCTTTTAAATACAAGATCGATTCTAATTCATTACATTTATCGAAATAGACCCAGTTACCAATACGTTTTCAACATGAGCCTAACTGGCTCGACTCAGACGTCTCAATATAAGACCAGTCCCTGTTCTCGAACGTTCCTGATAAACAAAACACAAACAGCCAATCCCGGCACTTATTTATCACAAGACGTTTCCTAGGAAAGTGTAGTACAAAGCTAACAGGATGTCGGTGGGGCGGCGGATACGAAAATCGCTCCATGGACAAATTTATGCAGCTGTAAAGGCAGATTTATTCGTGAGGAGGCGACGTGTGAAGGCGGAGTAATACGGGGTTGAAGGATGGTGAATAATTCGTCTAACTCAGCTGCCTATTATAATGTTATAATACGCTATTGGCCTTATAAGCCACGAATGCGAGTGTTCGGTGAATGTAGCTCATATAGTGTAGCTCCGTGAGCTCTTTAATATCGCCTTCCCCCTTCTTCCATCGGACATCCAGACGTACGGCTGGCTACCATCCTTACCTGGTCCAAATTCTTCTTTAACGAAACATGCGCTTTTCATCATGTTATCGAATAGGCATATATATGTAGCATGGACAAAATTAACTATAATATAAACGGAAAGTAGGAAGATGCATTTAATAATTCATTTTTTTAAATTACCACTCAAGAGCATTGAAGGCCATTTTTTTATACTACGACGGTGGCAAACAAGCGTGCGGACCACCTGATGGCCATAAAAAAGTTATACCATGCGAAAAAAGTTAAATGATATTAAATCGTTGAAAACCTATGGATTCATTCGCACGTGCGGGTTTGATGACACAATTGGAAGTAAACTTTATTTAGTTTGCACAAGTACAAATTTCGAACCAACGAAGCCACCTAAGTAACTCGTTCGACAAACAAATAAACCGTGTGTCTCAAACGATTTCCATATCTAATAACGCGTGGAGCTCTCTTTATGTTACGCTGAAAAATTTATGGGAAAAATGACATCAAAGGAGCCCCGAGTAGATTTCATATCATCGTAAATCGAAGTCATAATTTATAACGTTCACGAGTTACAGGCAAAATCTTAGTGTATTTTCGTCTATGATGGTATTAGTTTCATTTAAATACTGTTTTTTTTTCATATGCTGGTTTTATTTCTGGTTATTAGAAATCAGGAGTAGGAAATGTCAAATTCGAAGACAGTCAGTTTATAATGATGGGGTTGATTGACCTCCATTAAACTCTAAAATTCGGTTCAATACAATACAAATATAGTGCGTGTCATCCACAAAGGCGCGCCCCTCCACAACCCAATCCGTACAATTCCCCATGTATTTATTAGTATGAGATTCGCTGTGGAGGGGCGCGTCGTCGTGGATACTCTTTATTGCACACCTCACATAAAAAGCAGAACATACAAAATAAAACCGGCCAAGTGCGAATCGGACTCGCGCACGAAGGCTTTTGTACCATTTTTTTTAAAATATTTGTGGACAATCTTACACAAATCAACCTAGTCCCAAACTAAGCAAAGCTTGTACTATGGGTACTAAGCGACGATATACATACTTATATAGATATATAGATACTTAAATACCCAAGAACAAATATTCGTGCTCATCACACAAATAAATGCCCCGGCCGGGATTCGAACCCGGGACCTCCAGCTTCGTAGGCAGGGTCACTACCAACAGTACCAACTAAGCTAAAGCGGTAGTCATTATTTATAAAAACGGCAAAAAATCATGTCTGTTGAATGGGAGCCCCCTTAAATATTTATTTTATTTTGGTTTTTAGTATTTTTTTGTTAAAGCGGCAACAGAAATACATCATCTGTGAAAATTTCAACTATCCAACTATCACGGTTCATGAGATACAGCTTGTCGACATACGGACGGACGGATAGCGGAGTCTTAGTAATAGGGTCCCGTTTTACCCTTTAGAGACAGGGAGATAGAGTGAACAACAGGCGGTCTTATCGCTAAAGAGCGATCTCACCTTAAAAAAGCCTTCATAAATTCATAACTCATATTTCTCACCAACCTGTTAAATATAATTCCCCTACACTAAGTCCCGCGACAGACGTTTTTTGATTAACGCAGGGTCAGGTCTCCATTGTGCTCCTTTGAAGCCGTCTCATTTATCAAGCTTACTTCCGACTGGGAATTAGCGCGGTGGCCTAAGTTATGAACTGATCTAGATTCACCGCCTTAGGGTGAGACGAACGTATTTTGTGAGTTGTGAGCCGCGTAATTTCAGCCGAAGTCATATTACTTGTGGCATTAACCAAACGTTTCGGTTAATTTTTGATTAACGTCAGAAGTACGACCTCGGCTGAAATTTTAAATACATAATTATTTATATACGCAGCACACAACTTACAAAAATTACGCTATTCTTGGCTTACCTTGATTCTTAAAACTTAACAAGTCTCTGCTAACTAAAACGTGTTTTGTCTTCTTTTTCTTCTTTAAAAACGCCAAGCAATACTTGTTCAGTGACGTTGTTCGGTAAGGACGCCATGACAGTAGTAGGCAACTGGTTTTGTACGGTAGTGGATTCTGCTCGTCGTCGCTCCGGGCACGTGTGTTCACCAACGCGGCAACGACCAAAATCCAACGTGTTTTGTCCCATTCACAAATGCCAAAGTGCCAGTGCCATTACATTTTGTTTTGTCCGTCAAGTTCCTTGTACAACTACAACGTTTATCGCCACATGTTAAAAAAAAGCTTAACAATTTAAACCTCATAAAAACCTTACCTTACCATTGAGTCCAATCTTATTGATCTATTAAAAGATAATACGTAGAAAAATCTTGAATCCTGTGCCTTAACGATGCAGTAGTGCGGTGACGCCTGGAATTTCGCGAACACTGATTTTGACGTATCGCTTTCGGGGATGTTGAAAAATGGTTCGTCGGACACTTTGAAAAAAGATTTCTCATGATTTTTAAAAGGCTTTGAAATGTTTTTGTAATGTTTGGTTGAAAATTTGTTTGACGTTGTTTGCGTTGACGATTAAACTGACTGATATAATTTTACTGCTTTTACAACATGCCTGATATAATTATACAGCTTTACAAACGACTTCATGTTATAGTAATATAATGTTACGTAAAATTGTGAACTATGTACGTATAGCTATATTGCTTTGAATTTGAAAATGGCTCTAATTCCATGGTATATTTTTTTCAACAGTAATATAATAGAGTTTCTATTAGATTTACACTGTCTAAAATCGTACACACTGTCTATAGGAACTCTGTTAAACTAGCGTTTAAGCAGAATTTACAATTTAACAAGAGCATACGTAAGTTAGGCATAATCTGATGGAGTGATAGTGACCCTGCCTGCGAAGCTGGAGGTCCCGGGTTCGAATCCCGGCCGGGGCATTTATTTATGTGATGAGCACGAATATTTGTTCTTGGGTCTTGGATGTTTTCTATGTATTTAAGTATCTAATTATCTATATAAGTATGTATATCGTCGCTTAGTACCCATAGTACAAGCTTTGCTTAGTTTGGGACTAGGTTGATTTGTGTAAGATTGTCCACAAATATATAATATATAATCCAACCGTCAGCTTGTAATCTCGCCAAGAAGAATATAAACCAACGGTTCTTCAAGGTTCACCGTGGCATACCTTGAATTCTTACATTTTCCAGTCCTGAATATAGATTGAGTTTCAGATCATTTATTTGCTTTAAGTACAAGTACATGCAAATACATTCATACAATAAAATACATTATACAGAGTCTAATCTAGGTACAGTAATTTATTTTTTTGAAATATATCTAATAATTTTTGTTACATTATTATTGGTACATATTATTCATTCATTCAAAACTAATCCAGTGCATTGACAAAGAATTCTTTGATAGTATATAAATATGGTACGCTAACTCAACTTACCAACAGAACCAAATCTATCTTTATTTATTTTCTTCTAAACCTATAAAGAAGGAAATTATTGCAAGGAATGCCAGGTAGTCCTTAGATCTCCATAAATAAGAGCTACAAATGACACAAGTTGTCAAACAAACCCACGACGCCATTACTCGAATGGCCTACGAGACGAACAGTCCTGCATAAATCACGACATTGCAAGGGACACATTGCCTTGTGTCCGTTAACTAGACTTTTAAATGGCACAGACTTCTACATACGAGTATATACCTACCCCATTATGTCGGAACTTTCAATAATGTTTTAGTTCTACCTAAGCAATATGTTATTGAATTTACGAAATTACCATTAATGTAATATTATCAGATAAAATAACATAGAATTTTAGAACAGTTAAAGCAGTTATTTCATACATACTAAACTAAAAATTATAAAAATAATGTTTAAAGTTTTGCTTACAACGATGACATCTATCTTAAATCGATGAGGTTGATGTTTTCAGTTACTTTTTTATTGTTTTTATTATATAGCTATACATTTACTTATTATACATTTACTTTATTGATTGTATATCTTAAGTTACCAGGTAAGTATGGTACGTCTCCATGAGGCTCTATTTTTTTAAACCGTAGTGTCTGATTCGCGCGGGCCTCATCCTGAGGAAAATTTCGTTCGAAACATGTCGCCCGGAGTGACAGTACGTGAGTTTTAACCATTTAGTCCATATCAATAATTTAGTAAAAATCTAGTTTAAGAGGCTCATTTTTACTGAGTTACTTTCCTGTAATCTTAAACTGCTCTCAGACTCATCGAAGCAACCAACCCGCAATGACAGCACAAACTTCCCCCAAGTATTTGCACCAACCAACTCGAAATTAACCAAACAATATTAATCATACTCCCCGGAGTCAAACCCCCGCGCTGAGTCCACGATAATGATATATGCGATGTTTGATGATAAACAATCGGGGTCATTTATTATCTGTCGGATATTTGACAGGCGGTAGGCAGATGTCATTTGTCATTTTCCTGGATCTGAAGGTCCCTTCGTTACGCCGACGCTTACGTTCGCCTCCGAATGCGGTTAGCTACCAACCGACAAAGCCCGTCCGACCCAAACGAAACCAAACCCAAACACTTTCTCTCTAGGGTCTAGTTTCGCTCGCAGAAAAAATCAATCTTGATTGCTTTCAGCATGAACGATTATGATAGATGAAAGAGTTAGCGCTCCAACAAAGCCAGAGATGTTACATTGTTAAATGGCCTTTGTGTAATACGCGATAAGGTTCAGATTTACGGATTTGTTCGGCTTCAAAGGCTGCCTCAGCGAAACGTGTTATTGAAGATGAAACAGTAATGGATGGGGATAGGGAATGCGTGAACGCTGTCGGAGATGTATTGTTATCGGGGTTGTTTATCAAAATACGACGATCGTTTCTGTAAATAATTACCCTTTCAAAAGAATATTCTGTTAGTGCTACCGGTAATATATTCATTATAATATATCTGTCATCTTACAAAGCGCCATTGGAATAAATAAAAATATTTTATAGACGCTTAAGTCGATTGGATCTGGCCGCCGCAGCATTCCGACTCAATCAAGTTAAGATATTTAATTTGTCTTTAAAAGGGAGTAAAATTTTTATAATCTCCTTGAGATACTGCGCATAAACAGCTGCAATTAAGTTTAAAAATAAAGTGCTAAAGTTTTAAAAGCCGAGTATAAAGTTGAACAAGACACGTACAAGGGTTCATGGCTTCATAACTCCGGTAGCACTCAACTGTAATGCGAAATGTGTGTTGTACATTTTTAACGGGTAATGTATGAATACATTTAGGGTCGCTCCCACGACACGTCATGTCCTCAGGATGCGTCAGATAAATCAAATGTTTAATATCCCGGTCGAAACAACGGGCATTGTGTTTCAAAAGGAAGCATTTTTTAAATTCCGCAGTGTTGTCTGCAGTGTAATCTATACGAGTATTTCAGCGAAAAAACAAATGTTTAAATCCTAATCCAAATTGTTTTTCATTAAGACTAAAGTGTAAAAAAGTGTTAAGTTTTTTGTACATATTTAAATCCTTAAATTGTCAAGTATAATAGTCGAAAACAGCAGTGATTTTATTCAACAACAGCTCTATTCAAAGTTCCCTTCAGATACCTTTTAAAATATTCAATAGCCCTGCTCCTCTGTCAAACGCATTCTTTACTTCATTACTCTCTCTCTGACACCGGGGTTAATCTTTCATTGTGCGCGGATAAAGAAGCGGCTAGGCGTGTTTTGTATTGATTTTTTTAACTTGTTACAGTATCAACTTACCTTTCTATTGTTCGTTGGTTTTCGTCTACGCTTTGTGTTTTGTATAATAAAGTAATAAATTTATTATCATTCTTTCCTTTCAGTGCTATTGGAGCGTCATCGTTTACAAGTTTATGAGAAGCGTCACTTTTACTTATGTTAACATTGTTTAAATGGGAGATAATTTCTTTGGAAACCCTTTTGCTGTGCGTGAGCGCGAGTAAGCTTGCTTAATTAAGTCGGCTCGAATCAATCGACGCGTCTTGGCCAAACAGGTCGGAAGGCAATTTTTCCTGAGCACCTGACAGCCCGATCCATCGTGGGGCATAAAAACGTCGGGGCAACGCCGCTTGTGACTATGATCAACTGCCGAACTGTAGGGTTACCGAATGTGAGGAAAGTAATTCGTTGTTAACTTTACCACCTTTTTTGTAATCCTTTCGAAAATGAAAGTTCCAATAAATGCCACAAGTTTTTTTTGGGATTTTGTTTTGTCTGTTATGTCATAAAAAACTTGTCAGGCGCTTTAAGCCATGTCAAGATTCGGAGTAATATCATTATGGTACTAATGATTAAGCCTGAATGTTTATTAATTGGGAATCGCCAGCTGGATTTTCAAAGGAACTTTCTTCGTAACAAAAAACATATCTGTTAATTGTCTCACAAATTCAAGCGCACCATTAATTAACAGTGTCGCTAACAAATTTCTACAGCTGACAATAAAAAAGCGTTCATAATTTATGTCTGTTGTAACCCTGCAGGTTGAAAGAGTCACGCCGGGTGATGGATGGCGCCCCGCCCACGCGCACTAACAACCGGCTAGAGCTGACAAACTGCCGTATTGTAGCCCCCAGGAAATCATAAGACGATGCCGAACAATTTATTACCCTGTTTGAAACAAATGCAGTTACAATAGTAGTTTGCTTTGGCGACGTTAATATTAATGATGTAATAGATGTTAACGAAAATAATGAATAAGAAGATGCATATTTGATTAGTAATGTTAAAACGTGATTCAGTTAAATAATTATGAGTTTTAGTATTGCTGGACGGTCTAGTAATTTCTAAAGGCTACGTCGGCACCCTAATAAGAAAACACAAGCATGACGCGCATGTTTTGTGTCAAATCATCGCATAATGAAAAATATGAATTTGTAAAAGGGCCGAGCATTAATCTCCGGGTGTCCACATGAAATTCATTCCAAGACATTTAAATACAAAGCCCGATAGAGTGATAAATTATGAATGAAATAACAATTCCGATTCCCGATTCAATAGACGACTCGTGTTTGGAGTAGTTCCACAAAAAGCATTATGTCCAACAATGAGCTTATAAATATGAGTTTCTGGAATCTTTTATCTCCTTTGTGCTTTGCGCTATTCTTCCGCTTAATTCGCTTCTGAGCTCGTTTTTATCCTCATTGTTGCGAGTAATATTAATTGTTGCGTTTTGCTACAGCCCTGGTGAAATTGTAGCCAGGCTATAATTTATGCATTTGAAACGCGCTCATGCTCCCGTCAGCGCAGACCCGCCCGTTCATATCTCTAAATGCATCTGACACAGTTAATCCATATAAAGTTATTATTTCCTCACGTTTCAACTGACTTAATTGGCTGCTACCGACTAGTGTAAGTCCATGTGTCGGCGATAAACCAACTGAATAAATTAGGCATCGAATGCGCGCAAATTGCGAGTTTTTATGGGCCTCACGTTTGCCTAAACGTCTTTCCCTGAATTGCTCGTAAATTCAGAATACAAAGGACTGTTCTTTATGCGATCTTGATAATATTGTTCTCGGGTGTTGTGTTTCTTGTGTTGAAATTTTAATTTGTCAGAAATTTTGAGCCGAGTTTAATCTTCTTAGGCCCGAATTAGCTGGCGCGCGACGGTAGACTTAGTCGCGCGACTCGGCTGTTGCCAACGTCTCAATAAGCCGCCTCACAATTTAACGGCCCCTATATCCGTTTCGCTGCGTAAATACACTTAATGACCGACATTTCGTGAACGCTTTTATTGTGAAGTTTTTATTATCAAGAAATTCATTTGTTTAGTCTACGTACGGTTACAGCGAAGCGCACACGTTTCAGGGTTTATTGAGGGTACTTTATTACCATTTACACTCCGTCCCTAATGCGAAAACATCGCTCGTGAGCTTTAAAGTTTAAACCGTCGGGCCGGATGGTAATATAATTAAAATTGATTTTAATCAGCGAATAATGATAACGGACCGTTATTGCGCTGAAGTCTTCAAATAAAATATTTTTAACTCTTTAAAATGACCGAATCTTGAGGGGAGATCTGTAATTATTTTTTTAACAGTCTAGATAAGCTCGATTTTATACGGCGGCATTTAGGTGTAAATGCAGCAATAGCCTAACCGGCTCGGCTCCGCAAGCGATGCGAAACGAGCGTAATTTATGTCGCTCAGCTTCCTACCAACTCTAAAATTAAATATTCGGGCAAGAAGTCAACACCGTAATCTTTCTCGGCCATAAAACAGTGTCGGAGCACTATAATAATTTCGGAACAGTCTATTAAGTGAATCTTTATGGTAATGGCGGAACAGAAGTCGTGGCCGCGAACGAACGGCCTGTTATTTTGATGCATTATCATATTTAAACAATTCAGATGGTAATAGACGCGTCGGGCGAAACCCTTTGGTAATATAAATGGTTATATTATTATTTATTTATGGGTTTCCTTCCTTCGGGCCGGGGGCGATGTAGCATATTTCATTGAGCGAAAAAATGCGTCGAAGTCGTGAGTTTATACCGGGCGAGATCCGGCCGAGTACCTGAAACGACTCGCTATAAGCTTGTTGCGGCAATAATAAAGATTTACGCGACATTCGGTGGTAGCGTGTTTTGTTCTCTGTTACGAGCCGATTCGCTTTCTGCAAGATCAATAGCGCTCTTTATTGTACGCGTTGAATTATCGTCACCGCTTGTTCTTTTAGCTGTACCGATAACTCCGGTCCCCACTGCGCTCAATTTCTTATTATCGCCTTTTACATCTTCACTGACGTTGTCTTTACGACTAACGTTTTTCACATGTCGTGTTCATCGAAATCAATTCCCTCTGATTGCGCAATTATACGGTTCTCTAGCGTTAAATTGATTAAACAGTTAGTCATTATAATTACACGAACAAAGTTGACAAGAATGCTCGTTCCCATCAGATGTGAGGTACGTCTTGAGAACGGGTCGTGTAATTTTTTCAAGTAATCTCATTATTGCGTCGAGCCGCTCGGTGATTAACTAGTTGATTTATGGCATGTGCAATTTGCATCACAACCGATGCCATAGCTTTTTACGCGTAGTCGATGATTATCGTCCGTATCGTGTCGGGTTTAATGATAGTCATTTCATGACTCGCCGAGCTTGCTATCGGGGACGTTTCATTAAACTTCTTTACATACATTACTTCGACGAATGTGTGTGATTATGTTAATACCCCCCTTACAAGGCGCTCGTTTGCCATATCTTCTTCCTCTACGGCCGTTAATGGATTGTTTACTGACTCTCTCGCAGTTTTATCGTTTTCTTGACTTTCATTTTACTTTAATCATTCATGTTTATGTATAACGTAACGATCGCGTAATAACAGAGTATTGTTCTGCAGGTGACTCCTTTTAGCACTTGTACGCTCCGCAAAAAAAACTTGTTCTGACACCGGAGCGTTGTCGTTATTGCATTACATGACACCCGGTGACATTGTTGCAGAACAACATGTGTTAGCGTGTCTCTGTGTGCGTGTATGTGTAACTACACGGTGGTAGTGGTGTGCGTGGAGATAGATAATATCGTACATAAAACTAAACGGCGCGCCGCGAAATTTATGAATCGGCCGGAGAGCTGCCTTCCACACAAAAGTTGTTTATTACTGACTCGCTTAGGGTTGCTAATATATTTTTATTTTATTGCTCCTCTACGGACATCATAATTTTCTTTCTTTATATTATTTTGAGCGAGAACTTTAATAGCTCCGTATATCATTTGAAAGTCTCCCGTTGCGTGTATGGGTAATTTAATCGCTATTATCTATATTGTTTATCGCGGTGGAGATGGTATCTTAAGACAGAGTCGCTAAGATTACTAAATTAATTTCATCATCTCAGTTTTATTCAGCCATCGTCAATATATCAACGGTGAGTTCACCATCGTTAAAGATTGATTCATTTAATTAATTGTGTGTCAGATCTGAATAAGCATTAAAATTGTTTACGATCCATTCTCCTGGACGTGATCAAGAATAACGATTGAAAGCTTATGGAGATACGAGGATGATTTTAGGAAGATGATCATCAATCATTGCTTACACATTATTAATGATATCTGTCTCGCGTTAAGCTGGAATCAATCATCAAACTTATACAAAGTCATGTTAGGATTTAGTAATCTTTTATGCAATTGATATGACTATAATTTATTATATATTTTTTACATTAATGTCATTCAAATTCGATACGGACGTAGGCGTATGGTTTGTATGCGATCGTTTTGTGTTTAAAATATTGAAAACGTTTTATTTTCTGATATTATCGGTAAGTTATTTGCATCTATTCACATTTGTTACATGTTTATGCTCTATATATTATTTAGTAATGAAATTTATGGCTTAGCAGCAATAATTTATTGCGAAACAAGTCAAAGCGGCCATAAAAATAAATTAATGTGCAAATAAAATGAACAAATAAGTAGTTATAAAACTTGGAAGGTTTCTACTAATAAATAAAGTTTCACTTTTGAATGTTAAACAAATTAATCAAATATTTGGTTAAGTTGACGAATGCGATATGGCTGAGTTATCGCCCCTTGACGTTGATGGATGGCCTTTGCATCCTGTTAATTGCTCTTCACAAACATTTTTCAAGAATTGTTTACTTAGAATTATACTTTACAGTCTAATATCTCATATTTTGACAGTGTATATCGTAATGTTTGTTTCGTTCTAAGGTCATCTGATGTTTGCGACAGTTGAAGTATTTGCTTTATCTCATTATTTATGGTAGTGCTTATTTACAGTCGAGGGCATAAAAATGTATACATTTTTGGACCTTATTTCAATGGAATAAGGTGAAAAAATGTATACATATTGGTGCCCTTGACTGTACTTTAGGGGATGTACCTAATAGTCATAATTATATTTTGCCTTTATAACGTAAGTATGTGATGAGTGACGTCTCTATTTTGTAATACTTAACATGTGATTAACTGCAACGGCGCCTTTCGAATGGTACATTATTTTTTATTGAAACAGTGAGAGATTAAAACAATTTATATCACCAAGATGGATTTGTGTCTATAAGGGAAATCTTCCAGCTCATCTTGAAGGAATTGGAGTGGGAAGAGGGAACAACAAGATAAACTAAATTACACCAACAACGTATCATAACCGGTATTGCGAACAACTTGTATGCATACGTTAATGATATTTAATAACATACTTGTACTAGCGTAGTGGTACTTGTATAGATCACTTTACGCGCGGGCGCTGGCTCTGCCGAGCCGAGTTGTGACCATTTCGTGGCAAAATTCGGTTTTATGTCCTATTTGTAAGTGTTTTGTTTGTCACGAATAAATGTTTCTTTTCTTTTTTTCACTTTACCTACTTATATTTAAATCTAAGGATTAGCTTAGCCGGTCGACTGTTACTATTAATCTATACTACAATTCCCTACTTTCCCTCGACATGCATTCCATTCATTATGCAAAACGTACCGAAAATACAGCCAATTACCCCGCAGACACAACCCTAATGCTCTAAGGGGTATTAATACAGCTTGAAATATGACCCACTAAAGACTGTATAACGCAAAATTTACAATTCATAAAACTGAGTGATATACGCGTGTTGGACGGCGCAGGCGCGCTCGACTTTTGTTTCGATAATTGTTTTATACAGGGGTAGGGACATTAGATGCTGGATTTGACATTTTAAGGTGAGTGGTTGTGCATTCAACTATGCTGCTATGCTGATTGTTCGTCAGGGTTTTCAAAATTACTTTTGTGGTACAGCGTACTTATAACGCACAAGCGCGGGTGACCCATGGTTGTGTGTTGAGCTATACATGCATGTCTATGTATGCGTCAGCGTAGGATCTGTGAGTTAACGTTGTCTATGTATTCGTATGTGTCACAACTAACACTGGACAATCCGCGCTCGTGAGATAAAAGTACTACCATAGCAGTAACGCTGCTAGGAGCCAAACTTTATCAACTTTTCCATTGAAATTCGTCACGTTTTTTCAGTTAATTTTGCCATGAGCAAGGATTTTTGCGCTTCGGAAATATCATGCGTTCAATGAAGGAAAATATCGTGAGGAAACCGATCTCATCCCAACAAGGTCTCTTTTTCCCCCTGGGTTTGTAAGTGAGATTCGATGCTACAGACAGATAGATTTTCTGTAAAATAAAGAGTTACTAACTGCAAAGGATAATAAATGGTGGCACGATTAAATAAAGTTTTCCGGACAGAAAATGAAATCGCAAAATACCTAGGTACTACATACTTACACACAGATCAGAGCATATATAACCTTAAAATAAAGGTACCTATAGTAAAATACAATGTCATAATCCACTTCATAGCTGATTAGATGCTGACTCCTCAAGAATCTGACGTAATTCCGTTAGAATTCGATTATCAGCTTTTTAAATTTTTGATGTTTATTCAAGTTTTTGATGACAATTCTAACAAACCCATAAAGAGAAAGAGTAAAACCTATCACATACAACCCGTTCTACGAAAAAAACCTCATATTTAAAATGAAAATACAGTAGAATTATGCGGTATTCCAAGAATGAGAAAAATTGTTTCATGACGGCACAAATTTATAACACCTAAAAACCAAAGAATTCCATCATAGCAAAACATTTTGCTGCTAATGAAGGCGGTGGGAAGCCCAACAATGTATGGCGTGGTTTAAAGTAACGGTGAACAAAGTCAGCCATTACTATGTAGGTAAGTACGAAATAATAAGCAGCGAATGAGCACGACGAGTCTGTTGACATGTTGTACACCTGACCGGGAGGGACAGCAACAGCGGAAAATATTTTGCTTAACTGGCTGCCCTTCCACCAGACCCGTAGCGAGATATTCAAGTGTTTAAGCTCATGACGGAACCAAAGAATATGATTGAGATTGATGGATATCAATTCATCCATATTAACGTAGCATAGCATAGCACAGCTCTGATGGAAAGGTACCCTCATCCTCAGGCGATTTATTGATTTGGCGGGGCGGGATAGATAGGTATATTTTTTTATAAAATACAAATACTTCTTATTGGACACCTCACATACCTAATACAGAAGCATGTAAGAATGAATAAATAAACAAAGATACAGTGAGACAAAGGTGGTATTTTGTTCTTTGAAGTGAGCATAAGATATCACATCTGTAAAGGTGCCGCACAGATTTTGTGACGTCTGTCATACAGTCAGTAGCTCTAGTATAAGTTTTTTCGAGACATTAACTAATTCGAACGCGTTTGCGTTTTGTCTCAAAATGTATGAAAGTGGTATGAAAACGTGAACAGCGCCTCTGGTGATCACTAGTGGAAACTAAAACAGCGAGTATAATATTTGTTGCTAACCGATGAACGCGCGTATTTCAAACTCGGTGAGAGCGTTTTCATACATTTTGAGACAAAACGCAAACGCGTTCGAATTAGTTAATGTTTCGAAAAAACTTATACTAGAGCTACAGTACCTATTTGTTTTAGCGTATAGGTAAGAAGCCACTATAATATTGCATTCGCATCGCTCCGCTTCCGGCGTAGCCGTGAAATGTACTAAACTTGTAATATCTAGTTTGTATACAATAAAAATAAATAAATAAACTCTTTCTCTCGAATGAAACAGTTTCCCTGCTAACCGTACGGCCCTCGGAAGTCATAAATCAGGTGCTAACGCCGCCGCGGCACGCCATCACTCATGCCCCGACACGCGTCATGCTATGTGATGTACCTAGCATGCTGGTACCTGTTAGTAATGTTTTACTACCCGCAGCCACAGAGTAATTAATAGTACTTACGTCAAGGACCTGACACGCTTTGATAGAGAAAGATAGCCTTATTGCGATCCCTATAAGAGGAAATAGAAAAGAGGACCATATTTTGTCTTTATAACCGACAGAGCATTTTTTCGGAAATATAAGCAGAGTGTCATGTTTTGTCTTTATAACCGACAGAGCATTTTTTCATGGTCAGGTTATAGGCACTGGCACACTTCCATAAGTAATACTTTGGATATTCGAACCGGTCAAATTACGTAGTATAAATTGTATATGAATATTCTTTCTCTTACCCCCAGTCGCTCTATCTTCTCGGTCTGTAACTACTTTTATATACTATATGTATATAACTTACGTACTATGTGTACATGGTCTTTAAACGAAGTAAACAGATGTTTGGCGACTTCTTTCTCAACTATATTTTATAATAACTCTCTGTTAAATAGTCTTTGCCAAATCAGGTTGACTAGACATGGCAGCTTACTAGGGTTGACACTTTTGGCTTTCTTCTTCTACCGCTATCCCGGTTCTTGTCCGTGTCGGCTTTCTTGCTCGCCTTTCTCAACTTTGTACGAATTATTTCGTAACACGTATTGTGAAAAAAATATTATATAAGCAATTAATATAATTAAATTAAGAGTAGGTAACAAAAACAAAGATACTTAAAAGTTAATTAACAATTCAACTGCAAAATGCCCGTAATATTACCTTGTTGCTAAAGTATGTCACATTTTCACCAACACACCTCCATGTCATGTTAACCGGCAAATATCCAACATTACGTTATTACGATACGCGACCGCAATCTGTCAAACCGTCACCTGTCAACTGTCACGCGAGTGTCGCGGGAGCTGTAAATGTAACGTAATTGACAGTCTATTGTTTGAGTCGATTAACTCGGCGTTAATGTAACGATTAAGAGGGTAATTATTTCGGTGTTTGTTATACAGGGTGGGAGAATTTACGTATATACTTACCTACCTGAATAACAGTAATGACAGCATCAAAAATAGCTTGCATGGCATATGAAAACATCAAAAGTCTTCATTACACGGGAATAGGAACTTTTGACTTCTTTCATATGCATTTATGCACAGATACCTACTTAGAAACTTCTCATTTTGTTCATTTCCCTTTTATTTTGTATTAAACAACGGTGGCAAACAAGCATACGGTCAGCCTGATGGTAAGCGGACACCGCACCTTTTATACGGCCGCAACAACTCCAAAGGCATCACGTGCGCTGCGTGTTGTGTTAACAATCATCATCATCATCATCATCACCACCATCATCATCATCATCATCATCATCATCATCAGCCTATATACGTCTCACTGCTGGGCACAGGCCTCCTCTCATAGATGAGAGGGATTGGGCAGTAGTGTTGACAATAGAAGGGACAAATTTAGTTCCCTCGCTCTCAACGCGGTGCATCCTCGGGAGCTCTGGCAACCTTGCACACTTCCAGGAACACAACACTACATACGTGTATACTCGTACGTTGCAAAGGATGATTTTTGGGATTAAAAGTTTTCTCTATGTTAATTTGGGCTATAAACTCGTTGTGTATACTTACCAAGTTTTGTTATAATCCGTTCAGAAGTTTATACGTGATCGAGTTTATTTTTATTTTTATTTTTTTTAAACCCGACTGTGGTTTTATAAGCCTGGCCCAATAAAGCGATGAGAGTGCGCGGTTGTAAAAGTTTGCGCTCCAGTGAGATTGGTTGAGCGACTTCAGCCGAATCTGATGTGTAAGTGGAATCGAGATACTGGGAGTATTGCGTGATTGAGTAACAAATATCTTAACTATTAGTAAGATCGGTTAAAATGTAGCATTTAATCTGAGCGGGCTATCCTCATTATAAGATGGTTACCAGATCTAGAGAATTACTCATTTCTTTGAAAACATTGTAAAAAGCCAGTAAATACAGTATTCAATAGGTAGGCCAATCTGATTATGCTTTTCTTGTTAATAATCTTAAGTTCGTGACTGGAAATTACTTAAACACTACTTAAATGGCTTTTAAATGTCGGAACGTTTTTTATCGCTTCGACGAAGGTTCTGCTTTCAAATTGTAATAACATGGATTTAAATGTTAACTTGTGCACTTATTATTTTATGACATGGTTAATTGTAGAACTTTTCTGTTGTAGCCAGTCATAAATTATTTGGTCGTAACGTATGATAATGAGAAGGTTATAACTTATAACATACTTTATAATACTTTAACGTATTATTTATTATAGATAGTTTAAAGTACAATTGACTGTCGAGTCATAGCAATAAGCATTATTGTGGCTGAATATTTTTCATACCATCCTCATACCAAATTCTATCTAAATCGGTTCAGCGGTTTAAACGTCAAGAGGTAACAGATGGAGACAATTTCGCATTTATAATTAAACATTGGTATGGCTATAGGGATAAAAACACCCAATTTTTTTTCTGCCCATATAATCACATTATTACACTATCGTTACAAATTCCATCTAAAATCGGCCGACGCTAATCCACGCTCTAATAAAGGATTCGAGATACCGTCAGCAAATTAATCCATCAAGCCGCATAATCCGGCGTCACGTGACCTGTCCGGCGTCCTGTCAAGCGAGCTGTCAAGCGCCCTGTCAAGCGACCTGTCAGAATTATGACGCATGATCGCGCCCGCCGCGTAGCTTTTTTTGTCGTTAAACCGGAAAGTTGGTTTGTGACGGTCTGTTGCTTATAAAATAAATACTTTGTCTTGTAACGGTCGTTATGTGCTATTTCAGAATAATGTGCAGACTGTATATGATTACTATAAAATATGTAATTAAATGTAATTTATTTTATTTATTTATATTCAAAAACAAAATTAGGTGGTAGGTATACATTAAATTTCGCCAAACTGAGGGCCAGGGCAGTTTGTTCGCGAATAGTGCGCTCACATATTAAACAATGTTTTTGTTATACCTACAAACTTATATTCTTAAACTTCTTATCTAATCTTAAAGTTACTAATCTTATTTATTTATTTGACTAGTGCAAATAAATACTATTTAGAGTGCAGCAAAAATGTATGTGTATCCACCCTCTTCATCCCACGAAGGCAGTGACCCTGACCTATATTATTAAGATATTACCTACGTTAGATTTCTCTGAGTGACTCACCTTCGTGAGTTGAAGTAGGTAGTCATGCGCACATACCAATACATTAAAACTAATACTAATAGGTATATATTATTATATTATGTATCTATATTATCCAAAAGTGTTTCTTTTAATCGTTTTTTGAAAATCTCTTTACTGCAACATTCTTCCATTGTTGGGCTAAGTTGGTTAAAAATCTTAGGTATCATATGTTTCAGAGTTCTTTGGCCATAGTAATTGTTAGTGTTATATTCTACATATTTTCTTTTTGTACTTAACCTAAAATTACGTAACGATTTTTTACATGTTTTAAACCTGTCGTGGCCATAGTTTTCTATGTATATTAAATATTTCACTTTGTCATGTACTGGTAAGATTTTTAACCTTTTATAAAGTACTTTATAGTTTTGTTTACAACTTATTTTAGTATTTTTATCCACTAATACATTTTTAATAATTCTAATCTGTATGTTATATATTTTATCAAGGTAAGTTTTAAAACTTTTAAAGGTAAGCCCGTATGCATTTAAGCCGTAACTAATTACTGACTCGGCTAGCGAGTGGTATAAGGTGTGCATTTTTTTTCTGTTTACAATATTTTTTAAACTATATAATTTTACCATAATTGCCCGAAGTTTATTGCATACTATATCTATGTGGTTGTAAATGTACTCAAACTGTGATGCCGAATATACTGTATTATTGAGCTAATGCGGTGCATTTCTGTTACAGGAGCGCTCGTGGCCCAGCGGCGCCTGCGTACCGCTTGCGGTATCTAAGGTTAAGCAACGTGGGCAGCGGTCAGGACTTGGATGGGTGACCTCTTTGAGTGGTTACTAACTGAGCGCTCTCGTGCTTTGGAAGGCTCGTTAAGCCGTTGATCCCGGTTGCTGTCTATGGCAGCAGTCGTTAAGCCATGTTGGAGGCCTTCGGGCGGCTTGAGAACTTCTAATAGTCAAGTTGCCCACTCACTTGACAAAGCCTAATCCCAATAAGGTCTAGTTTCCCCTCGGGGTTGGGGGTTGGAAGGTCAGATGGCAGTCGCTTTCGTAAAAACTAGTGCCTACGCCAAATCTTGGGATTAGGTAGCAGACCCCAGGCATCCTTCAGGATGCAACTGTACTGGGATAACGCTAGAAGGATGGATGGATGTAATTAAATCTCCACCAAGTCCCACAAAACCGAGCACGACATCGCGGCAGACCTCGTTAACTCGACGTCTTTGATCAGGGCTGGTGGGAAAGACTGCCCATACCTTATAGATTAAATAACATTTAGTACAATGGATGTGATTAAAATATAATAATAGTATTTGTGCTTCCACAAAAAATACACAAAAAATATTTTCAGACTGACATAAATGTAAATGGATCATTAAAATAATTTATTTTATGTCACACCTGGCCATAAAGTGGCCATTATCGCACGCTCCGCGCGCGAAAAAACCCACTTCCTGGCCAGGGGGTGACATAAAATTTTGTACTTACCACGGGCGATAATAAAGAAAGCCTCAGATCGCATATTTATCGCCCTTGCCTTCGGCTCGGGCGTAAAATACCTGCGATCTGAGACATTCTTTGTTTTATCGCCCTTGGTAAGTAATGTACTATTAACTTGTAAGCGTATTAATTATGACAATTACACTGAACTATAAAATTAATTAAAATTCGATATGAGAGCTATAATTTACAATTTATACTGCCTTGTAATAAACTTTAAAACATATTATAATGCATTGTTTAATTAGAAGTAAATGAGTAAGAGTAAAATACATTAAAAAACGGACAAAAAGAGCCTGGTGTCCAATTATGGGAAGCGATTTTGATGTCAGTATTTTAATTATGTATGTGCGAACTGCCTTAATTCATGTACTTTCTCATGTCATCGTATAACTAAATATATTACATCTATTATACGTGCTGAATGCCAATAATCAACAAATCATTGAATCTTTAATTTACTTTGACTTTAAAATGGCGGTCCAATTATGATTGATTAAAAAAGGTACATATTTATGCAATTTTGAAGTGTTTAACAAAATTATTTTATATCATTATTGTTAGTGAACGGTGTACCTATACATGAATGTACCTTATTTTAGTTTTTTAGTGTTAATCGTGTATAATTAAAATAATTATTAAAATGATTTCGTTTCGTGCCAAAGCTCCCATGGAACAACAAGATGATTTAGATAACTTTGTACAACTCAAGCTTGACATTTCACAGATAGATTGACAACAAGTTATAGCCCGGCGGCATTACAGCCGACAATAAATCTAGACACGACACGACAGAGTCAGCAGCTAAATGCCTGTCAGCCTACAAGATGCAGATCACGACAAAACCGATAAACTGGTAATGGTATGTTAAATATATGGGTTTATGTAAATTGTGATAATTACTGGAACTGTAAACAATTTAGGAGTGAAAATGTAATTGAATGTAAGCATTTATTTAAAGGCTTTTTATTCTAAATAACACGGCGATAAACAAGCATACGCCTAAAACGAAGAAATTCATATTCTTTTACAGATGTATTGCAAAATGATTTTCTTTCGAGAAAACTCGGATCTCAATCGGAATACGATGGCACCCGAACTGTCAATCAATGATTGTATTAAATGAGTGACGTTTTCATACCCATTATTATGAAACTTTATTGTTTAGTGTCAAATCTCAAAGTGAAAAATGTCAAAGTGTCAAAGTTACCCCTACGGCTGTAAGATGGGTACTGTTATTGAGAGAGCACGATAAATACGAGCTTTTCCGATAAATTACGAAGGAAAATAATTTTGCACTACACCTGTATCATGCCGAGCAATTTTTTTGTAAGTGAATGTCGTGCAAATCGTTGCCATTAGAAACGAATAACGTAAGGTATATTTGTGTGTGTGTTGTTGTGTTGTTCGTGTGTGTTGTGTTAACAGTTGGTGGCGTGTCGTATAAAGAAGTCAAAGAGCTGACGTTCGAGAGAGAGAAATGTAAAAAAACTCCAACGAAAAGAAGACACTCTTAAATTTGATGACAATGATTTTTGTTAGGAACAGTCAGCGTCACAAATCACTAACCTCTTGGTCAAAAGCGCTTATTCCCTTACATCCAAGAGTAAGAACTCCTCTTAGTGTGTGTAGTTACTTTTGATGCTGGCTGTATAAGAGTATTTAAGAATGCTAATTTATCTGCAAATTTATTCAATACATACATAAGAACATAACAACGGTATGCAACGGTAGTGCCTTGACTCTATTATATTAGGTAATGGTACATTATTAAATTGAATTGAGATTTATGATTTAGATAAAAGTATTGTTTGTTGGAGTGAGGAAATCATTTTGATATTAATGGAACGGTGATCAGGTTTACTCAACGTTATTAGTAACAGTATTACTATGGTTATAGATTTAAAAATCTTTTTATAATTTGTGGTGTTGATTGTTATTGTTATTAAACTTAGAAAAAAATAGAAGGAATTATACAAATATCATATTTGTTTTACAAAGATAATGATGCGATAGGCGAACATTTAGAATAATGAATGCCTTACCCATACTTAAAAATATTCTTACATGTCTGCCTTGGTGGCAAGCTGTCAAGTATCAACTTACCATAAGGTACTGATCTGTAACTGTTTTTGCTGTATTAGATACTACACCAAAAGATATCCATTTATTTTTCACGCCATCAACAGGTTCCGATATCAAATAATTTGATCTCCGGCAATCACGCGAGCTATCGTCGATTGTTTCCGCAACTATCGGGAACAAATTGGGCGATAAGCCAAGGCGGCGACTTTATTGATGCCTAACTAGTGTAAATCGATTCAGATCGACCGATACCGAGGCGAATCGAGCGGCGGCAAGAAAGCATCGATGAATAATGGATAAAGCACTGGCCGGTTGCGGTTTTTAGACAATTCTATTTAAAAACTGGATATCGAAAATGGATACAGAATAGCGGATAACGAGCTGCTTTTTATACAAAAGCATACTTACTAAGAAATTTAATTGGATGGTTCAGAAGTAAAAGAGTAAAGGTTTTATATTGAGAATTTTCATAGCAGTTTCACGTTCCTCCAAAATAACTTTACGAGTTCCGGAGATTTATAATTTATTATATCGAGAATGGACCAACTATACATTTTTACATCATAAACGTTGCCGATAAAATATATTATGTTATTTTGAATACGAGAACAGTTTTATTTCTCAATTCCTTTCTCTTTTCGCTCGATCGTAAATTTTATGGCGGCTGACATTAAACATGTGCCGGGCCGATTTCCGACCGAGGAAATTAAAACGCTACACCGCCCGACGTGCGAATTAACGTTAAACGCGCGTGAAATGACAAGGGAACATAAAATTTCTCCTTGTAAAACTCCTTTGACTTACCTTGAGTTCACTTTATTTGACTCCGCTCGATTATACTGTGGCGAATCGGGTTGTTAAAACTACAGACAGCGTGATCCCCGTAACGATATAAGTGGTGTTAAACATTCCTTTAATAATAATCTCCAGCTTACTGTCAATAAAGTTGATATTGTTGAAGCGATTAATATTGTAGAAGGTCTGTTTGCGGATTTCGCAAGCGCGCTCGGGCGAACATTTTGTACATTGATTGGCATTTCGCGCGGAAAGCAACACCTTTGCGACCGTGACACGTCGTTTGATTGATTGTATAATTAATTTCATTTTAAATTCAAAACAGCTGACACATGTCAGTTAAAGTAACTGTCAATTAATTTGACAGCGGTTGATGAGGGCAGTAACAAGCTTTTTTGTGTAGATAATAAACTAGTTATGTCAAGTCTCGTAAGGTAATATATGACAGCTGTTAGCAAAATATGTATTCTCGAACTCATTATTTTACTTGAAACATGACAAGTGGGTTTTGTTTTCGTAATGTCCAATCATCATATTCATGTTGTCTGAACCATTTATAAAATTCTAATTCAATTAGGAGTTGAAAGGAAGTCGCCGTAACAGGTATTTAGCATTTGCATTATCATAAAAAGGAAACATCTGAACGGGGTTTGTATTAAAATTCCAGAGTGAATTGACTAACCTTTTATTCTCTATTTCATTAGGTGGATAATATATTATAACATTGTACTTAATTACTTTCATAATATGAGACAATGTCTCTCCTTGTCACATCAGATAATCACGATCTCTAAACTAACAGGCATGTGGTACACGATAATTATGATCGGCAGGTGATCATAATTATTTTGATTACTGATTAACTATATTAAGAGTTTTTATTGTAAGATAACGTTTAAATTAACGTTACGCACGATTCACAACTTGTAATTACCCAGCAAGGTTCAAAAAACAATTTTGCAAGCAATCTAGTGCATACGAAAAACTTTTTATGCACTTATATTTACCCGACTGCAAGGCAGGGTTATTTTTAAATTTATTTCATGTCCTTTTTAAAAATATAAAATGACATTGTGATTAGCTCACAAATCACCTGAGTTTTGTGTTTTGTGTTGTATATATCTATACATATAATAAAGCAGAAGAGGGTCGAAAATCTGTACATTGAAGATATTAGTAAAAAAATCGATGGAGGGGTCTAAGAATCGATAACAGAACACGTTTCAACTGTTTTTAGAATTCGTGTCTGTTTGTCTGTTTGTCTGTTTGTCTGTCTGTTTATATGTCTAACTATCACGCGAAAACTAGCGAATGGATTTTAATACAGCCTTCACTAATATGTTTATTGGATCTTCGGCCAGGTTATAGGCTATAAAAAACATACAGGTTAGGGATGAAAGGGGGTGAAAAGAGGGGTTAAACTTTGTATGAGAAGTCTTTCAGTTCATGATTTACAGGCTTGAAAGTTGGTAAGTATATACATGGACGCAAAGTAAATAGAACCTCATTCAAACATTGTATAATAAACAGATAGTATTTGAAAAAATGGGGGGTGAAATAACAATACCTCTGCCTCTCAAGGCTATAGACAAAAATACAAAAGTCCCTCAAACCATATTAACTGTTTGAAATGAGAGATCGAATTATGTTTGTCAGTCAGTCGCTATCAATATTCACAAACCTTACTACGCAACCTCGGTTTTTTTTTTGTTTGCGATGGAGGGTACCTTACCTACGCAGAGCGGCGGGCTCTCGGTTGCATGGTAGCACTTGCGACATGTACTAACCTATATATTAAGTATGCGCATTTTTGTATAAAATATTGTTTTTTGAGGTGTTCATTACAAGAATGATACTTATCCATTTTCAAATCGAAGATGGCGGACATTTACTTATTTACTTTTCTTAATAATCGATATGGATGTCATCTTTGAGGTTCTTCGAGGTGCCGATTAGTTGCGTTTTCCGTCAGCAAAATGTATAAAATACGTTCAGCTCGTAACAGACATAAATTTAGGGTATATTGGTATTCGTTATTAAAACATACATACCTACGTAACAATAAACATCAAGTATGACCAAATTCGAACAGGCGGATTGGAAAGCAAAAAAAACCGGCCAAGTGCGAGTCGGACTTCGCACATTTAGGGTTCCGAACCGACCGCAAAGTTAAGTTGGTTTTTATAGGAAAAATAAGGAAATTTCAAAGAAAAAAATCTAATTTATCAATATATTAGTATTTGTTGGTAAAAAATACGTAATAACAATCATTATTACCAAATTTTAAGTTTATGGGTGTTTGGAAAGTTAAAAAATTCATCGGAACAAAATTTCGTAAATTCCAATAATTTATGAACAAAAAAAATATCTATTCAACTACCTCTTTACAAAGCCACTTGATAGGTCAACAAATTTTTTTTGTTCAATATTTCGCGCTCGCTGCTCTCGCGTTTTCATCTACATTGCTTGATGCGTATGAAGTATTTTCCGTACCTGCATCATAATGTTCGAAAAATTTCGAGCTCGCTGCGCTCGCGTTTTCATGTGCATAACTTCATGAGAATGAAGTATTTCCCGCACCTGCATCATAATGTTCGAAAATTTTCGCGCGCCGTACGCTCGCGTTTTCATCTACATTATAGTTAATGCGAATGATGTCTTTTCCGCACCTGCATCAGAATGTTCGAATCATTTCGCGCTCGCTGCGCTCGCGTTTCATGTACATTACTTAATGAGTGTGAAGTATTTTCCGCACCGGCATCATAATGTTTGAAAAATTTCGCGCTCGCTGCGCTCGCGTTTTCATCTACATTACTTGATGAGTATTTTCCGCACCTACATCATAATGTTCGATAATTCTCGCGTGCCCTACGCTCGCGTTTTCATCTGCATTATAGTTGATGCTTATGAAGTCTTTTCCGCACCTGCATCATAATGTTCGAAACATTTCGCGCTCACTACGCTCACGATCTCATCTTCATTTCTTGATGCGTATGAAGTATTCTCCGCACCTGCATAATAATGTTCGAAAAATTTCGCGCTCGCTGCGCTCGCCTTTTCATCTACATAACTTCATGAGTATGAACTATTTTCCGCACCTGCATCATAATGTTCAAAAACTTAAGCGCCCGCTACGATCGCTTTTTCATCTAAATTACAGATGCGTTTGAAGTCTTTTCCGCACCTGCATCATAATGTTCGTAAAAATTTCGCGTTCGCTATGCTTGCGTTTTCATCTGCATGACTTGATGCGTATGAATTATTTACCGCACCGGCATCACAATGTCCGAAATATTTTGCGCTCGCTGCGCTCGCGTTTTCATACACATTACTCGATGAGTGTAAAGTATTTTCCGCACCTGCATCATAATGTTCGAAAAATTTCGCGCTCGCTGCGTTCGCGTTTTCTTCTACATTACTTGATGAGCATTTTCCGCACAACCAATCTACATCATAATGTTCGAAAATTTTCGCGCGTCGTACGCTCGCGTTTTCATCTACATTATAGTTGATACGTATGAAGTCTTTTCCGCGCCTGCATCAGAATGTTCGAAAAATTTCGCGCTCGCTGCGCTCGCGTTTTCATCTACATTACTTGATGAGTATTTTCCGCACCTACATCATAATGTTCGTAAAAATTTCGCGTTCGCTACGCTCGCGTTTTCATCTGCATGACTTGATGCGTATGAATTATTTTCCGCACTGGCATCATAATGTTCGTAAAAATTTCGCGTTCGCTACGCTCGCGTTTTCATCTGCATGACTTGATGCGTATGAATTATTTTCCGCACCGGCATCATAAGGTTCGAAATATTTCGCGCTCGCTGCGCTCGCGTTTTCATACACATTACTTGATGAGTGTAAAGTATTTTCCGCACCTGCATCATAATTTTCCAAACTTTTCGCGCTCGCTGCGTTCGCGTTTTCTTCTACATTACTTGATGAGCATTTTCCGCACTTACATCATAATGTTCAAAAAATTTTCGCGCGCCGTACGCTCGCGTTTTCATCTACATTATAGTTGATGCGTATGAAGTCTTTTCCGCGCCTGCATCAGAATGTTCGAAAAATTTCGCGCTCGCTGCGCTCGCGTTTTCATCTACATTACTTGATGAGCATTTTCCGCACCTGCATCATAATGTTCGAAACATTATGCACTCACTACGCTCGCGTTTTTATCTTCATTACTTGGTGCGTATGAAGTCTTTTCCACACCTGCATCAATGTTCGAAACATTTCGCGCTCGCTGCGTTCGCGTTTTCATGTACAGTATTTGATGCGTATGAAGTATTTTCCACACCCGTATCAGAATATCCGAAAAGTTTCGCGCTCGCTTCGCTCGCGAGCGTTTTCATCTACATCTATAATAAGTTAATAACATATATTTAGTCCTCTGTCATGTTTCATGTGGGCGCATTGAGCCGGCGTGCGCAATGTTTGGCGAGACAACCCGGCGAAATACGGTATAGAAGTTGATATGGATAATGGATATTCACGCGAATGAAGTCGCGGGCAAAAGCTTAGATAAATAAATTTAAAACTGGACTACCCGTGCGAAACTGGGGCGGGTTATAAATGCGAAAGTAACTCTGTCTGCCTGTTTCCTCTTAAAATGCTCAACCGATTTAGATGAAATTTGTTATGGATATAGTTTGAGTCCTAGGAAGGACATAGGATACTTTTATCCCGGAAATCATCCCTTAATGGGGTTTAAGTTAGAATGGAAGAGAGATAACTAGGTAAGCGCATGAAATAGAAGAATGAAATAACATTCTAACGCGATGACGCGAGTTCTACGCAGACGAAGTCGCGGGCCAAAAGCTAGTATATATATAAGATTAAACCCACTGGGTTACTAACAGTCTAAGCCATCGTCATTTAGAAAACTTCAGAATAAAATAAATAAAGATTAAAAAAACAGCTCTTCTAAACTCACATCCTTTGAAGTGCCGGCAACCACTCTAGCACAGTTAAAATCGCATTTGCCATTTGAACTTCCTTGATTACGAAACAAAGCCATGATGGATGGGCCCATACATCATCGCGAGGGCGCTAATGATGAATAATTAGCTCTATCCTCTACCTTTTGTTCTTCGTGTCTTATCTCTCATTGTTTCTCATGTATGGATTGAGGGTTTTTAAATGGACAATGCGAATCGCTATAGCATTGTATTTAGGGGAGGTATTTGTAATTACTTGATTGTAACGCTTTACCAGCGCAGCTCAAGTGCTGGAAGCATCGGGTTATACGTTATAGTGCGCGCCATCCAAGAAGGCGCGCCCCTCCACAGCCCAAGCCGTACAACTGCGAACAGATTAGTATGAGATTCGCTGTGGAGGGGCGCGTCGTCGTGGATAGCGTCCACTATACCTATTGTTGTTCCTAGCGTCTTCCCGGTTTTGCTCTATAGGAGCCCCCGATTCGCTTTGGCATCGAATGTCAATTTGGCGGATCTGGATTATGTTGAAAGCAACTGCCATCTGACCTCGAGAAAACCGTTTGCAAGACAATCCCTTAATGGATAATTATGCAACAATATCAAAAAAAGTAGTTGAAGTAGGTAGTACTAAAAATGTTCATATTGGAAATTACATAAAGCTGAATATGAATGAGTATATGTATTAGGTTAGTTGCTTATTATTTTAGGCTTAGAAGCGTTTGGAAAATACATCTTGTGATGTCTCCCGCTAGTGTTAAGTCCACTTTTATAGTTTTTGGGTAATAAGTTGCCTAAAAATTATAAAAGTTTTGTTTATATATTGTTTAGTTTATTTATTTTATTTCTAGTTTTGGGGCACTCACTGAAAATCAGCGTCACGGTCTCCGTGACAACATGCTGAGTGGGTGTCCTATTTAGCACATAAGATGTTCAAGTTGTTTCTCCATTTAATTGTCTACTGTATTGTAATGCGTGCTTAATAAATACATATATTCTTCTTCTTCTATTAATTTATTAAAAATGGGATATATGGTGATAAACGATGCAAGTGTCAACCACAAAAAAAAAAAATTAGTCAACTTGAACAAACTGTTCAAATGTTCATTATAAAACAAATTTATAGGGCGCATTACGCTCTAAACTTCCCGCGAGGATCTCATTAAAGCCAGCCCCACTAATGCATTCATTTTCGTCTCCAGTGTTTATCTCAACAATAACTCCGACAATTTGTCTTTGCCGCGTCTAAATATTCCTCATTGTCTGTGAGTAATTCTGTTAATAAATTCCACCAGTCAAAACCTTGAGCAATTTTCTTTCGTTTATCAAAATTCTTGATGATAAATTGGCGGTTGGCGTAAGCATTTCGTTAAAGTTGAATCTAGACAGATATTAATTTGCGCTCTTACAAAATATTCATTGGCACTTAAATTTTCGGCTAGACTGCTAAATTATGTTAATAAATACTTGTGTTGGAATAAGCTACACATTTTTAACCAAGACTGTATTATATGATCGAAATACATCATTCTAAATTGCAAGTGCTAATATTACAATTTAAAAGTATGAGCCATCTGTAATAATGTAACTTTAAGTCCACAATCTGACAGACAATCTTTAATCCAAATGATGACTCGAGAAAACTGACTGACTCGTAATAAAAGTACTGATTATGATTTAAACTGAATAGAAACGAGTAATGAATAACTGGATGATATTTGAGATCAGGCCCTGTCCGCCGGCGCCGCCGCAAATGCCGACATAAAAACTAATATTTGCGGCGATATTAAACGAGAATCAACTCTATTTGGATGCGATAGAGATTATAAAAAAGAAAATAACAAGTTTGTACGTCGGTAAGCGGAGCCAACAACCGTCAATCAGAAGCTAAAAACCGGTAGCTGCCGAGTCAGACGTTGAAGAGTACAAAAGTCGTGGAGAGGCTTTGATCCATTCCAATTCTTTTAACTGGCTCAATAATGCATTAAAATTTAATACCATTCAGCTTTAGATTGTATATAGCGATGTGTCATGTTCGTTGTCGTATCAACACCATTTATGGTTTATTTATAGCGTGTTTAATTTGAGCGGGACAAAATCGCTTAAGAGCTTGATGATAGTGTCTTAGCATAAAATTACGCGATGTTCCAAGAGCGTGGGTGTTCGAGACTATCCAGCGATACTCGTGAATGCGCGACGCGAAGATCGTAATGTCAGATTAACTTCAGGAGTGGAGCTCAGCTATAAAAATCAAGATAAGTTTTTAAATAATGTTTACTGGCCGAAAAGCATTTTTTCCGTAAAACAAATTAGAACCGTCGAAATTTTCGTGAAATCGATTGCACGCACTCTGTTCCGAGCGCCGTGAGTCTCATTTTTGATTCCCATCACGAGTTGAGAGGATTATACGTAGCAACAAAAAGCGCCCAAATAAATTACAGTGGAGAGCAAACAAAAACTGCTGCCACACCTCAAAGATAGAATAACAATAACAGAGGATCCGACAACGAAAATAATGTGACAAAGACGCCGCTAGAAACCCGACCGGCTGGTAAACAGGAGTATTGGATTACCATTTGTTACCAGATTGCTGAATTGATGTAACGGTTTCGGAAATAGGAGCTAATTCCAAAGGCAAATAATCATTACTGCATATTGCATCATTACGACTACATACAAGCAGTCCGTGATAAGATGGCAAAGTGCCGATTTGATAATTTGTATTTTGGCGAGTTTATGACTTAGCATAATAATATTTTTCCATTGTGCTGATTTTAATGTGTGTGAGGGATAAAAAAGTAAATAAACATTCTTAACTGAATGGAATAATGTACAACCAACTAAGGCGACTTCCTGATTTGTCGGTGCGGAGGCGGTACGATATGAGAAAACTGTCAAATGTCAGTGTCAACTGTCAGTCGAGTCAGTACCGCTTTTTTACTGCGCCCCTACATTTAAATGAGTACTTCCTGACTGGCGCGGGATGCGTGGTAGCGGGACGATACGAAGGCAGTACTGGTCCACTTCTGCGCATGATATTACTACTGCGCAAATGTAATACTGGCAGTATTCCGTCAAGTGGGAATCTTTACGACGTCAGTAAGTTTATGTCAAAGAAGAAAATGTCGCATATCAATCCCGCCCCGCCAAGTCAGGAAGTCGCCTAAAAGTGGCTTATAAATTTACGTTATAAAATTGATTTTAAATTATAAGTTTGAAGGGAATATAACCCCTCATCTGCCGAGCCCGGAGATTGCCGACGCCATATCTATTCATAAACAATGACCGCGGCAGACGACTTCTATGAAGATTATTTTACGTACTCAAAATTTAATCCGATATCAAAGTAATCGATCAATAAAATCGTTTGACGATGACGACGCGATAAATAGGTAATAAAATTAACACTTCAATGAACCTAAGCTCATAAGCTTAAAACATCGATACCCAGCATAGCAGCACAAAACACTCGCTTACCTAATACCTTATTTTTATATTACGTGAGGTATATTAAGCCAATACGTTACGTATCTACAAATATGTAGGTACTAGTAACGGCTACGCAGCAAAACCAAAATAAGTTGTACCAACCCACCTTCCCCTGACCTTAAATCCAGCATTCCAACCTCGCAATTTCACATGCACCTTATTTCCAAAGAATCAGACATTTGAATTCTGTCCAATCTGCAAGCAGATCCTGTATTGATATCTGTCAATCGACGTCCGCTTTGGTCTCGCTACTCGAATGCAAAATATCAGAATTGAAATCCAACTTTCCACTCAATTGTGGATCTTCGTTGGTAACACTGAAGTCTCAAATGCGGGTTTGGTGTTATCAGCTACTAAATTCAAGTATGGTAAAGAGTGGAAGGGATTTATAACTGGGGTGTAATTGTCTGCGTCTGTCTGTCCGTCTGTCTGGGATTGAATTACTGCTGCAATGATGAAGGCTGATCATTTTATGTTGTTTGTGTTGACAGTTGTGTGCTGATCCGATGTCGTTTGGCTTGTCTATGTATTTATTTAATTGATTGCGTAACTTTATTGTTGTTTTTTAACGTATCGATATTTAAAGTATTGTACTTATATAATTCTAAGATACTTAATGAATTATAACAAGTTAATATTTCATTTACATGTAATCTAAGTCTGCCCCCGCTAACTGTTATACATTGCGATGTTATAATAAGTAAACCATCATTTATTAATTAATTAATGTAAATGTGGCATCGACTAGATAAGTAATTAAAAAAATCATGTCACTATTTCATATTTTATAAAAAAAAAAAAAATCTCAAATTAATTATCAATCACTATTTCATATTTTATAAAAAAAAATTCAAAATCACAAATTAATTAACAATCATTTTTTTAAATTGCTAAAATTAAAAAAAAATCAAAATATATTGTTAAAAAAATACAAAAGGAAATTCCGATACCGGGAATCGAACCCGAGCCTCCTGGGTGAGAGCCAGGTATCCTAGCCACTAGACCATATCGGAGATATTTGAATTAGTGAAAATATGAATGTAATGATCAGTCAGCATAATACGAGGAATTTCTAGTTTCATTGAGCTTTCAGTGTTTGGTATGTACAGTCAGCATTAAAAGTAGCGACACATATGAAGGCGTGAAATTTAAGTCTTTATTACAAAGGAATAAGAATTTTTGACATTTTCAAAATATGAAGATGTCAAAAATTCTTCGAGTCACTAAAAAAAAAAAAAAAAATTAAAATTAATTTAGTGACTCGCAATATTTTAAACTGGATTAACATTTATAGTAAAAGTTCTTGTATCAATTTTATAAACAGCTTTGCGTTTATTTTATGCAGCAAAATCTAAGAAGCACCTACAGAAGTTAAAAAAATAACTTCTATTTTATAAGTATATTTTTGAATTTTATGAAACGTATCATATCTAACGTTTGTAAACGACATTATCTAGACCTATATGGAATTTCATCTTTGTATCAGTCAATAAACTTAAACAACACACAAACTACATTAGTCATATATTTTTTCATATTTAGAGCTAGCACATTCAAAATATTATACAATTTCACCCTTCCCATGAAAGTCAAAGCTAAAATTAGCATCACCTTTTAACGGCTTTAAACCAGATCACTTTCTAACAAAAACATAAACACATCAACCCTTTGATCTCGCATTCCACTCCTGAATTTCAACCGTCCACTTATGTTAATAGGACTTATTATATGTAAAACAATGTCATTAGCATGTCTGTAGGCTTGACGGCGACACGCCGACGTCTTCGGCCGCCGACGGCTGTCCATCAATGTCGGCCGTCAATCGTCTGCGGAAGGGTTACGACTGTCCGTAACCACGGGTTTGCGTTGCGTGATATTTGAAGCGGACGTCTGCGGTTAAAATTGCATTTATTTATCAAACAGTTGACATATTTAAAGGAGACTAGCTTTAACCCACGACTTTGGCGTAGAATTCGTCCATCGCGTTAGAATTTTATTGCTATTCTATTATTTCAGGCGCTTACCTAGTCATCGCTCTTCCATAAAAACTTCCACCCCCTTAAAGATGATTTCCGGGATGAAATGTATCCTATGTCCTTCCCCGGATCTCATACTATATCCATACCAAGTTTCATCGAAATCGGTTACGCGGTTTAAGGTGAAGAGGTGGGCAACGTATTGAAATCGAGGTGTTTTTGTGCAGAATATTTGAAGAATATATTGAACGTAATGACCTGCAAAGTACATATTTAGGACACGCATACCCTTGAGTATTTGCTGTTGTAGTTAGTTTGTTCACATACATTGTAATTACGACAAAAAACCACGCTTAAGAAACATTAAAAACAAAATGTGTGCAAGCATTATTCGGTTACGACAGAATTCTAAGTTTCCAAATTAAGCTCAGTTATTTTTGAGGATTTAACCTATTTTCTGTTGTAGTTAATAATCGTCTAAGTATTGTAATATGAATTTCAAACTTGAAAACTTTGCTTCGTATAAAATGGTAGGCGCTTATTCTAGCGCTGAAGTAAATTACTGCCAGTCTTGATCATGACAGTGAATATTTTTATGAAAAAGCAAGTAAAATGTATATAAAAATGTGTAGTATTTTTTTAAAAAGCAAAAAGTTACTTTTCAAATCTCACATATTACCTACATATGTGAGCCGTGAACACTCGTCAAATTTTTCTACCCACAAATATGAAAGTGAATGCGACGTTGCGACTTCGCTTCGCTCGAGGCACAGCGCTGTTGTCAGATATTTGTTTACTTATCTAGTTTGGAAGTTTGCACCGAGCTTGAGCCGATTCCCGTTGCACAGAGTAGTGCGGACTCATAGAGACATACAACCTGTAAGACAGTTTTATTTATACTTATCTATTATAGTTGGAGTTTTAAGAGGCCGTATAACACTTGTTGTTTCAATACTACTCCGATTCATTTTGCAAATGATCATGAGGATCCTGACATTTGTTTACGTTTGTAATATTTGATTTGACTTCGCTATTTATTTGTATTGCCATCGTTGCCCTTAATTCAATTTGTACCTATACTATAATTTTTGTATTCAATATCGATATCAATATTTGTGGACAATCTTACACAAATCAACCTAGTCCCAAACTAAGCAAAGCTTGTACTATGGGTACTAAGCGACGATATACATACTTATATAGATAAATAGATACTTAAATACATAGAAAACATCCAAGACCCAAGAACAAATATTCGTGCTCATCACAAAAATAAATGCCCTGTAGCTCTAGTATAAGTTTTTTCGAAACATTAACTAATTCGCCCAGCACTTTGGGAACGTTACCCACTGGCGGTTTTTTAGATTACGGTTTTTATTAGGTATATTTAGGTTATTTTTAGGTTAGTTTTAGTTTTATTTTAATTTGTTATTTTATAATTATATCAGGTAGGGTATCTTTCGGATTGTATGATGACGTTATTTTGGTGATTTATTCACAGTCTATCTCATAATTTGGTAATAAATGAACTTAGGTACTAATTCGAACGCGTTTGCATTTTGTCTCAAAATGTATGAAAGTGGTATGAAAACGTGAACAGCGCCTCTGGTGGTCAGTTGGTCACTAGTGGAAACTAAAACAGCGAGTATTTTAACATTTGTTGCTAACCGATGAACGCGCGTATTTCAAACTCGGTGAGAGCGTTTTCATACATTTTGAGACAAAACGCAAACGCGTTCGAATTAGTTAATGTTTCGAAAAAACTTATACTAGGGCTACCGGCTTCGTAGGCAGGGTCACTACCAACTAAGCTAAAGCAGTCGTCGCGCGCGTATTCAATTATGTTAAGAAGATCCTTATTAGGAGAATATTTTCATTTCATTATCTCATTATTCTCTTTATTTATTTATATCTAACTTGACGAACATTATGTGAATTCTTATATTTTTGACATCGATGCAAACTTATATTGTAAATTACATTAATGAAATAAATGAATCTGAATCTGATGATGGTCCACCAAATGACAATTTATCCATTGAACCTGAACCGTAAGTAAGTAAAAACAGAATAATAGTGTATACGTATTTAAAACAGTTCGTTTTTGTAAATACTAGTTATAAACTCATTTAAAAAAAAAACAACTTATCAGCGCACCGGTACCGTGTTTTATTTCGAACGCGGCGTTCCAAACAAAACAAAACACGGCGCCGGTATGCCGTCTGCTCGCCGCCGTGCGGACTTCACGAAATTAGACTTGAAGGGAATAACAATAGCAACTATGAAAAGTGATATCACATTATTACCCGAGGGTTGTAATGAGATTCAGTATATAAGTAATATTACAACCCAGCAAACTAGGGTTATCATGGTTTGCTTTCGGTAAGCATGATTTGCCTTCGGTAAGGTTTGCATTGATATATAACTGGGCATTGTCCACCAGGTGGTGTGAAAACATATTTATGACCTCGATTGTACACTCTTAATAATTGTACGGTTTTGCATATCCCTTAATTATTGTAAAAGTTATATTCCAAAAACTAAAGAAAAGTTATATTCCAATAAAAGCATTTATTGGCTTTTTTATTATCGCAATAATAAATATCAAATTCTGTTTACTAGATCATAAATAGGGATATACAGTCAACCAATTTGATTTCTGGGGCACTTCGTACCTTGTCGCAGTTAGAATCAATATTATAGCTGCTAGAGCTATCATATTAATATCATTGTGACAAGGTACCAAGTGGCCTAGAAATCAAATTGCTTCACCGTACCTAATACGTGTGTTCTTCTGGAAACTTTATTTGGCGAAGTAAAGCCAGTAAGTACCTTTTTTTTATAATCATCATCACAGGAAAACTTTATTCAATAACTAACGATATTCGTAAAGTACCTAATGGTACCTAACTTATTTAGAATTCCATTTTTCTGTATTCTTTGTTGAAAATAAAAAAAATATGTGAAGGAATTATTTCGATACGTCCTTTAGTTTCCAAGATATTGAATTTTAAAGTGACGCGCGACGACCCGCCTTCGTGACGTCATAGTGCAACACTCGCTATACACGCGCTCACTCCGTTCGCGCGCTTCCGTACGTACTAGTGATTTTGCAGACCTATTGACATTCTCCATTGAGAACGGATAGTAGGTACACTACCCTTTCTCAATTTGATCTCACTACCGTTGATTTGGAATTAGTGCATTAGTGAAGGAATATGAATCGTAAATTTGACACTAACTAATAGGTGGTACTACCTGCGAATAATAAATATTCGTGGCTTTTTTTAAATCTGCCTACCCTGTCTAAAAACTCTGTGCACGCCACTGCTACTACGTAGTACGTAGTAGGTATGGTTGACGAAATATAAGCTGCACCGATTCGCCATACAAGTTGTTCGAGGAATCGGGGCAGCTTATATTTCGTCAACTATACAACAAAAAAACAACGAGCCAAATATGAATGTTTCTTCAGTCTTCATATTGTTTCATCTGATACAAACACTACTCTGCGTAGTTCACCAGGCAATCCGAGCGCCATCTACTGACGCAACAGCGGAACAGGTCGATTATCAAGGCAGCCCGTTTACAAGCGAATCGAGCTAACGCGATCATTGTTGAACAGATGTCGCTTGGGTCGGCTATCGGCAGTCGTTAAGTGGTCAAGGTCATTCACAGTACCCCGGGCCTTAAAGATGATTCACAGTAGACCGTGTCCGGGCCGTTTTCTAATCGGACGCGCGACGGCCGTCGATTTCTTGTACTAGAAAACGGGCCGGCCCGGACACGGAACGGTCTAGCGTGAATCATCCTTTAAGCGTGAAGACGTGTAACAGACAGACACACTTTCGCATTTAGAATATAAGTATGGATATAATAACTATAGAATTGAACAACATTACTAAAAATAAATACAAATTACAAAAAACTAGAAACAACTTTTTATGCTTTTATTTACAACGACGGTGGTAATCAAGCTTACGGCCTGTCTGATAGTAAGCAGATACCGTAACCTACGGACACTTGCGATTCCAGAAGAACCAGAAGAGCGCTGCCGACCCTATTTAACTTGACGATTCGTTTTATAATTTCCAATTAAAGTGAAAAATTGAAATGTTCAACGTCGCAGGTGAGGGATTTGAACCCACGACCTCTGGAATCCGTCCATTGCTCTAACCGACTGAGCCACCGTGTTTTTCACTTTAATTGGAAATTGTAAATTTAATTTGATTCGTTTTATATTGACAGGTTAGAAGACTTTTATCTCACGAGCGCGGGTGAGCCATGTTTGTGTGTTGAGCTATACATGCACATTATCTATGTATGCGTCAGCGTAGGAGCCGTAGAAAGAGGATATATAGAAGGAGGGTTAGCGAATCACACACAAGGACGGAGATATTGTGACAGTTTTTTCTGGGGTTACCACAAAAAGAATAATCTCCCCATTTTTACTGACAAGTAGGTTTTTAATTATTGAGAATCTTCAAAATAAACTCTTAGTAAATATAAGCGGGCAAACACAAAACATCCGATGTCCTCCCAATTACGATATGAATGTGTACTAATTTAATACCTACATTAAAGTTAACAAAATCACGATTAGATTAAAACGTCTTAGTTATTCAGCCATTGTAATAATGAAATTCACAATAGTATTCTAAACACGTCACAATAAAAAATTTAATCTGTTATTTTTAACATTCGAGCCGGTTTAGTTTACCCAACATTATGGGTAACATATTTTTTTATACTCTGGCCACTGGTTCATCGATGACATTTCGGTGACAACGGCCGGTGACAAATAATCGGTTCCTTATACGCGATGAGGGACAGAAGATATGTCATTTTTTCTCGCTCCCACGTGTGTTATTGTCTATGCTTACATCTCCTTCACACACCTTTGTATGTGTGTATCACCAGTTCCATCTTATACTTGTTCCATGGTAGGAGCTGTTAATTCACGTTGTCTATGTGTTTGTATGTGTCACAGTTACAACAATGGCCAGCCCGCGCTCGTGAGATAAAAAAAAAGATAAAAGTACTATAGGTACAGTACACATAATTATGCAGGCCCCAGGTAACGTAAAGTAACTTTTATGTGTGTAATAAGCATAGGTAAATAATATTAAACATAAAATTATCATACAATCGTGCAAATTACACAAATATGCATTTTTCCCAATTGAATAGAGTTGCTAAGAAAACACAATATGCAAAACTTGTGTGACTTATGTACTCTTACATATGTATTTGCAATTATAGTGTCGCTTTTGACCCTGTGATATGTTTTGACCTTATGTAATTTATTTGACAGCAAAGACTTATATATTATCAAAGTCAAAGGTCTTAAATTACATATTCATAAAGTCTGGGCATAATGGTTTGTAAAGTTGTTGATTTTTCACGTTTTGAACTGTCATGATATTACATATGTATTTATAAATGCTATTCAATGAACGATATAAATTGTGATGATATAAATTTTACAACGATATAAATTTTGCTTAGAATTTTTAAACATGTGTCCAAAAATGGATATCATCTACTTTATCATGTTTTATAAACTAAATGAGAAATCATGAAGATAAATTGAAAATAAATAAATCATAATAAGCTAATACATAATCATATTATGCTTATTATTCGCTCCCTATATAATTCATTTAAATCTTTATACCCTTTCAGCGCACCAAACCGTCTGTTAGTAATCGTTTTTGTGTATAAGTTTCTATGTATGTATAATAATGATATCTGGACGGTGTACGGGTTGCCTTCATGTCATCATCATCATCATCATCATATCAGCCGAAAGACGTCCACTGCTGGACATAGGCCTCCCCCAAAGAGTGCCACAATGACCGGTCTTGCGCCACCCGCATCCAGCGGACTCCCGCCCGCGGACTGCCTTCATGTGAATCCCGGTAAAGGAAGACTATACTTAGGTACTACGTTAGTACGTTAAAAGCCTGCACCAAATGTTTCTGTAAAGCCCAAAGGTTGACTGGTAGAGCATGCCATTTGGCATTAAGTCTTCCATTAGTATTTTTTTCTTGTAATTTCAAGTTTCATAATCATCATCTTCAGCTGACAGACGTCCATAGCTGGACATAGGCTTCCCCTAAAGACAATCCCACAACGATCGGTCACGTTGGCTGCCCTGCCCGCATTCAGCGGACCTCCAGTCTCCACGAGGTGTGCTGATGAAATAAAGTTTATTTTAAATAAGTATCGGTATACGTTGTCATTGTTTATTTTTAAGAATTTGTTGAAAGTAATTTTATGTAACAGGTTAAATTAATAAAATTGTATGTTATTGCATTGCCCTAACAGGGCCCATGCTGCACTACGAAAGTATGACAAGTTTCTATGTATGAGTCATCATCATCATCATCATAGGCCTTTGCGTCTATTGCAGACGATTCAAGCATTGCTGTGTAGTTGCGAACATCGTTTTTGGTGGCTGTAGAGACCAATGCGGGAACGGCACGATCTTCCACAGGTATTACAGGGAAAGTTGACGTCAGAAGCTCTAGTTCCGATTTGTTTTCTGCGGCACCTTTTAAACCAGGCTTCATCGCATAACTTTCTGCCGTCCACAACACGTTTGCGCCATCCGTCTCTATCAGCGGCAAGTGATTCCCAGGCCTGATTATCAATTCGAAAGCCCGCCATATCACGCTTAACGCAGTCTTTAAAGCGCAGCATTGGTCTCCCAATGTTCTTTTTAGCGTTCGCTATAGCGCCAAGCAAGATACGACGGGGTATTCGAGAGGATTCCATCCGATGTACGAGTATGTATAATAATATATGATATCTGGAAGTACGGGTTACATTCCCCATGGGTGTGTTACAAGTGTTACAACCCATCATGTAAATCCCCCTTGTAACATCTTATAATACTTACCATGGTTACCAATGAATAAACGAAATGAAATGGAATAATTAAATGTAAGGCCAATTTCACGAATGATATTAGGATGTAAACTGATTTGTGTCCCACAATTTTTCCTTTTTGATACCAAATCCTAACATTTAAGGGCATCCACAGGAACAGACTCGCTCCAGGCCCGAACAGACAGTTGACGAGCCATCTTCAATCGGAACTTTTGTCCTCCCATAAACGGTAGCCGTATTGAATACCCATTGTTAATATTATTTTTTATACTTTTACCACTACTGCAAAAGGATGTTATTATCATAAACGCAACTGGAGTTCTGTTATTAATATTTATTATGGCCTTGTTTGGCTAGGATTATTATCGGCCTGTGTTTCTGCACCTATAATTGATACAATTACATTATTTTTAATGGTTTAATGATTATGAGTCTCGGTGTATCATTGCATGGCAGATGTATGTAGTAATTTACACTTTTTATGCGACTTTAGAAAAACAACCTACTTATGTTCGTTTCGAGTAGGCTTGGTAGGGGGTTAATTGTATGTATTTAGTACCTACATAAGTGTCTAAAGCTACTTGCACAAGTAGTGCGAAAACCGCGGGTTACTGGAGTATAATGAGCTCATTCGATACCTATATCAAACCCCGCAGTGAAATTTACCTTGCATTCTATTCTTGCATGTGTATAGATAGGTGCCTACCTAAATGGACCTTTAAGATAAAAAAGGTGTATAAAATAAGAATTGTCATGTTATGGTTCGTACAAAACTCTAAGGCCAAATTCTGTCACACGAACGCAAGCAAAACTCGACTTAGAGCTCTGACTGTTAGGTAGATTTTTGCTTGCTTTAATTTGACAGCAGCCTTACAGTTGTGTACGACACTACGAACTATACTAGGTAAGTTATTTGATTGCATTGTATTCAAAGTAGCATGTTGTAGGATAGCTGCAATTGGTTTGTTTTTATTATTTTTAATGTACCTACTAATTTTTAGTAAAATAACAATTGCATTCAATGGAACAAAAATGGGCTGTTTGTCGTTGATTCGAATGCGAGTCTCTTAGAGTAACTGGTCCAAATATATCGCGGTGGTGGGGAGGGAGGCAGGGTTTGTAGTTGCAATGAGAGCCAGGCGTACTCACGTAATGAACCATTTTTTATATATTCATTTAGCCTTATATACACTTTAGGTTGCGCTGATACAAGTAATATGCGTTTACGTCGTAGTAAACGATTGTTAGGTTAGCTAAAGGGTACTGATTTAGTCAGAAAGTGGCCAATCGCCATACTACACTGACTTTTATGGGCATCAGGCGAGTTCTACGTTTGTTTGCCAGCAACGTAGTGTAATGCTTTAGCAACAACGCCCGCTTCCAGCTACCGAAGTGTTATTGGTATGCGTCGCGCATGTGCACGCGTAAAGCGACGTGCGTGGACGCGGCATGGGTGGCCGGCAGCCATGGTAAGGATTGAGCAATATTTTGTATAATAATAACATTTATAGTAATACTAGCTATTACCCGCGACTAAGTCAGCGCAGAACTCGCCTTGCCTTAGTGAAATAATTGCTATTGAATTATTTTAATTATCCGTCATCCACTCAAACTTTTACCGCCTGCCATGGGGGTTAAAAAATCTCCATGTCAACTTTTGCCTAACTAAACTAACAGCGGTGAAAGGTTGAGATCTCATTTAATTGAATTCAATCAAGTATCGAATTCAAGATTAGTAAAAGTTAATCTTTCCTAATCATTATACTGAGCAACATTGAAAATCGATGGACCTTACATATTTTAATCTTCGAAATAGAAAGCCTAGACGCAAAGCTTTCCCAGAAATATTACCAACTGTCCAAGTCGGATAAAAAACCAGTCCTTAACCGCATTATTCCCTTAATACCCTCGCGTGGATCGACAATTCCAGCCTAAGTCTTGCAGGAGCATTGTCCCGCCTTGCCTCATTCAATTACTCATTTATAATAAATACACGAATAGCATCGGCTCCAAACACTTCTGCTAATCTTCCAAGCATCACAATACCTCGATTTACAAATTCACAAAGCATTCTATTGTCACGACCAACAAAGATCTCGTCAATTATAATCCGCAGGAAATCTTTCATCGCCCCGCCAAACGGTAGCAGTAGGACGACCGCAACCAAAAAAACTTTTAATAAATTATTTGCGAAACTTGTTCGGTAGGGTGGGCCGATTTTCAAAATTTTGGAATTTCGTAATGTAATAGTATACATACGCTGTATGATTTTTTGTAGATTAGGGGAAAAATAATAAAAAAAAATTTGGCATATACTTTTAGCCCTCTACCGACGACGAAATGTCAGAAAATTCAAAAATTTAAAAAATATATATCTTATATTTTAAATTTATTTAAACTTTATTATTAATTAAATAACATCTTTTGTTATCAATTATACTTGTTTTTGGTTATTATTTATTATCAGAAGATTTTTTTTTGTGACCCACTTAGACGACGTAAATGGGGTTTTTCAAAAAAGGCTTTTTGATCTATTAAATATATCCAAATTGGTGCTTAAAGCATTCGTCAGAGCTGTCGTGGATTAAACACGTTACATAAAGCATAAAAATGATAATGATTAAAGCAAAAATATGGCCCAAATTACATGGCAACATGCCCGGAAAAGTGCGAAATAGGACCTTTGACCGTCTATTTAAACCATTAAAAAGTTATATATTTTCAATCAAACCCTGCTTTATTTTAATATTAACATCCGTACTTTCGTTTGAGATTATATTTGAAAAATACGTAGTACGATTTTTTTACAATACAGTACATCGGTCGTTAAATGGTATTTTTTTTAATTACAAAAAATTTGGGATATTTTTAATATTGATTATATTAAAACAGAAATAAATAATAGTGATGATTTCTATTATATTCACATTCGTCTTTAATTTACAAAAATAAACGGGATAAATACTAGTCATATTATACCTTTAAATAATTATCAAATATTACCCTAACTTCAAATTTTTGGCACCTGGTAGAGGGCTAAAAGTAGTATATATTTTTAAATTTGATATTATCACCATAATCTACTTATTAAACTGCAACTTTTTATTCCTATTACACTTCAAATTTGGAACTTTTATTTTTTCCCATACAACAACGGCCCACCCTATTGTTCGGAACCCTTCTCAAAGGCCGCTAGGAAGCGAAACCGATTGCTCGTGACGTGCCTTTTGTGACCGTCGAGTATTATGCTGTCAAAATACATAGGGATTTTGTTATTATTTTTGTGTTTGCGAGCACACTTAGCACCCTTCTGTCGGTCCTTCTCGGAAGGGGATGTGTTACGACGTAACTACGGTTTCCTTGGAACCGCGTGAATGGGTAATGCTGTACTAATCAGATATCAAAATGCTAACAGTCTGCGATGCTATCGCGTCACGTCAGCTTTGCGGCGCTAATCTCCTCCGGGACCGAGGTTCATATGAGTCGGCCGCTCCCTTGTCTCGTACCTTAAAAACTTAATAACATTTTTGCGTGAGACGTCACACGTTGCGACGGTTGCTGCCAAATTAGACCATCACTTCGTGTAAGCACGCGTGGTTGCGCGCTTTGTCGCCCGCTCCACTGGATATTTATTCAAATTATTATTCTCGCCGCCCTCTTGTTTCGCTGCGAATGAATTTTTCATGCTCACGACGCTGGGCCGGTGATTTCACTTTGAGTTTGCTCGACGCCAACGAAAATGAGTTTATTTATGTTGATATTTTTTTCCTACACGTAGGTTTAATGGCGTCGGCTGCGCCCTCGACAACATATTGGGCGAGTAAATATTTAAACACGATAATTTGTTCTCGAAATAAGTTTTCCTTTTTTACGACCGCGTTTTATTTTTCGAAGAAGTTCGTGTGATAACGACGCCGACAGAACACTAAATGGTCCTAAATCTTCGTGAGTAATCCCCATTATCAATTCAAACGTGTAATTTAAACAGGACGTTAGTTCTGTTAAATCAGAAAAAACACCAAAGTAAATTATGCCTCTAAAGGTACGAGCGTTATCAGAAATGATACGCATAAATCACCACCGAGAAAACATGTTCTGACTCCGCCGCCAACTTTAAATAGCTGTTATACGACTGTTTGTCAGACCTTCACGGTGCTAATCCGTCATCTATCTCGGTTTCAAAACAACTTTCTTATTTCCCGTCACGTACGTGCATGAACCCGTGTCTCTTTAATTCCTCATCAAATATTTAATTAGCGTTTTCGTTTTATTTGTCGACCATTACCGCGTCTCCTTAATAGTCGGTAAATATGTCATCAATGTAAGAAGCGATGTAAGTAACGTCGCACTTCGTACTCCGCTAATGGATTCACACAACAATAAATTTGAGCATGTTGACACGGCCCCGTCGTTTGTCGATATTATTAAAGCACACATTCTTGTCACGGAGCAAATTTGTTTTGTTTTATTTAGAAAACAATGTTTAATTACTGATGCTATTAAGCTATTTGCTGAACATTCGGTGTTGTTTAATTGTTTGCTTAACTAAGTAATCATATGATAAGTGATATCTCGTTGATAACGGTTGCTTTATTTGGGGCACAAACAGGAAAGGGTTTCGGTGCAATAAATGCTTAATGATATTCTTCCGGAAACAAATAAAGCAAGGTTTACGTGACAATGCTTAATTTAGATAATTTAAAATAAAATGTTTATATCCTTGGTTTATTATCACATCTGTCTCTAAGGCCTTAGTTTTAAGAGTCAACAGAGGCAATCCAATAAGTGTTAATAAATAATGGGCTCAGAATAATCCCCAGGGGAACAGCTCACGGTGTGTTGGAGGCCCGCGATAAATCTAATCAGATAGATGCATTAGTTGCTGATGGAAATGAAAAAGCAAATGTTGTTATAAAATTAGAACGCAAGGAGATTATAGACACAAATTAGACTGTCAGTTTTAATTTAACACGTTTTAGATTGGATAATGAAGTCTTATTAGCGATTACAAAATGTATTGCTAAGTCTAATTCATCGACAATATTGCCAATCGTTAAAGCTGACGCTCGTTAAGTGCGTAATTGGCAGTAATCAAAATCTAACAGTTTAACGAGGTTACTTAATAGAAAAAGAGGTTAAGAGAACATTATATTTCATTAAATTTGAATATTTCATCCATTAACATGATAATTATCTAATAAGACAAGCGTACCTTGTGTAATGGTTGCATAATGTAATATTTTATCGTTTGACAGTGACATACGAGTTTCTTGTCGTGTCTAGACATTTGTCATAATCATAATGACTTGATTTATGTCGCTAGTTACGCATCAGTGCGTGGTAACTTAAAGAGAATTATCCGCGTAGGTAAGGTAAATGACGCAATTGTTGACACCTTCATTACCAATAGCTGACACCATTATTCAATTCTGTTATTCTAAAACAAGGTTAAAAGTATCGGGTTTTCGGTCAGGCTCAAGTACTCGAAGATTTCCCTACCTTCTATCATCAGCTCTGGATGACTTCCTCAACATGTACAAAATATTAGCTTTATCTCCTCTACCCAAAGGTTGTCTGAAAGAGATCGCTCTCTAGCGTGGCCCGTTGTTTACCTCTAGATTTAATTACTTATACTATGTATTAGTTTTATAGTTTGAGGTTCGTTGTATTGCTTTATACCGTCGTGTATAACATGTGCTTTGCAAATAAATTTTACTTACTTATCATTTGAAGTAGGAACAAACTACAATGAAAGAGATATTTTCTTCCGCTGTCTCAGTATTAACAACCCAACAAACCATAAACTATTCATTACTATCATAATAAATCCGTGCACGGAATCGAGATATACTGTCTTATTTATGTCCCATTCATTTATTTTAGTGACAGCCATAACGTCTGTCAGTTTAGTAGCTGGCCCCCACACCCTAATGTAAATATCGCTCCTTTATCTATCTTTAACAATTTCGTAAACTCACACTAAACCTTCAACGGAATATAAATTACATCAACACAAAAACAACTTTACCTTTCATCAGCTTCAAATTTTGTTAAAAACGACGTTATGTCTGGGAAATAAGAAGCACTGTATTATTATGGAGATGAAGGATTAAAGTGGTAATTCAGGCAGAAAACATCGTCTCAAATTGCCCCTGCCAATAAAAAAGGGAGGCGCAGGGTTGAAATTTTGTTTATCGTTATCTTTATGGTGGCCCACATTTATTGTATTCATGCGTGTAGCATGGTGCTGGTACACGGTTAAACTTTTGAATTGAGGAGCAGCTATGTAAATTTCAATTCGTTTCGATAAGAATAACAACTGGTGACATAACTGGTGACTGGTGAAATACGTGTTACAAAATGTAAAAACTATTCTCAAAGAAACAATAAGAAGTTAAAAGCCGTCTAGTGCACATGCGCAAGCCTGTAATGAGCTTACTATGATGGAACTAGTACGATTCTTGTAAAATTGCCTCCTAATACCTATTTTAACTTTAATTTCAGTGCAATAACAACAAGAATGAAAAGAGAAAGTATTATGCTCCTTCCAAATAAAGGAACACCAATACATTTATATTATGACAAAAATATTTGCTACTGAATACCCAAAAAGACTTCTCGTATAATATACATTATGCATAACAACTTACGCACAATTCCTAAATAACGTCGAGTTTAACAAAATTATGAAATTCACATCTTTCAAAACACATGAGTGAAAAACTAAGTGGATATACTCGTAGTATCAGCTTCACACGTTACGCCCTTGCGCCTTGTTTTGACGCCCTTTGCCTGTTAAAATTTACGAAGCATGAAATGAGATACGAAAATATCGAAATGCATAAAATAATAATGAAAATTGGGTTGTGTTTATTGTTGAACAAAATAATTTGCAATTTGCGAATACTAAGTACACAGGCATAATTTTCTTTTAATACAACAGTAAATTTGCCGCTGTAATTGTAATAAATAATTATGTGCCCTGCCTACTTCAAATAACGTATGGTTAAGTACGCAATACGGGGTTTAAATAAATCGTCGTTCACGTGTGCTCGACATATGTCTACAGAAACTTCTTTAAACAAAATTCCAAGCAACGCCCAGTATTTAATTATTGTGCATATTTTTTATTTTAAATCCATCCAATTATTATCACATCTATAACGCAGTTGCGTTTAATTTATTATACTCTCTATGACATACCAAAAGCAATTCAACATTTTTTAAGAATAAAAGTTGCATCAATAAATTGCTCTGAATAATTAGATTTCAATGATGTTATTTATATGTAACTGACGAATTGACTATTCTAAAGTGCTTGTTGCTAAGCAGAGCTAAACTAATTTTGAATAAAGAATATTGTGACTATTGACTCAAATCCCAAGTTTTCCTCATACCGTCCTTTATTTACAAATATTTATCCTAAACAACAATACCATCAATAAACTTGACACCCAAAATCCCAAAACACCACGCAAATATAGATCTGGTAGATCCTACCATAAAGTTTTACGATTGTTCTTTGTGGTAGCGCCAGCATTGGTTGTCGGCATACAATTCGGCGATCGGCAAAGTGTCGGCGCCGACAGCATGCATCCGACAATGAACGTCGTTATGAGCGTCGTTAAGTATTGTCTTGTCGCCTTTTGAGTTGTGCCGACGTCGATTTTGGGGCCAGTAGATGAGGCAAAAGTAGAGCGGATTAACTAAATTTTTTTTTTTAACAAAAGTACATTAGGTCCCAGTGCTTTACACTTTTAATCTTATGTCATAACTATTAATAGACTTGTTCGATAGATGTTAACTTTTGGGAAATTTCAACAAGGCAACGCAGCGAGCGTCCTGGGAACGATGCCTCGGGCAACATTAGGATGAATTGAGGAGGGGCGTTTCCATTTATAATTATTATTTTTAAATATTAGTTAAGTGTCATGTGTTTTTAATATCTGTCCATACAATATATTATTCTGTCTAATAAAACAAAGATGACGTTTACCTTAATTCGCTCTTGAATTTAAAAAGGTTTTGCCTATACGGTCTGTAGTTTGGAGTTAGGATTTCAATATATGGAAACAAGAGCTATGGCGCGATGAAATCATATTTAAAGTAGGAACAATTGTGTAATTTAGTACAAATCATCAAATTACAAAGTTTTATTTTCGTCTTTCTCACTTTTAATGTATGATAAAATGAGTACTATTTTTAATAATACATCAACAAAACAAAACCATGTGTTCACTAAAATATTTAATTGTAGTTTATTATCGAATTGAATCTTATGTGGCCCAAAATATAAAACACTCGAACTCAGTCATATTTTTTCAACATTACTATCAAGACAAGCTTAAAATACAAAGATTTTAAAGTAAATATCGCTTTCGCTCGTACCATAATTATCAAACGCACTCGCCAGTTTCCTGGCCTGGGCTGACAAGTGCCTATGCAAACGGCTCACACTGAAAATTATTTACAACACGCGGCGTTTTGAAAAGGCCATTTATTGCTACCATAAATACTAATACTGCTCAGGGGAAATTTATTTTGACTCACATTATTTATTACTAAGGTGCCGCCTGTTTTTTCTCGATAACTTCTATCGCGATGACTTACTTTCGTGTGATAGTGAATTGACTTTTTAATCTTATCTTTTATCATTAGTAATATTGGTATTGGATTAGTTAAGTGTTTTTATCTGGCCTGTTTAAGTTAGAAGAGTATAATCTCGGTAAACATGGTATATTAATATTTTACTACTGTATTGGGACGGGTGGCGTACAAGAAGAGAGGCCTATGCTCAGCAGTGGGCGATTACGGGCTGAAGATGATGATGATGATGATGACTACTGTATTGCACAAAAGACTATACAATTAGGTAGGTACTCAGATATTATCACTTCACTACAAAATACTACAAAAAATTGCCTACAAGGAGTATGCGTAATTTTTGGTCGCTAGGAAATCATCCGTGATCATGCTTCTTATAGTTAGTTTGTTTATCCTTAAAATATTTCAGTTGCAATTTTTATTGTGAACTTAAGATAGATAGTAAAGACAATAAAAAATATTAGAAGCATTAGGCGATAATTACCACGTAAGTGTATTCGTACAAAACTTTAAGACCAAGTGCTGTCAAATTAACGCAAGCAAAAATCTACCTTACATTCAGAACTCTAAGTCTAGTTTTGCTTGCGTTCGTTTGACAGAATTTAGCCTTAGAGTTGTGTCCGAACTCCGAACTATAACTAGGAGACACCGTTCAATACAACTTGTAAAAGTTTTTTCGAAACAAACACAGAAACGAACGCTTTTTGGTTTAATCTAATTTTGGCGTGCAGCGCCTCTGGTGGCCTCAGGTGATAACTATTTTTTACCATATAAATTAAGACTAAACGCAAACGTTTCCGTTTGTGTTTCGCTTCTAGAAAACTTATACTAGAGGGACAGTTTAAAATTGGTTCTACACTAATAAATATCACAGCATATTAAAAACTGTTGTCGCTACCTACTATAAAATAGATCTACAGCTACGAATAGAATCCCTAAGGGCACTCAACCATAACATACTATCTTGTGAAATCGACACCTCTGCCATAAGATCTGTTGTTTCACCGAACATCAAAGGGAATTTAAGAGCAGCTGCCGTATGAAAAAGGAGGACTTTGTTTGAATTCTTAGGATCTGTGAATATGGACTGGGATGCTAAGATTTATAACTGGCGGTAAAATTCCTGCTTTAGATGTCTTAAGATTTAATGCAGTGAACTGGAACATATGCAAAAAAATTAGGATTTCGATATTCATTATTCATCCTGTCGATAATTAACTTGACTATGTTACCATTACGTACAGTCAAGGGCACCAATATGTATACACTTTTTCACCTTATTCCATTGAAATAAGTTCCAAAAGTGTATACATATTTATGTCCGGTTGCGGTACCTATGTTCATGTTCATGTTCATGATTGTACAAGTATTAAATAAAACAGTAAGATAGCATTTGTTTTCGAGACGAGTTACTGTAGAAACTTGCTGTATTCTTAAAATTAATGTATATTATGCAACTCAATTTAATCCATCATAGGTAAGATGTGTTGCGGATGGCTATACTAACAGAAGCCGGTGGAAGCAAGTCGTACTGTCCAAAAAGACATGAGATGATCACGATCTTCAGTCATGTAGAAGCGATGACAGAGAGGAACGTAGAATTAACTACCTATGCAAAATGATATGCTTTGAGTACAATTTAGAAAAATATTTTTGTGATTCGCTGCCACTAGGCATCGTTATGAATTATGAAATTACTGAACTGTAATGTAACGACACGTTTTCAAATAAACAATATTTTGCAAGTTACTGCCAGCGCTGGCGCTACTACTGGCGCCAGCAACTCAAATCGTATAAAGCGCCTTCAGTTTTCGTTTTAAACATGAATTCACTATGTTTCCCTCCCCGTCGGGCCGGAAGATGCAAGATGTTTGCGTCAGTTTTACGATGGTGATAAACCGACAATGTTCATGAATGTCTGTTATATTTTGCAAGCTTATCTATGATATTGGAGCTAAGCTCTGATATCCTTTTAGAGATCCTTGGTTCATGATTAAGTTCAAAAATATTAGTTTTATTTTACAGTAGCCTTCTTTTAAAATTATGTAATAAAAAGTCCCACTGCTGGGCAAAGGCCTCTCCACTAGATTTCCACACATCTCTGTCCCCCGCAATCTCTGATAAATCATTTGCAAACGCGTCCATGTCATCCCGCCAACCTAAGGAAATGTTACATTAGGTCTAATTGTTAATTTTAGAATGGAAAATGGCGGTACATCAACCTTATGAACGGTCGAAAAAGTGACGATCACCCCTCTGCTCCTGCCAAGAACCCAGGGTTAACCTACCTTATGTTTGACATCTTAATTGACACTTATGGTACCATTATCGTTATGCATAAGACCGAAAGTACCAAATATTGGGTCAGTGTCGAGCACTGCTACATTTACCTCGTTTAGGATGTCTCCATTTACAATTTCTACGCGGAATCTCGCAGGCATTTTTCGACTCTCGCTTATCCACTCAATATTTTTATGACTGTTATATAATAAATGGAAAGAACTAATGTTTATTTTTGTCGGACCTCCCCAGTGCAGGCTGTAAAGTTAAAAGCTAAATTGTTATCTTGGCTGTTAAAAATGGTATTGCGTTTGGTAAAGTCCCGGATGAAAGCGCAACAATAGTTGTTTTATTGATCGTAAATAATAAATATTACTAGCGTCTTCTCACCCGGGCTTCTCTAGGTTACAACCAGGAAATTTCTACGAGAATGAAACATTACTTTGTAACGATTGAAGTGTTTTTTTATGTATGACTGAACACCGACTGGCCTTAGTCTCACCTGTTTATTGCAAAACAAAACTTCAATCGTTACAAAGCATTAGGTACTTCATTCCAAGTGTTTCAAATGCATTTGCAGATACTAATGCTCCATTCACATGGCCAACAGTGGGCATTACTTGAGACGCTCTCAACTCTCAACTCATCAATATCAACAGACATCGGCCCGCTAATGGGTGTTAGATCAAAGCGTTGCGCGGGCGCCTACAGACAGGTTGTACCACAAAAACAATACATATCACTTACTCCTTAATATCTTTCACATTAGGTCTATTTTCGTTTGGTAATGCTTTTTTATTTTCTGGTTTTTCAGGAGCTAAAACAAACAAAAGAACGCGTCCAGCGTAGCCTTTATTATTATTATTACAAGGTTGATAATTGGTCTTTTCTTTGCCTTTTTCAGGTGGTGTTAATGTCGCTCTTGACAGCTGCACCTACTCTCGATACTGACGTATTACTTGACACATAACATGTGTTTACGACTTTGTTATAGCGCGGTGAGTTGTCAAAGAAATGTGAAGAGAAGGGAATAACCTCGAGTTAATCGTAAATTTAAATGCAAATATATAGGTGCATAAAAAATACTCGAAAATATGTCTCATGGCTATTATGTCGGCGAATTAAGTTTCAGTCAGTACATACTTATTTGTCTACTTGATTGTACACAATAACCTGACTAATACGGTAAGAACCTAACATACTATATCGGAGCGGTCATTGGTAACTAAGTAACTATTACCTCTTATGATTAATAAAATATATATATATATATATATAGGTAAGTTTGAGGAGCGCTCGTGAGTCGTGGCCCAGCGGCGCCGGGTACCGCTTGCGGTATCTAAGGTTAAGCAACGTGGGCACCGGTTAGGACTTGGATGGGTGACCGCTTTGAGTGGCTACTAACTGAGCGCTCCCGTGCTTTGGAAGGCACGTTAAGCCGTTGATCCCGGTTGCTGTCTATGGCAGCAGTCGTTAAGCCAAGTTGGAGGCCTTCGGGCGGTTTGAGAACTTCTAACAGTCAAGTTGCCCACTCACTTGACAAAGCCTAATCCCAATAAGGTCTAGTTTCCCCTCGGGGTTGGAAGGTCAGATGGCAGTCGCTTCCGTAAAAACTAGTGCCTACGCCAAATCTTGGGATTAGGTAGCGGCCCCCAGGCATCCTTCAGGATGCAACTGTACTGGGATAACGCTAGGAGGATGATGATATATGTATAGGTAAGTTTGAATAATAAAATAAACAATCATGTGCAATAAATACATATCCTGGGTAAACCATTTAATTTATTAGCTTTTACGCTCATTTCTCCAATAAATTTAATAAAGAGGGAAACCTACGTACAAAAATTCAACAATAGCTACCTATGTTTGACTAAACAATGACTATAAAAATTTAATTTTCACGTTTCCCTCATCTTAGTCATCACTTGTATTCATACTCATACTCATACTTATTATATGTATTCCAAAGAGCATACTAAAATTCCTTAATCACCGTCCTGTAAAATTTCGACGGCGTCTATAAGTCGAGTGTGCAACGATCCTTTTCGTTTGATGTTCGCCGCATCCGGCGTCACAATGCCGTGTTATCTTCGCTCCGGGTTCGAACCTTGACAGGACTTTTTGCGTTAGAATTAATTGAGGAAAAAGCAATAAAATGAACCATGATAGTCAATTGTGTTTGAAGAAAGTGGAGCATGTTTAGCAGTCATTTATTTCCATATCGTGAAGTAATCGAAGTAATGTAAGGCCTTGTTAATGAAACGGTGCGGTGACAATTTAGTCGTCTATAGAATCGACACAGTCTCCTCAAACGTGGACAAAATTGTCATCTATACATACACAAAGCGAACACCATAATTCTGCAAAGTAGATACTTAATTCAACCTAAAAAATAAAATAAATCTAGGTAATATATTGCTAATCCCCGGTAAAATAACCTTTTGACAGTACCTAATACCTACTAAAATAGTTCTATAAACTCTCATCTCACTAAAATGTACAAGTAATCCTTCCTTTTTCCCTTCTCAGTTCTTCTGTATATAAATCAAATAAATTGTAAAGTCTCTAATCATGTTTACTCGTTTCAATGAACAAAGTATAAAATGTAACGAATGTAGAAACCCAATTTGGCTTATATCCACATAATAATGGCTGTTTACACTCGGCTAGCTCCAAATATCGCCGTGTAATTGGTTTAGGGAACTGGTGGTATTCACTCGACAGTTCTCCAAAACACCAGTATAACCAAGAACGTAAATAGACGTATTTACAATGGACAATGGTCCAAAATTTACTGGTCATGAGAGGTAAAAGATGAGTCTTAGTTGTGAATGACATATCTGCCCAACCGTGACAGAGTTGCTGACGGATCAAAAAACTGTCATTCTTCATTAAATGACGCTTCATGTATTTGATATTAAGGGTTGTGTGATGGCTTGTCAAAGTCCAGATTTGAAAACCTTAATTATTAAAAAACAACACAGACTTATAAAAGGTCGTATTCACTTAAAATTAATACCTAGATTAATTAATCAAATCATTATTTCTACAGTATTATAATTATGTAAACTATGGCATGCTTAATTACCTACATTATTTAATATTTTGACATGTACAATTTTATATTTTATAAATAAAATGAGTATGAGTGAGTATGAGTAAGAAATCGGTATGATTACGCTTTCGGACGAATAATTCAAAATTATAAATACCCGGGGTAGGTATGTTTATTAGCATTACTTTGGATCGCACCAATATCGTGCGAAATTAAATAATATAACGCGAACTTGTATGTGATTAGTTACTAGATAAAATTAATAAATGTATAAAAAACTTTTATGATAAAAGAGGCCTACTGGCCCCTTCGGCCCCGTGGCCCCGACCGGTCCGATCGCAATAAACATGTTTTTTGTTTCGCGTGTCCGCGCGCTGTCAAATATATTACAGCCCGCGGGTTATTTACTACCCAGTCCTCCGCCCATACATTATACTTAGTATCTTTGTTTGGACACAATAAGCAATATTTCTAAAGGGCCGACGTCGCCCGCAGCTGTTGATATGGGTCCCCAAATTGACATATTTAATTTGATCGCTACGGAGGGTCCGGAACCCGTGTTTGACAGGTTTTAGTGTCGGATTAACATTAACGTTATGGACTTAGCCCTGTCAATACAGTGAAATATCGTCGCTTTATTTACGGACAGCTAAGTACACGTAGCGTTGACATACGAAATAGCTTCGTGGAACGTTGGAACAGATCAATTCCCCTTTGAACTGAGCACAAAGCGCCTCGTAAATGAGTAAGTAGTTCCGAATGTGGCGGGCGATGACGCCGGCGTAATAAACGTGATGTCGGGTAAAAACGCGCGGTGCAGCGGTCAGGTACGGCGGCGGCTCAAAGCGTCATGGGTGGCACGCCACCAACACCCGCGCACGTCTCAATCCGCACCCGGCTTCAAGCCGCCTTTCCTTTTCACCCTACCGCAATGCAGCTATGTGTCGTTTCCGCTTTATTTTTTATCGCCGCACGCTGCAGCGGAGACGTCCACCCCTCTCGTTCTAACAAAGCTCCACTCTATCGCTGTCTCGTGTCCCCCGCGCGGGGGGCATGGTAAGACTGGTGGGGCTCGCTCGCTCACAGTTCTCGCAGCCGCCGACTCGAACGCACGCGTTGCTCCGCGATCCGTGACACAGAGTAGTTGCCAGAGGCGTTCCGTGACCAGTGAAGTTTACAAGTGATAGTAAAAGTTATCTCCAAATGGTGGTGCTTGAAGACGGGGGAATGATGGCTACTAATCCCAATCAGTATTTACAACCTGATTATTTGGCTCCGCTTCCGTCCTCTGTAAGTATTTGACGTAGAAACTTTTCGATAATTTTCCTGTTTTTCAATTATCACTTTAAATGTTTATCAAAAATCATCAACAACAATTCATGCTTTTGTTTCTCTCTCTGTCAGCACTAAGTTTTTTTTTTTCAATTTATATGATACAGTACTTATGTTTTTCGTTCTTTGTTGCAGTTGGACTCGAAGAAAAGCCCGCTTGCGCTTTTAGCGCAAACCTGCAGTCAAATTGGTGCGGATACCACTCCCTCCAAACCGCTACTGCCGCCGATTGACAAGAAGAAATCAGTGAATAGTGTTAGTGACACAGTTATCCGTTCATCACCAAACAACATAAAATCTGATAAACCGCGTTCCACCCCAGACAACAAACATCTGGCTTTCAAACCATATGAAACCAATGTTGTGTCAAAGAAACCTGAAGAAGCTCGCCCTTCGTCCAAAGCCAGCTCGGATAGTTCAGACGACAAGAAATCGGGAAAGAGCACGCCTGGAAGGAAATCTACACCGCCTTCTGGCGAACACGGGAAAAATAGCCCTTCCAACGAGCAGAAGTCATCTCCCGCCGGCTCATCGGGCACTAGCCCGATTATCCGATCCGGACTGGAAGTTTTAGGGCACGGAAAAGATCCGCTAGCGGCTTTCAAAAATCTGCCCGGATTACCTGGATTCAATCCGCTTGCCGGACTCTGCTGCCCTCCTGGAATGGAACAGCACGCTAACCCTGCCTTCAGACCGCCTTACGCCGGCGCTCCCTTTAGCGCGCACCACGCAGCCATGCTCGCTGCCGCCGCTGGATTCCCTGGATCATCCCCAAACCCATACCTAGGATACGCTAGAGTGAAAACGCCCGCCGGCGGAGAAACTCTAGTCCCAGTGTGCAAAGACCCCTACTGTACCGGATGCCAGTTCTCAGTGAACAACCACCATCTCCTTATGAGCAACGGCAGCTGTCCCGCCGGTTGCACTCAGTGTGAACACCAAAAATACAATATCGCCATGGCGATGGCCCTGTCGCAGCAAGGCGCCGCCGGCGGACTAAATTATGCGCAACTAAGTCGCCCGTACGTGTGCAATTGGATTGTTGGAGAATCGTACTGCGGAAAGCGATTCGGGAATTCTGAGGAGCTCCTGCAGCATTTAAGGAGTCACACGACGGATGGTTCCACGCCAGCTACGGTGTCCTCGTCACAGCCCTCGCTGCTTAACCCTTTGAATCCGTTGTTCACCACAGCCGGTTTACGCGGCGCGTATCCTACGGCACCTCTTAGCCCGCTCTCGGCTTCACGGTACCACCCGTACTCGAAGGCTGGCCTCCCGGCCGGCCTCGGTGCATCCCCCTACGGTGCCTTCAACCCTGCACTAGGCCCATTCTATTCGCCTTACGCCATGTACGGCCAAAGGCTTGGCGCGGCCGTCCACCAGTAGACCCAGTAGTGCATACGAATGTCATAAATTAATGTTGTATTGTCCAATTTTCTTCTGTGATATCGATAGACTCTAATTCATGTTCTACGGCGGGACGCGCCATGACAAATTTAGTGATTAGTGCAATTTGTAACATAGTTATTTATGTAAGTGATCGCCGGCGTTGCGCTAGCTCGGACGATGTGACTCTGTACAGCCAAATGTTAAATGTAAATAATAATCTCTATGTTTAATATTAAATGAATTATTTGGAATATAATATCTACATACCAATCATGAAGGTTTATTTTTATTTAATTCTTGCTCGTAAAACGCCCTCAGATTTATGGCTTTCATTAACAAGATTAATGGTCCGTATCTGTTGAATATTCAGCTCGACAAAAAAGCCATGAAAAATTCATAGGTCCATTTGATATTTCACGAGGTGAAATTGTGTACTGGATTAACGAAAGCGGCATTTGAGTATTGCGTGGGAGTAGAAAAAGTAAACATAAAAAGCGCATAAGCAATCAACGTCAAAGCAACATCAAAACAAAACGTGTTCCAGCTCTCGTCGAGAAGACGTAATAAACCGACGTGATTGATTAATACAACTCTAACACACACATTAGGGCCGTCAATCAACACGGGGAATAGCCGGAGCGCGGTAAAACAAGATAGCAATCACGCCACCCACACCTAAGGGAATAACTAACAAAATAATTCATTTAATTGAATGGCATAAAAAACTCGCGTTAGCTTGACGAGCATCATTAATAACAAAGCCGAGAGCTGTCAGCTTTGTTAATGTCAAGTTTTTTTTAATAAACGCTATTTTGATAAGGCCCATGTCATGTTGGAAATTCAACTGTCAAAAGCATAATTGGTCACACGAAAAGACTGAAAGACAGGTAGAGTAATACCAGACAGAGGCGTCACATTTTTTTCAATTAAAAAATGACGTTTCCTCTAATCTACATCTCATTAAAAGATAAACTTCGTGTCCTGTTGAATAATTAAAAAGACATCCGTTAAGATTAACTGACACATAAACGCTTTTTATATCTATTTCATTAACATTATTATTGATATTAATATTAGCTTTCTAGAACATTAGCCGTTAGTCGTTTGTTTTGTGCATAAATTCTTGTGAATTATTGCCTTTGAATGCAATTAAACTAAAGTGATAATAATTAAGATAGAGATTATTTAAATGTGGGAGTTTTTACATAATATATCGATTATAGTAAAGCCGTATAACAAGTCTATTTATCGCCTCAGGCAGTAGTTTATCGCTAGTCGACAACTTTTGCGATTAGTTGTTTATAATTGGTTGTATCGCCTGTAGCAATTTATATTCAATGGTTATCTGATTAACAGGAGGAAAACCTATTTCCCGTATCATTAATAAAGGCTTTATTAATTATTACAAGTTCAAAACAAAATAGATACAGCTTCTTTTTCTATAGGTATATCCGTAACCGGTCATCCAATATTTTATAATCGAACAAAAACGGGTTTAATTCTAAAATGAGTCAATTTTTACGTAAAACAAGAAAACTTAATTTGTATCGTGTAAGTAAAAATATTTCTAGAGTTTTCAACTAATTTTTGATACTCAAACCTTCACTTTTTACCATATTCTACAAAATATAAAGAAGTCATTTAGTATAGTTGATCGTACCCAAAACAAGACGGAATGACTTTTCTTATAATTTTACGTCTTTTTTTAGGCAAAAGTGTCAAGTGTATTTTCGAATAAAGTCATTAGTTATATTTTTACGCTTTATTCACTGAATCTACTTACTGTGACCACTCATTGATGTGATTAATATTAGGCATGAAAGTTTTTGGGGTTGTTAAACATTAAATATTTAGTAAAAAAAAAATACAGGCATATCGTTGCTTTTCTGAAACAACACTGTATCTCAAAAAACGTGTTTTTTCAGGAGAGAGGTTTGAAAGTTTACAGAAGTTACTTTGTAATAACTTTTATTTAAACTAACAAAAAACAAATCCTCTTTTTGTAATACCTTCATTGTTTATTGGAGTATACGACAAACCAAAGAAAACCTACAAAACAAAACAAAAATAGAGTTAAAAATCCAAAATTAGTAACATATTCAGAGTTGTGACTCAATAATTATGGGTTGTTGAAACGTTTTTATAAGCAATAACGTCACAAGACAAAATAATGAAACAGGATGGTTTATTGTTTTGATGAATAACGGCTCATTCGTCTTTAAGACATATTTTTATATAATATGTATTAGCAATACAGGAGTATTACGTGTTATATACCATAAACATTTTTTAACTTTGCATAACAGCGGCTTATTAGGACTTGTGTCAAAAAATATACCTAACTATTATATCGCTAACAATGGGATATTTTTGATTACCTCCACTACTTGGTATTCTTACCAAATTATTTTCTTAACGAAACATTAATATAGTGATACAGTAGCACAATTAGTCAATTTACGTCAAATTTATATGCGATTGCATCTTATAGCAGCTGAAATTATGTGATAACATTGTTTATCAGCTGAATAAAATCATGCATCGAGGCATAGCAACTTACGTTCACTTGCAAATTTGCCATCATTTGTGGTACCCCGATGTAGAAATACCTACGGTCAGAGAGCCTGGTCATGTATTCTCCCACGCACCTGTAATAAATTCCCTAAACAGTTGCTACTAGATTTGAATAATAAAAAAGCCAAAAGATTTAGAAATGCTATAAAGTTATATTTGTTAAAAAAATAATGCTGTTAAAATATACTTAGTTAAGTCATAATATAATATAAATAAAACAACAATGTATACTAATTGATTTGAATGTATTTTCGCAACTCCTTAACTTAAAAAATCTTTTGTTATTTAAGATTATTAGTTAAGTAAGTGAAACAAACTATGTTACTTTTACTGATATAAACAGCTTAAATTTAAAAAAAAATTAAAAATGCGATGGCATACTTTAGCAGCATTAACATGTTATACCTAGCACTTATAGCATCTGAAATTATCTAATGACATCTTTTTGCATTGTCTTATCTGGCTCTCAATGTATAAAATGTGCATAATATAATCTTACAGCAAAACGTGATTTGATGGTGACGAAAGTGATTCCACCCTAAAAATCTAGGTACTGTAGGTATTTATGGAAATTAATGCAAAGAGTCCTTTCTTTCTTTACTCTGCTACAGGGACCCCTTGTTGGCGAATCCGTTTTAACTGTACCTGTTTGTGACTGTAATTTGCTAAAAAATAGTCATGTTTATTGCATCTCTGTCAAGGTTTTGGATGACAACTTTTTTGTTGTGGTCAGTTTCGTTATTGGGATCTAGGGCGTTGGTAGTATAGGTACCTATATGTTTCTGGACTCGGTCTTTTACCAAGATTTCGATTTATCTGTAGACTTTGGAACCGTGTCCATGTCTGTAACTAAAAATCACTGTAAAGGTTCATCAGTATCATCATCATAATCCTCCTGGCCGATTTCGACCTCGGTGACTAGAAAGAAGAGCCTGGCTAGTGAGAGCGTCGGTCACGAGCTCTCAGGTGACTGAGATATCCTATCTTCGCAGTTAATGTGCGAGCACTCTCCCCAGAAATCGACACCCCTTCGACATAATTATAGTGAATGGCCGCAGGTGGTCGGGCCTTCAAATCCTCACGCTTAGCGTCAAGTTCACTTCGTCTTTATATATGCCTCCATTTTAACCGATCTTGAGCCAAAAACTCCCAGCACGATGGTTCAACATCACGTCTCCGCGTGTGGCGCTACAGCACATCGTTATAATGCCGGAGTTGGCCGCCCTGTTTTTATCTTGCCATCTTGCAGTTCAGAATAAAAGATGTGATCAGCTATTCTGTCTTCAGATATTTGGTAGATGTGACCACACCATCGTAGCTGCCTACGCATTAGATAGGCTTCAATACCGTCGACATTAGCACGGCGTAGAATTTCCGAATTCCTGACACGATCTGACCAGGAAATGTTCATAATGTCACGCAGGCATTTGATATAAAATCTATCCAATACGCGGATGTGCTTGCGGTAGAGACACCAAGTCCAGGTTTCGAAGGCATACAAGAGATTAGGATTATTAGATGTATATGTTAATAAAGTAATAACAGACAGAGCAATGAATAAAAGGAATAAATATTTTTATCTTATTATCTTACACAAATCGACCTAGTCCCAAACCAAGCAAAGCTTATACCACGGGTGACGATATACATACTCAATAATACTCATATAAGTAAAATAAAAACATACAAAACAATTTTTCGGGTTCATGATACAATTAAATGTCCTGACCGGGACTCGAAACAGGGACCAGCTTTTAGGCAGGGTCACTACATACTAGGCTATTAATAGTGGTCGTCCAATGCATAATGTAGGTGCCCCTACATGCGGTACAACGACTAATGAAGGCATAAGTCGATAGCACAGTCGTTTAACTGAATGCGGTATAACGACCAGTGAAATAAGGCTGGTCTTTAATGCCCGCATCAGGGATACGAGAGAGATTTCCGAAATACGTGCCATAGCTCCCCAATGCGGGGAGCCGGGCCCTCTTGATCAATAAGAATGTCTGAAAATGCATCATGATGTATATCGATCAATTCAAAAACCGATAAAAAAGGATCTTTCCTTCACCCCGTATGCGGGTTATATCAACCAATGAAATTGCGCCTGTATATAGATAGTGTTTGCAAGAGTACCCAGAAGAGTAAAAAGGTGTTGAGAGTCTTACTTGTTGTAAGTGTAGTTTAGTGTTACAGGAAGCTTGTTAAAACTGCTGAATATAATATTTTTTTCAACTAAATCATTAAGTTCACCTATTTTACAACAAACAAATTTAATAACAATCCGAACTAATTCAGTTTACTACATGAATACTTAATCCAGTGTTATCAAGTATACAGGCCTATTTCGCTAACAAGACCTTGCTCACATCTACGCTTTTCGTAAACACAAGTGCATTTGCTGATAAGTCCAAATATTTGTACTTACTTTCTCTTGAATAATGGCCCTTCTATAAATATTACATTGTTACACAAATATTTCATGGTGCATTGATGAACTATTTCACAATACGACACTATAGCAGAAAAAAGTAAATGGATGTGTCCGTATTATTTCTCGATGTGCCAGTAGTCAGCAAAATATCTTGGTGTCAACGTGAAAAGCTACGTCTCATCTGGCCTGCGGACGGTCTTGCACAAAAGTGGCATCGCAATTCGACCAATGGCATAACGGCACAATGCTGCCATCTGGCCATTTTTTAACGTAAAACGATGGGTGTTTTATTCACGATAAACTTTTGTGTGTTCCGCGTCCAGTCCTTTACTTAGTTGCAAAACGTAGTATTTCGAGATACTGCGTTGTTTTAGAAAAGCAACGATATCAACTGCTAAAAGTACCTAAACTAAAATTATAAAATATGGATTTTTGGACGAAGTGTGTTGCAGACGAAACCTGCGTTGTGGAATTGATAATGTGAGTATGTTTTTTTCGTTTACTTAATGAACTGATAATAAATTATTCATGAATAAAAATTCAACCAACAAAGTAAACGTCATCCACAGAGTGTCAGATGACACGGGCGTGAGTTTTTTTTTAATTATACTACGACGGTGGCAATCAAGCATCGGTCCACCTGATGGTAAGCGGACACCGCAGCCTATAGACGCTCGCAACTCCAAAGGAGTCACGTGCGCGTTACCGACCCCTTTAAAAAAATTGAGGATGCACTGTGATGACAGCAGAAGGGACCAATTTAGCTCCCTCACTCTCAACACAGTGCAACCTCGGGAGCTCTGGCAACCTTGCTTACCTCCAGGAACACAACACTACGAGTACATACCTGAGTATAATAATATAATGTTATTATGGCTGTGGTCTTCTGCAAGGCGGAGGTACTTGCCCAGTTAGGCTGCTCCAAATTCGAGCAAGATGACATTTTGCTGTGCCCTACTTCTCCGAAAAATAATAGTATTTGTGTGTATGTATGTAGAGTGACTGTTTTTAGTGTCAGGTGTTGCCTCTGTTCCAACGTGACCTATGACCGTGTCGACAGCCGGCAGCTTGTGACTGACTCTCCCCTGTAACTCGTCACGTCATGTTGTTTTAAAGTTTTTAGATTTGTAGTAATATGCCGCAGCAACACTGCTTTCCGTACGTCAAGTGCAATGACTTCACCCGAAATATAAATCAAGTGTTTAATGTAAATTAGAAAATCCACTCATTTAAATTATATTTGGAATGAAGTTATTGCACTTTACGTAAGGGGGCAGACTAGTGTGCACTTTTTTATGGAATGTTTTTCTTTTAAAACCACTTCGGTGGCAAACAAGGTACAGTCCACCTAATGGTATGTAGACGCCGCAGCTTATAGATTATTTTTAGAGGAGGACTTTTTATACATAATAATGGGTGGTAAGAGAATTCTAGACGTTCTTTTTTTAAACATATTTTCCTCCCTATCGCTAAGGTAAAATCTGGGGTGAATAATAAAAAATTGTCTACTTAGTTCATAAAAGGTTAGACACATTTAATTTTTAACATCCTTTATTGCGGGTTTTTTTATCAAGGGTTTTTAATCGAAATTAAATTGGTGCCTATTGTATTAGAATACAAATACTTTTTATGTCACACCTGGCCATAAAGCGGCCATTATCGCACGCTCCGCGCGCGAAAAAACCCACTTCCTGGCCAGGGGGTGACATAAAATTTTGAACTTAACACGGGCGGTAATAAAGAAAGCCTCCGATCGCATATTTATCGCCCTTGCCTTCGGCTCGGGCGTCAAATACCTGCGATCTGAGACATTCTTTGTTTTACCGCCCTTGTTAAGTAATGTACTATTATTGCACACTTCACTGAAATGAATCAGTTTTAATTACAGAATCAGAACAACAACATGAAGGTAGAGGTAGACAACATGCGGTATTATTCCTAAACAGCGGTTGTATTGTAAAGATTTCAAATGCCGACCTAAAGTCTCATGCAAACAACTACGAAATAAACCCAGGAGAACCCGACCTCGTACTACCTCTATATATATAATACCTTTGTTTACACCAAATAAAAAAAAAGTTTTTTTTTAAACTTGAGCCTATAAAGTAGGCAGGTGTTATAATTATGTAAGGTTTCATTGAACAATTGAATACTTTCAATATATTTAACAAACTCTATACTATCAACTGCGATTCTCAGTTAAAATTATTAATATAATTATACCTACTAGAAACTAGAATGAATAATGATAATAATATATAGCCGGCCCTAGATGGGCATTACAATTTAACGATTTTATCAATGAACTTTATGCGAATTGCGTTATATCTGAGTAAATCATTAGAGCTATAAAGATGCTTGTCAGATAAATACGACTTTGACATAGTTTAGGAGTTGCGTATCATGACTGATTTATCTTCGTTTGTTACCCGTAGCGCCATCTGTTGGGAGAGCTGTGAACTACATGCAGTTTAGAGCTTCTCTGTTGAACTTTTTCACATCTTTTACGTAAAGTGTATCTTTGATACAAATATAATTTAAACATGTGACTTTTTGAATTATGTATCGAATGATTTTATTGCACTTGACGTACGGAAGGCAGTATAATAATATTAATTATGTTGCTTGTATGTATTATATTATTTTTTTAAAGTCAAATAATCTCGACACCTTATACGACAATATTATTATAGTTTAATAATGGCAGCAGTTATATTTTGTCTGATTTGGGGCGTCATTACCCGACAGAAAGACAGCATAGGTTTATTTATTGCTAGTTTATTTTTAAGTTATATTTTAATTTTATGTACTGTTTTAATTATTTAATTTGTATTCCTAATAAATAAATCATATCAGTAAGTATCGTACATTTATATAGTATTTAATTCGGTTTAATTCACACTTGATTTTCTTTAAATCAAAGAAAAATACAGAATACTACGTTAATAAGCAAAGCACTGTTCATTTTATTCAATACGAAAAAAATAAAGCAGGTGTTGTTTTCAATTTCTCACATATCACATTTTCAATACAATTCCCAGCCGTATCAAAAATTCAAAACACGCGTGAATTTTCATTCCAAGTGACAATGACATCCTTCAAACAACCCCAAAATTGACGCTGACAGCTAAACAAAATGGATGCATCACAAAATGGATGCCTTGTGGATGGATGTGGGTAATCTGAGCGAAATAAGCAATTATTATTAGCATAAACATAAGGTGGCTTTACATCTGTTGAATTATGGATGCGATTAGAGGGTTGCGGTCGTTTGGTTTCCAGGTTAGGGTACCTTGGTCAAAGTTTAAAATGCCTGCAAGGTTTATAAATAAGGAGAAGGGTTAGAAGGTGGCGATCAAGGTAAAGTAAGGTACCTACAACGGAGACTTTAGATTTAAGGAAGCGACTCCTTTTTATTTAACCTACTGGTGTTTATTAATATATTGTTAATTATAAATAAACTAACATGTAAAACGAATGGTAACATAGAAACTAAAATCTAATTATAAAACTAAATTACATAATTAAAAATAAAATCTATATACATGCTACGTCCGGCTCAGACCTGGTCCAAAAGTGCCAAGTACGCTGGCATGTATATAGATTTTATTTTTAATTATGTAATTTAGTTTTATAATTAGATATGTAAAACGAATTGCTACAATATTTAAAAAAAGCCGAATCAGAATGGTTATGGGTGTAACCGAAGAATTTGTATGAAATCGTTGATGATAGTTTATGTAAGTACTCGTATTCAGATTCAATATAAGAAAGAAAGATGAAGATTTATGATAAGAAAGATGGGTTATTCATTTGTCGCTCGTAATATTCTTTTAACGATCCATGAATATTGTTTTAACCTGTTTTGTGTACTGTATGTAAACACTTTAATGTACATTAAAGTGTTTACATACATACATTGTTCAACAAGTATAAAAATATAGGAGTAGAAACCACGGTATCATAACACATTCATAGGATGAGAAGTGTGATTGTATAGATACGCAATGAAAAATGCTGACGTGTACCTATATGCGATATATTGTTTCAGTTTTTGCTGGACTAAATTTCTCATGGAATATATTTTCTGATACAATACCCTCGTATAATTCACCGTAAAGTATTAAATAAAAGTTAAAACGATTACCATGCAGAACCCGTTCTGAAATTCATATTCACACTCAATTTAAAATAGAATTAATACGATCCTTCATTCAATATGTGCAACAAGGGATCCCTTCAACGTACAAGGGGAATTACCTTTATTGTGGCTCTCAAATGAAGTGTAAATTCAGTGAACGGGACCGGAAACTTAACAATGACCGAATGGTTAAACGATAAAGATCTCGAACGCATTCAATCAAATTATGCAAAGCCATCCTCATGTTAGTTGTGACAACTTGTGTGTACATTGTGGTGTTGAATTTCAAACAGGTTATCTGCCATCTGTATACGAAATTGCTTTGCATTTTTTAGCGTACAGTCTTTGTTATAGCTATTTTAAGTTCGCTTGCCGTGTGAAAGAGTGTTTATTTACTATGGGTAACTATTATTTTCGGATTACCTACTACTTTGTATGCAATATGGTAAAGATTCTTCTTCGACAGTGAAGTCTGTTTTCAAGCTAGTCTTGAATAAAGTCAAAGGTTGAATTTTGCATGCGCGATGCAACCCAAACTAACTATTTAGTTCAAGATCTATATAAAAACAAAAACAGCTGAATTAGTTTAATAAACTTATACCTATTTATATTTTGTGTGCATGTACCCAGCTTTAACAATAAATTTGAATAGGTATCCAGAAGTAGATAATAGAATGAAGTTTCTACAAAAAGTAGTATCCACATACCTGTTGAAATCAAAATGTGAACTTTAGAACATAAATGATGTCTATTTTACTATATTGAATTGGCACAAATTCAGCCAAAGCGACGTGATATTGTCGCATAGCAAGCCGATTTCAGTCTAATGCGCATAGGCAAATAGTCCCCAGGCCTACAAGCCATTTGCTACGCACACTGATTTATCTGTAATGTTTACGTTTATGAACATGTTTATGCAATCACATGAGTTGTTTACAGCATCATTTAGCGAGCGACGTTACGTGTCAGGACTCCATTTGCATAGGTCAATTAGTAGCATTACAACATTTCATCATTATGTTGTTGAGACTAGGATACGTGAGCTAGATTTTTTTTTAAATATTAAAAATTCAATATTGATAAACACTACAGCTTGATTTCTATTAACTAATAATTTAAAAGAAAAAAAAGAAAAAAAAAATCTTTTTTTTTCTAATAATTTGAACATTATTTTGGCTGCCCAGGTCAGACGGTGCACCATATCATTTTTGTGTGTCCTATCACCAAAAGCGGAAATACGACGGATTTTAAGTTATTTTTCGAAAGATTCAGTTGCTTACCGTTAATCTGATTTATTCATTACAGAACTACGTGAGCCATACGATAAGTAAATTAATAATTTCGGCGAAGGTATTTTAGTCCAAAGGTATGAATATACAATTTTCGGCAACTAACTAATCATCTTGTGTTTTTGCTGAAGGACACAGGAAAGATTTGTATAATAATCATCTTTGTGAGACACGTTATCACGATCATCTCACAAAAAACCTCTGTAAATTTTAAATTAATATGGTGTAAGTAATAGACTTAAATTAATGTGGAGTATTTACTGCATTTATTATACGTAACGCGGCAATTAGGAAAATAATATTGCGAAACATTGCAGTAAACATTTAAGTCAGTGAAACGGTTGCAATAATTTTAAGAACCAGCAGTAATGCCTGCCATAACTTTGGTAAATTAACGTTGCTATAAAACAAGGAAATATGGACTAGCGAACAATTTAGAACGATTTATGTCCACATAACTTACTGCACATGGTTGCAACAGTCAATGATTTGCTGCTCACCATGTTTGTTACAAGTTATGTACAATAAAATAAGTCTTGGATACTTCATCAATACAAGCTCCCAACGTTCAGTTTATCTGAATGGTAGGTCCTTGAGGTTAGCGAATTAGAATTTTTAAGCCTAACTACAATTTTATTCATCGTCATCATCATCATCCTCAGCCTGTAGTCGTCCACTGCTGGACATAGGCCTTCCCCAATTCGCGCCACCACACCCGGTCCTCAGCTCTCCGCATCCAACCGCTTCCCGCCACTCTCTTCAGGTCGTCGGTCCACCTGGCGGGGGGTCGTCCCACAGGCCGAGTCGTTCGCGGTCTCCACTCCAGAACTCGTCTGCCCCATCGGCCATCGGCTCTTCGACAAATATGCCCCATTATTGTCAATTTTATTACTTCCCTGTGTTCTGCGATATTTACTCGGAATTGACATCGACACAAATGTACGAGCTATAAAATCATACGTTTTAGCTCGTACGTTTGTCTTGATGTCGATTCCGAGCAAATCTCGTGAATTTTCGTCCATCAACTCGTCTATCACCCCCCTATATTCACGTACTTAACCGCTCATGGCACAGGACTTTATTTTGACACTTGTCAAATGAGCCGTCTATGTCTGTATATTTTTTTAATCAGAGCTGTACTATAGCAATGGGTCTATTCGGGTGTAGAACTGGAGTTATGAGATTAACAAAATTAAAAAAATGATGTTACATTAAATACGAGGCTCATGAAAGATTTAAAACCGTTGCCGTGTTCCTTTTTTCAAGCAGAATACAGGGAAGTAATAAAATTATAAACTTAAAAATTTGAAATGTTCTCAATTGCAATATTCTTATTCGAGCGCTTATTGTACGCTGTTGACACTGTTGACAGTGTCTGAATAGTATAAGAGACATAATCTCCTACCCGTTTCAAAGGAGCCGATTTAGGAAAAAACGCAAATGTCAGTGGTATGGTCAGCCTGGGTTCAAAAAAGTTGTTAAGGTAGGTACTGTAGGTAGTCTTATCTGTCCACTGTCATTTCAGTCAACTTATACAAAAAACTAAAACTAAAACATTATGTAGTTAATTTCGTCCATTCATAGGGACAGAAGTAGAACAACAGGCGCTAAAGAGCGATCTCTTCCAGGCAACCTTTACAAGATAGGTCTTTTTTCAGGAAAATTTACGAGGCCATTTATTTAATACTAGTTGTATGGTGTCCTTCAACTCGTATTCTATATTGGATGAAAGTACTAGGTATCAATAAGTGAAAAAGTAAATTAAAAGACAACATGTCTCCGATTATTATCAGGACAATAAAAGGTGAAGTTTAATAAGAGCTAAAAGACTAATTACAAGGCTGATTTCTAACGGTAAAAGTTGGAAGCGTACAGCGGCATAGGGAATATAGTACAACAATTTAGAACAAAATTTCAGGAAGACCAATTTGGTGATGATTATTTTCTGTACAGGCACCTAGTGATTTTTATTACAATAAACAAACTTGTGTAAAAACCTTTAAGGCGACATGCAAAATAGATTAGATACTTATTGATTAGAATGAGGCGAAAATCATATGTTATATCTTTTCTTAGAAATGGAGTTCAAAAAACTATAATGTGTGTATTATAGTTGTGTACTATTAGTAATGTATTAAAATGGATGAGGTAGGTAGTTGGTACAGTTCGTAGAGTCGCTGATATTTTATAATATCAATAAGTTTTTACCAACTTCGTTTTACATACCTATTTGTTATTCGCTAGTAACTCCTCCCGTGGACTGTAACACTATACTGTCAATTAACGAACATTAATTACAAAGAAATTGCCCCCTATCACAATGACGCTCAAGGCCTTTTATACGCTCCTTTAATCACAAAGAAAGGTATTTATTAACTATAATGATATCATGTCTTAATTACTTAATTGTCTGTCACACTCCACTTTATACATGGAAATTATATTTGCTACTGATTGGTTAGTAAAATATTTAATTGGGAGAAATAATAGCTGTTCAAATCATACCTTGTTAGAAAGGTTTCGTACTAAACTATCATATAATTGCATAGGCAAACATTTGATTAAATTACAATAATTACAAAATAAGTAAGACGACCGCTTTAGCTTAGTTGGTAGTGACCCTGCCTACGAAGCTGGAGGTCCCGGGTTCGAATCCCGGCCGGGGCATTTATTTGTGTGATGAGCACGAATATTTGTTCTTGGGTCTTGGATGTTTTCTATGTATTTAAGTATTTATTTATCTATATAAGTATGTATATCGTCACTTAGTACCCATAGTACAAGCTTTGCTTAGTTTGGGACTAGGTTGATTTGTGTAAGATTGTCCACAAATATTTATTTATTTATTTTTATTTATTTTAAGTTTTTACAGAAAACTACCTCAACTGCTTCATAAAAATATCTCAACCAAACGATACCATGGTAAATAATAGGTGCAGTATAACCTTGTATATACTACTGGCAAAATGTAAATTATACATACAACTATACATTATGATATGACTCTGCGCTTTTACGATGGTATTCTTATTATATTATAGTAAACAAGGTTTGCACGTAACTATAAAATATAACCTCTTGTTATTAAAATTGACCACTAAAGTTACCTTTGCTATTTATATCCCAGAACACAATTATTAAAATGAAGCCTTAACCGACTTCAAAAACCGACAATACGTTTGGCAATGTCATTTAATTATACAGTCATACAAATGTCAGCGTTAAGTAATTGCAATATAATTTATACCTCGGCGACAATGTCGACATCTGGATCAATTGTTATTTTGACAATAACGATATAATTAGTTTTTTAATTGTTTGACAGACGTCATCATAATGAAATATCATAATATTATGGAGGGTCTACCTCTATTATTAAACCTACAATTCCTAAAACTGGCACCGTATGACTGTATGTATGTCATGCGCCACATTTCATTGCCACACATAGGCCTAATTACAAAGCTATCAAAGTTTAAATGTTTGTTAAGCGGATGCGTCCGCTAGCGAAAATATCAATTTTTTAATCAAAGTGAAAATTGAAAAATTCAACACCACAGGTGGGGTTTGAACTTTTTCAATCATAACACTCATCTCATTAAGCCTTATTAGGGAGGCTCGTAGCGACATCTACCGTGAAGCTGTTACAACTTCTGAAACGGCACCAACGTCCCAAGTTGCATTGAGAATCGTTGATAATAATGTGCTACACACATACAACCTTTAAATGTTTGTTAAAATTCACCAACACGGGGGTTTACCACGGTGGGTCAATTGGTAGAGCAATGGACGGATTTCAGAGGTCGTGGGTTCAAATCCCACCTGTGGTGTTGAATTTTTCAATTTTCACTTTGATTAAAAAATTGAAAACTATCAAAGTTACGCAAGGTGTTAAAATTGTAATAAAAAATATAACGTAGTGGCAACATTGGCAAAATGTCATTGCGAATAACAGCAGGAAATGGGATATTGATAAATCCTGGTACAAATTTAAAAATAAGCCAGTCGTTATTATAATTGAACTGGACTGACAGATGTAAATATTATTAATGCGCTGTTTCCGCTTAATGAATTTAATGCGGCCTGTGGCCATGGACTTCAAGAGTATGCGAAATATTTAATTGCAGTATACGTAGTAAAATAATATGAATTGTCTTTATCTGTACTTGTAATGAAAACTTAAGGTTATGGTTTAATTGGGCACAAACGGTACAATTGTATTATTTTTACGAATACCTACTCAAATAATTCAACAACAGATAACTCCAACTTCAAATTATGAAATAATTGGCCCAAACATGCACCAGTGTAGCAACGTTGGCCAAACTTTTCTCATATGTCACCGCGCGGCGACATAACTCATTCGGCACTAATCCGAGAACAAACGACTGGCTCCCGCGACGCTGTCTGTCACGAGAACAAATCTAAGGGAGCCGTTCCAACTATCACACCGACTTGAATTTATTCGCATTTCATTTCCTTCGAAGGGGTCCAGTTGAATTTATTCGCATGCCATTTGGGCTAAAGAAAACCCTGTTTTCCAAACGAAAGCATAGCTTCATTGGTAATGATTATGGTATTGGCATCACGGTACTGTTATTTCTAAGTAAGGTTCAAACGTCTTACTGATTATACCTTTCTTAGAATCATAAAATGCTATGGTTGCTTCGTGACGAGAATTGTGTTTAATAGCTAGAATTCTTATGAACTATTATGTTCGAACACTATAGTTATGTCCAGACCTCTCTCTGTAATAATTTTGTACAATTTTCATCATTTTTTGGTTGCTAGTACAATTCTTTTCCCATAATGTTTATTGACGTAAATAGAAACATTACATAGCAAAATTCACAGTAGACAACATAACGTTCTAAACATTTAATAAATTGTTGTGCCCAGTCATTTGGCTCGAAATCTACAGCTTAGTCACAATTTCACGTATAAACGATTATGACAGTTCTATATTCACTAACGACGTTCACTTGCCAACGTTTCTTTTTCTTAACACAGTCACATGTCTTTTATTTTTCTATAGCAATTAGTTCCCCTAGACGTAATTCTAATAATTTAATGTCATCAGTGTATAATATTGTTAGTCCAAATGTCTTTACAACCATGGCTGTTGTAATATGATCAAGGCGAATTCAGAACCCAATGTCTACCGAAACAATTGCGACTGTAAAAACGTAGTTTATGTCTTCCAAGATGACCTCATGTGCCACCAAGCATGACAATGCCATATATCATAGTAAAGTCGTGTGAGAGAACAAATAAAAAGCGCAATTTAGTCATCAGCGGATCTAATCAGTCGGCAGCGCAATTTGGACTAGCCCCGCTGCACAGGATACAATATTTTATGTTGACAGACATAACAGCGTTTATACGAGCGTTTATTCTTTATGTGTCCCGTATTTTATTCGCTTTATGACGGTCGTTGACAATGTTAATGATGCCATTCATGTCTACATTTGTCACTGGATTACCGTCTTTAGCTATTCAACGTTAAGGTTTATTAATGTTTACATCGAATGCAAGTTCAAAATTGTGGTTCGTATAATAGTCGTGGATGCCGGTTGTGTGTTTGTTAGTATTTTATTTCGGGGCGTTCTCGCGTCATAAAATAATGGCGTAATGCACGCTCATAAATCAATTTTCCTTTGAACGATGACGTTTATAATGAAGGTCGGTAGTTTTGAATTAGTAAATTATTTTTTCTGTGGTACGAACGTGATTATTATCGTTGTTTATGGATGGCAGTGTTTCTCCCTTCGTATCGGATTGGACTCCACGAAGCTCTATCTTTATATTTATTTTACTTTAATAGCTGGTTTGATTAATGATAAAGGTTGTGGCTATATTTTTTTACGATTTCTGAACGTAAATTATTACGTTTGCCACCTACTACGGTTAGGTGGGTAGAGGTAGATGTATTAATGAACAAGTATCTAAAAATCGACTGTACTTACATTGTCGGTACATTGTACATTTAAGTGTATTGCAATTTAGTAGGTACATATTACGGCTATAAGTGGGCAAGCTTTGGTTATATTACAAAAAAATATAAAAAAATATTTTTTTCTTTTTTTAAATGTATACCGTTAACTTATGGCAACACCAATTTTTCTTGTTTGTATATCTCAGTGGGAACTATTGAGGGGGTGGATGCATGTTTAGTTTTAGTTTATAGTTGTAAATCTTTATGTACATTCATCTCTGTTTGTTTCTCCAAATAAATAAAATAAAAATATAATAAAAGACGCGACAGCGTGTTCGGTAGAGATAGAATCCGACCGATATTCAAAACAATATTTATTAATAAGCAGACAACCCGTCTAAAATCTAACTAAAATTTACTAAAAACAGCCGAGAATGTAATGATTTATCTGTTCTGACTATCGGTAGTCTTTGTTTTTTTCGACACACACACACACACACACACACACACACACACTAGCTTGAAGAGTGCTTTAGTTTTTCAAACTTCATCATATCAGCCGAAAGACATAAGCCTCCCCCAAACTTCAATCAAACTTAATCAGTGTCTATTCAAGCAATTTGAAAACATTGCAAATTTACACACTAAACCCCTTTGTTTCAACTGTTTACACAAAGGTTATATTCCAAATAATACAGGACCGAAACCCTCTGACCCTAAACGCCATTTATAAAACACGAAAACAAATGAAAATTGAATTGAAACAAGCCTGCTAAATAAAACAGGAAGGGTCCAAGGCACTTCTCACCACGTACGGACTGATAAATACGTAATAAGCCTCCTACTATGGAAACTTCATTTTATGAGAATTCACAAAGGATATTATGGGGCATGTCTGAATAATGGGAGCTACAGCTTTAAGGCAATAATTGATCGATAAAATAATATCATCCTTATAAGGATTAGGATTAATTGTCTTTTTAATCACTGCATACAGATACACAGATATCTCAAGGAATATACTTAAACCTACAAGAAGTGTTTGAATAATGAGCAAGTTCTACGGGATTGAAGTCAGGTCTGCAGAATTTTTAGTTGGTTTTATTTACAGAGCGACAATCATGTAATTACGAAATAGAAAACACATTTCCAACGTAATGGCAAAATTACATCAATTGAATTAATTTAAGTTTGCTGTAGGTAGTTATTATTCAGATTGTAATCTTTCGCAGGAAGTGACTTGTGTATGTGTAATGGTGAGACAATTAAACAATAAAGACATAAAATACAATGATGCACAATTCTTCGAAACCGCAACTGGTCATAAAATGTCCATTTAAAGTTGTCCTGCGCTATCTTATCTTGACAATGAATTAAAATTTTATCATTACATCCACGCATCAAGAGTTCCATTACCAACGTCAATGACTCATAACTCGCCATCATTCATCATCTCCTTTTCTAAAAATGACACAAAATACGAGCACGCGATCCAAGCGGAACATGGTACAGGGGCCTGTTCATAAATCTTCATTGCGTCCCGATGACACGCCGCGACACTTCTCTCTGCTACCGCGCTACCGAAACACTCCACGTCACTAACAACTTACGTTACACCATCTTCATTATCCAGAACTGCACCCTACGCTTCTTTATTACAGTCGACTTTCCCTTGTTTGAACAGAAATGGAACCCCGTCACAATTCCCAACATGAATAACTTTCCAAAGATGGAGCTTGCAAAGGATTTTGAATCGAAAGCTTAAAATATTAAGGTTGGGTTCTAACTGTTTATCCTTAACTGGAACTTTGTTCTTTTCGTTAGATTTGTCATTGTCTGAAACGAGAATGTCGTTAGGGAGATTTTAATTCACAAGCAATATTAAACTTTAACTCGTCATATTATGGTTCAGATTAGATTGGTGAGGGGGTTTGTGAGTGGCAACAACATTATCCCTCTGTGACAAGCAACGTCAGGTTGTCGATCATTATAATATATGTGCCGTGCTGTCAGCTGTCTTAACACATGAATGATTCACTCCGTGATAAATTTTAGCTCATGATTACATTTCATACACACGTCAATGTGTCTGTTTACGTAATTACGGACTGTATATTTGAGGCTTTCAGGAGGTTTTACTGTGGACGGCTGGAAGCCGGAGGCACGATCGTTATTTTGACAGCACGCTGTACATGAATAGGATTGAATTATTGACGTAACGGTAAGCAGTAAATCAGTGATATGTTAAAGTATTTAGTGTCTTTAGAAGACAACGTAGCTTTCTTGAATATTTAAATTTAATTTTGCATTTGAAATAGGAACATAAAAAGTTTTATGTAAGTGATACTGTTACAAGTTACAAACCTAGTCCTATTTTGAATCCAAATGACATTGACACCTAAAAGAAGTTTAATTACGTTGAACTTGGGTGCATTAGTAAATTATGGGTAGCATTTAACGAACCACCAAATTAGTGGCCGAATGATGCTCTAAAAAATTACATTGATTACCAAAAATACTAGATTCGCACCAAATTTTCAACTCCTTTTAAATATAAAGTGCAACTCAAAGAAGTAACATGTCGATAACCTATTAAATTTAATTGTTACCAAATAAATTAGTCACTACCCAAAAATACTTAATGATCACCTAATTTCAAACACCAAATTTCATATAATTTACATCCAAATATTACAGGGCTCGTAATCCTATTAAAATTATTCACACCCAAATAATTCTTTCGATACCCAGAAATACTACATGATCACCAAATTTCACGCGGCAATTGTTTTTTAACGCCCCACGCGCAAAGCAGTTCCAATCTAGTCTAACCTCATTGCTAGCACACTGATGCGGTTTTCCATACGGTCCGTCTCGCTCGCACGTCGCACCGCGTGCGAGCAAGACAGCGCTAAATGATTTTATTTTATAGAAGCTTCAAAATTTCTGTAATTTTAATGAGACACGTACATAACATAATTTAATTTAATATCTTTTCAACAGTGCTTTCCGTACTGGTCGCATACAGCTATTTGTTCTCAGATGTTTTTGCCTCTAGGTACTCTATTCGCTGATAATCGTCAATTTGCCTAGGTAGTAGTATTTTTCTATGACATCTATTTTTATTTCAAACTAGTGGACATTGGAACAGTATTGACGGATCTCCGCTGGCGCGGAGCTCCTATTTTGAGTTATTTTGGCCCTTCGGGCCGATGCAAAACTAACATAACCTAAACCTACCTATACCTATTTCTACCTATTAACTACCTTTAATTTTTCCATGAAAGTCTATCTAAATTAATAAAGTAAACTCATTTGAGGACCTTTATCCATTTTCATAACAAACTAAGAATTTAATAAATCAACAAAACTCATTTTCAAATAAAAGTTTTCAATCAAACGCGCTCACGTCAACGCATTAAAAAATTAATAATAAAACTTTTTGCAGTTTGTAAACCATCAGCAATAGGTAGTTAGAATGAAACAGCAATAGGTACCTTTCACTCTAACGACAATTTGTATTTGATTGAGTGAGATAGCAGTATACGTGTTATTATTTCACACAGCCACATAGCGCGTTGTTTTTTAAATTAATTTAGAATTTTACTTTCTAATTTATAACATTTTGGAAATGACTAAAATATTTATAGTGCTAAAAACAATTAATTAGTAACTGTTTACTAAAATGTAGCATGCGATGTGTATAATATTTGGATGTAATTCTAATGAAAAAAGGTGCATGAGATTAGGTGGTAGTTTAGTGTTTTTGGTGGTACTTGACAATTTTTTTGATGCGATTATAAATTTATAGGAACGCAATAAGTAAAATAGGTGCAAGTGCTGCAAAAATAGGTAGAATATTTTTGGTGACTCGGAATTGCTGATCGATAAATTTTTTTGAGTGTTCAACCTTATTTTAGGGTTCGAAAATTTGATGATATCAAAAGTTATTTAGGTGATCATTTTATTTGTTCCCGTAAATTATTACTGAAATTGGTTGAATTCTAGATCGAACGTTGAAAATAAGTGATTTTAAATTTTGCGGTTTGCGAAACTTTTTCTAAAAATTAATGTCATTACTAAAACAAACTTTAATATCATATTAGGTATCTATCTTCCGACATAAACTAATCAGTGAATAATAGCCGCCCCGAAGCGGTAGGTAATCCGGCATAATTCGCCGTGGCGTGCTGTGATAGATCGTGCCTAATAAACTTATGAGATATGATGGGTCGTGAGATGAGAAAGATGGCGTGCGGGAAATGTTTATAACTCGAAGGATGTGTGGCTTGAGTTCAAAGTTCAGCATTAAAGATTAGAAGAGTTTATTTGTTTCGTGAAAACAAGTCGAATATGCCCTTGTTTATATCAATGAAAACATTGAAGGGGACAAACTTACGGAAATAATTGAACTATACCTAGAAGCAAACATAATTGATTTAATTTATCCCAATTTTTATATTAAGATTTTACAGTATTTTGTTGCCGCTATATGAAGCACATTATACTAATGCTAAACTGAAGAAAGCTTATTGATTTAAAGTTGATTAAAGTTATTGATAGGAAACGTCAATCAGCTGTAACAGGATACATTTTAAGTAAGTCAGAATAGTCCGGTAAAGAAGCCGCCATCAATCAAGACGCAGGCGCATGCATCAAAGCCCGGATCTGCGCAGCTGCTATTGCGCTCAGTGCGAAAATTGGATGTAAATTGACAGTAGGTATGTATGTTCGGTTCAAATGTTGCAACTGAATTTTGACAGTTATCCTCAACCGATTGAGCTGATATATTTGGCAAAGGCTCCTAAAATGACGGTTTGGGTAACTACGATATTATGATACGGTCGGCCTCAAAGGGCTTAACGCTATTGTTTAACTGTGTCGTTTTAATGTCATGCTTAACCTGTCATACAATATTTCCAACGGGTGAAAGTGACAAAGTGTCAAAGCCACTTACAATGCCGTGCACTACCGAGCTGATCTGGTTATGAAAACTGTGTCGTATATGACAAACAGTAGGTGAGCATAGCAACTCAACGAATAGAAGAACAAGTAGAGATGATTGTGGAGAAAAGGTAAAGTCGACAAGAAAAAGAAAATTTTGACAGAAACGTTTATTAATCTGTCTTATTACGTTTAAGCTTTGGATGCGACTTCGTCCGTGTAAACTTCCACTCCCTAGTTTATTCCTTCGAGGGATGATTTTTGGAATATTTAATGAGTATCCTATGTTACTTCAGGCTATATTACTCTTCGTATACGAAGTTTAATCATAATCCGTTCAGCTGTTTTCGCTTGACTGAGTAACAAATATCCTAACATCCAAACATCTAAACTTTCACATTTTTAATATTATATTGGTAGTATAGTAGGATAAATTATGCAGCAGAAAAAAAGATGATAAAATACAAAACCTTGTAGTGACCTTGTAAACGTCCTAATATACAAGTACCGAGACTTGCATGCGAGGTTTACAACATTGCGCGGTTTTATAAAGCGATTGCACTCGCTATACCTGCGTGACCCGTAGTGTAATGAAACCCGCATACGAGCCTCATAAATATTTTTTAAAGAAAATATTCCGAGCATCCGTCGTCGCTTGTGCCACCGCTCAGAAGCCAAGATGAGGAATGCGATACAGTACTACAAGCATTGTCTCAGACGGTGATGGAATAACACTCAAGAAGGTATGACAGACATTACGTCTCTTTAAGATATAGCGTTTTAAAATATTGTTGTAGTTTTTGTTGGACCGTAAAAGGATAAGTTACTGTTTGTTTATGCCTGGAGCTAACTTGTCCCGGTTTATGGTAGTGGTTATTGCGGGTAGAGAGGTCTTTATAAATGTATTTCCTGTAGTTAGTGTTGTAACCTGCTAATCCAATTGAGTTGTAGTCAATATATTTGAACTATCAAACTTCATAATGGAAAATAACTTTCTTTAGCGATTTGAGCAGTCAAAACCACTCTTAGTTTAATTTTCTGTTCCATAAGGTGAATATATTAAGGAGCGCTCGTGGCCCAGCGGCGCCTGCGTACTGCTTGCGGTATCTAAGGTTAAGCAACGTGGGCAGCGGTCAGGACTTGGATGGGTGACCGCTTTGAGTGGTTACTAACTGAGTGCTCCCGTGCTTTGGAAGGCACGTTAAGCCGTTGATCCCGGTTGCTGTCTATGGCAGCAGTCGTTAAGCCAAGGTGGAGGCCTTCGGGCGGCTTGAAAACTTCTAACAGTCAAGTTGCCCACTCACTTGACAAAGCCTAATCCCAATAAGGTCTAGTTTCCCCTTAGGGTTGGAAGGTCAGATGGCAGTCGCTTTCGTAAAAACTAGTGCCTACGCCAAATCTTGGGATTAGGTAGCGGACCCCAGGCATCCTTCAGGTTGCAACTGTACTGGGATAACGCTAGGAGGATGATGATGATGATAAGGTGAATATATTGTTTTATTTGATTATGGTGAGTACTTGTACCTATATTATTGGGAACAACACAAAATAATGTATTCAAATTAATGACTTCCCGAAACTTACTGACATTGATGAAAAGTTTAAACTAATCGTAAAAAAACAGGCATCTAAAATAAATATCCCAATATCAAAGGTTAAAGCAATGCACAAATCAACGCCCCTAACAAATGCAGCGATCACGATACAAATAGCGGCGATATAAAACAGTGTCCCAATTATTTGGGACAATTCATTAGAGGGGCTCCGGGCTCTCCGATTGGCGCGATTCGTCACGCCGCTCGACAGATGGGTATCTAGCGTGGAGTGCCGGGAAGAAATGGTCCCACTAAATCAACCGACGGCCGACAATCCCGAGCAGTCGCCGTCGATACATCAAGTGTAATGCCTCGGATACCGCGGCCAGATAATCGAATGTGAGCATCGACTCGTTACACTGGAAATAAGATGAGGATTTGTTGTCGCTGCGAGTAATGACTCAAGCACCGATGGAGTTTACGCAATTATAAACGTTATTGACTTTGAAATAGACACTAATGATGACAGTGAATTGAAGGGAGATTGTGAAGAGAAACAAGGAAATAAACTGAACTAAGATAAGTTTTTCAAAGTTGAAGTTAGTCTGGATAAAAAAGCGAGTTGTCGTGAGGCAGCAAATGCTGATAGATCTGTAAAGTTTGCCGCGGACAGGAATATATCGAGTGGCTGCCTCCGTTCAGCTTTATTTATACATAACATCTGTTTGAAGTTGAATCTACCGGCGCAGACGGGGAGCGCATTACCAGAGATTTATTCCGCGTCTTAATTGTGAATCGATGGGTTAATGAAGATAAAACCCGCGGCCGTGTTGTAAATTAGCTTGCGTGTCGACTGCGAGCTCCGATAAAGGCCTGCTTTATTGCTTTGTTTGTTTTCTCTGCCCGTACTTCAAAGGCTGAGATAAACTTTAGTTTTATACAAACGTATATACTTTTAAGATCAAATAGGTACAAAGAAGTTAAATTAATGACGCACGCTGTAATTAACTACTACACTTATAAATCTTGTTACTTCTACAATAGACCACAAAGTAAGATAAATTGACCAGACAGCAGCACTCATACGTCTATACTGACGCGTTTATTCAAGTTCAAACTTGGCAACTAGTTACTCCACATCTAAAAAATATTCGATACCCGCCGTTTCTTTACAGGCAGTATCTAAAGTCTCAAGAGGATCGAAAGTTTCTAGCGTTCAATGATTTATGGGTGTGACGTCACGTAGTTGGGACAGGGGTTAACCCCCACGCGGTCACACTCGCATCTAATGGTCGTGATTCGACAAGTACAAATGGCTCGGCTGACAAATGGGTTGCGGACGACCCGGTGTCGGCGAGTGCGTCGTAACTTTAACTAATAGACAAGCCAATATAACCTTTATGGTGTGCTATTTAATAAAACCATTAGCGATTCGATCGCGGTAATAAATTTCATGAGTTACCTCACACGTTTATGGAAGATCAACCGGGAATTACTTACATAAATTAAAGGCTTTAAAATTTAAGGCGTCTGTAAAGGTAAGCGGCAGGGCGATAAACGTTAAAATCATGATTTCTCTAAGGTTGAATTTGGAGTAGCCGAATCAAACATGTAAGTAAAGAATGATAAGTGAATGTCGAAAGTGTCGATCCCTTCCGATACGATCAAAGGTCGCGCCACTGCCATAGACACTGGATAGGAAATCCTTCGCGATTTCCTTTTCATAAAGTTGCCCTTATAGGGTACCAATGATTTATAGACGCCTCTAGTAGCTGTATATTGCTTTGCTGCTCATTTGATAAACGATGTAGATGGCGCTGGTAACATTATTGCTTTTTTGAAATATGACGTCTGCCTCGGGTCAATGAGAGTCGTGGTCAGTGTTAGGACTGGCTTTGAGATATTGTGTTTCTGTAATGGCGTGACCACTTGGACACCTTGTAATATTCAACTGAACATTATTTGCAGTTTTATGATCACTTCTGGTTTAGATTTTACTATCGTTAGGTAGACTTATTCTTAAAGTATTTATTTTTAAGACCCATAATCATAATCAACTCTCATCATCATCTCTTTGCCCCCTGGCTAGATGCTGGCCAAGAGCAATCCCATTATTAATAAAAAAAACAAGAAAATACAACTGCAACAACAGCTGGAACAACAGTCAAGTGTTAAAATATAGTTGTGTACAATCAACCAATATGATTTCTGGGTCACTTAGTACCATAATTGTCACAGTGAAAATCTATATGAAAGCCGCTAGAGATCTCATATAAATGTCACTGTGACAAGGTACGAAGTGGCCTAGAAATCAAATTGGTTGACCGTGTACAACTGATTTGAAAATATATGTACAATAACTAACTAACTAACTGGGCTGGCACGACGACCCAAAATGAGTCTTGGCCTCCGACACAAGAGCACGCCACTTTGCTCGGTCCTGCGCAATTTCTCGCCAGCTTGCACCAGCTCCGAGCTCACGCAGGTCCGCTTCCACCACATCCCTCCAGCGATACTTGGGGCGACCCACAGGACGTCGTCCGGTCGGTCGGCCCAAGTATGCTCTTTTCACCTGTCGATCTTCTCCCATCCTCTCTAGGTGGCCAAGCCAGCGAAGACGATGTGCTTTGGATTCACCTATAATGTTTGGTTCGGCTACCAGCTCTTCTATTTCGGCATTTTTAAGGATCCTCCAACTCCCATCGTCTCTTTTAACTGGTCCCAGGATTTTTCGTAACACCTTACGTTCTGCTACTTACAAGCTGTGCTCCTCCTTAAGTGTCAACGTCCAGGCCTCACACCCATACATTAAGATGGGGCGGATCACGGTCTTATATATCCGAAGCTTAGCTCGTTTACTTAGGAGCTTGGACGCCAACACCTTGTGAAGAGCAGCACTGCAGCGCAAGGTGTTCTGGATACGGGTGTTGATTTCGTCCTCTCTGGCATGCGTATCAGTAACAATGCATCCTAGGTATTTAAATTTGGAGACTCCCTTGTAAGAGGTTTCTCCTACAGGTAGGTCGACTCGTTTGGCACAATAAATAAAAAATAAAAAAATATGTGTAAAATATGTGTGCCTATTATTATGTCGGAGAAATTTTGGTTGGTTTTCGTTCATATTTATTTATTCTCATAAATATGAACAAAAATATTAACTGGATTTATATTTTTGCAAAATATAAACGGAAAGTACAAGGTAATCTTATTCTGTGAGGTATAACTCTTCGATAGATTACATTCCAATCATTAGAATCAAGGAAAAACAATATAATTAGCGCGCAGCATTTAATGAAGTGTACATTTGTGACGTATAATCAGTTATAGTAGCTATAACTAATCTTTTCACAAAGGATAAAGACTATTAAAAAGATACTAAAGATAAATCTCTCGGCACGGTCGGCCATCCGTCTTCTAATGAAGAAAAGTGCGCCCTCAGGATGGTTTATCGCCGATCTGGGTAATTAAAACGCTACCCGAAGGAAATGTGCGGTAATAACAATAAATCTTGCAGCTTGTAAGTATGAGAGTAGGGAGGGTAGATAGAACATGCCTATGTGAGCCTGTGTCAATGAATCTGAAAGTAACCTGAGTAGTCATACTTGGATTTGGCTCGTCGCCGCGTTGGTGAGCGCACGCGCCCGGAGCGACGACGAGCGGAATCCATTACCGTACACTGTCTTTGTTGCCTACTGTCATGGCGTCGTTACCGAACAACGTCTTTGAACACGTGGTTGGCGAAATCATCATAAAGATGGAAAGCCATTTTTTTTAAAAGAAGTGAAGAGTAGTCATACTTTTAAGGCCCATTTACACGGTGCAAGAAATTGCATGAGATTTTCAATCGGCCTTTAGTGGGCCCTGCCTACGAAGCCGGTGAAAACCCAGGTCCTGGGATTTTTCCCAGATAGGGCATTATTATTTATTTTGTGCGATGAGCATTAATACACTTATAAGTATAGTATGTATATATAAGTAGTATAAGTAAAAAATTCATTGTCTACCAGTGTTGCCAGAGCACTTTCGTCAAAAGCACGGTTGAGTGTCCAAAAAAGCACGTCTTTGGAATAAAAAGCACGTTTCTAGGGTTCCGTACCAGAAGGGTCGAAAATGACTCCTATTGCTGTCACTCACGCGTCCGTCCGTCCGTCAGTCGTCTGTCACAAAATTTTGTTCGTAAGATTATTTTTTCTTCCCATTGACACAGAATAAGTAATAGTACAAGTACAGAAGTTTCTCTGCTAACAAATTCCCCGTTTAGGTATGCCAAACGTGCCTAAACGTGGCCATCTCTTTCAATCGCACGCAACGCGCTCTTTCGAGGCCCCGCCCTCAGCGCTAGGGTTACCACCAGCGAGAACCTATTTTAATATATGTACTTTATTATTAGTAGTGTTGTTTACAATGCAATTACGAATAGTACTTTTAAGGTTCCGTAGCCAAAATGGTGAAAACGGAACCCGTCCGTCCGTCTTTTCGTCTGTATGTGACAGCCGATGTACTCGGAGACTATAAGCACTACAAATACAATTAAAACATTTAGCAGGAAGGTGTGTTCTACTCGTATGAACCGCTACGTAAAAGTGATGTGAAATGACGAAAAAATATTAAAGTAGGGGGAGGGGGCACTCCATACATGTAACCAGGGGATACAAAGTTTTATATAATTTTTAAAGGCATCACTTTAAAAAATAAAAGAGGTTTCTTAATAGAACCAACGTTTTCATTTTCGTTTTCTTTTATGTCAACCGTTGGTGAATACCAAACTCAATGACCGTTCTTACGTCTACGTTCTTATTATTATTGGTGCAACCTGCTGCAATACAATAATGCTGTGGTTTTGACATTATTATTTAACACGAAACTACACAAAAAGAATTATTTTTTATGATCGTACAAGCGCGTGCGCGTGCGATCCGTAACGCTGCTCCGCAGCCATTGAATAGTCACACAATGTGTGAGCCGGCGGCCGCATGTACTTTGCGCGGCGCGATGACGTCACGGTAGTAAGCCCCTCCTGCCATTGACCCATAAACTTGAAATTTTAACTGTTCATTATTACGGGAATTTTACCAAGAAATACTTATATTTTGATATAACAGGTTTTTTCGTTTGGAAATTTCCTTATTTTTCATACTTTTGCGGTTGGTTCGGAAACCTAAATGTGCGAAGTCCGATAAGCTGGTTTTCGTCACATACAGAGCCAGAGTACCTATTGAGCCTTTACTACATCGTGCACACATTGCACGACACGAACAATAGAGCTTGCAGTTGCAGGACAAGTTCTTTCCTGCAACTGCAACCACAGTTAAAACATAACTTTTAACTTTAGTTTAGGATATCAAAGCGTAGGGTAGGAGAGAAAGATTGTTTAACACAATGATTGTTAGAAAAAAAATACAGTTTTAGAGAGTACCAAACCAAAATTACCTCCCCATTTTTAGTAGTAAAATATTAAAGCACCATAGCACTTAAAAAAGCACGGTTTTAGCACGTTTTTGGGGAGCGCACGTAAAAAGCACGTTCGTATCCAAAAAAGCACGTAAAACCGTGCTAAAAAGCACGTTCTGGCAACACTGTTGTCTACTACCCATTTGGAACTAGGTTGACTTCAGATATTTATATGAGATAGCAGATATTTTTTGATCAGTACATTTTTTTTTAATTTACAAAAAAAAATCATGTACGATATTCCCTTAGCATCAAACGACTCACCGCTAACTGTCCATCCACCGCCTCGGGTCCCGAGGGCTAGGCTTGCAGGTTCAGGGGTAGTGTTCAGCTGAATATGACGTACACAGGGGTCCACAGGTCACTAGTAAACGTATCTTCCAAGGAGAAAGGTCCACAACGCACACACGATTAATAGCGAGAAAATTGATGCTTGCGCAGCCGCTCTAAGTAACGAATTATAGCGTACTCATTTGACATTGTGCATGTCATCTTGTATATCCGTTTCCGGCGTGTGGCGCTAGTCGCGCGCTGGTGTTGCCACCCCCGAGGGAGGACGGCTTCCAGACAAGAAGAAGCAAATCGCTCGAAGCTTGTAGGGATACCATACATAATCGAAAAACAAAATAAATATACCTACAAGATTGTGTCTTCTGTCATAGAAAATAACAATATAAATTTAACTAGATTAAAATAGTGTTCCAGTACGGAACATGCCGCTCACCTTAAAAGAACTAGAGTGCTTTTAACGAGAAAGTACAATAAAGCAAACATAATTTAAAAACTAACTTAAGTACTAGGATTAAGTTGTAACGATTAGAACTTATTCTAAGGGAAGCGGGCAAATCTTAACGACAGGGCGTTTATAAAACGAGTTCCCTGATTTTAAAGTTACTACCCGAGTAATGTTATCCGAACCCGGATGAAGAGCATGGATGCGCGCGAGCCGCCACTGCAGCGGCGGGAGCTGCTCGTCACACACCACGACGACGGCGCCCTCGCGCAAGGGCTCGCCGCGGCTCTGAAGCCACTTCTGGCTTTGCTGGAGCTCGTGGAGGTATTCACGACTCCACCTCTTCCAAAAATGTTGAGTACACTGCTGTACCCAACGCCAGCGGCTAAGGCGACTGGGATTGTCGTCCGTTAAGGGGACGTCCGGAAGGGCTGTTAAAGCTTCTCCGACGAGAAAGTGAGCGGGACATAATGGGAGAGGGTCCGCAGAATGCGCGCTCATCACACATAGAGGCCGTGAATTAAGTACGGCTTCGATTTGGCATAGCAGCGTATGCATCTCATCGTATGATTGAGTACGCGTGCCAACTACGCGATGTAAATGATGTTTAAAACTCTTTACACCCGATTCAAACAGACCACCAAAGTGGCTCGCATAGGGAGGTTGAAATCTCCAGGTCATGCCCTGTTGAAGGGTTTGTTTATTTAGTTCGTTTTGTACGACATCATTGCGTAAAAACGTGTATAATTCTTTAAGGTAGTTACTGCAACCGACGAAGTTTCGGCCGCAGTCTGAATAAATGTCAGTGCATAAACCTCGACGTGATGTAAAACGCCGTAGGGCCGCAAGAAACGCTTCAGTGCTAAGATCTGAGACGATCTCGAGATGTATGGCCTTTACGCTCATACATACAAATACGGCGACGTAACATTTAGTTATTTTAGCATTGCGCACATTGTTTGCGCGCACGTAGAAGGGTCCCGCGTAGTCGACCGAAGTTTTAAGAAAGGGTCGCGCGGGCCGCAAGCGGGGCGCGGGAAGCGTGCCCATGCGAGGCTGCACGCGCGCGGGACGGGCGCGGAAACATGGCACGCAGCGGTGAACGCGTTGCCGAACGATGTCTCGGCTCGACAAAATCCAATACCGCTGTCGTAGCAAATATTGCACCGATTGAGGTCCGGCGTGCAAATGAGTCACGTGTGCCTCGTCAATAATGAGGTCAGTTAAAGGGTGTTTTGATTCGAACGGTAAAAGAGACTTATGAATTCTACCTCCAACTCTTAGGAAATTGTCTTTGTCCCGAAAAGGCGTAAGACGTTGTAAACAATGTGTAGGTAATTTACCGCGTAAAATATTTTTTATATCGTCCGCGAAAACGGTATGTTGAACGAGGTAAATAAGTCGCATTAATGCGAAATTGTATTCGGGCACAGTAATATAGTTGGGAAATGTTGAAATGGCCCGTTTTGAAAGTTTGTAAAATCGAAAAACGTATGACGTAACTCGAATTAGTTTACCTAATGTCGAATATCGTGAAATAATTTCAACATCCTGTATAGGATCAGTAGTGGACGCGTTTGCGCTAAGCGGCATGACAGTGCGCTTTTCTTCGTCCGTAGGGAGAATAGGTTTTGAGACGGGCCAGGCGTCTTGGTCTTTTTTAAGCCAAGCAGGTCCGTGAAACCACATATCGTGCTGAAGGAAGGCAGAGGGAAGCATGCCTCGCGAGGCCGAATCGGCCGGGTTGTCAGCCGAAGGCCCGTGCCGCCAGCACTCGGCGGGCACAATGGATAGAATCTCGCTAGTTCGGTTTGATACGAACGTTTTCCACTCGTGCGGCGGCGAGCGGAGCCATGCTAGCACGATAGCTGAGTCAGACCATGCATAAACCTGGTCGGGATTTATGCGGCCTTTATACGTTTGCATAACCTTATCTATAAGGCGGGCTAACAGTACCGAGGCCATAAGCTCGAGGCGCGGTACGGTCAAACGCACACGTAAGGGTGCGACGCGGGTTTTCGCCATGACGAGATGCGTGGTGACGTCACCAGCTTCATCTGTCAAACGTATGTAGACACAACCGGCAAAACTGCGTTCTGAAGCATCGCCGTAGCCGTGTATTTGTATGGATTGTGAAGGCGGGAAAATGTGACGCGGAAACGACACTTTTGATAATAATGGTAACTCGTTAGTAAAAGCCGTCCAAGCGTTAACAATGTCGACGGGCGGGGCTGAATCCCAATCCACCTTAGCTATCCATAGCAATTGTATTAAGTACTTCCCATACAAAGTTACAGGCGATAATAGACCTAGCGGGTCGTACCATTTAGCTATCTCGGAGAGAATAACCCGTTTTGTGCATACAGTGGTGGTGACTTGCACCTTGAAATTAAATGTATCGCAACTAGGGTTCCACTGGAGGCCGAGAACTCTAGTTTTCTTATCACTCTCCATTTCGGCGAATGGAACGTTCTCCGGCCGCTCACCATGAGAACCTGGCGGCAGCACCGCAGCGAGTATCGCTGGCGAGTTGCTGTGCCACTTGCGGAGTTCGAATCCAGCGGTACGACAAATACCGATCAGCTCCTGCTGTAAAGCTAGGGCTGTCGACTCCGTGCATTCACCGGATACCACGTCGTCCACAAATACCGAATCTAAAAGAACCGGAGAGGCAAGCTTAAAACGTGTTGCCTCGTCGCGAGTATGTGACTTTTGTAAAAAGGTTTCACTATTTTCCTCATCAGGAGTGTAACTCCGTTTTTCAGGAAGCGACTCCAGCTTCCAGAACCTTTGCAAATTGTCATTGTCGAATGAGCTAAGGCAGGCCTGGAGTGCAGTCGGCGCCGGGTTATTAAAGGCAACCTTACCTAATAACAAGTACCCGAATATGCTATTCATAGCAATAGGCGAACCTGGGACACCTGTTATTACATTATTTAATAGAATTTGGGATAGTATATCCGCTCCTAATAACATCTCCACCGGCTGTGGAGTGCCAAAATCGGGATCCGCCAAAGTTAAATTATTTAAATGTTTCCATTCACTTTGACGCAATGGTACACTCGGCATCCGCATCGTTAAGTTAGGTAAAACTAAAGCTTCTACGAGTATCGCAGGATTTTGTTTACCCCTAGGCGTAATGCAACACGAAACGACACCTTTAGGTTGTAAAGGTTCCGTATCGCCGATTCCAAATACCGGAATATTCGCGTGATTACGTTTTAATTGTAATCGTTGTGCGCAGGCTTCGCTTATAAACGTCGCTTGACTACCCGTGTCCACCAAGCATCGGACAGTTGACAGCTTTGTGCCCCCTAAACATACGTCTACAAGTGCAGTGGACAGTAAAACAGTATCCGCCCGAACGTTAGCATTTATCTGCGCGCGGGCCGCACAGTTGCCTAGCAAAACTTCGCTATTTGCCACCCGATCCGCGACCGTATCGGCGTTGCACTTCTCCGTAGGAGAGAGTGAGACCGAGCGCGCGCGCTCCTCCGTAGGAGGGAGCGAGACGGCCGTAGATTGCACGGGTGCGCTTAGCTCCGTCGGCACAGACGGGGAAAAATAATGAATTAAAGTATGATGTCTTTTATGACATGTCCGACATACAAAATTGGATTTACAACTTCTGACGTCGTGACCAATATTCAAACAATTGTAACAAATGTTTTTGTTTTGAATTAAAGAATACCTATCACGCGGTGACAAGTTTAAAAACTTCGAACATTTTGTCAACGGATGTTGAGCTTCACAACACAAGCAATTAGGTTTAATTTTGCTTGAACCTTGGTCACTGGGCCGAGTGTCGGCGGAATTCGTCGCCGGCGTGACGTTAGCAACAAACGATCGTTTGGCGGGCGACGGTGGCGGCGTAGCGCCAGAGCGGTCCCCGCGGTTCCATAACTTTCCGCGACTACCTACATCTGAATTTATACCTTTAGCGGACTGCCCGCGAATAGAAATAATTTCCTCCGCGGAAATTTCTCGTTCTAGAAATGAGATTAACGTATTTACGTCGGGAATGTCGGACGTTTTTGAGAGTGACCGTTCGAATAAACGTCGAGTATTATGAGGAATCTTACGTAATAAGATATTTAGCAGTATGAAACTCCACTGTTTCACAGGAAACTCCATAACCTCGAGTGCTTTAATATTTTCTTGATAGATGTTTAGTAAATTGCGTATAATTTGAGTGGATTTATCGCAGCATGAATCGATATCTAGAATTTTGTCGAGATGTTTTGATGCGATAACTCTTTTGTTGTCATAGCGTGAAACTAAAATCTCTAACGCGATTGTGTAATTATCGTCCGTTATTGGGATCGATTTTATGAGGTTATGGGGTTCGTTTTTAACTGTGAGCAGCAAATACCTAAACTTTTCGGCGTCAGTATAGGCGTCGTTGCTATGTACAAGCGAACGAAATAAATCATAAAATGACGGCCAATCAGTTTGTTCGCCACTGAAAGTAGGCAAAGGTAATGTGGGAAGTTTTTTAAACATTTCGGGCTGAGCCTGAGCCGTTATGAAAGGCAATGATAAGTGACGACTCATGCGCCTCTGCTCTTCTTCCTTCTTCTTTAAGTTTGTTAAATGCGTTACTACTGCATAGTATGAATCGTTAAAATCGTTACGAAATTTAATCTGTTCCTCTTTGTTAAAACATTTTAATTTAATGAGCGTTTTTTCAATTTTCGTCTGAACTTTAGTGAACTTTCTCTGATAAGAAACTAAATCAGTAGTTCGCGAGCGAAACTGTTCTTGATCAGTCGCTGCAAACTGAAGAGTGCGTTTGAGGTCATCGAGGATGAGCTCCCTTTCGAAAATATCTTGTTCGCACGGATTTTCGCCATCGGGCAAAGATGGCGGTTCCACGCCAACATTTTCTTCTGTCGGCGGCGCCATGTTTTTAGGTTAAGTATTTAAAACTTAATGTGACGAGACAAGAAGACACAACTTGGAAGGTACAATCCGGATCGAACGGATCAAAAAATATATATGTACGATATTCCCTTAGCATCAAACGACTCACCGCTAACTGTCCATCCACCGCCTCGGGTCCCGAGGGCTAGGCTTGCAGGTTCAGGGGTAGTGTTCAGCTGAATATGACGTACACAGGGGTCCACAGGTCACTAGTAAACGTATCTTCCAAGGAGAAAGGTCCACAACGCACACACGATTAATAGCGAGAAAATTGATGCTTGCGCAGCCGCTCTAAGTAACGAATTATAGCGTACTCATTTGACATTGTGCATGTCATCTTGTATATCCGTTTCCGGCGTGTGGCGCTAGTCGCGCGCTGGTGTTGCCACCCCCGAGGGAGGACGGCTTCCAGACAAGAAGAAGCAAATCGCTCGAAGCTTGTAGGGATACCATACATAATCGAAAAACAAAATAAATATACCTACAAGATTGTGTCTTCTGTCATAGAAAATAACAATATAAATTTAACTAGATTAAAATAGTGTTCCAGTACGGAACAAATCATTTACAATTTTTTTTTTAATTGTATAAGTTAAAAACAAAATCCCCGCTCTTAGGCATAAGATGAGTTATTTACAATATATTCCGACCTATTCACATCAGCAATTCGATCGTGTCAAGACATGTACACTGCAATTGCGATCACACATATGCCCAGATACCTGCACACGTTATGCGAATGTAGTAAATCTTATTAGTCATAGTAGTGGTAGTAGTATTGTGGTGTTATGGTAGTTCTTATTAGGTTCTACATAATGGCATTTTAGCTGTACCTTAAAAGTTTCTGAAACTAAAATTTTTCAATGATTTGGTGTATGAAATATTTTTTAAAAAGTGAAAACTAGATCTTGTTGGAATTACACTGTCTCGTCAAAATGTATCCCTTCACTGTTGCTGCTGGAGCTGAGGTTCATCCCTGGGACCTGCAAATTGAAAGACCTCCTTCCTTATCGATAAGGTAATATTGATGTCAAAAGATTTAATGAGTTAAAAAAACAAATTGACATCAGGTCCAACGCATCTTTTGCTAAACCCGGAATCAGATCCGTGTACGGCATCCAAACAGCCTCGACCACCCTGATAAGAGTATACAGAGAAGAAGCTTAAAACGTATACATATAAAATAATTTCATGGTCGTTGACTTGGAAGGCTGGAGGCCTTCTTCATGGTATAACCTTACAGATGGCGAAGACAGCACTACATTATTATTACGTACGATTACAAACAAACCCGCATATAAATCAGCATCATTATCATTGATCAGTTAATAGCGCATCGGCCGGCGTTTATCACGCGTATGCGCAGAGTATAACTCGTCGTTATCTGTGTAGGCGTGGACGCAAGGAATATTCATGTTGGCTTATGTTTCACAGGCTTTTTTGTTTAAATTCAAAGTCAAAATATATTTTATAGCTTTTGCCCGCGACTTCGTTTGCGTGAGCCTCACAAAAAATAGGGATATTTTAACCCGTCGAAGGACAATTTTCGGGATGATAAGAATTCTATGTCTTAATCTAGGATATTTTTTTTTATGTACCAAGTTACATCATAATCCGTTTAGCTGTTTTACTCGATTGATTAACAGACATCTAAACATCTTAACATTCAAATTTTCACATTCATTATCTATTTTTCACACCACCTGCTCGTCAATGCCCAATTATATATCATGCAAACCTTACCGAAAGCAAATCATTATAACCCTTGGCTTAAGCCGGGTAGTAATATCGTACTGAATCTCATTATAACCCGCCGGGTAATAATGTGATTTCACTTTTCATAGTTCTTATAGTTCTGTAATTAAAGTCTAATGTCGTGAAGTCCACTAAGCGGCGAGGAGGCGGCACACCAGCTCCGTGTTTTGTTTGGAACGTCGTGTTCGAAACAAAAGACTGCGTCGTCGGCCGCCGCCTGTAGCGCGTCAAGCGCGTGGTTTTAGTACAATATTTGTAGAATTACATTTTGGAGTTTTCATTATTCTCATATTTTATTACATTTTTAAGTAAAATCACTATGTAATATCCGTGCCTCGCACGTAGCTAGGGCTGGCCTTCCTCCCTTCGCAGCAGTTGCAGCAATGTAAATAAATACATACTTACATATTTGTGGACAGTCTTACACAAATCTACCTAGTCCCAAACTAATCAAAGCTTGTACTATGGGTACTAGTCGACGATAAACATATACCTATAAAGATAAATATATACTTAAAATACATAGAAAACGTCTAAGATTCAGGAACAAAATACTTGTGCTCACCACACAAATGAATGCAAGCAGTCGTCAATGTACTAGGTATTACGAGTAAATACCAAAAACAAGATCCGCGTGGATTACAAGGCGCTTAATTATACGGAGTAAAACAGATTCTATTAAAATAGATACTAAAATTTGCTGCGATTGACTGATTTAATTCTGTTTTTAGTAGCCTTGGTTTTTTTATTGCCTCGCAAGAGGTGAGAAAAGTAGAGTATACTCCTCGGGGATAAAGCTGTTTTTGTCTTGGGCGCGCTTAAATCCCTCACTACACTCAGGACTCAGTCTTAATTCCCTCGCTTCGCTCAGGAATTAAGTCATTACTCCCTCGCTCCGCTCGGGAGTAAAATTTGGAGTCCTTCGTTGCGTTCGGGATTTAATATCGCACCCGTGACATAAAACAGTGTTTTATCCCCTTGGTGTATAATCTACTATCATTTATTAAATTTTTCCTACATTAAGTAGGATTCAAATAAGCTTAGCAACAAGCACTTCTGAATCGTCATTTCAAAAATCTTCAGCTTGTTGTTGGTGATGGCAAGCAGACAAACGGCCTGACTGTGGTTCCCCGAAGCCTGTGGACGTTTGCAACTCCAGGGGACTCGCATTACCCTGAATGCTATGGCTGTGGAATGAACTCAAAAAATGGAGGAGAAAGCTCAGTCGAGGACCTGGTTTCAGGTGTCCCCTTTATTCCCCTCCCAACAACGCCACAGAGTACTAGGTCTATATTCTGAAGAGTAGTAAGGATCCAGCAAGCTATGGTATCACGGGTATCATTTACATAAACGAGATATAATACATTGTAGATGCAGGTTCGTTAGAGAACAAAACAAATAATTCAAATACAGCATTCGCAGTTCGTTCTAACTGATCGCCTAAGCAGCTTTATCAGATTTTTTCAAACATCGAAAACGAACGCAAACCCACACGATCCTACTAGTATTTAAACCGTATAAGGTTGCAAGGTGTCGATTCATTAACCACTCTTTGCTGATCATATCATTTTTCGTCGTCTACGCTCTCTCATCTATCTCCAACCTTAACCCCTAAAGTGAAAGTCGAAATTCGATTGTCCAGAGTTTCTGAATCGTTTATCCCTTGGGAACAAATGCTCTTACTAATGGCCCGCGGTGCAGTTTAGGGTTCCGTATCAGGCATCTAAAAACGGCGTATAGCTTATGCTGGTTTACGACCCATTTGGTAATAAGCTGAGGTCGTAGGTTTGATTCTATCGCGGATAAGTGCGCTTTGTTTATGGACGGTGCGGAATTTTGCGTGAATATTGGTTGTGTATGGGATTTCAATTTGCTTAAGTACAGAAAATTCAACATAACGCAATATTTATCAATTGGATTATATTTTTATTAAAAAAATAAATATCATATATGTGTTTTAGACATTCTAAAATATGATGAAACAGGTGACTTGTGTCTTTAAGGTCGAATATCACTCGACATACGTCTCAAACCACGCTCCGTAAGCCCTTATTAAGTACCTCATATCGGTCCAAAATAGGTCGAACGGATATTCGACCTCAAAAACTCAAATGACCAGTTTCATCATATTGCAATACGAATATGAGTCGGAATTCACGTCGAGAAGGACAATGGTCCATTGCAATATTTTGTTCATTGAAGAGTACATAAATATTTTGAGAGCGACTGTACTTTTTATCGCAAAAGAACGCAACATCACAGTAATCATTTAAGTATGCAGCGAGTTAACAAAGATGTCGTTCGCCTCGACAGCGCCATCTATTCACGAAAGTACCCACTAAACTAGGTACATAAATTATTTTGACTGCTCCGCCAAGGCTGGGGAAACTCTTCGCGAATTTATCACGTATGTCAAGGCAATAAGGCGTGAGCGGTAGCGAATTCAAGAAATTGGTGGAGATGCTGGGATGTTTTTATATAAAACACTATGATTATACTTTCTCAATCGATTCCCGTTAAATTTTGTAAGCAAGTTTGATAATTAATAGTAGTAGTCGTAGTAGTCGATTCAGTTTTTAATATTTTTCAAAATGTCGGAGGGTAGAAAACTTAGAAAATATTCCACGTTTATTTATACCTCGCCATATCCTTTCACTTGCTCCATATCTTCTTGGAAAAATAGTAGCGAGTGCCGACAGCCATTTTGTATGAAACTAGGGGTGGTTTAAAATATTATGCATCGTAAGGAAACGTATTTTTTACGCTGCAAGGGCTGCTTATTCAGATAGGAAGTTTAACTGCCAGCTTTGTTTAGTAAACATGAAAGGGTGGAATTAAAAATGTGTTTGTTTCTGGAATTCTGTGAAACCACATCAGCCTTGTTGGTAGTGACACCTGGTGGCCCTGGGTTATCCGGTCAGGTCATCTATTTGTTCAATGAATAAAAATATGCGTTTCTCATGAGTAAAAAAACCTTTTAATTGACGATAACTTATTATCACACAAATATAAAAAGGAATCGAAATGTTAGGAACACTGAGTTAAAAATATATAAACGAAACCTCTTTTGTTTCTGGCCTAGTTTTCTCTCCTAGCACAAGTTGCTGTCAAGTCGTATGTCGCGCGACTCCGCGGTTCATGTCTCTCTCACACTGTGCGAATTAGAAAGAGGAGGGTAGATTTTTGTCTACTCACGTCGCGTCGCAGCGGCACTTGTGCTAGCCCCGCTGGTTTGGCAGATGGAAAGTCAGGATGGAAGGTTTGGTAGATGGATGGATGACAGCCGTTCGTAAAGCTAGTACCTAAGGAAAACCTTGAGATTAGGTGGCACCCCAGGCGCCTACTTTTTAGTAACAACCGTGGTAAGGGAAGCGATCTCGATATGTACAAAAAAAATACTCTATTCCTATTAGGCACATACAATCTTGAATCGTTGCTCAGGCCCATTTACACGATACAAGATTCTTGAACAAAAATCCGCAATAATTGTATGCAAGTTTTGCCATTCAATAATTGAATTCAAGAATTGAATCAAAGTGTTTACACATGATCAATAACCAAAATCTTGAATGAAATTATTGTATACAATTCTTGACAATCAATTTTCTTGACCGTATCTTGTTTACACCACGGACATTTATTGCCCGGCAATATTTGCTTGCAAGTATTGACACGTCTAAACTTTGAGTTGAATCAACTATGGCGTATTCAAGCAATAATTGAACCGATTTGCATTGGCAGATTTTCATTCAATATTGAACGTTTGCTGAGCTACCCTCAACGATGAGCAAAAATAATTTCAAATTTGGTAGTTCGGCGATAATTAAATTAATAGAAATTTATAGAATTTCTCTGGGACACAGAAAATAAAAACTATAAAAACCGTGAGGCTCGTAAAGCTGCCCTTGCAGCTTTTTCTAAAGAATTCGGGTAGAAGGTTTCGGTCCAAAAGAGATAATCAAAAAACTAAAGGGCAAAAGGACGCAATATCAAGCTGAAAAAAAGAAAGTGAAGAGTTCAATGGGTACTGGTTCCGGCTGTGCTGATATTTATTTATAAGTTAAACTTGTGTGGTACAATTTGATGGACGGATTCTTACGAAAAACTTCGGAAGCAAGAGAAACAACTTCAAATTTGGTAATGTATGACTGTGTTCTGTCTGTGAATTGTGGGAGTGATTTTATCGAGCAAGTATGAAAACTGAGCTTTGTTCACACCAAACATTGATTCACATTTCTTGTATTCAATTAACTACCTAGGCTTTATTTACATGCCTACCAGTATTGAATTCAAGTTGCTGCTTGAATGCAATAATGGCACGTTATGTTTATACAGTGCAATTTTTTTTCTTGCCTCAACTTTCTTGTATTGAATGTTCAAGAACTTGTATCGTCTAAATGGGCCTTTAAGCCTAAATACGGTTCTTGAATTTTATAAGTCTTTTATATTCCGTACTACATCTATGCGACAGTCAAAGCTTGAAAGTACAGTTATACTAATGCTATAAAACTCTTTCCCTCCCCATAAAGACACATAAAACAACCTGATACATCGCTACTGCTTCCTTAACCAATATTTTTCCTGAATCGCTACGCGGCCTACGCCGTAGCACCGTAGACCGTCTACGCCGGCTGAAATATTGTCCATGTATTATTCAGAGAAATTGCCACATATTTCATCTGAGGGAAATAACTCAGAGATATGTGCTGCGCGGCTCGGGGAAGGATGAGGTTTTGTCGTGTCAAGTGCAGTGCGACATCTATTAACAAGTTAGTACAGATTGTTTTTTTTTTCTTGACAAATTTTAACAATCTAAATATACATTATCAAGTACACACTACGAGACACCGATTCAAAGTTGGCAAAGCTACTACACATTCGTAAATCTTAATCCATGAAATATAAGTACAAAAGTACAATTGTATTAACGTAACGTCCAATTTACATGGATTCTACGTTAATACAATTGTACTATTGTGTATAATTAAATTAATTATGTATTAAAATACTTCTCAAAGTCTAGTTAAAGATTTTGTAATGTTTTTTGTAGAGTAACAATAGGGATGTTGACACCAAATAAGAAAATCAATTAATCCGAATTTTCTCGAAAAATTATCAAATTCTCAATCAAATAGCGAAAAAAGTAATTTAAAACAATAAATAATTACATAATTATAAGTCTTCAAAGTTTTAGGAGGGGGCATTTTCTGTCCCTGTTTCGCAAAACGCACCTCTGTATTGAACGATCGTCATTTACTATGGCGCTCGAGGTCAGTGACGTCACTGACCTGTAGCGCTTTCTCTCTCGAACTAAAGACATTCTAACGGTTGTAGTTTCGTTATTTTTTGACATATTTGAATAGGATTTTCACTATTTAGCATAGTTTTATGTATTCTTTCGTATGAAGTAATAATAAATTTTGAGTCAACATCCCTATCGCGGAAGCTAGAAACAATATTATGTTCTTAATTCATATGTTACGAGTATAACAAAGGTAAGCTGATTTCTTCGTTTGGTCAGATGACAAAACGACTTACAGTGTATACATTTTTCATAACTCCCGTATAAATTGATCATTTTTATTGCACTGAAATGTATTTCAACTTGATCGACATGCCCTGAATGTATACTATTACGTCGTAAGGTGTCTGCGAATACTGACCGTAACAGTATTCACATCTACAACGCGCCCGAGCTCAACCATTTTGTTTGACCCTCGATTACCAACTGTCGTTAAGAAAATCAGGACCAAATTATACTAGGGTTGAACAGTGCGTTGATACGGGTGTGGAGTATAGCTGCGTGTTGAGACGGAGATAATTCGCGGACGTGTCGGGGTAATTGGCTGCGGTGGGGCAGCTGATGTGCCAAAGAACTAGAATCCCTACAATCCACACAAAATATAGGTAAATTACTCCATTGGATATTGTATTTTAGCACTAATGTAATTAGAGTTTCTATTACATACACACTGTATTAAAATCGTATGTTTGTAATAGAAACTGTGTTACATTGGAATTAAAGTGGAATATCCAATGAAATACGAGCATATGTCAGTGACAATTCAATTCAATTCTTTAAAAAATGGCTTCCATCAAATTTATGATGATTTCGCCAATGTCACGTGTTCAATGACGTTGTTCGGTAACGACGCCATGACAGTAGATAAGGTTTTGTACGGTAAATGGATTCTGCCCGTCGTCGCCCCGAGCACGTGTGCTCACCAACGCGGCGACGATCAAAATCCCTATGTCAGTGACAAAGTCAGGGTACCTAATCGTACCGTAGAGTTATTCATAAGTAGATAACAGATGAATGTCAGGTTGTTTATAATTAGATACGTTCAACAAACTAAAGAAAAATAACAGAGAGGATGTAGGGCACAGTGGAATGTCATCTCGCTCTGAATATTTAGAAGTGCCCAACCGGGAAAATACTTTTATCTTACGGCAGCGATACACCACAAACCACATACAACACACCACTACTTGATCTGTAGGTATGTCCTGGACATAACTGGACACATCTGTAGTTACTGTGGCTGTGGGGGCATATTTGTCGAAGAGCTGATGGCCGATGGGGCAGACGAGTTCTGGAGTGGAGACCGCGAACGACTCGGCCTGTGGGACGACCCCCCGCCAGGTGGACCGACGACCTGAAGAGAGTGGAAGCGGTTGGATGCGGAGAGCTGAGGACCGGGTGTGGTGGCATGAATAAGGGAAGGCCTATGTCCAGCAGTGGACGACTACAGGCTGAGGATGATGATGATGACCTCACATTTTTACCATTATTTAGCGAAAATATCTTGTCCACAAAATTTCTACAAAGACAATAACACATTTCTGAACATTAATATGGAAGTTTACCCAATATAAGTAGTTAAAGTTTAACAGATGTTAATCAATATGACATTTGAATAAGTATATTAGACATCATCATACTGGCATTAATCTATTTTTTGCTACCGCATCCAGGGCACTGCATCCACGTCAAAACTCGTTCCGGGCTTGACAATGACGTCAAACATCTGCGCGTCATGTCAAGATTTAAGCCGCTCGAATGACACACGCATGGCGCGTTAATTTCGTCTTTTGACAGCCCTGACATGGCGATTATATGGCCACTTTTGTAAAAAGAGGCGTCAAAAACGACCCGTCAAATGTTGGTGTATGGAATATGTGAAATCAAAGTGGAGTGATATGGTGAGTATAAGTGCATTGAAACCTGTTTGAAACTGCATGAATCTAGTGGTGGGATATAATGCGATTATTATATTTCGATGAGAAGTTGACGTTTCGATTTTTAAGTTCCCGTGAAATTCTTTTATAGAATTTCTTTCTTTTATAGAAAAAAGGCTGTAAAATCAGGTAGAAGAATTACAAATAAATTATAACTAGAATGGTGGAGTCATTAAAGGGTATAGTATTCTACTGACCTAAGTACACGAAAATATTCATAAATATTCGTAATTTAAATTTGGATCTATTTTTGGAGCAAAGTAGTCATTATTACGGCATTTAAATATTCGGTGGGAAAACGCTCACTATACGGACAGAGCTCATACAGGATTAATGTCAGATGCCACTCCAGCGATATCGTGTCGGATTTACATAATATTTAAATATTTTGACATGGCTTAGTGAAAAGTAATATTATTATGTACTTAGTTACCTACGTAAATTGGATTTTAGTCAATATTGTACACGTTATTTTTATTTATAGTGTATATTTATATTATTATGTGCGTGTCATCCACGAATGCGCGCCCCTCCACAGTCCAACCCGCGCAATTGCGCATAGATTAGTAAGAGATTCGTTGTGGAGGGGCGCGTCGTCGTAGATGACACGCACTATATCAAGGTATAATCAGTTAAATCTAACTGTCAAACCCCACAATGCTTTACAAATGTTTTGAATTCGAATTATGACAAAAGTATTCATTTTTCCAATAAAATCATTCAAAGGATCCGATTCTTTTATTAAAATTTTGGCTTTTATTGTGTATAGTGGAAGATTAAAGCGGAAATATAACAATTGTTTGGCTTGCTTCTATTAGGAATGGTGTTTGAGACGATTTTTTTTCATAATACAAGGGCATGTTCCCACTAATAAAAAAATCCTGATAGTGAAAGCTACTAACCTTAACTCCTTTGACTGTGGGGTAATAGAGGACGTATACCACATTTTGATGGAATGTGGAAGAGGGGAGTTTCACCGCGCCATCTACTCGTACCACACTGGATTGTGAGGCGCTAGCTGATCCTGAGTCTGCTGAAGCAAAACTATTGTATAAGTCCTACAAACTGTGTCTTACGTAGTTATATTCCTTACTGCGGACGTATGGAGCGACATTCTCGTTCAATAACCAAGCTCCTTAAAATTAGATTTAAAAAAACCATCTACCTAGTCCCTCTCCCAAACCACAGAATAGTAAAATAGTATCTATTACATACAGAACGGACACGAACCCCCCGCACCGAGGTCAGTTACCTCGTCCCTGACAGGCCCAGACTGACAGTCCGGATTACGATCGGGTTACCGGCGCGTCTCGCGATTCGTCCGCGCCACGCGCTACGCACTCGCGCAAACAATTGCCGCGTGTACCGGCAGCGCACGCACATATACTTACCCACAGCGCTTACTTTCCTTCGCGTGTCACCCCCGTGCCCAAACTAAGCAAAGCTTACTATTACAATTGATAAAATACATGTTAAATATACATATAGGATACAACCGACCTGTATTACAAAATAACAAGGAGAGAATGTCAATATATCTGTCAATTTACACATAAAACAGCCTAAATAAATGAGTGATTCTTGCATGTGTGCTGGTGTGGCTTTACACAGTGTATCATTATTGTTTGTTCCGTATAAAACGTTACCTACCGCATCTAAAACGACTGTACTTACCGTCAAATAATACCAAGAACTTATATTTGACACATTACCAAAATTAATTTACAACCGGGGACTATTTATGAGCGCGAGCGCAAAAAGCTTATCACCTGCCGGGCACCATTCGACACCACGCAGTGGCTCAACAAAGAGATGCCAATTTATCACACGAGACTTGGCCTTTTAAGGCAGATAATGTATGGGGGCATTAGAACATAATAGGCTATCCAGTGGATCGTTTGTCATGTTTTTGCGTAACCACATGCTCAAGTTCACATGCACTCACTTTTCTGGTGTAAAAAATAGAGGTGGTTTTTGTTCACGCCGGTGAATTGTTAACGTTGTTGAAGCACACACGCGGATTATCACGAAGATACATTTGCGTGATAACTCGCTTTTATGACGTAGAATAAAGAGTATAATTTCGCGTGGCTGGATATTTTTTTTGTTTGCCTTTAAAGCATAAAGTACGTAGGTTTTGTGAATGTATGTCGATAAATTCTGTTAAATCGTTTTAAGTATTGTCGTTTGGTTTGTAAAGAACTAACAAGGTGGATGAAAAAGTTACGTATCATTAGTTGGATATTATTATCCGGGTTTATAAATCAGAATTTGCACGGATTCTTTTTATGTCGAATGTTCAATCGTATTTATTTAAACTGCTATATAATCTCTTGAAATAGTAGGGGGATTTAATTTATTGGCGTTTTTTAAACAAAATTATTATTCATTCAACATTAACGGCACTAAATGTATTATTTATTAATGTGTATGAAAAGTAGGTGGCAATTCAAATAAATATTAATAGAAAAGAAGTTTTATAGTCTGACATATCGAAAAATGATACATGTGTGTGTGATAAATCAAAGAATGACTACATAATTAACATGTTATAAGCCGACCCAATAAATGATATATTTTAAAATGGCGTCTTGTTACTATGAATGGCTGGTGAAAATGACAAATGAAGTTTGTATGAAAATATCACAAATGGCGACACAGTTTTCTATTTTATTTTATTAACAATTTGATCTAGCCAGGAGGCATAGATGAGGCTGTCGGTGAAGCGAGCTCACCCAGAAGATGCCTAATCGCTCGTATGATGCCTATATCTATATAGGTCCTAAATAGTCGTCATATCGTCATCATAAAATACAGGGGCTACCTTATATTTTTCTGTTTTACTGTTAATTATTGGACATAAAGTAAGTACCTAATTGATAAGTGACTAATTAATCACGTCCGCATCATTCAATTTCCAACCTCTTTCATGGTTATGTCTAATAACAGGAATAAATGTATGTTACTATTTAATATCATTTTCACGTAACTATCAATAGTGTTTTAAGGGTTCCGTACCCCAAGGGTTAAAACGGAATAGGGCTGTGACTCACGCGTCCGTCCGTCCGTCCGTCCGTCGTTTGCTACACAGGTCTACAGCCATACGGTTGGAGCTACAGTTTTTTCAAAGTATACGCCACTTGGTGTCCTAAATGCCACACAAATAGTCAAACCTTCATTTTTAAATAATATATAATATTAAGGGGGTTCCCATAGAGCTACAGGGGGCGCGAGAACACCTTAACAAACTTGGCCGGTTTTTTAAGTAGTGTATTTTCATTGTAATAAAGAATATTTACTCACTCATACTTGGCTACATCGAGATCATTAAGAGTACTAACTCCACATTTAAGTGCTGTTTCGGAGCACGTTGCCGACATCCATCAAAAAGTAGGCCAATAAACACGGCGACATTAGCAGTCTCCAGACTCTTGGTACGAGTGACACGTACGTTCCGACTATCCGACATGGATGTCTTCTTTTTTTAACCTGTGACTTTATTGGCCAGACAGTTGAAAAGTAAGAGATTTTTTTTAATTGAAAATGGGGTTGCTCCTGGCCAGCATCTAGCCAGAGTTCCCGTTTTTTTTAAACTCACTGTGGCTTATAGGCCAGGCCCAATAAGGAGTGCGCGGTTGGAAAGTAGCCCGGGGGAAATACAGGGGAGACCTCTAACACGACCACGCGGGCTTAAACACTGGAATACTCTAAGAGTTTGTGCTTCAGTGAGAATGGTTGAGCGGTTTCAACCGCATCTGAGCTGTGAGTGGAAACGAAGTAGACATAGACATAGACATAATTTATTGGTAATAATAGGTAGGTAGGTAGGTAGGTAGGTAGGGTAGGTAGGTGGTAGGTAGGTGGTTGGTAGGTAGGTTTATTGGTATAGGTAGGTTGGTATAGGTAGGTAGGTAGGTAGGTTGGTAGTACTGGGAGTTCTGTCGCTGATTCACTAAATCAAGCCTACTTAGCTAAGAATAGTCAGGCAAGAAACTCAGCTAGGCCCGTCCGATTTAGAACAGAGCAGAATAATTAAGAGAGTGTTTCCACTCACAGAATTATTATACAGGGTGACTTCTGGGTCGTGTATTAGGAATCAGGTATCTACCTAATAAGGCCCATGAAACCGAACAACTTTCCCTAAGAAACCATGGGCCGAAATAATGAAATTAAAAATCAACTTTTATACAAAGTTGGTTTGCGGGACTATGTGAAGTAAGTTTTTGTTTTCAGATTGCGACCTGTATAATAAAACTGTGTTACCTACTTATCTAGTGTGATGGTTATATGTTGATATTTTGTGTGCATTTCTAAGAGTGGCAAATGTGTATTTAACTTTTTAATTTTTATGTGTAACTAGATAATAAGGTGTACCTAATTATAGTGTAAGTACTAAATATTAATCCGCTTTGTGCTAACCGTAAGAGCAGAGCAGGGCGTCATAAAACCCTCTCACCCAACCTGGAGTACTCAAGTAACTACAAATCTAACAATGCGACAGTGCCGCTTTAGAAAACAACACACAAAAGCAACCGAAGATAATAATGTAAATATTAATGTCGTCTTCGGATACCAATCGACATTGCAGCAGATTGCCGTCGCAGCTGCTAGTGACAATAAAGTCTTAACTATATCGTAAACAGACAGAGCAAGCGGAAGGTTGGCCGACCAATACTACTTGAAACGGACACTGAATCTGAACTAGACGAGGTCGAATAACAACAGGATGAAAGCCACGATGGCCACCCTCCAACTCACAAATCTGTGTAACAGCAGTCATTCTCCCTTCATACATATTGACACACGTATTTATTTATTCTTCCTTTTACTGGGCACGATGCTAGTATTCGGTCTGGTTGTATCTATCCTTTCAATCCACCTCCCGACTGCAAAAGCCCTACACTCCCCTCCTGTACTTATTGGCTCTCCGGTGTCTCGGACAGGAGGGTCAGTTGGAGACACCAGGGCGGCAGAAGACGTAGAGGAACTAGCGAAAGGGTCCGAACGCTCGCTCTGTCACAGCACTTGCAGCTACGGATAGAGGCTGCTAAAGTTCCTATGCACCTCCGGCCGACTGTCTGTGCGGTGCCAGTGCGATCATTTGAGCAAGGTCGTCAAGCCTCTTCGACCCTCCCTCCCGGGTGTGGCCAACGCCTCCGCGTCCTTGCAGCAGAACTGCTGGCTGGATGAGTCACCGGAACGGAACGGAACGGTTTTCAGATTGCGACCTGTATTCCTAGGAGCAAGTTGTTCAGTTTCATGGGCCTGATTATCTACCTGACTCCTGATATACGACCCATTAGTCACCCTGTAAGTGTAATACACAAAAAGTCACATAACAACAATAACAACAACAACATCAACAACAATGTCTACAACAACAACAACAACACCTAATGCAACAATATCTAATGCTTATCAAATAAATTCATGATAATTATCATCATCATTAACATCAGCCACAGTCCGTCTACTGCTCAACATGGACCTTCATGATTTTGCGCCATTATATACGATTTTGCGGGTGAGCTGTGAGGTGACCAGACTGACCAGTGATGACCGTACTTAGTGAATCGCATAGCCTGTCAGGCGGTCGCCACGACCGTGTGTCGCCGCCGTAAAACTGCTGGAACTCGTAAAACTCGTAAAAGGCACCATAAGTTTGAGTTACGGCGAGTCCCACTCGTAATGAATATGGCTCCGTGAGCCGTATATTTCAATTTGGTGGATGTTACGGTGTAATTGTGCTTTTGAATATTTTTCGGGCTTAGTATGTTTAGAGATTTGAGCGCTCGTGGCCCAGCGGCGCTTGCGAACCGCTTGCGCTTGCTAAGGTTAAGCAACGTGGGCAGCGGTCAGGACTTGGATGGGTGACCGCTTTGAGTGGTTACTAACTGAGCGCTCCCGTGCTTTGGAAGGCACGTTAAGCCGTTGATCCCGGTTGCTGTCTATGGCAGCAGTCGTTAAGCCGAGTTGGAGGCCTTCGGGCGGTTTGAGAACTTCTAACAGTCAAGTTGCCCACTCACTTGACAAAGCCTAATCCCAATAAGGACTAGTTTCCCCTTGGGGTTGGAAGGTCAGATGGCAGTCGCTTTCGTAAAAACAAGTGCCTACGCCAAATCTTGGGATTAGGTAGCGGACCCCAGGTATCCTTCAGGATGCAACTGTACTGGGATAACGCTAGGAGGATGATGAGTATGTTTAGAGATTGTTCAGGACCGCGACGAGTGGAAATCAAGAGAAGAGACCTTTGCCCAGCAGTGAATCACTCTATATGCTTCTAATTATTTATTTATTTATTTATTTGTATTATACGGGACACCAACAGAGTACATAATATAATTATTACAATATTATAGTTATATGATCTATTTGGGCACTTATGTAACGGTATTATAGATTCATTTTACCTTTTATTAACCTAACAGTTCTTCCTACTAAAATCTATCATAAATGCATGTGTCCAAGAGTACATACTTTGTGTAACAGTTAAAGTTACTAAAAACACTGTTATTTTAATTGTTACACAGAGTATGTTACATAAAATCATTAGAATTAGGTATAGTACTAACAATAATCATTATAATAATTAATTTTACTAACAAGAATTTATGTATGAGTCCCATGTTACTCGAAATAAATGTTTCAATTTCAATTTCAAATAAATCTATTTGCGCAGTGTCCAAAAATATCGCTGCCCCACCATCTAGCGAGTCACTTGAGGTGTTGATTTTTTTCCTATTATAATCGTGTGGAACAACTCATACTTAGATCAATACCAATAGTGTAGCAGCTATGTAGGTATACTATTTACAAAGTTCACCTCGTTGAAATTATTTTAAATGTCCGACAATCATATAACTGTTATTAGATTTTGAATCTTCCTGCTTTGAAATGAAAGTAGCTTCTTGAACAGCCTAATTTGATACAACTCTAATAGTTACCTTCAAATGAATTTAATACTGCAGGTTATTTTTCAATGGACTAACGTCACCAGTCGTTATGGAATAAATCCTTTCAGTAATAAAACCACTAATATTATAATCCATCTTAATGAATTAATTATGATACATGTTATTTTATCAATCAGTTAAAATTCAAAAGTATTAAAAATTGCTATTCATTCATCATAATTAATATGACAGCGGAAAATATATTTAATTTAACTTTATCGCTATCACAGCTAAATATCATACTTATGTTTAGAATTGTATTGTGATATCCAAATTATCATTATGACACAGCTTGGCGTGCGTGGAAGTGAACACGTAAATCAGAATGATACCAGATTTCAAATGCTAAATATACGTCGTCCTTCAAATGCTTAATTAACCCGTATTAAAATCCTTTCGGTAGGTATAGTAGTTTTTTGAGTATGGTATAAATTTTAACCGGAAAGTGTTTTTCCGACTCTATGGATATCTATAACACGATTTCTATAATACTCAGACGAACGGTATTATACCCTTTTGAAATGTACTGAAAAGCGTACGTTATCGCGAAGAATTATAAATATGTACAACATACTACAAAAAAGCGTACTCATTTATCCAAAAATCAGCTCAACACATACAATCATCAACCACCAATAAATCACCCACAGACAGCTTTGTATGGTCCAGCTGTAGTGTGTCAAAATGGCCCCCTTTTTGTCACTGTCCTATTGTCAATTGATGCTCGATACCGATCGCTCAATATTGTCAAATCCTAACAATGACAAAAAGGCATAACTACCACTGACAAAGAGTATTCGACACAACTGATCATTGATAGACCTTATCAAGTTTGCAATATGGTTTACTTATGATCAGTTTACATGACTATTTAAAAAGGGACCCTTCCGCTATTGTATGGGGGGTTTCGTGAATTTATTACGTCACAATTGTTTGGGGTGAAATTGTCGTGTCATTTAATGATAAGTATAGACGGGATAAGGGTCTCGGTTATCTGGCTAATCTGTAAGTTTTGATGGTTGTCATTACACGGGGGACCGTAGTGGATTATTTTTTTATGAAGAAAACATCGTGACTGTGGCGGTATTTTATTATGCTGTAATAAAATTTGTAGCATCGTAAATTGGGTGGTTTCTTGGAAGCATTAGTTGACAGTTGTATTTACAGTGGATAGCACATAAGTTCTATCCATTAACGTAGATACAATCTGAAAATTGGAAAAAGTTTTAAATATACGAGTAATGACGGCCTTAAATGAAATAAAATGATCCAACAACTGTTTGAAGATATAAAACAGCTAAGATAGCGATTTAGTAGGTAGGTAGAGTACATAAAAATAAGGTCGGATACAGTAACAAGCTGACAAATGTTGGCAATCGAAATTGTTCATTAAGTAAGTACCAGTTTATACTCATGTAAAGTAAAATATAATTAAAATAAACGCCCTTCTCCTAGTAGATCTTGAGTTCTAGTTTCTGTGTTATGCTCCTGCTTACTTACGTCACTGTGATCGTAAACTGAGCGAAGTCAGGTGTGGAGAGAGTTTAAGTTTTACTTCAGTATGAATTGTCAAATTAAGGCCAAGGCAAATTGTGTAGGCAGATTCCATAATCATAAGGCCATATGATTATCGAATCTGCCCACACAATTTCAGGAGAATTGATAAAGAAATTCGGCCTTGTAGAAAAGATCAGCCGGATATCCGGAAAGACAGACGTAAGCATTTCCCCAAGCTGAAATGGAGACGTTTTGAAAGAAAGAAAACACATTTATTCGTGGCACAAAGACAGTACAAAACAGAAAAACATCACAATATACAGCACAGCCACGAAATGGCCCCAAATCAGAATAATGCTAGTCATTGGATAGCGCTGGTCTTCCTATGGGACCACGTAAACCCATGAATGACAAAACACAAATGTAACTCACTCACTCACTCGTTCAATTAATTCAATGGGGTATGTTTAGATACTTCATGCTAGAAAATATTACGTAATCCCCCTTTGCTCTAATAATCACGAGTATAACTGCACATAACTAGTAATGAGCACGAAACGTTCCATACATTACAATTCACCTTCGAGCCAGCATCAAATTCAAATGTAACTACGCCATAATTTTGAATTACGGCCGGCCATAACGAAGTGCGCCCTATATCACGAGTGTGGCACTAAATGGCCACTATATTAGCTTTGTTGGCGTGCTAATTCTGAATAGATTTAAGACCTGTGTGCCCACATGAGTTTAAGCCGTTTTGCAACGAATGACCTAGTAAATTTTACTTTAACTTCATACGTAGCGTATCTAGAGGGATCAAGGAGGTAGGGATGATTCGTGGGTTTTACCTGATAAAATGTGGTCGGAAAACAATGCAGAATTATGCCCGCCATTCGATCTTACAACTGCAAGGAGAGTGTGCCGAAATTCAGTTTGTATGGATAATTTACAAGTTTCAACTCATAACCCCATCTATCATCACTCAGTCATCATCATCATTATATATAAGCTGAAAGACTTCCACTGTCTGCTTGACAAAACCTCCCCCAAACGATCTCCACAACGACCGGTCTCGCGCTGCCTTTATTTGAATAAGGCAACAAGGCCCATATTTACAATCCAATATACATATTTTATATTCATCCAATGGTAGAAGTTATGCAAGATGGCTGTCTCGAAGTTTACATGAAAATTTACTGAATCATTCCTATTATCTGTTACATTACAATTATTACGTATACATTTTCCGACCTTATTTCTAAACAACAAAGTATACATGTTCATAATTATTATGAACAATATTATAATGTTTATGACGATGACTGTACATGCTCATTGTTACAATTGGGCTGATCATCTTTATCGCACAATTCGTGAAAAACAGATCGAAAATAACACGAATATACATGTAATGTTGAAAGTGTAAAAACGTTTAGCGTGGCGGCAACTCTCATAGCACTTACCTAACCGAAAACCTAATGTCACGCCTAAACACTGCATGGCCTCATAATTCTAAATCAAATGGGACAGCTGTCAATAAATCTGACAAGCACAACCTCAATACCATTAGGACCCATAAAGAGCGAAAAGCCAAACGGATCCTGTTTCAAACGAACAAGACCCGGTCCACCCGTACCGAATCGTCCGCTACTCGGATTCACACCGTGTAATCCATGTTTGCTGTTAGAATCTCCACGGCTGTATTGTGAACAATATATCATGGCTATTGTAAATCGTGCTTTGGACACGGTTGTCTACCAATTCGCAGTTGAAATAGGGTATTATTCTATTTCGTTTTGATTGATGACTATCAGTTATGTTTGTGTTTGTTTCTTGATTGGAATTTCGTTAAACTTGGTGTTTTAAAATTTAGGAAAATTATTTCGAAGGTCGTGGTCACGTCAAAGTATCATAAACTTAAAGATCTTGTACTAAATACAGCTACGAAAAATACACTTGGAAATAAATAAATAAATATTTGTAAAGTGTGAGCAAGATAATATTCCGCTATTTCTGTGGCTCTTTACTACTTACCTATAAATGACAATAGTGCTTGCACTTTTGATAAGACTTTTTCTACTACAGAATAACCATGTTTATTCAAACGGGTACATTTCATAGGAAACAACTTGTGTGGCCATCAACTGACAGCTGACCACAATTAATATTCCCAATCACCAACCCGCCACCCTATTTATCCCCATTTCTATAAAACGTCTCGCCATTGTCAGCTCAATCGTGACAGACAAACATACATTGTGAGTTCCAAGCTTCCTGCGCTTTCAGTCCGGAATTGTGTAAACACTACCATAACGTAAGTGTGCGCCTGATTTGAAAACAAAATCCTAAAACCTTTGAAATGCCAAGCGAATATCAACTTTAATCGTAAAGCTGTAGAGTTGTAATTGGAGTGTGTTGGCTCTGTAGTAGGGTCATTTAGGATTGGTCAGTGGAAGTGTGTGCGGGTAAATGGATTGCCCGTTTGTCGGCCATTCGACAAGTGACAGTGGGTGGCCACTCCACGTCGGCAGCTTTATAAAGTTGCTATGAAAGGACACAAAGGGCGAATTTTAAATGATAGTCTGACGTCAATTGAATGCAAAGTGTTTGATGTATTCGTTGTCTGAGTTGTTGTTAGGTGACATTTGAAAATAAACTTCTGCTTTATGCATTTAAATAGAAATGTGTGGTCCAGTTCTTAAATATGTTGTAGATAACCTGGTAACAATTTCTGTGCCGCTTCGAACCTAGACTTGATCCGGAATTTTGAAATCTGTGTCTGAACAAACTGAAATAAATCCTTAGTGTAATGTTAAACATCAAATTTTGCATTCATTTGACGTCAGACTATCATTTAAAATTCGCCCTTTGTGTCCTTTCATAGCAACTTTATAAAGTAAAACTACAATAACTTAATTAAAACATGGTCAAATTGAGACGAAACGTACTTATATAAATATCGTTTGTTTTTTTTTTATTATTATTTTATATCTTCCGTTAAAGTGGTAAATCTTTGTGTTATCAATCTTTGTGTCACTGTTTCAAAACAGAACTTAATGAAAAATACATATAGATTTTAACATAGCTTAGTTTCAGTGACACGTGTCATTTAGTTGTCATAATGTTTAAACTCCTTTAATTATAACGCCATTAAAGTAGAATATTGAGCGTAGCGAGGGATTCAGGCGTTTACATACCGCTTTTCACACCGCCTATGAGGCCCGTTGATATAAATATGAAATGTCTTACAAATAATTCTGCTACTGAGTGGCACATACTGCTTTTCAGACCTTCTATGAAGAAAAGAATCATAATTGTCCTCAAATGAAGGAAGAAAAGTACCTATTTTATCCCTCATTCAAGCAGGGCAACAATTTCTCTTTTCTGAGTTGAATAGCACAAGGAGCTAAAGTTTAAATAGCTTAGCCTTTTAATAGGCTAAATAATAATTAGCCATGAGAAAAGATATACGGAAATAGTGAAACGGTAACCCACCATAATTGGAAAATGTATACAAAAAACATATACTATCAAATCAACTTAGGAGGTCGTGACCTCAATTTGGATAGGAGCTTAATAAATTTATAATACTTATTTATAAGTAGTCAAATAACACTAGTAAAGGAACGGACAGACATAAAAACGTCAACGATTCTTATTTATGACGTCATTATTACCGTTTCTTATAAACGTCATATCAAGTCACTTAAGCATACCATGGGCTGTATTATAGAGCTTTTCAAACCTATAAACAACCTATTTAAAACCTTGAGTCCTTGTGTTAAAGTTGAATTTGAATTTGATTGGCATACATTCCTATATGGTCAATAAAAATAAAATATGCTTATCTCATAGTGGGTAACGGCGAGTTAAGTAGCAATGTTTGAACAGAAATATGTGACAAATAAATGCGTTGATAGCATATTTTATGTAGACATTATACTAAGCCGTAATTTAATGTGTTTATGGTTTCTGCCCATATGTCCTTTTCAGTAATTTGTTGGTTTATTTTATGTGTATGCTCATTAGCAATATATTTCGAATACATATAAATGTTTATATGTATGTAAGCACTTTATTTGTACACAATAACAGGTTAAAGCATAGTAGTTTTTTTTGTTAAAATTTTAGACTTGACATTGTCATAATTTGCACACATGCAGGTTGAATATAGATGCATGAACGAATTTAGCTTTAGGATCCTTACTGTGTTACCATATTCAGGCAAATAAAGAAATCTTGAATTTTTTGATTTTTTTTAGGTATAATATGTCAATAGGTGTTACAGTTTGGTAAATAAAAACACATTGTTAACAACGATTCTCAATGCAATTTGAGACGTTGGTGCCCGCACGCGTATAGGATTATTATTTCCCGTACTTTGTTCATAACTTCATCAAATCAGCCGAAAGACGTCCACTGCTGGGCATAGGCCTCCCCCAGAGAGTGCCACAATGACCGGTCCTGCGCCACCCGCATCCAGCGGACTCCCGCGACCTTTACCAGGTCATCAGTCCACCTTGTGGGGGTCTGCCACGCTGCGCCTTCCGGTCCGTGGTCGCCACTCGAGAAACTTTCGGCCCCAACGGCCATCGGTTCAACGTGCAATGTGTGTGTGATGTGTGAGTGAACCGACTGTTGTGCGTTGTATATAATTTATTCACAATATTTATGGGAAAATCCTAAACAAAGAAAATAAAACTTAAAATGAACTTTGCCCCAAATCGCCGTCAGTCAGGTCCTTTTCATATTAGTTTTGTTTACCCAAATATATAGTACTAATAATCGCGTTTTGTTGAAATAAGGGAGTCTTGAAAAATAGAATTACTTACAGTGTTATATTTCTTAATGAATATTGATAATTAATGGTTGTTTGTTTGACAGCATTTGCGAAATCCTTTTTTAAATAGAGCCCTTTGTGACTTTTCTTCGGCCTATAGTTTCGATTCGAAAATAATACAATGAAAAATAATAGCAGTAAATTCCCATTTAAAATTTTAATAAGTTAAGAATAACAAAAGCAAGCCGCAAGTCAAAGATATGCCTTTACAAAACCAAAATAATTATATAGAAGCATCAAGTATCATTAAAATAAAGACTAATTTGTCCAACTTAGTCTACACTGAATGTAACTCACCATTTTTTATGTGCACAGATAAAGAAATACGCTCCGCAGCTGTCACCCCATTATCTCCGCCCGTATTTCAACGTGTATTCTTTTATTTGTTTTACAGTGTATATTTCAAGAAGCGCCGAGTTTATCTTTTATGAGTAGTAAATTGAGGTGTAAACTGTCGTGCGAAGTGCGAGTGGAATATTTTTATTTATTTTAAGTCTCGGCTTCTGTTTTGTGTGGCTGTAATGATGAGCGTGTTTAATGAGTTGTTCAGTAAAATAAATGAAAGCAACTTTGTCCGGGAATGAAGGAATCACTACTTTTATATCAAAGGTATTTAATTGTGAACAGAAATATACGTTGTTTTTTACGAGAACTTCTATTCATGTTACAGATTTCGATAATTCCTGCCTCTTCAATAATCTACAGTGTTTTCTAATTTCAAAACTAATTTGACTGATGTATTTTTTACAAATTGGCAGTGTACCATACAGATTTCAAAATATTCGAAAATGTGTTGATAGGTATGAACTTTTGCAATGCAATTTTAACTGCGCAATAATTATATCGACCCTATCTTTAAAATAAAGATAGTTTAGGATGTATTTGGAGCTTTTACATGATGGAATATACAGTCTGTGGAATAGCATAAGCTACTGCAAACCTTTTGAGGTAAATAAGTCTACCTGCAATTTCGATATAAATTTGAACACCAATGGGCCTATCCTTAAAAACGAGCAGACCATCAATCCCACTTTATCTAATCCGGCATCAATAAATAATTGCCAAGTGAAACATGAGCGATAATGTCAATTGAGCAAACAACATTCGTGCAAACCCCAACTTCAAACTTTACTAAGGCTTTATTAATCCGAATTAATCAATAAAGAACTCTGTTACCCCGTTTTACAGTTTGTATTTGTACGCGCGTCGTACACCATCCGGCGTTTTGTTGTCTAAACAACTCCATCTATCATCGGTAAGTGATAGATGGGTGCTGCCCAAATATTTGAATTATTTGATATTGGATCGAGGTCGGTAGTGACTGAAGTCATTTGCCACTGTCTAGAAATATAATTTATGGGCCATAATTATGATAACTTCCTTCGAGACCTGTTATGGAGTTAGCAGCGGTTTTGAGATGAATATACTGGACATAATTAAATGTGACCGCGTTTTCTAATATAAAGGATCTCCATTTGGGTGCGATTTAATCGATTATAGCCGGATTTGTATGTATGTGACGTTTTCTAATTTATATTTATAGTATGTGTCATCCATAGTGGCACGCTCCTCCACAGCGAATCTCATACTTATCTATCCGCCAGTGTACCCCGGATTGGGCTGTGGAGAGGCGCGCCTTTTAATTAATTGTTTTTATGTAATAAAACATCCCTAATAATATTGGGTTAGCAACTTATATTCATATAAGCCGTTGATTATTCACCACAGGTAAGACGCCTTTTGTTTTCCCAAATGTGACCCAGAGAAGGTCATAAAACACATATGATTTATTTACTAACTCAATAAAGAAGAACTCGCACCTGTCGTCAAATTATTAGATTTAAAACAGCTTACGTAAATATACAAAACCTCGTAAACGCTATTTTGTGTAAATTGTAAATGTAAATATGGGAACGGTTTGTAAACACGCATCTGTCGCCTATGTTTGTGGAGCGTTTAAATCAAATTGACGTTAACTTTGATAACGTCATAACTTATCAAACTTATACTAACTACAGCTCAGTTAACCCTTCCGTGGCAGATATGATGGAAAGATTCTGATTTTGAATAATGTAAGAGAGAGACGAGTGGTGGAAAAGAGGGGAGACCTTTGCCTACAAGTGGGATACAACTTAGACTGTTAAAAGGCAGATTTTTAAGTATTAGGTTTGATAGGTACCTAATCTCTCTAACTCAATAAAGTACAGAACGAGGTATATGAATATGTGGTAGTTTTATTACTGGAGTCACAGATCACAGGTATCGACATAATTAATAGGACTTGTCAGTTATGATTGCGCGATGTGTCTATCCCAAACATCCACTCTTGCGAGCATTTTTTCATGGTCGGGTTATAGGCACATGCACACTTCCATAAGCAAGACATTGGACATGCAAACCGGTCAAATTGCGTAGCACCTATAAAATTTTATATGAATATTATTTCTCTTACCGGTCGCTCGGTGGGGGATCTATAACTATGTACTTGTATATATTATATCTATGGCTAAATAGTACATTACATGACAAGCCCAGCTTCTTAAGCCGGCCCCGAACTCTCAATCACTCGATATTAAACATTAAACGCGTCAATCAATTTGATTGTCGTCACACGTCGGAATGATGAATGGGGTCGTTAATCACGCCGGGTCATCAGTCATCGCCCGGGGTTTTGGGAACGGGAATAGAAATGGTCATTTTGTGGACAGGTGCGTGCAGATGTAGTGATATTTTCATATCACATCTGGCCATAAAGTGGCAATTACCGCACGTAAAATAGAAAATTCCACATTCTGGCAGATGGGACATAAGATTTTGTACTAAGCTCGGGCGGTAATAAATAAAGCCTCAGATTGCATATTTGTAGCCCTTAATTTTCAATTAAAGTGAATAATTGAAAAATTAACAGGTGGACTAGCACAACTTGCTGCCTAGCCGTATCTCGCGATACCTTTTTCGCTCGAACTACACGAATTAGAAAAAGGAGGGTATTTTTCTCTACTCGCGTTGCGTCGCAGCGGCAGTTGTGCTAGCCCCGCAGGCAGGATTTGAACCCCCGACCTCTGGAATCGGGCCATTGCTATTAACTAACTGATCTACCATGGGTATCTCTTGTGGTGGTGAATCTTTCAATCATTACATTTTTCTAATTAAGCCGGGAGGCTTATTGTAGCGACAGCTACCGCGAAGTTATTACAACTTAATTAATAGAAATTAGAAGAAGAGAGATATTCATCAGTTACTTTAGATTCTGTTTTCTAATGATCCATTAAACCATATGTTTGAGTAAGTTAAATGTCAAAAAAAATTACTGTTACCAAAATTTTGTCTAAGATTTGTACTAATGAAGCTTTATAAAAAGTACTTTAGGCAGCTTAGGTCTCGGTTGGTAATATAAAACTATTTTTTATAAGTGCCCTTATCAAAAAACCGCATCAATATAATCACTCGTACCCAACCCCATGAAAATCGATCCCTTACCCTTTTTATTCGAAACCGCCAAAGTGGAATGAAGTGACTAATATTGTTGAAATCGCCCCTATACACTTATAGTCCCTCGTGATGACTTGACATAGATGAATCTTTATCTACACACATATCATAAATCCTCTAATATGCGTTCGGAAACCGTAGAAAATGACTCTTATTTCAACATTCAATGAATTTATGGCAATTTTCTTATCTGTGGCTAAGGCTACAGCAGTAATATAATTTTTCATTTTAATCTCATATATGATGTTAAAATATAAAAACGTCAAACAAAACTGTCAAAATTTAAATGTCAAAGTTGACATGTCCCTATTCTAGTATCACTGAAAATTCAAATTCAGTCGATGCGAAATGTCAGCTCGATGTTTTTTTAGTATATATCGCACGAAATTTGAGCTAGAACGACATGATCACATCAGAATAGGGACTCTTTACTTTTTAAAATAACATTCAGGTATCGGTTGCCAGTTCTGATTTCGATATTTCCGCAACCGTGCAAAAAAGGTTGTATTAACACAATAATTCTATTTTCATCTCACCCGCTCGGAAAGGCTTTCTTTATCGTTTCAAATCTGCGTGCAAAAGTCCACTTTCCACGCTAGCGTGGAAAGTGATTTTGAAATTCGAACGTTACGCAGTTCCATGAGTTCCAACTTTTTTCTATGAAATTACAGGTCAAAGCGTTTAGAAATATACATATCATGTACAGTTTATTATTGTTTTGTGTTTTGTAATGAAATTAATACTATAATAAATTAATAAATAATACTATAATACTTTTTCTAGCTTAATTTGATAATATTAAATAATAATTTAGTTTTATTTATAAATAAATAACACGAAGAAACATATTTGGAATGTTTATCTGTTTCATAATTTTACGCTCAGAGCAATTTCGAAACGCACCGTTTAAAATAACTAAGTATAGAAGCGTTCAGAATCATTGTTCGGCTATGCAGTCTTAAGGAATGTATATCCGAAAAATATTTTTATTTTACTTACATTAAATTGAAAATCATTCCCATTTAGTTTTATTTCATTATTTTACCTATTGAAATTACAGAAATACAAAAATACGGAATATAATTTAATGATATTTGTATTGAAATTTTCTTAATCATGCGAATTCAGAACGCACCCGAAAGAATACCTAAGAAAATATTTTTAAAAAGTTTTCATCTATGATTTAAAACCTATATTGGTTTGTTCTGATTAATTTCACTAAAATAAGCAAATAAATATGAGCGATTCTAGTAGCAGTGAAGATATAAATTTAACACCTGCAGAATTGGTCGAAACTGTAAATAATGCCGACTTGAGTTTTCTGCCCGAAAAATCACGCGAAAAATATTTAAAAGCGTTCGATGTGTTCAATGCGTGGCGTCATTCGAAAGGCGCCAAAACGTATTCCGAGACGATACTGCTCTCATACTTCATTGAGATGTCCAAAACAAAGAAATCAAGCACTCTTTGGAGTATATTCTCCATGTTAAAAGCAACTATAAAAACGAAAAAGGACATACATATTGAAAAATATCCCAGACTATTAGCGTTTTTGAAAAATAAGTCGAAAGATTACAAAGCTAAAAAGTCTAAGATTTTCACCACTTCCAACATTGAAAAGTTCCTGAATGATGCACCAGACTCCGAATTTCTTGCCACTAAGGTAAATTAACACATTTTTTTCAAGTTATATTTTTGTTCAAAGTATGTATGTTTTTTACCTACTTCCCAAAAAAGGAGGTTCTCAGTTTGACCCGTATGTTTGTATGTGTCTATATATGTATGTATTTTAGTATTTTAGTTATCCGCGATTGCCACGCGTTTGCCTGAACCAATTTTGATGCGGTTTTCAGAAAAGCTCTTGTTACATTCTGGAGAAGGCTTTGGTTTGGTATACAATTTGAAGGCGGTTTAAAAAAAGTTATACCTATACAACTCAAAATACTTACGGTATTAATGTCTGCTGTAAAACTAATTTTCTTCCTTTATGTTACAGGTGGTCCTTATTATAGGCATAAGTGGCGCTTGCCGGACTAACGAGCTCACATTCCTTAAAATTCAAAACATTGAACAACATTCCGAAAAATTACTGGTGATTAACTTACCAAACACGAAAACCAATATAGAAAGAAACTTCGTAATTCGTGACGAATATGCCAAAATAATTCAAAAATATCAAGCCTTGCGCCCAGATAATACACCGATTGACAGATTTTTTTTACAATATCGAAAAGGAAAATGTGTAAGGCAACCTATGGGCAGTACTAAAATAGGCAGCTTACCAAAAGAAATCGCCACGTTCCTTGGCCTGCAAGAACCAGAGCAATACACGGGGCATTGTTTTAGGCGGACGTCCGCTACACTTTTGGCGGATTCGGGAGCTGACTTAACCACGCTTAAGCGCCACGGAGGCTGGAAGTGCGATGCCGTGGCCGAAGGATATATAGAAGACTCCATCGAAAATAAATGTAAAATCTACAAGGGCATAGTTGGAGGTATAACATTGAATCAATCTTGTTCAGATCCCAGGACATATCCTTCAACATCCAAACAAGCTTGCCCAGATCCCCGGACATATCCTTCAACATCCAAACAAGCTTGCCCAGATCCCCGGACATATCCTTCAACATCCAAACAAGCTTGCCCAGATCTCCGGACATATCCTTCAACATCCAAAGTCAATGTAGTAGAAGAAAGCCACTCTCCAACATTCACCACACTGGAATCAAATGACATTGACCAATCATCTCAAAACTTCCCGAATCATTTACAAAGCTCATTACAAAATAGTACACAAGTCACAAATAATAGCATAACAGTGCCAAAAAAGAATTTAACTTTTAATATTACCAATTGTAGTAACTTCACTTTTAATTTTTAATAAGTTTGATATACTTAATTACCACTTTGTATTCATGACGCTGCGTCTGATAAGCGTCGTAGGTGTTTCATTGAAATTTGTTTAATATACTCATAGACGTGTTATAACTTAAAAAATACTACTTGATATGAACAATTAAATACTGATTTAATAATTAAATTAGTTTTAATTTTAGTTTATTTTTTGATACCTAACTTGTATTTGCAGTTAGCTTTAATATTATTTTAGTTATTGTTGTATTCGTGTATATATTTTCTTATTAATAAAGTATTTTAGTAATCTCACATAGGTATACATATACTTCGTATTAAATCCTAATTACAATTCAACATAACAAACATTGATTTAATAATACATATTCGAATTATTTTCTTGTATCTAGATTTCCTCGCTAGGGTGAGATGAAAAGTTGTGTGTTGCGCTCGGCAGCAAAGTTATTTGGCGTCTCGTATCTTGAAACCCTCGCTACGCTCAGGATTCAATTCTTGAACCACTCGCTACGCTCGTGGTTCAATTTTAGAATCCTTCGCTAGCTCGGCTTTCAATTCGAGCACTCGCGCCAAAAAACCACTTTGCAGCCTTGCATAACAAATAACTATTATTTACAACGGTTTCTGAACCCATCTTAGAGTAGTTATAATATGTGTGTAGATAAAGTAATGTATGCAACTGTACATAATTAGGCATTAAAACACTACTAACTACTACTATTATCATTCATCATACAAAGACTGGAAGTTTATTGTGATAGGTTTTTGTTTTCAATATCGGCCTTTTTACAATGATCGCTTTTATTTTGAAATTATCATTCGCCACTATTACACCACTTACTTATACTTATTTGCTAGTAAGAGACGAACGTTATAGGTATCCGATATAAACGCAATCAAGTTAGTTCTTATACACCTATTCCCAATATTACCACCATGGACCATGGGAACTAGTTTTCTAGCCCAGAGGGAAGACTAGCCTGTAGTTGTTAGGATTTGATCAATTTCCTGACGATGGTTCACTTCACCGAAAAACCACTGTTAAATTTAATATCAAATTATATTTCGTTTATAAGTTTATTTGCAAAACCTAGTGATACAAGACGGCGGGGTTCGAATCGGCGACCTCCGGATTCAAAGTTAACTACAATACCGCTCGGCTACTTAAGAAATAAACTTAAAAAATCGATAACAGATCAGCATTGATTTGACTATCAGACATCACTAAAATGTGGAAGTTTTTAGTTGAAGACGCACTAAAAACTTCCTGTTTTTTTTTATTCAACCTTAGTATTCATTCCAGAAGGCAAAGGCATATGCTGTCTTCAATTCGCAAGCATCATTACCAGTGCCGCACATTTCAATGCACCCGAGCTGCGCACGTCTAATTGACATGTCGGGAAATAGGGACGTGGGTAGCGAAGATGGGAAATTATCGACATAATACTTAAACTAGAAAATATTGTTCAGTTTCATTCTCAAGCAGGGTGGGTGCAACGAAGACGTGGCAGGAAGGTGGGGATGGCGGAACTTGGCCGCATTTTTTAACGGCTCAACAGAAATAATTTCTGAAGAAGAACTGGGATCTCGCTGATATAATACATAGTTAAGTGTCAATATGTAATTTACTTGCATCCACATTTTCATTTTCCACCGACTCAAATCGATGATTATGTTGTATTGTCAATCTCTTCAACTCAAAGGTTGTCTCTAAGGAATTACTCTTTAGCAATTAGATCGCCTGCTGTTTACTTACTTTTATGTTATGTTTTGTGCTCTTTTGTGAGGTGTGTAAAACATTATATTTTTGTATTATCTATATTGAAATCTAATAAACGGGTTACTACTCACGTCTGTATCGTCGAATATCGCTCGACATGTTTTGGGCCAATGCGTCTGGTTTCAATATTTCTGAGACTCACGGAAGTTTTCTATTTAAAAATATCTATATTGTATGATTTTCAAATTATAAAAAGAAGGAAAATCTAAATTTTGCTCATATTTTGTACATAAGGATAAAATAAACCCTTGATATGGTGAACGTTATTATTCGAGTTGTATTTGTAAGATATGCAAATTTTAAAAAAGTTATAAAGGACATGATAAGTCTACGTCAGACTCCAATAAAAAAATATCGATGTAAATTTCAAATTTGTGTCCCATCCCTAGCGCCCGTCACGAGCCGCTGGAGGAAGCGCGAGTCGGAAGCAATGGCGGCGACTTGCTCCTAAGGCTGTAAGCGGTCGGGAACGACTGTGTAACTTGTTTAAAGAAAAGTAAAAAGTATTTATTATCGGCTTTACGGTTGTCTAACGAGTGACGCGCCGCATTATGCAGATTCTAGTTACGTAGATGGGTAAGAGTAGTAATTGGGAATTCACTCATTTGTAATGTAGGAAAAATTTAATCCTTGACACGATGGCCATTATTATTTCAGGTCTTTTTAGGTATGCAAACTTAAAGGAGAAGAAAAATCTTCGTAGTAATCAATCAGAAAATGTCGATATTTCTATTTAAGACCCATCACTAGCGCCCGTCACGAGCTGCCGGAGGAAGCGCGAGTCGGAAGCAATGGCGGCGACTTGCTCCTAAGGCTGTCAGCGGTCGGGAACGACTGTCACTTGTTTACGGCTGTCTAACGAGTGACGCGCCGCATTATGCAAATGCTGGGTGATTGACTAGACTCAGTCTGTGACTTAGCCAGTGTTGTATGTTGTATTTTGCAGACTCAAAACCTCCTATTCTAGATTCATTATATGAAGGTTACTTTGATTTTTGATGCTTGCTTTAGAGGTAGGACAAAATGAAATGTCGGCTCACTTTTATTTGAAGCAGCCCAACTGGGGAAGTACTTTCACTTTCCGAAACACCAGAGCTATAAGTAAAGGAACAAATAAAATAACCACCAAAATTAGGCGCAAGCACTAGTTTTAGGAAAACGATTGCCATGTGACCTTCCAACTTAGATAGATTGACTTGTTAGGTTAGGACCAAGAATAAGTACTCCTGTTTATCTGAAAGTAGATGACACCGGTTTAATAATAAATATCATCCGATCCTACATGATGAAAAAATATGGCTAAACGTTTAAGTAATCATCATCCTCCTAGCGTTATCCCAGTACAGTTGCATCCTTAAGGATGCCTGGGGCCCGCTACCTAACATTTAAGTAACATTTAAAAATAAACAAACAAAAGGGTCCTTTAAATTTTTGTAACTTTTTTTATAACTACAAAAGCGTACGCACAATTTCTTACTTGCGCCATTATTTAAAACAGTCGCAATAAAAAGTAATAATTATAATTTCGCAGATCACACATTCATATGTTACGCTGAATGAGCAAGTAACACATCAGATAGTAGTCGTTAGAGAACGTAATCGTTATGATTACTATCTAATTTATGTTCACGATTAAATTTACAACTACAGTTAGCAGTTGCTCCAGTTAATGCGATGGAAGATAATTGTTGCGAAAATTGATAATTCATAATGGCGATGCGTTCCCTTGTGTAATCGGGGATCGCCATTCTCCAGCTAGTTCTTGCTAGGCAGTCTTTGTAATGAAATTAAATAGGGACCTAAAATTAGATTTAATCCTTTTTTTATACTTAACGACGGTGGCGAACAAGCGCATGGTCCACCCAATGGTAAGTTGCCGACCCTGTATAAATTTGAAGATTCATTGAGTTGAAGGCAGGAAGGGACAAAAGGTCCCACGCTCTCAACACAGTGCATCCTCAGGAGCTCTGGCAACCTTGCTCACTTCCAGAAACACAACACTACAATACTTGTATAATAAATAATGTTATTTATTGCTCCAGTTAATGCGACAGAAGATACTTGTTGCGATAATTGATAATTCAAAATGGCGATGCGTTTCCTTGTTTTAAATTATTTTGCTTTAAGAGTTATCCTCAAAAATCTCTGCACTTTTATATTTTAAGCACGACGAAAGTATTATATGTGCGAATCAGTGATTCAGGACATGGGACATTATGGTAAAAACACTTTGAATATTTGATCGACCGTTGCAGAAATATGGTTAATTCAAATAAGACCTTTTGACATAAATGTTTTATTTAAATGCGATACACACAACAGAGATACTTATTCATGTCTCTTACGTAAGGTGTAGTTTTCCTCTGACTTGGAAGGTTAGATGGCGGTCACTTAGAGACTTCTATTTCACAAGCGCGGGCGAGCCATGGTTGTGTTGTGTGCGTCAGCGTAAGAGAGCTATGAATTTACATGTCTCTCTTCTATGTGTTCGAATGTGTCACTACTACCATGATTGTTGGGAAAACATACATTGTAGTCTTTGGGGATAACCAAGTTGTATATCAAGTTTCAAACTAATCCGGTTAGCCGTTTTTGCGTGATTGAGTAAAAAACATCAAAATTTTCTCATTTACAATCCTAGTTTAATATCATGTTTAGATGTTCGGATGTTTGTTACTGAATCACGCAAAAACAGCTGAAATGATTATGATGAAAACTGGTATACATCGAGTTTATAACGGTAAACATATAGGATACTTTTTATCCCGAATATATGAAATAGGGAGTGGAAGATTACGCGGACGAAGCCGCGCTCAAAAGCTAGTACATATTTCATAGTAGGACATCACGAAAGTGGGAAAAAGAAAACCGCCTAGCGGAAAGCGAACCCCTAGCAAAAGGACGCACGTGACTTCGAAAGAATGAGAAGTGCATTGCCAACCTAATGTTGCGATATTTATTTGAGGATTTGCCGTGTTGACAGCAAGAGATAATACAGATCCCTCACTCAACCAACACACCGCATACTCGGAAGTTCCAATTTAAGGCGCACACACTAGACACACACTACACTGAGAAATTTGCAGACTTTGAAACGCTGTCCTGCCCAGACTAGCAAACAGTAGGGGCTGATTTTCTGCAGATATATGATTCTTGACTATATAATTGTAGTACTGACAATAGCGAAACATGATTGCTTAAAATTTTCTCGATAGAAAATAAATCCAAAGTCGAGTCTATATTTTCCTTTTTTTCCTCAGCCTACTAAAACAACGCATTATTAAAAGACACGATTAAGTTAATATGATGGTATTTTACCTCATCTAGGTACTGACAAGAGGAAATTCAATAAACCTGCACACAGTCAGATATTTAACGAGATTTGTCTAAAAAGCCATTCTCGGAGAGGGTTGCATCCCGTTTTGCCGTGAGCGAAAAACAAAGGGTGTCTCTTTCAACCGATATATCGCCTTAACATTGTATTACAATGTTAGAATAGATCGTGATGTATGTTGTTTTAATTGACTTCTTCTCTCAACACGCAGCATTCATCCACCTACATTTCAACATAACATTACTATAAGTAGTCTTACAATATGCAACACAACACAATCGGTCGAATCGCTCACATGCATTCAGCATTGCCATCTATGAACAATGACTAAATTATCTTCACAAGAAAAAAGGATTGTGAAACTTACGCCGCTAGAAATAAGGTTTAAGTGCTGTAGCAAACCGTAATAATAACATTGTCGTTCCTTTAATAATAAGCAATTAATTGACATAAATTGACGACGATTAGTCTGTCAGCGGTCAATCAAATTGATCGATTCGATTCCGCCCAGCTGCGCATGATTGCGCTCCCGAGGCATACATAAATAATGCATAAATGCACTAATTTGCGATTTGATACGGTTTTTTGAGTGTTAACCGTTTTTCTTGCCGATTCGTGTGTGTTTTTGTGATAGCGTAGATGGTCATCACAGACGTGTGTCGGTAGATCACGCAAACGCACTGTATTTGTGCGTAATTAGATTGTCTGTCGCCTTCGTGCGTTACATTCACTTTTCTCATCTTCTCGAAGGTTAGCCGGAATATATCCCTTATTTAGATATTTAGGTAGGTACTATTTTTTTGTGATTGTTTTATCTTACATCTTTCAACGAGCAATTCTTGTTTATATCTATATATATTTCTATATATCTATATTTCCGGGATCTCGGAAGCAGCTCTAACGATTTTGATGAAATTTGGTATATAGGGGTTTTCGGGGACGAGCAATCGATCTAGCTAGGTCTCATGCCTAGGAAAACGCCGAGCAAGGCTCGGCCGCCCAGATATTATGCAATAAAGTGTCATACATAGATTTATGTATGATACTTTAGTACATCCTTGGTTTTGCGAGCGAACAGCCGCATGGGTTTTTCTACCTCAGCCTAGCCAGGATGGCCGCTTTTATTGTCAGATTAGCATTTGTCCCTCATGCACTTACTTTTGCTAGTAATGGCACCAGAACTTGATCTTTGATTAATTGCGTCGTCTATTTAGCTAACACAGTTATATGTCTGTGATATTATTGTACGTGGCGTGTTAACATTGCTCCATTCAATTTGTGGAATCAGTTTTTATTGTATTGATTGACGTCTTGACTGCTCAAGTGCTCATTTTAGGTATGAATATTAAAGTAATGCAGTTAGCTCAGTCGGTAATAAAATAGTTTCTTTATAGGTTTGAGAGGGTTTATCCTGAACCGAAGAAGGAAAAATATATATCTGCCCCTCTGTCGCAATTGCCCGTTCAAGTGACACAGGACATACTTTGCTTTCGGTTCACAGTAGGCCCTCACGAGCTCGAGTTAGCCATAATTGTAATTGTGAGACACACATACGAACACATAGACAAGGTGAATTCTTAGCTCCTACACTGACGCACACAATGTGTTTGTCATTGACTATATTTGCGTGTATAGCTTAACATACAACCATGACTCACCCGCGCTCGTGAGATAAAAGTACTACCTGAGGCAGTATTACTCACAATCACAACACAGCCCCTTCGCAGGGTTCCTAGTCACTGGCCTGAGCTCGCGACGATGCGGGCATATGCCCAGACGTCAGCAGTGGCATGCGCAAGCGAATCCTGCGGCGTCTCACAAAGGCGATGAGGGGAAGCCGCTGGTTTTTAGTGGGTAGCCATTGTACAGGAGTCCCACATCACCGTGCCGACCCCCAGGAAGGCCGGTATGCATAAAGCATTTTCCAGCGTAAAAAAAAGGGTTCCTAGTCACTACCAACTAAGCTAAAACTGGTCGCCGTTGTATCAAATATCAGCGATAACTAAAAAAGTAAAACAATCGCCCATTAATCGTATTTGCCTTCAAGTTCATTTCAACCGCTTTTGCACAACATTTCAAAAGCAAATCACTCATGTTTTTGTCACCGTTCCTTGTAATCCACCCGCACGTTTGTATCAAATGTCAATACAAATGTCAGATCACAATGTCCCAGTGACGGGCCATATCCGTTTCATTGTTCGCCTGTCATTTTTTATCTGAGTGCCATCGATTGTCTATTGTTGAGCTTGAAGGATTAAAATGTCGGATTGTTTTATGCGTAAGTGTACGGTGTTTTGGATTTTGGTAGTGGCCGCGTTGGTGAACACACGTGCTCTCGGCGCGACGACTAGCAGAATCCATTATTACCGAACAAAACCTAGTAGGCAGTAGGCATACTGTTGGAGCGCTCGTGGCCCAGCGGCGCCTGCGTACCGCTTGCGATATCTAAGGTTAAGCAACGTGGGCAGCGGTCAGGACTTGGATGAGTGACCGCTTTGAGTGGTTACTAACTGAGCGCACCCGTGCTTTGGTAGGCACGTTAAGCCATTGATCCCGGTTACTGTCTATGGCAGCAGTCGTTAAGCCAAGTTGGAGGCCTTCGGGCGGCTTGAGAACTTCTAACAGTCAAGTTGCCCACTCACTTGACAAAGTCTAATCCCAATAAGTTCTAGTTTCCCCTCGGGGTTGGAAGGTCAGATGGCAGTCGCTTTCGTAAAAACTAGTGCCTACGCCAAATCTTGGGATTAGGTATGCGGACCCCAGGCATCCTTCAGGATGCAACTGTACTGGGATAACGCTAGGGGGATGATGATGATGATGAAAACATTGGTCGTTACTGAACAACGTCTTTGCACATGTGATTGGCGTAATCATCATAAATTTGATGGAAAGCCATTTTTAAACAAAAAAAAAGTACGGTGTTTGATTGCATTCTTGAGTATCACCCCGGAATAAGTATGTACGGCTGTTTGCTTGTGGAAAATATGTGTCACAAAGTACAGAGTTCAAATGAGATGCCAAATTCTCAATATCGATCGATCATTCTATTAACGAAGCAAGCGTGACATAGATAACATCACGCATGCAAACACTGTGACACTTTTATTACACGTCTCCAAATGACGTGATTACTCGATAATTATTTCAATTCCCCGTCCGTTGTCAGCCTCAAATTAACCTTATTTCATGAGCTACATGGTTCAATTCAGATTGGCTGGGTTGAGGAATATCCGCAATTAGTTCGTGACATGGTGTCTGGCGGGTGACAATACGTCAGGGTTGACAGGCGGACACCGGAGTGACATAACTTTTCGACGCTGTCTATTGTGGGATCGTGATAGGGTTGCCAACGAAGGATTTATTTTGCATAGCGCCGGGTTTTGTTGGGGTCACGGCGAATGTAACATGGATTATAAAGGTGCTGGTTTCTGTCGTATGTTAGGATCTTTTATGGGTCCTTCTCAGTAGAAAACGCTCATCCTAAATAGGTTAGCTATTTTCTCTATAAACTGACACGTACCTCGACATTTTGTCTTTATAGTAGAAGATTATTGCGGTCTCATATCGCACTATATTTAACATGGAATTTTTGGTAAAGAATAATACTTATTTTACAAACATTCGGCATCTGTATTTTCAAGTTCAATTATAACCTGGATCTCTTTAAGGTACGAGTGAATATTAGGCATCTTTTGGGTGAGCTCGCTTCACCGTCGGCTTCATCTTTGCCCACTGACTAGATGCTCATCAAAAGCAATCGCATTAAAAAAAGAATTTTGTCTGCTAGGTAAATGTTTTTTTTTTCTTTCTTCCTATTAAGAGGAAGTGATTCTGAGTCATACCTAAGTCATACCCAAAATCACCGAGATCCGAAAAAAAGTAGGGGGTACACTTTAAAGTGAAAATGCCCAAATAACCATCAAAAAATCTTCATTGTCATTTTGCACTCAGTTTAGGTACTAAGGCAACGCATTTTATTAAACGACACAATTAAGTTAATATGATGGCAATTTACCTCATCTAAAATACTGTCAAGGAGAGTTTTAATAAAACTTCACACAGTCAGATATTTATCAACATTTGTCTCAAAAAGACATTACTTACCGAAAAGTTGCATCCCATTTTGACATGCGCGAAAGAGAAGTGTTTCCTTCACGGGTTAAGAGAATCGAACAATCCCCTTAAAATAAACTGTATTATGTCAAAACTACATTAAAATGTCTTTACAATTAACACGACACTAATAAGGTGTCCGCGATCTCAGTTAGTCTTTATACCTCTCTAATCTCATAACTAAAGACCCAGAGCTAAAGACTGACATATTTGATTAAACACAGTGCTCATAAAGTAAAGTCGCTCGCGACGCGAAATCGCAATAATTAATCGCGACGCGTTTGGCAAGCTGCGCGCGTTTATTTACGGCGACGCGGTAAGACGGGTTAGACCGGGAGTTGGACGGAATGAAATGCATTAAACCGTCTAGCCTCATCTCATTTCATCTCATCAGGCCTGTATTTCATGCCGCTTCGGCTAAACTCGGCTCTTGACACACCTTCGAGGTGTCCAGACAGCCTATCGCGCTATGAACAAAAGACTAAAGAGCACGTTGGTTATTCTGTGCCGTGTAGCGATATGTCAATCAAAACTTATTGTAATTTCAATCTATAACTATACAAAAGTAGGGTCCACATTCAAGGGGGGTAATTTTAAGGCGCCTCATCGATGAAACACGCTCATCTATTTAGAATATTTTCGATTGATTTTTTATTTATTTTTTGTTTAAGCGAGTGAAGCGTGACCGTTTTTTTTGCAGCCAAAAGTGCTTTTATAGTTACGGCTGTTCTTCTATCTACACCTACAGGTTCGATAAGTACATAGGGTATGCTGTAGTAAATATTTCCCCCCCAATCATTGGCCTGTTACCCAATGGTTATAGATGGGCCCACATTAATACAGCTCACCCATTAAGGATTTTATTGTAGGATTAGTTTATGAAAAAAATTCAAATTGGCGGAGCTTAGCGTGAGGGTAAAAATATAATTCGCGAGATATGCAGCTTATAAAGCCACTAGTATCTAAAAAGGTAAAAAAAACCTATCAAAATGCAGTCTACTTTCTAATGCCTCCTCCCGCGTTCGTCTTTCAACACACCCATCCGACTTGGTTGCAGCGAGAATAGTACGCGAGGAAACAAATGACAGCTCATTTGGTGCGCAGCCGCACGACATTGAAACGACACGACAGCGAAGCGACACGTAATACGACACGACATAGGTCTGTACGAGATAAGTGTGATGTAAAAAATCAGTAGTTTTGATAAATTGATACTGGTAGTAGGTAACTGTAGACTTACTACATGTGCAGTGAGCCATAGGCGACTTCCTGACTTGGCGGGGCGGGATCGATATGTGACATTTTCTTCTTTGTCGTAAACTTACTGACATCGCAAAGACTCCCACTTGATATAATAATGTCAGTATTACGTTTGCTCAGTAGTAATATCATGCGCAGAAGCGAAGCAGTACCGCCTTCGCATCGTCCCGCTACCGCGCATCCCGCGCCAGTCAGGAAGCACTCATTTAAATGTAGGGGCGTAGTAAAAAATGGTATCGCGTCGACTGACAGCTGACACTGACATTTGACACTTTTCTCTTATCGAACTGCCTCCGCACCGACAAATCAGGAAGTCGCCATAGTTGTAAGTTTTCCTTTTATTCTCTATCTGATTATTGTTCTGACTTAGGTTTTTAGGAATTTCTAAATATGTTAAAGGTATCTAACATTTTTAAATATGTGTTATTATTAATTTAATTTAATTTGTTTATTAATAATGATTATTAGCAAACAGTTACTTGTGGACTATTGAGACCACAGCACAATCACAAGCACGCTGTCCATCCTTTTCTAACTTGAGCATCCATTGTATTGACCGCTAGCGACAAATCATGTGCTTCATTCTCGACACAGTGTATGTGTACTATTGGTTTGTAGTGGGCCTTCCGTGCCGCCTCGACCAGATTTATTGATCTATTCTAGCATCCCTTAAAGTTCTTTGCTTAGGTATACTCGTTGCCTCCAGGAATTTCCCAGACTCTTTGGATGGCAACCTGTTTTATTTCCTTTGGATGCATGATGTGCCTAGGTAGAGATTTCTTTTGCGCATTAAGTGGTCCACAGGAGCAGAGGATATGTGTTTCCTCATACTCCTGACAGAACCTGCATGCTGCACTTTGTTTTATACCTAGTTAGTTAGTTAGTTAGTTATACTGGGCATTTTCCGCAAGTCGACATCCAACGTGCCTATTTTGCGTGAAAAAGGGGGGTAGCACTACTCTAACCATCCTAGTTCCTGTATGAAACCTATTAGTGTCTTTATGTTGTTTACTGCTTCCTGCAGTGTGTTCGGATTTCCTAGGTGTTTCTTCCTGTATACTTCTACCTGCTTACAGTCTAGTAGAATGTGTTTAGCAGTCTCTTCTGCCTCCATGCATGCTCTGCACAAGAGACTATCGGTTATTCCCAAGTTGTAGAGATGTTTGTTTAGTGTGTTGTGTCCTGTTATTATGCCTACTACTTTACGTAGTTGGTTTCTGTGTGTTCTGAGTAGTGTGGTTGTGAGTTTGGGATTTCGTTTTAATATTATTTCTTTTGTCTGCCTGCATGTGTCTAAGTCTTCCCAATGCCTTTGATGCAGGTGTTTTATGTATCGATTTAGTTCATTCTGTATGTATTTTTGTGGAAGGGGCACGATTGGCTCTGGTCCGTATGCCGGTGTTTCTGAGCCATTTCTGGCTAGTTCATCCGCTGCATCGTTTCCTCTCGAGCCACTGTGTCCCTTTACCCATTGTAAAGTTACCTTGTTTTTGTCTCCGCATACCTCTGTGAGCGTTTGTTGACATTCGTATATTAGGCCTGACGTGAAGTTGTCGCTGCTCAGAGCCTGAAGCACTGATTTGCTGTCAGAGAGTATGCGTAAGTTTGTGTCTTTGATTTGTCGCCTCTTTACGGCATTGCATGCCTCAATGATCCCCATGCATTCAGCCTGGAAGACCGTATTGTGTTCACCTAGTGGTTTTGATATGTGTATATTCAAATCTTCTGAGAATACGCCACATCCTGTTCCATTATTGGTTTTAGACCCATCGGTATAAATTCTTAGGTCGGTTTGGTTTAGTCCTTCTTTTGAGTCTTCTGTCAGCTCAATATAGTATTCTTTCTGAAAGACCATAGTTTTCGGTATTCTGTCTACTTCTGCCTCTATCATGGGAATGTTTGAGGTCAGGGTTCCGTAGATTTTTGTGTGCGGTGTGTTATGTTTGGTCCATAGGTTCAGGTATTTTAAGCGTATTGCTGTTGCAGCCGCTTCTTTTTGTATATGTATGTGCAGCGGTAGGAGTCCTAACATCATTTCTAATGCTGCTGTTGGGGTTGTTCTCATGCATCCTGTCGTCGCTACACATGCTAGTCTTTGCGTTTTCTGCATTTTGGTAATTGCGCTGTTGATCTGAGTACGGGGCCACCATACTATGGCTCCGTAACTTATCATGGGCAGTATTACCATTTTGTATAGCCACAGTATTATGTGGGGTGATAGACCCCACTTTTTCCCCGCCATCCTTCGGCATTGCCAGAACGCGACTGTAGCTTTGTCTAGTTTTGTATCAAGGTGTTTGTTCCAGATTAGTTTGTCGTCTAGGATTATACCTAGGTATTTCACTTCTTTTGACAGTGTTAGTTGTGTTCCAAATAGAGTTGGCATTTTGTACGTTCCCAATTTTCGTTTGTGAGTGAAGAGAATTGTGTCGGTTTTCTTTGGGTTTACCGATAGGTCATTCTCCTTGCACCATTTCTCTATTATTCTAAGTGCCGTTTGTGTGAGTTCACACAATGTGTTTATAATCAGTCCACTGACTAGTATGACTATGTCGTCAGCGTATCCTATTGTCAAAAAGTGGTTCTTGTTTAGTTTTACGATTAGGTAATTCACTACCAGGTTCCACAGAAGTGGTGAGAGAACGCCACCTTGCGGGCATCATCTGATGACTAATGCCTGGTGGTTTAGGTTTTCAGATAGTCTTATGATTCTCTTTTTCAACATGTTCATTATCCACTGTGTCAGCAGTGGTTCGGTGTTGTGCCTCTCTAGTGCTTGTTTGATGCTGCTGAAATTGGTCTTGTCAAAGGCGCCCTCTATGTCAATGAAGGTGCCCATGCAAGAGTTCTTTTTAGCCAGCGCATCTTCTATGTTGCTTACTACAGCATGTAGGGCTGAGTCTGTGGATTTGCCTTGGCTGTAGGCATGTTGGTTTGGGTGTATATTTATGTTTTTGAGCGCCGTGTCCTTTAATTCTCTGTCACAGAGTCTTTCCAGAGTTTTTAACATGAAGGAAGTTAGGCTTATAGGTCTGAAGGATTTTGGGTCTGAGTAATCACTCTTCCCCGGTTTCGGTAAGAAAATGACTTTTACTTCTCTCCATTTCTTTGGTATATACCTGAATGCAATGCAGCTGCATAGCAAAATGGATATGTGTTTGATCAGGGTTTGTCCTCCCCATTTTAGTAGGGCGGGGTAGATCCCGTCCAGACCCGGCGATTTATAGTTTTCGAAGCTGTTGATCGCCCAGGCCGTTTTGTTTTGTTCTGTTATCCGTTCTGCTGTCATCCACTCTTCTTCTGTTGGATGATAGTTTTCTTCTTGTTGTTCCCAAGTTTGTACATCGACCACTTTGCATCCTGGGAAGTGGGTTTCAACCAGCAAGCTTTCAGTGTCCGCTGGGTTGCTGGTGGTCCCTTTGTCTGGCCTTCTCAGGGTGCCTAGTAGCTGGTTTGGTTGATTGGCGAGGACCTTCCTTGTCCTATTTGCCTGTGTGCTGCTGGATATGCTGTCACAGAAGTTCCGCCATGAGGCCGATCTTCTGTACCGTATCCTCTTTTTGTATTCTGCTTTGGTTTCCTTGTATTTGTCCCAGTCATCCTCAGCTTTGGTATTCATTGCTCTGTTTAACAATCTTCTCATTTTTTGTCTCATTCGTTCCATTTCCGGGCCCCACCAGTTGTGGTTCCCGGAGTTTGTATTTACTGATGGTGTAGACAGAGGACATGTGTTTTCATAGCTGTCTAATATGTGTTTGGTGAGTGTGTCTATTCGTTCCTCCAACTCTGTCTCGTTGCGAGGCCTGAGTGCGTGTGTCTTATCATCTAGTTTACCTGCCAGAGTTTCCCTGTACGCCCTTGTGTCCGTGCGTCTCGGGTTCCTCCTGGGTATCGGTGCGCTTGTGTCAGCTGTCAGGTCAAACCGGATCCATCTGTGGTCGGAGCATGATAACTCGTCCGACACGTGCCAGTTGGATACGTGTTGAGCTGCCAGGTCTGTGCTTAAAGTAATGTCAATTATAGTGTTACATCTACGAGTGACAAAAGTAGGTTTGGATCCCGTGTTTAGAATATCCAGGTTAGTGGTCATTAGGTATTCAACAATGTCGTTACCTCTTTTGTTGTTTGTTTCCATCCCCCATAGGTTATGGTGGCCGTTACTGTCCGCCGACACGATCAGCTCGAGTCCTTTGTGTTCGCAGTAGCGTATGAGGTTGTTCATCTCCATTGGAGGCGGTTCTTCCTCGGCCGCCATGTAGACGGAGGCGAGAACCATCTCCGGGATGCTTGAGTTCTGTGTTCTGAGGAGTTTTATGGCACACACGTCTCTGGAACAGAATTCGGTTAGTGGTTGTGCCATTATGTTACGAGAAATATGTATACATGTTCTAGGTTTATTTTGTGAATTGTAAATTACTTTACCTCCGGTGTTGCAGAGGCCGTTTATACGTGTGTTTCTGATCCACGGCTCTTGGATCAGGGCTATTGATGTTGTGTTAACCTCCAGCCATCTTCGAAGTTGAGCCGTTGCTGTTTCGCTGTGCTGGAGGTTAACTTGAAGGACCTTACAGAGGGAAGGAGCCATCGGACGACGTCCCCTCCACCCTCATGCCCTTTAGGTCCAGGCGGCTGATGCCTTTGGTGCATCCATCCTCGTCATCTGAGTCCAGCAGAATGCCTTCCTCAACGTCTGAGCATGGCTCGTTTTTGTCCGCGTCCTCGGTTTCCATTTCCGTGGGGGCAGTAGTTGTCGCCTCACCCTCTGCGTCTTCGTTTTGTGCTTGGGTGCTGCCATCCTCCGGGTTTGGGTTCTTCTCTGGTGGGGCATCCCTGAAGCGCCCCCCGCTGTGCTGGAAACGGATATAGACCGTCCCACATAGGTAGTTCAGCTTTCTACCCTTCTCCAGCACAGTAGGGACTATGTCCTCAGGCACGCCCACCAAAAGAAGTGTGCACCCTCGCTTTTTCAGGGGGATGGCTTGGTGCAGGGTCCATCGCCTCACCTCGGCCCAGGAGTTCTGGTAGTTGAGGACTCTACCGACCTTCGTGAGGTTGTCCTCCAGCGATGGAATAAGGATGCCACATCTTGTTTTCCTTATCATCTCGTCCTCCCTCTTTCCAACGAGATGATCTCCGTTTTCCAGTGTGGCCGCTGAGATCCATGCCATCAGCCACGCTTTGGTGTTCGCGTTCTGGCACCACAGCTTCAGGTACCCGTCTACAAAACTGGGTTTGCGCATTTTTTTTTTTTCTTTTGCGCATTAAGAGCAGCAGAGGATATGTGTTTCCTCATACTCCTGACAGAACCTGCATGCTGCACTTTGTTTTATACCTATTCGGGTAAAATGTTTATTTAGTTTGCAGTGACCAATGAGTATTCTCATCACTGCGCAGGTTTTGTGTCTTTTGAGTTGTAATAATTTACAGCATGTTCACGGGTACCGTTTTTTACTTATAGGAAAAAAATGTGTCGTGACAATCAAAGCGCGAAAGTATTTTTAATAACTCACAGCATGTTCACGGGTAACATTTTTTTATAGGAAAAAAATGTTTCGTGACAATCAAAGCGCGAAATTACCTATAACTTGTTATGAGTACAATAAAAAGTTGTTAGTATTATGCACAGAAACGAAGTGTGTTTTACACAACTTTTTAGTCTTTTTAGCGCAAAAACTGCAAACGCTCGCAACATTATTGGAGTCTTTATAAACCAATACAATATGTATGTTAAAAATCAGTTTTTATAAACCTTACGTTTCTCTAATAATGTTGGAAGCGTTTTTTATTCCCCGTAAATCACGACGGGAGCTATTACCGCGTCCATTACGGTGATTAATGCAATTGCTCTATCAACGTACACGTCAAAACAAGCAGCTGTGGGCAAAGAGTAGAAATAGGAAATTACTAAAGAATATAACCTAAGCTCAAGGGCGCTTTGATAGAGAAAGATTATTGCGATTCCAATAAGAGGAAATAGAAAAGAGTGCCATGCTTTGTCTCTATCGCCGACCGAGTATTTTTTCATAGTCGGGTTATAGGTACAGTCAAGGGCACCAATATGTATACACTTTTTTAACCTTACTACATTGAAATAAGGTCCAAAAATGTATACATATTTATGCCCTTCCATAAGCAATACATTGAACATGCATACCGGTCAAATTGTGTACGATAAATATTAATATTCTTTCTCTTACTCACGGTCGCTCGGTGGCGCATATAATATAACTACTTGTATATACTATATATCTATGACGAAGTTACTGTCACCTTGTGGTAAGCCACATGACTTTTCATCTGGTTCAAGTTCCAACAGAGGGTTTTTCAAACAAAATTATGTACGAAATATCTTTTGATATCCCCCGGGCTTGCTTCAGGATGCAACTGTACCTGGGATAAGACTAGGATGATGATGATTATTTACCAGTGATTTTTCCGTGAAGGAAAACATCGTGATGAAACCGGTCAATCCCCACAAGATCTGAAAATATCACATAATAGTTTAGAAGCTGAAACGAATTTAAGAAGAGTACCTATTTCCTAATTAAAGTCAAATTATTTAATAAAAAACAAATGTACTTACAGCACATAAAAATACCTACATTTAACAATACACAAAAACATACAATACCTAGAATAAATTAAGACTACATTGAAAATCTACACTCAATCACAACAAAAAAGAGAACAATCATTATTTTTCTCATTTGAATATTTATTTTGACATACCTACTGGCAGTACGTAAAGTTATTGATCTTCAAAAATGTCAAACAATATTATTGCTACTGAATTACGTTTCAGATTTGTTACCGATTTTTCTGTTTCAAAGCTGAGGAGTAGTAGGTAGCCTCAATCGCTGTGATTTTACAAAGAAAGCCTTCTAGTAATACATATATGCATTGGCCATTCGTTGTCGCGTCTGTAAACTTATCTATCATCACAGTCCGATGATGGACGTCTCGCCTAGTTTCATTTGTAACTCAGCACGCGAAAACTAAGTATAATCCATCCTACTTATGTCTACTTGACTGCTGAGTAACGTACAAATCGGACTTCTTATACAGTTAATTAATGTAAAGAATGAAAGAGCTGCTATTATAACTTTTTAATAAGAATTGTGATGTGGTGATTTAAAAAATGTATTCTTGTGAGTCGCTTTCTAACTACTTGTTCATTTATTAGTACATATTTTACCAAAGATAATAGGGATGACGACACTATAAAAGAAAATCAATAAATCCAAATTTTCTATCTCTATCAAATGGCGAAAAAAGTAATTCAAAAAAATAAATAATTACGTAATTATAAGTCTTCAAAGTTTTAAGAGTGGGTATGTTCTGATCCTTTTCCGCAAAACGCACCTTTGTATTGAACGATCGTCATTTACTATGGCGCTACTTAGCAGTGACGTCACGGTTAGGTAGCACTTTCTCTCTCTAACTACGAACATTCTAACCGTTGTAGCTTCGTTATTTTTTGAGGTATTTGAATAGGATTTTCACTATTTGGCATAGTTGTATGTCTTCTTTCTATTGAAGTAATACATTTTTTTGAGTCGACATCCCTATTAAGTAAGTAATTTTTATTTTTAAACATAGGTTACAGAATGGTGATGGTGGTGGTGTAGCTGTACGTATAGTTTGGCACTATGTGTCACCGGTAAGCATACAAAGAGACATAATGAAGGACTCCAATTGCAGTCCGAAACATGTCGCAAACAGTGACTTTTCCAAGTGAGTGTCAACCGTTATTCTAATATTATTTTTTGTTTATCTGTTTGTCTTTCCCGTTCCCGGGCCATTGATGTCCCGGACCTTCAGGAGGCTTATTGAAGTGCCGAGGTAGGTACCGAAGTACCAACGACTGCCACATAGTCAACACGTAGGTAGAGGCCCTTTTGACACTTTAAAGAAATGCAACGGATACACAATGTTCAATAAGCAATTTTAATGCTCGCATCCCCGGACGCATTTTATGTGCTTACTGGCATAATAATATACTGGTCCCAAAATACTATGTTGGCAAACTCTTGCTATGCATTCAGGTTCAGATAATTATGATGTTCCTAAAATTTACTCGGCAAACTCGGCAAGGAGCTTATTCCACAACCGGAGCGTCCCAGGGGGGAAATTCCTCCGAACCCGTACCGTACGCGACCATTTAGGTTCTAAGGTGTGAGGATGAATGCCCTGCCGACGGCGAGCGGTGCGATGGCATAGTGGATGGTGAACAGCTAGTTTAAAATCTCGCATCTAAATGGACTAGCTTGTGGCCTGTGGACTAGCTTCAGGCTGATGACCTATAATACCCTGCGAATCCAGTATAATAACATTTTCAGGATGCTGTTTAGGCTTCCTCGATTCTGCAGCGCCTCTGGGATGTTTGCCGATGCTAGCGTAGCGGACTTTTATGCCATAGTGCGGAAGAAGACGGCGTCTGTGGTGATGCGGATGAGGGGGAGCACTAATAGCATCCTGAAAATGATAGCAGAGAGGTGGGATTCAGACATTATCGGCTGATACACCGATCTGCATGTCGTAAGACCTTAAAATAAGTAATTAAAATTAGTTTACTAACGTAGTTATTAGGTATTTGTGTTTTAATACTAACAATTCTATGGATCACAGAAATCTGAAAATAAATAATTTTTATTTTATTTATTTTAAATCAAAATTCGTAGTTCTACCCAGCTATCTAAAACCCTGTCAATTGAAGGCGGAAAGCACTTTAATACGACGGGACGCATAAGCAAACGTCTGGCCATCTGTTGCAATTATTTACACAAACAGCATCCATTAGATATGCAAACATTTGTCGCCAACGTTTGCCGTGTTTTGAATGTTTTGGCACGTTCAATTTGTACAATCATCCATTATTTATTCGAAGAAACGGAAAATAAAATTTGAAGACAAACAAGTTGTTTTGAGGGGTGCGCGACTTTGGAAATAGTTGTGGAAATATTAGGGAAATATCGCGATGTTTAACACCTTAATACTCAATAGTTGACTATTGGTTCACCTCTATTAAAATTACCTATGGCATAAATATAAATGTATCAACATTGGGTCAGTGTCGAGCACTGGAACGTTTCTCATATAGCATAATGTTAGTTTGATTTCATGTTTTGTTATAATAGGTCCTTTAGAAAAAAAATTGTATAATGCTTCAAAATTACATAAAGTAGGTAAATAAATGATATGACTATGACTAAACGTTTAATTGAAATAACTGGTGACCGAAGAGCTGGCAGCTTCCTCGCTCAACGCATTAGTATCGCAATACAGCGAGGAAATGCTGCCAGCATCTTAGGAACCATGCCACGGGATCCCAAATTTCTACATATCATTTTAGTTTAGTTTTAATTAAGATATTATATGATATATGTATTTTGATTTTAGTTTAGTTTTATTTTTAAGTCGTAGTTTTATTTGATTATTTTTATTGTAATTTTCTATTAATAAATAAATACATAAATCAAATATTAAAGTTAAAATTATTCGTTGGTCTAATTTATATATATTTATTAGATTTTGAACCTTATTGCTTCAAAGAGAAAATAGCTTCTTGAACGAAACTTTGATGCAGTTCCGCCAACTGCAATGATTTCAAATACTGTAATCGTTTCTGCGCAATCTGATGTTCAGTTAACAATAGTTAATTGTCTATTAAGTACTTTAGAAACATAAATCATGTTACTATCGTGGCATTAACTATCTAATCATTTGTTTTCATTATAAACATTATTGACTAATGGTGTACACAGGGAAATAATACAATTACGTGCCTTGTTAGGTATTTAATATTATGTCGGTACAGTCTCAAATTATTGAAAAAAAAACAGCCAAGTGAGAGTCAGACTCCGCATATTTAGGGTTCCGAATCAACCGCAAAATTAAGTTGGTTGGTTTTCGCGCCCCCTTTAGCTATATGGGAACCCCTCTTCAAACATTTAAAAATAAGTTTAGACTATTTGTATGGTTTTGGCCCACCAAGATGCTTTATACTATGAAAATTTTAAGACTAGCTCCAACCATTTGGCTGTAAAACCTGTCAGACGACGGACGGACGGACGCGTGAGTGACAGCAATAGGGTTCCGTTTGGACCCTCCCACTACGGAACCCTAAAAAGGAATAGAACCGTTGAGTGTATTTAACACTATTAACATAAGTACAAAGCATGTATGTAGCAAATAAGTAATTGTAGCCTCTTAGTGAAAGTATTTGTAAAAAATAATCTATAATCTAATCCCAAGTTATGAGGGGTCAAAGAAACGACGAAGCACTTCGAGAAAAGGTAAGTAGTGCCCTTGCGCTTCCCTTGGCTCGTCTTGCCGACATGCGATTAAGCAACAAAAGTAGGTGTACTATTAACCCTGTAAATTTAAGTATTATTATTATACCAACTTTTTATACGATAAGTAACTACCCAGTCGCCCTGCCAGCTGTAGTAATAGAAGAATAGATATTAGTTACGAAACTGTTACGTTTTCAATTCCATTTTGCAAAAATTATATCAAAAACTGAGTTGACAAAATAATGATATATAATTTTCGTAAAATTTCACGAAAACCGGTTTAGAAAGATTATGACCTGTAGAAAAGAACATCTGCCAGACAGATACGAAAGTATTTTCACCCAAGCTGAAACGCAGACGCTTAACGCTTGGTCAATAATATACACATCATCATCTCATGACGACCGCTTTAGCTTAGTTGGTAGTGACCCTGCCTACGAAGCTGGAGGTCCTGGGTTCGAATCCCGGCCGGGGCATTTATTTGTGTGATGAACACGAATATTTGTTCTTGGGTCTTGTATGTTTTCTATGTATTTAAGTATTTATTTATCTATATAAGTATGTATATCGTCGCTTAGTACCCTTAGTACAAGCTTTGCTTAGTTTGGGACTAGGTTGATTTGTGTAAGATTGTCCACAAATATTTATTTATTTATTTATTCATCATCTTCAGCCCGTAATCGCCCACTGCTGAGCATAGGCCTCTCTTCTTGTACGCCACCCATCCCGGCCGGCCATAATATACACCAAATAATGTAATTTTTCTAGTGGCACAAACGTTTGTTCCAACATTTGGCCACACGGAACATTAGAGAGACGCCGACGCAGCGAGTCGTCAATCATCTGTACGCATTAATCTTGTGTAGACAACTTGATAGATCATCGCGTGGGGCCTGCGAGCACGAAACTGTGGAGCGGCCATTTTGAATCGTTTTCAATCTCTGTGGGACATTTCAGTCTCTTGTACAGTTTATGTTGACTAAGTATTGTACATTCACGTGAATTGTCGTTACTCTGCTAGATAGCGCTATATCGATTGTACACGACTTATAATCTTGCAGGTCTGGAGGTGTGTCTGTATAGTGGTGTTATCAAGGTACTGAAATCCTTAATGATACCAAAAATATTTTATATCTGCACGTGCTGTTTTATTCTTAGTGGTAAGGTCGGCAGAGTTTCAAATGATGCGGCGTGGTCAATTTGGGCAATGATTCTTTTTTTTTCTTTAGTTTAAATTTAAATAATTCTTTCGTATGTCCGCATGTTCCTTCTCTTCTACTGATCGAATTCTCAGCCAATTCTAGTAAAAGTTTGCGACCATATTCGATATTTGTATGGATTTTTTGTTAACTAGCGTACGGTCCACCTGATAATATTAAGTGGACACCGCAGAATATACTTGTAGACGCTTGCAAGTCCAAAAGAGTCACGTGCGCTTTACCGACCCACCCCGACATATGAGGATATTTTTGAGTATTTTATATATTTTTTATATATATATTTTTTTACGTCACATGAAGAAGACGAACATAGAGCCTTCCTCCTGGGAGACATTAGCTGGTGGCCGACCCGAATGGAGGCAAACTGTGTTCACTCGGGTGAATGATTTTGAAGTCAGGCGACGCGCAGAACTTGACGCTAAGCGCGACGAGCTTAAGGCCAGACCACCTGCGGCCATAACATATAACTATATCGGAGGGGTGCTGACATGCAGCGAGTGTAGTCGCACATTCGCTGCAAAGATTGGCTATGTCAGTCACCAGAGAGCGCACCAGCGTCGCTCTCAGCAGTAGAAAGTAGTCGCTGTGGCCGAATACGGCTAAGAGACTATGATGATGATGATATTTTTTAAATGGTGGAGACTTGGGTATGTAAACTTAAAAAAAAAATCTTGCTAGCTCTACAGTTTCACCGCTATTCACATTTGTAGTCGACTCGTCGCATCCATTTTTCCCCGCTCTGCAGGTAATAAATCGTGTTAAACAAGTAGGTTGGGCCGTTTTATCAAAGTCAATCGCCATCGGTGAGTAATTACTTGGCTCAGACGGCGCTGCTTTAGGGGAGGAGTTTGATCAGGTTACCATTGATACTTCATTCAATTTCGGCTATTGGATAGTTTGTGACGTTAGCAGACACTGCGTTCTCACTTTCAGCCTTTTTGTGTTTAACCTGCACCTTTTTAGGGCACGAGTGAACATAGCCATCTTCTGGGTGAGCTCGATTCACTGTCGGCCTCATCTTTGCCCCCTGGCTAAATACTCGCCAAGAGCATTTAAATTTTTGTCACAATTTAAATTGAGATTTCTCTTCGTGTTCATTGTTTTCAGAACTACTTAAAAAGTAGGAATACTAAATAAAAACGAATTTTCCTACTCAAAAGATTACTACAACTATCAAAAAGTCGCTATCAAAATTATGTTATTGAAAAAATTACTCTGGAATTTAAATTAGAGTTCCTAAAGCATCGAGAACGAGATAGATCCAGAACAACGCATACGAAGGGTTAATCAAGGAATGTAGTTGTTTTATATACTTCAAAATGTCTCATTTGACTCAATATACAGCAGCTGGTAAGAAAACACATTTCAAAGTAGTTTGGCCAACGTGAATACGTTTGTATGCTAGGCCGATTATTAATTAAACTTTTTGCCGCTATTGACTTGATATAAAGTCGGTATACTTGGTGCCCCGCACGCCATGACTTCATATCAAGTCAATGTATGGGCCCTGGGTGGTGCTAAATGTGCAACAACATTGGCAACCGTGCTGTCTTCTGGAAGATCTCATCATTGCCGTACGATAAATCAATAATTGAATTGATATGAATTGAATTATTTATTTATTTCAAATAACAAAGCAAAAAAAGTCAGTCTACGTGTCTTTTGCTAAAAAGACGCGTGTGAGACACAATTTACGGAATTTACTGTGTTTTAGAAGTTACTGCGGTAAAGAGGTTGAAACGTTTGCATTTTTTAAAGGTACAGGATCGAATAAAGACTTAAACCCGTCGGTGCAGAGGTTCCTCTGGATGGTTGGCTTGATGATCTGCCTGTTCCACTGCTTCTATGCCTTGTGGGTCATCGGGGATGCATTATGCGGCATGGCAAGGCGTGCACACAGAAGATTCTTGAGGAGAACATTGGAAACGCAGCAGCGCAAAATGCGCTGGGATGGACATTATTAAGTATTTATTTAAACAGTACTTTTATCTCACTAACGCGGGTGAGCCATGGTTGTATGTTGAGGTATGATAGACATATACATTATCTATGTGTGCGTCAGCGTCAGGAGCTATGTGTAATTCATAATTCATAATTCATAATTCATAATTCATAATAATTTATTCGTAAACATAGGTAACAGTGTTGGTACATAGATAATAATGAACGCTATGTTTCGCCGATAGGCATACAAATTAAAAACTTATAATTAAATTAGTCAGAATACATTATACATTGTCCAATAATTTTAATATATTAATATCATAATTATCATACATTTCAAGTCATAATAATGTCAACAAATTGAATTTATAAAAAACAACAATTAAAATAAGTAAAAATAGAATGAATGTTAAATTAGATTATAATAAGTAATGTCGACAAATAAAAATTTATAAATGCATTCAACAATTAAAATAAGTAAAATAGAATGCACATTATATACTTAACCACTTAAATTATCTACAAGGAAGTCGCACAGATTATAGTAACACTTAGCTATTAATAATTTTCTTAGGTCATTTTTAAACACGTGCAATGGCTTAGTTCTTATAACTAAAGGTATTTTGTTGTAGATTTTGACAGCTAAACAGAATACGCTCTTTCTCATTAGGGCAGTGCGAGAAAATACTGTGCACAGATTATGAGCGCGGTAAGTTTCTCTATTAAACATCTGAAACACTTGCTTAAATAATGTAGGATTAGTTTTAACAAACACAGCGGTTTCAAAAATAAAGAGGCAAGGTAGAGGTAAAATATTAAGCTTTTTAAAATATGGAAGACAGCTGTCTGTTTGTGTTCACACTGTCTATATATTTTTATGTGTCACAACTACAACTGTAGCTAACAAGCGTTCGTGAGATAAAAATACTTGACCTAAGACGATGTAATGTGTACTATTTAAGTTTCAATTTATTATTATTACGGAAACGGTCTTGAAAGTAAATGAATCTAAGTAGTCCCGGTCTAGTATTTTAGATGAAATTTAGTGCAAGTATACAGATGCACCAGAAGTTGATACATTTAAATCGGCACTATCACGTTTTAAAAATCAAGGTAGCTCAAATAATAAAACATTTAACATTAACATAAAAAAACAACATTCTCGAAACCCCTCCTGCCACATGTCATCGCAAAATGTCAGGCAGGTGTCAAAACGTAATCGTGTGAACACTTTCTCACCGAATTAAGGTCGAAATTGGCGTGACAAAATACAGAAGGCTGCGGAAGATACTACTTTATCGTTCGTTGAAATATGATATTAGGTTTCAGTAACAATCGTTATATTAAGTTTGCTAATAAATTTTAGTCATTCTCTTAGTCTGTATTACAAATGAATAGGTATCGGAATATCTATTCAGTTATTCATTACTAATGCAGAGTGTAACTCCGCGTGCACCATGTAGCTACTGAAAAAAAAACAGCGATAGTAAGCAGCAAGCTAAATAGTTGGGAATTGAATCTAAGTAATACTTTGTTATCTGGTACAAAATCAGTCGAAACTCTGAAAGGGACTCGGAAACCGTGGTAACGCCCATAGAGACTTTTGTTTTTGACTTTGAAATCTATAAGATATCAAAATCTCAGGATTTTTAACTGAAACCACATTTTCAATTCTTTAGGTCCGGGGTCCTTTACAATCCAGATCGAACTGCAAATGTTTTTTTTTTTCTGTTTTTTCGAGAATGTACACTATTTTCAATTCACGATAATAGGCTCAAATACCTTAGTTTAAGTTTTCAGTAGGTACGACGTAACTTGAACTCTGTATATAGTAACGCAAGAAAATAAAAAAGCTATACTTAATAGATTTTTTTTATTTGGCGGGAGAGCTTCGCACTTATTTTGCCTTTTGTAAATTATATTAATGAAGTTTGCGCATCATGTAATGGGGTTTTCGTTTAATATTTCCATGTAAGGTGTTTACGATAAATATATAAATAATTATTTTAAGGTTAATGACTCGCTCTGGCTCTCACCTGAATGCATCTGTCTGTTTGTGACACGGCGTCAAAACTTTACTTTCGTGTGGACCCAAGTAAAAACATTTGAATATAAGAAATAGACGTAATTCCTTAAAAAAAAATGGCAAAAAAAGGAAATAAAGTTTTTTTGCTTGAACTTAAAATAGATTAGCGATGAGTTGTCAGCCAAAAAATACTTGACTCAACTTCGGTGGAAAGATTTGTATTATAATACGAAACAATAGATCGTTATTACACAGACATCAATCAATTTACTATCCTTGAAAACGCAACGAAACACAAAAAAAAACCTTAATAGTTTTCGAACACATTACGCAATAGCAAGAATCATTCAAACTGACGCTTATGATGGATGACCAAGCTAGTATTGAAACAGATCACCAGCTACTGAGACCTCCCGTCATCGAATAAAAAGAAGCAATCGCTCTCAAATCCCAAGACGAAAGAGGCCTCGATAAACTGGTGACTTGCAAGCAAGTGACCAGTTGTTAAGGCCTTTGGCTCCTTGAGGTTTTATTCAAGTCAGTCCGGTTGTTTCTATTGGAGTGGGAGATCGGAGGGACCAAGTGTCAGTGGCTAAGCAAAACACTGATAAATGGACGAAGGGAAAAACATGGCTACTTTATTACAGGACCGGTTATGATTTATTCATGCTCTTGTCAGATTTGAGAGAACATTGGCGGGTCCCCTTTGGCACTTTTATTTCGTACCTTGGCCGTTAAGTCATCAAAAATACACATTTTTGATGACTGCCACTGTCATGGACAGAATTGCAGATGGTCTGAACTGTCACTGTATCCCTGTGAAGCATCTAAAATGCTTGTAGTCACTTGACTTTGGTGATTTTATTATTCGAGGAGTAAAAATCAAAGAGCTAAAGTATTTAAACGCTAGTTAAAATTCAATGGTAGGTCTGTAGTATAGAGGAACGGTTCAAAATGATTATCAAATACACGAGTAAGGATCGAATCAAAGGAGCCAATAAGAGCGCACTTAGGAAGCTTCAAACAGTCATTATCTATGAAGGCAGCATGACGGATGACTTCCATTGATGAATGCCTTTATCTAATAGTCACGTTATGACGGACTCAGTTTCTAGGGTCCCTTCTTAACCTTTATGATGATTTACTGTGACTATTATATTTTTATGCATATTATATTATTGATTAATTACTGCGTTGTGAATATTGATTATTTTGCTAAGAATTAGAGTAAAAATGACCACATTTAGAAAGGAAAAAACAAAAACCAGACTTATAGTGTCTGTGTTTTGCACACAAATACAATATATTTTTTACTAATTATTTTTTCCTTTAATTCCTTCCCAAAGGGCAAATTGTCCCTATACGGAATATCTTCCATCTTATCTTTAAGCGATTGTTTTACTTCGATATTAAGAGTGACGATCCTGTAATTGTTTCTAAATGTCGACACAATAAATATTCAAATCAATGAAGGGTCGGCAACGCGCTTATGACCTATGTGGAGTCGCAAGCGTATTCTTGTTTGTCACCGTCAAGTTATAAAAAGCTACGGGACCCTCCTTACATTTTCTCCACTCCATCTCAAAATGTATCTGACAAACTGTTCAGTATTATCCCCATTAAGTTATTAATCAATAAGAATTATAAGAACTGGTCTATCCATTGCCAGCTGATGGTATAAAGTTGATGCCAGCTTAGTGCTAACCACACGAAGCTACGATGCACGAGGGTGATATCCTCCCAGATGTATTTAATTCACCGACGGCAACAACACCTCAATTTGTTTAGATGTTGTTTATTACGTGTCCATGAGTGTCTTGCAAATCCAAATTTCCTTCTGAAGCTCCGGCAATATGAAAAGCAGTAGAAGCTTGAGTTAATGTAATAATTAATCCTCTCTGATAGTCATACCTTGTCTTGCTCTATTTTTAAGCCGCGTAATTGTTAATCTATACTGTTTTCTTTCCGCGGGACAGGCACAGCTTAGTGTGGGACCATAGCGACTATGTTTTGAATTTATATTTTTCGTAATTTTTTTTTTTTCAGTTCATGTGTATAACTCATTGTGGTCTACCACAAAAGTAGGTTAGATTAAAACTGCGACCCCTTGTGAAAAATAATGTTTTCAATTAAATGAAAATTCTGCGAAATCGTTTTTTGCAAAACAATGATAAACCCATAGAGACTTGTATACAACACATTCAAAATACGCCATCATTATATACAACACCTTTCTCCAAAATTGCTTAAAACACATCGCCCTCGCCCCGTTGGCAATTTGTCAACGTCTCCACTCATTTCTTATTTTAACCGAGTTGTCAACTTCGGAGACGCCCCCTTATTTCATTTTGATGTCTTGCTGTTGTTGATCTACGGTAAGTCTTTTGTTTTTGCCATCCGGACTTAGCGCAACTTTTTGAATGAGCGTCGGAACAAATTAACTGGCTTTTACTTTTACAAAATGAAAATGACTTTAAGACCTAACAAGACCTAATCTACCGTATTAGTTACCAATTGATATAAAATAATAATTGTTTGACGACCTAGTTTGAATGTAAAACACAAATGCTCTTAGGAATTTCTTACATTAGTTACATTAATAAATTTATATTTCTGAATGTAATAATTTTCGAAATAAAGACAAGTAAATTAGAAATGTAGACAAGGAATATTAACATTACACACCCTATTTTTTTTTAAACTGACCATAAATTTAGACTCGTAAAAAATTTACGAACTTGCGCATTAGGCACTTCTAAAAATATACACCGCGGAAAAATCCAAGGGAAACCTCCGACAAGACCACGCGGGCGGTTTAAATACTGGAATACTCTCAGATTTTGCACTCCAGTGAGATAGGTTGGAGCGGCTTCAACGGCCGCTCCAACTTCAGCGGCCGAAAACCGAAGGTGTCAGTGGATTTTCGTTAGGTAGGTACAGTCAACCAATTTGATTTCTAGGCCACTTCGTACCTTGTCACAGTGAAAATCACTATGAAAACCGCTCGAGATCCTATATCAATGTCACTGTGACAAGGTACAAAGTGGCCCAGAAATCAAATCGGTTAACCGTACAAACTTCATTGTTTGTAGCCATTCTTGGTCTTTCGTCTTTTGTCTATTTGGAATTTATTCTAGATTCGAGTCATGGAGGTACTATTTTTTGCTGTCGCGAAACGATTGTTAGTCACTTTTTGGACGTAAATTTCAAAATACAGACGTAAATTTGAGAAGCTTTTTATATTTCGACTATACACCTAAAAATAATTATTACCAAACGTTGCACTTCAGCGGGCATTTTGCGGCCACGTTTGTAATGTTGGTAAGGTTTACATTGTACCCGTTATCATCTTCATATCAGCGGATAGACGTCTACTGCCAGCAGTCTATGGAGCACTCTATGGAGGAGACCTATATTCAGATATAGGCCCCCTCCATAGAGTGACACAAAGACCGGTCCTGTGCCACGATTCACGCGACCTTTACCAGGTCATCAATCCATTTTGTTATCATGTAGCAATCTTTAATTATCTAAGTACATTATGTAAACGTTACCAAATGACGTGCCCACAAAATGCCCGTTGGAGTTTGATAATTACGATTACTGTCGCTAACAGATAAAGCAATGCATCTTTAATCAATAGCACGATATCATTTGTTTATCAAGTGATATAATCAGGCATTAAATTGTGATTTACATTGATGGAGGGTGTAATAAATAATTCTGTGACTTCATTGGAAGATAAGTGTGTTATTAATATCCGTAAGCTTAGTGATTTGCGTGATGATTGATGATTTCTTGATTAATATAATGTATTATCGGTAGACTTTAATCAGACTTAACGTGACGCATTTTGATGCGTTATAATTCTCTAGTTTCTAGTATTGGTAGATCCAGTAGCTCGATTCGAGTCACACCTCACAGTGCGTAAAGTCGTAAAACCGCCCACGCCAACCACCAACGTCGTGTCGGAGGTTTCCCTGGATTTTCACCAGGCCACTCGCCAACCGCGTACTACTACCGCTTTACTTACTCGGCCTATAGACCCACAAACAGGTAAAAAAAAACACGAATAATGAAAGATAAAAATGCCTACAAAAACTCCTAGTTCATTTGAAAAACGGTTGTACTCTGCACGCAGATAAGAATTATTTTCCCAAGGTGTTTTTATGTCCGGTTCATATCTGACATTAAATTACATTAAAAAAAACTAGGTACCTAATTAATTATCTATTAGATATCAGATTTTTATTCAAAATCATAATCAGATTATGTTTCATTTCGTATCATTTTGATCTTAATGGGTTTAATGATTTTTGTCTCATAATTATAACGCTTGATAAGTTTTTAGATTAATACCTATAAAATTTAAAACCTACTGTAGCTGAGTGAGGTACCTAAGGCTTTTAAAAAACTTACGTATGAAATTTCATGAATATTTAATAGCTAACATGCTTTTCAGTGTAGGAAAACAGCGTGAGGAGACTGGTCTAATCCCAACATGATACTTAGTCTTTTCCCTCTATTTCAAAGTCTGATGGATGGGATTTCGTAAAACTAGTTCCTACATTAAATCTTGCGCTTAGTTGTCAAAGCGGACCTCGCGCTCCTTATGGCCCAGTGGGGAAAATGTCGGGGTCGGAAGTATGATCAAAAAGTGTCTGAATTCTATCCTATCAAAAAAATGTCTAAAAGTACCCAGTCTAACGCGAAGTGATTGATAGACTCGTCACCACAAGGAATACCCACGGTAGCTCAGTTGGTGAAGAGCAATGGATGGCTTCCAGAGGTCGTGGATTCAAATCCCACCTGTGGTGATTAATTTTTCAATCTTTCAATTGTATTTACAGATGTATTTACCTACGTTTGTTTCTCGATGTTTCCGGATGGGAAAAGTTGGAAAACGAGGATATTATGAAATTTCATCAGTATTTTTATTATAAATGAGAAGTGGCAGCCTCGACGGCCTTTGCCGATGTCAGTGAATGGATAAATTAACTACGAAATATTTAATAATAATATTATTTAGCAAAAATAAATGATGTGACCCTTGACAAGATGGCGACCTTATCATTTCATCACTTCACTCTTTAAAAAAAGCTTTCCATCAAATTTATGATGATTTCGCCAATCAATACTTGTTCAAAGACGTTGTTCGGTAACGACGCCATGAAATTGAACTTGAAATTGAAAATAATTTATTCGTGACAAACAGTGTTTTACAAGAACTAAAATTAAAATTAAAAATTGAGCAAGACTTAAAACTATAACTATATACAATGACGGTAGGCAACTGGTTTTGTTCGGTCGCGGATTCAGCCCGTCGTCGCGAAGAGCACGTGTGTTCACCAACGCGGCGACGGGCAATTAGTATCTCCTTAGTAGTTTGTGACGGGAAAAATCCCTATCATTTCATCAGTAAATAACAGATAACAAAATACTACACGTTTTGAAATTTGACATTGACAAATAAAGTTTCATATTAATGGATGGACACTTGTCATTTACTGTACATATCTATACGGTAATTGATTGACACGTCGTGTGTTAATGTATTCCGATTTTGATCATCATCATCCACATCTGTTGATATGAGTGGGCGAATAAATAAACATCACCTTTAAGTTAAACCACAGAATAAGTAATAGTACTACGTAGTTAAACATAGGTACTGTACTTTTAATATCTCACGAACGCAGACCAGCCATGGTTGTGTGATGAGATATACATACATGCACATCGTCTATGTGTGCGTCAGCTCCTACGCTGACAGGAGCTATGTATTCGTATGTGTCTCAAATACGAATACTCAACCATTGCCAACCCTTAAAATAATGTAAGCTTATTCTATATTTTATTAATTTGACCCGAATGTCTAGTCAACAACAGCAATATATAGAAATGTGCAAAGATATATTAGAAACCTGAAAGCGATCAATACACGACTTTACTAAAAAGAAAATAAGAACCAATTTGTTTTGAGCTGTTCATCCGCCTATACGCTACTGTATAATTAATACTTTAAAACTTCCATTCATAATTACCATAATATTTTCCCACCCGTCAATTAAACCCTATTTTGTGTCCTTACAACTTTTTAATAGCCTTCTGAATAAATAAACTCTATGTCAGTAAACCGGCGTTGTCACAGCATGTCATTATATACCTGTCAAATGATAGTTCTTGACTTTATTCTGTTACGTTTTGTGTAGACGTGTATAATAGTCGTTGATTACACGAAACGTGTCGGCTGTTCTATAATGACGGGAAATTATAGTGGCGCGGTACTGTTACAGCTTTTAATGATAGTGCTGTGACCATTGTGGCAGCTGTCGAAATCCTTTGACAGTGCGAGGATCAACGTTACGTTAGGTTTTTGCAAAAGGATACCTAAATCACAATAATAAAAAAGAAAAATATCTGTAATATAATAACATAGAAATAAACATGTCGAAAGAATTATCCTAATAATCAGTCATCGGAGTTCTCGTAGCTTTGAGCTGTCATAGGGACCTCGTTTATCGACTTCCGATTATACACATGTACGAGTATATCGATAAATACAGAATACAATATGTATAATAATTATGATCTTACGAGTAGAATTAAACAAAATGCAGTCTTATCTCGAATGAGCGATCTCTTCGAGATAACCTTTGGATACCAACTTTTAGAAAATTATAAATAGAAATTAAAATATTTCTTGTTTATTATTCGTTTCTGTAGCGCATCAGGGATGTTTGCCGAGGCAAGAGTCGACTGCTTTCACGCCACTATGCGCAAAAGGGCCGCATCTCTGGTGCGCCGGGTGCGTGGCAGTCCCAACAACATTCTGCGAATGATAGGGGATAGGATCGACTCCCCCTATTTGCTAAACTGTGGTAGGTTGCACGCCCCCAGTTAAATATTAATGTAATTTAATTTAATTGTAAACCGATTTTACTAACACCTAATCCTAAGGCATAACTAACATCATATATGAGTGTAATTTACTTGAAATAAAAATATATAATAATAATAATTATTTCTTGTAAATAATTTATTGATTTCTTATGGCTATTAAACATTTTTCGAAAGAAATTGCAACTGTTAATTTTTCATTGCTTTCATTGCAAATCTCTATTTAACATTTTCAGCCACTTAAAAGTTATCTAAAAGAGATCGCTCTTTAACGATAAGACCGCCTGTTGTTTACCTCTACTTTTAATCTTCTTTGATTATGTTGTTTGACGAGATACTCTGTGGTCGCCGAACTGTCAACATCAAATTTTCATCAGCTGATACGAATTAATTTATTTTGTTAGTTTATTTGTAGTTATATCTATTATTTATCATATTAAATAAGTGTGACAGTGCCAAAGAACAATTAATAGTGTTCGTGCGAAATACTACTGAGCTACATCGAGTTTAATTTGAACTAGAAGCACTACTCAACCTCAACGGACAACGATTTGAATCCGGACTTAAACCAGGGGAGTAAATAGTTTCTTTTTTTTACTATTACACACTCACAAAGCTCACTAAAGTCGTGAGCATCGTCCACAACATTACATTGGCACAGCGCCAGTTCTCTTTGCTTGACGATCAGTGGAAGCAGAGTTGAGACCAGCTGCTCTCGCCGCATACACTACTTCATACTTGTACACTGCGCACATCATTTTATACATTTGTGTCCCCGAGTATTCACCTTGAAACACTTCTTTTTGACGTAAATCACTCAGTTTGTCTTGTATCTTTCAGTGTTTGTGGAGCTACCGAGCAAAATGAATAGCGCCGCTAACATGACATCCCGCAAGATCACTGCACGCCAACGCGACATGCAACTGAAGGCGACCCTGAAGGAACTGCAAGACTCCAAGGCCTTAGTCGAGCAGTTGCTACAGGAAAGAGAAGACGGTGAAGTGGAATTGCAGAAGATACTCAGGAAGAACTCGGCAATGAAAAATGAACTTGCCGAATATGAAATAAAACTGACTGAAGCTGAAGACCTAGTGGATTACTTGGAGAAACAAGTGAACTCCTTCACACAATGTGCCTCAACCCATGAAGTAGCGCTGAAACAGATTGAGACACTGAAATTAGAACTTGGTGCCGCCGATGAAGAGCTGGCATTATTCAGAAAAGAGCGGGAACGCTATGATGCAAGAATTCTGCAGAACTTGTACCAAGAGCTGGTAGGCAGTGAACCAAATGACTCTAATAAACTAGTATTCTTTGATAGTAGTAGAAAGTTGAAAAAGTATATTAGGATAAGCAGGTATATTCGGCGTACACAAAAGCTTATTAATAGCAAAGCATGCATTAAAAATTATTCCAAATTAAAGTTAGAGTTATCTGTGATGAAAAATAGGGTCAAAGAATGTAACTTGGAATTAGAAAGCAAGGACTTACAGTCTAAGAAAATGCATGATGAATTAAATAGGTTAAAAGACAAGCTTGAAGCTACCACATTATTGTATGCATCAACACAAAAAGAGTGCAAGGAGCATGTCCAGGCATTCACAAAGTTGTTGGAGGAATGCAAAGAAAATGAAGAGCGCTTTAACTCTCTTATAAATAGTAATTTTTGTAATTGTGGCCATATTCCACCAACAGCTGTCGTGCAACAGGACATGGCCCTTGGCACCCCGGCTACTGTAACGCCTGTCATTAAAGAACAGCCCCTCAGGTTAACATGTACCAATAAAACTATTATTTATTCGGATCAGATTGGATCAGGGCTGGGTTCCATGCTTAGTAAAAAATTAAATCAAAATGTAATAAATTACTGTTATCACAATTCAAGTATCGACCAAATATGTGAGTCAATGTTAAAAGGGCATTGTGATGACAGTACTAACTTAGTAGTTTTATTAGGAAATAGTGTTAGTATTGACAAGTCTGCAATAGATAGGTTAATGTTAACATTAAATATTATTGAAAAATCTGGCATTGGTAAAATTATATTATGTGCGTTGCCATACTCACAGAGTATGACATATCAGTATAACAATAAAATAGCTTATTTAAATTCCTTAATGTACCATGCCACTTGCTTCAATAACAAATATCATTTCTTTGATACAAATAAATTCATAAAGCGCTTCTCGCTGACATCAGAGAAAATATATTTGCCAAAGAAATATTTAATGACTTTGGTGGACCTGCTAGCGTTTAATTTAGAACCAAACCAATTTAATAGCTCACCTAGCAGACTCCACTATGTTGATAGCGCCATAAATAGCATGCCTTTAAACTAAATTGTAAGACAGCGGAAAAGCCATTGAATATTAATATTTTCCATCAAAATATTCAGGGTTTTTCCAGCAAAGAACTACAAATAGGTTTATTTTTAGATAATAGTGACATTCAAGTTTTGTGTATTACTGAACATTGGCTTAGACAAGAACAGATGATATTTGACTTTGTAAATTTTAAATTAGTGAGTTTCTATGCCAGAAAATCTGCCATTCATGGCGGTTCTCTCATAATTGTAAAAAGCTCTTTTAAATGCAAAGAACGGAAGGATATAGTAAAGTTATCAATTGAGAGGATTGTAGAAATTGCTTGTACAGAACTAGAAAGCTATATAATCATATGTGTATACAGGCCTCCTGCATCTGACTTCTGCACATTTGAATCCACTATGGAAAATGTGTTGAGGTTAGTAACTAAGAGCCAAAAAAATGTTATAGTTTGTGGTGATTTCAATGTTAATTTACTTGAACCATCTAATAATACTGTCAAGTTGTTAAGTTTATTTAAATCTTTTAATTTGATAAATTTGTTCCTTGAGCCTACCCGGGTAGGTGCTACTAGTGCGACCTGTTTAGATAATATTTTTTGTAACTGTGAATGTTTGGATAAGAAAATTTTAAATCGTTTTAACTCTGACCACAGTGGTCAAATGGCATCTTTCTCTATGATTAATCAAGAAGAACAACCCCAAACTATAACATACCGACCCATAACTAGTTCTCGTTTGGAATTATTTAAAAATGAAATTAACCATAATATTTGTATGTTATCACTTTCACAAAGTAATTCGAATAGCATGTATAAAGATTTATTCGGCTTAATTATTAATTGCTTCAATGAAAATTTTTCATTAAAAACTATTTCTGGGTCAAAAAATAAAAATAATAAGATAAAATTTAGTGATTGGGCTACCGTAGGTATACATAGAAGTAGAAATAGGCTTTATGAACTTTATGGTGAGAGGGAGGTGAACAAGAACAGTGATTTCCTGGACTATGTCAAGAGTTACTCAAACATCTTCAAGAGAGTGTGTTTTGCTGCTAAAGCAAATTATATTAGTTCTAAACTTAAAGTATCTGACAACAAGGTGAAAACTGTTTGGAATATTATAAATAGAGAATCTGGTAAATTTAAAACTCGCGATTATCAAGTCAACATTCTCACGGAAGACCAACAGGTCATGTCAAAAAACGATGTTGCCTTGGCATTCGAGAACTATTTTTCAAATATAGCAAGTAGTACTACAAAATGTCTGCAGTCATCTAAAACCCAAGCTAAAGCTTTGCTTTGTGCTAACATTAGTAAATGTGATGTAACGTTTAATTTTAGTCAAGTAGATTCAATCAAGGTTGTTAAAACATTTAAATCGCTCAATTTAAAGAAAACCGAGGATTTATGGGGAACATCAGTAAAAGTTATTAATCATATCATAGATGTCATTGCGCCCCAATTAGCTTTGATTTACAATAACTGCATATCAGAGGGTATTTTTCCTGATCTTATGAAGTTTAGTAAAGTCATACCTCTATTTAAATCGGGTGATTTAAACGACCTAACCAACTTCCGTCCCATATCGATACTACCTGTATTAAGTAAGGTTTTTGAAAAATTAATGTTAAACGATATGCTAATGCACTTTAATAGAAATAAACTGCTTACAAGTAAACAGTTCGGTTTCACAAGAGGGCGCTCCACGACTGACGCTGCATCTGTGCTTATTAAACATATTTACGATATTTGGGAGAATTCCTGTGATGCGATAGGTATTTTTTGTGACCTTTCTAAAGCTTTCGATTGCGTGGATCATGGGACGCTCGTTTTGAAACTTAAACATTATGGTTTGTCTGCTAATGCGTTAAGTCTTATGTCTTCATATCTCAGCAATAGAACTCAAGCAGTTGTTGTAAATGGAACCCAGTCTAGTGGGGCAATAGTAACGTTAGGAGTGCCTCAGGGCTCTATCTTAGGTCCATTTTTATTTTTGGTTTATATAAATGACTTGCCGTCTATAGTAAGTAATCTTTGTGATATCGTTTTATTCGCGGATGATACATCTTTAATCTTTAAGGTTGACCGAAAATCAGTTGACTATAGTAGAGTTAATGGCACACTGGACAAAGTACTTGACTGGTTTACCGTTAACAATCTGTTACTTAATGCTAAGAAAACTAAATGTGTCAGATTTTCTTTGCCTAATGTTAGACCGGTGGAAACTAGTATACTCTTAAATAACGAGTGCTTAGAAATAGTAGATAAAGCAATATTCTTAGGTATAACATTAGACAAAAATCTACAATGGAGTCCCCACATAGCCGTTATGGCGCGTAAATTAAGTTCAGCCGCATATGCTATCAGAAAAATCAGGCAACTTACCAATGTAGAAACAGCTCGCCTAGTTTATCATAGCTATTTTCATAGTGTTATGTCGTATGGTATCCTGGTTTGGGGTAAAGCAGCTGACATACAGACAATTTTTGTGTTACAAAAAAGAGCCATTCGCTCCATATATAACCTAGGCTCCCGTGAATCTTTAAGAGAACTCTTTAAAGAAATCAACATTTTAACTGTAGCGTCCCAGTACATCTATGAGAATATTGTTTATGTCCTTAAGAACATAGACTCCTTCTGTAAAAATTCTGATATACATAATTTTAATACTAGAAATAAAAATAAAATTGCCACTAAAAAATTTCGTGTTCGTAAAGTATACAAATCTTTTGTAGGTCAATGTGTCCGTTTTTATAATAAGTTACCTGATGAAGTTTTGAATTTACCTTTTCCAGCTCTTAAAAAGTACTTGAAAAAATCATTGATGTCGAAGGCTTATTACAAGGTTGAGGACTATCTAACAGACAGAAAAGCATGGCCCAAACCAGATACTTAAATAGAGTAAAGATTCATATATTGTGTATTTTTTAATTTTATCTAGTTGACGCAGTTCTTGCAAGAAAACATATCAAAAGATTTATAGTCTAAAGGATTCAATTTTTTTTTTCCTAAATAGAATTTGATAATGCTAAGGTATACAGTTTCGAAATGTTTTCCTGCAGAATTACACACTGTACATAACTGGTTTTTTTCCTCATTTTGTTCTTTGTTTTTGTGTTGCTTTATATAGTTACTTCGATTTCTTGATCTTAAGTAGGTTAAGTATTATCATTTATCATTGTAATAAGCATATTTTGTGAGAAAATGGCTGACTGTCGAGTTTCTTTCGGCGTTTCTTCTCGGCAGTGGCCTCTGTGAAACGCTAGTAGGGTTTGACTTGTAAAAGTGCCATTGCGGCCTACTTACAGAATAAAGTTCATTTTATTTCATTTTATTTTATTTCATTTTGTGTTGTTCTCTATAATGTATCGACAAAATATGTATATCGGAAGTCGATAAACGACAAGTCCCTATGACAGCTCAAAAATGCTACGAAAATTCCGATGACTGCTAACAATATTATAACTGCGAAAATTTTGATGTTTGCATGTTTATTGCTCAATCAACCACGCAAACTCGGCTGAACGGAATATGACGAAACTGATAAGCAAGGAGTTTATAGCCTGGTTCAACTAATAGGATACTTTTTATCCCGAAAATAACTCCTCGAAGCACAGACGGGCAAAAGCTAGTGCTAAAATATGATTATCTCAAATAATAGTTACAGTTTTCCTTAGTTAAAGTGTTAATAGTTTTCCTTAGTTCACCAAATTAGCTTCCTAAGCGAAAATAAAAGGATAAACTGCGTGAACAAGTTAAGCACCATTACTCTGTATTACGAGTACTTACAATAAAAAAACAACTGGCGACAACGAATACGTTCACTACATGCAACAATGCGTCTCTATATAAACAAAACACACTCATCACTATTCCATACATACCTACAGAAGAATTAGAAAACAATAACACGCAACATTAACGCAAATTAAAATACACATAAAACTTATGATTACCACAAAATATGTCATATAAACAAGGCTTGTAACAACAAAATGTATTTAACACTAACTCTTTGCGTTGGAAAGCGGGTAATCATTTTAAATGGCTGTTAGTTAGAGGTTGTATATGGGGATTATGGGTGTAATTATAGAGTGTTTCGAATAATGTGGTGTAATGACAGGCAATGAAGAGTCCGACTGTGGTAAATGAGAGCATAAACAAATGTGAAGGCTCTTGGGCGGAAAGCATAAGTACAGTCAAGTGCAAAAATATGGGTGCATGCAACTTGCTCAAAAAGATGTCCCATAGCTCTTATGTCGATGAATTAAGGTTTTGGTACATTTATTTATTTATTTATTTATTATAATTTGCACCTTAACAGCTAAGGCCAGAGCGGCACAAATGACAACAGTATAAGAATTACACCCACAAGTATAATAGAGTAGGCCCATTTTTGAAGAAGTAGAATACAAGAAGCAAATCGTGTAACAGTTGGGGTGACAACGTAATCAGAGGGTTTAGACCCTGCAGAATACGGATCTGCCTGTCTCCATCCCCAAATTTGAGCCGGAAGAATGTTATATAGGAAAAGGTGCAGCCCATACAAAATTTTTCGTTGTACATTTGGTAAATCGTTGTTCCGGTACCCTAACTATGGTCCAATTGTTATGGATTTTTGATATACCGTAAATAACAATATTTGTCATCGTATCCCGAAATTTTTGACACTCCAGCTCCACGTCTTTCTCGGCCATCTTGGAAAATCTGTCACTTTTTTCAGTTTTTTGCTTGTACTGTCGTTATAGTTCATTTTAGTGCTAAACATGGTTTGGCAATAGTGTAAAACACAAAATTTGCTGAAACTTTTGGGTACAAAGATTTTTTCCATGACCCCTAGGGACGAAGATATGACAGGAGATATCATTATAAATTACCACTTTTTTCTAGTTTTCCTCTCATATTTACGTTTAAAGTGCATTTTAGCGTTAACTATAGTTCAGCAATATTGTAGATTACAAAATTGGCTACAACTTTTGTATTGAAATATTTTTTCCACGATCATCAGGAAAGAATATACGATGTCACCTATGGGGTACTACCGTCGATATTTACTACTTTTCCAGTTTTCTTCACATATTTTCGTTTTAGTGCATTTCTCGGTCAGCAATATTATAGAAGACAAAATTATATGCAAATTCAAAGTACCTACGATCTTCTAGGTATCGTGGAAACAGACGATTTTGTCTTCTGAGGGATTGAAGTGGTACAGATCGGAAAGTGACAGATGCTTTATCTTGTCGTCTATCCCGCTATCTCTCGACCATCATAGATCCCCTACAGATTGCGATTAAATGCACTCAAACCTAAATATGAGAAGAAAACTGCAAAAGTAGCAAATTTCAACGGTGCTACTCCATAGATGACTTCATATCTTCTTTCCTAATGGTCGTGGAAAAAATATTTCAATACAAAAGTTGTAGCAAATTTCATGATCTACAATATTGCCGAACTATAGTTAGTGCTAAAATGCACTTAAAATGTAAACATGAACGGAAAACTAGAAAAAAGTGGCAATTTTTAATGATATATCCTGTCATATCTTCGTCCCTAGGGGTCATGGAAAAAATCTTTGTACCCAAAAGTTTTAGCAAATTTTGTATTCTACAATATTGTAGAACTATGTTTAGCACTGGAATGAACTTTGACGACAGTAAAAGCAAAGAACTGAAAAAAATGACACTATTTCCAAGATGGCGGCCAAAGTTATGGAGCTGGAGGGCCGAAATTTTTAGGTTACCATGGCTAATATTGTCCTTCACAACATACCAAAAAACCATATCAATCGGACCTCTTTTAGAGTACCAGAGCAACAATTTACTAAATGTACTACGAAATTTTTTGTATGGGCTGCACCTTTTCCGGTATACCGTACTTCCGGCTCAAATTTCGAGATGGCGACAGGCAGATCCGTATTCTGCAGGGTCCAAACCCTCTGATAACGTTGTCACCCCAACTGTTACATGACTTGCCGCTTGCATTGTTTAGAGACGCCTTTTCCAATTCTGTTCCTCCTCTATAACAAACATTTGCTTGAAAACTACACACAGGAAATAGTACTTTCAGGCATCTACACTCTCACTACATATTTATGAGAGGATTCATTCGATACATATTTTTGCACTTGACTGTACTTGGGGATCTATGATGGTCGCGTGACAGCGTCATAGACGATAAGATAAAGCATCTATCACTTGCTATCGAGTGGTGTTAGAAAGTGACACATGCTTTAACATGCCGTTTTTTAGGGTTCCGTACCCGAAGGGGAACCCTATTGCTGTCACTCCCACGTCCGTCCGTCCGTCCGTCCTTCCGTCGTCTGTCGCAAAATAATCTTTTCACTTCTCATTGACCTATGAACATGAAATGAATTAAGAGGCCTTACAAGTTTTAATTTTTTTTTACTTCAAATTGTGACAAAAGTATTGATAATACTAATAAAGAGATTATAGGATACGACGATATTAGAAAAGTTTTAGATAGTAACATTGCCCTTTTTTTATTTTATTGTGTGTAGTAGAATTTAAGCGGAAAAAAGCAGGTTTTAGCTCGAAAAAAGTCGATGTGGAGTGAAGTTTGAAACGAAATATCTTAATGAAAAATGCAAGAAATATATTTAAAATTTATGTCATTAGGTCGCAATAATCCTGTTCTAAATAGTAACATTGATAAAATTTCAAGAAACTTGTCAAATAAACAGAAAATGGCCTTAATAGATGAGCATTTTTTACCTTATAAGGAATTAAGGACCCTTAATATGGTGCGCATACCGCACGCGGTAACGCGGATGCCGCTCGCTGGGCCACGTCCGATCCTCAAAAAGGTTGTGTCTGCCCATTAAAAATATAGTCGGTTATGTCCTTACGTAAACCGACGCAGAGTGAGTTATAGAGTAGCGGAAATTACTTTACACGCTTATGTGCATCGAGAAAAACTTGCAGGCAAGGTTTTCTCTATCTTTATAAAGGAAATCAGTTGAAATAATGTCCAAATTGCACGGTGTCAGAACTGAACCGAAGTAAGAAAAGATTTTGGATATAAGTCCAAGTCAGAATTAAATCTTTACAAGCAGCTACGCTAATAATCATGTCAATATTTCAATTTATTTTCAAGTAGTTCTCGGTAGAAATGATTAAAATGAATGAATTGTGCTTGCATATATTCAAATGTATAATTCAAATATACTAATACCACTTGGGCGGTCGCAAAGAGCATTAATCTTTCTTTACAGTTTACAGTATACCCATCAATAATTGGAAGACTATTCATCAATTCTTGTGTGGGCTGTGTTGCTAAGAACATGTTTCATTCTATAACGACGTTGCTAAAAGTGGTAAAAGTGAAGGAATTATTTTTAAACATATCAGTAAAGTAGTTCCTATGGCAAATCTTGTGATATGTTTGTCAAAGTGGACTTCTAGGAGGGTTCGCGTCCAAACGCTACGGAGGTTTATTAATTGTCGTTTTAGGGAAAAAGTTTCTGTTTTATCAGTATCAACAAAGAGGGAGCCCTTGTGTTATTGAATATTTATGCCATCGGCGCCTTGTTGACCGCCGACACAAAGTTTCTTTTGCCTGGTAACTGGGTTAATCTATATACCTGTCTGGGTTAAATGGTCATCACCATCATCAGCCTATATACGTCCCACTGCTGGGCACAGGCCTCCTCTCATAGATGAGAGGGATTGGGCAGTAGTCCCCACACTAGCCCAGAGCGGGATGGGGACTTCACATACAACTTTAATAATAAATAAATAAATAAATATTTGTGGACAATCTTACACAAATCAACCTAGTCCCAAACTAAGCAAAGCTTGTACTATGGGTACTAAGCGACGATATACATACTTATATAGATAAATAAATACTTAAATACATAGAAAACATCCAAGACCCAAGAACAAATATTCGTGCTCATCACACAAATAAATGCCCCGGCCGGGATTCGAACCCGGGACCTCCAGCTTCGTAGGCAGGGTCACTACCAACTAAGCTAAAGCGGTCGTCAAACAACGTAGGTACTTTGAATTTCTTCGCGGATGTATGCAGGTTTCCTCACGATGTTTTCCTTCACCGAAAATCTAACGGTAAATATCAAATGATATTCCGTACATAAGATCCGAGAAACTCATTGGTACGAGCTGGGATTCGAACCCACGACCGCCGCTTGACAGCCGCATCCTTGAACCACTTGGCTACCGTAGCTTGGTTTGCAAATGACTTCACACTAGAAACTTTGTACGTGGGCGTCCAGCTACAAGTATTTACCACAGACATGGGTTGTGGCCATATTTTTTTGCCACAGAAGAGTTGATATGAAGCTATGATTGTGTCTTATTTGAAAACAAATTGCCCTTCTTCTATTTAATTGTCTGAGTAAACAAAGAAAACTGGTACAAGATGATACTGTGACTCTTAAATTAACACTAAGTTTTCTGACATTAAATCTTACGTCAAGGACTTTCTCTTAAAATTCAGAAACAGAATTTATATCTTTTCTGTTATTAATCACTCCCAAAATAAGATACAGTGTCGTCAACAGTTGAATGGCTGTGAGAATGAATAATTAGTTTAGTTCCATTCAAAGAGATTATTAAATCTTGACGAGTAAAGTCAAATTCCAAATGCTTTGACGTAATTTTGCCTTAAACAAAATTAGCGATTTTTATCAGAATGTTAAAGAATCGTAAAATCCTTTATTCTTAAATAAGTAAAAAAAACTGACTTACTACTTAAGCGTTTTAGATGTTTTAAGTTTCAACGGCAGGTATTTTCTTTCGTTTCTGAAATGTGCAAATCAACGTACCTATATAAAAAAAAACTCTATGTATGTATCTTCCTTAGTACCTATTCTTAATTTTAGTTACCGCCGCAATCCTCATGTCAGAAAATGATCGCGTTGCCGACCCATATTGACGTGAGGATTCTTTGCACCAAATCCTTTTGATATAAATTGAGCCTGACTCTGTCATCGCACCGTCTGCCCCAGGTTTATCTTACCTTACCTTTGCATCCACTCGCACAAATCACCGCGGTAAATCAGAATGTCAGCGTTAGTAAAGCCCCCCACACACGGGCGACATAAATCGGAGGCGTAATCGCGCGCGATCTGACACTGCGCCTGTTTTAAATGAATATTCGTGATAAATCACTGTTTAGCGGCCACCGCGCGTGGTGACGTCCGTGGAGTCGACAAATCCAATTTTGTATTAATATATTTTTTGTCAGGACGGACACAGGCGGCGAGGCAGGCCCAGGTGGAGATGGCGGGATGACCTGGATGCATTCGCCAATGATTGGCCAGAGATTGCAGGGACAGAGGCCTTTCGCCCAGCAATGGGACACCTATCAGGCTAAAAAAACGTACCTACTCGTATAGTTTTTATTCTTCCTCGTTTCTTCGTGTCCTTTCCTCATTTCGTTCATGACTGAAAGTCGAGACAGCAATCGCGGTTTACTTTTTTTTATACAAAGATGGTGACAAGCAAGCCTACGGTCCACCTGATGGTAAGCGGACGCCGCAGCCTATAGACGCTCGCAACTCCAAAGGAGTCACTTGCGTGTTGCCGACCCTTTATACAATTTGAGGGTTCACTGTATCGACAGCAGAACGGACAAAATTTAGGTCCCTCGCTCTCAACACAGTGCATCCTCGGGAGCTCTGGCAACCATGCTCACGTCCAGGATCACGTCCAGCACTAACCCAACACAACATACCATAGTAAAATACGCAAACTATTCAACAAGCTTTCATTGAGTGGGCTCACGCATTGTTTTTAAATCGCTCACAAATCGTCAGTGTGATAAGGCCTTAAAAGTTACGTTTGCATGCCATAGGGCAAGCTGTACGTTATTTACCACCACTGACAAAAAATAGCTAGCCATAAGGGGATTCCCGGGAATTACCGCGAATTTTCATACAAGCCGATCCAAGAGTGCAAGCTCTAAAATACAAGAAATCGACGGACGCGCAACGGCCGTCGATTTCTAGTACTCTAGAACGGGCCAGCCTGGACACGGAACGGTCTAGCGTGAATCATCCTTATTTTTGTTTTTGTTTTCCTTAAAAAAGCGACTCCACAGGTTTCTAGTCTTTCAGAACAGTATAAAATAGCCTCTCCACGTCTCACATCGGTTATTACTGTCTCGTCCATTACGAGTTTATTATGCTAATACGTCAGTCTGTCTGTGCATTTGTGTGTAACACGAGTAGCGATGGGTTAGAACGACGGCCATCTTTATTTTATCGGGAATAGTGCTATTACAACGAACACTCAAGACTCGGGTCAGGAAGCTCTTGTCGAATAAATATACTGTGCTGTAATACCGATGTGACATGGAAACCCGGCTTTAAGTTTTTATTAAATGAATATATTACAATACTTAAATTACTCATTAAAAATAAAATACAAACACACAGACAAAACAGAAAATTAAATTAAAACTAAATAAAATACCTATTCCCCGCTCTGTGTCCTACCTGATCCAAAGGTCCCAAGAATTCTCGCGGCATTTCCACGCTGTACAGCAATGGAGATCTGTTGGACCAGCCATGATCCAGAGCGGGGGTCGTTACCCCTCTCCCTCAGCCTTTTCCCGAGGGCTTTTAAAAGCCCGAGGGCCTCGCTGCCCTGGGGCCTGCAGTTTCGACTGCGACCGGGACAAAGTCGTACGCTGCTTCCAAGGCAGAGTATTTGGCGTGTTTCAATTTAGCGGCATTTTTTATTTAACTTGCACTGTGTGCGTGTAAGTTGTCCTCAAAATTTGTAACCCATTTTTCAGCCACTTGCCGGGATCCGCTTGAGCTTAATTTCGCCATACTTATGTAAGTTCGGTGACAATACTATATTGTGGTACCAACGAGCTGATCTGCTGGTGGAGACAGAAGGTGGCCATATCAACTGGATAGAAGATAAACCCGTCGTGTATGGGCTGTTTAGAACCGCCTCCATGACTGTGAAAAAATAACAGTCGGCAATTAATGCTTTTACCAAAAACAAGTCGATGACTGTAATTAAAAATACAGTCAGTAATTAAGGTTTTTTTTGTAATTACGGAAAGACGCCTTCAAAGACACAGGTTTTTTCAAGTTGAGAGAGTTGCATTTTGCTTGGTGACAGCTGTGCTGTTAAGAGAATTATAAATCTTAAACTGGACGCCTCTCGAGTGTTTTCGCTCCAATCTCCCACATTGAAACAATGTCTACTGGGAGAATGGAGTTTATTTGTAATAGTCCACATTGAAAGGGACCTTATGGCAGTAGTTGCTTACGTCGCAACGACTCACTATAGGGGATGTTGACACCAAATAAGAAAATCAATGAATCCGATTTTTTTCGAAAATAATCAAATAGCGAAAAAAATAATTCAAAAGAATAAATAATTACATAATTATAAGTGTTCAAAGTTTTAGGAGGGGGCATTTTCTGTCCCTGTTCCGCAAAACGCACCTCTGTATTGAACGATCGTCATTTACTATGGCGCTCGAGGTCAGTGACGTCACTGATCTGTAGCGCTTTCTCTCTCGAACTAAAGACATTCTAACGGTTGTAGTTTCGTTATTTTTTGAGATATTTCAATAGGACTTTCACTATTTGGCATAGTTTTGTGTATTCTTTCGTATGGAGTAATAATAAATTTAGAGTCAACATCCCTATAGCCACTTGCCGGGATCCGCTTGAGCTTAATTTCGCCATACTTATGTAAGTTCGGTGAAAATACTATATTGTGGTACCAACGAGCTGATCTGCTGGTGGAGACAGAAGGTGGCCATATCAACTGGATAGAAGATAAACCCGTCGTGTATGGGCTATTTAGAACCGCCTCCATGACTGTGAAAAAATAATAGTCGGCAATTAATGCTTTTACCAAAAACAAGTAGTCGATGACTGTAATTAAAAGCACAGTTAGTAATTAAGGTTTTTTTTGTAATTACGGAAAGACGCCTTCAAAGACACAGGTTTTTTCAAGTTGAGGGAGTTGCATTTTGCTTGGTGACAGCTGTGCTGTTAAGAGAATTATAAATCTTAAACTTGACGCCTCTCGAGTGTTTTCGCTCCAATCTCCCACATTGAAACAATGTCTACTCGGAGAAGGGAGTTTATTTGTAATAGTCCACATTAAAAGGGACCTTATGGCAGTAGATGCTTACGTCGCAACGACTCACTATTGTAGTCGAATAACGGTAAAGAAGGCGTAAGTGTAGGCTACCATAAGGTCTGGGTTTTTATTTTCCGCGGACCACATTTCATATATTTTGATTGAAGCAAAAGAAGAATGTAAGGACCTTAGTATTTGGTGTTCTTTGGCCCCTGCCTACCCTAATGGGATAAGAGCGTGAGTATAATATGTTGTGTTCGGAAAATAATCAGCATGCATCTGCAAAGAAATTCAAAGTTATGTTAAGACCCCAACCCACAATGGGCATCTCATCTGTGGGAGGACGTTTGTAACGTAATTAGTAACTACACGCGATTAAGGCCCGTTTACTAATTATGATCTGTTATAATCGTTTTATCAATATTTCTCTCATCATCATCATCACCTTCCAATCCCTTCTATTCTGGGCCTTCATCTTCACTTCTTGGTTTGTGTGGCTACGCACCATTCTTCCATCTGTGCCATGTATGGTATTCTGGGCCTTCTCTTCTAATATTTCTCTATGATATATATAAATTTAATATTTTATTACGATGAGAGAAAAACATTAATTTATTAATAATAAGTTAGTATGCACAGGTAATAGGAGTGGATATCGTCATTGATCACTCTGAATGTCGATTCGATAATCGAAGTAAATATAAGGCAATAATTATCAGCTGTAATATTTAAACCAATAAAACGGGATCAATTTAATTCCCTTGATAAATAATAATGAGATTGGTTTTTCCACAAGTCATAATTCGTCATAAAAACATTTTTATAAGCGCAATAAAGTGATCCATATGAGGCGATGTCTGGTGATAAATAAAATAATAATTATATTATAAAAAGGATAGTGATACATTTTGTTGGTGCAATGGAATTATTAATATTAACAAATACCCTATTATTTTTGCTGACCGAACTTAATCGCTTATTATTAATTTTACTCAATAACCCCTGTTAAGTTTCATCATTGATCATCATTCACTTTCCCTATTACCCATTTATTTGGGGTCGGAGCAACATGTATTTTTCTTCCATATTTCTCCCATCATTTGATAGAAGAGATCCCTCTAAAGAATAACTGCTTCTTTTTCTGTTAATTTCGTTTTTGTACAATAAAGAGTTTTACTATTACTGCTACTACATCTCTGTCACTCGTGATCTCTTTATTCAAATTCTTTAAATTCTTATCGTCTCTCACATTATCCATCCAGCTTTTCTTTGGCCTACTTCGTTTATTTCATTCATCCACATTCATATCTAATACTATTCTTGTAACATTGCCATCCTTCCTCAATATCCACAATCTTTGTTATGTTCGTAGGTGTAAAAAGCTTACAAACTCAAGAAGAATGCCTTGCTACCCGTTCACTACTTTCTACACTCCCTTCTCACCTCTACATTGAAATATGATACAATTATGTACTTCGCCAGGTATGTCAATCCGGAACATCGGTTAGTAGTGCACAGCTACGGCATCAGCCTATCTATAGTATGCGGTCGTAAGTTTGAGTGTGTCGTCGACAGTAATGACACGCACATCACGAATATCACGATCCTGATTGTCAGACCTTGTTGTCTTAGACCATGCCTTCAAACACATCTTTATTATATTGTGTAGGATCTACAGTACTTTTTATGACCCACAGAATTCTGTTATATATATCAGTCGACCTGAATTGACTATATATTTTTAGCTTATCGATTAATTAGTTATCTAAATACGGTTCTACTATATTTATGGTATTATAAATACAAATGGCTTATAAATCTTGATCATAAGCTGATATTTTTATTGAACTAAGTTTTATGACATGATTAATGACTGGAAAAACTGAAAATCTAATTACTAAGCCGTAAAATTTAAGCCTTATATTTTTAATCTAATCTTAATTTGGTAGCTACAGCAATATATTTGCTAAGCATATAGATACACAGACAAATGTCTAAACTTATAAATAAAGTTTCTATCAAACTTATCTATAGCAAATATCTATGTTATCTAATAGCAAAGGTTTTGCAAAATATTTGAACATGTACTGTAACACCATGATAATAAAGTCGTTTTCATTAATTTATGAGCACCTTGTTCGCTTCAATACAATATACATATCTAACAACAACTGTACGAAGCATGAACCAAGGGTACCTATAATTTCTCTCTCACCGATTGCACCTTTTTCTGCCAACGCTCATCAATAAGTCAAATGAAGCGGTAATGCGGGCTTGCTTAACGGCTTATTGTGTAGCTTTTGATTTATTTAACGACCGTACTTTCACTGCGCTGCAATCATCGTGTGCTGGATTGTTGCTGGCGGTACTTGGAAGACGATTTAAGTGTTTAGAGGAGGCGATTATGCATTTTTTTTGCCTGTATTATGCCCGTATGGGCGCTGGTAATAATGTCATATATATGACATTATTTAAATACTTTAGTATACTTCGTTTCAGATTAGATGACGAAAAGTACTTGCAGCGGGATTTCACGATTCATTGTTTGTTAAATAGCCGCCATAAAACTTAGAACCGAAGTGCGGCACGTGTACACGTTTGTAGCTCAATCCTTATTGTACTGTTAACAGATTTAATTTTAAACAATACACAACAGCGTAGTTGTTTTACAACCCTACTTGAGGATAACAACTAAGTCCTTGAAGATATTACCTAACTACCCACTCTAATATGGCTACGATGCAGCACCACAACCCATGGCTCACCTGCTGGTTCATGCCCACACTCCTGCTTGGACGAGCGAAAGCTGTCTCCATCGCTGCTCCTTGGGCATTTCTTGTTTTAGGACCCTATACACAAAAGAAGAAGAAGATAAGTTAGGATGCTTACCGAACAACCACGTTCATTCTAGATCATCATCACCGTATCAGCCGCAAGACGTCCACTGCTGGACATAGGCCTCCAAATACCCCATCATTCATTCATACATCATCATTCATGTTGATTCATGGTTCATTCTAAATGCTTGCTCTCTCTCATACCTGTTCTCTTAGCTCTGTTAGTTAACCACTTCTATGTTAACCGTTTTTTTTACCGTGTCTGTTACTGACTTCAAGTTTTTGGTTGACCATATCTTCGGATGATATTTTTCTTCACAAATTTCTATTCATCGGTAACTTCCTCCCTCAACTTGTACCAAAACATAAATGCACACTATCGATTGTTTACGATTCGAAAATTACTAGTTGAATGAAAGATTTGCGATACAGTTTCGTAGCTGCCGACCGCCTCCGGTGATGTCGTGATGCGATGAAAGATAAGCATTGCTTTGTGCCTTTTACTGATCTATGGGCATCTATTGTCTTGTTAACTTTTGTGTTGGTTGGCAAATGGCCAAGTATGTTGGAGGATGGGTTAGCTGGAGTCAATGCTTTCATTTTTCTGCTTGGGATAGGTACACTTAGGGTAGGAACAGGTCATCATACAGAAAGAGGACATACCGTATGTAGTATGATCCGGACTCAGGACTGATTGGGACTTTTTCATTTAGATCTTTGAACTCTGAGCTCCGGACAAAATTTTGCCGTGTTGCTTTAAGCCAAATCCCCGACCTTGTCTATATATAATTCCCACGCATAAACAACTCGGCTACCACCACTCAAAATACATCTTCATAATTTGACTTGATTGCTTTGGCCCTGTATTAAAAGCCTTAAAACCGTCTAAAACGCTTACAGGCCTGAGGCCTGAGAAACTATTATGTATAGATCGTAAGGAAGTCCTAATTGCCGCTTGTAGACTTCTGCGGGCGCGGGCTATACTTAAGCCATCGTAAAATTTAAGGAGCGGCTATCATCGGCAATTGGTACGAGTTGTGGTTAAACACCAGTCGAATTGGATTTTTTTCTGCTGTTTTGTAAGCGTTGTATCAAAGACAATATTTCAATAGTATTGAAGTACAAGATACGTTTTGGAGTGAAGTTTTCGAATAGGTGTAACTTGATGGGACGTCTTGCTGCGCTAAGGGAAGCCCAAAAATTGTACTGAATTCATCTCCATTCAGCGGTGAACGGATATTGTCTGATGATGATGAGGATCTCGAAACGATAGAACCTCGTAAACTGAATTTGTACCAAGTTGACTGGTTTTATCTTACTGGGATCCAATCATCTGATCGTCTACCTGGGACTATAAATGTTACTTACATAATATAATAGATTTGTCTTTTTTTGTAAATATTTAGTTTAAATTAAATTAGGTACAATATTGTACCTAATTTAATGGTAATTGCAAATTGGCGTACGCCCGGCAACAGACTGAAGTTAATCCAAACACATGCATGCCAAATTCGCGTCGCGTGTGTGTAACTTCTATATTACCGACTTAAACCATAATGTAACATTCGCACAGCAAATACTCAGAAACTCTAAATAATAACTTACTCATTAGTTAGTTAGTTAGTTGCGAAACTTTTCAGAAGCGCGTCAGGACATCATCATCTTAAAGTACTAACGGGAAAACGCTAGGAGGATGATGATATTCTATCTTTCTACTGTCAGGGGTCGTCTCGTTCACATCGCAACATACTTTACTTCCTCTAAACTTAATGCACTCTGTGTTTTTTTTGCGGTATGTTACAATAGTACAGATGCATAATGATGATGAATGACGTCGGAACTATTGCAACTAGAATCCGCTGATATGCCTCATTAAAACACTTTGTAATGAAGGCGTAGATGTAGTTAATACGCAGTCAGTTAATACAAGTCATGCGCAGTGGTTATATTCACAACCCAAGCCGATACATTGTTTCTGGAGAACCATTAAAATAGGCTACTTGACAGTAATCATATTATTATTATTTTTTAATTTTAAGGAAACAGGACTTGAAAATTTAACTGAAAGTAACCCTTTCAAACCATTACATACAGTAGATATATTATATTTTATCCCATTTCCGTAAAAACGGAGCTACTGTCAAATACTTGGTATAAATTGGGTGTAACGTCAGAAACCAGTTATATATATTTTTTTTCATGTAAAATATAGTCAAATAATTTTGGTCAAATACTGGATCTGACCCCCGACCACGCGTAGTCCTTTACAATCAAAAGATCAAGATCTACTAGGACCGTTTGTAACGAGTCAGCAGATTGTGAATTGCTTAATGAAATATATAGCCGGTAATTGCCAGTTGTCGGACGCATAGTCGATTTATCGATCAACTCATTTGTTAATCGTGTTTTATTTGAATAAAATTATCTACTGTCAATACTCGTGAGCATACTGTACAAGTGACAGTGTGACTGATTTATAGAGATTAGAACTGTTACATTGGTCGATATTTGCATGAGATGGCCTTCGTTTGATGTTATAGAATCAATTAATTACAAGTTGAATTACAAGCGATCTGGGAAGGTTCTTTTTAACTAGACATAATTTGAGTTTAAGGTTGACGAAAACTGACGTTTCAAAGCTATCATTTCTAAGAAAAAAAAAAAGAATCTAAATCCGGCGTTACGATAGAGACAGATCATATCGTTTCTACCAATTTTGAAAGCATTGCATAAAAATAAAGCCAGGTAAACCCACATTAAGCCCGATTCCTACTTACAGTAAAATCGATAAAGAAAATATCTCGAAATGACTTCGAAGCGATAAAAAGTAATGTTAGGGACAGATCGAGAAACAATGGTGCCTACGTCGATTGCAAAGGCTTCAAGCGACGGCAAGTGAAATTAAACCTTACTTTTAAAGGAGAAAGATTGAGAATAGAATATTTAAGCAATCAATAAAGTTCTACAAGCAATCGTGCCCACGTAGAGAGAGAATTTATCGTGGTATTCATTCGATATCTAAACGATTTTGCGAACAGGTCGACACTGCTTCTAGTGTGTTCGATTTTCATCTTAGTACTATAGCTGCAAAGTCGAAACCAAGTCGAATTGCGTAAGTAATCTCGAGTATTCGACGCAGTATTGATCGTGAGATATCGATACATCGATCGATTGATGTTATTTTCGTTGCGATATAGGAACGTGATTGAATTATTTATTTTAAAGTAGTGAATGCGTGTAACTCTGAGAATTAATTCCGTCAGGTTTTAAGTCGTGAGGAAATTTCAAAATGGCTGTCATGCTGATTTATGATTCATTTTTGATGTGAAGACATCTTTTTAATCTATATATCGCCAGTTAGTGGTTATTGGGGAAACCGACAGAGGGAATGTGGACTGCAGCCCAGAGGGGCTTAGGTATGGAAATCCACACAATGTGATAGACTCAGACCTACCCTGATCATTGACTTTGAACCCTTTATAATAAGCTAAACGTATTATTGTATATTAAACTAGTGCATGCACGCATCTCGCACGCTCTTAGGCTGGGTTGCACCAAACCGTCTGTAATCGTAAGCGGTGTTCTTCAAATCTGATTGTATGGAAAGTTTGACAAGTTTCTATGGGATGACAGCAGCCGGCGCCATATTTGACGATGACCGGTCTGTGTTCGTACGTTGGTGCAACTGGCACTTATTCTTTCATATCAGCATGTTTTGAAAACTATCTATTCATCTAACATTATGTGCCTCACTAGGTATTTGCAGTTGTATGATTTTAGTAGATGTAATTTTGTTTGACCCTGTTGTGATTTATTAATTTAACTTTTATCTGTTGGGCTCCAGTACTTAAATAGGATGGGTTCCACAGCACCGTCTGTAATTATAGGCGGAGTCATTTTTAACAGCGTTTCAACCGCTTTATTTCGGTGATCGCATTTTTGATGAATTGATTGTAGATTTTGATAGCATTTTGAGTCAGTTGGTAGCGGTCACGTACCTCTACCACTGTCTTGTAAATGCCACCAAAATCTACATCAATTCGTCAAAAACGTGGTCACCAAAGTGAATCGGTTGAAACGCTGTTGAAATTGACCCGGCGGTGTTCATTTAGGGTAAAAATGTTTTCGTATGTCCGGCATATGGCTTTACAGATGTCCTTCTCTACAAGTCGCATTTCTCGTAAACTTTTGTGAGTAGGTGCAATAACTACACCTATATAAAAAAAATCGAATTTTTGAAAGCATAAGGAGCCATGAGGGTTGAAAAGGGTTGAGAGTTAATTAAAAATTGATTGTATGGAAAGTTTGTCAAGTTTCCATGGGTGAAAGCTGCATGCGCCATTTAACGTCGATCAGTCTGCAATTGTAATCTAATGCCAACCGCCCTAAGTACAAGTTAAGATCATAATATTATGCCAAGTTAAAGTTAAAACATGGATAAAACCAGATTTCCATGAAACCTTATCAGGCTTATTCACGTTTGCCAACTACATCAGTAGACCAAACAATCAGACCTCAAATTATTTACAGTAGCTATGAATCTCAAGAACCGACTTATACTGGTATTAACTTGCAATTATGAGTAGGCGTGGTTTATAAATATGTAGCCACTTAAACAAGCCTGCGATCGAATTAATCACAGCTATAGATCGTAATCGCTTGATTACACACGCGCGGCGTTGATGGATGCGCGTGAGACGGTGAGGGGGTCAATGAGACTAACGTTTTGTATTTCAATATGAACCTGGATTTTCAGTGAAAAACCTCGCGAGGAATCCGGTCTATATCCAATAAGATCTAGTTTTACCTCTGGATTGAAAGACGACAGTCGCTTCCATAAAACTACTCTATGCGTCTTCTTCAAATTGTACTTCGGTGAGTGTGCTCAGGAGCTCCATGAGCTCATACCGCCGTCCCCCTTCTTCCATCGGACGTCCAGAGACGTACGGCGGGTTATCCTTAGGGCGCAACCGGAAAAAACGCAAGGAGGATGATGATTTGATGATAAAGTTAAGCCTTAAGCGGCAATTACACTTCGTCGTTCACCTAATGCGGTCGCCGAATTGATTTTAAACTACTTAGGTGAACGAACGTCATCTTTACCTACACTGGTCTGTCCGCCTACTACGGCGACTAGGCAGCTGTCGATCGCCGAATGCGGCCGACTAACGTGTTCTTTACACTTTCGCAGTCGTCGCATGCAGTATGCGGCGAACGACGAAGTGTAATTGCCCCTTTAGTGACAAAAGCAGTGCGTACTGCACTAAAAGGATGCGATATGTCAGTGTAAAATTCACCTACTGCTTATTTTAAATCGTGAAATAATATGACGTTATGTGACATTATTTTATGATTGGGCGTAATCGTACTTAACTTATATACCTATGTATACGTAGGCCACACTGAAAGTTTTTAGAAATGGTTACACAGAAACCATACATTAAAAAACTAAAAATGTCGTTTTGAAGTGGAACTCTTTGGCAACATTATCGAGTATATTACATTCGTCTGTCGTTTGTTTATATTATTTGGCGTCAAATTGAAAATTGTTTGTTTCACGCTAAGATGAATTTAAAGTGAGAAATTTTGGTCGATATTTTTTTATGCCTTTCTATTGCAATGAAATCAACAATATAGTTATGAAAGACTTTCGATGGGCCCTTGATGATGAAGCTACATCCTTTAAGACTATTTACAACTAGTTTAACGGGTTCAAATGTCATCGCATCAATGACACTGATGATCTTCGTGAGGGACGTCACTTTAATGGCGATTACTGAAAAAAAACATCAGTGCTGGGCAGCTCATGATAGAGACTGATAAGAGAGTGACCTATCAGCAGATGCAGGCAACCTTAGGCACCAGTATGAGTCAAGTGCATAAAATCGTTCATGAGTATTTAGCTGTTAGGATACTCTGAACTCGTTGGGCACCTCATAATTTGGCCGAAGCTCAAAAACGCCGTAGAACCGAGCTATAAGAACGAGTGGGCAAAGCGTTTTTCTCAGAGGCTCCATCGAATTCAGTGATATATTGATATAATCGTACAATAGTCCATGAAACAAAATTACAATAAATAACTTGCTAGTTAGCTTAGTTTTTGTTTTTCTAAAAACTTTCTGTGTGGCCTACGTACTTACATACATAGAAAACATCCAAGATTTAGAAACAAATATTCTTTATCACACAATGCCCTGACCGGGATTCGAATTTGGGACCTGCAGCTTCGTAGGCAGGGTCACTACCAACTACCACAACTTGGGTCCTCAAAGAATCAAAACAACGTTCTTTTTTTAAAGATTTTTCTATGACAGTTTAGTCCCTACGTTGTTGGAGAGTCAGCATGTAAAACAGTATACATTTTTCGAACTTTACACAAGTCTTTCGCTTGAGTGTAGGAACTAATCACGAGAAACTATCTATACTTAATTATTATAAAACTCGAGGCGACTATAATATGCCCAGTAAATTAAAGGGTTAAGCACATAAAGTCAAAATAAACGCCCATCGGCCATCTCAAAGATTAAACGCACGCTCTATAGGCCATTAATCAAATGAGTCATAACCCTTCGGATAGCTTTTAACACGTCTCAATCGGGTTGTAGGATACAATTAAATACGCCCCGACATCGCCGATGTAGGTAGTTTTGTGTTAATAAATTGGACGTTAACGGAAAAATATTCACTTGGTGCGTAGAGCTATAATAATTAATTGGTTTTATATGACTACGTCTTTGAGTTTGCACTTTGGACAGAAAGGTGAAGGTTAATGTATAAAGATTGTACGAAGAGGTGAACTTTGGATATAAAAATACATACATTTATGGAAGGATTAATGGAAGCAGAGCTGAGCAGAACTTTGATCTCAGAGACTGCGGGACCAAAATGTATAACATAAATCTTTTTCGAGCATGATATGCGAAACCCCGTTGAATCTACCTAGCAACATCCAAAATCAATTTCGCCTTAAAACGCCACTAATTTCAGGGTTGCGTTCATTATTTCCCGACATAACATTACCGAAATGGTTGGTAATAACTCGAGCCGCCAACCCTGCTATCACAGACATACTGATTATCAAAAATCCGCCTCAGGCGAACCAATATAAGTTTGACCACCGAGGCCCTACCGCGAACCGCGCAAAGTTCGTGTATCTCCTTATAATTGTGTCGACTGTGCAAGTGCAACAGAGATATTATATTTTAAATAGAAGAGGTACACGAAGTTGTTACGAATCTATCTCGGCTCAAACCGTGCTAGGAACGAGTGAGTACTGAGACAGGTACAGTGGAGACAGGTTGTGTTGTGAGTATGATAGTTGTCCTGTAGTCGACTGTGCAAGTGCACAGAGATAGAGAATATTTGATACTGGAGGTACACGAAGTTGTTACGAATCTATCTCGGCTCAAACCGTGCTAGGAACGAGTGAGTACTGAGACAGGTACAGTCGAGACAGGTTGTGTTGTGAGTATGATAGCTGCTACGATTCACAACTGTTTTGGCTCACCCACTTTATTATGATCTCGAGATACAGTTGTAGATCCAGGAATTTGTATGATGGGGGGTCTTGATCCATTAAAACACATATTTTTCTTACTATATCCTCGTAAGTCCCAGACAGTTTTGTGTAATTTTCGGTTTAAAGAATGTTTATTGTCTAGTACTTGTACTTATGTACAATTACGCAGGAACTTACACGGCTACGACTTGAGAGCCTTTGAGGTTTAGTTACAGAATACATTTTGATCGCTTCACTCGAGTGGCAACTGTTGTGAATGCTAACCCGGGGCTGTTATTCACAAACAATTCACCTCATCTTACCTCAGGTGAACCAATCTACAGTATAATTCTGGTCCACATTTCGCGTATGTGTTTCTGATCTCAAAGTCAAGATATACTGGCGAGTAGCAGCGCAATGAGCGCAAGTTGTTAATAGCACAGTGTATTGAGATCTAAAGGCGTGTCTACATGCAATTTATGGTGCAGTATGAATAACGAGTCGAGAATGATAATCTCGACTTATAAATGATTGCAGTGCAGTGTAATTATGATCGTGATCAATTTGCAGCGGTTTTGGTGATGTGATTATTTCGGTATTGCGTTGGTGGGATAATAATGGAAATGGAAATAAATTAAAATATACCTAATATTTTTTGTATTATTCACCCGGGAGTGTTAATTTAACTGTTTTATAAATAGTAAGGTAAACTTGCCAATACTCGACACCTTAACTCCCAATAATTGACACTTATCGTTCACCTCTGTCACTAAGCATGACATACGATTGAAAGTACCATATAGGGCCTTTACCGTATGTATGAGAATTACAATACAATACAAATACTCTTTGTTGCACACCTCAATTAAATAAAGAATTATTTTTTTATTTTAAAGTTATAATTTTACACTTTACTTTTTTATACTTTTACGAAATACAGCGCATATCTTAACAGTTTTCGGTTTGACCTTAAGTATAATAGGTAGCAGTGGCGGAGCGTCCATACAACTCGATTCCCACCGGCTTATCTAATTTTCAGCCAGTGCAGTTCTTTTACTACGGCTCATGAAGTATAAGAAAGGCAAATTATTTCCGGCTTTCCTAAGAATATTTTTGACGCGCCGCCACTGATAGGTAGGCAATAATTTAGTCCCTATAAAATGTGTTACTTATCGTATAAATTAAGTATTTTACCCTGGATTTAAACCAGAGCTATGCTATTATTCAGCTTTGCTGCGAGGTTGTGATAGCTTTTCGTTTCCACCAGTATACTATGGTATGTGAACCAATAATTGGTGGATATCATTGCATCCCTAGCAACGTAGAATAGCAAAGCTCTGATGGAAAAGTACCCGAAACCAGCCACCCCCAGATTTAAAGTCCTTACCGTTCGGCTATAGTGGCATATACAAGGCACGTAATATACTGATGTAGTGTACCGTAATTTCCAGATGAATGGCTTTTGTTCAGTTATCGGCCATCAAATTGTTGTATGACGGAACGCACGAACCCCACAACGTGTTCTGCAAGAATGTTTTATCATACCTACATACTCACGACTGGGGTAGACAACATTAGTTGCAACTGGAATATTAGTGATATTCAACAATCTACCCTTACCATGAGTTTGCAATGTTTGCATTACCGTACTCGCTAGCGACTGCGTAAACGATTTAGTATGGACAAAAATACAGCACCTGTGGCGCTTACGCAATAGAACTAAGAATCGCCATACTAAATCGTTTACGCAGTCGCTAGCGAGTACGGTAATGCAAACATTGCAAACTCATGGTAAGGGGGTCTGTCTGTACTAATGAAGATTCATGTCAATCCAAGTTCCCTGTTGTATTGTTTCATAATCTTATCTTATTTTTCACTTATTTTTAAGGATTATTTTTGTGGAGAGCTAATATATTTTAAAATATTAAGTAACTCTATACATATTATTAAGAACATGTTAAAGAAATTACTATTCCTGCGGCGACCGCTTAGCATCAGGCGGGCCGTTCGCTTGTTTAATTTTTTTTTGAATATACCTACATTTTACGGGTCATTAGAATAGATTAGGTTAATAAATCGTTTTAACATGTATAAAATTATGTTTGCTTTTTCATTGTTCAGTAACATTAGTTCCTGGATCATCCTATATACGAGTATGACCATTAATTTCGATAAGAACTTTGAACACAGTCATCAATATACTTACTGAATTTATTAAGGAGCGAACTCTCCCTCATATCACTATATTAATACTTCGAAACTTTACTTCTTAGTAGTGCTACTATTTCCATTTTTATGGCCCCGTTGACTGCAATGACTAATGAAATGCTAAAAATAATATTGAATCGGAAACTTAAACCAATAAATTCGTTCGGGGCACCAACCATTCCCACTACTACGGTTAATAATCTCGCTCATAATTCACTCAATTGTTACTTATCATCACTTATTTTGTTCAGCTTCTGAGCACACAATTGTTTCAGATATCTATATAAGAGCGAGGGAGAGAAAAACTCGAACTCTCGTATTCTAAATATTTTTTTATTGTATCGGCCATGTACACCGAATGGACCCCAACAGACTCCCACGCCAAGTTATGCTGATTCAGGTTGAACACGCCAAGAGACCGGTTGGTCGTTCTCTGCTGCAAAGGGACCTGATCTGCTTCAACATCCAACCCCATAGCTGGGAGACTCGGGCTGAAATGAGACAAGAGTGGCGTCGTGAGCTCAGAAAGGGTGTGGAAAAGCACGATGAAGACTGGTTGGAGAGCCTTGTGCAGAAGAGAATTCGCAGTGCCAGACCTCCACTTCAAGACTCACGCCCTGTTTGCAATCGCTGTGGCAGAAAATTTCGCTCTGCTATCGGATTTTAGAGTCATAGGAGATTTTGCAGGCAACCTATCCCTCGCAAAACCTCACTTGATTTCCATTTTGCTACTGCAACAATTATTATCTTTCTGAATTGTACGGTGACTTGGTGATATTTACTGTAATGCAGTACGAATTTTGTTGAAAAAAAAAAAAAAAAAAAGATAAATTCAAAACCCTGGCTCGTACAATTAGCCTAGAAGTTGGTATAATAATATTATCGACTTTATTATAAAGGTTTTCAGATTCAAAAGAGTTTCCAAAAAATATATAAAATATTTCTATTTATAAAAGGTTGGCAGTACGCTTCTATGAATGATCTGGAATGGCCCGCTTCCATAGGCGACGGTTTCTACTTACTATCAGGCATACTGAATTCCTGTTGCCACTGTAATGTAAATAAAAAGTCAATTTATACATGGTTATTCGTAAAGTGCAAAAGAAACATGGCAACATAACTCTTCACTCCACCTTAAACCTTATAAAGAGGTCCTAACCACTGGTACCGTCGCTATCGCCTGTCATAATTTATCGCGAAAGGAAGCCTTAAATCATTGCATGCGCAAGCCCTCATAAATCCACCAATATTACCCGGCTGTGTCAGCTACACCACTCGCTCTCTCCCTTTTCTACTCCAAGTATTTACCATGTGCAAGAGCAGGAGGAGTAACCAGTGTGATAATTTCAGCTCTGCAGTTTAATATCCAGATTACATTTGAGGTATGATAACGTTTTATGGGATGGAATTATCTATTATGCACCATTTAACGCGGCAATAGGTTAGTTCTGTAAGTTAGTGATTTATCTGTGGGATCTAAACAGGATTGCTTAACTGGTTCAGCGCCATTAATGAAGTCAGAACGTCTTAATGACTTTGTCTGTTTCTTGTAGAATATATTTTTTATTATAACCGCGCATACCGTTCCTTTACCTCGATGACTGAGTACGTACTTTAAATAAAAACTATATTTTTATAACTTAACTTTTTACAAATGTGTACTTTTCAAATTTTCTCCTGTACTACTTTGAACTCAATATCTCCACGCCGAGGTAAAGGGTCTTGACCGACACACAATAAAAGTGATTTTACAAGGGTTCGGTCTTTTTCTTTTTTAAATTGGTGAAACACACAGACGAACAAAAATCCACTTTTAGCTAAGTAGGGCAGGCAGGCTTGGTAAAATGGTATTTCATTATCTGAAATACCATTTTACTCCTTGGTCTCAAAAGGGCCTTATAAATAAATAAATAAATATTTTTGGGCAATCTTACAAAGCTTGTACTATGGATACTAGGCGACGATATACATACTTATATAGATAAAATATATCATTCTTAAAACGCTTATCTATTAAGCTAACTTCGTGTTATAATTAACACGAATCGTGAAATTTTCTATTCTTTACTAAACTCAACTAAACTGTAGCCAGCGGCACTCTAAAAAGGGCGTCGGCTACAGTTTGGTTTGTGGAAGATTATCCCCTAATATTTACTAATCATATCTAATGTATCATAATCCAGTCTACAATCAGAATTCAGAACCACATCAGGAAACCACACACGGTATCGAACCCATTGTAATAATTTAACCTGGTACAATGTTTCCAAGTGTCCACGTCTTATCATACCCCATAGCGGTATGAAACTAGGGTTTGACTCGGAACTATGAACGATTTCTAACTATAAACGAACTATAAACGAATTTCTGTAGGTACAGTACTTTTATGTCGCGAGTGCAGGTTAGCCAAAGTTGTAGTTGTGACACATACGAAAACCTAAACAATGTGAATTCATTAGCTCCTACGCTGAGGCACACATAGACAATGTGCATGTATATCTCAACACACAACCATGGCTCCCCCGCGCTCCTGAGATAAGAGTACTGTACCCAAAAGGAACTAGATTCCTTGGCTTTGCTTTTTTATCGTGGCGTAATTTTTTTTTATTGACCAAGTGACTCGAATGTCTCTGCTTCAGGTTCGACAAAAATGCTTTCGTATGTGATTTCTTTTGTTCTTCTCTACAGGCCGTATTTCTCAACCGGTTCTCGTGAAATTTTCTAAGTATGTTCGAAAATTAAAAGCAAGTGTTTTGTCGAGTCAGTTTTTGGAAATAAAAAAAAATCAATGATGTTATGTTTCTGCGGCCGAATTTCGGTTTGTTCTCCTCTACAGGCCGCATTTCTCAACCGATTCTCGTGAATTTTTTTCAGAAAGTTCGATATTATATATTTGGAAATTTAAAAAAATACTCACGAGGTCTACAGCTCACAGAGCCACTAATTAGTGTTATAATTATAGGTTAAGGTTTTCTTTCAGTGATTTGATTTAGCTTGTTCATTTTGAATAGGACGGGGTAACTGAGTGAGTAAATGCATTTCAGAGCAGCGGAAAGTCGTACATAGATAAAGTGACATGGAACGGTTTTTTTCCAATGACGTAAGGAAACGAATTAGTCTGTTAAAATTCTAACATTAACTAGAACGAGGTATAGTTCAGTTGAACGAGTGAACTACATCGGTTCAAATACCGAACATGAACAACTCTAAATGGAAATGACGTCGTCAGAGCTTGCAGTACCGTTTATAGTCTATTCACTATCTGTAACGGCCTTAACACCCCTTAAGTGCGAGTCGTGAAGATACCGACGTCGTATCGATATCGGTACAGTATCGTTACCGGCAGGACACTATTGCTATTGCATGCGATATTTTCTCATTGTTTGCTTTGAGAGAGAGGTTATTAAATTTTATATTGAAATACGTACCTACATTAGTTAAGTAATCAATCAATCAATACCTTCCAAACCTACATTAACCGCAGGCCGCTGCAGTGCAGTCTTTGAACAGCGCACCTGTATAGATATGGGTGAATATCCACCAGACATATGAAAACACATATTCGCACATACATGGTGGATCACCCTGATTTGAGCGTTTATGGCTTAGAACAACCACAGAGAGAACTGAGACAACTCATCACTGGTACAAAATAACACTGGTACAGTAACAAAAATCTGAATAAGGTTTCAAATAAATGAACTTTATGGCGCAATGTCACTTTGCCTGACCACTGACCACTGCCGAAAACAATCAAAAGAAGAGGAAAAATAAATCATAATCATAATCATTCAATCAGTAATTTTATAAAACACACTTCCAACGCAACTTAAACAACTACTACATAATAAAAAAGACACACGGCCTTACAAAAACTCCGCAAACTTCCATCATAAAGGGAAGAGTTATGGTCCTTTCAGCGTCGCGTTTAAGCAAAGCATATTTCACAAGTTTCAACATATTAAGCAACATTTATTTTGGCAGTGACTTGCCCATTACGCTGCTGGAGGCGGGTTGGGAAAAACTTAGCGGAACTATTGGTTGTCGAATCGTTATTCTTTTTTTTTTTTTTAACTAGCGTATAGGGATGTCCCACTGCTGGGCAAAGGCGTCTCACCAAGAATGCCATGACTCCCGTGTCTGTGCTTCTTTCGGCTAATTGGCGAGGAAGGCGTCTTAAGTCATCACGCCATCTCCATCTTATTAACTTTATTTATTTATTTATTTAATCATTTATATCAGGCATCTGTGGCCCATAATACAAATACCTTAAAGACTAACATACAACTAGAAACTAGAAATTGTCACATGTCTTCATTTGCTCAGTGTAGGACTCTTTAACCGTTCCTCGACTAAGTTATGATATTTTTTCAATGCGAGTATAATACTTCCGCATCTTAATGTTGAATAAGGGTATTGTTACATTACCTTTAGTGAATGAAAACATGTGACAATGTCTGGTTTATATAGTACATAACATGCATTGGCACCAAACCCTTATTATCGACGAGTGCGTATATTTTATTTTAACATAATGAATCTTTTTATTACTACCAAAAAATCAAGTTTCTGCTGAAATCTGAAGTATCGAAACGGTCACAATTATGTTTAAACTTTACTTAAAGTGGATGATAAAGTTGCGAGTTGTTAACTTAGTAACCCGCCTAGTTATTGCTAAGTCGCACCAGCCATCTTGCTACATTCTAGCCTTGTTTTAGGCTCCATGCCAGTTCTTTATTATTTACTGCAGACCCACTTTACCCCGGAGTCCTCAGGCTATCGTTATGCATTTGTTTCCATTAGGCTCAGCCCAACGGATGCAGTTACATTTCGTATTTTTAGAGTTCCATGCCAAAAAGGTACAAAAGGGAACCCTTATGGCGTAACCCTGTCTGTCTCAATGGGACCTGAATATGTATGTTATTAGCTATACCTCTAGCTAGCAACCTTTCTTTACCATATAACATTTATTCTATCTTTAAACTTACAGTTGCTAGAAATCACAATGAAATTGAATATCATTGTGCTCTATCTGGCTAGTCTGCCTATCCCTTTCGGGGATATAAACGTGAGTTTATTTATGTAATTAAATACATTTATAAACGCGAATACTTTTCACAATAGAAGGTTAGACAATACGTAAGGTGTAGCATTAAATTACTTCAGTAATTCTTTAATATGGTTTGGTCTATAAAGCGGTCAATAGTTTTCAAAAGTGGGTGTGAACTGGGCATTCATAATAACATAGGCCAGCCCCGTCGCAACACAAATAAATCAGGGCTAAAGTTGATTTAAATCCACTAATGATCCACTCATCTTGAAAATAATGACTCAAAAACGGGCGTTGCTAAAGGTGTTCTTAACAATAGTGGTTCCGATAGCTAGGGCGTCATTTAATAATTTATTCGGCATGGTCCTTCGAGCCGGATGGGCGGGGCGGCACGCCTCTCCGACTCTCCGGGAGGCCTCTAACGAGATGTCAGCTCTGACGACAGGATGTCAGATTCGTGGGTTGTTTTGATGTGAAAAGATGTTTTTTGTCGCTGTTATTTATGTATGATGGGATAGTTTGTTTCTTAATCCGTTTGAGAGATGAAATGTGAGAGGCCAATTTGTCGATTGTGAAATACTTTGTTAGAAATGTAAAACGTGCTAGGATCACTATCCTTGAAAAAACAGGAGTTTTTTGTCCTATGCTCCGACACCTTAATAAGTACTGCTGCTGCAAGTTTGGAATTACAGCATGGTACAGTTTCGACGCGAGATGCACTTGGGAACATTAAATAATGCCATGTAACTTTACAGGGTGAAAAAGGGAGTTGGACGACTCTGGTGTTCTCGCTTTTCTTCCAGAACTGAAATGCTTGCCCGCGAGTATGCGCCTTGAAATTCATCGAGACCTTATTCATGTGTCGATGATTCGTATGGTCAAATAAGCTTGAGCGGTGAACGATCATCGTAGCCTACCCACGTGTACGATCGTACAGAGGCGCTACAACGAGAAATTTAGAAACTTTGAAACGCTGTCCTGCCCAGACTAGCAAACAGTAGGGGCTGATTTTCATATATATGATTCTTGACTATATGATTGTGGTACTGACAATAGCCGAAATATGATTGCTTTAAATTTTCTCGATAGAAAAAAAAACAAATTTAATATATTTTCCTTTTTTTACTCAGCCTACTAAAACAACGCATTATTAAAAGACACGATTTAGTTAATATGATGGTATTTTACTTCATCTAAACTCTGTCAAGAGTAAATTTAATAAATCTGCTCACAGTCAGATATTTATTGAGATTTGTCTAAAAAAGCCATTTTCGGAGAGTGTTGCATTGCATCCCGTTTTGTCGTAAAAACATAAGGTCTCTTTCAATCGATATATCGCCTTAAATCAATTTCCTCGTCATCCTGCTAGCGTTATCCCTGTACAGTTGCATCCTGAAGGATGCCTGGGGTCCGCTACCTAATCCTTAGATTTAGTGTAGACACTAGTTTTTACGGAAGCGACTATCATCTGACCTTCTAACCTAACCCAAGGGAAAACGATACATTATTGGGCTTAGAATTGTCAAGTGAGTGGGCAACTTGACTGTTAGAAGTTCTCAAGCCGCCCGAAGACCTCTTAACTACTGCTATCATAGACAGCAGTTGGGATCAACGGCTTAACGTGCCTTCTAAAGCACGAGAGCGCTTAGTTAAAAAACCACTCCAAGTGACCACTAAATAAACCGATTTAGATAAAATTTTGTATAGAGATAGTGAGTCCGGCGGAAGGACAAGGACAGCGTATATTTTTTAGAAAGTTTGTATGGAAGAGTGATAATGATAGGTAACTAGGTAAGCGCCTGAAATAAACGAATAGCAATAAAATTCAAAAGCTGCTATAGTACTACACTTAATGTAAGAAACTGTGGTCTTCTCTAGCAATCTAAATGGAATTCCCCTGTGCCTTACCTTTCCATTTGGGGGAGAAAAGGCAAGGTTCTCGTCTTTCTCAATCTATATCTTGCGTTTCTTTAATTGTGTTACACATTCGCTCTTCAACGTCATACCAATTCCTTTCCCTCTGCCATGTAACGAGGCCCTTATGTTGATCTCCAAAGCATCCCATTATGCTGAGATGCAAATTTGATTCGACAGACGCGGGTAAATTGGTTTGTACCAGGCCTATTAATTATTCAGGGAAAACGTGTGCTGTATATTTTTAAGGGATTATAAGTACTTTATTGTAGGTCTAGTGTGTAGGGTTCCGTACCCGTAGGCTCAAAACGGAACCCTATTGCTGTCAATGTCACTCACGCGTCCGTCCGTCCGTCCGTCCGTCCATCCATCCATCCGGCCGTCCGTCGTCTGTCACAAAATTTTGTTCCGAAGAATTCTTTTACTTGCTTTTTAAACTTGATTACCTACAAAGTTTATTATTACGTATATTTTAACAGTAGATACTAATTTATTAATACTTATCTCAGATTTTTTATTAGCCATTCATATTAAAACCAACTTAATTTTGCGGTTGGTTCGGAACCCTAAGGCGACTTCCTGACTTGGCGGGGCGGGATCGATATGTGACATTTTCTTCTTTGACGTAAACTTACTGACGTCGCAAAGATTCTCACTTGACATAATACTGTGTTTGCGCAGTAGTAATATCATGCGCAGAAGCGGAGCAGTACCGTCTTCAGATCGTCCCGCTACCGCGCATCCCGCGCCAGTCAGGAAGCACTCATTTAAATGTAGGGGCGCAGTAAAAAATGGTACCGAGTCGACTGACAGCTGACACAGACATTTGACACTTTTCTCATATCGTACTGCCTCCGCACCGACAAATCAGGAAGTCGCCTAAGTGTACGAAGTCCGACGCACTTGGCCGGTTTTTTCGACTTACATTGTTTATTCGTTTGTAATTGGATGGCATAACATTAATGGTTGTTTTATTATGGGTAGCATTTAACGAACCACCAAATTAATTGCCGAATGATGCCCTAAAAATTACATTTGATTACCAAAAATACTAGATTCGCACCAAATTTTCAACTCCATTTAAATATAAAGTGCAACTCGAAGAAGTAACATGTCGATAACCTATTAAATTAAATTGTTACCAAATAAATTAGTCTCTACCCAAAAATACTTAATGATCACCTAATTTCAAACACCAAATTTCATATAATTCGCATCCAAATATAACTGGGATCGTAATCCTATTAAAATTAATTACACCCAAATAATTCTTTCGATACCCAGAAATACTACATGATCACCTAATTTCAAGCGTCATTTGTTTCATCAAATTAATATCTAGTCTATAATACCGATCTACGCAATGTAAGAAACGCAAGCGTCATGTTTCGGATTCATCGAGCGACATGTGTCGGACCGACACGCGACATGTTCGGGCTCATCGAGCGACATGTTTCGGACTCACACGCGACATGTTTCGGATCCAGCGACATGTCTCGGACCCATCGAGCGACATGTTAGGGTCATCGAGCGACATGTTTCGGACTCACACGCGACATGTTTCGGATCCAGCGACATGTCTCGGACCCATCGAGCGACATGTTTCGGACTCACACGCGACATGTTTCGGATCCAGCGACATGTTTTGGACCCATCGAGTGACATGTTGGAGTCATCGAGCGACATGTGTCGGACCGACACGCGACATGTTCGGGCTCATCGAGCGACATGTTTCGGACTCACACGCGACATGTTTCAGATCCAGCGACATGTCTCGGACCCATCGAGCGACATGTTGGGGTCATCGAGCGACATGTTTCGGACTCACACGCGACATGTTTCGGATCCAGGGACATGTCTCGGACCCATCGAGCGACATGTTGGAGTCATCGAGCGACATGTGTCGGACCGACACGCGACATGTTCGGGCTCATCGAGCGACATGTTTCGGACTCACACGCGACATGTTTCGGATCCAGCGACATGTCTCGGACCCATCGAGCGACATATTGGGGTCATCGAGCGACATGTTTCGGACTCACACGCGACATGTTTCGGATCCAGCGACATGTCTCGGACCCATCGAGCGACATGTTGGGGTCATCGAGCGACATGTTTCGGACTCACACGCGACATGTTTCGGATCCAGCGACATGTCTCGGACCCATCGAGCGACATGTTGGGGTCATCGAGCGACATGTTTCGGACTCACACGCGACATGTTTCGGATCCAGCGACATGTCTCGGACCCATCGAGCGACATGTTGGGGTCATCGAGCGACATGTTTCGGACTCACACAACGACATGTTTCGGATCCAGCGACATGTCTCGGACCCATCGAGCGACATGTTGGAGTCATCGAGCGACATGTTTCGGACTAACACGCGACATGTTCGGGCTCGTCCAGCGACATGTTTCGGACGCATCCAGCGACATGTTTCGGATCCAGCGACATGTCTCGGACCCATCGAGCGACATGTTGGGGTCATCGAGCGACATGTTTCGGACTCACACGCGACATGTTTCGGATCCAGCGACATGTCTCGGACCCATCGAGCGACATGTTGGGGTCATCGAGCGACATGTTGGGGTCATCGAGCGACATTTTGGGGTCATCGAGCGACATGTTTCGGACTCACACGCGACATGTTCGGGCTCATCAAGCGACATGTTTCGGACGCATCCAGCGACATGTTCCGGATCCAGCGACATGTCTCGGACCCATCGAGCGACATGTTGGAGTCATCGAGCGACATGTTTCGGACTCACACGCGACATGTTCTGGCTCATCCAACGACATGTTTCGGACTCAACAGGTGGTGGTTCTGGCGCTTCGCCGGCCGCTACCGCGGCACGCTCGCTTCGCTCGCTCGGCTCGCGCGTTGTATATATATATATATATATATAAAAAATTTGGGTCCGAAATATGTCGCTTGATGAGCCCGAACATGTCGCGTGTTAGTCCGAAACATGACGCTCGATGACCCCAACATGTCGCTCGATGGGTCCGAGTCATGTCGCTGGATCCGAAACATGTCGTTGGATGCGTCCGAAACATGTCGCTTGATGAGCCCGAACATGTCGCGTGTGAGTCCGAAACATGTCGCTCGATGACCCCAACATGTCGCTCGATGACCCCAACATGTCGCTCGATGACCCCAACATGTCGCTCGATGACCCCAACATGTCGCTCGATGGGTCCGAGACATGTCGCTGGATCCGAAAAATGTCGCGTGTGAGTCCGAAACATGTCGCTCGATGACCCCAACATGTCGCTCGATGGGTCCGAGACATGTCGCTGGATCCGAAACATGTCGCGTGTGAGTCCGAAACATGTCGCTCGATGACCCCAACATGTCGCTCGATGGGTCCGAGACATGTCGCTGGATCCGAAACAAGTCGCTGGATGCGTCCGAAACATGTCGCTTGATGAGCCCGAACATGTCGCGTGTTAGTCCGAAACATGTCGCTCGATGACTCCAGCATGTCGCTCGATGGGTCCGAGACATGTCGCTGGATCCGAAACATGTCGTTGTGTGAGTCCGAAACATGTCGCTCGATGACCCCAACATGTCGCTCGATGACTCCAACATGTAGCTCGATGGGTCCGAGACATGTCGCTGGATCCGAAACATGTCGCGTGTGAGTCCGAAACATGTCGCTCGATGACCCCAACATGTCGCTCGATGGGTCCGAGACATGTCGCTGGATCCGAAACATGTCGCGTGTGAGTCCGAAACATGTCGCTCGATGACCCCAACATGTCGCTCGATGGGCCCGAGACATGTCGCTGAATCCGAAACATGTCGCGTGTGAGTCCGAAACATGTCGCTCGATGACCCCAACATGTCGCTCGATGGGTCCGAGACATGTCGCTGGATCCGAAACATGTCGCTGGATGCGTCCGAAACATGTCGCTTGACGAGCCCGAACATGTCGCGTGTTAGTCCGAAACATGTCGCTCGATGACTCCAACATGTCGCTCGATGGGTCCGAGACATGTCGCTGGATCCGAAACATGTCGTTGTGTGAGTCCGAAACATGTCGCTCGATGACCCCAACATGTCGCTCGATGGGTCCGAGACATGTCGCTGGATCCGAAACATGTCGCGTTTGAGTCCGAAACATGTCGCTCGATGACCCCAACATGTCGCTCGATGGGTCCGAGACATGTCGCTGGATCCGAAACATGTCGCGTGTGAGTCCGAAACATGTCGCTCGATGATCCCAACATGTCGCTCGATGGGTCCGAGACATGTCGCTGGATCCGAAACATGTCGCGTGTGAGTCCGAAACATGTCGCTCGATGAGCCCGAACATGTCGCGTGTCGGTCCGACACATGTCGCTCGATGACCCCAACATGTCGCTCGATGGGTCCGAGACATGTCGCTGGATCCGAAACATGTCGCGTGTGAGTCCGAAACATGTCGCTCGATGACCCCAACATGTCGCTCGATGGGTCCGAGACATGTCGCTGGATCCGAAACATGTCGCGTGTGAGTCCGAAACATGTCGCTCGATGACCCCAACATGTCGCTCGATGGGTCCGAGACATGTCGCTGGATCCGAAACATGTCGCGTGTGAGTCCGAAACATGTCGCTCGATGACCCCAACATGTCGCTCGATGGGTCCGAGACATGTCGCTGGATCCGAAACATGTCGCTGGATGCGTCCGAAACATGTCGCTGGACGAGCCCGAACATGTCGCGTGTTAGTCCGAAACATGTCGCTCGATGACTCCAACATGTCGCTCGATGGGTCCGAGACATGTCGCTGGATCCGAAACATGTCGTTGTGTGAGTCCGAAACATGTCGCTCGATGACCCCAACATGTCGCTCGATGGGTCCGAGACATGTCGCTGGATCCGAAACATGTCGCGTGTGAGTCCGAAACATGTCGCTCGATGACCCCAACATGTCGCTCGATGGGTCCGAGACATGTCGCTGGATTCGAAACATGTCGCGTGTGAGTCCGAAACATGTCGCTCGATGACCCCAACATGTCGCTCGATGGGTCCGAGACATGTCGCTGGATCCGAAACATGTCGCGTGTGAGTCCGAAACATGTCCCTCGATGACCCCAACATGTCGCTCGATGGGTCCGAGACATGTCGCTGGATCCGAAACATGTCGCTTGATGAGCCCGAACATGTCGCGTGTTAGTCCAAAACATGTCACTCGGTAACCACAACGTCGCGTGTGAGTCCGAAACATGTCGCTCAATAATTAATTTGAATGTATTAACTACAATATAGCTTGTAATGTGTATAATATTTGGACGTAATTCTAATAACAAATTGTAGCGTGCTACACACACACTCTCTCACAAGCCACTAGTATTTAAGCCCATGTACCACCATATTTAGAGAATACATATTAATCCCAACGTGAACAGTCGTATTACTACGCCCATCCCTACATGGCGATCCTGCCAGTGCGGCCTTGTGCCGTGCTGGCGGCGCGCTGCGCCAGCCAGAGACATGAGTGACCTTGGTGAAATACAATGCCAAATATTTATATTATATATTTGAATTAATTTGGACTTATTCGCGAGTGAAATAAAATATTTAGTGGCCAAGGAACTTTTTACCTACGTCACTATTAGTGGGTCCATGATACTAAACAAAAAAAAAAAGTTTAAAAAAGTGGATAAAAACTATTAATAAATCGGATCAAAATACATAATACTTTGAACTAGAAGTGGATTAGAAGTGAAATCTAATTTATTGAATTCGCTGCCGATGCCGGGTGCCGAGAATTGACTAAGCATTGGATGCTGCCGGGAGTTGTTGGTGTCCTTGGAGTCAAGGGTGCCGAGCAGACCAAATACACGAATGACGAGTCGCAAATTTGCTGGAACATGACGGTGATACTGTTCGCATGTTAAAAAAAAATCATAACGTGTAATTTTTTTTGGCAAAAAGAGTCAATTTTTTTGCCTAAAAGTGATAGTGTTAACGTATGTCATGAAATATTTCGTAAGTTCTTAGGATTTCTTTTAAATTGTGTATACTTAATCCTTAATTGATTTTAACTATAGCTATGTAACGATGCGCCAGAGATGCGAAAACGGATTCAAACGAACATCTGAAAGTAAGTACCTAAGAAAAAAAAACTGTTCTGTTCTGACCTAGAAGTCAATATTTGCAAAATGTGAAGTTTATTTTCCATTGTCATAAATAATGGGTTACGTTTGACTAAATATGTACTATGTGGTAAGTGTGTATTTTTATATTATTGTGTAAGTATAAGTTTGGCATAGGTAAAGTATCAATGCCGCTTGATGACGGATAAGTTAACGATATGGCTAAAAGGTATCCTAAGATCAGTTTTTTATGTTTTTGAATTTTATGTAGTCTTTTAGTCTTTCTATACAAAATTAATTACCAAGTGCAGTATTCTTTACGAAGTATATAAAAGAATCTTAGTTTGATTTCATCATAGTTTTCCAAATAAGGAGCGTCGCCAGGCGCGTGTCAGTGTTCAGTATTTAAAAGGATTGGTATGCAGGCCTTCTGTTATTACAGCTCAAATTACACCGTCAGCATAAAACTTTGTGCACTATTTTAGATGAAGATCAATTAAATAGGTATGACCGTAAGCTTTGGCTATTCTATATTTAGAGTTGAATGTAAATTATTACATGAAACATGCACCGCCTTCTAACCATATCTTGTTTATTAAGTGACTAGTTAAGTAATGCTATGATTTAAGTATTTTATGACAATTTATATGTGTACCGGATGTGGCTATAATTTCAATGACAAATACCTATTATGTGGATGTGACAACAATAATAATACCAAGGATGATATAATAAGAGTAAATTGACAATGACAGAAATAAATTAATAATGACAAGAAGTAGAGTGTATTGAAATGGAATCGTAAATCAATATAAATGGAATCGTGTTCGTATACGAGTATGTACAATTTTAGAAAAAGTATCGGAATGTTTGGATGGGTTAATGTTGGATTATAATGGTCGAAGTTTCGTAAAGTTTGGAATTGGATGCGTAGCTATGATTTTTCGAATTGTATGTAGTTTTGAAAGTGCTTTTAGCATATTGTATGGGAAAGCTAAATAAATAAGTTTTTCACAGAGCAATTAGCCTGATCAACTAAGAGCTGCTGAAATTCTTATATGTTTATGTTTTCATTATGTAAAGGTGATTTGAATGGCACTGAATGGTATGTATTGAGAAGGTAGACAAATATTATTATGGGAAATATGCCTTCCGTTATCTTCGGCAGCCCGAGAGGCACCATTGAGCGAGTTGGTATAAATGTGTAAATGGCAAGGTACACCAGGATACAAGGCAGGCACGGAATCCTTGAAACCTGATCATGATTCGGTCGAGTTACCAGTCGTGAAGGTACTTGGACACATGGTGTGTAAAAATGAAGGACGTGTTAAATGAACTGCCTGAATAATAATAAAAAAGTGTGTGCGCGTTAATAATAAATAATTACCTTGTATCCTGAGCTAATAATTATATTATTATATGTAAGGTCAGCCGACCACGCAAATATGTGCGTTGTGTACCCTTGCTGCAAGTGATGCAAATAAGATGCACACTTCGAGTAAATGAAATGAAAATAATTATGAAATAAATAATGTATAAAATGTAATGAAATTAAAGTAAGGACGTCTGAAATATGCATATTATGACTAAAAAACATACATGATTATGACACAACAGAGCTCTGACTAACTATGAAAACTAATACCATTGAAAAGGATCCTCGGACTAAAAAAAAAAAAGACGCATCTGTTGACATGGATTTTGAAATGGCCAATTATTTTGTTAGGTACTAGTATTAACACTAATTACTATTATATTTTCATCTTAGGAAATAATAGTAGACTAATGGTAATGATATTGTGACGTCATCAAAGCGAGCAGAAATGGTTAATTAGATTAACATTACATACTTTTATATAGAGATATATTTAGTTAAGGCATTTTTTTAAACCAATATGTTTTTTTAAGGATAATTAGCTAACAGCTACACTATTTTTTTTTTCTTTACTAAACTTGTATTATTAGTAATACCAGCATCTACTTAAATATCATAACTATACATTTTTATTCCCTGATTATGTGTTTGTAAAGATTTTTTTTTTAATTTTCCAAAATCAGAGACGTTATTGTGAAGATGGTTTTTTTTACACTGTACCTAATTTTTTTAGTTTTGTTTTTCAAAATTTTATTGTTAATGTAGAATATTTTTATTTAGTACTATTTCTTTTATGTTTTTTAAGGTTAAGATTTTTTAAGGTTAAGATTTTTTTTTAAATGTTATGACTAAAAATAGATTAATTAATTTAATCTATTTTTATTCATCAAGAGGGGAGGTGTAGCGTGCTACACACACACTCTCTCACAAGCCACTAGTATTTAAGCCCATGTACCACCATATTTAGAGAATACATATTAATCCCAACGTGAACAGTCGTATTACTACGCCCATCCCTACAAAATGATGCACGAGATTTGGTGGTAGTTTAGTATTTTTGGTGGTACTTGAGAATTTTTTGATGCGATTATAAAATTTCAGGGAACGCAATAAGTAAAATAGCTGCTACTGCTGGAATAATAGGTATGAGTGGTTAGGTGATCTGAAATTGATGGTCGATACATTTTTTTGAGTGTTCAGCATTATTTTAGGGTTCGAAAATTTGGTGATATCAAAAGTTATTTAGGTGATCATTTTATTTGTTCCCTTTTATTATTATCTAAACTAAACTAGGCTATGGGTATTCAGCCGGTAGAGTCAGCAGTACCTAGCATAAAGTACCTGCTAGTTAATGTTCCACTTTTGAAACTTCCTATCATACAAATGATAGAGTCAATAGTAGCACAATAGTAAAATTATATTAATACACCATACACAAATGAATACATTGGGTATTTAATATATTACTTTTCATTATCTTATTATAAAAAAAAGATTCCGACGAATTCAGAATCTGCTTGTTTTGAAGTCGGTTAACAAAGTCACGCTGAACAAGTGCTAATCGCCATAAATTGACTACGTAAGTATTCATTAAGAAATAAAGCTTCCAACACACATACCTACTCTTACCGTTTCGCAACGCGCTGCGCAAATCATGGTCTTTAAGACCAAAGCACTTCGTGACTTAAGGGTCCCCGCCCACCTCCACTCTAGACTCTAGAACACTCAAAATAAATGTCTGCAGGACCAAAATTCTTTGGCAGCGAAATTGATCATAAATCACCCTTATAGCCCAAGAAATAAAGGTAAGGGGGAGTGCATGGAGTGTTTTGGGAGTTTATCACGTCTGGATTCAAGTTGTTGAGCAACCTTTACGAAGGCTGGATAATTGAACGATTTGCTTTTCAGTTGTTAACACCTTCATTATATACTCGTACTGCCGTAAATTAATTGTACTTGCCGATCTCTGTTCTAAATAATGACAGCAATCGAAATAATATTTTAGATACATATTATATAACATTTGTGCATCAGATACGAACACATGCATTTTGTGTATTTTTCCTGTTTGAAACAAAAATAACAATTCCCAATACATAGACGATATTCACCAATTCGACATTCAACCAATTCGATTTCTGGGCCACTTCGTACACACACACACACAGTGAGATTATTATTATTATTATTTTTTTATTAATTTTTACAATTTTTACCTCAACAGCTAAGAGCGGCACAAATAACAACATCAGTATAAGAATTAAACCCACAAGTATAACAAACATTTGCGTGAAAACAACACACAGGAAATACCAAGTACTTTCAGGCATCATTAATATGAAAATCTCAAGCGGCTTTCATATAGAATTTAATTGTGCCAAGATACGGAGTGGCCCTGTAATCAAATTGGTCCTATCAAATCAAGACCAGACGAGAACAAAAGAAGGAGAATTCTCAGTTATATTATGTTTCTTGACTATAAATGATTGTTTCTTTGATTAGAGTCAAAACACAATTACTCAAAATATTGTCTATAGAAAGAAAACCAAAGAAGAGTTTATATTCGTTTTTTTTTTTTAAATTACAAAGCAGGTAATTATCCATCAGACTCCAAACTAGGCTGAGCCTGTATTTTGAATAAAAAATAGATTACAAGAAGAGGAGCTAGACTAAAACAATAGGTATACTAAACAATAAATTAAAATGGTATTTTACCTCATCTTAATCCTCACAAGAAAAAGTATTTATATTTTCAAACATTAAGGTACCTACAGTTATATACGAAACACTCAATTAAAATGGTATTTTACGTCCTCTGAATTATCACAAGAAAAAATATTAATATTTACATTAAGATACAGTCTGGGTACAATACAGTCAAGTCTATCTACTCTCCCATCTATATAAAAGCATACCTACTTCAGAAGCGACATAATGAGTCCTGATTCACCGTGAACTGAAGAAATCCTTGTCTGTCTGCCAATTCAAGTCTCAAGATTCTGAAATTTTGTGTTAATCACGTTCATTTCATTATTTAATGCAAATAACGTGATTAACACCAAGTGTTGTTCTTAGAGTAAATTACATAAATAAATATTTGGGGGATAATCTGACACAAATGGTGTTAGCCCTATTAATCTTAATAATTCTTATGTTATGGGTAGTTTTGTCGAAAATCAGGTCGCTTAAATAGAGCTGGATTAAACATTATATTTCAGGACATAATTAAGTTAATTGAGGTTATTCAGTTTGAAAATTACGCTAACATTTCTACAGAACATTCCTCTAACATTAATAGCCCTCAGAACACTTCAATTTTTTTTCGTGAATAAAAATACCGGAAATCCAAAACCGACCCCCAGTAAGTTGCGAATAATGCACCAAAATATAGGAGGGCTAATGAATAAGATTGACCAACTGCAGATAGCATTACAGGATTTGTATACTAACAATGAGGAAATTGACATTATTTGCCTAAGTGAGACTTTTGTAAAGCAAGGGTTAGAAGACAATATTAAAATTGAAAACTTTAAAACCGGAGCATGTTATAGTAGACAGGTATGCAGGGGCGGCACTGCTATACTCGTAAATAAAGCTCTGCAAGTTAAGAGGCTGAAATTTGAATCGAATTTAGCGACGAATTTCTATTTTGAATGCTGTGGAGTAGAAATATTAGGATTAGATTTAATTGTGATTGTTATATATAGAATCCCTGAACAAACCAAATCTCATGTTGGACTTTTTATTCACAAGTTAAATATACTACTTTTCCAGCTCACTACTAAGTACAAGAAAAAGAAATTAGTAATATGCGGGGACTGGAACATTGATGTTTTGAAGGATAGTACGTTTGCAAAAGAACTAAACAGCACACTTATGAATTATAATCTTACAATGCATATCAAATCCCCCACCAGAAAAACACCTGTATTGATCAGATTGCGAGTAACATAAGGAAAGTTGATGCAAATACACACCAACTGTGCTTATCTGACCATGATATGGCTCAAAGAATAACATTTAGTGTGAAACAGAAAACTAAATGTATGACATGGTTCGACTTCAGAAGGGATTACAGTCAGGAAAACTTGGCTAAATTCACTCAGTGCATTGCTTCGTTATCCTTCTCTGATGTCTTATCTTCAGATAAACTAAGTATAGCATTTACATTATTTTATGAGCAAGTTTGTTTATTCCATAACCTTTGTTTTCCGCTTATAAAAATCAAAGTTAGTAACCGTCATAAAAAAGTTAAATGGTTAACAAAAGGGTTACGAAAATCATGCTACACTAAACGTAAACTATATTTGAAATATAAATTTATAAAATATAACAAGCGTTATAATAGAAGACAACTAAGAAAATATAACAATGTTTTAAAAAAGTGTATAATGAGGGCACAAAAAATTAACAACAGTAAATATATACTGAGCCATAAAAATAAATGTAAAGCAACGTGGGATATTATATCTGAAACTATACCAAATTTAGATAGTAATAATGATATTGATTATTTGAATTTCCAAAATAAGACATATAAGAACCCTCAAGAAATTTGCAATTTAATGAATGACTATTTTATTGACATGACCGTATTAAATACTAGTATTAATTCAGTTGTAACAAATAACATTAGCAATTACCCATCATCAATATTTCTGAAACCAGCTGACGCTGACGAAGTTTACAAAATTATGATGTCTCTTAGCAATAGTAAGGCCTGCGGTTACGATAACATTCAAACAAATATACTTAAAATATGTGCTATTTGGTTATGCCAGCCTATAGCACATATAATTAACTTGTCATTTACACAAGGGATTTTCCCAGAACAGTTAAAGATGTCACTAGTTAAACCTTTGTTTAAGAAAGGAGACCGCAGAGATCCTAACAATTATAGGCCTATAACACTTGTACCTGTTATTTCAAAATTATTAGAGAAAGCAATGTGTAATAGATTAACAGGATTTCTGGAAAAAAAATGTTTATTGCAATCGGATCAATATGGTTTCAGAAAAGGACACTCAACTGAGCTGGCTTGTTTTAACCTTGTTAAATACGTTTCGGAATGCTTAAATGATAAAGTACCGATATCAGCAATATTCTTAGATTTAAGCAAAGCATTTGATAGTGTCGACCATGTTAAGCTCCTCAGAAAGCTAGAGTGCTATGGGATTAGAGGACCAGCAAATGAGTGGCTTAAGAGCTATTTGACGGATAGGAAACAGTGTTGTGAAATAACAAGAATAGAAAAAGTCGGTAAAAGTTTCGTAAAAACACAGTATCGATCTAACTTCCGTGAGATTAGATCTGGAGTCCCTCAAGGAAGTAATCTAGGTCCTTTGTTATTCCTGGTGTACATCAATGATCTACCTTTAGCAACCACTCATAAATGTATACTTTTTGCTGATGACACAACATTATTAGTGAAGGGCGGAGACACTGTTCCCTTTGAAATTAATATAAATAATGCTTTAGTTGACATCAATAAGTGGACATATAATAATAATTTAAGTATAAATATGACGAAAACATTCTATATTCAATTTAACTCATATAATAGTAATACAATCCCATTAAACATTAATTATAACAATATGCCCGTGACGAAATGTGAAAGTTTTAAATTCTTAGGATTATTTATTGACCATCACCTAAATTGGAAGGAACATGTTAATTACGTTTGCTGTAGGCTTGATAGATTTGTATTTGCTTTAAGAAGACTCAGATACACCATTAACATGGAGGCAGCAATCACAGCCTATCATGGCTATGTATCATCGGTACTTAGTTATGGATTGTTACTATGGGGAAATTCTACAGACATAGAGAGGGCCTTTATATTACAAAAAAAATGTATCAGAGCTATGACTATGGCATGGGTAACAGATAGTTGTCGACCCCTCTTCAAGAAATTACATATTCTGCCATTGCCATGCCTGTATATTCGGAAAGTTTGCTTACTAGTAAAAGACCGCCCTGATTTATTCAAACTGAGATCAGAAGTCTATACAAGAACCCAAAGAACAAGTTATCAAAAGCTACTACACCAACCTCGATGTCGATCAGCGATCTATAAAAAAAATGCTTATAATATGTGTATAGTTTTGTATAATAGCTTACCTAATAATATTAAAAATATGACGTCTACCGATTTTAGGAGGAATTTAAATAATTATTTATTAGAAAATTGTTTTTATAGCGTTAGTGAATTTATCGAATATAATAAGCAACAGGGACATTTGTAATCTATTAATTGTGCAGAGAAGAGAAATTATATTGTAATTTAATTTAAATTAATGCATGCACTAAATAAGCAGTGTATAATATTAAAATATTTGCATGTCGTTTTATGACGATAGAATACTGTGCCACAATTTGCAATAACATCCTGTAACTAGAAATAAGTATTCTTGCAAATAAATATATTACTATTACTATTACTATTACTATTACTAGTAGACGACGATATAATATTCAATGCATATAAGTTCTTAGAAAATATCCAAGGCACAGAAATTAATTTTGATCTTTAAGATAGATGTTAAGGAAACACAAACCGACCTAGAGCCATAATAAGGTCAATAAAGATTTTATTAAAACCTATTATGGTTACGTACTAGATGACGATATAATTAATAAATAATAATTATTTGTGGACAATCTTACACAAATCGAACTAGTCCCAAATTAAGCAATACTTGTACTATACACATGTTTAATAGATACAAATATTTAAATACCTACACTGAAAATATCCAAAAATCTGAACAATCATGAATATTGATCAGTGCACAAAAATTTGTAGTACGAGTAAGTACATAAGTAATATGTATTTTTAACTACTTCACTGGCAACTAGCTTTTTCCAGGAGCCTATTTTTGAAGTGAAAACTTCTTTAGCGGCGCTGAGCACTTTTGTACTGGGGAAAAATGTATAAACTCGCGATAAATTCTATGACCAGGTTAGTTGACCCCTCCTAGTATCGTGATTGCTATGTTACGAGGGGTCCCCAGCTGGTCTTCTTAGAAAGCCAAGGTTCTAACTGTTCTTAGACAATCCTAAGATTTTCCATAAAGATCATATTTCAAATAAATTCTCATGGAAAGTAGCTCTTATTGTCCCTAAAAAAGCGTTTCCAAAGTCCAATATCGGATAGCCAGACTGACCGATTTCCGTAAAGATCATATTTCAAATAAATTCTCATGGAAAGTAGTTCTTATTGCCCCTAAATACGGTGACAGTTTACTTCAAAATACCTAATGGCCAAGAGTGATGGACAGGGGGAGGAAACTTAAAGAAAAGACCAGTTTCGCGTGAATTTGGCGTAGAAAGTGCTGCCTCCTATTATATTTGATGTCGACATATTTTGTGTAATCCGTCTCAAGCAGGTTTCGTTTTTATTTCATCTTTCCCAATACAATTAATCAAAGCTGAACGTGAAAAGGAACGTTACAATTTATCGTAAAAATTTAATTTTCAACTCTATGGTCACAGATTTTATAAAAATATGATAATTACAATGTATATAAAAGGGAAGAAAATAATATAAACGAAAACTTATACTAAATAAAAACTTATACTAAATAAAAAAATTGCCCCAGGTCCTCGGTGCACGGTAGGGTTCCCAGAAGGCTGGCCGCATTGCCACGCTGGATAGCAATGCTAATCCGTTGTGCGAAATAGTGGCCAGCCCTCTGGTCACCAGACGCTTCTATAAGGCGCGTCGAGATGTCCTTATAGAGGCGCCGAGCACTTGGACCCCATGGCCCCAGGGTCTCAACCCCAAACGCCGCAAACAAGTAGCTACTGCCGAGAGTAGCATATTTGCGACGCTTGAGGTTTTCTGCCGAGGAGGCAGCTGCGCCAGCATCAGTTTTGGTGCCTGGAATATGGGACGGTGCCAGGGTATCTACACAAGTAGCGTCCCAGACGAGAGGCCGTCCCATACTCCAAGGCACCAACGTCATTCCGTCAGGCCTCTTGCCGTCGTCCCTTGTCAGGCCGTTGGGCTCGAGGACTGCCGGCACCTTGGCACTGACAAGAGCCCTACGGATGACGTCGTTGATGCTGGCATGCCGAGGGATCCTCCCAGCACTGCGGCTGCATGAGAGGCCATGGTGGCCCAGACTCTCCACCATTGCTCCGCACTGGCATCTGTGCGGCATATTTGTTGATGCCCCTATTCTAAGGCATGTGGCCAACCGGAAAGTATTGTTGTCCAGCAATGTGCCTATGGCTGGAGATGGAAGCGTCTGTAACCACAGACCCGACTCCCACTCTGCGGTGGCAATGAGACGGGCTCGGTCTGTCGGACTAGGTGCGGAATCTAGGAGGCTATCCCTTGTTAGGCGACAGAGGGGCTCGTCCCATTGCCTTTGCGAACATGGGTTGGCAGGTGGGTCCGTGTTGGGGCATGTTAACGACCATACGTTCTTGGCCTCGGTACAGTGCGCAGCCTCCAGGACCCCAATACTAGGGGCTAAAATTTTCCCGATGAGGGTCTGAGCACCGTGTACCGAAGCCAAGAAAGCTGGTAGCGCCACGCTGGAAATTTTGCGGATGCCCAGACCGCCAAACCTAATGGGTAGGCTAGCCTGGGTCCATGCTCTTTCGCCAAAAGAGATGTTAAAAATGGAGGTGAGGGTTTCTAAAACCAAATTGTCCAAATTTGAAATCAATGTGGGGTGTTTCCAAAAATGTGATCCGCGAAGAATGTATGTGAATTTTGGCACAAATAAACAATGTTTAATTATGCAATATGCCGAATGTATATTAATCTTGGCCAAACGATATGATGATGCCTTGAACTTTTGAATTTTTGTATTAATGAAATTTTCGAAAGATTGGTCCAGGATGGGGCAACCAAGGAGGTGAAGCGATTCTTTATTAATAATTTTAATACCCGGAGCTAGCTGTTTGAACTGTTCTATTACACGTTCTGCGTTTGGGCACAACTCAGTAATGAACAGTTCACATTTGGAGAAGTTAAGAGTAAGGCCGACTGCATTAAGTTCAGTTGTTAATTTTTCCAAATCACTGAGCACTGAAATTGCTTCACCGCCCAGGGTTCCGTCATCTAAGTACCATACATTTAACTTTGAATTTAGATTCTTAATTATGGGATGTATGGCGAGGCTGAAAATTGCTGCACCAAGTGGGTCACCTTGTTGACAACCAACGGAGGAAGCCAAAACGTTGGATTTGTACAATAATTTAGAGGGGGTACTGTAACATTGCCAGAGAAATTTAAAAGTATCAGGAATTTTCTCTTTAATTTGACTCAACAAGGCGCCCCTGTCTACGGAGTTGAAGGCGTTAGAAACATCCACCTTCAGCAGAACCTCTCCAGCCTGGTGCTCAATGAAAGTACGCACGGCGTGCACAGCAGCTTCGCAGCCGCTTTTGGATCCAAATCCCAGCTGCACCGGCTGTAGTTCTGAGCTGAGTTCGCTGAGAATGGACCGACAAGCAATTTTGGCAGTCAATCGACGAAGGGTGGTGCCAACAGCAATAGGCCGAATGCCGCCATCTTTTTTAGTTAAAGCACAGAGGTTAGCTCCGTACAGGATGCCTGTAATTTGGTCAGGGACTTGGCCAGCTAACATTATATTAACCCCTTCAACAGCTTTTCCTTGGTGTCTCCGCAGCTACAGCACAGAAGATCTTTGAGGTGCTGTGGTGACAGACCGTCCAGACCGCCTGCGGAACCATTAGGAAAGGACATTACAGCACCAAAGACATCTTCAGTAGTGGCAACGAGGGTGGGATCGTTTGGCTGAGGCGGGTCGGGAAGACGAAGGTCCGTGTCTGGAGGTGGATGTTTGTCAAGCAGAGCTGTGAGCGTGTCCGAATTGGCGGGGGCCACTGCATCGTCAGAAAAAAGTAGACGAGCAGCACCTCTGATGTCACCATCGGAGATCTTGGTTTTATAATACTCTATGGTCGTATGGTTGCCATGGTTATTTTTAAATATTGAAATAACACGTGTGTCAATAACGTGTCAACATATTGAAAATAAAACAATCGTAATTATTTATAAGATTTTCTGCATTATTCTTGTGAAAAGCAGTTATCAGATACGCCGCCGAGTAAAGTAAGTATTTTTTAATTCATTATTTACTATCCCTGTTCACACCGATGCGATGTTATATTTATATTCCAATCAATTGATTTATTTAGGTAGGTAGTCTGTTTTGCCGGGTGGTTATGCAGCTCATACATAAATGAATATCAACGAAAACAGTTGATTACTTAGCAATATAAACGTTTGAGTATTGAACTACGTGAGCTATACGATAAACGAATATGAAGCCCACTTTCTTCTTCGTGTTGTCTTTGAAATAGGTATAGTAGATAATTAGGGACATAATTTCAAAAATACACACATACCTCCTACGCTCTCATCTCATTATTTAATGTTATGTTTTGCAGGTACATAGTGCATACAATCGTGCTACGTCCTCGTGCTGAGAAAAACTCAGGACAGAGGTATTTTCAACATGGATGTCAATTGTTGGAGAAAACAACACTTAGCCTGGGCCAATACATGAAATCAGGAAGATATCTACAACGTGCATCCATTTCAAGGTGAAAAAAATGGATACATCTTTTTGTAGACGATTGTACTTCACCAATTCGTTTACCAGTTAGTGATTGAAGAAGTTAAACAAATCGCTATCAAGTTATAGGTAATCGTATTTAATCCTTCTTTTAATATACTACACATAAATAAGTTAGTCAAAAATAAATAAATGATATTATATATTATATACAACTTAATTTTATTAGTCTCCTGACTGGAATAATTATTTGTGTACAAATCACATAACCCTTTCAGTACGGCGTGATTATAATTTGTACTCAAATTTGACGAGTTTAAACGCCAATCCGAGAAAGATTTTTTATAGATAAAAGTAAACAATAAAATACTGTTCATGTACTATCTACCTACTGTGGCATCTTAACCTTCCCGTATAAACTTCCCCATTGTCATACTAAAAAATTATAGTAAATTATGACTTCTGAAAAGAATAACTTTATTACCATTATTCAATTTAAAATGTGGGGAATTGCCACGGGAAGGTAGGTAGATGGTACATGCAAGTTCATCCGACTATTCTAAGTCTAAGGCACTAAGGCACAGGGCGAAAGTCACTAAATATTATGAACGCGTTTGTGCGTTCAAGGCACTGGGTGAAAGTAACGGAAACGCACAGGGCCGTCTTTAACCAATTTGAGGCCCTGGGCACATTAGGGTAATGGGGCCCCTATGACCTTGATAGAGCACGATTCTGTTAGAATAGACAAATAAAGTAAACGAGTCACATTAAATTAATAGATAATAATAATATAATATTTCCCAAAAAATAAAATTAATTTTCAAAATACACCAAAGTTGGGTTATTCGTTCTTCCTTAGAGCAAACAGCTAAATTAAATTTCCTAAATAAACGCCTAATTCTAACCAGTCATATAAGTATATTTTTTTAAATTGAAAATGAGACCGACGGTGATGCGAGCTCACCCAGAAGATTCACTCGTACCTTAAAAAGGTCCAGGTTATTTGAACTTGGAAGTACCTACATACGCCATTCGAATACCAAACCAGTACACATTATAAAAAAAGATGATTTCGACCAGGTAATGAAAGTAGCCAGTCGTACGTCGTCTGGATATCTGATGGAAGAAGGGGGAAGGCGGTATGAGCTCATGGAGTTCCTGAGCACACTCAACGAATCTAAAGAAATAAAAATGGGAAATAGGTAGTAGTATTGCTTACAATTTTTGAAGTGAAAACTTCTTTAGCGGCGCTGAGCACTTTTGTACTGGGGAAAATTTGTTGAACTCGCGACAGATTCTAAGACCAGCTAGTTGACCGCTCCTAGTAATCGTGATTGCGATGTTAGGAGGTGTCATATCAGCTAAACTCAGGATGCGTAAGACACAATGATACTCGGGACATATTATGTATATATGTATATTGATTATGCGATACGGATACCGATACCGATACCGATATGAATATCTTTGTTATTTGGGTCATTGTCAGTCGGAAAAACAAAAGTTGTCCATTCGATGGACAATAGTTAACGGCTTGTGTGCATGCAATTTACGTTTTTATTACATGGATTTATAGACACGGAATTACAGATTATGCGGGTTATCAGATCAATCGAAAATTAAGCTTTGTAGCCCTTAACTTTTGGCATATCCTGTCCACCGAAAAGACGCGCACCTAAATCTGACAATGACCCATTTACTATCTTTATTGAGTTTTCACTTCTGCCGGCACTCCCAGAGTGCAACCCGTTGTTTTTTTTTTATACTACGTCGTTGGCAAACATGCGTACGGTCCACCTGAGTAGTAAGAGTCACGTGCGCGTTGCCGACTCTATATAAAATTAGAGGATTCACTGCCTATTACTTTACGACTAAGTTATTTCCACGAAAACGTCGCTAAAGATTTAGCCCTAATTGATGTAGTAGGAAGCGGTATCTCGGCGGTAATAGACGTCGTGTGCGCGATAATCTGTCGCGCGGTAAATCAGCGGTGCCGCGACCTCCATATCGCGCATCGCGGTAGGGCTAGCGTTTAATGTGAATTTATAAAAAATAAAAATTACAAAATTAAAAAAATTACTGCACTAAAAGGATAAAAACAAGTTTCACGATAAAGAACACAAGGAAATATATTCTGTTTGCAGTCGGGGGCCCTAATTAATATATTGGTATTGTATGTAGTAGGCCCCTTTTTTACATTTATTTTTTTAACATTTATTTTATTTCATTTGCGCAGTAGTAATATCATGCACAGTATTTTATTCGCATATACAAGAGCATATAGCATAATAGTATTCGCATATAGTATAGCAAGTTGTGCTAGCACACCAGGCAAAGACATGGGAGTGCCGCTGCCGCCCGAATGACAACCATGGTTCGCATCAAGAAACACGTTGAAAATGGGACGATTAATAACCAACAAAATCTACAAATGCTAGAAAGCACTGGTTTGTTTCTTTATTCTTTGTGTTTTTTTCATCATACAATTCGCACTTTATGAATACCCTACATTTTCTTGTCAAGCGACTGTCGAAAAAAGATTCTCAATATGACTGAATTTAATTTCATACTATCAGATCCTCTGAAAATTTCTAGAACATTCACTTTCAACATCTACCCCGATGTTAAAAAACGAAGATTCAGCAGAATTGTCATTTATCGTGAAACATATTTTCTATTCGAGACGTGGCCCCGCCGTTGGAAGCCCTCCAACTTGTCAATAAGTATCTGAAAATATGGATTCCATGTTTGGAGTAAATATGCTGGATGAAATTTTGAATTGTGACATCTGCAGTGGCTTGGCATTGGAGGTGTCAGGTGCACGGACCGTAACGAGAAATGACATCTTTATACGTAGCTTTGTGAACCTTTGAACATGTAAGGTGACTTCACTCAATTCTTGCTTGATTTTATAATAATTATTATTTATAATTTGATAATCAGAGATCTCTTATTTTGTACATGATACCAATTAGACTTTATCAGGTATCTTAATGTTGACGTTTGGATGGATACCCAATATCATCATCATTCAAAGCTATTCACAGCTTGCAGTCGTGTAACTGGACATAGCCATTCCTAATTCGCGACCCGGTAAGTAAGTACATCCCAAACTAATTTGCAGTTGTTCTATTTATTTGGTGTCGGCGCAACATGTCTTTTCCTTCCATATATCTCTGGCATTCGGCATCTCTTCATTCACAATATTCAGATCCTTCTTTTATTTCAAATCGTTTTTCACACAATCCATCTTTCTTTTCTTTGGCCTACCTCTTTCGTCGCATCCATCCACATTCATTTGTAATCCTCTTATTGTTACATGGCTTTTATTCCTCAACTTACCGCAACCTGTATTACTTTTAATTTACAAAAAAAGAAATTACAATTTTTTATTCATAAAGTAGGTAAGATACTTATTTTATTCAGATATTATCATTATTAGAAGATTTAGTAAGTAAAGTTCATTAATTACCATTAAAAAATAATCAAAAAAAAATATTCTTTAAGTACCCGTAGCCAGCCCTAAAGGTCGTGCGTGTTATTGAATTTTGCATATTCCTCATATCGAGGCATCGGCTCCCAGGCGCGTCCGCGCCGCTTACACCAAAGCTTTGATTTAATGCATCTGATTCTTGCTTTCCAAACAATGCAAGCTGCAGTCATTATTTTGAGTCAGTTTTTCATAAAAGCAGCTGCTTATTCCAGTTTTTTTTCAATCTTACTGCGAAAAATTTGCAAGTCGAGTATTTTTGCTGGATTCACTTGAAACTTTATAAGAGAAGGTTGGTTAGGAAAAACTTTAATTATTTTATGATATTATTTACACATGAGCTGTCTAAAAAACGATGTTATACAGTTCAGTGGAATTGGCAAAAAACGGCACCCTCTCAAAACTAAGTAGAGAACAATATAAAATATCAAGCCACATCAGACAAACTTGACGACTGGTTTATCCAAGTGGTTTGTGACCCTGCCTACGAAACCATCGGTTTGAATTCCGTTCAGTAGCTCTAGTATAAGTTTCTTCGAAACATTAACTAATTCGAACGCGTTTGCGTTTTGTCTCAAAATGTATGAAAGTGGTATGAAAATGTGACCAGCGCCTCTGGTGGTCACTAGTGGAAACTAAAACAGCGCCTATAACATTTGTTGCTAACCGATGAACGCACGTATTTCAAACTCGGTGAGAGCGTTTTCATACATTTTGAGACAAAACGCAAACGTGTTCGAATTAGTTAATGTTTCGAAAAAACTTATACTAGAGCTACAGGGCAAATTTCGTGTGTTTGGCTTGAATATATTTCCGGGTCCAGGACCTTTTCTTATGCATTTATATCATAATAGAAGTTTAGTATAATGTTGATGTAACGTTATCCTATAATATTTAATGCAACAAACAAACCAAACTAAGTACAACTGAAAAAATAAATTTGTTTAGTTAGTTATCTATAAGATCATTGATGCAAGCTTTGTGGCTAAAATATTTAGGTTTAACGAACGTAATTGACTAAACATTCTTACATTTGCTTATGAATGTATTCTCATTTTAAACCTGCACAAAATGAGAACAAAAGCATAACTGATCGCTTTAAAGCCGGTATCTTTGGCAGTATTTACCCGTTTATCTTCAACTTAATCGTCAGTCAATTTGTCTTTATCTGTGTCACAAGTAAATCGATTCCGCTCGACAAAGGCACTCTCGGCATGACAGTTGCAGGCAACAATATGTTGTTATCAGGTAGGGCTGCCCGCACATCGATTGTGTTCACAATCGAATGATTTATCGATATACTTTTTTATTTCAATACCGTCCGCAAAGATCTGTAACGTTGGACAAAAACTGACTTGCATGATTTGAACGAATAAACTGAGAAATGAAACTAGAGGAACAATTTTATAAAAAGAAGAAGTACCTATTGTTATCTTTCCCGTTTTAAAGTAACGGTGGCTCAAGGTTCTTAGTAACAATATTAAAAACGTATATGGAATGAAAGAAGAAGGTATCCGGGGACGAGCTAAGTTGAAGCAAAAGACCAGGAAAGCATCGTGAGAAGAAAGGTGATGATACTGATGATTGAAAAAAAAACAATGGAAAAATTCATTGCGTGAAGTACTTAAAACTCTTTTTTTCATGGGTTTAATCTTGGCCAACATTTATTTAGCACAAAAGGAAAAACTAAATGGAATACGGAGCGAGTCGCCCAGAAGTCACCCTTTATGACTTTAAATGGAAAAAAATGAACGAAGTCAACAAGCTTATAGCGTTCGTCACATTACCAATTCAAACCGTTCCAAACAATTAAGAATCTTGGAGAAATCCTAGTTTTATTATAAGTAAGTCATTAATAATGTACCGTGGTATTTGTCACATTGATTTAGAAACCGCATCAGTGTGACAACAGCACAGTATAACTGTACCTCTAGTTTAAGTTTTTTCGACACAAAACACAAAGAAAACAAGTTTGCGTATAGTCTTAATTTATCTAATTTATATGATAAAAAATAGTTACCACATGTAAGGCCATCCAGAGGCGCTGCTCGCGTTGTCTTACAAAATGAGACTAGCTAAACACAAACGCGTTCGTTGGTGTTTTGTTTCGAAAAAACTTATACTAGAGGTACTCTACATACAGAAAGTTTAAAGCCGCTTCAAACACTCATTGGGAATCTTGGATCCTGGATTTATCATGATGACGGTTCCTATTATATTCTAAAAGTCTATCGTTACTCGTCGGAATATTTCCCATCAGTGGCTCGCCTGGTAGCCACGGCGGCATCACGACTCCGCTATTTACGACCCTGTCGCTGATACCAAGTATTATTTATGTCTCTTTTTCCTGTTCCTTTTGCAATCGGTTGGAATTGTTTCGGTTTCCGAGGCGTTTCGCGTTTTTGCACGATGTTGAGGCAGATTTTCAACCGGTTTTAAAAGGATATTTTTATATTATTTTAATTGAGGCATGCTGCAAATGGCATCTCGCAATTAAATACTTATCGAAGTTTATACTGAGTCAGTCGTCATTTGCACAAAACTTTGAAGAAAATAATACGAGATGATAAATAGTTATGACTAACTATAATAAAAACATTTGCAATCGAAATAATGAGGATGACAAATAAAAATCTCGAACAGGGCTACAGGAATAAAAGAAAAAAGTAAAGTAGGTTGGATTTCTTCCGGAGTTGCAGGTAGCATATGCTACGGTGTCTGCTTGACATCAGGTAGGCTGTTTGCTTATTTGCCACTGTCGTAGTAAAGAAAATCGAATGAGGCTTCATAATCGATTGTTCACCAAGCCGGCTGATATTATTGTTTAGCGTCAGACGGCGTGTAGTTGAACTTGTGTACATTACATACGTTTGTTAACCACCAGGTCGGGGGTACAATATCCCGTTTTTTGAAACGCTGTTCTACCCTGACGAGGAAACAATAGGGATTTTCAGATATATGATTCTTGACTATAATGATTGTGTTTCTGATAATAGCCTAAACATGATTGCTTTACATTTTCTCATTAGAAAAAAACTCCAAAGTTGAGTCTTTATTTACCTTTTTTTACTCAGCCTTGTTACGGCACAAGGCTCCCACGGCCGGCTCCCACGAGTCATCACCGAGTCATCCACTTTTCTCGAAACTCGATTGCTCTTTTGCTTAGTGGGCAATTAGCCAATACGTGGACCGAGGTTACATTATGTGAAAAGTGTAGTGAAACAAGTGCCTTATGTCTTCCATCGCGGTCGCGTAAGGTCGTGATCGACCTCGATCAATAATCTTAGTTTTAAACTTAAGTTAATTTGTCATCTCACGTCTGCACCGTTGTAATTTTATTCATTAAAAGCACTTCGAACTTCAAGTGTTAGTTTCAACTTTCAACTTATAGTCCCCTAGACGGCCCTAACGTAATTGGCGCAGTCGGGGAGTAGTCGAATCAGTGCGTGTTCTAACTTCGAGCGTCGCCTGGTAGTCGTTTCTAGACTTTATCGACTACTTCGAATCTACGAGTGGCCATCGAAGGTGACTATAGCGGAAGCAGTGGAGCGGCATCATCTACACATCGATGAGTTATCTAGCCCATTTTGCTATGCAGATACTGTGAGTTTAGAATTAAGAGCTTATTATACGATTCCTATTGTTTGTCAATCCCATTTGCAACTTTTGTATAGGTATTTTCGTATATTAATTTAGTAGGCAATTCCCTTATCGTTGCTAATCCCATTTGCAACTCTTATATAGGTATTTTAGTATATTAATTTAGTAGTTAGGTCTACTATCGTTGTCAACCCCATTTGCAACGCTTGTTTAGGTATTTTAATATAATAATTTAGTAGTTAGGCCTACTATCGTTGTCAACCCCATTTGCAACGCTTGTTTAGGTATTTTAATATAATAATTTAGTAGTTAGGTCTATTATCGTTGCCAACCCCATTTGCAACTCTTACTAGTTAAAGTACAATTCGTTTTAATAGGCACTTTTGTAAGCAGAACCTACCAAATTCTTTCACCCACGTGGTAACCGGGTCTCCAGCTGCAATTATAGCGATTTGATAGAAATTTAGAAGACATTCTAGAGTTAGGAATAAACCTAGAAATGTCGCCTCCAGCTGCAAACCCTCCCACAACGGCGGAAAGTGCGCCCGATGACACTGAAAAAATATGGGAAGCTTTGCGACTAGTACCTGAGTTTGATGGAAACCCAAATATGTTGATAAGGTTTTTAGACATTTGCGATCAATTAATAATACACTATATTAACCCAGACCCTGGCCATGACCTTATCAATTCAGCCCTACTAAATGGCATTTTAAACAAAATAACTGGCAGAGCCGCCACTACCTTGGCAGCCAATGGCATTCCAAGGGACTGGAACGGAATCAGAAACACATTAATAAATTCTTTTTCAGACCACAGGGATGAAACAGCCCTTTACACTGACTTAGCTATGCTTACGCAAGGTTCCGATACGCCCCACGTATTTTTTGAACGAGTTCAAAATTTATTAACCACTATAATGACGTATGTTCAGCTACACGAGACTGTCTCAACTACGGTCGAGGCCAAACGCAGTCTCTATCAAAAGATAGCCCTGCAAACGTATCTCAGAGGCTTACATGAACCCCTTGGTTCACGCATTCGTTGCATGCGACCAGAATCTTTAGAAAAAGCTTTGGAATTTGTGCAAGAGGAATTAAATATATTGTACTTAGAGAATAAAACCGCCAGACATAAAACATTTAAGGACCCCCCTTGGACCCATCTTGATAATGATGACACACGACATGACCTACAAAACGCAATGACTATTCTTCAGAAGGAAAACTCCCCAACTTTCTACTAGATTGAACAACCAAATAAGCATATACAAAATAATGACATTCGAAAAACTCAAATTTAAATAATTTAACTTTTAGTCAAGGACATTGGCAAAAAAAAATATAGGTAATTTTATTAACAGTAGGTACGAATGCCGATAATTATTAATATCGTTTTTTCCAACCCAGATAGTTAAGTTTAACCCACCTAACCCAGATCTTTAACTTTTCAGCGAAAATGTAGATGTATTTTTCTTTTTTTTCTTAGCATTAGAATAGAAAGTTTAATCTTTTAGTCGCACTCTTCATGCACCATTCACTTTTATCAATTAATGACTTAAGTAAAATGAAAGGCATTTATGGGCCCGTATCCCTATTAGATTTAGATATTAGGTATTATTATGATATGATTAGGTTAGGATCATATTTTATTCTATCTATCGTAAGAGTTCTGAAATTTCCCATAATGTCCCCAACAACCTATGACCTTTATAGATTGTGTCCCGTACCCAATAGATTTTCCCAAATTATTATACCTCCTTATCCCTTTCTGGCAACCAACTCCAAGGAATTCGTATACATGGAGGCAGAATGCCCTAAGATCGACACGTAGTATATCTGCAAACAACCGGCTCTTCATCAAACCCGTGCTCAACCAGACCCGGCTCATACATGAACAAAATATGAACTACGCCTGCCTACACCTGTTACACTTACCAAGGAGGCTCTTCTGGAACTCGAAGGCTTGCAATATATCATTTCATTCCTGATGGAAACGAAAATATGATGAAATATGAATAGAATACTCATATCATGCCAACAAGAAGGACGTCGACACACCATGAAAATCATGTCTCTATATAATACAATATATGCGCTATACCCTGACTACAATCGATTTGAACTACGGATCCAGCCAATCAAAATTGAACCATATTCCCGAGTAATACAGTTCTACTATAGGAGACTAGAAAAACGATCCGAGCGAGAGCATCAAAGTGGAGGAGTGTGTCCCACTCGCACAACTTGCTGACGTAGAAAAAATACGTTATACACCAGGTTCTTTTAGAACCGCCAGCTCCAGTTATAACGAGAAGCAAAAACTTCCCAAATACATACGAAGAAACCCGCATATGGGATCATGTTACTGGGAGCTATCGTCTTGATTATCATTTACTACTACATGCGACAATGATCTAAGAATCAAAACCAGAACAAAGTCGAACTTCCTGCGTCGAGCACCTGTACCCAAACCCTGCAAGGTCGTCAAGCCGCAACTTTTTCATTAGACATTGGAAAATAGTTGCTCATCTAGGAGGGGAGGTGTTACGGCACAAGGCTCCCACGGCCGGCTCCCACGAGTCATCACCGAGTCATCCACTTTTCTCGAAACTCGATTGCTCTTTTGCTTAGTGGGCAATTAGCCAATACGTGGACCGAGGTTACATTATGTGAAAAGTGTAGTGAAACAAGTGCCTTATGTCTTCCATCGCGGTCGCGTAAGGTCGTGATCGACCTCGATCAATAATCTTAGTTTTAAACTTAAGTTAATTTGTCATCTCACGTCTGCACCGTTGTAATTTTATTCATTAAAAGCACTTCGAACTTCAAGTGTTAGTTTCAACTTTCAACTTATAGTCCCCTAGACGGCCCTAACGTAATTGCCTACTAACAAAACGCATTATTAAAATACCCGAGTAATAGCAAAGTTGGAAGTCAATTTGTATCAAAACTTTACATACATAATGTGATTTCAATGTGTCAATGTGTATCAATATCAAATATTGAACTTAATTAACCTCCAGGAGAATGATTGACCACAATTACCACTCTAGGTCCCTGCGTTAATTTGTACTTTTAGAAATGCATTTACTTATGTGTAATAATCAGCCCCCCTATCTGTTTCGGTAATATCCTACCGAGTTTTCTTCGTTGGGATACAACTGCTTACAAAATTCTGAGAAGAGAGTGAACAACTCTTTAAATGATAGCAAACTACTCGTATGAAACCCATTTATTCATAAAATAACTTACCTAGGCACAAACAGTCCACAAAATCTAATCTCGTATGAATGAATACTCGTAGACTTAGACACTCAAAATAGACATTGTATGAAGTTTTTTATTTTTATTTTTTACTTGTACTAAAATGTGACATTTTATTTATAACCTTCTGATTCGGAATCGCCCTTGACTTAAGTGTTTCAAACATCCTATACGCTATTGCAATTAAAAAAAAACCTGATTCAGTGTGCCCCCAACATAACCAGCCGACGGCTACAACGCCTCTTCCATGTCCCGATCACCACTGGATTTATGGGCACCGCCTTAATTGCAGCTCATCACCAGCCGTTTCAATTTGTCCTGTCTGGCTGTTGTGACCTTCAGGAGGCTCAAGAGTTAAGTATGTACAGGCTACGTTGCCAGAGCTATAGAAAATCTGTAGATCTACGAATTTCAGTACCTCTATTAAAAGTTTTTCCGATATGAGTATTTTTTCAATCAAAAGTCTTCATGGCTGTGCTGTGACAGCTCTCAGCTATGTTTCTTTTTTTAACTGTGCAGTTAAGTGCAAGAATATGTGTCGAATTAATCCTTCCATTCCAAAACTGACGATCACAATTTCAATTCCTAAAAATTGACTACGGGTAATTTTAAGTGACATTGTATATTGTGAAATAAATAAATCATATCATCATCACTGGCCTTTGCGTCTTTATCAGACGATTTATGGCAGAGAAGCGTACGGTCCACCCACAGACCACCGGTCCACCTGATGATGATGACGGACACCGCAGCCTATAGACGCTTGCAATTCTAAAAGAGTCAAGACTAACAACAATGGTCAACCCGCGCTCGTGATTTAGAGGTACAATACAATAAATAAATAAAATAAATAAATATTTTTGGACATTTTTACACAAATCAACCTAGTCCCAAACTAAGCAAAGCTTGTACTATGGGAACTAAGCGACGACATACATACTTATATAGATAAATAGATACTTAAATACATAGAAAACATCCAAGACCCAAGAACAAATATTCGTGCTCATCACACAAATAAATGCCCCGGCCGGGATTCGAACCCGGGACCTCCAGCTTCGTAGGCAGGGTCACTACCAGCTAAGCTAAAGCGGTCGTCAAGTACAATACAATACAAATACTCTTTATTGCACACCTCAATTAAAGGACACAGTACAATACAAAAAAAAACACAATAAGTAGAAGCAAACAACAGGCGGTCTAGGTACAATATAATATATAAAATACGGGTTCGCTAATACAATGCGATGGCGATATCGACCGCGACGTGTAGAACCGAATTAGCGCTGGGTGGATGAAGTGGCGACAGGTCTCGGGGACAACTTGTGATGTCCGAATGCCCCTTAAATTGACCGTAATAAGACCTGTCGTCATGTATGGATCGGAATGTTGGGCCTCAAAGGGTGACGGATGAAACGAGAATGCATGTTACAGAGATGAAGATGTTGAGATGGATGTGTGGTGTGACAAGAATGGACCGGATTAGGAATGAGTACTTATATAAGAGGAAGCCTGAAAGTTGAAGAAAAACTAAGAGCCAATCGCCTGGCGTGGTACGGCCATGTAATGAGGAGGGATGAAAGGCATGTAACAAGAAGAGTGTTAGATATGAGTGTGGATGGATGCAAGAAACGAGGTAGGCCAAAGAAAAGGTGGATGGATTGTGTGAAAGACGATATGAATAAGAAGGATGTGAATGTAGAGATGACGGGTGACAGAGATGTATGGAAGAAAAAGACATGCTGCGCCGACCCCAAATAAATGGGAAAAGGGCAAGCGAATGATGATATAAAATACGGGAACTGGCCATTTCGTTTATAACTATAATTTAAAACTAAGAAAGCTACTGGTTATTTGATTATATCTAAAATATTATTACGACATCCTGATCCTTTGTACTTAGAGTTAAAAATAAATCTGCATACAATGGCCCAAATAGATGACCGTTTTGATAAATGGCTTCTAGTTTGTATATGTATTGCATTCTTCAATGTTTTTTATGCTACGACGGCGGTAAAGCATACTGCTGCTTACTGTCAGGTGGGCATACCTTCAGTCGACTCACAAGCAGGTTCCAATCCAACCTTTTTTTCATTTGAGGATTCGTTCTCCAAACTAGTGCTCAACACAGCGCCCAAACTGCCACATACCTAACAACAAATAGTGGTGTTATATTGTTTTGCGGTTGCTGAAAGAGATCGCTCTTAGCGATAAGACCGCCTGTTGTTTACCTCTAAGGTATGTTGGGTTGACCCGTACTTAGCATGTTTTTTTACAAGCCTACGGTCCACCTTATTAATGGTGGGTGGACACCGCAGCCTATAGACGCCCGCAACTCCATAGCAGGAACGTGCGCGTTGCCGATCCTTTACTTATAAAATTTGAGGATTTACTGCATTGAGAGCAGAAGCGACAAATTTAGGACCCTCGCTCTCAACACAGTGGATCATCATATGTAAATAAATAATAAATAAATAAATAAATAAATATTTGTGGACAATCTTACACAAATCAGCCTAGTCCCAAACTAAGAAAAGCTTGTACTATGGGTGCTAAGCGACGATATACAGACTTATATAGATAAATAAATACTTAAATACATAGAAGACATCCAAGACCCAAGAACAAATATTCGTGCTCATCACACAAATAAATGCCCCGGCCGGGATTCGAACCCGGGACCTCCAGCTTCGTAGGCAAGGTCACTACTAACTAAGCTAAAGCGGTCGTCGATGTAATTCATACACAATCAAGTCAAGATAAATAAATACTTAGACTTAGGAACAAGTCGTGTCCATCACACAAACAAATGCCCTGACCGGGATTCAAACCCGGGACCTCCAGCTTCGTCGGCAGACTCACTATTCACTACCAACTATACGTATTAGGCTATTTTATTTATCAGAATCAGAATCAGAAATTTTATTGATAAAATGTCATTTTACATGTCAACAAATCGTATGGTAATTATTTTTTAGAACTGTGAGAGCTTCGAGAAGACAGGCTATAATAATGGTCGTCGCATATTCTTCACATTATCTCAAAAAGAACCCAAATGCCGTAAAATTAGCGGTCATCTCGCTCCCGCGCACGTTTTATTGCGCAATAAAGAACAATTCTCGCTCGGCCTATCGCTGCGCTATCGCAACAAATTGCACGTGATATATCTCCGGCCGTTTTGCGGCGGCCATCTTTGTATTTCACAGAGGACAGTCTTCAAGGTGTAAGAATGACTGAATGCGCCAGCTAGGAGAATGATAAATTAAAAAACGCAGTGACAAATTTTGAGATCTCTAGCGGCCTTTACACAGTGACAACGTATGAAATTGACCAGCTTAGGCTTGTACGATTTTGTGGTAATATTTCAAACTAGTATGAGTAGTCTATATTTTTAACGACAGTGTCAGATTAAGAACTCATTTCACTTTAATTTAAATCAGATTGGGATAACTGAGTTTAAGAATTAATGCGAATATGACCAAACGATTGAAAAACAAAGCTTCAAAACTACCGTTTCATCATAATAAAAAATAATGAACGGGTGTATCTCACGTCATTATGGTCGAATATCGCTCTATATGTTTCGGTCCTTAGCGATAAGAACCAGTCGCGACATCGAACAAGTCTAGGGATGCACCTTAAAGACCTCACTTTCAAGACGTGAGTGACCCATATTTCAAATCTTCATTTCATCCAATTTAACATTTCCAACCATAGAGCATGTCGGACATAAAGCATTCAACCCTTACTAGAAAGTTTGCAAGTGCAAGAAGGACGAATTCTATAAAGCCGACAGAAGATCATAGGCAGAAAAACGTCACTTAGCACCACACTAATTACCCAACCGCCAAGCACCGTGTAATACAAGACATTCCCGTCTCCAACCAACTAATATCCACCCTTGACTACTTCGGTCCGGCACAGCCGGATTTTATCGCTCCTTCGACCCATTAAACCGGCCATAATGAAGTTTCCTCGACGGATAATGCACTGGAGCATTACGCAATGATTTACAAGGGCGCAATAAAAAGAATTTAAGGGATGACCGGTAATAGAGCGTCATAAAGGAAGAATGTGGCCGCATTGTGGTTTAGTGGTGCCAGGAAGTGATTGAAACAGTCACGGCAGTGGAGAGATGGTAGACTTTAATGTTTGAGGCCAATATCCACTTCTGTGCAGTGTTATAGTAGGCGTACTAATGCGTAAGACCTCAGATAACATGATGTCATTAAGAGTCCCGGTGTCAATATAAATATTTGTGGACAATCCCAAACTAAGCAAAGCTTGTAGGTCCTATGGGTTGCTAAGCGATGATATAATATACATACTTATATAGATAAATAGATACTTAAATACATAGAAAACATCCAAGTCTCAGAAAAAAAATATTTGCGATTATCACACAAATAAGTGTCCTGACCGGGATTCGAATCCGGAACCTCCAGTTTCGTAGGCAGGGTCACAACCAACTAGGCCAACCAAAGCTGTCGGCAATATGTACTAGGGATAAGCAGTGAGGTCAACTTTGTGTTGTTGTTGTGTATATAAAGAGTAGTGACACCTTTTAGATGCTAAGTGTCGATGCAAGATGTCGATAGTAAAACGTCTTTGCGTTTGTGCTACAGCCCGAACAAAATAACAATAATCCTGCGTGAAGCTTTGCCTGAAATATATCTGTAGGGGCTTATATTACATACTCGTTTCATTTCGTTGCGTAGAGGTAGGTGTTAAAACCTTAATCCTTTACTTAGTCAATAAAATAAATCGATAGCATTATGTACCTATTCCGAAAAAATGGAAAATGAGTTCGTAACTTGTGTAGTTTATACTTTACATTGCGAATTATTTATCGTATGGAAATTATTTCGAACCGTGAGATCTTCGAGAAGACAGTACGGTTGCCACTGTTGCCAGTTTTATTGCACTTTTAGCACCATCCACATTGCTAATTAAAGGGTTAACTCGGCGTTCGTCACCGTTGTATCACTTATATGAGCTCCGCTACATTCACTCAAGAACAGGGATGAGCATTAGTCATGGTCATGACTTATTAATTAGACCTGTCTAGGCAATGTCAGATGAGTCTTAATTGCCGAGAGGTCAGCATGTGATGCGTCTCATGTCGCCAAAAAATATGAGCAATGAGCTATGAGCGCGTTTGTATTTTAATGCAAGTATGATGCACGTATTAATTATAGGAAAGTAATCGATTACTTAATCTCTAATTTAAATGTACAATAACATTCGCTTCACACTTCACCGCTAACACCGCGTCAATAGATTTAATCTCAATGACAATAGCAACTCGGGTCTAATACGAGCATTGGCGGCGAGGCTTGTATCAATTTCGGAGCTCAGTGGGATAGGCCCCCTGGTGTTATTTAAGCTCCCAGATATCGGTTGATACAGGGACGCTGTAGATGGGACAGTACTTTGAGATTGAATTTGAAAAGAGGTCACTTCGATCCTGCAGGTATTGATCTGGTTGGACCACTGTTTTTCACACATCGGTACTGGAATAAGAAATTGCTTTGGAAAGTAATCAACTAAAAATATAGATGGTTAATTGCTCTGTAACAAATTTTTAGGGTTCCGTAGTAAACAACCTTTGTAGTTTCGCCATGTCCGTCCAAAAGTTTTCAAATGAGCCATGAGGGTTAAAAAATGTATAAATAATCTATTACCTATCTGTTCCGTAATACAGACATTAAGAAACGAAAAAAGCATTGTTTCTATTTTATCACGAATTCTACAGCTCACTGAGTAATAAACAGCGCACCACATAAAAGGAAGTGACCATTACTTATTGTGTAAGTACTGCTTGAAATCTTGTACTGGTTCTCTGTTATTTTCCATTGTTGATTCTGCTTGTGACGATAAATTCAAAACTTCACAATCTTTCCTACTTAGTCTGTGCCATATTTCTATGAACGCCCCCCGGGGTCACCCCGCGGGAAATGAACCTAATACCCTGCATTATTTACCGATGGAACCCAGCTGATTCCAAGGCAGGTTCATACTCGGCGGGAGCAGACTTGATATTTAACGCTTTACATAATCACGAGTGCTCAAAAGGGTGAGTAAAAAAACCGGCTAAGTCGGACTTCGCTCATTTAGGGTTTCGAACCAACCGCAAAATTAAGTTGAATTAATAGGAAAAATAAATTGACTATCATCAGGAACACATATTCATGTTCTTCACACAAATAAATGCCTTGACCAGGAATCGAACCTGGAACCACCAGCTTCGTAGGCAGGGTCTCTTCCAACTAGGCTAATATGGTCGTCGTGGTGGCAGTAGTGGTTGGGATGCAAAATGACACATACATATATTTTGAAAGAAAGTTCCAAGTCAAATTGATTACCTACTATTATATCTCCCAAGATTCAATTCAGTATAAAAAAATATACATTAACATATTGAAAAGCACAGTTTGACATCTTCGATTTAATCCCCTTCTTAAAACCCCTATCTCATCGCATTTTGAATGAATCGCGTTTTTGAACAAAAGTCCGCTCGATGATCGATTGTGTGGCCTGACGCCTGTATCGATTTTATATCAAATTCGATTAATTTGTGCACCTGGGACTGTTTCTTGAGGAGTATTTTTAAATTTTATTTCGTAATATGCATTATATTAGACGAAAATTTAAATCATCATCCTCCTAGCACTTACCCAGAACAGTTACTTCCTGAAGAATGGATCCCTCACCTCCAGGAACACAACACTACATAATAGTTTAGTAAATAATGTTATTATGGCTGTGGTCGTCTGCAAGGCGGAGGTAATTCCCCAGTTGGGCTGCACCAAATTTTAACAAGATGACATTTTGCTATGCCCTACCTCTCTTGCTAGACGGACAATTTAATGGACGGGCGTACAGTCTAAGAATGATTTTATATTAATCCTCTTAGCCCCACTTACCTACTGTTACTTTGATAATGTCCTCCCAGACATATCCGTTGACGGCGACACCCTGACTATTTGATTCTCTGAGGTAGTTATTTACGTGCACGTGCGCGCGAGTGACTAGCAAACCCTAACTTGGTTTTGAAGCGGTAACATGACACTTTACTTTACATAGCCTACTAATGCTATTGTAATTCATATAATAATACATAGGCAGGGGCTAGTCTGTTCTGAGGGGCTAGTTTCGACGTAATTTCGGACACAAAGACCACCTTTGGTGCCGGAGATTAATATACACGTCACGTTCAATGAAGTGTGTCTACTGGTTTTGATGTTGTTGCAATTAGTATTAATGTTGGTGAGATTGTGTACACTCTGTATATTTATATTTTGTTTATTAATCAAAGGCCAGCTATGCTATTTTACAATATTCACCACATGGCTAACCACTAGTATATCTCGACGCCGGGACTCGTAATAACAACACGTATTCGGAGGTCTCATAATTCATAACTTTATTGCTCTCACGTTGGTAAACAGCAGGTCTTACATAAACTGTTTAAAACATAACGTGACACTCTGTAAGGGTTATTGCAAGTTCTACTTAGTCTAAGGGTACACTATAAAAATCATGTTATAAGATCACAGTTTACACGCATCGAGATCCAACATAATTTATTCTAACTATATTTATGATATTTATTAACATTTAAATAATCTTTTTGTCTGTGGTTTGGCGCATTGGTTCGCCTTAGGCGACTTCCTGATTTGTCGGTGCGGAGGCAGTACGATATGAGAAAAGTGTCAAATGTCAGTGTCAGCTGTCAGTCGACTCGGTACCATTTTTTACTGCGCCCCTACATTTAAATGAGTGCTTCCTGACTGGCGCGGGATGTGCGGTAGCGGGATGATGCGAAGGCGGTACTGCTCCGCTTCTGCGCATGATATTACTACTGTGCAAACTTAATACTGACAGTATCATGTCAAGTGAAAATCTTTGCGACGTCAGTAAGTTTACGTCAAAGAAGAAAATGTCACATATCGATCCCGCCCCGCCAAGTCAGGAAGTCGCCTAAGGTGAAGTAAAGTGTTGTATAGACTATTAGAATAACTGACTGCTAGCCAATCAACGATAAGGACAGAACAATCCTATAAAAAATGTGAAAAAAAAGACAAGATCGTAAATGATATCGCTGATAAAAGCTGGGAGTTCTAAACGGAAATCTTTACTTTCAAGCTCCTTAGATCCACCAGCTCCTGTCATACCTAATAACATTCTTTAATGCTTAAAATGATTATTTTGTTGTGTTATTTGCTACTTAATTGTGTGACTTGGCATACTGTTAGTTGCGAACTTTGATCGCGCTTGCATCACGTATCTATACGTCCTGACTGGACTGAACCAATTTTTTTTTAAAGATTTTTAATTCCACCCGACCCTGCTTGCACAATTATGGTCGTTTTTCTCAAGT